>CM070635.1:34195428-36872636 GCA_036346255.1 Ampelocalamus luodianensis | reverse complement strand
GATTTTTCCATACACCGGGTTAGCCCTTTGAAGGCCCGAGCACATAAGATGCTCTGGTACATTGGTCGTGATGATACGACCAGAGACTCTAAAGATGGTAAGCCATTTTAATGATTCCGACCAGTTTTCCTATCTCAGTTAATTATTTCTGTATCATTAAATCTTTCATCTTACCTTTACAGCTCTATCTTCTGGTGAGATTAGAAGCCGGATCAAGATAATCTGCACGGAGAGCTCGGCGATAAGGCTAGTTTCCTCGGATCTTAGCGGCTAGTGTTTCACAAGAAAGGATTGAAAGACTTAAGGTAAAAAAATATCAACTGCTGTCTTATTGACGTACATATTATTTTTGATCGGTATACCATAAACCCTCTTTGATGTGTAGTCAGTTGGGTTGAGAATCAACGAGGCCACTGAAAGATGTGAGCCATTTGATGATCCAATCTCCCCTTCGACCACACAGGATGTCAGCCCTCCAGAGGTAGGTAACCGAACACAAATAATATTCTGGATAAATTATGTTCATCGTCTAACTATCTTTGGTGATGAATTTAGGCGGTCGTCATACCTTCCAGCAAGGTCACTGAGAACCCTCCAGTGCCTACTGAGGCCACTGTTGTGGAGGTAGACGAATCTACATCTACTGACCCGGCGATCAGGGACCTCGACCAAATGGTCGCGGATATCGCTTCCGATTTCCGATCAGTGGATGTGCAAGATCTAGTCAACCCTACCGGTTTAGAACTGGTGAAATCAGTTGATAAGAAGAGGAAGGCCAGCGCAACGAACTTCACTTCGATGCGCTACAAGGGTAAATTCAGAAAAACAACAAGGTATATATATAAAATGAAGAGGTCGTATTTATACATACCTTGGATCTTCCTTACCTTCTCTCTCTCGTTTTAGATCTTCTGGTGTTCCGGTCGTGTCCGACCAGAGCACCCCTCAGGAAAAAGTTCCTGAGGTAGAGGTGGTCGTGGAGGCTCCTGACCAGGATACTCCTAAAGCAAAAACTACCGAGGATGAAGTAGCAAAAGAAGCCCCCGAGCAGGTTTCAACATCTGCTCAGGATCCTCTAGTAATCCTTACTCCTTCTCCGGAGGTAGTCATCCTCAGAGACCCTCAACAGGTTCCACCTCCTCCAGGAAATACTTCTCAGGTTAACAAATTCCTTTTTCTCCCGATTTATCGAGGATAAGGAACTTGATGAAGCACGGGAAAGATATCGGACCATCAAGCCAAGATTGGTCCAGATACCATCTTTTCCGAATATAATGATATAGCAATTCGGGTAAGTGTTCTATGACCATCCTTACAACTCTTTCTTTTGCAGTTTCTTTGAAAGCTTGCTAAAGAAAGGAATTTTTGTTTTTGTAGCATTTGGTTGAAACTATGCTGTGATCGGAGGATTGACCAAATAATAACAACTTTGGAGCAAAAACACTCCGATCTGAGAAGTAAGTACATTTCTCTTTTTGATCTCCTAAGGTTTATTATCTTGATTCTCCTTATATATTATCCTTCTCTTTCTATCATATTTGATAGATTTAGAAAAATTAAAGAAGAGATCAAGGCCAAGGAATCCATAATAATAAAGTGAGGAAGAAAATCGAGTAAAGACCGGTCGATCGAGCATGCGATGACCGAGCAAAAAGAGGTTTTCGACTCTTGTGAGAAGAAAATCAAAGGTAACCGGTCGGAGACCTAACCAGTATTCCATAACTCCAATTGTAAAGAGTACATTAATTTTGTTTATCTACTCGTGCAGAAAAAACTGTAGCACTTGAACGAGCGGAGAAGACCCTCGATTTTGAGCGTGGCCAAAAGGAAGCTTTTGTATTTGGCCTTGATGAGAAGATCAAGGCTCTTAACAAGATGATCTTCGATATGGGATCAGGATCAAGCTTGCCTTCTTTAGGAGATCCAACGGAAAAGATGGACTACTTTGGTCAACTTTTGGAAGATCTCAAAGGTCTGCTCAAAACTATGAGGGAAAACCATACCCAGACAATGAAGGAAGCTATTGTAACTGGAGTTAGTGTTGCTTTAGCAAAACTAAAGGCTTCCGATCCCTCTGTTAACCTTAAAGCTGTGGAAGAGGACTTCGACTGCTCTGAGAGTGAAGCAACAAAACTTCTCGAGGAAGTAAAACCTCTCGGAGAGAAAGTTGCAGGGGAAATGGAAGTCGGATCTCCATCTCATAGCGACCAGTCTGGAGGTCCTAATATGTAAACAGATGTAATATTAGACTATGTAAAATGAAAAACTTACCTTTTGTCAAAGAAGATCATGCTTTGTCAATGTTGTTAAATACTCATATATCTCCTAGCCCCGACTGATTATGTTAGTAGATGAACGTTACTAAAAGAAAGCGATGAGACCAGAAATTGAGTAATAACGATGACCATGGTAAGAGTGTCGATAATGTCTATGACAACGATCTAGGAAATACTAGGAAATCATGTGGTGGAACGGTGACGATTTCGACTAGTCTAGATCTTGTCCATTATCAAGTACTATGAAATACCACTTGTAGTCGGAAGACATAACAAAGACCGGATTTTCTTGATAAGAAGATATGCATTAAGAATGTATGCAAGAAATGAAAAGAAGAGATAAGTACCGTTGTTTAGAAAATATTTGGATCTGGTCGTATCGAATCTCAAGAACTAAAGATTTGTTAAAATATGTCGCGAAACGTGCTCATGATCAAATCCGACTGGCAGCGAGGATCGTAGGAAAAGGACCGTCACTAGGAAGCTCCTTCTAGTGGGCAGGACCACGTGCAGAGAGGAGAGACTTCGACTAGGAGGCTTTCTGTGTCCCGACCAGTAGCCAAACTTGATTAGAACAGAATGTTGAAATAAAATAACAATCTTCAAATTCAAGAAAGAAACGAAAACCAAGTAAACCGTCTGAGTTGGTATTCCTCATACTCGTATGATTCTTTAAGAAAAGAATGCCTGGTCGTGCGTGAGTATCATTCAAGCAATGATCACGTCTAAAACCAGTGTGGTCGGTGACATTCAAGTCAGCAACCATGAGTAGTGGAGATCCTACTGAAAGGAATATCGGAGAGAATGAGAGTCTTCTCCGACCAACCAGCAACGGGAATGGCATACGACCAGATGCGACAAATAATAAACATAAACAACCATACTTATCGTTTTTAAGGAAAAGCATCTTTATTGAAAAAAGAATGTAAATGAAATACATGAAATTAAACATAGAACTTACGCAATTGATCAATATTCCAAGAATTAGACAAAACTTGCCCATCGGTCATAGCTAATCGTACCGATCCTGGCGGGTAACCGACCACAGTGTATGGACCTTCCTACTTAGGTGAAAGTTTGTTACGACCTGCTTGGTTCTGAATTTTTCTAAGAACCAAATCACCTATAGTTAGGCTGCGAGGTTGCACCTTACGACTATAGTACCGACGCATGGTTTGCTTGCTGGTAGATCGCTGATCGTAGCAAAGCTTGGTTTCGTCGTTCTTCAAGGAAATTGATGTCGTCAAGTCGTCGTTCACACTGATCACTTTCGGAAAAGGAATCAGTTCGAGCAGAACCAATTTTAAGCTCTGGAGGAAGCATGGCTTCAGCTCCGTAAACCATAAAGAATGGTGTTTCACCGGTCGCACGACTAGTCGTGGTACGAACGACCCATAATACAGAAGGAAGTTCTTGAACCCAAGCTCCTGACCGCTGAATTAACTGATCGAATACTCATCGTTTGATCCCTTGCATTATGATACCATTGGCTCGCTCAACTGCTCCATTGCTCTGTGGATGAGCAACAGAAGCGAAATGTATCTTGATACCTAGTTCTTCACATAATTCCTGGAAATTGCTGCTTGAAAACTGGGCACCGTTATCAGTGATTATACGACTGGGTACACCAAACCGTGTAATCACGCTTTTTATTAGGAACCTCTTGGCGGCTTCAGTTGTAGTTTTTACAACCGGCTCGGCTTCGATCCATTTAGTGAACGTGTCAATCATAACGAACAGGAACTCAAAGCCCCCGGGTGCTCTTGGGAAAGGTCCCAGAATGTCCAGTCCCCAGGTTGCAAAAGGCCAAGAAAGAGGAATTGTTTGCAAAGCTTGAGACGGCTGATGTACTTGTCGACTATGAAACTGACATTGTACGCACTTCGTCACGAGCTCTTTTGCATCATGAAGGCGATTGGCGATAGTATCCTTACCTAAAGGCTTTACCAACCAAAGTTCTGTAGGAATGATGTGCTCCACAGACTCCTCCATGAATTTCGGCTAGCAATTTAATGCCATCCGAGTGAGATATACATCTCATCAACACTCCGTGAGATCCTTGCTTATACAAGGTACTTTCAATGAGAGTGTATGATTTGGCTTTTCGTGCAATGCGATCAGCCTCTACATCATCTTCTGGAATTAGGTCATGCTGAAGATAATTGTAGATCGATGTCATCCAATCTCTACCGTGATCGTGATGGCGCCAACCATCATCGACTTGTGGAGCATCCATGTTCGCAGAATCGAGTTGTGCAACCTCCTTGCTAACATCCATGTCCTCGGAAGGCTCGACTACCGAGGGTGAATCGAGTTTCTCGAGAAAAACTCCAGGCGGGACGGATGTCCGTGTGGAAGCCATCCGCCAATCGGTGCGCGGAAAGTTTTCCTTTCTAGGAATGTGTTGGATCTGAAACCGAAGAAATGCTTTTCGAGTTTCCGTACTTCCGCCCAGATATGATGACATCTTGGTACTAGAGCATTGATACTCTTTCCCTACTTGATTCGCTACTAGTTGAGAATCGCCTTTCACTAGCAATCTGCGAATCCCGAGTGAGCGAGCGCCAAGTCCGCGATAAACCTTCATATTCTGCCACATTGTTAGTAGCAGGAAAGTTAAACTGAATGGCGTACTTTATTTGTTCGCCAGTAGGGGAAATCAAGACGACCCCAGCCCCCGAGCCATGCAACATCAAGGAACCATCGAAGTACATTGTCCACTCGTCGTGGTGCTCGTACTCGGGCCCTTGGGTGGGTTCAGGGTTTATCCATTCGGCAATGAATTCTGCTATTGCCTGGGACTTGATTGCTGTTCGTGGGACAAAATGGAGATCGAACGCCCCAAACTCAACCGCCCATTTTGATATTCGTCCTGATGACTCCCTGTTTCCCAGGACTTGACCAAGGGGATATCCAGTAGGTACGACCACTTTGTGGGCCTGAAAATAATGCCTTAGTTTCCTTGAAGCCATAAGGAGACCATAGAACAATTTTTGTATCTACGGATACCTTTCTTTTGGTCCATGTAAGACTTCACTTACGTAATATATTGGTCGTTGAACATTGTCTCGTTCTACGACCAGTACACCACTAACCGTTTGTGGCGTTGCGACCACGTAAATTAGTAATGTTTCTCCCAATCTTGGAGAAACTAAGATTGGGGACTCGTAAGGTACCGCTTTAATTCTTCAAAGCGCCGCTTGCTTCTTTAGTCCATTCAAACTCCCATGTTTCCGAGAAGCTTAAAGAAAGGTAGTCCTTTTCGCCTAACCGTGCTATGAAACGACTTAACGCCATACAACCGGTTAACCACGGACTTCCTTCTTTGTGGTTGGATCGCGCATCTGATCGATGGCGGCGATTTTCGTTGGATTTGCTTCAATGCCTCTAGCTGAAACTAGGAACCCAAGAAACTTTCCCGACGAAACTCCGAACACACATTTCTCTAGATTTAACTTAAGGTTATGACGTCTTAAGTTATTGAAAGTCTTTTGCAGGTCTAGAATATGATCCCCAGCGTTGACGCTTTTAACGACCAGATCATCAACGTAGGTTTCAAGATTCCGACCCACCGAGGGCTAAAGATCTTTTGCATCAACCTTTGGAATGTTGCACCAAAGATTCTTGAGACTAAATGACATTTTACATAACAAGAAGTACCATATGGGGTGATAAAGGAAGTTTTCTCTTCATCTTGTTTACTCATATTGATCCGTGGTACCTGAATAAGCATCCAAAAACTTAACAACTCACACCGTAGTAGAGTCTACAAGTTGATCAATGCGAGGAAGGGAAAGTCATCCTTCGGACAAGCTTTATTAAGATCTGTAAAGTCAATACACATTCGCCATTTCCGTTGGCTTTTCTAACCATTACAGATTGGCGAGCCACTCAGGTGGTCGACCTCACGAATGAACCCACTTTGAGAAGCTTGTTGATCTCCGATCGATTGCTTCTTTTCGATCAAAGCGAACGCCGTAGCTTCGCTTGACCGGTTTTTGTTAGGTTGTAGAGCTAGCCTATGGTCGATCACCTCCACGGGACTCGGGCATGTCGGACGCCGCCATGCGAATACGTCTGATTAGCTCGGAGGAAGGAGACGAGCGACTCTTCCTATTTAAGGTCGAGTCTGTCCCGACCGATATCTTGGCACCCTCCGAGAAGCGCTTCCATCGAGTTGTACCTCTTTCAACCGGTCGGAAGGTTTTGGTGTCATCTTCGCCTTGAACTTTTGACTCGCATGTTAACGGTGTTAGTTCCACAGTGGAAGTTCATCGACCAGCTCTAAACACTTCCGATCGCATGCGTAGGCTATCTTCTGATCACCTCGGACCGTGATTACACCTTTCGGTCCCGGCATTTTCAAACTCTGATAACCGTAATGCGTGGCTATTAGGAACTTTGCTAAAGCCAGACGACCGAGAATTGCATTGTATGCAGTCTCGAAGTTCACCACATCGAATGAAACTTTTTCTGTTCGGAAGTTGTCGGGTTTTCCGAACGTAACTAGTAGGGACAAGTGCCCTATTGGTTTAGCAGTAGACCCAGGCACTATGCCGTGAAAGGCATATTTCACCGGTTTTACTTTGGATTTGGGAATCTGCATATCTTCTAAAGCACTTGCAAATAGAATATTCAAAGAACTACCCCCATCTATCAAAACCCGATTAACCTTGCGATTATTAATAGTAGGCTCAATGACAATTGGAAACCTACAGTCGAGTTGAAGGAATAGGCGCTCTTCTTTCTTTGAAGGAGATTATTGTCTCCGACCACCTTGAAGGTTTAACGGCGATCGAAGGTTCGGTAAGGTTGACCTCTCGCTCCATGGCTTTCAGGTGACGTCTGGACTCGTACGAAGAAGACCCGCCGAAGATCACATCAACGGTGTGCTGAGGTTCTTGGTACTCCATCTCTTCGTCACCATCTTTGTCCTTCTTGGAGCTTGTTTCCCCGAGCTCTTGAATCGACGGGAGTGGTCCTTTACCTGCATAATAATCTTCCGCTTTCTTTTGCCAAGCGCGACAATTGCGCAAATCATGTCTGCATGGCGATGAAGAGGACACCATTTTTGTTTTTCTTGTAACCATTAGTCTGAGCTTTGGCCTTGCCACGACCAAGATAATCTTTTCTTCCTTTTGTAGATTTTTCAGAAGTCGAACCTCTTTGTCGTTGGCTCTGCCATGTTTCTTTTTCTTGAGAGTCTTCTTTAGTTTCTTTTCCGCCCTATCTAAGCCAGGTTGGGGGATCTTATCCTTTCGATCAACAGCTTCGTTCCACTCGACCGCTTCACTGGCCGTAGCGTACTTGTCAGCCATGTCGAAGAGCTCGATGGTTGTTCGTGGAGGATGTATAGCTAAATCCTCCGTAAACCTTCGATTTCTTAATCCCGCTTTGAAGGCTTGGATAACGGAAGATTCTGCGACCTCTGGTATTGAGTTACGGACTTGGCTAAATCTTTTAATATACTGCCGGAGAGTCTCGTTTGATTTTTGTCGTATCCTATGGAGATCGTCTTCCTTTCCAGGGCGATCATACGTACCCTAAAAATTTGCAATTAAAAGGTCGCAGAGTTGCTCCCAAGTATACACGGATCCGATCGGAAGGTTAAGCAACCAAGATCGGGCTGATCCTTCTAATACTGTAGGAAGATAATTCGCCATTACATTTTCATCACCACCTGCAGCTCTGATAGCGGTGGTGTATATCTGGAGAAATTCTAAGGGATTTTGGGTCCCATTGAATTTATCCATATTGGCCGGTCGGAACCTATTTGGCCAACGTACTGACTGGAGCCTGTGAGAAATCTCGACGACTGTGATAGTTTCGTGGCGCCTTCTTTGAAAGATCGGTTGGAGATCGATTTCTAGGAACAGATTGTCGATGCTCCAATGTCCCGATCCGGTCGTGGACGTTAGTAAAACGCCTTCGACCGCTTGCCTGGCTCAGATGATGCCGGAGATCACCAGGTCCAAGCGATGGTTCGTCTCGACGAAGTGATGGCGAGGATTCTTGAAATAATCTCCTCCCCTCGTGACTGGTTGGTCGGAATCGTCGAGGTGGTCGCAGTGTCAATTGATCCCCAACGCGACCATGTAGGCTTCTGCTTTGGGAAGAATGCTGTGATGAAGTCATGGTCTGACTTTGCGGGTGCCTTCGTTCCCGATAAGCTTCTGTGCGCTGCATTGTCTGTTGGATAATCTCCGATACTTGACCTGCGAGTTGGGCAAAACACGAGTCTCGCCAGGCGGGTCGAAGTATTTAAAATATCCCGACTCGCCGCAGTTTTGTATAGTTACCGAAGGTCTCGAGGATTTCGCGAAAGAAGGTGTTTGATGGTTTACATCCTCCGACCTTACGTGGATCTTGCCCGGTCCCTCACATTGGTTTGGGAAGGATCAAGCGTATTAACTGGTGAACATCTACCAGTTCTGTCACCTCCGGCATTTGGTGCTTGACCACCCGTACCATCTCCATTAGGACGTGGTGGCGAGGCAATGTGTGGAGGACCGTACACGGCATTGTGATCCGTATCTCCGATCGCATTGACCTCGTGCTTCCAACAGCGGTCCTCTGATGAGCTTCCATCGTAATCAACGGAGAGCCTCTCAGAGCTTCTGCGAGAAGCTTCCACGACGGAGAGCAGTCGGTGATCAGCACCTCCTGAGGTTTTTGGAAGGACCTCAGCCTGATTCGGCGAATCGCTGATCGAATGCTGAGCTTTATCATCCCCACTTGGTTTACGACCAATGGAGGTTTCACTGACACCGTCACTAAGTGTCGGTTGGCTCCTGGAATTACTAGAAGCCGCTGGTGAGTACCTATCAACCATGATCGCATCAAAGGTATGTTGAACTTCGGGTTGCGGTGTTGAATTTTCGTCACCTTTCTTGCCGGTCCAAAGGGCCGGGCTTGCTGAGGATTTGGGGTGTTCCGAACTGGTCGGAAACACTTCCTCTGAGACCGCCACTGATCGTAGCGGTGTGTCTTCATCCATCCGGTTGTCTTCGCCGATTTCTGCCCTGGGCGAGCCGGCAGAGGAGGATGATGAAGAGATTCTGTTTTCCTCCATGGCGCGCATACATGCATCCATGTCGAGGTCGGCATAGTCCTCCAAGTCGAACCAATTTTCTTCATCCCAACTTCCCGCCATAACCGCATCAGCGATCACAGACGGGGAATGGACAAAGATTTGATGAGCAGAGAAAAATCTTCTGAGATTCCACGCCGCGCTCCCCACGGTCGGCGCCAGTTGTCGACGATGAAGACGTCGATCTTACGAAAATAGAAAGGAGAAAATGACGTGGGAAATCTCAGGGAATAATGGGACTGCTCTTTTATTAATATGAACTGGAATTTACAAGGTATATCCTAAGGACTCTGCTTGCCCTCTTGCTAACTCAGAACTATTACACGAATCTATGGCTTGTGCCTTTTGTCTTCCTTCTTCTGTTGCCTTTTTTCCTCCCTCTCCTTGATCCGCCCAGGTTCCATCTTTAAATAGCACTCGAAGAGGTGGCAGTTACTTCCGGAGAAGGCGCCTGATGCGAAGCGTTGCGTCTGGTCGGAGTCAAGTGACGGTTGATACAGAATCAACCGTTTGGCGGTTATATGTCTATGAAACATATAACCGCACGGAGGTTGTTCACTGGTGTGTCTTGGATAAGATACGTCGTATGGAATATGCACGTGTTCCATTCATCATACGGTAGAGAATATACCTTGGAATCAGTTCTTACCTTCTACGAGCAGTTCTCCTGGTCGAAAGCTTGGCTTGGGCCTTCGTCCGAACAGGGTACCCATTATGTAACCTCTGGAATCTCTACGACCAGTGAGGTCGTGCACCTCAAAGGTTACGACCATGAAGACGTATGGTCTTTTATATATTAAAGATAATATTTAGAGGTTTTAATCCTCGTCAGTATGTTAACTGCTCTATGTCGTAAATACAGCGCATAAAACTCCCTAGTTAACTGGGCCCACATGTGTGTAGGTTTTGCTGACTACAGGGCGGTTGTAGTTGACCTGGTTGTAAAAGACTTACGACCATGAGGTGGTCGTAGAAAGGTCTACGACTATGAGGTGGTCGTAGAAAAGCTTACGATTATCAGGCGGTCGTAAAACATCTTATGATCATACAAGGTGGTCGTAGGATAGTTTACAACTAGTTTATAATCAATTATCTTAAGCTTCCCTTATGAACGATAAAGGGTATACTCAAGACTATCATAAGGATATTGCTATCTATAATAACAATTACAGATAAACAATTTAATTAATTGAGAATTATTAGATCCTCGTCACTATATAAATAATTTCCCTGAAGAGATGTCATCGATACGAGATCGGATAGTAAACATGTCACCTCCGGTTGGTTGCGTCGACCATCGATAGTGTGAAGGGGACCTCAATGAGAATCACACACGAGGGTCCGTACCAATGTATTGCATATGGGTGGTTAAAGTTACAATTGGCCTCCCCTCCCCATTTACATGGAGCCTATTTATAGAGTGGGAATGGGAGACACATGAAGTTACATCATTGCCCTTGCAGTCTAGCTTGTCCGGAGATACTTTCGTTCGTTTCATCAAGCGGGTCCAGCCACCTTCGAGGCATGTGACACCGCCGGCCCTCTGTCTTCGCAGGTGCCGTCGGGACTCCGGCACAAGGCTACGAGCCTACCACGGACCAGGTCCGGAGTGGGTTCACCGACATGTCGTACCTCGGCAAGGTTGGTATTCGGACCCCGTCCGGGGTTAGCCCCCAGACCTCATCCAGGGTGGATCTCCCGACATATCGTACCTCGATGAGGTTGGCCTTAGACGTCTGGGGTTGGTCTTTGGACCTCCTCCAGGGTTTGCCAATGTGTCGCGCCTCGTTAAGGTTGTTCCCCAGACCTCGTTCGGGGTCAATCCCCGGACCGTGTCTAGGGTCGGTCCACGGACCTCATCCGGGGTGTCATGTCTTCACGAGGTTACTGTCAGCTTAAGGTAGCGCATGACCCTCCCCAATAAGAGATAATGTTTTGATTTACCGGATTGATATTAAAAGTTTTTTTTTAGACCGGATTGATTTTTAAGTTATCAGGGACCTAAACGACACAGTTGCACAAGCTTAGGGTCCGCGGGGGCAATTTACACTACAAAGTGACTTGACAACTTGAAGAAGACAGAACCCATGCAGTGACGTAGGTGTGACGTGTGAGCTATATATAGCCAGCTCGACGCATGCCTAATTAATAAACGAGGTTGTTAAAATGTCAAATAAAATCGAAGCGTATGTATGATTGGTACTGTAGGATGTTAGACGCACGATGAAAAAGAGGCTCAATGCGATCGAGGACGAGTGCGATCTTGCTTGACTCCAAGAGTGTTAGTGTACTGTTTGCGAGGACGGAGATGGATGGATCGAGCCATTTCGTAATGAGATGGTGAAGACTTACCAACGCTAATTAAGCTGGTCGACCTAGTCAGTCCCTTGATGCAAGCAATTTTGATGATGATCCATCGATCAATCCAGTCATGTCGTTAATTATATAATTAAAGGGGATTGGACTTTTATTTTCATCATGGAAAATAGCTAGGGACTAACTGTTTCAAGAAGAGAAAAAAAACTGAAGTGGTTGAAAAACTTGTTACAATTGGTCTATGCCTATCTTAATAAGGCGATAAGTTGCGACACTGGAATCCCAACTCTATTCTAAGTTAGAAAAAACACAGACGCATGTCTCATCAGCTGGACTATAATTGACGAGCAACAACAAATGTACTCGTGCAACGTGTAGTTGAAAAATTGACGACAACCGGTCACTTTGGTTGGTTTTTAGCGAAACAAGGGGTCAAACATGGCGAGCTTTGAAATACATTTTATCCATTTTTTTTTTAAAAAAAAACTAATTTTGCAGTATATACAAGCCAATAAAATAGGCGTCAGAGAATCAAACCTTACTTGGGTGACTAGTGGAGGTGGTTATACCCCCAGCTCACCGGGTTCAAACCTCAGATTTGGCCATTGTGTCTCATTAATGAGGATTTTCTTTCAGTGAGAGGCGACGTACCCGTCGTAAGCGAGGCGCCGGTGGTGACTTCGTCATTTCTTAATCAAGCTTCGCTCATCTGATCTTCGGTAGGCGTCATGTGTGTGAGTGCGTACGTGTGGTGGTGTACGTGTGTGTGAGCGTCTATATGTTATTCTGAGTGATTCGAAGAAAAAAAAAATAGACGTCAAACACCCATAGTCCAACATAAAACACCCTACTTTTCTCCTAGCCTAGCTAACCAGTATAAATTGACTGATTTACCATGCATGGACAGATGTGCTACACACCCTTCAGCTGAGAATTTTTTGTGACTTCACGAGGCTTTTCGAACCTTGGTGGTATACACAAAACAACCAGGTTAAGACAACCGCATTAATTAGAGAAAGGGACATTGTAATATCGAAAGAAGTATATGTGGCCTTAAGCAAATTAATAGTCGACCTCGAATATGATCTTTAATGACAAGGATGTGTTTACAAGAAGTAGTGTGTAGAGTGGGGACACGACTGAGATTTAACATGTGACCTGATGTCAGCTGTACTTTTCCAAAGAGTAACTATCTTGCTGCATGAATCTGTAACCAAAACAATCTCTGAAGATTTTTTTTCCCTCATTAATCAGAGAGAAAAGAAATGACCTAGCATGTGCTATTGCTATCCTTACTGAAACTATCATGCTTTCTTGGGGTTGTCTTCTTACACATGTGCTCCTTGTTCAAGATGCATTATTCTCCTGCGTTTCAAACATCTAGAACCGGCCGGACACCGATAACGAAATTAGCTGCCCTATTAGCGCTGCAAAAATGTATCATTAACTCGTTAAATTAGGGTGTGTTTGATTGGATGGACCAAGTTGTACATATATAAGATGGTTCCGGATATGTCTTTATCCTCTGTTTGGTTAAGTGTATCGAGTCAATTGGTTCTGGATGGGGTAGTATAGATTCTGATAATATTCTCGTGAGATGCTAAGCCATTCTGTTCAATGAAATTGGGCGAACCACATGGTACATGACGGACTCGTCCGCTTGTATCGCGTGCGCTCACCACTCGCGTTAGATATTAATGAGTTTGCCATTAACGGTTAAACTTAAAGAACACATTTAACTATAAGTTGTATATTTAGAAATGGTTAGTGTTTAATTACTCAAATAGCTCAATATTAGTGGGTCACATTTTAACTAAAAATTGCATTAAGTTAAAGAAGAGCTAGTAGTAAATTAAAATAGAGAACTTAACTAGAGATTGAGTTAAGAAATTATAGATTAATTAGAAAAGATCATTAGTTAATCATTAATAGTTAGGTCAGAAAAGAAACGAAGAAAAGGGAAAAGGAGGAAAAATAAAAAAAGAAAGAAAGGAAAGAAAAAAAATATCATGGAGGTAATCTCACCAACGTAGAGAAGGTTACCGAATCAACCTTATCTCCTCAACCAAACACAATCTTGTATCATTCGTGTATCATCTCATACAACCAATCAAACAGCAATATCTGTACCATATCATTTAGAATGATCATATCCAACTTGTACCATTTCAACTCATTCAACCTCATTCCACCAACCGAACACACCTCAAGCATGACAGAAGCAACTCATCGCTGTTGTTTGATACGATCCCATGTCACATAATGAGCCCTTTTTTGACTGCCTAGTCCCTTTTCTATGTCCATGAGGCAAATATGCATCTCTCAAATCTTATCTTTGTGTACTTGTCAAAAAAGAATGAGAGAAAAATTTATTATCTTTGCGTGCAATGTTCGAGATCATGATGATCGACGAATGATACACGCACTTCAAATTATGCGTGTAGGTTGTTCCCTAGCTTTCACAGCCTCTATTTAATTTGATTGGGGCAATCTCTCCTGATTAGCTAGTGACCACCAAATGGATAGGATCCTAGAGATTATACTAGCAATTAGGCTGTGGCTAATCCATTTTTTTTCTCATGGGAAATGCATTTATGGACATCCACGGATTCTACTTTACACTTGTCCTGGAGTTATGTAATGACACTAACGTATTGACATGGCCTTGGTGAAAAGGATGTGTATATTTTTTGGCTGTAATTAATAACTGCAATTAGCTTGGGAGGGAGGGAACTTTGGTCACTGTTTGGTCTACTGCGAGATAAGGATCAATCGGCCATGTCGTTTTTGTCGCAGTTGTCTCATGTGCTCGTCCCCTTCTATTTTTACTGACTTTCCTCTACACTTGTCGTGCGTCGCAATAAAAGTAAAGGGAGGTATGATAATAACTGGCTCGACTGTACAAAGGTATGCGATGTAATTGGTACGTCATATGACGATCAGGCTATAAGCTCAGATGAGAAATTGTCAATAATTACTCTTGAGAAATTAAGTGAACCAGATCGGTTGGCGATTGCGCTGGCATTGTGCTGTATCTTTAATTAACGGTGTTTTTACATATGACTCTTTTTATATCTAGTTTTGATACGGATCAACGTGTGATTGATGCGTAAAGTGACCCAATCTTGTATGGTATATGAATTTCAATCTTGATCGAAGCAAAATTTTAGCTTTCCTCCTTGATCTGACCAAAAGGAAGAACAAGTGTGACTTCAAAATACGTAATGATACTTAGTTGATGTAGAATCAATCCGAAGAAAGAAACAAAATAAAACCCAAATAATAACACCAAACCGTGCACCTTGTACACGAATTGATGAGTTGATCTACACAAGATCATGGAGATTGGATGGATGAAGCTCCCCCAATCCTTGCGCCAAAATCAAGAAAACCCTAGCTTGATACTCCTCTCCCTCACGGCAAAGCCATATGCGCCACAAAACGTGACTTTTCTATTTATCCATCAACTTCCAACTTGCTTACAATGTGTAGATATCATAGGGATATGCTCATAATCTTAGGATGATGATACAATTGGCAATGCTAGAGAGGGTTTGTCGAAACACCCATTTTCGGCAAATTTTCGATGCTATCATGATTTAGGCGGTCGGACTAGCCAGGAAGGCAATCTGACTGGCTATCCCTGGCGGTCAGACCGGCCATGGGCGGGCTAAAGGGTTGGTAGTCAAACTGGCCATAGGCCGCATCTGACCGGCCAAAATTTTCGATTGAGTTTTGGGCCATGCCAAAAATAGAGAGCGTAGATAAGAGAGAGGATTCTTCTGCACTTGATTTTATAATTTTTAGAGATTCGAGCCAAAACTTCTATTCATTTTAAATTTCCAGAGAGAGTTTGGATTTTCAGGAAGAAAATATGGCTAAGTCCCTATGCTGGCGATCAAACCGGCCAAGCTGGGCAGTCAAACCGGCCAGAGGGCAATCAGACCAGCAATGGGTGGTGGTCTGATCGATTTTGCCCTATCTATTGGTCGGCAAGGCAGCGATGATTATGGGCTAGGTCAACTTCATAGTTTTCAATGCAAGTGTGTAGCGTGATGTATGTTTTATCTAATGTGGGTCAATTTGTGAAGAACTTGTGCCCGAAATCGATTTCTTAGTCTATTGTTGTGCAGGAGGCTTGGAGGTCAACGACGGTCAACGGTAAGGATAATCGGGACTATACTTGGAGAACTGACGTCCAGAATGATCGGGGATGCTGGGTGAAGTCATTGATTTAAGCATGGCGCAAAATGGACAAGAATGATCGAACGAGAAGTCCGGTGCGATGGGTTGCATCAAGCGGCGCAGAGGTCGGTGCAAGTGTCATGGTGGTTTCAGTGAGAGCCGGATGGGAGAGACATGCTGACATGAGAGAGTCATTGATCAACCTGCACGCGGCAAAGTATGAGATTGCTTTATGAAGATTGGACTCGGTTTTTGGAGAAGGATCGAGAAGGGGTATTTTGGTAACTTCACTAAAATATCGTCTTTGTGACCTTTGGCTAAAACTGTGACTCAAGACGGCGTAATGAGAGGTGGTTTAGGTCAAGTGAAGATAGAGATCACGAAAAAACGGATTTGGAAGCCTGGTTCATCAAGCGCTTGAGAAGCGTGCGTGAGTGTAGACCCGTTTGTGTGTGGGCTTAACAGGTACCCATTAGGGTCTTCTATCTAAATCCAGGCTCCACTATAAAAGAAAATGCCCAGATGTGGAGTTCCTAAGTCCTTCCAAGAGAAAAACCCTAATTTGTGATTTGTGAATTTTGGAGTAGTTGAGGCTAGGGTTTGTGAGAGATGGATTAATTGAGTGTATAAGTGTTGAGTTTTTGTCCTCCATGGTGGAGTGGCTGTAAACCAACATCCTTCTCAAATCAATCCAAGCAAAGTTTCATCAAGATGAGTCTCTTGTTATTTTTGCTCTCTTTGATGGATTCTGGGATTTTTGTGTTCCTTTAGTTTTTTTTTGTGGTTTCTTGTTGTGATCTTGTTTGCTAGGATATGTGGGAATACATCTAGGATCATCTTGATCTTCATCTACCCATGAGCAAATTTTTGAATCAAAGTTTGAATCTCCTCGGTTCTTGTGCCTCTTTTCCGTCATCTAAGAAATTGGTAGAATCTTGGCCTTGATCTTGTTGATCATCAAATGGAATAGATTCCTGACCTTCTTGATGAGCTATAATTGAAATTTGAGGGGATTTAGACCACCAGATCAAAAGTTGAGTCGATTTGTGATTTTGAAATTGTACTAATTTTACTATTCATCATGCGAGAGGTCAGGCTGCCCATGTGAGAGGTCTGGCGTGTTGCCCATCGGTTAGACCGCCATCATCAGAGGTCTGACCACCCAACTCTCCTCTCTTTGAGTTTTTGGTGATTTTGGTTGTTGGTCTCGGGGTTTTAATTGGATTCAATACAAGACTTTCGTTGTGGTTGTACTTTGATCTTCATAGCTTTTGTAGCTATTGGACTGAGATTGTAGTTGAATTCGATCGAGGTGAAAAAAAGGTAATGCTCCTATTCACCCCCTCTAATCACCATTTCGGTCCAACAAAATGGGAGGGGGTCTAACCCTGAATATATAGGGGGGAAGGACCCTAGTGGCCAGCCAAAGGGGGGATACCCACTGCATTTCAGAATAGGGGCCTTCTCCCTTTCCAATTCAAATTGGTGGGGAATACCTTCCCAATTCAGATTGGAGGGGGGCAACCACTTGGGCGAAATTCCCTTCTCTCTATCCAATTGTACTTTATTTCCTACTATAATGCTGATTACAAAACCTCATTTGATTCGGTTTCGCGAATCCTCATTCAATGCGGATTTATATTTCTAAATTTCAGAAATTAAACCAACCTAATTGCTTAAAAATAAATGTCTAATATATTTCCAAGGCGTTTACATTCGATTTTTAAATCTACATTCATCTCGAACTTTAAAATTGACACTCCATGCTAATTGGAAATAACTAAACTTTTTAAAGGAAAAAATCAAATTGAAACGGTGCCAATCTGAATCCAATTCGGTTTTTGAGTGTGAGTTGGAATCCATTTCGGATTTGAAGTTCCCTTGATCTCCTTCTTCGTGTCTTGGCTGAAATCCAACTCTCCATGGCTTGATCTCCCTCCTCCTCGGCCTACCTCCCTCTCCTCCCACTAGACCATATATGAAGGGTTTCTCCCTTTTGTTGCAAATCAATGCCAATTGAAGATTTAAAATAATATGGCATTTTAGAGTTACCCACCATTGTACTAGATGCACCTGGGCTCTCATCATCCTCTCCTTCTTCAAGCAAAATCGTCCTCAGTTTTAGTGTAGTCTTCACGACCTTGTTCTGGATAACCACGACCAAATCACTCTTGATTTGTTCATCGGTTTTGGATGGTAAAGCATGAAACTCTCTCTTGTATATGAAAGTGTACCGGTTAGACCGTCCTTGATGTGTCGCATTCAAATCAAATTGCCATGGATATCCCAATAGAACATGACCAGCATGCATGGGTACAACGTCACACTCCACCTTATTGACATAGCCATCAATAGTATGAGACACTCTCACCTTATGTGTGATCTTAACTTTGCCAACTTTGTTGAGCCATTGAATATAGTATGGCTTAGGATGTCTCCATGTGGATAATGAGAGTGATTCCACCACATCCTTACCAATCATGTTACTTAAACTCCCATTATCAATAATCAACTTACATACCTTCTCTTTGATCTTGCAATCAGTTTGAAAGATATGATGTTGTTGTCTCTTTCCGGCAATAATGGTGTTATAACTTTGCACCTTTTGAGCCATTAAGCTAATACCAACCCCTGGTTCACAAATGATTGGTTCTAGCTTTTCAGATTCATCGAAAGTTTCAGATTCTTCATTTTCGCTCTCAGTTGCATAGCTGCCATGTGCAAGCAACACCGTCTTCATGTTTGGATAATCTTTCTTCATATGACCCCTGCCCTTCCACTTGAAAAATTATTCTCAAACAAGAAAAGAAAGAATATATTCTACAGGGTCCCTATCCCGAGGAACCGAATGCTAATGCTACTCGTGCTGAAAATAATGCTTATCAGAAGCATTGCAATGACGTAGTCGATGTACACTACCTTATGCTTGCCACCATGAACTCTGAGCTTCAGAAGAAATATGAGACCACGGACGCTTACAATATAATTGTGGGTCTGGAAGGCATATTTTAGAACCAAGCAAGGGTAGAGAGGTACAACACCTCCAAGGCATTGTTTTCTTGTAGGCTATCAGAAAGTAGCCGGCCGGTCCTCAATACCTTCCCAATTTAGATTGGAGGGGGGCAACCACTTGGGCGAAATTCCCTTCTCTCTATCCAATTGTACTTTATTTCCTACTATAATGCTGATTACAAAACCTCATTTGATTCGGTTTCGCGAATCCTCATTCAATGCGGATTTATATTTCTAAATTTCAGAAATTAAACCAACCTAATTGCTTAAAAATAAATGTCTAATATATTTCCAAGGCGTTTACATTCGATTTTTAAATCTACATTCATCTCGAACTTTAAAATTGACACTCCATGCTAATTGGAAATAACTAAACTTTTTAAAGGAAAAATCAAATTGAAACGGTGCCAATCTGAATCCAATTCGGTTTTTGAGTGTGAGTTGGAATCCATTTCGGATTTGAAGTTCCCTTGATCTCCTTCTTCGTGTCTTGGCTGAAATCCAACTCTCCATGGCTTGATCTCCCTCCTCCTCGGCCTACCTCCCTCTCCTCCCACTAGACCATATATGAAGAGTTTCTCCCTTTTGTTGTGAATCAATGCCAATTGAAGATTTAAAATAAGATGGCATTTTAGAGTTACGCACCATTGTACTAGATGCACCTGGGCTCTCATCATCCTCTCCTTCTTCAAGCAAAACCGTCCTCAGTTTTAGTGTAGTCTTCACGGCCTTGTTCTGGATAACCACGACCAAATCACTCTTGATTTGTTCATCGGTTTTGGATGGTAAAGCATGAAACTCTCTCTTGTATATGAAAGTGTACCGGTTAGACCGTCCTTGATGTATCGCATTCAAATCAAATTGCCATGGACATCACAATAGAACATGACCAGCATGCATGGGTACCACGTCACACTCCACCTTATTGACATAGCCATCAATAGTATGAGACACTCTCACCTTATGTGTTATCTTAACTTTGCCAACGTTGTTGAGCCATTGAATATAGTATGGCTTAGGATGTCTCCATGTGGATAATGAGAGTGATTCCACCACATCCTTACCAATCATGTTACTTAAACTCCCATTATCAATAATCAACTTACATACCTTCTCTTTGATCTTGCAATCAGTTTGAAAGATATGATGTTGTTGTCTCTTTCCGGCAATAATGGTGTTATAACTTTGCACCTTTTGAGCCATTAAGCTAATACCAACCCCTGGTTCACAAATGATTGGTTCTAGCTTTTCATATTCATCGAAAGTTTCAGATTCTTCATTTTCGCTCTCAGTTGCATAGCTGCCATGTGCAAGCAACACCTTCTTCATGTTTGGATAATCTTTCTTTATATGACCCCTGCCCTTCCACTTGAAGAATTATTCTCAAACAAGAAAAGAAAGAATATATTCTACAGGGTCCCTATCCCGAGGAACCGAATGTTAATGCTACTCGTGCTGAAAATAATGCTTATCAGAAGCATTGCAATGACGTAGTCGATGTACACTACCTTATGCTTGCCACCATGAACTCTGAGCTTCAGAAGAAATATGAGACCACGGACGCTTACAATATAATTGTGGGTCTGGAAGGCATATTTTAGAACCAAGCAAGGGTAGAGAGGTACAACACCTCCAAGGCATTGTTTTCTTGTAGGCTATCAGAAAGTAGCTCGGTCAGTCCTCATATGATCAAGATGATTGGTCTCATTGAGAGCTTGGAAAAGCTTGGTTTTCCCCCTTAGCCAAGAGTTGGCTACTGATGTGATTCTCCAATTGCTCCCTACAAGCTTTGAGCCTATCATATTGAATTTTCACATGAATGGCATGGAGAAGTCAATGACCGAGTTGCATGGCCATGCTTAAAGATGCCAATGAGAGCATCAAGAAAAGTTCTAATCAGGTGATGATGGTTCAAAAGACTATCAACTTCAAGAAGAAGGGTAAGTCTTGGGGAAAAGGCAAAGGAACTCAAGACGAAATCGAGAGTCTCAAGACTAAGCTTAAGAAGCTCAAGCTGGGTCCTAAGCCTGATACAGAATGCTACCATTGTCATGAGACTGACCATTGGAAGAGAAATCATAAAAAGTACTTGGTAGAGATGAAAAGGAACAAAGGATGAGTCAATCTAATCTTCTATTGTATTTCTGGAGATACGCTCTAGAAACAGCTGCTTTCACTTTAAACAGGGTTCTATAAAAAACGATAGAGAAGACACCATGTGAGATATAGACCGAGAAGTGTCTTGGATTGTCTTTTCTCAAGATATGGGTTTGTGAGGTATATGTAAAATGTTTGACGTCTGACAAACTCACACCAAAGTCGGATAAATGCTTCTTTGTGGGGTATCATAAGGAAACTAAAAGATATTACTTTTATAAGCGGGATGATGACAAAGTGTTTGTTGTTCGAAATGGTGTTTTCTTGGTGAAAGAGTTTCTTTCCAAAGGAGTCAATGGGAGCAAGGTGTTACTTGAAGAAATTCAGAAAATATCTAAAAATATTTTAACTCCTACTGAACCTCTACATGATGAACAAAATGTTGTAGAACCTGTGGATGAGGCATCAGCCCCACGTAGATCTAAAAGCCACGTCAATTGCCAATAAGGTATGGGCATAATGTTCTATTATTGAATAATGATGAGCCTAAGACTTATGAGGAAGCGATGATGGACTCAGACTCTGAGTCATGGCATAAAGCCATGAGATTCGAGATAAAATCCATATATGACAATCAAGTTTGAAACTTGGTTGATCTACCGTTTGGTGTTTGTAACATCCTAATTTTCTGAGTTTAAAAATCTTTTGAATAGTTAGTACGGAGAAAAAGTCACTATTTGGTTTTATTTGAATTTAATTCAAAAGCTTAATATTGGGCTTTACAATCAAAAATATTTAATGTGAATAATCCCAACATGAACAATATCCAAAACTATTTTATTTGGGTTCTATGTGCTCAGATATATTTTCTAGATTTTTCTAGAATTTTTTTGAGTTCATTTGCTATTTTCTATTGCTTATTTGAATTTCTGGTAATTTATAAAATAGAAAAACTAATTAAAATCTCAGAAAAGCTCTTGGGACGATACCCAGCCCAAACCCTCCTTCGGCCCAGCTCTGTTCAGCCCACCCGCGCGCACGAGCCACCTCTCACTGACAGGTGGTCCCCGCGTGCCAGCCTCCCTTTCTCTCTCTTCGCGCGGGCGCGTTAAACATCAACCGTCCGATTCTCCTTGAGCGGTCCGATGGAGATGGGTCGTTCGGTGACCCGAAGTCATCAACGTTTTGAGCAGTTCGATCAAGGTTGAACGGTCAGATGTAGCATGATCGTCCGGGGACCCAAACGTCCCATTGATTGTGAGCCGTTCGATCAGATCTGGACGGTCAACTCTTTTAGCCCGATCATGCGTGCGTGGTCTTTCGCTGCCAGTGGGTCCGCCGCCTTCGTCTCCGAGTCGGCTTCGTCTTCGCGACGCGCCCGCCTCCGTCTGCCCTTGCCGCCTTCTAGAAGACGTCCGACAACGGGACTTTCCTAACTAAAACCTTCCCGATTTCTTCACCAAATTCTATCTCCTTCCTTCTTGCACCCGTATCTACCCTCAATCGGGATCAAAACCAACTCTATCTTCGTTTTCATTCGAGACCGAGAATATCCCAAATTGGGGATTTCTTATCTTGTGTCGCCCCGGCCCTATAAATAGGTCCCCGAGGTTCGCATTGGCGTCCGCACCCCAAACCCTCAAGCCACAGCACCCCGAGAGCCCTAGCACCGCCGCAATCGAGCTTTTAGGGTTTCTCACCGCCGTTCATTTTCTTCGAATTGCGCCGCCGTCGACGTCGCCCTACCCTTGTGCTCTGCACGGCCGGGTTCGCCGTCGCATCATCTACCTCCAGGAGCCTTCGCCGTCGCCTAGGTCTCAGTGGAGGCCCTGTCCGACAACAACGAGGCTCTCCGGCGCTCAAACCTCGCCGCCGGTTGCCACCGTCCATCCCAAGCACCTGGAGTTGCACTCAGAACGTACCAGGGAACAATCACTCCAGTACGCTTCAACCTTGGAGCTACGCCATCCAAGACGCCAGCGCCAAGCATCAACCAAGGAGCTTCACAAGTTGCCGATCAAGCCGGAGGAGCACCATAGCCTGTGGCCAGGGGCCGTGTCAACCACGTCACTCTGGAAGGAGCCCAGGAAGCACCGGACGTCGTACTGGGTAAGTTTCTGGTTAACTCAGTACCTGCTTTAGTTTTGTTTAATTCTGGAGCTTCGCATTCGTTTGTTTCTGGGATGTTTGCAACCAAGAATAATTTGGAAGTTATGCGTCTTAAGCATACTCTGCTAGTCCAGTCGCCTGGAGCAAAGCTAAGCTCTAAAGCGGGATGTTTAGGAGCTAAGTTACTCATAGCTGGAGTTGAGTTTCTAGCCAACCTAATCGTACTAGATACCTAAATCTTAGACGTCATTCTTGGCATGGATTGGTTATCCAAGCATAAAGTCGTGCTAGATTGTGGCTGAAGAGCCGTAACAATCGAGGATACCAAGGGAAACAAGGTAGAATTTCTAGCCACCTCAGTTCGTGATGGACATCTGTTAGTAAACAGCCTGAAGACCCTTTCCTTAGAAGAGGTACCAGTCGTCAGTGAATATCCAGATGTGTTTCCAGAAGAATTACCAGGAATGCCCCCGGACCGTGACATCGAGTTTGTCATCGACCTAGTGCCAGGGACAGAACCAATTTCAAAGAGACCTTATCGGATGCCAGCCGATAAATTGGTAGAGATGAAGAAGCAGATATAATAACTTCTTGAGAAAGGTTTCGTGAGACCTAGTTCGTCGCCATAGAGAGCACCAGTGTTGTTCGTCAAGAAGAAAGATGGAAGTTTGAGGATGTGTATTGATAACCGTTCCCTCAATGAAGTTACCATCAAGAACAAGTACCCACTACCCCAGATTGATGATCTGTTTGATCAGATGAAAGGAGCCGGAGTGTTCTCAAAGATCGACCTGCGATCAGGTTACCATCAGCGGAAGATTTGTCCTAAGGATATACCGAAGAACGCTTTCTCAACGCGGTATGGACATTATGATTTCTTAGTCATGTCCTTTGGTCTGACTAATGCCCTTGCATACTTCATGAACATGATGAATAAGGTATTCATGGAATATTTGGACAAGTTTGTAGTCGTGTTCATTGATGATATTTTGGTTTACTCCAAGACGGAGGAAGAACGCGCCGAACATTTAAGGATAGTCTTGGAAAAACTCATAGAGCATCGGTTGTATGACAAGTTCAGTAAGTGTGATTTTTGGAAGAAGGAAGTTGATTTTCTTGGTCATGTGATGACAGCCGAGGGAGTAGCAGTTGACCCCGGTAAGGTTAAAGTAGTGTTACATTGGGAGCAGCCCAAGACTGTAACTCACATTCGCAGTTTCTTGGGAATGGCATGTTATTACCGCTGTTTCATCGAGGGATTCTCATCAATTGCAAGCCTCTTATGCAATTGTTGAAGAAGGAGAAAAAGTTCACTTGGAAAGTTTTCAAGAATTGAAGAAGCGTTTAACTTCAGCCCCAGTGCTGATTTTGCCAGATATTCGCAAGGATTTTGATATCTACGGTGATGCTTCGCGTCAAGGACTAGGATGCGTCCTGATGCAAGAAGGAAGAGCTGTCGCTTATGCGTCAAGTCAATTAAGACCTCCCGAGGAGAATTACCCTACCCATGATCTGGAATTAGCTGCCGTAGTGCATGCTTTAAAGATTTAGCGTCATTACCTCATCGGTAATCGCTGTGAAGTTTACACAGATCATAAGAGCCTGAAGTACATATTCACCCAGTCAGATTTGAACATGAGACAAAGGAGATGGTTAGAATTGATCAAGGATTATAATCTTGGAATCCACTACCACCCCGGAAAAGCCAATGTAGTTGCAGATACTTTGAGTTGTAAGAGTTACTGCAATGCTTTGGAAATGGCAGAGTTTTGTTCAGAACTTCAAGATGAGTTTCAGAAGATAAGGCTAGAAGTCGTATCTAAAGGATTTGTGGCTAGTTTGGAAGTACAGTCTACCCTGGAGCAGCAGATTCGTGAAGCACAACCGAAGGATCCTGTGTTGTCAGACATCAAGCTCAAAATAGCAAAAGGGAGATTCAAAGATTTTACCCAAGATGATCAAGACATACTCTGGATTAATGGTCGTATCTGTGTACCAGATTTTTCTAGAATTTTCTGAGTTCATTTGCTATTTTCTATTGCTTATTTGAATTTCTAGTAATTTATAAAATAGAAAAACCAATTAAAATCTCAGAAAAGCTCTTGGGCCGAAACCCAGTCGAAACCCTCCTTCGGCCCAGCTCTGTTCGGCCCACCCGCACGCGCGAGCCGCCTCTCACTGACAGGTGGTCCCCGCGTGTCAGCCTCCCTTTCTCTCTCTTCGCGCGGGCGCGTTAAACCTCAGTAGTCCGATTCTACTTGAGCGGTCCAATGGAGATGGGCCATTCGGGCGACCCGAAGTCATCAACGTTTTGAGCCGTTCGATCAAGGTTGAACGGTCAGATGTGGCGTGATCGTCCGGGGACCCGAACGTCCCATTGATTATGAGTCGTTCGATCAGATCTGGACGGTCAACTCTTTTGGCCCGATCGTGCGTTCGTGGTCTTTCGCTGCCAGGTGGGTCCGCCGCCATCGTCTTTGCGACGCGCCTGCCTCCATCCGCCATTGCCGCCTTCTAGAAGCCGTCCGACAACGGGACTTTCCTAACTAAAACCTTCCCGATTTCTTCACCAAATTCTATCTCCTTCCTTCTCGCACCCGTATCTACCCTCAATCGGGATCAAAACCAACTCTATCTCTGTTTTCATTCGAGACCGAGAATATCCCAAATTGGGGATTTCTTATCTCGTGCCGCCCCGGCCCTATAAATAGGTCCCCGAGGTTCGCATTGGCGTCCGCACCCCAAACCCTCAAGCCACAGCACCCCGAGAGCCCTAGCGCCGCCGCAATCGAGCTTTTAGTGTTTCTCGCCGCCGTTCGTTTTCTTCGAATTGCACCACCGTCGAACGTCACCCTGCCCTCGTGATCTGCACCGCCAGGTTCGCCGTCGCATCATCTACCTCCAGGAGCCTTCGCCGTCGCCTAGGTCTCACCGGAGGCCCTATCCGACAACAACCGAGGCTCTCCGCCGCTCAAACCTCGCCGCCAGTCGCCACCGTCCATCCCAAGCACCGGAGTTGCACCCAGAGGTTCGCAATAGCCTCAGCTACACGCCGGTACCACTCACCGCTGGTGGATCGCCGCTGTTCGCCATTGCCGTTGGTTCCCGAGCCCGTCACCGTCGAGCTAACATGGCCATCCATGTGGCTCGCCACCTCAGGTCCCGCGCCGACGTGTCGTCTCGCGTGGTGTCCCCGTCAGCCTGTTCGTGCACGCCCGAGTCAACATCCCAGTCAGTAGCCGCCGCTGACGTGTCGCGTCGGGATTGGTCCAGATCGATCCACGTGGCAGTCCACCGCTCTTTAGAACCCGAGGCTGGGTAGATCTGGTCTACCGTGAGCCATCTCACTGACATGTGGGTCCCACATGTCAGTAATTTTTTTTTATTTCTTTTATTCCCGAAATCCCTGTGCTGACATCGTGCTTGCGCAATAATCCGATTTTTCTGTTAAGAAATAATTCAGAAATTCCAGTAAATCAAAAATAGGGTTTTCTTTAGATTTTCAATCTTCCAAAGCCCATAACGTTTGCATCCGAACTCCGATTGAGCCCATTCAAATTCTAAAAATTTTCTAAATTTGAGCTCTGTTTATCTGAGATTTTTATTTAATTTTTGGAGTTTTTTTACCTCTGTTATTTATTTGCTTTGTTTATTTGTCTCGTTTGCGAGTAGACGTCGATACGTCGGGGAATTTTAGAGAAGAAGGAGCACCTCAAGATCAAGACCAGTACCTAGACCTTTTCCAAGGCAAGTCATACCTTTGATCATCTTGAACCCAGTTTTCAAATTACTTTGTTTCAAAGTATTGCATTCTACTTTAATTATGTATTTAAATGCTTTTGGGTATAGCTATCATCCAAATTGTTATCATCACCTTGACTTTGTATGCCATGATTCCTTGTCACCCTAGATTGGTTTATTAGTTAGTAATATTGTAGAACCAACGTGGGTTGGTTAGATGCGAGTACAATTGCTTAGCCATGCTACGAGTCTCACATCTCATGGAAGTTGCAAACATTAAACATGACTAAGTGACTATGGAACTTTGTGTACAACTGTGTGCTATGTATTATTACTTCGTGATAGCATGTGTTGCACTAAAACCAACTGGGTGGGAAAGGATTTAGACTGAGGCAAGTGGTGGATACTTTGTGATATGGTGGAAGCTATGTGCATGGGAATAATGATCTTTGTGGCATAGTTAGAGAATGGAAGTCTTGCCTTGGTCAATTAAGGACTTAACTTTGTGCGCCATTGAACGGAGCCTTACTGTACGACCACATGCCTGATGGGACGGGTCTAACTTAGTAGGTTATGGATTCTTGGCATTGATTACTCAGGTTGTAGGTTAGACTATGGGTGGAGGTGTGTACTACAAGGTAGTCGCATCACGGGGCGATTCGCCGTGTCCCTGTCCAACGATGTGTGTTATGCCAAAGCGCTTTGTTTGGGTTGGCATAGCGGTTTGTAAGCATGTCGAGTGTCAATGTTAAGATGAAGTTTTTGAACCGTTTTGTTATTATTAGTGCTTGCGATACTAGTTGTATCGTGTGGGTAAAGTATACAACCTCTGCAGAGTGTTAAATCAATCTATTCGAATAGCCGCGTCCGCGGTCATGGCCATGCTCGGGGATTTCATACGAGGGGTAGTTTTCATAAAATGTTGGGATGGGAGCTATGTGATCTAAGTCATGTGGCTATGTGAAATAATCTATTTAGCTTTGTGTCTTTGTGAAAATAACTGTTAAATTAATATTGTCTATTTTTTTTTGAACTGCATTTCAATCTATTATCGTATTCAATTCCAAATGTTGCTTTTATGCAAAAGAACCACAGAAACCTTTTCTTTTGGAATAAGCATGCATGTATAAATTGCATTCTATGGTATGATTTGCGAGTACGGTTGTGTACTCACGCTTGTTGTAAAACTTGCACCCAAACCTACAGAAGAGGAGGAGTCTACGCCTGCTTTCGAGGAGGAGTTCAACGAAGGTTGCTGATCGTTAAGGTCTGGATCCCAGTCGGTTGCTTGTGGTGAATTGATGGGATCTATGCTGAAGTTATTTCTGTTCCGCTGCTATTTTATTCTCCGTTAGCCCTGCGTGGCTCAATAATTGTAAACTCGACCATAAGGTCAAAACCTTATTTGCTACTCAAACTAATCGTTACTTTATTTATCGTTTGTATGGATTGATATTAACCTGTGTTGACACTGTGTGCACTAGCATGATCCTGGACTAGTGCATTATACATGACGAGGGTTCAAACAAATTCAAGAGATCGTAATTTTGGGTCCCAACTTTCCGTCCTTTGCCAACGGACATCCAAAAACGTTAAAACCTTTGAGTGTAAATGGGTTTTTAAGAAAAAGATAGGTATAGATGAAAATGTTCACATTCATAAGGCATGACTGGTAGCAAAGGGTTTCAAACAAATTCAAGATGTTGATTATGATGAAACCTTCTCATATGTCGCTATACTTAAGTCTATCTAGATTATTCTAGCTATTTATGCTTATTTCGATTATGAGATATGTCAAATAGATATCAAAACAGTTTTCCTAAATAGAAACCTAAGTGAGGATATGTACATGACACAACCTAAGGGTTTTGTCGATCCACATGAAGCTAGAGAGGTATGCAAGCTTCAGAAGTCCATCTATGAATTAAAGTAAGCATCTCGGAGTTGGAACATTCGTTTTGATGAAGTGGTCAAAGAGTTTGACTTCATCAACAATGAAGAAGAACCTTGTGTTTACAAGAAGGTTAGTTGGAGCAAACTTGTGTTTCTGATCTTATATGTAGATGACATATTACTGGTCGAAATGATATTCCTATACTTGAATCTGTTAAAACTTCATTAAAAATTTGTTTCTCTATGAAAGATTTAAGAGATGCAGCATATATTTTGGGAATAAGGATCTATAGGGATAGATCTAAAATGCTAATTAGATTAAGCCAAGATATGTGCATTGACAAGGTGTTGAAGCGGTTCAACATGCAAGATTCCAAGAAAAATTTCTTGCCCATACCACATGGAATTAATCTTAGCAAGAGTCAGTGTCCTTCGACCACTGATGAGCGATAAAAATAAATAAAATTCTATATGCTTCGGCTATTGGATCTGTCATGTATATCATGCTTTGTACACGACTAGATGTGTCGTATGCTCTAAGTGTTACGAGCAAATATCAGTCAGATCAAGGTGAAGTTCACTAGATAGTAGTCAAGAATATCCTAAAGTACTTAAGAATGACTAAGGATGGATTAGTTGTTTATGGTCGTGAAGAAGATCTGGTCATAAATGGTTACACCAATGCTAGCTTCCAAACCGACAAGAATGATTTCAGATCGCAGTCTGGGTTTGTGTTTTGTCTTAATGGAGGAGCAGTGAGCTAGAAGAGTTTCAAGCAAGGAAAGTTGTTGATTCTACAACAGAGGCTGAGTACATTGCGGCTTCCGATGCTGCAAAAGAAGCCGTATGGATTAGGAAGTTCATTAATGATCTGGGTGTGGTTTCTAGTGCTTCTTGTCTAATAGATCTCTATTGTGATAATAATAGAGCTATTGCACTAGCTAAGGAGCCTAGATCACATCAAAACTTCAAACACATACTTTGACAATATCACATTATTCGTGAGATTGTTGAAAGAGGTGATGTGAAGAGATGTAAAGTGTACACAGATTTGAATATTGTTGATCCGTTCACAAAGCCTCTCTCGTAACCTAAGCATGAGGTGCACACAAAAGCCATGGGTATTAGATACCTGTATGATTGATTCTAGTTCAAGTAGGAGATTGTTGGTGATATGCCCTAGAGACAATCATAGAGATGATTGTATCACGTCTATGTTTATGAGTTATAGAATAAATATTATTATGTTCCTTGAATGAATAATTAGTTATAAAGATTAACAAGTATGTGATTTGTTGGTGAAGCTTTTTAACTTATATGATGTCATTCTAACTGTATGCCTAGTTAGATGTTACTGGTCGAAATACTAGTGACTTATCGACCAGCACATGTATTGATTGATGACCATGTTTCACCGGTCATGGATGTAGGGATGTTGAATCAATAATGTGAATACATATTAGAGAACATGGTGTTGAATTGACCCACCTTGAGACACTATTGAGATTATTATAATTTTATGTGTCATAGTTGGTCTCAAGCAATGATGATGTATAATTCTTAGACTTGACATCAACATGATTTTCTATATGTGTAATAGTACACTTAGGGGCTGCCAAACGCTCCTCCGTAACTAGGTAGTTATAAAAGTAGCTTTCGGCTATGCTATAAAACATATAGAGGGATGTGACTGGTCGGATATGGAACTTGCCCCTCCTAACATAACAGAAGAGATATCTCTAGGCCCCTCGATGTGGTCGGATAAAGAAAGTGCATGGTCGTACCACTAGTGGTCGAAGAGTCGACCACATGAAGTTATCCGTCACTTGATCGAGAAAGCATTGAACTATCCATGGATGAAAAATTATATCACCTGAAGTTCAACCAGATATCGTGAGGCAAAGGGAGAATACACAAGCAGGTCGTTCGGTTCAACCAGATATGGATTGGTTGTATGGAGATACGAGCTAATCGTAGACTAGTCGAATATAATCACTAAGTAGTCGTAAACTGGTCGTAAGGAGTTGCGAACTGGTCATGACTAAATATGGACTGGTCGTATAGAGATATGAGCTGGTCGTAAGTGATAAGAACCTAGTCGTAGATCATATTACATTAACATTTGTCCGATATAATTTATGTGTATTCAGGAATTATTATGTCCTGCTAAGAACCGCTAACAACTCGTGGTCGGAAAGGAGTTTTCGAGTCACAACCAATTACGCATGAACCTACGGTCACACACTTAACAGGTTGTAACAAAATGAGTTCGGATAGGATCCGTCATGGGCTCTATATAAGAGGATGAATGAGGCTATTGGGAATATAGTAGAGAAAACAGACGACGTGAGCTATTCCACCGAAACCCTAGCCGCCATCTTCTCAAGAGCCCTACCGTGCGAGTTGGTGCTAGCACACCAGCTACGGTGTTCTATCCCTGGATGTGTGGATACCATAGAGGCACTGCTGCGATTGCTGTTGTGTTGAACGATGACGATCCACGATCTAAACAAGGAATGTCACATGTTGCTGGAGGAGAGGATCGACATCGAGGGCACTGGACGATCGACTATGAAAACTATATCAACGAACTAGAAGTTGGATCAGGCTACTCCAACTCTTCTTCTGCTGCACTACGTGTCTAGTGGTAACGATCTTTGATCTCTCGCTTGCATGGATTCCTGGTTTACGTGGTAGAATTTTTGAATTACCAGCTAGTGTAGTCTACTCGTATCCCTTCAGACGCCTCCAAGAGTTATGAGTGGTTCGACCACCCCTTGCTTGAGTGTACTTCACCCACTATTCAACACGCTCTCTTGCACGGTGTTGTATTGCATCAAATCGATATGGTTCCGCACATCTTCATTCAGCCCTTCAAAGAAGTGTGTCATGGTCGCCTCTGCCGACTCACGTACACTTGTACTGATCATGAACATTGCATCTCTTGATAGTACTCTCTCACCATCTTAGCACCTTGAATAAGTTGTAGTAGTTTTGTATGCAGTGTCCTTGTATAGTATGCTGACACAAATTGTTCTCGCATAGCTTGCTTCATCGCATCCCAAGTGTTAGGACGCTCCTCTGCACGATTCAATTAATTCCACCAAATAATACCGTATTCGGTAAACTCAATCGAAGCAATGCGAACCTTCTTCTCTTCGGAGTAGTGGTGGTTGTCAAAATTTTTATTAACACGCATCTTCCACTCCAAATAAGCCTTCGGATCAAATCTACCCTTGAACTCCGATATGGAGATTTTGATTCTCCCGATATCGTCATCTTCGTGGTCATCACCTCCACCATGACGTCCTCCCTGTCCAGCACCTCGACGATCAAAGTAATGATGTCGTGGACGTCATTGATGTCTCCCACAATCATCAGAAATGGCCTAACCCGAATTAGCAGCATAGAAGTCATCTCCATCATGATGTGCAACATGTTGTTCACGTCCATGTTGTGGTTGGGGTAGCACTGGTGCATGGCCTCTTCCTGGCAATGGTAGCCTATCCTCCAAGCGACGGATAGCAAGGTTCAAGTTGTCAAAACCCTCCATCATATGTTGTTCGTTTGCATTGAGGTGATCGTTTAGAGTGTCTTGCACCCCTTGAATGTTAGCTTCAAGTTGAGTGCGCATCACCTCCTCGCGACGAAGAAAATAGCTTGTAATAGCATCAAAATGAGCACGTATGTCCATCTATAATGTATCACTGTATGTAGGCTCCTTCACCTCCTCAGCAAATCCACCATTAATTGGATCCTCGCTTGCTAGTCCCGGACATGATGATCAATCTGAAATTAGCAAAAAAAAAATGCGTACCATGATCAACCATGCTTTGAGACCAAGATGATACGGATCAAAGTGTAGTCGATTCGTAAAGTGTCCCGATCTTTCACAGTACTTGAATTTCAATCTTAATCGAAGCAAAACCCTAGCTTTTCTCCTTTTTGGTTTGGTCAAAAGGACGAACAAGTGTATCTCCAAAACAAGTAATGATAATTGGTGATGTTGAATCAATCCGAAGAAAGAAACAAAATCAAACCCAAAAACAACACCAAACAGTGCACCTTGTACACGAATTGATGAGTTGATCCACACGAGATCATGGGAATTAGATGGATGAAGCTCCTCCAATTCTTATGCCAAAATCAAGAAAACACTAGCTCGGTTCTCCTCTCCCTCACGGCAAAGCCATATGCGCCACAAAAATATGACTTTTCTATTTATTCCTCAACTTCCAACTTGCTTACAATGGGGGTCTAACCCTAAATATATGGGGCCCTAGTGACTAGACAAAGTGGGGGGAGACACACTCCATTTCTGAATAGGGGCCTTCTCCCTTCCCAATTTGGATTGGGGGGATCCGTTCCCAATTCGGATTGGAGGAGGGCAGCCACTTGGCCCAAATTCCCTCCTCTCTCCTATTCTACTTTTATTTCCTACTCTAATGCTGATTATGAATCCTTATTTGATTTGGTTTCGTGAATCCCCATTCAATGCGGTTTTGTGAATCGTCATTCAATTCAGATTTCTAAAATCAACATTCAATGCAGATTTCCTATTTCTAAATTTAAGAAATTAAACTAACCTAATCACTGAAAATAAATGCCTAATATATTTCCAATCCTTTTACAATCGGTTTTTTAATCCACATTCATCTCATACGTCAAAATTGACATTTCATGTTGATTGGAAACAACTAAAAAATTTAAAAGAAAATTTGAATTGGAACGGTGCCAATCCAAATCCAATTCATTTTCTGAGTTTGAGTTGGAATCCATTGCAGATTTGAGGTTCCCTTGATCTCCTTCTTCATGTCTTGGCTGAAATCCAACTCTCCATAGCTTGATCTCCCTCCTCCTCGGCCAACCTCCCTCTCCTCTCTCTTGGCCGCATGAAGAGTTTCTCCCTTTTGTTGCAAATCAATTCCAATTGAAGATTTAGGACAAGATGACATTTTAGAGTTACTCACCATTGTTCTAAATGCACCTAAGTCTCAACAAGTTTGATATGGATACTTATCTTGAGTTTAAATAAGTTCCATGGTAACAACTAATGGTTACAATTTAATCATAATCCGAGGGACACCATATTAAGGGTTAGTTGTTTTTTTTATTTTTTTACAGAATTTTTTTAGTAGTGGTAAAACACATGTCTTCAATTTTATTTTAGAATTCATACATCTAATAGTTATAATATAATCATAATATGGGGTCCACCAAATTGAGGGTTAGATGTTCTTTTCGTGGGAACTTATACAATATTTAACTTTTTTCTTAACAGTTATAAAACACTTGTCTTCAGTTTTTATTATATACCTAGATAATTGATCTGGCCCACATAATTGCACAGTTTAGTTTGAAATTCCTATTTTCAAATAAAATACATTTGGGATATTTGATTTCATATTTAATTAGCAAAATTTATTTTGAGATCTTCCTCCACATTATGAAAGATAGGATTAGGAAATGGATGTGTTTAGCAAATTTACAGACTCTCAAACTTTGAATTATATGCAGTGCTACTTATCTCTTATTTATTTATTTTTTTCAAATTAATATATATGTAAGACAACTATCAAATCTAATACTTTAAAATTAGGTCCACCAAATTAATGTCTATATGTTCTTTTAGAATTTCTAGCAAATTTCTCTTTTTTTATTAGTACGTGTAAATCATCTGCATGTCATCAACTTCTATTATATAATAGATTAATGCATCTAAAGGTTATAATTTAATTATAATCCGGAGGCCACCAAACTGAGTGTCGGATACTTTTCTTTTATTGTGGGAATTTCTAGCATATTCATCTTGACCGTTGTAAACACATGTCATTCGTTTTTATTATATAATGGAAAATGTCCATTTGACCCCTTGAAGTATCGTTGTCCGTACACTTAACCCACTGACCTTAAAAACCGGCCCTTTGACAACCTCACGTGGCAAAACCAGTGCACTTAACACCCCGAGGTGGTTTTGCCACGCGGCAACTAATGTGGGTGTGACGTGAGGGTTGCTCGGTCAGTTTTGGTCAGATTCAGGTCGGGCTCGGTGGCTGACCTACTCAATCGAGTGCACACAGAGTCAGGCTCGGTGGCTGGTCTGTTCTCCCTCCCGGATCTCCCTCTCATCGTCGCTCCCCTCCGCAACAGTGCCACTTGCCTCCTCTCGCTCCACTCCACAACCACTCCACTAGCATCGTCACTCCCCTCCGCAACCGCACCACGCGCCTCGCCTCCGCCTTCATCCCCCGCCGCCATCGCCTCCCACATGTGGCCCCTCGCCTCGTCGCCACTGCTACGCCTCCATCCGAATTGGAGGAGCCGAGGTCGGATACGGCCCACCATGCGACGGGCGGTGGGAGGAACTCAATGGCAAGGTGGTGCCGCCATCCTCCGTCATCTTCCCCAAACTCGGCGGTGCACCGCCCCTCTATGCGACCATTTCGGTAAAATCCCAAAATTCATGCTCAACCTTGTCTTTCCTTAAAATTAGTGATGCCATCATCTTCCTCACCTTATTGCAGTCCAAATCATCATTTCCCCCGCAGCTTCATCACCGGAGCACTGCTGCCACCTCATCTCACTATCGGCCTCTCTCTGCTCCCATCGAACCGCTACCTCCGTCGTCTTCTTCCCTTGCCAATTGCGTCACGAGGTTTGCCTCTCTGTGACAAAGCTATTCCCGACTTCCTCTAGCAGTCCTCTCCACCATAGGTCACCATCGTTGTCCTCCACTCCTCACTGCCATGGCTGCCACCAGCATTCTCAGTGCCTCTTTCACTCTCATCGACCTCGGGAATGGGTTCCCCATATCCTGGAACATGTGGTGCACTCATTTCTGCCACCGTATCCTACTGAAATCACCACCACCTTTTTTTCTCTCTTTCGTGGCCGTCGCCTCTTCCCTGCCGTTTCAGCTACTATAGCCCTATACTACATCCCGTTCCACCAAAATCTGGTTCGCCACCCTCTGGAACACGCCGTGCTCGCATCCGCATCGCCATTCCGTTACCTAAGCTCGTTGTCACCCTGCGTCTTTGCTCCTCTGCTCTTTATGTGAACCGAGGAAAAAAGAGCACAATGTCGAGCTAGCACTATGCACAGCTGGCTAAGCTAGGCCGCGCTCGGCCAGGCACATCGCTGCCACGTAGTCGCCCATATGGCTAAACCAACCGAATCCAGTGCCATGTAGGTAATACCACCGAACAAAACAGCCATGGGGGTTAAGTGCACTAGTTTTGCAACGTGAGGGTGTCAAATGACCGTTTTTTAGATCAGGGGTTACATGTCGGACAACGATACTTTAGAGGGTCAAATGGATATTTTCCTATAATAATAGATAGATAAGTATAGATCGAGGGTAGATCTGAGACGCGGAAGCTATCAATGGTCTTACTTGTACAATTTGTATAAGCTCAGTGTAATTTTGTTGCTAGATGATGCATTTCCCCTTATCTTAAAATTGTGGTTGACTGTAGTGGGCTAAACTTTTTCTTTATAGACTAAACACAAACTGTAACTGAGTCTAAACTGGCCTTACGTTGATTGAATTCCTCGTGCCTTTCATGATTGAGCACCTATTTCTTGTTTTACATTGACCAATATACCTTAGGACAGATACTATAGATAGTACTACTCCCCCTCTACAATGGTGTCCTAAATCAATCAGCTGCTATCATGACCAAGAAAATCAGTGCACATACATAGATAAAACGTGTCAATTCCCTCTCAAAATTTCTAAGTATTTGCTTGTTGTCAAAAAAAAAAATTGTGACTTCGAAGCAACCACGTCAGGTGTGTGTACAACCGTTGCGAAGGTTGGGAGATTTTGGTGTTGTCCGTACATGGCTTGAATTATGGATGAACAACTGTTACATTCTTACAAGACTTGTGGGGTTGATTAAACACAGTAAATTTGTAAAGTATGAACTGACATGTTAAAAGGTGCAGCAAGGAATAAAGCTGTTCATCGACAGATTCTTTTTTCAGAAGATTGTAACTTAATGTGGACTTTGATTTTGTTCTTGTCCATATGGATGAGTGGATGACTAGGTAACATATGAATACATTCTTTTACTATAGGAGTTAGACATAGTAAATTTGCGAAGTGTGTAAAAAACCATTTCAAAAGGCTCCACAAGGGATAAAGCTGTTTATTGACTGATCTTTAATTTGGACTAAACTATACCTATTTGAAAGAGATACTCTCTCTCTCTGGTTACAAAGATGTCAAATAGCTACCTGCCATAGAGAAGTGACATTGTGTGGTACATTTTGCATCATAAATTCATTTTCATGCCTCAAAACTAACAAGATAAGTAACTCTGATTATTTTTCAACGGGAAGTATATATATGATCAAAATAAACAGAGTGAAACATATCAGAAAAAAGGAGCCAATTAAAACCGAAAATCATTTTTAACACAAAATTGAAAGATCACAACAGAGATAAAATTGCACGTAATGATAATACCATGGAAACTAAGCTTTTACTGTCCAAATTTCAGAGGATCTCTACGAATGCGAAATAGCTGCAGTCGTTTGTACGTTAACCACTGTACAATTGTCACGCTTCACGAACCATGAATTAGACAATTAATTGATAGCTCAGATCACCGGTCCTCGTGGACCCAGAAAGGTCTGTTATACGAGGTAAATGTGCATTTGACCCCTAAATTATAGCTGTCCCCATGCTTATCCTCCTGATATAAAAAATCGTCATTTTGACATCCTCGTGTTGCAAAACTAGTACACTTAACTCTCATAGTTGTTTTGCTTGGTAATATGGCCTACGCGGCACTCGATTCGGCCGGTTTCACCGCATGGGTAACTACATGGCAGTGACGTGCCTAGGCCGGGCACAGCCTAGCTTAGCTAGCTGTGCATAGTGCTAGCTCGATACTGTACTCTTTTGTAGCATTCCAAAGTTCTGTTATCAAAATTAAAATTATTAAAGTTATTATTTTATTAGATTTTCTGCCAATCAAAGAATTTTTCTTGATTTTCTGTAATTTTAAAAGAGTTTTCTTGCTTAGAAGAAAAAATTAATATAAATAAAATAAATAAAATTATTTGATTTATTGGTTTTTAAAGTGAAAAAGAAATTTTAAGTAATTTCTTGAATTTTCTGGTATTTAAAAAGGTTTTCCCTTTTTACTGAAAATATAAATAATTTCTATACAAAAATAAAATCCAAATTTAATTTGGAAATTATTTTATTAAGTTCAAAATAATTCAGGGAATTTCCTTGATTTTTTTCTAGAATTTTTGAACCCTAGTTGGCATTTTCTAAAAGTTCTTTTTGATTTTTTGTATTATCTAGCAATTAAAAATGAATTTCTGTTTGCAATTAAAAGCTAATTTTTTGTTGAAAATATTTTATTTAAGCTCGAATTTTTAAAGCTATATTACTATTTTCAAGTTTAAAATGTATTTTTTCGCATTATAAAAATAATTACTGTGTAAGAATAAAACTATTATTTTATAAGGAGCAAAGGTGCAAGACGATAGTGAGCTTAGGTAGCGGAACGGCGATACGGATGTGAGCAAGGCGTGTTCCAAAGGTAGCCGAACCAGGTTTTGGTAGAACAGGATGTCGTATAGGACTATAGCAACTGAAACGAGCAGGGAAAGGCGATGGTCGTGGAAGAGAGAAAAAAGGGGTGGTGGCAATTCCGGCGGGATACGGTGGCAGAAATGAGCGCACCACATGTTCCAGAGTATGGAGAATCCATTCCTGAGGTCGATGAGAGCGGAAGAGGCACTGAGATTGCCGGCGGCGGCCATGGCGGCGAGGAGAAGGAGTAGGGGACAACGACGGCGACCTATGGTGGAGAGGATGGTCAGAGGAAGTGGGGAATAGCTTCATCACAGTGCGGCTGACCTCGTGACACAACTGGTGTGGGAAGAAGACGACAGAAGCAACGGTTCAATGGAAGGAGAGACGAGATCGGCAGCGATGCTTCGGTGGCTAAGCGGGGGGGGATATATGATTTTGATCGCAATAAGGTGAGGAAGAAGATGGCATCACAAAATTAAAAGGAAAGATAAGGTTGAGCACAAATTTTTGGATTTTACTGAGATGGTGGTCGCATGGAGGGGATGGCGGCACCACCTCGCCATCGAGTTCCTCCCACCACCCGCCGCGTGGTGGGCGTCTCCAACTTTGGCTCCTCCAATTCGGATGGAGGCATAGCGGTGGTGATGAGGCGAGGGGCCGTGGCGCGGGGGGCGATGGTGGCGGGGATGGAGGCGGAGGCGAGGGGAGCGACGACGAGAGAGAGAATCGGGAGGAGGTGAGGGAGATGAAGCCAGCCACCGAGCCTAACAGTGTGTGCACTCGGTTGAGTCAAGCCAGCCATCAAGCCCGACCTAAATCTAACCGAAACCGACCGAGCCACTCTCACGTCGCAACCATGTCAATCGCCACGTCGCAGCCACACCAATCGCCACGTGGCAAAACCGCCTCCGAAACCATCTCGGGGGTTAAGTGCACTGATTTTTCAATGTTGGGATGTTAAAGGGCAAGTTTTTTAGGCCAAGGGGTTAAGTATCCGGACATCGATACTTCAGGGGTAAAATAGACATTTTCCATTATTATATCTCCGCTCTCCAACCGAAACGTAGTAACAAAGATTGTAGCATAGTGTCCCTCGCATTATTTCCCGAGGAATGCGCGGGAGAGCCGCATATCATATTATTAAGCATCTCTAGCTCCCATTACATCGTAAGTTACTATTTGTTAACCTACAGTACTAGCCGTGTGGACATCGCTTCAGGTAGACGATAGACCCTCCAAACCGGCCGGTCTGGCTCCCATCTACACCCATTGCACGTTTTCATCGAGCCAGACCCTCAACGACGTACACGCACGCTACTATAGCTTGGGCCAACGCCTGAGCAGTGAGCACTCCCGTCCCTTTCTCCCCGACCAGGATCGCATGCATCGCTCCCAAATCCGATCTTGCTCTTGTTCTCTTCGGCGAAAGGCATGGCACGGCCCGACCCGTCGCCGCCGTGTCGGCCCGCCATTGCGTCCTCTCCCCCGTCATGGCCGGAGCGACGTACGCCCGCAGGTGATGCCGATCTGGGCACGAAAGCCACACCCGGTAACAAGCATGCGAAACAACGAGCGGCTGCTGTCACACGTACGTGACACGTGCTTGGCCTCAAGCCATCTGATTCTGCTCCAAGTGGATTGTTCATGGATCGTTCAGTGACGGAACAGTGCAAATGTGTAGTCGTGGTCGGCTTTTTTTTGTCTAAACCCATACGTTTGGAGATGGGTACGGGGAAATTCCGTGGAAAGAATTCCGTCGGTCGAGCAAAGGTCCGAAGGAAGGGAACAAAAACGGGCGGCACGGATAACTATGCAGGAGGGACGCCGAATGGCTGGAAAAGTACTGTACGGTGATGGTGTTTGAGGAGAATTCTCGATTAAATTAATATATTTTTTTTGTTAAAATCAGAGTTTCTATAAAAAGCAAGCACACAAATTAGAGAACCGTTTTTATAATGGTTATGAACTACGACCAGTATTAAAAAGCAAGTCTAATCCTTTTTATTATGGCTAAACTGGTTGAATATCATTTTTAGTCATGAGACGATCAGTCATGAGCACTACATGACCAACTATATGGTTTGGGTCATCTCCGACCAACAAACTGGTCGAGAGACATGACAGTTTCCCATGTGACTAATGTGTGAGCGGTTTTTTGGTGCATCCAGCAACTTACGACGGTTAGCTAAGAGACGTGACGGTTCAAGACTCAATAGGGGAACCTGTGTGAAGATATGAGGTGTCTTTAGCGGCATTAACTGCCACGCCTTCAATAGCTATAAAAGGATAGCTCACGTATTCCGTAATATAACTCATAAGTTCTGAGATAATCCATAATTCTGAACTCAGTCATTGCATTCTCGGCATCCCCATTCTCATTATATTTGTCAATGTTTTATTATCGATATTATGAAATAAATGCTGGGGACATTATGATCGAGATTACACAAGAGAAGACATGGGTTTTTTTAGAGAGGTTCTGTCGGACCATGGGCTTTGAATACCCAAAGCCCTCGTGTGTGTACCGTACTAGTCCTATGATCAATGGCTAGTACACACATCCACAACATTGGCATGCATACACATCCATCCATACATACATACATACATATAATATGAAACAAATATGGTAAATAACTTAAACGATTACAAAGTTTACATCACAAATGCCCAACCGACCAAATAAAAACTCAAGTATCAGAAGTAGTAGCGGAAATATAATAACTTAGGTGCAAAAGTCCAGCGGCATGCCCATCCAGCAACCAACAAGGAATAAGACCTAGAAAGATCCGTCACCGAACCCTCCGGTACCAGGTGCAAAGAACGCGTCGTTCAACATAAGCACATCCTCTATCTCTAAACAACAATTTAAGCAAAGTTGAGTACATTGCGTACTTAGCAAGACTTGTAGTGTATCGTAAACTTTATACATATGCATGGCTAACAAGGGATGAGGTTCTATGCTATAAGTTATTTTCAGTATTAAGTAAGTTTTATTTGACATATGCATACATAGTAATTTGCAACAGAATTTAAAGAGCAGATAAGTAATTAAAGAATCAACAAGTACTTGATACATAATAAATCGTAACCCTCCTTAGCTGTGATCAACATCTTACTTTCAGCCATAGGCATGACACTCAACTCAAATATCAACAACAAAACCCTTCCCTCGTTTTTCCAACAAGAATCATTTTTTTTCAAAAACTAAGACTATACCCGATGGACCGCACCAAGCACGCTCATGACCGCAAGCACTGCTATATAAATAAATTTATACTCTACAGAGGTGTACAACTTTTTCCACAGCATAAGAATTATCTAGTTTGTTTGGTATCTGTCGATACTACCGCTCACTATCCTTTGGTAAACAGTCAAGAGCACGCATCGAAGTCTTTACATTACCTAGTCCTAACCTTACACTAGCCCGGTACACCTCCGTCTCGATGAGGCATTCACCGTTGTGTCGAAAGGATTTGTTCCCAATGTCTCGGTGAAGGGAGCCCCTTCGAACATGCCTACATTGATCATACTCACACTATCACGGCCTACCAACATGCAAGGCTAGTTTTCAATGACTTAATTAGCTAAGGTTGTCCCATACCGGCACATATGGTTGTACGCTTATGCTTTAGATTTGGAGTACCAGCGTTCGTTCCTTAATTGACCCGAGTGAGGATCTCCCCCTATCTACTTGTGAGATACACCTCTCATACTTCTCATAATATAATATAACCCGCCCGCATCATAAACTAAGTTTTTCATTTCTTTTAGTTTTATGCAAAATAACAGAGGTAAACCAATCTGTACCATCATTTAAAAATCTTCCAAACTCATATTCAACATGTCATCCATTTTTCCAATTTTAGCAAATCTAGAGCCTGACTAAGCACTTGCGATATTCGCACTCGAAATACCTAAATTGACATCATCTATTACCTAACCATAACCTATTGGCTACAACAGTAGGGATACTAATATTTCAAGGAGGATCATGCATTGAATAGGAATATAACAATCATTATCCCAAATATAGCAATTTTAAGCCAACATACACGTATGAATAATAGATTTTGCAAAAATAAACACAATAATTAAAATAGTATGATCAATATGGTCAAAGGAGGTGTTTGCCTTGCTCTAGTTGCTCTGAATAAGAGGACGAAGGACCGTCATAAATTTCATTCAATGTATCGACATCTAATCAAAAGAGCCAGAAGCAAAAAAAAATTATAGAAGAATAATTTCAACAGCAAAAAATAGTTTAGCGACCATTTGTGTCACTGGCTGTGCTAAAAACCGTCTGTGAAGAAGTAATATCACAAACAATTTGTTTTGAATATCATTTGTGAAGTATCACAGATAGTTCTTGTTCAGAACCGTCTGGGATACTACACAGACTATAGTAATATCACAGACGATTCTTGTTCAAAACCGTTTGTGATATTTCACAGATGGTTTTCAACACAAACCATCTGTGACTTCCCGTTCTCATCACAGATGGTTTGTATTAAAAATCGTCTGATTTTACCATGGCTTGATTTCAAGTTATGGTAAAATCATGATAAAATCAGAGTGTTAGGGATTTCAAGCTATGGTAAAATCAGAGAGTTGGTGATTTCAAACCATGGTAAAATTAGAGAGTTAGTGATTTCAAGTCATGGAAAAATCAGAGAGTTAGTGATTTCAAATCATGGTAAAATCAGAGTGTTTGTGATTTCAAGTTATGATAAAATCAGAGTGTTAGTGATTTCAAGCCATGGTAAAATCACATAGTTAGACATTTCAAGTCACAGAGTCAGGTAAAATCAAGAAATACTTATCACAGGTGGTTTTTAATATAAACCATCTGTGATGCTAGCTCATCACAGATGGTTTTTGTTTGAAACCATTTGTGATTTGTGGAAATTTTTGAACGCTTTGGCAGGAGGCGAAATATTTTAGCGTTATCCTTATATATTATACCCACCCCCACCTTGTGTTCTATCAGTCTCTCCCTCTCCCCTCCACATGTCGAGCTCCAGCAACCGCCCTCGATTCCCTGGCGTGGTTCGGTGAGGAGACGCAGCCGATGACGAGGAGAAGGAGGGACGCGCAGGAGCTCCATGTCTGCCGAAGGAGGTAGACTGCCAAAAGGTACGTGTATATCCCCAAAACATACATAATTTATTGGTTTTTGATGGTTCTTATTTTATTTGTACCTTTTGTAATTTATTGTCCGTAAAAAAATGATTTTGTCGATGCACCGCTGGAGGTTTTTGGTCGTATCTTCTTTTCCTTACCGATGAGCTTGAGTCAAATTTGGACGACAGGAAAGAACAGTTTGCGATATACTGGTGAGGTAAATAGAGGAGCTCACAAGACCAATCCAAGAAGTCGATGAGTTCGTCAAGAGCTTGGAGGCACAAATGATTTCTAGCTAGTTTAACTTTGTAATTTTATTCTTTTTTCTCATTCGAATGGGACGTTGTGAAACCTTTTGGTTTTTCTTTTGCTAGATAGGTCTCTCCTACAATGTGTTTGCCATTAGAATTTTAATTGTATTTTAGTTGTCTTGCTAGAGGTTGCATATGGAAACTACTGTCCAACAATTGATTTGTTTGACTCAAAATCCGACTTTTTTGCAATAGAAAAAACTATCATAGACGGTTCTGAAACAAGAACCATCTGTGATAATTACTATCACAGACGGTTCTTGTTCAAAACCATCTGTGATGACATCATGTCATTACTGGCCCACAAACTCAAACGGCTCACAAAACTATTTGTGATGATGTTTTTGAACCGTTTGTGAAAACCTTTTTTGTGGTAGTGAGACGTCGGCAGTCATGTAAGAAACTTGCGGACGCTCTTGGGTTCCTACGTCCGCGCAGGAAAATAGCGCATCAATGGGGTGGATAGCTTGGGCAAGGGCTGGTGGAGGTGATGGAGGCAACTGTGACTCGATTATGTGGGCGCCAGTCGCAATCCACAGGTGAACGGCGGAGTAGGCGCTGCGCTGGTGCTCTGGCGCGCGCGAGCGAGAGGTGGAAGACAACCTCTGGCAAGTGGGCCCAGTGTGTCAGTCAGAGGGCGAGAGCGAGGCTACCGCGGGCTGCTGTGTTGCGCGAGTGAATTGGGTTGGGCAGATTCGGCCCATCGGTGCGTGGGGAAATTCATAATGGCTTTTGAATTTTTCAAAAACTAGCTGAATGATTCCTGAATTTTTGTACTTAGCAAATGGGGTCCAAAATTTATGAAAATATTTGTGGGGGCTTATGACACCGTGTAGTTTCTTGTGTAAATATTTTAGGATTTTATGTGTTCTGTGATTTTCTCAAAACTATTCTAAGTTGTTGTTTTCATATAGATGAAAATTTTCAAAACATGCTCAAATAATCTTTCCCACATGTAAACATTCCCAAAATTATTTTCCCACTTATTTTCATTATATTTTCCCAAAATTAGGAATTTTGGGATGTTACAGATTCAGATCTTCTCCAGAGAGAATAATAACTATATTCTTGTGTTCTTGTATTGAATGTGTTTACAAGAAGAAAGAATCCACCGAAGCCAAGACTAAATGGCATATGTGGTTTGAACAATCTATTGTTTTTCCTTTTTCTTTCTCCCCCTATCCACCGGTGTTGCCCTTTGTATAACTTCCGAAGGGATGGTAGTTGTTATGTGCGAGGAGTCGCCTTGACGATTGGCTAATTGCGCACGTTGACGGCGGTTATTGTCAGAGAGACATTCTCTCGCACGTTCCCCATGCAGTTACGCCAGAGATAGAGAGAACTACGTGCGGTTATATCAGAGATAAACAACACGTGTATAACTACCACACGTGAAAGAGCAAAATATACAGAGTCCCTAATTGGTTGGATCCACATATCTGTGGGTTCTACCGACTATAGGGTGGTCGTAGTTGACCTAGTCGTAGCAAACCTTATAACCATAGGTAGTCGTAGTTGACCTTACGACTATAAAGTAGTCGTAGTCTTCCTTTGTCATTGTAGACTAATGACAAGGTGTATCTCTGATGGTTGTTTAAGGATATCATTATCCATAATAAGTATTATAAATAAATAATTCCATTAAATGAGGATTATTGAATCATCATCAATATTCTTATACACTCATTGTGTCTATTGGAATGAACTGGCGCGGGCAATGCGGATCTGGTGGTGGGGTGACGCGGCTCCATCGGAGAGGCCTGATGCGGCGCTGGGTAGGCCCGGGTGATGATGGAGAAGCTCCAGCGGTGCGCATGCTTCAGGCACGAAGAAAAACAAGGGATCTTGCGCTTGGGCACGGGGACGATGGAGGTGGTGGCGATGGAGGTGGTGGCAGTCGGTCGGTCAGGTGGGAGAAACTTGGGCTAGGGTTGGGGTTAGGATTTTCATGGCTCTGATATCATATTGAAATGAACTCTTTTCTATTTCAATGGACCTAAATGGCAACATATATAAGTTATATGCGTATGTAAATATGCAAAGAACATCATATACAAGTCATATCTAACCGTGTCCACGACAATAAATGTTTTTGTCTAGATCGTGCTCTCATATTATTTTTCTGGTAAGCTCGATAAGGAACCCTGTCTCGATTATCAACAGTATTGCGATGAAAGCTGCTTATGATGGTTATATAAAGAGTGTGATACATTGTTGTTTTTCCGTAACGAAATAGGAGTCCGATGGATGCATTGTACTTCGACAGGAATGTGTCGTAGCAAAAGGGCTTTTACGGTGGTCCGCAAGGTGTGAAGTATCCTTGTCTATCGTTGATCGACGGTCGTGAGAGTCATAGACGTTGAAACCTTCGGGTTCCTACGCTAAAATCGTCTGAAGGTGAGGGATCTTGAAATTATTGGCGTACCATGATGTGCTTTTGAACCATTGTAGAATCCGCTGCAATAATTTATGGTTTTTTTTTGGCAGGTATAAAGATGGTAGTTTTGTTTCATTTATAGGAATTGCTTGGGTCTTGCTGCACATTCTTTTTCTTAGAAATTGAAAAAGTCTAAGATGGTATTGCTGATCTGGATACCGGGATTGGACCAGAATATAAATAAATTAATTTTACACTAAATTATAACTCAATCCTCCACATGAGGATTACTTGGTAGTTGGTACTTTAAAGAGAGTAGCACAAGGAAAATTTGTACAGTCAGCCATAGTCTGAACTCTGAAGACTAGAGAGTATTATTGAAGGAACATATATAGCTATGCTGGTAGTACATCCGGCCGGCCAAGATCGATAGTTTCATCCAAGATGCAATGCAAATAAATTCTCTAAGTCTACCTATTTTAGATGTAGTTTCTATTTCCTAGTCAGGAACCAGCAGGTAGGGTTCAGGTTGTACTTTGTCAAAAGTCTTTGTTATTATAGAGAGTGCATGACTAATATCAAACTATCAAGTTCGTTGTGCCATCAAAGAAAACCATTTTGGTTGGATTAGAGAACAGAGGTCCCTCTCTCTCAAAAAAGGAAAAAAAAGGGACAGAGGTCCGAAATAAACATAAAAATATATATGTTTAGTAAAATAAAACATGGTATGTTCTGAAGAACCTGCAGAAGATAAAATTGAGCATTCTTTTGAGAGAATAAAAACGATGCAGAATTTTTGTTCACACATCTAGTATTCAAGTATTGTATTAGCATGTAATTATCGTCTATCAAGTATGCCCTAGAAAAGGCATGAAACAGAGCACAAAATTTGTATTTACATGAGTGTAATTTTTCCTCGTAGCGGATTTGTCAGTAAAGAAATTTGTTAAAGAACTTGTGTAAAATTAAGCATGACTTTGGCTGACAGATCAATTCGAGGCTACAAAGCCTGGAGAAAATTTTCCACATCATTGTTTGACAGACTTTCGCAGTAAAAATCATAACGCATTACTCTCAAAGGCTTGAGAAACACGCGCATTTTCTTCGACAGCGCGGGCAGCATAGATTAGTCATCGTCAAGAGGAGGACAAATCCAATATGGTTGTTGGCGATTTCGTTTTCAGAACAACGACACGGTCGAGAACAACATTTTGCACATACCTACTTGGAGGTGGCAATGCTGACCACAGTGTAGAAATTACAGTGTTGAACACTGAACAATTAGCTTCTGGGACATATCATCAGTGTTGGTGAAACCTTTAGAAATGTAACGAATGCAACCCAATCCTAGAGAAAAATTGTCATTGAATTGCTTGAAGTCTATTTGCTGAACACAGCTCTAGTCTGAAGCTACTGCGACATACGCCTAGACTGCGAAAGAGAAGAAATTTTATGATATGCGAAAAACTAAGGCCATATGAAAATGAGTCAGATGGAATCATGGAAGTAGACTTGATGGGAGATCAGGCGCCTGATATGAACCGATGGTGCTTGATGAGACTCTGGAAACGGACCCAGCACCTCTTGCAGTGAGCGTACTGCTCACCCCATGATTGAACATCCATCCCTTTGGTTTTTTTTTTAGCTTTTTTTTTGTTGAAATGCCTTTAGCTCATAAATCCACATCCATCCGTTTGGTCATCTTTTAGCTGTTGTCTGTTGAAGTGGCTCAGCCTACAAGATTGCATGACATATTCTCGACGGCAATTGATACCTACAAGGCTGCAACTATCACTAGTTCTCTGCATGTGACGGAAAAATAAGTTAACCAAGAACAGTGTTTGATCGTGGGATAAAATTATATCTCTACCTTTGAATCTGAAGATCAAATGATGGGTATGATATGATGATACAACATGAGCAAGTGACTCGATATATATGGAAGTTACACACACTGCATGGCACTGGAAAAGCTTATCCTCGTGGACATTTGAACAGTAATCGAGGCAACTACATCAGTGGTTGCCGAATGCTACTCAGTAGAGATTTTTAGTAACTCTAGTACCTACAGCTAGTTAGGATATGTCCTAACTAAACTTAGGACTTGTCTTAAGCATACTTATCAATTCCATTCTAATACCGACCGGAATAGCTGAAACATGCTATACCGGTACCCAAACCGGCATACCATAGACTCAATCTCGTCCGGTCTCAATACCAGTCAATATCGGTCAATACCGGTCATTTCGGTCATTCCGGTACCGGTCAAAATTGAAATGATCACTTCTTTGAATCAACTCGGAAGTCCGAATCCAATACTACTTGTTCGGTAAGTGAAATTATGCTAGACTAGTTTGTTAGACTATGGTAAAATATATGAAGTTATGAACTCATGTTGTATTATTTAACTACGTATGACCTTTGTATTTATTAAGTAATTGAATTATATGTCATTTTTATTCTATTGTTATGTATTTGAAGTGAGATTCAAAGTGAAATTATGTGTACATATAATTACATATATACTATTATATTAATAATCCGAACGGTACGTCCGAATGGACCGGTATCGGTGTATTCCATACCATGAGGCAAACCGAATAACCTCCGAAATGAAATTGATAACTATGGTCTTAAGTGCTCTAGGGTTGCAAACTTAGTTTTCTCGTTAACACTAGTTAGGACATGTACCGATTAACCTTACTTGTCCTCGCTGCTCTCAGGTTAGTTCTTTTTCGTGAAATGGCGGGAGCTCTGCCGAATGCATTATTGGAGTGATTGTTTGAGGGACAACCTCATCCTAGGATGGGCTGGTCCATGTGAGATCATTCGATGAATTTTGAGGGGATGATATATACTATCTCTTGTTTTGTACTAAATTTATACTTACGAGGGATGAACTGGTGATAAACCAACACATTCCATCCCTCGCATCAAACAAGTAGGATAGGTTCGGAATTAGGATTAGATGGCCTATTCACAATCCGGTCCTTCAAATCAAACATCCTATATAAGGCATCGAAAAAAAAACCTATAGTGGATTTTAGTTTCACCTTTACACTCAACAAAGAAGCTGACTCCAGCCGTCGCAACAGTGGGTTGCCCCTCATTGGTGCAGCGAAGTTCAATTTCCACTGAGCTCTGAAGAGTCAAATTCCTGAATACAACTTCCATTGCCTCCATGGATGCAGCTTCCGGAGGTTAAGGAAAACCCACGTATCTTGGATTTAATCAAAGAGGATAGCGAAGTTTAAGCAGTCTTATGACACCAAATGCTTTGAAGACTGTATTATGAAAACATTCGGCCATTTTTGGTGTCACGGTGTCTGTGTTTTACCAACCCACTTAAAAATGGTTGCGCGCAGAGGATGCACTTTATGAATAAGAAGCATAATACACAGTTTCCTATTTAGACTACAATGTTATATCTCATGAGGAAGGTGGAGACATTACAAGAAGAACGCCACATAGGATTATTGCACATGCTAAGGAGGATAGAGTGGTGGTTGTGGAGGATTGAGAACATTCTCTGACACCAATAGAGTACATGATTTATGATCATGGAGTGATTTGCTCAACATTTGTCTTATCACAATTCAATCAACAACAAAGCTGAATGCAATGCCTCATACAAGGCAATATCTCAGAAATCAAATGTGACCTCCTATCTGGAATTCCTACATAATGTTTCACTGCTAAGTTAATCGTTGTATCAGCTGAAAGTCTTCAGGAGAGGCATAAGTTATATCTTTGCACAACGTGTTGAGGTTTACATCACTAGACAGTAGTCCAAGTGGCATCTTTTCTTCTCGTGATGACCTGTGAGAAAATTGCAACTAGCAGATATGCAGCGGAATAATCAATAAGGTCACATGCACATTGACACAAGGATTTTTAACGAGGAAAAATCTCCTCAAGGTGAGGAGCAAAAAACCACGGGACCAAACGGTCCACTCCTAAATCTTCCACTATATCAATAATGGGTACAATGGAGTCTTCTCTAGGTTACACTAGAGAAATTACAGCAGCAACAATACCACCATCAAGGTGAAACCTTGGCACATCAACAATAACAACAACACAAGATTAAGAAGTAACCAATAGGCTAAACAAAACCTATCATCTGTCCCCTTCGGATTTCAGTTCATATCTAGCAAACTACAGATCCAAACTGCATGAAACTTGGCAGGAATGTGGATCCACGAGTTCCTAACAAGTTATCCAAATTTCAGCCAAATCAGACACAGTTTTACCACTCAAACAGAACTTCTACCAAAACTACTCAGTGCTGAATCTGCTGCTACCCGAACTAACAAAAGCCCTCTAAAACCTGAAGCTCCTCTAACCCAATCCTCAATCCAACCGCACATATCAAAGAGCTACGAGTCAGGAGTTCACAAACCAAATTGGAGGCAGATCCGACCACGTTTGCTACTCCGATCGTCCACTTGATGAAGATCGCGCAGGTGCACTCAAGCTGGAACAGCACTTCTTCCTCTCCTTTCTTGTTGTTGTATTTTCTTTTTGGTTGCTGCTACTTCTCTCACTCCCTCTAGCTGCTGAAGGGAGCTTTAGGGTTTTGTTGTTTCATCCCCACACTAGAAGGAGGTATCTCCACCCTTCATTCTTAATGTGATCAATGGTTGTTATTTCTTGGGCTTATGGGCTGAGATGGGTCTTCATATGGAGGGATAGCCTAACACAACCTGCTTTGCAGGGATACTGAAATTGCAAGTCTTCAGGAGAGGCAGAAGCTATAGCTTTGCACTATGTGCTTTGCAGGGATACTGAAGTTGGAATCGAGAAAATTGATGTTGTGGCTGACTTCAAATTAAACAATGAATTCTTAAAAGGAAATCAAGACATTGAATGTTTTGATTACCCTGAACTACACTTTTAGAAAACAAACATCTAACCTTCACTAAGAACAACATTGATACAGTTAAGAATTTACTAACTCTTGAGAAATATCAAACATATAATCTCCTCTCATGGCATTACCTATTTGTGCACATATCAACCTCGACACGGCGGTCAGGTTACTAACTTACACCACCCTCTTAGTAAGGCCGAAACGAAAATAACATTATGCATAAGCCGGCCATTAAACATCTCGTCGTCTAATAAAACTATCACCTCATGACCTTTGCATACACACCTTACAGATCTTCATCTCTTCCATCCATTTGAGACTAACCAACTCGACAATCCATTAGCCTCATTAAATAAATAAGTTTGTTATTAATAACTTAAACCATAACCAATGGAGGTTAAATCTTACATATAGCCATATGTAATAAGTTAATAAGTATATGTATATGCATACTTGAAAAATAGCAAAAAGAAAGAAAAAAGAAAGCTTCCACTTAAAAATAATTTTGGAGTAAATATCATATGTGACACCATCTACTTACGCTAGTTTAAATTATAAAATATTTCTTGACAGATCAAATTTTAAAATGGAAAGAGATGGAAAGCTTAATCATATAGAAAGATAAAATAGAAGTAAGGAAGATAGTAAAGATAGCAAGGATATAATTGATGTTTTACTTTTCCATCATTTTTTCCTCTTCATATAAGCACGATAATAGTCCTCTCTAGATTAATTTGCGGCTCCCGAGGTATACCTATAATAGGTTTAGTACATATGTGTTATGGTTAGGCATGTTCACACCCCGGGCTGGGCAGGAAAGCTCAATCTTGAATGAGCAGGTTCAAGCTTGGCCCGAAAATTATTTTTCTAATAAAATAATATCATTTTAATTATTTTTTGAATAAAAATTAATATTTAAATCATTTTGAGAATATAAATAGTTTTTATTATTTTTATTGTCTTCATCAGGCTTTGGGTCAAAAACCAAGGCCCAAACCCGAAAAATTCAGGTTGAGCCACCCATGAACAGGTCTAGTTATTGTCTGTGTTAGTACCCCTTAAATATCTTAATAAAGAGTACTAGAATGTATGAATATGTAGCTTAGGCGCAACTTAACAGACAACTATATAGTGTATGCATCCCTAGCTTAGATGTAATTGTGTCCATTGGATCTGGGATTAAACGCCGTAGAAAAAAAAATGGTGGTATGACGCTCTCTTGTGCTTCATTTTGCACTCAATTTTTCTTATTTAGTACCCTTTTAATTAACTCAATAAAATATTCTAGAGTGCACAAGTGTCATTTTAGGTGCGACTCAATTAAGAGGTCTAGAGTGTAGTGTCTAGCTTAGATGTGGTTACGTCTATTGGATCTGAAATCGAACGGCGCAAAAAACGTTGTTTTGCGTTCTCTTGTGTTTCTTGTACACTCAACTTCAATAAAGGATTAATGTCATCTCTGTTTTTTTTCCCTCTCTCGCTGCTTGCAAGCTTAGGGGAAAAGGTGTGGATTTTTTTTAACAAGGACAGGAGCTTTACCTCATTTTATTGATTTCATTGATAAAAGAAGAAAATACAAACACCATCCAACACATCTGAAAACACTAAACCAACGAGAACCAACTAGCGCTGGGTCTCGCAGCTAAAGGTGTGGAAATTTCTCATGAGTTAGGTATCTGAAGATTGGCTCAGGTGACCTCACATTGGGTAGCCATATGTGCTTTCTACAATTCTAGAAACTAGTATTGGTCACATCTACAAAAGCTGGCCAATGTAATGACTTAATGCCATTGGAGATGGAAGAAGGTAGCAATAGATGCCAAAATGCCGAGCTCTGATGCATCACAGGGGAACTAGAGGAAATATCTTGTGAAACGGCAAAAGTACAAAATTGTCTTTGCCTACGAGGAATTATACGTCCATGCATGACATGAGTTTATGTTAAAAAAAAAAGGTCTAACTATATAAGATTTGACTGTTTTCTCAGCCTAAAACAGTTAAATTTTAGTTCATTTATAACTTCATTATACATAAATTACAGTAATTTATTTATGTAAATTTTGTTCTTGATCACTGTAATTATTCTCAAAAGTCTTAATAAATCATATTTCCATCACATAATTCAAAATCTATCATATATTTCGAGAGATTGAGCAAAAACAAAGAAAAATAAAGACAAAAAATAAAACTATATACAAACAAAATATAGCAATGTGATGAACCTGTTATGTTTCGAAGTAAAAATCATAATGAATTCGAACTCAATTCATCATATAAGAAGTACAAATCTTAAAGTATATCAGACGAATGAACATTCAACTGTGTTAGTCGAATGTTGTTTAGCAAAACCGAAAAAAAAGAAGCAAAAAGGACCCAATTGCAGGCACTTGATGATAGTGATCAACACAGGATAAAAATAGCACATGATATGCAAAACATCAATGAATACACAAATCAACAACGATTATATAGGCAGCAATGAATGGTTTCTTTCGAACAAAACTTTGGCTAGAATCATCCAGCTGAATAAATGTTACAACAACCTGTGCGTGTCAAAATCCATGTGATCTCCGCTTGGTCTTCCGTATGGGGCATTGAAGCCATAACTATCAAATGGATTGCTGTCAGGACCAGCTCCTCCCTCCGGCATTCCGATACCTGCCATTGGAGTGGAGGCCCATGGCGCCGGCATCATGTTTTCAGAACCGATAACAGTCACTGTGTTCTGCGGGGAGTTCGCGGCACGGCAGGTCACCTGTTTGTGGAACTGCTAGATCCCATTGGAGGCATCGACTGCTGCTGCTGGTTCTTATGCGGGGGTGACTTGGGCCGGAGGCTCTCGATCTCTGGAGTCGTCATGACGAGGTGAGGAGCATCAAGTGGTGGATTTCGCCTGCCGCCTCCCTCCCATACTTTTCCATCCCTGTCCGTGAAGTTCTTGATGTATGCCTGCAAGCATGCAAGTTCTTAGCAGGACTTATGGAATAAATACCTGTCGAGCTCATAATCATGTGTTTGAACTGAGATATGACCTTCATACCTCTTTATTGAAGTTTGATGAGGATAAACCTTTCCCAAGAGTAAGCCAACCTGGACAAATATTATGGTCCTCGCCAAAGAGTTCAAGACGTCTCCTTCCAAGAGCAAAATGCTCAATGATTCTATACATGTCTTCAGGATTTTTTGTAAAACCTTTATAACAAGAAATAAAATGTGTCAAGGCCATATTTCACTTATTGCCATCAATAAATAAACAATTGAAGTAATTTTGCATGTAGGAGAGAAAAGTAATGTATGATCTGCGCCTAACAAATGTGTAGAACAACAGGTATTAGCAAGAATATTTTCTATTAACTTTCTCAAAAGCTCTGAAGGGAGCATACTCAAAACAAATGACATGCAAAAGTGGCAAAGATGAGTTTTCGAAAGGAGTGTTACCATATCTCCCCACTAACTACAGTCAATGCTACTTCTCTTTTCATGCAACAGGAAGAAAAAACCGGCCGGTTATCGACGGTAACTGGGAACAGAAAAACCGGCTAGTTTTTCCGGGTTTTGCAAGTTTAAATTTCAATTTTTGAATTCAGGCTGATTTTTAAGCAAATTCAAGTGAAATTCGTTCGAACTTTTTCCGGGAAATCCGGTTACCGGCTGGTTTTTTTCCGGCCGCCTGGCGGGATTCCCACCAGAAACGGGTTTTGGATCCTTGCATGCAACCACATCACCCCTATTGTTCACAACCTTTTGATGAAAATTAAGTGTCATAGATGTTCCCTCATTTACATTGTCTTTTAATTCTTTTAGGCTCTACCATATTACACATTGATTTGCTCAAACATTACATCCAACAAATTGATTTCTACAAATTCACGCTGCAACACACAGGGTATCCTTCTAGTTGAACTAAAAGAACAGTACACAGCTAGCTGAATTCTTATCTCCTTCCAGAAAGAAATTGGAAAAGAGCTTCACATTTTTTCCATTTTCATAAACTCAAAATTAACCATCATTGCAGCATTTGGTGTTTGATATATTGTAAGTTTCTTCTTTACCATATTCCCCTCCTTTACCCACCTCTCTGGGGAATGGGAAGACATGGCTTCCATGTAGCCACTCAACGGTTGGCCACGCATTTGCTGTGCATGAACACAATGACCAATTACACCCAGCTAGATTATTACGAACTGGATGCTATAAAACGGACATGTCGCCTATGTGTTATGCAGAAAAAATGCACAAGTTGCAGGGCTGAGAGTTTTCAAAGATTGTTTCCGACTGCTTTCCACTGCTCTGTTAGTGGCTAGCTCAAAATTGAACCACCGTCTACCATACAAAACCTCAGCAGAACTCAACGTGAAATTGGTTCGGTACTGACAGGTTGGTTTTTCCAGCGGAACGTGGAAAATCAACTTTCAAAAATTTATTTGATTTTTTTCATGAAGAAGAACAGCGTGAAATATTATATTTACAACAAATGAAAAACACAAAACTGCTTGACAACATAATTCAGGCTAACCGATGGTTTTCAGTAACCTACTAGCTGTAGACAGGTCAAAAACTCCCTCCAATTTTAAATGTGCATATTCATGTCATGCCTAATTACAATTGTACATTATGTCATGAGCACCTTGTAGTGTGGCACAATATTACATTTTCCAAATTTTTTTATTACAAGCCAGAATTTTTTTTAAAAAAAAAACTAGCCGAGTGCTCGTGAGTTGCAACCAAGGAAAAAAAACCCGACCGGTTATCGGCGTTAACCGGATTTCCCGATGGGGACCGGGATCCAAAATCCCGGCCGGAATTTTTTGAATTCAAATTCAAATTCAAAATCCCGGTGGTTAGATCCCAAATTCAAATTTATTCGGACAAATTTTGACCGGATTTTTTTTTTGTAGGGATAATTACCGGCCGCCCGGCGGGATTTCACCCGGTACCGGTTTCTTGATCCTTGGTTGCAACGGATTTCAAATAAAACATAATCTAAGTTATAAACTTGGAAAACCAATATACATAAGGTAATTATCCCTACAAATGAAAGTTTCATACTGATACAAAATACCATCTCAATGGTATTGGATGGATACCCAAAGTTACGTATAGTAGAAGTACAAACCCTAGAGCTAATGGGCCTCATGGGCCATATATACATATGAGCTATATATACATATATATAACACCCCCCTTCAAACTCAACATGGGTCAGGAGGATCTGAAACATTGAGTTTGGAGAGATAGAAGTGTTGTTGCTCTCGAGTTTAAACCTTAGTGAAGAAATCAGCAACTTGAATCTCAGAGGGCGCGTACTGAAGAGCAATGGTCTTCTGTTAACAATGAGAACGAGTGAAGTACGCATCCACACCAACGTGCTTAGTAAGCTCATGCTTTACTGGATCAGTAGCAATTTGTATAACATTAGTGTTGTCACACAGAAGAGATGTAGGAATATCGCATGACACACCAAGATTAGCCAAAAGCCAACAAAGCTAAACAATCTCTGAAGTAGTAGTGGCCAACGCTCGAAGCTTAGCCTCAGCACTAGACCGTAATACTACAGTCTGTTTCTTTGACTTCCAGGCAATAAGCGAAGACCCAACAAATATGCAATAGCCAGAGACAGATCGTCTATCAACAGGATCACTCGCCAAAGTCGAGTCAGAGTCAGCATGAAGTTGAAGCTGAGTCGACTGAGAATAAAAGAGACAACGATCAACAGTCCCTTGTAGATAGCGCAACACAGCGTGAGCATAGTGAAGGAGTGGGAGCATAGTGACGATCAATCCCTTGTAGATAGCGCAACACACGTAGCGGTGAGCATAGTGAATGCGACGGGGAGCGTAACAAACTGGCTGAGCACATGAACAGAATGGGCAATATCAGGACGTGTCACTGCAAGATAGACAAGACTGCCAACAATATAACGATAACGAGAAGGGTCTTCAAGTAAAGTGCCATCAGTAGGACGAAGCTTAAGATGAAGCTCCATAGGAGTAGCAGCTGTCCGACTGTCAGTGAGACCAGAGCAAGAAAGCAAATCCTAAAGATAACGCTGCTGAGATAGATAGTAGCCATCATCCGTGCAAGTAAACTCAATCCCCAGAAAATAATGGAGGACCCAAATCCGACATCAAAAATTGCTCACTAAGCCGTTGCTTAACAAAAGCAATGTACTCCTTGTCATCTCCAGTAATCAGCATGTCATCAACATAGAGTAACAGCATAGTACGACCACGTGGAGATGTAGGAATAAACAATGCAGGATCATGATTACTCAAGAAGAACCCAGTAGCTAACACAACTGAACTGAAACGCTCAAACCAAGCACGAGGAGCTTGTTTAAGGCCATAAATAGCACGGCAAAGGCGACAAACATGACTGGCAAGAGCCACAACACCATGAGGTGGTGCCATATAAACCTCCTACAAATCACCATGAAGAAAAGCATTCTTCACATCCATCTGAGAGATAGTCCAAGAGTGAACTGATGGATAAGTCTCTGTGTTGGCTTTTGCCGCCCTTCAAGGACAGCATCCTTGGATCAAATGTCTCTTTGGGACAGAGCATCTTGGACTAGCTTTAGGACTAGCTTTAGAGGACAGAGCATCTAGGACACACTAGTAGAGCATCTAGGACCATCTTAGACTAGCATATGCTTGGTCTTAGCCCTATAAATATGTATCCCCAACCCTCAAATTGGCATGGCATGTGAAGAGAAATATACAAGAAAAATTGTCCCATCTCCAAGTGTCATCCTCCATGAGAGTAAGGATCTTGCTATCACCAATAGTAAGAGTCCACTAACAAGTGGTATCGAGCTTGTGTATCCTGTAGCTGAGCATCTCTCGCTCATCTCCTTCTCGACCTTGCGCTGACCCAGTGTGGCGAGGCTCGTGCCACTCTTCCGGAGACGGCGGACTCGTCGGGCAGCCTCTCTCCACGCAACACCCCGCGAGAGCGCGCCATGTCCGCAGAGCGATCTTAGCGTTCGGCCGCCTCGAGCACGCAAGGCGTCGTGACGGCCGAGCTCGCTGCGGCAGCAAGGCCATGAAGAAAGCGGCGAGCGCAGCCGCGCAGTGGCGCAAAGGCGTCAAAGGCGAGCGGGCAGCAGCGGCATGAGGCGGAGTAGAAGGGCGGCAGCGGCGAATCACACGGCGCGTCGCAGCAGAGGTCGAGTTTCAGCGGCAAAGCATAAAGCAGCTCCATCTCGCGATGACGGCACGACGCGACCTTGAGCCGCCGGAGAGGAGGCGCGCGGCGGCAGCGCGAAGTGGCGGCCGCGCGCGCCACGAAGCTTGGCGGCAGTCAGAGCAGCGCGGTCGCACGATGGCGCTCCGGAGGAGCGCGCAGACGCGCGGCGCCCCGGAGGAGGCGCGCGCGGCGGCCGCGCTCTGAGAGCGCGCTCGGCGGTGGCGCTCTGAGAGGCGCTGACGGCGGTGGCGCTCGGAAGAGGCGCGCGACGACAACGGCGGCAGACGGGTCGATAGAGAGCGTGGCCTTCATGTGCGGCGTGGCTCTCCCGGACCGTGCACGTGGTTACCACGGTTCCGTCGTATTGTCGGACGCCGCCGGCGGGCGTGGCCTACCTCACAAGGCCAACTTCGTCCGAGCGGGCGCGCGATGAAGGCGAGGCTCGGTGCGGCACATGCGGGAGGCGATCCGGTGCGGCGGCGTCGACTACGACTCAGATCGACGGCGATGCCTCATCGCTGCGATCGCGCCGAGATGCGTTCGCTCCAACAAGCGATCGCTATGGAGGCTTGGGACGCCATCGCTGCAAGAGCGCCGGCGGCATTAAGTCCACTAGCATCGCGGAGTGGGAGACCACGGCTTTCCATCGAGGAGTTGATGACTTTGCTCTCGTCTCAACACTCGCCGCGGTTGTACGAGGCGACGACACCTTGGCGAGAGGCCGAAAGCTCTTTCGCTGCGCCCCCGAAGTACAAGCGAGATGGCTCGGTCGATCCGGGTCTCTGACCTCTCCACGATGTCGATCGAGGAGGCGATAGGTCGCCTCAAGGTCGCCATCGATGAGACGCCTCTCTCGGGACCCGACCATTGGCGGAAGCTCCTCCTCAGGGAGGAGCGGGTCGCCGGCCAAGGTGACAGAAGAAGAGCCTTCTTCCACGACGAAACAATGATAAGCGTGAAAGCACGCAAAGACGCCAGCATGGGCGCGGGAGGCCGAGGTGATGACCGCGAGGCGCCAGGCGGCGCGGCTGGCAAACAAGAGCATCAGAGACGACTCTTGCTACAAGCGCGCAAGCTCGGTCATCGGGCCAGGATTGTCGGCGACCACGACGCCGCCGCCCCACGTCGCGCGGAGGAGGAGGAGCATCCGCTCTGTTCATTGCTCGGCGAGCATCGAACTACCTCGAGCGCACCGCCGGCGCGCTCTCTCCACCTTGACGAGCCAAAGCACACGCCTCTTGCGAAAGTTCCGGCAACGAAGACCGGCGGGTGGTGCTCGACACCGGCGACACCACCACATGACCGGCGGCGGAGTTCTTCTCCGAGCGTGACTCGGCGTTCGAGGCTCATCAGTTTGGGGACGCCCGTTGAAATCAAGGACGACGCTCGCTCTAGGATCGGATGGCTCAGATTCCTCCAAGGAGACACACAAGACTTAGGGAGATTGATGGATAAGTCTCTGTGTTGGCTTTTGCCGCCTTCAAGGACAAAGATCCTGGTGGCGGTTAGCATCTCTTTGGGACAGAGCATCTTGGACTAGCTTTAGGACTAGCTTTAGAGACAGAGCATCTTAGACTAGCATATGCTTGGCATATGCTTGGTCAAATAGCCCTATAAATATGTATCCCCAACCCTCAAAGTTGGCATGGCATTATGAAGAGAAATATACAAGAGAAAATTGTCCCATCTCCAAGTGTCATCCTCTCCATGAGAGTAAGGATCTTGCTATCACCAATAGTAAGAGTCCAAATAACAAGAACAAAGCGAGATGACAACAAGAGTGCGAACTGTTACCATATAAGCCGCAAATGTCTCATCCATAATCACGACCATGTGCGTGCAGAAACCACGAGCAACTAGTAGAGCCTTGTACCTCTCAATAGAGCCATCGATTTGGTCTTCACTTTAAAAATAAGATGACGGTGTTTACGTTCGAAGAACACCATTCGAGCATGAGCACCGGGACGGAAAGGCGAGGAAGGGTTCTCACGGAGAAATTGACGAAGGCATGCGACAAGTACTCACTGAATCGAACAAAGGTCCGAATAGGAGTGGAAAAGCGAGTGTGAACCATACGAGCAAAAGACGATAAATGGACAAGAGTTGAGAACGATGTTTCATAAAATAAACCCAAGTATATCGAGAATAGTCATCAATAAAGATTACATAATAGATATGACCGCCTTTGGAAGCAAAAGGAGCAGGATCCCAAACATCAGAATGAACTAACTCAAAAGGACGACTAGACCGAGATGTACTGGTAGGATATGGGAGTTGCAGCTGTTTACCAAGCTTGCAACCCTTACAATCATAACTCATGTCGACAATGACACGACCTAGGACACCCTGATAAGCTAATGTAGAAAGACGAGATCCACACAAATGACCAAGCCGATGATGCCACTAAGGAAAACTAGCAGAGGCTGACGCAATAACTGAAGATGCATGAGCGGAGGAAGATGAAAAACTTAGACGATCAAGGAAGTAGAGACCTTGAGAATCTCTAAGGTGATGGCCAGTACCAACAAGAACTCCTGTCCGACGATCCTACACATGGCAAGTAGAGTCATCAAACCCAACAAAGTAGTGCATATCAGCAAGCTGACCAACAGACATAAGGTTCATAGAAAACTGAGGTACAAATGACACATCAGGAACAGTAAAATGAGAAGTAGAGAGAGTGCCCTGATGAGTGATTGAACATGAGGTGACATCGGTTGTCTTTACACAGGAACCATCCATAACAGGTCGACATGATGCAAGATGAGACTTATCTGATGTCATATGAAAAGAAGCTCCAGAGTCCAAAACCCATGGAAGACTAGTACCTGACACGGAAGAGGCTATAGCAAGACTGGCAGACCCACTAGAAGGGCATCAGATGAAGACCGCTGCTGAACTTGAGTCCTGGGAAGCACCGACACGTTTGAAATGGGTCGAGTCCGTGTCGGGCACGGACACGGCTCCGACACGGCTCGGATACGTATCGGAGGCATGTCGGAAATTACAGCTGTGAAAAAAAACAATTTTAAATTTGGACACGTATCGGACACATTTAGAACACGTATCGGACACTTGGCTCGATCAATTCGCCCAAAGCAGTCAATCGGCCCAGCGCGATGGCCGGCCCGGAGGCCGTGTTAACCTAGCGAGGAGGCTGCCGCAGCTCGCCGACGCCACCTCTGCCCGAGCTCGTCAAGACACGACACAGCGTAAAACCGGCCGACGATCGCCGCAGATTCGCCGGCGACCGACGGCCGACGGTGTCCTCTCCTCAGACGCCGCTCCTCCGATATCGCTCCTTCCGCTCACTGTTCTCCTTTGACGCCGCTTGCGGCCGCCGCGCCGCCTCTCTCGCTTGCGTCGCCAACTCCGGCCGCCTCAATGTCGCCGCCACACTCTTCTCCGTCCGCCGACGCCTTCTCCCGGGAGCGACTCCCAATCTCCCTTTCGACACCGCCCCCGATCCCCTTCACCCGTCACCGATTTGGACTTGCTTCGGTGAGTTGCTTCTCCTCCTCAAGATTGTTCATTCGCATCAGTATTTCGCCTTCGGTGAGTTGCATTGTTGATGTGCAGACTGCAGAGAAGTAGAAAAGCATTAATCTCATATTGTTTGCGTAATGTCGTTGCCATTCTGGTTAAATGAATGGAGCTTGCTGCCCTGCTGGGATTTGTTATTGGTAGTGTACTAGAATATTGAGTGACATGTAGGACTCAAGGAATATTGGTAGTCCTGTTTGTTTAAGTTAGGGTCCATGCTTCCATTTCAACACTTCGCCACTCATGCTTGTGCAATGTGTAAAGCCAGTAAGCCACTGCTTGACAAGCAATGTGCATATGTCATGCTAACTAGTTTTGCACTCATGCTTGTCATGCTAACTAGTTTATTTCGCCATTCATCTTTGTCATGCTAACTATGTTGGCGATGGCTACTTCTTGTTGAATTATTGAAGACCAATAGACCGAAGAAGCATACAAACCGATGACGACCACTCACGATAATTCTGGGCATCAAGTTTGATATCTGAGGCCAAAAGATTGCCTCCCCACCAGAGGCCATTTCACCAACTCACCGTGTCACGCTTCTAAGGCGTAAAACTATGCCTAAGTCAAACCACACCGCCTCTTCACTCTTTTGTGACTGCAAGCGGAGCCCCGAGCGTGAAATTACTCCCTCCAGTCACCGCGTAAGACGAGCCCCGAGCGGAGCGCTTGGCTGGGAGTGTTCGCGCAATGAGGGCGCGTGGAGGAAGGCTGCCGCGCTGGCCTTCGCGCCTCGGCGTGCGCCCTCATGAGGCGACGGCGGCCAACAACCACGGAAGGCCAGTGACGCTGGCCTCGCGTCTGCATGCACGTCCCCGCGGAGAGCGACGACGGTGCCAGCGACCGACGATCGGCGTCGTAGGAGAGTAGAAGCAGGGCTCACGAGCGGGATCCAGCGTCGAGACAAAGGCTGGCGACGAGGGGCGCAAGGCGGAAGTCTCCTCGTCGAGCTCGACAGCCATGGTTATTAAGGCGGTAAGGCGAGGCGAGGCGACCCACCCCCCTCACACCTTTTAAGCGGTAAGGCGTGAGGCGTAGGGCGACGCCATATCCCTAAGGCGTAGAGCGCAGAGTGAGACCGCCAGATCGAAGGCCGCATAAGATCCCAATAGCAGTTGGAAGCCACAGAAGATCCGCCACGAAGATCCTAGCCGACCGCCCGCCTGCTCTGCCGCCCTACCCCGCCGCTCGCGCTTAGTCTTTTCCCTCGCCTCATTGCTCGATGAAGGTCACACACTTGCGCTTCATCTTCTTCGCTCCTCCTCCCGCCGCTTCGCGCCGCCTCCTCCTCACCCTTCGCGCCACCTCCTCCACGCCAAGACGGCCGCGCTGCCTCCGGCTCCTCCGGCGTCTTCCTCTCCGGCTCTCCTCCCCCCTTCGCCTCTCCGGCTCTCCCTCTCCTCGCGCCCGATCAGCGCCGCCTCCTCCTCGGTCGTGGCGAGGCACCTCCTCTTCCTCTCCGGCAGCAATGGCGCCTTAGGCCTAAGGCGGGGGCGACGCCTTGCCCTCCGGCGGTGCCTTACCGCTTAGGCGACGCCTAAGCAACACCTTAATAACCATGTCGACAGCCGGCTCCGGCAGCATGGGGTACTTGCGCGAGAAGCACGCGTCGCAGTAGTCCCCTGCCTCGACGCCATAGCCTCAGGCTCGACATTGGGGAGCGGGAGGAGGTGCCGCTCGACCTCGCCGGCGGACAGCACTGGGCGGCTCAACACCGTCACAGCCTGGGAAGCATGGATACGTCTCAAATGGACCGAGTCCGTGTCGGACACCGTGTCGAACATGGACACAGCTTCGACACGGCTCGGATATGTATCGGAGGCGTGTCGGAAATTACAGCGGCGAAAAAAAAAATTTAAATTCGGACACGTATCGAACACACAGATGACACGTATCGGACACTTGGGCTCATACAATTCGGCTCAAATCGGAATCACCATTCAATTCGGCCACACGCGAGCTACCGCCACCCATTCCCGTCACCTGTTAACCTAGCCGAAGGGCGCTCGCCTGCAAAGCTACCCACCTTCGACGCCGCCTCTAGCCCCCGACAGCGCCCGCCTATGCGTCGACCGACGGCGACCGCCCGTCAGATCCGCCGGCGACCAACGGCGACCCTTCCCTCCAAACGCTGCTCCGCCGCTCGTTCTCCCTCGAAACCGCTGCGGCACCCGACGCCGCCCTCCTCGCTTGCCGCTAACTCAGCCGCCGCTTCTTCGTCGCGCCACGGCCGCCGGCCATCGCCGCCTCCTTCTCCCATCGCTGACGCTTTCTCCCGAGAGCGACTCCTTCAATGCCTTCTCCCGAGTGACTCCTTCGACGCCGCCCGATTCCCTTCTCCCGCCGCCGCCGACGCCAACTCCGCCGCTTCTACTACGCCGCCACCCCGCGATTCCCTTCACCCGTCGCGATTTGGACTTGCTTCGCGAGTTGCTTGTTCTCCGAAATTGTTTGTTTGCATCGATTTCGCCTTGGTGAGTTGCTTATTCTTCACCGCATTTGAAGTTACATTGTTCTGATGTGCAGAAGTAGAAAAGCACTAATCTCATATTGTTTGCGTAATGTCGCGCCATTCGTTAAATGAATTGAGCTCACGCCTCACGATCTCATTATTAGTAGTGTACTAGAATATCGGATGAGATTTTGAGTGACATGTAGGACTCAAGGAGTGTCCTGTTTAAGTTAGGGTTCGTGCTTCCATTTCAACACTTCGCCACTCATGCTTGTGCAATGTGTAAAGCCACTGCTTGTGTAATGTTATCAGTTGTCAATTATTTGATGATTGTTATAATGTTAGGTACTTAGGTGTTTTTTGTTGCATTGTATTTGTTACATTGTTACTTACATTTACTAATCATTTTTTTTTTCTATTCACAGGTTAAAGGAATTCTGAATTTCTTGTATTAATATGAAGTTATGCTTTATGAAGAACTGAAAAGATCAGGAGCCGAGGATCATCTTTGAGGTACATATTTGTAACATTTTACACTTCCTGTTTGATAAACACGTAGAAAAAACATTCAATAATACATATGCATATATCATAATAATATGTACATATGCAGAGGGAGTCAGTGGAAAGCGGCGGCGGTGGAGATGTTGCTCTGATACCATGATACAAAATACCATCTCATTGTATTGGATGGATACCCAAAGGTATGTATAGTAGAAATACAAACCCTAGAGCTAATGGGCCTCATGGGCCATATATACATATGGGTTATATATACATATACATAACACATACATAATCTGCATCTAATCAATAAACCATATAGAATCTTATTACAAACTACAAACACAGATAATCTAATTATTCACAAAAGATCATTCAAATATCTTATACATGTGTGCATATATTTATCCATAAAAATTCCAACAACTCAAAAGGGGTAGATGGCAAACTCGCTACCACCACCCAATCCTTCTTTTATAACTAGCTGAGTGCTCATGCGTTGCAACAGTTTTCAAATAAATATAATATAAGTTATTAACTTAGAAAACCAATACCATTCATATATAATTTGTATCTAATCAACAAGGCACATATAATCTTATCACATACCACAAGCACAGATAATTTACTTATCTACAGATCTTTCAAGTAACTTATGCATGTATACATATCTATCTATAAAAGATCATACTAACTCAAAAGGTGAAGAGGGGAGGTGGTAGATAGCAAACTCACCATCACCACCAAGTCCATCTTTTATAATAGTAAAGATAAATGCATAAGCCACGGTCAAAATTGTGAAACCTAATCTGTCCGCTTAGTAGTGGTTGATACTAATTAACTGCTGAATTCTAGCAGTTCATCTTTGCATCAACCTCGGAGGTAATGCAGCGCCGTTTCCCTTATGCTACAGAAGAAACAGTGTGAGTGGCAAAAACAAGTCCGGCGCCATGGAACAAAAACCGCCGTGGAATCGTGGTTATCGGATTTCCGGTGGGTCCGGATTTTGAATCCCACGAAATCCTTCATATTCAAATTCAAATTCAAAATTCCAATAAAACATCTCAAATTCAAATTTATTTGGACGAAATTCATCCGATTTTCCACCGGATCTCCGTGTAATCGCCGATTACGCTCCTGCCCTCATCGATTGGGTCCGGTTCCGGGTTTTTGAACCCTGTCCGGCGCCATTAAAGGTGAAGAAAGCAAAACTGCTGCAAAATCTAGCACTTCACTTTGCTATGGAATTATTTGATTTGAATGATTGATTAGCTCTTGGACTCAAGGCTATACGTGCTGTTTGTGAACAAAGTAATTAGGGAACCCTTGTTGCTCCCATGTGAAAGATTGTAAACAAGAACTGCAGCAGAAAGTCATGATCCCAACGAGGACAAACAAGATAATGCACAAGAATAAAAATTTTAACGCCAACAATAACATTGACAACTGGCTACATAGGTCACCAATATCTTATAATTCAATGTGTTTCCTTACTAGAATTCCAGTGAAGATCCATGGGTCAACTCTCACATTGACAACAACATAGGTCACCAATAAATGGCAATGACAACAAGATGGACAGTTCGCTACAGGTCAATGATATCATCTATAAACAAACAAATTTATCCCACCTGTTTGACATGTGAATATACCTGCTAAATCAAACAGGAATATTCACATCATGACAAAAACAAAAATAACAAAAGATGACATTGAACAAAAGGAACATAAAAAAGATGACAAGTGAAAGCAACTGAAACTGAGAGTACACAACAGGTGAAGAAAAGAGAGCAAATTATCCATAAAGGAACCAGAAGTGACATCCGATGAAACATAGCCTCAGAGAAGAGTATAGCAATCAGAAGAAGCGCAAGTCAGTAATTGGCCAAGGGCATACATGAAGAATGATATTGAGTATTATAATAGAAACAAGTAAAAATACCATCAGTAGGTTCCTCAGCTATTATTATATCAGTGTCAATATTTGCATGGATGATATGCCCATCAGTGCTGCGCCGTACAGTTCCTTTTATGCCCATTGAGCAATGCTCCTGCGCAAGGAAAAAATGTATGCTTCAAGATAAAACCAGTGAGAGGGAAGTATATAAAGGCATGGAAAATATAGTATAACTAACCTTTGAATGCTGTAACAACGTATTAGTCATGGCGCAGACCTGGTGTTGCATTTTTCTTGTTGGTTTTTACCCAACATATATCCTCACACCTACGAAATCCCCACTGCACAAAAAGAATTTTCAGCAATGTGCATATCATTGCCACTGTTCATCCTTGGCTGAAATTACCGATACTATCTTGCAAAGCAATCCAATGAAACACCGGTTAGTATTTATGGAATAAGTGGACAAACATTCTGAAGGATATGACCTTTTTGCAGAGTAAAGCTTTGGCTGGACAAAGCCATGAACAAGAAACAACTACATTAAATGAGTAAACCATATTGTGGACAGCATGTTTCGGAGCGGATTATAGTGGTGATAGGTCTTCTACAAGCTGAAATAAATGCTACTTCCTAAAAAACAAAGCTCATGTGCGATAAATAAATGGAAATGATAGTGTCGAGAAGTCTTACAAAGGACTTTTGTATTGTTTTTTGTACCCTCGACAAAAATACACAACAACAACAACAAAGCTTTTGATCCCAAACATGTTGGGGTAGGCTAGGAATAAAACCTCCTCAAGGTCAAAGAGATGAGAGCCTTGCAAATAAAATAAAATAAAATAAAAAACCTACAAGACTAAAACCCTAAACCGTACATCCTACTATCTGAGCCGAGAGCCTAAAACACAGCCCCTAAACCAGTGATTGGTAACACAGACAAAAATAATAGAAACAATAATTGTGAAAATATCGAATTATACAAAGAGGCAGCTGACTTACCTTCTTCAAACATTGACGGCCTTGTTCAAGACCAACACCGTCACCAACCCAAAGGAAGATAAATGAGGATGTATCAGCTATGGCCTGTTGAGTCAAATAACTGCCACATAGCAACTCCACAGGAAAAGGCAAGCTCCCAGAGAAAAAGAAAAGATGTAATAACTGTTGTATAGACAACAACCTCAATTTTCAAACTCATAATTTCCTCGGGTGTCCAATACTCTATATGATCTGTGATACCTGGAGCACAATGAACATATTCCTCCCATGGAGGATCTACAAGAATAACATCAAACTTTGTGCCAAAAAATTCAAGGGAAAGCATATGTTCCTTCAGGTCACACTTGTAGTACATTGGTGCTGAAGCTGAGTTAGAAACAATCTCATCTTTCCTCTGTATGAGTTCTCTAAGCTTAGGATAGTCCTCCACTACACTTGTAAGCTCCAGTTCTCTAATGAAATTCTGAGGTCGCATGCCAGTGTCCACAAAGTTCTGTGAGTAATCATTTTGTTCACCCCTTGAAGGAGCTTTTCCAGCAGGCCCACTGTTACGCTGTGGTGTCCAGCCTGCAGGTGGTTTATCATGCATCATTTCACGACTTGGAGTAGCTATTGGGCTGAAACCAGATCCTGATGCATTAGTTGGAGCTCCTCTTCCTGTGCCTGTTTGATTTAAGTGAATGTTCTGGTTTGGGCCAGCCCCCACACTGGGAGTGAAGCTAGGGCCAGCTACTGGAGGAGGGATAGGAAGGTTGGGTGGAACAGCAAGCATATTCACATCGACACCCCAGGCCAAACAAGAGGCCCCGGAAATGGTGGCATGAAAATACCAGGTCCAAGAGGACCAGGAGAATGGGACATGCTTGGCCCCATCAATTGCAATGGACCTGGTGACAAACCAAGCGGTCCAAATGGTGGAGGTGGCATCATAGGCGCTGGAACTCCCATTCTCTGAGGGTCCCTTCCATTCGGCCTCCCCCTTGGCCCTCTAGAGGGCCTACCACCTTTTGGCCCTTGCCGAGGAATTGGAGAAATCATGCTACCGCTACTACTTTGACCTGCTCCTGAAGTATTGGATGTCATTGCTCCTTTCAATCCTCCTCTCCCAGTTTGAGAATCAGTAGGATTTTGCCAGTATTCTGATCCAAATTTTGAGGATCATCATAGTAACTCTCCTGTGAATCCTCACCATTTCCATAATTTCTTTTGTTCTCCTCAGGTGGATTATTCGTCCCAGGCGTTAAATCTTGATGGGATCTCATTTCGGTTCTTTTCCCAGAAGCAGAGCTCTCCCTTCCAAAATCAAGATTCCTGTTAGGCCGTATTTCTATTGAATCAGAACTGTCGTATCGATTTCCATACGATGAAGGGCATTTGCTGCTCTCATATCTGCCCCTGGAATCTTTCCTGTACCCATACCAGCCATGGAAATTTCCACCTTCTAACCTTTCCTGGCCATGCCTCCATTCTGTAACAGTGTCATAGTCATTTGCCTCCTTTGAATCTTGCCTTTGACGATTCCTCCAGTACTCTTTAGATCCTTCCAACTCTCGATTTCTGTCCCTTCCCCTATATGATTTATAATCTCCATGAGAATCCTCCCTTGTTTTCTCCTTCATGCTTATGCTTCTTTCATTATCTGAGTCCGAACAACCTCGATCACCCCCACCCTTCTCTCTGTGATACTTCTTATCATGTCTAGCTTCTTTATCGCTTCCATCTCTCAACAGTGCACACCCATCCTCATCCAAACAAGGCAATTTATCTTTCGTTTCCACATTATCGTTATTTTCATGTGTACCTTCCACTTGATGCCTAAGTCTATCATCGTTCTCTTCAGGCTTCGCACTGTGATTCGAGGTACTTTGTCCAATATCGTCAACAGAACCAGCTGCCTTCTCTTCAACCCTGCCATGCTTATCCTCTCTAGCCATATACGACCCAGTGTCACACCATGGATCAACTGACCGTCTATCTTGATCATTCTTTTCGATTATGTCAGAGCCCAAAGACATATTTCACCTAATTCATTCCCGTCATCATGAGCCTCTCTTGCATTCCTGTGCCTCCTCTAATCAGAAGAGGACCTACCATCTCTTGTATCAGCTCTATCAGAACCGGTTCCATCAGCTCTTCGGTTCGTATAAGCCTCATCCACTCTCCTCTGGTAAGACTTTTCCTCTTGGTCCCGGTGCCCTTGCTTGTCCCTACTGCTCTCTCTTCCCTCTGAACTCCGTATATCCTTTGCCTGCTGCCTCTCATACAGAACATCATATGGTCCATCTGTCTTGCTTCTGCTTTTACTATGAGAAACAGCATGACCAGAAGTTCTGGAGCTAGATCTTCTTGAAGAATCCCAATCGTTCTCATCTTCTCTTCTCCTGCCACTATCCCCATCTCTATCCTTGTACCCATCAGACGATCTCCTCTCGATTCTCTCTTCTGGGCTTCTTCTTGGAACCTTGGACACCCGTGATTCCCTTCTTACATCGTAGTCATCCTCGTCGCCGCTGTAGGCCTAGCTTGAGCTTGTAACCGACTTCCTTCTCGGCTCGTTCCTATCAGCTGAAGTTCTCCTCCTACCATCATCCGGCTCCTCAACTTCATCTGCATAGTTGTGCTTCCTCGACTTGCCAGACCGGTTCATTCTGCCGTCAGCATCCTCTCGCTCTTCCTCTTCCTTCCAGCTGCCCCTAGCATCCACACTGTCCTCGACATCTCTCTTGCTGCGACTCCTACTAGATTCAGACCCTTCCATCACAGACGTTTTCTACAGCATGTACGTTAAGCATACCACAGCAGGAAAGCTGAGGGTGAGACTTTCCTGCACAAAAGACACCTATATGGGTTCAATTTACAATATTATCAATAGAAGAGGCAATGTACAATGACAAGAGTGAGCATATAGTTGCTAGGAAAGTAAGAAGAAAGCACATCTCAAATCCCCAATCCTTGGGATTCCCAAAAAACCTTAAACCTCGAGTAGTTATTGTTTTTACACCAACAGAGACAACAAGAATCGATGCTGTCTCTTCGGTACCAGCACCGCATCACACATCTAGTAACCACCGATATCGAACCACTGAACTACCGTACCGGTCTTTGCCTGATTTGAGCAAGATTAAAGAAAAAGAATTGGAAAGTTAGTGCTTTACCAATCTAGGTTTGGAGACAGAAATCATAATAGTGAGGGGGAGTCACTGCCGTACCTCTGTACCTCTGGGCTTGCCGAAGCACTGAAGCCGCGATGCCTGTGCCTGCCCCGTGGGGCGAGTGACCGTACAGGGTTGCTGCCCACTGGCGCGCCCGAGGCGCAACCCGGTGGCGCCGGGCCAACCGCGGTGGACTAGGGCTCCCGAGCGAGGGGGTTGGTCCGGGAGGGGCGCGCGGCGTGCGTCCGCGGCCTGCGGGAGAAGGGAAGGGAGATGAGGGCCGAGGGGCGTGCGCCGGAGGAGCGATGCGCGAGAGGGGGAGGAGTGAGAACTAGGGTTGGAATGCCGTGCGGCGGGACGGGACGGAACGGGACGGTGGCTGCTGCCTACTGTTGCGGTGGTGCGACACGGTCTCATACGGCTCGGGTCGGTAGAGAGAGAGCTGGGATCCAGCCGAAACTGCCTATCCGGCCACGGACTGACGGACCGCCTGCCTGCGGCGCGCTAGGCACGACCGTTGGTTTTGTGCCGCGGGTAGAGCTGGCCAAATGGACGGGCCCGGTCCATCACGGCCCGCACTAGCACAGTTCATTTAGATTGGACTCATTCTAGCTCGCGAACTAAACAGATCATGCCGGCTAGGCAACCTAGGCACAGCCTGGTGGCTCTTTGGGTCATACCGGTCCGAACCCATTTAGTTCGACGGGCTAATTTCGGCCCACTTAACTTGTTAGATTTGAAAATTCAAAAATCAAAAAATTCAAAAAAATTGAAAAAAATATGTAGAATTCAAAAATACATTTGAAATTTATATAAAAAATTAAGACATTTATCCCATAAGATAAGAAAAATAACAAAAAAAATTCAAAAAAAAAATTATTAATGTTCAAATGACTGCCTCGTTAAAACCTTTAACATTTATCCCATAAGACAAGGAAAATTGAAAAAATGTAAAAAAAAAACTAGAAACTATATATAATTTTAAAAAAACCAAAATAAATTTATATATACTTATAAAATGAACTATATAAAATTTAAAAACTACAAAATCAAATAATATAAGTATTAAAATTTTAAAATAAAATCATATAAATATTAAAAATAAAAATAAAATCATATATATATATATTAAAAATTAACAGGACTAATGGGTCGTGTCGTGCCGGGTTGGGCCTGGTACTATTCATATCGTGCCGTGTCGGTCCATGAACAGTGCGTGTCATGCCGTGCCTGAGCAGGGTCAATAGTGTCATGCTTCGGGGCGGCCCTGCCGGCACGGCTCGTTTGGCTAGTTCTAGCCGCGGGGTGTTTGCACGAGAACTCAGATGCAGGTGCATTTTTGTGCACTCGGCCACGCGATGGGCAGTGCCGGTGCCACGCGAGATGAGTCATGTGCCGTGGAGCTTGTGTCTGGCAAAAAGCGGTGCCTGCACTAGTACGAGATTTCAATGTTTTTTTTTTCGAGTTTTGGGTTTATTTGGTGTGTTTTGGTGACAAAATAACAAATATAGTCTTTTTCTGACGAAATGACAAAAATAGCACCATGAATGGATAGTCAAACGACATGTATCGCTTGTAGTGCTCTCGGAGCACTACAGGTCCTATAGCTCCCGAAGCCCGCCCTAGTCTGACGTTTGAACAGATCTAGGCGCTCCTAGGAAGCTCCTAGGTAGGCAGGTCGTTTGAAGGACACAATCCAAACAAGCCCGTAATGGACAGCGACGTGAGGTGGGTTGGGCGATGTTGTGTGGGCTCACCAGCGCCGCCCGAATCACCTTGCGCTATGGGCCTACCGCCTACGGCACCCGAAGGTGAAGTTCGAACAATCGAGGACCATGTTCTCGTGACCATGAGTGTCGCAAGTCAGTTATGATGGGTTTTCCAGAAGTAACTTTAGATTCCTAGATTATTTTTTCTAATTTTGTTCTTCTTCGGTGAGTTCTTAGTCGAATTTTATTTGCCCACGATAGGTTACATCGGTCCGACTCATCTGAACAACGATGGTGACGCCTACACCGGAAATCGACACCAGGTCGAGAAGGGTGCAAATAAATCACCTCTGATTTCCTTCCAACGAACAACACCACTACCGAGACGTAGGTCCTACACATCAATGCATATCATCGACAATCTACTTTCCATTGTCATGTTTGTCGGCAATCAGGACATCGTTGCAAGATACGAAGTCGATGGCGAGGAACATAAAGAAATCCAACATGTTCGTTGACTCAAGGACTTGATGGTGATATATTGTTCGTCTACAATTTTCAATGTAAAAATTGAGTACTCTTGTACTTTGCTCATTAAATTATTAATATAAGATGATTTTTCTCAACAAAAAAAAATTGAGCGTCACAGGTCACAAGCAAAGGTTGGCTCTTGTCCGCCCCAGCGCTACAGGCTGCGTGCGGCGCGTTGGACGAGTTCACCGGGGCATACAAATGGGTGTTTGCCTTTTTTATTTTGGGGTAATTCGTTAGGTTAATAACTTCAAATCTTCATAATATGTTACTGGTGTCACATTAGCATATGGGTCCTCATCCCACATGTTAACCTCCCAATGTGTGTCACATTACGAATCATATAGTTATTTAGAGGCATATTGTGAATTTTTTGTCACGCAACTTTCCCGCTATGTGTTCTCCCTAGTTGTCCTGTACGCTCATGCCGTCCACCGGGGACTGATTTGGTTTGTGCCAAAATTTGCCCTACCAATACGACTAATTTTGACATGAACGAGAAAATAAATCGGAAAGCCCATGTCAACATAGTCTTGCCGAGTTTGCACACCAGCTCTAACCCATGTGAATTTTGGAAAGCAAATTTAGTGACCATGGACTTCAACCAAAATAGCTAGTCCAAAATTTGATCGGTTAAAGTGCCAAAACACTAGTAGTACTCGATTTTCAGAGGTACAAGTCAACCCTTGATCAAGCAAGCAAGCAAAGCAATCCATCAAAGCCCACATCATTATCTTCAGCGGCAAGCTACAACCTTGTTTATTCTTTGAAACGAAAGCACAAATCTACAAGCTTGACGGGTGGGAAATGTATGCGCTGCTGCAAATTCAATTGGTCAATTCAAGGAAACAACATTGGATAACATACAAGTACACTTATTTACATGACATCCAAAGTTTTTTTTCCAGATTTTGATGTTTTGTTTGATTGCAATTTCTGCAATGAACATTGTATATGATGAGCTGTGGAAATTGGTTCCAACTAGACTAAGGATCGGGATTGCCCAGTATAGCCTCATCCCCAGAGTCGTCTTCATCTTCACTAAGCTCTTCGTCACTGGACTTATCTTCTGGGGTTATACCAGCATCCTCTGGTTTGGCGTATTTTTCACAATATTCTGCAGAAACAAGGGGAAATCAAGTTAATTTTCGAGTACCACGTGAGAAAAGACAACAATGCGTGTATATGCGTATTTGACCAACAAAAATATGAAGTGTTGCAATGTGCATATTGACATGGAATCAAGTACCAAGAGAAAGGATATGCTATTATGGGCAAATGCCCTCATGCCCACATTCACAAAATATACAAAAAAAAATTGCATGATATTAATACATACACTACCAGAGAAAAATATGTCCTGTGGGCAATCTAAAACTGTATAGCATTTCATGACATATGTCCAGCACTGGGTGCTTAAATTGAGGGGTGATGTACAAAGCTACTACTATGTCCTTGGTGCTAGACACAAGGAACGCTGTGCTTATGGAAGCAACCTACCCAGGCACACTGCAACTCTGCAGCCTCTGATCACATAATCATCACAATCATTAGTTTGCCAAGGGCACAGTAAAGTCAGAAAAAAACTGATCATGTAGTAGATGGCACAAAAACAACATCAGGGCTTCCGAAGCAGTAGCAAGGCATTATTGCATTAAGTGTTCAATCATGTTATAACCATTTTGGTTCCGATATTTATCTTAACAGGAGAACCTTAGTACACCGACCAATGATGAACAGGTGCCGTGGCAACTGGCAGTCACTGGACAGACAATTATGGGCATGCACTTGTGGTCAGCTAGGGCTGCTCATAGTCTGGGTCTGACAAGCAGAAATCACGCTACATTAGCTGGTTTAAGCAACAAATGGTGAGTACAACTGATTTAGGCAAGTTATCATAGTTTCACCTGTCCTTTTTGTGTATGCTCAAATTCCTTTGCTGCTCTTTAAAAAATTAGTTCAAACTACAGCACTAACATGAGAAATAATAAATAATCAAAGACATGGTATTTAGGATGCCAAATAAGAATTACACGCATCCTTCAAATATAACCCTAACTACTGATTAAGGCATCTACTAGTGGGGTTCTCCGACGTTATCATGCGGCAATACCAATCATTCACACAATCTGACTTTTCATATGTTACTAACTTAGCAACTGTAAGAACAACAACACTAGCAGCACCAGAATCAAAGAACCAATCAAGCCAGTTAAATTTTCAACACATTAATCATACCATCAGCAAATATATGTATATTACAAACCAGGTATCAAAAGAACTAGAAAGCGACAAAAAAAAAAAGGAAAGCTCTAGAATAATAATTCCCTCAAAAATAGAGCTACAGAAGACACAAAGGGGCCTTTCCAAATACAACATATCGAAACGCCTTTCCAAATACAACATATCAAAACATACAAAACAATCTCCAGCCCCACACATCCGATCGCCTCATGTCATGTGACACCCAACAGTCAAACAAAAGTGAGACCAATTGATAAAGACAACTCCCAATGTAACAGAATACACAAAGACAACAATCACTCTTTCAATTCTTGAGCATGGCAAAGCAAATGTCGTCATTTTCCACAATCAGCAACATAGGCTATTCATCAGTAGGGGTTGCCATGGCATTGCCGTATATCAACAGAGGATCACTGGGAGGTCATGAGAGATCCACCACTACTAGGGTCCAACATGAGATCATCTTACAATGTACTAGGAATGTGCATTCTAATTTTAAAATGGCCAACTTCGAGATAGTGCAGTCATAGTTACCGGATTCGCTATAAAACCTCGTGAATCGCGAACCGGATTCGTCGAATCCGAACCGGTTTAGGGTATGGGGTTCGTGTTCGCAGTGGAAATTGGAAGAAAAAGTAGCAAACTACGAACCCAAATCCCGTACCGCGACTCGGACGAACCACATTTCTGGTAACTATGAGTGCAGTATTAATAATGAAAAATACTCTAATAAGGCTTCTAGTAGCCTCTAGCAAATACATGCTTAGCGTAAAGGTTCACTTGAGTTTCATTGCCCTCTTTAATGCCAAGGTCAATACACTGTGTATTTAGGAAACTTTAGCAAGATGTTGAACAATAAAGATCTCAAGAATGAACATAAAATGTAAACACATAATCTAAGTCCCTCGAAAGCATTAGAGCTTTTTCTGAACATTGCCTCTCTTTTTTCTCAACGTATTTCTCTCTTTTTTGAAGCTATCCATTGCTTTTTGGGCTAACAATCAAGTTCACCAGTTGGATTGGATTTTAGAACTTATAGGTGATTTTTCTAAACAGAGGGAAATCATCAAATTTGAATACTGAAAACTTATCAGTTTTATCCAAGAGTGAATCATTAATAAGATTGCAAAATCTCTGACCCATTAAAGTGACACAACATGTTAATAGGTTTTGTTCATCTATGACAATAGTGTTAAAGATGGTATGAAACAGTGAAACACCAATAATGAACTAATGGTCTTATTATACGGTAAGCAGTTATTGATACAGCTACAAAATGAGTTAACATTTATGTTGAAGCACCTTAACATTCAATCAGTAAAATAAAATTGACTTCCTTCACAGGTAAGATTGAAGTGCATACATAACCCAGACAGAGAGCACAAAAGTATCAATATTATAGAATAGTTAAACAAAAAAGGCTTGCCCCTATGTTTTCTGTAAGAACTTAATACAATAAATGTACCTGGGAAGACCATTCGATAACTATATAGTGATTATTGGTTACTTCAGATTGTATATTTGTATGTCATATCAATCTTGCAAGGTTGCAATGTATATGAAAGTCATGAATCTCACGCAAAACACTATGGACATAAATTAGAGTACAAGATGTTCAAAACAAACAATAACTCTAGGCTAGGTGCCAAAAACAACTAGTGGATAGTGTAGAACCACATCACCTTTCACTTTTTGTTCATAAGCAGGGCGATCACGCATCATCAGTGCAGCAGCCTCTCCATTTAATGGATCAGAAGGATTTGGATACAGTAAAAGCTGCGGAAGGAAAACTTCGAACACATTTACTAGATCTGCAAAATTTCGCAAAAAAAAAAATCAATCTGAGGTTATACAAGCTACAATAAGCAGTGAGTGCTCATATGAATGATGACAAGGAAGAGAACTCACCAAACATTGGGCTCCATGTCTGGTTAATGACATCCAAACAGACCGAACCAGACCTACATTTTGCGGTCCAACAAAAGGTCAGAAAGTGGTGGTTTCTTGAGCATCAATTCTAATAAACAAAACAATTTGATGAGCAGAACTCAGGAGGCTCACATTTCATCCACATTTGGGTGATAAATCTTATTAACGAAACCAATCGATGGGGATTTGTAAGGATATGCATCAGGTAATTCTACTCTAACCTTCCAGACACCACCTTGATAAATACCTATCAAATTCAGCAGATACTCATAATTCGTTAGAAAATACAGGTTCTCTTCCCATATCACTGAAACAAGACTAAATTCGCTGACACGAGAAGATGCTCCAGGTCAACTGAACAAGTGAGTAATTCATCAAGCATATGGCAAAAGCAGCCTAGAATCTTAAGCTAAACCACTAAATGCTAAAGGATGGCACATGATCGGCCAGGGAAAATCACGATTTTCGCCTAACTTGTTGTGCCCTACATCTAGATCATAAATCGGAAACAGAAACGCAGATCATCAGCCCAAGAAACTGGAGGAAACCGGATTTTGCGCAACGATCGTACTTTCAGTAGGACCCCGGAATTCCACGAAGAACTCCTGCATCCCATCGTTCACCATCTCCACCTTGTAGTCGCTCATCATCCTGCAGACACCCCCAAAAAAAAAAAAGAAAAAGAAAAAGAAACCGGATTAAACGAGGCCACCAAGAAAAGAATCACCATAATAAAAATCTCACACGAAAATAAAGTTCCCAAGATCCTCACAGCTTCATGAGGTCCATCTCGCGGCGCTTGCTTGGGGAAGACATCTTGGAAGAAGGGAAAAAAAAAAATATTTTCTCCTCTCCCTTCTCCGGAGACGCGTTTCCTGGGGATAAGGGAGGAAGCAATGAAAAAGGAGAAAGAGATTACGCTGCTTGTGACGGTGCGTGCGTCCTCCTCTCCCCTGCCCCTGCGCGAGATTTATTTTTATTGCCGCTGCAGCCGAGTGCCAGAGAGAGAGAGAGGGGGGGGGGACAGGGAGGCGAGACAAGCACCGGGGATGAAAGGGACAAAGCGAAAAAAGAAAAGAGAGGAGAGGGATTAGAGAGACAAAATGCTCCCGGCCAATGCAAAGCATGTGGGTGTTAACATATCAAATACTATAAATAGAGAAAAATTGTTAATTAAAAGAAAATATCTAGATTATGTTCATTATAAATTGAATTTAGATACCAGATAATTTGAATTCGATTAACACCCCTAAAAACACGAGTGCTAATCTCTTATCTAAATCACTCTCGCCTTCCTGTGAAATTTCTGGATTTAATTGCCTTTTTTCCCTCTGGAATTGTTTGCAAGAAAAGTTCATTTCTGTTAGGCTGCTCCCAATGCACAGTATCTTAGTGCAGTTTCTTAGCGTATAAGGAGTGTTAGAATACTATCTTCCTAATACATTTTTTATGGTGTAGTATCTTAGATCTTTTTAATTAATTAGATGTAGAATCTTAAGAAGATGGTGTGTACAAGATGGAAATGAGTTAATTTTTTTGTCTATGACTTCGAGCTAGAGCAGTCTCTTATTTAGATACTGCAACAATCTCTTATCTTATTTAATCTACTATCATTTTAGCACTTTGCCTATATAGTACTCTTAAAATACTGATTTAAGGTGAAACATTAGGAGCAGCCTTATAATTTCTTTGTGATTTTGCCAAAACCACCGCTGCTTTACTTGATTGCTGCGGCGACAACGGTGCGGAAGTCGTGTTTTTTCACGGGTTTCGATGCGTGTGCGTGGCAGGGCAGCAACGGAGGCCTTCTTGGGAGAAATTTAACCATGGTGTGCCGTGTGCGTATGGGCTGTTCGCTCGGTGAGATGGTCTGTGATTTCTGCACCAGATTTGCTAGAGAATCAGCCGTGTTGCATCTTAAAAAATAACTCAGATTTCTAACCTTTGGATATCATGTGCTCCGACGTCGACGGTAGCTTTCTCGGCAGGGGCGGAGATGGACTTCGGGCCATTATGTGGAGATGGGCCTTAGGCCGGTTAGGCAACGATCCAAGGCCTGGAAAAATAGTAAGTGGATCTTTTATTATACAAATCTATATTTTTTTTATATACAGTGGTCGGTCCGAGGTTTACCTTCTTCATAAGTCGATATGTATGAGAATTTTATTTAGTGAAATTATGATGTTTGAGTGCCGCGATTCTACAAACTCTAAATGTTTCAATATTATTATCAATTTTGCAATCATTGCTCATTGCTGCCATTTGGGAATATTGAAGTTAGGTGTTAGTGCCACTCCTCTAATTAGCCCAGCCTGTTTGATTTCTCGTTTTATTTTTGTTCTTCCTCAGTTGTCTCTTGCCAGATATAGCTAGTATTCTGAGATTTTCCCATATCCTGTGAAGTGTTCACTTTGGTTGGAAGTACATTCTTCTATTGATAGAATAGACTAACATGTGTGGACTCGAGATATTGAACATAACACGCGTAAGTCAGCGGACAGAAAATTCTTGAGTATGTATAGTATTACTAGAGTTCTAGTTCATCTTGACTCTGGTTTTGCACTAAAGTGATGCTGCGTCAATAGTCTGTATAACTGTTTTATGAGGTGCCGTGGTTGACCTTGCTAGATCTTGTATTTGGCAAATCACATTTTTTTTACTCTTTTTAAAAGAAAAGGATCACAGAAGCAGCCTATATTGTGTAATCATAAGTATTTACTGGCAACATGTCCTGAAAGGAAATGTCTAAGTAAATGAATTATCAATCTTCTAGACTTATGACTTCGCCTATTATCTCCATACTCATGATCAAGATTTACGTTTTTCTAGCTGGTGAAGTTATTGAGTTTTTATACTCATAATACAAACACTAATTCGTCCCAACTCTTGTTTTTGAAAAAGTAAAAAAAAAATAGCAAAGCTTGGTTAATATAAGATTATCGAGTTCAGACATTAAATTGACATGCCAAGATTCAATCTTTGGCTACCTGCGTTTTGGTTTAGTATGGTTCTCATTTCTACATGCAGAAGGCTGTTGCGGAAGAACCTCAAGATTTTAGTTTTCATGACAACTATAACGCGTATTGACTAAACTCTATTTTCCTATGATCATTTTAGTATTTGAATGTTATTTTCTTGCCTAAAAATCTGCTATCACTTTATTTACTTTCTCTCTATTATGTTCAACCCTTTCGAGAAAAGGTTATAGAGGGCTGCATTAAGCTGCCATTTGTCTTGTTTGGTAATAATCATGTTTCGGCTAATTTAGGCCCTTAGTTTTGGGCCCGAGGCCTTGTGAAATTCTGGCTCCGCCACTGTTTCTCCGTAGTAAGCCCTAGGGTGGTTAGGATTGGAGTTTGCTGAGCCTCCAACCATAAATTTTTGGCAAGCGATCGAGGAGATCGACAATAGAGTTTAGGTTTTGGGGTTGGAGGGAGGTGGTCGACACTCGATGGTGGTGGTCTTGCTAGAGGAAGGTGGACGGTGGCATGATAGGTTATCAGTGATTCGGTGCCTCCCTTGTAACTTATAAGAGCATGTATAATGTACGTGCTTAGAGAGGTGTTTAGCAAAAAAAAAAAATTGATTTTTTCTGCCACATATGACAGATAAGGTGTTTATTTTGTAACATCGATACTTAATTAGGCATCGATGCTTAACAGATACTTATGTATATAACTATAGCTAATTAATAGATAATACAACATTTAAACATCTACAAAAAGAGATGCTTGCACGGGAGGGAATGACTTTTTATATGGGTACTTGAAGACATGGCTATATTATCTCTATTTAAACACTTATGTATAAGCATCTTACATTGTACATGCCCTAAAGTTGATTTTATTTATCCCATTTATGATGGACTATCAAACTCTGGCTTATCCTTGACAAGGATAGACTATTGGAGCATGTTAATTTGTTTATGGATAAAAGTCAACGAGCTATAACAGCATGCCTTTCATACTCTCTCGACTGTCCAAAGGCATCTTAACTAATAAAAGAAGTTGTTTACTCCCGTGCAGCGGGACGATCGTCCCATCTCTGAAAAAAAACTTGCACCGACTCCTATCTCCTTCCATCTCTCTTGTACATCTTATCTTATCTAATATTAACTAATAAAAGAAGGAGTTTACTCTCACGCAGCGGGACGATCGTCCCACCCTTGGAAAAAAAACTCACGCGGCTCCTTCCACCCCTCCCATGCATGCCCACACCCTCTTGGCCTAAAAAATCGCTAAGGAAAGATACGAGAAAATTGCTGAACAAAACCCCGCAACGTTTGCAACGCCGCCCATGACGGCTTTGAGAAGGTGCGCCATTGTCGGGACCCGAAAATACATCTCAAGAACTCTCTGTGTATTCTGAACTAGTCTCAGATCAGTAGCTAGCTCACACAGGAAAACAGTGATGAAATATCATCTATTTATTTGATTTAACTAAAAAGATCTCAAAATAACAAATAATAATAATAACTAGACCTTATGGTCAACGTTTACTTAACTTGTCACGCAGGGCTAAAGAAACAAATAAACTCTTGCAGCGGAACGAAACTCTTCAAATGGCCAATCAACATGCCCACAGGCAATCGAGTGGAGAAACGCATCCTAATCCGCAAAACCTTCATGGTCTTCCTGGTAGAACTCGGAGTTCCTGGTTCTTTTGTGGAGATTTAAACAACACAGGGCGCAAAGCCATGAGTACTTTGAATGTACTCAGCAAGCCATGGAGAAATGTATGCAAATAGTATTCATGCAGAGCTTGAACAAAGGTTATCTGTATGGCTCTTTTGCAGAAAATGGCATTTACGATAAATACAATAAATAGATTGAAATGCTGAATTGAAAACAATATTAGATAAATAAATAATTGTTTTGGACGACTAGTGAACTTCCCATTCACTCCCAACCAAACCAACGATAAGTGAATTCCCCATTCACCAATCGACACAAACCACCAAGTGAATGACCTATTCACCAAACGAATATTATATTCATCAAGTGAACTTCTCATCCACACTCCGACACATTTTTGAAGAAACTCTATCTCCCGTGTGAAATCCCCGAGCACGTCCATAACCGCGGACACAACTATTAGAATAGTTTTACACTCTGCAGAGGTTGTACAGCTTGACCTACAAGAGATAGATCAACTTATAATGTCCGTTTAACACACTTCCGAGGTGTGCAACTAAGTGATCATCACAAGGCTTTTACAAAGCTCCTTCTTAACCCAGTTCTGACCGCTAAGGTTTCAACACTGAATGTCTTCCCGACCAGACAGGCCCCCTCTTGCGCCACCGTGAGAATACGTTTTCCACGACTCACACTTCACATGATAGAACCAAAATTAAGACATTGCTAATTAGTTAGTCAGGTCCGTCCCATACTAGACATGTGGTTGTACGGTTAAGGCCCAGTTCAATGGCGCTCAGGCGAGACTACCACAAACCCACAATATGTTCAATCCACATCCCCACTATCCACCAACCACTTGCCCGAGCGAAAACCATTTTGTTTAACCAAAACCAATGACATACCCTGTCATGGTACACAAATTTTAATAAGAGTGACTCACCACCGCGATTCCATATTTCATTAAGTCAATATTAATCATTAAGACACATGTGATGATAAACCCATCGTAACTAAGCTGAACTAAGCATATGTATGATACCCATGTTGGCAATACAAATATGTCCAACTAAAATTACCCATGCTAAGGTGACAAAAGATTCATGGCATTCAAATAATCAATGGAGGCATAATGACAACAGGTAATAACTATACCCAAAGCAATTTATATAAAGATAGCATGCAATTGTATAAAATAATATACTTTTGAAATCATAGATTCAATATGATCAAAGGACCACGACTTACCTAGGAATAAATCCTGGGATTGATCTTGATCTTGGTAGGCTACTCCTTGCTCAAAGCTTCCCGAAGTATCAACGTCTACTCGCAAAAACAAGCAAATAACCAAATAAATAAATAACAGAGAGAAAACAAACTCCAAAAATTAAATAAAAATCTCAGGTAAATAGATCTCAAATTTAGATAAATTTAGGAATTTGAATGGACTCAATCGGAGTTCGGATGCAAAAGATATGAGCTCTGGAAGATTGAAATCTAAAGAAAAACCCTAAATTGGATTTTCAGATTATCCCGAATTATTTTCCTATTGGAAATTCCGGAATATGACGTCGGCTGATGTCAGCGGAGGACGTTCGGACGGGACAAAACAACCTGACAGGTGGGTCCCACTTGGAACTGGCTAGGCTCACGGCGGACTAGGTCCACGGGGATTTTGGATCTGGGTTGGCCATGAGGTGGCACTTGGGCGCTGATGTGGCCGACATGAGGATGACACGCAGGTGCCACGCGAGCGACGGAGGTGATGCAGCGGCTGAGCTGGCAGGTGAGGTGGACTCCACGGGGTTCAACGGCGGCACAACTCCGGCGAACACGGTTCCAGAGACTGGAGGCTCCCGGCGATGGCGAAGTGGTGCCCTAGGAAGAGGAGGCGACGAGGATCTCGGTGACACGGTCAAAAGACACCGGCGACGACCACAGAGGCGGCGGCGACAAGAAAAGCGGCGGCACGGCTCGGTTGAACGGCGGCGAGGCGACACGGGGCTCCATCGGGGACGAAGAGTTGCGCATCATGTAGGCCATGCGGCGGCGATCTCAGGGTTGGTGACGACGAGAGCAAAGGCTCACCAACGGTGGCTCAAAACGGCGAGCAAAGGTTCGGCGGCGCTGGGCTTCAAAGGCTCAATTCTCCCAGATGGTGGCGCAATCCGAGAGGCGGCTCTAGGGTTTTGGAGGAGAGAGGCGGTGCGGAGATTCTGACGCGGGCACGGGCTTTAAATAGCCACGGGAGAAGGGAGTTCGCGAGCAGCACGGCGCGACGGCGTCTCGGACACGGACGCGAGAGGAGGAGTCCAGGAGGAGGACGACGACTTGCGGGTGGGCCCACTGCGACGGATGCGCGGATGCGCGAAATGAGAGAGAAACGAGCGGTCGCGATGGTTTTGGGCCGAAAGCGGAAGAGATGGGCCGAGAAAAGCAAAGGGAATGGGCTGGGTTTAGAAGATTAGGCCCGAGAGCATTTCTGAGATTTACAATAGCTTTTTCTTTTTAGAAAATAACAGAAAAGGAAAATAAGACTTAGAAAATAGCAAATGCACTCGGAAAAATTCTAGAAAATATATCCAAGCACATAGAATCCAAATAATTTTTTTGATAATAGTTGATGTTGACATTAATCATATTAAATTGTTTTTGAACTCTAAAAATTCAGATTAAGCTTTAACTTTTACCAGAAAAACCAAATGGTTATTTTTCTTTTAAAACTTCAAAACAAACCAAATTTTTGGATGCTACAACCATTGGGAGCGCCTCGCCGGCACGCGACATCCGTGCTGCTTCGTGTCTGGGGAGATCCACGAGGGCTAGCTCTACCGTGTGTGGAAGGCGCACTCGACCTCTCGGTCCTCCTCATCGATGACAACGCGACTATCGAGGGAGGAGGCGACATCACCTCCTTCCTTGCCTCCCACCATAACCGCCCTTTCGGCTGCGTGTGCGTCCCCCTCCCGCATCGTGGCTCTCAGCTCCTCCTCTGCCTCCTCCCACTTCTGCTCACTCTCGTGGAGCATGTCCCATCTCATATACGATTCTTTTCATCCATTGCAACGCACGAGGATATAATTAGGACACGATGATACGGGAAATTAATTCATTCATAGACATGTTATGATTGGTTTACCTTAAAAAAACATCATTGGTCCTGAGTTCTGACCGTAAATATGTGCATGACCTAAGCTATTAGAACTGTTTGGTCTAACTTCAAATGTGCCCCTATAATTTTCCAATATAATTATGTGTTTTTTGCTTCCTTTAAACAACCGTTTGAGATTTTGTTCAAACAAATTGAGCCATGGAATGCAATGCGAAATTATTTTGCATTCTTGACTATGGAAAATTTTCAATGAGAGCCGATTCAGAAAACTTCAGTTTTGTCCGTACGCTTCATAATATAGAAATTGTTTCGTTCAAAATATGAGATTTTGTGGCAACGCACGAGCACCGCACTAGTTATACATTATATATGAGGCCTCGTTTGCGGAACGCTTGGAATTTCACATGAAAGGAAACATCCACCTCTATTGAAGGCAAATTTTCCTACAAACTTTTTATGAGAATACTATGCTCCAAACCAGACCTCAACCAGAAGGGTGTGCGAGATGTGCAGTATTGTAGCGTAATACCCCACATTGTTATGTGAGAAATAATACAATTAAATTAACTAATTAGTGTTAATTGGCCCCATGGACCATTAGTGGGCTAATCTCCTTTGATTCTAACCCTAATTAGCTAGGCCTATTTAAGCCATGCCCTAATACCTCGTTGCAATCCCCTGGTGCAGCCGCCATCTTCCTTCCGTCGATCTGTGCATCCATGCATAAGGGCTGCTATTGATCCATTGGCGTGGCTGCTTGCATAACCATCTGCCTGGCACGTACGTACAGGTAACAGGTGCATGCATGTGCCCGCTACTACTTGCTGCTAGTACGCGACCGGCCGCTGGCATGCCGCGGCGCTTGCTGCTGTTGCGTTGCAACGCAGATTGCCATGGCTTGCAGATCACCATCGTGCTCCTGCCTACCCACTGCACGTGCATGCTACCGCGGCCGGCCGCAGCTGCCTTGTTGCCCTGCTCCTTGCTTCGCCGAGGGCTGCCACTGCATGCTGCTGTGTTCTCCCCTGGCGCAGGTGTTTCCGCTGCTGCTGCATGCCTTGTCGCCGCCGCGCGCAATTAATCTAAGTTGCGGCCGCTGCAATTAGTTATGCTACTGCTGCTAGTAAAATAAAGGAGTGGAGAAGGACAGGAGGAGGGAGGGAGAGCAGCAGGGCAGATAAGGAAGAAAGAGAGAAGGAGCGCTCACTGTCGCCGCCGCCTTCAACGTTTGCATCTAGGGTTACGGCCAAAATCTTTACCTCTGATGTTCATCGATTATACACGGTTTATAGAGGAGATTGGTAAGAGTAGATGCGAGTTGTCGCGGTTAGAAGTTGCCGAAACTCTAGTTTTTAGATTGAACTAGAGGGTAGTGGCTTGTTGTGCGCTTTTGGGCTGGTTACGTGCTTAATCTGAATATTTAATCTACTAGGTAGTTGTAAATTACTTCTTTATATTTCCATAGAGTGATTAAACACTTAATTAGGTTAGATATATTAAAAGATACTAGCGAGAGACACCCGTGAGTTGCAACGGAAATTAATAATAGGATACGATGAAGCTGTCGCAATTGATCTGTAACAAGATTGAAAATTCATCACTATGAAGCAAAAAAAAAAAAAGCTGACATGCTTTAGTTAGCCAAACATTGCTAGCTTCACAACATTTAGGATTATTAAAGCTGATAGTTACTTAATCCTTATGAGACAAATGAATTATGGGACTATAATGCATGGGTCCTTGGCACTGCTTCTATATCTACACGTAATTGGCGTGGAGGGTGGTCGACTACATGCTTGCATGCTGAAGAAGGTCTATGTTGTTCACAGCTACAACGCTCGGCGAGGTAGCGAAACCTAGAGAACGTACTCTTTCCAAAATCAAAACCGTAATCATGCAACTTCAGGAATTAAACGCAAGCAAGCACCCCCACCTTTCGCATGGCGTTGCGAGTGGCGACATGCAGCGCCCCGTGCCATTACCCCAAGGATAATCACACTTAGGCATATAGATTACTATTCATCTACACGGTAGGACACCGCTTCGACGAATAGTAAGCCTTACCAGAGTTAACACAGCAAAACAATAAAATAGAAACTATACTTTATTACAGCACTTAGCCACGCAAAGCTATGGTCTTTAATATAATTATTTAATTACAATAGGAAACGAATTCCACCTCGCTTGCCTGCCTTGCTCCATCGGTTGTCTACTCGTCCTACTCACCGAATAGGGTGTCCATTTTGGCCTGGTCCTCGTAGCCAGCGCACTCGCCTCCTGCGGCCTCCTCGGCACCTGCATATCCTTCATCCCACTCGGGATGGTTCCCGACCGGACTAGAATCTAACAAAGAAAAATAATAGTAAGAATGAGTACTACTATACTCAGCAAGCATTTGTTAGCAAAGATGCACTGTATGACTCTTCTCTATTCGTTATCACATTTTTCAACTCATCTCTTTTTCTGAAAAATAATTTACCAAGATTTATATAGCAAGTTTTAATTATGAAAAGACTACTTATCACTTAGTAAGAAGATAAACCCCTAGCGATCATGTGTAGACTCCAATCAAAGAGACAAGCATGAATTGATCATGGTTTGATATATAGTACTGTACAGGCTTTGTACCACTTTACCCATAGCTACTCTGAGCTCTCTTTACGCTAGGTCTCCCGCATTTTCTTTGATGCGGTTTCGAGTTCAAAATACAGAACATTTTCTAAGTTACACGATTAAGTCTCCACTCATTACTTTCCTAGGGCGCTCACCCAGTCCTCCACCGAGTTCCTGTAATGTTGGTTAGGCCGGACATCCCCGCAACCAACACTTCATTGTGCGGTACTATATCGCCTTGGATCCCCCACTTCCGGACTCTTCCTACCGGTCCTGAGTTCCTCCATAAGTATATCACTTACCCGATGTGGAGAGTATAGCCACGTAACAAGGTAGCATTTTCTGTCCGCCGAAATGGAAAAAATGCTTGGCACTTAAATACGACTCCTTATCCGGGTGAGAGTTTTATTGGTCCTTATATATTAACCATATGTAAAGGGTACCACCTCTTCTCTCATCTCCTTTTCCTACCACAGGCCCCCTTTATCAGCCTAATATTTCTCTTACAACCCAGCTACTCCTCTCAACTGGACTGCTCTTTTCTCATACTCATCTCTTTTATTTTCTCTTCTTTCTTTTATCCGATTTGATTTTGAGACATAGTTTTCGTGCATATATGTATAATTATACAGCAAAGTAACGTTTACATTTAATATAACTAGGTTGATGCTCAAGAGGTAAGCTTGCCTTCATAGTCGTAGAAAAGATCAGCATCAAAGAATTCCGGATTAGCTACACCTGTCTGCGTTGGTACGTCCTCTATAATTATATGGCAGACACAAATAATAAATAAATACTTAGTTGTTTTTGTGCTACTAGGCGTACATAAATCAGATGATTTTCTTTGTTAGCATATTTTAATTTGATAAGCTTTTCAGATCCCCGCTAGGTTAGCACTCTCCAACTACGGTTGTTCTACGGTCTACTGGTTCTGGAATTGCTGGTTGCCTATTCTTACGTTCTATCGCATGGAAACAAAATATTACATGCACCCGCATGCAACTACGTCTATTAAATTTTAGTTATGCAAATATGCCTAATCGATTTTACTCGGTGTTGTTCAATTTAATTAATATATCTTGATTAAATTATCTCTAACGCATCAGGCTACTTGTTTAATCTAGTGAATTTTATCGGTGATTAATTTATTTATAAATCCCAGATTAATTTTACACTTTTTCCCCGCTTTTATTTTCTATAGGTCTCACTATTGCTATATATATCCTCACGAGAAAATACCTTTCTATCCCTTACCTAATAATAATTTCTCTCTCTCCTCCCTTATCTCTTACTCTATCTCTCATCCCTGTCCATTCGGCTGACAGCTTGGTTCTTCTTTCCCCATCATCCTCTTTTCTTCTTCCTGGTGCCTCTCTCATTCCTCCATTCTCCCATGGCTCTCTCTCTCTCCCGGTCGATGCTTGGTGCCACCACCTTTGGCTCCCGGCTCGGCCCGCTCGTGCATGTGGCCATCTGGGGCTTGGCTTGCGGCCACGTGTTCGATCGCTTGGACTTGGCTCATGCCCGTGCGTTCGGCCACGCTCGCGCCCTTCGGTTGGCCCGCTCGGCATCGCCCGCTCAGCCGCGCCCCTACTGCCGTGCGGCTCGGCCTGTGCTTGGCCCACACGGCTTGCGCTCGTGCCTCCCCACTCGGCATCAGCCTGGATTTGATTTCCCCCTGTCTTCCCCCTTTTTGTGACTTCTATTCTTCTTTTTTGGTTTGCTTAACTTATTTTCTACTGTGGGTTGATTTGTTGCTTATGCATGGTGAATGCGATGGAGGTGGCTGCCATGGTTAGCTACGGTGGGGCTCGAGGCCTCCCGCACGCCGGGGCATGCAGTGGTGCTGCCGTGGTCGTCGAGGTATACTACTCTACTCACCTTTATCCCTCTTTCTACTTCCCCCTTGCTCTGTGATGGATTGGTTTGATGCTGTGGTTATTGGATGAGCTCTCTGTGCCATGCTTAGTTCATATTGGGTTGTTCGGTTTGGGCAAAAATAACAGTGGGAGAGAGAAGGGTGGCTACCTCAGTTGGTTTGGTTGGTTTGGGAAGTGGCAGGGCCAGTTTGGTGATGTTGGTCGTGGTGGTGGTGCTCTCTAGTGCTCCTGGCGGTTCCTTCGGTCCTTCCTTGTTCTTGTCGTCTCAGAGTGGTTCCTGGTGGTCGTTGTCGGTTCGGATCATTGCTACTGTCGTCCATGCACCTTCGGTCTTCCTCTTCTCCTTCAGGCTCCCCTCCTCCTTCACTACTCTCTGTGTTTGGCTTTGGATGATGATATTGGTGTTGTGATGTGGCTTTTTCTTGGTTGGCAGTGGGAGGGTGGTGATGCTTGGCTTTGTTGGCTTTGTGAGGGAGAGGCTTGTGAGGAATGGTGATGGTGCTGGCTTTGCTCTCTACTGGGGAATGAAATGAGAGGGACTTGTGAATGGGAGGCTTCGTGAAGGAGACAGCTTAAGAAATGGGGCTCTCTGGTGCTTCCTCACTCCCTTGTCCTGTACATGCTAACATTGCCCCTCTCTTATTTTTTTTGCTCTCACAGCCCACTATTTTGTTATAGTCTGTTGGTCCATTGAGGGTTCTCTGCGCTGTGCTCTGGATTTTCTGCAGCGAAGGTAAGTAGGTATAATGTGGGTGTTCGATTTTCTATAATTGCCAGGTGATGAAACCCATTGAAGTGAGATGGTGTCGACTGACCTTGGTCGGTCTGAGAACCTCGATGATCTTCCTAAAATCTGATGGCAATCCTTTTCTACTTCTAACTTCCTTTTATAGTTTTTGATTTTCTACTGGTCTTTTGGTTGTTGGCGATCGATGGAAATGTGGGCAAAGGTTCAAATTGGCTGAGGAATGGGTGCGACTAGCTAGTGATACACGGACAAAGAATGCAAGGTTTCGGTGATATGCAAGATTTTATTGTCTTCTTTTGTAATGTACTCAGAGCTGTAATTCATATTATGATCTGATGTAAATAATTTTTGTAATTAATTCCAAGTTTGTATTAATGTTGTATGTCTGCTTGTAATGAATTTTTGTACTTGACTCTGATTTATATTGATCCTGTAATTTTGTTGTAATAATTCATATTATAATTTATGTTGATGAACTCTTGAGGATATATATCTTGTATGAAATTATTTGGCGATGAGATTGATATAAATATGAGCTTATGTTTTGTTTTTGTTTAGATGGATTTCATTTATTGCTATTTATTGTTTATCGCCATTTAGATCAAATTAACTTTTAAGGTTCTCACACGACACATTGCAGTAGGCATGCGCATCACGGCGACGGAGACAACCGCTATCGCCCCTAGCCGTTGTCCTTGTTGGATGCCGTCCGCGCACACGGCTGCCATCAACAAACTCCGACTACGCTAATAGAAGTGATTGGTGGATGCACGGACAGGCAGCAGTGGCCTTTTCAGTTTTTATTGGGAGATTGGAGACTAAGTACACGGGGAAGAGGAACCAGATCCAAGCATGAAAGAAAAGAGGAAAGACATGAACGATCGTATTTAATTCGAAATTAACTAAACAGAAGTTGCTAGTCAAAATTGCAACTTTTGCACATCTGACATCAAAGTTTTCCCAAGAAATTATTTTGTTCTGCATGTTTGTGGGTTTCCAACCAACTGCCGATGAAAAAAAGGACATGGGAGAGAGAGCATACTTGCAACATCATATACAATAAAAACAATCGAAGACTCTCTGATGTAGCTTGGAATTAAACTCCTGAAACTTTCCTGACCAGCCGTATCCCTGAAAAGTAAAGAACACAAATACATATGATGAAGGTCAACACTCATCAGTACTACGGATAGATCGACTTGTCAATAATGCCATAAAAGTTGTCACCATACCAGAGTTGGAGTCAGTTATGTCTTCAAGGTACATTGTCTTTGTACCAATTGTAGCCCGTTTGCAAAGGAAAAAAAATGTAAGCACAATTAATTGAACAAGATTACTGTTAAAAACTAAGCACTTTTTTTACTTCCATGAGAGTGTTAAAAAAAATTAAGCATCAGAACACCATCATCACAACCATACATCACAGGGTAACAACCATCATCATTCATCAGGAACAACATGTTTATAGGAGATGTACATATGAAGAAGTTCAAGATTATGGCATCTATTCTATACCGCCTTGAAGGTCTTTAAGTGATAATTAACAATTCTATGAAAGCATGGCTATTAGGCTCGTGAATAGCGCACAGTGCCAATCCCCTATAAATGGCAAAGGTTCCATATCAGATTGGGATCCCAGGCATCACGTTACTTTGTTCTCACCTAGAGGCCATTAACAAAACTCTTGGATTTCTTTCCCTGCATTGCAACGCCCAAAATTCTAGGGAAGACCATTCCCAACCCAATTGTTGTGTCAATGCACTCAAAAGCTTGGCCTCAAGCACACTAGACATATTTCTCACTGAACAATGCTGAGATCCAATGATACCACTGACCGTGGCACAATTTCTCACACTTAAATTCCAAAATACACAAACAATAACATCGTACTGATTACACATGAATCGGCAACATGCCAATTCATCTTCCTCAATTAGGGATCATAAGCATTAGCATTACATCATTTTGTGAAACATATCACATACATTTTTTTTAAATAGATGCACGGAATTAGATGTCGTAACCATCGGATTGCCCCACCCAAGGATGACTAGATGACCACCACAGGCCGCACGCTTGATCGACAGATCCAATCGCCAGTCCACAGAACTAGATCGTACCAAAGGCCCATCCGCTCGCGTCGGATCTGGCCTGATCAAATCCAGCTCCAACCCCGGCTTGCGACGAGCAAACAACAAAATCAAACAAACAATATGCACATGATTGGGGACGGCAAAAAGATCGAGGATCAAGGAGGACGCACCTGGTAGGTGTTGTCGAACTTGTCGTATATGAAGCGAGTGATGATGCTGGTCTTGCCAACGGACTGGTCACCGAGGAACATCAGCTTGTACTTGGAGAGGGCCGACATGGGGGCCATCTCCTCTCCTCCTCCTCATATTCCCTTCTCCGGCGTGCGACGGCGGCGAGTGGGTCGAGAGGGGAAGGGGATCTCCCTCTTTGGCTCGCTTGCGCCGACAGTATGGGTGGGTGTCTCCCCAAAGCTCTTGCCCTGCTCCTTCCTCTCTCACAACTCGCAAGTGATGGGCTCCGCTCTCCCCATTGCGCATCTGGCATTGTCTCTGAGGGCGTGTTTGTTGGGCCCATGTAGCGGCACCAAAATATTGGTGAGGGGAGAGAAGTGGAGAACACATCACTCACCACCACTAGATTCTTTTTAAGTAGTAAAGATGAGGTTCTTAAGCTCGATGTCTAGTAAATCATCGTGATTGGGCACATCGTGGAAATAAGCAGATTAAACATAGAAGACACCCGAATTAGGGTTTTGCTATGCCATGAAAGATGTAGTGCTTTGTCTAAGCTATCCGTAGAGTGATAGATCATCGAATTTGGTTGAGTAGTGCAAAAGTTAGGGCACTTGGAAGCTCGCTGTCCTTCGAATCATCGTGATAGGACAGTGTCATGGTAATTATTAGATTAAAAATGGTATAAGACCAAATTAAAATTCAGGATGATAAGAGAAATTGTCAATTAGGATGTGTAAATGCTCAAATTGTCTCTGTTTACTGTTTTATGATAAGTATTAAAACATATGAAATTTGTGAGGTTGTTGTGTGTGAGCCATCGTGATTGGAGGGTGCCACGGTAATTTACATATTAAAGTTAGTAGATGGGCGAAGTAAATTATTGTGATAACCGGGAAACTGTAGATAATTTTTCATAGTTTCCTGAAGTGGTACGATTTGATATATTTCGTGTAACACCCTGCCCAACACTGACTACTAATTTAAACAATATATTACAACAATTTTCAGCAAGCATATAAAGAATAAAAACCCGTCCATAGGTTACAATAAAAACATTAAACGCAACACAATAAGCATAATGATCAACATACTAGATGACAATACTGAATGACGAACCAATGAGTATTAAACAGTCCATAACAAGTGTAAAGAATAAATAAATCAAATCACAATGTGAGGACCCGGAATATTTAACTAGTAACACTTAACCTCCAAATGGTTCTAGCATTACTAATTAAACATTCTAAGCCTCGATGGACATATGCTTCCCAGAATTGCAGCACATGCACATCATCACAAAATTACACATTATTTCCATACAACATACATCACTAAGCTCAACACGACATACATAAAGAAAGAGCCGACCGGCCAAATAGAACAATATACAAGAATGACAGCGGAAGCAAAAGGTGCCATAAGATGGCTAGAACAAAAGTCGACCAGTTAGCCACACAACCCACAAGGCAACCGACCGGACCGCAAGCTAGACGCCTCTAAGGCTACCACAAAGACAACTCACGTAGTGAGGCCCTCAAGCTCACCTTCTTCCTCTGCAACAAATACATTTAAGCAAGATAACTGAGTACACAAAGGTACTCGCAAGACTGACGTGTGGAATAGCAAACCTATTCATAAACTACATGCAAGCTTATTTAGGTGGAGGTTGTATGTCTCATTTTGCACAAAACCAACTTTATTTGCAATAATGTAATACATTTAAAAGCAAGTTTACAAATCTGTTTTGTTGTCAAAATAACAGCGGGATAAAGATACATACAAGTAACCACCTAGAAGTGACTATCCCAATAGCCACCACAACATAGCACGAATCCCCGATTCGTACCACCCATCAAGTTTTAATTAAAAGGTTGTAGTCTAACTCTTGAAAGACCTTGCCAAGCGTGTCCATAACCTAGGACGAGGCTATTCGAATAGTTTTAACCTCGTAGGGGTGTACCAATGTACCCACACTTGCATCGCCTTTAAGCCACAAAGCACACTATCGAAGGTATGCCGGCACGGCTAAGTCCTACAAGACATTTCTAATCTTGTGCATTGACTACGAGCCGCTCGTATGGATAGAAACCCATACGCTTACATTGCAAGCTGAAAGACAACAAATCCCATCACGGGTGAAGTCTTTCGGACACTACAATGCTCCCAACACCATCCCTCCTGCGACCTCCTGCGACCCAAAGCCAATACACGCCAAAGTACTAAGTCAAGAGAGGTCCTATACCCTCTAGTGTGGTTAGCACGCTAAAATGTTTGGTTTAGTGTAACAAGATGTTCGGTCCTTGTTGACTCGGGCACCATTCTAGTCACACCCAAAAGCACACCAATCATACCATTGTGCCCAAGTCTAAATTATTTTATTTTCAGTTTTAGTTTTCATAAGTAGACATGGTACAAAGCTGAAATCATAGATCATAATAAGTTTTATGTGATCAAGGTTATCGACAAGTCGATAACCGCCCATTTCTACCGGAAACTAAGCATGGCTAAGCAATTAATTCGCAACTACTAAGTGACAAGAGCTCATCCACGAGCCCTAAATCACGGCAATAACCTAGGCTCAATGGTAGTAGAGAATAATCATTTGCCTAAGGGAATGCATCTACTAGGTCAACTATTAACACAAAGTAGCAATGCATACATAGAATTTGTAATCAACATAAATACTTAAAATACTGGGATTAACATGATCAAACTGCTTGCCTTGCTGGGATTGGTCTTGCTGCAGAGGGGACTGCTCAGGTTCAATAAATTCTTCGGAACCTAACGCGAAAAGGCGATAAACCAATAAGAACGAAGAACACCAAAAGGAACTCAACAGCAAAGAACAACCAAATCCCAAGAAATTTATACAGCAGCTAGAGGTTGATTTTAGACAATTTTAGAAACAAGAACCACTTCATTTGGACTTATCATGAAAAAGTTATGGCTAAACTAAGTTCTCTCAGCCTGAAAAATCCTAATTAAATTAATTACGGCTACTGTTCATGGCAAAAATTTCTAGAATGATCTGGAACTTGAAATTTTTATGGTAGGTAGATATGGTTATCCTAACAATAGCAAAACTGAATTTGCACAATTTGGAGTTGAAAAGAATTAGTTATGATTTTTCTAAGTTCTAAAACTAGTGAATCATTAATTTCAGTGGCAAGGATCATATGAAGACCTATTTTAGATTACAGTACATTCCTAGTGGGTTTTAACAAAACTTAGTTTGCTCAGTTTGGAATTACAGAGAATAAGTTATGCATTTTACAAATTTTCAATGAATTTCTAGACAACCATTTTCACTAAACAAGATCATGTAGTTAAGGTCATTTTCTGCTACATAACAGTGCCTAAATTTATTCTCAAATTAAAGTTCATACTCTAACAGAGCTACAGCAACTGGAACCATTCAAAAAGGAGTTAAAATAACAAAGTTATGCACTCTTGAAATTTGAAACATTAAAAGACTTAGAAAATTTGAGCTCTCGGGAGGTCCAAATGAACTGAAGGGAAAGGAGAGGTCGTGGGCCGTTGATCTTGCATCGCAAGGCCACGGACCTCGAAGCACAGCGCACAAAAGACCTCCTCCCGCACTGGGGAGGTCTGGACCGTTGAGATTTGATCCAACGGTCACGACCAGTGCATGCACCGCGCACGCAAAGGAGGTCCTCGCGCCTAACGGAGGTCGTGACCGTCAGATCAAGATCTGGCGGTCCCGAGCACTAGGGTAGGTCCTAAGGTTAAACCTACGGAGGGAGGTCTGGACGGCCAAGATCTCACGGAGGAGGTCTTCGACGGTCTAGATCTCTAGAGGAGGTCTTACGGTCACGACCAAGCGAGGAGGTCCCTCCTGCAGGAGGTCCCGGGCGGTTTAAACGAGGAGGTCTTGGATGGCAAGATCTCCTGGGGAGGAGGTTTTTAACGAGGAGATCCGGGCGGCTCAGATTAGACCTAGGGGGGTCCTGAACGGTCCAGATCGACGCGGAGGGAGGTCCGAAGGCCAAGGGTTTTACAAAGGAGATCTAACGCTCAGATCTAAATCCGAGGAAGTCGTGAACGGCTAGGATTGAGCCTAAGAGGTCCTGAGCGAGGGTTGTCTTTGTGAAAGACCAGGGGTGGCTTTTTACAAAGAGGACCCCGAGGGTGGTCTTTGCAAAATGACCAAGGGAGGTCTTTTGCGCACGGGAAAAGATCTAAACGGCTAGGATTTAACCAGGGTGGTCCACGACGGTTAGGATCGACTCAAGGGGAGGTCCTGGCACTTATAGTTTTCGTAGACCAAGATCTAACGGCTAAGAGCTAATCCTAGGAGGTCTTTAACGGCCGAGATTGATCCAAGGAGGTTCTGGGACTTAGAATTTACACGGAAAACCCTCTACAGTACAGATTTGACTTGGAGGTGATCTTAACGGTTGAGATTATACTAGGGGGAGGTCCAGAGGCTTAAGCTTTTCGGAAAGGAGCCAAAGGCTCGGATCTAACTTGTGGTGGTCGTGGATGGCCACGATTAACCCGAGGAGGTCTGGGGACTTGTCGGAAACCCGACAAAGTACAGAGCACCGCGGTTCACTCGCCGGCACGTCGCCGACGACCAAGGCCACGACGGCGCTAACTATAGGTACCCACATGAGCGCAATACTATTGTGAACCTAACGGAGGTATCCTCGATGGCGGGGCAGGCCTAGAACGTCGGCGAGCCGGAGAAGGGCGGAGGACCAATTTTTGGCAAAAACCGAAAACGGCGAAAACAAGTGCCACGAGCTAAACTAGCTAGACCTTAAGCTCTAAGGGACTAAGGTGAACTTACCCGAGTGCAGGAGAGGATCGAGGGAAATCGGAGAAGACCCAGCGGCGGAGCAGTTCACCGGAGCTGGAAAAGATGACGGCGACAAAGTGCTCTGAGCAACGCAAGGTACAAAGAATGGTCAGAGTAACGATGCGATGGCCTAGAGGTGGTCCAGGGCCAAAGAATTGACGGAGAAGGTCTTACCGGAGATGGGAACGAAGGGGAGCACTTTCGGCCGCGAAGATCCAAGAACTTCAAATTAGGCGGTTCCTGAGAATGCAACCCAAATTGAGTTAGGGAGAGGACTTGCGACAACAAGAGGTCCACAAATGAAGTGAGACAAGGGCTAAAGAACCACCGAGGACCCAAGTCGCCGCTGAGCTCACGCGCCGTAAATGGCGAAATGAGCTCAAGGTGAGATTTGGCGCTCAACCTTACAAAGAACGGTTTGGGAGGGCGACTGGAGGTGGAAGAGACTTAGAGGAAAGCCTCGGAGGTGCACATGTAGCTCAGAGCTGACTGAGCTCGAGGACAGTGGTTTAATGGCGATGGGACAAAAGGTTTCTGCAGTGCGAGAAAGCGAGGGAAGCAGGGGAGGTTAGCGCTGCACCTGACATGGGCAAAAGCGAGACTCAAAGCCGTTGCCGGGTCCCACGACGCGACGAAGGCCTGCACTGCTTCACCTGCCACAGCGCACGCGCAGGTACGGGGAGAGGAGGAGGAAGAAGAGCAGAAGGGGAGCTCGGGGTGGTTTGTGAGCGTTGGATTTTAAATCCAACAGCTCACACACGGTGGACCTGGATCAAGCTCGGGTGCGGCCTGGTGACTTGACTCGAGCGAGTCAATTGGCTGGGTCGGGCTCGGGCTCGAGCCCAAGTCTGACTCGAACCAGAGTCTTATTTTTGGTTTTAGGAAGGGCTGCACTTTGGAGAATTTGTTGAGCTAGCAAAACAACTTCAAAAATCTTGAAATTTTTCCAGGAGTTTGCCAGCTAAAGGATTGACCTTGCATAAAAGTTCCAGAGGTTTTTGTACTATACATTTTCCTCCAAAAATTCCACAAGGTGCTGGTCCAAGGTTTGACCAGAATTTAAATAGGTTTGACTGACCTCCAAAAATATTCAAACAATTTCTAAAAATTGTGAAATTTTTGAGAGAGGTCGCATACCAACCCTAGAACTTAGGAAAAATCTTTCCAGGAGATTATCACCAGATGGAACAAGAATGTTTTTGAAGGATCAAGATTTGGATCAAAGACTTGTGACTTTGTATTTCCATACTCTTGTACAATAATTGTTTAGTACATGCAGGAAATACATGATGTAAGAAAAAGTTTTAATTTCTACTCATTTTCTTACATTGGAAACACAAGTCTGAAACTTGGGATGTTACACACAAACCATTCATCGAAATTTTATCAAGTCTAATGAAGCCTAAAGGAAATATCATCACACTATATTGAAAGATTTCATGACAATGTGAATCAAATAAATGTGGTGGTTGCAAGTTAGCCATGTGAGCTATTCCGACCTATAGCAACAATAGAGCAAGAACAAAATAAAATAATAAACAACAATTCAATAACCATTATCAATATTATCATTGGCATCATTCATTTATTTATCTCCATGCTCATACTCAAATAAACATATCATCCTCTTTTCATTCATGCAATGCAGCTCTATGATACATGCTCATTTGCTTATTTCATCGCTTATACCGTTATAGCACGAGTGAACACTCGTGACAATATTTACTCTTCCTCAAGCTCGTCCTCAAAAGGACCGAGAATCTCTCCACTCCCATTGAGTCTACCAATGAGATAGATATCATGTGATCACCATGACCACTTCTCTTTTATGCAATGATGATGCACATGATGCAATACTTCAATTTAAACTCGATAACTCATCAACAATTTCCATTATCAACATACCATGTCTTCATCATCAATAGAAATGCCATAGTCATTCTCAAGATGTGTGAATAAACAATGTAACGGCATAAATAACATCATGGCAATGAATAATAAAGAAAATAACAACCAAACCATTGATTATCGTTCTACCATGCACTTGCCTCTTATCCTCAAGGAGTCGGGTGATGGGATGGTGGCAAAGTGATTGAGGTAACACTCCCTGGACAAGCAATTAAAATACACTAAAAATATACCACCATAGTACCAAAACATCAAACTAATCACCATCGAACCTATACGCAAAATCGACGCCTTCAACTTAAATTTACCAGACGCACTACCCGTCATCCCAGTAATAAAATGACCCTAACTCCCTCCTCTAAACTCCAAACATTCCAATATATATATTTTCTGGAAACCCCACAAAATTATCTACAACATTCTAGTTACGCAAAACCATTGAATTCGTTGTTTAGTTTCTCGTTTTAAACCCTGAAGATTAAACCAAAATATGCTACAACAGTCTTTACTTCACATTTTAATATCTATTTTTCTATAACTTGAAAAGTAGTAAACAATGGTAGTTCTATAATATACTAAGAAATATTTAGATTATTAAAGTTATAACAATAATTAAATTACTCCATCTACTATATGTAATTAGCCCGTCTACGTGACAGTTGTCATTGACGACCATTTTACAGACAGTGACATTCCCAAGGCCATAACTTTTCGCTCACAATTCAAAAATTTGTGATCTAGACCTTCATGGAAAGCTAGTAAAATTCTCCACAACTTTTCGAACTAGCCAAAACCCTAAATTCGAACTTAAATAGCCTTACTTACCTTGGCAAGATTCTGCATCGTAGTTCGACGAATTAGGGTTTCCCAAAAGATATTTTTCCCTTGATCAAAACGACTTACAATCTGAATAAAGACTACACTAGGATTAACTAAGGACTATCATATCATTACCCCTGAAGAAAACGACGATGAAACACGACGCCCGAGTTCTTCCCTCCTCTTCCCCTTCTCTTCCTTTCTTTCCTCCCTTGTCCTTCCTCTTCCCTCTTTGCTTGCACTTGGCAACACCAGCACCCATCAGCAGTAGGGCTCGGCCAGGGGGTGTGCACCAGGGAGAAGGGCACCACAGGGAGGGCGCCAGGGGGAGTAGGCATGAGGGGCTAGGCCCTGGGGGTGGCGGCAGGGAGGGGGTTGGGAGGGGCTGCTAGGGTTGGCAGCCAGCTCCTCCCCCTTGATCCCCTTTAAAGGCCAACCGACCCCCTTGGGCCAAGAGGATGTGAGCCGAAGGCCCATTCCCTTTCCACCCTCTTTAGGAAATTCTAAAAATTCGCTAATCATTCTTTTTTAATTCATTTAGCTCTCCAAAGTTAAACAGGATATCACATTTCGTATTGTAGAAAAAATAGTTCCCTGATCTCATCAAAGGACAGGGCTTCAAAACAAAAATAAAAGAGAATTCAAGGATAAGAAATAAATAAATAACTCAATAAACCATATTGATCGGAGTTCTCATGACTTACCTTCCCTATTATCCTTGGTCCCCTCATCACAACCAACATACCAGAGCAGAGGACACGATCGAAGCCTCAAGGCACTTATCGGCGCATGGAGAAGTCCATCACCACTTGCCAAGAAGTCAAGCCCTTGGTCTTGAGGTCATGGATGGCTTCGACACATCTTCTGACCCTTCCCTCCTTTGCCACGGTGGATCTTCAGTTGATATTTTCGCAGGCCACTTTGTGATGAAGTAAAGGCCATCTTCTTTTGTGACCGTGATGTAAAACCAACTATTCTTCCATGACGACCATGAAGATTTTGAGTACATCTGAATGTAATCATCGACCTTCCCGTCGTGGAGACGTAGCGAGCACTCTCCTGGTCCAACCGCAGACTTCCCTGACCTTGCCATCTTATAAAAATACCTAAAGAGCCTCAGATTCGGCTTGATTCCCAGGTATGCCTCGCAGAGGTAGACGAAGATGGTGATGTTGGTGATCGAGTTAGAGGCCAGGTTCACCAACTCAACTCCGTAAAACTCCACAACCTTTGGGAGAAATAGATGGACTGGAAACCTGAGCTCGTACTCGATATAGGCGAAAAAATAGGATCTCCCCATCTTCACCGCTTGGAAAATGCTATCCGGCTGTCGATTTCCAAGAAATCAGAGCCTTATCCGGAAGCATCCCAACCGCCTCCAAAGCCTTCAGCTTCTTCTCGCTCAGGTCGAAAACCAACCACTTGGTGATTGAGTCCAGCATTGTTGGATTCCAAGCGGAGGAGGGGAGGTCGGGGCAAGTTTTTGGGTGAAAGAATGAGAGGTGGTCGGAGGAGTTTCTTTGCAAGAAAGTGAAAGAAGATTCAACGAAGTGTAAAAACCCTTAGGCCACATGCTAAGGGGATTTTATAACAGCAGAATCTTTAACTGCAAAGAGGAGTTACCAAAAGTCCGACGGACACAACCATTTTTATGTCCAATGAACACATAACTCTTTGGTTCCCCAGACAGTTTTTCAACTTTAAAGTGGATACAGACCATCTCGTTTGTCACGTCATTAAATAAAGGTCTGCTTGATATGAATTTCATCGAGTAGGAGTTCACACGACATATTCATTTAAAGTTCGGGGGCTAGCTGACGAGGATTAAAATCTCTATGTATTATTCTAATACATAAATAAAAGACTGTACGACTTCGTGGTCGGAACCTGTAAGGCTAACGACCCCATGGTCGTAAGGATTCCAGATGTTACATCGTGGGTACCCTGGTCGGACGAAGTCCTGTATTTAATCCCCGACCAAGTAATTGCTCGTAGCAACTATGAACTGGTGCTCGGATCATTCCAAGTATATTCTTTTCGTGTGACAAATGGAACATGTCCCTTATCCGTTCCAAACCACGCGATGAATCATAGCTCTAAGTCACTGACATTAACCACCATATGGTTATGTTTTCCACTAACATTAACTGCTCGACGGTTGATACTTTACCAATAGCCGCCTCTCTCCGACCAGTCGCGACGGTTCCAATAGGCGCCTTCAAGGAGAAACTACCACCCCTTTGTCAACTACTTAAAGGAGAAGAACAGCGGATCAAGGGCATTCCAATTCAATCAGATCGACAATCCCAATTAGAGACAATCGGACATCTAAGATCGACCACAACTCGAGTCAGATTCAAGCCAAGTCAGAAGCATACAAACGATTGTATACGATCAGTAGCATAGTACACCAAGTGTAATTAGGGTTAGTCCACCGCCTTACGAGGGCATCCCCTATAATAACCAGTTCATATCAACAAAGAGAAGTCCCATTCTCTCCTAAGAAGTCTTTGCCGTTTTCCTCTATTTCATTTCATAAGATCGGCGACTTGATCGTCGACAGTAGGCATCCCACGAGAGTGGGGAGAGAAAGACCTACCTGGATACGCACTCCACGAGAGTGGAGGTTGCACTTCATATGAAAGAGGACTGGGCTAGAGTGGTTCATCGACGGATGAAGAGTTTTTGGCCTAAATGGTACTGTTGCACTCAATATTAGCAAAAATAGCTCGCACCTCCTCCCGCCACCAGTCCTCCACCGTGCGCCCCTAGCCCAAACAGCTCCAGTCCATGCGTTGCATGCCCGGATGCGTTAAAAACCATGCGCCCTAGCCCGGATTTACCTGCGGTCGACACCTGGCAAATCCAGGTGCCCATCACTCGGACAAGGGCTTGTCTGCATGCCCGCGCCCGAACACATGTTGTTCGTGCTGCCAACGCCTAGACGAGGCGACTCCCGCTTGTCTAGTGCCAAGTGGCGGCCTGTCATGCGCTTTCGTGGCACCTTGGCTTGGATAGCCGTGCGTGCGCCAAGTGGATGCGCATTCGTGCGCCTGGCTCGAAAGTCCTATGCCGTTGACTAGTGGTTCGGACGCCACCCAATTCGTGCACCCTTGGCCCTGACGTCCTACTTGTAGCGCATTTTCACCAGCAACAACGCACTACCCTACGACTAGGGCACGGGCGCGTGGGCACGTTCCTTTCCCCTGTCTCATCCATCACCTCGCTGCCTCCCCATATGCATGCCTAATCACACTACCCCATCTACATGAGACACCTTCCCGCGCCTATAAAAACTGGCACCACGCTCACTATAGCTCTTCTTGTGGAATTTATTCTTGTTCTCGCACTCGTCACTGAGAACAAAGAGAATTGAACTAAAACTTTGTTCGGATTATGCTGTGAAGTAAATTGTGTTTGGAGCAGTGGTTATGACCATATAAGTACAGTGAGGTAAACATCGAGGCAAGGTAAAATTATTTTCTATGCTTTAGTTGTAATTATTTCAATAGTGGTAATTTATGAGTTGTAGTTAGTTAATGGTAATTTACCCAAAGAATATAAGTGGTAATTAAGCAGAGTAATTACATACGTGTAGTTAATTAGTTGTAATTAATTAGTCTCGATTAATTAGTAGAAATAAAGTATTAATTAATTAGTCATAATTAATATGTCATAATTAAATTCCACGTAGTTTATCATTGCTAATTACATTAGTGCAAATTAAGCGGTCATATTTATGTGACCGTAATTAATTTGTTGGTAAGTAATGACTCGTAGTTAATTAGTGGTAATTAAATAAATGTAATTAATTACGTGTAGTTAATCAGTCTTAAGTAATTAATCGTAATTAATTCAGTGAGAATTACTTAGATGTAATGAATTACTCGTAAGTAATTTATTGATAAGTAATCAAATTGTTGCTAATTAATTAATTATTTGTATTGAATTACTCGCATTTAATTGCTTACTTGTATGTAATATGTCGTAATTATCTGTGTCATGGGTAATTGGTGGCAAATAAATTACACGTAATTAATTCGTATGATTTAATTTAGTCCTATTTAATTTGTGGTAATTGAAGAAATAATCTGTGGATATCATGGGGATATGCCCATAATCTTAGGATGATGTGACAATTGGCAATGGCGTTGAAGGTTTGCGAAAACACGAGTTTTCGGCAAAGTTCGTGTTCGTCAGTCTCAAGCGGCCCGACGGCCTTAGTGGCGCCGACCGCCCATGCCTTGGGTGAATTAGATCGGCGGTCCGACCGCCGATGAGCGTCCGACCGGTTGGGGCGGCTCGACCGGCGTCGATGAGCGGTCCGACCGGCCATATAAGTGGCATTGATTTTGAGTTGGGCCAAAAATAGAGGTGTAGGCAAGTGAGGAGTTTCATCGCACTTGGTCTCATAATTTTGGAGCCTCCAAAAAAGTTCTATTCGCTTTAAATTTCCGAGAGGTTGCGGATTTCGGTGTTGAAATTTTGGCTAAGTCCTCGGTGGCGGTCGATCGCCTTCGCTGGCGGTCGATCGGCGATGGCGCCGACGCCAAGGGTGGCGGTCGACCGGCCACTTAACTCGCCGCCCGTGGCGGCGATGGTTGCTTGTTAGGTCAATCTCATGGGTTTCATTGCATATGTGTTGCATGATGCATGTTTTGACTAACGTGGGTCAAGTTGTGAAGAACTTGTTCCTGCTTCGATTTGCTTGTCTATTGTTGTGCAGTTGCTTGGTGGTCAACGACGGTCAACGCGAGGATGATCGACTAGGCTTGGAGAGTCGAGGTTCGTAACGATCGACGATGCCGGGTGAAGTCATTGACTCAAGTATGGTGCAAGATGGACAAAGGTGACCAACAGCGCCGCGGTGCGGCCGTTGACAAGCGCGCGGTGGGTGCAAGTGCCATGGTGGTTTCGGTGGAGCCGGATGGGAGAGACTTGCCGACATGATGAGAGCCGTTGGATCAACCTACACGTGGCGAGCAGCGAGTGCCAGACACCGACTCGGCCTTCTGAGAAGGACCGAGAAGGGTATTTTGGTAATCTTACCAAATACCGCCTTGGTGACCTTTGCAACCCGCGCGCAAGACGGTGCGTGGAGAAGCGGATTAGGTCAAGAGGAGATGAAGACGCGCTTTAAAATGCGTGCGTGTGTGACCCGCTTGTTTTGGGCCTTAACGGAGCCCATTATGGAAACTCTTCTAGAAGGTCTAGGCCTCCACTATAAATAGAGGAGGAGGTGGCTGCACCCCCTCAACCCTTTCATTACTTGTAAACCCTAGTTTTTGCTTGTGTGCTTAGGGAGTTGATAGTTGGAGGTTAGGGTTCTAGAGAGTTGGATTTGATTTCGTGCTCTTGTATTGAGTCTTTGTCCTCCATTGATGGAGTGGCTGTAACCAATACCATATCAAATCAATCCAAAGAAAGTTCTCTCAAAGATGAGTTCATTTGCCTTCTTTCTCTCTATTTGATGATTTTGAGTCTTTCTTTGATCCGCGAGTTTTGGTTGGTTTCTTGCTATGATCTAACTTGCTGCAACATGTGGGAACCCATCTAGGTCATCTTGGTCATCAATCACCCACGAGCAAGTTTCTAGATCATATTTCGTTCTTGACTCCGCTTTTGACCCACCTTCACTCAAACGGGAAAAGGTCTGAACTTTGGCAAGGATCTTCACGATCGTTGCTTGAATAGGTTCCCACATCCTTAGGAAGGTGTGTGTCAAGTTTCACGAAGTTTGGACGCACGAATCAAAAGTTAGATCAATTTGCGCTTTGGTTTTTCTGGTCGATTTCACTATTCATTGGCCCGAGGTCCGACCGCCATGTATTGAGAGGTCGCACCGATTTCCAAAGGTCGACCGATTTCTAGTTGGAGGTCGACGCCCAACTCATTTAGGTTTTGAGTTTTTATGTTTTTGAATATTTTGCTTGGGTTTTGATTGATTCAATACAAGTCTTCCATTGGCATGATTGATTGATCTTCATAGCTTTCATAGCTATTGGAGTGAGATTCATATTGAATTCAATTAGGGAGAAAAAGGGATCGTGCTCCTATTCACCCCCCCTCTAGTCGCCTTTTCGGTCCAACATAATCCCATGTAAATAGTCGTGTACAATAAATTAATTAGTGCAAATTACATACCATGTTTGTTATTTTGCGTATTGTAAATCAGGTTGTTGTGGGTTTAGGTAATTTCAAATATGCAAGACTTGGTAGTGTTTTATGGTGATGGTCTCGTATGGGCCAGCCTTGATGGGTTGGACATGTCGAGATACCAGTACAAGGTGGTCCAGACGGAGAGGCTCGATGTGATGAATATTCACGAGCTTAGGAGCTGCATTCGAGAGAGAGTTCGACACGAAGCCAACGATGAAGAAACTTGTCATCGAGGTGATCACCTACACAAGTAGGGGAGGGTAGGGTGTATGGGAGCTAGTCAATTAAGGTGAATGAAAGCGCAACATGGAGCTAGTACATGCAGATTGCTTCCCAGCCCGAGGCAGCGATATACGGGAAGTCGGTGGTGTACGTGAATTTTGTACACAGGCCGCTAGGAAACCTTGATGATGCTGGTGTCTCAGGAAGCAGGCAATCGTTGGGGGAGCTTGAAGACGGTAGCACATAATGTGCTATTTTGGAGGAAGTCCACGAGAGAAGAGTTGCGCATAATTTTTTCAAAATGAGGGGGTGTGACTATGGTGGTCAGCCCGCATTGACTGCCATGAGTATCTATCGGACCAACCTCTCGGGTTGGAGTCTAACGAGGACGCCGACCCAGGCTTGGATGGTAGCGTGGAGGACGCACCCCAGGGTGTTGGTCCTACCGAGGAATCGTATCTTCAGATATACCGTACGTGGCATCCAGACTTGATATCGCAATGCGATCGCTCGTACTACCGTAAGAAGAAGAGTCCGAGTGGCGGTTTGATGCTGACACCCTCTTAGTTGGGTAGCACTTCCCTAGTAAAGCGGTCGTGCAACGCAAGCTATAGTACGGCACACCTTATCCATTAGCCGTGTGTACCGGGTGCACCGGTCTAACCTAGGACATTACGTAGTGGAAGGCTGCCTGGCAAGGTCAGCGCCCACCGAGCCAAGTTCTTTGGTTTGATCTTCACAGTCAAGGCGGTGACCGACCATACTTGGGAGCTTAGTGAGCCGCTGCAGCAACATCGGAATGTGACTTCCGCATATGTGGTAAGCCTCATCAGCCACCTAGTTATGGAGGACGTGTCCGTCTCCCCCAAGATGCTGCTGCCAGAAGTCACCAATCTGGTTGGTTATCCAGTCAGCTATAGCAAGGTTCGATGAGCCAAGCAGAAGGTTATCGAGTCCATGTATGCGACATACGAAGAGGCATACAACTTTGTGCCGAGAATGCTTCACCAAATTGCCGAAGCAAACCCCGGCAAATACATAAACAAGCTTGAAAGTGAAGATGCTGATGGAGGCCCCAACAAGCTGGTATAAATCAAACTGTTGTATTACACGCTGCGGTGCATTAGGCTCCACCATATTGGTAAACACCAGGTGGCAGGTCATCGCCCTATAATCCAGAGTCCTGCGTGCATTGCACGGATAGTCCGTGCGGCACTACTGTGTTCATTAAATCTGAGCTCCATGGAGCCCATATGACATAGTTGTCATGCAACATCTCGAACTTGTCGTGGAACAACGAGTAGCACCTCGCTAGTCTGTCCTTGACCCAACATAACTGGGTGGTAGTCCACCGGTAGCCCATAGTGGGCCCGTCGATCGGGTCATGCAACTCAGGGTATGGGTACACTGCTCTCCTAAAGGAGGGCCGTCCAACAGGGAAGTGCTCCCAGCTCCACAGTAGCAGGAGTATGTAGCATACGACAAGGACCGGTTTCACACGAGTGTCGCACCACGAAGCGTCACACAACCCCTTGTATGTGGCACAAAGCACGACTGATCCCCAGTAGTACTGAGGCATTGCCCCAGCCTCCGCGTCAGCCAAAGACTCAGCGATACAGACGAAGCTAGCGTACACCCAATCGCCCTGTGTGCTGGGAAATAGGGCCCAACTGAAGAGATGGAGAAGGTAAGCGACGAGATGCATCCTAACAACCTCGTCGGGTGCATCCGATGGATATTGACTGAAATTCCTCAGTCATGTTCGACGGACACCATGGGCGCTATCCGAGACAGGTATGCCAAACCGATGCCCTAACTGGGCTTTCCAATCCACCAACGGACGCCCAAAACAAGCGGCTCACCCCTAATTAGGAGACCGGTCGAGAATGAGACATCCTAGAGAGTTACCATCATCTCTCCCCACCGCAAGTGGAAGTGCCGACATCACACTGCTGTCCAGGGTAAAATAGCGTCCGACCGAGAGTAGCCTTGCAAAGGGCAACAAGCCCATGTCTCGAAGGATTAAGACGTAGCAAGCATCGAGCTCCTAGTAATGCTTCTCGGACCGAAGCACGAGGGGTGGAGGGCCATCAGTGTCCCCGATGATCCACAGCTTGCACCGGTGTTGCTCATCGTAGAAGGGTTCTAGTAGGTCCAGTAGAAGCATGACTTGCAAGAGATCAAAGACACATATTATTAGTAAATAAATTAATAATGTCGATGAATTACTACAAATAAAAAATTACGAGTAAATACAGACAACAAAATAATATGCACTAATTAACTACGACTAAATTAATTACAACTAATTAAGTATTACTAAATAACTAGGACTAAATTAGTTGTGACTAAATTAATATGAGTATTTAAATACCTCCAAATTAATTAGGACTAATTAATTACCGCAATTTAAATTACAAAAACAGAATTATGACTTCATAATGAATTAAATACCACTAAATTAATTTCAAGTAATTAATCACCACAGATTAATTACAAATAAATAATTACGGCTTGATAAAGCCACTAAATTAATTACGACTTAATAATTAATACTAATTACGTATGACAAATTAGTTAAGACTTAATTAACTATGACTGATTAATTGCAACTAATTAATTACAACTAATTAATTAACTCACACTAACTAATTATGACAATTCGTAACTAATTAACTATGACTAAATAATTATGACCTAATTTATTGCAACCAGTTAAATAACACAAATTTAATTACACCTAAATGATAACGATGGAACTAAATTACACCTAAATAACTATAACTAATTAATTATGACTAATTAACCTTGACTAATTAACTAACTATACAATTATTAAAGACAATACATACGAGATAAAAATTACCTGTTAATACGATCGCTAATGATGGCTCTAAATAATCCTTAATCTTCTACGAAAACGAAACTGACCGAGACTGCGAGAGAGCGAGCGAGCGAGGGTGAGAGTGAGCGAAGGGTCTTGCTCGCTACTCAGAATTTATAGTGAGAATGAGAGAGCGAGTGACGGGAGGAAATCGTATTCCCTCCCGCGTGCGGGCAGCATGCATGCAATGGACGGGGACGGGAGACACAAGTGATGGACGAGACAGGGAATAAAGGAGTTAGGGCGTGCAGCGCATCCGGGCCAGGGCAGCACGGCGCTGCCCGTGTGGCGCATCCAGGCATGGGTGGGCTGGATGTATGATCGAGGAGGCCGACTAGAGGGGGTGAATAGGCGGTTTTAAAAATTCATTTGGCTAAAACCGAGTTTTATGTTGAATTGTAAATCAATTCGGTTTTACTCAATTAAAACCTAAATCAATTAATCTTGACTAAGTTCACCAACAAGTTAATACTAAAACAAAGATAGCAATCCTTTGGAGATGAGCAAACGATTTAATTCCATAGAAGTAAATTGCAAGAAAGTAAAGCTCAACGAAGCAAACCACAAGAACATTTGAACTTTTTCCTGTGGTGATCGAGAACTTGCCGATTTTCCCTAGTCCACGTTGAGGTAAGCCCAAACAAATTGGACCAACTCCACAAATTAAGCCTACACCTCAAATCCACTCGGGATTGCCCTTCCTCCACCCCGGAGATGGCAAGCACCAAGCCAATCACAACCGTATGGACCTTCTCACAACCTTCTTTGAGAAGATCACGGTGCAACTCTTCCAAGCCGTCTAGGTGTCGGCAAACACCAAGAGAAACAAGTCGAAGATGTTCACTTCAACGAATCAAGTATCTAAGCTCAATGGATACAAAATCCAACACCTAATGCAACACATATAATAGGATTTTGCTCGCTATGCTCACTAAATGCAACATATGCAGAAAGGAGTGAGAGGGCTTGCTCTTTGCTCAATAGGGATAAAAATGATACCAACACACCTCCCACAACCAGCCACAAGAGGTATTTATACACCAACACACAAAAACTAGCAGTTGGAGGAGAATCTGTGCAAAAACAGGAAGGTCGGTCAAACCGCGGTCATAGGGTCGATCAGTCCAGACTACGAGTAATGGTAAACTCTGCAGTAATAATAGCTACATAATCTATCCGTTATGCTATGGTCTGGTCAGTCCGCCCTCTCAAGGTCCGATCAGACCAAGTTCAAAATATTTCCAAACCAGAGAAAGCATGCTACTGGTGATCGCGCCAACGAACGAGAGGTCTAGTCAGTCCGACATGGGAATTAGTAGCAAGTCGCGAAAACAATCTTCTTTGGAAAAAGTTGATCGCCTGGCTCAGACATCGGCGGTCCGGTCAATCTGGGAATATACTTGCAGTTAGTTTGACCAGCATAATTGCAAAAAGTAGCTCTCTAGAAAAAGCTGACCGCAAGGATGAACCGGGGGTCCAGTAAATCCGACACTTGAATTGCGGTCAGTCCGGCCAAGAAAATAAAAGCTGGTTTTGCAAATCGATTCAATTCAATTTTGCAAAACACATTTGCAAATTGACTCGAGATGCAAACAAGGTATGAAAGCATGATTCTTGACAAGGTGCGAAACACATTTGCCGACTTTTAGAATCATGCTACAAGGAATTTGGTACATGGACTTAAACCGTTTGAAAAAAATATTCACAAACTAAAGTCACATGCTATAAGGATTGTGCATGAGCCTCAACTATTTGAAAAATACATTCGCAAATATAGGCAACATGCTAAAAAGAGCTTAGATCAAACACTAAGAGCTATCAACACAAGACACACTCAAGCTACTAGTCAAGACTCATCTTTATAGTACGGCTACCTATACTAACAATCCGGTCTCCACACCAAACATCGAGACCGGTAAAATGACTAAGGAACAATCCTTAGCCTATGCTAGTCACACATTTGCCTTGAGCATCCATCTTGGTGTGATCACTTGATGACGAATATCTTCACTCTAAGTCCAGGTTCTTGACTTGATAATCATCAACACATGATGATCTTGTCTTGATAGCAATCAACTCATGATGCCACCCAAGGTCTTCATCATCATGGGACTTAACCTGTTTCATCAACTTGTGAAAAAATATTAGTCCACATGATGATTATCATTAGTTACCAAAATACTCCATTAACTCATAATAATGGCTCTAGATTCTTCATTCTTCCCTTTTTTTGGTAATTGATGATAATCCTCAACAAATAAGGAATTGAAAGAGATTTTTTTAGTATACATTGAATACAAAACAAATTCTATACTCTAGGATAGTTTTGATAGCAATTAACTCAATTGAATGGAATCAAATGAGATTTTGAATCAATTGCTAGCAAAACCACAACATATAGGTAAAACACCCCCTCTATAGGTAAAACGCCCCCTCAACATGTGCATATGAGATTTGGAAGAAATTTATGCACATATGTATATTTTTAAAAATTGGTGGAGTTTCCGCTATATATTGGATCCATGGAACCATGATACAACAATTACAATCAAGAATTAATATGCACACAATAATAAGGATCCAACATAAACATACTTTGGGCAATGATACAAAAGAAAGCACAATTCATAACAAGAGTCATAAACAATCAAGTGTCCAAAATATGTCTAAAAGCATTCAAGGTTCAAAAAAGCTTACACAAAGCTATTACAAGAATGAATCTATGCTTATCCACACAAGACAAGGTCTATTGACCTAAATAAGAGAATTGTGTTCCATTTCAAACTTCCATTCTTATTCTTCTCCCCTCCATTTATTCTTTCCCCTCCATTCTTATTCTTCTCCCAGTTTTGCATTAATTGCCTAAAAGTATCCAAGAGCTTCTAGGAGGGAGGAGGTACGTTGTTTGGTCTGTATTCCTCATGTGCTTCACCACAAGGAGAGATGAAGTTAAATTTGTCTTTAATCAGCTTCATGATGTAGGGAGCAATATAAATACTCTTTGTTGTATCCCCCTTTGTTATTGCTATTTCTGTTATGATGAAATCCACAACATCAAACTTGATGCCCTTCAAAATGTAATTGATAACATTCCAAGCCTTACCATGAATCTCATCATTGTGACCGCTTCTTGGAAGGAGTGTTGCTCTCATTATCCTATGTATGATGCTAGGAAGAGGTAGTAATCTGGTCACTCTTTCACGCACAAAGTTGTGGGTAGCATCATAGAACTCATCTACTAGAGTCAAATCCAAAGAATCTTCAAGGTGTATCTTCAGACTCAGAGTTTCAGGGAAAAGCCAGTGCTCATGACAATCTATCTTTGAAGCACTGAGTTGCTAAGTTGAGGTCATCCAAGTGAGAGAATCATACTTAAGAGATACAAGGAGTGTGGCAAAGAATTGCTTGATGGTCTTAGAGTGATACTCGCACTTCAAAGTTACAAAGTTATCCAATTTTACTCGGTGAAAAAGACAATAAAATCCATTGATAATAAAGTCCATTGTAGAGAGGATTCTGATTGAGATAACTCCATGTCACATACTGGCGATTTGCGAAGTTCTTCTTCTCATATACATGATAAAAGATACCCAATTGGAATTTAGTATGAAAGATTGCTTTAGAAACATTTTTGGGAAGGAGGAAGTGATTTTCATTCATCAAAGTAGTGTACTTTTCACTCTTGATTCTTCTCTTATCACTAACAAATAAAGGAGTTAGATTGGGAAAATAGTTTTCGTCATTACTGTCATTATCAGTCAGCTCATAGACTTCATCTTCTTCAACCTCCTCTTCATAAACATCCTCAATTGGCCTTTTTCCTTTTAACCAAGAGGAGGATCATGTAGAAGGATTCGCTAATCTTTTCGGTGGCATTGTCACTGTCAAAAGATGCAAAGACTAATCAAGGAGTTAAAGGTGTCATATTGCAATAATTTTAAGTGCCAAATTGCTGAAGTCCTCTGTCACTTGGTGGTCGGACTGCTGCCTTGGCCGGTCAGTCCACCATGTACGACTAGTCAGATCGTCCGGATAAGGCCGGTCAGGCCGCCCAGTCATGGTCGGTCAGACCACCGAGACAAGAGCAACCGAGTTAAATGAAATTCAACCCAAAACTTGCAATGTGACATTTAAAATTATATCAATCTAATTCCATTCTACTTGCACGTCAATAATTTTCCACCAATTTGAATGGATTAAGGATATTCATGTCAAACCCTAGAAATTTTTGGGAAGTCACAATGAGTGCATAATGCAAGTAGGGATTGAGGGTTTTACCAGCTAAGTTGAAAAGAGAGATGAATCCTTGACAATTTTGAAGAACAAATGGCTAGATTTTGAAAGAACAACCTCTACATAGGTTTTCATGGGATTGAGGAATGAGCAAGGGAAAACCAAATCCCATCCATGGAATGGAAAGAGGAGGAGAGGAACACTTTGATTACCTCGGGATGCAAATCCGGTGGCTGGGGAAGGAGATCCAAGGCCAGAGGTGAGCGACAGCTGGAGGTGAGAGAGAGGATTTGCTTTTGAGTGGAGAAGAAATAACAACCGAAGAGAGAGAGAGAGAGAGAGAGAGAGAGAGAGAAACGCTTCGGGCTGGTAACAAATAGACTCTCACGCAAGGCTCGGTCAGACCGCTAGGGCAAGGGCGATTAGTTCGGTGGGCTAGCGGTCCGACCGCCTAGGTATGGCCAATTAGACTAGCTAAGACTGAATCTTTCAGCAGACTTCAGTGCAAATTTTTGGAGAAAGAGAGGATTTGTTGTAATTTGCTCCAAAATTTCACATAATTAACCACATAAACTGGTTTGGAGCATTTCCAACTAGTATAGCCCTTTTAAAATCCAGTCTTCAAATAGTTTTTATAAATCAAGCTTTTGTTTTGCACAAAAAAACTTATTTTCATGAAAACTTCTCCAAAAGAGCCAAATTGAGCATATGAAGGAATTTAAAGCATCCAATTGCACGAATGAATCATGAATACCATTATGGACCAATTTATGTGACTAATCTTAGCTCATTTGGCAAAACTCACTTAAGTGCTAGAAAGTAACCACTTAAGTAAAAAAGGTATTTTGGATGAGTTTCGAAATCAAGTAATGTTTGCTAGGTTGACCTTTTGAAAATCTTTTGAATACCAAAAAGGTTTAGAATAGCCAACTCTAAGATTTTCCTTTTGGGATTGTTTTCAAATTCCTTTTAGAATGAATTTTACACAAAAATCTAGTCTATGTCAAAAACAAGATACCATGATCTAGAATTTTGAAAAGAAACTCATTTTCACTTAAAATAGATTTTTCTTGAACCAAAACATTTGGGAAACGTTTGAAAAGCATTTGTATATATTTTCTAACTAGTTTTGTAGAAGATTTCAAATAGTTATGAATTTTTTTTTGACTTTTGGCTAAAAGGCTCAATTTTGAAAACATTGCTAGCACTTAATATAACTGGGCACTCTTAGGGATGTGATATACATATATATGACTTAACACTCTCCCTTAATGTGCTACCTACTTTCTTGCTCAAGATTGCAATAATGAAGAATTTGAATAAGAGCAATAACACATTTTTGAAAAGAATTTTCATGAATGCATCCTACACAAGGCTAAGGGCTAGATACTTTAATGAAGGTACTTGTTACCGAAGTAGCATTGGTTCTTGATATGACATGATCGTCCTCATGCTTGGCTCCAAATTTACACATGGTGGAATCCACCTCTATTTGAATGAACCAAACCTCCAATGCCTCTATGTACCTGTTAAGCATGTTAAGTAATTTTTGATACCCAAACTCGGTTGGGTCCTTGAATGTTAGTTACAAGAGATTTGGCATCCAAATGACCCTAACAATAATCTTAGGTGAACTAACAATTCTAGCAATTACCCTACCATTTTTATTTTTCCTAAGTAAGTAATAATCATTATAAAGGATAAACTTAGGAGTGTTACCCAAGGGACATTGTTTACCAATGTGCCCCTTTTCCCAGCAATTGTAGTAAGTTGGAATTTGGCTTCCCCTTCTTGTCTTCTTTTCTTGTTCCTTGCCGATTTGCCTCTTCTTTGAATGCCTTGAGTTGATATTCACCTTACCTGGGCACACCGAGACATTGTGGCTGTAACATCCCTAATTTGCAGAGTTTTTGAAAATTTTCAAAATTTTAAAACTAACCGCTCGGTGCTGACGTGGCCGCACACGTGGCAGTCCAAGTGGCGCCACCTCAGCGCCATGTCAGCCCTTTGCTGACGCGGCAGCCCAGTCAGCGCCCGCGTGGACTTTTCTTGATTTTGCCGTTGAAAAATAATTCGGCCAAAAAATTAAAATCCCACTACTGACATCAGCTAGCGCAATAAATCCCTTTTCCTTCAGAAAAATAATTCAAAAAATCATGAAAATCCCTTTTTCTTGATTTTCAAACTTCCGGAGGCCGTAACTTCTTCGTTCGAACTCCGATTTGAGTGATTCAAATTTCTAAATTCATCTAAAATCCCCCTATTGCTGTTAGTGCTAATTTGGTATTTATTTGGAGTTGTTTTATTTATTTGCCTCTTTTCGCACGTGTAGATTCCAACGTTTCGGAAGATTTCTCGGACCCAACGACAAAGCACCTCAACTCTTCAACGAAGGCAAGTCGTAGACCTTTGATCATATTGAACCCCTTTTACAAAACTATATTGTTTGATATAAACATGCATTGCTAATTTTATATTAAATGGTTTCGGAAATAGTTAATTACCTTATTGCCATTATGCCTCCTTGACAAATTGCAAATAACATGTATCCTTGAATGACATGAACCCTTGGACACCTCAGGAGGGTTTATTCTAGTTGGACATATTGTAGAACCAACATGGGTATCGTACATGCTTAGCCAGTGCTCTAATTATCCGATAGATTCGTGATCACATGCTCGTATGAATAAATATGACTTAATGAACTATGGAATTGTGGCGCGGCCACTACTATTAAAAGATGTTGTGCCATGGCAGGGATTGTCATTTAGCCGGGTTGAAAGAAAATGATTTATGCTCGGACGAGTGGGCGGTGGTGAGCGTGGGTGCGGAAGCACATTGGGTTGCGGATGGTCTCGTCTGAGCAGATCACTAAGAACTTAACCTTATACGCCATTGTTTTGGGTCTTACTGTGCAACCATATGTCCAGGATGTGGTAGACCTGGCCGACTAATTATCTATGTTTTGATTCGGTTCTGTTTGGGTTGAGAATGGCACAAGAGGGGGCTCGTAACGGCGAATCCTTAGCGAGCGGAGCTGGGTTAAAGTAGAACTTTGTAAAGGCCTTGTCACGTGCTCTAGACTGCTTACTTAAGGTAGTGAGCGGTGGTATCGACGCATGCCAAACAAACTAGAGAAGTCGTGTCTTGTGGGTAAAGCTGTACAACCTCTGCGGAGTGTAAAAACTATTCGAATAGCCGTGTCCCCAGTTACGGACATGCTTGGAGCTTTCACGCAAGGGGTAGAGTTTTTATGCAAAATGGTGGGAATGATGGTTTGGGTGGAATGGTTGGGAAGTTCGCTTGTTGTTTTCCAGGAAGCTTGTTATTTATGTATTAATCTTTTAAATGGTTCTTTCAATCTATTTACTGTATTTAATGTAAATGCTTGCTCAATATGTCATCGATGGTGGCATTCCCTTTAAAGCTTCTTTCCAAGTCAATTGTCAATTTCTTGACTTGGACTTTAAGCTCTTTATTTTTCTCTACAAGATTAGTTTCAACAAACATAGAGGAAGAACAAATACCTAATTTTGAGCTACAAGGAGCATCTAGCAAATCATCACAAGAAGTGGATATGCTAACCTTATGTGCAGTGCTCGGGCTAGTAGCTACACATGGTATATCATCTAATAGATCATATGTTATGCTTATATCCACTTTGGAGCTAGTGAATTCCTTGAGAAGGAGAGACTCACGCTCTTCTTTTAGCTCATCGCAGTTATTTTGAAGAGATATACGCTCTTTTTTCAAAACTTTGAATTTTATCTTTTCTTTCTCAAGATATTCATTCAGTTATTCTAGCATATCCAGTAAATCATCATATGAAGGCTCATCATCATCATTTACCTCATTTTTACCTTTTTGCTATGAAGCATGTAGACATGTCAAATAGAGATGGAGCCTTATTTGAATTTGATTTGATGGATGGATCGTCGTTTATGGCTAACCTGACAAAATGTCTTCTTTGGCCATCATTCTTCTTTCTTGATGATGATTTAGGCTCTTCTTTATCTTCCTCCTCATAAGGACACCTTAAGGTAATGTGTCCCTTTTTATGACAATTGTAGCACCTTAGAGTCTTGTAATGCTTTGTCTTGGAATATGAGCTTGAGTTTTCATGTGAGTCACATCTCATGAGATCTTCCATTTTACTCATGAGAGAGACTATCTCTTCTTTGGTGTCATCATCTTCCTCATTTTGATCCTCATCTTCACTTAATCATACTTGGCTTTAAAAGCATGAATTCTTTTGCTTAAAGTTAAGACCCTCTCCTTAAGCTCATATTTATTCTTCTTGTACATCTCATTAGTGATGAGATTACCCCAAAAAAGCAGTAGAAGTCATCATTGGCAATTCGGATGAATTGAGGAACAATGTGACCAAGGTGTCAAATTTATCTAGTAGAGCACTAAGCATCTTGCACACAATATCAAGATCGGTTAAATCACAAGAAAGACATTTGAGCTCATTTACTATATTGTTCAATCTAGAATACAACTCATTTATGCTCTCAAAGGGCAACATGGTAAATGACTCATATTTAAGCTTCAACCTATGTAATTTAGCTTCCTTAACTTTGGAGATTCCCTCATGAGTTTCCATGAGAGTTGTCCAAATATTATGAGCATTTTCAATATTGTTCACTCTATTGAACTCCTCCACACTCAAAACGCTATAAAGTGCATTTAAAGCTTAGCATCAAGTTGCAAATTTTGCTCTTTCCTTTGAGTGGGGTTTTGTGGATCAATTGAAGTAGCAAAACCCGTATCAACATTTCTCCATAGGTTTGGGCCCATGGCCTTAATATAAATGGTCATTCTAATTTTCCAATAAGCATAATTTGAACCATCAAAGAGTGGTGCCCTACTGGGATGCCTAACCTCTATAGTCGCCATCCGTTACTCTCTAGACGGTGAAGTCTAATGAATAAGAGACCAAGTTCTGATACCACTTGTAAGATCGAGGAGGCTGACTAGAGGGGTGAATAAGTGTTTTTTTAAAATTTTTGGCTAAAACCAAGTTTTATGCGAATTGTAAATCAATTTGGTTTTACTCAATTAAAACCTAAATTAACTAATCTTGACTAAGTTCATCAACAAGTTAATACTAAGACAAAGATAGCAATCCTTTGGAGATGAGCAAGTAATTCAATTCTATAAAAGTAAATTGCAAGAAAGTAAAGCCCAAGAAAGAAAATCACAAGAACACTTGAACTTTTTCCCGTGGTGATCGAAAACTTACCGATTTCCCTTAGTCCACGTTGAGGTAAGCCCAAATGAATTGAATCGGCTCCACAAATTCTACCCTCTCAAGGTCAGGCCAGACCGAGTTCAAAATATTTCCAAACCAGAGAAAACGCGCTACATGAAAAAGCTTACCACGCCAATGAATTGGAGGTCCGGTCAATCAGGCCCTCCAACCGCAGTCAGTCCGGCATGGAGAATTATTAGAAAGTCACAATAACAACCTTCTCTAGAAAATGTTGACCGCCTGACTCAGACCGGGGGTCCGGTCAGTCCGGGAATATACTTGCGGTCAGTCCGGCCAGCAGAATTGTGAAAAGTAGCTCTCTCGAAAAAGCTGATCGCAAGGATGAACTGGGGGTCCGGTCAGTCCGCTACTTGAACTGCAGTCAATTCGGCGAAGATAATAAAAGTTGGTTTTGCAAATCGATTCAACTCAATTTTGCAAAACACATTTGCAAATTGACTCGAGATGCAAACAAGGTATGAAAGCATGATTCTTGACAAGGTGCGAAACACATTTGCCGACTTTTAGAATCATGCCACAAGGAATTTGGTACATGGACTTAAACCGTTTGAAAAAAAAACATTCACAAACTAAAGTCACATGCTATAAGGATTGTGCATGAGCCTCTACTATTTGAAAAACACATTCATAAATATCAGCAACATGCTAAAAAGAGCTTAGAGCAAACACTAAGAGCTATCAACACAAGACACACTCAAGCTACTAATCAAGACCCATCTTTATAGTATGGCAACATATACTAACAATCTGGTCTCCACACCAAACAACGAGACAGGTAAAATGATTAAGAAACAAATCCTTAGCCCATGCTAGTCACACATTTGTCTTGAGCATCCATCTTGGAGCGATCACTTGATGACGAATATCTTCACTCTAAGTCCGGGTTCTTGACTTGATAATCATCAACACATGATGATCTTCTTTATTTTGGGATCTTATCTTGAATATCACCAACACATGGTGATCTTGTCTTGATAACAATCAACTCATGATGACACCCAAGGTCTTTATCATCATGGGACTTAACTTGTGTCACCAACTCGTGAAAAAATGTTAGTCCATATGACGATTGTCATTAGTTACCAAAATACTCCATTAACTCATAATGGTGGGTCTAGATCCTTCACTGGAGGCGGCGTTGTCGTGCGCTAGGTGGTCGGGCAAGCAACGTGTCCGGGCGAGGGGGGCCGAAGGCGCGCCAAGTGGACGGCCAACGCTTGTCCGGGCTAGGGAGCTACGGCCGAACGCCAGCTAGCGTGTTCGGACCAGGGTGCTACGGACAAGGCAGCGTCCGGGCTACGGCAGCGCGAACGCAGCAACATGGCAACACGGGAAGGGTCCAGGCCACCCAAGAACGGTGTAGATTACCTCCGCAGGACAGGGGCACGGACGGGGACACATGTCCACAACTGGCGTGTTCGTTGTACCAAATTTGGCAATACAGCGCGACAAGAGCCGTTTTTTGCTAATATCGGGCTCAACAGTGTCATTTCAGCCAAAAACTCAGAGATGAACACTCCGTTATACCTATCATCCTGCGCATACTTGAGAACCACAAGACTGAACAACATCAGCTCACAACGCGAGAAACAATCATAGGAAAAACTCCCCAGCAAGCTCACAGCTTCATCCAGGGTCAAGCATGCAAGTTTACCAAGCAAAGAGCATCTTCTCAACGAGGTGCATCAATGCTGCACTCTACACATCATTCACTGTGACCAGGGAATGAAATATCAACCAATTATCGGCGATTATCGTTTCTATCGCCCCCCCCCACCCGTTAGCTATTCAAACCGGTTCCAAAATTTGAAGTTTGGATGAATTTTGTCCAAAAAAAAATCAAATTTTCTTGAATTTTGTTCAATTGATGAATGAGTGAAGTAATACAAGCCCATCTGAATCTTGCTACCATGATAACTAGCTCAGTTGATGATTTTTGTTCGAATTTGATTTTATTTTGAATTTAAAATCCAAAAAATTTAAAAAAAAAATTGAAATTTTCGACCAAAATTGGCCGAAAATTTCCGATAACCAGTTGTATCGCTGCTATCGGACCCCCCGTTTAAAAAAAGTCTCCGATAAAAAAAAAACCCTGATTGTGACAATAACCTGAACTCTCATTTTTCATCCAAGAAACTGAGATAATGGTAAAAGTGCCTTCCTAAAGATAGCCTAAATGTCAACACAATTGCATTAAGATTCTTGTCCATAAAGGGGCAACAAGCCGGGGAGCCATTCACAAAAAGCCAAGTCTCAATGAGATCCCCAATTGAAGTCTTACCATCCTCAATAACCAATTGGTTAATGTTAACCTAAGCAACCTTCTTTTGAGCTCCAGAGGAAGCTGGCCTGGAGCTCCTAATAACTATTGGTGACTTTCAAAGAACCCTTTTGGGTCCCAGAGGAAGAAGCAGACCTGGAGCTACTCTGACCACCATCTTGACGAAGGTGTAGGAAGCCAGGCTCTATTGAATCATCATCACTATCTACAACATTTGGAGCGATCCGATTCTGGTACGCTCTTCGTCGGAGCTGGAAAACATTGTGATAGTAACTCACAAGGCCTTCTGTGCCCTTGGACTGGAAGACAGCATACAATTGGTCCCAGAAATTGTACTTGGATGAAGGCAGATTCTGTTGGATAATGGCGCTGAATTTCTTTTCTTCATCCTTTGTCCATGTCAATGCTGCATCCTCACCAATGCAATCAAGCCCCATTGCGTAAAATGCTGAGCCCAGCTCACGCTTCAGTTTGATCTTTTTCTCTGTCACATGAAACCTAACACAAGCAATGGAACCTGGGAGCTGACAGTTGCACTCATCTGGCCTGCCCTTACAAATAGGACCAACATCAAGAGCTTCATTACTTTCTGGAGACAAAATAAGTTCTCCTAGAAACCTCAACACATGTGGATCGTTATAAGGTAACGAAGGCTTCCCAGTCCATTCTGGAATGTCTGCTTGACCACAAGGCCTAATTTGTGCACGAGAAATCGTGTCACTACTCCCACCTGCAGATAGTTGATCTTCCCATCCATCGTACAGTGCCTGCTCCTCAGTTGTAAGTCCACTCTGCATGAACAAGGAGTTATCTTTTTACATTTTCACAGTATATCTTTAGCAGGAATTGTCACTGTCACATAAGAGAGATAATATTAAATAGACTAATAGAGGAAAAACATAGTTCAACATGCATGACAAGCAGTTTACGTTATCTGATAATTGTATGTATGGTCTCTAAGCAGAAACAAAGAAAAGTTCAGCAACCAAACATACTGGAAGGGTATTTATAAGCCCACAAAACTATACGTGGTGTCTAGTGTTTGATGGTCAGCAGAATATATCAAGTGGCATAGTACAATAAACAACCTCATCACTTAAGTCTTGCCATCCTACAACTACAGTAAGTACGATATGACAGTAACTTATGGTAAGGATTTAGAGTGGATCACATCACAACAACAACAACAAAGTTTTGGTCCCAAACAAGTTAGGGTAAGCTAGAAATGAAACCTCCTCAAAGTCAAAGAGACGAGAGCCATGCAAATAAAATAAAAATAAAAATACACAATCCCCCACACTATAAAGTTTGAGAAAGATATTCTTAATCTTATTACCATTACCAACATAAGCTTAAACTTAGGATCATCCCGAGAATAAACTATATTTGCATCAATAGCAAGTAACAATCATATCAGGAGTAGCTAAAACAGTAACAAGCCAACTAAGTTTTGTCATTTTACAAATATGCATCCATTACCATACTTACATTCTGAAAAAAAACTTTTCAAATATGTAAGTATACTTCAGTGCTATAACCAAGTATTTACCCTATCACATATGAATGGGACTTCTTGCGGTCTTGGTATTGGAATAGCAATAAAAAGATATGTTAATTTCGTAGAGAACAATGCCATGTAAAAGAAAAGTTAGTAGACAAGCTGCAGTTGCACATTGCTACTGGTTTAATGAATGCAACCAAGGATCAAAATCCCAGCGGTTACCGGAAAAACCGGTGGGAACCGATAGGAAAAAACTGGCCGAAAATTTTCAAATTTAAATTTAAATTCAAAATCCCAGTGGTTACATCCCCAATTCAAATTTCAGTATTCAAATTTTCACCCTTTTTCCATTCATCGGCGATGGCGATCGACTCGTTACTGCACGTCACGTGTTTTTCCTCCGATTCCGAGATTTTGATCTTTGAATGCAACAAGCATCACTTTTGTATAAAAAATGCAGTTATATAGCAATTTGCCAGACAAATCAATTTGGCTGCCAAAAAAGTGTGGAAACAACCAAACAGCCCCTTAGTTGCCACTAATTACTCATACCAAAACAGGAAGGGTATTAGCGGCAATGCTATATGTGTCGAGCCATTGTACATTTTGTACTAATTACTACTAGCATATCATATCACGAAACCTGTCCCAAGCCAGGAAAAAAGAGGGTTGTGTTAGGCCCGGCGAGCCAACGTAAAAATCAAGCCATCTTTTCATGGAATGAAACCCAAAATTGTTAATCCGTTGGGGCATATCCCTCTCAGCGACGCGCCATATCAGAACCCGGATGTGGTGATAAATGAGCAAGGGCCGAGATGTCACTCCCTTAGTGACGCGCTACGTCGTCGCCCGGATGTAGTAGAAAATGTGCAAGGGTCTTTGCACTTTATTCGACGAGTGCGAGGGGCAAGGAAGCTAGCCGAGGAGAGTAGATCCGTCTGGGTAGTTGGAATATAAGGTCCTATATCATCCCTAATTTGCAGAGTTTTTGAAAATTTTCAAAATTTTAAAAAGTAACCATTTGGTTTAACTAAGTTGCAAAAGCTTAACTTGAAGTTTTGAAATAAAAAACCATTTAAATGGAATTAATCCAACTTCAATTAAATTAAAATTTTAGTTTATTTGAGTTTTCTGGATTTTATTTGGATTTGAAGTCTTTTCTTGCTTTTTCTGGATTTTAGAATTGGGTTTTCCTTTTTGTTTGGAGTTAAAATCTATTTTGTTTGCAAAATTAAAAGCTAAAGTATAGTTAAAAGTATTTTTATTAAGTTCTAATTAATTCAAGCAACTTTTGTGAATTTTTCTAGAATTTTTAGACTCTATTAGCTATTTTCTAAAAGTCCTTTTTGTTTTTCGGGATTTCTTTATTCAGAAATCCTTTTAAAATCCTCCTTTGGCTTTTGGGCCGAATCTCTCTCGGCCCATTACCCTTTTTCCCTCCCCGCGGCCCACTCCCGCGCGCGCCCGCACCTCCCCCGATTGTGACCCGTCCGATCTCAATCCAACGGTTAGATCGCGTTAGCCTTCCGGCGGTCTGAGATTCCAAATCATCGTGGACCGTCCGATTAGAATCTAACGGTCACGATCGTGTCAGTGCGTCCGGAGGTCCGATCACCTCGCTCATTTTGAGCGGTTCGATCAAAATCCAACGGCTCTCGCTTTGCCCGACGCGCGCGTGCCTCTCTCGCCGACAAAGGTGGGACCCACTGCCGATTCGCTTTCTTCCTCCCCTTGTCTTCTTCCTCGCGCGACCACTCACGCGCGGTCACTCCGCGTTTCGCGCCAGCCGCGTTCGTGCCTGTCCCGCTTGTCGCCGAAGTGCGCCCCGTCATCTCCCGCCTCTGTCAAGCTTGCTACCACCACCATTTCCCCGTCCCATCGCTCCTTTTTCCCACGCCGCCTCTGTCCTCGCCGCCGCAAAAGCTACCGCCCTTGTTTCCCTCTCTCAGCCCTCCCCGCGCCTACTTAAGGCAAGCACCGAGTGCCCCGCCTCCTCTCTTTTCCCCCTTCTCCCTCACCCTCTCTCGCTCTCCTCCGGCCATCGAAGCTTTTCGTCGCCGGCCACCGAAGATCACCTTCGCCTTTTGCGCCGCCGCCAAGCCCCCTCCGTCGTCATCGTCGTCACCTCTAGCATCGCAAGACCGCCGCCTACCTCGTGCGCGCCTCCCCGTCCTCTGAAGCCCACCGGAGCACTGTCGCCGTACTCAACCTCCGCCGTCGCCGCTTTTCTTCCTCGCCGACCATTCCTTGCGCCGCGACGTCAAGATTGTGAGCATCGTGATCACCGCTTTCTCCTCTCGCCGCTGGTATCCTCGCCGTCGGCCGCCGCGTTGCCAATCACCGCGACCATTGGGCCGTGCGCGCCGCCGACTCGGTGCTGATGTGGCAGCGCCACGTAGCGCCTAGTCAGCAGCCACGTCAACCCAGTCAGCGCCCGCGTGGATTTTTCCGTTGAAAAATAATTTGGCCGGAAATTTAAATCCCACCGCTGACGTCAGCTGGCGCAATAAATCCCTTTTCCTTTAGAAAAATAATTCCAAAAAACAGGAAAATTCCTTTTTCTTGATTTTCAATCTTCCGGAGGCCGTAACTTCTTCGTTCGAACTCCGATTCGAGTGATTCAAATTTCTAAATTCATCTAAAATCCTCCTCTTGCTGTTAGTGCTAATTTGGAATTTATTTGGAGTTGTTTTATTTATTTGGCTCTTTTCGCACGTGCAGATTCCGGCGTTTCGGAAGATTTCTCGGACCCAACGACCGAAGCACCTCCACTCTTTAACGAAGGCAAGTCGTAGACCTTTGATCATATTGAACCCACTTTATAAAACTATATTGCTTGATATAAACATGCATTGCTAGTTTTATATTAAATGGTTTTGGGAATAGATAATTGCCAAATTGATGTATGCCCCCTTGAAAAATTGCTATCAACATGTACCCTTGAATGACATAAATCTTTGGACACTATAGGATGGGTTATCTTAGTTGGACATTGATAAACTACCAACACGGATATCGTAATATGCTTAGCCATGCTATAGTTGCACGATGGACTCATGATCACATGCTCATATGAATAAACATGACTAAAGGAATTATGGAACTGTGGCGCGGCCACTAATATTAAAAGATGGTGTGCCATGACAGGGATTGCCATTGGGCCAGGTTGAACAAAAACGATTTATACTCGAACGAGTGGGCGGTGGTGAGTATGGGTGCGGAAGCAGATTGGGATGTGGATAGTCTCGTCTGAGCCAATCACTAAGGACTTAACCTTGTACGCCATTGATCTGAGCCATACCGTGCAACCACATGTCCAGGATGGGGTGGACTGAGCCAACTAATTAGCAATGTTTTGATTTGATTCTGTTTGGGTTAAAATGCGGCGCGCAAGAGAGGGTATGAATCTGGCGGGAGATGAACCCGTTAGAAGCGAATCCTTAGCGAGCAGAACCGAGTCAAAACAAAGCTTTGTAAAAGCCTTGTGATAATAACTTAGTCGCACACCTTCGACAGTGTGTCAGACGGACATTATAAGTCAATTATTTCTTGTGGGTCAAACTGTACAATCTCTGCAGAGTGTAAAACTATTTGAATAGCCGTATCCCCGGTTATGGACATGCCCGGAGATTTCACGCAAGGGGTAGATGTTTTCATTAAAATGAAGGGAACGATGGTTTGGATGGAATGGTTTGGAAGATCTCTAGTTGTTTCAAAGAACTAAATTACTTATGTATTAATCTTTTAAATTGTGCTTTTACAATCTAATTACTGTGTTTACTGTAAATGCTGTTTTCTGCAAAATAAACATAAAGCTATCCTTGTCAAGCCCAGCATGAATAATAATTGCATACATTTCCCTGCGGCTTGCTAAGTACATTCAAAATACTCATGGCTTTATGCCCTCTGGTTTATCAGTCACTGAAGAAGACTCAGGAAGCTCAGAGTTCTATGAAGAGGAGTACTTCGAAGGTTATGCGAACTAGGTCGCGTCCTCCACTCGATTGCCTGTGGGCATGTCGTGTGACCACCACGAGATATTTTGTTTTCGCTGCAAGTTGTCTTTTTTTGCTAAGCCCTACGTGGCGCACCCTGTAAGACTTGACCATAAGGTCCTTTTGCTACTAAGTAATATTAATTTGTCTGCTTCATCGTTATTTTGGTTGTATGGTTGTGATTACATCTATGTTGAAATTGCGCGAGCTTGCTACTGATCTGAGACTAGTTCAGAATGCACAGAGGGTTCCAGGGTTGCATACCTCGGGGTCCCGACAGGTCCTTAACAGGTAAGTTAAGAGAGTTAGTTGATACGGCGATTAAGAGACGTGCAAATATCTTGTGCATTCAAGAGACTAAATGGATGGGTCAGAAAGTGAAGGAGGTGGAGCATACTGACTTTAAGTTGTGATATACTGGAACAGAACGAAACAGGAATGGAGTAGGCATCTTAATTGATAAGCGCCTCAAGAGCGGAGTTGTCGACGTGAGGAGACAGGGGGATAGGATTATTCTAGTCAAGCTAATCTTTGGCGATTTAGTTTTGAATGTTGTTAGCGCTTATGCTCCACAAGTAGGTCTAGAAGAAGCCGCTAAGAGGCAATTTTGGGAAGACCTAGATGATATGGTTAGAAGTGTGCCTAATAGTGAGAAGCTTTTCTTAGGAGGCGATTTCAATGGTCATGTCGGTACAACTAGTGGGGATTTCAGAGGGTGCATAGGGGTTTTGGTTATGGTGATAGGAACCAAGGGGGAGAAGATATCTTAAATTTTGCCGTAGCCTATGATCTCATGATAGCTAACACATTTTTTAGAAAGAGAGTTTCCCATCTAGTTACCTTTAGTAGTGGTCAGCATTCTAGCCAAATCGATTTGGTTCTTGTTAGGAGGGAGGACAAACAAGCCTGCATAGACTATAAAGTTATACCTGGAGAGTGTGTTGTCCAGCAACATAAGTTGGTAGCCTCCGACTTTCGTTTTAGGACACGAGTTCGACAAGCTAAGGTCACCAGAGCCACGAGGACGAAGTGGTGGAAACTCAAAGGGGACGCCTGCAAGTTTAAGGAGAGGATGATCGCGGAAGGGAAATGGAACGTGGGAGAAGCGAATAGTATGTGGACAGAGATGGCATCTCACATTAAGAGAGTGGCTACGAGGTGCTTAGAGTGACCCGAGTGACAAGATGCGAACCTAAGCACACATAGTGGTGGAACGAGGAAGTGCAAAAGGCTATTGAGGAGAAGAAGACATGCTACAAGCATATGCATCATGATAGGAGCGACGACAACGTACAGAAATACAAAACAGCAAAAAAGAAGGCAAAGAAAGTGGTGAGGCACGAGGTAAAGCCTATGAGGAAATTTACCAGAAGTTAAGTACAAAGGAGGAGAGAAGGATGTCAACGAGATGGCTAAACTTCGGGAAAGGAAGACGAGAGATTTCAACCAAGTTAAATGCATCAAAGACGGTATTAATAGACTTTTGGTGAAAGACGATGAGATCAAGGATAGGTGGAGGGATTACTTTGATGAATTGTTCAATCATGACAATGACAATAGTATGGTCGAACTGGATGATACTTTTGATGACACCGATAGGCGGTTTGTTCGTAGAATCCAGAAGTCAAAAGTAAGAGAGGCCTTAAAAAGGATGAAAGTGGGTAAGGTGTTAGGGCCTGATAACATTCCAATCGAGGTGTGGAAATGTCTGGGAGAAGTGGCGATCGTTTGGCTAACTAATTTGTTCAATAGCATTTTTAGGTCGAACAAGATGCCTAACGAGTGGCGGAGGAGCACATTAGTACCAATTTTCAAAAATAAAGGAGACATTCAAAGTTATACTAATTATAGAGGAATTAAGCTCATGAGCCACACAATGAAGATTTGGGAGCGAGTGATCAGCACTGTTTAAGAAGAGTGACTAGCGTGACGACAAACCAATTTGGTTTTATGCCTGGGAGGTCGACCACGGAAGCGATTTTCTTGACACGGCAGTTGATGGAGAGGTATAGGGATCAAAAGAAGGATCTTCACATGGTATTTATCGACTTGGAGAAAGCTTATGACAAAGTACCAAGAAGGGTCATGTGGTGGGCGCTTCAAAGGAAAAAAGTCCCAACAAAGTATGTTACCCTAATTAAGGATATGTACCAAGATATTGTGACTAATGTCAGAACATGTGGTGGTGATACTAGTGATTTCCCTATTAAGATAGGACTACACCAAGGGTCAACGTTGAGCCTATACATTTTTGCCCTAGTGATGGACGAGGTCACGCAGGACATACAAGGAGATATCTCTTGGTCTATGCTTTTCGCTGATGATGTAATGTTAGTTGATGAGAGTAGGATAGGTGTCGATAGGAATCTGGAGGTGTGGAGGAAGACTCTAGAATCGAAAGGCTTTAGACTTAGTAGGACTAAAACTGAGTATATGAAGTGTGATTTCAGCGGTGCCAGGGCAAATGATGGAGATGTTAGGTTGGACGAACAAGTAGTGTCTAGGAAGGACACGTTTCGATATTTGGGATCGATGCTATAGCAAGACGGAGAGATTGATGAAGACGTGAGCCACAAGATTAGAGCGAGTGGGTGAAATGACACCAAGCATCAGGTGTCCTATGTGACAAAAAAGTTCCTCAAAAGTTAAAGGGTAAGTTCTATAGGACGGCGATCAGACCTACGATGCTATATGGAGCAGAATGTTGGGCGACTAAAAGACAACATATACAGAAGATGAGTGTAGCGGAGATGAAGATGCTGCAGTGGATGTGTGGTCACACAAGGCGAGATCGAATCCGCAATAAGGATATACGTGATAAGGTGGGGGTAGCACCAATTGAAGAGAAGCTTGTCCAACATCGCTTGAGATGGTTTGGATATCTCCAACAGAGGCCTTCTGAGGCACCAGTACGTAGTGGAATTTTAAGACGTACTGAAAACGTAAGAAGAGGCAGAGGTCAACCAAGACTAACATGGGAGGAAGCAGTTAAAAGAGATTTGAGGGATTGAAATGTAGCTAAAGAATTAGCTTTAGATAGTTGCGCATGGAAGTTAGCGATCCACGTACCAGAACCATAAGAAGGTTTAGGGGCTATGTTTTAGGCTCTCGACTCGGATGGCAAGATGTCCAACTTAGGGTTGTAGCCTTGTATGTTTTATTATTATTGTTATTGTTGTTATTTTATTTTATTTTTATTTGCAAAGCTCTTATCTCTTTGACTTTAAGGAAGTTTCATTCCTAGCCTACCTCAACTTGTTTGGGATCAAAGGCTTTGTTGTTGTTGTTGTATATCATATCACGAAACAATGGCTTTGCATGAAACAAAGAGAAATAATTCATATCACATGGCAATGATGGTATGACAAACAATAGGGTTATGAAATACAACAAGGTCATCTAGCCCTAAATGAAAAGAAAAGCAATGGAGGTCTAGGGTGTACAAACATGTAGGCAACATGGTCACCTGACCATGAGCCTAGACCAGGGAAAAAATTCCCGCAGTAATCACGCGATTCGGCCATCTGCGTGGTCCGGTGAACGATGAACTACTGGAAATTTCAAATTTGATTTTGGATTTTTTTTTTATTGCATAATACACCTCCTAGGTTGGTTTAAGCATTTTTTGTGCTAGATTACATATTGTATGAGCTAAATATGCTAACTTTTCGATTTTACCATAGCTTGAAATGTTAACTCTCCGATTTTACCATGACTTGAAATATTACTTTCGATTTTACCATGGCATGAAATGTTAACTCTCCGATTTCATGTCATGGTAAAATCGAAAAGTAATATTTGGACTTTTCGATTTTACCATGACATGAAATGTTAACTTTTCTTACTTGTTTGGACATCGAGGACGGCCACAAATGGGAAATGTATAGCTATATAGCTATACATCTTGTTGACACATTTCCATATAGAATAATACACCAAATTCCAAGTTCCTAAATGGAAGCCATGGGTCCAGAAATACAAGCTGCAAATATTGTTAGACTTGCAGACTAACCACACCAATAGTCTAGACTCTAGAATGTCCTAGAGTCCGAGATAAATTTTTATGCTTTGCCAAAGAGTCTAGGATGTGTGAATCGACGGGTTCACAAGCCTAGGATGCGTAAGGAGGTTGACAAGCGGGAAGCCCTCACAAGTTGCACCGAGAGCCAACTCTGATATTTTGTGAATGGTTCAGAGCACAATTATTGGAACTAAAAGATGGTGAACTGCCTAAGAGGGGTAAAGCCGGAGGAAGCTTTGGTGGATGCAAGAAGTGCCACCGATATGCAAATCTTTTGTTTGACTTCACTATAGAAGGCTTATCAAATCATAGTAGTTGGCTCCTTCTGAAACTTTCTCTCACAGTAGTTATTGCCTATTCCAATTGTACAAAGTAAAGCGAATGATTAGAGGCATTGGGGGTGGTGCAGGCTGCAGCACCCTCGCCCATTCTCAAATTTTAAATCAGGAGCTCCAAGTGGGCCATTTTTGGTAAGCATAACGTGCCACACGGGACAAACCAAAAGACGAGTTACACTGCCAAATTGTGTGCTAACCTAGAACCCACAAAGGGTGTTGGTCCATTAAGACAACAGGACAGTGGTCATTGAAGTTGAAATCAGCTAAGGATTGTGTAACAACCCACCCGCCAAACCAATTAGCCCCAAAAATGGATAGCGTTGAAGCGTGCAATCCACGATTGGCCATCTTGACTAGTGCCATTCCCGATGAGTAGAAGGTCAACTTCTACACATATGCACTAGTGGTTGGTCCACCCCATTATACCACTCAGACACTTATGTGTTCATCATTTTTGGAATATAGTGGTTCACTTTCCTACCCGGAATTAATCAAAGGTTGCATAGTTCATCTAGTTATTTGGAGCATATAGAGGTAAATTTTAATTCTTAGAACCATTTATTTGTTACTTCAATGCACATATCAATTGTATTTAGCATTAATCCTATAACACATCTACGATTTAAGGCAAAATTGGCTACAAGACATAGTAAAATGTTAGCATTTGCTCGAGGACGCTCCAAAATTTGGTTTGGCTAGAAGGCACTCCAAAACAGTGGCTATTTGCCATAACACACTCAACCGATAAAAATAATATTTTCCTGTGTTTAGAAGAGAGAATATCTCACATATGCCCAAATTACCCATATGTTTTTAATCCAGAAAAAATATCAAATTAATTCCAAAGTTTCCGAGAAAAAAATAGAGATTCCAAATAAAACATTTTGAATTCAAATAATTTATTTTTATGTCGTGATTAACCTATAATTAATCACAATAAATACTTTATAAATTAAGAAAATTGGAATAGGCTTTTAGAAATCCATAATAATTCTAGAAAATCCTCAAAAATTCAGAAATGAGATTCTAAATTAATTTTAACCAAAAATGGAATTTTTCGGATGTTACAAGAAAGGAGGGAGAGGGGTTTTTTATTTTTTAAAACAATTTTGTGCAAGGGTTAATTAAACATTTTGCATACCTTCTCTCCTACTTCCTAAGATAATGGGTCATAGTGTGTTGTGGAAAATGGCCAAAATTTTAGTGTCTTGTAGCCAAATCACGATTTTGTAGTGCATATACCAACATTCTACAGTGTCATGTAGCTAATTTTGCCATGATTTAAATAGTTGCATAATAGTAGTGGTGAAGTGTTTTTATATCTAATAGAGGATCGCGGCGACATAGCGGGCGCAAAATCCTCAACTATATTTGAAAAAATACTAAGTTAATCAATCAATTTTGAAATAGAAATAATTTATCTTGTATTAGGATAACAATAAAGAATTTATCTTGTATGAGGATAACAACCTATTGTGCATGTCTCAAGTCTTGGAGAAAGGATTCGAAATGGAGAATAATTAGAATATGCAACAAATGGATTGTATGAAAAACCTAAAATGTATTTGTACTGAAGCACCGCAACACAATGTTCACTATAGCAGGTCGCTACAGTGCCACAGTTGTACAGGTGATACCGTGATACAACAGCCACTACATAGAATGCCATTATAGTACACTGTTTAAAACAATGACCGTTCTATACATAATTTTCACTTTTTTGTAATAGTTATACCGCATATCAGGCCATATATCTTTACTAATATAAAGATTCAGTTGATGGTGGTGGTGGTGGTACATTCTCCCCTATCACCTCCCCTTCAAACAAAATCATTTCCGTGTCTACCCATCACCTCTTCATTCTATCATTTTTTTTCCAGTTGCCACCACCAAACAAGATTGTAGCAGACCCATCGACGTTGGGTCATCCTCGTTGTCGTAGTTGAGTAAGGCCACCTCTCTCACTCCCAATGGGGCTCACTTTGTCCATGAGTGGTGTGGCACAATGATGAGGATGTAGGTCCGGCGTGGCAGTAGGGCCGAGTGCAATGTTGGTCGAGCATCATGGAGGAGACATGAGGCCGGTCGCGGCGGATCTCAGTTAGGCATAGTGGCGGAGCTTGGTTAGGCGCCAACCTAGGTTGGTGACAATGGCTCTATGTGTAGGTGTAATATGAGTATTTTAATCCATAACAGTGCATATGGGCATTGAACTAGTACAATTAAAAGGTGGGGTGACCACTCATTGCTTACCACTATTTAGAGCAATACTCATAGCCACCCATAATTCATCCCAAAGCCTCTAAAAGTGCATCTCGCGCTCCAATGGAGCACAAGGCATGCAACCAAGTGGCCCTAGGATGAGTCTCATACAGTTAGACGTCGGTCAAAGTTTTGGCTGTGGAGGAAGCCTCAAATTGCACTATTGTTCTCATGTCAAGATGGGTGATGTTCTTATTTTGCCCGAGGTATTCGAATTAGCGCCGCCCGACCGTATTTCTCCTGAGTTGAAAGAAAAGATAGGAAATCTTTCTTTTCAGAGTTATCGTCCTGATAAAAAAACATCACCACTGCGGTTCCGAGTATTTCTATCTAAATTCTTGTCAATCTCTTTAATCGTTGAGTTTGTTAGATAATCCATCTCTTCACCTATAATGGCTTGTAAACCATGGTATGAACCTTAGTTCATAACAAGGTAAATACCATACAAAGGAGGCCAAATGGTCGCGACTTGAAGGGGAGGGGGCGCAAGTAGAGAGAAGAGACTATAGGCTAGGGAGAATTCTACTTCATGCTTTACTTTCAAGCATAGGTTCTTCCCTTTAAACAGAGAACGTCTCAACAATTCCATTTCCATCTAAGAGATATAAATAACTGGGAATATATCAGTCTAGAAAACATGGAAAGATAATTAATATCAGTATAAAAACATGAAAATAGATAATTAAGCAGCAAACGAAGAATCCCTCAACACTGGGGATTGCATGTATAGTTTCCATAACATCACACCACTTGCGGACACACAGTTTGTCCTTGAGCTATAGGGTCCCCACGTCAACATGTGTGCACAATATCAGTGTCGTGTCACGTGGAAGATCAGCGAAGCTTTGATGGATGACGAGGCGGCGATGAAAGGAGCCTCTTATCGTGGTTTGACATCGAGGAAGTTGTTGCCGGCAAGGGCAACCAGAGCTAGGCAACAAAGACTCTTCCCGCCATGGAATGCAACAAAGGTAGGGGAGACATGACGATATCACAATCCCCGTTCTATACTGCCAACTGCATCATGCCAGCTGGTGACATGGAGAAGACACTCGCAAGATGACCATAACCTCTTTTTCCTCCCGTGAAGTGACCAACGGTGAAGCCAAAGGCAACACGGTTATTGGAGGAGGCGACATCGGCAAGGGTGGCAGTGTGACTAGCAGCGGCGGTGGTGGCACGTCCATTGCAACGTCACGCAACACCTCTTGCTTCTCCCACATCTTGGCCAACATTGCCATCACACCCTCCAATGTGGTCGTGATGTTGTCAAAGGTGACCATAATGTTGGCGAGTGTGGCCACCATCTTGTCATCTTGTCGATGTTGGTCTTCAACTTGGCCAAGGGAGACTCGACAGTGGAAGCCATGGTGAGTAGCTCTGACACCAAGTTGTTATGAATAGGGTAAATTAAATACCATAAGTAGATCGGATGGCAGCAGCTTGAAGGGGGGTGAAAGTAGAAAGAAGAGACTATGCTAGGGAGAATCCTACTTTATTCTTTCTTGCTTACCTCTCAGGTATAGGGTATTCCCTTAAAATAGAGATCGCCTCCTAACGGTTCCATCTAAGAGATATAGATGACTAGGAAATATATCAATCTAGAAAACATGGACATAGATAATTAGGCAACTAACAAAGAATCCCTCGATCATGGGGATTGGTTGTGCCAACTGCCATAACAATATGTGAGGAGTGATCCAATTTATTATGATGCCTTAGGTTAGACAAACTAATTTATAGGGAAGAATATAGCCTAGAAGTGATTACAACAACACTACTTTCAGAATTGATGAGTTGTGATAAGGCCAAGGGTGATGTGCATTATCTAAGTTGTGATGTGACATGATATCACAACACATTCACACAATCATATAACAGATTTCATTGAAGATTCAATTGTACAAATTACTTACAAGTTAAAAATAAGCACCATTAGACTAGAAGTAGAATCTTCTTTAATTGAATCATATAGTAGGCTAACTGAAATTTGGAAAGAATAGTACTCACCTTCATGTGTATATATCTAGCAGAAGCAGAACAGTTAACATAATAAAGGTTAATAGCACAAACCCCATGGATACCTATGTAGAGAGCTTCCATTATTTTTTTCTACCATGAAACCATACCTTATGCCTAACCCTTTATGAACTTCACTTATTAGTTGCCAATGGTAGCCACCGTTAAACACCAATGATCCCCTAGACTTCATACAAATATAGGTGTGGTGTACTACCTTGCTAAGTATAACTCCATCTGTTGAATTGATTTAAAAAAATATATGTATATATATAGCTACAACTAACCAGAAGTAGACACACATTCAAACATGAAAGGTCAGCAGACCCTCAGTTTTTTGGGACTCCTTAGAGGGCAAAAAGATAAACAGATAAAAGTTAGCAAGAATTAGAAATAATAGAGCCATAGTCCGACCCGATAGGGTCAAAACAATCTTTTTAAAAAATCCTGGTTCAGCCACAACCAATTTTGCACGAGAGCATTTCATATTCCTTCAACTAGATCGAGCAAATGGTATGGCCATGACAAAAGAACGGTGAAAATGCTCTGACATGATCCAGCATCTCCCCTTCCTAATGATGACCCTCAGTCCAGCATCCTGAACAATGCTCTGTGGTTCCATTTTTCACGAACAGCACTATGTACAGCCGTACAGGTAAATCTAAGGACCAACAGCTATAATTGGACAGACTGAAAAGAATGACCACATTCTGAATCTAGATCCCCAGTGTAATGAACACAAGCATAGAATCAACTAAATCTATCAGAAGCGCTACATTCAAAAATCGAAACTATGGGGCAAGGAATTACCTGCGGCGAGGCAGACCCACGGGGCACATTGATGCTATCATTATTTGCAAACATCTGGCGCCGGAGCATAAGCGCCATGGAGAAGTGGCTGTCGGGATTCTTCCCGACGACCGTTCATTTGGGTTCTTCGCCACAAGGCCCACCCAGTTGAGCATCCCCACGAGCACCTCCCTCTTCCGCTTCAGACGCGCCAATCCGGCGCACGCGGGGTCCTTGGTCGGCGACAGGAACTTGTCCTTCTTGGCGTTCGAGCGGTGGCCGGCATTGCCACTGCTCCCAGACACGTTTTCCTGCTTTCCTGGCTTGCGGATGATCTGCTCCAGGAGGGAGAGGTACTTGGCGTACACCAGCTTGACGGCCGCGTCCAAGGCCGGATCGAGGCCAGCCTTCTCGGCGACGGCCGCCCAGGACGCGACGGCGGCGAACCCGCCGCGAGAGCGCACGTCGAGGTACAGGCGGAGCAGGTCCACCGGGCGGCCGTCCCCGAGCGCCGGCGGCATCGGGAGGGACGGGGGCGCGCCGGGCGCCGCGCCTCGGCAAGGAAGGCGGCTAGCACGCCATCGAACAGGGCGGGCGCGCGCGCCTCGGGGTGCCCAGCGTGCGGGATCTCCAGCCCCGCGAGGAGCCCGCAAGCGCGGAGCTCGCCGATTAGGCCGAGCACGGCGAGGACTGCGTCGGACGGGCCGCTGGACATGGTAAGCGGCGGCGGCATGGCCGCCGCCGGCGAAGTGGGCGCGCCCGGGGCCTGCGCGCGGTCGGGGTTTGGGCTTGGGGTTGTTTTGAATGGGGGCGCGGAGGAATTAGAGGGCGGTGGTGGTGGGGTTGGAGGGGTGGCCATTTTTCCTCCAGGCCCTTCGGGTTGGGAGAAAACTCCCCTGCTGCTTCTTCTCTCTTTTGATGTTGATGTTGGGAGAAGCAAAAATTTGGGGAGGAAGGAAGACGAATGGTTTTTGTTCTTAAATCTACCTTTTGATGGTAGGGGTTTCAATCTATGTGCACAAAACCCTAGGTAGGTTAGGGAGAAAGAGGGATGGTGGGTGGTGATAGGTAGGTGGCGCCACGTTTCATTCCATACTCTGAAATGTGGACCACCTAGCACGATAAGAACGACATGAGTTGTAAAGCACTGGTGTATGCACAAATAAGTTTATTGATGAGTCATATATGTGTAGGGTCAACACACAATACAGGTTGAAAGAGCCTCGTGTTCACATGTATGATAAGCCATGTTAGGTTTTTTTTTTTCCATTTATAGTATCAAACATAACTGGTATCCATTAATACCTAATTTTAATTTGGAAGATTTAATACTTAATATGAAACATAATAAAAGGGACAAGTAATACATGGTTATCTGGTACTCCTAAATATTTTGTTTTTAAGGATATTTTGTTTATTTTTAGATGAGTCATTTTAGTTGTTTACATTTATAGCATGCAAAAAAATCCATCTGTGGTCTCTCAACTCTTCACAAAGTCTAATTTCATTCCATATCTCCAGTTTTGTTTAAAATATTTTGTTTTTTAAGGATATTTTGTTTATTTTTAGAAGAGTCATTTTAGTTGTTTACATTTATAGCATGCGAAAAATCCATTTGTGGTCTCTCAACTCTTCATGGAGTCTAATTTCATCTCCCATCTTCAATACCTTTTAGAATTCGTCCCTGAAATGTCAAAACCTTGCAAATAGCATCCCTAGACAGGTAACTTGGGCGGTTTTTGCCACGTCGGCTACCACATCATCGCCTCGACCCTACATGTTAGCCTACCTCCTCTTTCTCATCTATCTCCTCTTTTTCTGCAACATAACACCAAGAGACAACTAATACACTTTTATTTGATACTCCTAAATATTGTGTTCATTTGTAGATGAGTCAATTTAGTTGTTTACATTATAGCATCAATAAAAGTTTATCCATAATGTCAAAGTTTATTAGGAAGAACTCGTAATTAGCATGCAACATAAAGCAAAAGGACAACCGATACATTTAATGTAGTACTCTAAATATTGTGTACATGTGTAAATGAGTAATTTAGTTGTTTGCATTAATAGCATCAATAAAAATTGGTATCCGTAATGCCAAAATTTATTTAGAAAGATATAGTATCTGGGTATGCAGCATAACGGCAACAGGGAACTAATACAATTTTATGGGGTACTCCTAAATATTATGTTCATTTGTAGATGAGTCATTTTAGTTCTTCACATTTATAGCTTCAATAAAAATTGATATCCATAATACCAAAATTTATTTAGGAAGATTTAGTACCTAGTATTCAACATAATGCCAAGAGACAACTGATACATTTTTATATGATACTCCAAAATATTCTGTTTATTTCTAGATGAGTCATTTTTGTCCTTTACATTTATAGCATCAATAAAAATTGGTACCCATAATGCCAAATTTTATTTAGGAAGATCTAGTACCTAGTATGCAACATAATGGCAAGAGATAACTTGTACACTTTTATTTGTACTCCTAAATATTGTGTTCTTTGTGTAGATGATTCATTTTTGTTGTTTGCATTTATAGCATCATTGGAAATTTGTATCCATAATACCAAAATTAATTTAGGAAGATCTACTACCTGGTATGAAACATAGGGGGTGTTTGGAACGGCTTTGGCTTCGGCTTTTCGCTCGAAAAATCCGAAAGCCGTTCGAAACACCTAGCTTTTCGCATCCGCTTTTCCCCGAAGCCGCTTTGCATTACAATGTGCGAAAGCCGAAAGACACCCTCAGGGAGCTTCCGTGGTTTCCCGTAGCCCCCCCGCCATTCCGCATTTACCCCCGAAGTTGGGTGTAAATTACCCACCAGTTGCCACTGCATAAAGCCCCATGCTGCCCCCCCCCCCGCTTGCGCGGACTCCTCCTTCCCTGCCTGCCCACCTCCTCCTCCTCCCTGGCTCCCTCCTCCGCCGGCAGCCACCTCCTCCCCAACGCCCACCACCTCCTCTCCTAGCGCCCATGTAACATCCCAATTTTCAGGGCTTTTTGAAAATTTTCAAAAATAAAAATAAAAATAACAATTTGATTTTGTTGAATTTCTAAAGTTTAACTTGAAATTTTGGAAGTTAAAAGCAATTAAATATGAATTAATCAAACTTCAACTAATTCGTTTTGGTTTGTCTTGAGTTTATTGGAGTTCTTTGGTACTCGGAATCCCCTATCTCTATTCGCTCTGTTTTCCTGTTGCACCTCCTCCCTCCAGGACCTCCTCTCGGTCACAACCACTCTCTCGGTCACGACCACCCTCTCGGTCACGACCACCCCCTCGGTTTCGACCAGCCCCGCCTGTCAGCCTTGCTCACTTTCTCTTTCATCTCTCTTTTTTCGCAACGGCGTGGGCATTAAATGTTGTTGTTTTTCACAGCGGCGTGAGCATTAAATGCTGTTGTTTTCGTAGCGATGTGCGCATTAAATGTCGTTGCCTCCGCCGAGCCCCGTCGCGCTGCCGCGAATTTTGCCACTCCATCTTCGCCCAGTCCCCCCTCCTTCCTCTATAAATAGAGCACCTGGGAGCCTCGCCCTCCTCTTGTTCTTTCCCCAGCTTGCCCTCTCTAGCTCCGGTTGCTGCGGCTTTCCTGAAGCCCTGAGCTCCATAATCGGCCGCCGTGCACCTCCTCCCGGTTCTCGCCGCACCAGTGTAGGCCCTCTTCCACCCACATCTTTTGGTAAACCAGAGCTCCTTGAAGCAACCCCCCCTCACTCTGTTTTCGTTTTGTTTCACAGGAGCCGTCGTTTTCCATTCCTCCTCCCGTCCCGGCTGACCCATTCACCACCGGCCTCCTTCGCCCTCAGCTACGAGCTTCCTCGCTGTCGTTTCGCCATCCGCCGACCCCCTCTGGCCCCTCTCTCGAACCTAGTGAGTTCCCCGTACCCTGCTTTCTCTTATTCTTTTGGTCAACTTCTCATGCCATGTTCTCCTTCTTTTTTTCTTTCGACCACGTCGAGCAGTCGAATCCCTCTTTCTTCTTTTGACCGCGTCGAGCAGTCGAATCCTTCTTTCTTCTACGACCACGTTGAGTAGTCATATCCTCCTTACGATCACGTTGAGTAGTCGTATCCTTCTCATATCCTCCCTACGACCACGTTGAGTAGTCGTATCCTCCCCTACAATCACGCTAAGTAGTTGTATCCTTCTCGTATCCTCCCTGCGACCACGTTGAGTAGTCGTATCCTCATTCTGACCAGTCGAGCCCCCTTTCGACCAGGTAGTCGAGCCTCCTTCCGACCACTTGTATGCAAGCTTCCTTCCAATCTTGTGATTTCAGATCTTCCGAGGGCTCGTTCTCCTTCGTTTGAGCTCGATTCGAGTGATTCAAATCTCTAACTTCTTCTAGATTCAGTACTTTTCTTTTGGCTCTAGTTTGGTGAGTAGTTATTCTTCTCTCGTCTTATTCTATTCTTCCCTCATCTTATTATATTCTTTCTCGTCTATTCTAACCTTTTCTCGTCTCATTCTAGGGTTCATACATCTTATCTTTTCTGGAACTTCGTTTTCGAATTTAAACTGATCTTTCTCACCTCAGTAATATCTATAGGATCGAGCTCTTCGTGATCAAGCGACGGAGGATTCCCGAGGTTTCAAGATCTGCCGTTTGTTTCAAGTCGTTCGTCCATATAAGTTAGCTTAGAGGTGCTTTAGCAGAGTTGCCCTTCTTAGCTTTAGTATCGTGTAGTCCTTGTAATAGGACCTTCGGCTTGAGTTTTGTTGTCTCTTAATAGCTTTTCGGCTATTGTTCTTTGGGTTTAACCTACTTGCCCCAATTAGATTGCTCTGTCTTTCTCCCTTGTTCTCTCTCGTCTATTATGCTTTTCCCTCTTGCCTATCGTGTTTTCTTCTTCGTGTCCTTTAAACCCATGAAGATTTGTTGCAGATCGTTCAGACCCGCAACTCGGCAAGTCAAGATGAACCAGTGGATCCCTTTACACCGTCACCACCACCTCCTCCAGCAGCCCCCACAAATCAGGGTATGGGTCAGTTCATGGCAGCCCAGACGCAGCTGATGAATGCGATGATGTAGAATATGAACCAGATGATGACTCAACAGAACCAGACCGCTGCCGCCCTAGTCGTAATGCTGAATCAGAACAATCAAGCAGCTACCATGCCGCCGCCAACACCAACAGTCAAGGCTGGCAGAGTTCATGAGGACCTATCCATCTACATTCTCCAGCTCCTCCGAGCCATTAGACGCAGATGACTGGCTGTGCTCTATCGAGAAGAAGCTCGCCATCGCCCAGTGTGATGACCACGAGAAGGTTCTGTATGCCACGCATAAGCTTGAAGGCACCATCGCAGAATGGTGGGAGAATTACTGCGCTGCCGATGGAAACCACCAGAACATCTCTTAAGCTGAATTTTCCGAAGCCTTTCGCCACTCTCATATTCCTGATAGGAAGGTGGAAATGAAGAAGAACGAGTTCCGCGAGCTGCGACAAGAAAGCATATCGGTGAGTGAATACCTCAACAAGTTGACTCAACTCTCTCGATATGCTGATCAAGAGGACGTTGCCACAGATGATGCACGTTAGAAGAGTTTCAAGCGGGGGCTCAACCCTAGCTTGAAGGTCCAAGTCGTTGGCAACGACTATGCAGATTTCCAACATCTAGTAAACAAGGCCACGCTCATAGAAGATTCCCATCGTGAGCTTGAAGAATCCCGTAAGAGGAAGATGATGAATCATGGTGTTCATCAAGGTCATCCGTAGAGAGTTAGAATGAGTGAGCAGCACCCTTCTCATTTTTCTCCTCCTGTTACCTTTAGGACCCCTGTGACAGCACCTCGCCTAGCCACCCCCGGATTTCACATCTCCAGCAACAACACCAACCAGTAGCCAAGAAGCATCAATACTGCCATGGGAATTACCTGTTACGGCTGTCGGCAAAAGGGTCACTACGCCAATGATTGTCCGCGAAAGCAAGCCCAACCGCCAATTCCATTCAACTTGGGAGCTACTTCGATCAAGACCCCGACGCCAGGAGCCGAACGTGGAGCACCTCAGACTCCAAGCCAAGCCATCCGGACTCCACTTCCTTCTACAAGAGGACAAGTGAATCTTGTCACTGTGGAGCAAGCCTAACCAGCTCAGAACTTCATTCCTGATAAGTCGCTTGTCAGTTGCTGTTTTGTCTCACTCTAAAGGGAGTCGTTAGAAAAGTGAGCAAAGTTCGAGTTCCCGAACCTATTACCTAGTCAGCCCGAATCTCGGGGTCGAGATTCCCTTTAAGGGGTGTAGGTTTGTAACATCCCAATTTTCAGGGCTTTATGAAAATTTTCAAAAATAAAAATAACCATTTGGTTTTGTTGAATTTCTAAAGTTTAACCTAAAATTTTGGAAGTTAAAAGCAATTTAATATGAATTAATCAAACTTCAACTAATTCGCTTTGGTTTGTCTTGAGTTTATTAGAGTTCTCTGGTACTCGAAATCCCCTTTCTCTGTTTGCTTTGTTTTCCCGTTGCACCTCCTCCCTCTAGGACCTCCTCAGGATCTCCTCCTCAGGACCTTCTCTCGGTCACGACCACCCTCTCGGTTTTGACCACTCTCTCAGTCACGACCACCCCCTCCTCGAACAGCCCCGCCTGTCAGCCCCGCTCACTTTCTCCTTCCTCTATCTTTTTCCGCAGCGACGTGGGTATTAAATGTCGTTGTTTCCATAGCGGCGTGTGCATTAAATACCGTTGTTTCCGCAGCAACGTGCGTATTAAATACCGTTGCCTCCACTGAGCCCCGCCGCGCTACCACAAATTTCACCACTCCATCTTGTCACCCGGTCCCCCCTCGTTCCTCTATAAATAGAGCACCTGGGAGCCTTGCCCTTCTCTTGTTCTTTCCCCAGCTCACCCTCTCTAGCTCCGGTTGCTGCGGCTTTCCTGGAGCCCTAAGCTCCGTAATCGGTCGCCGTGCACCTCCTCCCGGTTCTCATCGCACCAGTGCAACCCCTCTTCCACCCGCATCTTTTGGTAACCCGAAGCTCCTTGAAGCAATCCCCCTGACTCTGTTTTAGTTTCATTTCACAGGAGTCGTCGTTTTCTCTTTCTCCTCCCGTCCCGGCTGACCCATTCACCGTCGGCCTCCTTTGCCCTTGGCTGCGAGCTTCCTCGCCGCTGTTTCGCCGTCCGCCGACCTCCTCCGGCCCCTCTCTCTCGCGAACCTGGTGAGTTCCCCATACCATGTTTTCTCTTATTCTTTTGGTCAACTTCCTATGTCCTATTCTCCTTCTTTTTTCTTTCAACCGCCGAGCAGTCGAATCCTTCTTTCTTCTACGACCACGTTGAGTAATCGTATCCTCCTTATGACCACGTTAAGTAGTCGTATCCTTCTCGTATCCTCCCTACGACCACGTTGAGTAGTTGTATCCTCACCTATGACCACATTGAATAGTTGTATCCTTCTCATATCCTCCCTACGACAACATTGAGTAATCGTATCCTCCTTCCGACCAGTCGAGCCCCCTTTTGACCAGGTAGTCGAGCCTCCTTCTGACCACCTGTATTCAAGCCTCCTTCCGACCTTGTGATTTCAGATCTTCCGAGAGCTCGTTCTCCTTCGTTCGAGCTTCGATTCGAGTGATTCAAATCTCTAACTTATTCTAGATTCGGTACCTTTCTTTTGGCTCTAGTTTGGTAGTTTCTTTGGAGTTTATTTGGAGTTGTCTTTTTTACTTAGCTCTTTTCGCACATATAGATTATGGCATTTCCGAAGAGTTCTTGGACCCAACGACCTCGACCGAAGCATCCCAACTCTTCAACGAAGACAAGTCGTGAACCTTTGATTATGTTGAACCCATTTTATAAAAGTATATTATTTCATATCAATATGCATGGCTAGTTGTATAAAAATGGTTTTGGGAACTAGCTAATTACCTACTCGACAGTATGCCTCCTTGATAAATTGCATGCGACATGTTGACATGTACCCTTGGACACCATAGGATGGGTAATCTTAGTTGGATATTATTGCAATACCAACATGGGTTCGTGTTATGCTTAGTCCTACTTTAGTTATACAATTGTCTCTCGATCACATTGATTCAATGTTGTCAAATTTGACTAAGTGATTATAGAATTGTGGCATGTGTTGCCGCTAATATTAAAATTTATTATACCATGACATGGGTTGCCAATTAGTTGGGTTGAACAAAAAATGATTTATGCTCGGGCAAGTGGTCGGTGGTAAAGGTGGGTGTAGGAAGCACATTGGGATGTGGTAGTATCGCCTGAGCAACCACTAAGGATTTAACTTTGTGCGCCATTGATCTAGACCATACCGTGCAACCATATATCCAGGATGGGGTGGACTTGGCTAATTAATTAGCAATGCTTTGTGTCAGTTCTGTTTGGGTTGATGAGCGACGCAAGAGGGGGCCTGTGTGGTGAATCCTTAGCAAGCAGAACTGAGTCAAAACAAAATTTTGTAAAGGTCTTGTGATAATCTCTTAGTCGCACACCTCAGAAGTGTGTTAAATGGACAGTATAAGATTATTATCTCTTGTGGGTCAAACTGTACAATCTCTGCAGACTGTAAAACTATTCGAATAGTCGTGTCCCCGGTTATGGACAATGACTGGTGATTTCACACAAGGGGTGGATTTTCTCAAAAATGATGTCGTGGGTGGTCACGAGTGGGTGAGAAGTGAACTAGGTGTTCACGAATGGCTTGGGAAGTGAACTGTGTGTTCATGAGCTGTTTCAAAGAAACTTGTTTACTTATGTATTAATCTTTCAACCTGTGCTTTGCAATCTACTTATTGTATTTCCAGTCAATACTGCTTTCTGCAAATTAAACATAAAGCTATCCTTATCAAGCCCTACATGAATACTACTTGCATATATTTTCCCTACGGCTTGCTGAGTACATCCAAAGTACTCATGACTTTATGCCCTCTGGTTGATTAGTCGCCGAAGAGGACCTAGGGAGCACCGAGCTTTATGAGGACGACTACTTTGAAGACCATACAATCTAGGGGATGTCCTCCACTCGATTGCCTATGGGCATATCGAATGTCCTCTATGAGTTGGTTTCGTTCCGCCGCAAGTTTACTCTGGTCGTGGATTTGGTCGTGACTTTAGCCCTGCGTGGCAAGCTTTGTAAAACCTTGACCATAATATTCTTTGTTGTTATGTATTATTAATTTTTCTGCTTCATCTTTAGTTTGTTGTATAGATATGATTTCATCTTTGTTGCGACTGTGTGAGCTAGCCACTGATCATGGGACTAGTTCGGTTTGCACAGAGGGTCTCGAGGTTGCATACGCGAGGTCCCAACAGCCCACCTCCTCCCCCGGCGCCCACCTCCTCCTCTCCCGCCCACTTCCTCCTTATCCCCCACCGCATCCTCTTCCCACGCCGTTGCGTCCTCCTCCCTCCTCCCCCACGCTTGTAAGATCGAGGAGGCCGACTAGAGGGGGGGTGAATAGGCGGTTTTAAAAAACTTTTGGCTAAAACCGAGTTTTATGCAGAATTGTAAATCAATTCGGTTTTGCTCAATCAAAACATAAATCATCTAGTCTTGACTAAGTGCACCAACAATATAAGACTATTGACAAGATACCAAACATACAAAGATAATTAAGCAATTTAATTCTATAAATTTAAATTGCGTAAAGTAAAGCATAAGAGAACAAACCATAATGACACAAGGATGTTTTTACGGTGGTGTTCGGAGACTTGCCGATCTCCCCTAATCCACGTTGAGGTAAGTCCAATCAAATTGGACCGGCTCCATGATTTAAGCCAACATCTCGATCTACTCGGGGTTGCTCTTCCTCCATTCCGGAGATGGCGAGCACCAAACCATTCACAACCGCCCGGTCTTCTCACAACCTTCTTTAAGAAGATCATCGGCGTAACTCCTCCAAGCTGTCTAGATGTCGGCAAACACCAAGAGTAACAAGTTGGAAACGCTAACTTGAACGAATCAAGTGTCTAAACTCAATGGATACACAATCCACTACCTTATAAAACACATGCACAAGGATTTTGCTATCTAAGCTCACAAAGTGCAACACATGCATAAAAGAGAGTGGAGGGCTTGCTCTTTCCTCAAATGAATAGGAATAGCACCAGCCACTCACCCACAACTGGCCACAAGGGGTATTTATACCCACACAAGGAAACTAGCCGTTGGAGGAGAAGTTCCAAAATAACTAGGGAAAACCGGTCTAACCGCCAATAAATGGCTGGTCAGACCACCCTAGCTCCAACAGCTATAAAACTAGCTGTTGGACACACTTTCGGGCTGACTGTCCTCACAAGGACCGATCAGATTGGACCAGCCCGATCAGACCGCCAGAGGGGCAGTCAGACCGCTCAACAGATGAAACAAGCATCCCAGAGAAACACCTCCTCTGAAAAAAAAACATACTGCCAAAAGGACTCCGGTACTAGCTCTCTCTGGTAATACCGTTTCTTATGTGCGGTACCACCGCACCAAAAAAATATGCAGTTATACTGCTTACCATGGTACCAATCAGACCGGCCAACACAGGCGGTCAAACCGCCACAACCAGGGAAGGCTAAAAAATAGATTGCATATCACTTCAAACCAAATTACAAAACATATTTGCCAAATGAAGTAAGATGCAAACAAGGGTTGAAAGCGAGATTCTCAACAAGTTGCAAAACACATTTGCCAACTTATAGAATCATGCCACAAGGAGTAAGGTTCATGGACTTAAACTATTTGCGAAAAACATTCGCAAACTAAAGTCACATGATATAAGGATTTAAACATGAGCCTTGGCTATTTGCAAAACACATTTGCAAATATTAGCAACATGCTAATGAGAGCAAGCAAGACGAGCTATCAAAACATGATACACTCACGCTACTAGTCAAGACCTCTCTTAATAGTACAGCAACCTATATTAGCAATCCGGTCTTCCAACCAAACACCAAGACTAGTAAAATATTAGGAACACATCGTTAGCCCTAACTAGTTATACCTTTGCCTTAAGCATCCTCTTGAAGTTTGATGACACACATCTTCACTTCAAGTTTGGGTCGTTGTCTTGGCATACATCAACCTATGATACATCCTCCGCGTGCCCTCCATCAACACATGATAAGTCTTCTCTTGACCTGATGATCAACTCATGATCATCACTTCTTTGGGATTTTGATGTGCATCAACACATGATGCATCTTCTTCTTGAATATCATCAACACATGATTATTCTCTTTACTTCGGGATCTTGTCTTTGATGCTCATCAACATATGATAACATCCTTCATTTCAAATCTTGACTTGATGACAATTAACTCATGACGTCATCCAAAGTCTCCACCGTCCTGGAACATAACCTATTTACTCAACTCATGAAAAATGTTAGTCTCACAATGTGATTGTCATTAATTGCCATAATATACCATTAACTCATAATGGTGGGTCTAGATTCTTTAATCTTTCCCTTTCTCGGTAATTGATGACAACCACCACAATTGCAAATAATTGAATATAAAGCAATATGAGTATATATGAACTACACAAGTTTTATATACTCAAATGATATGTTTCAAAGTAGAGATCCCCGATATAAGTGGATAAGGAAATATAGATCAATACTAATGAAACCACAAAACATAAAGTGAGCTCCCCCTAAGTGTGTGCATACACGATTAGTAATAAAAACATATGCACATATTTAAGTTAAACTTTTAGTGAAGTTTAATTTATATTTTGGATTCGAGGAATGCAACAAGATATAGGAATATGATGTCAAAAGCATGCATTCATGATTTTCACCTTTTCATCCAAATGAGACTAAATATCATAGTTAACAAATGAGTTAGTCTCATATTTAGATTTGTCATTAATCACCAAAGTACTCTATTAACTCATAATGGCGGGTCTAGATTATTCAAACTCCCTCTTTTTTGTCATTGATGATAAATCCTTTATCCATAGCAACATTTGGATATAAATCAACATAAGATAAGAATTTAAGCTATTGAATTATATCCATGCATGTCACTAAGCAATTTATATAAGAGGCTATGTGTATGTCCTCCTCAAGATATGCATGAAATAAGGTGAAATCACCCAAATGTAGCTCACACAAACAATATTCTCCCCCTTTTGGTATTAATCGGCAAAAATCCAAAATAAAGTTAGCCAAAATGGAGCCTTTGCAAAACAATAAGCTTGGTCACAAATATATATGACCAATTGGAGGTTTTTGGTTTCAAGAATCGTGAAGAAAACCAAAATAAGCCACAAACTTCCCCTTTATGACCGAAAAAAGCAAAACCACTTGAAATAAGGTCATATTTTGAGTTGACTAAAAGAAATGATAATGGTAGATTTGAAACACATTCAAATAAGCTCATTCTTGAAATCTTCTCAATAAACATTTTTTATGATACCATACTCATTTTCTCAATGACCAAAGAGACATGTGCATTTGAAATTATGTTGAGCTTAAAAGATATAACCAAAACTCCTTAATGTATTGGGAAATGTGTGGAAACAATCTCCAAAAAATCTAAGATAAATCATGGAACTAGTCTTTGCAAATACACACAAGTTTTATTTTGGGAGGCTCAACCAAATGCCAACCATTTTGAAGATATGTAAATCACAAAGTTCCAGAAAACTAAAAAATTTAGGTTTTTCAGATTTACATTCCATTTGAGCTTCAAAAGATAGCTGAAAAACTGGTTAAAAGAGTTCCAATAAATCTGATAAAAATTTTCAACATAGAACAACAACAGAGGATAAAATGTCATAATTATATCTTCTTAAAATTATTAACCCATTTAGATATACAAATAGCACAACATTATGCAAAAGACTGAATTTTCAACATTTGATCTAAGTGAGAAAAAGTCAAAACTTTTGCAAATCAAGTTGAAATGGTTTCAAATTTTGCAAAAACAAACTTTAGACTCCTAAGAAACTTATTGTGTGCCAAAATTTATTGTGGAAGATATACTACCAAGTACACAACATAATGCCAAGAGAGAACTTGTACACTTTTATACCTTAGTCCTAAATATTGTGTTCTTGTGTAGATGAGTCATTTTCGGTTTTTACATTTATAGCATCATTGAAAATTGGTATCTGTAATGCCAAAATTTACTTATGAAGATCTACTACATGGTAGGAAACATAATGCCAAGAGACCACTAATGCACCGCGGGGACCCGAAATCACAAAAATTATGAACCCTATGTGTATACCATGCTAATCCCATGATCAGTTGCTAGCACACACATTTTACAACATTGAATCACATCCATACATGAATAAACAAAACAGAGTAGCACATAATATTAAGCAGTTGAACATAGGTCATTAAGACCGAGTTTTACACCACTAGGCCGACCAGACAAATAGATCATACCTGAGAGTACTTGAAGCGAAAATAAACGATAAATAACAAACATGGTATGCCATAATCCAAGGGCAACCGACTGGGGAAATGCCCTAAAATTTGACACTATCATCTTCTCCAAATCCAGTGGCAAAGAAGCAGCCAAACACAGGGTCTTCAATTTCTTGCTCTAACAATTGTTCAACAAGCAACAGTGAGTACAAGAATGTACTCCGCAATAATTTATATCAAAGGTATTAATACATGCAGGCTATATCAAAGAATGGTTGTACTAATTAGTTTCTTTTGCTTAAAGTAAGTTTTATTTGCAATAGAGATATTATCCTTTAAAGAGCCATTTTATGAAGTCATTTGACTTTAATATGAAATAACATATGAGCATATTGTAGTTGTAATCCATGCTATCCTTTGCCATCACAATTCTTTTGACAGTCCTTTGTCAAAATCTTTCAAGCATAGATATCCACCATCCATACCAATTTCCAATAGAAACCATTTTTAGATAAAAACCAAAAAATCTAACCAAATACGGTATCACCAAGCAATGTCTATGATCGAGGACACGACTATTCAAATATATTGAGATCTCACTCTACAAAGGATATACAGTTTTACCCACAAGATATGATCAACTCATAATGTCGGCCATGACACGCTTCCTTGGGCATGCGACAGATCATAACAAAGCCTTTACAATACCTCGCCCTTACATCAGCCCACCCTATGAGCTAACTCCTCAAGATATGGATGCCCTTTACCATCATCAAGAGAGTTCATAGTTGTGTTGGTAACACTTGTAAGATATGGACGTCCTTTGCCATCGTCTACTGCAAGTGCCCTACAGACATGGACATCGTTTACCTTCGTCTGCACAACCTAGATAACACCTACCGACTACAGCATGCGGGGCTCAATGCTCGAACTTGGTAAATTACTTAGCCAACTTCGGCCCATTCCGGACATGTGGTTGTACTGAAAAAATGCTTGAGTCCACGACATCAAAGTTCGGTCCTTAATTACCCGGCGAGACCAACACAAACCGAGTTCTCATGCAAATTGCACTGGTCTCAACATGTCACTCGTCCAAGTCCAAACCATTTCATTTTCACATTTTTATCCAAAATAACAGAGGTAACCCCACTATTTATACTTTATAAAAACACTTTCTCAAAGTATTCAAATCTTTATTTTACCGAAATCCACCATTTAAACCATTATTGACCTTAGCATGACTAAGCACAAGCTTCATATATCTTTCTAAAATTCCACAATTATATTTATCAATAGTGGATAATATTCTTAGGGTGGCAACAGTAAGGGTATCAATATTTCAAGGTAGGACCGATGCAACCATTGGTGATAACTAAATAATAAACAATAACATAGCAATTTACTCAAATTAAGCATGCATAATAGTTTGAACAAACAATATATATAACATTGACATAATGGGATTGACAAAATCAAAGGAGGGTGATTGCCTTGCTCGTTGTACAATAATTCTTGCTCTCAATGAACTTCATACAATTTCGTCACGTCTGTATCTAATCGATTAAAACAATGAGACACAAATAAATACCAATAAATTCAAATAGAGAGAAAATTCAAATATTTTTGCAGATTTTTGAAGCTCATGATTTAAGAAAATTTTATAAACAAGTTCCACTTAATTTGGAGTTCAAATGTAAAAGTTATAAGCATTTGAATTTGGTTCAATTGAAATTCCAGAAAAGAAAAAAGAAAAACAATGTGCATTAATTTTCATATTTAATAACTATTTTTCTTCCTAAAGGAAAATATGATTTTATTGCGTCATTAGGCTGGTAGGTGGAGCCAAGTCCACGGTGCACTGGGATCACAGAGGCGTCGTGTGGGGCTGTAGGATCCACATGTCAATGACTGAAACCTTAATACTGGTTTAAAATACAATTTTAATTAACTTAAGAGCTAGACCCACACGTATTAGGACCTGGATTTGTATCCAGACCCTCTGTGTATTCTAAGCTAGTCCCATGATCTGTAGCTAGCTCACACAGTATAGTATCGGTGAATATCATATCCATACACGCAAATAAAGACAATAATTAAGATAAATAGACCACAAGATCGAAGTCTTACATCATAGGCTGGGGAAGCAAAATACAAATGAAGTCTCACGTGGATTCAATAATCCTCAATTAATGAAACTAATTATCTATAATATTTATTATGGATAATGGTTGTAACACCCTGACTATGCGAAAACCAAGATGCTACCTAAAAGACTAACATACAACAATAATACGGGAGAATTTCAACAATCTTTCAACTAGTGACATAAAAAGATCAACGGCTAATCGAACTAATATAAGAATTGAATCAGAATTCCACCAGCTATCCAACTTTATCATCCAATCATATTGAATCAACTATAATAAAACTATCATAGTCTATACGGAGATTATTAAGCTATTACCAATTTAACCATAACATAAGGGATGATAACATCAACCATCATACTCCAGTTATTACAATCCAAAAATTATCGAAAGAAAAGTAATAACAGGTTCGTCTAATTAACAAGTCAAGTACAACAGAACAATATGAGCCATACTGAATAAGAACATAATAGAATGAACGAGTAAGAACATAACATCACATAATAGAATTCGAATGTAGAATAAACGAATAGGAACATGACAGTCATATTATAGAATATGAATTTAGAATAACAGAAATCATATGAATGAATGAAATACATGAACTCCACTTCTGCTTATATCGGTATGGCTAGTGACACACCCATTGGTGTTCACTTAGGCCTGCATTTAACAAAATGTGGGGATCCAATGCCCGTATGAAGAACGTTTCATATGGGGATCCAAATCTGCTCACTTTAGAATGGTGGGTCTTACGTGCCCATACTGGAATTGATGGGTCTTTATATTCCACTCTCGTGGATGAAACATGAATAATGAATTAATGGAATGAATTATGAATAATGAGAGACGTCATCTCATTAAATATGGATTAACGAACATGAAAAGAACATGAAGCATTGAATCTATTCATGGATCATAGATATCAGTATGAACAACAAACACTCAGCATTCACCAACAATAAGAATCACAAGGTACTTGCCCATATTGGAATAATGGGACTTCAGTACCCACTTCCGTGGATGTATATGAAATAAGGAATGAATGAATATATCGAACGTAAACATATTACCGAATAATCATGGTACATTAATTATGAAGGGAAACAATAAATACCGGGATTACTCATTGCACATTCATCAATCAAGTGGAACAAATAGCAATCAAGACAAATCAATTGTACTTGCCTTTCGAACTGCGATGCATTAGGAGGCAAGGACGAAGCCACTAATCTTGAACCCTCTCCTCCTACACAATTGAATTACTTGAATAAGGAACAATGTGAATAGGAAGTTACTCAAAACTCTTAATCGCATCAACCTAAACCCAAGGTTCAAATAGTTGTTTTATACAATAAAACTAATAGTCTAGCGGGACGATAATTTGGACAGCGGTACTAAAAACATCATATCTTTTGCTCTGAGACTCGAATGGAGTGATATCAGATCCTATGAAAAGGTATCGAAAACCTTCACGTTAGTATAGTTGGCGGAAACTTCCAATTCGACCAAAAACCTAGGATAACATTCAGACGAAAATCTAATATACAATCTGTTTAGCAGAACTAAATATCGGTAAAGAAATATTCATAACTTTTGATTGGGTTAACCAAAAACCAAGATTCTTATCATTCTGGAAGGAAAAGAACACCATCTTCAAAATCCTAGTTGGCACGACATTCATATTTTGTCCTTATCAAAAAGTAGCACACGGGTCAAAACTAAAGACAGAAACCGACACATACTCTAGACAGTCAGATTGAAACGTACATAAATTTTGTTCTACAAATACAAATAGGGTGTTATTTATCAATCCTGAAATCTAATGAGATTATCTACAAATATCGTTTTGGGAAACACTTCTGAATCGGCCTCTAACTTTGTCATATTTTAATAAATACAATGACTGTTAATTCTCGTCAGACTTTCGGGACAGCAACAAAGAATTCATCATAACTTTTGAACTGTAACTCGACATTGAGTGATATTTGCGTCCACCGAAAGCTAAGAACAAACCCCACATACCTCTAGGAGATGGGACCCTCTGATTCAGCCTCTAAGAATGTGAAAATAGTCGCACACTACACTGAACAGAACTAGATTTAATAACAACTGGACTTCGATCTACTAAACATAAACGATATCGCATCTACTAAGACCCAACCAGCGAAGAACAATGATTGTTACCCTTATAGAACCACCCGAGATCGCTGATCAAAACTCACGAAGAAGATCTCCTTTTCTCCTCCTTTCTCTTCCTCTTTTCCCTTGGCTGGCGGTACACGAACAGTTCATCCCCCTCCCTCCTTCTTCTTGGACAGCAGCAAGGGTAGGAGATGGGTACTGTAGACGATGGGATTACTTTAGCTGGTGGCGGTACTGTAGCACAGACGTGCTACAGTGTATCTAGGGTTTTTGGTTGCCCCTAATGGGCGAAGGCTATGGGCTTTTGGCCCAAGATTTAATCCCCCTTCTCGAGAAATTCTGAAATTTTATTTTAAATCCCGATAAAAGGTTTAAAATTCAATTATAATTCTAAAGATTGAACGGGGTATTACAATGGTATTCTTAAATAGCCATCGAAGATACCCCGGTCGTTAGTATCTACAACAATCAGAGAAGATTACAACCACCTTATGTAACATCCCAATTTTCTGATTTTCAAAATCTTTTTGAGTGGTTTAGCCCCTTGGAAAATTCACCCAATTTTATTTGAATTTTAATAAATCTTAAATGGACTTTTAAATAGCAAAACAATTTAATGTGACTAATCTGAACACCAATTAATTTCTAAACTATTTTTTGGAGTTCTTTGTGCTTGAAAATATTTTTTAGATTTTTCTGGAATTTTATGAGTTCTTTTGCTATTTTTCATTCGCCTTTTGGATTTACTCGTATTTTTAAAATAGAAAACCTAAATTAAAATCTTAGAAATTCCTGTGGACCGAAACCCGTTGCTTTGGCCTAACCCTGTTCATTTCATCCCAATCCCACGCGGCCCATCTCCTTTCTCCCTTTCTGCACGAGCATTGCACTGGTCCCACCTGCCAGCCTCTCTGCGTCGTTTGCTATGCAAACCCTCCCGAGCTTGTGTCGCTGACAAGCGGGCCCCACCGAGTCATTGTTCATCGTCTTTGACTCGTACACGCCCTGGACTCTGCTGCCACAACAAACTCGGACTCTCCCGTGGCCTTGCGGCTACAAGCTATTTAAGGCCTCGGCGTGCGCGTCAAAACAATCACCTCAACCCTAGCCGCCACTTCCTTAAAGCCTGGAACCCTAGATTGTCACCGCATCGCTGGACTCAAGGATTTACGATGAACCCAAAGGTCCTATTGTTGGCCCGATCTTTCGATGAGAACGATAAGTTCGGTAGTCGTCGCTCAACTCTCACAATCCTGGCTACGAACATGTAAGGCTCGAAACCACGCAATCGCTAAACTGATTGACAAGTCGTTATCAACCGTGCACGAATACCCGAATGACCTGACCACGAAGGTCGATTCCTGCATACACCGAAGAAGCACGCAAGAACAAGATAAATAATCAATCTGAAATTGCGAATATGAATGAAATATTTGATAAATTAGGATTCCGAAGCGGTATTATGGTTGGTCTAGTCGACACAAGCCAATACACGAAGTTGCATAGAAGCTAACTTTTAACTAAACAAAATCCAAGAAAACTAGAGGGAGTGTGGCATCCTTATATAGGGGAGGAAGAGCCACAAATCTAAAAGAAATAGCAGGGTAGGACTAAAACTTGTTGTTACTGTTCACATGAACAGTAACCACACCCCCAGGTGGGCCGCCGGCAGATGGGCCAAGTTCAGTATGATTACAAAGTCCGGATTGGCCCAAACAAGTGATATGACGTCTTCTTTTGATGATTGCGATCAGTCCAGAAGGAATTTGGAGGTGAGGCTGGATCCGTTGGAAAGAGGACGAAATAAGCTTTCAATCAAGTACTTGTGGACCTCAAAGGGACTCCGTATGTGAAAGTTATGTCTGTTTTAAGTTGGTGTTGTCAGGCTGATTCCGGAGGCCGAACTGGATTCCAAAACAGGTCCAGCTCGAACTGCTTGCTTGTCTTGGACCAAAAGTGACATGATGCTGCACATATATATATTTCATCATTAGGTAGCATCATATAGTTCATATAATATAAAGATACTCCTAAAAACAAGCTCACCTGATAATTTAAGTGAGGTATACGAGCTCTTATACTTGGAACAGTAAGCATAGCAAATATAGTTGTATCCATAGGGGTCATGTCCTCATCATCCTCCCTTTCTTGAAAACAAAGCCGTCATCGGCTTTTGATAAACTGAAAGTAGGGTAACAAAGAAGCCAAAGTGTATTCATGGTACATGTATATGTCATCTGTTTTAACGGTTCTTCGTTGTTGCACAATTAATGTTAGACGACAGCAGCGATCATAAAAGATCATTGTATTATTAACCCAAGAGTAATCATATATGTGAATGATCAAAAGAAAAGTTCTCACACAACAATTATTGCAACTAGTTTTGCAAATGTAAGTGAAGCGTTTATGCAATTCAAATCTCTCAAGTTGTAAACTTGCAGTGGTAGCACATATGGGCAAATCTACAACTTTTGGAATCAAACAAAATTCATCCATATAATCATATTTCAATCGAGCAATAGCAAATTCATCTAGCAATGGTGAAAAGATTTGTAAGTTCTTCCATAATTCAACATCTTCATTCAGATTGTTCATACTAGATGGTGTAATAAAAGGTGAACACATAGGCATGAGATTAACACTAAATTTTATTTTACTCTCATATTGAAGAAGATTCAGCACACAAGAATTGTTGTCCAAAACAGTAAGCTTCAATTCATCCATGTGATCACAAGTTATGCATATGCGATATACCAAAAATTGATTGTCTACACCATAATCTCCAATTAACTTAAAACAGTAGGTGTAGGTGCTAGAAGGAGAATTTAGATATGAAATTTTAGAAACTTTCTCTATAGCACATTCCAGACTAATGGGATCATTAAGCATGATATAACACAAAGCTTTAGCAGGGGATATTCTCTCCAATACTTCCTTATGTGTAATTAATTTAACATGTGCAAAATTATGAGAATTCAGATCAGCACATGGTTCGTTCAAGTCAACACAAGGAATATCAAAAGATTGCACCACTACAGCAGGTATATACTCACAAGGTTGCTCTATGTCTTGCTGTAGCACTAAATCAGTACCTTTGTCATTATCGTCCTCATCAGATATTGTAGGTACCTCAAGCTTCTCCTCTATAAGATGCGCTAGATCATCGTTCATTTCTTCAAGCGTCTCGACGGTATCTGGAGATGGAGTAGGAGCCAAAACAATGTCAACATTTTTAGTTACCTTAGGTTGCACCTCGCTTGTGACTGTGGGTGGTGGAGGTACAAAACGACGTTGTAATTTCTTCTTCATCTACTCCCATGTGTACATGAAGTGGTACTCAGTTTGACCACCAATCTTTGAACATCACCGATCGGTCTTTGTCCTTGCCATGGTCATCTTCTCATAAGGATCAAGGTCCTGTCTTTCAAAATAGCACTCCAACATATTAACCCATATAAAGTAGTCTAACGACGTACTCTCAGCGGTGAGTGGCAATATGTATGCAGGTAGTTGTTTCCCTTTGAGTTCAAATCTGCCCGTGATGACATCGTAATCTACCAACTTGAACAAACCTGTCATTGTTAGTAGAAAACAAGGAAACAAATCACAAATATATGTTCCTATCAACTACGAGGTGGGGTTTATCAAGTCACACACACTCAAACTTATACCAAGTTCTTACAAGTTCTTACCAATGCAGCAAGGAAATGGTACAACCGGTGGCTAGTTCGTGATACTCTCACTTGCGATTAGCCCAACGATTGCGAAGAACGACACCTGCTGAGTTAGTAGGAAGTGGAGCTTGGAAGGCTTCAATATGGTAGCAAGGATCACCAATAATCAAATCATTTAATGCAAGTTGAAAGATTGTTCAAAGTACTAGCCAATGTTGCTGATCCTAGCCTAATCAAAGCCTTATGCAGAGAAGTGTATATACACATACGCAACGATCAATGTGACTTGATGCAAGCAAGGGAAAACCTCACAACAAGTGCTAGGATAGACGTTAGCCAACTACTCAAACTTTTGTAAAGGGCACAAGATTGTTCGCACGACGTGGATCACAAAAGACAGCAATATCGGCGCAATGCAAACAACCCTCTAGATTGAGCAGAAACAATAGCTAGTCTCAAACGATGAAAAAGCAAAGTTTTATATGGCTTATATATGCTTGTTTGAAAGGTTTTGACGATATCTACAACTTTGCAGTTGAGGCTAACTCCAAATTCCGAAAGGAAGATTGAAGGAAACGGCAAAAACAGAAACCGAAAATTTACGACGCGAATTCGGGGCTGAAGATGGCAGATTTTGGGGCACCTGGAGGGTGACTAGTGGCTTACAAGGAAAATATGCGCCTCGTCATTAGCTTCGAAACAAGCACAAGAATGTCGAAAATGGACACAGTATGCAAAAGTTATGCCCGTTTTACTGAAGGTGTCTCGGATACGGAATTCTACTCGGACTCGAAACCATCTCGGGTTTAAATTTCAAAACTACTATATCTTTCAAACCCGTGGGCCAAACTTGTTGAAATTTTTTGTGGAAGCTTTTGGTTATATGTAGACGGTCTCCACCAATTTTCATGCACTTTTCTTTTCTCTTTTTTTTTCTACATGCTTTTTTGTTCTATCATTTGCCTCTTTCTCCTTCTAATATTTGGTCGGCCCTAAGGTTTGCCGTAAGTCGCAAATAACATCAATTCTCCCAAAAGATCACAGCAACCCTCTTTTTTCAGATGAACAACAGTACGATTTTTCTATTTTTGGTGCGGATTAGAGGAGTTCTAACCCACGAATTTTCTATTTTAGATGAAGAAACTAATAAGCCTAAAAGAATGATCAAGCGACGCAAAGGAAACACAAGATGCAACTAGACAAAGACTAACTAGACAATAACTAGAACTAGAAATCAGCAACTAGACACGACGATGCAACCAATGATTCAACAAGCAAAATACCGAAAAGAAAATTGCAATGGCTCAGATTGGTTCGGTATGGATGATAGATGCGAATTTTTTTAGGAAATTTTCTGGACTCTAGGTATGAAAAACAAATCTACTACTAAGGGTACTGATTTCTCACCGAAGAACTATAGCTCTGATACCACCTGATGAACCCGAAGGTCCTATTGTTGGCTCGATCTTTCGATGAGAACGATAAGTTCAGTAGTCGTCGCTCAACTCTCAAGATCCTGGCTACGAACACGCAAGGTTCGAAACCACACAACCGCTGCACTGATTGATAAGTTGTTATCAACCGTGCATGAATACCCGGATGACCTGACCACGAAGGTCAATTCCTGCATACACCGAAGAAGAGAATAATTTATTTTTCTTGTTGTGTAAAATAAATTTTGAAGATTTTCAACTAACGGCCATTCTAACTAGGTCACGACCTACGGTCGATATGGCTCTGATACCACTTTGTAAGACCCGAGATTAACATCCCAGATCTTCTGTGCGTAACTGAACTAGTCCCATGATCAGTGGCTAGCTCACACAGTAAACAAATGTGATAACACAACTATAAATGCTAAAAATTATTAATAAATAACAGAGTTGATTACAAGATAGTCTTACAGGGCAACATTAAATGAACACAGCGGAAGACGATGAAGAAGTAGTAGAGTCCAGCTGATCTGCCACAGGCAATCGACTGGGGTAGCAGCCTAGTCGTCACGATCCACACCTGAAGCAAAGTTCTTCTCCTCTGAAATTTGTTTGCATTAAGTAAGTATGAGCACAACTTCCGTGCTCGCAAGTTACACCCGTCAAATAACAGAATGACATGCATACATGGATGTAGCAAAGGAAGGCTTATAGAGTTATTTGTGCAAGAGCAGCATTTGACATTAAATTTAATACTAAGTTCAAAAGCTCAAGTTTTTATAAAATCTAAAATTGATTTTGAACTGATAAAGATAGTGTAGGCACCAACCTAACACCAACATAAACACGGGCACCAACCCGGGGCTTCAACCCATAACTTTTCTCATGGACACCCATCCATGTCAAACTGTTTTACCAAAAACATTTTGAAATCGAAATCTAACTTTGAGTGGCTTTGCCAGCATGTCCATGACCGTGGACACGTCTATTCGAATAGTTTTACACTCTGCAGAGGTTGTACAACTTTACCCACACGAGATAATCAACTTTTAATGTCCGTCTGACACACTTCCGAAGTTGTGCGACTAAGTGATCATCACGAGGCCTTTACAATGCATCATTCCACCATAGTCCTCCCTCGCTAAGGTTTCGCCCCCTTTGGACTACCCGTTCGCAGAGTTCAGGCCCCCTCTTGCGCTAGGTGGGACTAACAAGAGTCATGAAAGACTACCCACCGCATCAATAGGAACGACGATGATGGAACTTTGCAAATTAAATAGCCAAGTCCTGCCCATACAAGACATGTGGTAGTACGATGTGGCTTAGCAAGATGTGACTCGAAGACCGGTCCTTAACTAAACTGGGCGACAACCAACAGAACCTTGGGTCTCAACCTACCCAACTGAGCCCGTGCATAAACCTGCACCCACCAGACAACCATTTCGCCAAGTCCAAACCATCATTTTATTTCATTTTCTAAAGTTATTTATAAAACTCCCATGACACACCAATGCCAAGGGTTCTATTTAAACAATAATTGATTTTTGGTTGAAATTCCCCAATTGAAACATATTTGGCATATAAGCATAGCTAAGCACAATATTTTCCAAATGATCCTAGTCCATACTATTGTATCAACTAGGTTTTATCTAAGGTGACAATATGCTTGCTTCAATTACCAAAATTGGTCATACAAAGGATTTTAGGCAAAACTATAAATTTGAAAACAGGAATTTAAATTACTGAATATAAATAAGCATGCAGTAATAATTTAAAATAGAATTTAAATAATTTTAAATAATGGGTGCAAATATGATTAAGAATGTAACTTACCTTGCTCAAATAGTTGCTCTCAAACGGCGTCGAAATCTAACTCTCCGAAGTCGTCGAAATCTATACACGAAAATAAGCCAAATTCAAACTAAATTCAAATAAGATTCAAATTAACTCCAAATTGAATAATTTTGGTTTAGTTGGCTAGATCTTGAATTTAGATAAATTTAGAAATTTGAATGGGCTTAATCGGAGTTAGGATGCAAAAGATATGAGCTGTGGAAGTTTGAAATCCATGAAATAACCCTAAAAAGGTATTATTGGATTTTCTGGATTTATCTTTCTAAAGGAAAAGGGTTTTATGACGCAAGCATGACGTCAGCCCTGACAATTTCGGGTTTAAAAGAATTAAAAGGAAAACCTGACATGTGGGACCCACAAGTCAGTGACACGGTGTATGGTGGATTGGGTCTACGGGTTTTTGGTTCTAGGGTTGGGCTGGACTGTGCCACGTAGATGCTGACGCGGCGATGACTAGATCGACACGTGTGCGCCACGTAGGACTAGGGGCTGATGTGGCTGGTGAGGTGGCTCGCCACGTCAGTTGATGACGTCATTTTTCCGGTGACATTTTCGGGCGTGGCCGACAACGGCGAACGGCAGCAATTCACCGGTGGCGAGTGGTATCAGTAGGTAGCTGGGGTTATTGCGAACCTGAGGGTGCACTCCCGGGTGGTCGAGGACAACTGAATTGGCTGGCGACGAGCTTGAAGCGGCGGAGATGGTTCGGGCGTTGTCGGAACCCCGCACTAGTGACGCTCCAGCGAAGTGGGTGGATTCTTCGGGTAGCTCCTGCGATGGCGAACTCGGCGGTGGGCTCCACGACGGCGAGGCGGCGAAGGCGGTGGCAAAAATCGAGGTTTAGCCGACGGCGACCAAAACCCTAATCTTCAAATCGCGGCGGCGCTAGAGCTTTAAAGCAGCAGGACCTTGAGGGGTTGTAGTGCGGTGTGGAAGGCGACTCAAGGGGGTCTATTTATAGGGCCAAGGGGTAGCCGAGGGGCGAGATCGACGTGGAGGTCGTGCGCGTGAGGATCGCGGCGGTTGTGGCGAACGTGGTTGAACCACCGCGGAGAAAAGGGAAACATGGCCGGAAACGGGCGCGGTAAAGAAGGGCGGTTTGAATACGTGCAATCGTGTGGGGGATAGGAGGCGTAAATGGCGGCGTTAACGGAACTCCCGTGTGCATCCATGGCGGTGGTCTTGGGTGTGGCGGAGGAGGAAGAAGGTGGGGAAAAGAAGGTGCGAGACCGTTGGATTTTGATCCGACGGTGAGAGAAAAGAAAAGAAATGAAAGGGAAAAAGAGGGGCGCGTGTCGACCATCCGATGTAGATCAGACGGTCCATGCTGCGGTGTCATTCGGACGTCCGAAAGTCCTCTCAAGATCAAACCGTCCACTTTCAATCCAATGGTCCACACCGATTAAGTCTTTTGGAAGGTCCGAACGTGCTTTCAAAATCTATCCGTTCGTTGTAAATCCAACGGTTGAGAATGAATGGAGATGTAAACGCGTGGGTGCGCATGAGAGGGAGGTGCTGACGGGTGGGCTCGTCGCGTCAGAGAGAGAAAGAGGGAGAAGTGCGGCGCGCGAGAGGCTGACAGCGGGCCCCGCTGTCAGTGAGAAGAGGGTGGGAGCGTGCGGGTGAGTGGACCAAATGGGCCACGTGCGCGCGAAAGAGGATGGGCTGAGCTAGGGTTTAGGCCTAAGGGAGTTTTGGGATTTTCTAATGATTTAGCAATTAAAATAATCCAGATAATTCAAAATAGCTTTTAGAAAATAGCAAAACAAGTCCAAAAATGATGGAAAATTCACAGAAATTCTCAAAGACATTTAGGACTTAAATAAAATATTTTCAACTTAAAGTTGGCTTTTTAATTTTGCAAATAAATTACTTTGGCTTTAAAATATTTAGGAAAAAGCTTTTAAAATTCCAGAAAAATCACAAAATTAATTAATTTTTCCTTTTAAACTTTTAATCCAATAAAACTTCAGAAAACTCAAATAAATTTTACTTTTGATTTTTAAAATTTCAAAAAAAAAAATCAAATAAAGCAATGAAACTCTATCAAATTTCAGAAAATCCAATAAAATGGTAACTTTATTTTATTTTATTTTGGTAACAACACTTTGGGATGTTACAACTTTGCTTATTGCAATACCATGATCTTTTGTCACCCCAGCTTGGTTGATTAATAGTTGGTATTATCGTAGCACCAACGTGGGTTGATTAGATTCGAATAGTTTGCTTAGTCATGCAACGAGTCATTAATATCATTTGAGTTGCAGATATAAATATGACTAAATGATTATGGAATTTTGTGTAAAAACTATGTGTTGTATACTGTTACTCGTTGATGGCATGTGTCGCACTTAACTAACAGGGTGGAGAAAGATTTAGACTAAGGTGAGTGGATGGTACTATGTGATTGGGAAATATGAATCATGGTAATGTAGTTAGAAACTGGCAGTCTCGCCTTGATTAATTAAGAACTTAACTTTGTGCGCCATTGAACTGAGCCACAACTGCACAACTATATGCCTGGTATGGGACGGGCCTAACCTAGTAAGCTATGGAGTCTTGATGTTGGTTACTCAGACATATAGTTTAAGTTGTGAGACAGGGTGGAGGTATGTTTATGTCTGTGTAGCGATTCACATTTATGAGTGGTTCGCCGTCTTCAGGTCCAACGATGTGTGACAGGCTAACCACCCGTGTGGGGGTTGGTGCTAGCAATGAGCACAACGGGAGTGTCAATTGTTGAGATGATGTTTTAGAACAATTTTGTTATGATTGGTGCTAGCTACACTAGTTATATCGTGTGGGTAAAATGTATTACCTCTGCAGAGTGTTAATAATCTATTCGAATAGCTGTGTCCGTGGTCATAGACATGCTCGGGGATTTCACTTGAGGGGTAGATCTTCAATAAAAACATTTGGGATGGGACAGCTGTGTGGGATAACTTATGCAGCTGTGTGAAATAAATTGATTAGGCTATGTGTTTTTGTGAAAATACTTGTTAAAATTATTATTGTTTATTTGTTTTGAATTATGTTTTCAATCTATTATTTGTATTCAATTGCAAATATTGCTTTATTGCAAAATAACCATGGAAGCCATTTTCTTTGTAATAAGCCTTCATCTATAATTGTATTTTGTGGTACAACTTGTTGAGTAATCGGAGTACTTATTCTTGCTGCAATCATTCAGCTAACGTGGAGAAATCGTCACCTACCTTTGAGGAGGAGCTTTGCGAGGATGGTGATCGTTAGGGCTTGATCCCAGTCGGTTGTCTGTGGCTGGTCGATAGGTTTTCACTGGGGTTGCTTTCATTCTACTGCAATTACTTTATTTAGTATTAGCCCTGCGTGGCTTAATAAATTGTAAACTCGATCATAAGGTCAAAACGCTATTTATCTAATCAAATCAATCATTTATTGTTATATTCGTCTCGTGTGGAAAGATATTCATCTATATTGACATTATGTGTACTAGCTTAATCCTGGACTAGTGCATTATACACAGAGAGTCTATAATTGCATTTTTGGGTCCCGACACCTTATTGTAACATCCTGGAATTTTATATGTGAATTATTATATAAAAAATTAATGAAGTAGTCCTTTTGGGCCTAATGGGCCATTGGTGGGCTAATTACATCTAATCCTAGCCCTAATCAGCAACCCTGTTTATCCTACGCCTAATTTCCCTGTGCTTAGGATGAAACGTCGCCGTCTTTAACTAGTCATATTTCTTTCCTTGCGTTCTAGGGCATCACCATGCATATCCATGTTCTGTGCAGCAGATTGCACCGCCGTGCATGCATGCATGCTACTCGTGCAAGTGCGCTGCCACTGCCTTGGCAAGGCCCTTGCCTCTCACATGTGCATGGACGCGGTTGCCGCGGGAGCGCTGCCTTGCATGCTGCCGGCCGTAGCCGCCGAGTGATGCTCTAGCCCTCGGTCGCAGCCGCCGCCTCCATCACCGAGACACCGCTACTGCGCTGAGCACCACCGCTGGCCTAGCGATGCCCCTGCTGCCCTACCAATGGCCAAGCGTGTGCCTACGCGCATGCATGCAACCTTGCCAAGCCTGCTGCTATGCTGCATGCTGCCAGCCTACCTACTTGTGCAAGCCTGTTGCTACAGCTAGATAATGGCTAGATTGTTGTTGCCTTGCAATGCACATGCATATTGGATAGCAGCCAAGAGAGAGAGAGAGAGAGAGAGAGAGATTGGAGGAAGGAGGTTGAAGGTGTTGCAGCTAATCAAGGGAGAACCAAGAAGGCCAAGAAGATAAGGAGGCAAGGTCTGGAAGGGGAAGAAGGAAGAAGAAGGAAAGAAGGGAGGAAGAGAAGGGTTAGCGCGGGATTTCGTGATCGTCGTCGTGTCCTTTAAGGGTAACGAGCTGAAAACCCTTAGATGGCCCTAGATTAGTTGTTGTTCAATTCATGGATCGATCGGTCCATGGGAAGTGTAGTTTTCTGTAAGCCCTAGTTCATCAAGTTGCGACACAGAACTTTTCGGGGGGGGGGGGGGCAATTAAAGGTATTCCAGCTAAGATTTAGAGTTTTGTCCAATTATAAAATATGTATATAATTTTGTTAGCTTTCAGAGAAGGTCTAGATCACTAGATTCGGAGTAGTGAGCAAAACGTTATGGCCTCAGGAAGGTAGCTATCCAGAATTCGGGTGTCGTTAGTAGAGATCGTGTAGATGTGCTTTTTCACCTAGTAAATGAAAGAACTAAAATTTGGTGATAACTTGAATTAGCTAGAAAATTTTGATTAGTTTTCAGAACTAGTATCATTCATATCTTTTCAACTTTTAGAATTAAATATACGAAATTGTGAAGCAGTCTGTCCTGACAGATTCTAAAACAATCTTCGGGGAAGGAAACAAGGGAGAAAACGGTAGAATCAGAAGTTCGTCATAACTTGGAAGTTGTAGGAAATTGCGTCAGGATCCGAGAAAGTATTGGTTTTCAAGATTTGGAGTTCATATAAATTAGAGCCGTTTTACTACTGTAACAACGGGTAGTGTGTCCGGTAGATTTGGGTTAATTTGGTCGGTTTGGCGTAAATATGCGAGGGCGATTAGTGTAATGTTGGTGCTGTGATAATGTGATCTTGAAATTATTTTGAATTATTTGTTCAGGGAGCGTGGACTCTAGTGCCCTACCGCCACCTCGCTATCCGACTCCGAAGGAATAAAGTGGCAAGTACATAATAGAGTGGTGAACAACAGGTTGTTCACCGTTGTCATTGATATTACTTATTATGCTTTCATTAAGCTTATTCTTATACATGATATTGATGATATTGATTTAATGAGATTGTGATATTGAGATATTGAGTTAATGAGACGAGTTATGTAAATGATTAATTATGATGTTGCATTATTTATATTCATCATGATAAGAGTGCACAAACGACACCGGTGAGAAATTCATGTAACTATTCCGATGAGATCGGTGAGAAAGATATATGACTAGTCCGAAGTGCTCTAGATAAAGTCTTACATTTGTAGGGACTAGTTGAAGTCCTACAATGTAGGGATCCCATCCTAACGAAGATGGGGGAAGAGTGTGTCATCAACGGGTGAACACTCTACTATATCGATATCAGTTGGTGAGATGCATACGAGCATGAGAATGATGGTGCATCAGAATATATGAGTAAATTGTTAAATTGTGCAAATTTATCTATATGGAATATGACTTGTTTATTTGAGTATGAAAATGGCATTAAATAAATAGATGATGATGATGATAACCTTGATTATGGTTGATAAACTGTTGTTTATGGCTTTATTATGTATTTGCTCAGTCTTGGACTCACTCTTGCTTTATTATTATTTTTAGGTGACCGCTGACAACATTTCACTTAGAAAGGGCTAGCGCACTTGGAACCACAAACTCATACTCAATTACTTGATTCATTAGACATGAGAACCTTTATTGTAAAGTGATGAATTATATGTAGGACTTGTTAGTTTTGAATTGCCTTAGATGATAGGTTGGAGTTGAATATTCATTCAATATATTTTATTCGATTGGTTTTGCATTATTCTTGGATTATTATCTTGTTATGCTTCCTAGAGATTAATTATCTATGATGGTTACATCATTATACTTGTTTTAATGTGACCCATGGGCGGGTAATTTACTGTAAAATGACGTCAAAATTGATAGTTTGCGTAGTTAGTGACATTATGGGCTCCGTGTTAGGCCGAGGTGTTACATTTATGTCGTAATCCACCTTATAGTCGTAAGGTTTGCTACGACCAGGTCTACTTGTGATCACCCTATAGTTGATAAAACCCACAGACAGGTGGACCTTATTGACTAGGGACTCTGTACACTACGCTCATTCACGTGTGGCAGTTAATACATATGCAGTTTATCCCTGACATAACTGAACATAGTTCTCTTTGTCTCTAGCATAACCGTATGGTAAACATGTAAGAGGATGTCTCTCTGACAACAACCGTAACCAACGTGTGTATTCAAGGTGTAACATCCCAATTTTAGGCTTGTGTTTCAAATGTAAGAAAATGAGGGGAAATTAAAACTTTTTCTTACATCTTGCATTTCCTGTGTGCTCTGGACAATTGTTGTAAAGAGATTATGGGAATACAAAGATCACAAGTCATTTCGACCCACATCTTATTCTTCTTAGTCATCCTTGTTCCATCTTGTGATAATCTCCTGGAAATATTTTTCCTAAATTCTTGGGTTGGTATGTGACTCCTCTGGAAAATTCCACAATTTTTAGAAATTGTTTGGATCTTTGTTGGAGGAAGTCAACCCAATTCAAAATCTAGTCAAACCTTGGACCAGCACCTTGTTAAATTTTTGGAGGAAAAAGCATAGCACAAAAGCCTCTGAAAATTTTATGCTAGGTCCTCGTTTGAGTCAGCCAACTCCTGTAAAAATTTCGTAAATTTCGGAGTCGGTTTGCTGCCTCGAACATTTCTCCAAAAGCAGCTCCTTCTAAAACCGGAAAAACTAAATCGGTTGAGTCAGACTCGGGCTCGGACCCGAGCCCAACTCAACCGACTTGGTTGGACCACGTCGCCAGCGCCGCACTCGGGCCCTAGCTGTTGCGTGCGCAAGCTGAGTCGTTGGATCTCCATCCAGCCGCTCACGACCTCCCCACTGACCGAGGACCTCTTGGCGCCCTCGGCGCCTCGGGGTGGTCAAGCCACTGGATGTCCGTCGTGGGGCTCACGACCTCCCGGACCTCCTCGCCGCGCAAGACCTCCCCACCTCGGCGATTCTTGGGCGTCGGGACCTCCCCGAGCACATCTGGGACGTCCAGGACCTCTCCTCGGCTCTGTTTCTCTTCCTCACGACCTCCTGGAGGTCTGGTCATCATGGTTTTCCCGCACCCGTGCGTGTGTCAGGGTCAGAGCAGTTGGGGGCAGTGAGATGTCACCTTTTGCCTCTTGTCAACGGCTCTTTCTACTGACATGCATTTATTGCCGATCGGCTTTAACCTCAAAGTCTTCACCTGCTCTGCCACTTGTCCTGTCGTGCGTGCCGTTGGCAGGGGCATGGTTCTTGCTCACAGTAGGTTGCCCTAGCCCTTGCCAAGCTCCCAGGCTATACATAGCCTGAAAACTTCCTCTCCTTTTCCTTTTCGTTCTTGGCTGTGCTTGAGCTCCCTCAGTTGAGTGGTCCTCAGACTCAAACCCCCAAGAACACCACCACCCCGAAACCTCCATTGTCACCCTTGGAGCTCCCTGCCGAAGCTCGAGCTCCAGTGGTTCCATCAACGTTCTTACTGTTTTCTTGTCATCTCGAGCACCTCGAGCATTCTCTAACTTGCTTTGTGGTTGTCCATCGCAGGTGGTCAAGTTGGGAGGCGCTTGTCGGGTCGAGGTCGTCTTCTTCTCCTTCGCGGCAAACACATCACCGCGGGACTTCATCGACCTTCTCCAAGTCCCTCCGTCTTCCTCCGGACCTTCCTACACTCGGGTGAGTTTATTTTAGCCTCCTAGAGCTCGGCGCGTGTTAGGTTAGGTCATAGCGGCCTTTTCATATTTTCGGTTTTGTCAAAGGCTTGCTCACCGCTCCTCTCGGCTCGCCGGCGTTCAAAATCGTCACCGCCGTCGAGTGTCTCCGTTAGGTCCGCGCTATTGTGAGCATGGTGTGCTCTTGGTTCCCGCGGCGTGGCCTCGACGCCGGCGCGTGAGCTCGTTTTGGTGCTCGGGCGTTTTGCGTGTCGTTACTCGGACGGGAGTTGTGATCTAATGATTGGCATTAATGTCGATGCGAGGATGTTTAATGCTGTCCGAGATTGCTCTCTAAAGGTGTTTTGCAAGCAAAGCGTGCGTACCACTAAGTCCCCGACCTCCTAGGCGTATTCATAGCCGTTAAGACCACCTCGGTTAGATCTGTACCATAGATGGCTTTCTGCGTAAATTTCTAAGTCCCGGGACCTCCTTAGTTCTATCTCACCTTAAAGACCTCCCGGGATTAGCTCTTAGCCGTTAGATCGGCTCTGTGTTAAATCTTTCGCACTAGGACCTTCCTGGTTAGATCCTAGCCGTTTAAGACCTCTTGGAACTCCATCCGAGCCACTAGGACCACTCTGCAAAAAGACCTCCTCGTGGTCCTTTGTAAAAACCACCCTGGACCTCCACCGAGGTCCTCTTTGCAAAAGACCTCCCTTGGTCATTTTGCAAAGACCACCTCGAGACCACCCTCGGGTCGTCCTTGTAAAAGCCACCACCGGCCTTTTACAAAGAAAACCCCGCCTGACCTCTTAGGCTCAATCGACCGTTCACGACCTCCGGATTAGATCGGCGTTAGATCTCTTTTGTCAAATCCTTAGCGCTCGGACCTCCCTCGCGTCGATCGGACCGTTCAAGACCTCCCAGTCTAATCCCGAACCGTCCGGATCTCCTCCGATAAAACCCTATCGCTTAGGACCTCCCGAGAAGATCTTGGCCATCAAGACCTCCTCGTGTCAATCCCACCGATCAAGACCTCCTCTCAAGATCTTGACCGTCTAGGACCTCCTCCTCTTGATCCGTAGCGTTAGGACCTCCTCCTCTGGTCTAAACCGTTAGATTTAGATTTAACGGGTTAGACCTCCTTCTGTGGTTTAGCCGTAGAACCTCCCTCGGAGATCTAGACCGTTGGGACCTCCTCGTGAGATTCGACCGTCCCGACCTCTTTCCTGGATTTAAAGCCTTAGGACCTCCCCTAGTGCTCGGGATGCGGATCTCGTCGGACGGTCCACGACCTCTGATAGGCGCATAGACCTCCTTGCGTGCGGCGTACGCACCGGTCGTGATCGTTGGATCGATCTCAACGATCCGACCTCCCGAGTCGGGAGAGGAGGTCTTGTGCGCGGCTGTGCCGAGGCTCGTGGCCGTCGGATCTTGATCTAACGGCCACGACCTCTCCTTTGTCTTCTAGTTCGGTTGGACCTCCCGAGAGCTCAAAGTTTCCTAAGTCTTTTCTTTGTTTCAAATTTCAAAAGTGCATAACTTTGTCATTTAACTCCTTTTGAATGATTCCAGTTCTTTGTAGCTTTGTTATAGTATGAACTTTAATCGAGAATGAAATTAGGCCACTGTGTTGTAGCAAAAATGATTTTAATAGCATGATCTTGTTTAATGAAAAATGAGGTCTAGGAATTCATGGAAAATTTGTAAAACACATAACTTCCTCTCTGTAGTTGCAAACTAAGCAAACTCAACCTGTAAATTTGGCTGTAGACATGCTTTAATTTGATCTAGGCTTTGTCTTTATTCATGTTCTGAGAAATGATATATGCTAGTTGTAGAACTTAGAAAAATCATAATTAAATCATCTTAACTCCAAATGACCTAAAATTTTATATGGGTTACCACAATACCAGTAGGTAGCTACCATAAAAATTTCAGCTTCAAAATCTTTCTAGAAAATATTTTTGCTACAGATGCTAATTATGGTAGAAAATGAGTTTTGAAGTAATATCTTTTGCCACAAATCCAAATTAGGTTTTCCAGTTTCTATGTCTTGGTATATTTGTATTCTACCTTGTGTATAAATTTCGTTGTATTTGGATGATGTTTGCTTGCTCTTTTGTTTAAGTGTTGCTCGTCTTATTGGTTGTTCTTGGTTCTTTTGCCTTTCGCTTAGGGTTCGACATTTGCGGTAACCCGAGAACGACCCTCCGCAACAAATTGAGCAACGACAAGCGAGCAAGCGGTTTGATCATGTTAATCCCAGTATTTTAAGTATTTATGTTGATTACAAATTCTATGTATGCATTGCTACTTTGTTTTAATAGTTGGCCTAGTAGATGCATTTCCTTAGCAAATGATTATCCTCTACTACCATGAGCCTAGGTTACTTGCTGTGATTTAGAGTTCGTGGATGGGCTCTTGTCACTTAGTAGTTGCGAATTGATTGCTTAGCCATGCTTAGTTTCGGTAGAAATGGCGGTTATCGACTTGTCGATAACCTTGATCACACAAAACTTATTATGATTTATGATTTCCACCTTGTGCCATGTCTACTTATGAAAACTAAAACTAAAAACAAAATGATTTAGACTTGGGCACAATGGTATGTTGGTGTGATTTTTGGGTGTGATCGAATGGTGCACGAGTCAACAAGGACCGAACATCTTGTTACACTAAACCAAGCATTTTAGCGTGCTAACCACATTAGAGGGTATGGGACCTCTCTTGACTTAGTACTTTGGCGTGTATTGGCTCAGTCGCAGGAGTCGCGGGAGGGATGGTGTTGGGAGCATTGTAGTGTCCGAAGGTTTCCCCGTAACGGTGGTTGTCTTCGACTTGCAATGTAAGCGTATGGGTTTCTATCCATACGAGCAGCTCGTAGTTAATACACAAGATTGGAAATGTCTCGTAGGACTTAGCCGTACAAACATACCTTCTAAGTGTGCTTTGTGGCTTAAAGGCGATCGAAGTGTGGGTACATTGGTACACCCTGCGAGGTTAAAACTATTCGAATAGCCTCGTCCTAGGTTATGGACACGTTTGGCAAGGTCTTTCAAGAGTTAGACTACAACCTTTTAAATTAAAACTTGATGGGTGGTACGAATCGGGATTAGTGCTATGTTGTGGTGACTATTGGGTTAGTCACTTCGGTGGTTACTTATTGGTATCTTTACTTATCATTACTTTGATAACAAAATAAATTTGCAAACTTGCTTTTAAAATGTATTACAAGATTGCAAATAAACTTGGCTTCATGCAAAATGAGACATACAACCTCCACCTAAATAAGCTTGCATGTAGTTTATGAATAGGTGCTATTCCACACGTCGATCTTGCGGGTACAAAGACAATCTTTGTACTCGGTTGCTATGCTTAATTGTTTTGTTGCAGAGGAAGAAGGTGAGCAGAGGCCTCACTTTTGTGAGTGTGTTGTGGTAGCTAGCGGGCGACTAGCTTGGCGGCCGGCGGTTGCCTTGTGGGTTATGTGGCTAACCGGTCGACTTTTGTTTTAGCCATCTTATGGCGCTTTTGCTTCATTGTCATCCTTGTATGTTGCTCTATTTGGCGGTCGGCTCTCTTTTGTAATAACTTTACTTATTGTATGTCGTTGTTGAACTTAGTGATGTATGTGTATGGAATTGATGTGTAATTTTGTGATGATGTGCATATGTCTGCATTCAGGAAGCATATGTCCATCGAGGCTTAGAATGTTTAATTAGTAACACTAGAACCATTTGGAGGTTAAGTGTTACTAGTTAAATATTCAGGTCCTCACAAGTTGGTATCAGAGCCATACTGACCGTAGAAACCCCTAGCTTGGTCGCCTCTAGGATATTTTGAAAACTTACTTTCAAATAGTTTATGAAAACTTAAGTAAGTGCTCTAATTTTGCTCCTTACCTATCTTAGCTTGCTCATCTCACCTTACCCTCACTTAAGTTTGAAAAAGTTGTACCTCTCTTCCTTTCAAAAATTAGCCTCTATCGATTAACTTGGTTTTGGGAGAACCATGAGAGCTTGGAGAAAGAAATTTGGACAGCTAGCTAGTGGTTAGAAATTAAGGTAGGAAATGAGAGGTAAATTCAACTAAAACTTGTGGGAATAAAAGGGGTAAGAAGTGATATGAAATTAGCTAAATGCCTATACTCTATTAGGTGGTTATACCTTGATTTTTGGACTGTTTTGAGCTGGAAGTGAATGCTGGAATTTTGGGCCTTCTTAAACGATTGCTCGTTCTTCCATACGGGTTGGTCGTTTCGGAAAGTTGATTCGGTGACTTGTGGTCTCATGCTCTTTTGTGGCTATTCTTTGGTCATTTTAACTAAGTTTGGATTTCTGTGCTCTTGGGTCTTGATCTGTATCTAACTTGTCTTAGTGAATCAGGATGGCTGGTGGGACACGTAGCGGCCGGAATCAGCCGGGTAGTCCCGACGAGGAGCTTCCCCCTCCTCCGACCATGGCGGAAGTCCTCATGCAAATCGAACGCAATCGTTCGGAGGACCGCAGGGTGTTGGAGGTTATCGCCAGGAACACCTCCACTCCCTCTGGTGCCTCTGGATCTGGAGGTGGGCACCAGACGCGTGGGGGGCTTGCGGAGTTCCTCCGCACGCAGCCTCCTACCTTCTCCGGTCAGGATCCTTGGGCGAGACGGCTGGCTGCGTGCGGTTGGCGAAGCTCAACGTTGCTCGATGCCGAGGCGAGGCGGGCACTTTTCGCATCCCATCGGTTGGAGGGTGCGGCACTCTCATGGTGGGAGAATTTCCTCGCCATGCGGCCGCGGGACACGTGGTCTCGTGGGAGGAGTTCGATCGACTTTCCGTCGGGCCCATGTCCCCGCCGGCTGATGAAGTGAAGAAGAAGGAGTTCCTTGCGCTCAAGCAGGGCGCAAATCATCACCGAGTACCTCCATGAGTTCAACCATTTGGCGAGGTGCGCTCTGTGAGGTGGCCACCATGAGGCCAAGCGGGAGAAGTTCATGGAGGGTTTGTGCGAGGAGCTTGGGACAAGCTCTCTGTTGTGGACTTCACGACTTCGGACCTTGGTGGACAAGGCCATCATCGCCGAGCACAAGGCGAGGCGGCTGGCGAAGTCCGCAGCGCAAGTGGGAGGCCCGGCCGTCGCGCAGCCGGCCTCGTTCGTCCCGAGTTGGGCTGCACGGTGGCCCGTTCTTTGGCTTCACCACCGCCGAGGCTTTCGGCACGGCTCCCCGTCCTCCGCAGGCCGTGACTCGATCACGTGCGCTGCGACCAGCCAGCAGGTGTTCCCGCAACCCGCGGCCGGCGTCACCGCTTCTCGCCACAACAAGGGCCACTACGCGAGTAGTTGTCCTAAGAAGCTGGAGCGGCCCCTCGTCCTAATGGAGGACGCGGCAAGGGAGTGGTCACCCACGACCGAAGACCCGGGCTTGGGAGCGGCCGAGTCAACCACATCTCGGTGAGGAGGCACGTGAGGCGCCGGCGTGGTGTTGGGTGCGCTCCTTGTTAATTTGCGTCCCCTACGCTTTATTTGACTCGGGGCTTCACATTCTTTTATTTCGAGGTCTTTTCTTTTGATTGTGGACTTCACTGTGTTCCTTTGGGGATTCCACTTCTGATTCGCTCTCGGGTTCGGAAATGAGAGACCAAGTATCTTGGGTGTTCCTATCCACATCGAAGGAGTGGGATTCTTGGCGAATCTTATCCTACTCGACTCGACGCTTGGATGTGATTCTTGGCATGGATTGGTTGTCCCAACACTTGGGGCAAATCGATTGTGCGGAAGATTGTCTACCTCACGATCCTTGGTGAACAGGTTGGGTTTTCACCGCGATTCGGGAGCCCCATCTTTATGCCCTTGAAGCAAAGCGGCATTGGAGATCCGGGATGTTCCCACAGTATGTGAGTTCGTGGATATCTTTCCGAAGACTTGCAGGCATGCCACTGTTCGAGATCCGAGTTTGTGATAGAGTTGCTTTGCCGTGCATCCCTCTATTTCTAAGAGGCCGTATCGCATGCCTCCTAATGAGTTGGAGGAGTGAAGAAGCAATCGGGTGAGCTGCAAGAGAAGGGTTTTATCCGTCCTAGCTCATCTCCTTGGGGTTGTCGATTATCTTTGTGAAGAAGAAGGACAAGACCTTGCGCATGTGCGTTGATTACCGTCCGCTTAATGAGGTGACGGTGAAGAACAAGTATCCTTTGCCCGGATTGATGATCTCTTGATCAATTGGCCGAGCACGAGTCTTCTCAAGATTGACTTGAGATTGGGCTATCATCAAGTCGAGGATCGGGGCCGAGGATATTCCTAAGACGACCTTTGCTACTCGTTATGGCCTTTACGAGTACACCGTCATGTCTTTTGGGTTGACTAATGCTCCTGCTCTATTCATGAACCTAATGAACTCAATATTCATGGAGTATTTGGATAGGTTTGTGGTGGTGTTCATCGATGATATCCTTATCTACTCCAAGAGTGAAGAAGAGCATGCTGATCATCTTCAGCTCGTGTTGGGCAAGCTGCGCGAACACCAGTTATATGCCAAATTCAGCAAGTGTGAGTTCTGGTTGAAGGAAGTGGCATTTTTGGGCCATGTTCTTTCAGCGGGAGGTGTGGCTGTGGATCCTAGCAAGGTCAGTGATGTGCTATCTTGGGGTCAGCCCAAGTCAGTCACGGATGTGCGGAGTTTTCTTGGTTTGGCTGGCTACTATCGCGCTTCATCGAGAACTTCTCCAAGATTGCAAAGCCTATGACCGAACTGCTCAAGAAAGACAAGAAATTTGAGTGGTCATTGCTTGTGATGTGAGTTTTGGGAACTCAAGAAGCGGTTGACCTCATTGATGCTTGTTCTCCCGATATTCACAAGAGTTTTGATATCTTTTGTGATGCTTCTCGTCGGGGTCTTGGTTGTGTTCTTATGCGGGAGGGCAAGGTTGTGGCCTATGCATCGCGGCGATTGAGGCCTCATGAACTCAACTATCCTACTCATGACTTGGAGTCACCTTTGTGGTCCATGCACTCAAGATTTGGCGGCATTATCTGATTGGTAACCGTTGTGAGGTGTATTCCGACCACAAGAGCTTGAAGTACTTGTTCACCCAGCCAGATCTGAACCTCAGGCAAAGAAGATGGTTGGAATTGATCAAGGATTACGACATGGGTATTCAGTACCATCCGGGCAAGGCCAATGTCGTTGCGGATGCACTCAGTCGGAAGGTGTATTGCAACATGTTGATGCTCCAAGAGCAGCAGCCTGCTCTCATTTCAGAATTTCAGCGCCTTAATTTGGGTTTAACCGAGCATGGTTCCCTTGCTACCTTGGTTATGCAGCCCACCTTGGTGGACCAAATCAAGGCGGCACAGCAGACAGATGCCGGTGTGAGCCAGATCCAGCAGAACATCAAGGATGGGATAGCCAAGTGCTTTTCAGAGGACGAGCACGGCGTTGTGTGGTTTGGGCAGCGTCTTGTGGTTCCTAAGGTCATGGCATTGCGGGATTTGATTCTCCGCGAAGCCCATGATTCTCCTTTGTCCATCCATCCCGGGGCTACCAAGATGTATCAGGACCTTCGTCAGAGGTTCTGGTGGACCCGAATGAAGCGCGAGATTGCCAAGTTCGTTGCCGAGTGCGACGTGTCTTTGTCGTGTGAAGGCGAACATCGGCGTCAGCGAGTCTTCTTGACCTTTGCGGTGCGAGTGGAAGTGGGATTCCGTTGGCATGGACTTCATCACCGGATTGCCCGCTCGTCCAAGGGAATGATGCTATTTGGGTCGTGATCGACAGTTGACTAAAGTGGCACATTTCCTTCCGTCAAGACTTCGGCCGTGTGGGGCCTTTGGCGAACTTTATGTCTCGAGGATTGTGAGTCTTCACGGTGTACCAAAGACGATTATTTCGATCGTAGTGCGCTTTTCACCTCGCGGTTTTGGCATAGTCTGCAGAGGCTATGGGGACCGCCTTCATTTCGATCTGACCTTTCATCCTCGGTGATGGCGGACGAGCGAGTCAACCAAGTGTTTGGAAGATATGCTCGTGCTTGTGTTCTTTCCTATGGGAAGAAGTGGAGAAATGCCTACCATTTGCTTTGAGTTCTCCTACAACAACGACTTTCAGGCTAGTCTTGGCATGGCACCATTTGAGGCTTTGTATGGGAGGAGGTGCGAACCCGTTGAACTGGTCGAGATCGCGGCGGCGCGATTTTCGGTCGGTTCGATCAATGAGGCCGAAAGTCGAGTTCGATTGATCGCGAGCATCCGTATGCACGCCCGATCCGGACAAAGAGCTATGCGGATCGTCGTCGCCGTGAGTTGAGCTTTGAGCCCAATGACTTTGTGTATCTCAAAGTCTCACCCTTGAAGGGCCATCAGCGTTTTGGCATCAAGGGCAAGTTGGCTCCTCGATATGTTGGGCCTTATCGTATCGTCGAGAGTTGGAGCGATTGCATCTGATTGGAGCCGCCACCGCACTTGAGGGTGCATGATGTGTTCCATGTTTCACACACGAAGAAGTGCCTCCGTGTCCCAATCGAGAAACTCCGTTGGAGGTTCTCGATGTGCGGGAGAATTTGACCTACCGCGAGCATCTGTTCGCATTCTTGAGAATCGAGCGGAGAACAAGGAACCGTGTCATCAAGTTCCTTAAGGTTCGATGGTCAAATCATTACGAAGATGGGGCGACTGGGAGCGGGAAGATCACCTTCGTGCAGATTTTCCTTCTTTCTTCTCAGAGTAAACGGAATCTCGGTCGAGATTCTTGTAAGAGGAGAGTTGTAACATCCCAATTTTAGGCTTGTGTTTCAAATGGAAGAAAATGAGGAAATTAAAACTTTTCTTACATCTTGCATTTCTGTGTGCTCGGACAATTGTTGTAAAGAGATTATGGGAATACAAAGATCACAAGTCATTTCGACCCACATCTTATTCTTCTTAGTCATCCTTGTTCCATCTTGTGATAATCTCCTGGAAATATTTTCCTAAATTCTTGGGTTGGTATGTGACTCCTCTGAAAATTCCACAATTTTTAGAAATTGTTTGGATCTTTGTTGGAGGAAGTCAACCCAATTCAAAATCTAGTCAAACCTTGGACCAGCACCTTGTTAAATTTTTGGAGGAAAAAGCATAGCACAAAAGCCTCTGAATATTTTATTCTAGGTCCTCGTTGAGTCACCAACTCTGTAAAAATTTCGTAAATTTGAGTCGGTTTCTTGCCTCGAACATTTCTCCAAAGAGCTCCTTCTAAAACCGGAAAAACTAAATCTGGTTGAGTCGGACTCGGGCTCGGACCAGCCCAACTCAACCGACTTGGTTGGACCACGTCGCCGCGCCGCACTCGGGCCCTAGGCATTGCGTGCAAGCCGAAGTCGTTGGATCTCCATCCGGCCGCTCACGACCTCCCCACCGACCGAGGACCTCTTGGCGCCCTCGGCGCCTCGGGTGGTCAAGCCAGCTGGATGTCCGTCGTGGGGCTCACGACCTCCCGGACCTCCTCGCCGCGCAAGACCTCCCCACCTCGGCGATTCTTGGGCGTCCGGGACCTCCCGAGCACATCCGGGACGTCGGGACCTCTCCTCGGCTCTGTTTCTCTTCCTCACGACCTCACGGAGGTGCGGTCATCATGGTTTTCCCGCACCGTGCGTGTGTGTCGAGTCGAGCGGTTGAGGCGGTGAGATGTCACCTTTGCCTCTTGTCAACGGCTCTTTCTCGACATGCATTTATTGCCGATCGGCTTTAACCTCCAAAGTCTTCACCGCTCTGCCACTTGTCACATCGTGCGTGCGTTGGCGAGGGCATGGTTCTTGCTCACGATGGGTTGCACTAGCCCTTGCCAAGCTCCCGGGCTATACATAGCACAAAACTTCCTCTCCTTTTCCTTTTCGTTCTTGGTCGTGCTTGAGCTCCTCGGTTGAGTGGTCCTCGACTCAAACCCCAAGAACACCACCACCCGAAACCTCCATTGTCACCCTTGGAGCTCCTGCCAAGCTCGAGCTCCAGTGGTTCCATCAACGTTCTTACTGTTTTTCTTGTCATCTCGAGCACCTCGAGCATTCTCTAACTTGCGTGGTTGTCCATCGCAGAGGTGGTCAAGTTGGGAGGCGCTTGTCGGGTCGAGGTCGTCTTCTTCTCCTTCGCGCAAAAACACATCACCGGGACTTCATCGACCTTCTCCAAGTCCCTCCGTCTTCCTCCGACCTTCCCTACACTCGGGTGAGTTTATTTTAGCCTCCTAGAGCTCGGCGCGTGTTAGGTTAGGTCATAGCGGGCCTTTTTCATATTTTCGGTTTTGTCAAAGGCTTGCTCACCGCTCCTCTCCGGCTCGCCGGCGTTCAAGGTCGTCACCGCCGTCGAGAGTGTCTCCGTTAGGTCCGCCGCGCTATTGTGAGCATGGCTGTGCTCTTGGTTCCCGCCGGCGTGGCCTACGACGCCGGCGGTGAGCTCGTTTTGGTGCTCGGGCGTTTTGCCGTGTCGTACTCGGACAGGAGTTGTGATCTAATGATTGGCATTAATGTCGTGCGAGGATGTTTAATGCTGTCCGAGGTTGCTCTCTAAGGCTGTTTTGCCGGCAAAACGTGCGTACCACTAAGTCCCCGACCTCCTAGGCGTATTCATAGCCGTTAAGACCACCCTCGGTTAGATCTGTACCATAGATGGCTTTCTGCGTAAATTTCTAAGTCCCAGGACCTCCTTAGTTCTATCTCAGCCTTAAAGACCTCCTGGGATTAGCTCTTAGCCGTTAGATCTGGCTCTGTGTTAAATCTTTCGCACTAGGACCTTCCCTGGTTAGATCCTAGCCGTTTAAGACCTCTTGGAACTCCATCTGAGCCACTAGGACCACTCCTGCGCAAAAAGACCTCCTCGTGGTCCTTTGTAAAAACCACCCCTGGACCTCCACCGAGGTCCTCTTTGCAAAAAGACCTCCCCTTGGTCATTTTGCAAAGACCACCTCAGGACCACCCTCGGGTCGTCCTTGTAAAAGCCACCACGGCCTTTTACAAAGAAAACCCCGCCTGGACCTCTTAGGCTCAATCTCGACCGTTCACGACCTCCGGATTAGATCGGCGTTAGATCTCTTTTGTCAAATCCTTAGCGCTCAGACCTCCTCCGCGTCGATCCGACCGTTCAAGACCTCCCGTGTCTAATCAACCGTCCGGATCTCCTCCGATAAAACCCTATCGCTTAGGACCTCCCGAGAAGATCTTGGCCATCCAAGACCTCCTCGTGTCAATCGGCCGATCAAGACCTCCTCTCAAGATCTTGACCGTCAGGACCTCCTCCTCTTGATCCGTAGTGTTAGGACCTCCTCCTCGGTCTAAGCCGTTAGATTTAGATCTAACGGGTTAGACCTCCTTCGTGGATTTAGCGTAGAACCTCCCTTTGGAGATCTAGACCGTTGGGACCTCCTCTCGTGAGATTCGGCCGTCCCGACCTCTTTCCTCGGATTTAAAGCCTTAGGACCTCCCCTAGTGCTCGGGACCGCGGATCTCGATCGACGGTCACGACCTCTGTTAGCGCATAGACCTCCTTGCGTGCGGCTGTGCGCGCGCGGTGTCGTGATCGTTGGATCAGATCTCAACGATCCGGACCTCCCGATCGGGAGGAGGTCTTGTGCGCTGCGCCGCCGAGGCTCGTGGCCGTCGGACCTTGATCTAACGGCCCACGACCTCTCCTTTGTCTTCTAGTTCGGTTGGACCTCCCGAGAGCTCAAAGTTTCCTAAGTCTTTGTTGTTTCAAATTTCAAAGTGCATAACTTTGTCATTTTAACTCCTTTTGAATGATTCCATTCTTGTAGCTTTGTTATAGTATGAACTTTAATCGAGAATGAAATTAGGCCACTGTGTTGTAGCAGAAAATGATTTTAATAGCATGATCTTGTTTAATGAAAAATGAGGTCTAGGAATTCATGGAAAATTTGTAAAACACATAACTTCCTCTCTGTAGTTGCAAACTAAGCAAACTCAACTGTAAATTTGGCTGTAGACATGCTTTAATTTGATCTAGGCTTTGTCTTTATTCATGTTCTGAGAAATGATATATGCTAGTTGTAGAACTTAGAAAAATCATAATTAAATCATCTTAACTCCAAATGACCTAAAATTTTATATGGGTTACCACAATACCAGTAGGTAGCTACCATAAAATTTCAGCTTCAAAATCTTTCTAGAAAATATTTTTGCTCTGATGCTAATTATGGCCGAAAATGAGTTTTGAAGTAATATCTTTTGCGCCACAAATCCAAATTAGGTTTTCCAGTTTCTATGTCTTGGTATATTTGTATTCTACCTTGTGTATAAATTTCGTTGTATTTGGATGATGTTTGCTTGCTCTTTTGTTTAAGTGTTGCTCGTCTTATTGGTTGTTCTTGGTTCTTTTGCCTTTCCGCTTAGGGTTAGACATTTGCGGTAACCCGAGAACGACCCTCCATAACAAATTGAGCAACGACAAGCGAGCAAGCGATTTGATCATGTTAATCCCAGTATTTTAAGTATTTATGTTGATTACAAATTCTATGTATGCATTGCTACTTTGTTTTAATAGTTGGCCTAGTAGATGCATTTCCTTAGCAAATGATTATCCTCTACTACCATGAGCCTAGGTTACTTGCTGTGATTTAGAGTTCGTGGATGGGCTCTTGTCACTTAGTAGTTGCGAATTGATTGCTTAGCCATGCTTAGTTTGGTAGAAATGGCGGTTATCGACTTGTCGATAACCTTGATCACCTAAAACTTATTATGATTTATGATTTCCACCTTGTGCCATGTCTACTTATGAAAACTAAAACTAAAAACAAAATGATTTAGACTTGGGCACAATGGTATGTTGGTGTGATTTTCGGTGTGGCTGGAATGGTGCTGAGTCAACAAGGACCGAACATCTTGTTACACTAAACCAAGCATTTTAGCGTGCTAACCACATTAGAGGTATGGGACCTCTCTTGACTTAGTACTTTGGCGTGTATTGGCTCTGAGTCGCGAGGAGTCGCGGGAGGGATGGTGTTGGGAGCATTGTAGTGTCGAAGGTTTCCCCGTAACGGGTGGTTGTCTTTCGCTTGCAATGTAAGCGTATGGGTTTCTATCCATACGAGCAGCTCGTAGTTAATACACAAGATTGGAAATGTCTCGTAGGACTTAGCCGTGCGGCATACCTTCGGAAGTGTGCTTTGTGGCTTAAAGGCGGTCTGAAGTGTGGGTACATTGGTACACCCCTGCAGGGTTAAAACTATTCGAATAGCCTCGTCCTAGGTTATGGACACGCTTGGCAAGGTCTTTCAAGAGTTAGACTACAACCTTTTAAATTAAAACTTGATGGGTGGTACGAATCGGGGATTCGTGCTATGTTGTGGTGACTATTGGGTTAGTCACTTCCAGGTGGTTACTTATTGGTATCTTTACTTACTGTTACTTTGATAACAAAATAAATTTGCAAACTTGCTTTTAAAATGTATTACAGTATTGCAAATAAACTTGGCTTCATGCAAAATGAGACATACAACCTCCACCTAAATAAGCTTGCATGTAGTTTATGAATAGATCTGCTATTCCACACGTCGATCTTGGGGTACAAAGACAATCTTTGTACTCGGTTGCTATGCTTAATTGTTTTGTTGCGAGGAAGAAGGTGAGCAGGGGCCTCACTTTTGTGGTGTGTTGTGGTAGCTGCGGGCGACTAGCTTGGCGGCCCGGTCGGTTGCCTTGTGGGTTATGTGGCTAACCGGTCGACTTTTGTTTTAGCCATCTTATGGCGCTTTTGCTTCCGCTGTCATCCTTGTATGTTGCTCTATTTGGCCGGTCGGCTCTCTTTTGTAATAACTTTACTTATTGTATGTCGTTGTTGAACTTAGTGATGTATGTGTATGGAATTGATGTGTAATTTTGTGATGATGTGCATATGCTGCAGTTCTGGGAAGCATATGTCCATCGAGGCTTAGAATGTTTAATTAGTAACACTAGAACCATTTGGAGGTTAAGTGTTACTAGTTAAATATTCCGGGTCCTCACACAAGGAATCGTCAAGGTGCCTCTTGACACACAACAACTGCCACCCCTTCGGAGGCTTTATAAGGGGCGATGTCGATAAACGGAGAGGTAAAAGACATACAGAAGCCATTAAACTTAATCTTGGTAGCTTGTTTTCACTCTGTAAACTCATTCAATACAAGAACATAGGATTAGGGTTATTATTCTCTCCGAGGAAGGCCTAAACCTGTCTAAAAAAGCCCATGTCTCTTCTTGCATGATCTCGAGTGTCGTGTCCCCAACATTTATTTTATAAGATTGATAGTAAATCATCGACAAAGTCTTGCAGCGGAAATGATAAATAGCTGTGGTGACCCTTAGGACATGCCCACAAGAAATCGACTAGGGTAAGCGACCTAGTACTTGGTGTCACCTTCATCTCCTGATGGGAAGGGGATATCTATTCACCGATTGACATCTTCAGGTTCTGAATCATATATATGGGCAACCATGAGTACAAATGTACTTAGAAAGCCCTCACTCCAATTGCAAGTATATAGATGCAGGCTTATCAAAGGAGGATTGTATGTCTTATTTTGGCACACCCAGTTTGCCCAAATACTATAGTTATTTTCCAAACCTATGACTTAGCAAGTTTAACTTCAAAACAAAAGGTTATTTTGGGTGATTAATTATTGTCTCGACCATGTATACCCAACATGATCATGTCCCTAGCGACCATGTTTAAACTAGTATGTCGCAGTTCCACCCCAATATGTCTTAATATACTAGCGACCATGCTTAAACTAGCATGTCCCAACTTCCGATGACCATGCTTAAACCAGCATGTCCCATTTACAGTGATCGTGCTTAAAGCACGTCGCACATCATAATCACCATGTTTAGCCAACATATTTTAGTTCACAATATTAAGTTATCAAAATTAACCAGTGTGACTTTCTTCACAATTTATCAAAACTAAACAGTGTGATTTTCTTCACAATGCCCATGATCGGAGGCACGACTATTCGAATAGATTTATACCCTCTGCAGAGGTTGTACAACTTTACCTACATGAGATAATCAACTTATAATGTCTGTCTGACACTCTTCCTTTGTGTGGGACTAACTGATTACCACAAGGCCTTTACATCAACTTGCCATAATACTACACCATCCAATGGATCAATCTTCGGGCGTTTGAACACATTAACTCCGAAGAAACCACCGTTGGGAGAGTACGTATCCTGACCAGTACCACCACAATACTCAATAGTGCGTACACAGAGATAGTCCCTCTCCAACCCAGGTCCAACGGCTTGACCCAGACTACCTAGAATTTGGCGATAGCATGATGACTCGGTAAATTATTTAGCCAGGTCTATCCTATTCCCATACTAAACATATGGTTGCACGACATAGTAGTTTAGAAGGGAACACATGATTCGGTCCTTAATCGACTCAGGCGAGATAATCCACCAACCTACTGTGTGCCCGTAGCACCAATTCCATGCATCATGCAATATCTATGCACTGAAACCCATGAAATTAACCTAACCAGCAAGGTCTACGACCAGCTCCACAAGGTCTACGACCAGTGTCCACGATCACTAACTTGGTCGAAAGAGTTACGACCACCGACATGGTCGAAAAGGTCTACGACCACCTGGTCGAAAAGATACGACCACACCTAGTTGAAAAACTACGACCACACCTGGTTGAAAAGGGCTACGACCACTTGCTACTCGTAGCTACAGCACTCGGAGCTTCAGTACTCGAAAGCTACAATACTCGAAAATTTCGATCACTCGGCACTCGTAGCTATAGTACTCAATGGACAATGCTCATAACTACAGTGCTTGATGAACAATACTCGTAGCTTTCGATCGCTCGGTACTCGTAGCTGCAGTACTCGAAGATTTCGATCACTCAGCACTCGTAGCTACAGAACTCGAAGATTTCAATCATTCTGCACTCGTAGTTACAGTACTCATAACTACAGTACTCGAAGCTTTCGACCATTCGACAACTCGGTACAAAGCTGTGATCAAACTGATATTCCTAAACTCTGTAGAAAACTAGAGATTCGACAAGCCTTCAACACCATTGTCAATTGTATCATCATCCTAAGATCATGAACGTATCCTCATGATATCCACATTTTCAAAATGATATTGTTCACCTGTTTCTCCAATACGTGAATGTGTTTTTTTTAGAGAAACAATAGGAGAGACTCCTACTGTATCATATATATATATATATATATATATAGAGAGAGAGAGAGAGAGAAAGAGAGAGAATATTTTACAGTGGGTAAAACAAAAACAAAATTATAAACATCAGATGCTAGCTAGCCATGTTTGGATTACATGTTTAAGCTCCTCCTTCACCCTATGCATATGTAGAGCGATGTCCTCAATGTGAATGTGTCCATTACTTTGTATAACCTTATATTTATGTTAGTATAAATAAAAAATGTAATATTACAAAAGTACTTTTAACCACAAATCTAGTAATATAGTTCTTACGTGACTAATTTAAGTGATTTTTTTAATATGTTGACGGTCAAATTTTCGAAAGTTTAATTGCACTAATTCTAATATAAAACATTATTTCTAAAGGAACAAACGGAATATTAGCCTATTAGGTACTGTACCAAAGCTCTGTAAATTCTTCCGTACTGCAGCAGTAGTACCACGACCAGATCCCTCTAGTTTTGATGAAGCAGTTGAAACAAGAGAAACAAGAGTGGCGCAGCATTGCGCTTTCCTACCATTGATTTGTGATGACTAGTTCAATACTCATGCTTTACTATGAATTAAAAAAAAAAGTCCATCGTATCGGGTTATTAAACATCATTGTGTTCAGAGACACGATCTAAATTATCGGTGTCTCGTCCAACGATCCAATAGCTGCTGAAAAAAAATAAGAAGGACGGACGACCACCAACTTTAATTTTTAAATAGTAAAAATATAAGACCTGGTTCCGCCCACTTGGAAGTGCAGGTGCTCCTCAGATCATCATACCACGATACAGCAAGGACAAGTGGTGGCGTTCTGTTTTGCATTTACCATGCAGATACAAACTTGCAGTCTAATACAATTACAGAATACTCTCCACGGGCAATGCACTAAGATCGTCCCCAAAAAAGGAAACACTCCACCAACAAATGTTTTCTCTGCAGCACTCTATCTACAATTTTCATGTGATGCAGGTGCCCGCTAATATTACACTACATGTGGTTCCAAAATCCCTCTGCTTGAATTGTTTATGAGTTACAACTTACAACACAAATTGCACGGAAGCCATATACGTACACAGAGGCTTGCACATGCGTACTGTCAAAGATTCTGGCGTTAAACTCTTCCATTGTGGTAAGACCTTTGTCCATGAATTGATAAATACCTATCAGAAGACAGATATGGAGCACAGACAGTTGCTGTGTCTCGATTCCTTAGGTCTCTCTTGACTCTGGTCTTGGCAAGGAGTCTTGCCTCGTTAACTCATAGTTTGGCTCCGGACTATGATTACTAGTATTGACACGCACTGAACACAGGAAGAAGAATGAAGACGTATAAATAGTTATGTGCCACAGACTGCAGGAAAAGAAATTTTCTCGGTAATTAGTTTGGAACTTTGAATAGTAAAGAAAAGATATAGCAGCGGAATATAAAAGGTGACAGCATGAAAAATATAAGATCATTTGCCCACCTTGCTTTGGTAGGCAAGGAAAAATTAGCACACAAGAGCAACACGAAGCAAGGCTAGAAAGACTGTTTGGCTCTTTTGCCTTGAAAACGTAAAATGAGCGTATGTTTCTATAAACGAACTATTTGGTGGACCACAACATAACAAAATGATGAGCGACCAAACCTTGCCCACATGGGGAAGGGAGAACCAATTTGGCTCCCTCAATGGGCAAGGATTTTCCTTGCCCATGTGGGCAAGCTTGCTTGGCAAAGCAAGTTGTCTGAGCTCTGCCAAACACATAACCTTACTATTCAAGACTAGGTGGGCAATTGCTTGGGCTAACAAGGGAAGCATGCCCTAGTTATCGCAGCAAATCCACAAAAACTAGACTTTCCAAATTGAAGTTACGATTAATGAGGAAAGAAGAAGATTCCACACCTGTGCCAAATCCAGTAGCTACTATTTGATTCTAGCTTCCAGCTTGTAGCCGCAAAAGATAATGTGAGGAAACCCAAAAGTAAATACAACCAATGGAATCGTTTGTTCAACATCTCCAGAGTACTCCAGAACAAAGCACAAAAGCTTGGCCATCTGGAAGCAAGAATAGCAAGATAAGAAATGTGTCAGCTGGCCAAAGGAAATGCTCTACATTGTGAGTTGTGATTGCCATAAACTTAGGCACGAGGTGCTAGCATAACTGTAAAAACCATAATGTGTGTGTGAGTAAGCTCACTTTAAACTAAGACACACACAACATAGAGATATGAGTTACTGATATATTCATAAACCATAAGTACAAACACTTTACCTTTGAGGCACATTGAGGTTAATTCGCCACGACCAGCATATAAATCTTCGTGCTGTAGAGAATTCCAATAGCCATCCAATAAGTAGGCCAAGAGAACCAATAGCAATGACGATACCAATATTCGCAGATCTGAGATGGTAACCCAATATTCATACAATCACCCAGTATTCACTTGGTACTTGATAAAACAAAAGTAATCAGTGGTTTACGTACCTGGTGGCACCAGTTGCAGCTAACAGAGCTGTGAGAATAAACACAGAAGTATGCATTACTCGCTTTGAAGCTTCATCAATTGTAGCCATATATATGAATGTACCAACAACAGCCATAAAGGAAAGCCAGAAGTCCAAAAACTGCAAGATAAAGCCCGATGGTAATGGCGCAATAATGTATCACAAGAAGCATTTTGAATATAATTAAAAGGGCATGTAAATGGATTTTAACACAATCAAAAGGCCATGTATAAACAAATGTATTGGGTTCCACACATTTACAAAGTAATAACTAACTCCAGATATCAAGGCAAGCAATGACATTTAGATTTTGGAATTTTTACCAAACCGTGTTCCTTTCACTGCCCTCTTGCTTGGATGTTGGATGAGAGAGGGAGAGAGGGAGGGGGAGAGATACAAATGGAAAATAAAGAGCAAGATGTAGACTGGTTTTACAGTGTGCGGGGAACAACAAAGATGAGTAAACGGTCATGCATGTGGACCAACATGATTGCACAGGTCAATGCCCTCGATTGGAAACAAATATCATCCAACCAAGACATTGCTTGCCCTCTAGTCAATCAACATCTAACCAACTCAGGCATACTAGAATATGCAACCTGTTAGAGAACTGAGATGAGATAAGTGATGTTTTACCAATCATGTCATCAGGAATCCCAAAGGAATCATAAAGATTACCTCCTAAAGAAACGGAGCACATTAGATTGCACATAATTTTTCTCTGATGGGAATTTCCTAGAACATCTCCTAAAGTAGGTTTGCATTGGACATCACTATGTCTATTTTATCTTAAGCCAATTATTCATCCCAAAAAGATGTTCACTAGCATCAACCAGGAAAAAGATGCTGCAATTTACTTCTATTTGTCACAAAACTGCCAGCTTGTTCCTTCCAAAACCAAAACTGCCAGCTCGTGCCATCAGCTTTCAATTTTTAAGCTGCTCCTATAAAACAACTATGCAATAGTGAGAAGCATATCTGTTAAAATACATCAATCTCTTGGCATCCTAAAGATTGTGTAAACTAATTCGGTAGTCATACATGACCACATCAGTCCATGCACCAAGGGCCCATATTCTCGAAAATGTCCACTGGATGCAACTACATGCAAACTATGCTTGTGTTCCTGTTCAGCTTTCTAACTGAAGTTGACTATCAACCAGAAGGGTGGTCTACCTTGTATTGGATACATCCATAACTGATTTAGCCCAGTAATATGTCAAGTTTTAAACTAGCAGTAAGAGTATGTACTGAGTAGCTTACCTGTAATACACGGAAAGATAGTACGCACCAGGTGCCCACATCACATGAATGGTATAATGCACTGGAAATTCCACTAGATGTGTAAAGAATCCATTCTGCAAACGCCTAGGTGGCAAGGGAAAAAATGTTAGCATGTTATCAAACAAATCTACTGCATTCTATATCAAAGAAGAAAAACTTAAATTTAGCTTCTTAATAATATCTTCTCAATAAATTCCTTTAAATTTAGCTTCTTAAATGGGGAGGATATTTGAATATCAAGATATTATGGAACACATGTAAGTATGGTATTTTCTTGTGGAAAGGGATACCGCATTACCACCTTACAGTAAGACAATCTAGCAGGCTATCAGCCATTCAGGACCTACTAATCTTTCCTTCCACCAATGTCATAGTGACAAGATTTGTTTGAGTTAACGTTTATTGTATTCGTGCAAACTCCATAAATTGCAGAATGCTTTGCCCGATAGTTCAACATAAAACTTCATGTGTACATATTGTCATTGGTTCATAACAATTTTACTTCCAACTAGAGATGCTACTTCTGTGTAATCTGTTAGAATAGGAACTCTTTTGTATTTTCTTATCTGTCTTTTGTATTTCCTTATCTGTATAAGCCATGCATTCCTTGTACTTCTTATATATATTGTCTATTGTGTCTCTTCAATATACACACAATATTCATAACATGGTATCAGAATGCTAAGGTTAAAACCTTAGCCTCCAACTACTTCCGCTGCTCGCTGCCCCTAGGAGGAGCAATCTCCGCTCCCAAGGGTGGCCACATTCGTCGTCTGCCATGGCGCTGCTAGAGGACTTCGACGGCCGTGTCATCATCATCGAAGATGTTCCGCTGAATCCGAGGACGGCGAGGCGATGACGCAAAGGACATACACGGATGCTCCTGTCGACCAATCGCAATCAGCATGCTGTCATTGCCATACCTGCTGCAACGTGGATCAATAGATCGGTTCTTACCATTGGCTCGCACCTCATCGTCTGCTGCGACGTGGATCAATAGATCAGTTCTTGCCGTTGGCTCGCACCTCGTCGTCGTCATCTTCTAGGCCACCGCGCCCTCCGAGCTGCAGCAACTGCAATGCTATCAAGACGCTGAGCTACTTGAGACCGTTCGCGAGCCACTGGGAACGTTGTCCGCGCACTCGTCCTCGCCGGGAGCCGCGTGGTAGCTGCATGCATGGATGGAACTGTTTGATCTGCATATATGCATGTGCTCGATCGGCTTGTTTGCTCCTTAATCACGTGTATTCGTGCGGCTCTTCGTCCGTCTCCTCGGCGGCTTGCTCGCTGCTGCTAGCCGATTGCTTCTTTGGGCATATGCTCGCGTGCCGTCCGTGTGCCTCCTTCTGCACGTGCCATGTCTACCACCAACTGCTACAACGCGGATGGCGGGCTTTTTGTTCGCATCTTCCGCTGTTAAAGAGTACTGCTGCTAGTCTGCTGCTTCTTTGAGTGTTGCGTAAATCCAAATCCGTAACACTCTATCTTTGAGTTTGTAATAAGCCATGTGAGTCCACAGATTCATTGTCAGTCATAGAAGCATAGGAATTCTTTTTGCATGACAGCAGCCGCCACTCTTTTCTTTGAGCCGCTGCAGATCGTAGAAGTCGTTATGATGCCGCCGCTTCTCTCTTAGCTACCGCCCCAAGCTTCTAAGCCCGCCGCACTTCTTTCGCACTACACCTCTGTTGCGCTTCTTGTGCACTGTGCCGCCGTCATCTTGGGTTTCGATCTACACTGCCATGCTTATATCTATTTCTCTTCGGCTTGATTTGACGGTTTTCTCTATTTTTATCGGTTTCATCATCTTTTTTGTCGTGTTGCCGCGGTCGACTTTACTCTCGCTTGCCTCTACTTTCTCAGCCCCTGCACCTTGTGCTTTATGGGTTGTCGCATGACCCCGGATGAGAGGTCTTTTGATATTAGACATATTTTCTAAGAGCTGCACGCTACGAGTCTACGACGACATTATCAAGACTCGGACTTTGGATTTCCATATTTTAGTGTTAACAATTTCCAAATGCAATGCTTTTACATACACCTTGCATTTGAGGGGGGTGTTAGAATAGGAACTCTTTTATATTTCCTTATCTGCCTTTTGTATTTTCTTATCTGTATATGGTATACCCCCTTGTACTCCCTATATATATTGCTCATTAGACCTCTTCAATATACATACAATATTCATAACACTACTTCTGTGTAATCAGCTAGAGATAAGCCCCCAATGCTAAAACGGTTTCGTTGCATCAGCTGATAGAAAGAAGAAAAGAGTAAATTGCAGCGTGGGTCCATAAACTTGCACGGGTAGTTCAAGTAGGTACATAAACTTGCAAAGTAGATATTTCGGTCATCACTTGTATAAGTGGGTCAGGTGAGGTCCAGAAGCCTTTCACTTGGCTGACATGACTTTTGTGTGGCACTAGAGAGGGGGGGAGAGGTGCCACACCAGCATACAGTGCCCACATCGAAACCATGTCAGCCAAGAAACCTCGATTTTGGACATTACTTGACCCACTTAAACAAATTTGAGGACCCAAATATCCAGTTCTCAAGTTTATGGATCTACTTAAACCACCTGTGCAAGTGCAGGTACCTACGGTGCACTTTACTAAAAAAACACTGGCCAGTGGTTAAAAAAGATCAAAACAAGTCATTTCAGGTCATCATGACACTAGAGGAAAAACATACCTTTTGCCGGATGGCCCAAAAGGCAGGTAAAACTGCTGCAGCATTTGATGCGATTAGAAAGACAGACTGCCAGATGTGCCCTACATTTAGATTTAACCATATTATACAGTAATTTACTAATTTTACTACATGGATATAAAATGATGCATCACAACTGGTTGAGAAACAATATTTATTGCGTAAAGTAGGTAATGCATTCTCATTGAAAATAAGCTGCAGCCTGCATTGATATGTGTCATATGTCAAGAATTTCCAACTACATTGATATGTCAAGAACTCAGTATATGTTGGTTCATTATTTCTTGCATTTTTCATCCTCTACAGAAGTGTACTTAGCACAGTTTATCTCGTTTTAATTTAGCCTGGTCCATTCTAGAATGTCAAATAATGGAATACACTTTAATGAGGCATAAACTTAAAATCCACTTGTTACATTAAAGCATTTCAGTAGCATTACACTGCTATGAAGCTACTTGTATATGTTAGCTTAACTAAGGCAAGCTTCCTAAGAGTCAGTTACCTTAAAATGCCCTAATGTAGCAAATCTTAATGAGTTTAACACCTTTGCAAGGTTTCTTCTCCCCCAGAAAGAGGGCTCTGCATTGCAGAGGAAAGGACTACATCCATAATTGACTAGCAACAGCAGTAGCTGGTTGAAGTACTTTGTTTATCATTTCAATGGGAAAGGTACTACTACTGTACACATTATTGGCCCATGGAATTTTCGAAACTAAATATGAGAGACTTTACCATTAGGTGAAACTAATTCATCACTGCAATCAAACCCACCATGATCACGATCGCAGGTGCAGAAGCTGGAAAATGAAAAAATAAATCTTTTTAAGAATTACCATGATAAATACAATATTTGCTAATTTTGTGTAATATTGCATTAAACGTCAAGTATTACAGAGTACAGGGCACAAAAAATACAGATACATTCGCATAATAGGTAACATATTTAGGAATTACCTGTAGAATGTTAGCCCACTTTCATCGATTGAAGAATGACACACGCCTTTCTGATTACAGTTTCTATGACAACCCTGAAGAGCTACAGACATGTACGTCTGAGAATTTGATGTATCACTTGGATGCTTCACTCCAAAGCACCAAGTTCCCTCCTTGGCATAAAAAACAGATAGATCCATGTCTGAATTCGTGGAATTTTGTAATGAAAAAAATACCGAACCATCACTGCTGCTTGTCCTGCTTGCGTAATAATCCCAACTATCATTTGATGGTAAACCACCATATTTTGAGTACAGCTCATAATTCAATTCTTTATCTGACTTCAGCTGGATATGGATCAGTGCGCCGGCTGAACCTTGGGGAACATCCAAAAAGAAATAAGTCCATGCAAATTGATCATAGGATGAGTTGCTTAAAAATTGTTCCAACGAGAAGTGGCTATATTCCAGCGATGCCCTTCCATCAGTAGGAACATAATATGACTCAAAAGGAACAGAAGGACTTCTTTTAGGAACCCTCTGCATGTAAAGAACAATATTTGATTAATAAAGATGCCTACTCACAAACAAAGTTTACAGTAACAAAGCGTGCACATTATCACTCATCTATGGTCAATAAACTAAGGAATCAATCTACTGCCACTTCCTGGGTGGCAAAGTTTTGGCTTTATTTCAACAGGGAGATGTTGAGAATTATCATATCATAAAGGCTAAATCTACTTTGCACAAAATATACATAAGTTAATGGCTCTTCAACAGGGAAACAGGTACATCAGATTACTGCAATCCGATAACCAGTTAACTTCAACAAACATGCTACTTGATTCTGATAACATTCCCGAACCTATCTAGTAAAAGAGAATTGCCATAGAAAACAAAGGGGTCATCAGGAGATAGGTAGTGTCTGCAGCAATTTAAATAATTGACATAGCACATCATTTTCATGGGCCAAGTCATTTTTTGTACAATGGCTCCCAAATAAGGGGGAAAACATAAGAATAGCTTCACAAATATGCTTGGCATTTTTTCAGATAAGTTTTCGAAATTGATGTAATATTTAAAAATATTTGCAAGATTTCATATCATTAGAGACAAAAAATTTGAATTCGACACCAACAAAGACATTCCTAAAGTCTGTTAATCCCAGAAATGTTTTATGTAACTAATAAGTATTTTGCTCTTGCTCTTGTGTAGCTTCTAACATTAATTTTGTTTCGTTTATTCCCAATGAAACTTTCATGATCACCTGACAATTATAAGATTAACATTGCAGTATGGGCAAAGCACCAAAAGACAGGAGCTATCATTTAGCTACCACATCAGGCTGGATTGCGCTGGATTAAACAGATTCTAGGCAAACTAAACATTCAGTGAATTCTTTCAAAAGAGGCATAAAAGAAAAAGGTAAAACCCACTATGTTTCCCACAGAAATTCGTGAGAAAGTAGACATGTTTGAACTTCTGGCCATGGAGTTTCGCCAGTTACCACCTGCCAACAACTGACAGCCACATCATGCTAACTGGCAAAGGTGAAGATCAACCCAGTATGGGGCTATGGGCAAACCACTGGAGCTTTGCTGCGACTATATTTAACCTTCTCGCTTAAAAGGTTAAAACAGGAAAGTGTCTGTACTCAGCAGTAATACAGAATACATCTCTATCAACTACTCAACCCACCTGGAGCACATATGCCTCCCATGAGCAATTGGTTCCAGCTTTTCCATTCAGACATCCAGATACTTGCCACTCCAATGAGAAACACAATGTATCCAGCATAGGTCCTGATGCTGTATTGTCCATCTGTGTTATATTGACAGTCTCAATAGCAACATACCATCGTCCAATATTTGGCAACTTTACAACCAAAGGAACACTGCTAATATCAGCTGAATAGTCATGCAAATCTCTCTGAGGAAAGGCATTATAGCGCAGGTAACAAATCAAGGATGACCTTTGAACTAATCCGAAATCTGCTGCTGTAATTTCAAATTGCAATGCTAGGTTGACTACATCCAAGAAGTAGAACTTTATATCGCCTTGCCTGATGCATAATGATCCATTTGAAATGGCACAAGTGATCAAGTTCTCCATTTTCACCGAGGTAGTACTGTTGGAATAAAGTTGCTGTTCTACTAAATGGTTTGACTGTGATAAGAAATTGGTACGTCTATTGTTCTCTCTAGTATTCAAACTTTTCCTCGTGTGAATATTCTGATCTAAAAGATTCCTTGAGTTGTTATATCTTGAAAATTGAGAACAACCAATCATTTCAATTGTTTGGTTGCAGTAGGGTCCCCATAATGCTGAAGTGGGACATCCCTCTATGGTAATGCTAGTGCTCACTGAACGTGCTCTCCCTCGGCTAATCTGCAAAAGTACAGTCATCAAGATTCAATTTTTGTTTGACACATTTATTCTGAAAGATAAAATTAGATAATTATGCAGTAGAGCAAGTGTCTTATAGACATGTCCTAATTGGAAGTAAGCATACCATCTTTGATTGTGTGCGAGCAGGTCCAAGGCCATTGAAGTAACCAATGTACCATACCCCTGGCGATATCTGCACATATCAAAGGCTGGTATATCAGAAGTCCACAGAGTTTTCTAAGATAGGGCATTATAACTCAAAAATTGTTGATAGCTGATACATCAGAAAACAACAAATTTCTTGCACTTAATGACCATCAGATCAGGATGGTGATGCCCCAGTGTAGTTTGGCCCAGGAAGGCCTGGTACTGCATTAAAGGAAATAGCTGCATACAATGCCAAGGGAGCAAGTCATACTAACTAGGGTTAAACCTATTGGATGAAGCAAGAATGAAAACCCATAGTTAATATGTTTTTGGACCCTGCGGTGTTACACAAGATTACAAATTACTGGTCAATGTAAGTAAGCAAGAACCAGATCAGGTTATATTGACTTTTTTGCCACTGGTTTTACTCTAGTTGTGGCTCCTCATGTGTATTTATTTATGATTAGGTTCTACATAGAGTAATCAGCCTAGAATCAATTTCAGTTTCTTAATTGGCTACCAGTATGTATGGGAGGTGAATATGTTCTGGAAAATGAAGCAGTCCTAGTTTTAACTAGAGAAAATCTGTATACAATGCTAATGGATAATGCAAGTGAATACAGTGTCAGTAGGCAAATATTTTGAAATTTGACTTGTGGAAAGCACAGAACTACTAGTACAGAAGTAGCATAGCTGGATTCAACAGAGATGGCAGAAGCAGGCTTTATTTGGTTCAACTTGAATTGCATTAAGTGTCATAAAATCCTCCTGAATATTAGCATTCCTCATGATTTTATCCTGTTTTTGAACTATTAGGAGAGGTAATCATCCAAATGTCACCATTAGTTTACATGTGATGTATGTAATAATTATACTCAACATAAACTACCGATCCAACATCTTTTGTGTCACTGTAATAGTGTCATACTGTCATGCTGCTACAAAAAGGGATGATTACTATAGTTGAGGTAGCTACCACATATTGCTTTATAAGTCAAGTGTCAGGATAGTTAACCTGGTTATTTGATAACACTATTGATGTGTTTTTCTGAAATGGTATGCACTGCGGCAGATTTGACTGATTATTTGTATTGCCAAAAGATCCAACAGCAAGAAAGTTTGATACTGCAATAAAGAACCTTCCTGTCAAAATTAGTTTAATCAGAAAGTTATGCAATGCAGAAAATTAGGTTACAACTTACAATCAAAGAACTTTTTACGAAGAAAAAAAAACACAAGCTACTAGAAGAATATCCTCAAATAACTATCTTCTTTTTTTCGACCAAATACACTCCTCATCTAGACTGAACAAGTGACTTAGGCATAGCACTGTCACTTGATGAAATAAATATCTCTCTCAAAAACAATAGGATAGATGGCAGAACAGTTCGTAGCCATCAGAATGGACGAGAAACAGGAGAGTGTTGATTGTCAAAAGATTATATTACTCCCTCCAGTCACAAAAGAGTGTCGTTTTGGGATTCATACAGTCAAACTTTGTAAACTTTAGCTATCAGTATTTTCATGAATATTTAGATTAGACATGTGAAAATGATATGTGTAGATTTATCTCAAAAAGTACTTTCATAACATTATAATTTTATTAGGTTTTATTAATGCATTACAATAGAATTTCGTGGCCAAAGTTGTGTTTTGGAGACCGTGTCAGTGTCCAAAACGTCACTCTTTTGTGACCGGAGGGAGTAACATCTTAACTACTTCAGCGTGCAAGATGAACAAGTTCAAAGATAGCAATACTTTAAAATTAAACAAATTTATGTTTATCTGTCATGGCATTTGTTTGCTTTTCTCATTTTGGCAAGAAATTTGAACTTTGAAGGGATATTGTAACAGCAGTTATAATTGGTTTGAGAATAATTTGGTATAAATTCTCTGTTTCAATTTGAAATACAATGGCCATAAACCATATTTAGCACACCTTTAACTAGTTCACTATGATTAGCAGGTATACGAGATTGTTTAAATAGAAAATGAAGACATCAAAGTTCACCATCACAAAAGAAAATGTATATGGTACTCACATAAATTGTCCAGAAAAGAATCGGATATATCAGGAATAGGAGGGTTGGCATTCATCAAACAGATGATAGCAAGTTCGCTTCTAGGAAGATCTTTTAAGTGCTCCCTGGGCTGCATTATTTAAAGAAATATTGCACAAACTCTAAATAAGTCAATTTTGCAATCTATGCTATAAAATAGTTGGAGATAAACCAAATGGAGGGTGCGACAAATCTTTAGCAATTGGCCATATCAATCATGTTTAATATTCTTCAAACAAGCTAAAAAGATCAGAAAACAGAAAGTTTCAGCTCACACTGTTACGCGTCACTACTTAGCTTTATTACTTCGAGGTATAGCCGTATTTCATATTCTTTTGATCCCCACCACACATACAACGCAACAAGCTACAATGCTTTACCACCTCAACTTTACTGTCCATCAAATATAGAAATAAAAGGCAAAAAAAAAACATACTGATCACCCTTGCATCTTCAATTGTCTTTACAGCATGATATGCTACTCCCAAAGAAAGGGAACACCAGAGTATCCATCCTCTGTTATACAGAACAGATATCTACATCTTGACACACATACGTACAATGCAGGATAGGAAGAACATGAAAATAACATAATATCTAAATTATTCAGCTACTGATAATCATTGCTGGCTATTAACCATGAATCATTTTCTAGTCTCCCCACATTGCCACTTGACTATGAGAAGACTGGCCAACATATCCACATATCAACAAATCTACTAGCCGCCAAAAAAAGTGTTCTCTTATGAACAAAAAATTAATTATTCACAGAAGGCCAGAGTCTTTCACTTACAATCTCTCTGTCAGTTGCGAAATCCATAGTGACAGAAGAAAATGACCCCGGCAACTCAACTGCTAGTAAGGAAAACAAAGTGTAAAGGTAAATAAAAAAACAAAGCAGATATGATAAAAATCAGTAGTTTTTACTAGCTACACGAGTGAACAAATTTAACAACCAAAACTCAATAGAGCAAACGGAGTAGAAGCATTAGTTACTACATAGGAGCCTATCATCGAATTGAATTCTAGTAACCCAAACATCGCCTTTTTTTTTGGCAAAATTCACAGCAGCTAGTGACAGACACGATTCGAAAATTCCCCAAAAAAAATCGAAAGGGAGAAATTCCGTGACACCGATCGATAACACCAGAGCAGCCCCACGAACACAGAACAGCAACTCAAACCGAAGCAGCAACCGCTCTAACAAAAATCTCTCACCTCGCAAGTAGCTCCAGTCGTAGGGCTTGAGCCAGAGCCTGGCCTGCCCGTAGCTGGCCACCACCACCGGCTGCGCGCCGCAGCCGCGGGGCCCCGCCGCCCACCCCACGACGCCCAGCGCCATCAGCGCCGCCCACCACCACGCCCACCCCACCGGCGCCGGCGCGGCCATGGGCGCACGCAACCGCGACCCACCACACCGCAGACCGCAAACCCTACGAACTCTAAACCCTCGCACTGCAGCAACTATGGAGATCGGAGGACGAATCAAAATGGAGGGGAGGGGGGTCTATTCTGCCACGGCTCTAATCTTTTTGGGTTTTCCAGTCTTTTTCTCCTTTTATTGCTGGCGAAAAGGACGGGAAAGCGACGCGGGAGAAAAAGGCGACGTATACGGTATACCGCTAGTGGCTTTGGGTTTTTTATTTGCGCTTCCTAGGCGAATGTTTTGATACTCCAAAGTCTTCCACACGGTCTCCACGATTTAATAAGGAGGAGATTACGATGGGGTTAAGGAGAGGGTTAAGGTGGCCGCTAGTTATGAGCCGACGACACGTGGGGACAAAAAAGTAGCGTGGGCTAAACTGCAGCAGGACATAAGCAGCAGTCGGAATTTAGGTCGGTGCTGTAGTTCTTCTGGAAAGTTGTTTTTTGCTTTGTAAATTGAAAAGCAGTTATAGCTGATAGTTGTAACTTTTTCTGAAATATCGTTTGGCAGTCTGGTTTTTTTGTTGGGTTGACTAGCTGCTTCAGCTGTGTAAAAATAATGAAATATCTAAAATACCCAGGGTTCTATAGGAACGTTTGTGTGCGGATTTAGCATAAATATCATTATTTTTTAATCTTTTGCGAAAATATTGATTAAACGACTTAATTTTACTAAATTACAAATAATTGAGGAACAATTTGCAACATCAAAAATCACGCATGTATTTGCTTGTATTCTTGTAGTTCAGGTTGATATCATGTTTATGTTTTTTTTTTCAGATTTGTAACACACCAGCACACAAATTGTAACATTTTGGATCCAACCAAAAAGAAAAGTGTGATTAAGCAAACACAAACATGAACACAAAAAAGTGTGATTAACCAAATTGTAACGACCTATTGTACTAAGTTTCAAACAATTGAGCAACATTTTACACCATCCAAAATCACATGTAGATAGAGCTAAAAAATCACATGTAGATATGTATATACACATTTCAATTAATATTTTACAATGAATTGAGGTATAACAAGAATCCATGTGCATAAATCAACCAAATCTAAAATTTGGCTCACAGTTTCACAATTTTCATGCTCACACAATACATTTGGCTCATGTACAAATTCAGTAACATGGTCGTAATCTCATGGTCGTATTCTCAACCTGACCTGTGCACAATATTTTAGCGCAAGAAGCACATGCAGCCAGTGTATTTGCTAAATGAACAATCTGAACAACAAGATGATGCCTACAAGAGCAATTGAAACAAAGCAGTTCATCACCTCACTGCTGACTCCATGCGTACAGGCATTGGTTTAGCTACAACTACAAAAACAAGAAACACATGCAAGATCGGATATGTACATAAGAAAATGCATAAGACATTGAAAAAAGAGAGAAATATAGCAAACTTTTGGGAGTTACATCCATAATCTTGTTGATTTAGGATGCTCAATCAACACTAGATATATGAGGAAATCCTTTTGTCAGTCAATACACTAGATATATGAGGAAATCCTTTTGTCGGTCAATGACTCTTGAATTCCCTTTTTTCCTTTAGCATACCATTTATCAAGATGATCTACATAAGAATAGCGTCGGGGCATCCTAGGGGCATTGGGGATGCCTTGAGGCGTCAGGGCAGCCTAAGGGGTCGGGAGAGCTAGAGTTGGGGGAGACGGAGAGGGGCTTGGGGTGGCGGCTTGACCTACAGGCGAACGTGGTGGGGAGGGAGCGAGTGGAGGAGGTAGGGTTGGGATCGAATGGATGGGTACCCTTTTAACCAGTGGTATTTGGTGGGTAAATATGTTGAACTTCTAGTGGCAAATAGGTGTACCCCTTCCACAAAAAAGCCCAATAAGCTGATCGGGACTTGCTTCGCCTTTTTCATGTGCTTTGGCTTTGACTTACTCGAAGCAGGTGGGGAGCTAGCTTGTTTGGGTGGAATTCCGGCTTTTCTAAAGCCGAAGCGATGTTAGAGCTGCTTTGGTACAGTGTAGCTTTTCAAAGACACTGGTTTGGTCGCAAGGTGAATCTACTGGTGAAGAGGTTTGGTGTTTGGCTGTTTAGCCTTTAGGTAGGCTGTTGTAGCTTCTGAGATGAGAAATGTCTGAAATGCCCCTAAGACAAATGATGACTTGTTTGATGTTGTTAACAGCAATTAACACAATTGATGACAATTAACGACATTTAACGATAACTAATGCAATTGAGGACAACCATCCTAATTAACGACAACTACTGCAATTAACGACAATTAACACAATAGACTGTAATGAACAATAATAATGCAATTAACATAACTAACAACAATTGAAGGCACTTTACGACAACTACTACAATTAACGCAAATGACCGTAATGAACAACAATTAACGTAATTAACGTCAATTAATGCAAATAACGACAATTAACAATAAACAATCATTACATAAATAATTACAATAAAATTTTATTACAATAAACAATATTTTGCAATAAAGAATTGCTACACACACAATTCATTTACAACAGAAATAAAATAAAAAATAAAGAAAAAAGAAAATTGGGTTGCTAACAGCGGGGGGTAGGGCTGATGTCGGTGGCAAGAGGGAGGACGGCAGTGGCAGCGTTGGGCTCAAGAGGAGCTTGGGGCGAAAGGGCAGCGTCACGTGGGAAGGGGGAGGAGGGGCGTCGACGCGGGAAGAGGAGGGGGCCGTCGCGGGAGGAGGAGGAGGAGGGGTGGCAACATCGGCGGGGGAGGATGAGGATCGGCGGCACCGCGCGGGAGGAAGAGGGAGGGGCGGCGGGGCGAGAGAGAAGAGATTGGGGGTTAGTGTTTGGGTCCAAGAGGGTGTTTTATGCGATGGCAAAAGTGGGTAAATAACTCTGAACTTGGGGGAAGTAAATGCGGAACGGGTAGGGATGGCAATTGTACCCGATTACCCGTGTGCCCATGGGTAAATACTCTAATGGAGTCGGGTATGGGCTATTTTCTTTGCCCACGAGCATGAAAATGAGGGAAACTCTTTGCCCGTCGGGTAAACGGGCATGGGCATGGGTAAGCTCCACCCATACTCGTCTCGCCTGTTTACCCGCGACCAATATTGATAGGTGGGCCACCAATAAAACCCTAGTAGTCACTCGATCACTCACTCACTCTGTGACTCCACTCACCAAGTCACCAGTCTCTCTCCCCATGCCTCGATTCCCAGCCGCCACTCGCCTCGCCAGCTACCACCGGGCTGCCTCCCAGATCCGCCTCATCCTCCTCCCAACCGGCTACCTCCCAAGTCCCAATCCCACGTCCTCCTCCCGGGCGGCTTCTGCTTGATTTATTTCAGCCTCAAGCGCTCCAAGAAATTTCAAGCCAATGAGAGGTTGTTCTCTCTGTCTTCAGTTACCTCTCGAGTGGTACGAGCAGTAGTACCCAACACCACCATACCTTTTTACCACACTTTTTTTTGTTTTGTTTTGATTGTTCTGCCCCCTCTCTCTCTCTCTCTCCCCAAATGGCATAATTTACTAATGCGTACTACTATTTTGTTCCTATACATTTGTAGGTTGATGAACATTTGATTGGACGAGATGGTAAGCTTTCTTTGCTTTTTCATCTAAGTTGAAATCAGCAACAGCTAAGAAATTGAGTTCAATTCAATACTTGTCTCATCCTGGCAGATGGAAGAGAATATGGATCAGGTCGTTCAAAGGGCGCAAGCACTCCTGCAAATGGGCAGTAAGTGTTCATATAATTTTTGCTGTATTTTTGAACCAATCTTTATGAACTTTACTAATATATACACAGCGAAGAAAGTTTGTCTCACGGTTTTGAGTAAAAACTAATGTGCATGGGGAAATTATTTAGCATAACGACCTTGTTATGATTCCTTGTGTATTTTGACAGAGGAAAACCAAAGAAAGGAGGGCGTCCTGGAGAGAGACGGCACCCCTATGCACTCTTAGTAAGAGTTTTTAGTTGTTGAATGTGTCATACACTGTTGTATTTCCATTTTAATTGTTGAATGTCAGAATGTGTGATGCACTGTTCAATCTTGAACTAAGGCCTCTGTGAGAGACTATGACTTTGTCGAACACTCTGTGTTACTGATTCTAGTTGTTGAATGTCAGAATTTATTTGTTGAATGTCAGAATTTACCTTGTGTTACTGATTCTTGATGTGTGAATTTGGTGCCTCATCCACATTACATTTTAAATATTCGCGGGTACATGGGAATGCCCACGGGCGACGGGTATGGGCGAGTTCTTCGCCCGTCATCCGTCGCGGGCATGCCCATGGGAGGAAATTGGGGTCGCGAGCATGGGTATGGGCGAGCACTACCCGTGCTCGTCGCGCCTGATTGTCATCCCTAGGAACAGGGGCCGCGGGAAGCTGCCCCACGATAGCTTCTGGTTTTTCTAATGTTATGCGTGGCTTCCAGCTTCGGGAAAAGCCAGTGGGAAAGTCGTCTGTTTGGGACGGCTTTCGGCTTTTTCGAGCGAAAGCTGAAGCTAAAGTCGTCCCACATAGGGCTTAAAGCTCCCCAAACAGGGCCTTAGTCAGTGGCAAAGCTAGAAAAGGTTCATGAGGGTACACCTAAACCTCCAAAAAGTTTGCAAGAAAATTCACTATATAGTATATACATGTAGTAGTAATACATCACTTATATATGAACTCACAAAGTATACTATCACAGTATCCCAACAGGTCCAACCCAGATAATAGGCCAAACCCAACACATAGCCAATGTCAGCCCGATTGGACCTCGGGCATGGAATACCCAAGCCCTCATGTTTGTACCGTACTAATCCTATGATCAGTGGGTAGTACACACATCTATAATGTTAGCACTCACATCCATACATTCATACATACAAAATAAAGAAAATATGGTACATAACTTTAGCAATTACATTATTTACAACACAATGACCGACTGGCCAAATAAAAGCTCAAGTATCAGAAGTAGCAAGTTGTAACATCCCACGTTATGTTACCAAAATAAAAATCAATAAAGTTATTATTTTATTGGATTTTCTAAAGTTTAAAAGAGTTTTATTGCTTTTCTTGAATCTCCTAAATTTTAAAAGTAAAAAAGAAAATTTATTAAGTTTTCTGTGATTTTCTTGGATTTAAAGTTAAAAAGTAAAATTAATTAATTTTTTGAATTTTTCTGGATTTTAAAAAGGCTTTTCCTATTTTATAGAAATTAAAAATAATTTATGTGCAAAAATAAAAGCCAACTTTAAGTTGGAAATAATTTTATTAAGTTCAAAATAATTCAAGGAATTTATGTGAAATTTTCTAGAATTTTTGAACTTTATTTTTATTTTCTAAAAGCCTATTTGATTTGTTGTATTTTCTGTAATTCAAAAAATATTAAAAATCTCCTTTTATCGTTTTGGGCTTAAACCCATTGCCTGGCCCATTCTCTCTCTTTTGGCCCACCCGCACGTGGCCCATCCCACGCCTCTCCTCTCTCCTCCTCACTAACGTGTGGGACCCACACGCGAGCTCCGTCCTCTTCCCCCTTCCTTCTTCTCCAACGCCCCAACCCCTCTACCATTTTCGCTGCGCAAAAATTTCTCGAAGCCTCTCGGTTTGGCCAGATTTTCTAGCGCCACCGCTACCATCCTTATCCTCTCCCCGCTTCGTACCCGTTTTTCCTCCTTATCGCCTTCTTTTCTCGCCTGTTCGCTGGAATCCTCAATGGTCGTCGCAAAGCCTGTGCGCGTCGATCTCCCTTCTTCGGCCTCCTCGACCCCTATAAATGGGAGCACCATGTGCCCCATCTTCTCCTCATCCCATCCCCCAATTCTCTCCTCCCATCCCCCTTTGTAATCGCCAGATTTTGTGATTTTCTCACCACCGGCCGCCACTCTTTCCATCGCCATTTCGCCGCCGTCGAAGGGTCTACCTCGCCGCGTTCTACCCGAGGCTCACCTCTGTTTCGCTGGAGCTCCGCCAGAAAGCCTGCGCCGTCGTGACCCGATTTGCTCCGCCGCTAGGGATTCTAACGCGCCCTAGCGTCGCCGAGGTGAACATCACCATCCCCGCGTTCCCCTCTTTCTTTTTCAACCCTCACCGGGCCTCGCAGTGGTGCGTAGCACCAACGAACTCCACGCCTGAGCCGCCGTCGGTTTTGCGCCTACGTGGCACTGCCACATCAATGCCATGTCACCACTTTTGCCAACATGTCCGCCTTGTCACATGCCCACGTGGCAATTTCTTTTCTCTAACAAATTTAATTCAACCAAAAATCTAAATCGGATGCTGATGTCATCATGACATAGTAATCCAATTTTTCTTTAGAAAAATAATTCCAAAATTCTGATAAATCCAATTTTCATCATTTCATGTCATTTTCAATCTTCCGAGAGCCCGTTCTCTTTCATTCGAGTTCCGATTAAAGTGGTTCAAATTTCTAAATTCATATAAAATCAAGATCTAGCTATCTAAACCAAATTTATTTAATTTGGAGTTTATTTGAATTTTGTTTGAATTTGGCTTATTTTCACGTATAGATTTCAACAATTTTGGATAGTCAGATTTCAACGTCGTTTGAGAATAACAACTAATTGAGCAAGGCAAGTTACATCCTTTGATCATATTTGAATCCAATTATTTAAATTTTGTTTTAAATTATTATTGCATGCTTATTTCTATTCAAGTAATTTAAATTCCTGTTTTAAGCTTTATAGTTATTCCCAATTCCATTTGTATGGCCAAATCTTGAAATTGAATTATCCATACGTTTTCACCTTAGAATCTAGTTGATACAATAGTATGAACTAGAACATGTCGGAAAATTATGCTTAGTCAATGCTTAGATAAAAATATTTGATTTTGGAATTTTCAGCCAAAAATCAAATGTTGTTTAAATTGTATCCATAGCATTGCTATGCCATGGAAGTTCATAAATGTTTTGAATAGCAAAATAAAATAAAAAACTAGTTTAGACTTGGCGAACTGGATAGTTGGTAGGTGCAAGTTTATGCACGGGCTCAAGTCAGTGAATGTTTGAGGCCTAAAGATTGTTTTGGAAGTCGTCCAGTCAATTAAGGACCGGTCTACGAGATGCGGATTATAAAGCCTTTTCGTACTACTACAAGTCTGGTATGGGACAGACCAGGCTAATTAATTTGCAAAGTTCCACTACTAGTTGTGCCATGTTGATGTATGGGTGTCGTGAAGACTTATTTTTGTATTCCCACATGGCGCAAGAGGGGTTATCATTTGGTGTGAAGCCTATGGTACCAAAACCTTAGCGAGCATGACTACTTTAAAATAATACATTGTAAGGGCCTTGTGATAATCACTTAGTCGTACACCTATGGAAGTGTGTGAAGCGAACATTATAAGTCGATTATCTCTTGTGGGTAAAGTTGTACAACCTCTGTATAGTGTTAAACCAATTCGAATAGCCGTGTCCACAGTCATGGACATACTGAGCAAAGCCTTTCGCAGATTAGACTATGATTTTGTTTTAAAAATGTTTTGATAAAAATGATTTCATAGATGTTTATTCCATATAGAAAATTTGGGCAGAAAGCCTTGGTGTAAGGGGGTTAGTCGTTCACCATTTGTGTATGGAGGATTATCCTACACTCAAGAATTGATGAATAAAAATGAAATTTGATTTTATATATAGACTAAACTGCTTTTGAACTTAGTATTGTATTTAAAATATCAAATATTGCTTTTGCACAAATAATTCTATAAGTCTTCCTTTGATAATATCCATGCATGTATTAACTCTGTTATGGGTGTAACTTGCGGAGTATGGTTGTTTGTGCTCACCCTTGCTTAATAAAATGTTGTTTAGAGGATAAAGACTTCACTACTGGTGTGGATCTCGACGACTAGGCCGCAACCCCAGTTGATTGCCTGTGGTAAATCAGCTAGACTCTACTACTTCTTCGTCTTCCGCTATATTCTTTATTGTTGGCTAGAAAACCTTTCTTGTAATAAACTCTGATATTTATTAATAAAGTTGTGCAATTTTTGGATGTTACCATATTTGTTTATTGTGTACATTAGCTAATGTTCCTGGGACTAGTGTTGAATACATAGAAGATTTGGGGGTGTGACTCCTGGGTCCGACACAAATGTAACAGCGGGAGCAAAATTTGTATAATGAGTCGAAAATCCCAACGGCATGCCCATCCGAACCATCAGGTAACCGACAAGAGACAAGTCCTAGAAAGACCCGTCATCGAACCCACCAGTTCTGGGTACAAAGAAGACATCGTCCGCCGTAGGATCATCCTCTATCTCGAACCCACCAGTTCTGGATACAAAGAAGACATCGTCCGGCATAGGATCATCCTCTAACTCTGAACAACAATTTAAGCAAGATTGAGTACATTGTGTACTCACCAAGACTTGTAGTGTATCATAAAATTTGTATAATTGCAAGGCTAACAATAGATGAGGCTCTATGCTATAAGGTGTTTTCAACATTAAGCAAATTTTATTTGTAATATCAATACGTACTATTTTGCAACGAAAATTTAAAGAGCAGTTAAATAGATAAAGGTCAACAAGTAAGTAACTGAATAAATAACCACTCGCTACCCCCTCGGTTGCGAGCAACATCTTATTTTCAGCCATAAACATGGTACTCAACTCAAATATAAATCAACAAATCATTTTCCACATTTTACAACAAAATTATTTTCATTAAAATCAAGACTATACCCATTAAGACTGCCCTAAGTACGCTCATGAGTCATGACCACGAGCACGGCTATTTAAATAGATTTACACTTTGTGGATATATACAACTTCACCCACAGCACACGAATTCTCTAGTTTGTTTGGCGTCCGTCGATACCACCACTCACTACCTTTGATAAGCAATCTAGAGCACGTATCGAAGCTTTTACATCACCTAGTCCTAACCTTGCACTAGCCTGGTGAATGAATATCCTTACTTCACCCGGGTACACCCCCGTCTCAGTGAGGCATTCACCGTTGTGTTGGCAAGCTTTGCGCCCAACACTGTGGTGAATAGAGCCCCTTCAAACATACCTACATCGGTCATGCTCACACTACTACGGTCTACCAACGTGCAAGGCTAGTTTTCAATGAATTAATTAGCTAATGTTGTCCTATACTAGCACATGTGGTTGTACGCTTAGGCTTAGATAGGACTTGCTGGTGTTCGGTCCTTAATTGACCCACCCGAGGATCTCCCCCTATCTACTTGTGAGATACACCTCTCACACATCTCAGAATATAATATAACTCGCTCGCATCACAAACTAAGTTTTTATTTTTATTTTTATACAAAATAATAGAGGTAAACCCTTCTGGACCATCATTTCGAAACTCCTAATTTCATGTTCATCATGTCATCCTTGTAGCAAATTTTAGAAAAGACTATAGCTTAACTAAGCATTTATACGATACTCGCAGTCAAAATTTTCCAAATTGACATCATCTATTGCCTATACCATAACATAATAGCTACAATAGTAAGGATATTAATATTTCAAGGAGGTTCATGCATCGAATAGAATTACGACTACCATTATTCCCGCATATAGCAATTTTAATTAAACATACATGCATCCACAATAAATTTCGCAAAAAAGTACAATAGTTAAAATAGTAGGATCAACATGGTCAAAGGAGGTGCTTTCCTTGCTCTAAATAAGAGGATGGAGAATCGTTGTAAAATTCGCTTGAATAATCGACGTCTATTCAAAAGAGCTGGAAGCAAATTAAATATAGCCAAATAATTTCAACAGCAAAAAAATCCAAATATTTTTGCATATTTAGGTAGGGCATGATTTTATATGAATTTTTAAAAAGATTTATTCAATTTGGAGTTTGTATGCAAAAGTTATTAACATTTTAATTTGCTTCGGTTTGAAAATTCCAGAAAAAATGGGCTGACATCAAAAGCGTATTGGTTGAGGTTTACGCTTTCCAATAGAGGAAGCGTAATTTCCTCAAAGTTCAACTGAGATTTACGCTTTCTAATAGAGAAAGTGCATTCTCTTTTTGTTAACTTATAGGTGGGGCCTACTTGTCAGTTGCTTAAGGTTTTCTATTCTGGATTTTTGTTTATAAAACAGAGGTGGTCCCAAATGTCATAGACTCATTTACTCATAACGCTTGAAGTTAGATTTTGTTTAACCTTTTTGGCTGGTCCCACATTTCATACTATGGTTACATTTAACCTCTATTACTTAGCGTTATTACCCTTTTAAACATGCGATCCCACTAGCAGAGAGGGGGGAGCGGAGCTGCGCTCATGGCCAAGCGCCATGGCGAGCTCGTTTCCGGCGATTGGAGCGACAGCAGAGCTCGAGGATAGCCAAAATGAGTTCCTCTCTCGACGGCGATGCCACCGGATAGTGATGGAGGCTGGAGAGATGGTCGGAGGCGGTGCTATGCTGGAGATGAGCGACGGAGCTCCTCGGGCTCAAGGTTGTTTTCGCAATTGAGGCAAATCGACGGCAAAAGAAGGTGCGCATTGGCTTTAGGAGGTTACTACGATGCTACAAGCAGTGGCTCGGGGACCAATGGTCACCGCAGCGGCGGCGACAAAGCTTCCCGCGGCAGTGCCATGACCGGCTATGACGAAGTGTAGGCTATACTAGCTAATCCTCTGTCGGGACCCAAAAATGTAATTCTGGACCCTCTGTGTATTCTGCACTAGTTCAGGATCACACTAGTGCACACAGTGACAACATAGATGAATATCGATCCACACAAGTGATTAATAGCATAAATGAGTAATTTGAATAACAAATATTAGTTTTGACCTTATTGTCGAGTTTACACTTATTAAGCCATGCAGGGCTAACAATAAAGAAATTAGCAACAGAACAAAATAAACTCCAGCGGAATCCCATCAATTCGCTATAGGCAACCAACTGGGATCGATGACCTAATGATCAGTACCTACAATGAACTCTTCCTCGAAGGCAGGCGATGACTCCTCCTCTTTTGTAGATTTATTTGCAGCAAGCATGAGTATACAACCGTACTCACAAGACATACCACATAATGCAATTTATAGATGCAGGCTTATTCCAAAGGAAATGACTTCTGTGGTTCTTTTGCATAAAAGCAATATTTGTAATTGAATACAAATAATAAATTGAAATGCAACTTAAAACAAATAAACAATAATAATTTAACAATTATTTTTACAAAGAACAAAAAACTAATCAGTTTAATTTACACAGTCATATGACTTAAGTCACACAACTGTCCCTTCCCAAGGTTTTATGAAAATCTATCCCTCGTGTGAAATCCCCGAGCATGTCCATGACTGTGGATGCGGCTATTCGAATATATTGATTAACACTGTACAGAGGTTGTACACTTTACCCACACGATATGATCAGTGTAGCTAGCACTAATCATAACAAAACTTTTTTAAAACTTCATCTCAAGCATTGACACTCTCAATGTGCTTTACCGCCATACCAACCTATACACAGTGATTGGTACGACACACACCATTGGACAGAGAAGCGGCGAACCGTCCCACGATGCAACTACTTGGTAGTATACACCTCCACCCATTCCAACACAGCCTAACCTACTACCTGAGTGGTCAATATCAAGAATCCATAACTTGCTAAGTTAGGCCCGTTCCATCAGACATGTGGTTGTACAGTAAGGCGCGGTTCAATGGCGCACAAAGTTAAGTCCATAATTGACCAAGAAAGGACTTCCAATTTCTAACTATGCCACAAAGATTATCGTTCCCATCCAACACAGATCCACCATAAAATTACACAGTGCCTCATGTCTCGGTCCAAATATTTTCCCACCTTGTTGGTTAAGTGTAACATATGCCATTAACGAGTAATAGCACACAATTTTATCACTTAGTTCCATAATCACTTAGTCAGATTTTATAATTTGCAACTCACATGAGATGATGACTCGTAGTATGGCTAAGCAATCTAATCATATCTAACTAACCCACGTTGGTGCTATAGTATTATCAACTAGTAATGAACCAATCTAGGATAACAAAAGATCATAGCATAACAATAGACAAGGTGGATATAACAAATTGATTGATAACTACACCCAAAAGTATTTAAATAATTACTTAAAGTAAATGCAATAATTTGAAATAATATAGTTTTAAAAACTGGGATTAACATGATCAAAGGTATGACTTGCCTTGGAATAGATCTAGGTACTAGTCTTAGTCTTGAGGCACTCCATCTTCTCCAAAACCAAAACTTCCTGAAGTATCGACGTCTACTCGCAAACGAAGCAAATAAATAAAACAAATAAATAACAGAGGCAAAACAAACTCCAAAAATTAAATAAAAATATCAGATAAATAGATCTCAAATTTAGATAGATTTAAAATTTTGAATAGGCTCAAACAGAGTCCAGATGAAGAAGATATGGTTCTCGAAAGTTTCGATCTGAATCGGCTACGACCACGTAGTTGAGATCTATGACCATAGCAGTCGAGGGAAAACTACGACCATGACAAATGAGAGAATCTATGACCATGCATAACCAAAGACTGCTACGACCACGACACTCGAAAGTGATCCACAACTGTCTACGACCATGTAGTCGAAAGCGATGAGTAGTACTCGAATGCACAGTGCTCGAATGAACAACAATCGAATGAACAGTACTCGATAGACAACCGATGACGAGGGTTCGGGTTAGACCGACAACGGCGAACGGTGGCGCTTCACCGACAGTGAGTGGTGAGTGGTACTAGCGGATAGCTACGGCTATTGCGAACCTCTAGTGTACCTCCGGGTGGTCGAGGTGGACTGAGATGGCCTGCGGCGAGGTCGAAGCGGTGGAGAAGAGTCGGGTGTTGTCAGACGAAGACTCCGACGACGCTCTGACGACGCGGAAGGGTTCTACAGGAAGCTACGATGACGGCGGTCATGGCGGCGCAGACCACGACCACATGACGACGACGACGATGGCTGGATTTGAATAAAACAGCGATGACGACAAAACCTTAGATCTGCAGTTGCGGCGGCTCTCGGGTTCTTGGAGGGCGATGGCTTAGGGTTTTGGGACGAGGGCGCAGAGGCGATCCTCGGGGACTATTTACAGGGGCTCGGGCGGCTCGGGATAATGAATCCCCAAATCAGGATTGATACGGACTCACAAGATTTAGAGATAGAAATGGAATCAAGATTTGATTTTGATCCGAACGGATGCGGAAGAGAGAAAGATCAAGTTTGGCAAGATTTCTTAGGATATTTTATTTGAAGAGTCCCGTGGTCGGATGAGCTTCTAGAAGTTCTAATGGCGGACATTGTAATACCCCGATTTATTCTAAGAAAAAAAATCGTTCAAAAGAGAAATTAGACGTAAGAAAAGAGGGTTTCTGCAGTTCTTCGGCAACCTGGGCCTCGGGCCTTGGCCCAGGAGGCCCTTGAGGGATCGACCACCAATAAAAGGAGAGGGAAACTCTAGGTTTGGTACTGTAGCATGGCGTGCTACAGTAGCCGCCGCTACTGTAGTACCCCCATGAACAGTAGCCGCCCCACCTCCTTGCGCCGCCTCCTTTGGGTGTTGCCAGCCAAGAAGAAGAAGAAGAAGAAGGAAGGAGGGAAGAGAGAAGGGAGTGGAAGAGGGATCGCGTGGTGTTCATCACATTCGACAGCGATTTCTTTAAGGGTAATCCCGATCCCCATTCTTTTGGAGGTGTATTTGATTAATTAGGCGACGTCGGTAATAGATCTGTTTAGGACAGACAGTAATGGCCGACGTTTTTGAGGAAGTTAAGTGTGGATTTTGGTCTAGACACCTCCTAGAGAGTTGTGGGTGACATCTCTAGCTTTCAGTAGAGTATTAGATCATGTCATTTGAACGAGCGGTTTAGGAGTTATGAATTTCGTAGCACTGCTGTTCTGTAGTTATGTCATAATTCTGATAGTCTATGTTAATCGGTCATTAGCAAATAGTTAATAAATTTTTTAGAGGATCTCACCAAAACTAAAGTTGTAGGTATGCTCGTAATATTTTCATAGAGCTAAAGATCATAATTTTTGGATATGTGTACTGAAAGATACGATAGTTTTAGTCTCGCTGTCCAGAACCTCTGACGGGATTTACTTGTTCTAGTAATCTGTTTGGTAGGGGTAGAAGACTACCAAATATGGGAATCTCACCAACTAGTTTTATGTGAATAATTTAATAAGATTTCAGGAGAATCAAAGAACACTAGGTTCGGATAACTATACGAAAAGTTATGAATTTTGTAAGAAGACTGTTCTGCTCGGGACATATCGTTGCCTATAGAAGTTGGTGTTTTGGGATTGCGCTAGGGAGCGAAGTTCGTCGTGTACTCATTTCTATCAAAGTCTTGTCCATAAATGTCATGTTAGTGTGGTTGTTATATTTATTCAGGTGGTTTGATTCCAGGGGCAGCGCCTTCTCCGCATCATCAAGCTTCGCACGGTTGAAGCAAGTACAGTTAGTGGTAGATTATTCATGGATATTGTTCATGTTTGCTAGTATTATGAATGTATGGGGTATTCATGGATGCTAGAATGTTATGAGTGTCAACAATCATGAATGCTAGAAATTTAAGTAAGCTTTATTCATACATGATGCTGCTGTATTTACATGTTAATGATGGATAGAGGTATTGTACATGTGCATCATGTCATCATATTTGAGGCTTGGTCACGTGGTGACCAAGCAATCATTTGAGGTCCCCGTCATGTATATGACGAGCTTGTGGTCCCCACAATTGTGGAGCGTGGGCCTGTGGTCCCCATGCTTGTGGAGTGTGGGCTTGTGGTCCTCATACTTGCAGAGTATGGGCTCTTGGTCCCTGCGCTTGCAAGCACAGGCATGGGTATGCAGCAACGGTTGCATACCCTGCATTACCGATAAAATGCAAAGAGTCAGAGAAAGGATGCATTGAGCATTGCATGTGCATATGAATTGGACGTTAAATAGAATCGTGATGGATGATGGTATTATGGTTGTGAATGTTATTATCTCATTAATTGTACTTTGTTGAGTCTTGGACTCACTCTTTCTGTTGTTTGTGCTTTTAGGTACACCTTACAAGAAAGGCATGTGTGGGAGGGAATAGTCATAAGTTTGGATGCACACTGTTACGTACCATTCACAATTGAATAAATTGGATGATGATTTAGTACTTGATCATACTGCTTAAAGGACTTATTATGATTATGCCATATGCTTTGGATGATTTGTAATAGAGTTGACTAGCATATTTTGGATGCCTTCTGATTATGTTTTAAATAGGATGTTTGGATTATTGAATTATGAAATAAATGCCTGTTAGAACCTCCGGTATGGTTAACTATACAAAGGAGGTTCCGCCAAAATTTAGTAAGAAGTTTTAGTTTTGTTTACTTTTAGTAGCATTCCATGCTCATGTTGGGCTGGGGTGTTACAGACGCAGCGCTGCCTCGCGCAGAGAGGAAGCTGACTCGAAGACGACAAAGTGGTAGGGTCCACTGGTAGGGAGACAAGACGTGGACGCGGGCGCGAGCTGGCTCGGAGCTGGGCCGCAAGCCAAGGAGATGGGCCGAGGAGTTAAGGATTTGGACCAAAGCCAATAATGAGATTTTAAATAGTTTTCTATTTTATAAAATAGCAGAAAATCCGAATGGCAGTTAGAATATAGCAAATGAACTCAAAAAAATTCTAGAAAAATGTAAAAAATATATCCAAGCACATAGAATCCAAATAAAATAGTTTTAACTATTATTCATGTTGGAATTATTCACATTAAATGGTTTTGATACCAAAAGTCCATATTAAGCTTTTGAATTAAATTCAAATAAAAATCAGATGGTGAATTTTCTCCCTACTAACTATTCAAAAGATTTTTAAGACTCAGAAAATTAGGATGTTACATCCTCCGATCTAATGCGCGCAAAAGCTTTAGGGGACTAGAAGCTCACCAAGGTCCTTGAAGGCGTCGGGGGGATGACCAGAGCGGCTTTGTGACGTTGAGCAACAGCGGCGCAAAGTAGGCTCTCGGTGACAACATGATGTGGTGATGGAGCAGCTACAAGGAGGTGCGCATTAGCTCACAGGCACTTAGAGGATGGTAGGGATAAAAGGAATCGACGAGAGCCTCACCGAGGTGGCGGCTAACTAGAAAAGGGTTGCAGTGGCCAAAAATGAGAAAGAAGGTCGATTCGGGGGATTCCTTGCGTGTGGATCATCATGAACCAAGGGAGCAGCATCAGTGAAGTATAGGACACGAAATGACATGGTCAGGTGAGGTTCAAGCTCACCAGAACGTCAGCAACACGGAGGTCCAGAACGGGTGTGCACCGAAGGTGAAGAAGATGATGGCTTGTCCTCGCTACGGGGTTCCAAGACCTACAACAAGCATAGAATAAGCATTAGTGAGGTAAGGGGCACATGGTGACATGGTTGACAGGGGCAAGGAAGCTCACTAGAGAAGATGGTGTTTGAGGCTTGCTCACCGGCGTCGAGAACGATGCTCTCGTTCTCGGCGATTCAAGGAGCTTGGAGCTCGGAGAAGGCACGAGATGGAACGAGGGGTGATCTTGAGAGTTTGTGACACGCTTGGAAGCTTAAGTAGCTGTGAGAATTGTGTGAGATGAGTGGCGAGAAGATGTAGTCACGCAAGAAACTCGCGCTCCAGCTTCGGCATCTCCACAAGTGGGGGGGGGTGAAGGATCTAGACCCGCCATTATGTGTTAATGGAGTATTTTGGTGATTAATAACAAATGCACTTGTAAGACTAACACTCTTATTGTTATATCATGTTTAGTCTCAGCTTGGATATAAAAGCAAAAATCCAAACAGGTATGTATTCATTAATGACAAATCTATTTGTGAGACTAACAATTCTATTGATTATCTATTGTTTAGTCTCGTTTGGATATAAAGATGAAAAATACAAGAGGTATGCATTCTACTTCTTCTTACTATATCTTGTTGCATTCCTCGGATCCAAAATATAGGTTAAACTCCACCAAAAAGTTAACTTGGATATGTGCATATGTTTCCATTATACATTTGTGTATGCACACATTTAGGGGGAGTTCAATCTATATTTTGTGGTTTCATTAGTATTGATCCATATTCTCTTTCCACATATACTAAGGATCTTTATTTTGAAACATATCCTTGAATATATTTAACTTGTGTAGTTAATATATTCATATGAGTATATGAGAGCATATGAGACTTGTGTAGTTCATAGATGCTCATATATCCTTGAATATATTTAACTTGTGTAGTTAATATATTCATATGAGTATATACAACTTGTGTAGTTCGTATACACTCATATTTAGTATATACAACTTGTAGTTCAGATATACTCATGGTATATATAACTTGTGTAGTTCATATATACTTATATGTGAGTATATATATAACTTGTGTAGTTTATATATACTCATGTTTATCTATATTCAATTATTTGAGATTATGTTGTGGGACTAACATGTGTGCTAAGATGTTTGAAGGCTTAGTCCCATTTCATGGATGGCGACATGGTAAGGGAAATGCATGACAATAGAGGACCATGATTAGTAGCTTGATAGCATGTTCTTGTGCCTTATGGATCAAGTTAGGATCATGAATGCATTTGAATTTGAGTTTTGGAAACTCTAAGTGCTTTTGTCGAAATCGGATGAACCGACGTGTTATGGGCGTTCGATCGCACATGTTCGACCGATCTTGGTGCGGTATGACTGCACATCGGTCATTCCGATTTCTAGTTGGTGGTTGCATAAAACCAGAACCGATGCATTTTGGCTCGGAGCTATCTTTGTTAATCGGTCGTACCGCATTTGAGAAACGGTTGTACCGAATTTTGTATGGCGGTATGAATTTTCCAGAGAGCATGTCTTTTCGGCTTAGTTGGAAACCCTGCAATCGGTAGTACCGCTCCTGCGTGCGGTACGACCGGAACAAGCGGTAGTACCGCAACTTGGTTGGCGGTAGTACCGGTCCAGGTTTTTCAACAACTTGTTTAGAAGCATTTATGCAGGTATATCTTGGTAATTAATGTTAATCATTATGGGACTAATATTTTCCATGAGTTGGATGAATAAATTATGTTCCAGGGTAATGAAGACTTCGGATGGCATCATGAGTTGATCGTCATCAAGTAAAGGTTCAAGAAGGGGATGCATCATGTGTTGATGCATATCAAGATCTCGAAGAAGAGATGATCATGAGTTGATCATCAAGTCAAGAGAAGACTCATCATGTGTTGATTGAGGTCAAGTAAAGAATGCATCATGGGTTGATGCATGTCAAGATGATGACCCGGACTTGAAGTGAAGATGTGCGTCATCAACCTTCAAGAAGATGCTCAAGGCAAAGGTATGACTAGCTAGGGCTAAGGATGTGTTCCTAGTCTTTTACCGGTCTTGGTGTTTGGTTGGAAGACCGGATTGCTAGCATAGGTTGCCGTACTATTAAGAGGGGTCTTGTCTAGTAGCTTGAGTCTCATCATGTGTTAATACCTCAATCTCACTTGCTCTAGATCACTCTAATATGTTGCCTATATTTGCGAATGCATTTTGCAAATAGTTGAGGCTCATGGATAATCCTTGTAGCATGTGACTATACTTTGCAAATGTGTTTTGCAAACGGTTGAAGTCCATGTACCTACTCCTTGTGGCATGATCTAAGTTTGCAAATGTGTTTTGCAAATTGTTGGGATTCATGTATCTTCCCTTGGCATGGTCTAAGATTGCTTGTTGCTATCATTTGGCCTTAGACTATGGTAGTGGCTCTTTGAAGTTGTTCTTTTTGATTTGATAAAATGTGTTTGAGATCAAATCAAATAGGTGGGTTGTGTAGCCCACTGAATAAGCTTTCAATGGAGTCCAAGATCACTCAATTTCGACATCGGAGTCAAAAGTTATGACCTTTTTACCGAGTGTCGTCTGTGCCGATTTTGAGCTGCGGTACGACCGCCCGGAACGGTTGTACCAGCCCTTGTGAGGGCGGTACGACCGCAAAAGGCTGTAACGGCTAGTTTTTGGCTGTTTCATCTCCAAACGGCTAGTTTTTGTTGTGGGGGCTATAAATACCCCCTTGGCCGGTTGAGAGACAACCTTTGGCATCCCATTTCACTCTCTTGAGCTAGTGTGAGCTTCTCCTCTCAATTGTGCATGTGTTGCACCTTGTGAGCAAGGAGAGAGGTCTCTAGTTGCATGTGTTGCATCTAGAGGTGGATTTCGTATCCACTTGAGCTTGTGCATTCGTTGCACGTGGTGAGAGTCAAGCAAGGGGCTTAGCTTATTACTCTTGGTGTTTGCCGACACCTAGACGGCGTGGAGGCGTCGTGGTCCGGTGATCTTCTCAAGTGAAGCTTGTGAGAAGGCCCGGTGTTTGTGAGTGGCTTGGTGCTCGCCATCTCCGGAGTGGAGTAAGAGCAACCCTAGTGGAGCGAGGTGTTGATACCTCGGAGGAAGGCTTAATTCGTGGAGCCGGCCCAATTGGTTTGGGTTTCCTCAACGTGGATTAGGGAGACCGCAAGTCTCCGAACACCACGGTAAAACATCGACGTGTCTTTGTGGTGTGATCTCTATTGCCTTACTATTGCATTTACATTCATTGTGTATGAATGCTTGCTTTACATTGTGCAATTTATATACCTTGTATTAAATTGCTTATTCATTGTGTATGATTGCAATAGTATCATTTACATTGCTTAAATTGAATTGCTTACAAGTCCATGCTTGATTGATTATTATCAATAGACTTGTATTATTGGTGCACTTAGTTGAACCTAGTTGATTTAGACTTTAATTGTGCAAAACCGTATTTGTATTAGCTTCCGCATTAGAAATCGGTTTTAGCGCATAGAAGTTTTTAAAACACCTATTCACCCCCCTCTAGTCGGCCTTCTCGATCTTACAGGGGGTTGGGAACCATTAAGGGGATGGTTTGCATGGGACAGAGCCAGTCGGAGGTGATGAAGGTAGATGAGTGTCAAAAATGGTGGGCGACGAAGGGAAAACAACGGGCGGAGCAGTGCTGGCGTTGGCGCGGTGGCGAGCGAGGGTGAAGGTGAGGTGGAAGAAAGGTCCCAACAAGTGGGGCCCACACGTCAGCGAGAGGGAGAGTGTGCGCTGGCGTGGGATGGAGTGGGCGATGGGTTTTGGGTCCACTCAGATACGGTCCAAGAGTTCGGCAGGAATTCAAAAATTGTTTTGAATTTCCAAAACTAGCTGAGATTTGATGACTTTTTGAACCTAACAAACTGCCTCTAAAATTTATGAAATTTTTTTGAAGACTTATGACATGGTATAGTTTCTTATGTAAAATTTGCAGGATTTTATATGCTCCGTGATTTTCTAAAAAATTCTCACAAGTTGCTGCTTACATAGAATTCAATTGTTTGATTTATATAAAAAGTTCAAAATCATGCCAAGGTAGTTATCCATACATAATAGGTTTAAAAATCATTTCCCTCTGATTTTTATCCTATTACCCCAACATTGGGATTTTTGGGATGTTACAAACCTACCCCCTTACAAAGAATCTCGTTCTCGAGATTCAGTAGGTTCGGTAAAGAAATTGGGAAACTCAACTCTAAGATGGTCTTCCCATTCCCATGTAGCTTCGTCTTTGGTATGGTTGCTCCACTGGACTATTAACATCTTGATGGCGCGGTTACGAGTATGTCACATGGCTTTATCTAAGACGTAGATCTGGTGTTTCCTATAAGAGAGATTTGATTAGAGATCGCTGTTCTCCAACTGAGTGAGTTTGTTCGGAGTTCGAAGGCACTTTTTGAGTTGTGATATGTGGAAGACATTGTGGACCTCTAAAAGTTGGGGTGGCAACTACAACTGGTATGCCACTTCGCCTTTTCTCTCGACGATTTGGCATGACCCGATGTACCGAGGTGCCAATTTTTCATGAACTTGGAAACGGTGGATGCCTCGCAACGGTGAGACCTTGAGATAAACATAGTCATTCACCTCGAAGCTTAGCTCACGACGGCGACGGTCGGCATAGTTATTTTGTCACGATAATGTGCTCTTGTGATTCTTGGATGATGGCCGGTCCAAAGAATCTTCTCTCATCGGCCTCGGACTAGAACAACGATGTTATATATTTTCTCCCATAAAGTGCTTCGAATGGGGATATTTGCAGGCTGGACTAGAAGCTGTTGTTGCAGGAAAACTCGGGAAAACGCCAAGCATCTCTCCTAATTTGTGCTATAGTATAGCACACATGCTCGCAACATATCTTTCAAGATCTGACATGTCCTCTCCATTTGGCCTCCCATTTTAGGGTGAAAAGCAATGCTAAAGAATAGCTCTATTCGCAATAGCTCGTGTAAGCTATCCCAAAATTATGAGGTGAATTGAGGGCCTTGATCAGATGTTATTGTCTCTGGCACACTGTGCAGGCGAACGATGTGGTTTACGTAGAGTTCTGCAAGCTTGGCACCCTGATGCATGGTATTCACCGGAATGAAATGTGCCATGTTGGTTAAACGGTCAACGATGATCCATAACGAGTCATGCCCGTTCCGGGTTTTCGGCATGCCGGTAATGAAGTCCATACTGGCATCATCCCATTTCTACTCGAGGACCTGTAAAGGTTGAAGCAACCCCGCTGGGTGCTGGTGCTCTACCTTAACGTGTTGACACATGTCGCACCTGGCAACATGTGCAGCGATGTCCTGCTTCATACCAGACCACCAGAATTTCTTCTGGAGGTCCCGATACATCTTTGTACTCCTAGGGTGAATGGAGAGTGGTAAATCATGAGCTTCTCTGAGGACCAGTTCCTTGATATTGTGATTATCCAGAGCACATAGTTTCTGTCCACGCATCACAAATCCACTCACATCCTCGAAATTGTTTGATTTTCTGCCGTCCTCAATTTGCGCTTGATCTCGGCGACTACTAGATCTTTGAGTTGGGTGGCCTGGATCTGAGATTCGAGGGTAGGTTGTAGCACTAGAGAAGCAACGTATACCTCATCAACCATTTCCAAGTTGAGTTTTTGGAACTCTTCATGCAATACCGGTTGATTGGCTTCAATTGACGTGTTTATGCAGTGAAGCTTCCAGCTAAAGCATCGACTACAACATTGGCCTTACTAGGGTGGTAATGAATGCCAAGATCATAGTCCTTGATCAACTCGATCCATCTTCATTGCCTTAGGTTTAGATCTGGCTACGTGAAGAAATACTTTAGGCTCTTGTGATCGGTGTAAATTTCGCACCGATTACCGATGGGGTAATGCCTCCAGATCTTGAGAGCATGAACCACGACTTCCAATCTCAAGTTATGAGTTGGATAATTAGCTTTGTGAGGCCGCAACTGACGGGAGCCATAGGCCACCACTTTGCCTTCTTGCATCAGCACACAACCGAGGGCACGACGGGATGCGTCACAACACACAACAAAGCTTCTGTGTATGTCGGGCAAAGTAAGCATCGGGGCTATTGTGAGCCTTTTCTTTAATTCTTGAAAGCTCTTATCATAAGGCGCTGACCATTCAAATTCCTTCTCCTTTTTAAGAGTTGTGTTATCGGTCTTGCGATCTTGCGAGCTTTGAGAAGTTCTCGATGAACCGGCGATAATATTCGGCCAGGCCAAGAAAACTTCAGACTTTCATAATGGTGCGGGGCTGTTCCTAAGATAGGACATCTTGTACTTTGCTCGGGTCCACAACTACACCTCCTTCAGATAGAACATGACCTAGGAAGCAGTGTTCACCTAGGCGCTAGGTGCTAGGCGGGCGGTGGGTGGCCGCCTAGTGCCTAGGGCGCCTAGGTAGGGCCTAGGTGGTCGAACAAAATTGCAAGCATAATCGCCTCCAGCATTAGCGCAAGCAAGCGGGATGAACACAGAATAGCAAGCATCAGTCCAAGCTTATGTATATGTTACACTTACATGTATGTATGCATATGTGTAATTATGTAAGAAAAGATGTTACATGTATGTATGTATACGTGTAACTATGTAAGAAGAGATGTTACCTTGATGGCTTGGTGTGATGCAAATATATTTGAAGACTTGATGTAATGATCTTGATGAGTTGGTGTATCATGAGTTGATGACTTGATGTAATAAAAATATAAATAGGGGCAGTAGTCCACGCTTATGCACGCAGTGGTACTGTAGTACTAACTCACTTATGCACGTAGTAGTACTAACTCACTTCACTCGACTCGACTGCGCACAAGAGGTCAAGAACAGAGAGGGCCAAAGGGAGGCTGGCCAGAGGGAGGAGGCGGCTGACCTGGGGGGCAACGGGGTTGGAGGTGCGACGGAGATGGGGAGCCAGGGAGGAGCCGCACGATGGGGGTTGGAGAGGAGGCGGTGGTGCGCGACGAGGGGCGGGAAAGGAGGCGACGGTGCACGATGTAGAGCAGCGTAAGAGGGGAGCCAGGGGGAGGAGCCACACAATAGGGGGTGCGCGATGGGGGCCGGAGAGGAGGAGGCAGCGCGCGATGAGGGGCCAAAGAGGAGGTGGTGACGCGTGACGCAGAGCAGCACAAGAGGGGGTGAAATCACCAAATCGGGTAGGGTTATGTGACTTACCTTCTTTTTCTGCTCTCTCCCCCGACCCGCCCAACGACGCCTCTGAGCGCCCAGCTCCACCTCGGGCTTCCCAACGCCGCTCCAGGCTGCCCAGCTCCACCCGGTCTTGCCTGCCTAGCACCACTTGGGTCCGCCTAGGACCGACGGTCAACGCCTAGGCGGGTCGAGCGCCCAGGTGAATGACTATGCCCGAGTCGATGAAGACCACCACGAACTGATCCAAATACTCCATAAAAATTTTATTCATAAGATTCATGAAACTTGCGGGAGCATTGGTGAGTCTAAATGACATCACAGTATACTCGTACAAGCCATAATGGGTAGTGAATGCAGACTTTAGAATATCTTTCGGCCTGATGTTGAGTTGGAAATAACCGAGCCACATATCAATCTTGGAGAAGACACAAGCACCATTCATTTGATCAAACAAATCTTCAATCCTCGAGAGAGGGTACTGTTTCTTGATGGTGACTTCATTTAAGAAACGGTAGTCGACACACATCCTCAGACTGACATCTTTCTTAGTTACGAACAACACGGGGCTTCCCCATGGTGACGAACTAGGATGGATAAATCCTTTTTCCAATTGCTCTTTGAGTTGTTGCTTTAATTCAACCAACTCATCAGATGCCATTTGATAATGCTGCTTGGATATAGGTGACGTCTGAGGTAGCAAATCGATGATAAATTCCATGTCACGGTTTGGCGACATCCCCAACAATTCATCCAGAAATGCGTCAAGATATTTACATACCACGTGCACCTGACTAAGCTCTGGGATTGAAATGGAGTTGAGCATGGGCTACTGCGATGAAGCAGCTTATGTGGCGTTCTCCATCAGAGTTGACAAGAGAAACAACTCGTTCTGCACAATCAATTACTCTCTTGTGTTTGGCTAGTTAGTCCATCCCAAGAATTATATCCAACCTAGGTGTATCTATCATAATGAAGTTGTATTTTAATCCCACCCCATTAATCTCAATTTGAACATCAAAACAATTGAGTTTTGCCCTCATAATAAACCCGGGTAAATAAACTAGCATGATGCTTTCTAGGGATGTAGTTTTCAACTCTTGTTGCATAGCAAATGTAACATCCTAAGGTTATGTTACCAAAATAAAGTTATTATTTTATTGAATTTTCTGAAAATTTTAAAAGAGTTCTATTGCTTTATTTGAATTTTTGAAGTTTTAGAAGTCAAAAGTAAAATTTATTGAGTTTTTGGGATTTTATTGGATTTAAAGTTGAAAAGGAAAATTTGAATTAATTTGTAGAATTTTTTGGAATTTTTAAAAGCTTTTTCTAAATATTTTAAAGCTAAAATAATTTATTTGCAAAATTAAAAGCCAACGTCAAGTTGGAACTAATTTTATTAAGTCCAAAATAAATAAGGGAATTTCTATGAATTTTTTTCATAATTTTTGGATTTATTTTGCTATTTTCTAAAGCCTAAATGAATTACTAGAATTATTTTATTCAGAAATCAAATTGAAAATCCCAAAACCCATCAATAAAAACTCCTCAACCGCCCATTTTTCCATCGCGCTCCCACTGCTGTTCGCCCGATCGCTCCACCCTCTCCCTCTCTCCATCCACCCCCACCGTTGGATCAGCATCCAACGGTTAACACGCCTCCACGTCACCCCACCCCTCTCGCACGTTATGCCTCGATTCACCGCATCCGTCCGATTTGAATTGATCGGACCGATCTCATTCGTTGCGTTTGGGCGCCCGAACTCTTCAATCAATCAGGATCGTCCGATTTCAATCAATCGGTCAACAAACCTCCACGCCCGCCATTTATCGCCACCGTCGGATTTTAATCCGACAGCAACCACTTCCTTTGCTTTCAGCCGCCCGATGCAAATCAAACGGCCACGCCCTTTTCTTCCCCGCCTCTTCTTCCTCGCGCGCCCGAGTCAACCGCCGCCATCTTCGCCCGCGGGAGCTCCATCTCCGCCGAGATTCCCGCCTCCTCTTCACGCGCGGACGTGCGCACCGGATCCCGCGCATCACGCCGTCCATTCTCCCGCCCGTTGCCCCCTCTCTTCGCGTCGGTTTCGCCCGGTTCGTCCGCGTGCCTAACCGCCACCGTGATCCCCGCCGCCACGATCTCCTCCTCCGGCCGCGCCCCCGCCCTATAAAACGACGCCCCGGATGCGCCTTCACCACCTCAACCCGCCCTCATCACTCACTCCGCCCCTCGCCTAGCCGGATTTCACCGTTGAAGCATCGCCGGTCGAGCTTCACTCCACCGCCTCTAGCGCTGCCACCATCGGCATCGCCGCGATCTCGCGCACCCGGTGCTCACCTCACCTCCGCCAGGGCCTCACCGGAGCACCGCGCCGCCACTCCACCGAGCCACGCCGCCGCTTCCTCCTCGTCGCCGGCCACCTTCGTCCTCCTCCGACCACCCGGGTAAGCGCCCCAGGTTCGCCACACCCCGCTCTTTCTTTTGACACCCTCGCCGGGCCGCGCGTTCGCCGGTGCCATTGGGGCCCGAGCGCCGCCGGTGCCAAGGTGACGTGGCAGCGCCATGTCACTGCCACTTCGCGCCACTGAGGCGCCGCGTTAGCGCCACTTCCTCTCCTCCGTCCACGTCAACGCCCGCGTGGCACGGTCCACCCCCCTCAGACACAACCGCCCGTAAACCCAGTCCACCAAAAGCGAGGCGCTGACATGTGGGTCCCACATGTTAGGGTTTCCTTTTAATTCTTTAAAACCCAAAATTCTCAGGGCTGACGTCATGCTTGCGTCATAAATCCCTTTTCCAATAGAAAAATAAATCCAGTAAATCCATAAATCTGAATTTCATCAATTTATGTGATTTCAAACTTCCAGAGCTCATATCTTTTGCATCCGAACTCCGATTTCATCGATTCAAATTTCAAAATTTGTATAAAATTAAGATCTAGATAAATAAACCAAAATTATTTAATTTGGAGTTCATTTGAATTGCTATTTGAATTTGGATTATTTCACGATTAGATTTCGACGACTTCGGAGAGTCAGATTTCGACGCCGTTTGAAGAGCTCATAAGAGGATTGATTTTGACTGTATGATCATCGTGATTGTACACTTGTACTACCTGGAGAAAGTACTTGTGAGTACTAGGTGACGTGTTAAGGAAAACAACATCACTTCAGTACTAGGTGACCTGTTAAGGAAAACAATATCACCCCATCAAGCAAGGCAAGTTACACCTTTGATCATATCGATCCTATTATTTCAAATTATTTAATTTCTATTTTAAATTATTATTGCATGCTTATTTATATTCAGTAATTTAAATTCATGTTTTAAATTTATAGTTATGTCTAAAATCCTTTGTATGGCCAATTTTGATAATTGAAGCGAGCATATTGTCACTCTAGATAAAACCCAGTTGATACAATAGTATGGACTAGGATCATTTGGAAAATATTGTGCTTAGCCATGCTCATAGACCATATATGTTTCATTTGGGGAATTTCAGCCAAAAATCAACTATTGTTTAAATTGTACCCTTGGCATTGGTGTGTCATGGGAGTTTTATAAATGACTTTAGAAAATAAAATAAAATGATGGTTTGGACATGGGCGAAATGGTTGTCTGGTGGGTGCAGGTTTATGCACGGGCTCAACTGGGTAGGTTGAGGCCTAGGGTTCTGTTGGTTATCGCCCAGGTCAGTTAAGGACCGGTCTTCGAGCCGCATCTTGCTAAGCCACATCGTACTACCACATGTCTTGTATGGGCAGGACTTGGCTAATTAATTTGCAAAGTTCCATCATGGTCGTTCCTATTGATGCGGTGGGTAATCTTTCATGACTTTTGTTAGTCCCACCTAGCGCAAGAGGGGGCCTGAACCCTGCGGACGGATAGTCCAAAGGGGGTGAAACCTTAGCGAGGGAGGACTGTGGTGGAATGGCGTATTGTAAAAGCCTCGTGATGATCACTTAGTCGCACACCTTCGGAAGTGTGTTAGACGGACATTAAAAGTTGATTATCTCTTGTGGGTAAAGTTGTACAACCTCTGCAGAGTGTCAATCCATTCGAATAGCCGTGTCCACTGTCATGGACATGCTGGCAAAGCCACTCAAAGTTAGACTTTGATTTTGATTTCAAAATGTTTTTGTAAAACAGTTTTGTCATGGATGGGTGTCCATGAGAAAAGTTGTGGGTTGAAGCCCCGGGTTGGTGCCCGTGTTTATGTTGGTGTTAGGTTGGTGCCTACACTATCTTTATCAATTCAAAATCAATTTTGGATTTTATAAAACTTGAGCTTTTGAACTTAGTATGGTATTAAATGTCAAATGTTGTTTTTGCACAAATAACCCTATAAGTCATCCCTTGTTACATCCATGTATGCATGTCATTCTGTTATTTGACGGGTGTAACTTGCGAGCACGGTAGTTGTGCTCATACTTGCTTTATGCAAACAAATTTCAGAGAAGAAGGACTTCGCTTCAGGTGTGGATCATGACGACTAGGCCGCTACCCCAGTCGATTGCCTGTGGCAGATCAGCTGGACTCCACTACTTCTTCATCGTCTTCCACTGTGTTTATTTAATGTTGCTCTGTAAGGCTATCTTGTAATCAACTCTGTTGTTTATTAATAAATTTTAGCGTTTATGGTTGTGTTATCACATTTGTTTACTGTGTGAGCTAGCCACTGATCATGGGACTAGTTCAGTTATGCACAGAAGATCTGGGATGTTACTCCCGGGTCTGACAGCAAATTTCTTAGATATGATTGAATGAGATGCTCTAGAATCAAATAATATCAATGTAGGCACTGAGTGAACGAGAATCGTACCCATCACCACATCGAGTGTTGCGTTGGCCTCCTCTGCAGTCGTATGGTTCAGATGACCGCATCCAAAGCCTTGCGCTGGTTTGGAGGCTTGCTGCCCTCCCTGACCTCATGTGGGGCCCTGGGTTGCTGCTAGATGCCAAGGGGTTGAGGTTGAGGTGCTGGAAACTTCTTCTTTGGGTACTCAGTTGCCAAGTGCCCGCGCTGGCTGAAGTTGTAGCATGTGACGATTACTGCCTAGTTTTGCATACCAGACGGCTGTCCTCCATGGTTATTTTGTTGAATTACGGCTTGCTGTGGGCGAGGACCATGGGCTTGGAACCTCGTTGGTAGTGGTGGTGCTGAAGGACGTGAGTTCGATGGTTGCCAAACGGGCGGTCTCAGCGTGTCGCTGCTTGCTGATTTTTGTGCTAACCGTTTGCGCTTGCGGCTCTCCACAACTCTTCAAGTGCTATCTTCAACCTGAATGGCCTTGTTAACCAAGGTCTGGAAGTTGGGGATGTCATGGGTAGCGAGTGACCATTTCATCTCGTCGTTGAGGCGCTCTTGGAAGAGAGCAACCAACCTTCCCTCGTCTGGTATTTCGGATGTAGCATAACGGGCAAGGTAGTTGAAGCGATGGAGGAACTCCATCACTATCATGTTCCCCTGCCAGATTTCATAGAACCCCTGCTTTTTGATGTCCATGAGACCTACTGGGATGTGGGCATCGCGGAACGCCTTCTTGAAGGCGGCCCAAGTGAGGGTCTGCCCTTTTTAAAGGATGGCTTGATGGTTCTCCCACCAAGCAGTTGTGGCTACTTGCAGCTGGTAAGATGTATAAAGCACCTTCTCCTCATCATTGCACCGGGTAATGATCAACTTGCTCTTGATCATGCGAAGCCAATCGTCGTGTCGAGAGGATCTACTGTCGACGAGAAGGTCGGCGGCCGAGTTCACATGAACTCGCCCATCCTGGACTGCAATTGGTTCGCAATAGCTCTGCCTCCTTCGGTAGCAGTGCTGAGGGCAGTGGTGTTCTGTGCCAATTATTTGAGCAAAAGAGTGTTTGTCTGCCGCCCTTGTTTGATCATGGCAAGCACTTATGCCATGGTGGGTGGTTGCGGTAGAACCTCGGGTTCTTCAGTAGCAGCAGGCTGAGACTACTCAGCTTGTGGCAAGGATGTAGCAGATTGGGTTGCAAAGGATTAGGAACCTCGCCTCCCGGTTGCCGCGATCCGGATGTAGCTCCCGTTGCCATGAGTTGGTTAACTAAGTGTGTTATCGTATCCTGCTCATACATAGTGCATTTTAACGAATTGTGTGCAAGATGAGGGGGATAAGCACAAGTTGAGTGGGTTGGCAAGTAACATCATACCATATTAAAATAACTCATCTAATCTTAAATATGCATGTTTTTAAATCATAAGGGCAGCGCACATGAATTTTTATCATACTAGTAAAATCTTACATGGTTCGAATGCCCGTTGCTTAAATATTACAAAAAGCAACTAAACCATCATAAGTAGCAAATTACATTCATTATACAGCAGTATCTTCCATAAATTTTAGCCTACAAAATACCCAAAAGTGCTCACACTAAAATCCTACAAGCGAGCTTTCGACTGTCAATCTCCGTCTAGTCGTCGTGATCACGCCGTGCAGCAGCTGAAAACTACGGGGTAGTGGAGGATGAAGGGCCAAGATACTCAACCTCCTCATGCCCGTCGTGGAGAAGACGGTGTTGCTGCACCACTCACGAGGGCTCCTCCATCTCTGAGTAGATAGCCATCACACGACATTAGTGGCCGATAGCTGACATACGAGGACATCGGCACCTGATTGGGATGCGGATGGTGGCTCTGGTAGCTCCTCAGTTTGTGCTAGTATGGCATCCTCCCCGTATAGTGGCTCTCATGAGAAGAGCCCCTGGGCTACCATTGGTGCGACGTTGTCCTCGAGAGTGGAGATCCTCCAGCGGGTCTCCAACAGCTCACGGGTCACACGGTAGAGGTACCCATCGAGTGATCTCACGAGGCCGGCGAGGTGCAAGTGGGAAGTGAGGAACGGCCTTCCCTCCACCTGATTGGTGTGCTCCTCTCTATCCATCGTCCATGCGGGAAAGTGGAAGAACGGGTCCTCCAACTCCGATAGCTCGTGTCGTAGGCGTACGATAGCGACGTAAGCTGCATCATATAGTGACATCAGGACGCAAGAGCCCCGTTCGTAGTAAAGGAAAGAGGGGTCTCTGAAGTGTCAACCCTGGATGAGCACCTGAGTGAGGTACTCAGTGGATGCTGCACTGGATGGCATACTAAGGTACCAAGGCATGTACGGCCAATGGATACTCTCTAGCATTACCCATAAGGTATGCTGCAATGTACCCTCATGACAAGAGCTAGTGTGGCTCCCAGTAGGTCGGTATCTATATTTTAGAAAAGGCAAGAGTTAGTAATTAAATATATGTCATGTGTAGAGACAAAGGTAAGAAATGATGCTAAGACAAGGAAAAGGCATAGCAATAAGTAATCTTACATTTTGTCTCAATGTTCTTAGTTATAGTCCTAAGGCTTTATTTTTCTGGTTATAGTACCCCTTGGTATTTTTATATAAATAGACCTCTAAAATATCCAATCCATTTAACACCAAATGAGAGTAGGAGGGGTTTAAAGATTAGTACATCACATCATTTTCAGAATATAACTAGGTTCTTAAATTTTTATAAAGATCCATGTAGGATGTTCTAGGGACTTTTCCAAAACATTTTGGCTCTGTTTAAATACTTTAAATATGGTTAAAACATTTATTTTCATAGAGCATATCTTCTCCTAAAACCATAATTATTTTTAAGGAGGATGAGAAATGATAACAAAAGAATGATTTAGATGAGATGTGAATGCTAAGAGAGGTAAGATTAGCAAAAACTCCAAAATTTTCACAATTATCTTTATGATTAAATAGATTGCTTTTTGAATACCAAAATCCTAATCTAATGGACATTCTAACTAGGGTTTGTTTTACAGTCAGTATAGCTCTGATACCACGCGCTGTCGGACCCCGGGCGTGGAATGCCCGAAGCCCTCGTGTGTGTATCGTACTAGTCCTATGATCAATGGCTAGTACACACATCCACAACATTGATACTCATATCCATACATTCATATATACAAAATGAAGAAAATATGGTACATAACTTAAGCGATTACATTATTTACAACACAAGGGCCGACCGACCAAATAAAAGCTCAAGTATCAGAAGTAGCAAATGTAACAGCGGGAGCAAAATTTGCATAATGAGTCGAAAATCCCAGAGGCATGCCCATCCTAACCCTTAGGCACCCCACAAGAGTCAAGTCCGAGAAAGACTCATCACCGAATCCACCACTTCCAAGTGCAAAGAAGATGTCGTCCGGCGTAGGATCATCCTCTAACTTTGAACAACAATTTAAACAAGATTGAGTACATTGTGTACTCAACAAGACTTGTAGTGTATCATAAAATTTGTATAAATGCAAAGCTAACAAGAGATGATGCTTTATGCTACAAGTTGTTTTTAGCACTAAGGAAATTTTATTTGCAATATCAATACATACTATTTTGCAACAGAAATTTAAAGAGCAGTTAAATAGATAAAGGACAACAAGTAAGTAATTCAATAAATAACCACTCGCAACCCTCCTCGGCTGTGAGCAACATCTTATTTTCAGCCATAGATATGACACTCAACTCAAATATAAATCAACAAACCATTTCCCACAACACACGAATTCTCTAATTTGTTTGACATCCATCGATACTACTGCTCACTACCTTTGGTAAGCAGACTAGAGCATGTATCAAAGCCTTTACGTAACCTAGTCCTAACCTTCTGTGTATTCTGAACTAGTCCCAGATCAGTAGCTAGCTCACATAGGAAACAATGATGAAATACCATTTATTTATTCGATTTAACTAAAAAGATCTCAAATTAACAAATAATAACAATAACTAGACCTTATGGTCAACATTTACTTAACTTGCCACGCAGGGCTAAAGAAATAAATAAACTCTTGCAGCGGAACGAAACTCTTGAAATGGCCAATCAACATGCCCACAGACAATCGAGTGGATAACATAACCTAATCCGTAAAACCTTCATAGTACCCCTGGGCGAAGAACTCTTGAGCAGCTTGGTACTCTTCAACTCAATCACAGAAATAGAAGCCGTGAGCATATAAAGTACTCAGCAAGTCGTGGGGAAATGTATACAAATAGTATTCATGCATAGTTCGAACAAATGTTAGCTGTATGGTTCTTTTGCATAGAGCAGCATTTACGACAAAGACAATAAATAGATTGAAATGCGTAATTGAAAAGAATAGTAAATACATAAAGTAAATAATTTCTTTAGAACAACCAGTGAACTACCCATCCACTTCCCAAGACAAACCACCAAGTGAATTACCCATTCACCAAACAAACATCATATTAAATTATTTTGATTTATGAAAGTTCATATTAAGCTTTTGACTTTAGCAGAAAAAATTCAAATAGTTATTTTTTATATTTAAAACTTCAAAAACAAACCAAATTTTGTGATGTTACACACTAGCTCGGTGAATGAACACCCTCACTTTACCTAGGTACACCCCCGTCTCTTTGAGACATTCACCATTGTGTTGGCAAGCTTTGTGCCCGACACCATGGTGAAGGGAGCCCCTTCGAACATGTCTACACCGATCATGCTCGCACTACTACGACCTACCAACATGCAAGGATAGTTTTCAATGACTTCATTAACTAATGTCATACCATACCGGCACATGTGGTTGTATGCTTAGGCTTAAATAGGACTTGTTTGCGTTCAGTCCTTAATTGACCCGGGCGAGGATCTCCCCCTATCTACTTGTGAGATACACCTCTCACACTTCTCAAAATATAATATAACCTGTCCGTGCCACAAACTAAGTTTTTAATTTTTTTTAACAAAATAACAGAGTAAACTCCTCTGGACCATCATTTTAAAACTCCCAATTTCATGTTCATCATACCATCCTTGTAGCAAATTTTAGTAAAGACTATAGCTTGACTAAGCAGTTGTGCGACACTCCCACTCAAAATTCCCCAAATTGATATCATCTATTGCCTATACCATAACCTAATAGCTACAACAGCAAGGATACTGATATTTTATGGAGGTTCAAGGATTGAATAGGATTACAACTATCGTTATCCCCGCATATAGCAATTTTAATCAAACATACACACATGCATAATAGATTTTGCAAAAAGAAGTACAATAGTTAAAATAGTAGGATCAACATAGTCAAAGGATGTGCTTGCCTTGCTCTAGTTTCTCTGAATAAGAGGATGGAGAATCGTTGTAAAATTCGCTTGAACAATCGACGTCTATTCAAAAGAGCCAGAAGCAAATTAAGTATAGCCAAATAATTTCAATAGCAAAAATATTCAAATCTTTTTGCATATTCAGGTAGATCATGATTTTACATGAATTTAGAAAAAAAGATTCATTCAATTTGGAATTTGTATGAAAAATTATTAACATTTTAATTTGATTCTGTTTGTAAATTCCAGAAAATAGAAAGGGCTGACGTCGAAAGCATATTTGCTGAGGTTTACACTTTCCAACAGAGGAAGCATATTTTCCTTAGAGTTCAACTAAGATTTACGCTTTCCAGAAGAGAAAGCGCATTCTCTTCTAACTGAAAGTAACTTTTCTAAACTTTTCGATTTTCATTAACTTACAGGTGGGGCCTACTTATCGGTTGCTTAAGGTTTTTTTTTTGGATTTTTATTTATAAAACAGAGGTAGTCCCACATGTCACAGACTCATTTACTAATAACGTTTGAAGTTAGATTTTCTTTAACCTTTTCGGCTGGTCCCACATGTCATACTCTATTTACATTTAACCTCTATTACTTAGCGTTAATTACCCTTTTAAACACGCGGGCCCACTAGTAGAGAGAGAGAGAGGAGAGGAGCTGTGCTCATGGCCGACCACGCCATGGCGAGCTCGTAGCCGGTGATTGGAGCGACGACGAAGTTCAGGATGATCAAAATGAGTTCCTCTCTCGATGGCGATGCCACCGGGTGGTGGTGGAGGCCGGAGAGATGGCCGGAGGCGGTGCTACGCTAGAGATGAGCGGCAGAGCTCCTCGGGCTCAAGGTGGTTTTCACGATTGAGGCAAATTGGCGGCAAAAGAAGGTGCGCATTGGCTTTAGGATGTTACTACGATGCTACACGTAGTGGCTCGGGGGCCAATAGTCACCGGAGCGGCGGTGACAAAGCTTTCTGACGACGTCATGACCGTCTATGATGAAGTGCAAGCTATACTAGCTAATCATGCGATCTAATGCGCGCAAAAGCTCTAGGGGACTACTAGAAACTCACCAAGGTTTTTGAAGGCATCGGGGGATGACCGGAGTGGCTTGGCGACGTTGAGCGGCGGTGGCGCAAAGGAGGCTCTCGGTGACAATGTACTGTGGTGATGGAGCAGCTACAAGGATGTGTGCATTGGCTCGCATGCACTCGGAGGATGGTAGGGATAGAAGGAATCGACAGAAGACTCACCGAGGTGGCGGCTAACTGGAAAAGGGTGGCAGTGGCAAAAAATGAGGAAGAAAGTCGATTCAGGGGATTCCCTATGTGTGGATCATCATCAACCAAGGGAGAAGCATTAATGAAGTATAGGACATGAAATGACGCGGTCAGGTAAGGTTGAAGCTCACCACAACGCTAGGAACACGGAGGTTCGGAATGGGGTGTGCGCTGTAGGTGAAGAAGATGATGGCTTGTCCTCGCTACGGGGTTCTTAGAGCTACAGCAAGCATAGAAGAAGCATCAGCAAGGTAAGGAGCACATGGTGACGTGGTTGGCGAGAGCAAGAAAGCTCACCAGAGAAGATGGCGTTGTGAGGCTTGCTCACCGGTGTCGAGAGAGCTTGGAGCTCAGAGAAGGCATTAGATGGAACAAGGGGTGAGCTTGAGAGTTTGTGACGCGCTCGGAAGCTTAAGTAGCTATGAGAATTGTGCAGGATGAGTGGCGAGAAGATGCGGTCGCGCGAGAAACTCGTGCTCCAGCTTCGACGTCTCTACCAACGTGGGGGTTGAGCACCATTAAGGGGATGATTAGCATGGGCGGAGCCAGGAGGAGGTGATGGAGGTAGGTGAGTGTCGAAAATGGTGGGCGGCGAAGGAAATACAACGGGCGGAGCAGTGCTGGCACTGGCATGGTGGCGAGCGAGGGCGAAGGTGAGGTGGAAGAAAGGTCTCGACAAGTGGGACCCACACATCAGCGAGAGGGCGAGCGCATGCTAGCGTGGCTGGAGTTGGCGATGGGTTTTGGGCCACCTCAGATGCGGTCCAAGAGTTCGGCGGAAGTTCAAAAACTATTTTTGAATTTCCAAAACTGGCTGAGTCTTTACCGAGTTTTTGAACCTATTAAACAGGCTCCAAAATTTTTGAAATTTTTTGTGAAGGCTTATGACACAATATGTTTTCTTATTTGGAAATTTTTATATGCTCCATAATTTTCTTGAAAATTATCACAAGTTGTTGCTTTCATAGAATTCAATTGTTTGATTTATATAAAAAGTTCAAAATCATGCCAAGGAAGTTTGCCATACATAATAGGTTTAAAAACCATTTTCCTCTGATTTTTATCCTATTACCCCAACGTTGGGATTTTTGGGATGTTACAAGCCCCAACCGGCCCATTAGCCCAAGTGTCCACCAACTCACCAAGGCAACTCAGGTATCGATCAGTGTTTCGTTCCTTTTTGCCCTAGCCGCAATAGCAAACCTCCAAAGCGCAGAGCAGCTACAGCGGCCAATGGGCAGCGCGTTGGCGTGGTGAGCGAGTGGTAGGAGGCAGCAAGCCAGCGAGAGCACATGCGCGCCGCACGCGGTGGCCTGTGGGTGACTCAGCGAGGAAGGCATGGCACGGCGTGACGAACTAGGCTGGGTGTACCGGCGTGGGTTGTGGCGAGCTAGGGGTAGGGAGTAGTTGTCGGCGTTGCGCCGTCACGACGACTCACTAGCGCAGCAACCATCCGTATTCATCGACATTCGCTCATGTAATTTTGCACCCCAACACCAAAATCCTAGCTTCGCCACTAGCCTTAGTTGTACGTATTTGACTTTTCTAGAAGAAAATAATTTGGGACTTCTCATAAAGCACCTAGACGATAAACAAATCTAGCAATATAAACCATTTTTACGTCCCAGCTTCCTACGACTAGAAGGGCAATAGTCAAAACTCGAAAGCAATGGTTGGACGTGCATTGTACAGGCTCGGCAGAGATGGTTTGAACGAGCAATGACCATCTATGGTTCTATATATCCATACTGGCTAAACAATTTGAATATTTCTATCTCCCTCTTTCTTTGTTATTACATTTCCTCGTTTTAAATGCTTACCCAAGTTTAGTAGAGGTGTTACTTTACATTATTAATTTAATTTTACTTTGTTTTTTTAGAGGTTGGCTATTTCTTGTTTTCTAAATCAATGTCATATATATAAGAACCAAATCCTGAATTAAATAACCATACTTTTAAGTATTCATTTTGGTTGAACTATCAGTTCCAATCCAACATGTTCGTTTACCAAAACCAATATTTTCAGCCTCGCAAAATCCCGTGCATCAGTCCACATTTCCTAACATGTTTTTCAAAAATCTCCCATTTCCGAAAGTCGCATGCAATAGTCTGCTAAAGAAATATAAGACTACATCTGCGGTTTTTCCTTAACCCTAACATACCTCCACTTTTGTCCATACCACAACACAATGAACACGTCCACTTGTTTTCTCTTCAAAAGCAGTCCACATCGCCACCCTTTAATTAATTAATTCAATGATAATTATTGTCCACAACAATATATTAAAAAGTGGATAATAGCTTTCCTTTAAGGCTTATTTGGACATTATGATCCGACTCAATTCTTTCGGATTGACGCGAAATTTGAAATAAAATCCATTCCAATCAGAAGAGAATAGTGGGTAAAGGAGAGTTTTCATTGCAAATGCAAATAGTAGTACAGTACTCTCTATTTTTCTTAACAAATAGTCGGAGATACATGCATTATTCTACACATGATCTCAACAACCTCTACATCAAAACTGGTTTTCTTACTAAGGCGTAATTTGCCTACTCAGCTTTGCTCCTGTATTGGTTCAAAAAGAAAAGTGATATTACCATTTTACGCAAGGCCTATTCGTAGGTGCCAAACTCTATTATACATTTAAACTAGTGTTAACAGGAGCTTTTACGTTTGTTGAGACTTGAGAGGTTGGAAATTCCCAGATAACTAGAGAGAGAGAAAATATATACACCACTTATTTGGTGGGTTCAGGTTGTAATGACATAATTTATGCCATAAAAATGTTAAGACTTGTATAATGATTAAACTATATTTTCAGTGGTACGAATTAGAATGGACAACGAATTCGGATCTACTTTTAAAATATAGAAGAGGGGCATTACATCGTGCAAACCGTACAATTATATGGACTAATCGGCTAGTTTTTCTAGGCTTCACTTGAAACACAAGAATTTTTTTTACCAGCTTATATATATATATATATATATATATATATATATATATATATATATATATATATATATAGGAAGCCTTTTTCTACTCCCGGTGTAGTTACTCCCTATTCAGTATCTCACAATGTAGGAGTATCTTACGCAACCGAGAGTATGTATGTGTAGTATACGAGTATATAAGACCACATAGGTGGTATTCACACCTTTCAGGGTGGTATGTACAATTTTTTTGACATACTCCTTTTATGTGCGAATATGAAGGTATTTACAAAATATACTAAAAACTATAGACTCTATTGCAATTTTTTCGTGTGGTTCACATTGGAGTATCTTATAATTAGTACATGAGAATACCCAAAGTGATAAAGGAATATGTCAAGTTCTTTTAGGTGGTATATCAAAAGTGGGAGTAACTACACCCGGGAGTAGAAAGTATTTTTCATATATATATATATATATATATATATATAGACACACAGCAAAATTCCTAACAGTCCTCGAAGGGGACGAGCCAATGAACGTACGGGTGCTCAAACACTCTCATAAAGCATAAAACACTTTTCTTTAGTGCTGGGAATGGCTTCATCACACATGGCGAAGATTGGAACCATGGTGACCGGACGGAAACAAAGCCCAACGGCCAATGGAGAGAAATACAAGCCCATCAGGCCACCAAGAAGGGACACGTTCAAGGAAGAAGAAATACATGGAGGACCGTGCTTTTGCTCGGGTGGTTTGGTGGTTTGCTTCGCTGCTGAGCGAGCAGCTCGTCTGGTCTTGATCCTAGACTTCTCATCAAAAACTATTTCAATGGTTTAAAATAGTACATATATATGGAAGCATGTTCGTGCTCCGTAGAGTTTAACTTTCATTTTAGTTTATACGTGTGTTAAGGATATACCTACGTATGTGTAGACGTGTATGTGATGTGTGTGCTTGAGTGGCGTCTCACGTGTACTAAAAAAGAAGAAGAAATACACAAAATAAGGCAAGAACAAGAAACCCATCGCAAACCTATCATACCGAAGGAAAATTCGGATGCTTTCGCGCTACTGGCTCATCTGGGAGCTCTCTCTGTGGAGCACTAGCAAAATCATCGTTCCTCTGCCTTCGGCCGTTACATTGCCAACTGCTGCATGCCCGAGTTATGAGTTTAGGTATGTTCATACGTGTTGATGAACAATAAGTGATTTGTCTGTCTATCTTGGTCAGTTTAAATTTTTAGGTGAATTAGTTGGTGCATATAACTCAATAAGGTATTAGAGCTAAGAGGTTTTAAGTTTAAGATCCGACTAGCGCAATTAAAAATAAAAATAATTGTAACCCGCTTCTATTCCACGTCTTAGGTCCGAGGAGTCTACACGTAAGAGGGAGTGTTGAAGTATAAGTGAATTGATTGTCTTTCTTTATCAGCTTAAGCTTTTTGATGAATTGACCGGTGCATGCAACTCAATAATACGGTTAGTCGATCACTCAGGGTTAAGAATGTTTAGCGAACATTCTTTCAGCTTCCTTTTGGAAGATACACGCACCTGCAGAAGGTTTTAATAGCACAGTCAATTTCCGATTCGATAAAACTATATTTGTAAAGCCTAGTCCAGATGCTTGGCTTTCTATTATTGGTAGGAAATCACACAGACACAGTATGTTTATTTAGAGCTAGCCCTAATAAATTCTTTCTAATTGCAGCTTACATGGGTTCAGCCTGGGAAGCCGGCCGGAGCTTACACTCCTACTTTGATGCTCCTGACCTAAGGCAACGGGTCAAACATATTCGAGTGTATGAGCGGCTCTGAGATACTTGGGCCAGGGCCGACGTAGCCTAGCCTAGTTCGATCCAATCACTTTTATATTACCATGATACCTTCACGTAAATTAGGATGTTAAGCTCATCAGTTAATCTAAGCTGTTTGTTAACCCCATCACCTCACCCGGCCTTCTCCCAAAAGTTACTGAGTTAAACCAAGCCCAGCCCACGGAGACAGCAAAGGGGAGCGATCGAGAGACGTCACCACACGCCACGCGAAAGAAAAACAGTAAATTTCCCAAAACACTGTTTCAAAAGCACACTTCTAAGCATCCGTTTCACGGAACCACACTTACTTTTTGCAGAAAATCGTACTTTTAAGAGTCGTTTCATAGAACCACACTTACTTCTGTATAACGTTGCAGAAAACCTCACTTTTAAGAAATGATGTTATATGCAACCAGATGGCCTTATTCTTGACGGGTGGGACCGGGATGATTATCTCATTGCATATGAAGACATTGCTTAAAAAGGCGAATTTTAAAATATATCACTTCTCAGTTTGTGTTTTGAAATATGTCATTCCTTAGTTTTTTTCTTTGAAATATGACACTCTTCTTTGTACTGAGGAGTGACATATTTCAAAGAAAAAACTGAGAAGTGACATATTTCAAAATCACAAACTGAGAAGTGGCATATTTCAAAATATGCCACTTAAAAATGTGGTTTTGTGAAACGTTGTGCAGAGGTATGTGTAGTTCTATAAAATTGATGTTTAAAAGTGTGTTTTTGTGATAGTTTTGTCAAAAACGGTTTTGCAAAATTTACTCAAAGAAAAAACAATAGAAAAAGCAAGTGAAATAACCAAATCCTATGCCTACCTATCTTTCCTTCGTTCTTGCCTCGTCTCCTTCTGGCTCAACTCAACTAGACTTACGAAGAGCTAGACTGTTTCAGAGTGAATCATGAAGGCTGAAAAAAAATACTAAAACCCACTGAATGTGGTTTGCAGATGCACGACATTCACAACTTCGTAGTGCTAAAAATAACTTCACTAAGAACTATGACACCCACCAGTTAAGTTTGAGTAGTGAGCTAACTCCACTGTCTCACCCTTCAACAATAGCAACTAGGATAGGCGTAAGACCAGCCCTAAGATATTTTTTAGGTTAAGGCTTGAGGTACTTGGATTAGGGTCGATTGTAGCCTGCATAAATCCAATCATTTCATCTTTAGTGTGATAGATGAGTTCAACTTAACTATATTCATAGATAGTTTTACTGCTTCAAAATAACCACGTGATATATAAAATAATCAAATCCACTCGATAAATACGTAAGCCTAATACTATAAATAAATAACAGAAAGCCAAAGAATATATGTACGTATTCTAAAGCGTCCAACCCAACCTTTACAGCTTCACATCGTTAAAAACACAAATTACTATGATGCCCTCGCGTAACTCTATTTAGCCGCTGTTATTATGAGCAGTGCACCGGCTTCTCCCACAGAGCAGAGCACAGTAGAACGGGACAGGTGCTCTCTCCCGTTCCTCGTGGAATCTTTTCCCGTCACTGACCGCCGGGGCCCACGTGCTACCACTATAAAAGACCCCCGAGAAAACGTTACCGAATCCAGCCAAGCCCAGCCCGCGGAGGCAGCGAGAGAAGATCTCACACCAACATCACAGTTCACAGGTGAAGAAAGAAAAAAAAACAAAGCAAAGCAAAAGAGGTCGAAAAATATAACCAACCCCACGCCACGCCCACCCATCCTTCCTTCATTCCTGCCTCGCCTCCTCCTCCAGGACCTCCACCTCCTGCCTCCCACCCCAAATCCCAAACCCTAGCCTCCCAGATCCCTTCCCCCGCGGCCGCGCGCCGCCCAATCGCCCCGCCATGCGGATCCGCAAGTGCGCCTCCCGCCTCCTCGGCTCCGCATACTCCTCCGCGCCGCCCGCCCCGGCGCCCCGATTCGAGCTCCCGCTCCCGCTCCCGCCGCCGCCGCTCCCGCCGCCCTACCCCGGCGCCGGCCCCGAATACTGCGCGGGAGGCGCCGACTTCGTGGCCGCGACTGCCTCCGGGGAGCCCTGCGAGCTCAGCCGCTCGCCGTGGGACCTTATCGGCGAGCTCGACCTCTCCGATCCCCAGGTCAGCGCCCCATCCCCTCCCCTCCCCTCTCCCCGCTCCGCCGCTGCTATTCCGCTCCGCTTTGCTCTGTAAGGCCTGCGCTTCTCTAGCTCGTCGGTTTTGGGAGGTTCCGTTGGGTTCCGTTGGGTTCTCGCGGCTCGCGCGGTCCGGTCCGTGCATGTCGCTAGGGTTCGTCCGCGGCTTCGAATGCGCGGGCAGGGGGTGGTTTCGGCGGGAGGAGCCCGCCTGATCGAGGTCTACGGCCCGTTAGCTACCCTTCCCTCGTGGTAATTTGAGGGCGGCGGCGCGGCTAGGGTTGGAATCGCGGAAATGGCGGCCGGGTCGAACCCTAGATCCACGCCCCCATTTCGGCACAGTAGGTGGCTGGGGGATGCGTCTGTACGTGCTACTGTTTTGATTAATCTGTATTTTCGATCGATTAGGAGGACGACCTCGTGGGGAAGTACTTCGTCCATGTCGCCTGCCGGGCTAACTGGCTCTTCCCGACCAGCATGCCGGTCGCCGCCGTCAAGAAAGAGGAGGAGCTAACCATGGTAGCGGTCCACGAGGACAGCGCCCAGCCGCGGCATGAGGTTGCGAAGAAGCCGCCGGCGAAGAAGACAGTGGTAAAGGAGAAGGAGAAGGAGAAGGAGAAGGAGAAGAAGGATAGAGAGCCAAAGAAGAAGGCGAAGGTTAAGAAAGATGAGAGTGTCGGTGAGGTCGCCGGTAGGGAAGCAGCACAAGTCTGGACGTGCAAGAAGAACGACGGCAAGAGGTGGCACTGCCAGCAGCAAGTGAGCCGGCCCAACACCCTCTGCGACTACCACTTCGAGCAGAAGCGCTCGTACTACAACCCTGTCTCCGAGAGCCTCTTGGCGGCAGCGCCGGTGGCGGGTTCGTCAGCGTCGGCAGCCTCCAAGCCCTCCCATAGCTCCAAGCCACGTAGGAAGAAGTCGGGCGACGCAGGCGAGGGGTTCTACTACTACACCGGGTTCGGCCCGTTCCGCACCAAGAGACACTGCAGAAGCAGCAGCAGCATGCACGAATCTGTACCCAGGAAACAAGAAGAGGAGGAAGCACCACTGGAAGACCACGCTGCTCCTACTGCAGGTCAAGCTCAAGCTGATGATTCTGATCATCAGGCGGCGACCCGCGATGACGACCCTAGCTGCGACGACATAGCCGGGATTGCGGGCGGCGACGAGGAGAGCAGCGACGACAACGGCGACTACACGCACGGCTGCAACGGCAACGGCCACGGCGAACCCCGAGCCAGCATCAACGGTGGCAGCAAGAGGAAGACCCAGTGGAAGAAGAGGTGGAGGAAGCCTGTGAAGGCCCGGTCGCTCAAGTCGTTGATGTAAGCGCACACGTACGTGCTTTGGTCTCCGTGGTAGAAGAAGGAGGTAGCTAGGCTCGGCTTAGCTTAGCTCAGTTCGTTCCCGTTTTGTCGTTGGCTTGTTGTAGAAACTGTTTGACTTCGTATTTTGTTGTTTGAGAAGGACTAGCGCCCGAACGTGCTACGTGGTACGCTTTCGGCTGATATCACTTGAAATTATTTATCCTAACCGTTCGATTAAATACAACAAAAATTCACAAAACTCAACAATAAGTTATTTGACTCGCAACAAAAACTCGCCTCAGGTGCATCAAACACAATCCAACAAATTTCAACAAAAAGGAATTATTTGTGCAACAATACAAGAAATGCCCCCAACAAAAAAAAAAGATGTTGCAATAAACACATAACATAACCAAAAAATTGCAACAAATGGGAATTATTTGTGCAACAATACAAGAAAACTACCCCAACATTGAACTGCGATAAATATTTTAGAAGAGGTATTGCAACATGTGTAAAGACTTGCCGCAATAACTCGATTTACTTGTTGCAACACTTTGGGGAACATCCGCAATAACAAAAACCTGCAACTTTTTTTTTTTGCGGGGGAATATCCGCAACAAATTGGACACTTTTTTTTTTGAAAAAGTGTTACTGCAACATCCAAGGATAATAGGAGCTACATTCCTAGGAAATATATGCAACATTTTTGGAACCAACTGCAAGGTTTCAAAGGATTGTTGTGGCAAAACACGGTTGCAACATCCGAAAAATAGCTGATGCAACATCTGTAACAATATAAAAATCCAACTCATTCTTCTCTACTCCCTAATGCTTTTTCCCCTAGCGTGGGAGAGGAGCCTAAGTAGCAGCGGAAAGGCTCGCGCGATGTCGGGCCACTCTACTTGCTCCTCTCCCTCCCGATTCAAAACTCTTCAAGTCCTCATGCGTGTCTAAAATGAGTTGATGCCTATGTAGATTCAAAATTGGGGAATCCAAATATCATACATGCAAGACTTGATTTTGGTATTTGATCAGTGGCGGACCCAGGATTAAATTTTAGCTAGGGTAGCGTCGTAGTGCCGTGACCGTCTTTTCCGGCGTCGACCTCATCCAAAGTATTGATCCCATCCATGTTGACGATCCAACTCTTCTTGACTCCTTCCCCGTATTGGCTCGAAATAAACAAAAAAAATCCGAACAAACCTAGCATTATATGATTCGGAAATTCGGAGTGAGAAGTTGGAGAGAAAGAGCGGGTACCGTCCCCCCGCCGCCTCGCACGCCTCGCTCGCTTGCGGCCCGACGCGCCATGGAACCGTGCCTTCACCTGCTGCTTTGCGCGATCTTATTGCTCCATTTCTACCAAATCAAACAAGTAACGAACGACAACATATTTCGTAGTCAATCGTATTTGATTTCGATACCGCCTGCGCGCCCCCTCTCGCCTCGCTTGCGATCGCAGACGCGCTGTGGAACCGTGCTTTCACCTTGCCGGTGCTGCGCACGCATCTTATTGCTCCATTTCTACCAAATCAAACAAGTAACGAACGACAACACATTTCAGAGTCAATACTGTATTTGATTTCAACGTGTGAATGGTAAAGAGTAAAAACTTATCACCTAGATACTTACTATTGGAGCTTTTCCCCATCTTATTGTTGCCTTACTTGCTCATCTTGAGTTGACACAAATTCACACAATCATGGAATCAATCAATCACTGAATCACAGTATCACACAAAATCACAAATCACAATGTTCAACACTTCAATAGTTCAACTTAACACTTGATTACTTGAAGAGTTGAAGTCTTGAACGGATCACAAAATCACGTTGAACACTTCATTACTTGAAGTCCGATCGATTATCGAGCAATCAGATCGCAGCGGGCGATGGCCGAGTGGGAGAGCGCAGACGCCGGAGGCCAGGAGCGGGCGAGCCGAGCAAACCGCCGCGCTTCTTGCCCTTGCGCCTTGCGGGATGCCGCCGGCGGCGGCGCAGCCGCGCGCGCTGCGCGCTGCTTGCTTGCCGCCGCCGCCGCGCGCGCGCGCCACGCGCACTCTCGCCGCCGGCCGGCGGCCACGCATCGTGCCCTCACCGCCTCACGGCCTCGCGAGTCGCGGCTTTGCCGCCGGCACCCACACCGCGGCCTCGCCGCCGCCGCCGCCGCTCGCCTGCGCTCCCTCACGGTCTCGCCCTCTTCCCTCGCCCGCCGCCGCGCGCCTCGCGTCGTGGGCTCGTGGCCGCTAGGGTTGGCGCCTGCCTTGGCCGGGAGGAGGAAGGACCGAAGGAGCTCCATCGCATCTCCTTGAGTGAGTTGAGTGGGATGTTGGGCAGTTGGGCTCTTTTCTTCGGCTGGGTCGCTAGGAAGGGGGGGTTTCACGCCGGATGGGAGCTCGGGCGGCTGCCCGAGCTGGCCCGAAGGGTGGGTCCGCCCCTGTATTTGATTGGTGTATTTGAGGAATGAATGGGGTGGAAGTGAAGAGCCTGGGGAGAGGAGAAGAAGCAGGGAGAGAGAAGGGACTGTATTTTTTATGAGATGGAAGTGCAGTTTTGGAGTGAAGCTTCCGATCGCTCTGGACATAAGACAAGTAGCAATCTCCTCGTTGTTTTGTTGTTCTATGGACTATGGTCATCTTTAATTTTGCTAGTTACATAGGGTAGCTAGTCTTTACTGTGTGTTTAATAGCTTATCTAAGATACGACTGAGAGTACCAGACCTTCGTGTCGAGGTCTTCCTTTTGGGTTGGAGAGCAAGCTAATACATGTTCCTTCACAGGGCTTGTTTATGTATGGAACTTTATTCTTTCGTATGATCGCCCGTTCGATCGGGAGGCAAATCAAACGTTTCGGGCATGCATATAACCGCTCTTCAAGCAAAAGAAGGATTTCATTAGCCCACGAATCGAGACGGGGATCTACCAATCCAGCGTGCAGCACAGTAGCACACACGTGGACAGTTGTTGATCAGTTTGGTTCAAAGAGAGGTTCAAATTAGGCAGACGTTGATCGGTTTGGGAAGGCCGAGCACGTAGCGCGCACGGTCGATCGATCCCTGCATGGCTAAATTAACAGATAGATTACCGCGTAGGCGTAGCCGAAACAAGGCGTCAAATTCGGGCAACGCGGTGGGCGCACCGATCGACTTTTGACGCGTATACATCGGTGAGCTCCCCTTCCATCAAGCAGCAGCGAATCCGCGGATTCTCGCGCACGCCGTGCGAGCGAGCGGTCCACGCGCGGGCGCGTACGTCTTCGTCGCCCTCCGCGCGGTCGGGTTCAGCCGGAGGAAGAAGTGGGGGTTGGTGGTGCGAATCACCGGCCCACAAGGTTGGCTGGGCCGTCAGCTGCGAGAAACTGCGCCCGGCGAACTGATCCGCGTGGGCTTGACGCGCTGGCTGGCCGACAGAGAACAATCGAGTTGACTACCACTGTAGATTCCTCTAAAAAAGGTTACTTCTGTTCTGTCACGGTGGATGCCTGGGCTCGCGCACACACCGTGGAAAGCCACCGTTCTCTCCACATGAATGTGCTCGGCCGACCACACTAGGAGCAACCGAGTAGGCCACAAGGATCAACTCTTTTGGGGCTGTAAGGATCGAAGTTAATTTTCCTTGAAGGTGTGGCGGAGTAGGTGCTGCTGTAGCATGAACGGAGCGAGTACACATGCTTCTTGTCGTGTGGTAAATCCACACCTCTTCGCCACGGAGCGCAGGGGACGAACCGTCGGCAAGCCTCCTCCACTCGTCGGCTCCGTTCTGTTGCACATCCCCAGCCTTCTTCTTCACGTCCCAGCGCTCGGCAGTCCGCGGCATCCACACTGTTTACGGAAATATACCTATAACCTATGGACTACCATTTCGTTTGGCGAGATCGAATGCCGTCAACCGGCAATGATCGGCATCGATCACCACGGGCGACAGAAAACCCACGGAGTGATTTGATCACAAGGAACATGGCCAAAAGCAACCCGAGAAGAACAAGACATTGCCAAATAGGCAAATAGTAATCGGGATTGTTTGTTTGTAAGGTGATTGAATTTTTTGAAGTGTAAGTTATATTTTTTATCTATTAGATCAAAATCCAATCATATAACACATCAATCTCTGCATTAATCTAACGATCACAACAATTAACTTAAACATAAGAAAATTTCAAATACTTACAAATAGCAAATCCTATAGTAATCACTCCGTCCGCCATTTTTTTCCTTGCCTACTTTTGCATCAGGTCCTAGATTTCCTCTGAAAAGGCGTCACGGAATTTGCCCAACAATTATCTGCAGTTAGCTAGTGGATCAAAGCTACGCGAAATCGATTCAAGCATCAGAAAAACAGAGCACCGCGTCCTGCTTCACGCCGGCCCGGCTCCACTGCTCCTCGCCCGCTTCCGGGAGCCCGGCTGGAACCCGCCGTAGTAGTAGAACCCATCGTCGCCGCGGCCGTTGCATCTCGGGTTAGGCGTCGACGCAGCCTCGTCAAGGTTCTTGGCCTCCGCCTCTTCCGCGTCGTCTTCGTCGTCCTCCTCTGCGGGCTCCTCCTTGGTGGGCTCCGAGATGCTGGTGTGATTCTTCTTCTTGGCCCTGCGCTTGCTCTTGCGTGTCGACCACGCGATGTGCCGGTCGCAGAACACGTTCCCCGGCACGGCCGCGCTCTTGCAGCGCCACTGCTTCCCGTCGTTCCGGCTGCACCTGGCGCCCTCCGGCTCCGGTTTCGGCACGTCCATTGCGCTGCACAGGCAGGGGGAAACCCAAATCTTAGCGAGCCCACCCGAAATTTTGGCGCAGATGCCTGAGCGGCCGAACAGAGGAGAGTGGTTTTCGCATGCACCTGTTCTTGGAGGCAGCCGGGACCTGATCGTCTTCTTGGTCTCCGACTCCGACGAGGCTCACTTTCGTCTCCTCCTCCTCCTGTTCCTGGGGTCTCTCCTGTTGCATCCAAAAAGGCAACCGGCAGGTTAGCGCACCGACAGGTGAGCGCACCATCCCTGCAGAACGATTGCCCAATCCGAGACGAACAGAACCCAAACCCAAGAACACGCTAAAGTGCAGAACTTGTCGCCCGCGACGCGGCGCGCACAGCACATGGGCACGGGCAGGCGGCATCTCACCTTCGGCTGCGGAGGCGGCGGCGGGGAGGCGACGCTCGCCGGCGCCGGTCCTGGCGAGGCGGCCCTAGCCGGCGTGCGCTTCCGGATCCTCATGGGCCCGCGCCGCCCGGCTCCGGATCGTGCGAGATGGGCTCCTGTCCTGTCCTGCCCTCTCCCTCCCCGGCGTCTCTAATCTCGGGCTCTTTCTTGGCTGCTTGATCTATACTACTTTCCTTAGGCGAAGTCTCGCCACTTGGCCAGTAGTTGCTTGATTTCGTACGCTGTAACTTTCCTGACCTCCTTCCCATTTTATCCCCGCGGTTTGGTGGTTATTTACCAAATTTTTCTAATAGAATTACAGAAAGAAACGTTTGCTTAATAAAATTACAAAATTAAGCTTATGTCACCATTTCAAATAGAAAAATAGTCATATCATTATTTGAAATAGCGACAGGAGCCCTGTCGCCATGCAAACAGTGTCAAATACCTATGTTACCATTTGGAATGGCGTCAAAGACTTAAGTCGCCATTTGAATTGGTGAAAAGCTTCTGTCATCAATTCAAATGGTGACTGGACCTGGATTTTAATAAATAAATAAATTGAAAGTAGCAGTAAATAGAAGACATAAATTAGGTGGCTATATTGTTCATAGTAAGAAACAGAAACAGAAACAGAAAGTAATAAGAAACAATATTAATGGTAGTATATAGGTTACACATAATAATTCGACGCACGACATAACATCAGTACAACAAACAACACAACTAAATAGGATAGACGTCATCACATAGTTATTCGATAAATCACAATGATAATAAGCAAAACATTCATCATAACATATTTTAATAAGATAAACCATCTCCGTGGCCCTAAACCATCTCCGTGGCCACCACCTCCACTGTGCCTGCCTCGAGTGGGGTGGTCGGATGAGGACCCCGCTACAATGTCTAAACTATCGATCTCTCCTTCATGCTGTTCATGTCTCACATGCCAATACTTGAAGGTATGACCGGACTCCCTACAAATAGAGCACTTCTTCACATGATGTCCAGTTTCTGCTTCGTCCATATCGTTACAGGTATGATGGCCAGTGAAATGACCAACCACGTTATAACCATACAACTCTGCACTCCAAGTTAGCATCACCTCTTTCTTGGTGAAATATTCAGAAAGGTATTGACCGAGATACTGCGCCAATGTTGAACATACGGCCATCATATATGAGCATAACCTATGCATAAGAAGTGGCTTGTTGCAAGTGTATATGCTACGAGTGTTTCCAAGCATGCACTCGTGGATGATTCTCTCATGGTTCATCCCGCGGCGTTCTTTCTCCCAGCAAAGTACCTTGAAGCGGAGGAGTGGTAGACAAACTCCTCGGAGGAGTGGCCATCCATGACTCCCTAGGAGATAATATATCTTCTAAAAGAATAACATAAATAAACGTCCATTTAACAAAATTTTAAAATAGGATTCTATTGCCAATCCAAATAGCGACAGCCCCTATCGCCATTTGGATTGGCGATGGGAGTCTTGTTAAATGGCGACAAGATCTCTATCGCCAGCAATACAGTGGTAAAGGTCCATGTCGCCATTTCAAATGGCGACAGAGGCTAGCCTATAAAAGGTCCAAAAATCCGGCCTAAATTCACTTTTAATATGGGAAAAAAAGAAAGTATGGGGAGGAGGAAGAGGAGGAGAGGGGAGGAGAAGAGGTAGCGAAGCCCTATCCATCCGTAGCCGTGGAGGGGAGAGAGGAAGGAGCAGATTTGGCCGCCCACGCTGCAGGTAATTTTTTGTAACTTTACAATTAAATTTGAAACCCTGGTAGGTTAGCAACTGAAACTAGTAGGTCTATAATTTAATGGATTAGATAGTTTTAGATGTATGATTATGTAGTGTAGTTCAGTGTAGTACATCTTTATTTGGCGTGTGTAGTTTTAGTTATAGGATGTGGTTAGTTGTAAAGAATTTATTTATAGTGTAGTAATTGAATGGTTTAGATAGTTATAGATGTATGGTTACATAGCATAGTTCTTTATAGTAAATAATTTAGGTGTGTGTAGTTTAGTTTTAGATATGTTGTTAATCATGTACACTTTTTATGGTGTAGTAATTGAATGGATGAGATAGTTTGTGATGTGTGGTTTTTTGTGAGGACCACTCTCAGGAGCTCCTGGAAAGATCTCCCGGGACCTCCCAGGAGGTCCGACTCGACCACCTGAGGAGGTCTCCTAGGACCACCAGGAGGTCTCCAGGACGTCCCCAAGGGGACTCCAAGGTCCACCCGGAGGTCCTCCAAGACCACCCGAGGGCCCAAGCTTCTGTGCATCATGAGCTAGTCCCAGGATCAGATTGGCTAGCTTGCACAAACTCAACAATTGGTGCAGATCAAGTCCATACAATAGACACAAGGATGCAACAGACAAAATAACACATATATTTATTAGCAAAAGACTTTATGGTCAAGGTTTTTACAAGACTGCCACTCAGGGCAAACAACCTCAAAGGAGAACCTGCAGCCGAAACAAAATATATGGAAGGCCATTCGGCAAGCCCACAAGCTAACGAGTGGAGGACGTCTCCTAGCGCGCAAGGTCTTCAAAAGAACTCCTCTTCAAAGATCATAAGACTTCCTGGGTCACCCTTCTCTGCTAGTTAAAACAGAGGGCACAAGCCATGAGTACTTTGAATGTACTCAACAAGCCGTGGGGAAAATATATGCAAATAATATTTATGCATGGCTTGACAATGGATAGATGTAAGGTTAGTTTGCAGAAAGCAATAGTTGACCAGAAATAACATATATAGATTGCAAAGCTCAAGTTAAAAGAGTAATATATAAGTACATTTACTTTCAAAGGAGGTCGTGAGCACCAACTCACTCCCAAGACCACTCCCAAACAACCTAGACTGCACCAACAACCAGGACCACCCACAATACCACTCTAGAGCTCCAAGACCTCCTCTGGGCACCAACCCTGGAGCATCCAGGACCTCTCTAGAGATTCCCACGACCAGCCCCTGGACCCCTTCACGAGCTAGCCATGACCTCTCGGGAGCCAGCCAAGGTCTCTTTGAGAGAAAGCCACGACCTCTCACAGAGGTGCCCAGGAACACAGTTTTACAAAAGTCCACCCCTCGTTCGAAATCTCCGGCGTGTCCATAACCGAGGACACGGCTATTCGAATAGATTTACTATGCAGAGGTGTACATCTTTACCCACAAGAGGTAGTCGCTTGATATTTCATGCGTTACCTTAGACATGTAAATCAGGTAGAGACCGCCACCGGGCTTTTACAAAGGTCAGCTCTGACTCGGTTCTGCTCGCTAATGTTTTGCTTCTAACGGGTCCATCCCCCACCAGATTCATGCCCCCTCATGCGCTATTCTCAACCCCACAGAACCGAAACAGAACATCGCTAATTATTACACCCGTTAACCCCATAATGGACGTGTGGTTGCACGGCAAGGCCCAGATCAATGGCTCACAAGGTTAAGTCCTTATTTGCTACTCAAGCGAGACCAAGCCACATCCAATGTGTACACAACACCCACTACTCACTCCCTGCCTTCTCGCCCGAGCATAAAACAGTTTGGATTCAACCAAGCCAAAGGACCACCAAGTCTTGGCACATAAGTTTTAGAAGCAATGGCGTTGCCACAATTCCATAGTTCACTTAATCAAGATTATTAAGAATGAAACAAGATTCTCGTGACTAACGCAACTAAAGCAGGGCTAAGCAAGGCTACGCTCCTAGGTTGGCAAGACCAAACAAGGCCAACCAAGAAACCCATACTAAGGCGTACAAGGGAACATGTCAACATGTTGAGCACAAACATTCAAGGGGGCATATTGTCAAATAGGATTTAACTACTGTCCAAACCATTTTTATACAAATAGCCATGCAAGTTAAAACAAGTTACTTTTTCAAGATAGGTTCAATATGATCAAGGGTTCCACGACTTGCCTTCGGTGGCGAGTTGTTGAGCTTCTGAGAAGGCGGCTGGATCCTCGAGCTTGACAAAACCGGAACCTATACGATTGCAAAGAAACCAAATGAGTAAAACAACTCCAAGAAGAAAACCGAAAAGAACTTAACTAAAACCAAAAAGAGAGAAGAGGTCCACTGTGAGGGAGGTCCAAGAGGGAGATCCAACGAGGGGGAGGTTCGAACCCAAGGAGGACCAAACCAGGGGAGCTTAGAAAGCTCACCAGAACCAAAAGGGCTGAAGGGGAGATTTGGGTGAAGATAAACAAAGAGGAAAATGGTGCTCTGGGTGCTCTTTTTAAGGAGAAGGAGAAAAGAACACCACCAAGGAGGAGTGACCAGGTTCAAGGTATTGGGGCAAAGGCACTCTGCCAGATAGTACGGAAAAGGACTAGAACAGGTGAAGGAGGGGACAAGAGAAGGGAAAGTAAGGGGGGCTAACAACACTAGAAGGGCACATACTTTTGCATTTGAAATGATGTGACAAGAGGTAGAAAAGGTACTGAAAGGACTGACAAAGGGCATGGGTCAGGACTAACAAAGAGGCCAGTAAAACTAGGGTGAACAGACTAGTCAAAAGGGGTGGTCTCAACCCGCAAAGGTGGCTTTTACAAAAAGACCAGAGGTCATGACTACATAAGGTGGTCGTAAAAAAAGAGGGTGATCTTTGCAAAAGACCAGAGGTCATGACCACATAGGGTGGTTGTGACAAAAGTGGATGGTCTTTGCAAAAAGACCAGAAGTCATGACCACATAGGGTGGTCGTGACAAAAGAGGGTGGTCTTTGCAAAAAGACCACGTGGAGGTCCCGCGGACAAGGAGGTCCTAACAAAAGGGAAGGTCGTGAACCAAAGGAGATGGTTGTGACCAACAAGAGGTCTTTGAGGAGATCAAGGGGAGGTCCTAAGTGGTTCAAATTGAGCCACGTAGGTGCTCCAAAGGAGAAGGTCCAAGGGAGGACGTCAAGGGAGGTCTTGACGATCAAGATCTACAAAGGGGAGGTCCTGACGGTCAAGATCTACAAAGGGGAGGTCTTGACGGTCAAGATCTACAAAGAGGAGGTCCAAAGGGGCACAAGAGAGTCCAGTTGAACACTGGGGAGGTCTAAACCCAAGGGAGATCCAAACACAAGGGGAGGTCTGAACCCAAGGGAGGTCCAAACACAAGGGGAGGGGGTCGAAGGACTCACTGGGCAAACAGAAAAAAAGGACTAAGAGCCAAAGAACAATAACAACTCAAGATCAACCAAAAGAGTTAATTGAAGTTCGATTAATTCAAGTTAAGTCTCCCCATTTCTGAAATCTTCAAATTAAGCTTGAGCAATTTACAACACCAAATGGTTCTTTTTAGTTTTTGAATTTTTTTAAAAAACTCTAGGCAAACGGGACGTTACAAACCTACTCCCGTTAAAGGGAATCTCGACCCTGAGATTCGGGCTGACTAGAGAATAGGTTGGGGGACTTGGGTTTTGCTCACTCTTCCAACTATTTTCTCTCTTGAGTGAGGGAAAACCGCCACAGACACTGCACACTTACCTGGGCTGGAGTTATGAACTGGTTGGGCTTGCTCCACGGCGATGTGATTCGCTTGGCCTCTTGTAGAAGGAGCTGGAGGTTTGGCGGCTTGACTTAACGCTTGGGGAGGGGCTTGCTTCCGTGGGGGACGTTGAGGGCAGTTGTTCGCGAAATGACCCCAGTGATGATAGTTGAAACTGGATAGCTTCGGCAGACCTGGTGCTTCTAAGCTGTTGTCCAAGGTGCGAACTCCTTGAGAAGCTGGGTAAGGTACTGCCATAGAGGTACTGGAGGCACCAGGAGGTCCTGAGCGCTGGAGTTGGTGCTTCACAAACATCCTGGTTTGTTGAAGAGGTCCTTGAGGAGCACTTGACTGAGACATCTTCCTCTTGAATGACTCTGCAAGCTCTTGATGGGATTCTTCAATAAGCATGGCCTTGTTTACCAAGTGCTGAAAATCTACATAGTCATTGCCAATGACCTGGACCTTTAAGCTTGGGTTGAGTCCTCGCTTGAACCGCTTCTGTCTAGCTTCATCGGTGGCCACATCCTCTGGGGCATAACGGGCAAGCTGGGTGAACTTGTTGAGGTACTCCCCCACTAACATGCTTCCTTGCCGCAACTCACATGTGAGGACCCGGGGTATTTAACTCGTAATACTCAACCTCCAAATGGTTCTAGTATTACCAATCAAATATCCTAAGCCTAGATGGACATGTGCTTCCCAGAATTGTAGCACACATACATCTTTACAAAATCATGCATCATTTCCATACATTATACAATGCTAAGTCTAGCAAAAGACATACAATATATAGAGTTATTACAAAAGAGCCGACCGGCCAAATGACATCAAAGTGACAAATAACAGCGGAAGCAAAAGCGTCATAAGATGGCTATAAACAAAACCAACTGGTTAGCCATAACCCACAAGGCAACCGACCGGGTCGCCAAGCTAGTCGCACCCACTGCAGCAAAACTCACATAAGTCGATCCCTTGGGGATCCACTTCCTCCTCTGCAACAATAAAGCAATACAGTTGAGTACAAAAATGTACTCGCAAGACTTACGAGTAACAAGCCTATACATAGCTACATGTAAGCTGAAACAAAGGAGATGGTTATATGGTTAATTGGACGCATAAAGCAATTTTCATTTGCAATAATGTAATAGATTAAAGGCATTTTGTCAAATCTGTTTTTAAATGTTGAAATAATAGCGAGGTAATAATCAGTAACATAAAGAACAACCTAGAGGTGACTAACCCAATAGCCACCACAACATAGCACGAATTACCCATTCGTACCACCCAAGTTCAAGTTTTAGTGAAAATGTTATAGTCTAACTCTTGCAAAACCTAACCAAGCGTGTCCATAACCTAGGATGAAGCTGTTCGAATAGTTCAAAACCCTGCAGGGGTGTACCAATGTACCCACACTTCAGACCGCCTTTTTGCCACTAGATTAAGCACACTTCCAAAGGTATGCCGCACACGGCTAAGTCCTATGAGACGTTTCCAATATTGTGTATCAACTACGAGCCGCTCGTATGGATAGAAACCCATACGCTACATTGTAAAGCCGAAAGTCAACTACCCACCAGGGGTAAAGCTTTTGGGCAACTACAATGCTCCCAAACATCTTCCCTCCTACACAACCTCCTACGACTCGGAGCTAACACACGCCAAAGTACTAAGTCAAGAGAGGTCCCATTTTCCTCTAGTGTGGTTAGCACACAAAAATACTTGGATAGTGTGACACAAGATGTTCGGTCCTTGTTGACTCGAGCACCAACCATTCACACCCAAAAGCACACCATCATACCATTGTGTCCAAGTCTAAATTATTTTATTTTCAGTTTTAGTTTTCTCAATTAAACATAGCACAAGGTGCTGAATATAAAGTCATAATAAGTTTTTGTGTGATCAAGGTTATCGACTAAGTCGACAACCGCCTAATTCTATCGGTAGCTAAACATGGCTAAGCAACATTCACTCGTAAACTACTAAGTGACAAGAGCTCATCCAACGAACCCTAAATAGCAGCAAGATAATCCTAGGCTCAGTAGTAGAGGATAAACATTTGCCTACAAATTATGCATTTAATGGGTCAACTACTCGACAATAGTTTAACACAAGATAGCAAATGCATACATAGAATTTGCAAACAACATATTAGACTTTGAAAATAATAGGAGCAATATGATCAAATGATGCTACATCTGCTTGCCTTGCTGGTAGTCCTCTTGCTGCAGAGGATCGCTCTCAGGTTCAATAAATTCTTCGGAACCTAACACAAGAACGCGAAAATCCAATAAAAACGAAGAACACCGAAAGAGACTCAAAAACCAAAGTCATCCAAATTCTATGAAATTTACAGCGATAAGGTCATGATTTTAAATGAATTTAGCAACAAGAACCATCTAATTTGTTCTAAGCATGCAAAAGTTATAGCCTAAACAATTTCTTTGAGTGGAAAATTCAAATTAAATTGATTTCGGTTACTGTTCATGGCATAATTTTTCAGAAAGTTTCTGAACATGATATTTTTATGGTAGGCAGAACATGGCATTCTAAAGACAGCAAAATTGGTTTACTTCATTTGGAGTTAAATTGAATTACTTATGATTTTTCTAAGTCATAAAACTACAGTATAACATTTTTCAGGAGCAAAAACAAGAATAAAACCTATCCTACTTTAAAGCATACTAACAGAGGATTCTAACACATTTTAGTTTACTAAATTTGGAGTTGCAGAGATTCACTTGTGCATTTTACAAGTTTAAGGGAATTTCTAGAGCACTAATTAAATGCTAAAACAAGTTAATACAATATACACAATTTTTTGGGTACAGAATGGTGCCTAAATACATTTTTAGATTATAGCTCAGTTAATCAGGGCAATAACAAAATTTGAATCACTCTAAAAGGAGTTAAAATGAATTAGTTATGCACTTTTGAAATTTAAAGCAATTAACAGTTGGCAAATAAGCTTTTCTGGAAAACCAGCTCAAACAGGGGAGGTCGGGGACGTAGATCAGAGATCGCACGGCTCCAACGCACGGGAGCATAGCACCCGTGCACGCGCGCACTAAGGAGGTCTAGACCGTCAGATGTAGATTTGACGGTCCAGATCTACAAGGGGAGGTCCTAAGGGTAGGTCTAAGAGAGGAGGTCTGGGATGACCAAGATCTACCAGAGGAGGTCTGGACGGCCAAGATCTAGACTGGGAGGTCCGAACAACTAAGATCTTCACAGAGGAAGGTCTTAACGGTCAAGATCAAACTGAAGGAGGTCCTGACGGCTAAGATCTCACAGAGTAGGTCTTAACGGTCAAGCTCTCCACAGGGAGGTCCTTAATGATAAGATCTAAAAGAGAGGGGAGGTCTTGAATGACTCAGATCTCCATGGGGAGGTCCTGAACGGTCAAGATTAAGATCTGCGAAGAGGGAGGTCCTGAGGTTTTCTTCACAAAAGACCAAGGGGTGGTCTTTTGCAAAGAGGACCCCGAGGGTGGTCTTAGGGGTGGTTTTTGCGAGAAAGCCCTAAGGGAGGTCTTTTGCGAAGAGGACCCAGAGGGTGGTCCTGAGGGTAGTTTTCGCAAAAATGACCACGGGTGGTCTTTTGCGGAAACACAGGGGGTGATCCTAACGGTCAAAATTAAAACCAAGGAGGTCTTTAACGGCTAGGATCACACCTAAGAGGTCCTGACAACTAAGGTTTTACAGAGGGAGATCCTACTGTTAAGATCTAACCTAAAGAGGTCCTTAACTGTTGAGATCTAACCTAGGAGGTCCTCGAACTTGTCGAAAGGGAGGTCTTACGACAACAGGACTCCAGTACTGCATGTTTTGCTCGCCGGCTTGCCGCCGGCGACTCTGGTCACGACGGCGCAAACCAACAGTGGCAAAACGTTCGCAATATAATTGCGAACACTTTGGGAGCACTTTCGACGGCGGAGCCGACCTAAAACACCGGCGAGCCAGAAAGTGGCGGAGGAGCAAGTAGGGCTAAAACCGAAAACGGCGAAAAGCTCCTCAACGGTCTAAATTAGCAGGTGCCCGAGCACTAGAGGACTATTGCGAAGGTACCTGGGCACAGAGGAGGTCCAGGGGAGGTGGGAGGTGCTCTGGCGGCGGAGATCGGCACCGGAACTGAGGACGACCACGAGGACAAGAGATCCTGAGCAAAAGGAAGGAGAAAGGAGGGTAAGGACAACTTCTCGAAGGCCCAGGGGAGGTCCATGAGCAAGGAATCGAACGGAAGAGGTCCTTACCGGAGTCGGGGACGAAGGAACCACTTACGGCCATAACCGCGCCAACTCAAAATTGGGCGAACCCTACGAAGGTGACCCAAAATGGAGTTAGGGGAAAAACTTGCGATGAACAGAGGTCCAAAATGGAGCGAAATGTTGGACAAGAGGACCACTGGAGCCCTGTCGACAACAAAGAGCTCGACGGATGGTCGAAAATGGTGAAAAAGGGGGCTCTCGGTGATTTGCGGTCAAACACACAACGAGAGAGCTAGGTGGCAAAGAGTGCTAAAGGGGAACCCAAGGAGGAGCTCGGAGGTCCTCAAATAGCCTAAGGCCAACGGCAATGCGAAAATGGGGCGCATGGGTGAGCTTGGTCCATGGCCTTGCCACTGACAAGTTGAAATGATGGGAGTAGTTGAGAAGGGGACTTTGGGGGCGAAAGCTGGTCAGCAATAAATGCACAGGGCAGAGAGACGTTGACGAGGACAAGCGTGAGGTGACAAGTCACTGCGCAACTCCCTAACCACGCCATGGCTCTCGTGCGCGAGGAAGAAGAAGAACAGAAGAAGAGGTCGGGGAGGTCGTGATCGTAGGATCAGAGAAGAACGGCTGGGATTTCACGAGACCTCCGGAGGTCCAAAATGGCACGGGAGGTCTGAGGCGTTGGATCAAGATCCAACAGCTCAACACACGCGCCCACACGACCGCGCCCGGTACAGTTAAGTGGTCCGGCTCGACCACTGAGCCCGAGTCTGACTCAGACCCGACTGGTTTGACTTTGGTTTTAATTTAAAGCTGAGACTTTGAGGTATTGTTTGAGGTAGCAAACTAACTCCAAAAATTCTAAAATTTTTACAAGAGCTTGCTAACTTTAGGGTTGACCTTGTATAAAAAATTTTAGAGGTTTTTGTGCAGTGCATTTTCCTCCAAAAATTCTGCAAGGTTCTGAGCTAGGGTTTGACCCAAAGTCAAACTGGTTTGACTGACCTCTTAAAATATTCAAACAATTTCTAAAAATTGTGAAATGTTTTAGAGGAGTCACACATCATCCCTAGAATTTAGGAAAAATATTTTCAAAGGATGATCACAAGATTATCCAAGAAAGTTTTCAAAGGGTCAAGGCTAAGGTTTTAAAGCTGGTGATTTTCCAATTCCACAATTCCTTGAACAAGAATTACCAAGGTAGTCAGAGTCGAGATCCCGAGTCGGATCGATTTGCCTCCATCTATACTATAAGTTTGTATGATTCTTATAAGGTTTACCACTTAGTTAGGGCATCACTTCTTATCATCGTGAGAATCGAACTATGATTCTACTGCTCCTTGTTTGTAAAATACACATATTTACCATCTATACTATAAGTTTGTATGATTCTTATAAGGTTTACCACTTAGTTATTACCAAAAAGGGATGCAAAACACTTCTTATCACATGGGATGTTAAAAACTCGCATAATGGTTCGGACTCAAGTCCAAATGTCTGCGATTGTGCCTTCAAGTTGGTGCGAGGCAAAGAGAACTCTTTCACGGTCGTCGTCGGATGATATCAAGCTTTTTCCTTGTAAATGCAGAATCATCGGCCTCAAGGGCTGGCGATGGCGGTGAAGAGGGGATCCACGACCCCATCATTGAGAACGGACTTGTCGAATATCATGTTTTGCATCATGCCAACCATCAAGTCCTAGCACAAACTTCTCGGACTTGCTTAATAGATGAGGAGAAGAAAACACCATAGGTGAGAGGGAAAAGCATCATAGACAAGTGAGCACAAGGAAGAAAGATGGAATAACTTAGTTGGGGAGAAGTAGGTTAAACCCAAAAGAGCAAGTGGCCAAGAGGCCAAAAGAGGCAAAAAGATGCAATAGGACCTCCTACTAGAGTCTTATTGCACAAACTAACAATATGGCCATGAGGAGGACCACCCTACTGGAGCACCTCTTGCTTAACTTAAGGTGAGGGTCAAATAAGACAAGGCTTAGTCCTGTAGAATTGCTGAGATAAGGAAGTCAATTCAAGTTAGAAAACAAAGTTCCAAAAGGATAAGATGCAAGAACCAGAGAGGGAGATAAGAAAGAAATAGAATAAGAGGAGAAAAGAGTAAGACAAGCTAAGAACATAATAGAACTAGACAAGAGAAGTACTACTAATCAGGTTTTCAGGTTGGTTTGATTTAGAAAATAACTTTTGAAACTGACTAAAATGACCATGCTAACTTAAGGTTACGTCCTGCAGTCGGTATGGAGCTCTGATACCACCTTTGTGAGAACCACTCTCGGGAGCTCCTGGAAAGATCTCCTAGGACCTCCCAGGAGGTCCGGCTGGACCACCTGGAGGTCTGGGAGGTCCTCTAAGACCACTCGAGGAGGTCTCCAGGACCTCCCCAGGGGGACTCCAAGGTCCACCTAGAGGTCCTCCAAGACCACCCGAGGGCCCCAGCCTCTATGCATCATAAGCTAGTCCCAGGATCAGATTAGCTAGCTCGCACTGACTCAACAATTGGTGCAGATCAAGTCCATACAAAAGACACAAGGATGCAACAGACAAAATAACACATATAGTTATTAGCAAAAGACCTTATGATCAAGGTTTTTACAAGACTGCCACTCAGGGCAAACAACCTCAAAGGAGAACCTGCAGCTGAAACAAAATATATGGAAGGCCATTCGGCAAGCCCACAAGCTACCGAGTGGAGGACGTCTCCTAGCGTGCAAGGTCTTCAAAAGAACTCCTCTTCAAAGATCACAAGACTTCCTGGGTCACCCTCCTCTGCTGGTTAAAACAGAGGGCACAAGCCATGAGTACTTTGAATGTACTGAGCAAGCCGTGGGGAAAATGTATGCAAATGATATTTATGCACGGCTTGACAATGGAGAGCTGTAAGGTTAGTTTGCAGAAAGCAATAGTTGACCAGAAATAACATATATAGATTGCAAAGCTCAATTTAAAAGAGTAATACATAAGTACATTTGCTTTCAAAGGAGGCCGTGAGCATCAACTCACTCCCAAGACCACTCTCAAACAACCCAGGCTACACCAACAACCAGGACCACCCACAAGACCACTCTAGAGCTCTAAGACATCCTCTGGGCACCAACCCTAGAGCATCCAGGACCTCTCTAGAGCTTCCCACGACCAGCCCTTGGAACCCTTCACGAGCCAGCCATGACCTCTCGGGAGCCGGCCAAGGTCTCTTCGAGAGAAAGCCATGACCTCTCGCAGAGGTGCCCAGGAACACAGTTTTACAAAAGTCTACCCCTCGTTCAAAATCTCCGAACGTGTCCATAACAGAGGACGCGACTATTCGAATAGATTTACTCTACACAGGTATACATATTTACCCACAAGAGATAGTCGCTTGATATTTCACACGTTACCTTAGATATGTAAATCAAGTAGAGACCACAAGAGGACTATGAGCCAAATAACAATAACAACTCAAGATCAACCAAAAGAGTTAATTGAAGTTCGATTAATTCAAGTTAAGTTTCCCCATTTCTAAAATCTTGAAGTTAAGCTTGAGCAATTTACAACACCAAATGGTTCTTTTTAGTTTTTGATTTTTTTTTCAAAAACTCTGGGCGAACGAGATGTTACAGTTTTGTAGTTTAGTAAATCTTTTTAGGTGTGTGTAGTTTAGTTGTAGATATGTCGGTAATTTTTCTATTTTAATAGTACCTTTTTAATAGAATTATCAAAATAAATGCATGTTTAATGAAAATAGAAAAATGAGACTTTGTCGCCGTTTGAAATGGTGACATGGCCCTATTGCCAGTCCGATTGGCGACATGCCCTTATCGATGGTTGGATTGACGACAAGCACCACCAGATGTCTCTGTCGCCATTAAGAATGGCGATTGGCTTGGGAATATGGTTAATTTTTTTTTCTGTTGTTGTTTTCTTATTAATAATAATGTAAGAACTGTCTTTTATGTTTCACACTATTTCTGGTATGACATTCGTAGAAGGCTCTGGGCAATGGCCCTTCAAGCTACTAGACCCAGCCATTGATGCCAACCACTGTAGCCACCTCAGTACTATCTAGCCCTAGCCTAGCAAGTTACCCATGGAGCTTGGCTCGTTGCGTTAGCACACACCCATGAGGGCATGGAGGATCGACCCAAGGAGGGATCCTAGGTATGTGCAGTTGTGACATTTTTATACTCTATTTAAATACGACTTTTGTGGGTGTACTAATGTGCCCTCTTAATCGTTTTGACATAGGTTGAGAGCGTCAGTCCTGCTTCTGCTTGCGAGGATGGTGGAGACCACGTGGTAGGACGACTGGGACATCCATTTGTCTAAGCATTTTTCGTACGACTAGTGCCTGTTGACGACGTTGGTGGATCGTTGGAGGTCGGAAACGCACTCGTTCCACCTTCCGTGCGGGGAGATGGCTCCTACGCCATAGGATGTTGCGTACCTGACGGGTCTCCCTTGCATAGGCTCTCCTGTGGAAGCGTACGATGCCACGCCGATGTGGCGCGCGGACTTCCTTGCTAGGTTCGCTATGGAGCTACCGCACAGCGACATGTTCGAGAGTACGCATGGGCCTTCGCTGAAGTGGCTCCGCCAGTTCTACGTAAGTTCCCCCATCTAGTGTTCACGCTTACTTTTTGTTCACCGAACTTACTAACGGGTTCTTGTCGTTTTGTAGCCACAGGGTATGGATCCCAACGCCCTCGACTACATGGTGAGGAGGTACTGCAAAGCTTACTTGTTGTGGCTCTTCAGGTGGGTCTTCTTCTGCGGATCCCACAACAACAGCGTCGACAAACTCTACATCTGCTACACATAGGAGTTGGCGGTCCCCTGGGGAGAGAAAGTGTCGCGAATGTGCACAGGTAAGGTCATCTTGAATATACTATCATAATCGTTTTCCCTATGTACTAATATTTTTGTCGTGTTGTTTTCCTCAGGCACACTAGGAAGGGTGTCCTAGGTACCACATCCTAGGCAATTCACTTGGAGTCGTGGGTGCAATAGTGGGTACATGCATTGGACCACGTGGTCCAGGAGACTGCCTCGTACAACCACTGGATGTACTACGACTATATCGAGTGGTACAACACTCGAACGAGAGTGCATTGCATCCAAGTCGTGGTCAACCCACAACCACATATCGCTGAGACAACCAACACCTACCCTACTTTAACACCCCAAAATTTGGACTTAGAATTTCCAAAGTAAAAAATACAGATTTTTTAAAAACTTTTTCATACAAGTCGACGATGTTTGAATTTTTGAGTTGTTGTTTGAATCTTCGACCCGAAAATAGAAAATTGAATTCAAACCAAGTTTGAAAATAAAATAAAATAAATTGGAACCTAAAAATTTCGGCCTGAGCCGAAACCACTTGGCCCAGCCCGACTTCTTTTACTTTTACTTTTTCTTTCTCTTCTTTTCTTCTCCTTTTCCATTTCCCTTTCTCTTTCTTCTTTCTTTTCTTCCTTCCCTTTCTTTTCTCTTTATTTTTCCAAGCCCTAGTCCCACCCGTAGCGTTTCTTCCTTCTATTTCCTTCATGTGCCTCAACCAGCAGCGCCTCATAGCTCGCTAGCCACGCGCTTGACATGCCGCGCCTGCTACCGTCCTGGCACCATCACCTCGCGACCAACTCCCACCGCCTCGCGCCTGCTTCCATCCCATCATCGGCACTGTGCCCACACCCTCGACTATGCCCGTGTCATGCCGCCCATGCCACGCGCACATGCTGTCGCATGCTCCCTCGTCGCTCCGCCTGCCCATGTCGCCCACGCCACCTTGTGCTCTCCGTCCGTCCCTCTTCTAGCTATAAAATGCCATCACCGAGTTATCGCGCTCCGGCCTCTCCTACCTTCCCCATCCCTCCATTTCTCTACTCCCAGCTCGAACCAAGCCCAATTGCTAGGTGTGTGCAAGCGCTGTTTCGGTCGTCGCGCCAACCACCACATCACCGCCGCCCCAGTGGGTTCCTCTCCTCGCCGTCTGCATCGTCCCGACGCGCCCGCTTCAATTCCTTATACCCGAAGCATCCCCTCACCCCTCTCAAACTCCTCCAACCCCCGATTGAAGCTCCCACTCACCCAGTTGCCGCCCCCACGATGCCCCTGTCGCGCTGCCCGTGGCTTACGTGTCAGACCCGGGTATTAATACACCCAGATCCTCTGTGCATTTCTGAACTAGTCCCATGATCAGTAGCTAGTCCACACAGTAAACAAAATGATAACAAATTCATATCACAACTTTATTAATAAATAACAACAGAGTTGATTACAAAGGGGTTTCTGAGCCCACAATAAAATAAACACAATGAAGACGAAGAAGTAGTAGAGTCCAGTTAATCGCCACGTGCAATCGATCGGAAAGCGCCTAGTCGTCGAGATCCACATCGGTAGCAAAGTCCTTCTCCTCTGAAATTTTGTTTGCATAAGCAAGAATGAGCACAACTTCCGTGCTCGCAAGTTACACCCGTCAAATAACAGAATGACATGCATATATGGATGTAACAAAGGATGGCTTATATGGTTATTTGCATAAAGCAACATTTTCTTTAAATACTGGTACTAGATTCCAAAGCAGTTATTCTATAACTAAAGTTTATAAAATTCTCAATTTTATAGTCAGATAACGTTCACACATGAATAGTGAAGGATACCCTCCTATCACATGGCTTCCTGCCCAATTCCCATTTGGATAAACCAGTTTTGAAGAAGTCCATTTCTGACAAAATCAAAGTCTAACTTGGAGTAGTTCTGCTAGCATGTCCATAACCGCGGACACGGCTATTCGAATAGTTTTACACTCTGCAGAGGTTGTACAACTTTACCCACATGACAAGACTTCTCTAGTTTGTCTGGCATATATCTATGCCACCGCTCACTACCTTTGGTAAGCGGTCTAGAGCACGTGTCGAGGCCTTTACAATGTTCTCGTCTTAATGTATTTATGTCCGCTAAGGTTTCCCATTGATGGCCATCCTCCAAGCCCCTCTTGCGCCAAAGTGGGACTAATGTCCACCAACGCCCACACATACAACATAGCACAAATAACACTAGGACGTCATAAATTATTTAGCCAAGTCCCGCCCATACGGGACATGTGGTGGTACTGTTAGGCGTAGCATCATGCGCTCGAAGACCGGTCCTTAATCGACTTGGCGACTTTCCATAAAAAACCACGGCCTTAACCCTAACAGATTAAGCCCGCATAAACTGCACCCACCAATCATCCATTTCGCCAAGTCCAAACCCATTTTTATTTATTTCATTTTTCAAAGTCATAAACTTCCATAACATACCGATGCCATGGATACAATTTAAACAATAATTGATTGTTGGCTGAAATTCCCCAAATCAGACAAGTTTGGTCTATAAGCATGGCTAAGCAATACGTTTAAATGATCCTAGTTCATACTATCGTATCAACCAGGTTTGATCTAGGGTGACAATGTGTTTGATTCAATATCAACATTGGTCATACAAAGGATTTTAGGCATAACTATATATTTAAAACAAGATTTTAAGATTACTGATATAAATAAGCATGCAGTAATAATTTAAAACAGAATATAAATAATTTAACATAGTAGGATGAATATGATCAAGGGTATAACTTGCCTTGCTTGATGAGGTGACGTTGTTTTCTTAACAGATCACCTTAACGAACTTCGGTGTTGAGGTGACGTTGTTTTTCTTAACAGTCACCTAGTACTCACAAGTACTATCTTCGTGTAGTCCAAGTGTACGATCACGATGATCATACACCAAAATCAATCCTCTTATGTTGCTCTTCATCCTCAAATCTTCTCGTCGTTGTCTGATCACACAATCAAAATCAATCTTCTTATATTGCTCTTCAATTGGTGTCGAAATCGATTCTCCGTCGTCGAACTCTAATCGCAAATACAACAAATTCAACTCAAATTCAAATAAATTCAAAAGAACAGATCAAATTAACTACAAATAGAAATATTTTACTTTAGTTAGTTAGATAATAATTTTATATGAATTTACAAACTTGAATGGACTAAAACGGAGTTCGGGAGCAAAAGATATGAATTTTAGAAGATTGAAATTACATGGAAAGATAAGCTAGGGTTTAAAAGAATTGCAGGTCAAATGAACCCAAAATCAAATGATTTTGGTTTGGATGGCTAGATCTTGTTTTTATAGGAATATAGAAATTTGAATGGACGAAATCGGAGTTCGTATGAGGGAGAACGAACCCCGGGAAGTTTTTAAATCTAAATAAAACCTAAAATCAGATTTTATTGATTTTCCCGAATTATTTTTCTCAAGGAAATCCTAATTATTGCGCAAGCGTGACGTCGCGAGGGGAAATGATTTTCCCGGCCGAATTATTTTCCTAAAGGAAAATAATTTGTTTCACTGACAGGTGGGCCCCCAAGTCAATGGACTGGGTCCTTGGGTGGGTCAACGGTCCATGGTGGACTCGGCTCATCGCAACAGTGCGGGGTGCAAGTGTGCTGGCGGTGCGTGGTGGCGTGGCGGCCGCGCGCGCTGGCGAGGTGGCGCCGTGTGGCTCCGAGGTGGCGGTGATGTGGCGACGCCACGCCACTCGACGGTGAACACACCGTGACGAGCTCGGTCGTGAGCTCGCCGCGAACGGCAGCGGCGAGGTGGCGGAAGTGGATGGTATCAATAGAGAAAAGGCGGCGGGAGCATGAGGCTCACCTTGACGACGCTTCGAACGCGGAAAATCACCGGCGCGAGGAAGAAGCGGCGGCGCTTGCGGCTCGGCGGCGAGGAAGGGCTCCGGTGGTCCTTAGGCGGCCGGTGCACGCACGAGTAGGCGACGGTGGCGCGATGTCGTTGGTGTGGTCGTCGGACGCGCGCGGCGATGTCGGCTCGAGTCGGGAAGAAAGGGTGCCCGCCGAGTTTCTTCAAACTCGGTCCGCGAAACCAGAGGTGAAGGAGGAGTGGGTGGCGGGAACGGAATGAGGGAGGAAAGGGGCACCACATGCTTCCTTTTATAGGGCGGAGGAGGTCGGGAGTGGGAGATCGTGGCGTGAGTGTGGCGGCGGCCGTTACGACGTGCGGGCGAACCGGCGAAGTAAAGAGAGGGGAAAGTGGGGCGGCGTGATGAGGGCTTTTGAATGCGCACGATGGCGAGGGACGTGGGGTAGAGAAACGGGCGCTAACGGAGCTCGCGGGCGCGTAGTAATGGCGGGGCGCGCGGCGTCGTGGGGAAGAAGAAGGGGACGGGAAGAAGAAGGGGTCGGCGGCCGTTGGATCGCGATCTGATGGAAGCGGAAAAGATGGTGGCGTGGGGCTTTGCTCACCGTCTGATTTAAATCCAACGATTCATAATGAGTGGATCATTCGGAGATCCCGAAAGTTACGAAGAATCTTGGCCGTTGGATACCGATCCAATGGTCAGAGGGGAGGAAGAGAGAGAAGGAGTGCGTGGGCGCTTGGTGGCCGTCGGATGGCGATCGGGCGGTGGGAAGGAAAGTGAGGAGAGAGGGAGCGGCGGATGGCTGGAGTGGGCCGAGGCGCGGGAGAAAATGGGCCGAAGGAGGAGATTTCGGCCCGAAGGCTTTCCGGCTTTTTAAATTGATTTTTCAATTGATTTATTTCCAGAAATTCAAAAGGACTTTAGAAAATAGTAAAATACATCCAAAAATTCTAGAAAAATTCACAGAAATTCCTAGAGTTATTTTGGACTTAAATAAAATAGTTCCAATTCATAATTGGCTATTAATTTTGCAAATAATTTATTTTGGCTTGAAAATACTTAGGAAAAAGCTTTTAAAACTCGAAAATTCTATAAATTAAGTAAATTTTTATTTTAAATTCAAATCCAATAAAACTTCAATAACTTCAAATAAATTTTAAATTTTGACTTTCAAAACTTGAGAGATTCAAATAAGGCAATCAAACTCGGCAAATTCTCAGAAAATCCAATTAGAACAATAACTTTATTTTATTTTATTTTATTTTGGTAACATAACTTTGGGATGTTACATTACGTTGCTTGTTAATTATGTAGTTATTGAAGGAATTCAGGTAGCTAAGTTAACTACCAGTAGCTTGTTAATTATGTAGTTATTGAAGGAATTCAGGTAGCTAAGTTAACTAGGACTGGTTGGCATACCATCAACACAAAGGAGTCCATCGTTAAACTACTAGTGATAATGATTAGTTAAACACTGCGACGACAATTAAGTATACATCAGTTGGCTAAACAACTCAAATGCAATTAGGGTCCACTTAGTTGGGAAGTTTGACCTGAAACCTATTAGTACTACAAAATAAACATGAGGGATCACTGTGTCACTAGACGACAACCCTAAGATCCCTTAGCTAAAATGTAGTAGTAACCAATGTCGACTAAAGCTAGCTAGTACATCATTTAACATTTAAATCAAAATAAAGACTTTAAATATAGGTGATGCTAAACCATAAGGTTGAACCTTGATAAGAGATGATCATAAAAAAGGTGTCTAGGCGACCACTTAACCCCATGCCATTAACTATTTTCTAGTAAATGTTAGTTTACTCAACAAAGATCAATATCAACTAGGGCAATAATATGACAATTACACTTCATCGATAAATAGGTCCTAATGGCAAATAGAAACTAAACTGAGTCCAAGCCATATGAGACCTTCCATTGGATAAATGATAATAAAATGAACTACGTTAATTAATTACTAAGCAAGAAATCGGTAGATGAAAACGCGTATGCCCCACCTAGGGTATAGATAATGGTTGTGGACTAGTAATATGAAAATTGTATCTCATACACAATTAGGTTTTACCGGGAACCAAAATCTAAAATGTAAACTTCATAATATGTAAAATTACTGGTACTATTAGATAGTCACAAAGATTAACAGTAGCTATGTCGCGACTTCATGCTAGTTAATCGAAGTCGAAGTTGAGAAGATAAATCACTGAACAGGAAGTAGGTGGATAGAAACACACAGGGCTTACCTAGGACACGAGTAATTATCTACCTAGCTGGAAGTAGTCACTAGCTTGTGCTGTAGCTGAAGATCAACCTAGTGTGAAAAGTTTACCTTAGTGTATGCTAAGCCACACAAGTAATAAAGCTAACCAAGATTACCTAAAAAATGAACCCAAACCCATAAAAACTCTAATCAAGTTGTAAGGCTGATGTCTAACCAATGCTTGTAAGTTCCAGCTAAGGCCCATGGAACTTCCTCGATAAATAGGAAGTAATAACAAAGAAGAAATCATTAGATCGATTAAGTGTCGCGTGTAAGTAGCAATGATACGTTCCCAAGTGGATGATGGTAGTTCAACCACCAATCAACATCGTCTAGGCTCTAGCTATCATCCATCATTACTTTTCTCTCGGTAAAAGGACAATTCGTGATCCGAAGGTGGATTAGACAGTTCGACCTAACTGGATAATCTCTCCCATCTAGGTAACCAATGCGGAATATTCCTATGAGCATTCTCTCCCTCTTCGTTGGATTGCTAACTCCTTGCACCAACGGACTTCTTGAGAGCTCGATCCCTCTCACCCTCACTCCGGATCAAACGGTTACTTGACCTTAAGTCTAGCTAGCAACCCAAAAACCCTACCACTATACTAAACGAATAGAGTTTGGATTTATCTACTTTGGTCTGAAGTATTTCCTCCATCAACTTCCTTGGTTATACTTTGTCTGCAATATTTCCCTCATCAACTCTAGATGAGTATGTTTTGGTCTTATGTGGAGTACTTCATTCTCTCAAGATATCAATAGATATCACTACTACAAAAAAAAGCCATCACGAGCGGTTGGAACGAGTCATCACGAGCGGTTTTGAACCGTGCGGAAAATAGGTCTCTGATAACAGGTGGTTATCACAGACGGTTGTGAACCGTCTGTGATATGACTATCACAGACGGTTTTTATAAACAACCGTCTGTGAAGACAGAGTATCACAGGCGGTTATGGTCACAAAACGCGTGCGTGAAGTCGAAATATCACGAGCGGTTCTATGTAAAACCGTGCAGATACTCTTTCTTCACGACGTTATTTACACGAAACATCTGTGAAGTCGATTATCCGCAGCGGTTCGTTGTTAAAACCGTTTGTGATACGGAGGATTATCACGAGCGGTTTATGTACGAGAACCGTCGTGACATATCACGAGCGACTCTATTAATAAACCGTCGCGATACGGAGGATTATCACGAGCGGTTTATATACGGCTCGTGCGTGACATATCCTGACGGCTCTGTTATAAACCGTGCGTGATATGCGAGATTATCATGAGCGGTTCATAAATAGAATCATGCGTGATATTTCCGCGAATGGTTACGTATATAAACCGTCATGATAATCATATATCACGACGGTTACTAGTAAGAACTGTGCGCGATAGGCGGCAAAAGCAAATGCGCGCCGCAGACTTAACACGAGCAGATTCAAATTAACCCGTCTGTGATGGGGTGTCTTCTATAGCCTGTTTTGTAGTAGTGTATGTTTACTTTCATTTGAAGTGTTTCATTTGGTTTGAATGTCTTTGGATTTATTGAATTTCATTCGGTTACTTTCATATGTTTTTGGGTTCAATCGTATTCTGTGTAGTTAGACGCTGAAGCCATGCCAGGAATAGCAATCCCAACAAGGACGAGGTGGGATCAAGATTAACAGAATAGGAACGAGACCAAGATTACCAAAACCTTAAGCAAGAAGGTTATCAGAACATTGAGCAAGGCAATTATCAGAATATTGAGCAAGGCGATTACCAGAATATTGAGCAAGACGATTATCATAATGTTGAGCCTTATCCGTATATTGAGCAAGGTGATTATCATAATATTGAGCAAGGTGAGTCAACACTCTGATCATGTTGCACCTACTTTTTGCAATTATATTGTTTAAATTATGAATTTGCATTGCTATGATTTATACAACTATGTTGGTCTAGCTCATAGTTAATAGCTTAATGATAATTATGTATAAACTTCCAATCCTTGAGCTTGAACACTATCTTTTGTCGCCCTAGAATTAATGGTTTTCATACTAGTTAATAAGTCTGTATCTAAGTGTCATACTTAGATACAATGTCATGTGGGCAATGATTTACCCTAACATCATTAAAACATTTGAAAATGAGATTGGGCAGTCGAGGTTGGAGCCTGACTGATATGTTTACTAGAAAAGTATTTCAAAACAAAGAAAACCAAAAACAGATTTCAACTTGGGCAGCTATAAAGAGTGGCTGGTGCTGGGGAAGAGCACGAGGATATGAGGAAGTGCCGCCCAAGTCAATAAAGGAATGAGTTCTTGCGATGACCTCTCATGTAAAAACAGTGCAACCATAAGTCTATAATGGGTACGACTTGGCTAACTAATTTGTTCGCCTCGACATGGCTTCGCCAGTGGTGGATTTGTGGCGTGGGTATGGGTAGAAGCTGCAGATAAACCACACGGCGCAAGAGGGGGCCTCCTGGGAGCACGACTCAAGGAGGTGGAAACCTTAGCAAGCAAGTTGTGTTGAGGTGGGATATTGTAAAGGCCTCACGATAATCAACTTAGTTGCACACCTATAAAAGTGTGTTAGGGACATTAAAAGTTGTTTGTCTCTTGTGGGTAAAGTGTACAAACTCTGTAGAGTAAGAAAACTATCTTGATAGCCGTGCTTACGGTCAAAAGTGGTGCCGGGAACTTGCTTGAACTAGCATCCAGTTTTATAAAATGATTTGTGGGTGGAATGAAAAGTTGGGGTGAAGCCCCAAGAATTGAGATGGCCTGGTCGAGGACTAATGAAAAGTATGGGATGTGACCTGAGAAATGAATATGAGCATTGAGTGGATGGAGCCACTCAATGGTACAGGATATTGGAACCTCCACTAGTACTTCACAACAAAACTCAGCTTATGAAAACTTGAGTTAGTCAAAATGGTAGGTCTTAGAAATTGTTATTACATAATCTAATTCAAACTTAGCTTTGTGCAAATAAAAGAACCATGAACCTCCCTTGATTAGTCTTGCATATATAATAATTGCATTGTGTGTTGGCTCGCGAGTACGGTTGTGTACTCATGTTCGCACTTTATATTCTTTTAGTTAGTAAGCATAAAAGAAGGCTACATGGACAATTATGAGTATTGATCAAGACTGAAGATCAAGAATTCTAAGAACTAGGTCGCGAGCTCCAGTCAATTGCATGTAGGTATATCGTGACGCTTTCACGTGTTATAGTGTTATTATGCTTCCGCTGCTGATTCTTTGAAGGTATTTGGTCTGTCCGGCCATTCTGTAAGTCAAAAGCAGTAAGGTATATTTACGCTTTGTTTATTATTATGCAATAGCTTTACATTTTCATGATATGGGTTTATATCCCATGATGTAACTGTGAGCACTAGCTACTGATCCAGGGACTGGTGCTATGAACACCGAGGATTCTAAATTACAAATTTGGGGTCCGACACCCATGCAGCCAAACTCTGCATACCACCATGCGGTACGTAGTAAATGCTTTGTAGTATTTCTTTACTTGTCATGTTATTGTGTTCTAACTAGATCTTCGTGCTGAACAGAGCGATCTCGGATGGGAGGTGCACGCCGAGGCGAGGTCTGTTCACGGCAGGATCAGGGACTGCCTCGACAAGACGGTGGAGTTGCTGAGAGATGCCATGGTCTGGCTCATGGACTACGGGAGGCGTGTCAGTGAGCTCACATCCTGTCAGAGGGCAAGACATGTAGTGGATGCACCGTCACGCGTCGACAGAGTACGTGGACAGGGGGTGAGCAACAGTGCATCACACCCGACACACATGGCAACGGCTCCACACCCGTATGTCCCGAGTGGGTCCTTGTGGCACCATGCCAGGAGTACACCTACCGAGTTCGCAAGTACAGCTCTACAACTCACTTGAGCTTGTTCATTTCTAACTAACGCCAATTTGTTGCAACAAGACCTCAGTTCCATGCGTACGCAGGGCCGCAGCATAGGGGGCATCCCTTCCGATGCAACGACCGGGTTGGTTAGTGCTCCCTCGCGTGTTTCTGTTTTACATTTGAAATACATTTAAAAAGTATGTCTTGATGTTTGACACGGCATCGTCACGGTTGAGAGGAGGGACACCTAGCCATGCAGGAGGGGATACAACACTCTGACTAGACATCGACAATATCCTGTACCCATGAGATGACGGTGCGCCTTCCCAGCCAAAGGGCGCTCCCAGCTAGGTCTCCGTTGGAGCTTCACAACTCCATGGTGCACCCCCACTGTCCCAGCCGCTAACGCTGCCAGGGTTGGCCATACCTACGGAGGTTCCTCGACCCTCTATGGTAGTTCGGCCATCGGAGCCTTTGACATACTCGCGCCAGTCGCAGGACCGCCAGACAAGAGCAGGGCAACCCGTGGAATACGCCCGAAGAGGGCCCATGACTACATGTGCGACCCATATTATGTAAATATTGTTTTTTGTACGACTAACATTATGCTTGTGTCCATTTTCGATCACATTTGTTGTTGTTGTGCCTACAACTAACCTTGTGCGGGACTCAACATCGCGACACCCACACATCGTGTACACCAAACAAACGAGTAGACCCCACTGAAATGACACGTACATTGGTGCCAACAGAATCCAAGGCCAGCTCTGCATTCTTTGCCAAAACATAAAAAAAAACTAGCTTCTATCGCTATTTCAATTGGCGACAGGAAGTTTTCGCCTTTTTAAATGGTGACTTAAGTCTCTACCACCATTTGGAATGGTGACGGGGACCTTTGACACTGTTTAATGGCAACAGGAGCCCTGTCGCCATTTGGAATGGTGACAGAAGCCCATTTTTGTAATTTTATTAAATAAGCATTTATTTATGTAATTCTATTTTTAAAATGTATTATTTAAAAAATCCAGCGGATGGAATGTCAGGAGGATTACCCTCGCAGATTGACCTCTATGACTAATTAGGTCCTTTTACCACTGGGTATCATCATGTACGATCACATGGTGATGTTAACCCTTATTTTCCACAAAGGAGGCATTGTGATCCCATTACTGGTTGTTGGGCATTTTCTTCTGACCTCCGAGTAGTTCATTGGCTAGACAGATTTCGACCAACGAATATGGAGAAGCTCGATGGGAATCAAAACTCCCCTTGAATTTATCCAAATCTATACCACTGTGGTCCGAGCAGCGGGAGGAGGTGAGCATGTCATGGCTAACTACCTTCCGATCGTTCTTGAAGAAACTGCTCTGTCGTCGCTGCTCAACCAGCTACCCGAGTCGATCTACTCGTGGCAGCATCGTGTGATTTGCTGCTAGTGAAGTTCTTGGGAGCCTACTATGGCCATGGAAAGGAGGAGGGCCATCATCACATGCGGTAAGACACACAAGAGACTCTATGTCAATTCATACGACGCTTCAACCAGGTTCAAAATACTATTCTTGAAGTATTAGATTCATTGGCTATTCAAGCCTTTAAGTAGGGAGTTAGTAACCGGAGGTTCACATAAGATATTGCTTTGAACCCTCCAGCCACTGTTGTGGAACCGGACTATAGATCATGATGATAAATGACGAGGATTGAATAATTCCGAATTAATGAAGCTATTTATCTATGATATTCAATATATATTATGGTATTCTAAATAGCCCTCTGGTATACCCTAGGTCGGTGATGCTTACCACGACCAGGCTAGGTAATGACCACCCTAGGTCATAAGGCCTATTACAACCAGGTCAAAACACGACCATCTTTGGGTCAATAAGTCTTACAAGCAGACATGTGGGTTCTATTTTATTTACTAGGGACTCTGTACACCATGCTCGACTATGTGTGGTAGTTAATACATCAAGTACACGTATGTGTCTCTGACATAACTACACATACTCTTTCCATCTTTGGCAATAATCGCTTGCTGAACATATAAGGAGAACGTCTTACTGACAACAACCGTCATCAACATGCGGATTCCAGTAACCTTCAAGGTGCCTCCTGACACACAACAACTGCCACCCCTTCGACGCTTTATAAGGGGTGGTGCCGGTAAACAAGAGGGGGAGGAGACTGACACACAGATAGAAGTCATTGACAACATTCTTAGTTTTGGTGGCTTGTTGTGCTTTGTAATCTTATTCAATATAAGAACACATGAATAGGGTTATTATTCTCCCTGAACAAGGCCTAATCCTATCGAAAAAACTATGCCTCTTCCTGCGTGATCTCAATAACTGTGCCCCCAACATTTAACTCACAAATATAGATAGTAATTCATTGACTGTTGGCACTGTCTGTGGGGACTACGGTGATCTTCATTCGCTCTACTTAGATGTCTCCATGGCAAAACGAGTGGAACGAGGAGAATTAGTTTGATATCATAGATTATGCAGGACTCGACATAGATACTTGCTACGACTACGAGTCGAGCATCTACTCGTCTGATGGCAACACCTACTCTAGGTATCCGTCACTAGTTCCAGGAGACTGTACCATGGATGCGCTGCAGGAGGGCGCGCAATCTCCAAGCACGCAAGCCCATCGGACCACACACCCGAATAGTACGCCTTCGATCGGAGACAGTTATAACCCAGAATTCCCCTTCTTGGCAGGGATTACTCGAGTCGTGAGACGTTGTCTTTCCACTACACGTTAAGTCAGGAGGGCTCGACCACCAACGACGACAGTAGCACCCAGGAGGCCTTTGCCCTCCCAACAGATCCTAATCGCTATCCACGTGACAGGACTGAGGATGTTGCCCACCGTACACATCCTTCTGGAGCTCGTACGAATGGCAAGAACCCCTCCGACAACTAGGAAAATCTCAACATTCATGAGTGTAACCGACATCCTCAAGGTGATAGGACTCCACCAAGAGATGCCCCGGCAGACTCAGATATAGATGATCCTGAGACTGTCAAGAGTAGAAGGACGACACGTTACCTAGTCGAGTCCAATATAAGTTGAAAACTACTCGAAAATCAACGATCTCATAGAAAATCCAAGCCAAGAGCTTCGAGAAGAACCAGGCTATGACATCTTTGCTCAGGAGATCGCTCAACGACTCTGGAATACGATGACCAGAATCGAGCGATATCGACGACAACGTTTTGGAGATCACACCAGGACAACTCCGTCGATTGCCAGCCAGTCACACAACTCTCAGCGAAGGGAACAACGAGACCTTCCTTGGCCTAACCCATCCCCTGGTCGATCTCCCTGACCATGATGGTAGGCGAAGGAGGGACATCGTACACCTCCCACGACTAGTGGTCAACAAACTCCTCGGAGGAGTGGGCAACCATGACTCCCTCAGAGAAATCTGGATTAGCAGATGGAACGCGAGGAGGATTACCCTCATGGGACTGACATATATGACCGATCAGGTCCTTTTACGACTGAGTATCGTCGTGTGCGATCATCCGTGATGTTAACCCTTCTTTTCCACAAAGGAGGCATTATGACCCCATTACCGATTGTCGGGCATTTTTGCCCGACCTCTGAGCAGTTCATTGGCTAGTCAAGTTTGGACCACCGAACATGGAGAAGTTCGATGGGAATCAACCCCCTTGAATTTCTCCAAATCTATACCACTGGAGTATGAGCCGCGAGAGGAGGTGAGCATGTAATGGCAAACTACCTTCCGACTGTGCTCGAAGGTTCTGCTCGGTCATGGTTGCTAAACCAACCGCCCGAGTCGATCTACTCATGGCAGTATCTCTGCAATTTGTTGTTACCAAACTTCCAAGGGACCTACAATTACCTTGGAAAGGAGGACGTCCTGCATCGCATGCAACTCTACCTCAATTCATACAATGCTTCAGCTAGGTTCGAAATACTATTCCTAATGTGTCAGTTTCATTTGTTATTGAAGCCTTTAAGCGTGCGTTTGGTGGCCACGTGCGCGTGCTGGCCACAACGGCGCACGACGACAATGGTCATCTGTGCTCCCTGTTTGCCTTTCCCTATTTTACTCTCCGGTCTCCGCGTGCTAGGCTGGTGGCACGCCAGTGACAACAACATCAGTAGCGGTAGCCTCCCCTGTGTCGCAACACACCGCGTGCCCTACTACGGGCCAGATGGGCCTGTTTCGTGTCTTGTGTCCCGAGCATAGCACGGATAGGCATGTTGTGTCGTGTTGTGCTGCCCATCGTGCCTGATCGGTAGGCCCAACACGACCTCCTCTTTTTGTGCCGTGCCGTGGGTTGGGCCGTGACGAGGGCCGACTCGAACAAGCCCAGCCCAATGCCCAGGCCTAGTTTGTTGCTGCACTCACTTCGTTGTGATTCGGGGTGACTATTTATTTTTATAATTATCTTTTAAAATAATATTATTTAAAAAAAATCACAAAATGATTGTTTTCTTGGGGAGCCAGAGGGCACGACTGACTTCCTTTTTCGTGTTTCTCTCCACCTTTCTTCTTTTTTTCGTTGTTGTTTTGGGTAAGCACCGTTAAGAAACCGGGCCTAGGACCGGGAGTCCTAGCCCAAGATGGGCTCCTCATCCCAAACCCTAGCAGGTTCGTAGCCTATAAATAGGGGTACGAGTCATTGTAAAGGTTGATCGATTGATGAAGGAATAAAGAGAAGCAAGTAGTCCCCTACATCTCTGTGTTCAATCTCTTATTCTGTTCTGTTGATTCACGCATTGTTCTTACGATTCTGAGTTTGTCTACGAGGAAATCTCTCGGACTGGACTCACCAGCGACGGTTCCTCAACACGTTATCAGCATGATCGACTCTCCTCGCATCGAAAAGGTAACCGTCGATGAACGACACTCGTAGATTGAATCGTATTTTCTAGATCGCTTTAAATTCTGCAAATTTGCTTTCTAGATTGGTTTTCTACGGTGCAAATTTGCTCTAATCTACCGCGAGCAGACTTGAAGTCGCCGGCACAATGTCGATCGGTAGATTGTATGAAAGAGTGGACGTCGATTGTACCGTAGATTGAAAGTTACAAATACGTTCTAATCTACTGCGAGCCGACTTGAAGTCACCGCCAAGCGCGAATTACGATGATAAACGCGCATGAACGGTGATCTCGTGAGATGCGAATAGTGATCTCGCGCGCATCAACCGTGACCTCGCGTGAACAATGAACTCGTGTGAACAGTAATCACACGTGCACAATACTGTGTGTGAATAGTAATTGCATGAAAAAAAATTGCGGCTGAAGCCGCCGCCGCCGCTCGGGTATGACATGAAACCGTCGCATGCGCAGTCAGAGGACGCCTCGAAGCGTGCCGTCGATGAGCCCCGCATGGCCACCGGCCTCCTGACCACCGGCCCGCAGCCGTCATCCGTCATCTTCGCGCTGTTCGAAGCAAAGGAAGAGAAAAAAAGGGGGAAGGGAGGGGATGTGCCGGCCCCTGCACGGACAAGCCACCGCACGGCTCACACGGGCACGCCTCGCCGCCATTGGCTCGAAGCCGCTTGGCTTCACACGGGCGCCTTGCCAGTTGCATCGCGGCCCGGAGCCGCCATCGCCGTGCCCGTCGCCTTGAAGTGGCAACTGCCCCCGCATTGCGTCGCGCCCCGTACATGCGTCGCCAGAGCCGCCCATCACGCACGCCGCCGCACGGCACCTCTCCGCCCGCAACGGCCGCGCCGCATGCGGCACCTTCTCCGCCCGCACGACGCCGCCGCGATGCGACCCTCTCACCCGCATGCGGCTTCTCTCGCCCGCACACGGCTCCGTCGTCCCGGCCGCCGGCCCCTCACACGCGCTCGCAGCGCCGCCCGGCACCACTCCCGGCCGCCTCTTCACATGGCACCATGGCCGCCGCCGCCTCCTAGCACATAGCGCCGCCACTGGAATCGGGGTAGGGGAAACCCTACCTCTTGCGCTCCTTTAACAAGGCCGAGTAGGCCTTTTGATGCGTGGGCCGGCCGAAAAGGCTAAGTGGGCTGGGAGCCTACGTGAGTGGCCCACATACTAAAGAAAGAAAGGAAGGGGAGGTCAGGCCGAAAAGAAAAAAAAATAGATGGGAAAATTGCAGAAAAACCCTCAAAATTCTGAAAATTACGAGGATAATTGCGCGGGTGAGAAAATTTTGCAAGAAGGGCCTCAAAAATCCAGAAAATTACGCGCAGTTTTTCTCTGTACTGAAATTTTGCGTGTTAACCCCTGAAATTGCAGAATTCGTCGAAAATACTTTTTCCAACATAAAAGGGTATCAGGAATTCAATTTTTGAATCAGTTTTTGCATTTGAAGCATGTTTAATTTTTATTATTATTTCTATGCAATTTACTTATTGTATTTCCTATTTTGATTATCTGTCATTGTTTATATTGCTTTTAATCACCAAAAATAGCAGTAAATCATGAAAATACATAGAAAAATACGGGATCACGAACTAGGAGTTCGATGAGCGTTATGAGAATTTTGCAACCATCTTACGCAAATTACCAGCAGTAATATTATGAACTTTTTGCATGAATATGAATATGACTGGCATCACGAACCAGTAGTTCGAAGAACTAACCCAGCATGGCTAGAATTTGTACAAGTCTTCAACTCTGTGATAATGTAATCACGAATGAGTAGAAGATTAAGAAGACTCTTTGCCTTTCACCCGAACGCGGTGCAATCCGCACACATCTATCGTCAAGACGGCTACATGCAGTATGCTGAATTAATTGACATCATGCAAGTTGCGGAAGCTCAAGATGATGTTCTAAGAAAGAACTACATCTCGCAGGCACCTAGTAGCAATGTTGGTCATGAAGCCACTGCTAGCAGCTACAAGGTGATGAATGCTCTCACGAAGGAGAGGGGCAAGAAGGGTAAGGTCATGGGTCGCATGTTATTGATGCTTTCCAGTCTAAGAAAAAAGGCAAAGGACAGCATGAGGCACACCTCGCCATTGCAGGCACAGAGGATCCACAACCATTAGTTGCACTTATGGATGTGGACATCCCAGTAGCAGCCCCCATCACCCCTCCTTTGGACATCACAGCGGCCGCAGCCGTAGTTACCCATGAGGAGAAGATCGCCATAGAGTAGATTGAAGTAGAAGTTCCTGAATATTTCGTCGATTCGATCTAGTGCACGCATTGTACTTGGATCTTTTATAGTAACTTGTAGTTTGTAATTGAAGCAAAACTTTGAATTATTGAATAATGGTTACAAGCTCTAGGAGAGCAAAGCATTTAAATTCTTATAAGTCCTGCACAACTTTTTTCGTATTAATAATACCAAGTTATGTTCTGATATCTGAAGTATTTTATTTATGTGTTGCTTGCTTTCTGCTACATATTAATAAAGTATATTATATTAGAACACGTGTGGCGCCCTATGAAGGAAGTGTGCTTAACAGGTAGCGGCACAATAAATACCATCTTGAGAGAAACGTAAATTTTTCCAGTCGATCAACAAGAATGCTGGTAGTCTTACGACAATCGCAGGCAGCGATATTTGTATAATAGGCTCGGGAAGGGCCATAATTATACTCCCAATGGGCACAACTTTGGTCATTGAAGAAGACTTGTACCCAGAATCGACTAGAACTCTCAAGGATATTCGCGCTAACAATTTCCACGTAGAGACTGAAGAAGAGTATGGTACAGAATATCTGCTCATTACAAAACACGAAGAAAGTGTAACAATGGCATTAGAATGCCTTCCTTCATATGAAACCGGGCTATACTACACTAATATTAAGGCACCTGCAGCCTATACTACCTTGAAAATCGTATTTAGAAGATCTGAACTTTTCTATCTCTGGCATGATAGATTATGCCGCCTAGGTTAAGATGATGAGAGATATAATTAATAATTCACAGGGATATAATATGAATGTAAAGAATTTTCCGAATCTGAAAGATTTTGTGTGCCCCGCATGTGCCACCGGAAATATAATTACTAGACCTTTTGTTCTGAAAGCGAAGGATGAAGTCCCTGCATTCCTGGACCGTATCCAGGGAGACCTTTTGCGGTCCTATACAACCCCTGTAAGGGCTATTTAGGTATTTTATGGTGCTCATCGATGCTTCCTTGGAATGGTCGCACATATGTTTATTGTCTACGATAAACCACGCTTTTGCAAAAGCTAAATCTCGCAAATAATTAACAGTTAAAAAAAATAATTTCCCTGATCATCACGTGAAGTCCACTTGAATGGACAACGCTGGAGAATGTACTCCGAAGGAGTTTGATGATTATTGCATGAAAATAGGAATTAAAATTGAGCATTCCATACCGTATGTCCGCACCTAGAATGGACTAGCAGAACTTTGAAAAATTGTAATTTACCAACTACATGTTGGGGACTCGCAGTCCTGTTCGCAGTAGCTCATCAATTTTAGACCGTCGGCCTATAACATCCATCCACCTATGCAACTAGCGCAAGGGTCAGCATCAAAAACTTCTCATCTCTGAAGGTTTGGTTGCAACGTTTATATACCTATACCACCACCACAACGAACTGCAATGGGCATTCTCTGAAAGCCTGGGATATACATTGGTTATGAGACAACATCCATAATCAAGTATTTGGACCCTATGACTTGAGATTTGCATAATGTCCGATTCATTGATAGTATATTAGATGAGATTAGTTTCCCGTCATTAGGGAGAGGAAATCAACCCTTGATGAAAATATCGGAAAATACTGTGGTAAGCCACGAGAAGTCCAGAAGATAATTGAAGTCTAGAAGACAAGAGAAGTCCCGAAGACAATTGAAATCCAGAAAATAATTGAAATCTGTGCATATGACCCACGCATTAGTAAAGCAAATAAAGAAATCTAGAAGATAATTGAAGTCCAGAAGACAATTGAAGTCCAGAAGATAATTGATTTGCAAATATTAGTGAATCTATTGCCAGATCACTTTAGTGATTTGAAGAGCGTGACCAAGTAGCATTTGCCTGCAAGCAATGCACCGGAGAGGGTTGAAATACCAATGAAGGTATCCCTAATCCCGTCCAGAGGCCTCAGAATAAAAGGACGAGAACTCTGGTCCCTCGAATCCGAAGTAACCGGGGACGTCTGGTGAAAAAGATAAGAAGGATTTGACACAGCCGATCACCAAAGTTCCTCAGAACCAGAAGGGAAGCCAGTTGAAATCTGGCATCGGTATGGAACCTTCAGAAAAGGCATACTAGAATTGAACATCCCCATGAAGGGAGACATCAGCATGGATATGTGCGCACACATTGGAGCTGAAAAACTAAAGGGACTTGCCCCGCAATTGGAAGCAGTGGTGAGCAAGTAGAAGCATTAGAAGAATCGCCCCTTGGAGAAATAGCTATAAACTTTATGACCTCGGGAGAATCTTTGAATATGACAACAGCCAATGTCGACATTTATTTTGCAAAGAAAATTGCCACAATCATCGATCTTGATCTAGAGCCTGCATCGCTCGCTGAATGAAAGGAAAGATTAGATTGAGAAGATTGGGAGAACGCAATAGAAACTGAATTATTCTTTTCGAATAAAAGAAATGTGTTTGGACCTGTAAGCCGCACGCCTCCCCTTGTGCACCCCGTACGGCATAATTGGGTATTTATTCGAAAGAGAAATGAAAAGAAGCAAGGCTTGTTGTACAAAGTTTCACTGAACGTCCAGGAGATGATTATGAATAAACCTATTCCCGGTCATGGGCGAAACTCCCTTTAGATATTTATCTCAATGGCTGTGAACTTGAAGTTAGAAGTGAAATTGATGGATGGGGTACCAGCATACCTTTATGAAATATTAGATTCGGACATTTATATGAAGATACCTGAATGTATCCCTATTCTGAACCAAGACAGAGCAAATAGAAATATGTACGGCGTGAAGCTCAGAAAGTCACTGTACAAAGTTAAACAATTAGGCAGAATGTGGTATAATCACTTGAAGCGACTTTCTATGCAAGAAAGGCTACACGAACAATGAAAATAAGCCATGTGTATTTATACGACGATCCCAGGATGGATTTTGTATAATCGTAGTGTATGAAGATGATCTGAATATCATCGGAACCCTGAAGGATATTAAGAAAACAAGCTCTTACCTGGAGTCGGAGTTCAAAATGAAAGGTTTGGGTAAAACCAAATATTGTCTAGGCATGCAGCTTGGGCATGCCCCTGAAGGGATATTAGTGCATCAGTCAACCTACACTCAGAAAGTGTTAGAAAGGTTCTACTTTGGAAAGGCATACCCTTTGAAAGTGCAAATGGTCGGGAGATCTTTGCAGCAAGACAAAGACCCGTACAGACCCAAAGAAGAGGGGGAGAAAGTCCTGGGACCGAAATTCCCATACTTAAGTGCAATAGGAGCACTCATGAATTTAGCAAACTGTACGAGATCAGGCATTGCATTTATCGTAAACCTACTAGTAAGGTATAGTACAGTACCTACCAAAGGCATTGGCAGGAAATAAAGGACATCTTCTGATACCTCCAAGTAAGCAAAGAACTTGGTCTGTTCTACAGAAAGAACCAAGACCTTTATATAATTGGATATGTAGATGACGGGTATCTGTAGGACCCGTATACAGCCAAATTGCAAACAGGCTATGAACTCCTATGTGATGGAACTGCAATTCCATGGAAATCGTCTAAGAAGAGTCTTGTATCAACTTCGACGAATCACTCGTAAATAATAGCACTGTACGAGGCCTTACGAGATTGTGTTTGGCTTGGCGGATGATTCACCACATCCAACAGTCATGTGGATTGAATACCGCGCAAATCCCCACTATTATCTGTGAAGATAATGCTGCTTGTGTTACGCAAGTACAGATGGGTTAAGTGAAGAATCCTCTCACAAAGCATATCAACCCCAAGTTCTTCTATGCTCATGAATTGCAAAAGATGGATGAAATTAAAGTACTGCATACTAAGTCGTATGAAAATCTTGCCGATTTATTCACTAAGTCACTTTCAGCGTCTAGCTTTGAAAGATGCATATGTGGAATTGGAATGATGAGACTTATAGAAGTGCAGAATTCAGGGGGAGAATCTTCACGAACTTACTACTAAAGCTTGATCATGAAGATCGAGTACCCAAAGAATAAATCCTAGAGATTAAATGAAATTGGGTGGATTGTACTCTTTTTCCCTTGATGAGTTTTCCTGAAGTTTCTCAGTTAAGGTTTTTAACGAGGCAATTCGTGCAGCACAGCATAACGTGTTTCATATACTCTTTCTCCAAATTTTTTCTACTGGATTTTTATGGAGTTTTGACGAGACATGGACATGAAGGATGAGTGCCTAAAGGGGAGTGTTAAGAAACCGGGCCTAGGACCGGGAGTCCTGGCCCAAGATGGGATCCTCATCCCAAACCCTAGCAGGGTCGTAGCCTACAAATAGGGGGTACTAGTCATTGTAAAGGCTGATCGATTGATGAAGGAATAAAGAGAAGCAAGAAGTCCCCCTACATCACTGTGTTCAATCTCTTATTCTGTTCTGGTGATTCATGCATTGTTCTTACGATTCTGAGTTTGTCTACGAGGTAATCGCTCGGACTGGACTCATGTAACATCCCAATTTTGGACTTGTCTTTCAAATGTAAGAAAATGAGTAGAAATTAAAACTTTTTCTTACATCATGTATTTCCTGTATGTTCTAAACAATTCATGTACAAGAATTATGGAAATACAAAGTCACAAGTCTTTTGATCCAAAACCTTGTCTTCCAAAAACATTCATCTCAAATCTTGTGATCATCCTTCGAAAATATTTTTCCTAAGTTCTTGGGGTGGCATGTGACCCCTCTGAAAAATTTCACAATTTCTAGAAATTGTTTGAATATTTTTAGGGGGCAGTCAAACCTGTTTGACTTTCAGTCAAACCTTAAACCAGACCCTTGCAGACTTTTTGGAGAAAAATGCACCACATAAAAACTTCTAAAATTTTTACAAAAGGTTATTATATGAGTTAGCAAGCTCCAGTAAAAATTTCAGAATTTTTGGAGTTGGTTTGCTATCTCAAATAAATCCTCAAAGTCCTAGCTCAGTTTTAAAAAAACCAAAATCTGGTTTCACTGTTCGTTGGGTGCGAGTCAGACTCGGGCTCGAGTCACTTGTCTCGGTCCAATCAACTAACTGCACCGGGCCTCCTTTTAAAAGCGCGCATCCAATCTCAGCCGTTGGATTCTAATCGCACGGCCCAACTTCGCGAGAACATTCGGACCGTGCGAATGCGCTAATCCTTTTGAACCATTGGATCTTGATCCAACCGTCCTCGTCGCATGAGACATTCGGACCTCTGATTGTTTCGTTCGATCTGAGCGGTTGGATTAAAATCCAACGCTCACAATCTCCTCCGTTGTATTTGAACATCAGAAGCGTGGCGCGATATCAGCCGCCCGATCAAAATCCAAGGGCTCAAAATCGCCCGAGCTTTTTCTCGGTCATCTTCAACCTCCAGCCGTGCGTGAACAGAGGGAGGGTTGGCCTTGTCAACTCGTTCTCCCCCGTCAACCACTCCTAGTCGACATTTAGGGATGGTAGGGCACTTTCGGCCACGATCTCACCCTACTCCTACATCCCTATCACTTCTTCTTTTCGGTCCACATTTTGTGCTCTAAGCCATTGTCACCCGAAAGGCTTCTTTTGCCAAACCCTAGTTTTCCAAGCGTTATAAAGGTCCCAAAATCCCCTCCTGGTGTTCCTTTACACCACCCTTAGCTCCTTCTTCATTTTTGGAGCTTAATACACCGAAAACACCAAATCACCATTGTTGACCCGTGGAGCTCATCTGAGGATCATGAAGCTCCAGTGGTTCTTCTTCAAATATTTTTGTGCCCTTTTCAACTCCTTATTACCCTAAGCATTTCCCCTCACTCAATTTTGGGTTTCATTTTCAGGATTTGACAAATTTGGGGTTTATTCAAATTCGGCCGAAATCATCCCCTTTCTTCCTCAGCTCCGGTGAGTGGTTCTTTTTGCAATTATTTGCTCATGAACCTTCTTTAAGCTTTGTTGAAGCTATTATGACCACCCGGTGGTGTTCATTTTGCTCAGGTGATCATTTTCGCATCATCTTCTTCAACTCCGGCGAGTTCCTCCTCTATCATAGCTGCTCTGGCCATCTTTAGAAGCTCTTCTCGGTTAAGGTAGCTTCTTATTAGTCCCTAGAAGCCGTGGCACTCGCTTCCTTGTCACCCTTAGGTAAAATTTGTCATATGCTTAGATCATATTTATGAATTTGGGAAGGTTTAGCCAAATCATTTACAATTTGATTTTAAATTTGATTCTGTGGTATTGTTTTACCACGAAAGGTGTATAAAGAGGTTTCTACTCTAAATAAAATAAAATGGGTTTGGATTTGGGCGAGATGGATGGATGGTGGGTGCAGGTTCATGCACGGGCCTAATCTGGTTAGGATTAAGGCCCAGGGTTTTAATGGAAAGACGCCAAGTCAGTTAAGAACCGGTCTTTGAGCGTATTTTGCTACGCCTTACCGTACCACCACATGTCTGGAATGGGACAGATTTGGCTAAATAATTTGTGACGCCTTTGTGTTATTTGTGCCATGTTGTATGTGCGCGTCGGTTAGACAAGAGTTCCACTGGCGCAAGAGGGCTTCCGAGGATGGTTAGTCAATGGTAGCGAAATCTTAGCGGGCATAAATACATTAAGGCATTGCATTGTTACGGCCTCATGATAATTGCTTAGTCACACGCCTTCGGAAGCGTGCTTTGGCCGACATTAAAAGCATATTATCTCGTGTGGGTAAAGCTGTACAAACTCGCGAGTAGAAACTATTCGAATAACGCGTCATGATCATGGACATGCTAGCAAAGCCACTCTAAGTTAGACTTGTTTTTGGTTTATAAAATGTTTTTCCCAGATGATTTTAGGATGGATAATCCTATGGTAAAAATTAGGCGGTTAGCCAAGTGATAGGAGGATATCCTTCACCATTCATTCAATGGAGGTTATCCACTATTCATTATCATTTTAACCATTGATTTTAGTTATTGTATAAAAACTGGCCTTAGAAATTATTATTGGTATTTAACCTGAAAATACTATTTATGCAAAATAACCCTGCCATTATCCTTCGTTTACCTTATGCATGCATTAACTTTCGATATTGGGTGTAACTTGCAAGCACGGAAGTTGTGCTTACTCTTGCTGAATAATCTTTATTCAGGAGAAGACCTTTATTAGGACGGTGAGGATCTTGACGACTAGGCTACGCCCCCAGACGATTGCCTGTCGCAAGTCGTGTGGTCTACTACTATTTTGTCTTCCGCTGTGTTATTTCTTTTTCATTTGGCCTCAGGCCCCTTTTGTAATAAACTCTGATATTATTATTAATAAAGTACGTTATATGATTTTGCTATCACTTTTGTTTGACTGTGTACACTAGAAATCCTGGACTAGTGTATAAACACAGAGAATTCGGGATCCTTTGTTCCCGGGTTCGACAAAAGTGGTATCAGAGCCATATCGACTGTAGGTCGTGGCCCCACAATTTCCCCAAGGACTTATTTTCAAAAACTAAATCTATTTTGAGTCTATCCAGAGTCCTCTCTCAACCCTTCTCTTTAAAACGGTTACTGACTTATCTCTTTCTCAAAAATTGTAGATGACCGAGATACCGGACGCTATCTCTCACGGAGTTCTTGCTGGACACTGGGCCGAGCTTCTCTGGGAGATGATGCAGCACTTGGAGTACAAGAAGAGGCCAACGTTCCAGGGCTATCGGTATAAGGTGGGAGAACGACGGCTCTGGAGGGTGGAAGTGCTGATTTACTCCGATCTGTCACCGAACACAGTCTTCCACACTTTCCACGCTCCGATCAGACGCGACACCTTCGCCGATGGCATTCTGGATGCAGTAAGAGAGGCACTCCGTCATCTTCGCCACATCTACGATCGCTACCTCGTCGACACCGGGTTTCACTATTACCCGATGCATCTTCCAACCAGACTCGACAGCACCTTCCGCACCGCCAAAGAAGAAGACTCTCCCGAGCTGACGCACCAGGTGGACTTGATGAAGGCACTGGACTATGCCTACGGGAACACTCTAGAGGACTTGCGTACCGTCCAGGACAGCTTGGAGTATACGGAAGCAAGGCTGAAGGCAGTCGAAGCAGAGCTGGCTAGCTATAAGGCAGGCGAGGCTAGCTCTAATGAGATAGAATACACCCCCAGTACCCCATAGATGTTTTCCATTAGTCCGTACTTTAGTCGCGAATTATGAGCTATCAATTACCCCTGTGATAGCCATAATCAACTAATAAAATAAATGAATAAAATAACTATTTTGAAAAGTTGGTTCTTTGTTGTGTGTTTATTGGTTCTTGGGCTACTTTAGATTTATCCCCCTTAGAATTCCTTGCCATCTTTTCTAAATCCTTGGAGGATCCAGCAGATGGTGACCACCGCGAGAACAGCAATGCAAAGGCATAATGCCAAAGAAATGATCAGGCGGATTACCAGGATAATCACGTTCCGCAGCCACCACCACCGCCGGCAGAAGGACCCGACTGGCGCCAGATGATATCGAAACAGACCCATCTGATTGACCTTCTCACCTAATCACTGTAGAATGTGCAGAATGCTCAAGCCGCCACTGTAGCAGCAGCAGCCCCGGCTCCACCCCCGCACAACAAAAGGTTGACCATGTCCGAATTCATGAGGATGCGTCCGCCAACTTTCTCCAGCAGTACCGAACCAATGGACGCCGATGACTGGCTTCGGGCCATCGGGAAGAAGCTGGACATCACGCAGTGCTCTGATCGTGAGAGGGTTCTGTTTGCCTCTCACCAGCTGACCGGTCCCGCATCGGAATGGTGGGACAATTACTGCATCGCCCACAATGATGCTCAAACCATTTCATGGGCCGATTTTGTGCAAGCCTTCCGTCATGCACACATTCCGGCGGGGATGATGACGCTGAAGGAGTTCCACGCACTCCGACAGGGCAACCGTACGGTGAACGAATATCTTCATCGATTCAACCAACTTGTCCGCTACGTCCAGCTGACGTAGCCAGAGATGAGGACAGACAGGAAAGGTTCCTGGAGGGATTAAATGATGATATCTCTGTCCAACTCATCTCTCAGAATTTCACCGACTTCCAGCAGTTGGTGGATAAAGCAATCAGACAGGAGGCCAAACACACGGAAATGGAGAACCGTAAGCGGAGGATGGCCGCTCAAAGATTCAACACAGGAGGTCTGCCCAAACCTCGCATCTCCACACCGCAGCCGCCGCAACGTGGGAAGTTTCAATCTTCCACGTCCCGCACCCCGGCACCGCCACAGCGCTCCAACACCTCCAACTTCCACAACACTTCATCTGGAGGGCAGTTCCAGCAGAAACACTCCACCTCCTCAGCTTCCGGAGTTACGTGCTTCTACTGCAACGAGACGGGGCATTATGCCAATAAATGCCCGAAGAAGCAGCAAGGTATGGCACCAGCAAAGCCAACCTCAGGAGTTCCAGCTACCGGCGGCACCACAAGACCAGCAGGCTAGTTCACCAAGGGAAGGGTGAACCATGTCACCGCCAAGGAAGCTCAGGCAGTGCCAGATGTTGTTCTCAGTACGTTCCTTGTTAATTCGATGCCAGCATCTGTCCTATTTGATTCTGGAGCTTCACACTGTTTCGTGTCAAATAAGTTTGTGGGAAAATATGGGTTACCTATATCCTCTTTAACCTTTCCCATGATAATCCATTCCCCGGGCTCGGAAATGAGGACCAGTTCTCTATGCCTAAACCTTACCCTTGAGATATTCGGAGTATCTTTCCTAGCAGATCTGATAGTTTTACACTCCCAAGGTCTGGATGTAATACTTGGAATGGACTGGCTAGCCAAAAACCAGGGACAAATAGACTGTGCCAATAGGTCTATCACCCTCACCAATGATCAAGGCATATCTGTTGAATTCAAACCCAAGACCCGCACCGGAGAGAGTTCCATCCTCACCAGCTTGAAGGAAGTAAAGCTTGAAGATATACCTGTAGCACGGGAGTATCCCGATGTCTTTCCGGATGATCTACCCAGCATGCCACCGGATAGGTACATAATGTTCCTAATTGATCTAGTCCCTGGGACAGCTCCAATCTCGAAGCGACCCTACAGAATGCCAGCCAACGAGTTAGCAGAGCTGAAGAAGCAAATTGAAGAATTGCGAAGCAAAGGGTACATTCGACCCAGTTCCTCACCATGGGGAGCCCCAGTACTATTATTCAAGAAGAAAGACAATAGTATGAGAATGTGCGTTGATTACAGATCACTCAACGAGGTAACAATCAAGAACAAATACTCGTTGCCCAGAATTGATGATCTGTTTGATCAGCTAAAGGGAGCAAGTGTCTTCTCGAAGATTGATCTGAGATCCGGTTATCACCAATTGAAGATCAGACCGGAAGATATTCCAAAGACCGCCTTCACCACCAGATATGGACTGTACGAGTTTACAGTAATGTCCTTCGGTCTGACCAACGCTCCTGCTTACTTCATGAATATGATGAACAAGGTGTTCATAGAATTCTTGGATAAGTTTGTGGTTGTCTTCATTGACGATATCCTCATCTATTCGAGGGATGAAGAAGAGCATGAGAAGCATCTCAAGCTGATCCTAGACAAACTCAGGGAGCACCAGCTTTATGCCAAATTCAGCAAGAGTGAATTTTGGCTAAGTCAAGTGGCATTCCTTGGGCATATTGTATCCGCGGGAGGAATTGTAGTCGACCCCGCCAAGGTTGAGGCAGTAATGGACTAGAAGCAACCCAGATCAGTCACCGAAGTGAGAAGTTTCCTTGGACTAGCGGGTTATTACCGCAGGTTCATCGAAGGTTTCTCTAAACTTGCAAGACCCATGACTCAACTTCTGAAGAAGGAAAAGAAGTTTGAATGGACCGACGCCTGTGAAGAAAGTTTCTAGGAGCTAAATAAAAGATTAGTCTCAGCATCGGTGTTGATTTTACCGGACATCCGCAAGGATTTTGAGATATTCTATGACGCGTCCCATCAAGGCCTCGGATGTGTGTTGATGCAGGAAGGCAAGGTTGTGGCTTATGCATACCGGCAGTTGAGGCCACACGAAGGGAATTACCCGACTCATGATCTGGAGTTAGCAGCAATTGTGCACGCTCTGAAAATCTGACGTTATTATCTCATTGGTAACCGCTGTGAGATTTTTACGGACCATAAAAGCCTGAAATATATATTCACGCAGTTCGAACTCAATCTCCGACAGAGGAGATGGTTGGAGTTGATAAAGGATTACGACCTCGGAATCCATTATCATCTGGGCAAAGCCAATGTGGTGGCAGATGCCTTGAGCAGGAAGGCATATTGCAACACCATCATGGTACAACAAAATCAGCCAGAGCTATATGAGGAACTGAAGCACCTGAATCTGGAGATTGTCAACCAAGGTTGCGTAAACGCTTTAGAGGTTCAACCGACTCTTCGGGATCAGATCAGAACAAAACAGTTAGAAGATGAAGACATCCAAGAAATCAAGAAGAATATGAGAAGAGGCAAAGCCCTAGGTTTCTCCAAGGATGAGCAAGGGACAGTGTGGTTTGGAGACCGCATCTGTGTACCTAACCAGCAGGAGATAAAGGAGTCGATTCTGAAAGAAGCTCATGAATCGCCATACTCCATTCAACCTGGAAGCACCAAAATGTATCAGGACCTAAAAGAAAAGTATTGGTGGGTCAGCATGAAGCGTGAAATCGCTGAATTTGTCGCTCGTTGTGACGTTTGTCAGCGAGTCAAGGCAGAGCATCAACGACCCGCTGGTCTGCTACAACCATTGCCAGTGCCCGAGTGGAAGTGGTAAGAAGTTGGTATGGACTTCTTCACCGGACTTCCTAAGACCCAATCGGGATGACTCCATCTGGGTGGTAATTGATCGATTAACCAAAGTCGCCCACTTCATTCCTGTCAAGACCACCTACCAAAGCAGCAAATTAGCAGAATTGTACATGGCCAGGATCGTCTGCCTACACAGAGTACCCAAGAAGATTGTGTCTAACAGAGGTTCTCGCCCACTTCTGCTTACGAAAAGCCCGCATGAAGCCTTGGGGACGGACTCAATTTCAAAGACGCCAGTATCATCCCCAGACCGATGGTCAGACAGAACGCACCAACCAAGTCCTTGAAGACATGCTTCGAGCTTGTGCCTTAGACTTCGGGAAAGGTTGGGACAAAGATCTGCCATATGCGGAGTTCTCGTACAATAACAACTACCAAGCCAGTCTGCAGATGGCTCCATTCGAAGCTTTGTATGGTAGGAAATGCCGAACCCCGCTCCTTTGGGATCAGGTAGGAGAGCGCCAGCTCTTGGGACCTAAGTTGATCAAAGAAGCTGAAAGTAAAGTAAAGGCTATACAGGAGCGTCTGAAAGTAGCTCAATCCCGACAAAAGAGTTATGCCGATAACCATCGGAGGGAATTAGACTTTGAGGTAGGAGATTTTATCTATCTCAGAGTTACCCCACTCAGAGGTGTAAGGAGATTCCAAACCAAAGGCAAACTCGCACCCAGGTATATCGGGCCATACAAGATCTTGGCAAAACGTGGAGAGGTAGCTTATCAACTAGAGCTGTCGGAAGCCTTGTCAGCAGTACATAATGTCTTCCACGCATCGCAATTAAAGAAATGCCTGCGAGCACCAGAAGACCATACCCTCCTGGAAAGCTTTGACCTTCAAGAAGATCTCACCTATGTGGAGCGACCAATTAAAATTCTGGATGTCGTAGAACGTGTTACCAAAAGCAGAATCATCAGATCATACAAGGTACAATGGAGTCACCATCCAGAAAGTGAAGCCACATGGGAGAATGAAGAAGAACTCAAGGCCAACTACCCTGATCTTTTTGCTAACCAAGCCTGAATCTCGGGGTCGAGATTCCCTTTAAGGGGGGTAGGTTTGTAACAACCCAAATTTCAAATTCCAGTTGAAAATAAAGTTTAATTATTTTGTGGTTTTTTCTAAAATTTTTAAAAGCTTTTACTTAATCAATTTGAAGCTAAACAAATCTATTTGCAAAATCTATTACCAGATAATAGCTAGAAATATTTTATTTAAGTCCTAAATGCTCCAGAGAATTTCTGTGAATTTTCTCAAATTTTTTGGATTTAATTTGCTATATTCTAAAGCCCATTTGAATTATCTGAATTAAATTAATTCTAAAATGAAAAGAAAACTCCAAATAGTAGTCGGGCCAAAACTCACCCGGTCCAGTCCACTTCGCACGCGCACGCGGCCCACTCGGCCCGCTCCTCCCACGCAAACTCCCTCCCCCTCTCTGAGCCGCCCGATTTTAATCCAACGGCTGTTGTGCACCCGTTACTTTCCTAATCGCGCGTCCTTTGTCGATCGTCGAACAAAATCGGCGCGCCGCATCGTCGTCTTCTTTCCTTTCTTCCCCGCGCCCTTTCCTTTTTCTCGCCGCACCGACCGCCATGGACACGGCTCGAGAAGCTTCTAGATCCGGCAAATCAACGCTCCGATCGCTAACTTCTCGCGCGCAATCAAATCGCCTGCTGATCCCGCACCCAATCACACCTCCCACTTTCCTTTCCCTCCCCGATTTCGCGATATTCGCCGGAGACACCGCGAGACCTTCGTGCGCACCACGGCAATCCCGTGCCACCCTCGGCCTATTTAAAGCTGCCCCGGCTCCGCCTCCTCTCGCCAACCTTGACGCCCCTCACTTCCCCACCTCCATCTCTCTCTACACCCCGTATTTCGAGTTTCCCCTCCGTCGCTTGAAGCTCGGGAAATCATCGTTTCCGACGCCGGCAAGGCCTCTCCGGTGACAGCGACCACCCCGTCGGCATCGGCACTTCACCGCCGACCCGGTGCGCGCACCATCTCACGTCAAGGACCCCCGGACCTCCTTCTTCGTCGACGACCCCGCGTCGCCGCCGCTTAACCTCATCGCCGGTGACCCTCCCGCCGCGCTTTCGTGCAACTACGGTGAGCATCAATACCCTCGCGTCCCCCTCTTTCTGTTGACACCACAAACACTCGCCGGAGCACCGTCAATCGCCGGCAAGCTTGCACCCGAGCCGCCGTCGGCCACTTGCCTCCGTGGCTAGCCACGTGGCTGCCATCTCGCCCCACGTCGACGCCACATCGTCACTTCTGCCTGCATGGCCGCCACGTCAACTCGCACCCGCCAGCTCACACACCCGCGCACACTGTGCGGTGGACCGAGCCCACCGTGGGCGTTGACCACGCCGTGGACCTAGTCCATTGACTAGGGGCCCACCTGTCAGTGAGATAAAACCTTTTTCCTTTGAAAAATAATTCGGGTGGAATTGATTTTCCAATGCTGACGTTATCTTACGCAATAATTAGCTTTTCCAGTAGAAAAATAATTTGGAAAATTCAATTAATTTGCATATTTAGTTTAAAACTTCGAAAATTCATATCTTTTGCATCTGAACTCCAAATTGGGTGGTTCAAGTTGCAAAATCTTTATAAAATTATAATCTAGATATTTAAACCAAAATATTTCAATTTGGAGTTAATTTGAATTGTCTTTTTGAATTTATTTGAATTTGAAGTTAATTTGTCGTATTTTCGCGTATAGACCTCGACGACTCCGGAGAGTTAGATCCTTCTGACGATTTAGAGTTTCAAGACTTCAACGAAGGCAAGTTACACTATTGATCATATTGTTCCCAGTATTTTAAAGTATTTAATTCCTATTTTTAAATTACTATTGCATGCATATGTTTGTATAAATGTTTGAATGTCCTGTTTTTGTATATAGTTATTCCAACTTTCATGGTATGGCCAATTTGATTATTGAATATGAATGCCTTGTCACCCTTAGGTAAAATTTGTCATATGCTTAGATCATATTTATGAATTTGGGAAGGTTTAGCCAAATCATTTACAATTTGATTTTAAATTTGATTCTGTGGTATTGTTTTACCACGAAAGGTGTATAAAGAGGTTTCTACTCTAAATAAAATAAAATGGGTTTGGACTTGGGCGAGATGGATGGATGGTGGGTGCAGGTTCATGCACGGGCCTAATCTGGTTAGGATTAAGGCCCAGGGTTTTAATGGAAAGACGCCCAAGTCAGTTACGGACCGGTCTTTGAGCGTATTTTGCTACGCCTTACCGTACCACCACATGTCTGGAATGGGACAGATTTGGCTAAATAATTTGTGACGCCTTAGTGTTATTTGTGCCATGTTGTATGTGCGGGCGTCGGTTAGACAGTAGTTCCACCTGGCGCAAGAGGGGCTTCCGGAGGATGGTTAGTCCAATGGTAGCGAAATCTTAGCAGGCATAAATACATTAAGGCATTGCATTGTAACGGCCTCGTGATAATTGCTTAGTCACACGCCTTCGGAAGCGTGCTTTGGCCGACATTAAAAGCATATTATCTCGTGTGGGTAAAGTTGTACAAACTCGCAGAGTAGAAACTATTCGAATAGCGCGTCATGTCATGGACATGCTAGCAAAGCCACTCTAAGTTAGACTTGTTTTTGGTTTATAAAATGTTTTCCCCAGATGATTTTAGGATGGATAATCCTATGGTAAAAATTGGGTGGTTAGCCAAGTGATAGGAGGATATCCTTCACCATTCATTCAATGGAGGTTATCCACTATTCATTGTCATTTTAACCATTGATTTTAGTTATTGTATAAAAATTGGCCTTAGAAATTATTATTGGTATTTAACCTGAAAATGCTGTTTATGCAAAATAACTCTGCCATTATCCTTCGTTTACCTTATGCATGCATTAACTTTCAATATTGGGTGTAACTTGCAAGCACAGAAGTTGTGCTTACTCTTGCTGAATAATCTTTATTCAGGAGAAGACCTCTATCAGGACGGTGAGGATCTTGACGACTAGGCTACGCCCCCAGACGATTGCCTGTCGCAAGTCGTGTGGTCTACTACTATTTTGTCTTCCGCTGTGTTATTTCTTTTCCATTTGGCCTCAGGCCCCTTTTGTAATAAACTCTGAGATTATTATTAATGAAGTGCGTGATATGATTTTGCTATCACTTTTGTTTGACTGTGTACACTAGAAATCCTGGACTAGTGTATAAACACAGAGAATTCGGGATCCTTCGTTCCTGGGTTCGACAGCTGTTCTGTAATAACTTATTATTATGTATGACTTTTGCTAGACTTGTTATACTATCTTGTATGGAAATGATGCATGCTTTTGTATGATGTATGTGTGCTGCAATTTCTGGGAAGCACACGTCCATCGAGGCACGGTGTATTTTGTTTGTGATACTAGAGTCAATGGAAGGCTAAGTATTACTGTTGGAGATATGCCCTAGAGGCAATCATATTGATGATGATATTTCATTGTATCCATGATTTAATAAATGTTCCTTGAATATTGCCTTTGTGTTGATTAACAAGTATGTGACTTGTTTGTGAAACTCTTTACTTGTATGGTTATTCTAAAGTTGTCCCTAGTCGGAGTTCATGTGAGGACACACGTGAATGATGGATTAGCACATGTATCGGTTGATGACCATGTTTCACAGGTCATAGACATGGAGATGTCAAACCAATAATGTGGACACATGTTTAGAACATGGGGTTGGACCGACCCAACATGAGACATAGCTTTTATACTTATGGTTCTCTCTACACAATGTGTACGCCTTGTCCTTAGACTCGAGATTGTCGCATGTACTTGAGATGTGAATCGACCTACTTAGGGGCTATCAAACGCTACTCGTGAATCGGGTAGTTATAAAGGTAGCTTTCGGGTTTGTCATGAAGCATCTTTGAGGCATGGTCAGTCGAGATGGGATTTGCCCCTCTCTACCTGAGAGAGATATCTCTAGGCCCCTCGAGTGATCGGATCCAGAAATGCATGGCCATGCTACTTAAGGTTAAGAGTTAACCTAGTAAGGGATTCCGGATCACAGATCGAGAAAGAGTGGTCGACTTGGAGCTCGACCGAATATCGTGAGGCAAAGGGATTGGCATGTACATAACGTTGTGATGGTTCGTCCGATATGATCTTTACGTATGTTTAGGAGTTGGCACGCCTTGCCAGAGGCGCTACCAACTATTGACCAAGTATGTGTACTCGCGTCATGTCTAAACATATGTGAACCATAGGGTCACACACTTGAAAGTGAAGCCTAGTCGGATTGGATCCGAATTAGATCTGAGCATTGAGTCCTAATGAGCCTCTATTCGTAGAAGCCCATTATAAGGACGCCTATAAAAGGAGGGCGGGCGCAATGGTTAAGGGTTGAGTTTTTCGTGACATCCTCAAACCACGCCGCCACCCTCCCACGCCCTAGTCGCCGCGCGGATCTAGTAGTCCGGCGTCGCCGCTTCCTCCCGCACGTGTGGATACCTTTGAGGCGCCGCATCGTGGCGTTGGGACGAACCGCAAGAAAGGAGCCATGACGTGGGGCCGCGACGAGGACGAGGAAGTAGTACGACTACTACGCCTCGACGCATCGCATCAATCGAGTACGACTACACCGCCCGACGTCTTTGCATCAACTTCGCACTGCGCGCGTCTAGTGGTAAGACCGTGATCTATAATCGCAGTGATCTTGGTTTACGGGTAGAATTTTTTAATTTGCGCTAGTGTAGCCTACCTGTTTCCCTACAATTACAAGCTAAATAAACCGGGGTCTCACAGAGTTGGTAACATAGCCATACTGACCGTAGAAACCCCTAGCTTGGTCGTCCCTAGTATATTTTGAAAACTTACTTTCTAAATGTCAAATGTTTCATGAAAATCTTAAGTAAGTTCTCAGATTTTGCTTCTTATCTATCTTAGCTTGCTTATCTCACCTTATTCTTGACTGAATCTGAAAAGTGGTTTTTCCTCTCATCTTCTTTCAAAAGATAGCTGCTTAATCGATTAAGTTGGTCTTGGGAAAACCATGAGAGCTTCAAATCAAAGTGTGGCTGTTTGGAGTGAAGATTAGCAGCTCCTGGAGATAAAGAATTCGGCCAAAAACCTGGAAGATAAAATCTGGACAGCAAGAAAAGAAATCTGGACAGCAGGCTAATAGATAGTTTATAGTGCTGAAAATGAGAGGTTAATTTAACTAAAATTTGTGGGAATAAAAGGGTAAGAAGTGATATGAGTTAGCTAAGTGTCTAACCTTTCTTTAGGTAATTTTTACCTTGTTTCCTAGCTGTTTCGAACCAAGGTTGATGTGCTGAAAATTGTCTTCCTAAAAACTGATTGCTCGTTCTTTCATACGAGTTAGTCATATCGGGAAGTTGGAATTTATTTTTGTGCCCTTGCTGTGATTTTATGCTGGTTCTCAAGCTGTTAGAGTTTATTATTTTTTTGAGTCGTTAATTGTTTGTCTTTGTCTCCTGTTCCGGAGTTGTTGCTGACCTATCTTTGTGGAACAGGATGGCAAGAATAACCCGCAGCAATCAATCGGCTGGTCCTGATGAGGAGCTCCCGTCTCCTCCGACCATGGCTGAGGTTCTTGCTCAGATCGATCGGAATCGCATGGATTAGACTCGGATTCTGGAGGTCATCGCGAGGAACACCTCCACTCCCTCCGGTGCCTCGGGATCTAAAGGTGGTGGCCACCAGTCTCGTGGAGCACTCGCGGAGTTCCTTCGCACGTAGCCACCTACTTTCTCCCGATCCGAGGATCCTCTGGATGTAGATGATTGGCTGCGTCTGGTTGAGCGAAAGCTCAACATCGCTCAGTGCCAGGAGTAGGAGCGGGCACTCTTTGCATCCCATCAACTTGAGGGTGCAACGCTCTCTTGGTGGGAGAACTTTCTCGCCATGCAGCCCGCGGGCCATGTGGTCTCGTGGGAGGAGTTCAGGTCTGCTTTCCGTCGGGCCCACATCCCCGATGGCCTGATGAAGCTTAAAAACAAGGAGTTCCTTGTGCTCAAACAGAGGCGTAAGTCGGTGTCGGAGTAATTATACGAGTTTAATCACTTAGCTCGTTATGCTCCGGGTGAGGTGGCCACTGATGAGGCCAAGCAGGAGAAGTTCATGGAGGGCTTGTCTGAGGAGCTGCAGGACAAGCTCTCTATTGTTGAATTTGCTGACTTCCAGGCCTTGGTTGACAACGCCATCGTCGCCGAGCACAAGGCGAAGGCGCTGGGTGAGTCCCGTAAGCGCAAGTGGGAGGCCCATCGATCTGCTCAGGCCAGCCTCTCCCGTTCCCGTGTTGGGCCTGCACCAGGGGCCCGTTCTTTGGCTTCACCACCGCGGAGGTCGTCGGCGCTAGTTACTCGTCCCCGCAGCCGTGTTTGACCACGTGCACTGCGACCCAGCGAGGGTGGCCTCCGCAATCCAGCCGCCGAGGTTACCTGCTTCGCCTACAACAAGAAGGGCCACTACGCCAACAGTTGCCCTTAGAGGACTGGAGCAGCCCCTCGTCCTAATGGAGGACGCGGGCAAGGGAATAGTCACCCACCTGACCAGAAAGTGGTCCAGAAGACTCAGGGTGTGGGAAATGGTCGAGTCAACCACATCTCGGCTGAGGAGGCACAGGAGGCGCCCGACGTTGTGTTGGGTACGCTTCTTGCCAATTATCGTCCTGCTGCAGTATTATTTGACTCAAGAGCATCGCATTCTTTTATTTTGAGATCTTTTGCTGCTGCTTGTGACCTTCACTTTGTTCTTTTGGAGATTCCTGTGCTTATTCGCTCTCCAGGTTCAGAAATGAGAGCTGATCAGGAATGCCGGGACGTTCCCATTTATATTGAAGGAGTGGAATTCTTGGCTAACCTCATCCTACTCGACTCGGCGCGCCTGGACGTGATTCTTGGCATGGATTGGTTGTCCCAACACTTGGGGTAAATCGATTGTGCCAGGAAGAGGGTCTACCCCACCAGCCCCTTAGGTGAGCAGGTTGGGATTTCACCGCAGCTGCAAGGGCCACATATTTGTGCCCTTGAAGCTAAGCCAGCCTTGGAGATTCGGGATGTCTTTCCTGAAGATTTGCCTGGGATGCCTTCGGTTCGAGACCTGGAGTTTGTTATTGAGTTGCTGCCTGGTATCGCTCCAATTTCAAAGGCACCGTACCGAATACCTCCTAATGAGTTGGAGGAGCTAAAGAAGCAGTTAGGTGAGCTTCAAGCAAAGGGCTTTATCCGTCCTAGCTCATCTCCTTGGGGTTGTCCAGTTATTTTTGTGAAGAAGAAGGACAAGACCCTGCGTATGTGTGTTGATTACCGTCCACTTAATGAGGTGACGATGAAAAACAAGTATCCTTTGCCCCGCATTGATGATCTCTTTGACCAGTTGACTGGAGCCCGTGTGTTCTCCAAGATTGATTTGAGGTTGGGGTATCATCAAGTCCGGATCAGGGCTGAGGATATCCCGAAGACAACGTTCACCACTCGTTATGGTCTTTACGAGTACACTGTCATGTCTTTTGGCTTAACTAATGCTCCCGCTTTATTCATGAATCTTATGAACTCGGTGTTCATGGAGTATTTGGATAAGTTTGTTGTAGTTTTTATTGATGACATTCTTATCTACTCCAAGAGTGAAGAAGAGCATGCTGAGCATCTGCAGATTGTGTTGGGGAAGCTGCGTGAGCACCAGCTGTACGCCAAGTTCAGCAAGTGTGAGTTCTGGTTGAAGGAGGTGGCATTCTTGGGCCATGTTCTTTCAGCAAGAGGTGTAGCTGTGGATCCTAGCAAGGTCAGCGATGTTCTATCTTGGGGCCAGCCCAAGTCAGTCACCGATGTGCGGAGTTTTCTTGGTTTAGCGGGTTATTACCGTCGCTTTATCGAGAACTTCTCTAAGATTGCGAAGCCGATGACTGAATTGCTCAAGAAGGACAAGAAGTTCTGTGGTCCTCTGCTTGTGATGAGAGTTTTCAGGAACTCAAGAAGCGATTAACTTCAGCCCCAGTGCTTGTTCTCCCTGATGTCCACAAGAGCTTTGATATCTATTGTGATGCCTCTCGTCAGGGACTCGGTTATGTTCTTATGCAAGAAGGCAAGGTAGTGGCCTATGCATCAAGGCAGTTGAGGCCTCATGAACTCAACTATCCTACCCATGACTTGGAGTTAGCTGCAGTGGTCCATGCACTCAAGATTTGGCGGCATTGCCTGATTGGTAACCGTTGTGAGGTGTATTCTGATCACAAGAGTTTGAAATATTTGTTCATCCAGCCAGATCTGAACCTCAAGCAAAGGAGATGGTTGGAGTTGATCAAGGATTATGATATGGGCATTCAGTATCATCCGGGTAAGGTCAATGTTGTTACGGATGCACTTAGTCGCAAGGTGTATTGCAATGCTTTGTTGCTCCAAGAGCAACAGCCTGCCCTTCATGAAGAATTTCAGCGCTCAATTTGGGTTTGATGGAGCACGGTTCTCTTACTACCTTGGTTGTGCAACCAACCTTGGTGGATCAAATCAAGGCTGCACAGCAGACAGATGTTGGTGTGAGTCAAATCAAGCAGAACATCAAGAATGGGACAGCCAAGTGCTTCTCAAAGGATGAGCATGGTGTTGTATGGTTTGGGCAGCGCCTTGTGGTTCCAAAGGTCGTGGAATTGCAGGATTTGATTCTCCGCGAAGCCCATGACTCCCCCTTGTCCATTCACCCCGGCTACCAAGATGTATCAGACCTTCGCCGAGATTCAGTGGACCCGTATGAAGCGCGAGATTGCCAAGTTCGTTGTCGAGCGCGACATGTCTTTGTTGTGTCAAGGTGAACATCGCCCGGCGATTCTTCTTCACCTTTGCCGCACTGAGTGGAAGTGGGATTCAGTTGGTATGGACTTCATCACCGGTCTGCCTGTACTTATTCTGGGAAGGATGCTATCTGGGTTGTCATTGATCGATTGACAAAGGTAGCACATTTTCTGCCAGTGCGCACCAACCTCAGTGTCAGTCAGTTGGCGGACCTTTACATATCTCACATTGTGTGCTTGCATGGTGTGCCACGAACGATTGTGTCGGATCGTAGTTCTCTTTTCACCTCTCGGTTTTGGCATAGTCTGCAAGAGGCTATGGGGACTCGTCTTTCTTTCAGTTCAGCTTATCATCCCCAAACTGATGGTCAAACGGAGAGAGTCAACCAAGTGTTGGAAGATATGCTCCGTGCTTGTGTTCTTTCCTATGGGAAGAATTGGGAGAAGTGCCTGCCACTTGCTGAGTTTTCCTACAACAACAGCTTTCAGGCCAGTCTTGGCATGGCACCTTTTGAGGCATTGTATGGGAGGAGGTGTAGGACCCCATTGAACTGGTCAGAAACTGGTGAGCGTCAGTTCTTCGGCCCAGACTCAATCAACGAGGCCGAAAGCCAGGTTCAGTTGATTCGTGAGCATTTGCGCGTGGCCTAGTCCAGGCAAAAGAGCTATGCGGATCGTCGTCGCTGTGAGTTGAGCTTTGAGCCCAATGACTTTGTGTATCTCAAAGTCTCACCGTTGAAGGGCCATCAGCATTTTGGCATCAAGGGCAAGTTAGCTCCTCGGATATGTTGGGCCTTATCGTATCATCGAGAAAGTGGGAGCTGTTGCATACAGATTGGAGTTGTCAGCTACACTTGAGGGGGGTACATGATGTGTTCCATGTGTCCCACTTAAAGAAATGCCTCTGTGTTCCAGCTGAAGAAACTCTGTTGGAAAATCTCGATGTGCAGGAAAATTTGACCTATCATGAGCATTCTGTTCGTATTCTTGAGGAATCTGAGTGGAGAACAAAGAACCGTGTCATCGAGTTCCTTAAGGTTCAGTGGTCGAATCATTCCGAAGATGAGACAACTTGGGAGCGGGAAGATCGCCTTCGTGCAGACTACCCGTCTTTCTTCTCTGATTAAACGGAATTTCGGGACGAGATTCTTGTAAGGGGGGAGATTTGTAACATCCCAATTTTGGACTTATGTTTCAAATGTAAGAAAATGAGTAGAAATTAAAATTTTTTCTTACATCATGTATTTCCTGTATGTTCTAAACAATTCATGTACAAGAATTATGGAAATACAAAGTCACAAGTCTTTTGATCTAAAACCTTGTCTTCCAAAAACATTCATCTCAAATCTTGTGATCATCCTTCGGAAATATTTTTCCTAAGTTCTTGGGATGGCATGTGACCCTCTGAAAAATTTCACAATTTCAAAAATTGTTTGAATATTTTTAGGGGGCAGTCAAACCTATTTGACTTTCAGTCAAACCTTAAACCAGAGCCTTGCAGATTTTTGGAGAAAAATGCACCTCATAAAAACTTCTGAAAATTTTACAAAAGGTTATTATATGAGTTAGCAAGCTCTAGTAAAAATTTCAGAATTTTTGGAGTTGGTTTGCTATCTCAAATAAATCATCAAAGTCCCAGCTCAGTTTTTTTTAAAAAAAAAACCCAAAATCTCGTTTCACTGTTCGTTGGGTGCGAGTCAGACTCGGGCTCGAGTCACTTGTCTCGGTCCAATCAACTAACTGCACCGGGCCTCCTTTTAAAAGCGCGCATCCAATCTCAGTCCTTGGATTCTAATCGCACGGCCCAGCTTCGCGAGAACATTCGGACCGTGCGAATGCGTTAATCCTTTTGAACCATTGGATCTTGATCCAACCGTCCTCGTCGCATGAGACATTCGGACCTTCGATTGTTTCGTTCGATCTGAGCAGTTGGATTAAAATCCAATGCTCACAATCTCCTCCGTTGTATTTGAACCTCAGAAGCGTGGCGCGATATCAGCCGCCCGATCAAAATCCAAGGGCTCAAAATCGCCCGAGCTTTTTCTCTGGTCATCTTCAACCTCCAGCCGTGCGTGAACAGAGAGAGGCATGACCTTGTCAACTCGTGCTCCCCCGTCAGCCACTCCTAGTCGACATTTAGGGATGGTAGGGCACTTTCGGCCACGATCTCACCCTACTCCTACATCCCCATTACTTCTTCTTTTCGGTCCACATTTTGTGCTCTAAGCCATTGTCACCCGAAAGGCTTCTTTTGCCAAACCCTAGTTTTCCAAGCGTTATAAAGGTCCCAAAATCCCCTCCTGGTGTTCCTTTACACCACCCTTAGCTCCTTCTTCATTTTTGGAGCTTAATACACCGAAAACACCAAATCACCATTGTTGACCCGTGGAACTCATCTGAGGATCATGAAGCTCCAGTGGTTCTTCTTCAAATATTCTTGTGCCCTTTTCAACTCCTTATTACCCTAAGCATTTCCCCTCACTCAATTTTGGGTTTCATTTTTCAGGATTTGACAAATTTGGGGTTTGTTCAAATTCGGCCGAAACCATCCCCTTTCTTACTCAGCTCCGGTGAGTGGTTCTTTTTGCAATTATTTGCTCATGAACCTTCTTTAAGCTTTGTTGAAGCTATTATGACCACCCGATGGTGTTCATTTTGTTCAGGTGATCATTTTCGCATCATCTTCTTCAACTCCGGCGAGTTCCTCCTATGTCATAGCTGCTCCTGCCATCTTTAGAAGCTCTTCTCGGTTAAGGTAGCTTCTTATTAGTCCCTAGAAGCCGTGGCACTCGCTTCCTTGAACTGCAACGGAGCTTTTTGCTATTTTCGCTTTTGGCAGTATAAGTCCCCATTTTCATTTTCCGGCTAGCCGGCGTTCTAGACCTTCGCCACCGGCGAGGTCACCACCATCGGGATCGCAGGACTATTGCGAACCCATTTTAGTCTTTAGATTGCGCCGCCGTGGCCGGAGTCGCCGACGACAAGCCGTAGATCTCGCTCGGGTTTTGTCGGGCGCAATCGCCTGTTTTCGGTCGTCATTAGGACAAAATGCGGGGGCATTAAGTGCTAATCATTGTTAGCATTTAATGTGTCCTAAGCCGCCACTTTGTGCCACTGCCAGGTGGGCCCTCTATCGTTCAAAACCCCCCTGTGCAAATCATTTAGGACACATTAATTACTAATCATTATTTTTTAGTAATTAATCGCTGTCCTAAGTGGTCCCTTATCTCTCTGACTGGTGGGTCCGCTCTTTAAACTCCTCCCGACACTTTTAAACCCACGTGCGTGAGTACGTTGTGCTTTGTTGATCTTGGACCGTCGATCTTGTGATCAACGACCCAGATCTAGGGAACATTCGGACCCTCCGGTTTCCTAGTCGCTCTGGGTCGTCCATCTCGCGATGGACGGCTGAGATTCGTTTGCTATTCGGACTCCCCGAAGGGAAGTGCGCTCTGAGCCACCCATCTCCAGATCTGCGGCTATGAATGGCCGAGGCATTCACATCGTCCGAATGTTTCCATCCACGTGGACCGATGGATTTTGATCCAACGGTGGGTTCCTTTTTGGAATCGCGCGCGTGCGCTGTTCCCGGCGCGCGTGGGCTGTAGGATTTTAGATCAAAGGCCCACAAGCGTCCACGTCTTTTCTCTTTAGTTAAGATCTGTTTGTTTTCAGTAAATCTTTGTTTATCAACTGAAAATTGTATTAAACTTTAGAAACTCATAACTATTTCGTTTTAGATCCTTTTCAGATGTTTCCAACTGCATTAAATTCCTGATTAACTAGAGTTTAATCTAAAAATGCATTTAGGCACAGTTCTGTAACGGGAAATTTTGTAACTAAAATAACTTGATTTCTGCCTTTTGAATATTCTAGTAATAGGGTTAAAACTTGTAAAATATATATCTTTTTCTGTAAAATTCCAATTTGTGCAAAATCAATTTTGTTAAATTCCTCTATTAGTATATTTCAATATGGAATAGATTTTTATCATGGTTATGTTTCTGTAAAATGACATGCACTAAGTTTACAACTTAGAAAAATCATAAGTAAATCATTATAACTCCAAATTTAGTAAACTCAACTTTGTTGTCCTTAGGATGTCATAATCTACCTGCTATAAAAATTTCAGGACTTAGATCATTCTAGAAATTTTCATCATGAACAGTACCAGTAATTAATTTAGTGAATTAATAGGCTGAGAGAGTGCATTTTAGCTATAACTTTTTTATACTAAATCCAAATTGCATGATTCTTGTTCCTAAAATTGTCTAAAATCATCCCCAGCTGCTGTATAAATTTCATAAGATTTGGATGTTATTTTGCTATTGAAGTCTATTTGGTGTTCTTCGTTCTTATTGGTTTATCGTCTTTTCACATTAGGTTCTGAAGATAATATTGATATTGATTCTGAGCCACAACCATCAGATCCTGCACTACAGCAAGGCAAGCAGATGTAGCATCATTTGATCATGTTGTTCCTACTATTTTCAAATTCTAATATATTGTTTGCAAATTCTATGTATGCATTGCTATGTTGTTTTAACTATTGTCGATAGTTGACCCAGTAAATGCATTATCAGTAGGCAAATGTTTATCCTCTACTACTGAGCCTAGGTTTATCTTGCTGTGATTTTGGGTTCGTTTGATGAACCCTTGTCACTTAGTAGTTTACGAGTTTGTTGCTTAGCCATGCTTAGCTATCGGTAGAAATGGGCGGTTATAACCTTGATCACACAAACTTATTATGATCTCTATATTTCAGCTTTGAGCTATGTTCAAATTGCAAAACTAAAACTGAAAATAAAACAATTTGGACTTGGGCACGTTGGTAAGATGGTGTGATCTTTGGGTGTGATTGGAATGGTGCCCGAGTCAATTAAGGACCGAACATCTTGTGAGTACCTTTTATCCAGGCAATTTGTGCGTGCTAACCACACTAGAGGGAATGGGACCTCTCTTGGCTTAGTACTTTGGCGTGTGTTGGCTACGAGTCGCAGGAGGGCATGTGTGTGTTGTGTTGTGGTAAAATGAGATGGTTGTGTGTGGGAGCATTGTAGTTGTCCGAAAAGCTTTACCCCGAGGGGTAGTTGTCTTTTCGGCTTTACAATGTAAACGTATGGGCTGCGGTCCATACGAGCGGCTCGTAGTTGATACACAATATTAGAAATGTCTCGTAGGACTTAGCCGTGCCAGCATACCAATGGAAGTGTGCTAAATCATGTGGCTTAAAGGCGGTCTGAAGTGTGGGTACATTAGTACACCCCTGCAGGGTTTAAAACTATTCGAATAGCCTCGTCCTAGGTTATGGACACGCTTGGATAAGCTTTTCAAGAGTTAGACTACAATATTTTAATTAAAACTTGACGGATGGTATGAATCAGGGGATTCATGCTATGTGTGGTGACTATTGGGTTAGTCACTTCTAGGTGGTTACTTGCTACTTATTGTTACACGCTGTTATTTCAATGATTAAAATTGATTTGTTAAACTGCTTTCAATCTACTACATTATTGCAACTGAAAATTGCTTTATGCGTCCAAATAACCATATAACCATTTGCTTTGAATTCAGCTCTCATGTAGCTATGTATAGGTTTGTTACTCGTAAGTCTTGCGAATACATTATTGTACTCATCTGCATTGCTTGTTGTGTGCTGAGGAAGAAGGTGAGCCCGAAGGGCCTCACTTTTGTGAGTTGTGCTGTGGCAGTGTGTGGGGCGATTAGCTTGGCGGCCCGGTCGGTTGCCCTGTGGTGTTATGTGGCTAATCAGTCGTCTTTTGATTTAAGCCATCTTATGGCACCTTTTGCTTCCGCTGTTTCTTATTACTTAGTATTTCTGTCATTTGGCCGGTCGGCTGTTCTGTAATAACTTATTATTATGTATGTCTTTTGCTAGACTTGTTATACTATCTTGTATGGAAATGATGCATGCTTTTGTATGATGTATGTGTGCTGCAATTTCTGGGAAGCACATGTCCATCGAGGCACGGTGTATTTTGTTTGTGATACTAGAGTCAATGGAAGGCTAAGTATTACAAGCTAAATAAACCGGGGTCTCACAACTCGCTAGCGACGGTTCCTCAACAAGCACAACTCGATTTGTGTGCGCAGGGGGGAGGGGGCTCTCACATAGTCACATGATAACAAAAACCGGCGACTATAGGAGCAAAAAGGTTTTGATTTGTCGTGAATCTTGTGTTGCCCTTTCTTTTTTGAAGGATACCGTGAACTCCCGCAGACATTGCCCCTTCACCCGCCGCCATCGCCCCTCCCCGCCAACTCCCGCAGCCTCGATCTCATCGTCCTCCGCGACCGCCTCTACCTCTAGCAGGAGTACGCTCCCCTCATCCCCTCCCTCTCCTACAAGGGCTTAACCCCGTCCTCCATCGAGGAGGCCATTGGCATCGTCGGCGTTGAGCAAAATTGCCTCGTCGTCGCTGCCCAAATCCTCGACTCCCTCCTCTTCTACGCCTTCCCTGTCGAGCTTGTCCCCTACTTCGACTCCTTCGGTGGGACCGATCTCCTCTACGAGCTCTGCTTTCTCAACACAATCCAGTGCGCCAACGTCGCACGCCACGCCATCGACAGGCACCTCGACTTCAAGGGCGTGCGCGAGCTAACGTTCGCCATGAAGGACTTCCCGCGCCGCTGCTTCGACGACGGCTGGAAGGCCTTCACGGAGGCGTCCCTCGGCGACTGCCTCGCCTTTGCATGCTTCCGCTAGTAACGGAGGCAATCATCGACAAGGACTGTGTCCCCGAGCTTGAGCGCGCGCTCGAGGTGGTCAGGACCAACGGGGCCAGGGCGCGGGTGGAGCTTGAGATGGAGAGGGCTAAGAAGAAGTCTGCCTCGGGGGGAAGTGGAGGACGACGCCGAGGCCAACGCCACCGCGCGCCCCGACGTGCCGATGGTGCGGCTCATGTACGGCGAGGTCACCGAGGCGTCGATCGTGCTGCTGCTGCCGTTCATAAAAGAGACTGACGACATCAAGGCCATGGACCTCGCGCCGAGGAGGAACAAGACATACGTGGATGTCGGCATTGTGGAGGTCGAAAAGGGGTGGACGCGGTGGCGGTGGTGCGGGCTGGGGCTCCGTCGCGGCGGTAGCGGACGAGGCGGTGGTGATCGAGCTAGCGGACGGGTGGACATCAGAGGAAGAGAGGGTGCTGGTCGCGTCCAACCGCGGGTAGGAGGTGGTGGAAGGGATATACGTGTGCTGGAGAAGGGAGGGAGGCTGCTGGTGGAGAGGGTTCAGAATTAATCCTAGCAGTATTAATCATATTTAAAGCATATTTCCAGCAGCATTTAAATGACAATATTAACATATACACATGTAAATCCTCCACGTCATTTAAACAAGATAATATGCTCAAAACATAGAACATGTAGACAATTAAAATCAGCATAATACTCAGATTTAATTATTTGTTTATTGCTCTCAGATGTTGAGTTGTTCAAGATACAATCTTGACCTTCACAACACTTATGACAAAATGTAATCACAAATTGAATATAACAATTATAGATTAGGTCTTGATTTTATCTATGCTGGACAACAGAAACAAATTTCATCAATATACTACTAACAAAAATGTAGATCAATGACTGAAAAGGAAGCACTGATAATAGAATGTATAGACTGAAATAGCTACAGTAACAACAAGTATATATTGACTGAAAGAGCTATAGGAACAGAAAGCATAACAGTATGAAACAATTTGCTCAAAGTTATAGGAAACAACAAGTGACCTGACAGCTCAAGACATAATCTATACATAGAATCACATTCAATTTCATTTGTTTTACATCAATTCATCATCGAGCAGATTAACCGAGCCCACAAACACCACTTTGCAATATCTCTTGGTGCTAGTCACAGACAAGGCAATCACATATTGATATATCCACTAGCACAACACATAAGCAAAGTGATATGAAAAATGCAATGCTTTAATACTCACAAAGCTGACGGTACTCAAAACCACCGAGAAGAAATTCGGGCAAGGCACGCCAAATGACGTTGTCTCAGAAAACCAATTGCCTCATTGTGCTATGAATACCAGATAAGATTGACGGAGATACAATGCCTATCTTCGCAATTCGAGACACGCCGAAATGACGAAGCTGAGGTACAGGGAAATACCGCACAAGACCACCAACACGATGCTCTGGCCGAAAGCACCAATGCAGCACCAAAATCAAAAACCGAAGTCTTCTTCTCCCTCTGCAAGATTAATCCGGAGAGCACATTGAAACTTTTCTCCAAGTGCTCAAAACCAAGAAACCCTCACAGAACACCCAAAAGGAGAAAGGGTGCACAAGGGAACCAATGGAATGAGCAAGAAGATAAGTTTCGACCTCACTTCCGACGGCACCGTGATAATTATAGTGACATGGGAGCTCCCAGGATCCAAAATCGAGCACAAATCAACAAGGAAGAAGAAGTGCCAAATCGGGGGAACTGATTCAAAAAATTGGGTCCAAAAGAACATGATAGGAGCCGGCCTTTCTAGAGGAGGAAAAGAACTGCCCCACGGCTGTCGCCAATAGCCCTTGGCTCATCACGCATGAGCCGCCGAGCCGCCCGCGTCGTGCACGGCACTGCCAGGCCGAAGCCAAGCCCCCAATGACTGGTGGGCCCCCCACACCTTTTCTTTTTCTGTTTATTCTTTTCTCAAATGAGAAATTACCAAAAAAAAAAAGCCCTCATGTTACAACAGGAAGCTGGCGGAGGACGACGTCAGCAAGGCCCTCGCGGAGGTGTTGATCGTCGTCCCGCCGCCCAAGGAAGTGGATGACATGATCAGCCACGAGGAGCGGGACAGAGGTTTTAGAGAGGGTTTTGCAGACGCTTGTTTTCGATTGGTAAATTTTTTTATCCCTTCGTAGTTCATGAATTAGGGGGAATTTCATCTTGTTTGCGGAAAGAGGGACTTGGCAGGTGGAGTGCTTTAGTCTTGCATTTCTTGCTGTTGTTACTGCTTATTACTTGCTGAGACGCGTATTATATTTCTGATGAAAATAAGATTTAGCGGTTGCGGACAAGCACAGAAATGTGCCATTCGGCACCAGGTTGAGGTTTCAGATAGGTTTGTTTCCAGCGACGTCACATGCCATAGACGCTGGACACCTCTCTACCTCTTGCCGGTGCTAGGGGTACACAAAACTCTTAACTCGACACAGGCAAGCATATAAAGTTCACCAGCAATTCTTGCATTAATAACGGAGTAGAATGAAAGAAGTGCGTACAAACAATTGAGATTTAACTGCTAAGAACCTAACTCAAGAGCCAAACATAGCCATTAGCACGTAATCAGGGCTTCGGTCAGTGGCAGCAGAATATCATGCATATCTAGCTGCTATCAGAAGTGTATGGAACTATGGATACCGTCTTCAAAGGCTACCAGGCAAATAATTTGACTGCGGACATCCTTCATAACCTTAGTTTGTCTTCGATTTGGGGGCCTTCTTCCTGTTGGGCTGCCTCTTAGGAATGGAGTTCTTCATGCCCAGGAAGAAGAGGAGTGCCCCGAAGAGTGCCCAATTCTACATTCGCAGTGGATTACGAGTTGTTTAACACTGTTACACTTGGCAAGAAGGCTTGACTCTAAAAAACTATGAGCACATAGAGATCAGGAAGTTGCTGCATTACCTGTGCGAACTTGATGAAGAGCTGCACAAATTCAGCACTCTCGCCGTCGTAGTTATAGAAATCGTAGACAATAGGTGTAATAAAAGCGAGGTAAAGCAACTGCAGGGAGAAAATGATTTCATTAAGTAGTAATCAGGAAACACGAAAGATTGGTCAAGATTAACAATGAATGTTACAACAGATCACGGATCACCCAACACAAATGCCCAAGAAAGCTGGAACAACAGTTTAATGGAATAAATGGTATCAACTTAATTAGGTACTGTTATCAGAGCAGTCACCAGTTCACTTGACTAAATCACAGAACACATAATCCGATAGGAAGCATGAATTTCCATCTTTCCTGTGAATAAAAGAAATGTTTTCAGTATTTCTTAGTGCCTTTCTTAATACGAGTTTCTCATATGAATTGTATCATAGTTGTAGAGACAAAATATGATCCAGATCCGTAATACGCTGCTAAAACTATTCAACCATGTGGAGTCACCTGACATAATCATATAAGACAAGCCCCTTACCCTTGTTTAAATCATCTAAGCCGTAATCCCTTATTGTACTAACCTTGACACAAACTTTCCTTCCAACTGAACCAGTTTCACAACTACCACAAGAGTGAGCTGCTCTGTTCTATAATATTAGTCTTCTCCCTGAGAAGGTTCTGAAATATTCTATATGTTTTAGCAAACCTCACAAAGAAGTAGCTAATATTTCCATTCAAAATAATTCGTTTCAATTTTCAATTTGTGTTTATAAGCATTGTGTTGCATGCATAACTGGAATACTGGATCAGTAGTACAAAATAATGCATGCCTGGAACTCCATCTATGCGTTAGTTAATGTCAGCATAGCATATAGCAAACATGTAAACACAACCACAGAAAGGACCAGAGACTAAAGACGCCACTATAGTGCAGTAGAGGTTGCTTTGGCAGGGCAAAATGGCAGGGGCTGTAGAGGGAGCTCTCACTAAACATTTTAGCAAAATGGCTATCACTTTGAGAAGGTTCCTTCCCTCAGTTCTCTAAAACTGATTCCATATGTGTCAGGTGTTTGTATGGTTTTCCGTCCTACAGTTCTGGATTGGTAAACCCTACCTGGACCCACATTATCACTTGTCTAGTGAAGGCTTAAACATAGAAATGGCTCATATATAGTCACATATATCACCGTACTTGAGAACAGGATAACAAAATAAAATAAACTGTAAGGACACACTCATGGTGAACACCGCCAAAAGAACACTTGGTGTTACAAGGATCAAAACAAGCCAATGAACCATAGTGATGTTCAGCAGTTGACCAATCCAGTTCCTAGTGAAACACATATCAAGAACAGTACTTGTCAAACAGTAAAGGCTTCTGCTGGAATCCTGCATTCCAGCTTTACCATTTGAAGCATGATAATTGTTGGTAAATTCTGGAAAAAGGAATCTTGTTTTGTACCAACTAAAGACACAGCACCCAAGTTCAGATGACGAAGGACATGGAGGAGGAGAAAGATCATAGATGTGGAGAGGGTACAAAGGCACAAGGGCAGTGATGGTGGCATGAGCAGAGCCCTAAAAATAATGAGTTCAGCCATGGAACAAAAAACCGGCCGGTAACCGCGGTTACCGGCGGTTACCGGATTTCCCGGTGGGGTCCGGGATTTTGAATCCCGGCCGGAAATCCTTCATATTCAAATTCAAATTCAAAATTCCAGTGAAAACATCTCAAATTCAAATTTATTTGGACGAAATTCATCCGGTTTTCCACTGGGATCTCCGGTAACCGGCCGGTTACCGTTCCCGGGCCCTCACCGGGATTTGGTCCGGTTCCGGGTTTTTGAACCCTGTGTTCAGCTATACTGGTCCAAAAATAAATATACAAAGTAATACAATTTTTCATATAGTTAAGCAAAATGAACACATCCCGATTTCAATTCGACATGTCTGTATAATCACACTCATAATTTTCTCAGGATGGGAAAATGTCGTGTTTTCTTACTAATACCAGTGAAATATATAACAGGAAAAAGTGGCTGAATTAGTAAAGCTTGAAGTAAAATAGAATATCCTATAGCAAATTGAGAACTTACCAAGAGAACAGCACCCAATGAGTTGCTAAGGATGAAAAGGAGACCGCCAAGACCCTTCAAAGCGATGGTGGCAGCAATAACATGTTTCAACTGTAAAAAGACAAAAAAATAATAATAATAACTCATCAGCAACTTGGTCGCTTTATGAAAGAGCAATGACATCACTTGACAAAAAAAATATATATACTGTCAACAGGAAAGCTATTACTTCAATGTGAGGCACCACTATTCCAGTTCGGGAAGAAACATTTTCAATAGAAGTGTTGAACTTTGGGCTCAGGGCTTTTGCAGCTGGCCCACCATCAACTCCAAATTCACTAAACCTGTAGTCAACGAAAAAGTGAAAGTTAATAGATGAATCACAAAAAAATGAGTAAATATTTTTCTTCAAATCTTGATATTACATTTATGATTGCACAATAATGTATGCAATATGTACTTAAACTACAGTCTACAGAGTTGATAATTTGTTCCAAATTTTGCCCATGCGAAAAAGATAGTAGTTCTTTCTTTTTAAGGATCGTGCACAGGGGCGGAACCAGCAGGGATGCCAGGTATTGTTGTGATCATTGGTTGAGTACGGGTCCGAGGACCGAGGGTAGGACACTCGCCTCCATCTAACCGCCGTCAGGGCTCTTCCCTGTCGAGGTAGCGAGGCTCTAAGGCTTAGTTGAACTCTTGATTTCTCATTGCTTGATTGACAATGGATATATGCTATCATTTTTATAGAGACAGTCCGACTTGACGCCTAAGAAATAATCTATAAGGAAACATATCAATCCAATCTAATCTTTTCAACTATTAGAAATAACCTTCCTAATAAATAAGATCATATTCCTAACAATAATTGTTCACGCGCGCTACAGTACCACAATACTGTCCACATGCCTGTTGCGCTGCCTCGCGCCTTTCTCCATAACATTACACCCCTCGTGGCGAGGTAGCTCGTCCTCGAGCTGCGGTGGTGGCCACGGTTGAAGTCTTTAGTGGCCCCATGTTGACAAGAGTATTCGGATCGGCGTCGGTTCGTTTAAGAGCAAATCAGCGACACTCCGACATATAGCGCCCAAGGAAGAAAAGTCTTAGCATGTTGTGGTGTTGAGGAAGGCGGCGGCGGCATAGGCAACCGACATGGGGCAGCAGTTACGCCTTTACTTCCCTGGAGCGTGATGATGGCGGGAAGGACGCGACGGTAGCACTGGCCCCTCAGTTGTTGCGCTTTGCATTGCCTATAGCACAACATCGGTCGGTCGTGTGGAAAAGATCGTTGCTGAACAGCGGCATCCTTCTTCCAGCGGTGCCGCACCGGGGGTGCAACCAAGAGCAGCGTTGCCCATTGAGGAAGTGTTGGTGACAACGGCCGGAATGGCATTGTTAGCGGTGCTAGTTCAGAAGGTGATGGAAGTGACGGCGCAGCCATGTTGGCAACGACAGGCGTCACCTCCTTCTGCTCCATCTTGGCCACAGTGCCACTGCTACTAGTTCTACTGTGCAAAGAGCAAAGCAGACTAGCAGAGAGGAGGCGAGGCTGCTACTAGTACTACTGTGCTACTACTAATTACTAAATCGCACAGGGCTACCGGCTACTACAGTACTACTTCTACTAGTACTACTAAGTACTAAATCGGCATCGCACTGGACTGCTAAGTGCTACTAGTAGTCTAGTACTCTGCAGATTGCCAGCAAGCGCAAGAGGCAATAGCAAAGCAAAGAGGAGACGAGGGCCAAAGGAAGGAGGGGCGCCAGAGGGAGGCCGGAGGCGAGGCGAAGGGGCTCTGCACTCTGCGGCTCCTTCCCGGCTCAACTGCGCTCTGCACACAAGAGCAGAGGGAGGCGAGGGCCAGAGGGGAGGATGCAGTTGACCTAGGGGGCGACAGGGTCGGAGGCACGACAGCGACGAGGAGCCAGGGAGGAGCCGCGCGACGCACGACGGGGGGGCCGAGAGGAGGTGGCGGCACGCGACGTGGGCCAGTGCAAGAAGGGAGCAAAAGGGGATGAAATCGCCAAATGGGTAGGGTTCACTTACCTTGTATGTCTTTGTTTTCTCCCCCCGAGCGCTCAGCGCCGCCTCTGAGCACCCAGCACCGCCTCATGCTGTCCAGTTCCGCCTCGTCCCGCCTTGTCCGCCTAGAGCCGCTTGGGTCCGCCTAGGACTGGCGTTGACCGCCTAGGTGGACCGAGCGGCCAGGAGAACTCCTTTGCCCAAGTCACGGCGGGGAGCTCAAGCCCAGCGCCTAGGTGGCCTAGGCACCCGCCTAGGGGAACACTGAGCTTGTTGAAACAAAAAAACATGAAATTTACAAGTTGGTATACTTGCTTCTCAAATTGATATTGCTCCTATCGATGGCGACGGCGAGCGTTGAAAGAGTGTTTTCCGCTATGAGTTTTATGAAGAACAAGTTGAGAAATAGTATGAACGATCAATTCTTGAATGATTATTTAGTCACATTTATTAAGAGAGAAATTTTCTTGAAGGTTAGTGAAGATGATGTAATGAAACGTTTTCGAGGCATGAAAACGCGTAAAGTAGTATTATAATTTTCTTTGTATAGTTGCATATTTTATAATTTTCTATTCACGTAAGACCTTATTTGAACTATTTGCATTGTGTTTTTGATAAATTTGGAACATATGTGTTGGATTTATAATGTTATGAAACCGTTGTACAAACTATAGAATTATGAGTGTGAAGTGTGCACCCCTATCATCTAATTTCTAGCTCTGCCACTGATCGTGCCTAAACAGTACACTTTCAGCATAGCGTCTACTACTATGCTTACATATGCCCATGTTCTATAGCCATATTTGGGTGATGAATTCTATAAGCTCAATGGAATTAGAAGCTGCTAAAAAATGTATTTCGTTAGTAAGAGGAAGGGTAAACCATATAGGAGAAGTGATTTTTTTTTTTTTGCTCTTCTTGAATTTGGTGAACCTTGGAGACCAAAGTAATTGACTGCTACAGTACCAACAGTTCTCACATCTTTGCCTTACTGCCTCACAACCAACCCTTACTCCTAATCACCATCCCGCTATCTTACTTCCCAGTGACCTACATCTTTCCCAGGCTCCCAGCTCATCCCACAACGGTTCCAGCCAGTTCACCACCCCTATAGCCGAGCAAATGCTATGCCCAACCTCCCACTCTCCACAACGTACTCCCTTAGCCCCTTGCCATTCATCTTATTTTGAATTTTCAAAAAGGCTTCTAGTTTTGTAAAATTTTCCAGATTTTCTATTTCAGAATTTACTGATTTCCTAAAATTTTGATTGGCCTTTTCGTCCCATCATCACTATGTTTAAGCAGATGTACGGTGCATGAACAAGTACGCATCAGAGAAATAAACTGGAAACAATGCACATGTATCCACCAACAAATAATAACAGTTCACACCTAAACTAAACCAAAATGCCGCCGCTAGAAGTGCCCCGATTTGACATATCTCACACTGAGCTCCTCTTTTAACTAACTTACACGGATCAGTATCTCATGACACAAATTCGTCAAACATTGTAGCGCGAACACAGATTTCATTCGAGCAGCGACCAGAATTTGGCCATTTTGAGGGACCGAAGCCAAACTGCCCTCCAGATTGCGCACACAAACCACGCTCCCCAGATCCAAGCGCCTCAGACGACTGAAGCGCAGATCAATGCGAGATCCGAACGTCTACAAATCCCCGCATCCCGAAACGTCAGATGGCCAGGAGGGACACTAACGCAGCACCAGATCTAGCGACACTGAGGAGTGAGGTGTGAGGTGGGAGGCGAGCACGACGTACTCTTGGTAGGCGGAGAGGAGGAAGCCGGCGGCGAAGAGGACCCTCCCGGAGAAGGACACGAAACCCATCTCGGCCGTGGCGGCGTGGCGAGGAGGCGGCCAAGGCGGAGGCGGAGGGGAGCAGCGCGACCGGTCGGGAGCGGCGCCGGTAGAGCCCCACGCCGCACTTATAAGCGCCGGGAGGGGAGCTTCGATAATTACTGTTTTACCGTCGCATTGCGGGTAATATTACTCCCATGTGCAATGATTTTTTTTTCCGGAATTGCTATACTGATGACTGTTTTTGATACCAAAACAGTCATTTTCTTGTTTGTTAGATACGCTTTGAGATTCGTTTGCTTGGCATGACGATGCGTTGGAGCCGGGCACGGCCGGCCGTGAGAATTTGTTAGCATACTACGCAATGCCATTGCCAAGGCTGACATACGAGGCCGGGAAGCTACTGCGAGCGCCGCCGCATGAGGCGACGGATAGCATCGTAGAGCCATCGGACGGCGCGCAGCCGTTGTCATGTGACGTCGCGAACAGCGGCGCACGCGTCTGGCCGAAGCGTTGTCGTTGGCGTCTGAGCTTGAGCGCGCCACGAGAGCGGCGGATCGCATCCGCTTTCGGCGCTACAAACCTGCCTTCCATTGGCAACGACGAGTTCGCGGACGCAAAGCTTGCAATCCTAAAACATTGTTGTATTTTATTCGGAACATAACGGGTTCATCACATTACCGTATTTTATTGATATATAATTTTATTTTTTTATCTTTGTTTTTATTGAACCTCTCAAAGTACATGTGAAGAACATAACGGGTTCACCACATTGCCGTATTTTATTGATATATAATTTTATTTTTTGTCTTTGTTTGTACTCAACCTCTCAAAGTACATGTAAAGAACCGGGTTCACTACATTACCGTATTTTGTTGGTATATAATTTTTTTTATCTTTGTTTTTGCTCAACCTCTCAAAGTACATGTGAGATTTTGAATTATGTGATAGAAATATGAGTTATTAAGACTTTCAAGAATAATTACAGTAACCAAGAACCAAAATTACATAAATAATTTACTGTAATTTATGTATAATAGAGTTGTAAATGAACTTTTAAAATGTGACTATTTTTTAGAAAGAAAACAGTCGAATTATATATAGACAAACCTTTTTTTGTTTGTTTTTAATCTGGTGGTGACGCTAAAACTAACCCATGTAGAGACTAACATGATCTCCGTCTTATCAACTATGTAAACTTGTCCTTTTGATGCACACATCATCACACATGCACACAAGCGAGTGCATATCCTTAGTACACATTAAAACAGACAAAATAAATTCGTGAACCTCATAAAATTTCTATTGAAACACGCTCACATATGTGTAAAGATACCACCAGAATTTGATTCATAATGGATGAAGTCATACACCTATGACTCTAGTTTTTGCCATGTCAAATTGGCCAAATATATCGTGACAAGAAAATCCTACCAACCTTAAGAGAGGGGAAAAGGCTGAAATTTGCTATGTGCACTCTAAAACTCAGGAAGAGAAGTTGCTTGGATGGTGACTTGGTGAGAGTGATTCGTGCTTTAGGGCCTGTTTGCTTTGGGGTCTGGTGTCTCGATACCTGGCCGGGACTGCTCCCTGGAAGCTGCCGGTTGATGTTTGCTTGCTTCCCAGGCAGGCCACCAAGGCTAGGCGTAAGAATTGAGCGCCTGAGAGCTAGGGGGAGGCTGTCTGGAGGCTGCTTGATCTACACCGTTGATAGCTCGATCCAACGGTCTATTTTCTATTCATTAATTTCAGGCACAAGTTTTCAACCAAACAACTCATCTTCAGGTTTACTTGACCAGACAAAAATCATCTACTTTTCAAACTACCTTCAAATATCACTTTTTTTCGGATATAAAATCTAGGGCACTAACCAGCCAAACCCTTAAGAGTTTAGATTCAGTAACAACGAAATGCGAAAGAAGGGAGTGTGAGACAGTTTAGTAGGTGATGCATAATTAGTAGGTGAACTAAGTACTAGATGATATCTGCTTTTGAGAGGTGTAGGTGAGTGATGCATAATCTAATCAGACAATACATCACATCACATTGGGGTAATGTAACTTTGACATGACATGCCCATGCTTATCTAGTAATTTAGGAAGCGGTAATGATCGACAGTACGGGTCAACATTTATTATAGATTTGGGGCCACCAATAGGGTATGAAACATTATCGCATGGTATAATAATAACGAATCTCGTACGACCATTGGACTGGTATCCTTATCAAGTCTTAGCCCATGTCACCACCAAACTCTTTTCCAACACCGTTGATTTAGTCTCTCAGCTGTAAACAGGATCACATCGATGAAGCCTGTCGTTATTCGGTGCTCCATCCTAATTCAGGCCAATTTACTGGAAACCTTAAACAAGAACGACACAAACTAACCGGTGCAATTTATTTGCCCCTCGCAGGAGCGAATCTAGAGAAAAATGTTATCGGAATTATTACAAATTTGTAACACTAACTTATAATTTGTAATAAGAAAATCACGTACTTATATACTAATGAAATTGAATTATGTAAACGGCGCTAGAGGGCCCTGCCCCCTGACCCAAGCAAGAGCCATTTCGCTGCTCCCCAATCTCCATGTGCCAGGCATCCAAAGATGATCACTCTTGAGTGCTTGACCAATCCACCATCCTTGGGCAACGGGTCAGCCATCCAGCCGTCATCGCATTAGGCCTTGCCGATAAGGTTTTAACGGCCCCACCCGTCCATCCAAACGACCGAACCAGCGCGAAGCCCCCTGGTTTTGTTTCCCTCCCGTGGGCCCCACAAATCCACGGCCCGCCGAAAATATCCCAGGCCTGAAACCACCTCGGGCCCCACACGTCAGTGGGAGAGACTAGCTACTTGGGCCCGACGCGGGCCGGGGCGCGAAGCGGGCCGGCGGGCGTAACTCCACGGACCTACAAGGCTCTGACCGCGTGCGTCGGTGAGATAAAGCGAGACCGTGTACGTTTCGGCGGGTGCTCGAGAGGAGTTCACGCTCAGCTGGGCCGCGCAGAGGGGTGCGCCGGCCACTGCCATGCGGGCCCCGGGGAACTGTTCCTCGTCGTCGCCTTCGTCCCCCGTGTATGGCAACTGGCAACAAAAAGAGGAGTGGGGCTCGGATTAGAGTTGGACTCGGCAAAAGAACGCAAAAGCGAGGGAAAGAAATCCAAATCCGGAGCGCAAGGGAAGGGGGGAGGCAGTCCAATCCAGTTCCAGTCCAATCCAATCACCCGAGGAGAGCGGAGCGGAGGGGGGGGGAGGTTTTGGTAAGGTTCTCGCGTGCGATTCGCGCTGCTCGCGCCCGTGGAGGGGTCGTCGCCGGCGACGCGCCGCCGATGCGGAGGTTCCAGGACTCCGTCAAGGCCCTCGAGGCCGACATCCAGCACGCCAATGCGCTGTGAGTGCCCAGAAACGCCGACGATTCGTGCTGATAAAGTTTGATGCTTTTATTTATTTATTTTTTTTGTTGCGAAACGAAACTTTACCAATTGGTTGCTGAGTTCCGAGTTCTTGCTGCCTGCCCGTGCGCAGGGCGTCGAAGTTCCTGAGGGACTACGACGGGTCGGTGATGCAGATGCGGATGGCGTACAGCGCCGTCGCGCATTTCCTCGTCCAGTGGACGGACTGCAAGCTCGCCGGCGCGCTCGGCCTCCTCAAGATTATGATTTACAAGGTATTTTTCCTGATTCGCTATCCTCGTCGCGACCCTGCGGAGAATTCGCACGGGTTGTTCGATTGCACCGGCTGGCTGGTTTTATACCGATCGATTATCGATTCCTGGTAATGCAGGTGTACGCGGATGGGACGACGGCCCTGCCGGATTGGGAGAGAGAAGCCAGCATCAAGGAATTCTACGGTAGCAATAATCTCTTAATAATCCAAATGAACCATGGACAACTTTAACTGTTTGTTGATGTCGTTGGGGTTTCGTTTTCATGGTGTTGGCGTTGCGTCAGGTGCGATATTCCCGTCGTTGCTTCAGCTGCCGAGTGGGATTACTGAACTGGACGACAAGAAGCAGAGGAGGCTGTGCGTGGACAAATTCAGGAGGGGGGATGACAAGTTCTCGCAGGTGGATTTGGAGAGGGAGCTCGAGTGCGGGATTTGCCTCGAGGTGAATGCTAAGATTGTGCTGCCCGACTGCGCGCACTCTATGTGCTTGAGGTGCTTCGAGGATTGGTATCAAACTATCATCTCTTTCCTCCTCTCTCTTTCCCTTGCCTTATTGCCTATGTCCTTGGTTAGAGCATTTGCCGATAATTTGTCAATTGTCAATTTGTCATATTAACTTATATTTTTTTAGATAACGAAAGAGAAAAATCTCTTCCGACCTTTACATCAAAGATACACATAACTCATTTATTAAAAGGACAAAAGTAACAAAATAACCAAAGTTACTAAAAGCGGCAAGAAGCCTTAGAGTATCTCCAGCAGGGCCCCTACTTGAGCCCCTAAAACCAAATTTGAGGGCTTGAGGCAAAAAACAGAGGTCCAGCAGGGCCCCTACTAGAGTCCTCAAATTTGAGGCCCTAAAATCCTCCTCAAGCCCTCATTCCCGGGGCTCTAGGCCAAACCTCAAATCACTTTCTCGCGCCTGGTCCCGATTCTTCCCCCGCCAGCCTTTTTCCCCTCCCGCGCCCGCTCCTTCCCCCGCCTAAATTTGATGATTATGTCATTTGATTTGCAGAGATGTTATGAACTATGTTGTGATCGACTATCATTAAATTCGGACCAAATTTGTCTTTGAATTTAAATTTAAATATTTGTATTTTCATTCATAATTTTAAGTATAGTGCTTTAGAGTTATAGTTTAAATAAATTATTATATAATGTGATGTTCTCAAATACACATGTATATAGTGTGTGAGGAAATAGAGGAATTAAGAAGTAGGGGCTGCTTTGAGGGCTGTTGAGCGCACTGAAAACAGGCCCTCAAAGTAGTGAGCCCTCAAATTAAAAGTAGGGCTCTTTTTGAGGGCTCCTGCTGGAGATGCTCTTACAACCATAAAAAGACAAATAAAAATTAAACTTGATCATTTGCTAATCCGGTGACTAAGCCGCCACCTAAGAGAATTGAGGATTTGTTTCGCCACAAATTCCAACCTTAGGCTTCCATCTACCATATGCTCTTTCTGAGCCGATTTTTGTAAATTTGCCCAAGCACGCAGCCAGAATCTACACAAGAAGATAACCTGCAAGGGATTAGTGATAATCTTTTTTAAAAAAACAACATCATTCTGACAACACCAAATAGACCAACATAAGACACTAGCTCCCACCAGGAGTTGTGACTTTAAATTTGTTGGAATACCGGCTAACCAACTCCCGAACATGTTTGCTATGCTCACAGGAGTGGTTAAATTAAACGTACATCGAACAACCCACCATGCAAGACGTGCAAATGGGTAGTTAATAAAAAGATGTTGAATTGTTTTCTCTTTAATACAGAAACAACACTGTTTGCTTCCCATCTAATTTCTTTTAAGTAGGTTATCTTTAGTTAAAACAACTCCTCTTGTAAGATACTAAAGGAAAATTTGCGTTTTTAAGGGAATTTTAATTATCCAAAATAAATTCCTAATAGGGACTTGAAAATTGTTAATAAATGCCCCATAGAAAGACAGACCAAAAACAGATCAGATTTATTTAAATTCCACCTAAAGATATCCTTTTGAAAGTTTAACCGTAAATTAGCAATTTTCAAAATTAGCTCATTCCAAGCAGTTCTCGTGTGCTCTAGAAGCAAGATCACGGTCAGCTGAATCTTGTTTGGATTGGTTGCCCTGGTTATTCGGTTCTACCGTTCTAGTGAACGCAACTTCGCTATGAAGTGGCTGTTCTGAAGGACACAAATTCGATAGGAAGCTCCCTATGCTTCTAAATGATACAGCTATCTGCGGGTCGTGCTAGACCTCTCCAGTCTCCACACAATTATAACATCTCAATGTGAGCCGTCCACCCAAGCAAACCTGCAGTCACAACGACCTTGTTATGCTGAGAAGTGTAGGATGCTTTCTATTGAATTAGAGAAAATGGGATCAAATAAGTCATACCCTCGGATCCATCCTATACAATAATCTAGTGCTAAAGAACAATTTAGCCTTTAATCCTTTCATGAACCTTTACTTTGGATGAGATCCTTGTTTGATTGTTTTTTGCTTGCTTTGGTATCTATGATTACATCTCATGGCTTTATACATTCCTTCTAGTCTTCCTCCAAAGTGGAGTGAGAATCATACTCTAAAGAGAAATAGAAATTCTAATTCTATTAGGATTCATCTAGGTTTTCTTGTAGCACACCTCTCCAAGTTCTAGTAGATTAGGATACGAGTCATCATACTCATCATGGTTTAATGTTTGACTCTGGATTTCACTTTCTTTGTGTCAATCTTTAATTTTGAAGTGGGGGGGTGTCATTATTTTGCTTGTCATCAGGCATAACAACTCTGTCCGTACTATTCCTGCCTAATTTGTCATATCTTCCATTTCTTTCCAACTTGCCGTGCGCTTACCTCGTTTGAGGAATCAATCTAAGCATGCCAGTCTAAGGGTGGGCCATAACAAAGTTCGCTCTCATCGCAGGAATGCTAAATCAAAGTCGTGCCCCTTCTGCCGCGCCTGCCTCCAGAAGGTGAAGCCGAGCAGCCTGTGGATGTACACCGATGATCGTGATGTTGTGGATATGGATACCTTGACTAGGGAAAACATTAGGCGTCTGTTTATGTACATAAGTAAGCTGCCACTTGTAATCCTCCATGTCGTTGACCGTGACATTTACGAGTACCGTATCAAGTAAACTGCTCTTGTTCATACCGTTGGTTGTAATTCAAATTCATCGGCTGTTTTGTGCTGAATGGTTCACTATGAGGCTGCTGGTATCACACTAGGCACTCGGCTAAAAGTGGACCGAAGGGTCCCGTAGCTCAGTCGGTTAGAGCGTTGGTCTTATGAGCCGAAGGTCGCGGGTTCGAGCCCCGCCGGGACCATTTTTTGGTTCCCAACTTTTTTCCCTGGCCTGATGCCTACATGCGCGGCTGTGCTTAGAGATTCTAGATTGCATGATATATTTGTGTGGCGATTGCATCTCGGTCATTTTGTTGTCATATTTACCTCAAACGCATGTGTTACCTTTGACTTTTGATGTACGTTAGTTGCGTGCCAAGGTCAGTGAAAGCTATTACGTACTGCAAAGTTTTTCCAAGGATGTATACCTTGGGGATGAAAATGGATCGAATACAATCAAAACTAATATGATCGTGAATATTTTGTTTTTTTTCTGGATGCGAATACGGATATTTCGAGCCCCGCCGGGACCATTTTTTGGTTCCCAAACTTTTTTCCCTGGTCTGATGCCTACATGCGCGGCTGTGCTTAGAGATTCTAGATTGCATCATATATTTGTGTGGCGATTGCATATTTGTTGTCATATTTACCTCAAACGCATGTTTAGTTGCGTGCCAAGGTCAGTGAAAGCTATTACGTACTGCAAAGTTTTTCCAAGGATGTATACCGAATACATACAGGGTTCGTCATGTAAATATTCCGGATATGAATACGAATAATGTCGAATACAAATACGGAGTACATACGAATCAAAACTAATATGATCGCGAATATTTTGTTTTTTTTTCCTGGATGCGAATACTTTCGGATATCAACACAAATTAGAATAATGTCGAATACAAATATAGAGCAAATACGATCACAAATATTTATCGGAACATGAAAACCCATTAAATTATTCGCATTGTAGTAAGTGAAATAAGGAATTAGTTTATACATCAAAATATTCGTGAATTCAATATATATGTACATGTTTTACATCCACTCCCTAACATGTTTTTAATGTAAAATAACTCAATATGCTCTCCCTTATATGCTTTATTTACACCACTTTTGCTTACTTGATATCTATTGCCTATCTCATGAACATTGCATAATTCATTATAAAATAACATTTTATTAATATATGTGTGTGTGTGTGGATAATAATTGTGTTTTGGGACTCCTAAGAAAGAAGAATGATGAAAGGAGTCATGTTTGGGCAAAATCTAGAGAAATATCGGGTGTTGAAAATACTATTCATACATTTAGACATGTTTTTTGGACATTACATGGACTCACATGAAAATATTCACAAAAACAAAGTTGCATATCTCATCGAGAGCTACAATTTAGCCTACTCATTTGCCTAATTTGGATTTTGAACGAGAAAGTTATGGTTTTCGAAAGATAATGCACATGCAGCTTCAAACAGTATCTCCGACCTATGTATCTCTAGATATCCGAATCCGTATTCGACAGAAGTGTGCTACTAAATTCGTATTGGTTTCTGACAAAAATAATATGTATTCGTTTCTGATCCGACTTTATCTGATAAATATCCGAGCCGATAGCATTCGTATTCGAAAATGATCCGGATCGGTCGAAAACTTTTGAACCGTTTTCACCCCTATGTATACCGAAGTAGGAGGCAAGTTACAACTTACAAATAGTTAAAATTGAAGAACCACCTTTGACATATTAACTTTGTCCATTTTTCTTACGAAACATATTAACTTATTTCTAGCTAAATGCAAATGGCTTTTCCTTGCCGTCTCTGACTTTTGTGTAGACAGTGATTCGACCTCGTGCTATTTGCCAGACATTGAAGAAAGGAAGCAAAGCAACCACCAGCATGGTTAAAAAAATGTTTAATAGGGCGAAAACTGATTTTATTTTTTAGGATTGTTGTGGTACGTCTTATTTGTTAGTTTCTTGTGTGTGTTGTATGTTGTGAATTGTGTGGGGCGAGGGCAAAGGGTGTTGGCAAAAGCAAGTATTTAAGTTTACATTCTTATGTCTTGTGAAAAAATGTTTTAAGTTTCCATTCTCGTAAAAGTATGAGTTTAGAGAAAAAAACATTTTCCTTTGCCAAGAAAACTCATTTTGTTCTAAATTTTATCTTAGCAACCAAACAATATTTATGGATTCTTGAAGCACCTCCAATGTAGAAATTGTAGCTTGTAGTAGTATCTTTTGGAAAGATAGCGTGCAACATTTCCCGAAGCTCTCATCCAAAACCTCTCAACTCCAATGCATGCAGCTTCAGGGAAGGTCTACAAAATTTGAAGCAAATTTAGATATAACCTTTCTCCAATGCACTTGGGAAGGAATTGCTCTAGTTTGGACCCACATGAATTAGTTGAAGCTACCATAACTCAAAGAAGTTGTTATGTCTCTCTTTGAAGTAACCATCCTTGCCGATTTGCCTTTCTCCAATGCACTTGGGAAGGAATTGCTCTAGTTTAGACCCACATGAATTAGTTGAAGCTGCCATAACTCCAATAAGTTGTCATGTCCATCTTTGAAGTAACCATCCTTGCTGATTTGTCTTCTCTCATTTGTAAATAGCTAGAGAAACTGTCCACAATGGAACATTAGAGATGTTATTCGAGACCAAAGGCAATATAATGGAAATAAGGGAACCATCTCTTGTTGAGGTGTTGAGTCGTGGAAGTACATGTCCACCTATCAGGGCTTAAAGTCTAGTGGACACCTTTGCACACACAAGTGCGCACAGCGAGGACACATGCTACTCTCCATAAGGTTACGTATCTATGTGCCTATTTGGTACAACTCTAGATCTGGATTTTTCAGCTCATGCTCTTGCTTTTCGTTCTCCAAGAATCCACTCCATTAAGAGTATGTAGATGTATCAACAAAGTGCTTGGCTAGTAGGATGGCTCCAAAAACCATGAAAGAGATGATTGGAGGTAAAGTAGCATGCTATCCCTTGGTTATAACACTTCAATTATATCTTACTTCTTTATTTTTGTACACAAATTTCTGTTTTTTTTTTTTGCAATTTTGTCAAGAGCATATGAATGTATATAAATTAGACAAATTTATATCATATCAATAAAAACCAATTAATGAGCATTGTACTAAAGTCTGAATCACAACATGACATAGAAGTTTTTCAAGGACAATTGAGTGCTAATACATAGAAGTGTTCCAATGATAATTGAGTGATAACAAAAGACACCAAAATATCGTAACTACTGCATCCATCATCCAGATTGAGTAATTGCCCTTGTAATGTCATCATGAAACCTATGGACCTTGTAAGGATAAGGGTTGAGGGCGGGGCAACGGTTAGGGTTTAGGTTGGGGAAGGAGATAGGGTTATGGGCGTAGCAAATGCTAACCTTAAGGTGAGGGAGAAGTCCAGAGAGGTTGCCAGATTTCATCGTGGTCACTAGAGTTTGCTCCCCTACTCGAGTTCGCCACGGTCGCCTGTGCTCAAGTTCCCCGTGCACCAGGAGCGAAAGTGAACAAAGGGGTACGAGATAGGTCGTGGGAGGAAGGGGTATATCAATGGCAACACAATGCGGGTATTTTTCTATAACTTCCCAGGGCAGTGTCAGTTCGGGCGGTGCAGCTCCCCACCATAATCCACGTTTGGGTCGCTCCGAGTGGCTAGTACAATTTCTGCTTCAATCCTAGTTGCTATATCACACAGACCCTATATATACCCACGTATATAGGGGTGAAAACGGGTCGGATAGTTTCCGACCGATTCGGACAAAAACGGATTCGGAATGTCTCGGATCGGATTTTTCTCGGATAATTTTCGGATCGGAAACGAATACGGTAGGCATGCTATCCGTGGATACGAAACGAATACGGATTATCCGGATAAGACGAGTCCGATATCCGGATTCGCCCAAAAGTGGATTTCACCCAAAAGAGAAAAGGGATTTTAATTGATTTTTGAATTTGAAAATGCAACAAATCAAATAGTCTTTAGAAAATAACAAATAGAGTTCAAAATCCTATAAAATCATAGAAATTCGTTGAATTATTTTTAACTTAATAAAATTAATTCTAACTTAAAGTTGGTTTTTATTTTTGTATATAAATTATTTTAAATTTCTAAAAATAGGAAAACCCTTTTTAAAATCCGAAAATTCAATAAATTAATTAAAATTTTCTTTTTCACTTTAAATCCAATAAAATCCTAGAAAACTCAATAAATTTTATTTTTTACATTAAAAACTAGAAAATTAAATAATTGACTTTATTTTATTATTTTTCCTTTTTAACCAGGAAAACTCTTTTAAATCTTAGAAAATCCAATAAAATAATAACTTTATTAATTTCATTTTTGGCAACATACTTTGGGATGTTACATCATTTCGTGATAGATTAACCATCCATCTAATTGATATTAGTGTGAACTAAATTTTATGTATATGATGAACTAAGTGTGAATGCGTGATGACTTTGTGAGTTATGACTTATGAGCTAAATATGGTAAACTAAGTGTTGTATTTGTGATGAACTAGTTAATGTAACTTACTAGTGCCAATGTTATGTGTGGTTGCTAAAAAAACAATTCATGAATATTTACATCAAATAAATTAGTTATATGTTTTTGTTAATTTCTGGCATACAATTTAAGGGGTTTTCATGTTCCGAAAAATATCTGTGACCGTATTCGTTTTGATTCGTATTCGCTCCGTATTCGTATTCGATACTATCCGTATTCGTATCCGGGGTATTCGTATTCGTATCTGGATCCAAAAAATAATATGAAAACAAATATGGCAAAGCCATTATCCGTCCGTTTCCGATCCGTTTTCACCCCTACACGTATACACACATCTACCTTGTAGTTAAAAATATAACGGAAAATCAATTACGCTAAACTTTTGTTTAGAGTACACGTCGGATGCACTAGACACACGTGGGTGTGATCTTAACACACGTCTAATCTAAAGCGGAGGCTTAATTAGACCTCACGTAGTGTGAACACGCGCTTTGACCATTGAATAAACCTACATATATGTACTTTTCCAAAATTCCAAAAAACCCCAACCCGATGAGACAATCCGGGGTCGAACCCAAGTCGGCTGGACACACGCTCTGCGACGCAACCAACCGAGCAACGCTAAACTTAAGATCCCAGCACCGCCTGCATGCACCCGTGCTGGCGTCCGGCTCACGGATGGCTACGTCTACGTGAACAGGAACCGTATGTGTCCGTCTAAACTACGTACGTCCTACTCGTACGTACGCATGGCTACGTCTCTGTACACCGTATGGCTACGTACGTCTGCATGGCTGCGTCGACTCTGTAGAGAGGTACTGACGTACGTATGCCGGCACGCCGCCCTCGCTGGGTAAAACCGTATAGCTGCAGCAGATAAGGCGCGATGCGATGCGATGCGATGCGGGCACGTCTGCGAGTGGGCCTCGATCTCGCGCCGACAAACGGGTGAGGGGCGACATCGACATGCCCGTCCAAAACTAGAATGCATACGACTTGGCCAAAACCGGATCTCCGCGCGATCGATCCCGTGGAGCCCACCCGCGTACATCATTAAGAGGTTGAGATCGACCCGCAGGGAAAAGTCAAGTCACATCCATCACATCGCGCAAGCGATAGCTCCAGCCCTAGGGCGTAGGCCCTACCGTGCCTACGTACGTGTACGTTTACCTAAATTATGTAGCTAACGTCTCCAAATTTGATTTCTAGCTTTATATCAACTTAGAAACCTTCTTTTCCTATAATCAGATACATTTTCGGTCCATAGTATCCGTCGAATTTCGGTCCACTGCCAACCAAACACCCCTTTCGGTTCCTCTCCTCCTATCTTGGTACTCCAACACAACTAGCGTGTTTTTGGCTTATTTAGCATTATTTTAAAATAAAATAACAAATGTAATCCTCCTACGATCGTAATGATAAAAATAGCATCGCGACAGGTTAGACAAGCGACACGTGTCTCCTACCGCGGTAGGAGCGTGCCTGCACACGGTAGCATGTCATGTGGTGCGCGACAGGGGGCTGCTGCACACAGGGAGCGCGGTAAGAGGGCTCCTGCACACGGGGAGCACGATAAGAGTGTCATTTTTGTCATTTCAGATATGAATAAGCTAGATTTGCCATTCTAATCCAAAAATAGGTCAAATGAGCCAATAGCTCCACAACTAGCCACCTAACCAATCCTTACACTCCGCTATGCTCTCTACAAGAACAACCCCCCTCATAGATACAAACTTTAAAAATCGCTCCAAAATTTTGTATGCTAGAAACGGTTTTAAGACGTTTTCGAGACACATGCAAAATTTTATCTTATAGAGACATTTTTGAGATGCTCTCTAATTCGCCTAAAGGTTATATTGTGTAAAGACATTATTTTGAGACGCTTTCCAACTCTCTAGAGACATTTTTAGTGGTTGATATGTGTTAAAAGAACTACATATAAATATTGCAACACACAACTAAACACATGAGGTTGATGTGGCTAGTGTGACAAGTCTAAGAGAAGTGTTTCTTATGAGGTCTAGAGTTCGAGTACCAACCTTTAGTTCGAGTACTAACCTTTGCAAGAGTCCACACATTTTTCATATTTTATTTATTGAGGCGTAGTGCAACGTCTCAACATAACGCCACATATCATGTAGAGACGCTTTAAAAACACCACTACTGTCATAGCGACGATACATGAGAGACGTTTAGGAGGCATGTTCGAAAACACCTTTACAACTGCCTAGGGGCAGGAAAAAAAGCGCCTCTACTATACGACGAAGTTGCCTCTACTAGTCAATTCTGTTGTAGTGGCTACCAATGACGACCATTGTACCTTTGCACCCCCTTGCCATGGTTGCCAGTGTCGTGCTGTCCTTCCCTACTGACACTGCCATTTTATGTCTCCATTTCCTTGCAACCTAGCTTGTTATCACCTCCCTTGTCTCAGACCGACCATCTCCCTTACAACTTTCATTGGGGCAATGGCGCGCAACCTTCAATTGCCTCCCTTATATGATTCTCGTTGCCTGCTCTGCTCGCCACTAGCGCAACCTTCAACCGCCTCCCTTATATGTGTTGTAAATAAAGCAGTTTTTATCAAATATTCATAATTAGTTCTAGCATAATTAATGATAATTAAAGCATATTTACAGTAGCATTTAAATAACAAAATTAACATGTAAATATGTAAATCCTCCATGTCATTTAAACATGATAATATAATCAAAACATATAACATGTGGACAATTAAAAGCAGTATAATGCTTAGATTTAATAGTTTGATTATTGCTCTCAGATGTAGAGTTGCACAAGATATACTCTTGCTCTTCTTGCTACTTTTGTCTATACTCTTCACAAATTAGATAAGAAAACCAGAATTTAGACTTTGAGCTCTAAATAATGCTTTATTGAACTATCAAAAAGGTTTCATTCACAATAGGTAACAATTTATACTTTTGGCCAACAGAAGATCATCGATACAGAATGATCACAAAAACAACACTCCAGTCAGCCAACAAACTTGATTAATTCATAGTGAAAAGGATCACATATCCTCAAGTTCAGCAATAAGGCATTTTGGCTAACAAAAGAGTAAGCTACATAATACTGAATTGCTAGAGATCACAGAACCAAGGTTCAAATCAACTAGTACAACCGAAAGTAACAGATAGAAACGTTAAAGATCAAAAGACAGTAGGTAAGCAACACAATTAGAGCTCAATTCTAAACTAGTTATCAAATCAATTTCAGTACTAGACAATTATCCTCATTGAGCATTAAGCCCAAGCTCACAACATCACTTTGCAATATCTTCCGATAGAAGTATCAAACAATTACCACAATATGAAACTCTAACTAGAACATATCACATGCAAAGAGATAATAAAAATGGAATGTCGTGATACTTGTTATGAATGTTGTGTTTATATTTAAGAGGGCCCAATAGGCAATATATATATAGAGTACAAGGGGTACCATATACAGATAAGAAAATACAAAAGGAGTCCTAATCTAACACCCCCTTAAACTCATGGTGGATCACACACACTGAGTTTGAGGAGAAAATACAAATATTGCACCCTAGTCCGTGACTTCGTGAAGAAGTCAGCAACCTGTAACTCTGATGGCACAAACTATAAAGCAAGTACTCCCTCCTGCACCTGTAAGTGAGTGTATGAAGTATCCACACCAATGTGCTTGGTGAGCTCATGCTTCACTGGATCCCAGGCAATACTGATACCACCTGTACTATCGAACAAAAGAGTCGTAGATCCCATCACAAGCACTCCAAAATCTGCAAGTAGCCACCTCAATCAAGTAACCTCTGCTGTCACTACTACCATAGCTCTCAATTCAGCCTCTGCGCTCGAATGGGAAATTGCAGTCTGCTTCTTTGTCTTCCAGGCAATCATGAGGAGCCAAGAAAAACACAGTAAGCAGAAAGAGAACAATGATCAGAAGGATCACTAGCCCAGGTCGCATTGAAGTATGCTTGAAGCTGTAGTGAGGTAGAGAAAGGAAAAAACAAATGACGAGAGATAGTCCCACGCAATTAGTGAAGAATACGAAGAAAGTGACTGTAGTGAAGATGGGTAGGACAAGCCATGAACTAACTCAAGATATGAACAACATAAGCAATATCAGAAAGAGTGCTCACAAGATACACCAAACTCCCAACAAGATAGCGATATCGAGTAGAATCCTCAAGAAGATCACCATCAGTGGCATGAAGCTGTAGGGATAGCTCCATGAGAGTCTTAGCAGTGTGAGTGTCAGTCAGACTAGACTAATCAATAAGATCCTGGACATACTTCTGCTGGGAGAGGTAATAGCCTTCAGGTATGGAAGAGACCTTAATCCCAAGGAAGTACTTAAGAGAACCAAGATTAGTCATCAAAAACTGCTCACCGATATGCTTCTTCACATACGTGATGAATGAGGAATCATCACCAGTGATGAGCATATTATCAACATACAGAAGAAGCAATGTCCTACCCTGAGATGAGACATGGACAAAAACAACAGTATCATGGGAATTGACAGTGAACCCGACATCAGTAATCACTAAGGTAAAATGCGCAAACCAAACACGGTGAGCCTGTTTGAGGCCATAAAGAGCATGACGAAGACGACAAACGTGCCTATCTGGAACAGAATACCTAGGTGGTGGCTGCATGTAGACCTCCTTATACAAAATACCATTAAGAAAGATATTCTTAACATCCAGTGAGAGATAGACCACCGGCAAACAGAAGCAGCAGCAACAAGAGTGCGAACAGTGGTCATATGGTGGTCTTTCGCTTCAGCGTCAGTTGGAGACGCTTCGCCACGAGGATTCCTCCGTCGATGACTTCTTTTGAGCTCTGGCCAGTCTTTGGCACTAGCTGGACGAACTAGCTTCTCTGCTCTGTGAGGTGTGTCATCAAGTGCAGAAGGCAGATTGTGATCGCCCTCACCTTTATGACTTCGTTTGTCGTCTTCGCCCAGAGTTTGAGCCTATCCGGCTAGAGTTTGAGCCAACTGCTGAGCCGCTCACCATAACCGATAGTCACCAAGGCTATTTCGATGCTTCGTACTGAGGAGCTTCGCTGCGGGTTAGCATCACAGTTTGTTCTGACCGTGCTTGCTATCTCTTCTTCTTTGATTACACCAATGGTTTTTGCTTCGACTACAGTCCCTCCTCAGGTGTCTGTTTCTGCTCCTGTTTTTGTACCAACTAGGGTTCAGTGCAATTATTGTAAAAACTTCGGGCATGACTACCAGCGTTGTGCGGTGTGAAAAAAGCAGAACAAGACGTGTGGGGCTGGACGATCCATAGGGGGCAGGGAGGCCCTTCCTCGATGGGAGGACAGACCAATGGGCAATATATGTTATGAATATTGTACATATATTCAAGAGGGCCCAATGGGCAATATATATAGGGAGTACAAGAGAGTACCATATACAGATAAGGAAATACAAAAGGAGTCCTGTTCTAACAATACTCACAAAGCCGATGGCAATCAAAGCCACCGAGAAGAACCGAGCAAGGCACGCCTAATGACATTGTCTCAGAAAACCAATTACCTCGTTGTGCCACGAATACCAGACAAGGTTGACGAAAATACAATACCAATCTTCGTAATTTAGGACACACCGAAAGATGAAGCCGAGGTATAGGAGATGCCGCACAAAACCACTGAAGATGCACTGGCCGAGTACACCCTAGAGCACCAAGAAACCGAAGGAACCAAAGCCCTCTTCCTCCTCAAGATCATTCTAGAGCCGACCAATACAAGCACCGATACCACACCGAAAATCCCATAAAGGATGAGGCGAAAGGGGCAACTAGCGGGATGGCACAAAAAGAGATCTAGAGCTCACAATCGACGATGTAGGATCAACTATGGTGGTGCACATGCTCCAAATCCCTCCAAAATTGAAGCCAAAATCGATGAGGAAGAAGAAGATTCAAAAGGGGAAAATCATTTGTTTTTTGGTGTCGAAAAAGATGAGAAGGGGCGACCTTTTCAAGAGGAGAACTAGTGCGCCCGACGCGGTGGCGATGAACGGCCGGCTCCAAAAAGCTCGGGCTAGCCCGCACCTCCTACGCCGCGCACACTCGCACGAGCTCCAGCTGAATGCATTGCCAAGCGAGATTGAGTTGGAAACAAAGTCTCCTACCTTATCTCTTTATATCTCCAACCAACATATGAGCCCCACTTCCTAATTTCTTTTCCTTTTCTATTTATTCTTTTCTCAAAATGAGAAATTCCTAAATAGCCCTCACAAAAAAAACACTCTGCTCGCCGCCACTAGCTGACATACCTATGATTCAGGCATGTCGCTCTGTCGTTTCACTGCTGCTCAGTGCTCACCACTAGGTCAGTACCGGTCAGAGAAATCTAGAGTTGGGACACCTATTTTTTTAAAAAAACTCCTTCTTTTTATATATATTTTTGCGAGGATTCCTTTTTATATTATTACACTAAAATAAATTGAAATACCCGAGCCTCCTCAATCGATCGAAATTCAATTAATCATAAAAGGTTCCATCTACGGACTGACATAATCCAAGGAGCTAGAGGCGATCGAGTGGACAAGCTAGCTAGGAAGAACGAACTAGCGACTTGCGAGATTATTAAGCATGCAGGTTTCACCCGCGGGCCGGCGGAGTCAATCTGAACTCTGTAAATAAGCTTTGTCCGGACCCGTTTGTTCTCTGCACCCAAAAATTACCGCCTCCTTGGTCCGGTCGGTAACCAAACAAATTCACCGCCGCTCGCGCGCGGGTCAGTCTGAACCCGGTTGCAAAGCTTGGCAGGACGCGCTTGTTTAGTTGTTTTGTAGTGACCAAACAAAAGGATTCGTTTGTCTCGTTCGCCACAGGGGACCAAACAAAAGGATTCATCTGTCTCGTTTGCCACAGGGGACAAGACGATCGACGACCTTGTTTCACACCCAACAGTGACCCCACGCGCGACTAAAATTTCAGCACAATTCACAGCGTTGCAAGTGTATCGGTTGTGTCATTTGTGTGTGTTGTGTGTGTGAGTGTGGCTTCGGGAACCGCAGCTAGCGATCGGTGTTTTTGACGTTGGGCCGACACACAGTCAGATGTGCGCAGTCGCCGCAAAGTTTTCAACGTTGTGGCAATCAAAACATTCAGCTTTCTCGGTTTAGTCTTGCAACCCCACGAGGCCAACGTGGACTTCCACGCTCACTCGCTCGCAACCTTTGCTTTTAGGAGTGAAGACGCACACGCCACACCGTCAACTGGCTGCCGCCGCGGCTAGCTAGCTTTATCGCGTGAGCGAAGACTGAAGAATCTAACTTGTTACTATAATAATAATAATAATAATAATAATAATAATAATACTCTAACGTGCGTGGAAAACTCGGATGAAGATTGCTCTTAGGGTTGCCCTATGCTCTAGAGTAAGTACAGTTTGCAGACTTAGATTCTCACTAGATCTTCTGTTTACTCCTATTTTATAACCTTAATAGCCTTCTTTTGGTTTTTTAGTTCAGTAAGTCAAGAAAGTAAATAAAAAAAGCTATAGAATTGGAAATCGAGGACACTGGATCTGGAAGGTTCCTACCAAGAATAAAAGCCAAAAGTAGTGGCATGGATGCTTATGTGCATGCATTAACAATGTGCGCATGCATTAATAATATAGAGTGCACCCATGTTTGTTATTGGAGTTTGAAAGTGACCATAGATGTTAGTAGAAAGTAAGTTATATATATGCATACATTTCTAATAATGCAATTCCACTTAAAAAATAAATAGATCAATTCCTTATATGACATTGAATATTTGTATAATCCCTTGATGACTCACTGGTAAGGTGGGTTCGGTGCTGCTGCTTTGGTTGCTTGCAATAGATGATGCATGAATGGGAAGCATGTTGATGCAAAAAGGTGAGACTAACTAGAGTAAGAAAAGTGATAGATGAGAGTAAAGGAGAGATAATCGAATCTAATCACATGATTAATTAAGCAAGGGACGATGACAAAAGTATTATGTTGGATGAGATTAAGGCAGATCTCAGAAGATTTAAAAACATATTCTTCTCGAGCTGATCACCACATATATTGAATCTTTGTGTTTAAGTAAAATTCAACGTATCTAAAACTTCAATTAAACATTAATCTTTTCATCTCGCTTCATACATCCAACATCTATTTCCATCTTCTATCCATATTCCATACAAGTAATGTCATCTTGACTTGCCCATATCACATCGTTTTTAACCAACAATATTATTGATCATGATGCACACCAACTATTAATTCTAGCTCCTCATAAAATAATGTCTACCGCCAAACATTTGAGCTTCTCGATCCATCGAGTTGGCTAACTACACCGATGTACGTTTGGTACAGTTGACCCATGTATGGACACAATATCGAAAGCAAATGATGTTACAACAGCACCTCTAATCTAAATGTCACTTTTTTAGATAAGAAAATTTGTCACTGTTGACTTTTATGGTATCCAAAATACAACTTTCACCTCTAACTTTTACTGTAATTAAGTATATAGAATTACAAGACTATATAATATATGAAAGTGATCTTGATAACAACTCCACCGGCCGATGTTGTTTTCATGTAGCCGATCAGAATACCTGTAAGTATGTTAGTGATCAAAGATAAAAAAAAAGTTACTCAACCATTTATTCTGCATCAGAAAATATTGTTTGTTATGCTCTCTCTATGTGCGTGTATATTCATTTATTTTCAACAATGTGTTCGATTTCCACGACGCCTATCCTAGGGATCGAACGATGGTGCGCATAATCTCACGCTCTGTATAATTTTTTAGAGAGTACAAGGCATATGCACACCCCACTCACACCACACGCGTGCACGTCCTCTATTACACACGCTGGAAGTTTTGGAGACACTAAAACCTTACAGAGCGTGAACACACGCTTTCTCACTAAACACGCACACATATATATCTAAATTATTTGATGACACACGCCAGATTCGATCCCAGAGATCGAACCCCGGTGGGCCACGTGCTGTCCATCAACGCCAGCCACCCGAGCGTTTCTCAGCGCTCCGTATCGTTGACTAGCAGGAACCCATTCCTATCTCTACCCGTGGCTTGTTCAAGAGAGCCATCAAGCCTCGAGTTACACGTTGGGCGCTCTGATCACCACGCATACGAAACTCGGATCGGATCAAAGTCCAACTAGGATTGACTGTAATTTGTGTGGTCTCGGCTAGCTTTTCCCCCTTGCTGTTGGCTGCAGGTCGGACACTTTGAAACCTGCGCTTGTCCACACCAGTCAAGGGCCCAGGTCAACAGAGCCACATGCCTGTATGGGCGTTTGACTTGTCGTGTTTCAACCGCTGTAGGTGCTGGCTGGCTGGGCTGGCTGGGCCTTACCTCTTGCAGTGGACGGGCCGGGCCGGACGGTAAGCCTTTAGTAAACGGATCCGTAAGTATTAACTTAGTACTAATATATTTGATACTAATGGTTTGATCCTGGATTCTGTCTTTCACAACATGGTACTTAATGTCAATGTGTTTGACAGTACTACTTAACTTGTTGTTACTCGCATAAAATACTGCGGGTTCGTTATCGCAGTATAAGATGAGTGGTTTTGAGATGCTGTCTACCACTCTAAGTCTCGGGATAAAGTTCTCAAGCCACACAGTCTGCCCGGTAGCCTCATAACATATCACAAACTCAGTTTGCATCATTGAAGATGCTGTAAGGGTTTGTTTAGAGCTTTTCAACGAGATAGCTCCCCCAGCGAGTGTGAAGATATAACCTGACGTGGATTTCTTAGTATCAACATATCCCGTAAAATCTAAATCTGAATAACCAACAACTTCAAGATTATCAGAATTCTTATATGTGAGCATGAAATGCTTACTAACTTGCATATAGCGCAAGGCTTTCTCAACGACCTTCCAGTGGTTTGGTCCTAGATTTGACTGATATCTACCAAGCATCCCAGTTACAAAAGCTAAATTAAGGTGCATGCATACTTGAGCATACATAATGCTTCCGACAGCTAAAGCATAAGGAACCGACTTCATCTAATTAGTTTCATATTGGTTCCTTGGACATTGAAATGTCCCAAACTTATTGCCCTTAATAATAGGAGCAGGTGAGCCAGAGCACTTATGCATATTATATCTCTTCAGCACTCTGTCAATGTATGCCTTCTGAGATAAACCTAATACTCCTTTGGACCTATCTCAGTAAATCTCAATGCCAAGAATGTAAGAGGCATCACCAAGATCCTTCATACCAAAATTATATGACAGAAATCTCTTGGTCTCAAACAGCATATCCTTATCACTGCTAGCCAATAAGATGTCATCCACATAAAGTACTAACATAGTGAATTTACTCCTCTTGAACTTAACATATATGCAGTTATCAACTTCATTTTCCTTAAATCCAAAATTCCTTATGATTTTATCGAATTTGAGGTACCACTGTCTCGACGCTTGCTTTAAGCCATAAATCGATTTCTTAAGTCGACATCCCATATGTTCCTTTCCTTCCATGACAAAACTTTCTAGTTAAGCCATGTAAATGTTTTCTTGCAAGTCGCCATTACGGAATGACGTCTTAACATCCATCTGATGTAGCTCTAAATCATAATGAGTTATAAGTGCCATAACGATTCTGAATGAATCTTCAGTTGAGACAGGAGAAAAAATGTCATTATAGTCAAGCCTTGCTTTGAATCTTTCGACATTTCTCTTAGAGTCATGCTTGGTTTTATAGACCCATTTACAGCCTACTGTTTTGACTTCGTCAGGAATTTCTACTAAGTCCCATACATCATTAGTGCTCATAGACTTTAATTCATCCTTCATGGCATCAAGCCACTTAGGAGAATGTTCCCTCATCATAGCCTCCTTATAAGAGGTGGGATCATCTACCTTCCTTATATCATTAATATCCTCATTCATATAAACAATATAATCATTTGGGATGGCAGATCTTCTCCCCCGATGTGATCTTCTAATAGGTTCATCAGCTATTACAGGAGACTGTTGAGGCTCATTATTAGGTGCAACATTAGGAATTTCAGAGACCTCAACAGTGGGTGCAACAATAGTATTCTGTACTAGAGGTGCAATCACCTAAAGGTACAGGAATAAAGGTCTCTAGGATCAGTGGTGAAGGAACATAAACCCGCTACTCCTCAACATCTATTTTTTTGGGCTCCAGATCCTCGTCATTCTCTAATAACACAACGTGTCTTGTTTCTACAAACTTAGTTATCCTATCAGAACAGTAAAATCGATACCTTTTGGATCTCTCAGGGTACCCAATAAAATAACAACTTACTGTTTTAGGATCTAATTTCCTAATATGTGGATTAAATATCTTAGCTTCAGCACGACAACTCCACACTCATAAATATTTTAAACTCGGTTTCCTCCTAGTCCATAATTCATAAGGTGTCTTAGGCACTGATTTACTGGGAACCCGATTAAGAATATGTGTGACTGTCTTTAGTGCTTCTATCCACAAACCAGTTAGTAGACTAGAATAACTAAGCATGCTCCGTACCATATCTATAAGTGTACGATTGCGTCTCTCAGCTACCCCATTCTGCTGAGGTTCACCTGGTGTAGAATACTGGAAAAGAATGCCATTTTCCTGAATGAACTTAGCCAAAGGGCCAGGAATTTGCCCATAAGATCCCCCACGATCTCCCATAATATTCTTAGGTTATGCTCCCCCACGATCCGATCTTACCACTTTAATTCTTAGGTTATGCTGATTTTCAACTTCAGCCTTAAATATTTTAAATTTGTTAAGTGATTCAGATCGGTCTTCAATGAAAAAGATATAACAATAATAGGAGAAATCATCAGTGAATGTGATGAAGGAATCCAAACCATCTACTGATGTCACAGGAAAAGGACCACAAATATCAGTATAAATTAATTCTAAGAGTCCTGTGCTGCGAGTGACTCCCTTCTTTATTTGCTTTACATATTTTCCTTTAATGCCACTACTATAGAAAACCTCATCACAGACGGTTCGAATCGACATCACGAGCGGTTTTCGCCAACCGCTCGTGTTTTTTACGCCTGTCATCACAGACGGTTTACAAACTGTCTGTGAAAAAGCTATCACAGACGGTTCTTAACACGAACCGTCTGTGATACTTACTATCACAGACGGTTCTGAAGTCTTATTCAGAACCGTCTGAGATAGTCTATTTTTACAGACGGTTAGAACCGTCTGTGATAGTAAGTATCACAGACGGTTCGTGTTAAGAATCGTTTGTGATAGTTTTTTCTACTGCAAAAAAAAAATTCGGATTTTGAACCAAACCAATCAATTGTTGGTCATGCAAAGAATCATTGGCTAGTTCTTTGTGCATCGAATTCTACCTGTGGCTAGAAAGCCTCCATACATTGTTCTTTTACAAGATTGTCACAACAACAAAAAACATATAACAAAGTAGGAATCTCTTGAAAAGGAGCAAGAGAAGAAGAACATGGAACCCAGCCCGAACCAGAGTGCTGATTTTGTGATGTTCTTCCACATCAACAATTCGACGATCCTTTCAGAGAGACCTTCCCACCCAGTCTGCTCCACAACGGCAGTTCCTATGATTCAAAACAAGAACAATTAGAAAGGAATGGATAGAAAAATTGCACATGCAAGAAGAACAAGGGAACAAGAACCAATAAGATATTAGTTTCGCATACCGTGAGTGGCATCGGTATGAGATGGAACCAAAGCCAAGCTCATGTCCTCCTCCTTCTCCGCGACCACCACCTTGTCTCGGCCACCGCCGCAATAGCAGACTTTGGCGTCACCCTCGTGGACTTCCTCCTCGGCACCCTCCTAACGGCGTCCTCCTTAGTCTCGATCTCCTTCTCCAGGGTTCAATATATAAGGACAGCGCCAAAACATTTTGCTTCCCGCGTCGCGTGTTCAAAATTTTTGAACTCCCGCGCTGCGAATCACAGACGATTTCATACAAAAACCATCTATGATGACATATCACAGACTGTTCGTATCATGAACCGTCTGTGATAAGTGCCTCATCACAGACGGTTCTTAATACTAACCGTCTGTGATAAGTATCTCATCACAGACGGTTTGTATTAAGAACCGTTTGTGACTTGGATTTTACCATAGCTTGAAATTTCTTCCTTTTCTATTTATTCTTTTCCCAAAATGAGAAATTCCTAAATAGCCCTCACAAAAAAAACACTCTGCTCGCCGCCACTAGTTGACATACCTATGATTCAGGCATGTCGCTCTGCCGTTTCACTGCTGCTCAGTGCTCACCACTAGGTCAGTACCAGTCAGAGAAATCTAGAGTTGGGCCACCTATTTTTTTTTATAAAAAAAACTCCTTCTTTTTATATATATTTTTGCGAGGATTCCTTTTTATATTATTACACTAAAATAAATTGAAATACCCAAGCCTCCTCGATCAATCGGAATTAAATTACTCATAAAAGGTTCCATCTACGGACTGTCATAATCCAAGGAGCTAGAGGCGATCGAGTGGACAAGCTAGCTAGGAAGAACGAACTAGCGACTTGCGAGATTATTAAGTATGCAGGTTTCACCCGCGGGCCGACGAGTCAATCTGAACTCCGTAAATAACCTTTGTCCGGACCCGTTTGTTCTCTGCACCCAAAAATTACCGCCTCCTTGGTCCGGCCGGTAACCAAACTGTCGGGACCCAAAATTACGATTCTGGAACCCTTTGTGTATAATGCACTAGTCCAGGATCACGCTAGTGCACACAGTGTCAACATAGGTGAATATCAATCCACACAAATGATAAATAAAGTAAACGATTAGTTTGAATAATAAATAAGGGTGTTGACCTTATGGTCGAGTTTACACTTAATAAGCCACGCAGGGCTAACAGAGAATAAAATAGCAGCGGAACAGAAATAACTTCAGCGTAGATCCCATCAATTCACCACAAGCAACCGACTAGGATCCAGACCTTAACGATCAGCAACCTTCGGCGAACTCCTCCTCGAAAGCAGGCGTAGACTCCTCTTCTGTAGGTTTGGGTGCAAGTTTTACAATAAGCGTGAGTACACGACCGTACTCGCAAATCATACCACAGAATGCAATTTATAAATGCAGGCTTATTCCAAAAGAAAATGCTTCTGTGGTTCTTTTGCATAAAGACAACATTTGCAATTGAATACAAATAATAGATTGAAATACGGTTCACAACAAATAGACAATATTAATTTAACAGTTATTTTCCACAAAGACACAAAGCTAACAGATTATTTCACATAGTCACATGACTTAGATCACATAGCTCCCATCCCAAACATTTTATGAAAACTACCCCTCGTGTGAAATCCCCGAGCATGTCCATGACCTCGGACGCGGCTATTCGAATAGATTGATTTAACACTCTGCAGAGGTTGTACACTTTACCCACAAGATACAACTAGTGTAGCTAGCACTAATCGTAACAAAACAGTTCGGAAACTTCATCTCAAACATTGACATTCCCGATGTGCTTTCCCGCTAGACCAGCTCACAGAGAATACTAGTCTAACACATACCGCTGGACAGGGATGTGGCGAACCGTCCCGCGATGCAACCACCAAGTAGTTACACCTCCACCCTGTCACAAAGCCTAACCTATCCACCTGAACATCAATGATGAGAATCCATAACTTACTAAGTTAGTCCCATCCCATCAGGCATGTGGTCATACAGTAAGGCTCAGTTCAATGGCGCACAAAGTTAAGTCCTTAATTGACCAAGGCAAGACTTCCATTTTCTAACTATGTCACAACGATTATCAAGCCCGTTCACAAAGTACACCATATCACAAAGTATCCATCACTTGCCTCAGACTAAATCCTTTCCCACCCAGTTGGTTTTAGTGCAACACATGCTATCACGAAGTAATAATACATAACACACAGTTTTACACAAAGTTCCATAGTCACTTAGTCAAATTTAATATTTGCAACTTACATGAGATGTGAGACTCGTAGCATAGCTAAGCAATTGTACTCGCATCTAACCAACCCACATTGGTGCTACAGTATTACCAACTGATAAACCAATCTAGGGTGACAAGGTATTATGACATACAAGCCAAGGTGGTATTAACAAATTGGATAATAACTATACCCAAAAGTATTTAAATAAATAATTAAAATAGAATGCAATACTTGAAACAAAGTAGTTTAAAACTGGGTTCAAGATGATCAAAGATATGACTTGCCTTGGAAAAGGTCTATGTACTGATCTTGCTCTTGGGGTGCTCCTTCTTCTCCAAAATTCCCCGACGAGTCGACGTCTACTCGCAAACGAAACAAATAAACAAAACAAATAAATAACAGAGGAAAAACAAGCTACAAAAATTAAATAAAAATATTAGATAAATAGATCTCGAATTTAGATAAATTTTGGAATTTGAATGGGCTCAATCGGAGTTCGGATGCAAAAGTTATGGGCTCTGGAAGTTTAAATCTAAAAGAAAAACCCTAAATTGGATTTTCTAGAATTTCCGAATTATTTCTTAACAGAAAAATCGGATTATTGCGCAAGCATGATATCAGCAAGGAATTTCGGGAATTAAAAAAATAAAAGAAATTACAGACATGTGGGACCCACATGTCAGTCTCAAGGCTCACGGTAGACCAAGTCTACCGAGCCTCGGGACTCAGGATCCGGTGGACCGAGCCACGCGGTGCTGACGCGGCACCGACGTGGATGCCACGCAGGTGACACGCAGCTGCTACGGTGACGCAGCGCCGAGTGGCGGTGGCGGCGGCGCGACGCGACTGGCGAGCGGCGGCGCTCGGATCCCGACGGCAACGGCGAACGGCGGGCTTCACGCGCGTGAGTGGTACCGGCGCGTAGAGGCGCTATTGCGAACCTCTGGTGCAACTCGGGTGGTCAAGGTCGACGAGACAATGGCGGCGAGGGTTGAGGCGAGTCGCCGGTCTTGTCGGACGGGAGCTCCGGTGAGGTTCCGATGACAGCGAAGGCTCCTGGAGGTAGCCCTGGTGATACTGAACCCGGTGGTGCAGACCATGAGGGCAGAGCGACGTCGGCGGCGGTGCAAAACGGAGGAAAAGACTGGCGGCGAAAAACCCTAAATCTCCGATTGCGGCGGCGCTAGGGCTCGGGAGGAGGTGAGGGTGGCGGCTCTGGGTTGCGGTTGAGAAGGCGAACCCGGGGGTCCTATTTATAGGTCCGGAGGGCTAGGCGGCGTCTGTGCGAGTAACCTAAAAGAGTTCGAGATGAGCTCGTGGGAAAAACGGAGTTAGAAACGAAATCGGGATAAGATTTTGATCCAGGAAGATACGGGGAGATAAAGAATGAGATTCTACGCGTTTTCTAGAATGGGTTATGTTGAAATCTCGCGTTGTCGTACGGACTCGGAGGTCGGCAATGGCGGACGGGCGCGGCCGTTTGCGAAGACGATGCCGGGCGCGAGGAGGACAACGAGGGCGTGGGGCCCACACGTCAGCGGCACGGAGGCGGGCGCGCGCGAGAGTCGGGCTTCGTGTGGAGATGGGCCGAAATAGAGAAGAAATGGGCCGGAGGAAAGGAATTCGGCCCAAAGCATTTTCTGAGATGTTAAATAGATTTTTCATTTTAGAAAATACTAGAAATTCAAATAAGCAATAGAAAATAGCAAATGAACTCAGAAAAATTCTAGAAAATTCTAGAAAATATAACTGAGCACATAGAACCCAAATAAAATAGTTTTGGTTATGATTCATGTTGGGATTATTCACATTAAATATTTTTGATTGCAAAGTTCAATATTAAGCTTTTGAATTAAATTCATATAAAACCAAATGATGACATTTTTCCCTACTAACTATTAAAAGATTTTTAAACTCAGAAAATTGGGATGTTACACAAACAAATTCACACACTTGCTACAAGTTAGTCCGAACCCGTTTCTACCGCACGCACAAGTTAGTCCGAACCGGTTGCAAAGCTTGGCAGGACGCGCTTGTTTAGTTGTTTTGTAGTGACCAAACAAAAGGATTCGTTTGTCTCGTTCGCCACAGGGGACCAAACAAAAGGATTCGTCTGTCTCGTTCGCCACAGGGGACCAAACAAAAGGATTCATCTGTCTCGTTCGCCACAGGGGACAAGACGATCGATGACCTTGTTTCACACCCGACAGCGACCCCACGCGCGACTAAAATTTCAGCAGAATTCACAACGTTGCAAGCGTATCGGTTGTGTCATTTGTGTGTGTTGTGTGTGTGAGTGTGGCTCCGAGAACCGCAGCTAGCGATCGGTGTTTTTGATGTTGCGCCGACACACAGTCAGATGTGCGCAGTCGCAGCAAAGTTTTCAACGTTGTGGCAATCAAAACGTTCAGCTTTCTCGGTTTAGTCTTGCAACCCCACGAGGCCAACGTGGACTTCCACGCTCGCTCGCTCGCAACCTTCGCTTTTAGGAGTGAAGACGCACACGCCGCACCGTCAACTGGCCGCTGCCGCAGCTAGCTAGCTTTATCGAGTGAGCGAAGACTGAAGAATCTAACTTGTTACTATAATAATAATAATAATAATAATAATAATAATAATAATAATAATAAGTATCTAACGTGCGTGGAAAACTCGGATGAAGATTGCTCTTGGGGTTGCCCTATGCTCTAGAGTAAGTACAGTTTGCAGACTTATATTCTCACTAGATCTTGTGTTTACTCCTATTTTATAACCTTAATAGCCTTCTTTTGTTTCTTTAGTTCAGTAAGTCAAGAAAGTAAATAAAAAAGCTATAGAATTGGAAATCGAGGACACTGGATCTGGAAGGTTCCTACCAAGAATAAAAGCCAAAAGGAGTGGCATGGATGCTTATGTGCATGCATTAACAATGTGCGCATGCATTAATAATATAGAGTGCACCCATGTTTGTTATTGGAGTTTGAAAGTGACCATAGATGTTAGTAGAAAGTAAGTTATATATATGGACACATTTCTAATAATGCAATTCCACTTAAAAAATAAATAGATCAATTCCTTATATGACATTGAATATTTGTATAATCCCTTGCTGACTCACTAGTATGGTGGGTTCGGGTCCACATGTCAATGAGGTAATTAGTGACATATGATTGGATTAAACAACACGCAATTGCCACAAACTATCACCAGTACAAGGTGGCTACTGGCATGGTACCCTATTAGGTCTGTCTTGTGACTAATGGCCACACTTCGAGTCCCACTATCTACATATTATGTGGGTTTTCCGTGGATTTTGCAATGATCTCTCAGGTGCTGAGCCTTAACGATGACTATGAAAGCCAATTACACGATTGCCAAAAAAAAAAAAACATCACCAACATTTGCAGACATAAATATGAGCTTGATGACGGCGAACTCAAATATACTGTTACAAACTTCAAAGGTAGATGGTTAATTATGTACTCAATTGTGAACATTTTTCTCTCTTGTCCAAAAAGAATGCCATTTTTTTAATTTGTGGTCTCTAATGTGCAATTGCTATTGGTTGTTCGGTTATTAAAAAAAGAAAAATCATAATTGAAATTCAAAACAAATTTATCTAGTAATATGGGATATTTTGCAAATACGGTTGAGTTTTATATTAAAATTTTGCATAGATATTGTTGGACCCGGGTTTAGAATACCCGAAGCCATCGTGTGTACCGTACTATTCCTATGATCAATGGCTAGTACATACAACTCCAACATTGATATCACATCCATATATACAAAAGTAAAAAAACAAAATGAGTACATAACTTAAGCGATTACAATATTTACATCACAAGAGCCAACCGGCCAAATAAAAGTGTAAAGCATCAAAGTAACAAAAGTAACATAATGCAGCGAAAAGTATGGTAGATAAACCAAAAGAGTCCAGCGGTATGCCCATTTGATCCCGCAAGCAACTGACTAGAGACAAGTCCTAACAAGTCTGTCACTGAACCCACCGGTTCCGGGTGCAAAGAAAATATCGTCTAGCGTAGGCTCGTCCTCATACTCTGAATAATAATTTAAGCAAGGTTGAGTACAATGCATACTCAGCAAGACTTGTAGTATATCACAAAATTTATATAAATGTAAGGCTAACAAGAGATGAGGCTCTACGCTATAAGTTGTTTTCAGCATTAAGCAGATTTTATTTGCAATACCAATATGTAGTATTTTGCAACATAACTTTTAAGAGTTGTTAAAATAGGTAAAGGACAGTAAGTAAGTAATTGAATGAATAACAACAACAACAACTCGCAACCCTTCTCGGCTGCATGCAATGTTTTATTTTTAGCCATAGGCATGGCACTCAACTCAAATATAAACCAACAAAATATTTTTCATGTTTACCAACGAAACTGTTTTTATGAAACTCAAGACTATACTCAGCAATACTACACTTAACACGCTCATCACCGCGAGCATAGCTATTTAAATAGATTTACACTCTGCAGAGGGGCACAACTTTACCCACATCACACGAATTCTCTAGTTTGTTTGGCATCCATCGATACCACTGCTCACTACCTTCGGTAAGCAGTCTAGAGCACGTGTCGAAGTCTTTACATCATCTAGTCCTACCCTTGTACTAGCCCAGCGAATGAACACCCTCACTTCACCCGGGTACACCCCCGTCTCGGTGAGGCATTCGCAGTTGTATCGGCAAGCTTTGTGTCCAACGCCTCAGTGAAGGGAGCCTTCTTTTCCCCTCCCAAACCCCTCATCTCCCTCCTGGCTTCCAATCCCCTTACCTTTCCCTCCGGCGACGGCTGAGCTCGCCGCCGCCACCTTGGTCTCGCTCAGACTTGCGCTTTATACATGTCGTATGCCGCTGCCTGTGTTGTTCTTGTCCCTGTCCACTGCCGTCGTCGATTAGCCATCCCTGCTCTATGTCCAGATCCGGTCGATCTGGCCGCCGTCGCCCGGTTGCGCTCGTCGTCATGACCGGATCTGGCCGCCGTCACCCGATCGCGCTTGTCGTCGTCCTCCGCCTCGGCCTCCTTCCTCAACGGCCATGGCGCTGCCTTGGCCTCCTTCCTCGCCGGCTATGGACTGTGCCGTGCCGGCCACTAGGTCGGGGTGCCGACCCAAGCACGACACAGTTGTTGTCATGTCTGGGCTGGTGTACCAGTCCCGTGCCGTGCCTGGCCATTTGGACCCCTCTACTCGTGAGAAGATTAATTGGTAACAGTATGTGCTTGGCAGTACAAAAAAATGCCAATTCGAATGAAACATCGTGTATACATCGTTGGTTTGATGCAATCCGTTGACGTGGTCTCAACGGTCTACTGCTGCAGCGGCAGCATGCATGCGTTTGTAGCGTAGCGCGCAGCCGACTTTCAATTTCTACCCTACTTCCTTTTTACCGTCTGAACACAAAGCCTCGATCGATACGTACGTATCGCTTTGTGGGGTATACTACCGAGTCAAAATACATGCAGTATACTGGCCACCGTACGTACATACGTATGCAAGTATGCCACTGTAGCGCTGGCCTCTCTATAAATAGCCGCGCGTTGTGTAAGCTTAACCACATGCAAAGCAAAGAGCTAGCTATACCTGCTCACTGCTACACATATAACCTAGCTTGCTCTCTCTGTCTAGCCACTACTCGAGTTGTGATCTCTCTCTCGTCGAGGGATGGAGGACGGCAAGAGGGAGACGGGCACCAAGTACCGCGGCGTGAGGAAGCGGCCGTGGGGCAAGTTCGCCGCCGAGATCCGCGACCCGGAGCGCGGCGGCGCGCGCGTCTGGCTCGGCACGTTCGACACGGCCGAGGAGGCCGCGCGGGCGTACGACCGCGCGGCATTCGCGCAGAGGGGCGCCACCGCCGTGCTCAACTTCCCCGGCGAGGCCGGCAGGGCCTCCGGCTCGTCGTCGTCCGCGCCGGGCGGCTCGGCCGGTAGGGGCAGGGGCCGCGGGGACACCGAGAAGATCGAGTTCGAGTACCTTGACGACAAGCTCCTCGACGAGCTCCTCGCCGACGACAAGAACGGTGGTAAATGAGAGGCATGCGCGCATGCCTCGCTTGTTCTTGCATGCACGTATGCATGCAGAGAAGAAATGACCTACACAAATACATACATACGTACATGAACCATGCACATGCATATCTAAGATATATATCTTAAAACAAATATATACACAGCCATTATAAGAACAGTGCACTACATAACATTGTTCATGAATTTGCATCTATAAATGCATACATATACAGGCGCACCACCTGATGATCAGTTGATCATAGTATATATACAATAAGGTGCTTTTGGTTTGGTGCCCTACAAACAAAAGCCACGTTGGACGCGCACAGTACGTACGCGTGTGTGATGAACGTCTACAGTACAAGATCGCAAGGTCACAGCAGTACGTATATATACATACATATATACATGCATACATACGTACAGGAGTGTTGGGTAGGTGTAGGGTTATGCAGATGGCCATTGTGTCTACCTCGAATGGAATCGATCTGCGGATCACATCGTTAGTCCGCGCCAATGTAATAATGTTATCAATGTGGCAATGGCAGAACCAACATTTCTGGTAATTGATGTTCTCTTGGAATTATAGTAGTACCATCCATCCGTCGATCATGCATGAACCGTAATATTCTTTTGCTTAATCTCTTCGAACTTGTATGGTTCACGTACTCATTGCACCAAGCTAGTAGAGCTTTAATCTTTCTTTATACATATTGGTGGTGTTTGGTTGCATGTATCTGCTCCACTCTAGTATTCCCATGTGTGATGTGTTCGGTGCTGCTGCTTTGCTTGCTTGGAATAGACGATGCATGAATGGGAAGCATGTCGATGCAAAAAGGTGAGACTAACCAGAGTAAGAAAAGTGATAGATGAGAGTAAAGGAGAGATAATCGAATCTAATCACATGGTTAATTAAGCAAGGAACGAGGACAAAAGTATTTTGTTGGATGAGATTAAGGCAGATCTCAGAAGATTGAAAAACATATTCTTCTCGAGCTGATCACCTCATATATTGAATCTTTGTGTTTTAAGTGAAATTCAACGTATCTAAAGCTTCAATTAAATATTATTCTTTTCATCTCGCTTCGTACATCCCACATCTATTTCCATCATCTATCCATATTCCATACAAGTAATGCCATCTTGAATCGCCCATATCACATCATTTTTAACCAACAATATTATTGATCATCATGCACACCAACTATTAATTCTAGCTCTTCTCATAAAACCATCTCTACCGCCAAACATTTGAGCCTCTCGATCCATCGAGTTGGCTAACTACACCAATGTTCGTTTGGTACAGTTGACCCATGTATGGACACAATATCGAAAGCAAATGATGTTACAGCAGCACCTCCAATCTAAATGTCACTTTTTTAGATAAGAAAATTTGTCACTGTTGACTTTGACAGTATCCAAAATGCAACTTTCACCTCTAACTTTTACTGTAATTAAGTATATAGAATTACAAGACTCTATAATATATGAAAGTGATTTTGATAACAACTCCACCGGCCAATGTTGTTTTCATGTAGGCGATGAGAATACCTATAAATATGTTAGTGATCAAAGATAAAAAAAAAAGATACTCAACCATTTAAAAAAAAGATACTCAACCATTTATTCTCCATCAGAAAATATTGTGTTCGATTTCCACCGACGCCTATCCTAGGGATTGAACGATGGTGCGCACAATCTCGCGCACTGTATAATTTTTTTAGAGGGTACAAGGTAGATGTACACCCCACTCATACCACCACACGCGCACACACACGTGCGCATCCCTATTACACATGTTGAAAGTTTTGCGGAGGCACCAAAATCTAACGGAACGTAAACACACGTTTTCTCACTAAACACGCACACACGTGTATACCTAAATTATTTGGTAACACATGCCAGATTCGATCCTAGAGATCGAACCCCGGCGGACCACGTGCTCTTCGTCAACGACAGCCACCCGAGCGTTTCTCAGCGCTCTGTATGATTGACTAGCGGGAACTCATTCCTATCTCTACCCCTGGCTTGTTCAAAAGATCCATCAAGCCTCGAGTTACACGTTGGGCGCTCTGATCACCACGCATACGAAACTCGGATCGGATCGGATCAAAGTCCAACTAGGGTTGACTGTAATTTGTGTGGTCTCGGCTAGCTTTTCCCCCGGCTGCTGGCTGCAGGTCGGACACTTTGAAATCCGCGCGCGTGCACACCAGTCAAGGGACCAGGTCAGCAGAGCCACATGCCTGTATGGGCGTTTGACTTGTTGTGTTTCAACCGCGGGGACAGCCAGTGGCCACGTGAGCAACCGCTTCTGCTGTTGGTGCTGGCTGGGCCTTATCTCTTGCAGAGGCCGGGCCGGGCGGCTTGCCAGATAGACGGGCCTCCTGAGAAAGCGGAATGGGCAGTGCTGACGCTTTTAGCACGTGCCATATTATGCACACGCACGTATTGGTTGTACACGATGGGGTTAGGGCGTGTATAATGATGGTATAGCACGTCCATTGGTTGTTGTGATGATACCGGATTGTAGACAACACACAATCTTTAATGCTCCTGCGATGGAGCAAGAATATTATCTCTCTTCATTCTCTTTCATCCACATCACAAAAAATCCTATGTGGTAAATGCTATAGACGGCTGACATAAGCCCATTGTATATGCTCTTAGATCCGTCGTGGGGTGTTAGGTTGGTTTTTTCGATATATACGATTCGGTAAATACGGTGTATACGATAGATACGGTATTGTTAATTCGGTAAATACGATATTATTTAAAATACGATTTGGTATCGATAAATACCACTTTATTTCGGTACGGTATCGGTAAATACCATATTTACCAAAATTGATGTGAATTGAGAACGATACGGCGAGTCAAAAATACTTATGGTCACAAAATTTGACACTTCAATGCTTCACACTGTTGAAAATGAGTGCAAAATTTTAATTCCAGATTTTATTAGAAGGCAAATATTACAAAAGACTAATTATGCATAAAACAGTACTGATAGCAAACAACTCATTGTACTTCACAATATATGAAAATCAAGATGTAAATAAGTCAAGCAATCACACAGTAGACTTACAGATGAGTCTGATGAAGAGCAGAAGCAAAGGCAGATTCGATGCAAAGGCGAAATGTAGATGTCACAAGGTCAAAGAAGCGGTCGCGCAGATGCGCCGCCCTGAAACTTATTGCCGCCCGCGTGGTCTCCACGGCAAAGAACGGCTCGAGATACCGTCCCCCTTCTTCACGGTGCACGCCGAGAAAAAGAGTCGGCGAGGTTCAGACGGCGCAATACAACAACACAGATTTTCAGAAGGAAGAAAGAATGAAGGCTATTTTTCTACGAGCTATGCACTCGACGTCTCTAGGCATATATATAGAGATGCAGACTGGTAACTGACAAATTAATCAGCCATTTACCCACTGGTAACTGACACACTTAACAAGTCATTTACCCACTGATAACTGTCACATTTAACCAGCCATTTACACACTAGTAACTGCCTGCCATCATCACCCAATAAAGCCTCAAATTCAAACATTTGAATCTCATTCAAACAGACAAAGAGAGATGCATGGTTCAACAAAAATAAGGTGGATTTGGTCTGCCAAATGGCGTGCCACGTCACCGCACGGTCGCGCGTCGCAAGTCACAAGTCACGCGATTTTTCACGCGAAAATACGCAAACACACGTGCGTGTGTGTGTGTGTTTAGCCAAAGCCCTCCTCGTGCCACCCTCATCCATGTGTCACATGTTTCAAGGAGTGGCAAGAACTCCACCTTATATGTTGGTCACCTCCACCTTGCCTTAGCAATATGGTACTAAACCATAAATGCTTTGGAATTATAGAAAATGGGCCTCAGTTATATGGGCAAATTTTCAACAATCCCCCACCAATTCCAAAGTAAGAAGCACAAAAAGATATCAAAGATATTGTGCTGAAGTATTGTTAATATACCAGTCTTTTAGTGTAAGTCCCGTACGGGTTGAACTTGCACCTAGAATGACAAGATTCATCTTCTCACAGCTGATGAATGGACCATGCCTTGAATTCACAGCTTTTCGTGATTAGATTTCATTTGAAATCTCAACTGATACTAGGCTGTCAAAGAACCGCGCCTAAACGGAGCATTATTTGGTCATGCTCTCTTATCTGCTCATGAGCTTTCTAGAGAATGCCCTATTCTCGTGAACTGCGACCTCACAGTTGGCCTCAAGTAGGTATATTCTTTCTAGGTATTCTCAAAGCTAATACCTTTTCCTCATTTGGACAATGTAATATATTAAGGCTTTATGCCAACCTTCCATACAATGAGAGTAATTTGTCTATTAGGACATGGATTCAATTAATATATACTCTCTTGTTACAACATCAACTTGTTTTCCTCATTGCCTAAGTCACGGGATCTCCGATCAAGAAGGTATGGGTTACTGTTGAGTTGTAACTCCAATGGGCCTCATTCCCATGTCCATAGACGCAACGGAAATCGCCTTCCGTGCTAGCCCTTTTGTGAAAGGGTCTGTCAGATTTTTCTCAGTGCGTATATAATTCACAGTAATCACTCCATAATTCCTCAATTTTCTGACAGATTTAAGCCTACGTTTCACATGTCTGGAGGACTTCATGTTATCCTTAGTACTTGTAACCTTAATCAACACTATTTGATTATCACAATACATTAGGATTGCCGGTATTGGTTTATCAACCAAAGGCAAGTCCAACGAAGCTCTCTAAGCTATTCACCCTCAACAGAGTCGTGTCTAGTGCTACAAGTTCTGCTTCCATAGTTGACCTCATCAATATAGTCTGTTTACACGACTTCCATGAAACTGCAGCTCCTGCTAGGGTAAAGACATAACCACTTATAGATTTGATCTCATCTGCATCAGAGATCCAATTTGAATCACTATATTCTTCTAATACAGAAGGATGCCCAGTATAGTGAATTCCGTGTGAGGTTGTGCCTCTTAAATAGCGCAACACTCTCTCAAGTGCCTCCCAATGATCATCTCCTAGGTTAGAAGTAAACCGACTTGATTTGCTCACAGCAAATGATATGTCAGGTCTTGTGGCACCAGATAGATACATAAGTGATCCAATAATTTGTGAAAATCTTAATTGATCTTTTCCTAACCCTTGGTTCTTTCGAAGCTTAGTGCTTGCATCATATGGCGTTGGAGAAATTTTACAATTCTCATAGCCAAAACGGCTTAAGATTTTCTCAGCATAATGGGATTGGCTCAAAGTGATCCCATCCTCATTCTTGATTAATTTAATATTCAGAATGACATCTGCCTCTCCTAAGTCTTTCATATCAAAGCATCGAGATAAGAAAGATTTGATCTCGTCAATTACGGCAGTGTTTATTCCAAATATAAGTATGTCATCTACATATAGGCACAAGATCACTCCTTGACCCCCACCATAATGATAATATACACATTTATCAGCTTCATTCACAACAAAGCCATCAAATGTTAAAGTTTTATCAAATTTCTCGTGCCATTGTTTAGGTGCTTGCTTTAGACCATATAAGGATTTCAATAATTTACATACCTTATTTTCATGTCCAGAAATCACAAAACCATCAGGTTGATCCATATAGATTTATTCCTCCAACTCTCCATTAAGAAAAGCTGTCTTTACATCCATTTGATAGACATGTAGACCATAAGAAGATGCTAACGCAAGGAGCACTCTGATGGTGGTTAGTCTGGCGACAGGAGAATAGGTATCAAAGAAATCTTCTCCCTCTTTCTGGGTGTAACCTTTGGCCACAAGTCTTGCCTTGTACTTCTCAATAGTACCATCAGGCCTTAGTTTCTTTTTAAAGATCCACTTACATCCTACAGGTTTGCACCCGATAGGACAATCAGTGATCTCCCAAGTTTCATTAGCCATGATAGAGTCCATCTCGCTACGGACTGGTTATTTCCAATACTCAGCATCAAAAGATGCATAAGCCTCTGAAAGAGTCTTTGGCACATCACCCACGAGGTATACAATAAAGTCATCACAAAAGGTTTTCTCAACCCTTTGTCTCTTGCTCCTACGAAGAGCTTCTGTGACTAGATTGTTATCTTCCTCAAGGATATCACATATTGGTTCAGAGATGATGGGAAGTTCAGAAGTTTGATTATTCTCACTTTCAATATTTTCAATTTGAACATTCTCGGTTTGTGAAGTACTGCTTGCTGTTCTCATAGGAAAATAATTCTCAAAGAATGAAGCATCTCTAGACTCCATTATTGTGTTAGCAATAATCTCAGGAATTTCTTATTTAACTACTAAAAATCTATAGGCCATGCTATTATGAGCATATCCTAGAAAAATACAATCGATTGTTTTAGGTCCAAGCTTTCTTTTTTCGCAATGGTATATTGACCTTTGCCAAACACCCCAAGTTCGCAGAAAATTGACATTGAGTTTTCTCCTTCCATCCTCATATGGAGTAATATCACTCTTTTAGTGATTACTCTATTTAGGACGAAAGTTGTTGTCAATATAGCTTCCCCCCACCATGTCTTAGGCATACCAACGCACTCTCTAACATGACATTAACCAAGTCTGTTAGTGTCCGATTTTTCCTCTCAGCTACCCCATTTGATTGGGGTGAATATGGTGGTGTAAATTCATGGACTATTCCATGCTCGTAATGCAATTGAGAAAATTCATGAGAGATGTACTCTCCTCCACGATCAGACCTTAGTCTTTTTATTTTCTTCTCTAGTTGGTTCTCAACCTCGGCCTTATAAGTCTTAAAGTAGTTTAAAGCTTCATCCTTAGTTTTTAGCAAATACACATAGCAGTAGCGTGTTACATCATCAATAAAAGTTAAAAAATATCTTTTGCCTCCTTTTGTCAACAATCCATTCATTTCACACAAATCTGAATGAACTAGATCTAATGGTGCCAAGTTCTTTTCGTCCTCTAATCCCTTAAAGGGTTTGCGAGGCTGCTTTGCTTGCACACATGACTGGCACTTTGATCCTTTGACAATTTCACATTTTGGAATTAAATATAATCTGAACATTCTAGCAATACTATCAAAACTAATATGAAAGAAACGAGAATGCCAAATATTTGCCTCACATTTATTTAAACCAGTTGCAACATTCAGATTATAACAAGACTCTAAAGTACTTAGGCGAAACAAGCCTCCGCTCTGATAGCCTTTACCAACAAAATTCCTGAACTTAGACATTACAATTTTATTTGACTCAAAGACTAGCTTATAACCGTCCTCAGATAGAATGTAACCACTAACGAGGTTCTTGTTTATTGTAGGAGCATGTTGCACGCTCTTCAAGTGGACAATCTTCCTCAAGTAAGCTTCAGCTCTACTGTACAACACCAAGAATGTAAGCATGCGACTGCTTCCCATTAGGACGGAGGAAGCCCTCACGCTGGTAAGAAGAAAACAAGGAAATATCAGAACATACGTGAACATTAGCACCAGTATCAACCCACTAATCAGTGGATTGACAAGCTGAAAAAACAACAGGAGAATTACTATACCCACCTGAAGTCGAGGCCTCGCCTATGATCACGTTGACAGCCTTCTTCTTTGGCTGTTCACCATCTCTGCTTTTGTGAAAATGACAGTCTTTCGTCATATGACTGTTTTTCCCACACACAAAGCAGGTGATGTTCTTCATATCCTTCTTCTCAGTTTTCTTCTTAAAGCTAGTTGTCTTGTTCGTTTTGTTGGATTTGTACTTCTTTGCAATAGTCTTTTTCTCTATGAAATTTGTATTGTTCTGACCAGAAGTGCTGGATGCATCTTTTGCTCTTGCCTTTTCTTCCACATCGAGGGCAGCAGTGAGATTTCAACAGAAATCTCTTCCCTCTTGTGTTTGAAGCTAGTGACAAAATCCCGCCAAGAAACAGGAAGTTTGACGACAATGCCGGCAGCCACAAACTTAGGAGGCAACACACAGCCTAGGTGCGCAATCTCACCAACCAATAGCTGGAGATCATGAGCTTGTCCAACTATAGACTTAGCCTCATCCATGGTAAAGTCGAAGAATTGCTCACACATGTAGAGCCAACGACCTGCCTCTGCCTCTGCATATTTGTGCTCTAGTGCATCCCACAACTCTGTGGCGGACTTATAGTCCATGTACACATCATAGAGCTGATCTGCCAAAATAGGCAGAAGGCAGCCAAGAGCAGTGTTGTTCGCATTATCGAATTGCATATACTGGTCAATTGTAAACGGATACTGTGAGTGGATTACCCACCATAGCCCCAAAGATATGAGCCAGAACTTGGCTCTAGTCTGCCATCTACAAAAATTCTGACAAGAAAACCTCTCACGTTTCATAGCATCAGAAGCTGCAGCCATAGTTGTGATGCAACAAAGTTTACAATAAGGTTTCTGGAATGTTGAAAATGAGGGTAATATTTTAATTCCAGATTTTATTAGAAGGCAAATATTACAAAAGACTAATGATGCATAAAACAGTACTGATAGCAGACAACTCATTGTACTTCACAATATATGAAAACCAGGATGTAAACAAGTCAAGCAATCACACAGTAGACTTACAGATGGGTCTGATGAAGAGCAGGAAGCAGCGCAGATTCGATGCAGTGCAGAAACATAGATGTCACATTGCAGCAAGCGGTTGCGCAGATGCGCTGCCCAGAAACCTTATTGCCACCCCCGGTGCAGGTCTTCACGGCAGCAACGGCTCGGAGATACCGCTCCCCTTCTTCACGGTGCACGCCGAGAAGAAGAGTCGACGAGGTTCAGACGGCGCAATACAACAGCACAGATTTTCAGAAGGAAGAAAGAATGGAGGCTATTTTTCTACGCACTATGCACTGGACGTCTCCAGGCATATATATATATATATATATATATATATAGATGCAGACTGGTAACTGACAAATTAAATAGCCATTTACCCACTGGTAACTGACACACTTAACCAGTCATTTACCCACTGGTAACTGTCATACTTAACCAGCCATGTACCCACTAGTAATTGCCTGTCATCATCACCTAATAAAGCCTCAAATTCAAACATTTGAATCTCATTCAAACAGAGAGAGAGAGAGATGCATGGTTCAACAAAAATAAGGTGGACTTGGTCTGCCAAATGGCGCGCCACGTCACCACACAGTCGCGCGTCGCAAGTCACAAGTCACGCGATTTTTCACGCGAAAATACGCGAACGCGCGTGTGTGTGTGTGTGTGTTTAGCCAAAGCCCTCCTCGTGCCACCCTCATCCATGTGTCACATGTTTCAAGGAGTGGCAAGAACTCCAGCTTATTTGTTGGTCACCTCCACCTTGCCTTAGCAATATGGTATTAAACCATAAATGCTTTGGAATTATAAAAATGGGCCTCAGTCATATGGGCCAATTTCCAACACACACTTCACAGCCGGACATTCTAGTGCTTTAACACTGCTGCCTATTTTTTTGACTCGATCATGCATTCATGCTACATTGTTACTGCAACAGTCCAAATGATGAAATAATTCAAAACAAGGGCAAACTTATTACTAGTTTACTACTGCTACTCGATCATGTTCACAACTTCAGACTTCAGACATGCAGTGCAGTCTGATGTTGCTCATCATGCGCAAATAGCCATAGCAGTAGAGCAGTAGAGCAGTAGAGCACACAACTCACACCTGTGCCTTCGGGTTCGCTATGCGCCGCGCTCCGCAGCCGAGAGAGCTTCATTGGCTCGCTGATGGCTAGGATGGGCTCGTCAACTCATGGGCCGAAAAGCGCCTAGCGCGAACGCGGAGCGGAGCGCCCGACGGCCTGAGCCTGCGAGCTAGCGCATGCGGCATACTTACGTGGCTTTCGGTTTTTATGGTTTTTAGCCGATTTTTACCGAAAAAACCGAACTCTTAGAAAACCTGATTTCCAAAAACCTTACCGAATACCTGTAACACCCCAGCCCATCATGAGTCTGGAATGCTACCATAATAGCATAAAACAAATTAATTCTAAGGCACTTTACAAAAAAAAATTCGGCAGAACCTCCTTTGTATAAATAATCATACCGGAGGTTCGCACAAGAAACAATATCATGCATCCTTTTTATTCATGTTATGTCCACGGGAGTGGATTGTAAGTCCCACCATTCCAATGTGGGCAAATTTGGACATTGTCATGTCCCGTCCACGGGAGTGGATTGAAAGACCCATCAATTCCAAAGATGGGCACGTAAGACCCATCAATTCCAAAGATGGGCGCTTTGGACACCTATATGAAACGTTCTTCATATAGGACTTGGATCCCCGCACTTTTGTTAAGGTGCGGGCTTATGAACACCGACGGGTGTGTCACCACTATACCGGTATATGCATGTGTGCAGTCCATCCTTGATTACATTCATTCATTTCATGTTATCATAAGTGTGCACTCGATGCAAGGTTCGCATTCTTAAATGGTGATGTCTTGTTTGTATATGTGTTCTTTTCTTTCATCAGCACTTGCGAGTCATGGACTCACTCTTGCGTTGTTTGTTTATTTTAGGTAACCCCGATGTTGGCTCATTTGGGAGGGAGTAGACACGCACTACTGCTCACATCATCCTATTCATGTTCAAGATTAAATTTAGTTCTATCTTACATTCGTTAATGATGAACTGTAATAATTAAATTATAATTGGTGAAGGAAGGATACCTTCTCCATATGGATGTTGATTTATTACTGTGTGTGAACCTTCTTTATTGATGATCAGTATTAAATAACTTAGAAGGTGAAGGAAGGATACCTTCACCATGTCCTGTTTAATTTAATGCTGTCTTTAGTTCAAATTCTTCTGCATTATGGATGTATGTTAGATGTTTTAGGTGACATCTTGGCTTCCGAATAGCCAGGGTGTTACAAAAATTTCCAATGACGACATTCACAAATAGCAAGAATAGCTCAAGTGTCAGAAAAGACAATATTTGCTCTATAAAACAATTATAAACCAATTGAAACCCATCAATCGCAAGCACTCAACAAAGCTTGGAAGAACAAGGCTTGCTTTAAAGGGTCAAATTAAATCATGGAAACGCATCAACCTAAGGAACTACTAATCCAAGAGAAATTAATCAAGCACGATTGAACCAGAGTAGACCAAATCAAAATTAGGAAAGAGAACAACCTCTCCAAAGATACTCACTATTACCCTACTATGAACTGTGAGTGTAGCCTGCAAAGCCTGTGGCCACAACCACGACCCCAATCTCTCAACATGGGTTATCCCCACACCTAATAACCTTGGTATAATACTATAGATATATCCGATCATAACAGAGATCAACAATACAACATAATGTAAGCGTATATGCAATGCAAAACCCAACCCACCCATCAGCACACAGTGTGTCAATTTAATATTTCAACTACCACGCACTCTAAAGCCCGCTCGATACCAATCAGAACACCTCACCCATCATGAGCCCGGAATGCTACCATAATAGCATAAAACAAATTAATTCTAAGGCACTTTACAAAAAATTCAGTAACCTCCTTTGTATAAATAATCATACCTGAGGTTCGCACAAGAAACAATAACAATAATCAATTAACCAGTCTTCCAATTCAAAACATAATCATAAAGACATCCATATTATGCTAATCAACGCTATTACACAAATCCAACATAAGGCATAACCAAAAGAGAAGCCCTTAAGCAGCTTTATTCAGTTATTTAAGCATGATTAACTTTATTGAATTATAATCTCAATGTTCGTGGCGTTGCTTCAAAACTATAACTATGCCCTCCCATGCATGTCGCGCTTTTTGAGAGGTACCTAAACAAACAACAACAACAAGGGTGAGTTCGATGACTCAAGAAGTACACTATAATCAAAGACAACATTCTTAATGGTAATTCAACAACTCAATACACTTCACAACATTTAGGATAAACCATGCACATGCTATGCAATATGCTCAACTTTCACTTTATCCTTTACTTTGTCTCTTAGCATTACACTCAGATGCGGAGTGTGCATCCGTCAATGCACACTCCATGCCTCGTGCCTTCTAGCACAGTGGACCAATTGCCCACATACCACCAATGTGGATCTAGGCCCATGCTCCACGAGCATGGGATCTTTGCCCGCCATCATTATGACGGGATCTCAAGAATAGCATGGTCAACTCGTGACCGAGCCCACAAATGCCAACATGATGCGTGTATGCAATTTCAATAAGAACAATAAATGAACAAATGCATTCACATCTTCATGGCATACAAGTAGACTATTCATAATACAACTTTCTCATCCTTAGGTATCATACTTTTCCAACATCAATGCGTAGTATATAACATATGCACCACTACACACGAACTATAATTTTCACATCGCAACAAAGATTCATGGTTCACACCAAACATTATCTAATATAACACAAGACTCCACTCAATAAGTTCAATGCTATTCCTTAATGCACTTGCAATACATGTAACAAAAACATTCATAAGCATACTTCATCATAGAGATGCATTTCAAAAACAGGATCATATATAAGCCACTTCCATACTCAAACTAACTAAACAAATGACATTCACCACAAACAATCAATTCAACACTCATTCAACATCTGTCTACTAAAATTGTACTTGCCTCAACCGTATGTAAGGTGGATGTCGAGGATAAGGTACTGCTCCCGAGCCAAACCCACACCTGGACATATAAATGAGACATGCTAAGGCTACCATGTAGGTCTAATAACAAAACTGTAATCACAAATGAACTCATCGCCCACTCGACGCGATCCCGACTCTATTATCGGCTGCCAGATTTCCTTTCCAGAGAACAGCCCTTCAAAAATCATAACTTCTTGTACAGAAATCCAAATGAAGTGATCTTGGACATTCTGAAAAGGTTATTGAATTCCCTTCTAAACCTAGTTGGTGAGGTTCTCTGATTCGGCCCATTACTAGCCCTACCAAGCCATTCAACAAAGCATCAATTTTTTTGCGTCGGGTCTCTGGACAGCAACAATAAAACTATCATAACTTTCTATACATTCATCCGAATTTCATGATCTTTACTTTTCCTGAAAGCTGGAAGGATTATTTACATTTTTCGTTATGGCGAGACCTCTGATTTGTCCTCTAAATATACGCTTAGGTCGAAACACTAAAACCTGTCAGACCAGCAACCATTCCACAGCATAGACCCAATAAGAATAAAATCATAACTTTTGCTACAGAGGTCCAAATGACGTGATTCTTGTCGGCAATGAAAGATAACGAGATATCCTACAACTCTCTAGGAGATCCCAAGTTCCAATTCGGCACTTATCAAATTATTACTTAATTAACAAGTTAACTGCAGATTCTCGTCAGGATTTTGGGGCAGCAGCACTAAACAAATCATAACTTTCTAACCGTTAATCGGATTTGGGCGTTCTTGGCGGCCACTTAAACCTAAGAACAAACCCCACATATCTCTAGGAGATGGGGTCTCCAGATTCTGCTTCTAAGGATACGAAAACAGCCACGCACTAATCTGGACAGAACGCGATCTAAACCCGACATTGCTAGAAAACAACAATTAAACATCTAGACGATGGGACAGCGGTTACCCTTGACGAACGACGAGACGACGACGATCTCCACCCCCAAGACGGCCTCTCTACTCACCTCCTTCCTCCTCCCATGGCCGGGCGGCGGGAGTCGTGCACCGGGAGAGTCGTGGCACAGGAGGCGCCGGCGGAGGAGCTGCCGTATGGGAGGGGCTGCCATGGGAGGAGGTGCTACAGGCGGCGGCTACTCTAGCGTCAGTACACAGATACTCCACTACAATGTAGGGCTAGGGTTTGCCTCCCCTTTAAGTGGTTCCTCAGTTGGGCCAAAGCTATGGGCAAGGCCCAGTTCTAATACTCTTTCTAACTTCTGAATTTTTCTTTTCTAATTCTATTTAATTTTAGTACTAATCACTCATTTGTTTTATTTTTAAACGGATATTACATTCTACCCCCTTAAATGAATTCGACTCGAATTCTACTTGTCGTTCTATTTGCAAGAACACCACAAATTGAAATTAATCACAATTAACACGCACTCAAGTAAACAACTCAGATTCTGCTCGCTCATACAAGATTCCAATTCACAAGTTGCTTCCTCTCGGACTTATGGGATCACATCGCCTTGACGGATACTAACCTCTTACACCTCAACACTAGTCTCGACCTTTACAGTACACTCAACACACGGACTCAAAGGTAGGTTCTTATTTGTTGGCCAACAAATCTAACAAAATCTCAAACTTGGACCTCTCATGTACTCACTCAAGACTGAATATACAAGACATTGCGACTCACAGCATGTACTGAAATGGTCCTAACGATACGCCAATCTACAAACTCCAGAACTATCTGAACCTATCCAACACACCTTTGGTTAAACTTCCTTTGTACCGAATTACACCATCTGCACAAAAACACACGGAACTCTAATTCCAACTCTCATCGATCACTTTACCTATGCAAGCAAAGATCTCCTTTGACAAGGGACGTACAAAGAACTCGCCTACCAACTCACTTATCTCAAGAACTCAACGGAAAACCAAGTCAGTCATAATGCATCCAACTCAAAACCATCTCCCACTAGAAAAGCTCAATCCAAAATCAATAAATGTATCAAGAAAACTTTTCCACCTTTCAAGTTGGCAGGTTGCCAGCAAACACCACAATAGCGAGAGGCGAAATCACTCAAATGACCAAAATAACCATTTTTTTTAAAACCAAAAATAATCAGGCAAACCAAGGAGAATCTTCCCAATTTATATTTGGCACCTGTCATAGAGACTATGCTCAAATAAAAACCGGGGAAACATTTCATTATCCGAGAATAATACCCTTTTTTTTCAAACTTTCTTGTAAGACTTCAATTTTCTCTTAAACCATGAGATTCCAATCATCACATAACATACTAATTCATTTCCTTTAGTTTGGCAACCTCAAAGCTATGCTCAAGGTGAACACATATTCCACGCCTATGTAGAGAGACTCTTCCAACCCATAATAACATACTCGATCAACTTCTACACAAAGGAATTACTTTGATAAATAATTCCCAACACACCACAATATAGATTTCACAATCACATCATCTCAATCTTTTAGGGATAATCGACTTGAAATTTACCACATTCACGCTCATTTAGTGCATCCAAAAGATTCTATCAAAGTTCACCATATCTCTTGGAACCTAATCACGGGAACCAAGATGCTAGCGTGAAAATGTAAAACCCAATTCAACCTCTAAGACTCTTACAATAAATTTTCGGTATTCTTGATAGGTAACCTCGATCCAAGACTCAATTTCATACACTCAACAATAACCTTAGTTATTAATGTTAGCATTCGTCACCAATCAAGTAACCACTCAAGTTAACTCGCTTCATCAATCTTAGACCTTCTCCAACCCACACCAAGCAAAAGCGGCTACTCACCACAATATACCCATTCACAAAACCCTAACTAATTGACTAGGATTCAAACATACTCAATCACTAACATCCATACATAAATATGTTCTTGATCAAGTTATCCATACTTGCTAACTCTAATGTTCTCTCACACATTGTGCGCAACCTTGGACCACATCTCGCTATAGGTCCTCCTAGTTGCGACCACGAAATCTGTTAACTCCAAAGTCAAACACCCTATTTAAATCAAATCCTCTCTAAGGTTCAATAAACCAATTTATTACTCAATGCCTCTCCCAAAGGTTCACAGGTCATCCACTAGACCACCACTATTTCATTGCGATCACATCCAAGATACTTTGCAACTTAGTTCGATTAACCCTTTCTTAGAAGAAGAGGCAAATAGAAATAAATTTCACAACAAGGAAAACGTTACCACTTACAGAATTAGAAGATCAAGAGAGACAATCAAATAACAATGATCTCGAGAATAAATCGATAAAATCATAATTGAGGGCACACATCCCACAAGCAGAGAATAACAAGCCTCAAACGGAAATAAAACTTTGCTTTTGAGATTCGGGAAAACTCTTATGAGTAAGATCAAAATCTTTAAACAAACTTCAATAACCAAAGAAGTTACAAAACTTGACTCCATTTTTCCTTTAACAAAGAAAGCAACTTTCTTTGGGTACAACGTCACCATGCCAACTCCACCAAGAAGATATTTGAAGACCACATCATACGGATCACTAGGGAGCTAAAAAAACCTCTCAACATTTCATGTTGCTCAAAACAAATTCAGCTACTATATCAACATGAGGTCCGAAAGATCCTGCACCCAAAACTAGAAACCTTTTCACCTAATCCGTGTCGTGCAAGCGATCCAATCCTTCATACAAAACATTCACTATTATCTTCATAATCCCTTATTGACAATCACATTAACAACGAAATAATACACTCTTAGTGAAAGTCATCCGAGCCTCCGATCCCATCTTCAACCTCTCCAAAAGAAATACAACCCATACGGTTAAAATAAACCTCTTTCAACAACATCATGCTTATCAAATAACAATTTCAGAAAACACGATTTCGATATCACTTATCATTTATCCATCCAACTATTAGTGTCGCTCAACACACACTTCATCTATCACTAACAATCGACAATGGTATTCATCACGTATGCTCATAGGGCCCTCACTGCTTACCATCACCTATCCATTTATGAACACAAAGTCAACATTCCACTATTTACTTAGGGTTTAACTAAAGATTTAATAACACCATCTCCTTTAATCACCGGCCACAGAGTACTACCTCAACATTCCTCTAATCCGATATACGAGGTTTCAATCTTGTGATTATGTAAGATCATCAATACCTCACATTTTTTTAATAAATCTCGATTCCTAGTAGGTGTAAGCATACCTTTACTCACAGTTCATCAAGAACTACTAAAAGACAGATCCACTTAATCAACTTCAATTACAAAGCTCAGGTTAAAACCAATTATGCTCCACGCAAATGTCCCTTCTTGATAATTTATGCTATAACAATTAATCTAGATGATTACCACCTCCCATTTAATCACAACAAGACACCGCAATGTGAGTTTTAACTTTTTTTATAGGAAAAGAGGCATAGAACTTAATCACCTAAATAATCCAAGAGAAATACATAAGCCAAAGGTTTCACAAAGTTAAGGAACTTGCAACAAAAACTTTCATTACCCGCAATGCCAAGCTTAATAAATGGGTCAAGTGTGCCAACAAGAAGGTAGAACTCTCATAATAAGGAACAAAATTGTAATATCCCGCTTCGTTTGGTAAGAAAACAATGCGATTTAAATTCGAGTTCAAATTAAAAGAAGAAATCTCCGCGCTTACTGTTTCTTCCAGCTTGGGCCCGGCCTTGGCCACAGACCCAAGAGAAGGCCTTATGGGCTGGAGGGGCAGCCATGGGGCCCATGAGGGGAGCAGCAGACTAGAGATGGGCCCAAAGGCCCATCTTGTGGCCGGCCAAAGGGGCCTCAAACCCTAGCACCTCCCACCTCTCCCACTTTTCCCACTCCCTCCTCCCTATGGCCGCCGCCTTCCACCCTCCTCTCTTCCCCTCGCCCTCTGCCCCTAGGAGCCGCCCCATCCTCCTTGGTTGCTGGTCCCTGCTGGTTTGCCTCCCCAACCTGCCTTCGGACCTTCTCCCGCTGCCGGTTGCGCAAGGATATTGAGGAGGACAGCACCTTGCTTGGGGCAAAAGAGGTGAGAAGGAGGGAGATCATCTTCTCCGAGGGTCTTCCGCCTACTTCCTGGTTGCTGCAAAGGTATCGGATGCCGACCCTCGTCTTTTGATTAGTGGTAGAGGCGATTTGATGCATATTTGGTTAGAACGTATTACTGCGAGCAGAATTAGTTTCTGACCAGAATGTTGCGTGGACTGTTTCGTGGTTTTAGAGGCCGAATCTGAGATGATCATCTCCTAGAGATATTTAGGTCTTGTTCTTAGCTTTCAGTGTCCGCCAAGATCACCTCATTCCGACTTTCGAGTCAAAAGTTATGATAGATTTACTATCTGCTGTCCAGAATCCTGACGAGAATTAGCAGTCTCTGTTTAGGTTGATTTATGGCCTAGTTAGAGGGTGATTCAGAGGTCTTGCCCATAACAAATTTTGAAGGTGATATCACTATATTTCAGGATTGATAAAGAACACCTCAATTGATTTATAGATCAAAAGTTATGCACTTTTCAATGTGACTGTCCAGATTGTATGTCAGTTTCTATCTTTAGTTTTGACCCGTGTGCCACTTTTGTTAAAGGCAAAATATGAATTTCGTGCCAACTAGGTTATTGTAGGTAATTTCATAACCTTTTCAGATTGTTAAAGATCGCTCAATTCGGAGTTGTAGATTAAAAGTTATGGTTGTTTTAGTATTGCTGTCCTGTTTGTTCAAACAGAAGCTGTGCTGCTGTTTTGTTTTCTTTATTAGAGAAGTTTATTGGCCGAATTGGGAAATCTCATCAACTTGAATGTTATAGATATGTTCGTTAAGATGAGGTAGGATCTGGACTCATCTCATTTGAGTCCCATGTCATTAACTACTGTCATTTTCATGCTGCTGTCCCGACACGCTTTTGGTTTGCACCTGTTTTTCGATTAGGTTTTATGGCGATTCCTTGGGAGTTCAAGGGGGTATTGTAGACTATTAATTCGGGTTGGATTCTATGTTGTTCTTATTTCGTTATTTAATTGTTTAGGCCACGAGGCTACGGGTTTGGGAGCGCCATCGTTGTTCGCTAACGCGCCGCAACGCGGAAGGCAAGTACTTTGTTGATTTTGAGTCTTGTGATTGTGAATGTTTACATGAATATAATGTGACATATTGTGTTACCCGAGATGCTGAATTGGTTATGTTCTTTCATTATGTGGAGTATATACCGAGAGATGGTATTATCACTGCTCATGTTCATATCATGCATCCTTTTTATTCATGTTATGTCCACGGAGTGGATTGTAAGTCCCACCATTCCAATGTGGGCAAATTTGGACATTGTCATGTCCGCCCACGGAGTGGATTGAAAGACCCATCAATTCCAAAGATGGGCACGTAAGACCCATCAATTCCAAGATGGGCAGCTTTGGACACCTATATGAAACGTTCTTCATATAGGACTTGGATCCCCGCACTTTTGTTAAGGTGCGGGCTTAAATGAACACCGACGGGTGTGTCACTCACTATACTGCAGATATGCATGTGTGCAGTCCATCCTTGATTACATTCATTCATTTCATGTTATCATAAGTGTGCACTCGATGCAAGGTTCGCATTCTTAAATGGTGATGTCTTGTTTGTATATGTGTTCTTTTTCTTTCATCAGATTTGCCGAGTCATGGACTCACTCTTGCGTTGTTTGTTTATTTTAGGTAACCCCGATGTTGGCTCATTTGGGAGGAGTAGACACGCACTACTGCTCACATCATCCTATTCATGTTCAAGATTAAATTTAGTTCTATCTTACATTCGTTAATGATGAACTGTAATAATTAAATTATAATTGGTGAAGGAAGGATACCTTCTCCATATGGATGTTGATTTATTACTCGTGTGTGAACCTTCTTTATTGATGATCGGATTAATAACTTCAAGGTGAAGGAAGGATACCTTCACCATGTCCTGCTTAATTTAATGTCGTTTTAGTTGAAATACTTAGTTCAAATTCTTCGCATTATGGATGTATGTTAGATGTTTTAGGTGACATCTTGGCTTCCGAATAGCCAGGTGTTACAGCTTGGTATCGAGCGTTTTTAGGTCCGTGGTAATTAAGATATTAAAATGACACATCGTGTACAGTGAGGTGGGGTTTGGGTAATCCAAGATATCCGTATTTCTAGTGATGTGATTCATCATGTTGAACTGTTCTTGAATTGCTTCCAGCACTATCATTCTTGTGGTTAATCTATGATCTGCCGTGATATTCAATATCTATGAACTAATTCTATGATTGTCATGAGATGATCCTGTATATTCATAATGGAGTATTTTGGTGAAGCGTGTTGTTAATGGATGATAAGAAGTGGGGTCGTGGTTGTTACTCCGATTCACTGTGTTACACCACCGCTCGCAGAACGTGGTTAGAGGAGTAGTTACCCAGTACCATAGTTTCGTGTTAAGCGTGAGTTGCTTTAGAAAGTTGTTCTCTTTCTTGAGTTCTCGAATTTGGCAATTCTTGTCCTATGGTGGTTGATGAATTTCTCCTGGGTTTGTGGTTCATGATAGTTTATGGTTTTCAATAGATCCCTCTTGGTTCTCTGAAACAAATATTGCTTTTCAACTATTGAGTTGCTTTTACCATTTGTGGTCGTTGTCAATTGACAAGATTGATGTTTTCATGGTTGCTCCTTCTTTCTCATTGAAAAAGAATGACTCATTTACTCGTTTGATAGCTTGGTTAGTGAGAGTTTTCCGCTGTAAGTTCGTTTGCATGGGAAAGCTTTGGCTTTATGCGTTTCTTTTGGATTACTTCGAGCGTTGAGGTTTGAAGTCTCTCTTTTGCTGTAGTAAGGTGTTAGAATCCTTTTGTGATGTCTTGCCATGCTTAAAATGAGAAGTTATAACTAAGCGAATAGATTGTTACGATATGAGTTATCAAGTTGGGTTATTAGCATGGTGCAAATCAATTATTCGTAACTACCATCCATGAAAGTGAAATTGATTAATTTGAAATGTCCTTGTATTTCATACATGGTGTATGTTAAATAAAGATTGTCCATATCCGCTCGTAACCTATAGATCTTACGTAAGAGATAGATTTGTCTATTTCTGGTATGCTAAAATTGTTGAAACTTGCATAAAGGACCAGATGGGTGCTGGTGTATCGATTCGTGAAACCTTGTTTATAGAAAATTATGTTAGTGAATCTTTAATCATGTTTTGAAATGATTTCGAACAAAGGTGAAATGTGAATCTATGTTTACATATGGTTATGTGATTGCAAATGGAATTAGTAATCGTATGTACACACATGATTAATACCATCATCGATTGTTAATGAGCTACCAAGAAGGTGCTAAGCAACACCAATAGTTGAGTAGATTAATTTCCTAAGTAGTCTTTGCTTTACGTGCCTTGTGATATTGATATTGCTTAGCATAATCTTGTTATAATAAATTTGTTTCAACCTTGTGGTTTGTGTTCCCTTTGGAAAGTTTTAGGATGGAGTAATAAAGTTTGATGATTCTCAGTACTAGTGTATGTTGTCGATGTTATTAAATCATCAAAATTGTGAGAATGAGGTTAATTCTCGTAGTAATTTGATCACCTATGGTGATATTCTCTAAATGATCAAATTTCAAGTTTTATGTTCATGATCTTTTGAGGGTTCAGGCTTTTATGTGGTAAATGAAGTTTATCGAGTAACGATATGTTGCAAAGTTATAATGGTTCTTCGATGATGCAAGTGCTTGATTTTGAATACTTATTTGTTCTTATCTGTTAAGATTCGATATTCTCTTCTTGTGAGGCTTATGCTTTCAATCGTGGACTTCACTTATGTTCTATAAGTTCATTGCTTAATTGGTTTCTTCTTTGGTCCCGTGTTCAGTGCGAGTGGTAGATGAGTTTTCTAGTTGGTGAAAGTCGTTTCTATTTGTCTCTTCTTTTGAGAAAGAATCAACCCATTCTTTTCACGTGGGTCTTTCGAAGTGTTTTCTAATTGTTGTTGTGAAATTGATGTTAATACCCATAGTAAATTTGATCGCCTTTGGTGATATCGTTCAGATGAGCAAATTTCAAGTTTAGCTTTCGTGATATTTTCTTTGAGCTATTGAATCAGCTGGTAGCTGAAATTATTTTAAATAAATTGAGGTATTGAATTGTCTTGTTGCTTCTTAAGAGATTCATGTGATTGAATCTTAACGGATTTCTGGTTTGAGTTGGCAACGTGAAGCTGCAATTAAAGAAAATTATGTTGGTTCCCTTAAAAGGAGATTAATCTGCTTGCTTTTCATGAAATCCCGTAATTGGAAAAGTTTTGAGTTTGGTGATTGAGATTATTTGGATCTCATGTTTCTTGTGTAGTTGAACGGTTCTGAACAAATATGACGTATTGAAGAATTTCATTGGTTCTTAATTAGTCCTTGTGGTTTGGACTAAAGATCTTATCTTGTATGCGTTGTGGCAAGCGATGTTAGTCAAAGAATTAATTTCGGTGTTAAAGGAAAGAGTGCAGTAGGAATATTTGAGAATTTGAGTCCAGTTTTGTAACTTGTAGTTATTCGAATTGTTCATAAACTTTTTTGCTCTTTTCACTCAAGAGTTGTCGAGTTTCAATCGCAATGTCATTTTTTTTCTCTTATTGGTGGTTATTTGCTATTCCCTTTTTGAGGGATGCGTACCCTCCGCTGTGAACTCAACTTCGTTTTCCATATCTTCATTATCGATTATTTCTTTTGGTTTCGTGGTCACTTGTGAGCAGCAACATTTTCTGTGTGGTGAAACTTGCCCTTGTTCGCCTCTTTCTTTTGAGAAAGGATCAACAATTTTGTGTTGCAAAGTTTTACAAAGCGTAAGTTGTCAATTGTTTGGTGGTGGTTAAGTGATTGTAGGGGTGAGATTTTTGCTACCAAGCTATTGGAGGAGTAATAGAAGATGAGTTGGTTTTGACTGAACCTCTTGGAGGGAAGTTGATTCGATGGAATGTATGGCTTCAAGTAAAAGCGTATAGTGTTCGACTAAGTAGGACCTATGGTATAGTGTAGTTCCGAACTTTGGTTCATGTTGAAATGTTGGGGATTATCAAATGTATGGAAACCTTAATTAATTTTATAGAGTAACACAATTGGAAAGTATTGCGATGTTGTGTGAGTGATTCTCGATGATGTTAATGAGTGATTATGTCGAATTGTGGGATGTTAGAGATTTAATCCGATGATTTCACCATGTGTTATAAGATGAATTCGTTGTAGGGGTCTTGGAGGTTAAATTTGGGCTTTCCATTTTCATGCTAGACTTTTGGTCGCCCAAAGATTTGTGTGTAGAGGAGATAGAAAACTGGAGTATTCGAGTAGTGGAATGATTGTCGATAGAACCCTTCGATGTAGTTCATGAGCGGGTATACGAGGATTCGACGTGTTATTCTTGAAAGTTGGAGGTGATGATGTATTTCGGTTTAAGCCTAATTTGAGGATGTTAAATTAAGAGGTTTGAGACCGTGTGGTATGCGATGAATTCGAATTCCAAGGTTGGAGAGATATTTTATTCCAAAAAGTGAAACCAAGGAAAAAGATGTCTTCTTGATTAGTGAAGCATTTTCTTTATTCTCGCATGAGCTTTGTGCTGTTGACCAATGTCTTTCGTAAGTTGAGTTTGACTCAATTTTGGTATGTGTGGTTCTTATCGGTTCAGGAAGAATAAAGGAAGTTTTTGATTTGGGCATTTAAAATTATTCCTCCTTTAGTTTTCGTGATGTTTATTCGCAAACTGCCACTTGGAAGGTGGAAATGTTTTCGTAATGAAATTCCAATTTCTGGATTTGACTCTTTAGTACCGAGCTGGTAACGCTTAGTTGCGATGTGAATCTTTCGTTTTCAGATGGGTTTTGTTGGTAAAAGAGTTTGCTTAAATAGAGTTTTGTCGTATGTTTCTGGTTAAAGGAGGTGATCCTTGCTTTAGTGAAGAGTTCGATTGAGAGGTGGAACACGAGTTCCGTGTTCTTTGTGCTTGTCGTGTGGTTCGGTATCATTGGGAAGGTTAACCCAAGATAAATTGGGTTGTTTTCGCTAGTTGGCGTATCGCCAGATCGCTCTCGAGTCCTTACGCGAGTACGTAACGCCTTGTATGTTCTCGTGTTGAGTGAGTGCCCGGAGATCCGAGTTTGAGGTTTCGTTTGCGCCGCTTGACCATCGAGTGAGATCTTACCTTCGAGTTTTGTTCGATGAGTGTACCGGAAGTACCGGTTGAGTGTTAGATCGGGCGCCGTGTTACGTCGTTGTGTTGTGGTATTTTCATCCGAGGAGAGGCTCTTTGGGAAGTTGGAGTTTCGCGTGCATGAGCTTTAGCGGTGTTGTTCACAACAGCACGTGGTTACCGTTGTTCGTTCTCACTCGTGGTTGTTCTTTCGCTTAAGTGCGTTTAGATTCGGGTCAAATCTCATAAGGGGTAGAATGTAATATCCCGCTTCGCTTGGTAAGAAAACAATGCGGATTTAAATTGAGTTCAAATTAAAAGAAGAAATCTCCGGCGTTTCGCCTGTTTCTTCTTCGCTTTGGGCTGGGCCTTTGGCCAGACCCAAGAGAAGGCCTTATGGGTGGAGGGGCAGCCATGGGGCCCATGAGGGGAGCAACAGCACTAGAGATGGGCCCAAAGGCCCATCTTGTGGCCGCCAAAGGGGGCCTCAAACCTAGCACCTCCCCACCTCTCCCACTTTTCCCACTCCTCCCTCCTATGGCCGCCGCCTTCCACCCTCCTCTCTTCCCCCTCACGCCCCTGCCCCTAGGAGCCGCCCCATCCTCCTTGGTTGCTGGTCCCCGCTGGTTTGCCTCCCCAACCCGCCTTCGGACCTTCTCCATTTACTTGCCGGTTGCGCAAGGATATTGAGGAGGACAGCACCTTGCTTGGGGCAAAAGAGGTGAGAAGGAGGAGATCATCTTCTCCGAGGGTCTTCCGCCTACTTCCTGGTTGCTGCAAAGGTATCGGATGCCGACCCTCGCCTTTTGATTAGTGGTAGAGGCGATTTGATGCATATTTGGTTAGAACGTATTACTGCGAGCAGAATTAGTTTCTGACCAGAATGTTGCGTGGACTGTTTCGTGGTTTTAGAGGCCGAATCTGAGATGATCATCTCCTAGAGATATTTAGGTCTTGTTCTTAGCTTTCAGTGTCCGCCAAGATCACCTCATTCCGACTTTCGAGTCAAAAGTTATGATAGATTTACTATCTGCTGTCCAGAATCCTGACGAGAATTAGCAGTCTCTGTTTAGGTTGATTTATGGCCTAGTTAGAGGGTGATTCAGAGGTCTTGCCCATAACAAATTTTGAAGGTGATATCACTATATTTCAGGATTGATAAAGAACACCTCAATTGGATTTATAGATCAAAAGTTATGCACTTTTCAATGTGACTGTCCAGATTGTATGTCAGTTTCTATCTTTAGTTTTGACCCGTGTGCCACTTTTTGTTAAAGGCAAAATATGAATTTTGTGCCAACTAGGTTATTGTAGGTAATTTCATAACCTTTTCAGATTGTTAAAGATCGCTCAATTCGGAGTTGTAGATTAAAAGTTATGGTTGTTTTAGTATTGCTGTCCTGTTTGTTCAAACAGAAGCTGTGCTGCTGTTTTGTTTTCTTTATTAGAGAAGTTTATTGGCCGAATTGGGAAATCTCATCAACTTGAATGTTATAGATATGTTCGTTAAGATGAGGTAGGATCTGGACTCATCTCATTTCGAGTCCCATGTCATTAACTACTGTCATTTTCATGCTGCTGTCCCGACACGCTTTTGGTTTGCACTGTTTTTGATTAGGTTTTATGGCGATTCCTTGGGAGTTCAAGGGGGTATTGTAGACTATTAATTCGGGTTGGATTCTATGTTGTTCTTATTTCGGTTATTTAATTGTTTAGGCCACGAGGCTACGGGTTTGGGAGCGCCATCGTTGTCGCTAACGCGCCGCAACGCCGAAGGCAAGTACTTTGTTGATTTTGAGTGTGATTGTGAATGTTTACATGAATATAATGTGACATATTGTGTTACCCGAGATGCCGAATTGGTTATGTTCTTTCATTATGTGGAGTATATCTTGAGAGATGGTATTATCACTGCTCATGTTCATATCATGCATCCTTTTTATTCATGTTATGTCCACGGGAGTGGATTGTAAGTCCCACCATTCCAATGTGGGCAAATTTGGACATTGTCATGTCCCGCCCACGGAGTGGATTGAAAGACCCATCAATTCCAAAGATGGGCACGTAAGACCCATCAATTCCAGTATGGGCGCTTTGGACACCTATATGAAACGTTCTTCATATAGGACTTGGATCCCCGCACTTTTGTTAAGGTGCGGGCTTAAGTGAACACCGACGGGTGTGTCACTCACTATACCGGTATATGCATGTGTGCAGTCCATCCTTGATTACATTCATTCATTTCATGTTATCATAAGTGTGCACTCGATGCAAGGTTCGCATTCTTAAATGGTGATGTCTTGTTTGTATATGTGTTCTTTTTCTTTCACTGTACTTGCTGAGTCATGGACTCACTCTTGCGTTGTTTGTTTATTTTAGGTAACCCCTGATGTTGGCTCATTTGGGAGGGAGTAGACACGCACTACTCGTTCACATCATCCTATTCATGTTCAAGATTAAATTTAGTTCTATCTTACATTCGTTAATGATGAACTGTAATAATTAAATTATAATTGGTGAAGGAAGGATACCTTCTCCATATGGATGTTGATTTATTACTGTGTGTGAACCTTCTTTATTGATGATCAGTATTAAATAACTTAGAAGGTGAAGGAAGGATACCTTCACCATGTCCTGTTTAATTTAATGTTGTCTTTAGTTGAAATACTTAGTTCAAATTCTTACGCATTATGGATGTATGTTAGATGTTTTAGGTGACATCTTGGCTTCCGAATAGCTGTGGTGTTACAAAAATTTCAATGACGACATTCACAAATAGCAAGAATAGCTCAAGTGTCGAAAAGACAATATTTGCTCTATAAAACAATTATAAACCAATTGAAACCCATCAATCGCAAGCACTCAACAGTTGGAAGAACAAGGCTTGCTTTAAAGGGTCAAATTAAATCAGTGGAAACGCATCAACCTAAGGAACTACTAATCCAAGAGAAATTAATCAAGCACGATTGAACCAGAGTAGACCAAATCAAAATTAGGAAAGAGAACAACCTCTCCAAAGATACTCACTATTACCCTACTATGAACGGTAGTGTAGCTCGGTAAAGCCTGGGCCACAACCACGACCCCAATCTCTCAACATGGGTTATCCCACACCTAATAACCTTGGTATAATACTATAGATATATCTCGATCATAACAGAGATCAACAATACAACATAACGAGCGTATATGCAATGCAAAACCCAACCCACCTCAGTACACGGTGTGTCAATTTAATATTTCAACTACCACGCACCTAAAGCCCGCTCGATACCAATCAGAACACCCCACCCATCATGAGCCCGGAATGCTACCATAATAGCATAAAACAAATTAATTCTAAGGCACTTTACAAAAAATTTGCAGAACCTCCTTTGTATAAATAATCATACCGAGGTTCGCACAAGAAACAATAACAATAATCAATTAACCAGTCTTCCAATTCAAAACATAATCATAAAGACATCCATATTATGCTAATCAACGCTATTACACAAATCCAACATAAGGCATAACCAAAAGAGAAGCCCTTAAGCAGTTTATTCAGTTATTTAAGCATGATTAACTTTATTGAATTATAATCTCAATGTTCGTGGCGATGCTTCAAAACTATAACTATGCCCTCCCATGCATGTCGCGCCTTTTGAGAGGTACCTAAACAAACAACAACAACAAGGGTGAGTTCATGACTCAGACAAGTACACTATAATCAAAGACAACATTCTTAATGGTAATTCAACAACTCAATACACTTCACAACATTTAGGATAAACCATGCACATGCTATGCAGTATGCTCAACTTTCACTTTATCCTTTACTTTGTCTCTTAGCATTACACTGACGCGGAGTGTGCATCCGTCAATGCACACCCATGCTCGTGCCTTCTAGCACAGGGACCAATTGCCCACATACCACCAATGTGGATCTAGGCCCATGCTCCACGAGCATGGGGATCTTTGCCCGCCATCATTATGACGGGATCTCAAGAATAGCATGGTCAACTCGTGACCGAGCCCACAAATGCCAACATGATGCGTGTGTATGCAATTTCAATAAGAACAATAAATGAACAAATGCATTCACATCTTCATGGCATACAAGTAGACTATTCATAATACAACTTTCTCATCCTTAGGTATCATACTTTTCCAACATCAATGCGTAGTATATAACATATGCACCACTACACACTAACTATAATTTTCACATCGCAACAAAGATTCATGGTTCACACCAAACATTATCTAATATAACACAAGACTCCACTCAATAAGTTCAATGCTATTCCTTAATGCACTTGCAATACAGGTAACAAAACATTCATAAGCATACTTCATCATAGAGATGCATTTCAGGTAGCAGGATCATATATAAGCCACTTCCATACTCAAACTAACTAAACAAATGACATTCACCACAAACAATCAATTCAACACTCATTCAACATCTGTCTACTAAAATTGTACTTGCCTCAACCGTGCGAAGGTGGATGTCGAGGATAAGGTACTGCTCCCGGAGCCAAACCCACACTGGACATATAAATGAGACATGCTAAGGCTACCATGTAGGTCTAATAACAAAACTGTAATCACAAATGAACTCATCGCCCACTCGACGCGATCCCGACTCTATTATCGGCTGCCAGATTTCCTTTCCAGAGAACAGCCCCTTCAAAAATCATAACTTCTTGTACAGAAATCCAAATGAAGTGATCTTGGACATTCTGAAAAGGTTATTGAATTCCCCTTCTAAACCTAGTTGGTGAGGTTCTCTGATTCGGCCCATTACTAGCCCTACCAAGCCATTCAACAAAGCATCAATTTTTTTTGCGTCGGGTCTCTGGACAGCAACAATAAAACTATCATAACTTTCTATACATTCATCCGAATTTCATGATCTTTACTTTTCCTGAAAGCTGGAAGGATTATCTACATTTTTCGTTATGGCGAGACCCTCTGATTTGTCCTCTAAATATACGCTTAGGTCGAAACACTAAAACCTGTCAGACCAGCAACCATTCCACAGCATAGACCCAATAAGAATAAAATCATAACTTTTGCTACAGAGGTCCAAATGACGTGATTCTTGTCGGCAATGAAAGATAACGAGATATCCTACAACTCTCTAGGAGATCCCAAGTTCCAATTCGGCACTTATCAAATTATTACTTAATTAACAAGTTAACTGCAGATTCTCGTCAGGATTTTGGGGCAGCAGCACTAAACAAATCATAACTTTCTAACCGTTAATCGGATTTGGGCGTTCTTGGCGGCCACTTAAACCTAAGAACAAACCCCACATATCTCTAGGAGATGGGGTCTCCAGATTCTGCTTCTAAGGATACGAAAACAGCCACGCACTAATCTGGACAGAACGCGATCTAAACCCGACATTGCTAGAAAAACAACAATTAAACATCTAGACGATGGGACAGCGGTTACCCTTGACGAACGACGTAGACGACGACGATCTCCACCCCAAGACGGCCTCTCTACTCACCTCCTTCCTCCTCCAATGGCCGGCGGCGGGAGTCGTGCACCGGGAGAGTCGTACAGGAGGCGCCGCGGAGGAGCTGCCGGGGCGGGAGGGGCTGCCATGGGAGGAGGTGCTACAGGCGGCGGCTACTCTAGCGTCGTGCTACAGCACTCCACTACAATGTAGGGCTAGGGTTTGCCTCCCCCTTTAAGTGGTTCCTCGCTGGGCCAAAGCTATGGGCCAAGGCCCAGTTCTAATACTCTTTCTAACTTCTGAATTTTTCTTTTCTAATTCTATTTAATTTCAGTACTAATCACTCATTTGTTTTATTTTTAAACGGGATATTACAATACCGGTCAAACCGAGTTGACCGGTACGGTTTGGTTTTTTCAGTAGTTTTTTCGGTACGGTTTTGATATGAACAGCCCTAGATCATCCCGTGAATCTTGAATGGAGGCGGGTTAAGTTCGGGTTTATGATTGGAAACTCCACTCATGTTTGGTTTCTCGGACCAAACACACCATGTATAGATGGTCAATACTAGGTACGGCGATCGGGCATGAGGGGCAGTGGAGCTCCTCCATATCCATGTTCATCAGGAAACCTTTGTCCATGACTGCGCTTGCTGCCCATGACGGGTAGACATCCTCGCCATGCCCATCACCCGCCGGAATGCCCGTATGCCCGCCAACACTTGTTTCAAAGGAGATCACACCAAGAATACCGAGATAAAATAAACAAACAATTTAAACATAGCCACAACCACTTAAAAGTCAAACTAAACAACACCTTAAAACATGAATTAAGACATGGTTTAACACTTGAAATTGGAATTAAACAAGAGTACAAACACAACCACAAATGGCGTAGTTCAACACTTAAACCTAAAAATAACAGGACGTAGTTCAACGAGACATAGTTCAAATTCATCAATTCAAACAAATACAATGAAAAAAAGGGTACTCATGCATTTGCTAATATGTCAAAATTGACCAACACTCCTTGAGTTCCTCTTCAAGGTCATCAAGACAAGTCCAAAAACTCTCTTCACCTCCTTCACCTACAAACAAGGTTGTTAGAATGGCAACCATGAATCGGATCGAAGGTTCTTCAGCAAGATCGCGAATCGTAGGATCGATGTAGAATCTAAGAACCTATTTGATTCTACCAAAGAATCATTTTTTAAATTTACCTTGTATTTTAACGCTTCTACATTTTTAAAACTATACTTTGCAAATTATAATGGACTTGAAAAAATAAAAAGTAAAAGGTTACAATGAAATTGACATATACAAATAATTGTTTATGATAAATGGTAGAATCGGGTACGATCGTATGAAAATTTTGATCACGATCCTACAATTTCTTTGTTAGAATCGTAATAATATTAAGATTCTACCAAATTAATATTCTACCATAGAATCGGATCGGTTCAATCAATCTGGGTCATAGAAACATAGGATCGTATGACTAGAATCGAGATTCTGACAAACTTGCCTACAAAGCAAACATATTTACATTACTAGCTGCAAATCACACACCCACACTGCAATTGCATATTTTCATATCGTTAAGATGGTTACGAAGTCAATCTTGGGAGCACATTAATGCATTCAACATGTTTGGTGTGAGACGGCTGCGATGTTCACTTAGCACTCTCCCACTAGTGCTAAAAGTTGATTTAGAGGACTCATCACAAATCACACACCACTTTATAACCAAGAGTCAACTCACGCGCACAAATGTCAGGAACAACATTGCGTGCACACCTGAAACGGAATCATGCCGATTTTTACGTACATTATCTAACCATCTAGATTAGGTCAAACCGGGTTGATAAATATAACTGGATTAGGTGGGCTTTGAATTATTTTTGGATAATCTCATTCCTCATAATAGGTTGATGACCAAAGACAATTTTCTTAAAAGGAAAATTATAAAACCTTGTAGACAAACCCATGTAGTTGAACCTCCTTCGACTACATGTAGTCGAAACTCCCCTGTGTAGTCGACCCTCCTTCAAGTACATAGTCGAAACTCTTTCCGACCACTCGTGAAGTCTTTCGACCAGGTAGTTGAAAGCTCCTTCCGACCAAATCCAGTCGAAAGCGATGAACAATACTCGAAACGAAAGAAACACACGATTGGTTTCGGGAGCAACTGCTCCTCTTTTTTGTTTTTCTATTGCTTTTCTCAACTCACGACTTCACAACTCCACTTCCCCCCACTCTTTTACACAGCACGATGGCATACTTTATATACACATACACAGACCCAAAACCGACTCATACACGCACACATCTCTCTACTCGGATTCCCCTCCAAACCAGACTTCTAAACGAAAACAGAAACTAACCAAAACAAGATTAAACCCAACAGTTACCCCTTAATCTTGTTTTTTCTCCTTACTATCCATCTGCTCTTCTCCTCGCGTGCGTGTGTGCCCGTTGACCTGCAACCTGGGCCGCTTGCATGCACGTTTGCATGTACACCTCCCGCGCCTCTTGCGCCATCAGCATGCAACCCCGCCGCATTTCAGCCCACCAGATTGACCGCGCGCCTTCACTGCGTGCGCGCTTTTACAGTATCTCCACGTTGTTCTTCAGAGCAATTGCATGCATGACTCCTGCACTTGCATGCAACCGAGTGTGGGGCCCACCACATGTGCCTCCCTGAATTTTGTCATTGAGTGTTTCTACTCTCTGTCTACCCTCCTTTGGCTTGCCTCTTGAGATTGCATGCAATCCCGAGCCATTTCTTGCTATGCATGGATGCGCATGGGGCCCGTTGCCTTCAGTTGTGTGTATGTTGTGTCCTTCATTCGTGTGGGACTCACTGCTCCCTGCAACGCCCACCGCGCTTCGCACCTGGACTGAACTCGTCCTTCCTTGCATGCGTGCCTCGACTGGAGCACCTGCTCCCACGACCACCTGGGCTGGAGCACCTGAGCCTCTCACTCTCTCTCTCTTGGACCAAGTCTACCCACTTTCCCATGTATATATCAGCTGAGGTTACACTGCCTCTAACTCCTGTGGAGGTGCTGATCCCTTCATCCGTTGCATGCTCGTGAACAGCTTCGAGCACCGACGTTTGCTGATAGGACCCGTAGCCTTGAATTTCCAAGACGCCGCTTGATGCATGCACGCCATCTTGTCCTCCCAAGCCACTACCTGCTACGCCTTCTGCGTCAACTTCGTGCACGCCGCACTCTTCATGCGCGTGGGACTCGCCGCCCTCCTGCGCGTCGTCTAAACCTCCTGAGCGAGTCCTCGCCAACCGCCGCTCGCCATTCGCCCTCCCGAGCCGCTACTTTCGCGCTTTCGAAGTTATCGCCTCGCGAGTGCTGCATGCATGCCTCCAGCAGTTGCTGTGTGCACTTGTGTGCTGCCACCTGCGCCAACTTCATGCGTGTGGGACTCACCGTCCCCCTGTTGCACCCTGTGTGCCTTGTTGCGTACTGTCTGCGCACTATTGTCGCGCGCTACGGGAGCCCACCGCTTTGCCATGCTACACCGCTCTCACGTCGTAGCAGTGCCCACGCAGCCGCTCCATTGGCCGCACTGCCGCGCCACCATGTCAGGCCGCCGTGCTTACAAGCAGACATATTGGCTTGCAGGTCACCAGTGGTACCTTGTAGAGGCAGTTGGGGGAACGCCTAACCTTCATCAACAACCTGCCACTGTGATCATATAGCCATATGAAAGTGTTGTGCATGAAAACTTTGCTACCTCCCTTAGTTAGCTGACCAATGCTTATGATGTTGCTGCATAGGTTTGGTATATAATATACCTCTGTTAGAAGCCTCTGCTCCCCTCCTTTGAATTGGAACAACATCGTTCCCTTTCCTTTGATTTTCACAGTGGACCCGTCACCGAACTTGACGTGTCCCTCGACGATGGAGTCTAGATCACAGAACTTGTTTTGTTTGCCTATCATGTGATTACTGGCTCTGTTGTCCAAAAACCATACGTCCGAGCTGACATGTGTTTCACCGTTGGCTAGCAGTCGTGGCTCCACCTTTTCTTCATTCAGTAGAACCAGGTTGTGCGACTCTGTGCTTGCCGACTCCATGCTCACCGCTAATAGCAATTCTGTATCTTCCTCCTCCTGTGTGTGCGTGAGGCATGCCTCCTCCCCGCGCGCCCGTTTTTTGCACTATGAGGCATAATGGTTGTACACATCACAGTTAAAGCATTTTATGTGACTCTTGTCGCAGCTCGTCCCGGATCCCCGACCAACTTTGCCATCCTGGTGTGTCGTGGTTGAGCCACCACGACCTCCCCTGCCTCGACCACAGCCTCGTCCGCGAGATCTGCCACGCCCACGGCTTCTTGATGAGTCATGATCATCCTCCTCCGACGATCCAGTGTTAGACCCTTGTCCCTTAGAGAAAGACGACGAGTCTCTACCACTGCTTTTCTGCCGTGCCTACCACTCAGCTTGAGTAAACAGAAGCTGGCCCTCGGTGTTTCCATTATTGTTGCGACGAAGGATTCGCTCCTCATATGCCTTCAATCGACCGATCGCCTCTTCGAATGGCATTGCATCAAGATTAGAGTATTGCTCGATCGATGCCACCAGCTGAAAAAATTTATCGGGCACCGAATCAAGAAGCTTCTTGACGAGTGTGGCATCCTCTAGAGTAAAGCCAAGAACACCATACTTGGCTGCCATGCCACTCAATTTGCCGGCAAACTCGTCGATCGTCTCCCATTCCTTCATGCGTAACGCCTCGAGTTCGCTCTTCAAGGTCTGCAGGCGCACCTTCTTCACACGATCTGCACCAATGTAGCGAGTCTTTAGACAGCCCCAAACACCCTTTGCAGATTTCTTCTTTGTGATCTGCAGAAGAACATCTTTGGGGACAGCCTAAAAGATGAACGCTCGCGCTGATTTCTTCTTCTTCTCGTCCACGGCCACTCCGGCCGTCGGTTCAATTACTTCCCAAATACCCTGGGCATCCATGATCGCCTCCATCTTGATCGCCCACGTGGTGTAGTTGGACGTCGTTAGCATCGGGTACTGGTGCGGCATGCTACCGCTCTCCCTCGCCGCCTGCTGGATGGCAAGCACCATTGTCTAGAATCGAGGATCGTGCTGGTGCTCTGATACCATGTGTAGACAAACCCGTGTAGTCGAACCTCCTTCGACTACACGTAGTTGAAACTCCCCTGTGTAGTAGAACCTCCTTCGACTACGTAGTCGAAACTCTTTTCGACCACTCGTGAAGTCTTTCGACCAGGTAGTCGAAAGCTCCTTCTGACCATGTCCAGTCGAAAACGATGAACAGTACTCGAAATGAACAATACTCGAAACGAAAGAAACACACGATTGGTTTCAGGAGCAACTATTCCTCTTTTTTGTTTTTCTATTGCTTTTCTCAACTTACGACTTCACAACTCCACTTCCCCCACTCTTTTACACGGCACTATGACATGCTTTATATACACATACACAGACCTGAAACCGACTCATACACACACACATCTCTCTACTCGGATTCCCCTCCGAACCAGACTTCTAAACGGAAACGGAAACTAACCAAAATAAGATTAAACCCAACAAACCTTTGGATCGTGCTTATTGCAATGAAAATGAAAGCATAAACCATCTCTTCTTTGACTGTGTAGTTGCCAAATGTGTTTGGGTTAAGATTTATGAATTCTTTCATAAGGAGATATATAGGCTCTGATTATGAATCAATAGCTAAATTTTGGATTAATCAGAAGAAATATGGTGTTATGAATTCAGTGGTAGCTGCTGTTTTGTGGTGCTTATGGAATTGTCGTAATGATATAATTTTTCAGTGCAAGAATTGGCTCAGCATGAAACAAATCTGGAGGATGTTATTGGTAATACTGAGAAGATGGAGACCTTTATACCAGGATTCAGAGTTGCAAGAGATGGATCGCTACCGTTTGAAGGTGGAAGACTTGCTGACGAAACCTATGGAGTTGATGGACAAAAGAAGCTACTGAATATAGGTGGGAGCCTGGTGCTTTGTGAAGCAAAGGAAAAGATGCAAGATGATGAAGCTGGAAAAAAACATGTGAAATGAGGAAGAAGTGGAGGCAGTCAGAATGTATGGTTAAACATGTTATCTGTTAGTTACTTCCGTTCATGTAAAAGAAAAGCTTTATGGTCTGAAAATGTATTGAGCTAACATTGCCTGCACTCAGTTTCAATAAAAGTTGGAGCTGGGGCACCAGTTTGGTGTCCTGTCCATCTAAAAAAATCTTACCATTCTTTTCCATCGATTTTAATTTTATTCGATCTCTTTGTTACTAATATACAATTACATCTTTGACTATGATTTTTTTTCTAGTTACTCAGTACAAATTAATAAAATATTGTATTGTGGAAGTGTTTAACAAATTTACAAACAGTATTTTTTTTTGTCTAAAAACTTTTTTTTTTGTACATTAGTGATCAAAGTATATATTTTTATTGCACCTATTGTAAAACGCCTTTTTTTACATAACATCTTCTACTGGAGAAAGTCAGAAGTACTGTATACGATTGCAACCACAATTTCCTTTTCCCACAATAGATACTTCCTTTTCCTTCTGAAAATGACTCGATACACTTTTTCTAACTACCTGCTGGGCGCTCTGTTCTTGATTCTTGCACGCATCGGATATAAAATGTTCATGGAAAACAATGTTCTTGGAGCATCATGCCATTTTTCCATTTTCACTGATCATCTACTCTCTGGATTTGTAAGCTAAATTTTGTTTTATTGCCTAGCTTAATGTTCTCAAGAAAAACGCGAGAATTAATATATAATCCAGAAGTCCAAAATCTATCATGCTCCATTGATCCAAGAGACAAATACAAGTGTTAGCCGACAAAATTCAGTTCCAATATTCCCACTATAGTTACTTGGGTACCAATTACTGGCAATTAGCCTGTCAATTATCTAACCAAATAATTCCCATCAATAATAAAATCACAGCTAACGATTGATAGCCTCACAAGATTGTCTTGTAGTCGTCTGCTTGGTCTCAAGAAACAGCTAGCCGCAATTGACATATATTTTTCATCTGAATGGATCGGTCTTCGTCAACGGTTTAACGGGATATACCCGAGAATATTCCGAGTATCTGTTCCATTCTCGTTGGATTGACGCTATTTTATACTTGTTGTTTCCTTATAAAATATCTTCTGCTTGTTGTCTCGACTCTGGCATGCGATGAAAACATAAACTTGGGTGCCGGCTCCGTGTGTAGAATAGACAGGAAGTTAAAACATATACGTATTCACAAATGTTGCACGACAAGCGCGAGATTCCCACGCAAATAAGGGATTGTTTGATTTGTGCCCTCACCGCGTACCTCAAGTAGTAGCTAGACCAAATTATGTAATGCTCAACATTGCTTTACCTACCGTACATGTTTTTACACAAAACTTTTAGACCATATTAAAGATTTCAAACTACCATTAAATTAATGATCCTAAGTTTCCACTACACGCAGATTTATCTAGCCCAATGTTATGATCTGGATACAAACCAAACAAACAAGAAACTTGTTTTTGAATTGCACAGGTAAAGATGCCAACATCCACATGTACACGCCAGCGTACATAGTAGTTTATTGGATTAAAAAATTGGACAAAACAATACAGGGTCAAATAGAACATCCAATGCAAGTTGGGGAGTTTAGGGCTCATTTGGCTTCTTTTTAAACGAAATAGCAAATATAGACCCATCACATTCGAAATGATAAAAATAGCACACCTACCATGCTCCCCGCGCGCGGAACCCGCCTACAGGATCTCGTGTGCGGCGTGGCTCGCCAAGGCCCAAGCAGTGCAGGCAGCCACCGCCGCACATAGGGATTGCGACAAGTGGGGTTCTACGCATGGGGAGAGAGTAGGAGGAGGGGTGCTGTGCACGGGGAGCGCTATAGGTCTTACCAAGCTTTTCTTAAAATTGACACAGTTTGATTTAATATTATTTTACTTATAGTTTGAAAGTATTTTTAGAACCGAGCTAACAAGCCAAGTCGAGCCAAACCAGAATGAAATCCAATTTCATTCGAAATTGACTCATTTCAATGTTTAACCAAATAACGAGTCTAGTTGGAGTATTTTATTTACTGTTTTCCAAGATCGTGAATCATAGGATTCGATGTAGAATCTAAGATCCTATCTGATTCTACCAAATAATCAATTTTTAAATCTACCTTATATTTTAACACTTCTATATTTTTAAAACTATACTTTTATAACTTTTGTTTACCAAAATGTAGTGCAAAGGAAAGATAGTTTTGTCAGACCCCGGGCTTTGAATACCCGAAACCCTTGTGTGTATACCGTACTAGTCACATGATCAGTGGCTAGTACACACATCCAAAACTTTGGGATACACATCCCTACACAATATACATACAACATGGAATAAATATGGTACTTAACTTAAACGATTACATTACAGAGTGTGATACACAGCCGACCGACCAAATAAAATAACAAGTATCGGAAGTAGTGAATTAAACAGAGGAAGCATAACATGTATATACAAACCAAAAGTCCAACGGTATGCCCATCCAAACCCTCAGGCAATCAACAAGGAATAAGACCTAGAAAGACCCATTACTGAACCCTCGAGTACCGGGTGCAAAGAACACGTCGTCCAGCTTAGGCTCATCCTCTAACTCTGAACAACAATTAAGCAAGATTGAGTATATTGCGTACTCAGCAAAACTTGTAGTGTATCACAAATTTTATATATATGCATGACTAACAAGGGATGAGACTCTATGCTACAGGTTATTTTCAGCATTAAGCGAGTTTTATTTACAATATCAATACATAGTTGACGAGGATTAAAATCTCTATGTATTATCTTTAATACATAATAAAAGACCATACGTCTTCATGGTCGTAACCCCTAAGATTCACGACCTCACTGGTCGTAAGGATTCCAGAGGTTACGCAATGGGTACCCCAGTCGGCAAGGTCCGGCTTAGCCTCCACCGCTAATCGCCGTAAAAGGTATGAACGATATTCGAATCGACTCGGTATATTCCTACCGTGACGAATGGAACGCATGCGTATATTCCATACCACACGACGTGTCTTTATCCTAAGACACTGATGAACAACCACCATATGGTTAAGTGTCTCACAGACATACAACCGCTGAACGGTTGATACTCCATCAACTGTCGCCTCGCTTCGACCAGTCGCGACGCTTCACAACAGACGTCTTCTCCAGAGATAACTGCCATCTCTTCAAAGGCTATTTAAAGATTGAACATGGGCGGAGTAGAGGGGAGAAGCCGCATCGGATTGGAGCATAGTCATTAACATCATATTTATGCTTCAAGTCTGATAATATAGCATGGCAAGCATTACTCTCAGTGTAAATATGGTTAGTCCACCGCCTAGTCATAAGGCATCCTCTGTAAAATTCAGTTCATATTAATAAAAGAGCAGTCTCATTCTCTCCCCAGAAATTCTGTGTTATTTTCCTCTATTCGTTTCGTAAGATCGACGACTCGATCGTCGACAACTGGCGCTGACCGTGGGGAGCAAGGCGCGGATTTCTGGAAGAAGTTCTTTGCTCATCAAGTCCTTGTCCATTTCTCACTTGTAATCGCTCATGCGGTTATGGCGAGAAGTTGGGACGAGGAAAACTGGTTCGACCTGGCAGATTACTCCAACCTCGACATGGACGCATGCATCCGCGCCATGCAAGAAAATGGAGTCTCATCATCATCCTCCTCCTCCGCCGGTTCGCCCATCGCAGATATCAGCAAAATCGACCGGATGAATGAAGATACACCGCTACGACCGCGGCGCTTTGAGAAGTGCTTCCACCGCCGAACACCCAATGACCTCCGCAAGCCCGGAAAGGTGACGAAAATTCAACACCGCAACTCGATGATCAATATACCCTTGATGCGATCATAGTTGACAGATACTCACCGACGGCTTCTGGCAATTCCAGGAGCCAACCGACATCTAGTGACAGTGTCGATGCAACCCCCACTGGTCATAGACCAAGTGGGGATGATAAGGCTCAGTATACAATCGCAATCCACGGATCGATCGAGACCATTACGAAAACCTCAGGAAGTGTTGATTACCGACCATTCTTCATCATGAAAGCTTCTCGCAGAAGCACTGAAAGACTCTCCATCGATTACGACGGAAGCTCATTGGAAGATCACTGCTGGAGGCACGAGGTCAATGCGATTAGAGATACAGATCAAAATACCGTGTACGGTCCTCCATACGTTGCCTCGTCACCACATAATGATAGAGATGGTACGAGCGGTCAAGCACCAAATGCCAGAGGTAACAGAACTGATGGACGTCCATAAGTTAATTCACTTGGTTCTGCCCCAACCCATGTAAGGGACCAGGCAAGACCAACTAGGAGGTAGGGGGGAAGTTCGGGCCATCAGACACCTTCTTCTGGCAGAAATCCTCTGAGACCTTCTGTAACAGTACAAAACCTGCAGCGAGTTCGAGATATTTTAAATACTTCTAACCCTGTTTTAGCAGAGACTCCGGGTTTTGTCCAACTTGTAGGTCAAGTATCAGAAATTATCCAACAGACTATGCAGCGCACAGAAGCATATCGGGAACAAAGGCATTCGTAAAGTCAGACCATGACTTCACGCCAGTATTCCTCCCGCAGCAGAGGCCAGCATGGTCGTGTTGAAGACCAGTTGATACCCAGACCACCTCGACGATTCCGACCAAGAAGTCATGAGGGGAGAAGGCTATTTCAAGAAACCTCACCTTCACTTCGTCGAAAGGAGCAATCGTTTGGACCTGATGATCTTCGACATCATCTGAATCAAGCAAGCGGTCGGAGGCGTCCTATCAACGTCCACGACCGAATCGGGACACCGGAGCACCGGCAATCCAATTTAAGAAACCGGTCTCCGACCGATTATAATCCGACACCTTTCCAAAGAAAGAGCCATGAAACTATCACGGGTTGTCGAGCCTTCTCCGTAGGGCTCCAGGCTATGCGTTGGCCAAATAGGTTCCGACCGACTAATTTGGATAAGTTCAATGGGATTCAAAATCCTTTAGAATTTCTCAAAATATACACCACCGCCATCAGAGCCACTGGTGGTGATGAAAATGTGATGGCTAACTATCTTCCCACGATATTAGAAGGATCAGCCAGGCCGTGGTTACTCAACCTACCGGCCAGATCAGTGTATACTTGGGAGCAACTTTCCGACCTTCTGACTGTAAATTTCAAGGGTACGTACGACCGCCTGGGAAGGAGGATGACCTCCACCGAATCCGGCAAAATCCAATGAGACTCTCCAGCAGTATATCAAAAGATTTAGCTAGGTTCGTAATTCAATACCAGATTGCAGAATCTTCTGTCATTCAAGCCTTCAAAGCAGGACTAAGAAATCATAGGTTTATGAAGGATTTAGCAATACATTCTCCACGAAAAACCATCGAGCTCTTCGATATGGCCGACAAGTACGCAACCGCCAGCGAAGCAGTTGAGTGGAACGAGGCCATTGATCGAAAAGATAAAATCCCCCAACCTGGCTTAGATAAGACAGAAAAAAGCAAAGGAAGGCTCTCAAGAAAAAGAGACACCGCAAACCCGATGATAAGGAGGTTCTTGCGGTTCCTGAAAAATTAACCAAGGGAAAGAAAGATTATGCTGGTCGTGGCAAGGCAAAGGTCCCACCAATTAATACAAGAAAAACAAGAAATGGTGTCCACTTCACCAGCAAGCAGGACATGACTTGCGCAACTGCCGTGCCTGGCAAAAGAAGCTAAAAGATTATTATGCAGGTAAAGGTCCACTCCCCTCGATACAGGAACTCGGAGAGACAAGCTCCAAGAAGGACAAAGACGGTGACGAAGAAATGGAGCACCAAGAGCCTCAACACACTGTCGATGTAATCTTTGGTGGATCTTCTTCGTACGAGTCCAAACGTCATCTGAAAGCCATGGAGCGGGAGGTCAACCTTACCGAACCTTCGATCGCCGCTAAACCGTCAAGGTGGTCGAAGACGATAATCTCCTTCAGCAAAGAAGACTGCCTCATTCCTTCGACTCGACCAGGTAGGTTCCCTATTGTCGTTGAGCCTACTATTAATAACTGCAAGGTTAATCGGGTCTTGATAGATGGAGGTAGTTCTTCAAATATTTTATTTGCGGGCGCATTGGAAGACATGCAAATTCCCAAATCCAAGGTAAAACCTGTGAAATATGCCTTCCATGGCATAGTTCCTGGATCTACTGCCAAGCCTATAGGGCACCTGTCCCTACCAGTTACGTTTGGAAGGCCTGACAACTTCCGAACAAAAAAGATTTCATTTGATGTGGTGGTTTTCGAAACCGCATATATTGCAATCCTTGGTCGTCCGGCCTTAGCAAAATTCCTGATAGCCACGCATTACGGTTATCAGAGCTTGAAAATGCCAGGACCAAAGGGTGTCATCACAGTTCGAGGTGATCAAAAAATAGCTTACGCATGTGATCGGAAATGCCTGGAACTGGTCGACGAACTTCCGACCAGGGAAACTAACACCACTACCATGTAGGTCAAACACTCGAGGCCAAAGATGGCACCAAAAGCTTCCGACCAGACAAAAGAGGTATTACTCGACAGAAGTGCTTCTCCAGAGGGTGCCAAACTACTGGTCGGAGCAGGACTCAACCTTAAATAGGAAGAGTCACTCGTCTCCTTCCTCCGAGCAAACCAGGACGTATTCGCCTGGCAGGCATCCGATATGCCTAGAGTCCTCAGGGAGGTGATCGAGCACTGGCTAGCTTTGCAACCTGACAAGAAACCGGTCAAACAGAAGGTAAGGTGTTTTGCACCTGATCGGAAGGAAGCAATCTAGTCAAAAATTGACAAGCTCCTCAAGGCTGGGTTCATTCATGAGGTCGACCACCCAGAGTGGCTCGCCAATCCTGTTATGGTTAGAAAAGCCAATAGAAAATGACGAATGTGTATTGACCTTACAGATCTTAATAAAGTTTGTCCGAAGAATGACTTTCCCCTTCCTCGCATTGATCAACTTGTAGACTCTACTTCCGGGTGTGAGTTGTTAAGTTTTTATATGCTTACTCAGGGTACCACTAGATTAATATGAGTAAAGAAGATGAAGAGAAAACTTCCTTCATCACTCGATATGGCACTTACTGTTTTTGTAAAGATGCCATTTGGTCTCAAAAATGCTGGTGCAACATTTCAAAGGTTCATGCAGAAAACCTTTAGTTCGCAGATAGGTCAGAATCTAGAAGCCTACGTTCATGATCTGGTTGTAAAAAGCATCAACACTGGCGACCACATTCCAGATCTACATGAGACTTTCAATAACTTAAGACGTCATAACCTTAAGTTAAATCCAGATAAGTGTGTGTTTGGAGTTTCTTCTGGTAAGCTTCTTGGGTTCCTGGTTTCGACCAGGGGCATTGAAGCAAACCCAACAAAAATCACGCCATCGATCAGATGCGCCCGACCACAAAGAAGGAAGTTTAAAAACTAAACGGCTGCATGGCAACGCTAAGTCGTTTCATAGCACGGTTAGGTGAAAAAGGATTACCTTTCTTTAAGCTTCTCCGAAACATAGAAGTTTCGAATGGACTAAAGAAGCAAACGACGCCTTCGAAGAACTTAAAAAGTACCTTACGAGTCCCCCAATCTTAGTTTCTCCAAGATCGGGAGAGACATTGCTGATTTACGTGGCTGCAACGCCACGAACAGTCAGTGGTGTGCTGGTCGTAGAACGTGACAACATCCAACGACCGATATATTATGTAAGCAAAGTCTTACATGGACCAAAGGAAAGGTATCCACGGGTACAAAAATTGCTCTATGGTCTCCTTATGGCTTCAAGGAAACTAAGGTATTATTTTCAGGCCCATAAAGTGGTCGTACCAACTGGGTATCCTCTTGGTCAAGTCCTTGGAAACAGGGAGTCATCAAGACGAATAGCAAAATGGGCGGTTGAGCTTGGGGCGTTTGACCTCCATTTCATCTCACGAACAACAATCAAGTCCCAGGCAATAACAGAACTCATTGCCGAATGGACAAACTCTGAACCCACCCAAGGGCCCGAGTACGAACACCACGACAAATGGACAATGTACTTTGACGATTCCTTGATGCTCAAAGGCTTGGGGGCTGGGGTCGTCTTGATTTCCCCTACTGGCGAACACATAAAATATGTCATTCAGTTAAACTTTCCTGCTACTAACAATGTGACAGAATATGAAGGTTTGCTGGCAGGACTTCGAGCAGCTCATTCGCTCGGGATTCACAGATTACTAGTGAAAGGCGATTCTCAACTAGTAGCGAATCAAGTGGGAAAAGAGTATCAATGCTCTAGTACCGAGATGTCATCATATCTGGCCGAAGTACGGAAACTCGAAAAGCATTTCTTCGGTTTTCAGATCCAACATATTCCTAGAAAGAAAAACTTTCTGGTAGACCAGTTGGCACGGATGGCTTCTACCAGGACATCCGTCCCGCCCAGAGTTTTTCTCGAGCAACTCGATTCACCCTCGGTGGTCGAGCCTTTTGAGGATATAGATGTTCGCAAGGAGATCACACACCTCGATTCTGCGAACATGGATACTCCACAGGTCGATGATGGTTGGCACCATCACGATGAAGGTAGAGATTGGATGACATCGATCTACAATCTTCAGCATGACCTCATTCCAGAAGATGGTGTAGAGGCTGATCGTATAGCACGAAAACCCAAATCATACACTCTTATTGAAAGTACCTTGTATAAGCGAGGATCTCACGGAGTGTTGATGAGATACATATCTCAACCGGATGGCATTAAGTTGCTAACCGAAATTCATGGAGGAATCTGTGGAGCACATCATTCCTACAGAACGCTGGTCGGTAAAGTCTTCAAACAAGGATACTACTGGCCAACTGCCCTTCATGATGCAAAAGAGCTCGTGACGAAGTGCGTATAATGTCAATTTTATAGCCGACAAGTACATCAGCCGTCCCAAACTTTGCAAACAATTCCTCTTTCTTGGCCTTTTGTAACCTAGGGACTAGACATTTCGGGACCTATTCCAAGAACACCTGAGGGCTTTGAGTTCCTTTTATCATGATTGACACGTTCACTAAATGGATCGAAGCCGCCAGTTGTCAAAACAACAACTGAGACTGTCAAGAGGTTTCTCACAAAAAATATAATCACACGATTTTGTGTGCCCAGTTGTATAATCACGGATAACGGTACCTAGTTCTCAAGCGGTAATTTCCAGGAATTATGTGACGACCTAGGTATCAAGATACATTACGCTTCTGTCACTCATCCACAGAGCAATGGAGCAGTTGAGCACGCCAATGGTATCATAATGCAAGAAATCAAATGACGAGTTTTCAACCAGTTAATCATACGGTCAGGGGCTTGGGGTTCAAGAACTTACTTCTGTGTTATGGGTTGTTCATACCACGACTAGTCGTGTGACCGGTGAAACACCATTCTTTTTGGTTTATGGGGCTGAAGCCATGCTTCCTCGAGAACTAAAAATTGGTTATGCTCGGACTGATTGTTTTAACGAAAATGATCAGCATGAACGACGACTTGATGACATCAATTTCCTTGACGAGCGATGAAATCAAGCCTTAATACGACCAGCAATCTACCAACAAGCCATGCGCCGGTACCATAGTCGTAAGGTGCAACCTCGCTGTAGGTGATCTGGTTCTCAAAAAAATTCAAAGCCAAGCAAATCGCAACAAACTTTCACCCAAGTGGGAAGGTCCATAAACTGTGGTCGAAGTCACCCGACCAAGTTCGGTACGATTAGCTATGTCAGACGGGCAAATTTTGTCTAATTCTTGGAATATTGATCAATTGCGTAAGTTCTTTGTATAATTTCTCATATTCATTTCATTTCATGTTTCAATAAAGATGCATTTGTTTTTCAAGATAAGTATGAATGTTTATAGTTATTATCCGCTACTTTTTGTCACATATCATTATTGTTTACATTGGTCGGAGAAGACACTCATTCTCTCTGATATCTCTTTAAAAACACTAAGAGGGGTCTCCATTTCTCATTGGTTGTGACTTGATTGTCAAACGCCAAACCGGTCCTAGTCGTGATCATTGCTTCAATGATTCCCACACACGACCACATACTCCTTTTTCCAAGAAACATACGAGTAATTGGAACATAACACAGACAATTTATATAGTTTTGTTTTTCTCAAGAGTTTGAAGATTAACTTTCTTTATTTTAATATTCTGTTCTACTCTTGTTTGACTACTGGTCAGGACACGGAAAGCCTCCTAGTAGAAGTCTCTCCTATCTGCACGTGGTCCTGCCCACTGGAAGGAGCTTCCTAGCGACGATCCTTTTCTTACGATCCTCGCTGCCAGTCGGACCTGAGCATGAGCACGTTTTGTGAAATATTTTACATATCTTCAATTCTTGGAATTCATTACGACCAGTTTCGGATAATTCATATAAACAAAGATACTTATCGCTTTCGTTTTCTTTGCATACATTTTTTGCATACTTTCTTATCATCAAAACAAGTCTTATTATATCTTTCAACTATATATGGTATTTCACAGTGCTTCGATCATGGAAAAGATCTAAACTAGTTGAAATCATACATGGTTTCGACCAATTGATTTCCTAGTGTTCACTAGATCATTTCTTCAAACATTATCAACACATATACCATGGTCGTAGTTATTACTCATTTTCTTGGTCTACTGCTTCTTTAGTAAAGTTCATCTACTAATATAAGAAGTCGGGGGCTAGGGAATATATAAGTATTTAATGACATTGATAGGACAAAACAAGAACTTCATTAATGTTAAAAGGTAAGTTTTATTTACAAAGCCTATATATTACATCCATCTACTTGTTAGAACCACCAGACTGGTCGCTGCGTAATGGAGATCCGATTTCCATTTCCTCCGCAACTTTCTCTCCGAGAGGCCTTACTTCCTCGAGAAATTTGGTTGCTTCATCTTCGGAGCAGTCGAAGTCTTCTTCAACAGCTCCAAGACGAACAGAGGGGTCGAAAGCCTTTAGTTTCACCAAGGCAACACTAACTCCATTTGCAATAGCTTCCCTCATCGCCGTGGCATCGTTTTCTCGAAAGATTGTTATCACTCTCTTGAGGTCCTCGAGTTGATGGCCAAGAAAATTGATTCTCTCTGCAGGGTCTTTCAAAATGGGCAGTTGCGTTCCCGACCCCAGATCGAAGAATATCTTGTTCAGAGCCTTGGCTTTGTCTTCAAGACTCCGATCGAGTTTAGCCCCTTGGCCATGCTCGAACTCAAGAGCCTTTTCTGCTCTTTCATGTGCTTGAGCCTTCACTGCACGAGTAGATAAAGAAGTTAACATACATATAAATTGGAGACATGATATACTAGTCAAGTCTACGACTAGTTACCTTTGATTTTCTTCTCGCAAGAGTCGAAAACCTCCTTTTGCCTGATCATCCCGTGCGCGATCGACCGGTCCTTGTTCTGATTTTCTTATTTAAGCTTTAATATTATGGCTTCTTTAGCCACGACCTCTTCTTTAATTTTCTTAAAATCCATCAAATACGATAAATGGAGAAGATTGATTTACAAAAGAGAGACATCATAACAAAGTGTAAGAAGACAAGTTAAAGAGAAGAGTTATTACTTTTCAATTCGGAGTGTTTCTGCTCCAGGATTTTTATTTGTTGGGTCAGTCCTCCAACCACAGCGTAATTTTTGACAATATGCTACAAAAGTAAGTTCCTTTCTTTGTTAAGTTTTCGACAAACTTTAGAGAAAGAATTATGAAAATGGTCGTAAAATACTTACCCGAATTGCCACATAATTATATTCGGCAAAAATCATATCTGGACCCATCTCGATTTTAAGGTCCGATATCTTTCCCCAGGCCTCGTCAAGTTCCTTATCCTCAATAAATTGGAGATAAAAAGGGAACTTGTTAGCCTGAGAAGTGCTACCAATAGGAGGTGGAACCTGTTGAGGATCTCCGGGGATGACTACCTCCGCAGACGGAGTGAGGATTACTAGTGGATCCTGAGCAAATGATGGCACTGATACCTGCTTGGGGGCTTCCTTAGCCATCTCGTTCCCAGCGGCTTTAGCCTGAGGAACGTTCTGGTCGGGAACCTCCACGACCACTTCGTCCTCAGAAACCGTTTCCTGAGGAGTGTTTTGGTCGGAAACGACCGGAATACCAGAAGACCTTTACAAGAAGGAAGCAAGAAAGTTCAAGGTTTTGACATATTAAAAACATCCAAGGAATGTATTTATATGACCTCTTCATTCATACATACCTGGTCGATTTCTTTGTTTTAACCTTATAGAGCATCGGAGCAAAATCCGTTGCGCTAGCCTTCCTTTTCTTTTCAACCCGCCACCGCTCAACCGTAGGGTTGGTTAGATCTCACATCTCACCGATCGAAAATCGAAGCAATGTTCTCGACCAGTTGGTCAAGAATAAGATTCTTAGTCATCGGATCGGTAGGTGTAGATTCATCGCCTCAAACAAAGAGCTTCGTGAGCAACCGCGTGTCTTTAGTGACCTTACTGGAGTGCACGACAACCGCCTAAATAAACCATCAAAGTTAATTAGACGACAAAAAATTATTTATCACAAATATACATTCATGTTCGGTTACCTACCTCTGTAAGGCTAACATCCTATGTGGTCGTAGGGATGGTCGGATCATCAATCGGCTCACAACTTTCAATGGCCTCATTGATCCTCAACCCAACCGACTACACATCAAAGAGGATTTATAGTACACCGATCAGAAAAAGTATGTATAGCAAAAGAAAAACATAGTTGATACCTTACTTTAAGTCTCTCACCTCTCTTCTAAAACAACCGCTAGGATCCGAGGGAAACTAACCTTGTCGCCAGGCTCTCCGGTACAGATCATTTTGATCCAACTTATGATCTCATCAGAAGATAAAGCTGTAAAGGTGAACAAGAGACTTAAGGATACAGAAGTAATCAACTAATATAGGCAAACTGGTCGGAATCATTGAGAATTTACCCTCTTTGGAATCTTTGGTTGCATCATCACAACCAATATACCATAGCATTGGGTATGCTCGGGTCTTCAAAGGACTAATCCGGCGCATGAAAAAATCCCTCACTACGTGCCAGGATGTTAAACCCTTGACACTAAAAAACTTGTTGGCATCAGCCCATCTTCCTATTTTTTCCTCCTTCTCTACGGAGGAGCGCCATCTTGGATTCTCAACCGCCTTTTTACCAGAATAATAAAGGCTATATTTCTTAGTGACCGTCATGTAGAACCAACTTTTCTTCCATGACGACCATGACGATTTTAAGTATATGGGAATGTACTCATCAGCTTTCCCGTCATGGAGGCGTAAGGTGCACTCTCCAGGCGCCCCGATCGTCTTCCCAGACTTCGCCATCCTGTAGTAGTACTTGAACAAATTCAGATCTGCGGGAATTCCCAAGTATGCTTCGCAGAGATAGATGAAGATGCTGAGATTGGTGATAGCATTGGGAGCAAGATTCACCAATTCAACTCCGTAATACTCCAAAACTGTAGGAAGGAATGAGTGAATTGGCAATCTGAATCCGCATTCGATATATGCGAGGAAAATAGTAATTTCCCCATCTTCGTTGCTCGGAGAATGTTCTCCAGCCGCTGACCTCCAAGAAATCAGACTCTTGTCGGGAAGCAACCCGGTCTTCTCCAAACTCTCAAGCTTCTTCTCGCTTAAATCAAAATCCAACCAGTTAGTAATTTGGTCCAACATGGTCAGGTTTTTGGATAAGGAAAGAAAGGAGGGTTGAAGAATAAGGGGTCGGAGGCAGTTTTTTCGCTCAGGAGATGAAGAGAAAAAACATGAAGTGTAAAAACCCGAGGCCTACAAAGGGGTTTTTATAGCTTCAGAATTTTTAACTGTAGTCGAGAGTTATCCAAAAAGTCCAAGGGACAATTTTTTTTCTCCAACGGACACAAACTCTTCGGTTCCCAAGGCAAGTTTTCAACTTTAAAGTGAATACAGACCGCTTCAAATGTCACATCACTAAATGAAGGTCTGCTCGATATGACTTCGTCGAGATAAAAGTGTTCACACGACCAATTCATTTAAAGTTCGGGGGCTAGCTGACAAGGATTAAAATCTCTATGTATTATCTTTAATACATAATAAAAGACCATACGTCTTCATGGTCGTAACCCCTAAGATTCACGACCTCACTAGTCGCAAGGATTCCAGAGGTTACGCAATGGGTACCCTGGTCGGACAAGGTCCTGGGCCTAACCTCCGACCAGTTAACTGCTCGTAAAAGGTATGAACTGATATTCGGAACTGACTCTAGGTATATTCCCTACCGTGTGACAAATGGAACACATGCGTATATTCCGTACCACACGACGTCTCTTTATCCTAAGACACTGATGAACAACCACCATATAGTTAAGTGTCTCACAGACATACAACCGCTGAACGGTTGATACTCCATCAACCGTCGCCTCGCTCCGACCAGTCGCGACGCTTCACAACATACGTCTTCTCCAGAGATAACTGCCACCTCTTCAAAGGCTATTTAAAGATGGAGTATGGACGGAGTAGAGGGGAGAAGCCGCATCGGATTGGAGCATAGTCATTAACATCATATTTATGCTTCAAGTCTGATAATATAGCATAGCAAGCATTACTCTCAGTGTAAATAGTGTTAGTCCACCGCCTAGTCATAAGGCATCCTCTGTAAAATCCAGTTCATATTAACAAAAGAGCAGTCCCATTCTCTTCCTAGAAATTCTGTGTTATTTTCCTCTACTCATTTCATAAGATCGACGACTCGATCGTCGACAATAGTACTTTGCAACAGAAATTTAAAGAGTAGTTAAATAGATAAAAAAAAACAACAAGTACTTGATAAATAATAAATCACAACACTCCTCGGCTGCGATCAACATCTTACTTTCAGCCATAGACATGACACTCAGCTCAAATATCAACAAAAAAAATCATTCCCTCATTTTCCAACAAGAACCATTTTTGCAAAAACCAAAATTATACCCGACAATACTACACTTAACACACTCATCACCGCAGGCATGGATATTTAAATAGATTTACACTATACAGAGGTGCAGAACTTTAACCACAATATACGAATTCTCTAGTTTATTTAGCATCTGTTGATACCACCACTCACTATCCTTTGGTAAGCAGTCTAGAGCACACATCGAAGTCTTTACATCACCTAGTCCTAACTTTGCACTAGCCTAGCGAACGAACACCCTCAATTCACCCGGGTACACCCCTGTCTCAATGAGGCATTCACTGTTGTGTCGGAAGGCTTTGTTCCCAACACCTCGGTGAAGGGAGCCCCTTCGAACATGCCTACACCAGTCATGCTCGCACTACCACGGCCTGCTAATGCGCAAGGCTAGTTTTTGATGACTTAATTAGCTAAGGCCGTCCCATACCGGCACATGTAGTTGTACGCTTACGCTTAGATTGGATATACCGGTGTTCGGTCCTTAATTGACCGGTGAGGAGCTCCCCCTATCTACTTGTGAGATACACATCCCACGCTCCTCATATTATAATATAACTCGTCTGCATCACAAACTACATTTTTTATTTTTATACAAAATAACATAGGTAAACCCCTCTGATCCATCATTTCAAAATCTCCCAAACTCATATTCAACATGTCATCTATTTTTCCAATTTTAGTAAAGACTAAAGCCCAGCTAAGCATTTATGCGATATTCGCATTCAAAAAACCCAATTTGACATCATTCATTGTCTAAACCAAATCGTGATAGCTACAACAATAAGGATATTAATATTTCAAGGAGGATCATGCATCGAATAGGACTATAACTATCGTTATCCCCAAATATAGCAATTCTATGCAAACATACACGCACGCATAATAGTTTTTCAACAAGAAGTATAATAATTAAAATAGTAGGATCAACATGGTCAAAGGGGGTGCTTTCCTTGTTCTAGTTGCTCTGAATAAGAGGATGGATGATCGCTGCAAATTTCGCTCGAACAATCGACGTCTAATCAAAAGAACCGATAGCAAATTAAAGATAGAAAAATAATTTAAACAACAACAAAATCAAAATATTTTTGCATTTCTAGCTAGAGCATGATTTTAGATGAATTTAGAAAAAAAGATTCATTTGATTTGGAGTTCATATGCGAAAGTTGCCATCATTTCAATTTGCTTCGGTTTTGAAATTCTAGAAATTAATAAAAAGGGTGATATCGAAAGCGTATTCTCTGAGGTTTACGCTTTTCAACAATGAAAACGTATTTTCCTCTGAGTTCTACTGAGGTTTACGCCTTTCATTAGAGAAAACGTATTTTCTTCTGAACTAAAAGCAGTTTTTCTTATTTTTTGAATGTTATTAACTTACATGTGGGGCCCACTTGTCAGTGACTCATAATTTTATTTTCTGGATTTTTATTTATAAAATAGAGACAGTCCCACATGTCATAGACATATTTACTAAAAACGTTTAAAATTAGATTTTCGTTAACTTTTTGGCCGGTCCCACCTATCATAGACTCTTTACGCGTAACCTCTGTCATTAGTGTTAACTAAATCCTAAACACGAGTAGGTCCCCCCGGTCAAAGAGAGAGAGGGAGGGGAAGGAGCAGAGCTGCGCGCATGGCCAAGCGCCATGGCGAGCTTGCCGCCGGTAAATGACGCGATGAGCAGCGACGTTGAGCAGCGGAATGGGAAGAGGGAGTAAGGTGAAGCTATGACTGGTGGTGGCGGCGACAAAGATGGCCGAAGGCAACATTGTGGTGACGAGGAGTGGCGGAATGCCTTGGGTCCACGATGTACTTTGTGTAGGAGGCATCCCTTTGGTTAAAGGAGTGGTGCACTGGGCTTAGCGACTCTAGGCGATACTAATGGACCGCGCGGTACCTAAGGTCATCAGAGGCGAGCTGGCGCCATGCAACCCCAGTGGCACCATGGGTGGCTAAGAGGAAAGGTGTACTAGGAATTCACTCTTGGCAAATTGATGCGCGCATGAAGATCCGTGACTCACCACGACCACAAGGGTGAAGAAAATGAGGCGGGGAAGGGTTGAAGCGGCTTGCCAATGACGAGCAGCGGCGGCGCAGAGGAGGTTCACGACGACAACTCACCACAGCAACGGGAGCTACAAGGAGTGTCACGTTTGCTCATTGAGGTGTGAGAGATGGTGTTGGTGCAAGGAATCGTTTCGAGGCTCACCAGGTTTCGAAGGAGAATGAATATGGCGGCGACGGCGGTCGTGAGAGAGGAAGGATGGCAGCAAAGCTCAGATTCTTTGCAAATTTGCCTGCATTGAGTGAGGGAATAGCATCAATGTGGGTATGGAACATGTTGTGATGCACGCGGGTGGAGCTCGAACTCACCGGAGCGATGGGAATGTGTTGACGAGATTGGGTGCGCGCCGGAGTTGAGGATGAAGGCGGACATGATCAAGCTATAGGACTCCTGGGCTGCATTGAGTATAGGAGGGGGATGAGTGATGCAAGAAGATCACAATGACGCGAATATCATGGGTGAGAAAGCTCACTAGAGCAGCAATGACGCAGAGGCGTGCTCACCGGTGTTGAGAACGACATAAGCATTCCCGTGAAACTAAGAAGCGATGAAGCTCAGATTTGAATGAATGGAACGTTGGTGAGCTGAGAATGGCAGTGCGCGCTCTAGCACTTAAGTAGCTAGGACAACTACGTGAAAAAAGCGGTGAGATGCCAGTTGGTCGCACGAGAAACTCGCAGGGCTGCTCTGGTCTCTCCATCTACGTAGGAAAAGACCACCATCAACGGGGTGTATAGCATGGGTGAGGCAGGCGGAGGTGACGGGAGCAGGTGAGGCGCCAAACTGTGGGCGGAGGTTAAAACCAACGGGCGAGCGGCGGAGCTAGCGAGGGCGAGCTGGTACGCGCAGGGACGAAGGCAAGGTGGAAGATAGGTGCTGACATGCAGGCCCGGCATATTAGTGAGAGAGGGAGGTGGGAGTTGGTGCAGGCTGGAGTGGGGCGAGTGAAGTTGGGCTTGCTTGGATTCGACCCAATGGTCGGCAGGAAATTCAAATGGAATTCGGAATTTTCAGAAAAGGCTGAGGCTTTGCCCAATTTTTAGACCTATCAAATAGGCTCCAAAATCCATGAAAGGATTTGTAAGGGCTTTTGATACCGTATAGTTTCTTGTGCAAATTTTATCTGTTCTGTGATTTTCTCGATAATTCTTATAAGTTGTTGTTTGCATGAAAATTCTTAATTTGATTTATGCAACAATTCAAAAATGATGCAAAAATAGTTTTCCACACAAAATATGCTCAAAATCATTCTCCCACCTATTTTCATTATACTTTCCCAAAATTGGGATTTTTGGGATGTTACAAGTTTCTAATTTATGCAAATTATAATGGACATGAAGAAATAATATGTAAAAGTTTATAATGAAAGGGACATATGCAAATAATTATTTATGATAAATCGGTAGAATCGGGTAAGATCGTATGAAAATTTTGATCAGAATCCTACAATTTGTTTGTTAGAATCATAATAATATTAAGATTTTACCAAATTAAGACTCCACCATAGAATCGGGTCGGTCTAGTCAATCTGGGTCGTAGAAACGTAGGATCGTATGGCTAGAATCGAGATTCTGACAACCTTGCCTTTTTCAAAGCAAACATATTTACATTACTAGCTGCAAATCACATAGAAATAACACTCACATCGCAATTGCATATTTTCATACCTTTAAGATGGTTACGAAGCCAATCTTGAGAGCACATTAATGCTTCCAACATGTTTGGTGTGAGACGGCTGCGATGTTCACTTAGCACTCTTCCACTAGTTCTAAAAGCTGATTCAAAGGACTCATCACAAATCACACACCACATATCAGGATTTGGGAGGGCAAATAGATGATCAACGAACCTATGCTGGCGGCGGCGACTTGATTTGCTACTTTACGGTGGTTGGTGGTCTCCTTGCGATGTGCCGGTGCAGCCGGCCGACAAGATGGGAGGATGGAGCAAGCGTGCATGGTGCGCTGTGGCCACATGGGAGTTGGGGGTGGAAGCGAGCAGGAGGGACTAGGGAGGAGGCGGATGCATTGTTGAACTGCGGCCGACGAGAGAGGAGCGTGGAGCGGGACCTGTTGATGGCAGCCGGCGGCGTTGCGTGCATGAGAACTGAGGAGAGGACCGAGAGGTAGGGGTGGCGGCGGCGTGGTGTGTGAATTGTGATGCAGATCGAACCTCAAGATGATATTAAATCATGTAGGTTGCCTAATCTTTTGCAGTGGAACAGCGGTAAAAGTGCAGTAACACTCCCGCGGTTGTGTAGTAACACGATATCTTTCGTACAGTAACATTCATGCAGTAGTGTAGTAACACGATGTCTTTCGTGCAGTAACACGATTTTCTTAGCGTAGTAACGAGTTTGATAACATGGTTGAATCGCACTAGATCAATAAGAACCGAAGTAGAAACGATTAGTCGTGGCCGCATCAGTGTGGGTGGGAGGTATCTAGGGTTTTCAGACATGCCTACCCGTCAGTCCCATTGGCGGGTAATCGGGCAGAACAAACGCGGGTAGAGCTCCCCCATGCCCGCGCACGTTTGCCCGTCGGGCAGACTATTTCTCCCACGAACATACCCACGGGCCCTAAGGGAAGAATATACCCATCTCTATTAGGGTTTTTACCTACGGGTTCGCAGTAATCAAGCAAGATTGCCATCCCTAGTTAGTCAATACGCATTGTGAGTAGAGAGGTTTCTTGTCGCTAACAATTGGTTCGCTACGCATGTAACCTGTTAGAAAGATTTTCATGAGTGGACCTTTGGGAATTTCTAGAATTTATAAAGAATATTACGGGCCAGACCCATAAACTCCAACGTAACCTAGGTCCTAGGTCTTGAAATACTCTTCATCTGAGGTCATCTACGGTCGGCACACAACTGCATAGTTTCTCGATGAGAAGTAAAAAAAAAAAAACGAGGTCTTTCAAGGACAACCGAGAGAGCTAGCTCTACCAGTTATATATTCTTGATGGGGGATTTGATTGATTGGATCCGAGAGGGAAAATATGCTGCAGCCCTCGTACTTCCTTTCCCATTATGACTTGCTGATCGAGAATGCCATATAAAAAGAGCTACGCGTGTAAGTTTAGAATTTAATTTAGAACTGTTCCAAATGAACTGTACATATGAACACTGTACTTTGTAACCAAGAGTCAACTCACGCGCGCACAAATGTCAGCAACAACATTGCGTGCACACCTGAAACGGAATCATGCCGATTTTTACAAGAATGTTAAGATTGATATTCTCGAGAAAAACGTGAGAAATAATATCTAATCCAGAAGTCCAAAATCAACACGCTTCATTGATTCAAGAGACAAACACAAGTGTTAGCCGACAAATTCAGTTCCATTCCCACTATAATTAGTTGGGTACCAATTACTGGCAATTAGCCTGTCAATTATCGAACCAAATAATTCCCATCAATAATAAAACCACAGCTCACAAGATTGCCCTGTAGTCGCGTCTGCTTGGTCTCATCAAACAGCTAGCCGCAATTGACATATATTTTTGTCTGAATGGAGCGGTCTTCGTCAACGGTTTAACGGGATATACCCGAGAATATACCGAGTATCCGTTCCATTCTCGTTGGATTGACGCTAATTTATACTTGTTGTCTAGCCCAGTTTACACTACGCGTGCCAGCCCGTGTGTCAACGGAGCGGTCTTGGTTTCCGCACCACGCAGATTTGTCTAGCCCAATTTTATGATCTGGATACAAACCAAACGAACAGGAAAACTTGTTTCTGAATTGCAGAAGTGCAGATGCCAACGTCCACATGTACGCGCCAGCGTACGTAGTAGTTTATTGGATTAAAAAATTGGACAAAACAATACAGAGTCAAATAGAACATCCAATGCAAGTTGGGGAGTTTATGGCTCATTTGACATCTTTTTGAAACGAAATAGCAAATCTAGAATCCTCGTATCCGAAATGATAAAAATAGCATCACTACCGTGGAACCCAGCTACCGTGATCCCTATTCGTGGCAGGTGGCCTTGCCGCGCTCCCAGTGCGCGGCAGACCACCTGCTGCGCATAGGGATTGCGGTAGGTGGGGTTTTGCGCATGGGGAGAGTAGTAGGAGGGGTGCTGTGCACGGGGAGTACTGTAGGGGACACGTGTCGCCTGCCCACCCGTCGGGATATTTTTGTCATTTCATCCGCACACGCGTGGGGAGGGAGGGAGCTAGATTAGGCCAAATGCGCTAAAAACTCTCAAGCTTGGAATCAATTCATCAATATTTAATTTGGCACCCCTTGTAGTAGTAAGTTAGCGGTCTTCTCCTAGAGCGTTGTAGCCCATAGGAACCATATGTACATGGCTGACAAGCCTGCAGTTTCCTAAAATTACTGTATCCCAACCAAGGCCTAAGTGATTATCTTCACACCTTGAAAACTTACTACCAAAAAGTTTATACTCGGACTTTTTTTAGCCTAATAAAAATCTTCCATTGTTTAGCCATGCATTTCTGCTATTTGGTCCAACGTAACACGTCGCAACCTCTAGGGGCAAAATAATCTATTTACTAGTTGAGTGACAGGGACCAAGACGCGTCATTTGTTGCTGTCACGATGATAGGTAGTACAGCCTCAAATTAAGTAAGCTAACACAATTGTTTAACTTGAGCTTCAAACATTAAATACTGTGGGGTGCGTACGTTTGTGTGAAAGAATACGCGCTCGCAATTTTTGGAGAGAAAGATACCAGAAGAATTTGTTAATGTAGCTACTAGTTGAAGAATATATGTTGCGACGTTCATTGAACTTGCTTGCTAATTCTGAAGGACTTACCGGTCATCAATGGATGCTAATAATTATTGATCTCTGCGTTCAGATGATATTTCTCGTGATGTCCTTGTCAGCAACCGTGCAAATTCTCTGAGATGATTTCAGTCTCACAGACATGAAACAAAGATAGGGGGGAACTGGGAAACAGAACCTGTAAAATTTTGGAGGAAAGAAAACATTGATCCTCAGTAGATGTATGGTTTTCTACGAAATTTCTACGAAAAACCTGCATCTTAGTCTAATAATTTAGGTTTTTAGGTGAACAGATTGATACGCCAAAACTGAAAGACCACGAAAGTCATAGAGGTACAGTGTACCCTACGCGCAAGGCGGGGCTTTAGTCACCTGGTGCACGGTGACAGGTGACTCCAAGTCTAAACACGCTGAGAGCCCGTAAGAGAGCATATTAATATTCGTCAAGGATTCCTCAGCACTACTCGGTTTCCGGCGCCTACTTATACCGGCAGCTGTATCACCATTTTGCACAGCACCACAACCCAACCGGACTCCGGCCGGCACTGTCTAGTGCGTGTACGTTGTCAGGGTCTTCTCTTCTCTGTGCACGCAGGCGGCGTCGGCGTCGGCAACATGGCGCGGCAGGAGCAGCATCTGCAGGTGCTGAGCGCGCTGGACGCGGCCAAGACGCAGTGGTACCACTTCACAGCCATCGTCGTCGCCGGTATGGGCTTCTTCACCGACGCCTACGACCTCTTCTGCATCTCCCTCGTCACCAAGCTGCTCGGCCGCATCTACTACACCGACCTCAACAAGCCCGACCCCGGCACGCTGCCGCCCAACGTGGCCGCGGCCGTCAACGGCGTGGCGTTCTGTGGCACGCTCGTCGGTCAGCTGTTCTTCGGTTGGCTCGGCGACAAGCTCGGCCGCAAGAGCGTCTACGGGATGACGCTGCTGGTCATGGTCATATGCTCCCTCGCGTCGGGGCTCTCCTTCGCCCACACCCCGACCAGCGTCATGGCTACGCTCTGCTTCTTCCGGTTCTGGCTCGGCTTCGGCATCGGCGGCGACTACCCGCTGTCGGCGACCATCATGTCCGAGTACGCCAACAAGAAGACCCGCGGCGCTTTCATCGCCGCCGTGTTCGCCATGCAGGGCTTCGGCATCCTCGCCGGCGGCATTGTCACCCTCATCATCTCCGCCGCCTTCCGCGCCGGGTACCCGGCCCCGGCGTACCAGGACAACGCCTCCGAGTCGCTGGTCCCGCAAGCCGACTTCGTCTGGCGCATCATCCTCATGCTCGGCGCCGCTCCGGCGCTGCTGACCTACTACTGGCGGATGAAGATGCCGGAGACTGCGCGGTACACCGCCCTCGTCGCCAAGAACGCCAAGCAGGCGGCGTCCGACATGTCCAAGGTGCTGCAGGTGGAGATCGAGGAGGAGCCGGAGAAGCTGGAGGAGATGGTCTCCCGGGGCAACAACTTCGGCCTCTTCTCCCGCCAGTTCGCGCGCCGCCACGGCCTCCACCTCGTCGGCACGGCCACCACGTGGTTCCTCCTCGACATCGCCTTCTACAGTCAGAACCTGTTCCAGAAGGACATCTTCACCAGCATCAACTGGATCCCCAAGGCACGCACCATGAGCGCGCTCGAGGAGGTCTACCGCCTCTCGCGAGCCCAGACGCTCATCGCGCTCTGCGGCACCGTGCCGGGCTACTGGTTCACCGTCTTCTTGATCGACATCGTTGGCCGCTTCGCCATCCAGCTAATGGGATTCTTCATGATGACCGTCTTCATGCTCGGCCTCGCCGTGCCGTACCACCACTGGACGACGCCCGGCAACCACATCGCCTTCGTCGTCATGTACGCCTTCACCTTCTTCTTCGCCAACTTCGGGCCCAACAGTACCACCTTCATCGTGCCGGCCGAGATCTTCCCGGCGCGGCTGCGGTCGACGTGCCACGGCATCTCGGCCGCGGCGGGGAAGGCCGGAGCCATCGTTGGTTCTTTCGGGTTCCTGTACGCGGCGCAGGACCCGCACAAGCCGGAGGCCGGGTACAAGCCAGGGATCGGCGTGCGCAACGCGCTGTTCGTGCTCGCCGGGTGCAACCTGCTCGGGTTCATCTGCACGTTCCTCGTGCCGGAGTCCAAGGGGAAGTCGCTCGAGGAGATGTCCGGCGAGGCCGAGGACACAGAGGTGGAGGCCGGCGGCGCGGTGCAGCCGTAAGAGTCTCAGATGGCGTAGACCGTGAGAACACGTGTATGGTGCATATGGATACAGTGAAGTTTTTGTCAATGCAAGTCACGATCGTGTTTTGTTTTGTAATACACATGGTACTATGTGCATGTTATGTTAAGAAGCAGGAAAATGTGTGTTCAATTATGTAAACTTTGTTAAGGAGTTGGCCCTTTATTTGGGGATATACTAATTCTTGGAGGTTGGAAGACTGACACGTACGAGTGTGTTTTTAGGTGGTTTTGCTTGTCACACGACTTACATTTTTCTTAAAAGTAAGTCGAATTTCCCTCTTCATTTTACTAATTCGCATACGTGATAGGAGTATAGGATACCTACCTGCCTGCCGGCCATTCTGCAGTAACGACACCAACAAAGAGTCAAAGAAGACAACAAATTGCAGTTTCAATGACGAAGAAGCCAAGAACTGTCCTGGTCAGAAGAAGCAAATTAAGAACTGCAAAGCGCAAGCCAGACAATCCAATAATTAACTTCAGCAAATTCCGTACACAAAACTACTCGCTTATACAATTTACATCGAGTCATGGACCAAAATACATACACACGCAAAAATCGGGGGGGGGGGGGGTGGGGGAGGGGGGATGACCGTTCAGAAAATTATACATGAAATTTGAACAAATTAATGATACAATCACCATACCAAGTGTACATTAGCACTACCATTACCCTGTCACCCAAACATTACAAGACAATTAGGACACTTATCAAAAACGGAAATTACGTACATAGCGATATTATAATGTCAAACCAATCACAAACACTAACCATGCACAAGCTTCAGTTTGCGCCATCTTTAATGAACTCGATCTTACGCCGCCGCCTCCTCGTCGTCGACGTTCTCCTTGGATATCTCCACCAGCGACATGCCCTTGGACTCTGGCACGAGCAGCGTCATGAACGTCCCGAGGAAGTTCGTGCCGGCGAGCACGAACAGCGCGTTGCGCATGCCAATGCCGGGCGAGTACTCGGCCTCCGGTTTGTGTTGGTCACTTGGTCCTGGGCCACGCACAGGAACCCCAAACACACCGATGGTGGCGCTAGCCTTGCCAGCGGTGGCCGAGATGCCATGGTATGTCGACCGCAGCCGCGCCGGGAAGATCTCGGCCGGCACGATGAAGGTGGTGCTGTTGGGCCCGAAGTTCGCGAAGAAGAATGTGAAGCCGTACATGACTAGGAAGCCGGTGTGGTTGCCGGGCGTCGTCCAGTGGTGGTACGTTGCGGGGAGGCTGAGCAGGAGCACGGTCATCATGATGAAGCCCATCAGCTGGATGGCGAAGCTGTTGGATATCTTCACCTTCGCTCTGTTTACTACTTGTTCCAGAGAACGCTCGATCGGCATTGTCGAGATAAACAAGAAACCCTCCTTCTAGAGATGCACTCAGTTTTGGCTGAAGGGCCCTACTTGGGGCATTTCGGCCGAAAAAGCCAAAACCATTCCAAATGCCTAGTTTTTCGTAGCTGTTTTCGCCGAAGCCGCTTCCTCATTCAACGTGCGGAAGTCAGAAGCGGGAAGCCACCGCGGGGCAGCTTGTGCAGCTTCCCAGCACTCGGTTCCGCATTTACCCCCGAACTTCAGGGCTAATTACCCACCAAATGTCATCCAATAAAACCCCCTCGCCTCCGTCCTCTCACACTCCCCCCACACCCGCTCCTCCTCCCGTGCGCTCGTCCTCCCCCGCGCGCGCCTTCTCCTCCCACGTCGGTGAGGCTCACCACCCTCCTCCTCCCCCTCCCTCCGCCCCCGATGCGCCACCACCCTCCCCCTCCTCCTGCCTCGCCGTGCTGGTCCTCCTCCCCCACCGCGCTGGTCCTCCTTCTCCCCCGCCCAGATCTGGATCTGCCCAGATCTGGGCACCTCCGCCTCGGCTCCTACGGCTCGCCTCTGGCCTCCTCCTCCTCCGCCGGCTCACGTCGTCACCGTACACCTCCCCCGACACCCACCCTTCTCCCCGCCCGCTCCTCCTCCCCCGATGCCGGTCCCCTTCTTTCCCGCGTGCGGCGCCCCACCGCCACTGAGCTCTCCTGACTCCCTCCTCCCGTGACACCGAGCTCCTCCTCCTCCTACTGCCCAACGCCCAACTCCTCTGTCCTCGATCCTCCTCACCTACCACCGCCTCCGTCGGCCTCCTTCGTCCTTTATTTCTTTGCTTTTTTTCTTTTCCGTCGATTTAATTAAGTTTACCAGTTTGATTGCTTAGATAACTCGCTTGATTGGCAGCAACACTCCAGGGGAAAAGGCAAAATTGCTTGAATTTTGTTGTTTGGCTTGCTTTTCAGTTGGAGTTTGAAGAACTTGTGGTTGATGACAGTGTTGCTCCCCAATTTTGCGTGGTAATTTGGTTCTAATGCGGTATAATTTCCTAGTTTTATAGTCACATTTATTTTTTACTAGATGCAATTTGGAGGAATAAGTAACTAGATTGCTATAATACATGCAGAGATTACTCCTTTCTATTCTGGGTGTTAGCATAAGTGCATCATCGAAATTTTTGCAAGTTGTAGGAAGACCTGGAATTTATTAGAAATGTTTGTTTATTGAATTCGATTACCAGTTATGATGTTGGTTTGTCCAGGCACTTACATTTTCTTGTTTGTATCTTGAAAACAAATCTACATTACATTTATTCATTTGTTAGTAGCTCATTATAGAATGGATTCACTAATAGAAGTGTTGTTAGGTGCTAAGATTACCAGTTAAGATTTTTTTTGCATGGAACATGGTCTTGTATTGGTTACTCAAGTTGTTCTGCAGTATGTTGATTCTCCTTTTGCTTGTTATGTCATGTGTTAATCTCAATTCTAAGTGCATGTTCTTGTTCAAGCAGTAACATGATTGTCACATTGTCTGATTACTTTGACAATTCTCACCCACTGAGATTGGTGAGTTTGGTGTGACATGGGATTTGCTTGTAATTCACAACAGTTTTTGACATGGGATCTGAAATGAATGAAAGAATTGTGTTTTAACTTTTTTTTTCATTTATCTCTACATATTCTTTCATTTGTCTGCTATCGGCAAATTTTAGTTTTATTTATGACATTATCTATCTGTGGACTGTTGTTTGAACTGTCCTGTGATTGAAGAGCTGGCATTGTTTAGCTCATTTCTTGACAACTAGTTGTGAGTCATGGTTATTGTATATCATGGTATCTCATTGTATATGGCTCATTGTGATTATAGATGCAAAATTCTTATATACTAAATAATTTAAAACCTGGATAATACATGTCATGCCATAATCACATTTTCATTTAAGATTTGCATGAACACTTGGGGGTACATGTGAGGGTGGGTTGTCTAACACTACCGATGCCGGTCCCAAGCCCGAAAAATAGTGGAAGGGGCATGAATTTGTGTCTGTTCGCTGATGGTGGCTATTAGGAATAAATAGGAGCTATATGTTTGACTTGTTGTGGATGGATGTAATTTTTTGTGTAATAAATTACTCATTGTTGATAGTCGCATGTAAAATTTTATTTTGTGGGCTTGTTTCGTTGTAGTTATTTCAGATGATTCAAATTATGCTTCTACTCTTTGGAAGATTGTTTTATCTCTCATGTAATATTTGTTTATTGTGCTAATTATGCTAAATTACGGTATATTGTGTTAATTGTTGTCAAATGCGATCAATTGCGTTAATTACGGTAGTTGACGTCAAATGCGATCAATTGCGATAAATTGTGTTAAATGCGGTCATTGCGGTAGTCATCATTGAATTGCAATCAATTGCGCTCATTGCAGTATTCGTCATCAAATGCGACCAATTGCCCTAATTCCGGTAGTAGTCGTTAATTATCGTTAAATATCATCAATTGTAGTAGTTGTTGTTAATTGTGCTAGTTGTTAATTATCTTTAAATGCCATTAATTACGTTTAGCGTTGTTAATAGTCGTCAATTGTTGTTAAATATCATTAAATATTGTTAATTGCGTTCAACACATCAAACAAGCTATTACTGTACTCAGGGGCATTTCAGACATTTTTCATCTCGGAAGCTGCATCCAGCCTACATAAAAGCTAGACAGCCAAACACCAAACTAGAAAAGCCGAGCCGTTCAGCCCGCAGCTAGAAAGCCCTGTAGTACTACGCCTTCACCTTCTTCTTCGTCAACTTCGGGCCCAACAGTACCACCTTCATCGTCGGGCCGAGATCTTCCAGCCACGCGCCGCGGCCGACGTTATGGCATCTCGGCCGGGCGGGAAGGCCGAGCCATCGTTGGTTCTTTCCGTTCTGTGACGCGTGCAGACCCACACAAGCCGGAGGCCGGGTACAAGCCGTGGATCGGCGTGCGCAACGCGCTGCTCGTGCTCGCGGTGCAACCTCGCCGGTTCATCTGCACGCCTCGTGGCCGAGTCCAAGGAAGTCGCCGAGGAGATGTTCGCGCGAGGCCGAGGACGACGAGGTGGAGGCCGGCGGCGCGGTGCAGCCGTCGGAGTCTCAGATGGCGTAGACCGTGAGAACACGTATGTGGTGCATATGGATATAGTGAAGTTTTTGTCACGTTTTGTTTTGTGATACACATCGTACTATGTGCATGTTATGTTAAGAGGCAGGAAAATGTGTGTTCAATTATGGAAACTTTGTTAAGGATTTGGCCCTTTATTTGGGGATATACTAATTCTTGGAGGATGGAACACTGGCACGTACGAGTGTGTTTTTAGGTGGTTTTACTTATCACACGACTTACATTTTTCTTAAAAGTAAGTCGAATTTCCCTCTCCATTTTACTATCAAACCTAAAGTCGGTCTTTCTCTATCGACTCCACACGAGCGTTTTAATAGACCATCTGAGGGTGAGTTTTAGACTATCAGAGTTCCATACTCTCTCTTTGTCAGCTCTAGTTACACTTATGATCATATTTGCATCACTTTAAAGAGCTTAAAAGGCTAATATCACTCACCATATATAATAGGTGTAAAAAAAATCATAATGCGCCCCTTTTAGGACACTAGTAGGGTGCCCGTGCGTTGCAACGAGTTCCTAAAAAGGTGACATCAAACATGACATAAAATGAACATCAATTTTCTCTTTAGACATATCAACCGAAGTACATAAGTTTATATTAAGACCAAGCTCCTACACTGTCTCTCGGCTCCGCCAATACACCGCTAAGCTCATTTGTGACGTCACATCTTTGCCAATGGGCTATGCTTGCACTGTGTCCTAAGCTCCACCGCCATGCGTCATGTCTATGATCACCATCACATTCTCCCAAAAGTAAAAAGATTCACGATCATTCTTCAATTACATAAGAGTAGAACCCAGGGCACACTTGTGGGCAAGGATCACATAACCGTTTCCGGTCACAATCTCGCTGGGCCGGCGATCGTACCGGTCCTTACACTACCAAACCGATTTTTCCGAGATGAAATTACTGAATTTACTTAAAAACCATCCAAAATTTGAAAATTAGAATTAGAATTTGAAAACCTCGAGAAAACCGACCGAGATTTCTAATCCCAGCCCTCTCCAGAAACGGATTCTGGCGTTTTCAATCCTCGCTAGGTACGGGCGTCTAGGCCCGATGTTTTTAACAATGTGGTTTATATTTAATTTAGTAACACAAAGGTAATTACATAGAAAACAAAGCCTGCATATATTGCAGAGGTATACATGGTATAAAGAGATTGCACCAACATTGAACACAAAAGGCTACTAAACTACAGAGCACTACATGTCAAACAATTGCATAGAACCATCAAAACAACCAAATTAAAGTGCAACCCAAACATGATTTAGCAGCACACATGGCACAATTGGTATGCACACCTCAAGTTTCCAATCTCTAGAATGATTTGGATGAGCATCACAAGAAATCAAGAGCTTTGTTCTATTGTGGTTGTTGGCGCGCCTAGCGAGAGGAGGTAACAGAGGATGGTCTTTATTTGGTTCAAAGATCCAACCCCATCTCCCAAGACACTTAATCACTGTCCCTATTAATCTGCTCTGAAATAAAGAATAGATGTCATTAACTTCTAGTTCCAATCAAGGCAAAAATGTCATAACATTATGTGACGTTATTTCCAAATTGCAAAACAAAGCTCTAGGTTTACATGAATGAAACAAAATTTAAGAGCAAGGCAAAGACAAACTATAATCTTACAGGGAAAAAGTAGTGCTATAGCTACAAACCTTGTTTCATCTACAACATAAACCAAGAGGTCTCATCAACAAGTTAATCTAAACTCTCTTTTTACACGTGATCATGAGTTAAAAATAAGCTTTTTCTAGGAGAAAATAAGCATCCTTTGCTTGTCGGATTGAAGGGAAACAACAAATTTGTACCGTAAATTCATGCAATTAGTTCATCTTAGGAGTACAGTATGATAATAACGGAAGCAACAATTTTATGGAGAGTAAAAAAGCAGCAAATGCAGAGAAGGAACAAGGGGCACCTGGGCAACGGGATCCAGGTCTGAGCAGCGGCATGCAAAAGACACATCGCCACAAGCTCGGTGATGAGGCAGGTCTGTACAGCCCTGAACCTGAACCAATTACAAAGCCTTGACGGCCAACACTGGCCGTCGTGGCGACACAGCCACACCGCACCAGCAATAGCGCTAGTGCTAGGTCATGGCAAACTCGAGAGCTCGATGCAGCCTGTCTGACTAACAAATATAATGCAAGAAGAGTTCGTATCAAATTATTCATAGGCACAAATTAAGCATATCAAAGTGTAGTAAAAGAGGAGATCAGATGGCCACAAGAGAACGAGGAATTTTGTGTTCACTCCATGTCAAACAGGCCATGGGTTGTGAAATCTATCCCTTCAACCATGTTAACCATGTCATGTGGGAACTCCCAAAGCAAGATAAGAGTTCAACAGATGGTTCAGATTCATGAACTCAAATGCACTGTTGAAAAAGCATAGTTCATAAAGAGGCATCAGCATGTAAATCATCCTTCATAATGGCGTAATGCACACGTACTCATCAGAATATGACCAGGGCACCATCAATTCCTGTGCCCCACAAAGAAGTAAACATTAGTAGTTTCATTCGTGAAAGATTATAACTTTGACAACAATATTGAATGAACCCAACATGATTTGCCTAATGTAGGAAAGAACAAACCACATATTACCTCCAATAGAGCATCGCGCACTTGTCGCTTGAAACACCCAATGTCCCTACCACCATCCCAATCCCATAACACCTCGAGTGCCCAAAAACACACCTCCTCGGTGCGCCACGTACCAAGTTATTCAGGTATAGCTGGATCATCTCATCCTTCAGGCTACAAAACACAAGGCAGGCAGTCTGGGAAATTAAAAGGAAGGCACACTTTGCTTCCGGTCGTTCGATGCAATGTCAGGCTCCCTTCGATTCGGTCAACGATGGGCAACGTCATGACAGGGAGCAGCAGTCTGTGGCAAGTCGGTGATTAGGTCGAGCAGGTGCATATCGCCACGATCGTCGGCAGGCACAATCATGTCGTAGGAGGATCCGAGGGGCACAGAGCCGTGGATGTGTGTGTGACCGAATCGTGCTGGGAGGATGACGATGGGGACCTCACCATCGCGGGAGGCAAGGAGGCAGTGGTCGTTGGGTTTGGCCGCCAGCAATGTTCTATGTATCCCACATCGAGCTGCTCCTTTCCATGGTTATCGTAGCATTCAAGCACCTGTAGCCCATGTTTCACACTTTAAATTGTTCTTGATAGATATAAAAAACTATGTGAGACATCAGCTCATGAATAATTTGATGAAGATTGAACAATAAGTAGACCAATCCAAAACTCTATAAATTACTGACCAAGATCGATCTAACAATATGTACGCGGGTTTTAACTAAATGAGAAGCAAAGTTGTACTATGTAAATTCAGAAAAGAAGTTCAAGATCTCGTATTGGGACATTTGAGCAAACAGTGGTGGGCAAGGAAAAAGAAACAAGCCGCATAGCTCCTCGCCTCCTGGCGCTGGTGCCGCACCGCGCCAGCTGCCTCGCCGAGACGTACTCTCGCGCCCTCCGCGCCCTCTCCCCGACTGCGCCCACGCATCCCCGCCACGCCCACCGACGGACCCGTACCCACGTCCACCACCGCCAGGTCCACGCCCACCGTACTCACCTCCGCCGTAGCCTCCTCCGCGGCCCTCACCACCTCCGTCGTGCTCGAGCGTCATGGACCCATAGCTGGCGCTACCCACGGAGCGGCGGGAGGTGGCGGCGGAGGAGTAGGAGGCGTTTTCTTTTGCTTTACATGATAATTTATCAAAACTTTAGGCCAACAATGATGTAAAGTTTCTATCAATTCCATATAGTATATGTGTAATGATTTAATCCAATCATTAGCAAACTCAGTAATAATGTGATATCACATGTTCTAAATTCGCATTATTTTGTTTTCAGAGTTTAGAACTTATGGTATAATGAACCATCTACTTGAGCTCCGTTCCAACGGACATGCTCGGCAAATACTCCAAACATTCAACTGGGTTATTGAGTACCAACATACATGATTATGGACATGAGCTAAAATTCCCATACAAAATAAACATACAAACCCATCGGTTTGCTATAAAAACAGAAAGCATATAACGCTAGAATGAACTTGAAAACACAATCTGAATTATTTTACGCAAAACTCTAAAATAACAACGCCAATATACTTTGTCTAAAAAACTAAACAATTTAATAACTTCTTTAAGTCACTTTATCAGACTATTGCTTACTGTCTTGAACCGCTCCTCAACCTCGAGTATTGGCGCCATTATTTCAACTAATCAGTTTGATTTTTATCATCACTAACTCGTATAGACTCACCAACCATCCAATCAGTAATTACATATTCAGATTGCACATAACCGAAGTATGTATGGTACCTTGTGTATGTAAACCTCCTACAAAACATTGTTCAGCACAACGTCGTCAGTTTGGCAAGACTCATCAGCTAATGTGTCCAACAACTTGTCGCATTCAATGTAGCCACTGATGCCCTTGTTGAAGAAGTAGAACGTGGATTGTGGTAACGGTGACGAGGTGCTCCTCACTGGACAACGTCTGCAGGTGGATCATTGTCACCACGAACTCATCGTAGTCCAAGTAGTCACTACCATCCACGGTACCCAGGGCATACAACTCAACTATGACATAAGGTTTCTTCACTTCTCAAAACGGCTATATATATATGGAACAAGCATTCCCCATAACAAGATGGCCAAAGAGGTTCAGATTCACAATGCAATATTAGTAGTTCAACGATAGTTAGGAAGCAAGCAGGCATTGTGAGACAATCGTAATTCTGAAAATAAATGCCTATAAATGGGGATAAAACATATTGTAGGATATTTTATGGGCTAGAAAACATAAAACTAGGTGATTAAATTTAAGATGATAGGGCAATGAAAAATTACACCACTATTGGAGCATTTCATGATAGCACAGCAGCTCACCTACCAAACAGGACCGGAAGAAGGTGCATATCTAAACAATGGCTGTAGATTATGAAAAAAAACAAAGGAGATACATTAGTAAACGACAGTAGTGATATCCTATACTCATGCTCTAGTTCCACCCTTTCTTGTTATTCTCCTACACTCAACTATCTACTTTTGGGTTTGAGGGAACATAACTACAAATATTGTTTCTACTTGTAAGTGTATGTTGTTCTGCTTGATGTGAATGCTAGCACTACTCCTTCAGCAATAGCACTATGCTTCTCCTACGTCGACATGAATGAACACAAACTTATCTTGGAGATGGGCATATGGCAATAGCTAATTTGAAGTTTTGTAATGAAGTTTCTTTTTATTGACTACGACATAAGTTAAGCTCAGTTTGAACCAGGTAATATAGATAACAAAAAGTGTAACAGATCCAGTACTATATAGATGTTATACTTCATTACAAAACTACAGTACAATCTATCAGCAATTAAAGAAAGAATTTCTAAAAAAAAGGAGAAAAAATGTTTCAACAAATCAGAGCATTGGGGCAAAATATAAAAATGGATCTAGAATCTAGGTTACAAAAGAAAAGTCTGCAGCCAAATCATACAGTTATATTTCCAATATACAATGATATGCAAGCCTATTGCATCTTACTACAGCATATAACTAATTTGTATACAGACTATTTGAGAAGAAAATTCCGTGACCACACAAACCTACATGTACTTGATTAATGCAGACTTGGACATAAACATTTCATCAAAGATGCATGGTCAGCATTCATTAGATCATTTATGCTAAGAACATATTATGAAAAATGCAAGATGATGCTTGCATTTGAATGAACCTGTGATATAACTCTACAACATCTCAAAACCCATCTTATCTTCAACAAAAAGACAAGTTCAGTGTCATAAAATTCAACCCAAAACAAAAGGCACAAGAACATGATGACCTAGCGCAGCAACCCATAGTTCCATTTCTGGATAAGAGGATATTAGGCAAAGGAACAGGCATGCAAGCAAGACATAAAAAACAAATGTCCCCATCATATTCTTAATTTCAGTCCTGAACTTGCATTTGGTTCCATCATTTCCAGCTGCTTACCGACAGCCACTGTATATAACCACGACTCCACAAGGTTGTTAACCTAAGTCTAAAGCTATACCAATCAGAATTCGGAATTTATCGCACCAAGATTTTTTTTTTTGAAGGGACAATGACGTAACGAAGGAAGGGGAACTAAAGGTTTAACAAGAAACACAAACCAGTACTTCATCTCTTAATCAGAGTAGTGTTTTTCAGTATGAAACAGAGCATCACATTCACAGTAAGAAAAACATATTTATAGTGGTACATAAAAGACTTCGTGTATGAGTAGTTCTATGAGTTGGAATAAGAAACGAAATTTGTATCACACTAAAACTCAACAATACTGATACACCTAAGAGCTAAATTGCAAGTCAAGAATGCTATTCAGGGAATTTGAAGGATGCACTCGTCCTCCGGCCGAACTGCAAAATGAGGAGGATTTCATGAAGTCCTACCTGCTCGAGCATCTCGACCATCCTTCGGTGGCATAGCGCCAACAGATCATTCATGTTCAGCTGAATTGCAGCCTGTGAAAATGAACATAATATTGTTAATTATACGCAGTCATTCCCTTTCAAACAAACACACAAAGAGTGATAGTTGAGAGTTGAGACACTTTTTAGACTCTTTTTTTTAGATAGAGTTGACATTTACATAGAACTGGTACAGTCAGTGAGAAGGAATGCCATAACATTAACTGTGAGTTACACATTGAGATCTCAATTGAAAAACCAGAGTTGCACACGAAGTCGAAGGAAAAATCAGAGTAGCAAGGCATATTTGCCTAAGCAGAGAAATAAGGCAGCCTTAATCGTTACATTATGAAGAGAAATAGTCAGTGCATGGAGCCATGGATAGTTGGACACATTTAGGCAACAGAACACAAATATCTGCTCAGCTAGAGACGACGAACGAGCAGCAGACCGGACTCCTAAATTAAAAAAGTCATTGAGTTTTAATTCTACAGATTGAATTAAAATACACACGTGTTAGGCATTCAAGCATCCTATCAAACACGTCTTAGGCAATAGAACACAAATAACTGCTCAGCTAGAGATTAGGAATGAGAAACAGATCGGACCCCTTAACAAAGTACATAGTGAACAGCATGTAATGAGTTTGATTCTGTAAACTGAATTGAAATGCAGTGTTTGACGCCATTCAAGCATTCCATGGAACAAGTGGAAGGCAATATAAGAAATGAAGAACAAAACCTACTAAGAGATGACGAAGGAGCAGTAGACCTAACTTCATAGCAGGGTTGGCTGTCCTACGGCTTTGCTGGAAACGGAGGAGAAAAGAAAACGCACTCTCACCGGCCGTCATTGCCAGCGTCCACCCTAGGCGCCATCCCCTCCAAGCACGGACACGTTGCCCGCCAATTAATGCATTAATGAATTATTGCAGTCTAAAAATCTAAATAAACTCTATACACTACAACTATAAACCAGTGCATCGCGGGTATACATCAACAAATATCACCTATTACTTCTGCATTCAATTTGGAAGGCAACAAGTTAAGGAAATGAATTAACCAAAAACCTTAGCGACAAAAAAGTGATAGATCTGTTGGGTTAATCTTGTTGCATGTGTTTTAGTTGGAGTCCTGCATATCTTGAGTTTGGTGCATCTGTTGAGTTCGGTGCTGCATGTGCGTGTGCACGTTGTGAGCTAGTTGGTTGTGGTATGCTAGTCTGTTAGCAGAACAGCCCGTATTGGTTAGTAGTTAGTTGTTAGTTTGTTTATTGATTTGGTTAGCTGGTGTCGCGTGAGTTCCGATCAGGGACATGTGCCCACCGGTGCTGAGTGCCTATATATGTAATAGTTAGATGAGTTTAGAGGTGAGCCAGAGAATAACAGAGAAAACACAGAAAAGGTGCGAGCAGTTAGCACCACAATCTTGTGCCTCCGTTTTGTGTTCAGCTTGGTTATTAGCTCCGTCATCTCGTTCCCAACTCCGGCAAACCAACCACCGTGCTTGTGTGTGAGTCCACCGTGAAAGCGTTTGTTTGAGAGAGGCTGGGCCAACAAGATCATTGTGCTCCAAGCGTCAACAACTCATAAAACTTCAGAAGTAAAACTTCAAATCTCACCAATGGAAAACAGCTTCCGGAATTGCGTGGTGGCCTCCAGCTGCACGGCGCTGTCGTCCAAGAGCACCGCCTGCACCATCGCCGGCAAATCCTCCAACTACGCACGCGCACAGAGAGAGAAACATATCCAAAACCGTCAGATCGAGACACACCAACCACAAACCTTAGCAAACTGATCAGATCGGGGAGAAACGAGAGCGAGTGAGCGAGCGAGCAAGAGGGGAGCAAACCTTCTGCTGGAGCGCGGAGGAGTAGGCCATCTGCGGCGCGGTGGCGGCGGAGGGCGGGAGGCCGTCGTGGCGCTTCTTCAGCAGGCTCTCCTCACGGCGGCTCTTGCAGATCTCCACCATGTTGTCCTCACGCTGGCGGCGGCCCTCCTCCGCCTCCACCGCCACCTTGCAGCAGCTGCGTCGCACCTCCGCCCGCTCGCTCGGCCGCAGCGACATCATCGCCCTCGCCTCCTCGCCAGCGAGCCCCTTCATGTCCAAATCAAGAACCCAACAAAACCAAACACTGCAACAAACAACAACAACAAAAGAAGAAAACAAAGCGAAAAAAAGATGCCAGAAAATCCGATCAGATTGCTAGAACCCGAACGAGATCAAGAAACCCAGATGGAGGGACGGCTAATCCGCGGATCGGGAGGGGGAATCGGGAGCAGGGGGTGAGGTGATGGTTGGAGGGGCGCCAAAGACCGGCGGCGCGGGGCCTGGGGTGGGATCTGGGGGCCTTGGCCGCCGTTGGAGCGAGAGGGGGGCGCCAAGGACCGGCGGTGCGGGGGAGCGGAGAGGGAGGGGGACGCAGGACCGGCGGCGCGGGGGAGTGGAGAGGGAGGGGTTTTGGGTGGTTGCGGTTTTGCGGAAGAAGTGGGGGGGGGGATGGCATGGCGCGGTTGGAAGAAAGACGGGAACGAGGAAGGGAGGACGGACTGTGACACGGGTGTGGTGCAGTCCTCCCCACGTTTAACGTGGATCTGGTCCGTTGATCACCTGACAATCGGACGCACGAGAAAGGTGGTGGGAGGACGGACCACCACCAACTCGTATTTTTAAGTAGTAGAGAAACTGAAACTATCACCAATTTTAACTTCACTAATTCGCATACGTGATAGGAGTATAGGATACCTACCGCCTGCCGGCAGGCGGCAGCACTACCTTTGCCGGCCGGCCATTCTGCAGTAACGACACCAACAAAGAGTCAAAGAAGACAACAAATTGCAGTTCCAATGACGAAGAAGCCAAGAACTGTCCTGGTCAGAAGAAGCAAAGGACTGCAAAACGCAAGCCAGGCAATCCAATAATTAACTTCAGCAAATTCCGTACACAAAACTACTCGCTTATACAATTTACATCGAGTCATGGACCAAAATACATACACACGCAAAAATGGAGGGGGGGGGGGGGCGACCGTTCAGAAAATTATACATGAAATTTGAACAAATTAATGATACAATCACCATACCAAGTGTACATTAGCACTACCATTACCCTATCACCCAAACATTACAAGACAATTAGGACACTTATCAAAACCAGAAATTACGTACATAGCGATATTATAATGTCAAACCAATCACAAACACTAACCATGCACAAGCTTCAGTCTGTGCCATCTTTAATGAACTCGATCTTACGCCGCCGCCTCCTCGTCGTCGACGTTCTCCTTGGATATGTCCTCCAGCGACATGCCCTTGGACTCCGGCACGAGCAGCGTCATGAACGTCCCGAGGAAGTTTGTGCCGGCGAGCACGAACAGCGCGTTGCGCATGCCAATGCCGGGCGAGTACCCGGCCTCCGGTTTGTGTTGGTCCTGGGCCGCGTACAGGAACCCGAACGCCCCGATGATGGCGCCGGCCTTGCCAGCGGCGGCCGAGATGCCGTGGCATGTCGACCGCAGCCGCGCCGGGAAGATCTCGGCCGGCACGATGAAGGTGGTGCTGTTGGGCCCGAAGTTCGCGAAGAAGAAGGTGAAGCCGTACATGACGAGGAAGCCGGTGTGGTTGCCGGCCGTCGTCCAGTGGTGGTACGGCGCGGCGAGGCCGATCAGGAACACGGTCATCATGAAGAAGCCCATCAGCTGGATGGCGAAGCGGCCGATGATGTCGATGAAAGCGACGGTGAACCAGTAGCCCGGTATGGTGCCGCAGAGCGCGATGAGCCCCTGCGCGCGCGCGATGCGGTAGACCTCCTCGACGGCGTTCATGGTCTTGGCCGGCGGGATCCACCCGACCTTGGAGAAGATGTCCTTCTGGAACAGGTTTTGGCTGTAGAAGGCGATGTCGAGCAGGAACCACGTGCTGGTCGTGGCCAGGAGGTGGAGCCCGTGCCGGCGCACGAACTGCGCGGAGAAGAGCCCCCACTGGGGGTCAGGGCCGACGACGTCGAGCTCGGCGCGGTCCGCTGCGTCCTCCTCGATCTCCGTGTTGAGCACCTTGGACATGTCGGCCGTGGCCTGCTTCGCGTTGCGCGCGATCAGCGCGGTGTATCGCGCCGTCTCCGGCATCTTCATGCGCCAGTAGTAGGTGAGCGCCGCCGGGATGGTGCCGAACATGACGATAATGCGCCACACGTAGTCGGCCTCCGGGACCAGCGACGCCGCGGGGTTCTTTTCGTACGACGGCGCCGGGTACGCGTTCCGGAAGCCGGCCGACACGACGAGCGCGACGATGGCGCCGAAGAGGATGCCGAACCCCTGCATGGCGAACACCGCGGCGATGAACGCGCCGCGGGTCCGCTTGTTGGCGTACTCCGACATGATGGTCGCCGACAGCGGGTAGTCGCCACCGATGCCGAAGCCGAGCCAGAACCGGAAGAAGCAGAGCGTGGAGATGACGCCTTTCGCCGTTTTCCCGAACGAGAGCCCGGAGGCCACCGAGCACACCACCATGAGGATCAGCGTGAAGCCGTAGACGCTCTTGCGGCCGAGCTTGTCGCCGAGCCAGCCGAAGAAGAGCTGGCCGGCGAACGTGCCGCACAGCGCGACGCCGTTCACGGCCGCCGACACGTTCGGCGGCAGGCTGCCGGGGGTGGGGCTGTTCAAGTCGGTGTAGTAGATGCGGCCGAGCAGCTTCGCGACGAGCGAAATGCAGAAGAGGTCGTACGCGTCGGTGAAGAAGCCCATGCCGGCGATCACGATGGCCATGAAGTGGTACCACTGCGTCTTCGCCAGGTCCAGCGTCGTCAACACGTTGAGCTGCCCGCGCGCCATGGTCACCGCCTCTCCTCTCACCGCCTCGATCGTGTCACAGCCTCTTCGATTGCCCGTCGGCGAACGTGCTACACGGCTAGCTCCTCTCGCTCGCCGAGCTGCGGCAGCTGCACTGCAAATATATGGAAGCTTAGAGAGTGAGCTGCCACTTGCTTAAGAGTTGGTCAGTGATTCTCACAAGTTGAAGCGTTTCTTGCGTAATCAAAGGGCTAGACTGCGAAACTAAGTCTTTTGTTGATTCCTAGTTTAGGAACATAATTGAAGGAATCTTAGTCAACTAAAGCGAAAGATGAAATTAAAAATGCTCTTTGAGATGGATATTTTTGTAGATCCCATCAATGGTTAGTTGGATAGGATTAGTGAGTAGTTGTGCGCATGTTGATACGTACTTTGATAGTAATCAAAGGTTGCAGGTGACTAAAGATGCTCATTTGTAGTTATTCATACGGCCTTATTGGATAACCCTGATGACTACGCATGAGTGAAGTCTTTGCAAGATTATACTAGTAAGGTAGTACAAATGATGTGTACTTTCTTGACCAAAACAAACTGCGTAAATGGCAATTTTTTTTTGTGAAGAACGACAGAAGATGACACAGTGAGAAAGAACTAGTGAATTGCTGATCCTAAGAGCAGAAGTACATTTCCCAGAAACAGTTCGATCATGCATTCTACGCAGCTTGCTTCAGAGCTCACCTTGAGAGGGACAGAGAGGAGAGGAGACTTCAGAGCTTAGAAAAAGATAGAAAAGATTGGACAATTTTGTCGAATTCGTGTCACTATATAACCAAGGTTTGATCCTAGGAATATGCTTGATCTCCTGAGTAATGTGTGCATCATCTGACCGTTGTTTAATCCTAGTCAATTATACACAATGCCGTGTTCCATGTATCCTAACAAGTTCATTTTTCAAACCATGTATCCTAAGTTCCTAACAAGTTAATTATCAGCACTAACTAGTATACCAACAGCAAAAACCATATATCATGTGCAACAAAGCAATTTGGGTTTCTATATAACTTACAAGGATTCCAAATTCCATGCTCCATCTGCATGCGATCTTAGCCGCCCGAGCTCGATCGTGCGGTGACAATTGGAGCTTGCCATGCATGAGCCTGGCTATACCAGTCAAAGTCGCTGTTTATGTCCCAATATGCTCTGCCTGGTCATCATTGTACTCTTGTCTATTGCAAAGTCAAAATTATTGACTAGCGTTGAGATGTCAATTACAGCCTGGATTTATGGATCATGCAGTTCATTTTGTCTTTCCATTAACACAAGTACATATATTAATTAAAACGAGCTGGCATAGTTTATTAGTTGGGGCAGTGAGCACTGTTACCCACATGATATATAAGGCTTGAACTTTGGTGTTCAGCTTGACAAGTTGATGTTAAACCTAGCGTCTTTCTGCTTGAGCTGCCTACTTTACCGGTGGCGAAGGGACCTTAGTTTTGTCAGTACCTTAGTTGTAAGCTGTATCTTCCTAAATAACCAATTCTGGTGTCCCATTGGAAGCTTTGTACATCAGAACTTGATCTAGCCATATAGGTAAACTATGATCCATGGAACCAGCAAATCAGTTTTGTAGTAGAAATAATACCTTGCCATGACATGTAGTAGGATTTTCCCTTGGCATTCCTAGGATCACCAAGCCATCCTTCGACCAGTCTGTTCCTCAAGCAGGCCATAAGATCTCAATGCAACAAATATGAAGCCCTACGGTTCAGGACATTAGGTTGCAGAAATTGTAAGTATAGCTAGCTCTTGTCTTGTAATGCAAAAAATGCACAGAACTCAACGACATGATATCAGTGTTAGAGATATATGTATAATGTATTATTTCTAATTGTTATGAGGGGTTATTTGCATATTCATCACCTGTACTTTGTATATATATACTGGCCCATTGACCCCCTGAGAATACAAGTTGCTATTCTTAACATGGTATCAAAGCCAATTAGGTTACCTCTCCCGGACACGCAACTCGTCCTCCCCTAGCCGCCGCCGTCGGCATCCCTCCCCCGCTGCGCGCCGCCGCGCGCGTCGGCTTCGCTTCCCTCTCGCTGGCCTCGTCCTTCGCGCGTGGAGCTTCGATCCTTCCAGCTCGGACCTCGGACCACCGCCGACGGTCGCCGCTTAGGGTCGCCGCTGTCTCGATCCGGTCTTCATCACGCCGCCGGATCTTCATCTTCATCGCGCCGCCGAACCACCAGTCGCCGCCATCACCAGCCGTAGGACCACTAGCCGCCGGCCACATCTTCCACCGCCGGCCTCGTCCTCCGGTTGCTCGCGCGCCGCCGGATTCACCGCATCGCGCCGCTGCCTCGCCTTGCCGTCGCCCGGTGTTGTCTTCTTCGTCCTCGCCCCTCCGCTGCAGCCACCGAGGAGGACGCCGACCGCTCTGCTGTTTGCTCGGACCGCCGCCGCCGCTGCCGCTACCGGGGGAACCCTAGTTCCCCCGTGCGTGCATTTGTAGCGTGTGCCGCCGAGCGGGCCTCGGTTCTTTTAGCGGAAAAGAAAAGCAAAGCAAAACAAAAAAGCGTCGTTCTAACCGCCACGCCGCCCGCGCGCTGTTAGACCCGTTGTCTTGGTCGCCATGCCCAGCCGCGCTACCAATGGGCACCGCTTCTCCTCATTGCCGGTGATCTTCGATGGTGTTAACTACACCGACTTTGTGTCTCACATGCGCATCCACATGCGTGGTCTTCGTCTTTGGGCGTCCTTCTCGCGATGTCACCGCCCGCTTTGCCCTATTCCTCGGCGAGTTTACGCTGTTGCGCGCCTCGGCCGTGACAAGGCTACGGTTGAGGCCGCTGGCCTTGCTGATGATGAGGCTGCCTCTGCCTACCACGAGGCTCTGGATTCCTACAAGGATCGACTGACCGCCTACACTCGCTGGTGCGATGGCGATGCTCGCCTGCGCTGTATTCATCGCCGATATCGGCCTTAGTTTTCTTACGAGGTTGTGGGACTCCTTCGCTTTCGGATGTGGACTCATCTTCGTCAGCGCTACGAGCCCTCTGGTGATGCCTTGTACCTGTCCGTGGTTCGCCAGGAGCACTCTCTTCAGCAGGGGTGATGCTACTGTTGAAGCTTTTTACGCTCAGAGCTCTGTTGTCTGACGTCAACTTAACTCTCTTTGCACCGCCGCCGCCGCTCCCGTCCGTGTTGCTCGGTCATGCGTCGACACCGGAGTTTCAGCGGGTCTCACGAGTTCCTTACTCGCCTTCGTCCCGAAGTTCGAGCAATGTGCCCGCCCTCCTCCTGCACGCCACCTCGTGTCACTCTCTTGGAGGCTCTTCACGAGATACGTGCGGAGGAGACTCGCCTGAGTGGTGCTGGCCTGATACCACTCCCATCCGTGCTCGCCACTCGCCCACCTGCTACACCGACGGCTCCACGCTTCAGTACACTGCCTCCTCCAGCGGCTGCCACAGGTGGTGGTGGCCGCCCTACATCCGGCGGTCGTCCTCACTACTCCTACTGCAACAAGGTCGGCCACATTGAGTCCCAGTGCTATAAGAAGCAGCGGCATCTTTCATGTCGTTCTTCTATTAGCACTGGCACTGGTGCTTCTACATCGACATCTGCATCGACGCCTTCAGCAGTTTCTCTCACTGAGTAGGAGATAGCCAGACTTCGACGCCTGCTTGCCGCCGTGTTCTCCTCGATGTGTTACGCTCATCGACTCTTCTGCACCGAGAAACCACCTCCTACGATCGTGTACCTCTCCGTGGATTCTTGATTCTGGAGCATCTTTTCACATGACTCTTGATTCTTCCACTCTGTCTTTCATTACACCTCTTGATTCTTCCACTCTGTCTTTCATTACACCTCTTGATTCTCCTATCAGTGTTCTTACTGCTGATGGTGCATCTCTTTCTGTCTCTGGTCGAGGACCCCTTAGCAACTCATCTTTTCATATTCCTTCAGTTGCTTATGTTCCTCGCCTTACCATGTAGCTTCTTTCTGGCAAGGACATCGATCTTGGTTGTCGGGTCATTCTCGACTCGACTCTTGTTGTGTTCGGGACCGCCACACGGAGCTCGATTGGTTCGGCCCTGGTGCCTTGACTCACGCGTCTCGGGAGCTTGACTGCTTCACCTTCCTTCCACGCTACTGGTTGCCACCGGTCTCTCGACCACGCCACTCGCCTACCGCCTCTTTCCAGCAGTGGCATCACCGTCTTGGTCATTTGTGTGGATCTCGCCCGCTGTCTTTGGTTCGTCGTGGTCTTCTAGGGTCTGTCTCAGGAGATGTGTCTTTCGATTGTCAGGGCTGTAAGTTAGGTAAACAAATTCAGCTTCCTTATCCTCATAGTGAGTCAGTGTCTCAGCGTCCTTTTGATCTTGTTCATTCAGATGTTTGGGGTCCGGCTCTTCGTTTGAAAGGGCTCCTTCGTTTGAAAGGGTAATCGATATTATATCATTTTTATAGATGATTTTTCTCGCCACACTTGGATATACTTCATGTCTTCTCGTAGTGAGGTCTTGTCTATCTATAAACAATTTGCCACTATGGTCCACACACAGTTCTCCACCCCTATTCGTGTCTTTCGTGCTGACTCCGCTGGCGAGTACCTCTCTCGTTACTGCGCAGCTTCCTTTGGCGGAGGTGGTACTCGCCGCTTCTCTTGTCCTGGTGCTCATGCTCAGAATGGTGTTGCTGAGCGCAAGCATCGTCACCTCCTTGAGACGGCTCATGCACTGATGATTGTCGCCTCTATTCCACCTCACTTTTGGGCCGAGGCTGTTTCCACTGCCACTTATCTCGTCAACCTCGACCTCTTCGCTCTTGTGGTGCGATCCTGCCGGCGCCTCGTGGTCTTATTCGACTACTCGCGCTTCGCTCTGCTTGGTTGCGTTTGCTACGTTCTCCTCGCCTCGAGAACGCACTCAAACCGCTCTCGATCTGTTGAGTGTGTCTTTCTGGGATACAGTGCCGAGCACAAGGGCTATCGGTGTTGGGATCCTGTTGGTCGTCGGATGCGGGTTTCTCAATATGTGACTTTCGACGAGTCGCGTCCCTTCTACCCACGTCCTGCCTCTCCTTCGGCTTCCTCTTTGGAGTCTCTGTCCTTTTTGACTTTTCCAGATACACCTGTATCTGTCTTGCCCTCATTCATCCATTCTCCTGAGTCTCCACATATTCCTCCTGTGGCCTCTCCGCCGTTGTCGCCGCCTACTTTGCCTCCTGCAGCTCCTCAGGCTCCTCCCACTACAACCCCTTCTTACCCTCTCTTCTACACTCGTCGACCCCGTATTGCGGATGTTCCAGATGAGCCATCTTCTGATGCTCCATCTTCTCCTGTTGGGTCATCTTCTCCTCGCTATGCTCTCCGCGATCCGCCTACTTTGCCTCTGCGGCTCCTCGGGCTCCTCCCACTACAACCCCTTCTTACCCTCTCTTCTACACTCGTCGACCCCGTATTGCGGATGTTCCAGATGAGCCATCTTCTGATGCTCCATCTTCTCCTGTTGGGTCATCTTCTCCTCGCTATGCTCTCCGCGATCGCCAGTCGATTCGGCCTCCTGCCCGTTTTGGTTTTACTGGTGCAGCTACTCTTGAGCCTGTCTCCTACCGGGATGTTGTTACTCACCCTGAGTGGCAGCATGCCATGGCTGAGGAGATTGCTGCCCTCGAGCGTACTGGTACTTGGGATCTTGTTCCTTTTCCATCTCACTCTCGTCCCATCACATGTAAATGGGTCTATAAGATTAAGACTCGCTCTGATGGCTCTCTTGAGCGCTATAAGGCGCATCTTGTTGCTCGTGGCTTCCAGCAGGAGCATGGTCGTGACTACGACGAGACTTTTGCTCCTGTGGCTCACATGACCACTATCCGTACTCTTCTTTCGGTGGCGTCTGTTCGTCACTAGTCTGTTTCTCAGCTTGATGTCAAGAATGCCTTTCTTAATGGCGAGTTGCATGAGGAGGTCTATATGCTTCCGCCACCTGGGTATTCAGTTCCTAAGGGCATGGTCTGTCATTTTCGTCGCTCTCTCTATGACCTTAAGCAAGCCCCTCGTGCTTGGTTTGAGCGCTTCTCCTCTGTGGTCACTGCTGCTGGCTTTTCAGCTAGTGATCATGATCCTGCGCTCTTTGTCCACACTTCGTCTCGTGGTCGGACTCTTCTTCTTCTATATGTTGATGATATGATCATTACAGGAGATGATTCTGAGTACATTGCCTTTGTCAAGGCTCATCTTAGTGAGCAGTTCCTTATGTCGGATCTTGGTACTCTTCGTTACTTCCTTGGGATTGAGGTTATTTCCACTCCAGATGGTTTCTTTATGTCCCGAGAGAAGTATATTCATGATCTTCTTGATCGTGCCTCTCTCACTGATCAGCGTACTGTTGAAACTCCTATGAAGCTCAACGTTCACCTCTGACTCTCTGATAGCGAGTCTCTTTCTGATCCGACTCCCTTCCCAAAAGGCTGAGGAACGAATGAAAGGAATAGAACACCTAAACTAGATACAAAAGGAAACATCAACATTGAATACTTGTACAAGGGCTTCGAAATTGTACTGCAAGGCAAGAACAATGAGCTTTGGAAAACAAAAACATCATAGATCAACCAGATGGTCTCTGATAGATATGTTTCGTTCTTGGGTCAACAATTAGGCCCTTCCACCATTCACCTCCAAATCATGCCTGTACGATTAAGTTTATAAGTACAGCATCTTTTCTAGCTAGCATACCAATGTGCCAAAAACTGTAAGGACTTGTGTAAGGCTACTTACTGAAAGACAAAATCTGGAATTGTTAGTTGTTCACGTGGTACATATCTGAACAGTTGCACAAGCCTATCCACATATACAACTTTCTTCCAGACCTAGTTTTAAAACAATGATGCTAAAATCTCAAGCAACACATTAAAAGACAAAAAAGAAAACCAGTATGGTATGAACCAGGAGGTACCTCTCCATCAACCAAAAGCTGCATTGCCAAAATAGCTGTTCTCAATCCCAATGTTGGGTGAAGGACATATATTGCCTGTTACAGTGGAAGTTCTTAGAAGGGGGAACTTATTACAAGATAAATAGGACACAAACTGAGCACAGATGAGATACTGACATGAAGATTACGCTGATGTTTCCGACCTAGTATTTGTTCTAAGCGCTTCATGAATCCTAAATCTGGTTGCCTGGAAATGAAATAGAAAATTCCTTTTACATATAACACAACACATATGGGTTAAAACTTAAAAGCAAAGAATTAATTTTTTTTCTTCAGTAACTAATTTATCAAACACTTACGGTTGCAGTGATGCTGCAGAGTGGAAATAGACAATTGTATATGGCTTCTGAATCAAAGGTTCAAACTCCTGCATAGAGATAATATGATGTTTTCAGAATAAACTTACTGAAAAAGCCAAGACAAGACATACAAGATGAATTAATTATTACAAACGCGAAAACCATTAAAATCATAGGAAACATAGAGCAGGACTTTTGCAATACAATATTTACAGAAGTATTCCCCATAAATCCATCAAAATATTCTTGGAGCATTTTCTATACATAGTTCCTTGGTTTTAGTTTTGTTTGTTGTAGTAGCATCATCCCTCAATTTCATACAATTGTACCGAGCCTTTAAAATAGCAGAAAATACTTGGATTAAGTGCCTTCATGTAAGTTCTATAGCATCAAAGGTATTAGCTATTTTGTGTGCTAGTTCCTGCTAATGTGCATGGTATAACTAGATATGCCAAGCATAAATACACCAGAAAGTCAGAGTCTAGCATCCTCTATACACAGTGTTCTTCCGGACATCTACAAGAAGATATGCTGCCATTGGTACATGGCATCACACATGAACTATGGCTACAAAACTTCTGCTGGCCAACATTTGTTCCAACTTCCAACCGCATAATTACCTTCACTACATGTAGAACAAACCGTTCAAGATCCAGGCAGCGAAGAAGAAAGTGCGCACCAACAACAACCATAACTGGGCGTCCTTCACTATCAACTCCACCACGATAACTGCAATTGGTACAGAGCATGAGACTACAGGCAACAAAAACACACTGGCAGAAAAAGTAATCATATGCACAGATACACTGGCATCATTAAGCAGAAGCAAAATAAAGCCATAAAATAACATGGGAAATTTACATACATTATTTTCATTTCAGCAATCTCTGAAAGATTAAGAGAATTTGCTTTAGCAAGGTATCGTGAATGAAGTGAATATTCCTCAGCAGCAGATAATGAAGGGCAACCTAGATCGCCATATCCAAGCAACTTAGCATAATTAAATCCCTTTTGAGCTTGAGCAGATTTTTCCCACTGCTCCTTGCGCCGCAGATCCGGATCTTTAATTAATGACATAAATGAAGGATCCAAATATGAATCCAACTTGAAAGAACTCCTGTTGAATAAATCAGCTAAAATGAGTCAAGAAAGATCATACATAAATGAAGACAATTTGAACATCAATCATAATATGTAATCAATAAAATGAATCTTGCAAAGAATACAACAAAAAAATGCAAAGAATCCAGAATAGACTAATTGAATGGGGGAATAAATCTAATACTAGAAAAAAAGAGCTGTTGTCTCATACTCTCAAAACATATAAAAGAGTACAATAAAGATAATTTTTTAATAAAACAAGGATGATAATGGCTGCGATAAATTGATCTACCCAAAAGAATACCAAACAGATCCAGTTTAAGCTGTCAACTAAGACCAACAAGGCTGCCTAATGCCTAGGCTACGAATCAGCATCAGGCACATATCGACATATTGTAGCATTTTGATTACTTCATATCAACTGTAATTTATCTATTGCATACAATGTATGTGCATTTCTACCGATGATTGTAAAAGCTAGGAAGATGCAGAACTTTTAATCTCACCTCTTCGATGCCAATCCAGAATCAAGAGGGAGATCTACAGGAGCTGTGGTTACTGTTCTGTCTGCCACACCAGCAGGCAAAGGTCTTATCCTTATTTTCCTTTCATCTATTACAGTTTCACCATTCTCATCCCCAACATCAGCTGGAAGTTTTAATACCGCAATCTCTTCCTCCTGCTTGTCCCGAGGGAAATATAGTGGGAGCAATCTGCATAATGCTTGTCATTAGTAAATGTATGAAAAAAGTAATATAAATTTTATGTTTCAGCTTAATTACCGCTTGTATATCTCTGTATCAGATGATGACGTAGTACAAAAAACAACACCAGCTATTTTGCCTTTCTGTTTCTCCAGAAAACGTCTAACAGTTCCTGAAGAGAAACAGTGAGTAAATGCAGCATAAAACCTAAAAACTATCCATATTAAGTATTTCTAGAGTGACTATGGTACAATCATTTTTCTTTTGTGCACTTTACATACACTTTTTTTCATACACTTTTTTCCACTTTAAACCACTCATCGCTTCATCCTCCAAGTGGGAATGAGGAGAAGTAGGAAAATGTATGAACTGGAGGGAGGTTGAAAGATTCTTTTCTTGCGTAAAAAGGTGTTTGTACCATAGCTACCCCCAACATTTATTAATAGAATATTTTCATTTATGCTTACATAAGTACATAACAAATAATATATACCACAAGTGGAAGATAGCTAAAATAAACAAAGAATAAAAGAACTCACTTATTGTCACATGGGCAGCTGGTTCACGAGGGTAGTTTTTAGCTTCCGTGTATATGCAACCCATTGCAATGCTAATGAAATAAAAAAATCAAAAGAAATTACTAACGAGACGTGTAGATTTGAAATCAACACAGTGCAAAAAGACAGCTTCAAACATCACCTGTTAAACTAGAAAATAACAATAATAACTAAGGATTACAGCTTTCGACCCACATGATCCTACAAGTACCTTTCAAGGCCGTTCTCAACGAGTAGTTCCAAACATGACCTGTAACAGTGACTAAGTGCATTCTCCGCAGCTGTGTGATACTTGACAGCATATTTGGGGCCCACTGTATGGATGACCTTCCTGCATAATCAGTTGATATTTGCATTTTAGTAAAACCAAGAATACATACAAGTATTCAACTGCCAAACAGTATAATGAATTTGAATGACATTGCGAGTATTCAACAAATTGTTTCAGCTATATTAGGTTTTTATTAAAACTTAAATTCCTAAAGTAGAGATAAATAAGTAGCACAATTTAACTATCTTGCTCACAACTAGGATTTATTTAGAACTCCAAAGTAGTTTTCAACTATTTCAGTTATGTGACTTGAACAACAACGCTTATCATATAAATTGTACCAACATCTAAAGATGGTAATTGTGCCGACAGGTGACATATGAACTTTCAATATGGAGACCATCCAAGTGTCCAATCCAATACAGCAGAACCGATAAAATTGAGTAGCTTTTTTTATCAATATGGAAGAACAGCCCACACAACAGTGCTATACTGCTATATCAGAACCAATTTCTTTGACTTGTACAAAATTCAGCAAAAGGATATCTATTATGACTTCAAATTAGGTAGCAGGCCTCGTTTACCCCACGGACCACATTTCTTATTATGAAACCACAGAATACATCAATGTTGTAACTTTAGTCTTCAATGGTGCTTTGAGATCCCTGCACGCTCATATATTCATTTTCCACACGATCCAAAATGTGAAAACACAAACAACAGAACGTAGCAGAAACTGAAACAGCACGCTCGAAGAGCCTACCTCGCAGGCAGATCATACGCGTTGGTCATCTTTGCCATACCAGTTCGGCACCCACCCTGTAAAACAATGGCCAAAAAGCAAATGCCACTTCACAATCTCCACCAATTGAACAAAATTCCCCTAAAATTGCAATGCCCAGTCCCAATTTGGCAATTTCCAAAACCGTACCAAGGTGGCACATTCCTCCGCGAGCCCTGAACCAGCTGCGGCGTGCAGCCCAGGACTACTGTGCGCCTCGTCCAAGCTCTGCACCAACCGAAAAATCATGAGCTTAGCACCGCAATTGTAACACACTCCAATTCCCAACAAGATAAAAGACGATAATCGAAACCTCGTTGGTGGAGTTGACGACGGCGTCGACCTCGAGGTTCCAGGGGTGGCCCCGCCAGAGGTAAATCCTGGAGTTGATCTCGTGGTCGACGGGGAAGCGCGAGGCGCCGCCCCAGCCGCCGCCGGCGGCCCCGCCGTCGTCGCCGGTGAGGGGGTCGGAGAAGGAGAGGAAGGCGGACGCGGCGGGCTCGGATTCGCTGTCCTCAGCGGCGGCGGAGGAGGACGGCGAGTACAGGCGCTGGTCGGGGTCACTCCAGCGCGGCACCTGGTCGAGCGTCACGGCCGGCTCGACGCCGCCCACGCCGGCCACCATGGCGCCCGCTGCTGCGGTGCCAGAGGCCACGGCCGCCGCCGGCGAGCGCTGCTGCATGGAGGCGGAGGTGGACGCGATCGCGCGAAGATAGCGGTGGCGGTGCCGTGAGGTCAAGCGGCCGTTAAGAGGCGGACGCGAGAAGAAGGCAGGAGAGAGAGAGAGAGCTGGAGATGGAGAGAAGAAACCGAGCATCTTTAGTTCTTTACCCCCTATGACATGTGAGGTCACGAGACTCTTTGGCCCCATTATGTCAGTGACATGCGCGTCTCTCTGGGTGTGCCACACATGTGGGCGTAGCTGAAGTAATGCAGTTCGGATGGGATTCGGAGGCGTGCCGGACTAGCACTTTTCGCTAGCCGCACGCGGCTTCCCGCACCTGGTAACGCCCATCGCTCGCGCGGCGCCTCCCCCTGGTCATGACGTGGAGGCCAGCTCGGACCAGGGTCTCGTCTCTGACGGGTGGGGCCGGGCACGACTCTCTTCGCTGCGGTGCAGGAGAAGCTTCGGAGCTGGATGGATCATGGACTGGAGCCGAAGGGTGAGGACAACTCGGGTGAGTCCGGGACAACATGGGCCTACACAACCGCGGGATCTGTCCGTAATTCGTTGGATCGAATCAGGCACAGTTTTTGATGTGATCATCTCATCCCCAAGCAGAGCTAGATGTTCTGCAAAGCCAGGACCAGAACAGTGCATGATCATGTACAGATGTACTCTCACTAATGCTGATCTCAAAGAAAAAAAGGTGTACTCACCAATGCCTGGATGCGGTCAGAAAGACCAGATTTCAGAAGATAAGATGACTCAAAAGCTCAGCATCTTTCAGGGGGTTTTAGTCTTTGAGATCCTTGCCATTGCCTATTTTTTTAAAAAATAAAATGCCCCTTCAAATGTCTACATGAGAGGTTTTCTTTTGATATTTGACATTTTCAGGGTATTATCCTCCTAGTCTGCTCCTTTTTTTTTCTTTGGTGTGAATGGACGAATTTGCCCGCAAATATGTATCGGTTGGGATCAACTGAATCGAGTATTAGCATAGGCATTGGCTATTTGGTTGGAAACATGAGTAGTTTTGGTGCACTTGAAGTTTACCTGAATATTTTACAAGTTTTTGGTGCACTTGAAGTTTACCTGAATATTTTACAAGTTTTTCTTAATTTGACCGCGGTCAAATCGTGCTTTATGACCTATGTCTAGAAAAGTGTAGTAGAAGGAGAGTATGCTTTAGTAGTTACTTTTTGGAAGAAATAGCCGAATTATTAACCTAAGTAATACCAAATCAATCCGTCTACTGATCTATGCCCGTTGGTTCATGTCCTCGCCACCAAACAAACCCCTTATTTTCCCTCAAAAAGCAGAAAAATAAGGAATTGTGCATAAATAAGATAGAAAGCGTAACCAAAATATACGCCTTGACTGCATTCACGATAATAACTGACCACTGACCAGATGGGCGGAGGGGCAAAAGTGCAAAATGACATGTGCTAAAGTTGGCTGTCCAATGGCTGAAGCTCCTGGGCTCCTGGCCAAGGTTGCTGCAGACCTGCAGTTGACTAGTAGCTGAAAATTGTATCTCTTCTGTGAGGAGCTGCCACTTTGAATCTATGTAACTGTCGCCTACGCGTGCACGAATTGGATTGTTCAAGATTGCATCGCCTATGTTGTATGTACCCTCCCAAAATTGTATCTGTGAAAATGTAGATTGTTCAAGAATGTATCACTTCTGTGTCCCAATTTGAGAATGTAGATTAGTTTCAGTTTGAATGTTTTTGGCTAGTGGTGAGATGACTGAATGTTTTTGGCTACCTGTAACTTCCAGTGGCGGAGCTAGAAAATTTATGTTAGGGTGCACCATTGATGCTAAAGGATAGGGTAAAAGGACGACTATTAACCAATTATTGGCTGGTCGAATGTTAGCGTCGGGTAAACCATGCATTATGAATATTGTATTCATATAGTACTTAACATTCCTATATACTTATTTGTGTCTTCTTTCCTATTAATTGGTTACTTTACACAATTAGTTGTGAAAAAAATTTATTGTATGGGTGATAACGACAACAAATACTAATATTGATAAACAAAATTTAAATATATGTGAAAATATTATTAAAAATGCATAGTCACTCCGTAATTTTTTATTAGTTTGTCACATGGCCCACATAACAGTTCACGTACCCTATCACTCGAGAAACATGTACATTTTTAGTACATATATACTTAGTATGCCAATATTAATATGACCTATTTACGCCACATATGGCTTCAAACTTTGTCAGTAAAAATACCCAATATTAGTTTTGAATCATTGTACTCATCGTGACAGTTGCAATGACGCAAACAGATGGAGAATCAGACACTTTATTTTTTTAGTTAGAAACTAAAGAAGTTCCTAAGAACTAAATAAATAAAGTACTTTTGTACCATTCACATAGGGCGACATCTTAGGTGAAAATGACTAAATTGTGAAAATTTGAAAAAAAAATTATTTAGAGTGTTAGATTCGCATTGGATGGTTTAGATCAAGGTAGGCGTCCCCACCACTTAAACACTAGTTTTGTAGAAAGCCCCTTGCCTGTTGGTGTAAAATTATGCAAAAACAAATCCCCTCAGCAGAGCGCCTTTCTCGTTCCCCTCACACATGCTCCACCGCAATTGCACCATGGAAGATGCGAAGTGGAAATCGTAGATCGGCCTCCACCATGAATCCATCGTCATTCATGTGTCCTCCTGTGTCCATTCTCCGCCACCAGCACTTCTGTAATATCCCAAAAAATTCCAACTTTGGGAAAGTATAATAAAAATAAATGGGGGAATAATTTTGAGTGTGTGTATTTTTGAAAAAAACTATTTGAGCATGTTTTGAAAATTTTCATCAAAAGCAACTATGCATTTATACGAAAATAGCAACTTGAAAGAATTTTCAAAGAAAATACAGAACATATGAAATTCTGGAAAATTTCTACAATGAAGTAAACTGTGTTAGGAGCCTCCCTAAAAAGTTTCATAAATTTTGGAGCACACTTGATAGGTCTAAAATTTTGGCAAAGTCTCAGCCTTTTCTGGAAAAAATCAAAACCTATTTTGAATTTCCCGGCAGACCTTTGGGCCAAAATCCATCTCGGCCCACTTCACTCACTCTCACTCCAGCCCACACCATCCCTCGCTCTCCCTCTCGCTGACATGCTGGCCCCACCCGTCAGGTGTTGTCTTCCACCTCACCTTTGTCTCCGTGCGCCACGTGCTGCACCCGCGCCTGCTCCGCCCACGGATCGCGACTGCTACCCACAGAATCGAGCTCCGACCACCCCCGTCACCTCTGCCTGCCCTCACCCATGCTATCCACCCTGCTGTCAGCCCTTGTTTTCCTGCACGGACAGAGAGACCCAAGGTTGCCTGTGAGGATCTCGCACAACCGCTGGCGTCTCGCCATTTTTCTCACACGAATACCCTAGCAACTTAAGCACTGGAGCGCACTTTGTCATCCTCAGTACTCCCACATTCCATTTTTGTGCAAAACTGAGCTTAATTGCTCATTGGTTTCATGGGAACGCTTGCATCGTCTCTGACGCTGGTGAGTGCGCCTCCTCAGCTTTGCCACTCTGGTGAGCTTCCTCACCCACGACAAATGTGTCACTTTCACCCTTGAGCTTCACTCATCCTCCCTCTCAACTTAATGTAGCTTCTGGAGTCTTGTAGCATGAACACAATCGCCTTCGGCATCGACTTTGGTGTGCACCCGATCTTGCCAACACATTCCCATCATTCCAATGAGTTCGGGCTCAAATCAACTATGTCACCATCTGTTCCATACCCTATTGATGCATCCCCCCACTCAACGCAAGCAAACTCACCAAGAATCCGAGCCTCGCCCTCTTCTTCCTCATTCCCAGTCGGCGTCACCATTTTCGATCTTCCTCGAAGCCCAGTGAGTCTTGGTCCAATTGCTTGCGTGTACACCATCTCTAGGGCATCAGTGAACTAATGTGACACTCCTTGTAGCCTCTCCATCGTCGTGAAGAGCTATCACCATGAACCCCCTCTGCATCGTCGCTGCTCGTCATCGACAAGCCGCCTTGGCCCTTCCCTGACTTCATTGACACCCTCCTCGTGATCGTGGTGAGCCTCTTATCCTCATGCACGCATTAATTTGCCAAGGGCGAGCCCCTAGCACCCATTCTCCCTTAGCCACCCATGGCGCCACCGCGGTTGCATACCGCTAGCTCGCCTCCGATGACCCTAGGTCATCATGCTTATTCCCTTAGCATTGTCTAGACTCACTGAGTTCAGCGTGCCTCTCCTTTAGCCCTAGGGACGCCTCCTTTGCCTAAGTCGTGGCTGGCCCAAAGATCCTCACCTCCTCTCGCCACCGTGACGCTGACTTTGTCCATCTCTTCGGTCATCTTCACCTCCCCCTAGCATCACCATGACATCCTCTCTCCATTCCTAAGTTCCCCCGAGCTTTTTCGTGCCTACCTCACTGCCGGCGAGCTCGCCATGGCACTCGGCTGTGCGCGTAGCTCTCCTGCTCTCTCTCTCTCTCTCTCTCTCTCTCTCTCTCTCTCTCTCTCTCTCTCTCTCTATGCCGGTGGGCCTCATGGGATTAAGAGATGATTAGCACTAAGTCACAGAGGTTAAGTGTGGTGAGTGTATGATAAGTGGGACCGAATGAAAACTTAATCAAAAATCTAATTTAAAACACGTTAGTATATGAGTCACTAACATGTGGGACCGCCCACTATTTTTGGTTTTAAAATATGATTTAAAACAGAGAGACTGACATGTGGACCACAGTAAAGAGTGATTAAAATAAAAATATGTTTAATAAAAATTAATGAGTCTATGATATGTGGGACCACCCTATTTTATAAATAGATAAAACTGAACTGTAGGTCCCTGAACTTGTGAGGTTGCGACACTTAGCTCCCTGAACTTGTATTTTACTTTCTCAGCCCCCTGAACCTATGAGGTTATACCACTTAGCTCTCTGAACTTGTATTTTATTTTCTCAGCCCCATGAACTTGCGACTTTGTGCCACTTAGCTCCCTGAACTTGCGTTGAAGCGAAGTTCGTCGGATGCAATGCCAGCGACTTAGTCCCCTCTGAGTCCGGTGGACTTGTCGCCGCCCCGTTTCGGCCATGTTCTTCGCTCCTGTCACCTCACGCCAATAAAAATAGATTCTTCGGACCCAAGAACGTACCGTGCTCGCGTCTTCGCCGGAGCTCCACCGTCGCAGCTTGCTGCCGCTCTCGCTCTTGCCTCCTATCAGTCGGTCGTGAGAGATAAAAGAGTACATTCCCAGTGTCAGAGCACAATGCTTGCCCCGCCCTTGCTCTTGCCTCATCTAGCACTGAGAATGTACTTCTCTATCTCACGGCCGACTCAAAGGAAGCAAGGGAGAGAGTGGCGACAAGGTACGATGGTGGAGCTCTAGCGAAGACTCTAGTACGGTGCGTTCCCGGGCCTGAAGAATCCATTTTTCTTGGCGTGAGGTGACGTGGACGATGAATATAGCTATAATGGGGTGGCGATGAGTCCACTAGACTTGGAGATGATGAAGTCGGCATCGCATCCGACGAACTTCACTTCAACACAAGTTCAGGTAGCTAAGTGGCATAGCCTCGCAAGTTCAGGGCGCTGAGAAAGTAAAATACAAGTTCAAAGAGCTAAGTGGTACAGCCTCGCAAGGTCAGGGTGTTGAGAAAGTAAAATGCAAGTTCAGGGAACTGAGTGGCACAACCTCGCAAGTTCAGGGGGTTGAGTGTCGAACCCGGAGGTGAAGGATCCCAGATTCTCCGTGTTTCATACACTAGTCCAGAAAAACTAGTGTACACAGTCAAACAAAAGTGGATAGCATAACTATCAAACACCATACATTTAAAATAATTTGAGTTGTTACAAAAGGGGCATAAAGCCAAAACCAAAATACAGTAGAAGCTGAGCAGCAAGGTAGACCATACGATTTGCCACAGACAATCATTTGGGGGCGCAGCCTAGTCATCCAAGGTCTCGATCTCCTCGTAGCACTCTTCCCCTGATCAACAATTTATTAAGCAAGGTGAGTACAAATGAATATACTCCGCAAGTTACACCCAATTAACAGAATAATGCATACGAGGATGTATAAAGGGGAGGCTAATATGGCTTATTTTGCATAAAGCGACATTTTCCAATAAATATTCATACTAAGTTCCAAAGCAGTTTATTCCATAACTAAAATTCATTTTTTAAAACTCAAATTTTATAGTCAGATAACATTCACACAAGAGTGGTGAAGGATACCCTCCTATCAGAAGGCTACTTGCCCAATTTTTCGATTGGATAAGAAATCCAAAACCATTTGATGAAGTCTTTTGAAAACCAAAAACCAAAGACTAACTTGGTGTGGCTTTGCTAGCATGTCCATGATCGTGGACACGGCTATTCGAATAGTTCTTAATACTCTGCAGAGGTCGTATAGCCTTACCCACAAGAGATAATCACTCGTAATATCCGATCACACTTACTGTAACATCCCAAAAATTTGGTCTGTTTTGAAGTTTCAAAAGAAAAAGAACCCTTTGGGTTTTTCTGCTAAAAGTTAAAAGCTTAATATGAATTTTCAGAGTTCAAAAATAATTTAATGTGATTAATGTCAACATCAACTATTATCAAAATTATTTTATTTGGGTTCTATGTGCTTGGATATATTTTCTAGAATTTTCTAGAATTTTTCCGAGTGCATTTGCTATTTTCTATTTGCTATTTGGATTTTCTGTTGTTTTCTAAAAAGAAAAACTATTAAAAATCTCGGAAATAGTCTTCGGGCCCAATCTCCAAATCCCGGCCCAAATCGCCCCGCTCCCGGCCCATCTCCACTTCGCATGCTTCCCGCTCCTTTTCTCCGCTGCACCGACCAGTAACCGAGCAAAGCGATCTTGCCTTGCCTTTTCCTTCTGACGCTGCCGCGTGGGCCCCGCCTGTGACAGCGCATCTTCTTGAACTCCTCCTCTCCGTGCCTATATAAAGCCGCTTCCCCGCGTCAATCTCTTCGCCTTGTTCTCTCTCCAAACCCTAACATCTCCTCCCCGGGTTCCTCCTCATTGCCATGCATCGCGAAGACCGAGGACACCCGCTCCTTCACCGCCGGAATTCGTCGACATCGGACCTTCTCAGCCCCATACGCCGCCACCGTTGGGATCACCTCGTCGCAAGCTTCACCGTGCTCCCTCCATCTTCGGCCGAGGATCATCTCAGCGCTGTTGTCGGGTTCGTCATCCAACCGGCCGCCGCCTCTCTTCTCCGATCTACACCTCCGGTGAGCTCCCCGCTCTTTTGAGTGCATCACCTTGTGCTCCAGGCTATTCTCATCTAATCTACACCTTTCATTTGATCTCTTTGCCGCCAAATCGCCGCCGCCGTGGTTCTTCCCCGTCTCCGGTCACCACCGTCGCGCAGCCGCCCCAGTCCTCCTCCGGCATCCCCGAGGTGTTCCCTGTGATCCTCGTGTTGACGCCGACCCGGTGCTCCCTCTCGTTTCCTGCGGAAGCCTTCTAATCGCCAAAGCCGTCGCACCCGTGGAGCTCCCTGCCGCTCAAGTCGCCGCCGCCAGCGAGCCCTTGCCGCCCTTGCCGCGCTGTCGCCTCCCGAGCATCACCGCCTTCCTGTGGTCCGTTTTTCACTTTGCGGAACTACCTCGCCGCTGCGTCGCCGCCGACGACGCCAACTTCATCGCCGGCCACAAGCTCCAGAGCTCCTTCGGTTTTCTCCCTCGGCTGATGTGGCAGCCATGTGACCCCTCCACCGTGGCGCCACCTCAGCTCCGTAGCCCATGTGGCAGTCCAGTCAAGCGCCCATCAGCAGCCGTGTGGCACTCCAAGTCTCCACCCGAAAACCAAGGTCCATGGAACCAGTCCACCGTGCACCAACCCTATGACAGTGGGGCCCAGCCGTCAGATGGTTTTCATCCAGTCCGAATGTTTCTTGCTGACGTCAGCTGACGTCATAATCTTCTTTTCCTTCAGAAAAATAATTCAGTAAATCCATAAATATGATTTTCAGTATTTTATGTGATTTCAATCTTCCAAAGCTCAAATCTTTTGCATCCGAACTCCGATTGAGTCCATTCAAATTCCTAAATTTATCTAAATTCGAGATCTATTTATCTGAGATTTTTATTTAATTTTTGGAGTTTGTTTTCTCTCTGTTATTTATTTATTTGTGTTATTTGCTTGTTTTGCGAATAGACGTCGATACTTCGGGAAGCTTCGAGCAAGGAGTAGCATACCAAGATCAAGATCAATCACTGGATTTATTCCAAGGCAAGTCGTGGTCCTTTTATCATATTGAACCCATGATTTCAAAAGTATATTCTTTTATATAATTGCATGCTACCTTTATATAAATTGCTCTGGGATTAGATATTACCTATTGTCATTATGCCTCCATTGAATATTTGAATGCCATGAATCCTTTGTCACCTTAGCATGGGTAATTTTAGTTGGACATATTTATATTGCCAACATGGGTATCGTACATATGCTCAGTCTTGCTTAGTTACGATGGGTTGGTCATCAGATGTGTCATAATGATCAATTTTGACTTAATGATTTATGGAATCGTGGTGGTGAGCCACTGTTGCTAAAACTTGTGTACCATGATGGGGTCGATCATGGGTGTTGGTTAAACAAAATGGTTTTCGCTCAGGCAGTGGTTGGTGGATAGGAGGATGTGGATGGAACATGTTGTGGGTTTGTGGAAAGATCGCTGAGTAATTTGTCAGGACTTAATCTTGTGCGCCATTGAATCGTGCCTTAACCGTACAACCACATGTCCGTATGGGACGGACCTGGCTGATTAATTAGCAATGTCTTAATTTCGGTTCTGTCATGTGAAGCGTGGTTACGGGAAACGTATTCTCACGGTGGCGCAAGAGGGGGGCCCTGTCTGGTCGGAAAGACATTCAGTGTTGAATCCTTAGCGGGCAGAATTGGGTTAAGAAGGAGCTTTGTAAAAGCATTGTGATGATCACTTAGTCGCACACCTCGGAAGTGTGTTAAACGGATATTATGAGTTGATCAATCTCTTGTGGGTCAAGCTGTACAACCTCTGCAGAGTGTAAAACTATTCGAATAGCCGTGTCCGCGATTATGGACGTGCCTGGGGATTTCACACGGGAGATAGAGTTTCTTCAAAAATGTGTCGGAGTGTGGATGGGAAGTTCACTTGATGAATATAATGTTCGTTTGGTGAATAGGTCATTCACTTGGTGGTTTGTGTCGATTGGTGAATGGGAATTCACTTATCCTTGGTTTGGTTGGGAAGTGAATGGAAGTTCACTTGTTGTTTCAAAGAAAGTGTTTAATTACTTATTATTGTTTTCAATTTCGCATTTCAATCTATTTATTATATTTATTGTAAATGCTTTACGCAAAAGAGTCATCTGACTAATCTTTGTTCAAGCCCCGCATGAATACTATTCGCATACATTTCCCACGGCTTGTTGAGTACATTCAAAGTACTCATGGCTTTGTGCCCTCTGTTTGATCGCAGAGAGGAAGAATATCAAGTCGCCAAAGAGTTCTACCAGAAGACCATGAAGGTTTTATGGATTAGGATGCGTTTCTCCACTCGATTGCCTGTGGGCATGTTGATTGGCCATTTGAAGAGTTTCGTTCCGCTGCAAGAGTTTAATTGTTTCTTTAGCCCTGCGTGGCAAGTTAAGTAAACGTTGACCATAAGGTCCAGTTATTAATTATTATTTGTTACTTTGAGATCTTTTTAGTTAAATTGAATAAATGGATGGTATTTCATCACTGTTTTCCTGTGTGAGCTTGCTACTGATCTGGGACTAGTTCAGAATACACAGAGGGTTCCTGAGATGTATTTTTGGGTCCCGACACTTCCGGAGGTGTGCGACTAAGAGATTATCATAAAGCTTTTACAATGCACCATCCCACCGTAGTCCTGCCTCGCTAAGATTTAACTTCATTTGGACTAACTATCCGCTGAAAGCCCCCTCTTGCGCTGCTAATGTTTCACTTTCATTGGGCTAACCACCCACCGGAAGCCCCCTCATGTGCCATGATGGAATATATAAAAGTAGGTCATAAAGACACCCACGCAACCGGATGTCCAGATGGTGCGACCATGATGAAATGGTACAGATTATTTAGCCAAGTTCTGCCCATTCAAGACATGTGGTAGTACGGTAGGGCTTAGCAAAATGCGCTCAAAGACCGGTCCTTAACTAATTTGGGCAACTTCCAAAAGAACCTTGGGCCTCGATCATAAAAATGAATTAATCCTATGTATGAACATGCACTCATCCAAGCATCCATTTCGCCCAAGTCCAAACTAATTTTTATTTTATTTCAATTTTTCAAAGCCTTTGTAAACTTCCATGACAAACCAATATCACAAATACCATTTTAAACAATATTTGGTCTTTTAATTGTAAATTCCCCAAATTAAAATTTTTGGTCTAAGCTTCGACTAAGCATAATTTTCCAACACGTTCTAGTCGTACTAATGTATAGACTAGATTTTAACTATGGTATCAAGGAATGACTAATTTAATAGCAATGTGTGGTTGTACAAAGGAATTGAGAACAACTATAAAGCTTAAATCAGGAATTTAAATTACTGGATATAAATAAGCACGCAGTAATAGTTTAAAACAAAATTTAAATAATTTTAAATACTGGGATTCAAGCATGATCAAATGATGTAAATTGCCTTGCTCAAAAGCTTGAGGATCTACTTCCTCGAGAGATTCAGGTTCCCTAGAGTCATCGAAATCTACACAGGAAAACAAAGCAAATTCAAAAAAAATCCAAATAAAATCCAAAAACTGCCACACTAGAACCAAAACAAAGGTACTGAATTTAGATGAAGGTAGAAATTTGAATCACTCAAGTCGGAGCTCGAACAAAGGGGAACGAGCCCTCGGAAGGAGGTTCGACTACAGGTGGTCGAAAGAGGTTCGACTACCTGGTCGGAATGAGGTTGGACTACCTGGTTGAAAGAGGCTCGATTAGTAGGAAGGAGGTTGACTACCTGGTCGAAAGAGGTTCGACTGGTCGAAAGGGGGTTGGACTACCTGATCGAAAGAGGTTTGACTGGTCGGAAGGAGGTTGGACCACCTGGTCGAAAGAGGTTCAGAGTCCCATGCTCGCCGGTGCTACGCGTCATGGCGACACGAATGGGTGGTACCAAAATTAAGAGGGTGACGCGGTTGAAAGAAGGATTCAACAGCTCGATGCGGTCGAAAGAAGGATTCGAGAGAACAGGGCACGAGAAGCTCACCAAGACCGAGGGAATGGCTAGAAGAGGAGTGTAACATCCCAATTTTTAGGGTTTTTGAAAATTTTCAAAATAAAAATAACCATTTGGTTTTGTTGAATTTCTAAAGTTTAACTTGAAATTTTGAAAGTTAAAAGTAATTTAATATGAATTGATCAAACTTCAACTAATTCAAAATCTGGTTTGTTTTGAGTTTATTGGAGTTCTCTGGTTTTTAAAATTCCCTTTCCATGTTTGTTCCTTTTTCCCGTAAGCCCATTCCTCCCCCACGCGCGCCGATCTACACCATCTTTGGTTTCGACCAGTTTTCCAGTTGCGACCAGCCTTTGGTTTGACCAGTCTTCCGGTCACGACCACCCTCTTGGTCACGACAACCTTCTCGATCATGACCAGTCTTTTGGTTTCGACCACCCTCTCGTATCGACCACCTCTTCGATGTCGACCAGCCGCTCGGTTTAGACTGGCCCCGCCTATCAACCCCCTGCTCACCTTTTTCTTTCTCCCGTCGCTAAAGTCATCATGCATTAAATGTCGTCTGTGCATTTAATTGATCGTCCTCCGTCGCACCTTCCCCCATCTCGTCCCTCTTTTTCCTCAGCGACGTGCGCATTAAATGTTGTTGTCTCCGACCCGTCGCGTTTTTCCTCCTCTTTTCACACCGCTCCATCTTGTTGCCTGGTTCCCCTTCCTTCCTCTATAAATAGAGCACCAAGGAGCCCTTTGCCTCCTCTTGTTTCTCCCTCTCCCTCTTTCTCTCGCCCTGTTTCACCGTGCTTCGAATTTCGCCACTGCCGGTTAGAGCTCGCGCCACCGCCTCTAGCGCTGCCGTCAAGCTGCTCCTACCGACGGCCGAACCACCTTCCTCCTAGCGTTTCGCTGCCATCGTTGATTCCCCGGCGATCTCGTCCACCCCGTTGATTTTGCCTCACAATGTTCTACACCGTGCTCCCTCCCTCTTCTCTGAAGCACCGTTGGTTCGCCAGAGCCCCATGCGCGGCTGACCACGTACCGCCGTGAATCCCGCTTGCATCCCTTATCGAACCATGTGCGGCTTTCGCCTGTAAGTGAACCCCTCGTGCGCTCCCTGCTCTGCCAGTGCACTGCCTTCCTTCTTCTTTTCTTCTTTGAGCAACTTCCTAGTAGGGGCCCGCCTGTCATTCACAGCAGCTCCACTCCCTGGCCATCTCTCCCTCACCTCCGACTTCACAAGACCGCGATCTACCCAATGCTCCCCTTTTCTTCACCGGGAGTTCATTAGAGCGCCCGCGCCGTCATCGACTGCCATTCACCGTCTCCTCCTCCTCCGGCCTCCCTCTTAGTCCTGGTGAGTTTCCCATGCCCTGTTCTCCCTCTTTCTTCTTTCGACCACGTCGAGCAGTCGTATCCCTCTTTCCTCCGACAACAACGTTGAGTAGTCGTATTCCTCATACGACCACGTTGAATAGTCGTACCCTTCTCGTATCCCTCCTACAGTAAACAAAGTAGTAACATCGATCGTTTCTAATAAGTTATCTGTTGGTGTCCAATTGTTCTTAGTACTTAATTAGAAGTGAGGAATCGCATTATTTGTGTGGAAAGAATGAGCATGTGTAGGCTAGGTGACGTACTAACTATCGAGAGTACTGTCACATACTATTTATCCAAACTAGCCTATTGCCCGCGCAATTGCGCAATTAATTTGGTGAAGTATAGTATAACTTTACGTAATTCATTTATATTTTGCAATCTAAATTTGAATTTGGGATATTTGATGTCGTATTTAATTAGCAAATTCTATTTTGAGATCTCTGTCCTTATGTGTGAAAGAGAGGATTGGGAGGTGAATCCATCGAGCAAATTTAAACTCTCAACCTTTGAATTAAACGTAGTGCTACCTATTTGTTTTTCAAATTAATATATCTCTAAACCAACTATTGAATCTAAGCTTTTGAAATTACAATCCACCAACTTAAAGCTTTGATGCTTTTTTAGATATTTTTCAAATTAATATATCTCTTATAACCAAATTAAGGGTTTGATGTTTTTTAAGATATTTTCAAATTAATATATCCCTGAGACAACTATCGAACCTAAGCATTTAAAACTAAGGTCCACTAATTTAAGGGTGAGATGGTTTTCTTTTTGTAAGAATTTATAGCACATTTATCTTTTTTTCTTAGCCGTTGTAAAAGGTCTACCATCGACTTTTAATATGTAATAGGTTTTCCCCAAAGATTAATTACCTAACTTTTAAAATGGAAGGCCTGATGGCTATTTAATTTAATTGTAAACTTACCGATGCAATATATGGCAAGAGCGCACTTGGTATGTGTATGTACGCAAGCCTTTGTGAGTGCAGTGTAATGTTTTGCCTTCTCTAATGTTAAAATCAGGTGGTCAAGCACAGTCATATCGAGTAGCTGGCTTTTCACAAGAATTTTGTAAATCATAAAATACAGTAAAAACAATACATCGCTACTGGATAGTGTTGTCTAAATGACTATAATTATACACAAGTAGTAGTAGGGGTATTATGGATGTGACGAGCGGAGTTGGTGCTCCAGCACCCCAAGTAGGGAGCTTTTACCCCTGGCTAGATCTGCCCTAATTAAGCTCCCCTCGACGAAATTCAGCAAGACTTAGCTGTTAGAGATATGTTAGAGATAGAATAGGGACTCTTGTGTATTGCCTTATCTGTATATAGTATACACCTCTTGTACTCCTATATATATTGTCCATTGGGCCTCTTCAATATACACACAATATTCATAACATGGTATCAGAGCCAAGATTAGGTTTAGGGTTTACAGCCGCCACCGCCTCCTAGCCGCTCTCGTCATCATTGCCACGCTTTGCGGGAGGAGCTATCTCGCTCACGGGCGGCCTCTCGTCGCCGTCTACCTCGGATTCGGCTTTGGGTTTACATCTCAGGCTGGGGAGGAGTGGAGCTCCTCTGCCCACCGGATCCCATATCCCCGGTCAAATCCATCGTCGCGCTGGCAGCAGACGTCTCTCGGCGCCGTCTCTTCCCGATGTCATCCTCGATCCAGCGTCTGCTTCTTGGTGCCGCAGCCTCAACATCTTCGTCGGCCGTTGACGCCGGCCCCGGTCGCCCGACGTCTCCTTTACTCCATGCGAGAGGAGGGATAAGGGGGAGGAGAGCATCTCATCTTCCTTCGTCGGATCCGCGCTGGAAGGTGTTGTGCTGGGCTGTCGGTGGAAAGGATCTTTTGTGGCCATCACATTGCTTCAAACTGGCGCACGATCTTGCTGCGGCGTCGTGGCTGGGAAGGGCTAGTGCTATTTGAGCAGATGGATCTAAGACGCATCAATGGATAAGCACGCCACTGGTGCTTGCTGCTGGGTGCTGCTTTGGGCCGTATTGGGCTGCACGGGCTAGTGCTATTTGCTGCTGATCAGCCGTCGTCCTTGCTTGCTGCTAGTATCCTAGTATGTGCTGTTGCTTGGCTATGTTCGTGAGACTGTTGCTGCTACTGCTAGCTATTCTTGCTGCTTTTGCTAGTTATTTTTTTTGTGTCGTTTCTTCGCTTGCGTCTATCCAAGTTCGTACCACTTTATCTCTGAGTTCGTCTAAGCCATGCGAGTCCACAAATTTATTGTCTGTCGTAAAAGTATAGGAATTTCTTTTGCATGGCAGCAGCCGCTGTTCTTATCTTCGAACCGCTGCAGATCCGTCGCCCCGCTTTTAAGGCCGTTGCGCTTCTTCCGCACTGCGTCTCTGGTGTACTTTTTGTGCATTGCGCCGCGCTTCTTCTGCACTGCGTCTCTGTTGCACTTCTTGTGCATTGCGTCGCGCTTCTTTTGCACTGTGCATCCGTTGCGCTTCTTGTGCTCTCCGCGTCTTTATTGCGCTTCTTGTGCACTGCGTCTTTATTGCGCTTCTTGTGCACTGCACCGCCGTCGTCTTAGGCTTCGATCTGCGTTGTCATGCTTCTATCTATTCCTATTCGACTTGATAATTTTATCTTTTTATCGGTTTCATCATCTTCTTCGTCATATTGCCGCGGTCAACTTTGCTCCACACATTGTGTTTTATGGGCTGTCGTGGGACCTTAGATGGGAGGAGATCTTTTATCGACATATTTTTCAAGAGCTGCATGCTACGACGATATTATCAAGACTCGGACTTTGGATTTTCCATATTTTAGTGTCAACCTTTTCCAAATGCAATGCTATTGCATATGCCTTGCATTTGCGGGGGGTGTTAGAAATATGTTAGAGATAGAATAGGGACTCTTGTGTATTGCCTTATCTGTATATGGTATACACCTCTTGTACTCCTATATATATTGTCCATTGGGTCTCTTCAATATACACACAATATTCATAACATTAGCAAAATAGAGGTCGCGTGACTCAAAAGATTATGCTACAAATCCTGAAAAATGGTGTAAGTGAACACAAAAATCTACAAAATAAACACACGAAATATACAGTTTATTAATGAGACCCAAATTAATCGTTGCTATTTCTTAGCTACAAGACACAGGTACCATATCCACTAAGTTACGGTGCACACCGTGTGTCAATGTCTGTGGCTTGTTTTCAAAGGGCACGTGGTTAAACACCACAGGATCGGATAGAGGTAGCCTGATTTGTAAGGTTGGACTTACCCCAATCGATTGACAATCAATTGAATACTACGGCTCCCTCCGGTCATAAATACATGTCGTTTTAAAATACATATAGTCAAACTTTAAAACCTTTGGCTATCGGTATTTTTAAAAATAGTTGTATTGGACGTATGAAAATCATATGCATATTTTGTCTTGAAAAATATTTTTATAATATTATAATTTTATTAGATATTATAACTATATTTCAATAGAAATTATTAGTCAAAGTTACGATTTAGACGCCACGCCGTGTTAATGTCTAAAACCGGATGAGTATGGACTCTTCACATAACCCATCTGCATTTGTGCAACACAAGTGCATTATCTTCATAGATAATAGTGGGGTTTGTGCGGTATTCAATCCACATGATCGCTGGATGTGGTGAATCATCCGCCGGCCAAGAGCATTCCGTGCGCCTCGCATGCAGTGCTATAATTTCGAATGGTTCGTCGAAGTTGATACCAAACTCGCTTAGATGATTTCCATGAAATTGCGCTCCACCACACAGAATACATAGCCTGCTTATGCGATTTCACGTATGCGGTCCGACAAGTACCCAAAGATCTCGCATAGCCGATCATTGTAAGGTCCTCGGTTCTTCCTATAAAACAGCCAAGATCTTTACTTCCTTGGAGGTATCGGAAGACGCCCTTTATTCCCCGCCAATGCCTTTTGGTAGGTTCTCGCACTATACCTTGCTAAAAGATTCACTGCGAAAGCAATGTCCTGGTCTAGTGCGGTTTGCTAAATACATGAGTGCTCCAATCGCGCTCAAGTATGGAATTTCACGCAAGGATCTTCCGATCATTGGCACTTTTGAAGGATATGCCTTTTCAAAGCCGAACCTTTCCAACACCTTCGAGTGTAGGTTGACCGATGTACTAAAATTCCTTCTGTGGGTATGCTCAAGCTGCAAGCCTAAGCAATATTTGGTTTTACCCAAATATTTCATTTGAACTCCGACTCAAGTAAGAGCTTGCTTTTTCAATATCTTCCAAAGTCCCGATGATATTCGGATCATCTACATATACCGAGATTATACGAATCCATCCGGATCGCCGTATAAAAACACAGGGACAATCCTCACTGTCGTGTAGCCTTTCTTGCGAGAGAAAGTCGCTAGGCGATTATACCACATCTGCCTGACAGCTTCACCATACGGTGACTTTCGAAATGCACATCAGATAGATTTCTATTCGCTCTATCTTGGTTCGATGACAGGATACCTTGGTACCTTCATATAAATTCTGAATCCAAGTTCCCATAAAGGTATGCGATTACCACATCCATCAATTTCATTTCAAATTCAGATTCACTGCCATTGAGATTAAATATCTAAAGGTAGTTCCGCCCATGATGGGAATAGGTTTCTTCATAATCGACTCTGGTCTTTGAGTGAAACCTTGTGCAACAAGCCTTGCTTTATATCGACAACTTCATTTCTTTCATTTCTCTTCGAACAAATACCCATTTATGCCCTACGAGGTGCACATGGGGAGGTGTGCGCTTACAGCCCAAACACCTCTCTTTATTCGAGATATTAATTTCGCTTCTATTGCCTTTTTCCAATCTTTCCAATCTGATCTCTTCTTGCATTCACGAGCGTGCGAGCTCGGATCAAGATCAATAATTGTGGCAATTTTCTTTGCAAAATAAATGTCGACATTAGTCGTTGCTCTATTCATAGATTCTCCGTGGTCACATAATTTATAGCTATTTCTTCATAAGGCGGTTCTGCTAATGCTTCTACTTGCTCACCGCTTTCAATTGCGGGGCAAGTCCTTTAGTTTTTCACTCCGATGTGTGCGCACACATCCATGCCGATGTCTCCCTCCGTGGAATATTCAAATCTGTATGTCTTTTATCAAGGTTCCATACCGGTGCAGTCTCAACTGGCTCCCCTCTCATTTGTGGGGAACTTGGTGATCGGTGTGACAAGTCCTTCTTATCCTTTTCGCCAGCGTCCCGGCTACTTGGGATTGAGGCGGAGTTCTCGCCCTTTTATTACGAGGCCTCGGGCGGGATTAGGATACCTTCTATTTTCTTTGGTATTTCAACCCTCTCCGGTGCATTGCGTGTGCACATGCGACTTAGTCACGCTCTTCAAATCACTAAAGTGGTCGAGCGATTGATTCGCTAATGCTTGCAAATCAATTATCTTACGGACTTCTCTCTCGCTTCACTAGTGCGTGGGTCATGTGCATTAATTCCCGTGGCTTGCCACGTTATTTCCGACATTTTTCATCAAGAGGTTGATTTCTCCCTAATGACGGAAACTATCCTCATCAAATATGCTATCAAACGGGATGTATGCAAATCTCCAATCATTGGGTCCAGATACACGATTATGGATGCGATCTCATAACCAACGATATCCCGATTTTCAGAGAGGCCCATTGCGATTATTTGCGGTGGTGGTATAGGTACATAAACCTTGCAACCAAACCTTCTAAGATGAGAGATTTTCGGTGGTGACCCTTGCGCTAGTTGCATAGGTGAATGGATGTTGTATGCTGACGGTCTAAAATTGATGAGAGTTGTCGCATGCAGATCGCGTGTCCCCAACACGTAGTTGGTAAATTACAATTCAGTAAAGCGGTCGGGCAATGAATTTAATTCTTTTAATCAATGCTTCTGCTAGTCCATTCTGAGTGTGGACATGTGGTACCGAGTGCTCAACGGTAATTCCCATTGCCATGCAATAATCATCAAATGCCTTTGAAGTAAATTCTCCGGCGTTGTCCATTCTGATGGACTTCACATGATGATCGAAACTATTCTTTATTTTAATTATCTCGAGATCGCTTTGCAAAAGCATGATTTCTTGTAGATAACAGGCATACATGCGACCATTTCGAGAAAGCATCGATGAGCACCATAAAGTACCTAAATGGCCCTGACAGGGGCTGAATAGGACCGCAAATATCTCCCTGGATTCGGTCCAGGAATGCAGGGATTTCATCCTTCACTTTCAGAGGAGAAGGTCTAGTAATTAATTTCCCGGTGGCACATGCAGGGCACACGAAATCTTCTGGATTCGGAAAATTCTTTACATTGATATTATGTCCCTGAGAATTGTTAATTATATTTCTCATCATTCTAAGACCGGGTGGCTAATCTATCATGCCGAGACGAGAAAAGTTGAACTTCTAAAAGATGTTTTCAGACAAGATAGGTGCAGTGCCCTAATATGAGTGTAGTATAGCCCAGATTCATATGAAGGAAGTCGTTCTAATACCCTTTTCCCATTCTCTTCACGCTTTGTAATGAGCAGGTATTCCTTACCATACTCTTCTTCAGTCTCTACATGGAGACCGTTAGCGCGAATATCTTTAAAACTTAAGAGAGTTCTAGTCGATTCCGGGTACAACAAGGCTTCTTCAATGACCAATGTCGTGCCCATTGGAAGTATAATTGTGGCTCTTCCTGAGCCTATTATACAAGTATCGCTGCCAGCGATTGTCGTAAGACTACCAGCATTCTTGCTGATCGACTGGAAAAATTTCGTCTCTCTTAGTATGGTATTCGTTGTGCCGCTATCCGCTAGACACACTTCCTCCATAGGGCGCCACACGCGTTCTGATATATAAAGTATTTATCAATATGGAGCAAAACAATCCACACATAAAACATACTTCAAAACAGAACAAAACTTGCTTTATTAATACGGAAAAATCTTCTTTGGACATATCATAAGAATTTATTGCAAATGCTCTTCTAGAGCTTACAACCTTTATTAAATAATTCAAAATTCTAACATAAACCAAGCAAACGATCAGAAACTAAGTGCCATGCATGCACTAGATTGAATCAGCGTCGAAGTAAGAATTAACTTCTGCCTGAATCTCATCTACTTCTATCTTTTCTTCTTTAGCAACTACGGCTGCAGCTGCTGCAATGTCCAATGAAGGAGTGATAGGAGCCGTCAGAGGCATGTCCACATCCATAGGTGCGCCAATGACGTGGATCTTCTATGCCTGCAATGGCGGAGGTGCGCCTCGTCTTTGTCCTTTGCCCTTCTTCTTTGCCTTGAAAGCATCAATCACGTCTTTGCGGTTCACGGCGGACACGTGACCAATGTCCCCAAGTGCCACATTTGTAGCGACTTTGGTCCCGCGACCATAGGGCTTCTCATCGCGCTTCTTTGGTCGCTTTCTTGACTTGAGCATTTTGCTTAGTTTTGTGGCTCATGACCTTACCCTTCCCGCCTCTCGCTTCGAGTGAGGCTTTCTCATTGTAGCTACTAGCATTGACTTCATGGCCAACTTTGCTACTAGGTGGTCGCGAGATGTAGTTCTTTCGAGAACCTCATCTTGAGCTTCCGCAACTTGCATAATATCAATCGGTTCGGCATATTCCTTGAAGCCATCTCGACGATAGTTGCGTGCGGATTGCACCGCATTTGGGTGAAAGGTAGATGTGGTTTTCTCAATCCTCTCGCATCGTGATTACTTTACCACAAAGTCAAGATTTGTACAAATTACGTGCAGCGAGTTGTACTCCCCACGCCTTGTAGTCGACGAAATGTAGTCGAGTCCATTCTCGCTCGCCGGGCGAGATGGTGTACTTTTCTCGAACCGCTTCTTCGTATGGTCCATAATGCCGCGCGCTCTTTTACGCCATATACTCATTCTTGAGAGTTAGACAAAGATGATGTCCGAGAAAATGAAGTGTCGATCATTCTCTCGGTTGGAACGACATCTGCGAGGCGCCGAGTCCAATGGCAACACGGAGCTTGGCTCCAAGCACGATCTCAACATCGATGCCCAAGTCAAATAATCACGGCCATCTTTGGGCGACTCCTCGAACTCCGGTTCGTAATTCCGATCATCGCATATTCATGCAAGGAATACATAAGATTATCACTGTAATGTACATAAAAGGTTGCAAGAATTCCTATAATATTCCTCGTATTTTTCACGCATTTTTCAAGATTTATCGCTATTTTCAATGATTAAAAGCAATATAAATAATTACAAATAATCAAAACAAGAATCAGAAAATAAATTGCATAGAAATAACAAAAGCAAGAATAAATATGCATCAAATTTCAAAAATATGCAAAAATTCGGATTCCCGAGGCCTTTTTCTGCTGGAAAAGTTATTTTTTCGGCGAAAACTGCAAGTTTCAGGGGTTAAAACGCGAAATCTCAGCTCTGAGAAAATTTGCGCGTAAATTTTCAGTAATTCTGAGGGGTTTTTTTGTAAAATTCCTTATTCGCGAAAAGTTCACGTAATTTTCAGAATTACGAGGGTCATCCTGCATAATTTCCTTATTCGCATAAGGGTCCTCGTAATTTTCCAGAATCCCGAAGACCTTTTTGCAAATTTGGGATCCTTCCCCTTTTTTCATTCGGCCGAACCTCCCCTTCCCCCTTTTTTTTCCGGCCGGTTAAGGAATGGGCCGATCCTTGGCCCATGCTCTCAAGGCCCATGAGGGCCCAACCGTGCCTTATCAAGACAAGTGCTAGGGTTTCCCCTAGCACTATGCACAATGGCGGCGGCGCCCATTCGTGGCGGCTCTTGCGGGAGCCAACGGGAGGGGCGGAGGCGACCGGCGGTAGGCGGCGGCGGCGGCCGGCGGCGCTGCCCGCGCTTCGTGTGAGCGAGGCGGCGGTGCCGCGCTGCTCCGTCTGGCGGCGAAGCGCGCGCGCGCTTGCGCTGGCGCGCAGCGGCGCTTACGGGCGCGCGTGCGGCGCACGGCGGCGCGGTGGCGCACGCGCGCCGCGGCGCGCCAGGCGCTGGCTCGGCGGCGCGGCGACGCGACTCGGTGCAGCGGCGGCTCCACGAGAAAGAACCGAGGCGGCGACCGGCGCACAAAAATGCCCGCGGCGAGGCGCGGTGCCTTCGGGCGGCGGGAGGTGTGTGCGGCCGGTGCCTTGTGGCGGGAGGTGTGTGCGGCCGGCGGCGTGTCGCCGCGTCGACGGCGGCGGCGGTAACGCTGTAGCGCGTCGGCGCAGGAGTCGGCGCGGTGGGGCGGTCGCGGGGCCGGCGTCGCATCTCCTCCCCGGTGACCGCCGGCTCCAGCGGCTCGCGACCTTCGTGGCACGGCGGCGGCGGCGGCTCGCGCCTACGGGCGCGGGGTTTGGGGCGTGCGTCGGCGGCCGCTCTTCGTGGCGAACAACACGATTGTATGCAATGCCATGTGATGTAAAACAGGCAATCAACATCTGTTCTTTCATGCAACCTCCGTCGGATTTTCCGGCGACTTCAAGTCAACTCGCGGTAGGTTAGAACGGATTTGCAATTTCAATCTACGGTACAATCGACATCCGCTCTTTCATGCAATGCCGATCGGCATTGTGTCGGCGACTTCAAGTCGCCATGACACATTAGAGCAAATTTGCACGTAGGAAACAAATCTAGAAAGCCAAATTTGCAGACTGAAAGCAATCTAGAAAACGATTCAATATCTGCGTCGTTCATCGACGGTTACCTTTCGATGCGAGGAGAGTCGATCGTCGCGATAACGTGTTGAGGAACCGTCATTGCAAAGTCGATCAAGCGATTACCTGCGTATACAAAATCGTAATCGTAAGAACGATGCAAGAACACAAGAACACAACAATAGATGAAACACAGTATGAGAGGGGATCGCAGTGCTCTTTATTGCTCTTCCAATAATGAATTATGTACATTGCTTGGGGGTCCTCCTCCTATATATAGTCTACGGTGGATGAGGTGCTCACCCAGACCCGGACTCCTGGCCGGGCCCGGTTTCCTAATAAGTATATCCATCGGCCATATTATCCTACTCACGGCGTACGCTCGCCACGCGCGAGACCAACCGGGAAAATTAATCAAACGGCGCGTCAACACGTGCAGTTGAATGTCGTCTGAGCCTGCGTCTTAATTATTAGTGGGCTTTCAGGTTGTTGCGGATTCTCGCGAAAAAAAAAAAAAAACCCCACTAAAGTCGATGTCGCGATCAGATCGACGCCGCGCGTCGTGTACGCCGATTAATTGTGTTAAGAAACCGGCCCGCCAGAGTCCGGGTCCAGTGGGCACCTCATCCACCCGTAGACTATATAGGAGGGGGAGGACCACAACCATTGTACACGATTCATTATTGAGAAGAGCAATAAAGAAGCCCGCATCCTCTCTCATACCTTGTGTTCATCTATTGTTGTGTTCTTGTGTTCTTGCATCGTTTTACGATTCGATTTTGTATACGAGGTAATCGCCGACCGACTTGCCAATGACGTTCCTCAACACGTTATCGCACGATCGACTCTCCTCGCATCGAAAAGGTAATCGTCGATGAACGACGCTCGTAGATTGAATCGTTTTCTAGATTGCTTTCAATTATGCAAATTTGGCTTTCTAGATTGGTTTCCTACGGTGCAAATCCGCTCTAATCTACCGCGAGCCGACTTGAAGTCGCCGGCCAAGCCGATCGGTGGATTGCATGAAAGAGTAGATGATGATTGTACCGTAGGTAATAGATGTAATCGCATGAAAGGCACCATGTGCAATGGCACCGCCTGCAAGCGGCTGTCACTACCTCCGCGATACGTTACCGGTCGGCATAGTCCGCCATCACGCATCGCCACGAGGCAACGATAAAGTACACGCCGCTAGCACGCGGCAAGCACGCACATGACGGCATGAAGCCGTGCCTCCGTTGCAATCTCGTATTACATCGTATTGCATCGTATACATGAACAATAATCGCATGAAAAATTAGCGCTCAAGTCATCAATCGCATTGGCACCGAGTCACGCTCGGCCGTGTCGTCATCTTGGTATGGGTATGTGTGCGAGAAGCACCGCCAAGAATCAATCTATACCAGCATAATCATGAATAGTAAAAGAGAAAAAACGACGCAGCCCGTATGGCCGCGCGCGCGCTGCCACGCACTTTGCTCATGCGCCGCCACCATATACCATGCGCTCGGCCGGCCCGAGCCGCGCTACCGCACAAATTTGCGCACCGCCGGCCTCGACGGGCAAGCCACCGCCGGCCGCACGCCGCACGCGCGCGCGCGCTTCGCATTGCATAGCTTGCGAGCCCGCCGCGCAAGAATCGACCACATACGCCCTGACGGCGGCACCGCATCACCCGGAAGAAAAACAGGGGAAGCGGGGTTGATTAATGGCGCCGCCGCCACGTCGCGTGCGCGCGCCGCATGGCTCGCCGCCGCCGCCGCGCTCCCCGATCCCACTCGCCATCGCTCCCACGCGCCCGAATGCGCCGCGGCTAGCCGCGCCGAATCGCGCTGTCGCGGGCTCACTAACCGCTCGGCCGATGCTGCGCAGCGCGTTCGCTCCACCGTCCGCCACTCGCAGCCGAAGCGCCGCCCGCGGCCGCCGCCCGGCCGAAGCGCCCGCCAGCGGCCGCCGCCGCAGCTGACCGCCCACCCCGCCAGCTGTTACCACGAGCGCCGATTCGGCGCTGCTCGGCCGCCCGCCGCGCGCTGCCGGAGCAGCCACGGCCGCCGCCGCCGCCGCCGCTCTCGGGACAGCGCACCGCCACCTCGGAGCAAAGGTGGAGCTAGGGAAACCCTAGCTCCCATTTGAAGGAAACGGGGGTGGGCCGGCTCGGGAATTGCGGCTGGGCCGGCCCAGTAAGGCCGGTGAGATTTCAGGAAAGAAAAAAAAACGAAAAAACCGAAAATCTCAGAATTTTGCAAAAAGAACCTTGAAGTGTTCATAATTGCGCAGAATTTTCGCGAATAAGGAAAATTTGCAAGGAAGCCCCTCATAACTTTGAAAATTACAAGGAAGTTTTTGCTGCTAATGAATTTTTGCGAAAAACCCCTCGGATGATATGAAAATTACGGCCCGGCAAAGAAAAAAAAAAGGAGGGGGCGGCTGAAAAACCAAACTTTTTGCAAGAAGGCCCTCCGAATATACGAAAATTACACGCAATTTCTCTCAGAACTGAGATTTCGCATTTTAACCCCTGAAACTTGCAGTTTTCGCCAAAAGTTACTTTTCTAGCAGAAAAGGACCTCGGGAATCCGAATTTTTGCATATTTTGAACTTTTGAAGCATGTTTATTCTTGTTATTATTATTTTTATGCAATTTATTTATTGTATTTACTGTTTTGATTATCTGTAATTACGTATATTGCTTTTAATCACTGAAAATAGCAGTAAATCATGAAAAATGCATAGAAAAATACGGGAACACGAACCTGGAGTTCGAAGAGCATTGTGAGAATTTTGCAACCATTTTATGCAGATTACCAGCAGTAATCATTTGAACTTTTTGCATGAATATGAAGATGACTGGCATCACGAATCGAGACTCAAGAACCGACCAGTATGGTTTAATTTGTACAGAATTTATAACAGTCTTCAATTCTGTGGTAATGTAATCACGGATGAGAAGAAGATTGAGAAGACTCTCTACCTTTCACCCGAACGCGGTGCAATCCGCAAGCAACTATCGTCAAGACGGCTACATGAAGTATGTCGAATTAATTGACATCATGCAAGTTGCAGAAACTCAAGATGATATTCCAAGAAAGAACTTCATCTCGCAACCACCTAGTAGCAATGTTGGCCATGAAGCCACTGCTAGCAGCTACAAGGTGATGAAGCCTCTCACAAATGAGAGAGACAAGAAGGGTAAGGTCGTGCGTCGCACATTATTGATGTTTTCCAGTCTAAGAAGAAGGGCAAATGATAGCATGAGGCATACCTCACCATTGCAGGCACAGAGGATTCACATCCATTACCCGCACTTATGAATGTGAACAAATTTCAAGAGCAACCCATCATCCCTCCTTTGGACATCGCAGTGGCCACAGCCATAGCTACCCAAGAGGAGAAGATCGCGCATGGAGCCGATTTAGACAGAAGTTCCTGAATACTTTGCCTATTAGATCCAGTGCACGCATTGCACTCGGACCTTTTATAGAAACTTGCAGTTTGTAATTGAAGCAGAATTATTGAATTATTGAATAATGGTTGCAAGCTCTAGAAGAGCAAAAGCATTAAATTCTTATTATGAGTCCTGCAAGACTTATTTTCCCGTCTTTATAATAGCAAGTTACGTTCTGATATCTCAAGTATTTTATTTATGTCGCTTGCTTTCTCGCTACATATTAATAAAGTACAATATATTAGAACGCTGTGTGGCGCCTATGGAGGATGTGTGCTAGCATGTAAGCGGCAACGAATACCATCTGAGAGAAACATAAATTTTTCCAACGATCGGCAAGAATGTCATGGCGATCTTCACGACGATCAGTGAATGATACTTGTATAATAGGCTCGTGAAGGGCCATAATTATATTTCCAACGGCACAACTTTGGTCATTGAAGAAGACTTGTTGTACCTAGATCGACTAGAACTCTCAAGGATATTTGCGCTAATAGTTTCCATGTAGAGATCAAGAAGAGTATGGTATGCATACCGCCATTACAAAGCGTGAAGAAAGTGAAAAATAGCATTAGAATATCTTCCTTCATATGAAATTGGGCTATATTACACTAATATTAAGGCACCTCTGACCTATACTGCCCTGAAACCGTATTTAGAAGCTCTAAACTTTTCTATCTCTCGGCATGATAGATTGTGCCGTCTAGGTCTTAGGATGATGAGAAATATAATTAACAATTCACAGGACATGATATGAATGTTAAGAATTTCTCGAATCAGAAGATTTTGTGTGCCCTGCATGTGCCACCGGAAATTAATTACTAGACCTTTTGCTCAAAGAAAAGGATAAAGTCTGCATTCTCGACCGTATCAGGAGACCTTTGCGTACTATATAGCCCCTTAAGGGTAATTTGAGGTATTTTATAGTGCTCATCAAGCTTCATCGAATGGTCGCACTATGTTTATTGTCTACGAAATCAAGCTTTTGCAAAGCCAATCTCGTGAGATAATTAAACTAGAAATATTTTCCCGATCATCATGAGAAGTCCACCGAATGGACAACGCCGAGGACTCACTTCAAAGCATTTGATGATTATTGCATGAAAATGGGAATTAAAATTGAGCATTTTGTACCGCATGTCCGTACTGTAATGGACTAGCGTAACTTTGAAGAATTGTAATTTACCAACTACGTGTTGGGGACACGCATGATCCGCCGCAAAGAACTCTCATCAATTTTAGACCGCCGCCTATAACATCCATCCACCTAAGCAACTAGCGAAGGGTCAAGACCAAAACTACTCATCTTCGCAGTTGGGTTGCAAGGGTTATATACCTATACCACCACCGCAGTGAATCGCAATGGGTCTTCTCAAAGTCCGGATATACGTTGGTTATGAGACAAAGATCCATAATCGAGTATTTGGACCTTATGATCGAGATTTGAATAATGCCCGATTCACGATAGTACATTAGATGAGGTTAGTTTCCCGTCATTAGGGGGAGGAAATCAACCCTTTATGATAATGTCGGGAAATAATTGAAGTCTAGAAGACAATTGAAGTCCAGAAGATAATTGAAATCTATGTATATGACCCGCGCAATAGTGAAGCAAATATTGAAGTCCAGAAGATAATTGATTTGCAAGCATTAGCGAATCAACTGCCTGACCACTTTAGTGATTTGAAAAGCGTGACCAAGTCGCATTTGCCTGTATGCAATGCACCGGAGAGGGTTGAAATACCAATGAAGGTATCCCTAATCCCGTCCAGAGGCCTCAGAATAAAAGGACGAGAACTCCGGTCCCTCGAATCCAAAGTAACCGGGGACGCCTGGTGGAAAAGGATAAGAAGGACTTGACACAACCGATCACCGGCGCCCTGAACTAGAAAGGGAACCGCTTGAGACTGGCATCGGTATGGAACCTTCGTAAAAGGCATACGAATTGAATATTCCATGAAGGAGACATCAAAGCATGGATGTGTGCGCACACATCGAGCTGAAAAACTAAAGGGACTTGCCCGCAATTGGAAGCAAAGGTGAGCAAGTAGAAGCATTAAAGAATCACCCTTGAAGAAATAGCTATAAGCTTTATGACCTCGGGAGAACCTTTGAATATGACAACAGCCAATGTCGACATTTACTTTGCAAAGAAACTTGCCACAATCATCAATCTTGATTCAGAGCCTGTATCGCTCGTTGAATGAAAGAAAAGATCAGATTGAAAGAAGGCAGTAGAAACTGAATTATTCTCTCCGAATAAAAGAAGGGCGTTTGGGCCTGTAAGCCGTACGCCTCCCCTTGTGCACCCCGTAGGGCATAAGTGGATATTTGTTCAAAAGAGAAATAAAAAGAAGCAAGGCTCGTTGCATAAGGTTTCATTGAACATCCAGGAGATGATTATGAAGAAACCTATTCCCCGATCATGGGCAGAACCCCCTTTAGACATTTATCTCAATGGCAAGAACTTGAAGTTAGAATTGAAATTGATGGATGGGGTACCAAAGATACCTTTATGAAATATTGGATTCGGACATTGAAGATACCAATGTATTAATGTCCCGAACCAAGATAGAGCAAATGGAAATATGTACAGTGAAACTCGAAAGTCATTATACGAACTTAAGCAATCAAAGTGAATGTGGTATAATCGCCAGCGACTTTCTATGCAAGAAAGGCTACACTAACAATGAGAATAAACCCTGTATTTATACGATGATTCCATAATGAATTTTGTATAATCTCGATTGTATGAAGATGATCTGAATATTATCGAACCACAAGGATATTAAGAAAGCAAACTCTTACCGAGTTGGAGTCAAATGAAAGGTTTGGGTAAAACCAAATATTGCTTAGGCTTGCAGCTTTGAGCATGCCCTCAAGGAACATTATTGCATCACTCGACCTACACTCGTAAGGTGTTAGAAAGGTTCGACTTGGCAAAGACATACCCTTTGAAAGTACCAATGGTCGAAAGATCTTTGCAAAGAAGACAAGGACCCGTGCAGGACCTAGAAAAGAGGGGAGGAAGTTCGGGACCAAATTCCCATACTTAAGTGTGATAGAAACACTCATGTATTGAACAAACTGTACTACACCTGGTCATTGTATTTGCCAGAACCTACTAGCAAGGTATAGTGCGTAACCTACCAAAGGCATTGGCGGGGAATGAAGGACATCTTCCGATACCTCTAAGGAAGCAAAGAACTTGGTCTGTTCTATAGAAAGAACCAAGACCTAACTATGAATGGCAATGCAGATGACGGCACTGAGGACCCGTGATATAGCCAAATTGCAAACATGCTATGAATTCATATATGGTGGAACTGCAATTCCATGGAAATCGTCTAAGTAGAGTCTTGTATCGACTTCACGAACCACCCGAAATAATAGCATTATACGAGGCCTCACGAGAATGTACTTGGCCGGCGGATGATTCACTACATCCAGCGATTATGTGGATTGAATACCGCACCAACCCCACTATTATCAATGAAGATAATGTACTTGTGTTGCACAAGTGCAGATGGGTTATTGTGAAGAATCCTCTTACAAAGCATATCAACCCCAAGTTCTTCTATGCTCATGAATTGCAAAAGATGAACGTAATCAAAGCATCGCATACTAGGTCATGTGAGAATCTTGCGATTTATTCAGAAGTCACTTCAAATGTCTAGCTTTGAAAGATGCATATGTGGAATTGGAATGATGAGACTTAGAGAAGTACAGAATTCAGGGGGAGAATCTTCACAAACTCATTACTAAAGCTTGATCACGAAGATCGAGTACCCAAAAGGTAAATCCTGGAGATTAAATGAAATTGGGTGGATTGTACTCTTTTTCCCTTGACGAGTTTTCCTGAAGTTTCTCGGCTAAGGTTTTTAATGAGGCAATTCGTGCAGCATAGCAAAACATGATTCATGTACTCTTTCTCCAAATTTTTCCCACTGGGTTTTTATGGAGTTTTGACGAGGCATGGACATGAAGGATGAGAGCCCAAGGGGGAGTGTTAAGAAACCGGGCCCGGCCAGGAGTCCGGGTCCAGGTGGGCACCTCATCCACCCGTAGACTATATATAGGAGGGGGGAGGACCACAACCATTGTACACAGATTCATTATTGAGAAGAGCAATAAAGAGAAGCCCGCAGTCCCCTCTCATACCTTGTGTTCATCTATTGTTGTGTTCTTGTGTTCTTGCATCGTTCTTACGATTCTGATTTTGTATACGAGGTAATCGCTCGGACTGGACTTGCCAGCGACGGTTCCTCAACAAATTGTACGTCTAATTAACGACAGTCGTACGTAGAACAGATCAGGCGATCGTTTGCTCGCAACGCCTATAGCTAAGCTAGCTAATTGATTAGCCCCAGGTAAGGTTATTTAGTTTAATCGTTCACTTTTGTTTTCCGCAACAGGAATTGAAGGGCATTGATCCGGCCACCTCCTTGTCTACACGGTTTCACTACAAGGCTTCGGATTTTTTATGACCGGGAATACTATCTATGTGTAGACAGTCACGTATCAATAAATAGTGGCTAATGGTACGGTCATCGCTGCAAACACTGTCACATACTATCCGTAATCCATGACAGTCTTGTTAGCTAAGCGTTGCGGACCGCCACATGTGTAATATATCTCCGACTGGGTAGTTGTTGATCAACTATGACTTCCCACATGTAATCCGGATTTTGTGGTGTTCCATTATCACAAACAGCTCAATCAAGCAAGATAATTATCTATTTGTGATGTTTGGGTATGCACTTAGCCGTGTGGTAGCAGTTATGCGGCTGTAGATAAGGCCCCACCTTGCAATGCTCTATTCCACATTGCTTTAGATGATCACCAAACTCATGGCTCAAATATTTACCTCTACGATCTGATCATAGATATTTGATTGTCTTAATAAGTAGATTCTATACTTCATTCTAAAATTCTTTGAACTTTTCAAAACATTTAGACTTATGTCTCATTAAGTAGATGTAACCATATCTACTAAAGTCATCAGTAAAAGTTATGAAGTACTGAAAATCATCTCTGGTCGAAGTGCTCATTGGTCCACATACATCCGTATTTACTACGACCAGTAAGTCACTTGCCCTCGCACCCCTAGTCGTGAAAGACGTCTTTGTCATCTTGCCAAGTAAATAAGGTTCACATGTTTCAAATGATTCAAAATCAAATTAGTTTAGAAGATCATCTTTATGGAGCTTTATCATGCGCTTCTCATTTATATGATCAAGATAGTAATACCAAATAAAAGTGGGATTCAAATCATTGGGTTGAAGTCTCTTAGCATTAATGTTATAAATAGGCACATCTTCAAGATTCAAAACATATCATCCACTCACCAATGTAGCATGGCCATAAAGTATATCTTTAAAATAAATTGAACAACAATTGTTTTTACTCTGAACTCATAATCTTCTGCTCCTAAACAAGAAGCATAAATAATGTTTTTCTTAAGACAGGAACATAATAACAATTATTTAATTTGACTTCTCCATGCCATTCATATGAAAATTTAATATGACAGGCTCAAAACTCGTATGGAGCGATTGGAGAATCACATCAGTAGCCAACTCTTGACTAAGGGGAAAACTAAACTTTTTCAAGCTCTCAATATGACCAATCATCTTGATCAGCCTATAAGAAAACAATACATTGGAAGTATTGTACCTCTCTGCCCTTGCTTGATCCTGAAACATGCCTTTCAAACCCGTAATCATATTATAAGCATATGTGGTCTCATATTGCTTATAAAGTTCAGAGTTCATGGTGGTGAGCATAAGGTAGTGTGCATCGACTGTGTAATTGCAATGCTTCTTATAAGCATTCTTTTCAGCACGAGTAGCATCAACATTCGGTTCGTCGAGATAGGGACTCTTTAGAATATAATCCTTCTTTTCTTGTTTGAGAACAATTCTCAAGATTACGAAACCAGTCAATGAAGTTTGTTCCATTCAACTTTTCTTTCTCAAGAATAGATCGCAAGTTAAAGGTATGTGTGGAGGAAGTACTAGGTGCCATGATCTACAACAGAAAATATGTATATGTAAAAAAATTCGCACTATATTTATGTAAAATCTTCTATTAAACACTTTAATAAAAGATACTGGCGAGGATTGTTGACCAGTCAATTATCCGAGTATATCTTTATTTGCTTATTTACAAATAAGTCAGGTTTTCTACTAGGCCCAAATTAGCTTTTTGGGCCCAAGGTCAATCAGACGGTCAGAAAGTGGGCTGGAAGTCTTTTATTTGACGATTCTCAAAATCTTTTCTGGATGTCTAGTTGGACCTCCTCTATAGGTTTCTTCGGACTACTCCAGAACCTCTCCCCCGCAGAGGAGGTTATGGAAAACAGTTACCCACATGTGGTTAATGATAACTACACGTGGAGAGAAGATATTGGCCATAATATTCAAAGATATAATGGTCATCACGAAGGAACGCAATGATTAACTTGAAGAGAAGCAACCATTGGCGTGAAGAGGCACCATTGCAACAAACTGTCGATGTTTTGTAGACTATAAGAACCTGGCCTATGTGCCTTTGTAATTTAGATTGAGATTCAAACCCTGATCCACGTTTATTCACAATCATTCTTCCTGTAATCAAAGCATACCCTTTGAAATATACATCACCATTTTGAGTCCTTTGGTGAATAGATAGCAATCTCCATTTTTTCCTTTGTATTCTTGTTTGTTCGTTCTGTGATGGGAGTCCCAGACGTCAACAGATACTCCCACTATATGTTCTAAACCAAGTTTCCCTCTAACTCATATAGTGGGTTCAAGATCCAAATATCATTATGTCCTAGTGAGCTTTGGCATCACTGCTAGAAATCTAGTGATTTAGGTAGGCAACCTCTTGCCAATCATATCTCATATGATTCTTGTTTGTTGGGTGGCATCTCTATGTCTCGACGACCAATATTATGCCCCAAGACCTAAAACCATTTTGATAGCCTTATCAAGTTAAACTAATACTATGCATGTGGGTGTCTGACACACACCCTATCTTGATAAGATAGTTAATGGCACCCTATTTTGGTAGACTTACCAATTAACGATCAAAATCATGATAGACGCAGCAATTAGAAAGACATCAAATTTACTTATTTTTTCTTGAAGGATACTACTCTACCATGTTAAAACATATAATGATAAAACATGATTAATAGCATAACAGGAACAAAATAATCATTCACAGATAATCATATTAAATTGTGAAATAGTATGGCCCTTAACATTGGCGATCTCCATCACATGGTTCCTGTCCTCCGACCCATCATGCTTGAAATCTTCAACCGCATTCATCTACTAAGCAATTACTCCTAAAAGCTACTAATGAATTACATATGATAATATCAAGCATCACATGTCGGCACACAGACTGTTATACAATAATATATAGCTCGATGGCTATAACACAGCATGACACGCAGGCTATGAAAAATCTATACATGCATCACATACATAATGGACTATACTATTCACATCAATCCCTGCAAATGGTGTTATACATAGAATCCAATTCTATCGGGTGACATGAACACATAATACTATATAACACGATAACGATTACCTAGCACGGCGATAATGATTTCCCAATACATGAATCTTATTCACGTAATCAAGACTTGGAAATTCATTGGATTAATCATATTAACCTGTAACATCCCAAAATTTTCTTTCTTTAAAATTTAATTTCAACTTAATTATTTAAAATTGTCTGGATTTTATTTGGATCTTATTTGTATTTTGTGTATTACTGGAAGAAAATTGCAAATTCCAAAACTCCATTTCCAATCTATATTTCAAATTCAAATCTCCAGAAAAATATTCATTCCAATCTCTTGGCCCAATTTATTTATTTTTGCCCTTCTCTCTCTTTTTCTAAAAAAAAATTTAAAAAAATCAGATTTCCCATTTCGGTCACACATCCAAGATTTCTCCCATGCAAACCTCACTTAGCCCTAAAGCTTTACGCACGCTTGTGTTACTAGTAGGCCATTTGGTTTCTGTTGGTAGTACACTCCCTTCCATCCTTTTATATCTTTTCTCTCTCTCTCTCTCTCTCTCTCTCTCTCTCCCAAATAGTTTTCTTCCTTCCGAGAGCATTCTTCCCATTTTCGTTGTTGCTAGCAATCGAAGCTTCATCCACCATTAATGGCTTAATGGCTGCACTTCCTTCTCTCTTTTCTTCTCATTTAAAGCTTTCAATTTGAAACCGTTTGCAGCATTAAGTCCATAATAACTCTCCCACGTTACCATTTTTTTCAATTGCGCAGTCCATCAAGTGCAACCACTGTCCACTGTCGTTCTTACGTTTCCATATTGAACCGATATTACTGTCATCACTCTTTCTTTCATTTCTTTGCACACGAAGCATCAAAATTGATTCCATCTGAAGTGAAATGTTCCCACTAACCTCACCCACGTTACCATGTCATCAATTGCTGCCACCTCCACTCCTTGCATTTAATTTTCTGTTTCTCTATTTACACCAAAAACTGAAGCTTTTATTTCTCCAAACGTTTCATGACGATTGGAGCACCACCTTCACCCTTTAAGAGGAGAATCGTGTGTTCCTGGTTTTCATGTTCCATTCACCTCAAACCAAACTCCCTCTCTCACCCTCTATTCGCCATGCACTGAACTTCTTTGTTCGGTATGAACAGTGTTTTATGAACAGTGCGATTTCTTGTTTTTCATCATTTTTGCTATATCAAACTTCCAAACACTCGTTCTCTTTCATACGAACTCCAAATCCATTGATTCTTATTCTCAAATTCATCTAAATTCATTGTCTACCTTTTAGTATTTATTTTGTAATTTTTGGATTTTATTTTATTTTCTGTTATTTATTTATCTCGTTTTGCGCGTATAGAGTCCGGCGTTTCCGAAACCTTCTAGGAGCATTCTGCTGAAGCAACTGCAAATTTCAACAAAGGTAAGTCGTAGACCTTTGATAATTTTGTACCCATTTTATAAAATTATATTGTTTTGTATCAACATGCATTGCTAAGTTTATAATAAAGGCTTTCGGGAATAGTTAAACACCTATTTGACAGTATGACTCCTTGAATAATTGAGAATGACATGTTGACATGTACCCTTGATATCATAGGTTGGGTTAATTTTAGTTGGACATATTTTTATTACCAACATGGGTATCGTATTATGCTTAGTCATGCTTTAGTTGTACAATAGTTTCCTTCATCATGTAAATCATGAAAATTTGACTTAATGATATATGGAACTGTGGCGTGACCACTATTATTAAAATTTGTTATGCCATGGCAAGGGTTGCCATTTGGTCGGGTTTGAACCAAAAATGATTTCATACTCAGGTGATTGATCGTGCAGTAAAGGGGGTGATTTGGGATGAGGTTGACTCGCCTGAGTAGACACTAAGGACTTAACTTTGTGCATCATTGATCTGGGCCATACCGTACAACCACATGTACAGGATGGGGTGGACCTGGCTGAATAATTAGCAATGTTTTGATTTGGTTCTGTTTGGGTTGATAAGCGGCGCAAGAGGGGGTCCAGAATGGCGAATCCTTAGCGAGCAGAACTGGGTCAAAATAGAGCTTTGTAAAAGCCTTGTGATAATCACTTAGTCGCACACCTTCGGAAGCGTGTTATGTCTGACATTATAAGATGATTATCTCTTGTGGGTCAAGCTGTACAACCTCTGCAGAGTGTTAAAAACTATTCGAATAGCCGTGTCCTCGGTTATGGACAATGTCTGGTGATTTCACACGAGGGTTAGTTTTTCATAAAATTGTTAGAATGGGTTGGATGGATGGATTAGTTGGTTTTGGTTTTTTAGTTCGGAAGTGAACAGGGTTGTTCACTAGCTGTTTTAAAGAACTTGTTTATATATGTATTTAATCTTTTAAATTATTTTTTCCAATCTATTTATTGTATTTACTGTCAATATTGCTTTCTGCAAAATAGCCATAAAGCTATCCTTGTCAAGCCTTGCATGAATATTACTTGCATAATTTTTCCTACGACTTGCTGAGTACCTTCAATGTACTCACGGCTTTATGCCCTCTGGTTGATCAGTTGCCGAAGAAGACACAGGGAACATTGAGTTCTATGAGGAGGAGTACTTCGAAGACTATGCGAACTAGGGTGCGCTCTCCACTCGATTGCCTGTGGGCATGTCGGATGGCTACCACAAGAGTTTCTTCCACTGCAAGTTTATTATTCTGTTGTTAAAGCCTGTGTGGCAATAATTGTAAAACCTTGACCATAAGGTTCGTTGTTACTTTTTAATAAAATTTGGTTTATTCTTAGCTATTTCGTTGTATGGATATGATTTCATCAATGTTGACACTGTGAGAGCTAGCTACTGGTCTTGGGACTAGTTCAGAATGCACAGAGGGTCCAGATTTGCAGATTCGGGTCCCGACATAACCCTATTCCGATCTAATTTGATCACTGCTTGCATACGACCATATATCGCGACATACCCCGATAGCGGAATTCCAACCAATAAGAGTATCATGCAATGTAGTTGTGAACAAGTGGAGTAGATCATCTGGTGCTATCAGCTCATACCTCCCGCAAACCCATCTACTACCGCCGAAAACCGATTGATCTTATCAACTAGTGCCTAGATCGTTCCATCTATATGAACCAATATAGATCCAATCTACTACTGTCACATATCAAGTATATGCGACCGATTTAGATCAAAAACTACGCAAGATGGCTCTGATACCACTAAAGGGATATAGGTAGGCTACACTAACTGGTAATTCAAAAATTCTACCACGTAAATTAGGAAGCTATACAAGTAAGAGATCATAGATCGTTACCACTGGACGCGTAGCGCAACGGAAGAAGAGTTGGAGTAGCCTGATCCAACGTCAAGCGCATCGATGAAGTGGTCGTAGTCGATCGTCTAGCATCCTCGATGGCGATCATCTCCTCTAGCATCTAATCGTGATCCTTGTGAAGATCACAGATCGTCCTTGTTCAGCACAGCAGCAATCGCAGTAGCACCTTTATAGTATCCACACGTCCATGGATGGAACACCGTACGTCGATGTGCTAGCACCAACTCGCACAGTAGGGCTCTCGAGAAGATGGTGGCTAGGGTTTCGGTGGAGCGACTCACGTTGTCTAACTCTTATCACAACAGTCTCATGCATCCTCTTATATAGAGTCCATGACGGATCCTATCCGAACTCGTTTGTTCTAACCCGTTAAGTGTATGACCCTGTAGATTCATGCATATTCGGTTGTGACTCGAAACTCTTTTTTGACCACGAGTCGTTAGTTGTTCCTAGTAGAACATAACGATTCTCGAATACACATAAATTATATCAGACGAACCTTAATGCAATATGATCTATGACCAGATCCTTTTCACTTACGACCAGCTCATATCTCTGTACGACCAATTCATATTTAGTCATGACCAGTTCATAACTCCTTATGACCAGGTCGAAAACCACTCAGTGATTATGTTCAACCAGTCTACGACTAGCTCATATCTTCATACGACCAGTCCGTATCTGGTCGAACTGAACAGCCTGCTTGTGTATTCTCCCTTTGCCCCACGACATCTGGTTGAACTCCAGGTGAGATACATTGTCATCCATAGATTGTTCAATACTTTCTTGATCAAGTGACGAATAACGTTATGTGATCAACTCTTTGACCACTAGCGGTATGGTCATACACTTACTTTATCCGACCACATCGAGGGGCCTAGAGATATCTCTCCTGTTATGTTAGGAGGGGTAAGTCCCATATCCGATCAGTCACATCCCTTTGCATATTTCATAGCATACCCGAAAGCTACCTTTATAACTACCCAGTTACGGAGTAACATTTGGCAACACTTAAGTGTACTATTAAACATGTAGGAAACTATGTTGATCTCAGGTATAAGGATTATACATTATCATTACTTGAGACTAACTGATGACACATAAAATTATAACAATCTCTATAGTGTCTCAAGGTGGGTCAATTCAACACCATGTTCTCTAACATGTGTTCACATTATTGATTCGATATCCCTATATCTATGACCGGTGAAATATAATCATCAATCAATACATATGTTGGTCGATAAGTCACTAGTGTTTTAATCAGTGACATCCGATCAGGGATACATTTTAGAATAACATCATATAAGTTAAAGAGCTTCACCAACAAGTCATATACATGTTGATGTTTATATCAGGTTGATGTTTATAACTGATAATTCATTCAAAGAACATAATAACATTTATTCAATAACTTATAAACATAGATATATCATGATTGTCTTTAGGACATATCACCAACACTTTGATAGTGAATCCGTTCAACTTACTTGCACTGCTGGAACTACTTCTGAATTTCAAAGTGCAAAACGACGAAGAGAACAAGATGAGATTGATCGACGGTTGCAAGAACGTGAGAGGGAAATTGTTGACCGCATGCAACAGCGGGAAAGTGAGATTTATAAGGCAGGTTCGAGCAGTGGCGTAGCCAGGATTGAAATCCTGTGGGGTCAAATACATGATTATCTAGCTATACGGGATTAATTCTAGTAAAATTTTCATTGTTTTCTAGAATTTTGCAACAAAATTCCATTGTATTAAATGGTTTCCAAAAAAGCTGTGGGGTCAATTGACCCCACAGCTTGCACGTGGCTCCGCCACTGGGTTCGAGAGGACGCCCGCAAGAGATTGAGCGAGCAGGTCGAGAGAGAGATGCTAGACAAGAACTACAAATGCGGCAAATGTTCTCCTACTTTGCACAATTTAGTCAGGTACCTATATATTTTTTCATCTTTACAATTTCTGTTGGATGTTAATATGCTATATAAAGTTACAACACAAAGCTGAATAAAACCGCTAATTATTTTGTTAGACTCAACCACAAAGAATGCTTCCAACAATGCCACTATTCAATTGGAATAATTTCTTTGGAAACGCTCCAGTCGCACATCAGGTATTCATTTATCATTAAGCAAGCATTCATGTAGAATTTTTCTGCATATATATCATGTACCCGCTTTGATGTTTTGATATCTTGTGTTAGGGTTCTCAGAATTCACATGAAGCTACAATTCGAAGAACTGGTGATAGTTCATTTGGGTACACACAAGCTACACACAACATTGGTGAAAATGGAAATTCGTCTGCTACTGGTAGGACAAGTGGTGGTGAGAATTCAGGCCATGCTGATGGACATGTTGATACTTTTGTCGGAACAGTGGTTTGGCACGAATGCTGGATGGTGAAGAAATGAAAGCTTGATTGGTAGCAGATGGGCGATCGGATATTTCATTTAGTTGGAAATTTACAACTTGTTATGACTTACATATTTACTGTCCTCTATTTTTATTTTAGCAAGTACTATGCTACTTATTTTAGCAAGTACTATGCTACTTGTCAATAGGAACCATTTTTATTTACCACTACTGGATATTGCTTCTATCAAGATTGGTTCTCTCTATTGTTTAACAGTGTTACACTGGTTGCTTGTCCGCTTATTTATTGTAGGAAATGCTTGAAATGGTGATTGGTAACGAAATTTGATAGGTCCAAATATCATATAAAAATAAATATAATAAATTAAACTCGTATATCTCTGACAGGCTTGCCATTGAAGATATATCTACATGATGCAGCAAAATATGTAGCCACAACAGTGTAGCCGCGCATTCACAGCATGATCTCCGACTGGGTAGTCTTGCATTCACAACACAATCTCCGACAGTACAGTTGCCATGTTGTAGCAAGATCTCCGACAGGGAAGTTCCAAATTTATAACAAAATGTCTGACTAAGCTGTCATATACATCCTTATGCAGCATGGCATGGAGCGCACCCAACAAATAATCACTGACTAAGCTCACACTGTCGGGTATTCACAGATCTACAACAGTTTCGTCGATGGCATGATGACGGAGGTGACGCGGTGCAGATCCAGTTTTGGCACAGTTGGTAGAGATCACGACAGCTCGATGGCGGTGGCTTGTGCGGCGCTCGACTCCTCCCCGGTGGACGGTTGTTAACCGGCCAACGCGTGGGCTGCGGTGGACGTTGCCTTCCTTTAGTGCTGGCGACGGTTGGCTGTTGGGGATGTTGCGGACGTCGTCTTGGCGATCTGCTTTCATTGGTTGGATCTAGCGACTAGGTTGTACTGTGGCATGGTCTTAGAGCGCTGGTACCTTCGATCCGGGATGAAAACTCCTAATCTGGCCTTCGCTGGTTGAATCCAGCAATGACGTCAACATGAGCGGTATTATCTTCTTGAAGGCGTTGCTTTGGAGAACTAGTACCTGAGCTCCGGAGTGAAAACTTCTGATCTGACCTTCGCTGGTTGGATCCGGCGACGACGACGTAAGTCGTATCCCTTTTTGGAGGCACCGCTATGGAGATAAGCCCATCATCACCTCTTTGCTGCGCAACTACTGTTCGCATGTGGACGATTTCCTGGTTGGTTCCGGGGGCAGAGCTATGTGGTTTTTTTATACTAGCCTTTGTATGACAATTTGTTTGTTATTATTGGCTTTTTAGCCGTTTTTGTTTTAAGCTTTTAACTGATAGTGGTGTAATGAATATGTGTATTTCTAGTTAGTGCAAAGGCCAAAAGTTGTACTTTTATTATCTAAAAAACTATTCTGGGCCCAGTCCCAGAGGGCGGTGGATGAGGTCCAAATGCAAGGAGCGAAGTAGGAAGCAGATCGGAGGATGGTTGTGCATGGGTCGACCATGAAGTGCAACTAAGCAGCACCCGGCAGCTTTGAATATTTTCTCAGGTACTCCAGAATCTCTGAGCACTTAGGTCAATTGGAAGGGAACGATTGGCTGGGAGCCTGGGACAAGCCACATGCTCAGAACATGCATATGGTGTATCGATCAAATATACTAGGTGATACAGGTGGGGATTGAGATCCTCTATTGCGCATGAGCATTAGGAGTGGCCTTGCTACAGTATTTTTGACATAGTTTTGTGTGTTACCGGTGCTACACGTCCGTGATGTTCACTCTCTCACACAATACTATTCATACGATAGACCTCTACAGTACTACAGAGGATCCGCATCTTACAGGATAGGGCTAGACATATGTCAGAGAGGATATGATATGAATGTAGAGGGACTTATACTAGTGTAGAGGCCACGTAATGAGTAGGAGGGATGCATTGATGGATGTTATGGTAGAGCCCTAAAATTTGCTTTTTATACTAGTAACATGTACCAAGTGTCAAATGTCTTCGGCTAAAATAACATGTTTTGTAAACGAAATACCAAAACTAGTCTCTCGTGGACGAAATAACAAAAATCGCACATTATAGCTGCCATTTTTTTTATTTCATTTGCGGAGGACTAGTTTTGGTATTTTGTTTCAAAAATATACTAAATGAGTCAAAAACTCACTACTACAAAGAGAGCAATCAGGGGCGGTGGTGAGCCTCAGAGGCGGCTCGGCCAACGCCCCTACCCAACCGTCGCCACAAATCGAGATTTGTAGGCGGTTCTGAACCGCCTACAAATCTTATTTGTAGAGGCGGTTGGTTTCTAGAGCCGCCTACAAATCAGTTGTAGAGGCGGCTTGTAATCCACCCGCCTCTACAAATTAGATTTGTAAGGGCGCTTAGATGACCACCTCTGTAATTTTCTTCAGGAGGCGGCTTGCAACTACACCGCCCCTACAATCTGTTTTCCCGCCAAAAAAAAATTCAAATTCTCAAACCACGGTATATATATCAAACCATGCATGATATATATATATATATATATATATATATATATATATATATATATATATATATATATAATTGAAGATATGATATTAACAAGTTCAACGAGACATTATATTCACATCCGCGTAACATCATGTTTATAATTTATCATTACATACACTTGTAGCATAAAGTGCGATAATATTACATACACATTGTTCTCAATGTCCTAAATGCATTCCTTCCCACTCACGAAGGAACTCGTACTCGAGCGACGCCCTAGCATAGACGTGTCGTCATGGTATGTACCTCGGCGTGTATAATAGCATCCATTATGAAGTTGCAAATGTCCCGACGAGCTCCAGGAGGCTATCATCGTTGAGTGGTTTTCTACAAATTCCTATCTCATCTTTCCACTACAAGACAATTTTAAGTTTAGTATTTCATAACATATGCGTGTGTTATCGACGAGTGAATTAGTTATAACATACCATAAAGGGTGTCTCTGTAAGCACCGTGACACTCATGTAAGTGCATACGTAATATCCACATGCAAACTCCGGACTTACGCTTGTGCATCGTGAGTTTCGCATATAAAAACGTCAATGCTTGTGGCGGCAACGTAATGTAAGTACTAAAGTAAGTTGCACTTACCGCCATCTTGTTTTGACATATAGGTCACCCTTCCTCTCGGATCATGCACCCTTTGAGTTTGTTGGCGTAGTACACATGCGCGCTGCTCGAATGAATTTAACAAAAGCAAGTTAGTTAGTATTGAAAAGTCAAAACCGATGAGGATGGTTGATAAGTATACGTCTTAAGAATGCTTATGAAATCTTTGTAAAGCGACTCGTCATAATCAAGTGGATCCATGACCCACGCCATGCCTAGCTTGAGGTCGACGACTACACAAATCCAATGCTTGCCGCATGAATTTAATCATAGGAATAGATAAGCTCGTTTGCATCGAACAAAATAATATGGCTCATTAAAGATTGAAGGATATAGTTAAACTTACTTGAAGTTGTAGGGTAGAAATATATAGGATTTGTCTTGCATTCTCGAGAAAGCTCTCGAAATATACGCGCAACCTTATAGCACTCCTTCCTAATTTTTCATTCCGTATTTTATCTTTCTCCTCAACGGTCTCTCCACGGGCCAGCTCCTTGTGGTCCACCCCCACTTGCCGGGAAATTAAACATCGTCTGGGCTATTAATTGAGGGTCCAAGTACCGCTTGGTCTTTGCTAGGAAGTTTACTTGAAATGTGCACTTGCATTCTACAAATCATAGCGCGGGTTAGTTAGTTATAACAAAATCTAAATATTACAATCATATCAATGCAATAGGAGTAGGACTTACAGCACCACACGCGAATGAGATTGGTTTCCATTTCTCCGAGGCGAAAGATAGTATGGATGTCATCAAAGTCAAAGGCAATTTGTCCTTTGGGCCTCCAAATGTCATGGGCGGGAACCTTGCCTCTATGAGATTTACCTTCGCGGATAGCACGCAAGTACCAATCATGAAACCTTTTCATTCCAATTGGTAGGTCTTGGATCACCCGATTTGGAAGGAAACACTTGCCTCTTTCATATTTTTGCGAGCAATTCTTTGACCATGTGATGCATTCAACATTTACGCACTTGCAAGTAACCCGTTGGTTTTGGTTGGTGCCCGCCTGCACTTGTTTCCGCTTGTCGTGACCGCCTTCTCGTATCTTGGCGCTTGGTTCTCGGCTTGAACATATCATGGCCATACCACCTTTCTACCCCGACATCATCCGCATCGGCGTATAAGCCGACTTTATCTTGATTGGATGTTTTTTCGAATTCTGCTCGCCGTGGGCACCTTCGTGCATCAACTTGTTCCGATGCTCTTCATGCTGTTGTGCGGCCTCTTGTTGTTTATGTGTCGGCTCTACACATCCTCCGTGAGGCGGTGAAGACGGTGGCATATGATGAGGCACGCCTAAGCGAGGTGGCGGTGTCTCGCATCTCGTGCAATTGTTGGTCATGATGTGGTGTCCAGATCTCCCCTCCTCAACTCCTCCAAACGTAGCGGTGTTCGCACGAGCGATGTAATCGTAGTCAATATGATGTCTCGCTTGTGCCATAGGACGAATCGTTCACTACTTCTCAGTATTTGAGTCCCTCGGGAGTTGGAAAGTCTATCCTCCATCGGCCGAATTCGACTTCACGGTGCGAATCTCGACCCTAATGTAGTCCGCGGATCCGATTAGTGTGATAAGTGCCTCTGGAGGATGTGCCTCACCGTTGCCACCTCAATCATATTTGATTGCCCGCCCATGAGAACAACCAAAGTGCAAGGAGTAGGTTCCGTGTGCGATCGACGGCGGTTGTGGCTGCATGAGTGGAACCTTGGCTGCCGCGAACTTCCAGCTTGTCCCGTGGTGGCATTACTGATTCGCGCCTCGTTGTGATCCTTGCTCCCGCAACGCCTTCGCAACTAGAGTTTTACTTGGACCTCAAGGTTAGCCTCTCGGTCTCTATCATGTTTCTTGTACATGTGCCTATCCTCTTCAAATCCCTCCTTCCATATCACTCTTTTCCTAGCCCCCGACACACTGCTGTGCTCTGGTTTCCCAAGGCAAGGCTAAGCTCATCCTCTCTCTGAAGGCTTAAATAAGCCCTTCCGCATTGTTCAAGATAGTTCAAGATCTTTGATACTGTCTCTTGATCTCCGCTTACTAAACTTAAGCGCCTTGGATGCTTCTTTATTCCTCGAAAGGATCCAGCCTCCTTGTGCGCTTTGAAACCCCCGCAAGTCAGTATGTCCCACCGATGCGGCATCTTCCTCTATCTTCCTAAATTGCTCTTCCTTTCCATAGTACCCACCGGTCCTAGATGATGGTGGTGCACGTTCTTCTTCGCCCGCTCGGTTGTTACGCACCGAGGCCAATGCTTCCACAAGTCTTCGAGCCACAAACCGCTCCCATTGTCCAGAGTTATGTTGCCAAACTCCTTGAAGGGAGTTAATCCTTTGGACATATTTGACGTTGAGAGACGACTTCCAACCTCTCCATGACTCTCAATCTGCTTCATAGCGTGACGGCGTACCATTTCCTCGGTTCCGCCGGAATCTAAAGCGGTCATCGCCTTATCCCATAAGACTTTCTTTGTATCACCGGTACTTCTTTCCAAGTTGGGATTGCCGGTTCAACTCATCTCTTACCAGCGCCCCAATGCGTTACGCCACTTAGCTCGAGATGTTTTGGCTCAAGTGGCTCCCTAGCCTCGACCTCTCTTATCACATATACTGTGTCCTTTGGATATATGTTAGCACTTCTTTTCCTTGTCCCCTCTTTGCCCGGTGCCCGAGTTTGTGGCTTCGGGTTGTGGAGCCGAGGCGCCATCGTTGTCCTCTGCTACTTCTTGCCTCTGTGGCTCGTGGCTCTTGCCTCGCTCCGCCTTCCTCTGCTACTTCTTGTCAAGCGAGATGTCGCGACGTCGTAGAGTTCGAGAAGGGCCTATTAGGTCGAAGTGTTAGTAATGATAACACGATCTTATATACAAGCATAATGTATGAACTAAGGCTTTATCCCTACCTCCTCGCTCGGATCAAAATCCCCGTCCAACTCCTCTTCGGTTGGTCTCTGCATTACAGTGGGAAAGGATCCTCCGGACTTACATATCCTCTTCTTCATCCTCGTCGCGTCTTCATCATTAGCCTCCTCATGGTCCCCATCTAATAACATTTGTAGATCATCGTCTAGCTCTGGTTGAACTGCTCCTCGCAAGCAACTCGTTGTTCGTCTTCAAAGATTGGCACTTGTTCGGGGCCTCGGGTTGTGTCGTCTGTTGTCCCCGCTCATTTTGTGCTTTGTTCTAATAGATGCAACAAATTCCAATGAGAATTGACATGATCATTAAAACGAAACTCGTTTGAGATCATAAGAGGCGTTACAATACCTAACTACCTCATTAGTCATCATGAAATGGGTCCCAATACCTCACAAGGGCCATAGCCAATAGATGAGTACATGGTTATAGGTACAACATCACGCACAATTGTTCCCACGCCTAACAATGTAAAAGATGAGCACCGCCAACATTAAAGACTCGAACCATGCAAACAAGAAATAGCCAAGATTTTTGCATCGACAATGCGGCAGGTTCGCAAAAACTCTGTCATCTTCACAACGGTTGAACTCCAAGTAGGAAGACTCGCTCTTGTTTTGATCGAAGCTTTTGTAGCAAAGAGCTTAAAACCAAGTGACTTGAGCATGGCATTGAGCCCAGTTGCAAAGACCTCGTCTGCTGCCCCGGTATACAACATACCAAGCCATGTGCCCTTTAAACAACACATAAAACCATGTATACAATCATAACATATTCAAGATGTTCGATTTCTCCGTTGTTCTTAATTTGTATCGGGTTATAGATGTGTGCGTATTCGATTTCTCCGTTGTTCTTAATTTCTCAGCTTGTTATTTTTAAGTCCTACTCAACTTCAATGATCTCCTGCACTAAATAACCCTGAAATAAATTGTGTATTACTAACTATATATGACTTGGCATAAAGCCTACTACTGCGCAATTACTAACTTGTATTTCCTACTCCATTTATGACTAATTATTTATAATGCGCTAAAGAGCAAGAACATTTTATGTTTTTATTAGTTTTGGCCTTTTGCATTTTTGTTTTTTATTAGTTTTATGTTTCTTGAGTAATTATTAGTTGTTCGTCAAGAAAGCCTACTACTCAATACAAGCGACATTATACCAATGCATATGTTCCCACAAACTACATGAGCGGGAAGTTGTGGCCATTTATTGTTTGTTTGGAGCATGGATATGTCGTATACAACTAAGAGTTACACACTACTATGGATATGTAGAATACAACCAATAGCTCACAACAAAGGTTTGTGTATATCTTTGGAATGTTGAAAGCTCAAAGATTTTGCTTTATGTAGGAGGTAAACCAACAGTTTTCCACTTAAAAGGAAAAATTCCAATACAACTATAAGAATACTGAGTTCTCCAAGTTGGGAAAGTATTGCTTTATTTAAGCTAATGCTTTTGGGGTGACATGGAGAACGCAAGAATAAGACTTTCATTACTATTAAGGAAAAGTTTAGATACAAAATAGTGACGATGTATAAATCAAGTGCATTAACATAGTACTTCTCCGACCAAACCTTGCCTAACTGATGATCACTACTAGCACTCAAATTGTCCAATGGTCTAACTCTCAAAAAGTGCATTAACAAAGTCAAACACTTTGATTTATGTGAGTTACGAGCCAAAAACCAATTTCACTTTGAGAAACCTTCCACAATAGCCATGAGTATACTCAATCTCCAAAAGAAGATGCTTGGTAAAACAAAAAAATGGAACAGGAAAAAAGTAACATTTTTTCATAGAATTTACCAAATTTGTAACCTGTTCGTGTTTTCACATTGTATCGGAAAATATTTAATAGTAAACGATTACTTATCATCATCCAAATTTTAACTCGGGTCACTTGAACATGCCGCAGTTGTTCAAGGGCAAATGTTAAGATACAATCCAAAACTAATATACTTCTCCATGAGTTTCATCTTTCTAACATTGATCATCCAAATACGTTGCAAAAATGGAAAGTTGCAAAAACTAATTATTTCCACATTAAATCCATTTCACTCAAGAGCAAGAAACTCAACTTCAATCGCAAATGGACGATGACCACAAAAAAACATAAGAGATACTCATAATTATAATGCGCCTCTTCATTCATTGGATAACATGTACAACCTAGTTGGTGACCCTAGATGAAACTACAGGAGTTGAGCTTACAAGTCGGTTTGTCTGTTGTTCAAGGTGCTCTCCTAGTTAAACCACATGGTGATACGATCATGCAAGGCAAGTTGTTTTATCGAAAGTTAAGACTTTGAGGTCACTACAAGAATGCGCCAAAAGGGTAAAAATTAACCGCAGAAGTAATTGGAGCTGCTGCGCAGCAAGACAAACGGACCTCATCCATCCCATCCATGAGCAACGCACTCAAGAAACTAAATTGCACATTTTGAAGGCACATGTGGAAATCACAAAACTCAGACATACAACTGGGCACGATAAATTCGTCAAGAAGAATACGTACATCCAAGGCTAAAATTGAGGTGACAATTTGCAAGATTAAGCCCGCGCAACTCAAGAGCGGAGCGTAAATTCAACCCCAAGAATCCCACAAGAGCAACCTAGGTTACTCGGGCACAAACTACCGACGCATGCGAAACTAATCGAAGAGGTGCGCTCGGAAGCACCGATCTGTCAATCGCAGGGTGAATCGCATGCCGCAGAAAACAATTCCACCGAAAAAGAGATAAGAACGAAAGCAAATCGGATCGGATCGTAACTCGAGAAGTGAAGAGCTCGGCTATATATCCTCGCAGGCGTGGCGGTGGAGAGGGGACGGGGTATCCGGAGAGGCGAGGCGGAGACACCGGCGGGCGGCGGCGTGGTATCGGAAACCCTAACGGCGACCTATCGGCTTCGGCCTCGCTTGCGCCCTCCGGCTTATAGGAGGCGATTTGTAGGCGGTTGAGATTACAAGCCGCCCCTAAAAATAGATTTGTAGGGGCGGTTGAGATTACCAGCCGCCCCTACAAATAATTTACAATTTTTTTAAATCATGAAATCTTTGAACAGAGTTATGGAAAATGATGTCAAATGAAAATGATGTAAAAATAAAAGTTGTAGAACTCATCAAAATATACAACTTTGGTTCTGGACATTTTCTCCAAACACACTCCATGCATGCTGAACACACATACATACATATATATATATATATAGTACCACGAGATACACACACCATGCATCAAACTTGAACAACTAGCTTTGTAACAAGTTTCCCCTTGGCACATTTTCGTTCCCATGGCGGTATGTCTTTGGGCAAGTTCTTTCCACGACACCGATCTTCTTAGGAAAGTCGGTGAATAGTTGCATTTCATCGTAGTTATTGTACTCATCAACATCATCCACTCCGTCTACTCAGATAATAGTTTGTTTCGAAGGCAACCACATGCTTTGTCTTCTTTTTGGGGTAGGTTAGTTTTGGTCACGTAAATATAAAACTTGTGTGACACGTGAAGCGAGCACCCAAGGGTCATCTGCGTATCCGATATTCTCGAGGTCCACGATCAGAACCCGATCTCATTCACTTGGTGTTGTTTGACCAGACATCTAAACATGGCCATCTGTATACCCATTCCATAGTCAAGTTCCCATATATCATCTATGATGCCAAAGTATGGGGTCTTTTGCCCCATTCCGTTGATGGCTTCTATTCGAACGCTATTTTGGTTCACACAATTACTATCCTTTGCGCTGGTATAGTACGTGTACCCATTGATGTCGTAAGCTTGCCATGATGTCACTTGTCTCGATGGGCCCCCAGCCAACCTTCTGATGGTAATATCATCTCTGGTTTCCCCATTCGGTAGGTTTTGCTCCTTCAACCATGTAGTGAATCGATGCTTGTGCTGTTTCATGACCCAATCGTCAGAGCGGCCATTACTCTCGCCTAATGACATCCAAGTGTTCATCAATGCACGTTGCATCGATTCGTACTCGCAAGACACTATAATGAGCTCGACTAACCGTTGAAATCCTTGTCGATGAAGACTTTTCTCCCCTTGGTGCCCTTCCCAGTCAGCCTACCCTTGTGACGAGAATCGAGTTTACCAATCCCTCTTTGTACTTTTAGGTACTCTTGACAGCACTCGACGACTTCTTCGGTATTGTAACCCTCATCATGGAGCCCTCGGGCATGCTCGATTATGCGCGTACGGTTAAGAACCGACATGAACCGTTCGTAGGACCACATTTCATGTAAGTAGCAAGGGCCCGGTGCTCAGTATCGATGAACCATGTGAATCATGAGATGTGGCATTATATCAAAAAGCGGGAGGTAAACACAACTCTAGTTGGTTTATTGTCTCCACCACGAATTCATGTAGGTCACGAAGCTCATTTTCACCAATCGTCTTCTCAGAGATCTTCAAAAGAAGTAACACATGCGGGTGATGGCCATTTTCAAGAACTCGCTCTATAGCCCCGATTGCAATAGGTAGGAACAATGTGAGCATCACATGACAATCGTGAGCCTTGAGCGTGTTATTGATGTGTCCTTCATTGACACTAGCTTCTTCACGTTGGTGAAAACCCGTGGGAACTTTTACCCTCTCAAGAAATTGCGGATCGCCTCCTCTCATCCGAGTCGTTGAAACTAGCTGCGGGTAGGAGGTATTTTCCATTACCCCGAGGTATCGGGTGAAGCTCTGGCTTCGCATTTAGCTGCACCATGTCTTTCCGTGATATTAGACCATCCTTTGTCTTGCCTGTGTCCATCAAGGTAGCAATGAGACTCTCAAATACATTCTTCTGTAAGTGCATAGAATCAATGGCATAGGGGACCTCCAAGTCCGGCCAATAAGGCAGATACTTAAAGAAGATCGACTTTTTCTTAAAAGGTACACCGGGACAGAGGTGTGCTTCTATCTCTCTTTGTCCCATCCGCATTCTTCTTTCCAAAATCGACATGTATGTGTTTCACCATTTCAACACATGTTGTCCGCTTTTGACGTCTCTCTGGAGGATTCGGTCTCGGTTTGTTGTCATAAAATTTGAAGAACAACTTGCTGCGGTATCGTGAGTTGTCTTTAAGAATCGTCGGTACCTTAGGTAAACTGTCTTCTTGATTGCATCCAGAACACCCATGTAGTACCATCCAAGCATACTAAGCATCCGTCTTCCCTTTGATCTGTCCGCACAAAGCAAACAATATGAGGGTAATCATTGGTAGTGACAAAGATAATGGCTCTACATATGAAGTCCTCCTTTACAAGGCGTCGTACATCGGCTCTCCATACCGCCATAGCCTCTCCATTTCTTGCATCAAAGGCTCGAGGAACACATCTATATCAATGCACGGTTGTTTGGGACCTTGAATGAGAATAGTGAGGAGAAGATATTTTCTCTTCGACACAACCACGTTGGGATGTTGTACATGGTTAAGATCATCGCCATGTACTATGCTCACTAGTTCTCTCATTGAAGGGATTCATTCCATCGTGCTAAGGCCAAACCGTACATTCCTTGGGTCTTTGCTAAATTCTTGGTATTTCGCATCAAAGCGTTGCCATCGGGTAGCATCGTAGGTGTCCAATCTTACCATCACCCACCTTGCGCTCATCATCCCACCATGTCATGAGTGAAGCTTCCTTAGGGTTTAGGAACATACGCCTCAAGCGATCGACGACTGGTAGGTACCACATTACCAAGGCAGGGATTCTTCTCTGCTTTGCATCGATGCCTAATGGAGTGTCCTCTTTGGGTTGAGAATCTTGTACCACCTTTTTCCCACCTTTCTTCCTCTTCTTCCCTGTGGAGGCTTCTTCCCCGTTGTAAAGGTCATTGTTCTTGTAACGACTAGTGCCACACCGGGGGCATTTATCTAGTGACTTGAACGTATCGCCACGGTAAAGGATACAATGGTTCGGGCATGCATGGATTTTTTCAACCCCCATTGTCAATGGACTTATAACCTTCTTCGCTTCGTATGTGTTGGCGGGAACTGAGTTTGGCTGTGGCAGCAACCAAGACAGGAGACGCAACAGATCATTGAAACTACAATCGATCGACCCGTATTTAGCCTTCGGGATGAGTAGCTCAAGCACAAAGCGTAGCCCAAAGGTGTCGTGACAACCCTTTTCAACACCATACAAAGTCTCCTTCGAGGCTTTTAACCCTTTCCAAATTTTCTAGACCTTTCGGGCTCTTTAGTAAAATCTCGGTCCAATGGCGAAGCATTTCCTCCAAATAATCACCGTCATCTTCATCCCCGACACGTCCCCGCCATCATTGCCACGGCCGTCGTTATGACCACCACTACCTTCTTCTTCACGGTCTATTTCGCATCATATTCAGCTACATATTGGTCCATGCAATCTAGGTAATCGTCGCCGTCTTCTTACGGATCAACGTTGTTAATAACCGCTTCACCATGATGATTCCAAAGCGTAGTCTTTAACAAATCCTCGCATAATCAAGTGTGATCTAATGATAGTCACATCTTTCCATGCGAGATAGTTCTTCAATCGCTACACGCAAAGAATTTCACCACTATTATTGCTCGACATTGCATGGCTCTGCGGCTTGAAGAAATTTATCCACTTCATCACGGAAACTTGGCTCCCACCTTTGTTTACCATACATCCAAGAGTTCTGTCGTCCATCTTTATTTCAATATAGAAAACAAAGATAAGAATTAATAGGACTAATTAATACTTCACAAATTAATTATTACTTCAAAAAATATACATAGAAATTTTATGGAAGGATATTCTAAATTCGATTAATAATTCTAAATGTATGGTGCAATGTAAATAGCAATTGTAAATATATTCCACTAAATTAATAACAATGTAATTATTAAAAAAAAAACCCCTAATTCTAGGTATCTAGATCTAGATGTAGCTCAAACATCCATAAAACTAATTAATAGTCTACTAAAATCAAGGAAGAATGACTAAATAAGGGTATGGCATTATTCCCATAACTAATTTAGCCTAGCATATTCAAAATTTTAGCCTCATTTGCTCCATAAATTACTCAAACACCATAGAAGAGAGAGAAAAATCAAAACTCTAATTAAGCAATAATCCACCATTAAAACTTCAAAAAGATGTATGGAAAATCATTTTCTTACCTCCAACAACCTCTCCACCAAAGGAATTTAACTCAAAACCTTCCCCTCAAAATAGCAATTTTGGGAGGTGCCCAAGGCCTCCTTCCTTCCTCTCTCGGGTTGCACTGCACTCGAGGAGGAAGAAGGATCTGCTATATATGTGGTCGATTTGTAGGCGGTGGTTATCCACCGCCCAAGAGGGCTACTGGATAAACCACGCCTCTACAAATCTAACCATTTGTAGGGCGGTTGGTGATACCACCGCCTTTCTTTGAACCATTTGTAGAGGCGGTTGGTATAGTCGGGCCGAGCTCACCACCGTAGGGCGCTTGGTAAGTGAGTCGCCTCTCGTGAAAAAAGGTGGTGTTGCTACAAATCATTTTTGTAGTAGTGACTCGTCTTCAAAGTAGTGGTAGAATTTAAATGGACACCATTAATAATTGCTGCTTTTGACCATCATGCATGGAGTTGCCATTGTCAATCAATAACTTGGAGCATTTTCCTCGGAAGTTGTTTTGGATTGCAGCTTCAACTTCAGCTATTTAACGTTGAACCAAATAGCTTATAGCAGCCAATGTTATCTGCCACGACCATCCGAACAAGAACCATTTACACCCATGTGTTATTTACTCAAGGGATCATTCATACGTGCAGTAAACAAGGTAATAAACATCGTGCCCGGTAAATTATCTGTTGGTGTTCAATTGTTCTTGCTTAATTAGAAGCCAGGAATCACATATTTGCATGGAAGAACGAACATGTGCATGCAGGCTGGGTGGCATACTGGTATGTACGTACGTATCGTGTCACTTTCACATATTCAAGTATCCAAACTTGCCCCCAAAGATTAATTACCTAAGTTTAAAATGGAAGGCCTGGTGGTTAATCAGTGGTAATTCCCAATGCAAAATATGCCAAGAACGCACCTGGCACGTACGCAAGCTAGCCTTTGTGAATGCAGTGTAATGTTTAGCCTTCTCTAAACATTAGTCGTTAGCTCGTAGCCGGCCGTGATGGTGTTCGTGTAAGTAGGTCATCAATATTGTTAATTTGTGCGTGCCCGGTGCAATTTCCACGAGCTTGCCGACTTTCCCGTGCAGATGCATGCAACGACGTCTACTCCACTGTCTCCTAACGAATACATGTGAGTGTTTAAGAGAGAATATAGCCATATCATCAAGCACTCATGTTAAATTCATTTTCTCCAATGCAATCGTCTTTTTTTAGGGGTTTAGATGTTGTATTATCTATTAATTAGATATAGTTATATACATAAGCACCTGTTAAGCACCGATATCTACTTAAGCAGCGATGCTACAATATAAGCATCTTATATATTCTACATGGCAAAAAAAAAACAGTTTTTAGTTGGTAAGCACATTTGTAAGTACTTGCATTGTATATGCTATAAGCATTTATGTAATGTAGCTAGATAGGTCAATCTCATGAGTTTTTGGCTCATTTAGCGTCTTTTCGAAACGAAATAGCAAATGTAGCCTCCCCCCCCGCGACCGAAATAATTAAAATAGCACCGCGGTAGGTTAGCAGGCTACACGTGTCCCCTACCGCTATCTCTGTGCGCAGCAGGCCCCATTCTGCGATCCCCACCGCGCTCCTAGTCCGCAGCAAGATGGCATGCACACATGAGCACTGCGGGCAAGCGCATTTCTGCCTCGCACTGGGAGCATGGCAGATCGTGGAATGTGGCTACCGCACAGGGGATTGCAAAAGGTGTCTGGCACGGTATTATTTTTGCAAATTCGTGCGAATGAGAGGACTACTTTTGCTATTACAATTCGAAAATGTGCCATTTTATTCTAAGACACTCCATCTAATTAGATCTCTCTCCATGCGTATGAAAGCAAATGTGGCTGTGATCGCTAGGTGTCAACTTCCAAATATGTTTGATTCCATCAAAATATATATACTTGCAAGCTCGACAAGAATACATGCATATGTTTGCTTCTTATAACGTAAAAATATGCATTATTTGCCTGCACAAGCACATTACTAGCTCCTAGGCTCATAGCTAGCTCCAAAGATTATTTTTTCTTAAGAGTACTCAAGTTCTCTTTGGCCGATCTGATCTTGAATTTTTTTTATTATTTAATCTTTTTTTGAATTTTATTTTAAAGATAACCCCTCGCGAACTTTATTTCAAATTCTGATCCTTTGGTCACGCCACTACCAATGGTGTGACAAAACAACACGGTCACGCCAGCCCGAATCTAGTCAAACTGTTGTCACGCCACCACTAGTAGTGTGACAGTGTTGTTTGGTCACGCCACCACCAGTGGCGTGACAAAAAGTGCTATTTTTCGGATTTATCCTACGGCGTGACAATGCTATTTTGTCATGTCATGGGTGGTGGCGTGACTAAAAGGGTCATAAATGAAAATAAAATTCGCAAGAGTTTAACTTTAAAATAAAATTAAAAAAGGATTAATTAATAATAATAAAGTTCTCTGATCTTGGGCTGTTGCAATCTGACCCTGCAAGCAGATGGAAAAAGGTGGTCGATCGGTCATTCACAAGGCGATCAAGAATCTAAGATAAGATCAATGCGGCAGCTAGGAAGAGGAGGGATTTGGTTTGTCCAAACTAGGGTAAAGATGCATGGTTTGACCTTTAGCTTAAAATGTAAGTGTGTTAATTACTAAAAAAACTTCCCAATGCCAAAATATTACTAGTAGAGTATTATGTTTATTATCAAATGTAGTTTCAGCTTTCAGGTACATTTAAAATATTTTTACTGACATATTATCACAAAGATTGGTGGTTGTGTCTCGAAGACTCGCTAACCCACGGGAAGTAGCGTAAGATTGTGGAGGAACCACTCCACATTGCAGCTATAAAAGGATGGCAGAGGTGCTGACGAATTCTTTCGGTAAAATTGGCTATATGACATCTAACTTTTGTGTCATTGGTTGTGAGACTGAAAAATCGTGTCTTTGCTTTAGAACACTATAATTTTATGTCACTTTGTTGTGAGACACTGAGCCTATTAAAATAACATATTTTGCTGATTTTGAAAGAGAAACAACTCAAAATGACTTCAATGCTCATTCTCTTCTTCCTTCATTCTTTCATCTCTTCCTCACCGCCTTCACCTCCAAGCAGTCCGATCGCCCCTACTCCCTCCCATCCGACCCCCCCCCCCCTCCCCGCGGGAGCCCCAGCCGCTGCCGCCCAAGGACACCCTCACCGACGGGGAGGACGCGGACGACGCTGTCGAGGACGAGGACAGAAGAAAGAAGAGAAGAGGATGAGGACAGAAGAATGAAGAGAAGAGGAGAGGAGGAAGAAAGAAGAGAAAGGGTAAAATGAACTTTTCACTAGCCTTTTGTCTCCTCTTCAGCTCAAAAATGATGGAAAAAATTGGCTACAGGACATTGCAATTCGTCACCTATTGCCAATGGACATCCAAAAACGTGGTTTCGCCAAAACACACTGTAAAAACATGTAATTTTGCCGTAGGACATCAAGGCGACTATTTTATTATTTCTGAGTCAGAGGGGAGAGAGAAAGCACGTGAATTGTCTATTTTGCCATTTCTCCTTTTGCCCTCCTCTTCTTCTTCCCCTTTATCCTCTTTCTTCCTCTTCTATTCAAGCGCCGCATTCCCCTACCCTCGGCTTGGCCGACGCTGCGCCCGGCCGTCGACACCGCCGTGCTCCTCCCCGGTTGGCCCGCGCCCGACCCCCCTTGCTCGACCTCCCGCAACCTTGTCCCCTCTCCATTCGTCCGTATGCGCTCCCAGAAGCACCGCTGTCGTGGCCTTCTCTTCTCCACCGCCGGTCGTCGATGCCCCGCCACCACGGCCGCCCTCAAGCCGCCCAGACCACACCACCGGCTTCCCCATCCTCAGGCGTAGCCCGTGCGCCCACCATCTCCCTCCCCACGCCACCCTACCGCCGGTGCCGCATGTGCCTGTGGCACCACCGCCGCGCCCCAACGCCACACTCCGGCTAGCTCCTTCCCCGGCCGCCACCGTCACCATGTTCCCCAAGAACCAAGGAAGCTTCCCCCTAGCTGAAATGTCTTTAGTCCACCAACACCGTCGTATTTGGCCTTCCCCTTCGCCTCCGGCCAGCACTTCCCCCGCCGCCGTTCATCGCCCTCCGACCACCCCTGGCCCTCCCTCTTGTCTCATTGAGCTCCCCATCCCATGTTCTAACCCATATCCCCTCCCTTTTCCTCTCCGGGCCACCCCACCGCCGACTTGCCGCACACTCATGGCGCCACCACCGCCACTAGCTCCATCGCCGCCGCACCGGGTCTCCTCCGCCGCCACCGTCGCCTCCCCTAGGGCCGCCACCCTCTAGGCGACCCATTCCAGCCCTTGCCCGGTGCCGCCAAGCTTCCCTTCGTCGGCGGCGAGCCCTAAGCCGCAAGCCACCGTGGCCTCCTCTGCTTGTCTGAGCTTCAGCACCATTAAGGATTAATAATGGCTTAACTGCTGGTTTAATTAACAGAATTTTGGTCTTAAGGATTAATGGTGGCTTAACTGCTAGTTTAATATTGCCTTAACCCAATGCCATGTGGGACTCGAGGTGAAGTAATGCAATGAATTAATTCCTGTTTTTCTCTGTGTATCAATGACAAGTGGGCCTGAGTACTAAATGCACAGTCCAAGCCCCCATGGACCCGTGAACCAGCACTCGTGGGCTCGGTCCACGCGCTGTGGCCGTGAGCCAAGTCCCTATGCATTGAGGGTATTGAAGACATTTTACAAATTTTCTCTCTCCAAATCACTCCAATATATTATTTTAATGAGGTCAGTGTCCTACAGCAAATAACCACAAAATGTTAGTGTATTTTGACCACACCACGTTTTTTAGATGTCCAATAGCCAAATACGCAAAATTTGAGTGCCATGTAGCCAATTTTCCCAAAATGATATTATATTGTCTTCCGTGTCCTATAGTAAATAGCCACAAAATTTTAGTACCTTTTGACAAAGATATGAAATTAGGATGTCTACAGGACAATGACATAAAAGTTGGGTGTCTTATAGCCAATTTTGTCATTCTTTTTAACATGTTATGCTGGATATCGTGTTACAGATAAAAGGCTCTATCGATAGGTAAAGAGTGCGTAAGTGTTAGAGGTTTCATCTCTATATAGGCTCCATGAAGCCCCTCACAACTCATAAACAACTCGAAAAGCATGACATTATTCTGCTTAAGGACTAAGTATAAAGTGTGAAAGTAGAAGTAGCAGAATCAAAATTGTGTTCACATTCTTAGCATCCAAAAGCAACCCATGTGCAAGTGTAGATGTCTAGAAGACTGATTTTAAGGCTAATGTCCCGTGTCCCTTTAAAGATTAGCAAACATGACATCATCAAACTCAGAGACTAATTTTACAAAAAAAATGTGAAACGAGGTAGCAAAAATCAAAATTGGCTTCACATTCTTTAGTATTACTTATAAGCTACCAATGTGTAAGTGTAGAGGACTAGGCTAATGTCTCGTACAACTCTTTATAAATGCAATAGACCTCTTAAGTCTTCTTTTCCATTTAATTTGTTATTTTAAATTATGCATATGTATGCAGTCTCATTTGATCAACTTGTTCAATTATCTCATTAAAACTTATGCGTTACAACTTACGTGTAAATCTAAACCACAACTAAATGTAAACCTAAACCTATTATCCGACGTTACTAACATGCATATATCCATATGCATGTGCCTTGACCGTTGGCAAACTTTAGTTTATCGTGTGTTCGTTCATGTAACTTAACTTATGTTACACTAATGTAAAATATCAGTCACAAAACATAACCACAATCAAAAGATATTCCAGTCAAGACTCAAAGGTCGGTCATTTGCATTCAGAATCTGCCGTAAGCCCACTTCTAGAAGAGTTCAAAAAAATTGCAGCACCTTAAAGCAATGCTGCAGCCAATGCTAGAGATCCCACAACATGAACTTTAACATTAGTCAAAACACAGAGCGGATGTCAAAGGCCAAACCACACGGTAAGGAACTGCAACACTTTCTATGACTGAGCAGCCTCTTGTTTTGACTCCCCAGATACAAGTCCTCGGATCTTCACATCATAATATACCTCCTCTACCCTTCGCAAATCGTACTTCATCCCTGCGAAACAAATTTCGGAGAGAAAAGAGCACAACTCAATTAACACAGATTACAATTTACAGCATGACAAAGTATTGCCCATAAGCAAATAACAAAGGTACAAAATTTACAAACTGATGTTTTAAAATTTTTATCAGTTGTCATAGGCAGTGCCGCAGAGGAACTCACCATCAAATTTCTTACGCAAGAAGTCATTGCGTAGATTCAGCATCCTAAATGAAGCATGCAGATCAGTCAAAAAGCTCAGCACCTTTCTCGGACAGTCATAGTCTCCTGCAGTGACCCGGTTCACTACATATCGAGGCTGTTGAAAGATCAGCAAGCAGTCATTAATACCACATTGGCTGTAGAGCATTACAATTCTTTCTTAACATCCATACAAGGAAATAGCCATATGCTGATATGCACAATAAAGTATTCAATTAGAAATGCAGGTGGTGTTATGTAAAGTTCACAGATATGCCTGTTGCGGTCTTGTTCATTCATTACAAAGTATGCTACATGTAGTCCAACTCAAGTGTATATGCTCAATGTGTCTACTTAAATCAGTCATGAGATAATATACTTCCACAGTCAGCCCAAGTGTAAATGTTTGATGCTTATACTTCATGTATGATGCTTTTGCATGCACATAAAGGTTTTGTATGATATATAAAATGAATATTTATATAAATCAACTTTCACCTAATTTCAATCAGACTTCACACGCTCAGTGCACTACAACCCACTCAATGACAATCTTGCAAGCAAGATGTGCTATTTATTCTGCTCATTCATGTATTTCTCTTGATGTTATTGAAGCAACTAGAATGTGCGATAGCTAACATTTTAAGAGTGTAAACAAGAAAATGAGTACAACACAAAACTAAAGCAGCAAGAGACGAGAGACAACAATCGAAGGGAAAATTATGGGATTGGAGGTGCGCTGAATTCAGTCTCCGTATTCTATTATATTAACTTTGGTTGGCCCTTCAACTCGCTAGTTTTTTATGCACTTGTATGTAACAGCATTACAAGTTCAGAGGTGATATCACAAATATTCCATGACTGTTATTGAAACAACTAGTTTTTCCCGTATTTTCAGGGAGAGCATTTTATGTGTCCAAATATTTACCTTACTGAAATTCAAAAATCTCGCAAACACTTGGGCCTGCAGCCCATAACTGTCAGAAAATTTCATAACAAATTTTAATTTGTGACATACACTTCCAACTAAATAAAAAAGCATTACGTGCTCTACTTACGTTGGAACTTGTGATCAAGAGCTGAAAAGAATCAAACTTCACATATCAATGTTTTATAAATACTTTTCTAGAATCCAGACAAAATCAGCTAACCAGAAAATTCTCAAAACATTTATACATATTTTTTTAATCATACCGTGAAACCAGAATACACTTCAAACAAGGTCACATGACAATACCTAGTCTTTCTTAAATTCCTTGTCACCAATTTTCATCAATCTGAACTTGCATTTTATGCTTAACAATCACATGTGAAATCAACAATCTATTACTCCTTGATCGCAAGTTATAACTCACATACTGAGATTGTGCAATTATTTCTCAAAATGAAAGCACCTTGTATACAAGGGTAGTTTAAATCACTAATGCACAGTCAGAAAATATGATATTTTACCAAATTTTGTTACGGAAGTTATGTATATCCTCCAGTCGTGCCTTGATCTCATGACCTACTTAAAAATGATTCCTTGTGCTATACAACAACCCAGAGAATCCATATGATAGTTTATGCACTTATGCTATCTGAAGTTGTAAATACATTGCACGCCACATTGCCCCCTTAGAAAAAACTATGAGTTATTAGCTTGAGCTATATGAAAACTGATATCAGGCCCCTCACTCTAAATTAAACCTCTTGCGACCTCTACTCGACAATATACTTGGGGTTCTTTTTGGATGAGCTTCAACTCCAGTGGAGGGGGCAAAGATGCAAGAGAGCTTATGGGTTTATAAACCAAAGACAAAAATAAGCTGATTTATTGGAGAGGCTTCGGTTCAGTCAAATATGTCCCTCATTAACCGATTCCATTATATGACAAAAGCCGTCCAATTAAACATATTAGCTTACGGATACAGAGGGGGTCTCTTAAATCATCTAAAACACCCCAAAAAATTGATTCGGTACTTTTAACCTAAAAGAGGCATGTAACTAAGCATTCCATCAGTTTCTTAAACTGCAATTCAATTTTACATAAGGTAAATGCTACAGCTAACAAAAGAAATGATATTGATATCATTCAATTTGGATTTTTTTTTATTAGAGAACATAGGGCGACACTTTCTTGTGAAAGCATTTTATACTATGTTGAATGGACAGCATGTCCGACACGACACAGACACGGGGATTCACCATTTTTTTAAAATGCCAACACAGGGACACAACTATATATTTTTTAATAATAATATGTACAATATATATTCCATCTTTCTACATGTCAATGTTAAACACAACAGGATCAAGCACACAAACACAACAAAAACGAGCACATAAGCACAAAAGAGAAGGTGCTCACCCCAAATCAGATCTGCAGCGGCGAGAGACAGGGAATCAGGGAGGAGATCAAGCGTGGAAGAGGGAAGAAGCACGTACAAGCTCAGATATGAAACAGCACATGAGCACAACCATGTGGGCTGAGATGGAGGAGAATAATGATGGCTGAGGAGAGGATGGATAGGATGAGGGACACACTATGCTGGTTGCCTTCTGTTGCCGGCGAAGGGGCTGACATGATTCCATAATGGAGCCATGGTGTTTTGCTGCTCGCCCCTTAGGACACTCAAATCACCGCCGGTCACCGGAGAAGGGGCTTGCTGTCAGTCGCCAGTGAAGGCACTGCTGGGAGAAGGGAGAGACTCGAGAGGGACAGGGAGAGGGGCGGCGATCTGGTCGATTGAAGCATCGTGTGACTCATGTTGATGCTCGCGGAGAAGGGAAGTCGGCGCTGGTCATCGGAGAGAAAGGAGGTCGTCGTTGCTGCCTTGCTAGAGAGGATCGCCAAGAGATGCAAGACGGCAAGAGCGTGAGGGAGAGTATGGAGGTGGCGGGAAAATATCCAGTGCATCCCTCCTTACGATGCATCCTTCGTACATCCCATATCTAAATTTTTTGAAAAATTCCCAAAAATTTGTAGATGTAGGGGATAGTATATTCTATAGCCATGCAAAATTTGAAGATGAAAGTCGGATGGCATTTGAAAGATATGAAATTGACAAGCAGCTGGCAGGATTCATGCCGAATTTCTCTTTTTCATATCTTACAAATGCGACCGAGTTTCATCTTGAAATTTTGCATGGCTATAGAATATATCATCCCCTACATCTACAATTGTTTTGGGAATTTTTCGAAACTTTTAGCCGTAGGATGCACGAAGGATGCACCATAAGGAGAGATGCACCAGATATTCTCCCGGGAAGTGGCTGCATCTGGGAGAGGACAAGCTCTAGCCTTCTAGGGTTAAGGGTGGTGTTATTGGGCCGTGTCTAGTTCTTGTCCAAGCCGTGTCCAATAGGTGTCCAAAATAGAAATTCTTTTTTTTCGCACGACAATTTACGAACACAAGCCAAATACGTGTACGAGTCGTGTCAGAGCCGTATCTGTGTCCAACACGGGCCGCTACCTCCTTGTCGTGTTCGTGCATCATACATTTTATATATGATCTTGATGACAAGCTCTGACAACTAGAACAAATTATGTCACCGTTCAAGACTAACAAATTATGAGTTTGCTTAACAAAATAAACTAACTAAAGACAACAGTGCACAACTATTTCGATACCACAAATGGTATTGACAAATATTAATGTAAAATGTAAAAGGAAAAGGTCCACTTTTCAACCCTCAACTATCGCCCGAGTCTGATGCACAACACAACCTTGGCCCGAAACCACTGTGGTTTCGGCTGACGTGACAGTGACTTTCGCTGACATGGACTCCTAGTAATACATAGCGTCCACGTGTGCATCCACATCAATGTCTATGTGCATCCACGTCACCGTCCACGTCATCCTCAAAGCACTTTCTTCTTCCTTTTCAAAACACAGAGCGCCGAGGGGGGGGGGGGGGACGTCGTCGGCGCCGACGGTGATCTTGGAGAGGACCTCTCTCGTTCTCGCCTACTCTGATATTTTCCCCTTCGCCTTCCTCTTCCTCTTCTTGGCCCCGTTGGGCTAGGGCTTGCCACGCACGGGCCAGGATCCCTCACCCTCTTCCTCGGCGAGGAAGGAGGAGACAGTGTTGGCGATGATGTTGGTGACGGGGTCGAAGAAGCTGAAGCAGACGCCGGGGCGTTGAGGAGGCGCGGGCCAGCACCGACATCTCCTCCAACGGCAGCAGGTTGAGCGCCTCGTTGTAGTACCCATTGATGACATCTAGCAGCTCGCACCTGTTGCGCACGACGCCCTCCGAGGTGCCATACAAAATGTCCGGGCCATCGCTGCCACCGTCGCTACCGCGGTGACGCCTTTTTCCGGCAATGATCGGCTCGGGTTGAGGAGGGGATTGACCCTTTTTTCCCTTGCTTTTTTGAGAGATCAATTCAACCAGCAAACTAGGTCCATCGGAGCCTATGGCCTCGCCGCCTCGGCGCACGCCGACGCCATTGTCTTCCTCGAGTCCGGCCAAGGACGACGCCGCTTTCGCCATCCCCGTCTCCGAGTCGTCCAGCCCTATTCCTCGCAGCTGGAGCTCCTCCTTGATGCCATCTGCCTCCCCCTATGCTCGGCCCGATGTCTCGCACACTAACACGCCGCCACCACGTGCACCCTCTGTCGCCGCCGCACCTCGTCCTCACCTGACTACCTCGAGCTCTCCCCGCATCGACCTCTTTTTGCCTCTCCTCTCCGGCAAGCTCGTCGGCCACTTTTCGCCTCTCCTCCCCGGCTGTCTCGTCGTCGATGCCTCCTTGTCGTGGCCGTTGAGAGCCGGTGCCAATCCACCACCACACGTCCCCACCGACGCTACTACCACTCCCGAGGCCGTCGCCCGTTGCGCGTCCCATTTCGCGCTTGACCAGACCTCGTTGTCGCTCCTTTCGTCGCCGGCAAGCCACGCCGAGGTCGGCCATAGCTACTTCCCGGCTTGTCTCCCTCCCCTCCTCTGTTTCTCAACGAAGGAGAGTGACGTATCCATCCACATCAGTGTAACTCGCCACCTTAGATCCACGTCATCGCCACGTCAACCAAAACCGCCTTAGATTCGGGCCAAGGTTGTGTTTTGCCCCAGTATTGATAGATGAGGATTGTGTTTCAAACAGTTTTAGAGTTTGAGGTTGAAAAGTTAACTTAGGCGATAGTTGAGGGTTGAAAAGACTTTTTCCAATGTAAAATGCCAATTATGCAGTAGAATCATGAAACAGTCCTTATAACCTTGGCATCAACTACGAAGAGTAACCATTTTCATTATGTAAAAGATTCAGTATAAACCTAATTCTGGAAAAGGAAAGAGACAACTTTCAGCAAAACTTTTACAATACTACAGTCCAGCAACAATAACCTCCTCTATACAAAAGCATGAGGTTAATGATATGGAGATAGAGTGTTACATAAAAAATTATCCTGGTTCTTTTAGAAATGGCAACACCAACTTTTTTTGGTTTTTTCATAATGGAAATGGTCGGTAGTAGTTGATGGCTGATTCTATTGTATGACTAACATTTTACATTTAATACGAAGAAATGTGAATACCACATGTAGAATTGAAAAGAGCATGTACTTATGTCTCAGATTTCTTGCTGAACAAAATATTCACAAGTATATCTAAGAGTTGCTTAGACTTCAAAATTATAACATAATTAGTTAATTGTTTGTGACATGATGCTTTAGTCCTCAGATATTCATGTGAAAATCATAGGCAGTATTGTATAACAAGGACATGTTGATTTTGTCAATTTCTTTTTTATAATACTGATTTGTTGGACTTATTAAGTTATTATAAGTAATTATACTTTCTGTTATTTGCAACCACATGCATGATGACAAGACATGATGAAAAAGGTAAACTTATGATGCAAAATAAAACCCCAAGAATGATACTTTGGAAGATAGTCATATTAAAGTTGGATAGTTGATGATGAACTTACAAAATCATTGGACATGAAGCACAATCCTGCAATACAAACAAGTCTTCATGTGAGCACGCAGTGTAATTTGCACACAACGTTTCACCAAACATAAGCATGATAAACCTACAGCCTACAGGTAAATTAGTTCGAAAAAAACAAACAGCTGCACTAGTTCTCATGTTTTTAGCAACTAGTAACCATGAATGTCAATGCTGATAACATGCTAAATATGCCTATATGTATCCAGATTATCAGTAACTTCCAATTCAAAAGGAGAGTCTAACTAGCATTTCCCCTGTATTGTTCTTAAGCAAACCATTTAACAAGTGTGGCCTGTAGATCCCATGAATAGCATCCAATTCACAAAGCAGAGAGAAGAAAACACAGTATACAGAAAAAACAAGAAAACACAGTATACAGAAAAACTAACCAGTCAGGTAGTCTTCAACATCCAGGCCAAAGTCCCCTGAGCTCACTGCAAAGACCACGGACAGGAAACACGTTTAGCTCCATGAGAGGACACAGTGTATGCCACAACACAACTACTGGCTACTGCAACAATTTGCAGAGCCATCACGTACATCCTAACTTCTCCTGGGCCTCGGCATGCATGAGGAGGCCTCCGGTCTCGAGCCAGTGCATGAACGCGAGCATCGACACCAACGCTTGTGTCTCGCTCCTCCAATCCGCGTGGTACCTGAGCAACAACCCACCACACACATGATCAATTTCCACAAAACCCACCCGTAACAACCTGGGAAAAAGCACAGAGATGAACCAACTCACCTGTAGTACTGACCGGGGCACTCCTTGAGTATCTCCGCGAGCTGCGAGTACAGCCCCTTGATCACCTCCACCTGCGCCTTCGCCTTCCCGAGCACATCTACAAGAGGAGAGGAGAGGAGACCAACCCAGATTAAGCAACGAGGCTAAGCGAAAGGGAGCGACAAAACCCTAGGAGAAATGGGGAGGAGGAGGGGACTGGGACCTGAGAGGGGAACGGGCTGGTGGACGAGGAGGAGGGCGGCGGAGGCGACGCGGGAGGCGGACTCGACCTCGGAGACGACAGCGCGGATGCGGTCACGGAGGGTGGAGGACTCTTCGAGCTGCGCGCGGAAGGACTCGAACTGCGTGTCCATGATGGGAGGCGGCGGTGGCGGCCGCGTGGGGAGGGGTGGTGGAGGAAAGGCGGCGTAGAGGGGAGGGGCGGCGAGGCGGGTAGGGAGAAGACGGGGGTTGGTAGCGGCGGCGGCGGGAGCGGCGGGAGGAGAGGAAGGCGACTCGGAGCGCGGCGGCGGTGGCTGCTGCCGCTGCGGGTCTCATTGCGGAGTGGGTTTTCGGGTGTGTTTTGAGGCATTTTTAAAAAAATATATATATTTTTAAAATAGAATTACGAAATAAATTTCTGTTTAAAAAATTACAAAAATAAGCTACTATCGCCGTTTCAATTGGCGACATGCCTCGACACTATTTGGATTGACGACAAGGTCTTGTCACCAACCAAACAGTATTAAAAATGTCTTTGTAGCCATTTAGAATGGTGACACAGACGAATCGTCATTTGAATTAGCAACACATTCCCGTCGTCAAACCAAATGGCAACAAGATTTGAAATATATTTTTTCTGTATGAAAATTTGAAATAAATTTTGACAGAATGTAGATCCAAAATTTACAGGACTTTCCTAAGTTATTTAGTAATTTCTTGTGATGCTTAAAGAAGCTAGAGTTTGTTGACTGTGTAGATAAATCCCTTACACGTGATGTCGTTATGAGTGTAGTTTTTTGCGCGACCGATTTATTTCGAAAAAGAGAATGAAATATTAATAGAGAATAATTTGGGCACTAATTTAAAAGATGAGATTTCAACTATGAAAGTAAGACTTTGTAATGTGCGTGCGAATTACATGGCGCGGAGAGTTGGTTAGTGTATTTGTTTATCCCGCTACTTGCATAGTACAAACGACAACATGTATAAATCATCAACCCGATCTATAGCTAGGATACATATGCGTATTTTTTTAATCGGAAACCGGCGGATCGGAAAGAAATCAGTCTTGAGGACCAATGGGTGTTTAATCGGAAAGAAATCAGTCTTGAGGAACAAACATGCGGGCGCGCCCAGTCCCAAAGACAGCCCTGTACTGGGCTTCCAGAATCTCCTCGGGATTAACCACCCATTTAGCAAGAACCACGGGGACTATACGGACCATGGGTACCTTCCTTGTGTCCGCCGGTCATCCTCAGAGTGTTGTTTGGGGTGGGCTCCATCGGTGTCTTTCCGTTGTCTTCCCTACTCTCTGGTACGAAAGGTTTCCAGCAGTAGAACATCTCAAGTGGCAGCGTGTAGTTCAGCATGTACTTCTACTTGATGAACACCCTACCGTACTTGTCCGGGCCGTCAATCCATTAGAAGAAAAAAACAACACTCCTCCGACTACCATTATGCACGGATAAAATTAGCGATATGTAAAATGCAATGTACAATACGAAAAATCGATGTGTGTGCGATTTTCTTATGCGGATATCCGAGCATGTGTACTACGTCCAGGCGACGGTTGCTAGGTGTGTGGACTGAATGATATGCGTCAGGTTACTGTAGTCGCACTATCGGCGTAAAAACTCCGGTGGTATAGGCGCATCCTTCCTTAAACGATCTGGGTAGGTTTTTGCCTTCCTAGCAAGCCACTTCCGCTTCCGCGGCATTTCCCCATAGACTGACATCTCCAAGCCCGAAGCATTGTTCTCCTCTAGCTCTCTTTTCCCTCATTTCTCTCTATTGTGCGAAACTAGTTGGAGTAGAGTGTTTGTTGTGGCGGTGGAGTGTACTCCGCTTTTATAAGCAGCTAGGGTGTAGCGTTGAGGGGTACATAATGGCAAATGGCAGGGTGCGGTCAATTCGATCTGAAAAGGTGGCTTGACAAGTTGTGGTCATTCATATCTGAAAAGATGGGATGGCTGATGAGTGATGTCTAATCATTGAGAAAAGCTGATCTGGGTCATCATTTCGGTTTGAAAATGGGGCATGACAGGGCGAGGTCAATTCGATATGAAAAGATGACGTGGCAGGGTATGGTCATTCAGGTCTGAAAAGGTGGGATGACTGGTGAGTGATGTTCACTCACTGAGAAAAGCCAGTTCAGGTTGCCATTTCGGTTTGAAAATATGGCATAGCAAGGGTGTGGTCAATTCGGTCTGAAAAGGTGGCGTGACATGGTGTTGTCATTTCGGTTTGAAAAGATGGCGTGGTAGGGTGTGATCATTTTGGTCTGAAAATGTGCTATATAATTCGCACCTACATTACGAAGTCTTATCGTCGCAGTTGAAATCTCATCTTTTACATTTAATTCCATAGTTGTGCTCTATTTAATATTTCGTTCTCTTTTTTTAAAATAATCTTTAGGTGAACCCTACACTCGTTAACAACAGTGCAGGTGTAATTAACATATAAGGGATTTATCCATATAGTCAACAAACACCAGTTTCTTTAAGCACTACAAGATATTATCAAATAACTTAGGTAAATCCTAAAAATTTGAAGTTGTATTCTATCAAAATATAAATTTAAATTTATTTAAATTTTTCCCACCAAAAATATTTTTAGATCCTATCACCATTTAGTTTGGCGACAGGAACATGTCACCATTTCAAACAGTGATTTGGTTATCTGTCCCCATTCCAAATTTCTACAGAGATATTTAATACTATTTGGTTGGCAACAGGGGTATGTCGCCATTTGAAACAGTGACACAAGCCTGTTTTTGTAATTTTATTAAACAGACATTTATTTCTGTAATTTTATTTTAAAAAGGAATAAGTCCAGTTTACTCTCTCCAACTATTAGAAAAAGTCTGGTTTCCCCTCTGAACTACAAAACCGGTTATTTAACCTCCCAAACTTGTCAAATCCGGTCACAAAACCCCTTAGGCCGGTTTGGATGAGCGGTTTTGCTGATGTGGCAGTGATTGTCCAAGTCAGCATCCACATGGCATCCACATGAACATCTTCTTGCTGGTTCTTCTTCTCCCCATTTCCTCTCATCTCATCACCTCCCCTTTCTACCTCATCTCTCCCTTCTCCATGGAGCTCCTTGGCCGAAGACTCTGCCGCCCCGTTGGCTTGCTGCCGCTGCCTGCTCCTAGTGCCGCCACTAGGCCCGTCGCCGCTCTCCCGGAGCTCTTGTCCCGCGCCGCCCACTGCTCGGCCAGGCCGGTGGCCGCCTCCTCCTATCTCCGTCGCGACAAGGGAGCAGAGCCGGGTACGGCCATAGGCGGCGCCGTGAGCTCCAGCTCCGGTTGGAGCAAGGCCACTAGGAGGTAGAACCAGAGGAAGTAGAGAGGAAGCAAGAAAGAAGAAGCACTGGGAAGCTCCTGGCGGCGGCGTTGAAGGTCTCCCCGTAGGCCCGGCGCACAGCCACCTCGAGAAGCTCCTGGCGGCGGCGTTGAAGGTCTCCCCGTAGGCCTGAGACCTGATGCCGAAGACGGCGAAGCGAACGCGGGAGAGGAGGAGCGCCCCCACACGGAAGTCGCCGGCGGACTCCGCAAGCCAGCGCGCGAGGAAGACGGCAGCGGCCGGCGGCCCCCCGCCGTCGTGGGTAGGGAGGACGATAAGGACGAGTGGGATGGAGGGGAGGTCGTCCGGGTCGAAGACGGTAGCGTCAGTGGGGCGTGCGACGCCGGAGTCCGCGAGGCGGTGGGAGAGGCGTGCGGCGAGGGCCTTGGAGGTGCCGGTGGCGGAGGCGTAGAGGGTCGGGGTGGGGCGGGGGAATGGGAAGGGCTGAGGCGGAGGTGGAGGGACTTGTAGAGGAAGAAGAGGGAAGGGAGGCATCGCGGCGGGACAGCTTTGACTTCTGCCTCCGGGACGTCTACGCTGCCCTGCCTCGCCTCTACTTCACCTCCATGCCCACCGTCAGGCCAACTTCTTCCGGAGTGGGGAGGAAGAGGAAGGCGGGAGGAGGCGGGCTGGGGACGCCGACGCGGCGGCGGAGCGAAGCGAGTGGGCGATAATCTTGGAGCTGCGGAGCCAGGCGAGGGCGCCGGGGCGGAGGAAGCGATGGTGGTGCTGGGAGCGCTCGTCGGGGACCTACATGCCGCCGGGGAGCAGAGGCGGCGGTCCATGGATGGGAGATTTGGGCGCTGGTTTGGTGGCGCCATGGAGGAAGGAGCATTGGAGAGAAGAAGAAATGCAGTCGGCAGGAGCAACCTCGGGAGAGAAGGTGGAAAACAAATAAAGAAAATAAAGAAAGCAAACGAGAGAGTGACGTGGATGTCCACGTGGCAAAACCACTGCCACATCAGCAAAACCACCACTTGAAACCGGCCTGGGGGGTTAAATGACCGGATTTAACAAGTTTGGGGGGTTAAATAACCGGTTTTGTAGTTCAGGGGGGAAACCAGACTTTTCTGATAGTTGGAGGGAGTAAACTGGACTTATTCCTTTTAAAAATATACTATTTAAAAAATCGTGTTTTAAAGGGAGGCATGTCGTGTGAGCTGGAGAGGCGTGGGCTGTGGAGAGGACATGTATAAGGATGTGCTTTGGGTCGGGGTGTGGTTGGAATTTGAGGCCTAATGGGCCAGTGATAGAGCGATGTGATTCTTTTCAAAAGGAAAATCAACTAAATAGGCTTGGCCTGCCCATTTCAAAATTCAAAACAAAATGGAAATTTAAATATGTATATGCATTAGTTTCAAAAATATTTATGCATATACATAGATTCGAAAAATCAGGGTCAATATGTAGCACATTCTTGCAAGGAAGCTGTTAAGGCATGAAGACAAATTTGACGCCCCGTTTGGAACGGCTTCGGCTTCCGGCTTTCACCCGAAAAGCCGAAAGTCGTTCCAAACGGTCGCTTTTTAAGCGGCTTTCTCAAACAGCGTGCGGAAGCCGAAAGCGAGAAGTCGTCTGTGGGGAGCTTGGGCGGCTTTCCGTAGCCCTCATTCCCAATTTACCCCCAAATTTCAGGAGTATTTACCCGCCAAATGTCATCGAATAAAACCCCCGCTGCTACCACCCCCGCACCCCCGCACGCCCGCTCAGCTCAGCGCCTCGCCCCCTCCTCCCGTGCCGCCCTCGTCCTCCACCCCAACGTGCCGCTGCCCTCCCCCTCCTCCCCCGCCGCGCTCCCCCTCCCCCTCCCCCCGAGCCACCGCCGCCTTCTCCTCCGCCTAGATCTGGATCTGCCCAGGTCTAGACGCCTCCTCCTCCCGCGCCGACGAGGCCGCCGCGCCGCCTTCCTCTTCCCCCTCCCTCCACCCCCGACGCGTCGCTACCCTCCCCCTCCTCCTCCCCCTGAGCCACTGCCGCCTTCTCCTCTCCCGACGGCCAACTCCTTCGCCTCAACACCTCAACGCCTCCGGCCTCCTCCTCCCCGCTGCGCACCTCCTCCCCAGCCCGCACCTCCTCTGTGGCTCCCTCCGACCCCGAGTCACCCACCTCAAACCACCAGCGTCTTTCCCAATTTCCTTGCCCACAGATCTTCTCTTCCAAAATTGATTACTGATTCTCCTTCAGCACATCACGATGATCCCATTTCGCCCTCTTGGGCTCTAGATTTGTGTGGAATTATGTGCCTTCTTCTAAGAGAATGAAATATTTTGTGTGGAATTTTGTATCCACACACATTGATTTTCATGATTGTTTCTTGTGCAGAACCAATCCACTAGTACATACACAACAACAATTGCTCCCACTGAGATATCTTCAGTGTGTTCATTGTGTTGTCTGGATAATACACTAGTATTAGATAGGAGTAGAATCAGCAAAAGATGTTTCTTTCATCTTTTGTTGTGCATAGTGATGTTGGTGATTTAATCCTGCATAAGACATGATATTTCAGGCTTGAACATTCCATTACTTTCTAGTGGTGGGATAGCAAGCTTAGGGAATTTTGCATGTCAATTATTTCATTCGTGGGATCATGCCATCAGAACCTAATAGCACATAAGATATTCAGATATTTAGATATTCCTATCATTCATCTTTATTGTGTTTTACATTTATATTAATCAGACAATTTAGGATTGGATCTGCTGATGTTTGATTGTTGGATAGTCAACAATCGGCGATGGAGACGGCCGGAGCCGGATCCGAGTGGAGAAGAGGTGTAGGAAGCGGCGGCGGCAGATCTGGGCGGGAGGAGTTGCACGGAGCTCGGGGCAGCCGGATCCGGGCTATGCGGGCTCTGGAGGACGGTCGACTGGCGGTGCAGCCCGAGGGAGCGTCCGGGAGCTATGTCCAACGCCGTGGCTTGGAGACGAAGATGCTGCTGCTTCACGGCGTAGAAGGAGGCCACCCTGGGGAGTGGAGATTGCTCCTCCCGGGCCAACGGCAGCGGAGGATAAGCGAGCTGCTGCTAGAGGTTAGGGTTTGAACCTTGCTCTGATACCATGTTAATGAAAGTTATGTATTGCAATAGCCCATAGGGCAAATATATAGAGTACAAAAGGATACACACAAGACTAAACCCTAACAATAGGAAATACCACTAATACCCTTAACACTTTTATGTCTGCTGATGAAGTCTTGCAATGTTGTGTCATTATTTTTATGACAAAAGTCTTGCAATGCTATGTTATTGTTTTGATGTAGACGTGTATTATAACATTTAGTGGAAGGAAAACAGAATCAATTGGGAAAGCAATCAAACTGTGTGCTTTGAGATGTATCTAATACCTGCAGCATGCACTACACCACAGATTTTCCTCGACCGTCAGGTTCCCATGAACGATATCATCTTGTGGCACAAAACCAATGATCTTCTTACATGACTGCATCGATCCAGATTTTCCATTTATAAGGACTAGCCCGTCCTTCTTATATCCTGATGTTTTACCTAACACAGCATTGAGAAAAGTGGTCTTTCCTGGCTTCCTGCTCCAGAAGGACCCATGATAGCCGTTATCCTACCTGGTGAAAGTTTTCTAGTAACACATTGCAAAAGCTTCATTTTTCCAATGGATAGCGTTAGACCTTTGAAAGCCACTTCAAGCATGGGCCTTCGTGGTCTATTTTCAGTAGCTAGAGACACTATTCCAGGTAATGTTAATTTATCTTTGTCTAGCTGCAGAGCTCTCTCCTTATCAATCTGACTATATGCACGCCTGAACCTTTCAGTGCGAACATGCGTTAGCGTTTTGCGATTTTTGGATCTACTACCATTACATGATATAGCTAATTGTTCAGGTGTACTGAAAGCCTCAGACATTTCTACCTCATGCCTTAGTACAAGTTCTTTTGCTAATTTCCATCTTTCACGTGCTGTTGCTGATTCTTGTGCAATTCTTGCAGCCTTTTTACGAGATCTCGACGACATTTTAGCTCGAATTGCAATGAACAGACTAGAGCAGTTGTACACCAGTAGCAAAACAATGCTCAAGGCAACCTGCAAAAACAAGATCAAAAGTAAAAAAATTCTAACAGTGTGAAGAACAGGGTTGGTTCTAACTTCTAAGTAAGTAAATATTGATAATTTAGATGTGTCCTTTGTGTTATATGACATTTGATGAAAACTCACTGGTGAAAGAAAATAGGTTACTTGCATATAAGCATGTTTTGCAGAAATCTGCAAATCATATAATACTATATATGCAAGCATTATATTGAAACAGAAGTAATGGATCCTATTTACACAAAAGGAAACAAGACTTACGTTGGTGATGCATTAGGCATTAATTATAAAATCTAACAAGACAACAATTTGATGGATCAAAAATAGTATGAGAAGAAAATATTTCTCAGTAAAAGATTTTTCTTAGGACTTTATATACGTTTTAGCAAAAAAATGTCAGCTCAAATAAGGGTCGTGGGAGATTTTGTTTCGCCGTGGGGGATGCACGTATCCCTTTTTCAGGTCCCACATGGAAATGAGAGACAGAGAATAACTAGAAGAATTAGAAGAATGGAAAAATGCACTACTTACAATTAATATGCCACCAAATAAAGTGATATCTTGTTTTTTTGAATTAGCCTTGCATGTGCTTTTCCAATGACACACTGCAAATTTATATGGCATTACTCAAGATCCATCAACACAGATTCAAAAGAGTAGATAGTAGCAATTGTAAATTTGTGTAGTTTGTCACACAAAGTATTGCAACTCATTCCCTACAGAGAACTTTGATAGAATCAAGTGCTCTAGAGTATCTAAAATTAAATAAAAAAGGCACGTTAAACCATGAAACTGGTGCAATTTTATATTTGTCAGCCACTGCAAACCAGTGATTAGGATTTCAAGCAGTTGTTCAACTCCGGTGGAAACATTGAAGTGTTAGAATCATATATGAAGCTTGATAGAACATATAAATGTGAACAAAAGGCACCAATTATTAGATAGGTAGTAGATTTATATCATGCTTCCCAATGAAGATAAGTCAGAAAACAAGAGATGCATGCTATTTTCAGCAGTGGAACCTTTGCGGCAATTGTACCTGCAGGATACAAAGTTATGAATGATCATTAGCAACAGAACAACATATCACAACATTGTAGATGATAGCGTATAAGGAAGAAAGAGTAGCGACAGTACCCTTGCTACAATTAAATTTCTGGGTTGTGGTTGGACAGTGGTGCCCTGGAGGGCAGAAGACATCATTAGTAGTGATCACGTCAGCCCAAGAATCTGCACTGCCACATGTAAGGTTCGATCCTGGAGTTATTTGGTAAAAATACCTGGCATATTTTCAAAAACAAAGAAACAGTCATGTGCTATGCAATTTTTATGAAGAGTATTAAATGGCAGAATAAAGCATTGCCAATGTAAAGTCCTCTTACGGATCACAAAGGCCAGTAGTTTCATTCAATGTCCCAAGAGGACAATAAGCACCCAAAGGACAAGCTGAAAGAAATTAAGAACGAATTTAGAGCAGATAAGCAGAAACAACTGTGAATACCAACAAGAAAACAAGAAGAGTAATCAACTATACAAGGATGCATGATCTTGAGAAAAGTAACTAGTTCAGAAAACCTTTCTGTCTATACTGTAACCCAAAAGGTTTTCCTAATTTGCTTGCTTTGGTGCCAAAGACCAATGACTAGTTAACCGACTCCTGGTCGACATGAGGAAGACAACTATTCTTCTGCTAAGGTGCATGAGAAGAGCGAGTCTCTGTAACACTAGTCAAACAAAGCAGGAGGTAATGGCGAACATATTAACTTAATGCATCAAAAGAATTCAAAGGACTCTTCGAACATTTATCATTAAAATTTTCTTAGCAATATTCTAACAAATATGGTAACAAATTCATATCATAACTTTATTAATAATCAACAGAGTTTATTACAAAAGAGGCTTACAAGCCAACAATAAAGAACACAGCGGAAGACGAAGAAGACGTAGTAGAGTCCAACAATCTGCCACAGGCAATCGATTGAGGTAGCGGCCTAGTCGTCGAGATTCACACCGGTAGCAAAGTTCTTCTCCTCTGAAATTTATTTGTATAAAGCAAGTATGAGCACTACTACCGTGCTCGCAAGTTACACCCATCAAATAACAGAATGACATGCATACATGGATGTAACAAAGGATGGATTATTGGTTGATTTGCATAAAGCAGCATTTTCTTTAAATACTTGTACTAAGTTCCAAAACAGTTATTCTATAACTAAAATTCATTTTATAAATTCTCAATTTTATAGTCAGATAACATTCACATATGAATGGCGAAGGATACCCTCCTATCACAAGGCTTCTTGCCCAAATTTCCCAATTAGATAGAAATCCAAAAACATTTGATAAAGCCTTTTGGAATCAAAACCAAAGTCTAACTTTGAGTGACTTTGCTAGCATGTCTATGACCATGGACACGGCTATTTGAATAGTTTTTCACTCTGCAGAGGTTGTACAACTTTACCCACAAGACACGACTTCTCTAGTTTGTTCGGCATCCGTCGATACCACCGCTCACTACCTTAGGTAAGCAGTCTAGAGCACGTGACAAGGCCTTTACAAAGTTCTACCTTAAAACCTTCATGCCCGCTAAGGTTTCGTTTCCATTAGACTAACCGTCCTCCGGGAGCCCCCTCTTGCGCTAGGTGGGACTACTGTCTAATCGACACCCACACAAACAACATGGCACAAATAACAATAAGGTATCACAAATTATTAAGCCAGGTCCCCTCCCCATACTCAGGACATGTGGTTGCACGGTGAGGCATAGCCCATTATAGGCATAGCAAAGGAACGCTCAAAGGCCGGTCCTCAATTGACTTGGGTGTCTTTCAAAACAAACCCTAGGTCTTAATCTTAACCAGAATTAAGCATGTGCATAAACATGCACTCACCAATCATCCATTTCGTCCAAGTCCAAACCCATTTTTATTTTATTTTCCAAGTAAAAGCATTTTATAAACCTTCTATGGTAAAATAATACCATAGATCCAATTTAAATCAAATTTGAAAGATTTGGCTAAAAACTTCCCAAATACAAGATTTGATCTAAGCATTGGCTAAGCATATGATTAATTTTAGTATCATTTTGTCTAATGGTGACAAGGTATTCACGTTCAACATTCAAATTGGCCATACAAGAAAAATTGGAATAACTAGGCAGTTAAAACAGGGAATTAAAATAATTGTATAAACATATGCATGCATTAAGTAATTTAAAAACTAAAATTAACTTTAAAGTAATGGGATCAATATGATCAAGAGTATAACTTGCCTTGCTTGATGAGGTGATGTTGTTTTCCTTAACAGGTCACCTAGTACTGAGGCGATGTTGTTTTCCTTAACAGGTCACCTAGTACTCACAAGTACTTTCTCCAGGTAGTCCAAGTGTACAATCACGATGATCATATAGTCAAAATCAATCCTCTTATAAGCTCTTCAACTGGCGTCGAAATCTGATTCTCCGAAGTCGCCGAAATCTAATCGCGAAATAAGCCAAATTCAAATAAAATTCAAATAACAAATCAAATGAACTCCAAATTAAATAATTTTGGTTTAGTTGGCTAGATCTCAATTTTATATGAATTAATAAATTTGAATGGACTCAATCGGAGTTCGGATGCAAAAGATATGGGCTTTGGAAGTTTGAAATTACATGAAATGATAGAATTAGGGTTTTTCAAGAATTGTTGGAATTATTTTTCTAAAGAAAACCCAAATTACTGCGTACTGATGACGTCAGCGCCCGGGATTTTGAATTTTCGGTTGATTTATTTTTAATCGAAAAACCCGGAGTCTATGACAGGTGGGGCCCGCGGTCAATGGACCAAGTCCATTCCCGGTCAACTGCCCACGGTGGGCTTGGTTCTTAGCTACAGTGCACGGGGTGAGCGCACTGGCTCAGCGGTTGAGGTGGCACCACGGGGCTGCCACGAGGGCAATTTTGCCGAGGTGGCGCCATGGTGGCGTGATGTGGCAGTGCAACGTTGGCACGGCTCGATGGTGGCTCGTCGAGCTTGCTGGCGCTACGCGCCACGGCGAGCTCCGCCAAGGGGCTCAACGAGAGAGAGAGCGCGGGGGTCACAGTGCTTACCACTGCGGCGCTTCGGCACGGGGAAATCGCCGGCGGCGAGGAGCTTGGCGGCGGCAGGGAGGTATGGCAGTGCTTCGGCGAAGCGGAGGCGAGCACTAGGTAGGCGGTGATGTGGCGAAGCCGTTGGTGGTGGTGGCGAGGACACGACGGCGGTGTCGGCGCCGGAATTGAAGAAGGAAGCGCTCGCGGCCGGGAGATTTCCAAAGCAAAATCCGACCGATTTAAGAGAGGAGAGGAGGTGTGGGTGACGACGTTGAGATGAGCGGAGAGAGGCACACTCGGGCGTCTTTTTATAGGGGTGGAGGGGCACGGGAGAGGGAGATCAGGCGCGGGGAAGGTGGCGGCAATGGCGCGGTCCTGGCGGTCCAGCACGAGATGGAGGGGGGCAACGGTTGGAAGGAGAGGTGGCGTGATGCGCGGAAGTCAATGCGCGTGTCCGCGTGAGGAGAGGGGCGAGAATCGTGGCGTTGATGGAGGTCTGTGCGCGCGGCAATGGCGGCGGGGTGAGGTGGCTACGTGGAGAAGACGCGGGGAGGAAGAAGGGTCACGGGCCGTCGGATCTTCATCCGATGGTGCGGAGGAGGTGGATGGCGTGGGGGCTTGGTGGCCGTCCGATTTAAATCGGACGGTGGAGAGTGAGATAAGGAGAGGGGAGCGGTGCGGGCTTGGCGCCGGATGGGCTGAAATGGAGAGGGAGTGGGCCGCAGGAGGAGATTTGGCCCAAGGCTATTTAAGAACTTCTAATTGATTTAACAATTGATTTTATTCAGATAACTAGAAAGGGCTTTAGAAAATAGCAAATAAAATCCAAAAATTCTAGAAAAAATCACAGAAATTCCTAGAGTTATTTTGGACTTAAATAAAATAGTTTCAACTTATAATTGGTAATATTTTTTGTAAATAAATTATTTTGGCTTTAAAATATTTAGGAAAAAGCTTGTAAAATTCCAGAAAATTCTAGAAATTAATTAAAATTTTATTTTCAGTTTAAATCAAATAAAACTTCAAGAACTTCAAATAAATTTCACTTTTGATTTTTTTAAAAAAAAACTTCAAAAATTCAAATAAAGCAGTAGAACTGTTTTCAAATTTCAGAAAATCCAACAAAATAATAACTTTATTTATTTTTATTTTGGTGACAGAACTTTGGGATGTTACAACAATCTCATGGGAAAAATCGTGGTTTGGCTTCGTGTCTCCATGGGTAACGATCTGTAACCTTTATAATTGCCCTTGGATAATCGCCTTTCATTTTGTAGATCGTTTTGTCATTGGGAAAGGTAGATGAACTTTTTGTCCAGATTCGTCAAGATTAGGCGGAGCGTTGCGAGGGTTATTTGGGGTAGTTAGACTTAGAATTAGAATTCGGTATAGTTAGATAAAAGTTAGAAAATTTTGTCAGCTTTCTATAGACTACTGGATCGGGAATTTTGGTCGGGTAGATTTTACGTTACGAATTTTGTAAGCTGTCTGCGTGATCAGTTTGTCGGGTTCTAGCAACGTGCATAAACCTCTAGATTAAAAATAGAAGATGCGTTATTTTGGAGTTTCGATCTGCATGAAAAAGGTAGATAACGTCTTAAGGATTCCATATAATATAATATCATGATTTTTGGAGTTGTAGATCATAAGTTATGATTTTAGGAAATTAGCTGCTCTGTTTTGGACAAAACAATTTTCGGGAGGAAAACAGGGTTGTAAATGCGAGGATCTCAAAAAGAGGATATTGAAGAAAATGTTGCTGTTTGGAGGAGGTTGTTTTGGGTTGCGATTAGGAGCGGTGTTATTTATTTCTTTTGTAATGTTGTATTGCTCTTGGATTGTTTTTTAGTGTGTTTTATGAATGTTCAGGTGGTGGTGTGAATCAGGGGGCAGGGTCCTCTAATCGTCATCTTTCGTCGCACGGTTGAGGCAAGTGCAAGTAGTCGGTAACAAATACGAAAAAATATTTTTGACTTGTTAATGTCTTACACATATGAATGTTTATTCATGTTTTATTGTTGGATATGCTATGAGCTTATGTTGATTAAGTAAAGACATAAAGATTAATGGTTGACATCAATCATTTGCATCATTTCATTGATTCTTGAGACTTGGTCTACGTGGTTGCCAAGTGATGATAATTTTTTAGGTCCCCGTCATGTTTTTAGACGGACATGAGGTCTCCACACTCGTGAAGTGTGGGCTTGAGATCCTTGTGCTAGAAGGCACAAGCTTGAGTATACATCGACAAATGCATACTCCGCATTACCGGTAATTGCAAGTAGAGAAGAGATGTGCATTTGTGGCATTTGCATCGCATGAAAGTAATAGATGAAGAATTATGAAACCAATGGGAATGGTTGTTTGTGAGCAATGTTTATGTTCAAAATTTGTTCATAAGTTTTTGTTTATTGTATTGGTTGTACTTTGCTAAGTCGAGGACTCATACTTGCTGCTTATATTTTTTTAGGTACTACCTGAGAAAGCAGTATGCATGGAATGGGATATAAATTTTGGTGCACTTTACCTTGATTTACATCATGACTAATAATTCGACACTTCTAATTTTAATTGGAGAACCCTTACTAGTGAATTGGTTTTACGATTGTGTTCATCTTTTGTGGTGAAATGGTTTCCTTTGTAATAAAGATAGTCGGTTCTTTCATGTGGACTTTTATGATTATGTTTTAAATTTTCACTACATGGTTATCATGCTCATACATGTTAGGTTGCTTTGAATTCCTTCAATAGTCATTGTTTCAAGTGAAACTCTGTCGAAATTTAGAGAAAAAATTATAGTTTAGTGAGAAACATTTACTTCATTATAATGAAATAACTTTTAGGACTTGATGGACATTGTTTAATCCTAGATGATTGATTAGGCCTTGTTTATTCATTCCATAGAGTTTATTCATTTGGTTATGCATAAATTATGGATTTTTATCTTGCTATGCTTATGGTTTAATTATTTATGTTTGTCCAATCTTTATTCATATATTATTGTGAACAGTGGATGGTTTTATTAATGAGTTGTTTATTGTAATTTTATTGAAAGTTGATGTAAATTAAATTGTTATGGTAGTTTAGTGGCATTCAAGCCCATTGTTAGGATGGGGTGTTACATACTCCTAGATTTAAGAGGGGGAGGCGGCGTGGGCAAGGGAGGCAGCACGGGTCGGGCAAGGCGACGGGGGTAGGGGGAGGCAGCGTGAGTCAGAGAGAGGGAGGCGGAGGGGTGAAGGCATGAAGAGGAAGAGTGAGGAGGAAGGAGAAGAGTAAGATGAACATTTTGACAAGTTTTCGGTTGTTAAAGGCAACCAGATCTAACGAGATTAACGGGAGTAGCAAAAAAAGATGGAAGTTGAGATCCGATGACAATAACGGAAGACGCAGTTTCGCGATGACATTTTATAGATCTGATCAATTTTCAGTAGTGAATAAAGAGTTAATATAAAAAAATAGGTTAAAATATGGTACTAGCAATATCGGTCCGAATCCGTCTCAATTGAACCTCTACTGTACCATGCGCGTTTGCCAGGCACGGTAAACTGCCCGTGCTTCGATCGGCTAGTCCCGCCCCTTGGCGCGAACGCCCGCCGGCCCAAATTATCATGACCAGGGTGCAGAGCGGCGGGAGGAAGCAGAGTAGCGGCAAGAAGATGGGGACTCGCAGGTGCATTGGGCCGAGGGTAGCAACTGGGCCGAATGGGCTGATGTAATTCGAATCAGTGAGCTGCGTAACGGCCCCGCGCTGATCGGTGGACCCGCGAGGGTGTTCGTGAGTTGTATCAGCGAGCATATAAGCTGATGGGCGAGACCGCGAGAGAGAGTAGGGTTGGGTGAACCGAATTGAACCTTTATAAGCTGCCCAATTTCTTGCTGCTACCTTCCTCCGACGGAAAATTACGTAACAAGTGTTACGTAGCACCTAGAGATTTAGTTAAAGACTTCAAGTATATCCTGATCCGGTGCCACGTAACACCGGTATCATAAAAATTTCCCCCGACTCCTTTCCCGTTTCCCAAGTTGCTGCTACCCGATCGATTCGGGTGGTAACACAAATGCGGTGCGGTGATGCATCCATCAAGTAACGGCCGAGTCCAAATCCTTGAACGCGCCACAAACCCGAAACTCACCCACGTATGAGAATTTCTGAAGAATCCCAGTTGTCTCTAAAAAAACGGATAATAGGTGCTTCAAATAAATGTTCAGTTGTCACTAAAAAAATTCAAAAGAATGTAATACCACCCGTTTTCTATGTAATCATGTAAAGAAACATTTGTGAATTGATAAATTCTAACCTCAAATATATAGTAGTATTTGGAAACCAAGCAGGCCCCAGCGAAAGGTCAAAAACCAAAGGCTTCATCGTATTCATATCTTGTCTCCTGGAGGGACGCCATGGCTTGCCTTGTCTCAGAAGACATATAGGACATTTAATTTGATGACAAGTGTGTTCTCGAAAAAATAATTTGATGATAAGCCCAACGTTTCTTTCAAAAAAAATAATTAAATAGAACGAGCAGATTAAACAAGCCATTTTTGTCACACATTTGTTCATAATTTGACCACTTTGTGGTGATACTAATCCAGATCCCTGGATACAAATTTGTCCAACGAAGAGGCGGCAGCCGCTGCAGCTTCGGCTGAGAGATTCCGCGACAGCTCATGTTCGTCTAAATCTAATGGAAGCGGTTATTTGTATTTGTTAAGTTTTGCAAATTGCTCTCACCAACTACATGGCATGTGTTGCCTATGGAAGAAGAGGGCTGCTGACACTTTCAATATTGTACTAGTCTGCTAGCACAACACAATGATGGACAGATCATTTCGACCACTGGCTGTTCTGAATAACCGATTTGTTTTCAGTTAGTGTGATAAATAAGTGATCAACTCGTACTTAGCGAATAAAAAACATTTTCAGTAAAATTACGGCTATCTACAAAGAATTGCATATCATGTCTGTTACAACTTATCTGGTTAGGGAATGGTCAAGTACTCAAGTTGATGTATATCAATTTTGCCGGTTTTGGAGGCGGAACCGCTCAAAGACAAGCACGATTCACCTTCAAAGACATTATGACAATGAGGCTGCATAGCAGTTTTGACATTTTGTACAAATAAGACAAGATCAGCAAAGAGAGTAGCAGCAATGCCGAAAGTTCCAGGATCAAAGGGGAAAGTCAACAAAGAAGACTAAAACATAAGGGGAAAAGTCCTTCAAACCAAAGGTGAAAAGATGGATCACAGAGCTACTTTGACTTCCCTGGCTGGTTACTAGCAGTCATAATCGTTGCCCTGTTGCAACTTTCAACAATAGCTAGGTCAGAGCATTGTGCCAGTTTTTTTTTCTTGAAGGGGTACTGTGTCAGTAGGGGTTTAATTCAAACATAGCTGCATCAAGTAGGTAGGTTGCCAGAAATTACAGGATAGAACTGGTTGTAAAAACTGTTTGCTGCAATGAGAACCTGATTGGTTCTGTTGTGTATTTGTATAGAATCGATTTACAGATTACAAGTTTGAACATAGCTGTTCTGTTTTGATTAAGAGGAGAAGCAGAGTCTGTATCGGGTCCTACATGATCGACAATGATGTGCTACAGTACTCCCGACAACAATATATTCAGTAACTGAATCGTAAGGAACTTGGTCTCTGAACATGCTGCGGCTTCATAACTCTATCTCAAGTCTTACGTTGAGAATACAAACTGGATTATATCTCGAACAGAGAGAACACAATCAGAATAGTATTTCTAACATCCTCTCTCAATCTGGACTGGGTGCAGCCATGTTCAGATTGCTTCTGATCCTACCAAACAACTGAAATGGAAGTGCTTTTGTCAGAATATCAGCAAGCTGATCTTTGGAGGAAATGAACTTAATATCAAGAGCATTGCGAGATACTTGTTCCCAAACAAAATGATAATCAATCTCAATATGCTTGGTTCGATCATGAAACACGGGATTAGCAATGAGATAGGTTGCGCCAAGATTGTCACTGTCACACCACAAACTTGACACTTTGGGCAAGAAAATGCCAAGCTTCCCAAGTAAAGCTTGAATCCACAGAAGTTCAACAGTAGTATTAGCGACCGATTTGTATGCTGCCTCGGTGATGGAACGATAAACAGTAGACTATTTCTTTGAACTCCAAGAGACAAGATTGGAGCCAGGAAATATGGCATATCCCCAGTGCTTCGTCTATCATCGGGGCACCTGGCCCAATCTGCATCAGAGAAACCACTCAACAGAGATGAAGCAGATCGCCTAAGAACCAAGCCAAGATGAGCAGTATCCTTGAGATAGCGTAGAATTCGTTTAACAGCTGTCCAATGAATATATGTCGTTGTTTGAATAAATTGACAGACCTTATTGACACTACATGAAATGTCAGGCCTTGTCAATGTTAAATATTGCAAAGCACCAACTGTACTTCGATATTGAGTTGCAACAGCTTGGGCAATACTGTGCCATGATGTTTAGACAACTTATCTGTCGTATTCATAGGGGTAGAAACTGACTTGGCTTGAACCATGTTAGTCTTATGCAGCAAGTCCATGATATACTTATGTTGAGATAAGATAATACCATCCCCAAACTGAGCAACTTCAATGCCAAGGAAATAACTAAGACTGCCAAGATCCTTCACAGCAAAATCAGCATGAAGCTGGTGAACTAAGTAATCAGTAGCCTCATCTGAAGAGCTAATGATAATAATATCATCAACGTAGATGAGCATGTACATACGAATACCTCCTTGATTGAAGATAAACAGGGAGACATCGGCCTTTGAGGGAAGAAAGCCAAGTTCTTGCAACTTTATACTTGATATGAATAATGTGTTCATCTATTCAAGAGGCCCAATGGGCAATATATATAGGGAGTACAAAGGGGGTTGCCATATACAGATAAGGAAACCATAAACCATATACAAGAGTCCTATTCTAACACCCCCCCTCAAACTCATGGTGGATCACACACACTGAGTTTGGAGAGAAAATACAAATGTTGTGCCCTAGTCCGTGGCCGTGAAGAAGTCGACAACTCAGTAACTCGATGGCACAAACGTAAAGCAAGTACTCCCTCCTGCACTTTGTGGCGAGTGTATGAAGCATCCACACCAATGTGCTTGGTGAGCTCATGCTTCACTGGGTCCGTGCAATCTTGATAGCTTTGTCTTGTCGGACAAAAGAGTCGTGGGTCCCATTACAGACACTCCAATATCTGCAAGTAACCACCTCAACCAAGTAACCTCTGCTGTCACTGCGGCCATAGCTCTCAACTCAGCCTCTGCACTCGAACGGGAAACTGCAGTCTGCTTCTTAGTCTTCCAGGCAATCAGGGAGGAGCCAAGAAAAACACGATGGCGAAAGAGAACGGCGATCGGAAGGATCACTAGCCCAGGTCGCATCGGAGTATGCCTGAAGCTGTAGTGAGGTGGAGCTAGGAAAAAACAAACGACGAGAGATGGTCACGCGCAAGTAGCGAAGAACACGAAGAAGGTGACTGTAGTGAAGATGAGTAGGACGAGCCATGAACTGACTCAAGATATGAACAGCATAAGCAATATCAGGACGAGTGCTCACAAGGTACACCAAACTTCCAACAAGATGACGATATCGAGTAGGATCCTCTAGAGGATCGCCATCAGTGATCTGGCCGGAGGATAGCTCCATGGGAGTCTCGGTGGTGCAGTGTCGGTCAGACAGGACGGTCAAGAAGATCCTGAACATACTTCTGCTGGGAGAGGTAGTAGCCCTCAGGCATGGAAGAGACCTCAATCCCAAGGAAATATGTAAGAGAACCAAGATCAGTCATCAAAAATTTCTCACTGAGGTGCTTCTTCACATATGTGATGAAGGAGGAATCATCACCAGTAATGAGCATGTCATCAACATACAGAAGAAGTAGTGTCAGGCCAGAGATGAGGTATGGACAAAAGAGCGAGATCGTGGGAACCGCGGTGGAAACCGGCGGCGATAATCACGAGGTAAAGCAGCAAAACCGGCACGAGGAGCTGTTTGAGGCCATAAAGAGCACGACGAAGGCAGCGGACATGCCCATCGAGAAGAATACCGGTGGTGGTGCATGTAAACCTCCTCATGCAAAACACCATTAAGAAAGGCATTCTTAACATCAAGGTGAGAGATAGACCACCGTGACGAAGCAACCGCAACAAGAGTGCGAGCGGTGGTCATATGGGCAACGAGGGCAAAAGTCTCGTCGTAGTCACGGCCGTACTCTGCTGAAAACCGCGAGCCACAAGGCGAGCCTTGTAGCGCTCGATAGTACCATCGGGCCGAGTCTTAATCTTGTACACCCACTTGCGTGATCGGACGAGCATGCACAGTGTCGGTACAATATCCCAAGTCTCCGTCGTCGAAGAGCATCAAGCTCCTCGCCATAGCGGCCGCCACTCGAATGAGGAGCGACCTCACGATAAACGAGGCTCGATGTGAGAGAGCATGAGCTATCGGAGCAAATCCAAGGCGATTAGGAGGTCGAAGGATGTCCGGTCACGAAGGGCGTAACGAGGAGCATCATCGGGAGGATCGGATGTGGGTGTCGGCAATATACCGGGAGAGAGGCGGTAAAGGACAAGGATGTGCAGGTAGTGAATACCGAGAAACGAGGCGTGGTGGTGTAGGAACAAGAGGCGGTCTTTGCGGGAGACAGCCGGAGGCGGAGGTGCGAAGGAACCACGGGGGCGGACCGGGGAAGAAGCGTGATAGTGGAGAAATGGGTGAAGAGTCGAAAGAGACAACCACGAAATCGACTCAACGGTGGAAACGGGAGGAGCCGAATCTCGATAGAAGAAAGGTCGAGATTCGTCAAAGACAACGTCTCGTGAAACCACGATTAAATCGGCGAAGGATCGGCGATAACCCTTATGCTCAGAACTTAACCAAGAAACACACACTCAACCGACTGGGGTGACCGTTTAGTGCGCTCACGAGGCCGCAAACAGAACAAAACAAGTACAACCAAAAACACGAAGGTGAGTGTATTGGGGGGCTCGAGTAGAGGCGCTCGATAGGATGACACCCTTAAGAGCGGTGGAAGGCGCATATTGATGAGATATGCGGTAGTAAAACAACCTCGACCAGGCGTGGTGGAACGTGAGAGGCAAGGAGAAGAGTGCGGGCAGTCTCAATCAGATGACGATGTTTGCGCTCAGCAACCCCATTCTGAGCATGGGCACGGGACAAGAAGGCGATAAAGAGTGCCTGCTCGAAAGAAAGCGTCTAAAAGCGGCGAGCGATACTGTGGCGAATCACGGAAAAAGTACGGATGGGAGAGTCAAACTGAGTACGAACCATCGTTGCAAAGCTACGATAGATCGCAAGAAACTGACCACGATTAGACATAGGGAAAATCCATGTAAAACAGGAATAATCATCAATAAAGATCACATAAAGTTTATGCCCTTTAGAGATAATAGCGCGAGTCCCCATACATCCGAATGAACTAAGTCAAAAGGGCGAGAAGATAAGGACTCACTAGAATGATAAGGAAGGCAGAGTCGCTGCCCACTTACAACCACGACAAAACATGGTCGTGTCAACGATAACACGTCCAAGAACACCCTTACGAACTAATGAAGAAAGACGGACCCACACAAGTGACCTAACGGTGATGCCAGCTGCGCAAAGACTCCAGGTGGTGGCGGCGGTGGTGGTGGAAGGAGTCGTAGAGGTGACAGAGCAATCGAAGTGGACGGAAGGTGGAGGCGATCAAGGATGTAGAGACCACGGCGATCCCTCGGCGCGGCCGGTCCCAATCACCGCCCATGTCTGCCGGTCTGAACAAAAGCAGAGTGAGAGTCAAAACCAACTCTACAACCGAGATCGGTGGTGACCCACCGAGAGAAGGCGCATGGTAAGTCGGGAACATGGGAAACAATTTGGAGCAGAAAAGTCGATGGACAAAGAGTGCCACGACGGTGACAGGACAAAGGAGTACCGTCGGTATGCGAGCAGAGATAGGAAAAACAGGAGGTCCAAGCGACGTGAGAGATGTGTCGTCCGGTGTCATGTGGAAAGAGGCACGAGTCCGGCACCCAAGAAGTACCGGAGGAGGCGTCTGAGCTAGGTAGCGAGAACTCTTTGAGCCGTGAGAGAGCTGGCTGAAGTAGAGCTGCAAGCTGCCGAGCGAGTCACCTCGCCGAGAAGGTCTGGCGTCTTTGGTGCATCCTCCCGTCGAGGAAGGGCCTCCTCGCCCCTTTGATCGTCCACGCGCCTTGTTACGCTTTGCACACCGCACAACGCCGTAGTCGTGCGAAGTTCTTGCAATAATTGCACCGAACCCGATTGGTGCAAGCGAGGAGCGAAGAGACAAGCGAGAAGAGCACGTAGTCGAAGCGGCCGGCGGTGTAGTCGAAGAAGAAGGGATAGCAAATGCGATCGGAACAAGCGTGCCGCTAACCCGCGCGGCTCCTCGGCCGGCGTCGAAAGAGCCTCGATAGCGCCGGTGCGTGGTGGCGGCTCGAATCGAGCCACAGCGATCTCAAACTCGGGCGCGAGCGGCGAGCGAAGTCATAAAGACGGCGATCACGATCCACCTTCGCGCTTTATGACACTCGACAGAGCGGAAGCGAGCTCGTCCGGTGGCGCCAGACCGCTAGGACTCGGAAGAAGTCGTCGACGGAGGAGTCGTCTGGCGGTGTCTCCAACTCACGCTGGAGTGAGAAGAACTGAGCATCGCTGCTCTGCTGGTATCGCTCGCGCAAGTACTCCCAGATCTGACGAGTGGCACGCAGACCAACGATGTCTGGCTGGATGGAGTCGTCGACACTAACCACCAGGATGGCTCGAACGCGGGCCTCGTCAGCACACCAGCGCTCAAAAGCGTCTATGGCATACTGAAAGGCCTCATCAGCAGCGGCGGCGGCAACTTCTGCCTCCTGCTTGGAGGCCTCATCTCCTGTAGAAGGTGCAAAAGTAGGCTGTCTGGGAGAAGGCTGAACCGGCGACGGCGGACAAGGTCGAGTACCAGTAACATGTCCCCAGAGGCGGAGACCATCGAGCGTGATCTCCATGAGTGAAGACCACAACCTGTAATTCGTTCCATGAAGCTTGGTCCCCGAGAATGGGATCGCAGCTGATGGAACGGAAGCCATCGGTAGGCGGCGCTGGACGGCGCGGCGACCAAGGCAACGAAGGCTAACAGGCGGCGCTGGACGGCGCGGCGGTTAGATCAACGTACTGTTTTTTTTTTGTTTTTTTAAGACTAAACCAAAACTGGGCCGGTCAAGCGGGCCGGTCGCACTGAGCCAAGACGCACGGGGGAACTAGGGTTCCCCCGCAAGAAAGCGGCGTGGCGGCGGCGGCGGCCCGAGAGCGGGCGCGGCGCGGCGCCCGAGCGCGCGCGGCGCGCCCGAGAGGATCGGTGGCGCGGCGGCGAGCAAGCCCCGCGCGATGGCGTCGGCTCGGTGGAAACAGAGCAAGAGAGCGGCGCCGGAGAGAGCGGCGGCGGCGAGCAAGCCCCCGATGGCGTCGGCTCGAGCGGTGGCGCGCGGCGAGAGACCGGCGTCGGCAGCGCCCCGTGCAAGCCCGACTCCAGTCGGCGGTGTCGTCCTCGGCGATGCGTCGGCTCCAAGCACGGCGTCGTCCTCGGTGGGCGGCGGGCGTCGCGGCGCCGTCAAGCAAACTCGATCGGCGGCGTCGTCCTTGGCGATGCGTCGGCTCCAAGCACGGCGTCGTCCTCGGTGGTAGTGCGGCTTCAAGCGGCAACGGCAAGGTGCGGTGACTCGCGGCCGGACGGCGTCGGAAACGACGGTGGCGACGGGAGGCTAGACAACTCGCGGCCGGACGGCGAGGCTTGGCGGTGCTCGACGTCGGATGACCAGGAACACGTGGTGGTGGTCAGATGGCAGCGGAAGGAGAGCTAGGTTAGCCCTAGCTCTGATACCATGATATGAATAATGTGTTCATCTATTCAAGAGGCCCAATGGGCAATATATATAGGGAGTACAAAGGGGGTTGCCATATACAGATAAGGAAACCATAAACCATATACAAGAGTCCTATTCTAACAATACTGAGTCGAGAAAACCAAGCTCGTGGCGCTTGCTTTAAGACATATAGAGACTTATCAAGCTTGCACAAATATTGAGGATACTGCAAATCCTCATATCCAGGTGGTTGCTTCATGTATACATCTTCCTGAAGAATACCATGCAAAAATGCGTTTTGGATATCAATTTGACGAATGGACCAGCCATGAGAGACAGCCAAGGAGAGGACTATCCGAATAGTAGTTGGCTTGACAACCGGGCTGAATATGTCATCATAATCAATACCATAACGTTGTTTAAACCCCTTTGCAACTAACCGTGCTTTGTGTCAATCAATAGTGCCATCAGCCTTTTTCTTGAGTTTAAAAACCCACTTGCAATTAATGATATTCAATCCAGGATGAGGAGGAACAAGATGCCATGTTTTGTTTGTCTAAAGAGCAGTAAACTCAGTATCCATGATAGCTTTCCAGTGAGGATCTTGCATTGCATCAAGATGTGATGTCAGCTCAACCACACGAACCGCCGAAGCTCCAGAATCAGCAAGGTAAGCCACAGTTCCATCTGTGCACTGTTTAGATCGACGAATATTATCACATAGCCATATAGCCTTGTACGCATCTCATGCTATCGAGGTGGAGCTATGGATACCTGTTCAGTAGCTACAGGAACAGAATCAAAGGAAGCTGATTGCACTTCTTCCGTTAGTCGATCAAAGCTACTAGAACACTACTGCCATATGAGGAATGCGAAGGAGGTATTGACAAGGTGGATGAAGCTGGTACAGGAAGAATATGTTGACAAGGAGGGACTGATATCAGAAGAGGAGGCAATTGCATATTGCCGCAAAAAGGAAAATTTCCTTCATTAAAGACGACATCCCTTGAAATATACACTCGAATAGATGTGATATACAGACATTTGTACCCTTTATGACTAGAGCTATATCCTAAGAAGACACATTCTTTGGAACGAAAGGAAAGCTTACAATTGTTACAGGATCTAAGATGTGGCCAACATGCACATCCAAAAATTTTAAGCATAGAGTAATTTGGTTGGCTTTAAACAACCTTTCTAAAGGAGTAGCATTGTCTATGACTTGAGTAGGCATACAGTTTATAAGGTATGTGCAAGTTAAGAAGGCTTCATCTCAAAATTTGATTGGCATGGATGATTGTGCCAGAAGAGCAAGACCGATCTCAACAATGTGCCTATGTTTTCGTTCAGCCGACCCATTTTGTTGATGAGTGTGAGGACAAGAAACCTTATGTTCTATACCAATAGTATAAAAAATCTATTGAGCTTCTGATATTCTGCTCCCCAATCAGATTGCATGCACTTAACCTTCTTGTCAAGAATTCATTCAGCATATTTTTAAATTGTAGAAACACATTCTCAACATCTGAATTGGCACGTAGCAAATAGATACATGTGAATTTACTAAAATCATCGATAAAGCTGATATAGTACTTGTATCCTCCTACAGATTGGGGTGCAGGACCCTAGACATCAGAAAATACAAGTTCTAAGGGAGAGGTGGACACATGAACAGATGAAGAGTAAGGGAGCTGATGACTCTTAGCTTGTTGACATGCATTACACACTGAACTATGTGAAGTACTAACAAAAGGCAATTTATTGAGATGTAAAATAGATTGAACTATCTGAGATGAAGGGTGATCAAGGCGAGCATGCCATTGCTCTTTATTGATTTTGACTGAGCATGGTTGACTTGGATGACCTAATGGTGGTAGACTTTATAGGATAGAGGCTAGATTCACCTTTGCTGTGGAGTAAGCTTTTCGTCGATACCTGATCCTTGACAACAAAGTAATCAGGATGAGATTCAACAAATACATTATAATCCTTAGTAAGTCGATGCACATCTATGAGATTCTTCGAAATATGAGGTACATGAATAACATATTTAAGAGCTAGAGAATTGGCAGTAGTATTAATAGAGCAATGACCAACACGAGAGATGTGCAAACCTGCTCCATTGTTGACCTGAACCTGATCTCCACCATGGTACTTCTCTCGTACTGTGAGATGATCAAGATCACTCGTAATATGGTCTGTCACGCCAGTATCTGTATACCAATTGGGATCAACTTGATATGAAGATGTCATTGTTGTCACTTGAGCAAAATGCCCTTCATCAACTTGATATGAGTGATCAAAGCGATGATAGCATTTATTAGCAATATGATTGTGTTAGAGTGATCTCAGGCATTTGGCCCAACGGCCAAATACCACCCTTTGATCGCGCCCTGATCGGGGGCGTCGAGCCCAATTGGCTGGTGGGCCCATCGCCGCCGCCATATAAAGAGGTGGGGGCGGGCGCGCGCACGACGAGGTTCATCGTGGCCACAAAACCCCACCGACAAAAACCCTAACCCGATCTGAAGGGTGGCGCTCTAACGACGGGAAGCACCACCGCTGTCTCCTTCATCGGATCTGCGCCGCCGCCGTCGTCGTCTTCCTCTTCCACGACCGCCGCTGCCGCGCCATGGCCGGCTCCTCCTCCACGCAATCAGACGGTACCCTCTCCCTCTCCTCTCTTCTCTCTCTCTGATCTACCCTCCCACAGAGAAGAAGCCCAACAATGGTATCAGAGCCAACGGGAAAAGAGGATCGGGCCTTACCTTTTGCGCGCTCGGCCGCCGCCGTCTCGCGACGATCGCCGCGACGGTTTACCGCTGGCCGCCGCTTGCCGGCCGCCGTCGCCGGCCGCGCTGCTCGCTTCGATCGCCGCCTCGCTCCGCCCGAGTGGGGCGGGCGCCACAAGACGAGGAGCCGCTCGCGCCGAGCAGCGCAGCCGCGGCGCCGCCTCCTCCGATGGCGCCGCCGCCGTGAGCGCCCGCTGTCGAGCCGCCGGCGCCGCGCCTCCCGATGGCGCTGGGCCGCCGCATCCACCACTCGCGCTCGCGCCACGCGCACCGGGCCGGCGCCGAGTAGCCGCCGCGCCGCTTCGCGTTAGGCGCCGCTCGCGTTAGGGCGCCCTGCCGCATCTTGCGAGGCCTCCGCGGCTCGCCGCCTTGCGCGCCGAGCCGCCGCCGCCGCCTGCGCCGCACCGCCACGTGCGCTTCGCCGCTTGCCGCCTTCCTCTCGCCAAGCCTGCCGCCGACGCCGCCATGATGCGCCCGCCCTTGCCTCCTCTCGCGGGCGCTGATCCGGCTTCTCGGTGAGAGGAGCCAAATGGGGTTAGGTTTAGGGTTTTGCCCCTTTGTATGGCTGAGGCGCAGGCAGGGCCGTCGGATGGGATCCGACGACCGGTATGTTTTGGGCCGCGGATGCGCAAATGGACCAAAAGTGAATATGGGCCAAAATGGGAAATTGCACAGTAACTCTTGCTAAATAGATTTTATTGTTTTTTTCAGAAGCAATTATGATTGAATTTAAATGAAAATTGAATCAAATCTCTGTAAATTTTTTGCACCAACGTGTTAATTTTTTCAGAGATTAAAAGTGTACAGTATAATGCTTCTGTATAATGAATTATTTTAGAATAATTACAGTTTCCGCTGCAAAAGTTAATGTTGATTGATTTTTCATTATTAAATTCGAACCAACGGGAGAATTTATTTTTGGAAAAATAGAGATAATTATGATATTGTTATTTTCTGACCAACGTTGATAATAACAGTGTTATAATTTTTTAACTGATGTTTTTATGCATTATTTCTATTTCTACCCAACGGTGATGTAGATTTAATGTATAGATAAAATTGTTTTAATTGTATGTCGTATTTTTTACCAACGTTGGAAATAAGACATATAATTTTGCTGTTACGTTCTCACTTTATTTGAACTTTTTTTTCAGGCGGATACAACTTGATGAGTTGTATCAGAGAGATCCCCACTCTCAAAGGAGATAATTATGGAGAGTGGAAGAAAAAGATAGACTTAGCGTTTATCTTGGTGAGGTGGACTGGGTCCTCACTACAAAGACGTCCCACTGAGCCTATGGCACCGGTGAGGGATCAAAATGAGGATGATACTACTTGGCAGAAAAGACAGAGGGATCATGCTCCCTTACAAATGTCTTATGACCTTGATCATAAGAAATGGACCACAACCAACAAGAAATGTTTGGCTGTGATAAAGAACACGATTGAGCCCGCAATTGTGGGCTCAATCGCAGAGTGTGACACTGTCACAGAGTACCTTGAGAAAATAAAGAGTCTACTGGCTCTTCAAAGACATATGCTACACAGTTGATTAAGCAGCTTGTGACAGAAAGGTACTCTGGTGGTGGCAGTGGTATAAGAGAACACATACTAAGGATGAGCAACTTGGCATCCAAGCTTAAACCAATGGATTTGGCTCTCAAGGATGAGTTCCTAATTCATTTGATTTTTGCTTCCTTGCAGGAAAAGTTTGACACCTTTGTTGTCAACTACAACATGCAGCCCGAGAAATGGGACTTAGAAAAGTGCATAGCTATGTGTGTGCAAGAAGAGGAAAGATTTAAATCCTCACATGGTGGTTCTATCAACTATGTGAAGGACAACAAGAAAAGAACTTCAACAAGAACTTCTCCTCAAGGAACAAGGAAAAGCCCATGTCCATCGGCCTCAACGTAATAAGTTTGCGAGAGAAAAGATCGGTGCCTTCATTGCAAGAAAAGGGACATTACAAGAAAGATTGTCCGATTTCTTGAAAATGATTATGTCAAAGAAAGGTGAGGACATTATTACGTTCATAAATGAGTCCTCTGTATGTACAATATTCAAAATCTACTTGGTGGATTGATTCAGTGCAACTGTTCATGTTGCCAATAATATGCTGAGGATTAGTTTGACGAGGAATACGCAAAGAAAAGAAAGATGCATTAAAGTTGCAAATAGAGTCCAAGCTAAAGTTGAAGTCATTGGCGATCTTTCATTAGAGCTAGCTGATGGCTTCACTCTTTTACTTAGAGATGTTCTTTATGTTCCTCTTTTACAGAGGAATTTGATTAGTGTTTCATGTTTGGACAATGATGGTTATGATTGTCATTTTGGAAATGGCAAGTGTGAAATAATATTTAATAAAGAATGTGTTGGTCTTGCCATCTTACAAAATGAGTTTTATTTGTTATCATTATGTGATGATGTGAATGTCGTATGCTGAAAATGGGAGCGTCGCGTGCGAAAGTGAATGAATCCTCGTCTCACGAATGTAAACAGAAACGAAGAGAACTCTAAATGCGTCGTCGAAATTATGGCACTGTCGTTTAGGCCATATTTCGAGGGGGAGAATAGAAAGACTAGTTAAGAATGATATTCTTCCTCCATTAGAGTTCTCCGACTTAGAACAATGCAGAGAATGCATTAAAGGAAAATATGTAAAGAAAATTAAGAAAGACGCCAAAAGAAGCACAAGAATTCTACAAATTATTCACACAGACATTTGTGGTCCTTTTCCTGTGAAAAGTGTGGATGGATATGACTCGTTCATAACATTCACGGATGATTACTCCCGTTATGGATATATTTATCCAATCAAAGAAAGAAATGAAGCCTTGGATAAATTCAAGATATTTAAGGCTGAAGTTGAAAACCAACACGATTTAAAGATTAAGATAGTCCGATCTGACCGTGGGGGGGAGTACTACGGTCGACATACCCCATATGGACAAGTTCCTGGACCTTTTGCAAGGTTCTTACAGGAAAATGGTATAGTAGCCCAGTATTCTACACCGGGCGAACCTCAGCAAAATGGAGTAGCTGAAAGACGCAACCGTACCCTGATGGATATGGTGCGAAGCATGATGAGCTATTCCACACTGCCATTGAGTCTATGGATGGAGGCGTTGAAAACCGCCATTCATATTCTCAACAGAGTGCCTAGTAAGTCGGTGCCCAAAACACCGTACGAGTTGTGGACAGGAAGAGTTCCCTCACTAAACCACTTGCGTGTGTGGGGGAGTCCTGCTGAGGCTAAAGTATTTAACCCAAACCTTGGGAAGCTTGATCCCAAAACAGTAAGTTGCCATTTCATTGGCTACCCTGAAAAGTCAAAAGGTTTTCGTTTCTACTGTCCAAACAGATATACAAAGTTTGTAGAAACGAGACACGCTGTCTTCTTAGAGGATGAAATGATGAGAGGAAGTATGGTAGCTCGTGAGATTGACCTTGAAGAGAAGCGGGTGTATGCGCCCACTCCGATGATTCAAGAACCATTCTTCATACTACCTGCTGTCGCTGCACCAACGGTGCAAGACATCAGGTGCCAAGACTGTTATTGTTCCTCCCGTGGCAACAATGAATGAGAATGAGAACCTGTTCTTGGATCCTATAGAACCCATTGCCACAGATGAGGGGAGCAACAAAGACCTTAAATGTAAGATGTACCAAATGAGGGGGCCCTTAGGAGGTCTCAAAGAGTAAGAAGATCAGCTATTTCGATGATTATCGATTTATCATACAGAGGAATTTCAAATGGAGGATGATCCCACCTCATTTGAAGAAGCTATGAGAAGCGAAAATTCTTCAAAATGGCTTGAGGCGTGGAAGAGGAAATGAGGTCCATGAAGGCTAATAAAGTGCAGGACTTGGAAATTATTCCTAAAGGATCCAAAGCAGAGGGTCAGAAATGGGTCTACAAGACAAAGCTTGACTCCCAAGGGAATGTAGAAAGATACAAAGCGCGACTTGTGGCAAAAGGCTTTACGCAAAGAGAAGGGATTGATTACAATGAGACTTTTCTCCACCTCATGTAAAGATTCCTTCGAATCATAATGACATTAGTAGCACATTATGATTTAGAGTTACATCAGATGGATGTAAAGACGGCATTTCTTAATGGGGATTTGGAGGAAAATATGTACATGACACAACCGAAAGGTTTTGTCATAGAAGAAAATGAAAGAATGGGATGCCGCTAACAAAATCGATTTATGGGTTAAAGCAAGCTTCAAGACAAGTGGTACTTGAAGTTTGTGATAATAAGAAAATTTGGGTTTAAAGAGAATGTAGAGGACAAGCGTGTTTATGCAAAGTTTAAAGATGGGAAGTTTATCTTCCTAATCCTCGTATGTGGATGATATCCTACTAGCTAGTAGTGATGTCGATGCACTCTTTGAGACAAAGAAGTTTTGTCCTCAAACTTTGATATGAAAGATCTTGGTGAAGCTTCGTTCGTTCTAGGATCGAAATTCACGAGGATAGAAATAAAGGGACATTGGGACTATCGCAAAAGACATACATAGAAAATCTTAAAGAAATTTGGTATGCATAAATGTAGTCCTTCACCGCACCTATAGTCAAGGGCGCGATATGGGGATTTTCAATGCCCTAGGAACGATGCGAGCTCGATCAAATGAAATCGGTTCCATATGCTTGGTGTCGGAAGCTTGCGGTATGCTCAAGTGTGTACGCATACGACTTAGCGTTTATTACGGGTTACTTGGCGATTCGAGTAATCTGGAATAGAACATTGAAATTGATAAAGAAAGTCTTGCGTTATTTGCAAGGAACAAAAAGCCTCATGATGATATCGTAAGATCGATTCACTCCATATAGTGGGGTATCTGATTCGATTTTGCGGAGATGATAGAAAGTCTACATCCGGATATGTGTTCACTCTGCGGAGGAGCTATATCGTGGAAAAGCTCAAAGCAAACCGTCACTACATCGTCCACAATGTATGCCGAGTTTGTAGCATGTTATGAGGCTACGGGCGGGTGAACGGCTAAAGAAGTTCATACCGGTTTAAAAGTGGTTGACGACATCAATAGACCACTTAAGTTGTATCTGCGATAATGAACCCGCATAACGTATGCCCACAACAATAAGTCAAGTGGTGCTGCCAAACACATTGACATAAAGTACTATGTTGTGAAAGATAAAGTTCGGGATCAAATTATAAGTCTTGAGCATATAAGTACATAAAGATGCTAGCGGATCCGCTTACTAAAGGCTTACCACCCAACGTGTTCGAGAGAACATGTAGCGGCATGGGTTTAAGGAAAGCCTATGATTCTGGACTAAAAGATGGCCCAAAGGATTAAAGTAACTATTTCAAAACAGAGAGGTGTATTGTAACTGTCAAATCTATCGGCGATTGACCGTGATGATGAGACATATTCTATGCACTAATCTGTGATGGAATGTGTAAAGTCAAAAGTAATTAAAGATAAAGTATAGATTGAGATCAAGGGGGAGAATGTTAGAGTGATCTCAGGCATTTGGCCCAACGGCCAAATACCACCTTTGATCCGCGCATACGATCGGGCGTCCAGCCCAATTGGCTGGTGGGCCCCTGTCGCCAGCGCCATATAAAAGAGAGGTGGGGGCCGGGGTGGCACGCACGACGAGGTTCACCGTGCCGCCACAAACCCCACCGACAAAAACCCTAACCCGATCTGAAGGGTGGCGCTCTAGCGACGGGAAGCACCACCGCTGTCTCCTTCATCGGATCTGCGCCGCCGCCGTCGCCGTCTTCCTCTTCCACGACCGCCGCTGCCGCGCCATGGCCGGCTCCTCCTCCACGCAATCGGACGGTACCCTCTCCCTCTCCTCTCTTCTCTCTCTCTGATCTACCCTCCCACAGAGAAGAAGCCCAACAGATTGTTCTTTCCATAAATCTGGCATGTAGGGTGCGCACCACATCCACCTTGACCACCAGAGTTGTTGCTAAAACCACCCCAGTTTTAATTGTTGTTATTGTTGTTGTTGTAGCCATAGCCCCCTTGGTTTTGATAGCCACGACCATGACCACCTCTTCCTCCTTGATTGTCTCCTGAACTATTGTTGGTGTAGTTTCCTCGACCTTGATTGCAACCGGTGAAATTAGCCGAGGATCCAGATGCACCAAGTTGCAGCTCACTGTTATTCTGCTCCACCTGAAGTTCATAACTCAAGAGATGAGCATAGACATCATCTAGGGTTAAGTTCTCTGACTGTGTGGTGAGAGATGTAACCAATGAATTGTAATCTGGACCAAGACCTGAAAGCATGTATGAAATAATTTCATCTTCTCTCAATGGCATACCTATGGCAGCCAATGTATCTGAAAGGTTTTTCATCTGCCTGAAGTAATATGAGGCCGAAAGATCCTCTTCTTCAAATTCGCAAGCTGCATATGGATTTGTACCATATGTGCTCGCGATTTGGACTCAAAGACTCGCTCCACTACAAGCCATGCCTCACATGCAATCGTCATAGACATGACATGCGCCAAATATTCCTCTGAAAGCGATGAGAAGATGGCGCTAAGGACAACTTGATCTTGGTGAAACCAGTTCAGATTAGCCGGATTCGTGACTTGAATCGCTTCTGCTTCAGTAGTATATGAGATCATCCTCGATGGGCACTCGGCAGTGCCATCCACGTATCCCAGAAGATGATACTTCTCAGGTACAGAAGAAATTGCGCCCTCCATAGCAAATAGTTATCTCGGCCTAGCTTGATGCTGATCGGATGAGTCGTCGGCATGGAAGGAGGAAGAGAACCAGATGAAGTTAAGGTGCTGGCGGAGAGAGTAACGGAAGAAGTCTACATTGTGTCTTTTGGCTCTGATATCATGTAAAAACTGTTTGCCATAATGAGAACCTGATTGGTTCTGCTATATTTATATATAATCGATTTATATATTACAGGTTTGAACATAGTTGTTCGGTTTTGACTCAGATGAGAAGCAGAGTCTATATGGGTTCTACATGACCGATAATGATACGCTACAGTACTCTCGACGACAATATATTCAGTAACTGAATCGTAAGGAACTTGGTCTCTGAACATGCCGCGGCTTCAAAACTCTATCTCAAGTCTCTTCAGAACTCGATGCAAGTATGTTGAGAATACAAACTGAATTATATCTCGAACAGAGAGAACACAATCAGAACAATATTTCTAACATGGGTAATGCATTTTCTTGCACTACTATAGAAAAGGTAATCATAGACGATTCAAAAATGTCATCACATACGGTTTCTGAGATGTCTGAGTTTAAGGGTTAGTAATGATATGAGGTCATCACAGACGGTTTTTGAACCGTCTATGATAGCTGATGTATCACAGACGGTTTGTAGATATAAGCGTCTGTGATAGTTGATGTATCACAGATGGTTTGTAGATGCAACCGTCTATGATGATCTCTTCTCTATAAAGTTTCAAGCAATGACTGCTTGTGCCTTTAAAATCGGCTACATACATACATACATACATATAGATATAGATAGATAGATAGTTCGTAGTCCCTTGTTAGCTAACTCGAGGTCTGGATTCAGCTAGCTAACTCACTCCTTGAGCGTTCATCTTAAACGTGCAGGTGAACCATGGCATACTTCATCGAACATGACACACTGGTGTGTGTAATTTGCTTCATGCCAATCCTCCAAGTGCTTGTAGAATCCTCCTAAACCACGGACTCAGAAGTAATAGCAATAGAACTGAAGTTGAAGTTATTAATTACAAACATGTAATTGTCTTTAAACCCAACAAGAACACCAAGCAACTAATTGAGTTCTGGTTTATATGTAAGGATGGCCAAACTGTAGAACTTGACATCAAGGAATGGTCGGTTGTTGATACATGATGTCACTTCCCAGTCGGAGTATATACGCATTCACGCCACTTTCGGAACATAGCGACGTCCAATTACCTATCGACGACATCCAAATAATTGGATGTCCATGCGCTCTCCTAGCAGTCTGTAACATCCCAATTTCGGGCTTGTGTTTAAAATGTAAGAAAATGAGTAGAAATTAAAACTTTTTCTTACATCATGTATTTCCCATGTGTACTAAACAATTATTGTACAAGAGCCATGGAAATACAAAGCCACAAGTCTTTGATCCAAATCTTGATCCTTCAAAAACAATCTTGTCAAACCTTTTGATCATCCTCCGGAAATATTTTTCCTAAGTTCTTGGGATGGTATGTGGCCCCTCTGAAAAATTTCAGAATTTTTGGAGTTTTTTTGCTACCTCTAATAAATCCTCAAAAGTCTCAGCTTAATTCAAAACCTAAAGCTGGTTCACTGTTCCTTGGGTTTGAGTCGGACTCGGGCTCGAGCAACTTGACTCGACTCGGTCAACTAGCTGCACCGAGCCGTGTTTTAGAGCGCGCGTGCAATCTTGGCCGTTGGATCTAAATCGCGCGGCCCACGTTCGTGTAAGCTTTCGGACCGTGCGGTTGCACCATTCGATTGGGACCGTTGGATCTCGATCCAACCGTCCAGATTTCTGTGGGCAATCGGACTGTCCGGCAGACCCTTTTAATCGCAGCCGTCCATTTTCAATCCGACGGTCACCGTTTCCTGTTGTTCTTCTTCCTCCTCGGTCTCTCGCGGTGCATGCGTGCGTCAATGGCGAAGAGAGAGAGGAGTGGGGCCGTTGTGTCGCCGAGCTTGCCCCGTCAACGCTCTCTCTGCAGGCATTGAATGCGCATCAGGCTTTCTCCTCCATTGTCACCGTGCTCACTTGCTCCCATCATTTCTTGGTCCATGGCCGTAGTATGAACCGAGCCCACCATGGACTCATGTTCTTACTCGAAACCCAAATCCTTTCCCTATATATTGCCCCATTAGCTTCTCCTGGTGTTCCTTTACACCCCACCTTGCTCACTCTCTGTGCTTGAGCTCAAAACTACTTCAAATCCTCAAACCACCATTGTTGACCCGAGAAGCTCCAATGGCGGTCTTGGTGTCCAGTGGTTCATCTTCAATCTTTCTTGTACCCTTTTGAGCTCCTCAACCTTCTTTACATTTCCTCTAACTTGATTTTGGGTTGCATTCTCAGGAATCACTCAATTTTAAGTTCGGAGATTTTGATTTTGGGTTGCATTCTCAGGAATCACTCAATTTTAATCTGGCCAAATGTCTCACTGACGTGTGGGCCCTCAGTCCTTAAAACGCCTCTGCACAAAATCTTTAGGACGCATTATTGCTAATCATTGCTAATCATTGGTCGTTAGTAATTAATTAGCTGTCCTAAAAATCCTTCTTAAGTCGCTGCCATGTGGGCCCCGTGCCCTGTGCACGTGGGTTAAAGCTCGCGTGTGTGTGACTCACGATCAGCGACATGCGGCCCGCTCGTCGATACATCGATTTGAACTTAGATCGTAGGCGCCGTCCGTTTTGCGATCGTGGGCGGATCTTGTATGCGTTCGGGCCATCGGATGCCTAAATCGTGCGGACCGCCCATCGCTTGATCTGCGGTCGATCGTGTGCTGTCGGACCTTCCGATTAGTGGTGTGCTCGAGCCGTTCATCTTTAGATCTGCGGTGCGTGGTTGGCCAGGCAACCGCACCGCCCGTCGGTTGCATCCTTCCTCGTGAGCCGTTGGATCTTGATCCAACGGTGGCTCTTTAGGATCGCGCGCGTGCGCTGTTTTCCATGCGTGCGGCTCGTTGGATTTTGCATCAACGGCCTACGAGCGTCCACGTCGTTTATCTCCGTTTAGTGGGATTTCGTTTCTGTAAGTATTTATTTGTCAACTAAAAATTGTATCAGAACTTTAGAAATTCATAACTAAATCGTTTTAACTCCTTTTTAGATGTTTCCAACTGTAATAAATTTCTATACCTCTGTAGTTTAATATAAAAATGCAATTGGCCATGTTCCTGTCACAGAAAATTGTGTAACTCAAATAGCTTGTTTTCTGCTAATTTTGATTATCCCAAAAATAGAATTAAACTTGTAAAATGCATATCTTTTCTTGTATAACTCCAAAATGTGCAAAATCAATTTTGTTAAATTCCTCTGTTAGTATACTTTAATTTGAAATAGGTTTTGAACATGTTTATGTTTCGAAAATGTAAAGTGCTAGGTTTACAACTTAGAAAAATCATAAGTAATTCATTATAACTTCAAATTTAGTAATCTCAACTTTGTTTGTTTTTGGATGACTGATCTACCCACCATAAAATTTTGAGCTTAGATCATTCCGAAATTTTCGCCATGAACAGTACCAATAATTAATTTAGTTAATTTATAGGTCGAGAGAACTTAGTTTAGCCATAACTTTTTCATGCTAAGTCCAAATGAAGTGATTCTTGTTTCTAAAAATTGTCTAAAATCAACCTCTAAGCATTGTGTAAATTTCATGGGATTTGGATGTCTTTTGTTGTTGAGTTTTGTTGGTGTTCTTCGTTCTTATTGGTTTTATCGTATTTTCGTTAGGTTCCGAAGAGTTTATTGAACACGAGAATCCTCCTCTGCAGAAGAGCCGGACCGACAAGGCAAGCGGTTTGATCATGTTAATCCGATTTTAAGTATTTATGTTGATTACAAATTCTTTGTATGCATTGCTACTTTGTGTTAAACTATTGTCGTTAGTTGGCCTATTAGATGCATTTCCTTAGGTAAATGATTATCCTTTACTACCATGAGCCTAGGTATTCTTGTGTGATTTAGAGTTCGTGGATGAGCTCTTGTCACTTAGTAGTTCGAATTAATTGCTTAGCCATGCTTAGCTTCCGGTAGAAATGGGCGCTTATCGACTTGTCGATAACCTTGATCACATAAAACTTATTATGATTATGATTTCCACCTTGTGCCATGTCTATTTATGAAAACTAAAACCTAAAAAGATTTAGACTTGGGCACAATGGTATGATTGGTGTGCTTTTAGGTGTGGCTGGAATGGTGCCGGTCATTAGGACCGAAGTTACTTGCGCCACCGTCTTCGAGCCTTTGCGTGCTAACCACACTAGAGGTATGAGACCTCTCTTGACTTAGTACTTTGGCGTGTATTGGCTTCGGTCGCGGGAGGGATGGTGTTGGGAGCATTGTAGTGTCAGAAAGACTTCACCCGTGATGGGATTTGTTGTCTTTCGCTTGCAATGTAGCGTATGGTGTTTCTACCCATACGAGCGGCTCGTGGTTGATACACAATATTGGAAAAAGTCTCGTAGGACTTAGTCGTGCAAAGATACCTTCGGAAGTGTGCTTTGTGGCTTAAAGGCGATCCAAGTGTGGGTACATTGGTACACCTCTGCGCAGGTTAAAACTATTCGAATAGCCTCGTCTAGGTTATGGACACGCTCGGATCGCCCGTGAGAACTAGACTACAACCTTTTAATTAAAACTTGATGGGTGAGTACGAATCGGGATTAGTGCTATGTTGTGGTGACTATTGAGATAGTCACTTCAGTGGTTACTTGTATGTATCTTTATTTATTGTTATTTTGACAACAAAACAAGATTTGCAAACTTGCTTTTAAATGTATTACATTATTGCAAATAAAGTTGGCTTTATGCAAAATGAGACATACAACATCCACCTAAATAAGCTTGCATGTAGTTTATGAATAGGTTTGCTATTCCACACGTCGATCTTGCGAGTACCCTTGTGTACTCGGTTATCTTGCTTAAATGTAATTGTTGCGAGAGGAAAAAGGTGAGCTTGAGGGCCTCATTCGTGAGTTGTCTTTGTGGTAGCTTGCAGGCGTCTAGCTTGGCGGCCGTCGGTTGCCTTGTGGTAGTGTGGCTAACCGGTCGACTTTTGTTCTAGCCATCTTATGGCACCTACCTTCATTGTTATTCTTGTTTATTGTTCTATTTGGCGGTCGGCTCTTTTGTAATAACTTTACTTTATGTATGTCGTTGTTGAACTTAGCGATGTATGTTGTATGGAAATGATGTGTAATTTTGTGATGATGTGCATATGCTGCAATTATGGGAAGCATATGTCCATCGAGGCTTAGAATGTTTAATTAGTAATGCTAGAGCCATTTGGAGGTTAAGTGTTACTAGTTAAATATTCCGGGTCCTCACAAAGTTGGTATCCAGAGCCATACTAACCGTAGCAACCCCTAGCTTGGTCGCCTCTAGGATATTTTGAAAACTTACTTTCAAAAGGTTTACAAAACTTAAGTAAGTTCTCTGATTTTACTCCTTGCCTGTCTTAGCTTGCTCATCTCACCTTACTCTTGATCAAGTTTTGGAAACACTGTTCCTCTCTTCCTTTCAAAAATTAGCTATTATCGATTAAGTTGGTTTTGGGAGAACCATGAGAGCTTGGAGAAAGAAATTTGGACAGCTAGCTAGTAATTAGTATAGGAGGTAGGAAATGAGAGGTTAATTCAACTAAAACTTGAGGGAATGTAAGGGTAAGAAGTGATATGAAATTAGCTAAATGCATATACTCTATTAGGTGGTTATACCTTGATCTTTGGGCTGTTTTGAGCTAGAATTTAGTTCTGAAATTTTGGGTCTCCTCAAATGATTACTCGTTCTTCCATATGGGTTAGTCGTTTCGGGGAGTTGATTTGGTGACTTATGGCCTTGTGTTCTTTGGTGGTTATTCTTGAGCCCTTTTTAATTAAGTTTGGATTTCTGTGCCTTTTGATCTCGGGCTTGTAGCTATCTTGTCTTAGTGAAACAGGATGGCAGGAGGGACACGTAGTGGTCGGAACCAGCCGGGTAGTCCCGATGAGGAGCTTCCCCCTCCTCCGACCATGGCGGAAGTCCTCATGCAGATCGAACGCAATCGTTCGGAGGACCGTAGGGTGTTGGAGGTTATCGCGAGGAACACCTCCACTCCTCTCGTGCCTCGGATCTGAGGTGGTCACCGCCTCGTGGGGACTTGCGGAGTTCCTTCGCACGCAGCCCTCCCACCTTCTCCGGTCGAGGATCCTTGGGCGCAGACGATCGGTCGCGTCTGGTTGAGCGAAGCTCAGCGTTGCTCGATGCCGAGGCGGAGCGGGCGCACGCATCCCATCGGTTTGGAGGGTGCGGCACTCTCACGGTGGGAGAACTTCCTCGCCATGCGACTGCGGAGGCACGTGGTCTCGTGGGAGGAGTTCAGTCGGCTTTCGTCGGCCCATGTTCCGCCGGCCGATGAAGCTGAAAAGAAGGAGTTCCTTGCGCTCAAATAGGGCGCAAATATGTGATCGAGTACCTCCACGAGTTCAACCATCTCGCGAGGTACGCTCTGCCGAGTGGCCACCGATGAGGCCAGCGAGAGAAGTTCATGGAGGGCTTGTCGGAGGAGGCGCAGACAAGCTCTCTGTTGTGGACTTCCCGACTTCGGACCTTGGTGGACAATGCCATCATCGCCGAGCACAAGGCGAGAGCGTGGCGAGTCCCGCAAGCGCAAGTGGGAGGCCCAGCGTGCGCACGAGCCGGCCTCGTTCGTCCCGAAGTTGGGCCTACACGAGGGCCCGTTCTTTGGCTTCACCACCGCCGAGGCCTTGGCGCGACTCCGTCCTCCGCAGCCGTGGCTCGATCACGTGCGCTGCGATCGGCGCAGAAGTTGCTCACCGCAACCCCGCGCCGGCGTCATCCGCTTCATCGCCACAACAAGGGCCACTCGCGAGTAGTTGTCCTAAGAAAGCTGAGCGGCCTCGTCCTAATGGAGGGCGCGGGCAAGGGAGTGGTCACCCACGACGAAGACCCGGGCTTGGGAAGCGGCCGAGTCAACCATATCTCGGTGAGGAGGCACGGAGGCGCCACGCGTGGTGTTGGGTACGCTTCTTGTTAATTTGCGCCTGCGGCGGTATTATTTGACTCGGAGCCTCGCATTCTTTTATTTCGTCGTTTCTTTGTTGATTGTGGACTTCACTTTGTTCCTTTGGGGATTCCACTTCTTATTCGCTCTCGGGTTGGAAATGAGTGACGGGAGTCTTGGGCGTTCCTATCCACATTGAAGGAGTGGGATTCTTGGCGAACCTTATCCTACTCGACTCGGCGCGCCTGGACGTGATTCTTGGCATGGATTGGTTGTCCCAACATTTGGGGTAAATTGATTGTGCCAGGAAGATTGTCTACCTCACCAGCCCTTCAGGTGAACAGGTTGGGTTTTCACCGCAGTTGCGAGAACCCCTTCTTTGTGCACTTGAAGCGAAGCCCGCTTTGGAGATCTAGGGTGTTCCCACAGTATGTGATTTTGTGGATGTTTTTCCCGAAGACTTGCCCGGAATGCCTCCTGTTCGAGATCTGGAGTTCGTGATAGAGTTGCTGCCCGGTACCGCCCCTATTTCAAAGAGGCCGTATCGTATGCCTCCTAATGAGTTGGAGGAGCTGAAGAAGCAACTAGGTGAGCTACAAGAGAAGGGTTTCATGCGTCCTAGCTCATCTCCTTGGGGTTGTCTAGTTATTTTTGTGAAGAAGAAGGACAAGACCTTGCGCATGTGTGTTGATTACCGTCAAGCAATGAAGTGACGGTGAAGAACAAGTATCCTTTGCCGTATTGATGATCTTTTGATCGATTGACCGGAGCGCGTGTCTTCTCAAGATTGACTTGAGATTGGGCTATCATCAAGTCGGGATCGGGCCGAGGATATTCCTAAGGCGGCCTTTGCTACTCGTTATGGTCTTTACGAGTACACTGTCATGTCTTTTGTTTGACTAATGCTCTGCTTTATTCATGAACCTTATGAACTCGGTATTCATGGAGTATTTGGATAGGTTCGTGGTGGTATTCATCGATGATATCCTTATCTACTCCCAGTGAAGAAGAGCATGTTGAGCATCTTAAGCTTGTGTTGGGCAAGCTGCGTGAGCACCATTTGTATCGAAGTTCGACAAGTGCGAGTTATGGTTGAAGAAGTGGCATTCTTGGGCCATGTTCTTTCGGCGGGAGGTGTGGTCAGTAGATCCTAGCAAGGTCGGTGATGTGCTATCTTGGGGTCACCCAAGTCGGTCAGCGATGTCGCGGAGTTTTCTTGGTTTGGTGGCTACTATCGCGCTTTATCGAGAATTTCTCCAAGATTGCGAAGCCTATGACCGAATTGCTCAAGAAAGACAAGAAGTTTGAGTGGTCCACTTGCTTGTGATGTGAGTTTCGGGAACTCAAGAAGCGGTTGACCTCAGCTGATGCTTGTTCTCTGATGTTCACAAGAGTTTTGATATCTATTGTGATGCTTCTCGTCGTGTCTTGGTTGTGTTCTTATGCGGGAAGGCAAGGTTGTAGCCTATGCATCGCGGCGGTTGAGGCCTCATGAACTCAACTACCCTACTCATGACTTGGAGTTAGGCTGCGTGGTTCATTCACTCAAGATTTGGCGGCATTATCGATTGGTAACGGCTGTGAGGTGTATTCCGACCACAAGAGCTTGAAGTACTTGTTCACTCGGCGGATCGAACCTCGGGCAAAGGAGATGGTTGGAATTGATCAAGGACTATGATATGGGTATTCATATCACCGGGCAAGGCCAATGTTGTTGCGAATGCGCTTAGTCGAAAGGTGTATTGCAACATGTTGATGCTCAAGAGCGTGACCTATCCTCATTCGGAATTTCAGCGCCTCAATTTGGGTTTGATCGAGCACGGTTCTCTTGCTACCTTGGTTGTGCAACTAACCTTGGTGGACCAAATCAAGCGGCACAGTGAGCATGATATTGGTGTGAGCCAAATCAAGCGAAACATCAAGGATGGGATAGCCAAGTGCTTTTGGAGGATGAGCATGGCGTTGTGCGGTTTGGCCGTCTTTGTGGTTCCTAAGGTCGTGGAATTGTGGGAGTTGATTCTCATGAAGCCCATGACTCTCCGTTGTCTATCCACCACGGGCTACCAAGATGTATCGGACCTTAAATCCGAGATGCAGTGGACCCGAATGAAGCGCGAGATTGCTAAGTTCGTTGCCGAGTGCGGCGTGTCTTTGTCGTGTGAAGGCCGAGCATCAGCGTCCAGCAGGTCTTCTTCAGCCTTTGCCAGTGCCAGAGTGGAAATGGGATTCCGTTGGCATGGACTTCATCACCGGGTTGCCGTACTTCTTCCGGAAGGATGCCTTGTGGGTCATCATTGATCGGTTGACGAAGGTGGCCCATTTTCTTCCAGTGCGGGCGAAGATTGATGTGAGTCAGTTGGCGGACTTGTATATATCCCGCATTGTGAGCCTGCATGGTGTGCCGCGAACAATTGTGTCAGATTGTGGTTCTCTTTTCACCTCTCGTTCGCATAAATTGCAAGAGGCTATGGCACGCGTCTTTCTTTCGATTGACTTACCATCCCGGATCGATGGTCAAAGCGGAGCGAGTCAACCAAGTGTTGAAAGATATGCTCGTGCTTGTGTTCTTTCTTATGGGAAGAAGTGGGAGAAATGCCTACCGATTCTTTGAGTTCTCCTACAACAACGACTTTGAGCGGTCTTGGCATGGCAACGTTTGAGGCCTTGTATGGGAGAAGGTGCGAACCCCTTTGAACCGGTCGAAACCGGTGGCGGCGGTTTCGGCCGAGTCGATTAATGAGGCGAAGCGAGTCGATTGATTCGCGAGCATCTGCGCACGGCCCATCGAGCGAGAAGAGCTATGCGGTCGTCGTCGGCGTGAGTTGAGCTTTGAGCCCAATGACTTTGTGTATCTCAAAGTCTCACCCTTGAAGGGCCATCGGCGTTTTGGCGTCAAGGGCAAGTTAGCTCCCGCTATGTTGGGCCTTATCGCATCATCGAGAGAGTTGGGGCATTGCATCTGATTGAGCCGCCACCGCACTTGAGGTGTGCATGATGTGTTTCATGTGTCTCACCTTAAGAAGTGCCTCCGTATCCCAATCGAGAAACTCAGTTGGAGGTTCTCGATGTGCAGGAGATTTGACCTACCGCGAGCATCACATGCTCGCATTCTTGAGAATATGAGCGGAGAACAAGGAACCGGTCATCAAGTTTCTTAAGGTTCGATGGTCAAACCATTACGAGGATGAGGCAACTTGGGAGCGAAAGATCGCCTTCGTGCAGATTTTCCTTCTTTCTTCTCCGAGTAAACGGAATCTCGGGTCGAGATTCTTGTAAGGGGGGGGAGAGTTGTAACATCCCAATTTCGGGCTTGTGTTTAAAATGTAAGAAAATGAGTAGAAATTTAAAAAAAATTCTTACATCATGTATTTCCCGTGTGTACTAAACAATTATTGTACAAGAGCCATGGAAATACAAAGCCACAAGTCTTTGATCCAAATCTTGATCCTTCAAAAACAATCTTGTCAAACCTTTTGATCATCCTCCGGAAATATTTTTCCTAAGTTCTTGGGATGGTATGTGGCCCCTCTGAAAAATTTCAGAATTTTTGGAGTTATTTTGCTACCTCTAATAAATCCTCAAAAGTCTCAACTTAATTCAAAACCTAAAGCTGGTTCACTGTTCCTTGGGTTTGAGTCGGACTCGGGCTCGAGCCACTTGACTCGACTCAGTCAACTAGCTGCACCGAGCCGCATTTTAGAGCGCGCGTGCAATCTTGGCCGTTGGATCTAAATCGCACGCCCACGTTACGTAAGCTTCCGGACCGATGCGGTTGCACCATTCGATTGGGACCGTTGGATCTCGATCCAACCGTCCCGATTCGGGCACCTGATCGGTTGTCGGCGGACCCTGTAATCGCAATGGTCCATTTTCAATCCGACGGTCACCGTTTCCTGTTGTTCTTCTTCCTCCTCGGTCTCTCCGTGCATGCGTGCGTCAATGGCCGAAAGAGAGAGAGGGAGTGGGCGGCTTCGTTGTGTCACTTTGAGCTTGCCCCCGTCAACGTCTCTCTGCAGGGCATTGAATGCGCATCAGGCTTTCTCCTCCATTGTCACCGTGCTCACTTGCTCCCATCATTTCTTGGTCCATGGCCGTAGCATGAACCGAGCCCACCATGGACTCATGTTCTTACTCGAAACCCAAATCCTTTCCCTATATATTTCCCCCTTAGCTTCTCCTGGTGTTCCTTTACACCCCACCTTGCTCACTCTCTGTGCTTGAGCTCAAAACTACTTCAAATCTTCAAACCACCATTGTTGACCCGAGAAGCTCCAATGGCGGTCTTGGTGTCCAGTGGTTCATCTTCAATCTTTCTTGTACCCTTTTGAGCTCCTCAACCTTCTTTACATTTCCCCTAACTTGATTTTGGGTTGCATTCTCAGGAATCACTCAATTTTAAGTTCGGAGATTTTCGGCAGATTTCACCCCCTTTCTTCTCCAACTCCGGTAAGTGGTTCTTTTTGCAATTACTTACTTGTGGAGCTTATGGGAACCTCAATGAAGCTATTTTGATCACCCATTGGTGTTCATTTTGCTCAGGTTGTCATTGCCACTTTATCTTCCTCGCTCGGTGGACTTCATCGTGTTCAAGTCACCACCGCCATCTTTGAAGCCCTCTCGGTTAAGGTAGCCTCTTAATAGTCCCTAGAAGTCGTGGCACTCGCTTCCTTGGACCGCAGTGAGCATTTGCTATTTTCATGTTTTGCCGAAATGGCCTCCTTCTATGTTTTCCGGCTCACGGCGTTCCTGAACCTCCACCGCCGGCGAGTCACCACCATTAGGTTCGCAACGCTATTGCAAACCCATTTTGGTATTTGGTTGGCGCCACGCATCGAGTCGCCGCGACAAGCCGTGAAACCACTCGGTTTTTCGGTTTACCGGGCGTCGTTTCGTCAACTTATTAGGACACGTTTAATGCTTAATTATTGCCAATCATTAGAAGTATTAATGGTGTCTTAATCTAGCCAAATGTCTCACTGACGTGTGGGCCCTCAGTCCTTAAATCGCCTCGCACAAAATCTTTAGGGCGCATGGTTGTTAATCATTGCTAATCATTGGTCGTTAGTAATTAATTAGCCGTCCTAAAAATCCTTCTTAAGTCGCCGCCATGTGGGCCCGTGCCTGTGGCACGTGGAGTTAAAGCTTCGCGTGTGTGTGACTCACGATCCAACGACATGCGGCCTCACTCGTCGATACATCGATTTGAACTTAGATAAATGCGCCATCGCGTCGTTTTGCGATCTGTGGGTCAGATCTTGTATGCGTTCGGGCCATCCGGATGCCTAAATCATTCTGGACCGTCCATCGCTTGATCTGCGGTCCTGATCGTGTGTGCAATCGGACCTTCCGATTAGTGGTGTGCTTAGAGCCGTTCATCTTTAGATCTGCGGTCGTGGTTGGCCGTGGCAACCGCACCGTCCGGTTGCATCCTTCCTCGTGAGCCGTTGGATCTTGATCCAACGGTGGGCTCTTTTAGGGATCGCGCGCGTGCGCTGTTTTCCATGCGTGCGGCTCGTTGGATTTCGCATCAACGGCCCACGAGCGTCCACGTCGTTTATCTCCGTTTAGTGGGATTTCGTTTCTGTAAGTATTTATTTGTCAACTAAAAATTGTATCAGAACTTTAAATATTCATAACTAAATCGTTTTAACTCCTTTTTAGATGTTTCCAACTGTAATAAATTTCTATACCTCTGTAGTTTAATATAAAAATGCAATTGGCCATGTTCCTGTCACAGAAAATTGTGTAACTCAAATAGCTTGTTTTCTGCCAATTTTGATTATCCCAAAAATAGAATTAAACTTGTAAAATGCATATCTTTTCCTGTATAACTCCAAAATGTGCAAAATCAATTTTGTTAAATTCCTCTGTTAGTATACTTTAATCTGAAATAGGTTTTGAACATGTTTATGTTTCTGGAAAATGTAAAGTGCTAGGTTTACAACTTAGAAAAATCATAAGTAATTCATTATAACTTCAAATTTAGTAATCTCAACTTTGCTGTTCTTTGGATGACCTGATCTACCCACCATAAAAATTTCAGAGCTTAGATCATTCGAAATTTTCGCCATGAACAGATACCAATAATTAATTTAGTTAATTTATAGGCTTGAGAGAACTTAGTTTAGCCATAACTTTTTCATGCTAAGTCCAAATGAAGTGATTCTTGTTTCTAAAAATTGTCTAAAATCAACCTCTAACTGTTGTGTAAATTTCATGGGATTTGGATGTCTTTTGCTGTTGAGTTTTGTTGGTGTTCTTCGTTCTTATTGGTTTTATCGTATTCTCGCGTTAGGTTCCGAAGAGTTTATTGAACCTGAGAATCCTCCTCTGCAGCAAGAGCCAGACCAGCAAGGCAAGCAGTTTGATCATGTTAATCCCAGTATTTTAAGTATTTATGTTGATTACAAATTCTTTGTATGCATTGCTACTTTGTGTTAAACTATTGTCGTTAGTTGGCCTATTAGATGCATTTTCTTAGGTAAATGATTATCCTTTACTACCATGAGCCTAGGTATTGCTGTGATTTAGAGTTCGTGGATGAGCTCTTGTCACTTAGTAGTTGCGAATTAATTGCTTAGCCATGCTTAGCTTCCCAGAAATGGCGGTTATCGACTTGTCGATAACCTTGATCACATAAAACTTATTATGATTATGATTTCCACCTTGTACCATGTCTATTTATGAAAACTAAAACCTAAAAAAGATTTAGACTTGGACACAATGGTATGATTGGTGTGCTTTTGGGTGTGATGGAATGGTGCCCGGTCATTAAGACCGAGTTACTTGCGCCACCGTCTTGAGCCTTTGCGTGCTAACCACACTAGAGGGTATGGGACCTCTCTTGACTTAGTACTTTGGCGTGTATTGGCTTCGGTCGCAGGAGGGATGGTGTTGGGAGCATTGTAGTGTCAGAAAGACTTCACCCGTGATGGGATTTGTTGTCTTTCGACACAATGTAAGCGTATGGTGTTTCTACCCATACGAGCGCTCGTGGTTGATACACAATATTGGAAAAAGTCTCGTAGGACTTAGCCGTGCCAAATATACCTTCTAAGTGTGCTTTGTGGCTTAAAGGCGATGCAGTGTGGGTACATTGGTACACCCCTGCGAGGTTAAAACTATTCAATAGCCTCGTCCTAGGTTATGGACACGCTCGGATACGCCAGTGAGAACTAGACTACAACCTTTTAATTAAAACTTGATGGGTGGTGCGAATCGAGGATTAGTGCTATGTTGTGGTGACTATTGGGATAGTCACTTCAGTGGTTACTTGTATGTATCTTTATTTATTGTTATTTTGACAACAAAACAAGATTTGCAAACTTGCTTTTAAATGTATTACATTATTGCAAATAAAGTTGGCTTTATGCAAAATGAGACATACAACCTCCACCTAAATATGCTTGCATGTAGTTTATGAATAGGTCTGCCACGTCAGTCTTGCGAGTACCCTTGTGTACTCAGTTATCTTGCTTAAATGTAATTGTTGCAGAGGAAGAAGGTGAGCTTGAGGGCCTCACTCACGTGAGTTGTCTTTGTGGTAGCTTATGAGGCGTCTAGCTTGGCGGCCCTGGCGGTTGCCTTGTGGGTGGTGTGGCTAACAGTCGACTTTTGTTCTAGCCATCTTATGGCACATACGCTTCATTGTCATTCTTGTTTATTGTTCTATTTGGTCGGTCGGCTCTTTTGTAATAACTTTACTTTATGTATGTCGTTGTTGAACTTAGCGATGTATGTTGTATGGAAATGATGTGTAATTTTGTGATGATGTGCGTATGCTGCAATTCTGGGAAGCATATGTCCATCGAGGCTTAGAATGTTTAATTAGTAATGCTAGAGCCATTTGGAGGTTAAGTGTTACTAGTTAAATATTCCGGGTCCTCACACAGTCATACTTCTTGAACTTGCAGGCACGAGGAAGTAGGCCGCGCTGCATGTCTTGGGGCGCGAAGACAAGTGCAAGGCTGACGATGAAGCATGCCTCCGGGTTGTCGGCGCCGGCTAGGTGGTTCACGACGGTGTGGTAGCGCTCGTTGTCTAGGTACTTCATCATCTCCTCCCGCTCTAGTGCCACACGCCTCCCCACGGCGTCCTCCTTGGATGCTTTGTACATGGCCTTACAACTCAATATACATACATATATACAAAATTCAAGACATCAAAATAAATAGTAGTATATATTTTTATAGGTATAAATACGTACGTACGTGGCTTGTAGGCTGCAAATGTCAACTATGGGTTGAGGAGAGCTCGTGGACACGCGGCCGATGATGTCGACGATGACATCGTGAGGAAGAGCGAAGGCGATCGCCGACCTCCTCGCCTTGGTCCTTGCCATCATGCTTCACGTACTCACCATGGTGATCGCTGCGTACATATTCAATGGTATCGTGAGTAGAACGATGTGGCCGGGATTCATCTTTCGGTGGCGGATTATCATTCTTATAAAATATGGAGTAACTTCCAACCGAAGCCTAAGACGAAGAGATGCATCGTAACGTCGGTGCGAAATGAAGAGATGCATCGTGCGGGAGTTGAAGCATTGAACATATCACAGACGGTTCCAACTACAAACCGTTCGTGATACATAATTATCACAGACGGTTATAAATTAGAACCGTCTGTGATAAATACACATCACAGACGGTTCCAGTAAATAACCATCTGTGATGGCAAATTCAATTCAAAACATGACACATAAACATGTATTACTTGTTTTTCACCGGTCAGTAATGCCGTTATGTCGTTATATCGAGATCGTTTACATATATAGAAGACAGTAAATACAAATTCAACCAGTTTTTTTATTTTTTATTTACATATATATAGCCAAACAGCGTGGCCAGTCGCTTCTTACAAAGATTTTTAAAAAGTAGAAACCTAAATAATTTAAGTTTTCCTAGTGGCGAAGGTAGCATGCTATCTCCGTCTTCAAAACTTCGTAGGCGACGTTGTCGGCATCAGACGGTTCGGGATCATCGGCGGACAAAGCACGAAATGCGTCTACCCGCTGACGTGCTCGTTCGAGTGTCTCCCGAAGACCCTCCGACTGTTGAGTCAAGAAGAATTGAGCCCATAGGCTCTCTTCCCTTGCTTTAGGGGTCTCGGCAAGGTCAACTCAGTTGCCCACTGCCTCGATTAAGCAGTCCAAGCGACGGCAAGCCTCCTAGAGATGTGCAACGTTATTGTGGAGGACCACGTCGATGATGAGGTTAACTCGCCAAAGTGGGAGATCACCCAGAAGACACGACGGAGGAGGATGTCAAGACGGCGGAAGGTGGCCGTCACTTGCTCTGCAAATCCTCGGACAGAGGAGTGAGGATACTATTGACACAGTGTCCTTCCGCAGCATACGACCGGAGAGATGCTCGTACAGTATGGCTAGGTAGGCTATCAATGTCGGCGATAAAGAAACAAAAGAGAGAGCCATTTCTGCTTTAGAGTACGTATAGAGTGATCGATATGGGGATGATCATCTTTGATGGTAGATTATCCTTTTTATAAAACAAGGAATAAATTCGGCGCGTGAGACAAAAAGACACATCGAGAGCCGAAGCGGCATTGATACGAGCGAAGAGACGCATCGGCAACGACGGCGATGAAGGAACTCATTCGGGAGCTGAAACGGTATTATCACAGACGGTTCTAAACAAGAACCGTCGGTGATATTACCAAATATCATAACCATCTGTGATACTTCACAGACGGTTTTCAACAAACCGTCTATGAAGTATCACAGATGGTTATGATATTTACAGACAATATTGCCTCTTTACAGACGGTTTTTAGCGCAGCCAGTAACACAGACGATCTCTAAAACAAAACCGTTTGTGATTGTATGTAATACAAACAGTTTTGGTTAATTGTATGTGATGAGGTGTCCAATATTAGCCTTTTGTAGCAGTGTTGGTGGAAAGAATTTGATTGGAGGCAAATTATTGTTGTTGTTATTATTGTTATCGTTATTATTGTTGTAGTTGATATTATTATCCGCAGAGCAGTTTCTCTCCAAAGAATATCTTATATCTACCACTGTCTCAAGGAAAAGAACATTTCTCTTTAGCAATTGTTCATTGAATGAGAAGTTGATGCCTGCAAGTTTCATCGATGAACAGGTGGCAAGATTCATGTCCTGATGTTCACATTGAAGCTCTCACATGTCGGTGTCCTTAGTTTATGAAAAGATTGGAAAAGTTTTAGCATGTAGTATTATTTCCCAAGTTGTACGTATCTAAAGCCAAACCCACATTATACATTCAGAGCAAACGACGCTTTTGTTCCAATCGAAATCTCTTTACACTCTAGTTTTAGCCTTTTCGGTGACAATAGAAATAAAGTTTGGTGCGGTACTACTGATTACATTGTTTATACCACAGTGTATGAGCAATTAGTACCAATTTGAACAAAATAATTCCAAAAATATTGTTTGTACTTTCTTCCCTAGAAACTAGTAACCAAAACTAGCCAATCTCTAAACACTTTGAAACCTTGAGCAAGATATTTGATCATTTGTTCCTTTAACTACAATCTATCAAGATGAAAATGACTAAATAGAGAAAATTGTGAGGTCAAGTCAAAGCTCAACATAAAAAAGAATAAGAAGTTGCTATCTCAGAAATCTGGATAGTACAGCAAGGTTATATAATCCACTCATAATTTTTACTACAACCACCATGAGCCATACGGTGAGCCTGAATTTGAAGCCATCCCTTAATTAACCGCAAAGCTTAGGTCCATTTCGGAAGGCAGGTACTTCACATAAAACATTTCAATTCTCGTAGGAATCGAAAACTCTCTCGAGTTCCAAACGGGATCCAGAAAGGAGACGACAATCTTGCACCCATTAGAATGGTCGATCTCTACATGTCGCAAACAGAAGAGTTCGACGATATATACAAGTCCAACACCTCAACGTCCCCAGCTTGTCATTTCCCTATCCCCTCCCTGTTCTTTTCTCCCTCTCTCCCTCGTTCAACTCCTACACCCATCGTCATAGATCGTACTCATCCTTCTCCGCACCTCGTTTTCCCAACATTTAAACCTCTCGCTGTCCAATCCCTCACATTTCTCTCGCCTCGCCCCGCCCCGCCCCGCCTCTCCCAAAGCAAGCAAGCAAGCGACCAACCAAACAGACAGAGACAGGGGAGGGAGCCGTGCGCAGTGGACGAGCAGGAACCAGTTAACCATCCATTGACTTGTTAACTACACAACCCAATCCAAATCCCATATACGAAGCCGTGCCAAGAACCCGGCTTTATTCCTTCTCCGGCGGATTCCAACGCACGGCGAGCGACCGCGTCTTCCCCGTGTGGAGGCTCGGCTAGCTAGGCCCGCCCATCCCATGCTGCCAGGTGAGCAAGAAACGATCCGTCCATCGGCGAAGAAGGCTTTGTTTTCTTCGGGTGGGAACCCGGGATGGGATTCGTTTGTTGGGGTTGGGTGCGGAAAAAGACTTGTGGAGATTGGAGTGGAGATAGGATAACGCCATTGACAATGATGCGCGGATGTTGGAGGTTGGATGGGAAGGGCTTGAAAGATCGAAATGCTTTGCTGTGGACAACCGTTTACTTGGGCGTGCCGTGTGGGCTGTGGCACCTTCTTTTCCTCGGCCATCCATCTTGATATTTGGTGGGTGTTTCGATTGGTGGGTGATTCGGTATTCTTGTATCTCTGAACATTTCAGTTTTTTGTTTGAAGAGTGTTGATCGTTTGTTTCTTCGAAAGCCTAAACTTTCTTGGCAAATGGAGAGGTGTAGCCTTGTTCTTTTGATCCAACTGTAGGGCTTCTTTTAAGGTTTGTTTCTCATTTCTGTTGTGAAATGAAGATAATTTTTTGGTGCTTTTCGTTAGGAACGTCTTTTGTTCTTCACTTGCTATTGCTTAAAAACGAGTAGAAAACTTATTGATTTTGTGTTGATCACTCGTGCTTCAAAGGTAAAGGAGTCCTTGTTTGGCGACATCTGAAAGAACTGATCAGTGAAAAGGTTGCATCTTTGGCGCCGTGATGTTGTTGTTGCAGAGCAGAGGAGGCGTCTTCTCCGCGGCGCAGGAGGGCGATGCAGTGCTTCGGGTTCGCGAGCTGGGAGAGGGAGGAGCGGCGTGGGCCGGCGACGACGGCGCGGTCCCTGTCGGCGCGGTCCAACAGCAGCACGTCGACGGACCGCGACGTGCGGCGGTCGGGCCCCGAGTGCTCGCTCAACGTGTCGTCGGATATCAGCGCCGAGTCGTTCGGCCGGTACCGGCAGCTGTCGCTGCCGCAGCGGCCCAACAACCTCCGAATCTTCACCTTCCAGGAGCTCAAGAGCGCCACCCGGGGCTTCAGCCGCGCGCTCAAGCTCGGCGAGGGCGGCTTCGGCTGCGTCTACCGCGGCACCATCCGGAGCGCGCTCGAGCCGCGCCGGAGCCTCGACGTCGCCATCAAGCAGCTCGGCCGCAAGGGCCTGCAGGTGTCGCCATTCTCCTCCTCTCTCCATGCAGTGTTTCCAGCTTCACGCACCATGCACCGACCAACCGAACAAGACTTTTCCTGGTCGGTCGGTGCATGAGACTCAACAGTCAACATGGTACCAGAGCTAGCCGAGCGCGGGATCGGCGATCCTGAATCCAAAATATCACTGGAATGGAATCCAGCAGTGGATGTGATGTTGAGTGTTGAAGGTTTTGATTCGTGGTTCAGGGGCACAAGGAGTGGATGACCGAGGTGAACGTTCTCGGGGTGGTGGATCATCCGAACCTGGTGAAGCTCATCGGCTACTGCGCCGAGGACGACGAGAGGGGGATGCAGCTGCTGCTCGTGTACGAGTTCATGCCGAACGGGAGCTTGGCGGATCACCTGTCGACGAGGTCGCCGAGGCCGGCTTCGTGGGCGATGAGGCTGAGAGTAGCGCTTGACACCGCCCGTGGGTTGAAGTATCTCCATGAAGAATCTGAATTCAGGGTACGCTTTGTTTTTTTCACCCTCTTCTCCTCTGATATCTTACAGCATAGATGCTTTGTTTCCTAACGCGAAAATAGTTTCAGTATCGGATGTTCTTCTGATTCCTGGATGATAAGAATCATGAGCTCCTTTATCCCCATGCTTATTACCTTCTTACCCTGCCCTAATGAGACGAAACATTGTTTTGTTTCACTCGTTCATCGAGTGCCCTAACATCAGGTACATTGATTCGATGCTCTTCCAGATAATATTCCGTGATCTGAAGCCTTCCAACATTCTACTCGATGAGAACTGGAACGCAAAACTGTCGGACTTCGGCTTGGCTAGGCTGGGACCGCAAGAAGGGAGTCATGTTTCCACAGCGGTAAGTGACAAACAGCCGAGACCTTCTCTTCTTTCTCCAGCATCTGATGGCACTATGCTCACTGCAGAATGCTGGCACATTGAATGGGATAGTGTGATTTCAAAGACAGCTTCTCAAGTTCACCTAGCATGATCGGTAGGTAGTCAGTAGTAGAACACCTTTGATGTAGAATCGTTCATATACTGTAGCTCTTCCTTACCTGTCAGACAAGCAGCAAACTCAAGGGCGGTTAGAACATAGAACAATTCTGTCACTCTGATCTGGTCAAGCAATTGCTTCACGTGCTCGAATACTTAGCAAGTACTTTTAAAATATTAGTGGCCTTGTGAAAACAAGAAGCTGACCATACCATCATCCTAAATAAACAAAGCAAAGCAGACACAACACAAGGGTAGGCAGTCAGGCACTTTCGGTTAGTCTGCGTGCTAGTGCAGAAGGACTGGTCAGAAAAGCCAGCTAACTTTACTGGTTAGTTAAAATCAGCTTCTTTTCTGGCTGTTTTCCAATTGTAACATTTTATCACGTGCGATGCCTATCTTTGTAGCTCCTATAGAAAGTGAAAATTCTCATTTTGTATGACAAACCAAACAGGTGGTGGGGACTATTGGATATGCGGCTCCTGAGTACATCCATACAGGACGCCTCAGCAGCAAGAATGACATCTGGAGCTATGGTGTGGTGCTCTACGAGCTCCTCACAGGCCGGCGACCTCTGGACCGGAACAGGCCGAGGGGCGAGCAGAACCTTGTGGAGTGGGTGAAGCCCTACTCTTCTGACGCAAAGAAGTTTGAGACCATAATGGATCCGAGGCTCGAAGGAACTACAGCTTGAAGTCGGCAGCCAAGCTCGCCTCAGTGGCAAACAAGTGCCTGGTACGCCATGCTAGGTATCGCCCGAAGATGAGCGAGGTGCTGGAGATGGTGCAGAAGATCATCGAGAGCGGTGACCTCGGAACACCGGAGCATCCCCTGATAAGCCATTCAAAAGAATTGGTAAGTGATGAGAAGAAAAGGAAAGGGCTTGACTTGAAGAGGAGAATTGCAGATATTAAAGCTGGAGAAGGGGGATGGTTTACATGGCAGAGGTGGACACCCAAGCTTGTGAGAACACAATGACACACGGTATCAACAGATGAGATGTTTCCTGCATGACTTTAACTTGTGCAGTTAGTAGCAAAAACAGCAAGGGTGACTGAAATGTCACCTGGAGTTGTCATTTAACATACAAGTCAGAGAACATGGTAATTGTAAACAAATGGTTTGGTGCAGCCCAGTACTGCCGCCACTAAATAATGGCTAGGTTTGGATTTTGTGGGATCACAGTATCACACACAGGCAGTCTCCATACGGTTGGAGGTTCCATGTTTTTATCAGTGCTGGAAAATCAAAGCTCAAGTAGTCCTTTTTTGGAATAGAAATCTTGTTGTACAGTATAACTTGGTTTTTGCAGAGTAACTTTTGAGTTGTATTAAGTGCCAAATAAGAACTTTCAGGCAGTGCCTGTAGCTCACCTTGTGTGCATCTCTTTGTAGAATTTTGTTGCTTTTCTGTATTGACAGAGCAGATATGCAAAAAAAAAATCTTCTGTACTAGAATAATGGAGGGGCAGAATTTGCTTATATACATCCATGTAAACAGAATTATATCTTTGACCACGTTAATTGATAATGTAAAGAGAGGTTTTTCTTTTTTTAAAAAAAAAAAGAAAGAAAAGGGAAAAAATGTGAATTAAAGAATGGATGCACAGGTCATGTTGTTTGCAAACTGCTCTTTGTGTAAGAATGGCATATAATGAAAGAGGCAACCTTTAGAGTGGCGTATTATGAATTACATTGTTTAGGATGGTATATCCTAAAAGACCAACCTTTGGGGTGGCATATCCTCAATTTTCCCTTTTTTATAAACAAAGCATTTTTTTAGTAAAGTGCCATGTGAGTATGTGACATTCTATGGAAGTAATTTCATTAAGATTGCATGAATCACACATGGCATTCTAATATACTGTGCTGTGGATGTTAGGCAGCATAAAACTCAGCAGCTTGTATGCTCCAAAACAGACGGAGTTTGGAAAGTTAGGTTGCAAAAGAGCAACAGGAGGAAGAGAGTGCAATTTCACCTTTGTATGCTACAAACAAACAGAGGTCTCATTAACGGGCAAATCTCACCACACTATGGCTATAGACACAGTTCTGACACACGGTCCTGGGATCCTGGCACATCCCAAAATTGCAGATTCTTGAAGAAAACTATAGCCAGTGTATCAAAAAAATTTGGGTGACATGTATATTGATGAAATCTCTATGATATGGTTTTCAAGTCTGAATGGTCTCTTGGTTAAGCCCCATCTGCTACAAATAGTCCACATGCTTTGAAATGTTCTTTTGCCCCATCTGATGATCAAATCGTCCATACAGGCAGAAGCCGGAGGCGAAACAGTTCTTGAAGAAAGCTTAACGAGAAGTTTCATATTGTCTGCTTGTTGTTCCATCAATAGACATTCAGTTGTTTTGAATGTCTCTGTTTTCTCAATATCTTGCTTGACTGAATACTCAAAAGCAGCTCAGAAAATCTCAACTCTCAAGAGTATTTTCTCACCTCATACTTCTATAGCTCTGCTTTCAGTGGCAAATGTCTAACACATGCATTTCTTCTCATCTTCAAATGTCTGTCTCTTGATGGATCTGCTCACAACTAGGGTGTACCTGACAGTTTAACTTCCTCAAAGGCCTAAGTCAGTGCATAAGTGGCCAGAACTGAGGGCTGCAAAGACTTTCCCCGATTCAAACTGAAAGTAAGATCACAATGCTGCTGGGAATTTGATTTTTGAGAGATCCACAGGTGCAACCATCTTCCTAGCAGTATGTACAGGAGTACTCTGGAATGGCAACATCATCCTTCATTGTCATCTCCATTGCTATAAGATTTAGCAAGGCATAAATCTCTGTTGAGCCTGGATGAGTCTTGTCTTGGGCAATGAACCTGCAGAGCCCTCCACCAACATCAATCTCACTAAATCCAGGGAGCTTTTTCACGCCTCTCTCCTCCATCACCTTTCTCGCTTTCTTTGCCTCATGCCACTTCCTCGCAACTGCGTAGATATTGGACAATCCAATGTACCTGCCGTCATGGCCTGGCTGCAATCGGACAAGCTGCCTGCCAACTACCTCCCCCAACTCCACCCATCCATGCAGATGACAGGCATTCAGGAGAGCACCAAGTACAGAAACACTGGGTTTCATTGGCATACCCTTAACAACATCGTATGCCTCCTCCAAGCGGCCCGCTCGACCAAGCACATCTACCAGGCAAGCATAGTGCTCGACATGTGGTCTGAGCCCTTGAGCTTCAAGTGAGCGAAAGAACTTCCATGCCTCATCCACCAGGCCACCATGCACGCAAGCACTTAACAAACCAAGGTACGTGATCTCATCTGGGACAACCCCAGCATGCTGCATCTCCAGCAACATCTCCACCGACTCCTTGCCCATCCCATGCACCGCAAGCCCACCAATCACGGCGTTCCATATCAAAACATCGGTGCTCTCCACCGCAACAGCCCGGAACACCTCGAGCGCCTCATCAATAGCCCCGCACTTGGCATACATGTCGACAAGTGAGGTAGCGAGCCTGAGGTTCAGCGCGAAGCCACGCTCCCGCAGGTACCGGTGCATCCGCCTCCCCCGCCCGAGGTCCCCCAGGTGTGCGCACGCCCCCAGCACGCTGACCATCGTGACATCGTTCGCCCTGACCCCATGGCCAACCCCCGCTGCGGCCTCCATCATCTCAAACACCGCGAGCGCTTCGCGGTGCTCCCCGCACTTGAGGCACCCGTCGATCATGGCGCTCCAGGAGACCACGTCCCGCTGTGGCATCCGTGCAAACACCCCGCGAGCGGCGGGGAGGTCGCGGCACTTGGCGTAGCCGTCGAGGAGCGCGTTCCAGGAGACGAGGTTCGGGCGGGGATTTCGTCGAACAGGCGGCGGGCGGGGTCCGGGAGCGCGCATGCTGCGTACATGTGAACGAGGGAGTTGGCGACGTGGAGGTCGGCCGGGAGGAGGCCGCACCGGATCGGGTGCGCGTGGAGCGCGCGCGCGAGGCGCGGGGAGGCGAGGCGCGCGGCGGCGCGGGCGAGGAAGGGGAAGGTGAGGTGGGAGGGGCGCAGCGCGGAGCGGAGGAGGAGGAGGAAGAGGGAGAAGGAGAGCTGCGGGGTGGAGGGCGAGGAGGAGGCCGCGCGGATGAGGGGATCGAGCAGCGGCGTGGAGAGCGCGCGGCCGTCGAGGTGGCTCAGGAGGTGCGGCGGGAGCGGTGGGGAGAGAGGGGGAAGCGGAGGCGGCATTTGTGGGGAGAGGGAGCAAGGGCGGGAGCCGCGGGAATTGTTTGCGGTGTGCAGTGCACTAGCGTTTTTGCAACCAGTCACAGTCACAGTCACAGTCACAGTCACAGTTTTGGTCAGTTAAATGGGAGCGCTCTATACTCTCTTTTTTAGAGACGTCGTCGACGCGGTCTCTCGTACATAAATTTGATTCTTTTTCTAATTATATTTAAACGAAATCATAAAAAATAATAATATTTGTACTTCTAGCGGCAAATGTGTTAATATGGTTCCTACAATTTGACATCCCTATTGCCGCCACATGTCTAGCCAACGGTTCATGCTAACTTCGTCATAACTATGCTTAGATTAAGTGTGGTCAATAAAATGATGGCCACAAATTAAGCGAAGTTAGTTAAGAAATTGAATCGGGCACGTTGGCTATAGTGCTAAAAAAGTGTGAGTCATATTTGTGCCAATAAACAAAACAACTACATATGAAACGGTGGCACGACTGAAGTTAGATAGGATAACTTTATGCATCAAACCAAACAATCCCTAATATCAGTACTCGGTAAATCACGGACAGGAAGAGATAGCAGGAGTTAATCGCCATGTAACTCTAGCCTGTTTGTCAAATTTCGACAACCGTGCCATCGCTTCTCTTCTTTCCCAACTTTCAGGAAGTGTGCGCTCGAACTAGTTAGAAAATTCCTTAATTCTATATCTCGAGCTCGCCATCGCCATATATACCTTAATCATCTGACTGCCATCTCTAAGAACTAAAAAGCATCTCGAGCTTGCTATACGCCGTCCAGTTAATGAATTTTTGTCGTCAGGATAATGGAGATTGCGTAAGAAGGATAACACTGAAAGTGCCTGGAAATTCTTGCTTTTCCTAGTTTTCGTCGATTCCAAACAAAGCATCAGAAAGGTAGTTTCTGTTCTGAAGTACCATTTGCTGCTTGCGTCAGAAGAAAGCACAAACAACCCAACCTGGAGAGCTCTAAAAAAATCCAGCGGATAACGCATTGGACATCATTGAGAAATTCGGAAAATGTCATCGGCCAATAGCCAGCCACAGGACCACAGCTTAAGGCCGAGTATGATCACAGTCTCAGCAGCTTCCAAACGTACTGAAAATAAATATCATTTGCAGGACTCGCCCGTGTCTAAAGTTTGATTAGTTTAACACAGCACATGACTGACGCAACAAATATTAAACACAAACCCAGAGTGAGCTAACGACACAACAGAGAATCTAACTATATAAATCATCGTCATCAGCGGCCGCAGCAGCAGATGCAAAAGGATCGGCTGCAGCTCCAGCGCCAGCTTCTGATCGCTCGGAGAAGCGGAACTCGCTGCCGAATCCTCGGGACTGCTGCAACGTCTGGGCAAACGCCTGGTATTTGCGGATGTCGGCGTCGCTAACACTCCGGCGTGCGTACTTCATTGACTCCTCAAAGTGAGCAGCCTTGATCTCAGCAATGTCGTCTATCTCGTCTTCCTCCATTGCCTCAGGGTTGTCCTTTCTCCGCCTCTCCCTCTCAATGTCCTGAAACCAACATAATCAAGATTTAGAAGTTGCAAGGAAGATTTACTCAGTTGCCATTCAACATATTCTGGATTGGCTTAGCTTATTTCATGATAAGGTGGACTAAAAATGTTTCAATAATTACACAAATATCTTAAGCTGGGTGAAACTGAAACTGCCCAAAAAGCATAGTAGCGCCACACAATTAGAATTTGGCAAATTAGCATATAGCAGCGCAAATCCAACAACAAAGAAGAACAATAATTCAACCAATCATGAAACGACACTGATTGCTAGATGCTGTCACTTCTAGTTCATCCTAAACTTTAGTAAAGCCCAAATTCTAGGTTCCAAAATGTATATGTTTGAAGACTGATCATCGCAATAGAGGGTAGTACTCAGACGTACCATGGGGATAACTAGCATATTTCTATTTTGAAAATATATCAAGCTAAGATGGCCTTGAAACTAGCTTATGATCAGATGAGCTGTATTTGGATGATTAATAATGTATGTTCCAGATTACGGATTACCAAATCATATAGTTAGAGAAAGTTACCTTTTCAATGTTCTCTCTGATAGCATATTTGCATGCACGCTGACAGATTTCCGTAATATCCGCACCACTGAACCCTTGGGTGTATTTGGCAAGAGCTTGCAAGTCCACATCCTTAGCCACAGGAGACTTCCTTAGACAAGCTTTGAAGATTTGGAGCCTAGATTGGTCATCAGGAAGTGGAATATAGATTAACTGATCAAGTCGCCCTGGCCTAAGCAACGCTGGGTCTATGATGTCAGGCCTGTTTGTTGCTCCAATGATGAATACAGTTTTCTTGGCATTCATTCCATCCATCTCTGTCAGTAGCTGGTTCAGCACTCTATCGGCAGCACCCCCAGCATCACCCACACTGCTTCCTCTCTGCAATAGGATGAGAACATTTGTAAGTGATGGAAAATGCGATACCAAATACAAACGAGAGCGTGGAGGGGTTTACAAACCTGTGTAGCAATCGAGTCGAGCTCATCGAAAAAGAGGACACATGGTGCAGACTGACGGGCCTTGTCGAAGATTTCACGAACATTGGCTTCACTCTCACCAAACCACATGGTAAGCAGCTCCGGGCCCTTAACACTGATGAAGTTAGCCTGACACTCGTTGGCAATTGCCTTGGCCAACAAAGTCTTACCACAACCAGGAGGACCATAGAACAGAACTCCCTTGGATGGGGACATGCCAAACTTCTCGAACTTCTCTGGGTGCTCCACTGGATATTGAACAGTCTGCCAAAAAATGATGTACATTAACGAGCTGTCTATAGCTCAAAAGACCAGTGGCAGGGCATTAATAAAATCAATGTGCATCTACATACCTCTTGCAGTTCCCTTTTGACATTATCCAGTCCACCAATATCTTCCCAAGAGACGTTTGGAACTTCAACAACCTGAATTCATAAAGAATCTTACTAAGTATCACCAAACAGGAGCAAACACAAATAAAAAAATAGTTCGTTTCTAGAGGAACTCACAGTTTCACGAAGAGCGGATGGGTTGCTTGTCCCAAGTGCAGTCTTGAAATGGTCATTTGTAACAGCCATGGAGTTCAATATCTCAGCATCTATTGTCTCGTCCTCCAGATCTATGATATCCATCTTCTCACGAATGCACTGAAGTGCAGCCTCAGTGCAAAGGGCAGCAAGATCTGCACCAACATATCCATGGGTGTCTTTGGAAATGCGTTCCAAATCAACCTGCGATACAAGTAAAAACAAGATGAATGAAGCAACTCTGGAATAATAGAACGAAATTATATAAATAGCTAATACGAGACACAAAAGATCATGATACAAGGCCACTTACATCTTCTGCTAGTTTCATGTTTTTAGTGTGGATGCGGAGAACCTCAAGCCGTCCAACTTCATCAGGAACTCCGATGTCAATTTCCCGGTCAAACCTTCCAAATCTTCGAAGAGCAGGATCAATACTGTTAGGGCGATTTGTAGCACCCATAACAATAACATGTGAGCGAGCTTTGAGTCCATCCATAAGAGTCAAAAGCTGCGAAACAATACGCCGTTCCACTTCTCCGTGGGTCTTCTCTCTCTTGGGAGCAATGGAATCGATCTCATCAATGAAAATGATAGATGGTGCATTCTTCTCTGCTTCTTCAAATGCCTTCCTAAGATTGCTCTCACTCTCTCCTGCTAGCTTGGACATAATCTCTGGGCCATTAATCAGAAAGAAGAATGCTCCTGTCTCATTTGCAACAGCACGAGCAATAAGGGTCTTTCCAGAACCAGGTGGCCCAAAAAGCAATATGCCCTTTGGTGGCTTCACACCGATGGATTTGAAAAGCTGAGGATGGCGCAGTGGAAGTTCAACAAGCTCTCTGATTTGAGCCATCTGCTTCCTAACTCCACCAACATCATCATAACCAACATCGTCAAGTCTCTCCTCATCCTCCCTCTTAATAGGATCGCCATCACAGAATATTTCTGTATCTGGTGCAACGATGCAATACTCAGCAGGGTCAGTCTCTATAACTTTGAACTCCACACTTCTCATTCCACCCCTGACAAGGAAAAGGTCTCCTTTTCTCAAAGGGCGGTATGCTTCTAGGAAGTATGCTGCACAATTTCGTAAAGAGTGATTATTAGTGAAGGAATTAATATGATCTGATTCATATTCACATAAGCTGAGAGGAGCTTTTTTTCCATGTCAAGAAAAACAAGAGATACCATACTTCGGAAAAGTTATGGGCAAAATTGAGTTTTTATACAGGGCATGCACAAGCAAGACTTCATAAATGAACATGAGCAGATATGACAAATAACATGACATAAAGTTGAAGGTTAGAAACTCACGTTTCAAGAAGGCATCAAACAGGTTTCCAGTAATGCCTTCAACTGTATCATCAATTGGAAGAATGTGCACACGCTTCCCATATTTCACGTCCTGGCACTGATGGACAGAGATAACATCGCCAAGTCGCACCCTTAGGTTCTTCCTAACAACCTTGTTCATCCTAACTTTAGGCTCCTCACAGGTGTCATCAGCAAGGACAATGCAAATAGTGTCTTTCCTCTTCTTACCCTATAATACAGAAGATAACAAACATAAGAACCAGAATCAGAGACTACAGCAGCAACAATCAATACAGTTAACCACCGAACTTCCATCATCTGCCGAAACACATTGACTAGCCTAACCATGAAAAAATAAACTACAGACAATGAGCCGTCATATGTGGAAGTTCCTGAAAACCATATAAATTCACATATACAAAATTTCCATTAAACTAATGCCTGGTATGTTAAATATCAATCGCTTCCATGCCAAGTGCTCACTTTGAACACCAAGTGGAAAACATGCTGTATGATATCAAATCGATTAGAATCCTTGGTCTAACTATGAACAGCAAAATAACTCGCACACTCCAAAATATCTTGCAAAAGATTGTGCGTAGTAACTAGTAAGTAGTAACAGTTTAACAATGTGAGTACGACACAGTACGGTAGTACATCTGGAACCCCATCGGGGAAAATTACATCACGCTGAGGCAAACACAAAAGTCAAAACCTTAACCAAAGCATAGGAATTACGGGCTGCAATTTGACATCTACTTTGCAATCCAATGTTCTACACGCTGCCAGATTAATCCACTGCATGCCAAATGGCAGAACCCACTTACTTCCTCGAAATTTCCAGCAAAATCAATAGATTCTATATTATCCTACACTTCAGCAAGCAGGTACGGCAATAAAGGTACGGTTTTTCCAACAGATCTGTATCGCACATCAACAAATTTCAATTCAGAGCAGCCGCAGCAGATCGAATCGCCAATCTCAACAACGACACCGGCTAATCGGCTCAAAATTCCAGAAAGTACAGGTTCAGATCAGCGCGCATCGTACCTTGAGGAGGACGGTGTCGCCGCGGAAGAGCTGCAGCCTCTCCATGGTGTCCGGGTGCAGCGCGACGACGGAGTTGTCGTCATTGGTGGCCTCGTCGACCACCAGCCGGTTCGGCGACTTCTTCCTCTCCAGGATCGCCGTCGAGTAGTCCTTCTTCCCCTTCCTGCACCACCCCCACAATAAAAAAAAATCACCAAAAATCCCCCCAAAAAACCAGATCGGAACCGAAAACCCTAGAGGCCGCTAGATCGGATCGGGGCGGGGGCGGGATCTCACGGATCGGCGGGGGCCGAGGGCTCGCCTTGGCTCGCCATGGTGAGTCCTCGCGCGGCGGCGGGCGGAGGCGAAGCGCTCGAGGAGGAGGTAGGTCTCGGGCGGTAGGTGGTGGCGACGGTGGCGTTAATTAGAGCGGAAGGAGAGATTGGGAGAGGGGATTAGTGCTCTTTATAGCTTCTTTCTTGCAGTGGGGGTTTGGGTCTCGGCGACTCCTGCGTCACCGGGTACGCCACTGACTCATGGGGCCGGGACGTCCGTGGTCCACCTGGCATAGAACGTTCGGGAACCTTCTGGAGGCCGTGGGGAGGAGGGCTCGTGTCGACGTGGACGGGGTGGGGCCCACGTGGAAGTGGCGTAACGGTGGTGGATGGATAGGTGGCCGGCGAGGAACGGGGAGGAGGGGGGTACGCGAGGGAAGTTTGGTATCGTTCCTATCTTGTATACGAAGGAGAGTACGTGATGGCGTGATGCAAATTACAAATCAAAATTCTTCACGGTTCAAGAAGGAAATAGAATCAGATCCGGACAATTTTTCTGATTCCTATGAAATTAAAGTGTTTTCTATAAACCTATCTTTACTGTTAGAAAAGAAGGGCTTGATGGTGATGGTAAGTTGGGTGACATGGCTCACGAGCTTTTTGTGTTTCGCCCCCTCCCCCCCGCCCGAACGAACTTATCATTTTCCACCTCCGCCCGATCCCCAAATCCCTCAGCCCGACACTCGTTCCCCACCCAGATGCTCTCGCCCTCGACCCCAAATCCTCTCTCGTCACTTCTCTAGCCCTTGAGCAACTCGCCGTCGACGCCGCCTGCCCTTGTGGTCCGTGCGCCTCCGCTAGCGCTCCCACCAGGGCTCTCCTCCCCCAAATCGGGCCCAAATCAACCCTAGGGTTAGGTCCGTGCACCTTCGCCTCGCTCCCACCAGGGCCCCCCTCCCCCGCGCGTTGCCGCACCATGGAGATGACGAAGGATCGCGCGGAGGTGCACTCCGAGTCGTCATCGACGGCGACAACGCCTAGCGGTGGGCTCCCTCTCGTGTCGTGCCCAAAGTGCCACGCGCAGATGATCTGGGCCGTGTCCAGGAGCTCGAAGAATCAAAGAAAAGAGTACTTCAAATGCCCTAGAAACGACAAGGTAAGAAACTCCCTTTGATATTGAATTTGATGTTCAAATTTGGGGGTTGGTATTGTCAGGCGGTTTATGCATTTTGGTTGGTCCAGATGTATTCGGAGAGGTGCGACACATTCATGTGGAAAGATCAATACATGAGTTATTTGAGTCGGTTGCGTCTGGTGGAACAGCAGAGAAGGGATCATTCACCTGTCAAGCTGAGCAATGGAAATGAAGTGGTTTTCACAGTCAACCATCGTGTATTTGATCATTTAGATGTGATGAAGACCTCTCTGGACTAGATGAAGACCTCTCTGGACTAGATAACAACTCAATGAGGAAATCCACTAATGGAGATGGAAAGTTAAAATGGTTCTAGTTGCATTTGTATTCTTGCTGTTAGGAATTTGCATTGAGAAGATTGTCAACTGAGATTTTCATTTTGTTATCTTCCCAATCTTTTGTCATGTAATCTGAAATGGATGTATGGTGTCTCAATTGCGATGAGTGGATTCAATTATAATGTCTCAATCTGGATGAATGGATTCTGAAATGGATGTATGGTGTCTCAATTGTGATGAATGGATTCAATTATATTGTCTGTAATATGAAATCTGAGATACTCTCTACATTCCAGAATATCCATAAATGGATAGAAAAGCATGATACTGTAAATGTATGTCTTGATTTGGTTGTCCAGAATGTCCAGTGCTGGAAGAGTACTGCAATGTATGGTGTATCTATCTGAAATGGCACTTGCTCCAAAACATGCTGGCAAGAGGGGATGGCTGGATAAAAAACATCCCACTATTGCTCCAAAACAATAGCAGATTACTTTCTCCAGAACAACATATAGTACAACAGTGACTGAGCTGATACTGTATCAGCAAAACCTGCCAACATTTTGGAAAGCAATAAACAGGAATGAACACAGCACATACAGCTAATCTGACATTTCGTGAAAACATGTCCAATTCTATTATAAGTCCATACAACATATTACTGCAGTAGTGCATGCAAAATACAACATATTACAAGTCCTACTTAGCCACCTCCTTTGCAGCCACCTACAAAGCAAATATGTTTACTGACACATGTTAGACAATGAGTACTAGAAGCAAATATCAATGGAATGTTATACAATGAGTACAAGTCATACCAGAATTCCCTATGGGCATGATTATTTTGCTTGCTTCCTTAAAGGGCAGTTGCAGCTGTCGTGGGTGCCGATCTCATTGCATGTGCTACACATGCGAGCAGCCTTTCCCTTAAACTTCTACTTGTTCTCCCCAGGGCGATGCCTCTTGCATTTCCCTCTAGTGAGTTTGTCTGTTGGCGGCAATATATCGATCTGATCAGGGATGCCACACTCAAGATACGCTTCAACCTCCTCCACTCTACTTTGCTGACGGACAGGAATTTCCTAGTTTATCTCATACATAAACTTTTTAAGTTTCCCTCTAGCATTCTGCATGTAAGGAAGTGAAGGTCTAGCTCAATGTATCAAATCTTCCAAGTCCTTTCGCATCTCGGTTATCAACTTTTTAATTTCTTCCTCTGTGGGATCTTTGGGCTTCTCCTCAAGAACATTGTCATTCTCATCAAATACAACCTCCTTCTTACAGTTAGCGGTCCGTCTTTTTAAAACATAATCACTAGGAAGCTCATTCAACAATGCACCTCATAAACACAAGGATAATGTGGCGGCAAGGAATTCTATGAGTGTCAAACAACATGCAGGAGTACTACGCGATCATGGTGTTAGTGTCACATGAGCATGTGGTGAGTCCGGACCTTGTCTTTGATGCCCTGGATGCGGTTGAAGACGATGGCGCGGTGGCCGCCCTCGACGTTGTAGAGGCTGTTCGTCGCGGCGTACAAAGGGACGAAGGGGTGGCCGCAGGAGGGCGGCAAGGCGAGGAGCAGGGAGGCCGCAGGAGGGTGGTGCAACGAGGAGAAGGGCGGCTGCAGGCGGGCGGCGCGGAGCACAACCCTAGCTGGTGCCGGGGGGGGCGAATGATTTCGCGGCGCGCCTGATCTCGCGCGGGTCTTTTTTACAAAAAACGTCGCTTACGCACGCGCTCGCTCCACGCCGTCGATTATGAGACAGATGGGCTGGATGTCCTATGTGCATATGTGCACACATATGCCCATGTGCATACGATATGTTGCTAGTAAGTTGGCATCTATCCATCTTGAGTTTGTCGGATCTTTTGTGAATAAATATATACACACATGTATAAGATACTTAAATGATCTTCCATGGATAATTAAATTATCCGTGTTTGTGGTTTGTGATAAAATTAAATGTGATTTGTTAATTGGATACAAATTATATATGAAATTTTCCTTTTATGTATATTGATTTTCTAAGTTTATAACTTATATTATATTTTATTTGAAATCTGTTTCAACGCACGATCACTCAGCTAGCTGTATTTTAAGCAGGCCTCAAAATTCACAGGAATCGGGTGGGCCACGAATTATCTTAAATCAAACCAGCTCATAAACACATCCTTAAGACTTTTCATAAATCTTTTTCAATTAGAAAGGTGATATAATAAAGTCCGTTGCTGTTCCAAGAGCTTTTTTGTTCTGAATCGGAAAAGAGGCTTTAGCTCTGTTCAATCTGCTTGAACTTTGATTAATTTTGTCGGCCATTGAATCAAACTCCCTGCTTCTTTTTTGTTTGCGAGTCAATCACAATTCACAATCGAACGAGTGGGATATTTGGGATGTGTCACTGTGTCAGATAGAAACCTTCTACATGGATCATGACTCGTTAGCGCTGAAACAAGGAGCGCGAGGTGCTGCTTTTGGGCCGGCCCACTAACAAAAATTGAGTACTAAACATGGTGCCTGAAACGCTCAAGTGATCCTTTTTTTCTCCTTTTTTCTGAGTGGGATAATTGATTACTATCTATTTCAAAACTGAGGACCGAGGCTTGCTCGGTTGGCGAGCGTTGACATCGAGCACGTCGTCCATCTAGGTTCAAACCCAGGCTGCCTTATTAAAACCATTTCGGTGGTTTAATCAGTACACACGTGGGTGTATTCAGTGGTCAAAACGTGTGCTCACGTTCTGTAGGGTTTTAGTCTTCGCTCTAGATTAAGTGTATGTTGAGGACACACCCACTTGTGTGGATGAGCGTACGTATGGTGTGTGTGCGTGAGTGACGTCCCGCGTGTACTTTAAAAAAAATCCATTTCAAAACCGAAACAATTCAGAAGTTTTGAGATCAGAGCAAATAAAAAAAAACGAACTACATAATACATCTAACCTGTGGTTCGTGGCAATCAAACCTTAGCATATTTTAATCACATCCGAGGTGTTATTGTATTACTTACATAGTATAGCCACTGGACGGATGGTTCAAATGTAACATCCGAGTTCGCTTGGCTGGACGGCTGGGAGTTCAGCGTCTGATTCTGGAGACGGATAGCCAGGCAGTGGTCAACATGTGGCGGAGTTTGGCCAGCTTCAGAGCCGAGATCTCTCCCGTTCTAGTGGAGATCAAGGGGCTTAGCCGGAATTTCATGGTTTTATTTTATCTTTGCTTTGTTAGTAGGCATTGTAATGGTGCTGCCCACCTGTGTGCTAAGCAGGTGCCAGATGCGTTGAAACGGTGTGAATGGCTTAGTGAAGCACCCAGTTTCATGCATGACTCTGTGCTTCGTGATTGTAATCCTGACTAATGCTTTGACGGGGTTGTTTGGTTCGTGATCTTAATGAACCAAAACAGAATTTGACATAGCCAAAGTTAAAATTTGGCAAAATGAACATTGTTTGGATTAAAGCTAAGCCAAATTTTAGCGTTATTAAAATTTTGGTGAGTGATTTTCTTACCCTAAGATTGACCGCGTGTGACAATGGATCTCGTTGGTGTTACCAAATTTTTGTTGGCGCTACCAAATATTGGTAGCAATCCAAACGATAACCAGTTTTCACTGGTGTTACCAAAATTTATTTTGGTTCGCGTTAGTAACAAACCAAATGGATTCGTAGCTCCTTTGTCCTAAAGAAATACTCATTGTGTTCAAGAATATATAATGTTTTGAACATCGGCATGATCTCCAGCATACAACTTTGATCATTACTTTTATATAAATATGTTCATAGAATGATATAAAATTACCATATTGTAAAAATATTTTTCATGAATCATGACTAATCATTTTCAAATGACCAATGTAAATAGTTATATATATATATATATATATATATATATATATATATATATATATATATATATATATATATATATAACAAAGTTAAAACGTTGACTACATATTCTCTAAAATATTGTATATTTCTGAACGGAAGGAGTATATATATCACTTACATCCACTGGATAACTCCCTGTTCACTCTCAAGATCTTTTTTCAGGATCTCAGCTTTCTTGGTAGAGTGCTGCTAGTGGAGATTTGGGGTGCTGCTAGCCCACCTCGTGCCACAGAAAAAGACCAAACACAAAAGTCTCCAATGCTCTACGGTGGATAAGAGATTGGCCTCGTTTACGCCGTACAAACAGAGAATTTACCCCTTACATACCTTTAAACACGAAACTCTAAAACATTCACGCACGCTTTTCCGCTAAACGGCAAAACAGACGTCCACGGAAGGCCACTAAAGCAAAAGCCTCGCGTCACTCGACGAGCCGATGAGAAACCGAATAACCAATCGGTCATCGTCGTCCACATCCACAGCGACAAACACTCGCAGAATATAATTAAAAAAAAAACCCCAGAGTTTCATGTATCAACCAGCAGTTTCGCTCTCGTTGCACGTACGTTGTGCTTACGCACGTACAACTTGCTCGATTAACGTAGATCCAAGTCTACCGATCGATTGGCGCGTGTAAGAACAGAACGCGCGCATGTAGCCCATCACCGGGCCGCGCCTATCATGGACGTATGCCTGGCTCGAGCGGAGAACAGCGTTAGGGTATCTATAATGATATTGATAACTGTTGTTTATAGTATCTCTTTATGTTATTTATTGTCTTTTTATATATTTTTGTAGACAGTTTTTCTGTGTACAATGTGTCTTGTTTCTCGTGTTATGATCAACTACCGCATGAGAGACAACTCAATTCTCTATGCTATCTCTCTCATCAATACAAGACCTACAGACACTTGACATCATAGTATTGTGGCCCTGTTTATTTAGGCTTAGGCTTTTTGACTTATAACTTAAAGCCAGTTTTTTTTGGCTAAATCAGCTTATAAGCCCATTAACTTTTAAGCCAAACTTTGCTGTTTGGTAATGTGGTTTTTTTTTTATAGGATATTGGTTTATTGAGTTGTGTGTGAAGGATAAAAAGTCTGAATTGCCTTTTAGGATTTAAATGACCATTTAAGCATATATTTAAACTTTTTTTTGCATTGAATTTGTAAATATGACGATACGTGCAAGTGTACATATGAAACAAAATATATTTCGCTCATACGAGCATGCGTGTGTGTACAATGGCCTATCCAAATAAATTACAAACCTCGACATCTATCGAAGATGTATATCTAAGAAGACCGGAGTATAAAAGACAACCTATTCATAGCAAGATATCGCTCGACCGTGCATGCATGTATTCAGTATTTGAAAACAGATTACAAAGGAAGCATAATCTTGAAAAATAAACCCCACTGCATAATACAATAGTAGCATACCATGCGATTCCTCAAATCAGTCTTATAAATCTCTATAGGTTACAGTGCAACATTGTGCATAACATCATAGTACAATAATACCAATGACTATTGTGATTGTAAAGGATGGCAATTGGCCAGGTTATAAGGGTGTTATCTATTCTATACATGTCGCATTTCATGTCAATTCAATCACAGTTCGGTTTCAAGGATAAGTTCTACAGCAGCAAAGCTCAAAATCATGAAGTTGCAGATCCATCCCATGTGTAACAAAAATGGAGAAGCTCCGATCTATCTTGTTTCTTGAGAAGGCAATCCTTGAAGCCCTTCTCTAGTTGCTCAGCTCATTCATGCAAATTTGAAAGAAAATTTGTCCAATGTCACACTAGCACACAAGAACAAAAAAATGTTCTAGAATTCAGGGGGAAAAGCATGGAGTAACACAATATGCAGGTTCATCTGCTCACAATATCCAATGTCACACTTGCAGATTATCAACAACAGAAGTTTATAGCGGAAAGTTCAAAAAGAACTATACACAATTCAGTTCATACAAATGAGTGATAAAACTGATACAAGATTATTCCACAAACATAATTCAATTCATACAAATGAGTAACAAACTGATACAAATGCTCTCATACATTGATTACATCATGTTCAATAATTCGGGAAAATAAATGGTTCCATTCCCATCAACATCAAACTCATTAACCATATCTTGTAAACATTTCAGGAAAATCAATGGTTCATCGAGCACTAAGCATGGAAAACATTTCATTTGTGTTCATCAAAATCATAGCAAAATATGTAAAAAAGAAAAGGGGGTTTAGGGCGGCGGCAGGACCGAAGGGAGTGGTGGCGGACGGCCACTGCTGGGAATGGAGGGGGCGGCGAGTGGAGGGGAGGGTCGTTGGGGGAGAAGTGGCAGGGCCGTCCGGATCTGAGGGAGAAGGGCGGAGGGCGAGCGGGCCGAGGGGCGGCGAGCGGGCGCGGAGGAGTGCGATTCGGGAGGAGCAGCGGGGCCGGCCAGATCTGAGGGAGAAGGGCGGTGGGTCCGACCAGAGCCGAGGGAGAAGGGCGGCAAGGGACGGGCGAAGCTAAGGGAGAAGGGCGGCAGGGGCTGGGCAAAGGGGAGGGCGGTTGGGAGAGGATCCTACTGAGGGGGAAGGGATGCGGCGGCGTTGGGGATGGGGATGCGACGTCGGGGCAAGGGATGCGGCGGGGTTGGGGATGCGGCGTCAGGGCAAGGGATGCGGCGGCATGGGGACAGTGGGTGCGGCGGTGTTGAGGATGGGGAGGGGAGGGGAGGTGGCGGGGTTGGGGGAGGAGAGGGGAGGCGGCAGCGTTGGGTGGAGGAGAGGGGAGGCGGTGGCGTTGGGGAGGGGAGGAGGCAGGTGTGGGAGGCGTCGGGAGGGGAGTGGAGGCGTCGGGTGGGAGCCGAACGGGAGGGAAAAAGAACGAAATTACTGAAAAAATTGAAAGGGTATTCACTTATATAGGAATGGTATTCTGAGGGTAATTTCTACGAAGTTCAGTGGCAAAGGGATACTTCATTCCGTAAAAACAAAAAAAGCACATCTCCCATGGCTTATGGCTTTTAGGCTTAAAATGGCTTAAGCTTTTTATAAGCTGGATGAAAAAGTCACCCCTTTGTTTATACTTAGGTTTTTTTGCTTTTAAGCTAGACAAAAAGTCTAAACAAACAGGGCCTATATGTGCTCTTAACCGTCGTCCCACAATTGCTCGCAGTCCCAATCCATTCACTACCTTACGCAGGGGCGGATCCAGTGGGGGGTGGAGGGCTTCATCAGGCTGAAGCCTACCCTCCACCGGCGCCCGAAACACCCCCAACCCCAACCTCCAGCTCCGACTGTCTGGTTACCCTGGCTGTGCGAAGAAGAAACAGGAGCAACAAGAGGGAACAAAAGCGTGTGGGCCTTGCGCCCTTGCCGTAGCAGCGAAGCCTAGGCCCAACTCGCAGCCACGGATCCATCCAAGTCCCCATCAGTCCCACACGGCTACACTCCCACCTCACGTTCCCTGTTCCGGACCTCCGGTGTTCCCTGTTCCAAAATTCCCCTATCAATTGAGTGAGGAGAGCACACCTAAGGGCAACCAACGACGACGAGCGACGACGAAGAGAAGCTAGGCCGCCCAGACATGTGGAGACACCCCCGGTAGCTGGAGGAGGCCGAGGAAGAAGGCCAGGGTAGGGAGCTGGGTGGGGGAGCCGAAGGCGGCGACGAGAGGATCTAAGGAGTAGATTTGGACAGCCGACGGGCCTATGGACTGGGGCAGTGCCCAGTGGACGGCCGGGCATGGGAGCCGATCCAACCGGAGCCCTGAGGAGGAGGAGGGCAGGACCGCTGGAGGTAGGGTGAGCAGCAACAGCTGGAACTTGGATTCGCGCCTCTAAGGATCTTGGGCGTGGGTGTGATGGAGGGCGAAGGCGACTAGCCAGTGGGTAGTGCCGCGGTGGCAAACTGGGCACTGGCCGAGCGCCCGAGCTGCTAAGGATTTGTGGACAGAGGACAGTGGATTGTCGATCTGGCCTCTAGGAATTGGATTATGCTAGGCGAGTGGGTGACATATGGGCATTTGCTGAGATTTAATGGCATGAAGATTGAAAACTAAAGAGTCAGTGAAGTGAAGCCTCAGTCCTTTGACTACAGTGGTATACCGTATACTCATAACTCATTTCTCAATTAGTTGATTAGCAATTTGTTAGAATATAGTGTGGTATTGTGGTATATACCCAATTAGCAATTTATTCGTAGGTTTGCAATAATAGAGAAACGAACTTTGTGTAATTATTTTACAAACAATTCAAGTAGTACTTCGGCAACCGATGAGATCGCAACTCAACCAAAGAAGTCTCGACTAGAATTTAATCCGAATGAAATTATTGCCGATCCGGTGCATCACATACCAATAGAAATCTCGTAAAATGAATTTGCCTCGTGAAAATCGTGATTGAAGCTAATGCGGTAGCGCCTTAGTGGTATGATTCTTTTATTTTGAATGTTTATTATCATTTAAGTACAATTTGCTATTGTATCACTAATTTTTCTAATTTTGATGTACATGTTGTTACCACTGGAACCATATTTACATATTCTGACGATGCACTTTTCATTAGCAATGTATCTTCATTGTATTTCTCTTTTTTTTTTTTTTACTTTTATTCATGTATGAGTTTAATTGCACATAAATAAAGACTATATTTATTTTAAATTAATTTAGTCATTCGAAACTTTGAGTCTACCTTTTATTTTTATCCTAGGCCGCTAACCTCACGTAACAGTTGAGAGAGACCGGTCCATCGAAAGAAGAGTGATCACAGTCCCAATCCATTCACCACCTCATGTAACAGTTGAGAGAGACCGGTCCATCGATAGAAGAGTGATCTTGATTGGGCTGTAGTTACTACGCTTCAGCGGTGTCCTGTGTTACATCCCGAACTGGTGAGAGATCGGATCACACAAATTAGTAGCAACTTTTGGGACAATTTGTGGTGACTTGCGTAGAATTAATTGGGGGGGGGGGGGGTTGGTTGAAATAGAGAAGGGGACGGGAACAGAAGAACACAGGATGCGGATAGAGTCCAATTCATTTTTCATCGATGATCACGTTTCGCTCCATAATTACAAGTTATCCTGGACACTTAGTCTTGTCACAATACAGGTATGAGTAATGATATACACATGTTTTTATCGTCATATGCGTACGATGCACGTGGCGGCCGGCCGGGCGCTCGGGAGCGGCCAGGTAGGCGCCGCACGCGGGGCCGAGGTTAGGTGGCGGCGCAGCCGGCCAGCCGAGGGCAGAGCGAGAGAGCGGTCAGGGCGACGCGCGGGCCGGTCGGAGTTGACGGGCGCTTGGAGGCGGTCAGCGGACCCGTCAGAGGAGGGAGGCGGCACGCGGAGCTGGTCGAAGTCAAAGGAGGGAGGCGGTGCGGGAGGAGGAGGGGCCGGCCGGCACGGGCGAGCTGCCGGGGGCTGCGCAGGCGGGCGGTTGGGGGTGTCGTACACGAAGCATTTTCATACCGGTTTTTCGTCGTATGCGAAGCATATCCGTACCGTTTTTTTTAGCACACGAAGCATTTCCGTACAGGTTCTTTTTAATCTTAGTTCTTCTTATACTGGTTTATTTGGTGTGTATATACTTAATAGATGCTACACAGCTACCTGATGAGAAACTTGTGCTGCTATCCTCTTTTTCTCTCTCTCTCTCTCACTAACGTGTATAGCAGATGTACCGCCATAGCACTTGCAAGAATGCAAGACATCACATCTACCTGATGGAAAACTTGTGCTGATATTGAGCCTAGACGCGTTTCTTATATGTAAGCTCATTACATAGCCATCCTTATTGCCTATCTTTTTACAATTATATCCTCTTTGCAGCTCCCAAATCCTGACTTCAACAAAGTGCAAAATAGGTGGAGAATGGTACGAAGAATGCTTGTTGAAGCTATTGCTGATCTTCTCCAGATCAATGGAAAGGTATGTTGTGTTACTTACCTTCCCATGTCAGAATCTCAGATGTCGAGCATGCTGCTCAACTGCTGAACAACATTGCGTTGTTACTAGGTGAAAGAAAAAAAAAACGTACGCAAATCTTTTGCGTGTTCTCGAAGAAAAAAAAAAAACTGATACTAATACTACGCTCTGCACTTGCTGCTGCAGATTTATTTACAGTCTGACGCGGAGTCCGACCTGCTCGGAATGAAAGAGCAGTTCATCTCATACGCCTACGGAAGGGCCGGCTCGTGGTGGACGGCGGCGGTGGCCGGATGGAGAACCCATTCGGTGTGGCGTCCGACAATTTTTTTTTTAAATAATATAATTTTAAAAAATATTTATAAAAATAAATATCCATCTCAAAAAATTATAAAAATATGTCCTGTTGTCGTTGAATCGCGGCAGGACCTATCCTCGTCGCAGCTTGAGGTATCTATCGCCGATTAAGCGGCGACGAAACAATCGCCAGTTCAATTAGCGACAAGACCCTATCGCCAGAACTGGCGATAGATATCTCAGCCCTAGCTAGTTTTTGATTTTTCCTATTCCACTTAGCCAGTTTTTGATTTTCATAAATTTTAAACGGTTCCAAATCTGTTAGACTCGTAATAACATTTTGTCATCGTCGTATGTTGTTGTACTACAGTTAATTTTTGGAGAATTTAGCGAGGACATTTGAGGTATGAACGATTCGTAAAGGGGAAGGTAAGTGATATTGCGATTCGCCCGGGAATTCATACACACTGATATTACAGAACTTGCAGCAGAACGTCATAACACTTAATTGAAATGATAATTCACAATATTGATAATAATATATTACTACTGTCCGTTTTTTCTCGTGGTCGCGACCTCAACGTCTCTCATGTGGACTGCCTCTAGTTGGAGCACCGGATGAGGTCCCCGCGGCGACGTCCGGAATGTCGATGTCTCCTTGGTTCTGAGTATTTCGCGTGGGGCATGTCTTGAAGGTGTGCCCAGACTCCTTGCAAATGGAGCACTTCTTCGTGCGACGTCCGGCTTCTGCCTCGTCCATATCGTTCCTGATGCGTCGTACCTGTCGCCAGCCAACCTTTCCCTTGAGCCTACCAATGTCCGCGACCCAGATTAGTTGCTCCCAGGTGGGATGGTCAGTGAAATGGCCAACAACGGCGTAACCATACATCTCTCCACTCCATGTTTGCATCACCGTCTCCTTAGTGAAATAGTGAGAAGTACTACCCGGGATGCTGCGCCACCGTCGAACAGGCAGTCATGACATGGGAACAGGGCCTATGCAGAAGAAGGGGCTTGTTACAAGTGCATACGCAACTATCGCGGTGTAGCGTGCACTCATGGGTGATCCTCTCGCGGTTAGTCCCGCGACGTCCTTTATCCCTGCACATTATCTCGAAGCGAAGTTCCCTCGTGCCCATCTTGAATGCCCGGTGCATCTCACCCTTCTTGCTCTTCTCCTCCATGTATGCAGTGATCATGGTGGAGTAGAGTACTCTGTCATTTGCCATGGCGAGCGATGCATTGCTGCATCTGTTAACAAAGTAGTTTGTGGTACCACGGAGAATTGCCTCCACAATACCAACTAAAGGGAGGCACCTGGCGCCGCGCATGACTCAGTTGTAGACCTCAGTTAGGTTGGTTGTCATGATACCATATCGAGCACCACCACTGTCATGTAGCAGCGACAACTTCTCCTTAGGCTCGTGCTCAATCCAGTCTGAGAAGCATTTGACATGTGCCCCTGTCTTCCTCGTGACACTAGGACCGTCTGTGTGTAGCTGTGGCAATGCTTCGGGGGCCTGATCAGCGCTTGGGGCGTGTAACATCCCAAACTTTATGCTTGTGTTTCAAATGTAAGAAAATCAGTAGAAATTAAAACTTTTTCTTACATCATGTATTTCCTGTTGTGCCAAACAATTCTTGTACAAGGAATTATGGAAATACATTTTCACAAGTCTAGTTGATCCAAATCTTGATAGTCCAAAAACAATCTTGTCAAATCTTATGATCATCCTCTGGAAATATTTTTCCTAAGTCTCTGTGATGGTATGTGACCCCTCTGAAAAATTTCACAATTTTTAGAAATTGTTTGAATATTTTTAGAGGCAGTCGAACCTGTTTGACTCTCAGTCAACCATTAAAACAGAGCCTTGCAGAATTTTTGGAGATTTATTCGAAGGATAAAAATCTCTGAAAATTTTACTCAAGGTTAATATCTGAGTTAGCAAGCTCCTGTGAAAATTTCATAATTTTTGGAGTTAATTTGCTACCTCAAATAAATCTTACAAAGTCTCTGTTCTAATTTCAAAGTCAAACTGGGTTTTACTGTTACTCGGGTTCGAGTCAGACTCGGGCTCGAGCCAATCGACTTGGTCCAGTCAACTAAATGCACCGAGCCACTCTTTAAAACGCGCGGTGGACCTCAACCGTTAGATCTAAATCGCACGGCCCGCGCGCGTGTATCACTTCGGACCTTCCGGTTGCAAGTCTGATTGTTGACCGTTAGATCTCCATCCAACCGTTGAGATTTCCCGAAACATTCGGACCCTCCGGTTGCATTTTTGAATCAGAGCTGTTGGATTAAGATCCAACGCTCGCGTACCCCTTCGTTGTAATTTGAGTTTGCAACGTGGAGCTATCTGAGCCATTCATTTCTAATCGTAGGGTTCGCAATATCTCCGTTGAGTTTTAAAGCCCGTAGGCGTGGCGCTATCTCAGCCGTTCGTGTCTCATCCAACGGCCGTGATTCACCGAGTCTTTTCGCGGGTCGTCTTCAACCTCTAGCCGTGCATGAACAGTAGGAGGGTTATGGCAGTGTCATCTCATGCCTCCTACGGCCGCCCTAGTCCACAGTAAGGATCGTGGGAGACACTTTCGGCCATACCATGCCCTAGTGCACCAGCTATAACCTTTTCCATGTCGGCGCACCTTGTGCTTTGTGCTTTGCTTGAAGCATGAGTGGTGCAAACCTAACACTTTCTTGGCCTTATAAGCACTCTCAATGCCTCTGGTATGTCTTTAGACCACCATCAAGCCCCATTCACAATATTGAAGCTTAACACCTCAAAAATGGCAAACCGCCATTGTTGACCCGTGAAGCTCCATTGGTGTTCTTGGTGTTCAGTGGTCCTCCTTCGCGTTTCTTTGCCCTAACCTTGTCTATTCACTTCCTTGAACATTTCCCTCACTTAATTTTGGATTTGATTCTCGTGAATTGTCCAATTTGGGGTTTGTTCAAATTCGGCCGAAATTGGTCATCTTCTTCCTCAGCTCAGGTGAGTGCTCCATTTTCCAATTACTTGCTCATGTAGCTTCTGTGGACCTTAATGAAGCTATTTTGATGCTTTGGTATCACCCATTTGGCTCGGGTGTCGTTTTCAACCTTTCTTCTTAGTGTCCATGAGCTTTCGTGATCAAGCATCTCCGCCATCTTGAAGCTTCTTGTCACCGAGGTAGCTTCTTATTAGTCCTTAGTAGCTCGCACCCACATGCTTGGTTTGCAATGAGCTCATCGCGATTTCGTAGTTAGCAGTAAGCACCCATTTTCGTTTTTCCGGCTAGCCGGCGTTCTAGTCCCTCGCCGCCGGTGAGAATGCTACCATTAGGTTCGTACTGTTATTGCGAATCCATTTTGGGTCTTGTTCGGCGCCGCCGCGGCCAGTGTCGCCGGCGATTTGCCGTTGAACTCACTCGGGTTTTGCCGGCACAGCAGCTCCCGTTTTCGTCATTTGATTAGGACACAATAATTGCTCATCATTGGTTATTAATTATGTCTTAATCATTGTCGTTGAGCCACTGACCAGTGGGCCCAATAGCCTTAATCACTCTCTGGTTCAATCCCGCACTGTTCCGACATCATTAATGCTAATCATTGGTTAATTAATGTGTCGGCGGTTAAATCGCTGTCGGAATCTCCTCTGGGTCGCTGACTAGTGGGCCCGAGGGATTAAAATCAAATTCCAGTAGTCATTAGTGCATAATTATTGGTAATCATTAGAATCTTTAATCCTGTCCTAACCGCCCCTCTCAGTCGCTGACAAGTGGGCCCAGTGCACTGTGCACGCGGGTTAAAACATTGCGGTCATGACTCTAAGTCACTGACATGTGGTCCCACATGTCAGCATCCCTTTTGAACTGCGATCTATATCCACCGTTCATTTTTAGATCTGCGGCCTTGATCGTGAGTGCATTCGGACCCTCCGGTTGCCGTGATCATTCTCGACCGTCGATCTTGCGATCAACGGCTGAGATTGTGTTTGCAACCGCACCGTCCGAATGCTTACACTCAGGTGCATCGTTGGATCTTGATCCAACGGTGGGCTCCGATTAGGTTTGGCGCGCGTGCGCTGTTTTCGGCGCCCGTGAGCCGTAGGATTTTAGATCAAGGGTTGGGATTTGTCCACGTCGTTTTCTTTTATTAGGGTTGTTCTGTATTTCGGTAAGTATTTGTTTAACAACTGAAAATGATATAAAAACTTTAGAAACTCATAACTAAATCATTTTAACTGCTTTGTAGATAAATCCAACTGTAATAAATTTGGTTATCACTTTAGTTTATTATAAAAATGGAATTAAGCTTGTTGCAGTAGCAGAAAATTGTATAACTAGAAATAACTTGATTTCTGTCATTTTTTAATATTCCAGAAATAGTTTTAGTCTTGAAAAATGCATATCTTTTTCTGTATAAATCCAATATGTGCAAAATCAATTTTGTTAAATTCATCTGTTAGTATACTTTCTTATAAAATAGGATTTGAGCATGTTCATAATTCTGTAAAATGATTTGCATTAGATTTACAACTTAGAAAAATCATAAGTAAATGTGTATAACTCCAAATTTAGTAAATCCAACTTTGCTGTTATTAGGATGCCTTAATCTACTTACTATAAAAAATTTCAGACCTTAGATCATTCTGGAAAATTTCGCCATGAACAGTGTTAATTATTAATTAGATTGTTATAGGCTGAGAAAGAGTATTCTGCCCATATCTTTTGCATGTTAAGTCCAAATTGCATAATTCTTGTTCCTGTCACTTTATAAAGTCTTTCCCTAGCTGCTGTGTAGATTTTATTAGATTTGGTTGTGTTTTGCTGTTGGGATTTATTTGATGTTCTTAGTTCTTATTTGCTTATCGCCTTTTCGCGTTAGGTTCCGAAGATAATTTTATTATCGATATTGAGCCACAAAGACCATCGGACTGGACTTGACCGAGCAAGCAGATGTAGCATTCATTTGATCATATTGTTCCTACTATTTTCAAAGTCTAATATATTGGTTGCAAATTCTATGTATGCATTGCTATGTTGTTTTAAACTATTGTCGGTAGTTGGCCTACTAGATGCATTATCGTGAGGAAATGTTCATTCCTCTACTCTGAAGCCTAGGTTACTTGCTGTGATTTTGGGTTATTGGATGGACCCTTGTCACTTAGTAGTTTACGTGTCATTATGCTTAGCCATGCTTAGCTATCGGTAGAAATGGGCGTTATCGACTTGTCGATAACCTTGATCACACAAATTGTTATAATCAGATATTTCACCTTGTGCTATGTCTAAATTGCAAAACTAAACTGAAAATGAAAACAATTTAGACTTGGGCACAATGGTAAGATGGTGTGATCTTTTGGGTGTGAATGGAATGGTGCCCGGTCAATTAAGGACCGAACTACTTGTGAGTATCTCATATCAGAGCATTACGGTGTGTGCTAACCACACTAGAGGATATGGGACCTCTCTTAGCCGAGTACTTTGGGTGTGTTAATTAATGAGTCGCGTGGTGGGTTGCATATTTGATTATATGCAACATGGACACGTTTGTAGGAGGAGAACACCACGAGGCCGGTGTATCTTGCTCCACGTATGGGTCCTTGTGATCCATATTTCGTCGGCAGATCACTAAGGATTAACCCCATACGTGCGTCTCTTGATTAGCATATTCCATTGGAAAGGGTTCAGTAGGACTTAGCCGTGCTAGCATACCAAAGGAAGTGTGCTTAATAGCTTGGCGAAAAGACGATGCGAAGTGTGGGTACATTGGTACACCCTGCAGGATTAAAACTATTCGAATAGCCTCGTCCTAGGTTATGGACACGCTTGGATAAGCTTTTCAAGAGTTAGACTACAACATTTTAAAATTAAAACTTGATGGGTGGTATGAATCGAGTGATTCATGCTATGTTGTGGTGGCTTGGGAAAGTCACTTCTAGGTGAACACTTGATACTTATGCTTACTCATTGTTATTTAAATGCTTAAAAACAGATTTTACAAACTCATTGTTCAACTTATTACAATATTGCAAATGAAACTTGCTTTATGCGTCCAAAGAACCATATAACCTCATTCCTTTGAATACGACTTTCATGTAGCTATGTATAGGCTTGCTACTCGTAAGTCTTGCGAGTACATTTTGTACTCACCGCATTGCTTGTGTTGTGCAGAGGATGATAGTGAGTCCGATGGACCTCACTTTTGTGAGTTGTCTTTGGCGCTTCTGGGCGATTAGCTTGGCGGCCCTGGCGGTTGCCCTGTGGTGTTATGTGGCTAACCGTCGTCTTTTGGTTTAAGCCATCTTATGGCAACTTTTGCTTCATTGTTACTTTTGGTACTTATGTCATTTGGCCAGGTCATTGTGTTGTAATAACTTATATTATGTATGTCTTTTAGTAGACTTGTTATATTCTCATTGTATGGAAATGATTCATGCTTGGAATTGATGTATGTGTCTTTGCTTGTTCGGGAGGCACATGTTCATCGAGACAGGTTATTCTATTTGTGATACTAGGACCAGTGGAAGGTCAAGTATTACAAGTTTAATAAACCGGGGTCTCACAGGGCGGCCCTTCTCGCTGTCTCCCTTCTGTGGGTTTGGGTCCGGTCGTCCAGAATCTTCCAGAGTGTTTCGAACTTCCGCTGCTGGTTCTGGTTGCACAGGTGTTTGAATAGATTCATCAAGTCCTTGTTGCGGAACTGCTTATAGAAGTTTGCACCCAAGTGCCTCATGCACCACCTACTCTGTAGATCCGGCCATGAAAGTGGTACGTTATCTCCTCGTTGTAGTTGAGTTATTGCACGCAGCAGGCCTGCGTGCCGATCATGTATGAGGCATATGTTGGGACGGTCCTGCACAACAGAAATCCTCACATTCTTTAGGAACCATAGCCAGCTATCCGTATTCTCGCTTTCAACGAAAGTGAATGCCACGGGAAGAACTTGATTATTTATGTCCGTCGCTATTGCAATCAATATCTAGCCCTTGTACCTCCCAGTCAGGAATGTGTCATCGATGCACAAGATTGGACGACAGTGCCGAAATGCATTGATGCATGGACCAAAGGCGAAGAATGCTCGCTGTAGTACCCTCTTATTATGTCACTTCGGATGTGTGGCGTCTTGAATGTCGACATGAGTACCGGGATTCCTGTCTTGTATGACTCGGAGTTGCCTAGGGAGGTTGTGGTAGGAATCCTCGAACGTGCCGAACCTTGATTCCAATGATTTCTGTTTTGCCCTCCAAGCCTTGGCATAGCTGATAGTGTACTAGAACCTTGCCTCAATGGCCCGAATGATGGATCGTGTCTCAAAATCTAGGTTATCCACGATGTCACCGTACAAAAGATTGACGATGAAGCTTGATGACAGGTTCCGGTGGGACTGCACTGACTCAGCGACGACGCATGTGTGAGGGACCACTATAGAGCACTTCCAGTAGGTGTCCCACTTGGGCTGAAATGTGTGCACGCGCCAAGGGCATCCCTCTATGCCGCACTTCATGTCGTAGCATCTTGGGGTAGACTTGACGACGGTGAATGTGCGTCGCATCGACAATACCCAGAATTTGACCGCATCCTGCACGGTTTCCTTTCATTTGTACGTAGCTCATGGGGGAGACACCCAGTCCTTCAAAAGCTTGCGGATTTTCTCACATTCCTTCTCCTTATCCATGTTTTCTACTTGGTGCGCTGTATTTATAGCTAGAGCGGACGGGGCTGTAGCCGGGGCTCTCGTCTTGGTAAAAGGTGCCTCGTCGGGTCACATCGTCCTGAAAAGCTACCTCGTCTGGTCAAGTCCTCAGAAAAAACTGGCTCGTCGGGTCACATGGTCCTGAAAAGCTAGCTCGTCTGGTCACGTTCTCAGAAAAAGCTGGTTCGTCGGGTCATCGTCCAGAAAAAGCTGGCTCATCGGGTCACATCGTCCTAAAAAGCTAGCTCGTCTAGTCACATCGTCGTAAAAAGCAGGATCGTCGGGTCACATGGTCCTGAAAAGCTAGCTCGTCTAGTCACATCGTCCTAAAAAGCTAGCTTGTTTGCTCATGTCGTCGTAAAAAGCTGGATCGTCGGGTCATGTGGTTGTGAAAAGCTAGCTCGTCTGGTCAAGCTGTCCTAAATAGCTGGCTCATCGAAAAAATGTGATATCGAAACTTGAGACTACCATAATAATAGTTGCACACAGAATAAAATTTACATAGCTACAATTGCTGATATTTACAGAAATCAATATCTAGTGGCGTCCCCTCTTGGGGCGCACCCCACGTGTCCCCTTGGGCCTCGCCGTCATTGCGAGCACGTTAGAGGTCGTCGCTGACTACCCACCTCGCGAGTAACTGCGGTGGTGTCGCTAAATTTGCTCTGCGTCATTGGTCGAACTCGGCAGCACCGCATACCGAGAAGCTGCAAAGAGAACTGCATGTCTGTAACATCCCAAAAATTTGATCTGTTTTGAAGAGTTAAAAGAAAAATAACCATTTGGATTTTTCTGCTAAAGTTAAAAGTTTAATATGAATTTTCAGAGATCAAAAATAATTTAATATGATTAATGTCAACATCAACTATATTAAAAATTATTTTATTTGGGTTCTATGTGCTTGGATATATTTTCTAGAATTTTCTAGAATTTTTCCGAGTGCATTTGCTATTTTCTATTTGCTATTTGGACTTTCTGCTTTTTTCTAAAAAGAAAAACTATTAAAAATCTCGGCTTATCCCTTGGGCCAAATCTCTTTAGATCCAGCCCATCTCTTCCGCTTTTGGCCCAAAACCATCGCAGCCCGCTCCGTTTCTCTCTCCGCTCGCGCGCGCCTCCGCATCCCTCTGCCAGGTGGGCCCGCCCGCAAGTCGTCCTCCTCCTCCTGGACTCCTCCCTCGCGCGTCCGTGTCCAAGACGCCGTCGCGCCGTGCTGCTCGCGAACCCTGTTCTCCCGTGGCTATTTAAAGCCCGCGCCCACGTCAAAATCTCCGCCCGTGTCTTCTCTTCCAAAACCCTAAAGTTCCAGCCCCGGATTCGTCTTCGTTTTGTCGGATTTCGTCAAAAGAGCCGAGCGCCGCCGTGGGCTTGTGTGCCGGAATTCATCGCCGTCGGACCTCCTCAGCTTGCGCCGTCACTGCCGTCGTGATCATCATCAAGGGCTACGCCGTGCTTCCACCATCTTCCTCTGAGGAACTCCGGAGCCTCGTTTTCGTGTTCGTCCGAAAAACGACCGCTGCCGCCCTTAATCGATCTACTATCTCCGGTGAGCTCCTTTGATTTCCGTGCGCGTCAAGATGTGCTCCATGCCCTTCTCATCTAATCCCATCTCCTTTTGTTGCTCCTCCTTCGCCGAGATGCCGCCACCGCTCGTTTTCCTTATTTCCGGCCATCTCCTTCTTGTCGGCGTTCCAGTCGATCTCCGGAAGCTTCAAGGTGGTCTTTGAGATCCTCGGGACGTCTCCAAGTCGGTGCTCCTCTCAATTTTCTTCGGGCACCGTCCAATCACCAATTCCACCGTCGGGCCGAGCTCCTCCGCCGCCAAAGTCGCCGCCGTCGCCACCTCACCGCCGGCATTGCTGCGCCTCCACCTTCTAGAGCATTGTAGTGTTCTCGGGAGCGCATTTTGCCACTTTTCCGGAGCTTCCTCGTTGCCGTTGTCCTCACCGCCGCAAGCTTTGCCGCCGGCCACAAGCTCCAGAGCTCCCCTCCCCTTCGGTTTCTCTCTCTGCTGATGTGGCCTCCACTTCCTCTCCATCTCAGTGCCACCTCCTCTTATTTGCTTAGGTGGCAGCCTTGTCAACCTCTTGGTCATCTGCCATGTGGCGTGTCTAAGTCCCCACCGAACCAAGGAGTCCGTGGATCCAGTCCACATGCACCATCTCTATGACGAGTGGGTCCCACCTGTCAGGTTAACTTCATCCCGTCCGAACAGCCTCGCCGACGTCAGCCGACGTCATAATCCGAAATTTCGAGTAGGAAAATAATTCGGATAATTCCAGAAATTCAAATTAGGGTATTTCTTTATATTTCAATCTTCCAGAGCTCATATCTTTTGCATCCGAACTCCGATTGAGTCCATTCAAATTCCTAAATTTATCTAAATTCAAAATCTATTTATCTGAGATTTTTATTTAATTTTTGGAGTTTTTTTCTCTCTTTTATTTATTTATTTGGCTTATTTGCTTGTTTTGCGAGTAGACGTCGATACTTCGGGAAGCTTTGAGCAAGGAGTAGCATACCAAGATCAAGATCAATCACTGGATTTATTCCAAGGCAAGTCGTAGTCCTTTGATCATATTGAATCTATGATTTCAAAAGTATATTATTTTATACAATTGCATGCTATCTTTATATAAATTGCTCTGGGATTAGTTATTACCTGTTGACATTATGCCTCCATTGAATATTTGAATGCTATGAATCCTTTGTCGCCCTAGTATGGATAATTTTAGTTGGACATATTTATATTACCAACATGGGTATCGTATCAATGCTTAGTTCAGCCTAGTTACGATAGGTTTGTCATCACATGTGTCTTAATAAATAAATTTTGACTTAATGATTTATGGAATCGTGGTGGTGAGCCATTCTTGTTAAAATTTGGATACCATGACAGGGTATGTCATTGGTTTTGGTTGAACAAATTGGTTTTTGCTCGGGCGAGTGGTTGGTGGATAGTGGGGATGTGGATTGAACATGTTGTGGGTTTGTGGTAGTCTCGCCTGAGTAACTTGTCAAGAACTTAATCTTGTGCGCCATTGAACTGGGCCTTAACCGTACAACCACATGTCTGGTATAGGACGGACCTGGCTGAATAATTAGCAATATCTTAATTTCGGTTCTGTCGTGTGAAGCGTGGTTATGGGAAACATATTCTCACAGTGGCGCAAGAGGGGGGCCCTGTCTGGTCGGAAAGACATTCAGTGTTGAAACCTTAGCGGAGAGAACTGGGTTAAGAAGGAGCTTTGTAAAAGCCTTGTGATGATCACTTAGTCGCACACCTCGGAAGTGTGTTAAACGGACATTATAAGTTGATTTATCTCTTGTGGGTCAAGCTGTACAACCTCTGCAGAGTGTAAAACTATTCGAATAGCCGTGTCCGCGGTTATGGACGTGCCTGGGGATTTCACACGGGAGATAGAGTTTCTTCAAAAATGTGTCGGGGTGTGGATGAGAAGTTCACTTGATGAATATAATGTTCGTTTGGTGAATAGATCATTCACTTGGTGGTTTGTGTCGATTGGTGAATGGGGAATTCACTTATCTTTGGTTTGGTTGGGAAGTGAATGGGAAGTTCACTGGTTGTTTCAAAGAAAGTGTTTAATTACTTATTATTTTTTTCAATTACGCATTTCAATCTATTTATTGTATTTATCGTAAATGTTGTTTTCTGCAAAAGAGCCATACAGCTAATCTTTGTTCAAGCCCTGCATGAATACTATTTGCATACTTTTCCCCACGGCTTGCTGAGTACATTCAAAGTACTCATGGCTTTGCGCCCTGTGTTGTTTAATCTCCACAGAAGAACCAGGGAACTTCGAGTTCTACCAGAAAGATCATGAAGGTTTTGCGGATTAGGATGCGTTTCTCCACTCGATTGCCTGTGGGCATGTTGATTGGCCATTTGAAGAGTTTCGTTCCGCTGCAAGAGTTTATTTGTTTCTTTAGCCTGCGTGGTAAGTTAAGTAAACGTTGACCATAAGATCCAGTTATTATTATTATTTGTTACTTTGAGATCTTTTTAGTTAAATTGAGTAAATGGATGGTATTTCATCACTGTTTTCCTGTGTGAGCTAGCTCCTGATCTGGGACTAGTTCAGAATATACAGAGGGTTCCTGAGATGCATTTTCGGGTCCCGACAGTGTCACGCGGGTCCCCGAAGAAGTCCTCGATGGGTGCCGATAGGTCTGCATCGTCTGGCGACAATGCATCGTCCTCCCAAGCCGTTCCTGCGAAGAATTTCGTTACAAACATAATCATGGTGAAAAGGACGTTACGCAAGTAAGCTGAACTTACTTGTTGGCCCGAAGATGTGCTCGGACGACGCGGCATACTCCTGGCCCACGTACGGGTGGAGCTGAGGACCTGTAACAGAAGATCGTCGTTACTAACTTCTGAGGTTCGAAATGAATAAGCGATGTAAGCGTGTCGTACTCACCTCCGACATGTCCCGCGGTGCTCCCCCCACGCTGCCACGACGACGAGCCCGCCACGTCCGCGGCAAGAGGCTGTGTCCCCCCACGCTGCCATGACGATGAGCCCGCCACGTCCGCGGCAGTAGGTTGTGTCCTGCCACCTCGGCTGACCCCTCGTCCTCGCACTGGTCGGTCCACCGGGTCGGTCAGCGTGCGATCAGTCGCGATCTGCACTCCGTGTACTCCTGCCTCCCTGATCCGCTGCAGGATCCCTCTGGTCTCCCCCAGCGTCTTGTGCTGCGTGGAGTCTACCAACTCGATAATCTCCCGGTGAAGATCCACCTGCACAAGTAATCAACAAGTTGTAGACCTAAGTCTGTCAAATTAAATATGAAATAAGGACCGTTGAATACATACGCAGCGGTGGAAAGCGGAATCCGGCTGGGTGGGGTACGTGTCCGACGCCTCATGTCGAGGAGGGTCGACCACGACCCGGACGCACCGAAGCCTCGTCCGAGTAGCGTACCACTCCATGTACTAGCCGTACGTCTCGGGGTCGTAGGGATCGTCCCCACACTGGATGAGGTCGTCGTGCGCGCCACTCCAACCCTCAACCCAATGGGACATCTTGTCCAACCAGGACATCGTGCCACGAACTCCCTTCCTAGTGTACCTGTGGACGACAAGAAAATTATTTGGTCCGGATGTAACACACATTGTACGAAAGAAGTAAATAGTGAACTTACGCATGTACATGCGCCAGCACCCACCTCCCCCCAAGGGGCTGGGACCTCCTGTCGTAGACCGAACTGGCGTATGACCCGCTGCACCTGGTACTCCTCCACGAAGATATCATGCACCAAGGCACTCCGCGTGTACCAGTACACGTAGTCTCGTGTGCACAGCACCGACAGTCCTCCGGGGGCGTGCGCGATCACCCTCTCGTTAGTGTACGGTCTCCAGATGACGCGGTCATCGATCAGCTGATCGAACATCGCAATGTACTCCGGGTAGGACCCCTGCGAGGTGATCGGCGTGAAGGTGACCTGTGCAATAGAACACCGCTAACTAAGCACACGAAATAGTGATTACAATACGAAAAAAAATAAATGAATATGAAACTAACCCGTCGGCGACACCACACAGTGCCCATGGTCGGCCGGTCCAGGTCGTCCTGCGGGACGTACAAGCTCTCCTAGTATGCTCCCAAGTCCAGCTGTGGCCGTCCGATCTGGAAATGCTCTAAAGACCACAACTGCAGTAGTAGCGGGCATCCCGAGAGGATGGAGCTATCATGCGCACGCTGGCACGCGTCGCACAGTGCACGGTACGTCGCGCACAGCACGGCCGGACCCCAAGTGTACTATGGGATCTCGTCGATCGACGAGTCCGCCACCTCACACGCGTACCGGATGTAGTGCTTGTCGACGCTGTCGTCGTGGGAGCCCAGGATCATGACTCACCCGAACAACCACAGTAGGTAGGCCTCGAAGTGCCTCCAAACAGCGACGTCCCCTGCGTTCTACGCCATACGTTCGGGCTGCAAGAAGACACGTACACGTCAGCAAGGTTCACATACGAATTGTTGCGAGATGACAATAGTTACAAAGACTTACGTAGAACTGGCAGATCCACTTCAGCGTCGGCCCATGCGGGCTGCCGAACTCCACGTACCCGCTACCCGGCGGCAGCACATCGTGGAACCTGGCTAGGAGATCCGTGCGCCACGTGGGCGGGATGTCGTGCGCCGCCATCGGAGCGCCTGCGCAGGGCAACCCAGTCAGGTAGCTCACGTCCTGCAGCGTCGGCGCCATCTCCCCGCACGGGAGGTGGAACGTGTGGGTCTCTAGCCTCCGCGGTCCAACCAAAGATCGTCGGTAGGGCCCGGCCGTATGGAAACGCCTGACGTCACCGGCACCACGGTCTCCCGTCGTCCTCCCACGTCATCTACACCATCATCGCTAGTGGAAAGAGGCCTGCCGCTCTCAACCTGCGTCGAAACGATTAAGAACAAACGTGAGTCCACGCAAAATAATTAGACCGCGATTGAGTGCATGAAGGTCAGAACTACACGTACCTCGGAAGCCAGTCTCGGTGCAGCCTCCATGCCCTGATGGGCGTGCGTAACCGAAACGCCCCAAGCTCTATCGGCGCCTCGCCCTCTGGGGGAGCACGGTACTGAGGCGGCTACGGTGACGCGCGTCAATCACCAGGTCAAGCAACTTGTAGTGGTTTGCGTCTATCATACCTGAAAATGCAGTAATAAACAAAGTTCATATTTTTTTATGCATCTTTACATAACCTATGTAGCAACTACGAATTTTCTTTACAAATTTAATACATGTCATGCTATTTTTCTAGTTTAAATGGTATTTTCGGCACTAACAAGATATTTACCGCGCACTAACACAATAATAACCGCGCACTAACAAAATAATAACCGCGCACAAATGAAAAGGTAAATAATTACTAAACTTAGCTACTCTATACATTTTTTACAGATTCATAACTCCGGATTTAATTATTCCTAACATTCCTAACATGTCTTCCTCGGTGTTGCAACATTCCTAACATGTGCACGACGAACTACATAATTTCATTATTTCTGCAAATATTCTCATTGCTCTATCGATCTACTCAGGTACTCCGGATTTTCTTCACAATTTTAAAATGTGTCATGCAATTCTTCTAGTTTACAAGAGAATTCCTGCATTAATAATATAACTACCGGCGACACAACTCAAAATATGTACTACACAATTTGACTACATTTATCTAACCTACTCAATTCTATGTCGCTATTTCTGTTTGCTAACCTACAAGGTTTTGACATAACGTATACAGTTTCAGAAAAATGTACCTGCAAGATGATCGATCGAAACTGATGTTATGTCAATCTCTCTCCTCCGCGACGAACTGGCAGAGCTTCGCTACTTTTCTTTCTCTCCCTCTCGAACTCTCTCTTGTTTTTTTTTTTGAATTAAAATGAATCTTGGACTCATTTTTTTTTGGTTTTTATAGCCGGGTTCAATTGGCGACAGAAACCTATCGCCGGTTCAACTGGCGACATGGACCTGCCCAACTTTCTATCGCTAATTCAACTGGTGATAGGTAGTTGGACCGCCGACAGGGGGCGACAGGGTCCCTATCGTCAGTTGAACTGACAACAGAGACATATTTTTGTAATTTTTTGGAGCGACTATTAATTTTTATAAATATTTTTTAAAATTATATTATTTTTTAAAAAAATCGGCGTCCGACTGGGAGCGCCATGTCCTGGCTCGTGGAGCTCCCATGTACAGAACGATGCTACGGAAAGTGTGATGGTAGGAGGCGCAGCCGCGAAGAGCTATTTTTGGCGTTGAGGTTTCAGATTCCATTTGTCTTTCTATGTAGCATTACATTGTTTTGGAATTTGTTGCGCAAATAGCACGTTTAGGATATTTTATTACGTAAGTAACGTCCGTCACAACAAAACAGTAAATCTAAAGTCTCGTCCGTACAGTCACTGACCGGACGCAATGTTCACGCGACACATCGTTTCGTCCGGCCGATCACAGGCGGGACGACGCAATAACTCGTTAGGGCCTTTTGATTTGGTCACAAGCGTTTATCATGCGTTATCACAATGATCCAGACAGACTTGTGTCATTGCCTCGCTTCTAGTTGCCATTTAATCTGTCAGCACGGTCTCGTAAACCTGACTTTGGATGATATGGTTTCTTTATTCGAGCTTTATTTTGGCCATTGCGGTGACGAAATGATTTAGTAATTTCTTTGAACATACAGCTAGGGAAAAGTGCTTAGTACTACCTGTAACTATTGTTCTATAGTAATCATAATTGAAATCTCCTAGAAATTGCTAGGATACTGACCATCTCGTGTCTATCTTATGGTCTATGGATACTATCTGTAACTATTGTTCTATAGCAACCATATATAATTGAAATCTCCTAGAAATTGCTAGGACATACTGACCATCTCGTGTCTATCTTATGGTCGATGGATCCAGGCAAAGAGACACATGAAAGACACAGAGAACCAGACGAGGGACGTGGAGGGGGCGTCGGGTCTGTAATCGGTCAGATGAGGCGGCGTGTCACGTGAACATCGTGTCTGCTCGTGATCGTGTGGATGAGGTTTTAGATTTGCTATTTCGTTGCGACAGACGCTACTTCTGTAATAAAACATCGCAAACATGCTATTTGCGCCAAAAACTCCATTGTTTTGTCGCCGTGGCTTGTTGAAAGCTGTGTACTAAATCACATTCCACAATCACAATGGCTTGTAGATGTTAGTGGACTGATACTGTAGCCCTGTTCCAAATACAGCTCAGTTTTGAAAAATCTGGCAATCTAGCGCCCCCCCCCCCATTGTTACAACTGCATATATTCACAATGCCTATCTCTGCACATTGCTCTCATGTAAAAGTCCAAAATTCTCATCTTCATAAATCATGACCACAGATTAAAAACTCACAATTTCTTTCGCCCAATTCTCTACTCCAAGCAGTCCTATGTTATTCAGATCAAAACAGTAGGAATCCTAGATAACTCAGATTAAAACAAGGTAATCACCATTTCTCCCAATTTGCATCTCCCAATCGCTAATCGGAAGCCCAAACCACAGCCTTCCTACCTACGAACATCAGCAGGCTGCTCTCATTTCGCAGCCTTCCTAACAACGTCGAACACCTTGGCCAAGTCATCGGCCGCCGGAGAGGCTAATGCCAGACATGGTGCCGACGCTCATCGCCGCCGTCGACGTCGACCGCCGGACGGACCACGAGTCAAGAAAGCCCCGGTGGGTGTCCATGGCCGCGAGCATGTTGAACGTCACGTACGTCGGGGGCAGCTCCGGCAGCGGCGCGCTGCCGTCAAGGTACTGCATGACCTGCCGCATGCTCGGCCGCGCCGCCGGCGACGGGTGCAGGCACGTCAGCCCCAGCCGCAGCACCAGGTCCGCCTCCGCGGGGTCGTACTCCGCGCCGAGCTTCGCGTCCACCGCACCAGTGATGGCGCCCTTGCGCCAGTGCCCCAGTACCCAGTCCACGAGCACGAAGCGGTCGTCGTCGTCGAAGGAGGCGTCCTCCTCCTCCTGGATGGGCCTCCGGCCGCAGGCGACCTCCAGGAGGAACGCGCCGAAGGCGAACACGTCAGAGAGAGTGGTCGCCTTGCCTGTGCGCACCAGCTCCGGTGCTAGGTAGCCCATGGTGCCAACCACATGCGTAGTTTGCGGGTCCGCGCCATGGTCATACAATCTTGCAAGGCCAAAGTCACCCAGCCGCCCATTCATCTCGCCGTCGAGAAGCACATTGCTGGCTTTGATGTCCCGGTGGATGACAACCTGCTCCCAATCCTCGTGCATGTACAGTAGGCCGGACGCGACACCTTTGATGACGTGAAGCCTCTGAGCCCAATCGAGGACGGGCTTCTCGTCACGGCCGTGCAAGTACTTGTCAAGGCTACCATTTGGCATGTAATCATATACCAGCAAGAGCTCTCCTTTTCGCCGGCAATAGCCTAGTAGCTGCACGAGGTTGCGATGCCGAAGGCGGCCAATGCTGACAACCTCGGCGATGAACTCCTTCATCCCCTGCCTCGACTCATGGGACACTCTCTTCACAGCGACCTCGGTCGAGGACACCGGGAGCACGCCCATGTACACACTCCCGAACCCTCCGGCGCCGAGCAGCCGCTTGTCCTTGAACCCGCCAGTGGCGTCGTACAAGTCCTTGAACGCGAACCGGTGCGGCCCGAACTCCACCTCCCAATCTTCGCGCAGCTCCGCGTACCTGAGCCGCCGGCGAAGGAGTAAGAGGCCGACGGCGACCGCCGTGAGGACGACCACCGTGGTGGCTATCGGCAGCGCGATGGTGAGCGCCTTGGACCGAGGCTTCGGGCCAATGCGGGGCAGCTTCGGCAGCTTGGCGTAGTCGAGCGCCGGAGCGGCGCCGCCGAGGCTGAAGCTCCAGCCGAGCACGTAGTGCTTGCACAGCACGATGCTGGACGCCGACGAGAACCCGACGTACGCCGTGTCGGCGACGACCGTCGAGAGGTTGATCATCGTGGAGAGGAGAGGCCTCTTGGGACGGGGCCACCGCGCCGGAGCCATGGCCACGGTGATCTCCGCCGTCGCGCCGTCGTAGTCCACCCACGCCTGCATGGGCTCCCGGCTAATCAGGCTGAGGTTCTGGAACGCGCCGGTCTGGTCGTCGTAGTAGCCCGCCGTGGCGGCCGCGGAGGAGTTGAGGCTGTTGACGTCGACGCCGACGTGGTTGTTGTTGATGTCCGCAAACTCCGGGTTGCGCACGGTGTCGAACTCGACGGCGAAGATGCGGTTGCGGGCGTCGCCGTTGGAGCTGCCGTTGAACATCCCCAGGTACTGCTGCGGCATCGCCGTGGACAGGTCCCTGCTCGGCGCGACCAGGAACGCGAACCCGCTCGTGCTCAGGTCGATGAACTCCGACACGATGGCGAACACGAACGTGGTCGAGAAGGACATCACGGCCGCGCCACCACCACCCGCCGCCGGCCGGTGGAACATCACCGGGTCCGGGTGGAAGGCGTGGCCTTTGTTCATGTTGGTGTCGTTGGTGAGCAGCAGCAGCCCGCCCGGCGTGACGGTGGCCATGCCGTCGAGCGACAGCCCCGCGCCGGCGAAGCCGTCGTAGGTGAACTCCCCGGCGCCGGTCACGACCACAACCACAAGCAGCTGCGCGAGCAGCAGCAATGGCTTGGGAACCATGGCGTCCTTGCGTTGTCACGTGCACTTTGGCCGCTCCCTTTGTCTCATCACAACCAAGAAAGCGTTAGGCGTACACGTCTACGATTTGGCCTCGCCCTGGGTTAGCCTACATTGCAAGAAACCGGGGGCGAAAGAAAGGCCGCCATGAGAGCGACCTGCCATGATTCGTCAGTCGTCACCCAGGATTCGATTTACAGGTGTGACCGTAGCGTGATGCTGCTGGTATGGTGTATCTATCTACTGCCACTAAAATTCGTCATTTTTTTTGGAGAGGTTGGACGGATCAGTTAAACCAAGACGGGAGTGATCAGTAGATCTGAGCAACATGAACACCATGGGTGGACCATGACCAAGAACGCTGCATTTTTTTAGGAAGCATCAAATATTCAAGTGTAAGAAAAAGGCGTTGCTTGGTGTTGGACCAAACAATGAAATGTTGACTGTTTATGATGGGACGCGTTGATTGGACCATGAGCAACACTGTTGACTCAAATTAATGTCCTCTTTTATCGATTGTTGAGTTTTTTAAATAATACATTTTTTAAAAAAAAACTATAGAAATAAATTGTTAATTTTTTTACAAAACTAAATCTTATCGTCAATTCAATTATTTATATGAAGTTGTTATCATTCCAATTAACGACGGCACATAAATTACAGACTAATCATCGTGCCCCAAACCTAAACGCGTCCCTAAGTGTGAAATGAGTACATCTACTTCACGTGCTACCCATACTATTTTAGCATAGGTTTAATTACAGTATTTTAGGACAGGGACTGTTTGGAACGCGTCGATGTGATAAAGATTCAACGAGAATTATACCGTTTCTTGTGAAATTTCCGTAGAATTGTTGGGTTCCAAATACGTACAACTCAAACTCAGCCGTTTCTAAAAAAGAATTAGTATTGGTGTTAGGGATCAAGAAATGTGATTATGTGTGGTATTGATCGATCAGCTCACTCCCGAGAGGACGGAGGACGCGGCGCCGACGCTCGTCGCCGTCGCCGACGAGGACGGGTACGAGACGGCGTAGGAGTCGAAGCCGTCGGCGTTCTGCATCATGGCGAGCGTGGTGAAGCTATTGTACGTCGGCACCCGCTCGGGCAGCGGGGCGTCGCCGTCGAGGTACTGCACCAACTGCCGCATCGACGGCCGCGCGGCGGGCGCCGGGTGGGAGCACAGCAGGCCCAGCCTGAGAACCAGCGCCGCCTCCTCGGCGTCGTAGTCGCCGCAGAGCCGCGCGTCCGCCGTGCCGGCGACGTCCCCCTTGTGCCAGCGCTCAAGCACCCAGTCCGCCAGCACGAACCGGTTGTCGTCGGCGTCGTGTTCGATGGGCCGCCGCCCGCAGGCGACCTCCAGGACGAACGACCCGAACGCGAACACGTCGGTGGCCGGCGTCACCCGCCGCGTGTGCGCCAGCTCCGGCGCGAGGTACCCCATCGTGCCCACTACGTGCGTGGTCTGCGGGTCGGCGCCGCGGTCGTACAGCCTCGCCAGGCCGAAGTCGCCGAGCCGGGCGTTCATCTCGCCGTCGAGGAGCACGTTGCTCGCCTTGATATCCCGGTGAATGACCACCTGCTCCCAGTCCTCGTGGAGGTAGAGCAAGCCAGACGCGACGCCTTTAATGGCGCGAAGCCTCAGAGCCCAGCTCAGAGGCGGCGCATTCCGATCATACAGCCACTTGTCAAGGCTACCATTCGGCATGTAGTCATACACCAAAAGAAGCTCACCTTTGCGCCGGCAGTAGCCAAGCAGCTGCACGACGTTGCGGTGGCGGAGGCGGCCAATGCTGACAACCTCGGCGATGAACTGCTTCATCCCCTGCTTCGCGTTGTGCGACACGATCTTCACGGCGACCTCCGTCTTGGACACCGGGAGCACGCCCTTGTACACCCTCCCGAACCCTCCTACGCCGAGCAGGTGCTTGCCGTCGAAGCCACCGGTGGCGCGGAACAAGTCCTTGTATGTGAAGCGGTGCGGCCCGAACTCCACCTCCCAGTCCTCCTTGAGCTCGGCGTACCGGAACCGCCGCCACATGAACAGGAAGACGCAGGCGACCAGCGCGAGCGCGAGGATCGGCGTGGCCACCGGCAGGAGGACGTCGAGCGCGTTGGATCGTCGCTTGGCGGCGACGCGGGGCAGCCTGGGGAGCTTCGCGTAGTCCAGCGGCGGCGCGGATCCGTCCAGGCCGAAGCTCCAGCCGAGCACGTAGTGGCGCGTGTGGAACGGCCCCGTCGACGACGAGAGCCCGACGTACGCCGTGCCATTCACCACCAGCGAGAGGTCGACAGTGACGGAGAGCAGGGGTTTCTTGGGGCTGGGCGTGCCCAACGGTGCCAGCGTCACGTTGAGCAGCGTGGCTCGGCTGTCGTAGTCCACCCACACCTGCATGGAGTCGCCGCTGAAGAGGGTCAGGTTCTTGAAAGCGCCGGTGTCGTCGGCGTAGTAGCCGGCGGGTTTGGCGGCGACAGACACCAGGCCGTTCACGTCGACGCCGACGTGGTTGCTGTTGATGTCATGGAACTCCGGGTTGAGGATGGTGTCGAGCTCGACGGCGAAGACGTGATTGCTCGCGTTGCCGTTGTTCTGGTTGTTGAAGAGGCCGAGGAACTGGCTCGGCGACGCCGTGGACAGGTTCTTGCTCGGCGCGACAAAGAAGGCGAGCCCGTTGCCGCTCACCGTGACGTAGTCGGAGACGATGGCGAACACGAAGGTGGTCGAGAAGGACCTGGCCGCGGTGCCGTTCGCCGCCGACGGTGCGTGGAAGCGGAAGGGCGCCGGGTGGAACGCGTGGCCTTTTAGCTGGGACGTGACGTTGGTCAGCATGAGCTTGCCGTCCGGCTCGACCACGGCCATGCCGTCCAGCTCGATGCCCGCACCGGCGAAGCCGTTGTAGATGAACTGGCTGTCACCGCCGGTCGCCGCCGCCGCCGCCGCATGGCTGAGGCCAAGGAAGTGGAGGAGTAGCAGCACAAGGAAGGAGACGATGGAGATAGGCTTGCGATGCATCTTGTGCAACTTGCAAAGCAGAGTTGCTGTGTCCTAAACAATTCTAGGTAGGTAATATGAGGTTAGTAGATTTGTTTGTGATTAGCAAGTTGATTAAGCCAAGCAAGCAACCATGTAGACCTTTTCGGTAGAAGCAAACAACACTTGGCCTGTTGGCCATTTTCGTCTTCTCTTATGATCACAAAACAAACAGAATCCAAGCAACACTAGGACTTTTCTTATAATAACACAAATAAAAGAGAAATATTTCTCTCCTTTTTTATCATTTCCGCAGGAAGTCAAAAGTAGATGTACCATTTAAGAATTGTGATACGTGTCTAATTAATGCAGTGCCGTATTCGAGCCAGCCAGAAGGTCAACTGAGTGACCACCCTGACAAAGAAAACATGCAAGCAAGGAACGAGGAAGGATCGTGACGAGGGAACGGGAACCTCTGCAATGCAGAGAAGCTAGCCGCACATTATATAGTGATCTCTGTCATTCGATTAGAAAGAAAAGGTTCAGATCAATACATTTTGTTAGGTAAATATTTTATAGGTGCTACGTTACACTGCTAAATACTGTTTACATACATATAAATCACTGTTCATGTCGTGGTGCTCTGGATCCCGTGATCAGATGTCCGATCTGGCGAATTAATTATCAGTACAGCTCATGGCGACTCAACAGTGAAGTCAAGCTGAAGAACACAGCAAAGCATTGATGAGATGTTTTTGGCTAGATTCAGGTGTGATGGGCACGTCATGGGCTTACGCTAATTGAGCATCATGTTCACTGTTTAGTGAAAGGGGCTTGAGCATAGATAGAACACTACAGTTCTCAGAATGGTTCAGGTTTCGACAATGAAGTTCACTGGTCCATGTTCAGATAGGACAGGAGTACAAGTATAACACAACTGATTTGGGCATTTGGCACTGAAAAAACTAGCAGCTTTGTCAACCAGTTCAAATGAGTTATAAGTAGGATTAATTTTTTATTTACCATTAGAATTTGGCTGCCTTTTTAAAATACTATCGAAAAATTTCTCTTCCTTCTGTTGCCATTGGATCTCAACTTCTCTTCCTTTTTTTCCACTCCCGTGAGTTGACTGTTGACTTGGCCATGAAAAAACGATTTTGCCTCTAATTATGCTGAGATCTTTAGAGAATTATTTGACATAGTAATATAGTTTCAAAAATTATGAAATTTTTAGAAGAACTTCCTGACATAGTTTAGATTATTGTGTAATTTTTATAGAATTTTATTTACAACATGTTTTTCTCTAAAAAAAATCTTTTAAGTTTTGGTTGAATTTGAAATATTTTTAGAGAAAAACATATTGAAAATAAAACCCTATAAAAATTAAACAATAATCTACACTATGTCAGGAACTTTCCCTAAAAATTTTATAATTTTTGAAACTATATTACTATATCAAATAATTCCCTAAAGATCTCAGTACTACTAACTTCACTTAAGGGCAAAATCATCTTTTCACATCCAAATTAATAGTTAAGTCCACGGTCAAGTGACGGGAGTGGCAAAAACGGAAGAGAAGTTAAGAATGAGTGGCAAAAAAAGAATAAACAAATTTTCAATAGCATTTTGAGGAGTCCGCCAACTTCCAATGGCAAATAAAGAATTAACCCCTATAAATATGACCTGTCAATGTGTAAGCATAACCCTCACCTCATTTAACTTAGACAAGCTGGAAGCAGATATCTCCAGGTTTCAACACAGTTAGCATAATGGACAAGCTTTACATGAGAATTACATTTCCAAACAATCACATACAGATTGCTTGACCTGGCACGTTACATCGGTCACAAGGTTCAAGCTTTTACTGCTATTGTACATTACACATTGACCAGGCTGTTTAGCATGCAAACAGATAGTATTGATCAGGATCGTGTTGGCCTGGGCAACCTCTTCGCAATTTCCTGTCATTGGAATACAATCTGTTAAGATGATTTCCCAAGCATCCCTATTGGGAACAGTGAAAGAACGACATGTGCGAAAAGTTAAGCATGGGAGAACAAGTGTTGGTCATTCAAGTTCAAGATATAAAAAAGGCAGCATTCTTTGTTAAGAATCAGTAGCAGAAAATAACATCATGAGATGACTACTGATGTCCTAAGATCACCTTGTCGCCAAAACACTGGATTGAATTGTTATTATCGGAGTTATTGTGAAGCTACTGCAGTGAGCTTCTTTTGTTTCGAGGAAACAGATACTATGGATATATAACTAAGACAGTATTGCATCTATAGCAAGAAGAACCTCTTAAGGACAGGGTTCAAGGTTTCAGTATGGTGGTCCGAACATTGAATTGGAAAAGTTACCTCAGAATGGTGGTTGGATTAGGAAAGTGAATGGAATTTTGGAACAAGAAGAAAGCGAAAGGTCTTTTCCAAAGAAGAGTAACTTCAGAACTATTTCAGGCCTGCTAATTGGAATAAAAATAATTCCACGTTTTTCAATTTATGCACAAGTTCCCTTTCTTTATTATTAATTCACCCAAAAGCTGCTTTTCTAAGAACATGATAATCAGCATATCAAAAGTGTTAGAGATATATATGTATAGTTTGTAATTCCCCATTGTTATAAGGGGTTCTTTGCATATTCACCGTATGTACCTGTGTATATATACTGGCCCATTGGCCTCATATTGAATACAAGCGCTATTCATAACATGGTATCAGAGCGAACCTAGGGTTTGCCGTCGCTCCGCTTGTCGTCGCCGCCGCCGACGTCGTCGGGTCTGGAGGTCGTCGCCTTGACGTCATCTTGACGTCTCCCGAACGGAGGAGCCGCCTCCGTCTCGGCTTGAGTCGGCCGGCGCCATCCGCAGCGTCCACGCCGCCTCCTCCTCGGCTTGAGTCTGCCACCACCGCCGCTCGTCCACCACCGGCGCTCGGGCCGTTGTCGTCACTCGGGGCTGCCGTCCCTCCTCGGCTTGAGTCGGCCACCACCGCTGCTCGTCCACCACGAGCGCTTGGGGTCTCCGGCGCTCGGGCCGTTGTCGTCGCTTCGCTTGCCGTCGCTCGGGCCACCACCGTCGCCCGCTCCATCCGACGCCGTCGTCGCCCGCTTCACCTGACATCGCCGTCGCCCCACCCGACGCCGCCGTCGCCCGGGGATCGCTTCATCCGCCGCCGGGGCTGCTGCCGTTGTCGCTCGGGGGCTACTTCATCCGCCGCCGCCCGGGGAAGCGAGGAGCACTCCTAGACGCCCGCCCGCTCGGGGCCGCTTCATCGCCGCGGCGCCACTGACGCCCACTCGCCGCCGCGCCGCGCGACGGGAAGCGGGGGAACCCTAGTCCTCCCACGCGCGCGCTCTTCGTTCGGCCGTGGGCGTTTAACTCGATCGACCGAAAAACGTCGTTCTAACCGCGCGCGCTGTTAGACCGTTTCGCTTGGTCGCCGCGCCGTCGGTAGCGCCTACCAATGGGTACCGTTTCCTCCTCGTTGCGGTGATCTTCGATGGTGTTAATTACACCGACTTCGTGTCTCGCATGCGCATCCACATGCGTGGTCTTCGTCTCGGGCGTCTCTGCGGCGATGTTATCGTCCGCTTGCCTACACCTCCGACGAGCCTCGCTGTTGCGCGCGCGGCAATAAACAAAAGGCTGCTGAACCGCCGCCTTGTTGATGATGAGGCTATCTCGCCTACCAGAGGCTCGGACTTCTACAGGATCGCTGACCGCTTACACTCGGTGAGTACGACGACGACGCTCGAGCCTGCTGTCCTCATCGCCGATATCGGCCTCGGTTCTCTTACGAGGTTGTGGGACTACCTATCGCTTTCGGATGTGGACTCACCTTCGTCGGCGCTTACGAGCCCTCCGGTGATGCTCTCTACTGTCCGTGGTCCGCCAGAGCACTCTCTTCGCAGGTGATGCTATCGTTGGCGCTTTACGCTCGAGCTCTGTATGCAGGCGTCACCGGACTCTCTCGCGACCGCCGGCCGCCGCTCCCGATCTTTGCCTAGTAGACGCGTCTTGACACAGGTTTCAGCGGATCTACGAGTTCCTTAGTCGCTTTCGTCACGAGTTCGAGCAATGCGTGCCCGCCTCCTTGCACGCCACCTCGTGTCACTCTCCGAGGCTCTTCGAGATACGTGCGGAGAGACTCGCTTTGAGTGGTGCGGCTCGCTACCACTCCTCCGTGCTCGCCGCCCGCCCACTGCTACGACGGCTCCACGCGTCGGCTGACATCGCTTATATCGGCGGTGGTCGTCCTCATTGCTCCTACCGCAATAAGGTCGGCCACATTGAGTCCCGCTATATAAGCGGCGGCATCTTTCTCGCCGTTCTTCTACTAGCACCGCACCGGTGCTTCTACATCGACGCTGCATCGACTTCTTGGCAGCTTTCTCTCGAGCGAGAGATAGCGGACTTCGGCGCCGCTTGCCGCCGTGTTCTCCTCGGCAGTTCTCGCAGCTCGCTCATCGACTCTTCGAACCGAGAAACCACCTTCTACACACAGGTACCTCCCGTGGATTCTTGATTCGGAGCATCTTTTCACATGACTCTGATCCTTCCACTGTCTTTCATTACACCCTTTGATTCTCCCGCCGGTGTTCTTACTGCGATGGTACATCTCTTTCTCGTCTCGGTCGAGGCCTCTTAGCAACTCATCTTTTCATGTTCCTTCATTGCTTATGCTCCTCGCCTTACCATGCGCCTTCTTCTCTGGGGCGACATCGATCTTGGTTGTCGGGTCATTCTCGACTCGACTCTTGTTGTGTTCGGGACCGCCGCAGGAGCTCGGTTGGTTCGGCCTCAACGCCTTGACTCACGGCGTCTCTGGAGCTTGACTGCTTCACCTTCCTTCCGCGCCACCGTTGCGCGGTCTCTCGGCCGCCGCCGCCTACCGGCTCTTTCCAGCGGTGGCATCACCGTCTTGGTCATCCGTGTGGATCTCGCCTCGCCGTCTATGGTTCGTCGTGGTCTTCTAGGTCCATCTCGGAGATGTGTCTTTAGATTGTCGTACGTAAGTTAGGTAAATGATTCGACTTCCTTATCCTCATAGTGAGTCGGTGTCTCGGCGTCCTTTTGATCTTGTTTATTCGGATGTTTGGGTCCGCTCCGCCGTTTGAAAGGGGTCATCGATATTATATCGTTTTTATAGATGATTTTTCTCGTCACACTTGGATATATTTTATGTCTTCTCGTAGTGAGGTCTTATCTATCTATAAACAATTTGCCACTATGGTCCATACTCGCTTCCACCCCTATTCGTGTCTTTCGTGCGACTCATTGGCGAGTACCTCTCGTTACTGCGCGCCTTCCTTCGAAAGCGGTACTCGCTCGATTCTCTGTCCCGGTGCTTATGCTCGAATGGTGTTCTTGGCGCAAGCATCGTCATCTCCTTGAGACGGCTCGTGCACTGATGATTGCCGCCTCTATTCCACCTCACTTTTGGGCCGAGGCTGTTTCCACTGCCACCCATCTCGTTAACATCCAGCCCTCTTCTGCTCTTCAGGGTGCGATTCCTGTTGAGCGTCTTTGTGGTCTTCTTCCTGACTACTCTGCCCTTCGTCTGTTTGGCTGCGTTTGCTACGTTCTCCTCGCCTCTCGAGAACGTACCAAACCGATCGTCGATCTGTTGAGTGTGTCTTTACGGGATCTGATCACGAGCACAAAGGATATCGGTGCTGGGATCCTGTTGGTCGACGGATGCGGATTTCTCGGGATGTGACTTTTGACAAGTCTCGTTCCTTCTACCCACGTCCTACCTCTCCTTCGGTTTCGGCTTCCTCTGTGGAGTCTCTGTCCTTTTTGACCTTTCCAGATACACCTATATCTGCCTTGCCTCATCCACCCGCCCCACCGAGTCTCCACATATTTCTCCTGTGGCCTCTCCGCCGTTGTCGCCTTTGCCGTCTCCTGCGGCTCCTCAGGCTCCTCCCACTACACTTGTCTACACTCGTCGACCTCGTATTGAGGATCTTCCAGATGAGCCATCTTCTCCTGATGTTCTCTCTTCTCCTGATGATCCATCTTCCCCTGATGGGTTATCTTCTCCTCGCTACGCTCTCCGCGATCGCCCGATCGATTCGGCCTCCTGCCTGTTTTGGTTTTTAGTGCGGCTACTCTTGAGCTCGTCTCCTATCGGGATCTTGTTACTCATCCCGAGTGGCGGCATGCTATGGCCGAGAGATTGCGCCTCGAGCGCATTGGTACTTGGGATCTTGTTCCTTTTCCATCTCACTCGTCCCATCACGTGTAAGTGGGTCTATAAGATTAAGACTCGCTCTGATGGCTCTCTTGAGCGCTATAAGGCGCGTCTTGTTGCTCGTGGCTTCCAGCAGGAGTATGGTCGTGACTACGATGAGACTTTTGCTCCTGTGGCTCACATGACCACTGTCCGCTCTTCTTGCGGTGGCGTGCATTCGCCACCGTGCGTCTCTCGACTTGATGTCAAGAATGTCTTTCTTAATGGCGAGTTGCGTGAGGAGGTCTACATGCTTCCGCCACCTGGGTATTCTGTTCCTAAGGGCATGGTCTGTCGTCTTCGTCGTTCTCTTTATGGCCTAAAGCAAGCCCTCGTGCTTGGTTTGGCGCTTCTCCTCGTGGTTATTGCTCATCGGTTTTTCACTAGTGATCATGATCTGCGCTCTTTGTCCACACTTCGTCTCGTGGTCGGACTCTTCTTCTTCTGTATGTTGGTGATATGATCATTACCGGAGATGATTCTGAGTACATTGCCTTTGTCAAGGCTCGTCTTAGTGAGCAGTTTCTTATGTCGGATCATGGTCCTCTTCGTTACTTCCTTGGGATTGAGGTTACTTCCACTCCAGATGGTTTCTTTATGTCCCAAGAGAAGTATACTCAGGATCTTCTTGATCGCGCCTCTCTCACTGATCAGCGTACTGTTGAGACTCCCATGGAGCTCAATGTTCACCTCCGACCCTCTGATGGCGAGCCTCTTTCTGATCCGACTCGCTATCGTCATCTTGTTGGGAGTCTTGTCCACCTTGCTGTTACTCGTCCGGATATCACTTATCCAGTCCACATTCTGAGTCAGTTTGTCTCTGCTCCCACTCAGGTCCACTACAGCCACCTTCTTCGAGTTCTGCGATACCTTCGTGGGACTATCTCTCACCGTCTCTTCTTTCCACGCTCCACTCGTTCACGACTTGAGCTTATTCGGATGCTACTTGGGCCGATCCCTCGATCGCGGTCTATCTCTCCTTCTGTGTTTTTCTTGGTGGTTCTCTCATTGCACGGAAGACGAAGAAGCAGATCGCAGTGTCCGTTCGAGTGCAGAGGCGATTGCGCTATGGCTCTCTTGACGGCAGAGATTACTTGGCTCGGTGGTTACTTGAGGATTTTGGTGTTTCGTCACTACACCGACTCCTCTCTTGTCCGACAATCAGAGTGCTATCGATGTTGCAGAGACCCCGTGAAGCATGAGCTTACCAAGCATATTGGTGTTGATGCTTCCTTCATACGGTCTTGTGTGCATGACCGGTGATTGCTCTTGATATGTGCCTTGAGCTTGAGATAGCGGATTTCTTTACTGAAGGCCTGCATCACGCAAAGACGGTTTCTACCTCTCCAAACTCAGTGTTGTTGATCCAACATGAGTTTGAGGGGGGGGGGGGGGGGGTAGAGATATATATGTATAGTTTGTAATTCCCCATTGTTATAAGGGGTTCTTTGCATATTCACCGCATGTACCTGTGTATATATACTGGCCCATTGGCCTCATATTGAATACAAGCGCTATTCATAACAAAAAGGATAAAGACCAAAGGTGTTCGGAATTCCATTTGGATGACCACATTCCAGCAGCCACACCACCAATTTCCAGGTTTCGCATTAGGGGGGAATAGAAAATTGCAAATGCCACCTTTTGGAAAATTTGACCATAATATGGACCTGTTCCTGCTCCCCAGTTGGAATCAGGGGTTTCTTGGGGTTAAAAGAACTAGAAAACAGTGCAAAACCTACTAGCCAAAACATTGATCTTGTCTCCGTTTCCCTGCTAACAGGCTTTTCATTGTGTAGGTGGTAGATCAGCACTTTTGCATCCCTCAGGAAAAAATGATGAGCCTAGATGGTTGAGTAAATGTCAGAAAACCTGGGGTTTTATGGTCGTAGTTGCAGAAAACCACCTCTCTATATGTTTTATTGGGTTTTCCGAAATTTACTCTAGATGCTTTTTAATGTTTCTGCCAGGTTTGTCACCACCTCTCTATATGCAAAAGCAAATAGCTTAATATAACCCTGAATCCTGATGCATACCTCAAATAGTTGGTTTATGTTATAAGCAGTTTTTGCTGATGTCTCGATGAAAAACATATTGTTCTTGTCTGCGTACTCTTGTGCGTCCTTCAGAAACCAAAGCTTATAGTAAAAAAATCTCCTTATAGTACATTCAGCATCTAATATCCCAATTTAACAAAGTGACATATTCTTCCATAACAATATGCACACCTGAGAAGATACACTGCGATTTTCATGTAGATCAGCTTTATTTGCAACCAAGGCCATGATCATATCTGGGCTGCCATGTTTCTGAAGTTCCTGAAGAACAGAAAAGGAATTTTGTAAAATTGCATTTTCCTTGTACCAAAGCCAAAGGGGGGATCATCATACACTTTTCTCTGGTAAGAGCAAAACTATTATTACTCACGCAGTTGCACAGAATAAACAAAAGCTGCAGAACACATGCATGATTAAAAGGTTGCATTTGTCATGATGCTTCTCACAAATCCTATACTCCATAAATGTCTAATTCTTTGAAATAGAATACTGAATTGCTCATCATGGACAACACATTTGTAATTGTTTAGATGTGTTCGCATACTAAAACACAACCTTAGAGTTAGAACAGAAAACTCAAATACAACAACAACAAAGTCTTTTGTCCCAAACAAGTTGGGGTAGGCTAGAAATGAAACCTCCTCAAAGTCAAAAAGACGAGAGCCTTGTAATAATAATAATAATAAAACCCTAAACCGTACAATCTGCCATCTGAGCCGAGAGCCTAAAACACCGCCCCTAAACCTTCTTATGGTTCCGATACATGGATCGTTAACTTCTATACGCTTCTATCCAAAGCTAATTCTTTAGCTACATTCCAATATCTCAAATCTCTTTTAACTGCTTCCTCCCACGTCAGTCTTGGTCGACCTCTACCTCTTCTTACGTTTTCAGTACGTCTTAAAATTCCACCATGTACCGGTGCCTCAGAAGGCCTCCGTTGGAGATGTCCAAACCATCTCAAGCGATGTTGGACAAACTTCTCTTCAATTGGTGCTACCCCTACCCTATCACGTATATCATCATTGCGGATTCGATCCCGCCTTGTGTAGCCACATATCCACCGCAGCATCCTCATCTCCGCTACAGTCATATTCTGTATATGTTGTCTTTTAGTAGCCCAACATTCAGCTCCATATAGCATCGTAGGTCTGATCGCTGTCCTATAGAACTTACCCTTTAACTTTTGAAGGACTTTTTTTGTCATACAGGACACTCGATGCTTGGCGCCATTTCACCCACCCCACTCTAATCCGGTGGCTCACGTCTTCATCAATCTCGCCGTTCCACCGTAGCATCGATCCCAAATATCTAAACGTGTCCTTCCTAGGCACTACTTGTCCGTTCAGACTAACATCTCCATCATCTGCCCTGACACCGCTGAAATCACACTTTATATACTCAGTTTTAGTCCTACTAAGTCTAAAGCCCTTCGATTATAAGCTCTTCCTCCACATCTCTAGCTTCCTATCGACACATATCTTACTCTCATCATCTAATACTACATCATCAGTGAAAAGCATACACCAAGGGATATCTCCTTGTATGTCCCGCATGACCTCATCCATCACTAAAGCAAAAATGTATGGGCTCAACGCTGGCAATTAGAGTAGCCCTATCTTAATAGGGAAGTCACTGGTATCACCACCACATGTTCTGACATTAGTCACAACATCTTGATACATATCCTTAATTAGGGAAACATACTTTGTTGTGACTTTTTTCCTTTAGAGCGCTCACCACAGGATCCTTCTTGGCACTTTGTTATAGGCTTTTTCCAAGTCGATAAACACCATGTGAAGATCATTCTTTTGCTCCCTATACCTCTTCATCAACTGTCGTGTCAAGAAAATCGCTTCCGTGGTCGACCTCCCAGGCATAAAACTAAATTGGTTTGTCATCACGCTAGTCACTCTTCTTAAACGGTGTTCAATCACTCGCTCCTAAAGCTTCATTGTGTGGCTCTTGAGCTTAATTCCTCTATAATTAGTACATAAAACTCAAATATGATAATAAAAAGTAAGGGGGCAAGTTCTCCAATTATACTGGACATCTAATAGATTGACTGTTTAGAAGCATTCCCATGGTAAAATAAAAACTTGGTATGCTGAGTTAGAAGCAGAAACGCAAATCCAACCAGAAGTCCTATTAAGAATTCATTACAAAGCATAAACGCTTTGGAGTTAATTCATTAAACTTGTTTGCTCATACCCCTAAAGCAGGTTCCAGTTCCACAAAACAAAATCAACAATCATGGCAGAGCAGAAGGGAGAAGACGATATACCTTCACCCAGTATTGTGCTTTGTTGAATGATTCTGGACTTGTTATGTCATAGACAACAATTGCAGCACCAGCTCCCCTGTAGTAAAGAGGTGCTAATGCGGCATACCTGAAAATTGACCAGTTCTCATGACTTCTTGGTAAGAAAATCATCATAAATGGTTTCAAACAACATAAATCAAGTAAGCAGAAAATGTATGTGGAAGCATTAGATGGTACTGGAATTTTATAGTCCAGATCGATGAAAGGATGCACTAAAGGTAAAGATAACCAAAGATTCTAATCTGTACCTCTCCTGACCAGCAGTGTCCCATATTTCAAACTTCACTGTTGTGGAGTCCTCCAATGCCAATGTTTGTGACAAGAATGATGCACCAACAGTCACCTGAATTCATTGTAAATAATACAAGTTTAAGGAAATAATACATGTAAAATGGGAGAACGAAAATTGTTTCTATTGTTCAGGAAAACTTAAAAAGTAGTGTTTGTTTCACCTTCGAAGTGGGATCAAACTGGCCACGGACAAAGCGAAGAACAATGCAGCTTTTCCCAACACCTGAATCTCCTAGCAACACCAACTACACAACAGGGAAAAAGAAAATGAAGGGCACATTTCTTATTTTAATTCAACTTGATGTCAACAAAGGAGATGACAAATATTAACATAATGACATAACTTTTTAACCATTATATGATCCATAGAGGATAGTGTTTTGCAAACCTTCACTCTCAAGTTATTTGAATCAGTTGCAGAATTCTCGTTGTTGATATTGCCCACCCCTCCAGCATTATTAGCTGAATTAAAAAAAAAAAAACATTGTTGCATCAATATGTGAGACAAAAATTGTTCGCTTCCCAGCAGTGCTGAATGAAAAGAATGCTGAATTCTACGAAACATAAAGTGACCGACCAAAGAATAAAATAGTCCAAAAAATCTATACCTCGCAAACAAAACTGAAGAGCTAGTTAATGCAAAATACTGCATTGAAACAACTATAGCAAATTAACTGAGCTTGTCAATACCAGGTGAGATTTAATAGAATGCTACACTACTAAGACAGAAAAGATAAGTCTACTAAAGACTTTTAAAACCTCCATAACACTAAGTTTCCTAAGAATTATGTTACAGCCAGCCTACATGCGGCTCACAGTGGTGAAAGAAATAGCCTAAGCATCCTTCTTCACACTAATCTTCTCCCTCGGTTCCTCCTAAGCATGAGCCTCGACCAGACCTTCTATAGCTAGTATTTAAATTTTGAACAAGATAGGTACAAGCATATCCCATTTCTTGGTATGTCAATAATTAAATGCGCTATTTCTTTTCAGTACATTTTAAAGAGATCTAATTCCGGGTACTTTTGAATAAAGAAGGTTTAGCTGTTTAGATAGATGGAATCAAGATATTTTCTTTGCTGTTTAGATAAATGGAATCAAGATATTTTCTTTCTTAGTTTACTAATGACTGCTAAGCTGGATGTGGTCTATCCAATGGACAGCAAGAAATTGGATACGAATTTTGCTAGATGAAGCCAAATTCCGCATTCATACTTTACATACCACTATAAAACCCGATGAATCAAGATTGGAAAGTCATAGTCCAATCAATCAGTATAGCTTAGGAGTTAGCAATGTTATGGGTACCCATTGGACCTTCCCAGAGGGGTGCACTTGGTGCAACCCTTGACCCCTAGCTCACCAAAGGCACCCCCAGGGTAAGGTCTTCGGTCTTCCCCTCAGAGAGAAAGGAGTCAAAGGACCCAACCTGGACAAGCATCCAATGAGCCCAAGAGACAGGTAACTGCACTCGGAGGAACCTGACTCAGGGCCCATTCATCATCGACTTGGAGATATGAGGCCCTGATTAATATTCCATTTGGGGATATTTTCATCTTTCCTGCGAAAGAAGCCCTATAAATACCACATCTGTACCCCTCATTTGTAACACTTTTCATATCAATACAAGTGCCAGTCACCACAATTGGTGTGTCTTGGTCTCTTGGAGAACCCCACATCTTGAGGGCTCCCTTGACAGCAGTCGCTGGGGCGGGCATACCGACAGGACTAAGATCCAAATTCGGCGACCCCGACGGATATAAAACCCTTCTTCCTCAGATGCCAACCCGCCAAACATGCAGATGTCTACCCATTGTGTGTGATTGCTCACGTGCAATTAACACGACCAGGCGACCACGATAATAACTGATATTTGATCCTACATGGTGTTGTGAAGCAATTCTACAGCTACAGCATTCAGGATAGAACAACAATCCAACGCTAACAAAAAAACAACTTGGCATTGTGTACAACCGCCTAGCAATCTAACTTGATTTGCCGTTGCAAAAAAAAAACACAATTTCACATCTAACATGAGACCAACTCCAGTCAGTACTAGTGTACTAAAATTGGAAGCTGAGTAGCTGACCAACCTACAAAGAACAAACTTTCCCCATTACAAGTTCCAACAGCCTCCACGATCACAAATCCACAGCCCCTCTGATTCTACGGAACAAATCAATCAACTCCAAAAAAAAAAATCCTAGACACCGGTGTACTAAATACGGATCAAAACAACATCAATTAAGCAAATTTGTTGCCGGGTCGCCGTCGCGGCCAAGATTTACCCCCAAACTACACCAGCATTGACCTGCCTCCCCAGCCGCGAATCGAAAGCCCAAATCACACCATCCATCCCCACAGAAACATCCTACTACTCTGAGATTTCGATACCCAAAGCCTCCACAAACAGCACAGCAGAACGAATAGAGAAGATCCAAGGACCAAGGAGGTAAAGTGTAAACAAAAAAAAAAAAAAAGAGGGGTTCTTTTGGCTTGTATGTGAGAAGGGGGACGACCTGGCAGAGACGAGGAGCAGCCCATGGCCGGCGCGCGGGCGCCGGAGGCGGATTAAGGCGGTGGGGCGAGGACGCGGCGGCGGGCGGCGGAACCGGAGAAGCGGGTGGTTTTTGGCTCGCTCGCAACTTGTTGGCTGGGCGCCGGCCGCCCGGGGACACGTAGCAGTAACGCACGGCCGCAGGCGCAGTTCCCCTTCGTATACGTGAAAAGCAAGGGAGGGCGTACGAGTCCGGTCGTCTACACTTGTACTCGTATCGTATCCGTATACAGTGGTAATTATTTTCCAAAGATTTTTCAGTTTTTGAGACTCGTGGACCACGTGCATGATAGGCCGAAACGGAGAAGGCCGAGCAGGATGGAGGCACTGCATCATGTGACCCACATGTAGTGTGGCCAGCCTAGCAAGCGAGTCGGCGAGCTGCGCGGCCGAAGTTTGCGGGGAGGCCCAAGCTGACGGACACGACGTTGCGAGGCCGCGCAGCCTGCGTCAGCCTGCGCGCCGTCGTCGAGCCCATCTCGATGCTGCAAGGTTCACCCTGTGCCTGCCGCTCGAATCCTCTTTCTCGACTCGGCTCTTCCAGAAGATTATTTTTTACCCCCTTAGGCATACTGTGCTAGTGTGCTGCACCACTGCACGGATGTATCGTGCCACGTGCCGGCCATGCATGCCCCACGGCGCCACGAGCTTAGCCATCCTGCATGATGATGATGGCACTATGGCAGGGAGAAAGACATTGCGAGGCTGCTTGGTCCATGGCTTTAGCAAACTAAACCAAAATTTAGCATACTCAAAACTCAGGAAAAACTAAAATTCGGTAAAATGAGGATTATAGTCAGTTTAAATTTTAGTGAACGATTTTTTCACCTTCAAATTACCCGTGTATGACATTTAATTTTGTTAGCATTATCAAATATTGATAACAAACCAAATATTTTCATTAGCGTTATCAAAACTTGATTTGATTCACTCGGTAACAAACAAACCAAACATGCCCCCGCAATGTGCATGAGCTCCCCGTGGCCATGGCATGCCCGCATCACATGGTCGTCCATACGACCATTCGCGGCAGCAGCCGGTAGCCGCCAGACCCGTCCGAAACCGGCGGCGGCCACAACCGGCCCGTCCAAACGGGCTAACGGGCACGGAAAACGTAACACGACCACCCATCCACCCGCCGCGCGCGCACCCGATGACGCGCGGTTCGTCGAAAGCTTGCGGTGACGTCTCCAACTCTGCAGGCTCGGCGGGGGCGCTTGGACCTGTCAAAAACTCAAAATCCGCGGAGAAGGACGCGCGGATGGGGCCGAAGCGCGCGGCGCGGCCAGGCCGACGAATTCAACTTGCGGAAGCCAGCAGCACCCTTGGATTGGGATTTTTGGAGCTTCTACTTTCTTCTGTGCATGCTTAGATTTTCAAGACCATGCGTTTTCTTCAGGAAGGAACTCAATTCCAGACGTATCTAGAGCGTCAAAAACTCCGGATTATCTCCTAGTTGGCACTAGACGGCGTTGGAACTCTGACTTCTTACTGTCACAGAATAATGTCGTTTGTTTTGGGTTATGTACCACCAAACTTTCGAACTATTAATATTTTTTTTGAATACTTATATTAGACATTCTTGAAAGGTACTTTCGTAATATTATAATTTTATTATGTTTTATAAATATATTGTAGTAGAAATGAGGGAGCCTTATGAAGGGATACAGATAGACTACGCTAGCTGACAATTCAAAAATTATATCACATAAATTAGGATGCCATGCAAGTAAGAGATCGTTACCACCAGACGCACAGAGCAGCGGAAGAAGAGTTGGAGCAGTCTGGTCCAACAAAAAGCGCATCGATATAGTGGTTGTAGTTGATCATCCAGTGTAGTCGATCGTTCATCGTAGTCGATCGTCCAGCGTACTCGATCGTTCTCAGCAGCGATTGTCTCCTTCAGCAATCAATCAAGTTCCTCGCCTAGGTCGTGGATCGTCCTCAAGCACAACAACAACCGTAGTAGCGCCTCTACGGTATCCACATGTCCGGAGAAGGAACACCGCGTGCCGGTGTGCTAGCACCAACTCATACGGTAAGACTCTCTCGAGAAGATAGCAGCTAGGGTTTCAGTGGGGCAACTCATATGTCTCGCATATCTCCCAATAGCCTTAAGCATATCCTTATATAGTGCCTATGACCGATCCTATCCGAACACGTTTTATTCTAACCCCGTTAAGTGTGTAACCCTGTAGGTTCATGCGTAGTCGGTTATAACTCGGAAACTCCTTACCGATCATGAGTCGTTAACGGCTCATAGTAGAACATAACGATTCCCGAATACAGACAAATTATATCGGACGAATATTAATGCAATATGATATGTGACCAGGTCCTTATCACTAATAACCAGCTTGTATCTCTATACGACTAGTTTATATTTAGTCTCGACCAGTTCGTAACTCCTTACGATCAGGTTTCGACCACTCTGTGATTACGTTCGACCAGTCTACGATCAGCTTGTATCTCCATACGACCAGTCCGTAACTGATTGAACTAAGCGACCTACTCGTGTATTTTTTTCTTTGTCTCACGATATCTGGTTGAACTCCAGGTGAGATATTATGTCATCTATGAACTATTCAATACTTTCTCGATTAAGTGTTGGATAACCTTATGTGGTCAAACTCTTCGACCACTAGTGGTATGATCGTGCACTTTCTTTATCCGACCACTTCGAGGGGGGCTAGAGATACCTCTCCTATTATGTTAGGAGAAGCAAATCTCATATCCAATCAGTCACATCCATCCGCATGATTCATAGCATATCCCAAAGCTACCTTTATAACTACCCAGTTACGGAGTAGTATTTGACAACCCCTAAGAGTGTTATTACACATGTAGAGAACCATGCTGATCTTAGGTTTAAGGATTATACATCATCATTGCTTAAGACCAACTAGTGACATATAGAATCATAACAATCTTAACAATATCTCAAGGTGGGTCTATCCAACACCATGTTCTATAACATGTGTTCACATTATTGATTCGATATGCCTATATCTATGATCGGTGAAACGTGGTCATCAATGAATAAATGTGTTGGTCGATGAGTCACTGATGTTCTGGCCAATGACACCAGACCAGGGTACATTTAGAACAACATCATATAAGTTAAATAGCTTCACCAATAAGTCACATACTTATTGATCTATATAACTGATGATTCATTTAAGGAACAGAATAATATATTATTCAATAACTCGTAAACGTTAATATGATACAATCATCTCTACGATTGTCAGTAGGGCATATTGCCGACACCTTCGTCCTTGCATGCTGTTTGGTCAGTGAATTCCAATGATTTCTGTACGGGTACTTGGGAAGTTGAACCCAAAATGTCTCGGTTACATCCCTTTCGTTGATGACACGGAGGCTCCAGAGAGCAGTGTACATGGACGATCGAATCCGCGAGTCAAACTAAGCTGCAAGAGATCGACGGAATGTGAATATGTGATGGACCATATTCCGTATTCTCCCCCCGTTTCTTGGGGAGGAAAAAGCGTAAAATATATATAGGTGTACGTAATTCGGATATTTGGTTTGGATAGCGTAGCATTCACCGTATATATATATATATATATATATATATATATATATATATATATATATATATATATATATATATATATATATGTCATTGAAATTAGCGAAAATATCTTCAAGTGACGTGTCGGACCTTCCCAGAGTTGTTGTTTTCTAAAAAAGCAAGGAAGAGAAGAGCTATCTAGCACAATTTGCTTTGTTATGAAGAAAGAAAACGATGACAACCAGTGATGACGAGCCAAAACGGGTGTACCAGTATTAATTTGAAGAAAGTCAAGAAACTGCCAAATTCGGTGCTTTGTTGTAACCTCAGGAAGCTAGCTTTGTCAGCTTGATCCGGTTCCAAACGTTGTTTCTCAGTTCCTTTTTTTTTTTTTTTTAAAAGTTTGTATTCCCTTGCTAAATCAACAGCCACTTTTCTTTTCTTTCTTTTTTATAAAAAAAGTGAATTTTACAAAACCATGTGGACATGTTTTATAGTCCGAAAAATGTTTTATGGTAGTAGACACGGATGGAAAAAAAATATGAGAAAACCACTGCAATAACTAAGAGCATGTATAATGATGTGATGTCAGTTGTCTGTAAATCTTGACACGTAGGACGCGAGATGATGTGGAATAGAGAGGTGGAGCATAAAGAATTGTGCAGTCTCTCATACAGTAGTCGACTGTAACACGAGAAACAAGACACATTGTAGACATATAAAAAGACAATTCATTATAGAAACTGTCTTTAGTGTTATCTATAAATGATATAGATAGATACTATAGACGACAATTGTCTATACCATTGTATATACCCTAATAGTTTGCAATCTGTAATTAATTCTGGCTAAGCTTACCAGCGGAGCCCGGCCCCGAGTGTATAAGAGGTTGATCTGGTGCAGGCGAAAAAGGAAACGGGGTCGTTCTCTTTGAAAAACCGAAATCAAACTTTCACATCCCCACTAGCGAAAAGGGCTATCATAATTAAACATGATCTGGTCATTGTATAAGAGGTTTATCTGGTGCAGGCGAAAAAGGAAACGGGATCGTTCTCTTTGAAAAACCGAAACCAAACTTTCACATCCCCACTAGCAGAAAGGGCTATCATAATTAAACATGATCTAATATGTATGACCCATTGATAACCTAGATTCCTTTATTTGATTTGCTGTCTGTGGCCACTAGGCCACTATTACGCTATGTAGAGAGATCCTGAGTGCATAGTAGCATGCAGTACCAGCTACTGCATCGCGTGTAGTGCACGTACGGCAGACGTATATCCGTGACGGAGGAGTCGGACAATTGGTTAGCACCATAGGCGGTGGACTAACTGTTTGATTAATTTTTGATCTACATGATATGATCAGAACGAAAACAGGATCTTATACGTGGTTAATTGTAACACTCATAAAATCTGTAAATGTAGAAGCATACCGGCCTGATGATGCTATTGGTCGTAGAAGAAATTATCTGAAGTAGTAGATGAACAATTGCTCAATCTACCTAGGGTTTAGTCTTTCCAAGCAAGAGGTAAACCACAAATTCTAACTACAGATGGGGATATGTGGTATGACTTGAGTGAAATTTTTTTAAAATAATATTATTTTAAAAGATATTTACAAAAATAAATAATCACCCTAAAAAATTACAAAATTATGTCACTGTCGCCAGTTGAACTAGCGACAGGAACCTATCGCTGATTCAATGGCGGCAGAACCTCCGCAAGGGGTTCTGGCCGCTTGAATCGACGATAAATTCTGTCGCCGATTCAATCAAGCGGCAGAGACCCGCTATAAAACCCCAAAAATCGATGCATAATTCATTTTAATTCCAGAAAATTACAAGAGATAGTTCGAGAGGGAGAGAAGAAATAGTAGCGAAGCTCTGCCGGTTCGTCTCGGAGGAGAGAGATTGACAGAGCATCGGTTTCGAACGATCATCTTGCAGGTAAATTTTTCTGAACTGTGTACGTTACGTCCAAACCTTTGTAGGTTAGCAAACAAAAATAGCGACATAGAATTGAGTAGATTAGATAAATGTAGTACATATTTTGAGTAGTGTAGCGACAAAGAATTGTGACAATAGCGACATAGAATTGAGTATATTACATAAATGTAGTACATATTTTGAGTAGTGTAGCGACAAAGAATTGTGACAATAGCGACATAGAATTGAGTAGATTACATAAATGTAGTACATATTTTGAGTAGTGTAGCGACAAAGAATTGTGACAATAGCGACATAGAATTGAGTAGATTACATAAATGTAGTACATATTTTGAGTAGTGTAGCGACAAAAAATTGTGACAATAGCGACATAGAATTGTGACAATAGCGACATAGAATTGAGTAGGCTAGATAAATGTAGTCGAACTGTGTAGTACATATTTTGAGTTGTGTAGCGACATAGAACTGTGACAATAGCGACATAGAATTGAGTATGGTACATTGTGAGATAAAAACGAAGTAGCTGATTAGGTCGGAAGAGCAATGAGAATAAGTGTGCTCGGTTTTTATTTTGTTAGTGCGCTGTTATTATTGTGTTAGTGCGCGATCAATATCTTGTTAGTGCGAAAAATACCATTTAAACTAGAAAAATAGAATGACATGTATTAAATTTGTATAGAAAATACCATTTTTTTTGCTGCATTTTCAGGTCTGGCAGACGCGAGTTAGTACGAGTTGCTTGACCCAGTGATTGACACGCGTCACCGTAGCCGCCTCAGTACCGTGCTCCCCCCGGAGGGCGAGACGCCGATAGAGCTTGGGGTGTTTCGGCTACGCACCCCCATCAGGGCATGGAGGCTACACCGAGACTGGATTCCAAGGTACGTGAAGTTGTGTTCTTCATGCACTCAATCGCGGTCTGATTATTCAGGAGCGTCTGAAAGTAGCCCAATCCCGACAAAAGAGTTATGCCGATAACTGTCGGAGGGAACTAAGCTTTGAGGTAGGAGATGTTGTCTATCTCAGAGTGACCCCACTTAGAGGTGTGAGAGATTCGGACAAAGGTAAACTCGCACCTAGGTATATCGGGCCATACAAGATCTTGGCAAAACGTGGAGAGGTAGCTTATCAGCTAGAGTTGTCAGAAGCCCTGTCAGCAGTGCATAATGTCTTCCACGTATCGCAATTAAAGAAATGCCTGCGAGCGGCGGAAGACCATACCTTTCTGGAGAGCTTTGACCTTCAAGAAGATCTCACCTACGTGGAGCGACCAATTAAAATTCGGATGTCGCGAGCGTGTTGCGAATGCGGGATCATCAGATCATACAAGGTGCAGTGGAGTCATCATCCAGAAAGTGAAGCCACATGGGAGAATGAAGACGAACTCAAGGCCAACTACCCTGATCTTTTTGCTAACCAGGCCTGAATCTCGGGGTCGAGATTCCCTTTAAGGGGGGTAGGTTTGTAACAGCCCAAATTTTAAATTCCAGTTGAAAATAAAGTTTAATTATTTTATTGGATTTTTGTGGAATTTTCAAAAGCTTTTCCTTAACCAAATTAAAGCTAAACAAATTTACGTGCAAAATCTATTAGCAGATAATAGCTGAAAATATTTTTCTTAAGTTCTAAATGCTCCAGAGAATTTCTGTGAATTTTCTCAGAATTTTTGGACTTAATTTGCTATATTCTAAAGCCTAATCGAATTATCAGAATTAAATTAATTAGAAAATCAAAAAGAAATCTCCAAACAGTCTTTGGGCCGAATCTCACGCGGCCCAGACCCCTTCACACGCGCGCGGCCCACTCAGCCCGCTCCTCCCGCGCGAAACCCCTTCCCTCTCTGAGCCGCCCGATTTTAATCTGACGGCTTAGCTCCACCCTCACGTACCAGTTCGCGCGATATGATTTCGGCCGTCCGATCAAAATCCAATGCGCCACCGTCGTCTTCTTCTTTTCCTTTCTTCCTCCCTCGCTTTCCTTTTTCTTCCCGCGATTCCGCCATGGACGCCGACTCGGGACCTTCCAAAACCGAGCGAATCAGACTGCACCTCTTGATTTGATGCGCGCATTTAAACCCTTGATTCCCTCCGCCCCCGACACGGCCATCACTTTCCCATCTGGCGCCCTAAATCCCCAAAATCTCGCCGCCGTGACCGCAAGGACCTTCTTGAGCTCCACGGCAGCTCGGCCACGCCCGCGCCCTATAAATAGGAGCGTCGGGACCACCGCATCCTCCACAACACACAGCCACCAACCACAGCTCGCCTCCGTCACCGTAGCGCCCTAATTCCGAAGATCCCCGTCGACAAAAACCTACGCTTCTTCTCCGTTTCCGGCGCCGTCGTAGCCCCTCCGTCCCCGCCGTCGGCACCATCGTCATCGCCTCACCCGTGCGAAGCTTCTGCCACCACCCACTTCACCGGAGGACCTCGGGATCGTCTTCTTCGTCGACGACCGCACGCCGCCGCCGCCAAACGCCGTCGCCGACGACCTTCCCGTCCAGCTCCGCTGCCGTTTTGGTAACCCACGAGTTCGCTATTGTCTCCTCTCCAATTTGCGCTTGTCCATTTAGCTCGCCGCGGCGTGAAACGCCGGTGAGGCCGCTCACCGGAACACCACCGGCCTCGGGCCTACGTGGCCGGCCATGCACACGCCGCCGTGGCGCCATGTCACCGCCACATGGACGCCACATCGCCAGATCTGCCGTGTGGCAAGCCACCTCATCCGCGTTCACCCCGTCCCCCCGAACCAAAAGCCGTAGGCTTGGTTCACGTGGACCGTGTCTATGACACGTGGGGCCCGCATGTCAGGAATTAATTTAATTCCTTTAATTCTCGGAAATTCATCGCTGGCGTCAGTATTGCGCAATAATTGATTTTCCAGTAGAAAAATAATTCGGCTAATTCATTTAATTTCCAGATTTAGGTTTAAAACTTCTAAAATTCATATCTTTTGCATCTGAACTCCAAATTGGGTGGTTCAAGTTGCAAAATTTGTCTAAAATCATAATCTAGCTATTTAAATCAAAATATTTCAATTTGGAGTTAATTTGAATTGTCTTTTTTTAATTTATTTGAATTTGAATATTTAATTTGTCGTATTTTCACGTATAGACCTCGACGACTCCGGAGAGTTAGATCCTTCCGACGATTTAGAATTTCAAGACTTCAACGAAGGCAAGTTACACTATTGATCATATTGTTCTCAGTATTTTAAATTATTTAATTCCTGTTTTAAATTACTATTGCATGCATATGTTTATATAATTGTTTAAATGCCCTGTTTGTATATAGCTATTCCAATCCTCATTGTATGGCCAATTTGATTATTGAATATGAATACCATGTCACCCTTAGGCAAAATACTACTAAAATTTGTCATATGCTTAGCCATGCTTAGATCACATTTATTTGGGAAGGTTTAGCCAAATCATTTACAATTTGATTTTAAATTTGATTCGATGGTATTGTTTTACCACGAAAGGTTGTTAAAGAGGTTTTTACTCTAAATAAAATAAAATGGGTTTGGACTTGGGCGAGATGGATGTATGGTGGGCCCATGGGTTTATTTAAATGAAAAGTCGCCCAAGTCAGTTAAGGACCGGTCTTTGAGCGTATTTTGCTACGCCTTATCGTACCACCACATGTCCTGTATGGGCAGGGTTTGGCTAAATAATTTGTGACACCTTAGTGTTATTTGTTCCATGTTGTATGTGTGGGCGTCGGTTAGACAGTAGTTCCACCTGGCGCAAGAGGGGGCTTCCGGAGGATGGTTAGTCCAATGGTAGCGAAACCTTAGCGGGCACAAATACATTAAGGCATTGCATTGTAACGGCCTCATGATAATTGCTTAGTCACACGCCTTCGGAAGCGTGCTTTGGCCGACATTAAAAGCATATTATCTCGTGTGGGTAAAGCTGTACAAACTCTGCAGAGTAGAAACTATTCGAATAGCCGCGTCCGCGGTCATGGACATGCTAGCAAAGCCACTCTAAGTTAGACTTGTTTTTGGTTTATAAAATAATTTCCCCGGATGATTTTAGGATGGATAATCCTATGGTAAAAATTGGGCGATCAGCCAAGTGTTAGGAGGGTATCCTTCACTATTCATTTAATGGAGGTTATCCACTATGCATTGTCATCTCAATCACTGATTTCAGTTATATTATTAAAACTGACCTTAGAAAACTATTAATGGTATTTAATCTGAAAATGCTGTTTATGCAAAACAACCCTGCCATTATCCCTTGTTTACCTTATGCATGCATTAACTTTCAATATTGGGTGTAACTTGCAAGCACGAAAGTTGTGCTTACTCTTGCTGAATAATCTTTATTCAGGAGAAGATCTCTATCAGGACGGTGAGGATCTTGACGAATAGGCTACGTCCCCAGACGATTGCCTGTGGCAAGTCGTGTGGACTACTACTACTTTTCTGCTGTGTTATTTTCTTTTCCATTTGGCCTCAAGCCCAGTTGTAATAAAACTCTGAGTTATTATTAATAAAGAGCGTGATATGATTTTGCTATCACTTTTGTTGACTGTGTACACTAGAAATCCTGGACTAGTGTATAAACACAGAGAATTTGGGATCCTTCGCTCCCGGGTTCGACAGGACGTCGCTGTTAGGAGGCACTTCGAGGCCTACCTGCTGTGGTTGATCGGGTGGGTCATGTTCCTGGGCTCCCACGGCGACAGCGTTGACAAGCACTACATCCGGTACGCGCGTGAGGTGGCGGACTCACCGGTCGACCAGATCCCGCAGTACGCGTGGGGTCCGGCCGTCTTTGTGCGCGCGACGATCACAAGACCGGCGACGCGCGTGCGGCGTCGCACGCGGCGGCTCCATCCTCTCGGGATGCCCGCTTCTACTGCAGCTGTGGTCGTTGGAGCATTTCTAGATCGGACGGCCACACCTGGACTTGGGAGCGTACGAGGATCAAGGTTATTAAGGCGTCGCTTAGGCGTCGCCTAAGCGTCGCCTAAGCGGTAAGGCGCTGCCCAGGGTTAAGGCGTCGCCTCGCCTTGCCGCGCATGCCTATGGCGTCCGCCTTAGGACGAAGGCGTCGCTAAGGCGTTGCTATGGCGGCGTATGGCATCAGGAAGGCTTGAGGTGACGCCTTAGGCAGAGGAGGAGAGCGAAAGTGTTGGGCTGCTAGCCTTGCTCGCGACTAAACCAGCTTGCTGAGTGACCGAGCCCCGGAACCCGAGAGAAGGGAAAGAGAAGAGGCGAAGACTCACCTGGAACCCTAGGCGCGGCGCCCATCTCGCCGCTCCGTCCCTGCGACTCGGCGCTACTGACTTGTCGCGGGAGGAGGAGACGATGAAGGGCGAGTTGTCGATGGGCGTGGCGATGGTCGTCCACCACGTCCGCGTGGTCGCGCATCACGCCCGCAAACACGAGGACTCTGCGCGCGGTCATGGTGAGGAGGCGCGCGGGAGAGTTGGGAAGGAATGCAGCGCTAGGGTTTTCGGGATAGTAGAACTTTGTAGCCGGTTGGGGAAATCGTGGCGTCCGATACACGGGAGGGCTTTACGGGCCGTCTAGTTTGATGGGCTACAATTCAAAAGCCCATCTCAAAATGTGGCAGATCATCGAAGCAACCCGAGTCCAAGAGGCATGGGCCTATAGGTGACAGTTGCAACAAAAGCAAAGAAATGCTTTGCTTGAATGCACAGCAAAGCGATCGAAAAAAAAAGAATGCAGCAAGTGAAGAAGCACTTAATTCGTTGCCTTAGCGCCTTAGGACGTTGGTAAGGCGTCGCCTCGCCTCACGCCTTACCGCTTCAAAGGTGTGAGGGGGGTGGGTCGCCTCGCCTCGCCTTACCGCCTTAATAACCATGACGAGGATAGCTTGTACGTCCCGCTGGACGATCTGGACCGGCCGACCATGGGCCGACCATGGGAGCGTAAGTTCACTCTTTACTTCATTCGTACAATATGTGTTACATCCGCACCAAATATTTTTCTTGCCGTCCACAGGTACACTAGGAAGGGTGTTCGTGGCACGACGCCCCGTCCGACCGGATGGCCCTTGGGTCGACGGTTGAGAAGCGCAGAGGACCTCGTCCATCGTGGCCAAGATCGACGACCCGAGACGCGTCGCGACCGACATGGAGTGGTACGCTACTCGGACGAGGCTTCGGTGCGTCCGGGTCGTGCCTGACCCTCCTCGATATGAGGCCGCGACGTCGGACACGTACCCCACTCAGCCGGACTCCGCTTTCCACCGCTGCGTACGTACCGAACGATCCTTATTTCATATTTAATTTAACATACTTAGTTCTACAACTTGTTGATTACCCGCGGTGGATGCACCGGAGATTGTCGAGTTGGTAGACTCGCGCAAAGACATGACAACGCCGGGCGGAGACCGCAGGCCTCTGCGGCGGATCGGAAGGCGATGTACGCGGAGTGCACATCGGGGCGGTCGCACGCCGACCGACCGGTGGACCGACCATCCTAAGACGAGGGTCACCGAGGTGGCGGAGACCACGCCTCCGCTCCGCTCGGGCGGCACGCGTCGTCGTGGCAGGATGGGGCGAGCACCTCGGGACATGCCGGAGGTGAGTACGACACGCTCACATCGCTTCTTCATTTCGAACCTCGGAAGTTTGTAACGACTATCTTCTGTTACAGGTCCTCAGCTCCACCCGTACGGGGGCTAGGACTATGCCGCGTCGTCCGAGCACATCTTCGGGCCAACAGGTAAGTTCCGCTTGATCGACTAACATCCTTTCCGCCATGGTTATGTTTGTAACGTAATTATTCGTAGGAATGGCTTGGGAGGACGCCAGACAATGTATACCTATCGACACCCATCGAGGACTTCTTCAGGGATCCGCGTGACACGCAGTTCTCTTTGGAGGCTTCTCAGCTGTACGGTGCGCCGAGTTCGTCCCACCGACGCAGACTTAGCCGGCGCAGACCCAGCCAACGCAGGAGCAGCCCCTGGAGACACCACCGCGGGCTACTCGCGCGGGTCGGGTAGTCGAGCGACCGACCCTCCGACGCATCGCAGCGGCGACAGGCGAGGCCCGGCGACACGGGGTGGCCCTAAGAGGACGCCACTAGATATTGATTGCTGTTTGCAACTATTATTATGGTAGCCATGTAAATTTTATTCTGTTTGCAACTATTATTATGACATTATCCAGTTTCGATACCAAATGCTTTTGAATACCACGTGATGCGACTATCAAACTTTTGACAACGACGTGATGCGACTATGAAACTTTCGACAACGACGTGAGCAAACGACCTAGCTTTCAGGACGATGTTACCAGACGCGCTAACTTTTTAGGACTATTTGACCCCACGAGCAAGGTTTTCAGGACGATGTGACCAGACGAGACAGCTTTTCACCACGATGTGACCAGACGAGGCAGCTTTTCAGCACGATGTGACCAGACGAGGCAGTTTTCCACGACGATGTGACCAGACGAGCTAGCTTTTCAGGACGATGTGACCAGACGAGCCAGCTTTTCAGGACGATATGACCAGACGAGGTAGCTTTCCACGACGATGTGACCAGACGAGCCAGCTTTTCAGGACGGTGTGACCAGACGAGGCAGCTTTCCAAGACGATGTGACCAGACGAGCCAGATTTTCAGGAAGATGTGACCGGACGAGGCAGCTTTTCAGCACGATGTGACCATACGAGCCAGCTTTTGAAGGATTCGGTGTCCGTCCGCTCTAGCTATAAATACAGCGTAACTCATCCAACAAGTCCGCAACAGCACCACCAAGTAGAAAACATGGACAAGGAGAAGGAATGAGAGAAAATCCGTAAGCTTTTGAAGGATTGGGTGTCTCCCCATGAGACCAGCGCTCGCTATCATGCCGCTAGTCAGGAACCTTTCACACACAAAACTTTTCCAGAACTGGTGGATCTGAGGAAGCTGCCTCGTAGTACGCCCAATGGTTCTGGGTCGAGCCGCGACCCCCCACCTATGCCCGCAGAACGCCCTCCGGAAGGGCCCCCGATAGGGGTGGCGCCACCCCTATGCTCTTGGCGCGTGCACGCATTTCAGCCCAAGTGGGACACCTACTGGAAGTGCTCCATAGTGGTCCCTCACACATGCGTCGTCGCTGAGTCAGTGCAGTCCCACCGGAATCTATCATCAGGCTTCATCGCCAATCTCATGTACGGTGAGATCGTGGATAACCTAGATTTTAAGCCATGATCCATCATTCGGGCCATTGAGGCAAGGTTCCAGTACACTATCAGTTATGCCAAGGCTTGGAGGGCAAAATAAAAGGCATTGGAATCAAGGTTCGGCACGTTCGAGGATTCCTACCACAACCTCCCTGGGCAACTCCGAGTCATACAAGACAAGAATCCCGGCACTCATGTGGACATTCAAGACGCCACGCATCCGAAGTGGCCTAATAAGAGGGTACTACAACGAGCATTCTTCGCCTTTGGTCCATGCATCAATGCATTCCACGATCGTCGCCCAATCTTGTGCATCGATGGCACGTTCTCGATCGAGGTACAAGGGTCGAGCATCGATCGCAATAGCGACGACGGAAACAATCAAGTTCTTCCGTGGCATTCGCTTCGTTGAAAGCGAGAACACGATAGCCGGGTCGTGGTTCTGAAGAATGTGAGGATTTACGTAAATGCGAGACCGTCCCAACGTATGCCTCATACATGACCGGCACGCGAGCTGCTGCGGGCAATAACTCACTTCAACGAGGAGAGAACGTACCACTTCCATGGCCGGATCTACAGAGCAGGTGGTGCATGAGGCACTTGGGTGCGAACTTCTATAGCGCCCGCAACAAGGACTTGATGAATCTATTCAAGCACTGTGCAACCGTAACCAGCGGCGTAAGTTCAAACACTCGAAAGATTCGGGCGGCCGGACCCAAACCCACGAAGGAGGCAGCGAGAAGGGCCGCCTCAGCGACCAGTGCCCGGCATTGCCACATCTACCCACGAGCGCTCCTAGTGTCACGAGGAAGACAGAGCACAGTCAAATGCTTCTCGATCGGATTGAGCACGAGCCTAAGAAGAAGTGGTCGCTGCTACATGACAGAGGTGGTGCTCGATATGGTATCATGACAACCAACCTAGCTGAGGTCTACAACTGGGTAATGCGCGGCGCCAGGTGCCTCCTTTTGGTTGGTATTGTGGAGGTAATTCTCTGCGGTACCACAAACTACTTTGTTAACAGATGCAGCAATGCGTCGCTCGCCATGGCAAATGACAGAGTACTCTACTCCGCCATGATCACCACATACATGGAGAAGAGCAAGAAGGGTGAGATGCACCGGGCATTCAAGATGGGCACGAGGGAGCTTCGCTTCGAGATAATGTGCAGGGATAAAGGATGTCGCGGGACTAACCGTGAGAGGATCACCCATGAGTGCACGCTACGCCGCGATAGTTGCGTATGTACTTGTAACAAGCCCCTTCTTCTGCATAGGCCCTGCTCCCATGTCATGGCCGCATGTTCGACGGTGGCGCAGCATCCCGGGCAGTACCTCTCTCACTATTTCACCAAGGAGGCGGTGATGCAAACATGGAGTGGAGAGATGTATGGCTACGTCGTTGTTGGCCATTTCACTGGCCATCCAACCTGGGAGCAACTAATCTGGGCCGCGAACATTGTTAGGCTCAAGGGAAAGGTTGGCCGGCGGCAGGTACGGCGCATCAGGAACGATATGGACGAGGCAGAAGCCGGACGTCGCACGAAGAAGTGCTCCATTTGTAGGGAGTCTGGGCACACCTTCAAGACATACCTCACGCGAAATACTCAGGACCAAGGAGACATCGGCATTCCGGACGTCGCTGCGGGGACCTCTTCCGGTGCCCCGACTAGAGGCAGTCCACATGGGAGACGTTGACATCGCGACCGCGAGAAAATTATTATTATCAATGTTCTGAATTATCATTTCGATTAAGTGTTATGATGTTCTGCTGCAAGTTCTGTAATATCAGTGTGCATGAATTCCCGAACGAATCGCAATATCACTTACCTTCCCTTTACGAATCGTTCATACCTCAGACATCCTCGCTAAATTCTCCAAAAATTTATCGTAGTAGAACAACATACGACGATGGTAAAATGTTATTGCGAGTCTAACAGATTTCGTACCGTTTAAAATTTACGAAAATAACAAACTGCATAAGTGGAATAGGCAAAATCCAAAATTGGCTAGGGCTGAGGTATTTATTGCCAGTTGAACTGGCGACAGGAAGCTATCGCCAGTTGAACTGGCGATTGGTTCCTGTCGCCAGTTTACCTGGCGATAGCTGCCTGTCGCCGGTTGAACTCGCGATAAATACCTCAACTGGCGACAGAGTGGCGATAGGGTTCCTGTCGCCAGTTGAACTGGCGATAGGTTCCTATCACCAGTTCAACTGGCGACAGTGACATATTTTTGTAATTTTTTGGGGCGACTATTTATTTTTGTAAATATCTTTTAAAATAATATTGTTTTTTTAAAAAATTCTGACTTGAGTTATCCTGCTGAGAGGACCTGACCCTTATTTATAGCCTTTTGGCGTAGAATCCTATCCCGTCCCCATAATTAGAGATAGATTCCAAACAGCTCTCTACATAGATTTAAATCTAAGTCCATATTTTCCTTAATAGATACACAAGCTCTTAATAATTTTAATTTGATCACTTTATTTATTCGAGCCAACCAAAATAAATAGTTGATATTTATTTCTCTAGAGAAGACATGAATTCAGAGTAAAAGAACATAAACTTTATTTCTCTAGAGAATGTAACTGAAGGTCTTAACACCAAACTGGTATTGTTACATGAGCATAAAAAATTTATAAGCTCCCACTAGAACTGAATTCCTTAGGTGAAACCACACCCATATGAGCAACATGCTCATAGAACACTTCAGGTGTCAAACCTTTAGTGAATGGATCCACAATCTTGGAGTATGTACCTATGTGCTCAATAGACAATTTACCACTCTGAATTCTTTCTTTCACAACTAGGAACTTGATGTCTATATGCTTAGACTTTGACGAGCTCCTGTTGTTATTAAAATACATAACTACAGACTTGTTGTCACAATTTAACTTTAGTGGTCTGTCGAACTGATCCAAAATTTGCAGTCCTGTGTCAAAGTTCTGCAACCATATCTTATGATTTGAAGCCTCATAGCAAGCAACAACTCAGCTGCCATTGTGGACAGGGCAACGAATGACTGCTTAGCGCTTTACCAAGAAATCTCACCTCCACCAAGTACATAAATGTAACCTAAAGTGGATTTGCCAGTATCTTGGCAACCAGCAAAATCAGAATCAGAATACCCAATGATCTCCAACTGATCCGATTTTCTATATGTGAGCATGAAATCCTTTGTCTTTTGCAAATACCGCAACACCCATTTTGTTGCGACCTAAAAATCCAATCCTGGATTACTTAAATACTTGTTTAGCTTTCCAACTATATATGCTATATCTGATCTAGTGCAAACTTGAGCATACATCAAGCTCCCTATCAAAGTTGAATAGGGGATGTTCTACATTTTCTTAGCCTTAAAATCAATTTTAGGACATTGGCTAAGGCTGAATTTTTCACCTTTACCCACAGGGGTATCTAAAAGTTTACAGTTCTGCATGCCAAATCTTTGCAATACCTTATCGATATAGTTCTTTTGTGATAATCCAAGTATGCCTTGAGAACGATCTCAGTATATTAAATTCCTAATACAAAAGAAGCATCACCAAGATCCTTCACCTCGAAATTTTTAGCGAGAAATATCTTGGTTTCATGCAACAAGCCTATATCGTTACAAGCAAGCAATATGTCATTAACATATAGAACCAAAAATATAAATTTACTCCCACTGAATTTATGATACACACAATCTTCAACTGTATTTACCTCAAAACCAAAACAGATAATAAACTTAAGAAATTTGTGGTACCATTGCTAGGAAGCCTATTTGAGCCCATAGATGGATTTCTTAAATCTGCATACCATTTGCTTTGGGTCACCGACCACAAAGTTTTATGGTTGCTCTATATAAATCGTCTCATTAATGTTTCCATTTAGGAACGTGTTTTTTACATCCATCTGATGAAGCTCAAGATCAAAATATGCCACAAGTGCCATAATAACCCTAAAAGAATCTTTTGAAGAAACCAGAGAGAAAGTCTCTTTATAGTCCATGTCTTCCTTTTGAGTATATCCTTTAGCGACAAGATGAGCCTTATATATTTCCACATTGCCTTTCGAATCTCGTTTGGTCTTAAATACCCATTTGCAACCAATATGTTTCTTTCTTTATGGCAATGGGACAAGATCCCAAACATCATTGACCTTCACGGATTTTAACTCTTTATCCATGGCATTGATCAATTTAACAGAATTTGGGCTTTTGCATAGCCTTTTGGAGATTGATAGGATCTTCTCATAATATTTCATTACAAGCCTCATTCTCCTGAAGAAAGATAATGTAATCATCAAAGATTGCATTTTCTTTTTCTCTAGTGGATCTCCTTAATGACACTGGTTCTTGAGGTTGATGAGTTTGTTCTTCTGAAGGAACATCATTTTGCGGAGGAACCTCATGGACATTATTTTGAATTGTATTTTCCTCAATAATATCGAGTAAAATAACTTAATCCTGATCATTATTAGGAATAACCAATGGAAGATAAAATAAATCCCTTTCAGAAACTTCTTCAAAATTAATGTTCCTAACCATATCTCCCCCTTCAAACTCAACATCCTCAAAGAACCGGACATTTCCTGTTTCAAAAATTGTCTTAGTAGTGGGATCATAGAATTTGTAACCCCTTGATCTTTCAGAATAACCAACAAAATAGCTACTAACAATTCTTGAGTCCAATTTTCTTTCATTAGGCCTATACGGCCTTCCCTCAGATGGACATCCCCATGTACGTACATGCTTGATGCTAGGCTTTTTGTCTATCCATTGTTCATACAGGGTTTTGTTAGTCGCCTTTGTTAGTACTCTGTTGAGTAAATAAGTTGTAGTTTTCAATGCTTCTCCACAGAGAGACTCTGGTAAAGTAGAATGACTAATCATACTCCTCGCCATATCCTTAAGAATCTTGTTTTGCCTCTCAGCAACACTGTTCATGCTAGGAGATCCTGGCATGGTATACTGAGGGATGATCCCGTATTCCTCTAGGAATTTAGCAAAAGGTCCTGGATGTTGTTCAGCTGATCAGTCATTTCTGCCATAGTATTCTCCAACACGGTCAGATCGAACGACCTTAATTCTTTTGCCAAGTTGGTTTTCCACCTCAGCCTTAAAATTTTTGAACACATCCAGGGACCGTGACTTCTCATGAATAAGATAAATATAACCATATCGCGAGAAGTCGTCTATGAATGTGATAAAATACCTTTGGCCATTCCAAGAAGCCGTAGGGGATGGACCGCAGATATTCGTATGTATCAGTTCTAAGACATTTGAAGCTCTATTAGCACTCAACTTCATCATATTATTCTTGACTTTAGGAGTCATAGCCATATGAGCACTTTCTATTATATCTTGTTTTCATCTATCCTCCTCTTGCACACAATAGGAGATGAGCTCATTAAGGGACCATTTGTCCTTTTGGCAGTTATAGCTCACCTTGAACTGATTAAAGTGTGCAGGAAGGGATATCAAAATAAAATTCATGAGCAAATCCTCATATAGCTCTAACTAGAGTACCTTTAATTTTAAAATAGATGAGATATTTTCATAATGTACTCTTTTATATTTCCTTTACCTTCATGCTTCATTGAGATAAGTTTTGCTAAAAGCGTACTTGTTTCAGCCTTTTCGTTTTTGGCAAATCTTTGATCAAGACTATCAAGGAAACCATTAGCTTTAGTGGCATGTTCTGATATGCTGTCCTGAAAAACTTCTAGAACAGCACGCCTCATGATAATAAGACTCATGCGATTGGAACAATCTCACTTCTCAGACTCCTTTTCCTCAATGGAGCGGTTAGCCACAAGAGCAGCGGGTTGTTCTTTACGAAGTGCAAGGTCTAAAACAATTACCCTAAGAACGATCAAAATATTCTATTTCCATTCTTTAAAGTTTGCACTCGTAAGCATAGAAAAAGAATCGATGCTAGCAGAAATATTAGAAGCAGGATTTGCAGCTGAAATAAAAGAATAAATTAAATGCTCATATCAGGACATGAATAACATACTTAAGGTTTGATTCAGAATTTGGTATATTCCATCACTCAAGATACCTAGCGCTCCATTAATTTGAATTCGTATTCGTATTCGTATTCGTATTCGTATTCGTATTCGTATCCGCATCCGGAGAAAAAAAATATGAAAACAAATATGGTAGAGCTATTATCCGTCCGTATTCGATCTGTTTTCACCCCTACATAGAGGTGGGATGATTCTCCTGCTGCGCGGAAGTAAACTCATTCTTTTATTAGTTAAAAAATACGTTGTGCAGTGAAATAAGTCTTATGTCTCCACACCAGAGTTTTATGTATCCAGGGAACAGCGAAAGCAGCTTTTGGCTTTAGCGAAGAAAAGAAGGGAAACGGCCATTAGTTGCTCGTACATACAGCTCACCTTCAGCAAGCTCGAGCTCCCGAGAGCAGTTCGTACATACAGCTAACCAGTTCATGCCGCTAGCAGTCAGTCGCCATCGACCCGTTTAGCCCGACGAGACGGCGTACCGGCCAGCTCCTCGCTTTCTTCTGAGCGTACATCTAACGTCCGCACACGTCGCGAGCGCAACTCTTCACACCCGCGCGCGTCAGGGTCGCCGAACGCGACGCCGCAACGCACGAGTGTCAGGACAGGAGCAAGCAAGGTGAGACGCCGTACGCGCGCGAGCGACGTCTCCGTGGCTTGCACGGCTTTGCTTTTGTTGGTTTCCTGTGAGGGCCCGTCCTGGTGATGGTGTTGCCTTTGATTCCTCCTCTTCTCGTCCCTGTCTCCGTGAAAGGATGCCTAGTGCCTGTCTCTGTCTGGTGGTCGTCTAGTTAATCAAGGAGGAGGAGAAGAAAAACCGGACGGCTTGGCGAGTTCAGTTGCACCTGACCAAGTTAACATCTTGATTTCCTCTAAACAGAATCAATATCTTGAGAACGGGGAGTAGTTTTCCTGCGTACGCCACAGCTTGTCAAAGAAAGCGTTCGACTTTGTTACTGTTGGGACAGTGTTTGTAGAAAGCCATTCGTTAGTACTCGATGCTAATAGTAGTATAGGTGCGGCCTTTTTTTCCTTTTTCTACGCATGTAGCCTTGTAGGAGTACGACGCATGCAACTTCAAGAGGAGGCTTTTGTTGGAGGGTGATCCGTAGTCTAAATTCTAAAGCTCCCATTGAACAAACGCACTACACATTTGCTTCGGTTAATTTGGTCATGTGAAGGGAAAATCTCATGATTTCAAGAAACGTGGGTATGAACCATGGATACCAGATGCTGAACAGCTCAGGCGAAAGCTTTCATCAATTAGCACTCTGACGACAAATTTAGTATAGCAGTACTTATAGTTGGAGTAAGTAGATGTATTGATATTAATCGGCATTGTTAAGAGTTTGTCCAACAACTGCAATATTGCTAATTCCTTGGTACTTCTGTATAATTGAGGTCGTGTTACCGACAAACAAAACTCTCAATTCATAAATAATAAACAATAGACAAGAACACAATAATATAGTCTTAGCATTCTCTCTTTATTGATCTCTTTACTCTAGGCTTGCTTGTACAATAAGAGTCACATGCCCCCTTTTATATAGTAGGATGAGGTATCTCTTCATGTATGAATAAGCAATATGAAACTAAACTAACTAATGAGCCTTATGAGCCCCTAATGGATCTTTATTTAGGTAAAGTGTCTACACATAATCAGGTCTTGAAAACGGACCGATATACAACACCCCCTTGGATACTTTGCCAACTCCATGATCATGCCTTATTAAAAACTTATTCCAAAAACCCAGTGGGAAAAAACGGTAAGAAGAAAAGAGTATATAGCTCGCGTTCTTACCATTGCACATGTTGCCTCGTTAAAAACATTCGAATGAGAAAATCTATTGGGATAAAACTCAAACAAGGGAAAAAGAGTACAACATTATATTCATCCAATGATGAACATATATGAATATCATATATCTCCCCTTGAAGACAACAAGCCTTTGTATCTTCTCATACCAATACCACAGACAAGTTTCTCAAAACTTGGTTCTGGCAAGGTCTTAGTAAACAAATCCACACGATTCTCACTTGATTGGATTTTCTGTATTTCCATATTCCTATTTTCTTGCTGCTCATATGGGTAGAAATTTTAGGGAGTACATGATTTAGCATATGTGTCTTGACACAACTACTCTTCATTTGTGCAATGCAAGCTGTATTATCCTCATAGAGGACTATATGAGTTTTATCCACCTCTACACCACAAGACTCTTGGATATGGTTAATTAGTCTTCTAAGTCGCATGCACTCGTGAGTTGTCTCAGTGTATCTTGTTTTTAGCAGATCCCGTCATGGGCTCCAAATACTTTATTATAGATGGAGATTGAAATCCCACATAATTTCTCAATTTATGGTGGGGTCCCATTGACGTATGCTGAGGTGGTGGGATAGGTATGTAAATGACACAGCCGAATGTACGCAGATAAAAAATACTTAGCTTTTTCCCACACACTAGTTGGAAAGGTGATAACTTATGGTATGCAGATGGTCAGAGTGTACTAATGTCGATGCATATAATGCGGCATGTCCTCCAACACGTAGTTGGTAGATTGGATCTCATTAACAAAGGTCTAGCGACCATCTGGATCCTCTTGATTAATGATTCAGTAAGTCCATTTTGAGTATGAAAATGTTGGACCGAATGTTCCACTGTTAGCCTAAGGCCATGCAATAGTCATTAAATGCTTTTGAGGTAAACTCTCCAGCATTATCCATTCTTATGGATTGGATCCTATGACCGAAAACTTTGCCCTTAGTGCAATAATTTATGAAATCAGCTTGGCACAGACATGATTCCTAGTGGATAATAGATATACACACGTCCATCGAGTTGATAAGTTTATTAGTACCATAAAGTACTTAAATGACCCAGATATAAGCTCTATGGATCGAATTTTTTTTTAAAATAATCTATATTTTATTATAAATTACAAATATAATCTTGCTTTTTTTTAATTACAGGAATATACCCCTGTCGCCACCCCGTTGGGCGACAGGGACTAGTCGCCACCCCGTTGGGCGACAGGATGCAGTCGCCCAACCGTAGGGCGACTGCATGTCCGCCGCCTAACCGTTAGGCGACAACCGGATGTGCTCGCCCCGTTGTTTTTTTAAAATAATATTATTTTTAAGAATCAATTACAGAATATATGTAGTCGCTAAAAAAATTTACCAAAATATGGAACCTATCGCTAGTTTAGCGTGAATGGAGGTCCTAGTCGCATTATCACTTAACCTTCCGTTTACGAATCGTGCATACCTCAAACGTTGTCGATTAATTCTCCAAAAATTAATCATAGTACAATAACATACTACGATGACAAAGTGTTATTGTGAGTGCAACAGATTTGGTACCATTTAAATTATATGAAAATCAAAAAGTGGCTAAGTGGAACATGAAAAATGAAAAACTGGCTGGATATATGTGAATATATTTTTAATTTATGTCGTGTATTGTTGTAGTAAGGTGAATATTGTAAGAATTTTGTGAGGACGATTGTGGTTTTAATGATTCGTACGTACGAAGGCAACTGATATTACAATAAGAACAGAATGTTTCATCGAACAGGGGGGTTACATGGCACGAAGGACAACGAACCGAGGACGGTACACGCATGCCTTTAGGGAAATAGAAATACATGCGATATGTGGACGAATAGGGTAGAACTACTGATGGCCGAATAGGGCAGAACTACTGAGTGGAACGGGGCCATTTGCCCTTGCTGCCTAGCTCGGCGTTATACTCCTCGCCTTGCGCCTTAGCTCTCGCCGCGATGGCCCTCTTCCGCTCCCTCTCGGCCTCCCGTCGCCTGGCATGCTCACGCTCCTGCTCCTCGCGCTGCCTGTCCAGCCTACGTTGCTCTCCCTGCTCAGCTTTCACCTCTTTGAGGCGCCTTTCACGGGCCTCGATGTCCTCCCTGGCCCAACTCTTGCGTGTCAGCAACCACCACATGTCGTAGGGGTGGATCTTGTTGTCGATCCACTGGCGGAAGTCGCATAGGGGTGGCGGAGGCTTCAATAGGTGAAGATAGTTCGTTACGCCGTTACGCAAGGAAAAAAGAGCATTGTACCCCGAGATACGGTTTCATTACCGGTGCTCGCTCGTTGTAGTCCGCGGCGTAGTTTGGGCAAAGACCAATAGCGCCGCCAATGGTCCACTCATCGGTTGATTTGACGCACTTATAGGCGTCCCAGCACCAGCATAGGGGTGGCGCCACCCCTATCGGTGGCCCTTCCGAAGGGCGTTCCGCGGGCATTGGTGGGGGGCCGCGGCTCGACCCTGAATCAGTGGGCGAACTACGAGGCGCTTCCTCACATCCACTAGTTCGGAAAAGTTTGGTGTGTGAAAGGTCACGACTAGCGGCACGATCGCGAGCGGCGGTCTCATGGGAGACACCAGTCCTTCAAAAGTTTGCCGATTTTCTCCCATTCCTTCTCCTTGTCCATGTTTTCTACTTGGTGGTGCCGGTGTGGAGTTCTTGGATGAGTTCGCCAGTATTTATAGGTACAATGGAGGAGTGGTAGCCGACTCGAAAAAGCCGGCTCGTTGGGTCACATTGTCCCGCAGCTACTTCGTATGGTCATGTCTGAAAAAGCTGGGTCGTCGGTTACATCGCCCGGAAAGCTACCTCGTCCGGTCATGTCTTCGAGAAAGCCGGGTCGTCGTTACATCGTCCCGATAAAGCTACCTCGTCGGGTCATGCCCTCGGATCAATATCTGCGTCGTGTGGTCACACCGCGAAAAAGCCGCTCGTTTGGTCACATCGCCCGAAAAAGCGGGCTAGTCGGTCACGCTGTCAAGAAAAAGTATTCCACGAACACGTGTTGCACGAACGAGTGGGAAGTACAACGCGAAAGTATTACGTGCATCACGTACGCAAAAGTATGACATGCATCACATACGCAAAAGTATTACATGCATCACATATGAAGTGCAAAATTTAAGTATGACATAACGAACAAATGTACCCGTAGCATCCCCTCCCCCTACTAGCCCCATACTAGGCCCCGCCAACCGCACCCCCATCATCCCCTCCTCCATCACCACGGCCCACTCCACCTCCGTCTCCTCCCCTACGGGCTCGCTTGGGCCCCCTCCTCTGCGCTGGGTGTCGGGGCCTCGGCCCCGACAGGGAAAGACGGTCTGGAGCCCTGGTCTGACGAGGACCGAGAGGCGAAGGGTGGACGAGGCGCTGCCGTGTGGGTACTTGGCGCGGGCAAGTCAGTGACGCAGAGGACCTCACCGGCGGGCCGAGGAGCCGTAGTCGTCCACCAAGAAGTCGTGGGCTTCCGCCATGTAAGCTGGAGAGGACCCTTGGTCATGCGGAATTGGACCTACACAGTAAAGTATTGTTAGTCAATTAACAAAAACACGATGTATGCTGACAAACGGAGATGTTACGTACTCTCAGCTAACGCCATAGCGCGCGCGAAGGCGTCCGTAGGGTAGTATGGCACGCCGTACGCGCCCTGTGTGTACTGAGTGTGGAAGGCAAAGGGTTGTGGAGGACCAACGTGAGCGGTCTTTGCGGTGTGCGGCCGTGCTCGGCGGACCCCAGCCTCCTCAGGCCTCGGCGGACAGGGCCTGCTCGAGCATCCGGCCTCGTCAGGGCGTGCCGGTGTCGGACGTGGCCTAGCTGACCCTCTCGTCTGCGCTTTCTTTGTCGACGATGACGACGCAGCGACGTAAGGATCGCCGACCGAGCAACCCGCCAGTATCAACCTCCGGTAGCCTGGCGCACGACAACAGGCCGAAAATACGTGCGGCTTGATCAGCCACACGACGCACCATCTGGACCGTCTCCTCGCGTGTGCCCTCGACACCGTCCGATAACCTCTGAACCCATGACCGACAGTCCGTCGTAATCTCTGCGGCGATGCTCGCCTACACGGAAAACAAGACCTGGTGAAATATGTAATGGCGAGCAGGCCGAATCAAGTATTCGGTAGGATGTAACGTCTCGCGCAGGCACGCCCCGCGCGAAATGCACGGGTATGTGTGCGCTTGTGCGGGACACGTGGTGCGGGCGCATCTGCAGCAAGTACGAGCCTGGTGCGTGTCCGAGGAGCGTACCAGCGGAGGTACGCGTCGTAGGTCGTAGGGTCGTAAGCCGTGTCCTCCTGCACACGGTCATCTAGTGCGCCGGCCCACTGGACCACCCAGTCGTTCATCCTACCACCCGGCCGTACGCGAGGAACTCCTTCCTCTCGAACTCGCAAGACGTAACATGTAATTAGAAGTCATGCGTACTAGACGACAGCAAATAACTGGGGATGTTTGTCGATTACTCACGCGTGCACGCCGCTCGCATCGGCCGCCGAATCGATCGGAACCTCTGCCGTAGGCCGAACTGTCGCATCACGCGATGTGCCGTGTAGTCCTCAACGTAGATGTCGAAGACGAGCACCCTGCGGGTGAGCCAGTAGTCCCGAACCCCAGCTGATCTGCGGGGCGTCTCCGTCGGCGATGGCCCTGGCGTACGCGATGAGCCGCGCGTCGACGGTGTCGCCGTGGCTGGTGGTAAATAGGACCCACCCGAATAGCCACAGCAAGTACGCCTCCAGGTGCCGTGACACCTGCTGGTCGTCCGCGTCGAGTCCATCCGCTGAGCCGTGTACAACAAAAAGAAAGTAAGATCGTACTACAAAAAAAGAGTGCAGCGGTTCGAAGGCGAACATCGTCGAACACGCATTCGAATCGCGACGACCACCGTAGGGACGGGCCGCCTCTCGGTCTCGGGAAGATGTAGTACGGCCGCGCCGCGGCGGAAGACTCCGAAACCGCCGAACGTCCTCACGCCGGTTCTCGGAGGCTCTGCAGAAGGCGGCACCTCCCGCGGCAGGAGGCCAAGTAGCATGGAGACGTCCTGTAGAGTAGGGTAATCTCCGAACGGAAGATGAAACGTGTGAGTCTCCGGCCGCCACCGGTCCACAAGAGCTGTCAACAAGGACCGGTCGAATGGGAAGCGTCGGGACCGCTCTGGGCCGGCATGGACGTCTGCGGGTGCTGCCGGCTCGTCCTCGTCGTCACTCGCGGGTGCTGCCGGCTCGTCCTCGTCCGTGGCCTGCACCATCCGGGCGAGTGGTAGTATACCAGCAGCGCTGAGCCTGCAAAACAACAAAAGGTTAGTACAACATGTGCGTTTCGTGATAACATAGTGCCAACGAATGCTAACCTGGCTGTCCAGCGTGGGTCTAGCCTCCAGGCCACCCGAGGTGTCCGCGTGCGGACCACCCACAACACAGTCGCGTCAGCCGCACTCGCAGATGAGGACACGACGCGACGCGCGATGTAGCGGCCGATGCGCTCTTCCAAGAGAGCGAAACTCGATCCGATCCGTGAGCCATACCGCAAAACAAATTGAAGGTACAAAATACGTGGAAATATTACATGAAATGTAAAGCGAGTAAATTTAACTTGTAAACAATGAAACCAATACAAAGTACATAGTGCCGAAACGATTACATAAGCAATACGAAGTACACACCGCACCCACAAAGAATACAAATTATATAGTAGCGAATCGTTACATAAACTTTCAAAATTACATAGTGGCGGGATTACTACATGAATAATACAAAGTACACATGGCAATACAAATTATATTGTACGAGCAGGCGAAACGCTTACATAAATAATACAACGCATACAAGGTCCCACTTTCCACATCGCAAGAAGCGGTGCCGCAAGCCATGGCGAGCCTACTCTCGGTGGTGCCTTGCATCGTTTGGTCAGTGGCCCTCCCGCCGCAGAGCCCGCGGCGTTGACCCAACGCCCGGCTTGTGCCGTCGTCCATATCATTGGTATCGCCGACTCTGCCGACGCCCTTGCCACCCTTCACATGTCAAGGTCCGAATCCAGATCCTGCTTGCAATGTCCTCGGTGGCGGTTACCCACACTCAAGCCCTAAGCTCACCACCAAGCCTACACCACCGCCCCCGTGAAGTACTCGACACAAAGTTGGGCGGGTCCATGCGCACAATCCGCACGCGCGCGAGGACATGGGAGCATGGCTTGTGTAATAGCCTCGGTTTGTTGCATGTACAATGAGGTTCGTTCACATGATCTCCAAGCCATACCTCATGCGTGACAAGAGAACGAGCCGTCCCAAATCGGCTCTATCCGGAGGAGCACGTCGAACGATGCTCGTATTGCCCATCACGCACCGTGTGCGGCGCCCTTCTGTCGTCGCTCGCTGTATGTATGCCGTAATCTTGAGCGAGACGCTGTTTGAGGTTCTGCCGCATGAAGTCGCGCATTTGAACGCCTCTCCGAAATACCCGACAGTCTTTATGCGAGAACACCTTCCACGATGGCGGCGAGGGGCGAGAACGGAGGCCCTAAGAACCCGATTGTACACCTCCGCAAGGTTAGTCGTCATTATTCCATACCTCGCCCCATCGGTGTCGTGCGGCGGTGACCACTTCTCCAATGGCACGCCTCGATCCAGTGCGAGAAGGACTCGATGTTCCTCAAGGTCCTCCGCCTCGCTCCAGCAGGTTCAGACTCTGGTCCGTGGTTCATGCTGTCCGCGTGTTTCCTGCTGTGTTCATCCAGTAGCACCCATAAGGCGTCAAATTTTCGTTGCTGGTTCTGCATAGCCAGCCTCTTGAATAGCTTCACCAGCGGTTGCTTGGGGAACTTCTTAAAGAAGTTCGCCCCTAAGTGCCGAATGCACCATCTACTCCTCATATCCGACCAAGGGAACGACTCATCGGGGTCTTCTTGCAGTTTTCTTATGGCCTTCAGCATCCCCGCGTGGCGATCGTGGATCACGCACACACCAGGACGACCTCCAACAACTCCCACCCTTAGATGTCGAAGGAACCACAACCAGCTGTCGTAATTCTCACCTTCGACGAATGCGATGGTCAATGGCAGAATTTGATTATTCCCGTCAACGCCTATGGCTGTTAGGATTTGCCCCTTGTATTTCCCAGTAAAAAAGGTCCCATCAACTGAGATCACGGGCAGCATATGCCTAAAAGCCTCGATGCAGGGCCCGAAGGCTAAGAAGGCCCTTTGCAATATTAAAAACCTGCGGTTTTTAGATGGCATGTCTCTTCTGGCGATGTCGTTCGGGTTTCTCTCTGCAGCACCTCCAAAGATACGGGAAGGTTGTCATCGCCGCCTCAAAAGATCCAAACCGTCTTTCTAAAGCCTTTTGCTTCGCACGCCACGCCTTTGCGTAGCGATCTTGTACTTGAATTTCTTATCGATGGCCACCATAATGTGCTTGGCCTCCACATCCTTCTTCTCTACTATCTCTCCATACATCAAATTGGCTACGAAGGTCGACGTTAGGTTACGATGTCTGGACAAAACAGTGTTGAGCATGCAGGAGTGCGCCTCTACCTTAGAGACAATCCAAAGAGTCTCATACTTTGGTCTATGTGCGCACTCGCCAAGGACAAGCGGCTTGCTCGCACTTGATGTGTCTTGCTCTGGCTAGATTTGATGACCAAACGTCATTGCATGGACATAGCCCACAACTTAATGGCATCCTGCAAGGATGTCTTATCAGCAAACATTGAGTGCAACCGAACCTCAGTAGCATGGTACTCCCACGGCGATTCGTGCTCGTCGTGCGTACTTACACCCTCAACGTCAAATCTATTCCATTCACGGGGATGGGAGCTCCGTCCTCATCGAACTATCCTCGTCGGCCTCTGTGAGCTTCCTCTTCACCAAGGCCATCCGGTCATCGCTATCCATTTGACGCAATATGTACTCCACGTGCTCTCCTTCATCAGCTTGTCCTGTAGGCTCACCATGCGGTGCCCGATCTTCTTCTTCTGCATCTATCGCGTCGGGCTCATCACAAGCAACATCCTCCGAACCCTTCCTAACGCCTTCCTCCACCTCCTCTTCTTCACCAACATACTGAGCACCCGAGCTGCTCCCACCACCAGGATGATATCCAACAACGGGTCCCTGCACAGCTTCTTTTGGGCATGGTTGCACAAGCACTACACACTCATATCCACGGCGCCTACAGCCTTCTATGAAGCCCTTCCACACACAGTGTTCTCAACTCCCATCTGATGTCCGTCGGAGACCGGCTCCAAAGCCCTTGTATGATGACGCTGCACACCTCAGGGTCCAAGGAGAAGCTACGGGTGAGCATGTACATCACATCTGCGATTCGTGCATTCTCGCCGTCTGGGTGTACTAGAGTGGCTTGAGAAAAACTACTCAAGTCAACACCGCACGGACCTTCACGAACGGTGCCAACACCGTAATGCACTTTCAATGTAGTGGGTACAGGCATGACTTACTGTATATGTCTGCAAATATTTTTAATATTACAACTAGTCAGATCACAACGCACGACATGCAACCACTACTACATTGTATTTTACATTTCTAAGGCTCTTCGTCTATCGTCGGCAACTACACTACATCATGATCAACACCCCGTTCATTCCAAAGAAGTCATCATACTAATTTACCTCTACTACGTAGCTATTCAACCTCTGCTAATTTGTTCATACTAATTTACCTCTACTAATTTGTTCGTACACCTAATTCATAGTCTACCCTAAACCCTAATTTTTTTCCTCAACCTAACATCCTAATTTTTTCCTCTACCTAACATCCTATTTTTTTCCTCTACCTAAAATCTCTACCTAAAATCTCTAACAGACTAAAATCTCTACCTAAAATCTCTAACAAATTAAACTACATAAACTGGTTACCTACTACAAAATGTACATTACAAAATCAAAAAACTTACCTCCGCGAAATCTTCTTCTCCCTTCCCCCTCCCTCTTCTTCTCTCTTTTTCTCTCTTTTTCTCTCTTCTTTCTTCCTCCCTCTCTTTCCCTCTTTCCCTCTTCCTCCCTCTTTCCTCTTTTCCTTCTCTCGCTTCTTCTCCCGAGCGCAGGCGTCGGGGACATGCGCGCGCCGTTTATAAAGCCCCCTCCAGTCGCCCAACCGTTCGGCGACTGGAGGCTCCTATCGCCCAGCCGTTGGGCGACTGCAATTATTGCCCAACGGTTGGGCGACCGCAATTATTGCCCGCCTAACCGTTGGGCGACTGTGTCCTGTCGCCCAACGGGGTGGCGACAGGGGTATATTCATGTAATAAAAAAAGGCAAGATTATATTTGTAATTTATAATAAAATGTAGATTATTTTTTAAAAAAATTCTCTATGGATCCCCATATATCTCCTTGAATCCTCTCAAGGAAATCAAGCAATTCATCCTTGATCTTATGATATGAGGGTCTCATGATCAACTTGCCTATCGCACAGGTCTCAAACACAAAGTGTGATAGATCATAGATGTCTTTGGACTTCAAGTTGTGGCTAGCAGAATGTTGTAGTATCCGACGCACCATATTGTCTCTGGGATGACCCAGACGTTCATGCCACATTCTAAATAGTTTGGGGTCTTTAATTTGGATGCTCATCGCAACATATTCTTTGTCACATTTAATAAATGTGTAGTACAATCCGGAGGAGAACGTAGGGAGTTTCTCTACTACTTGTTTCTGATATCCCTCTCTGTTAGTGATGAGAATGTACCCATAATTATTCTGTTCCTCTGTTTCCACATGAAAACCATTATTTCGAATATCTTTAAAACTCAATAGAGTTGTCCAGGAACAATAATGCATTCTCAACTATTATTTTCGTTCCCATCGATAAGACTATCGTGACTCTTCCTGTACCCTCAATATTACCCTAGTTGCATGCTATGGTCAATATTGCTAGTCTTAGAATTGAATGTCTAAAAATACTTCATATCCCTTAGGATAAAATTTGGGATACAACTGTCCACAAGACAAAGTTCATGTTCTCCCTCTATTGTATAAATAAGCAACATGGGACTAAACTAACTAATAGACCTTGTGGGCTGACGATCCCCTAATGGTTTTTCGTTTAGATAAAATGTCCATGGATAATGAGGCTTCAGAAACTGATCGATATACAATGGTACTCATTCCACCCACCAATTAAGGGGGCATATCGAGGATATCGTTTTCATCATGAAAAGGTTAGGGGGAAAGGGCTTCTCTGGCCATTGTAGCCTAAAATAGGCATGGGATTCTTCTGAAACAACACATCGATTTTTCTCAAAAAAAATCTCGAGAATCTTTCCTAAAGAAGTATACTTGATTTCTTTGCAAATGCGTGCATATGGTTAAAGTGTTTCAATGCACCCAAATAGGAAACTAGGTAGATTGAAAATCACCTCTTGTTAGTAGAGTAATATAATACCAAACTCGTCAATAAAATTGTCAGGTCCGGATCCTCTACATTACTGCAAAGGTCCATTGTGTGAACAGTATTTTGTGGGAGCATGAATAGCAATCTAACATAGTACTATAGCAAAACATTGTAACAAATTTGGAAAAAGAATCATAGCAATTTTACTGTGTTGAAAAACACTGTAGTTATTGATCTCGACCTTCGATTTTTTGATCGGACGGTGGAGATCGCTTCTAATGCCCATGCGTTGTAGATCTTGTGCATTGAATCCTTCAATGAGAGGATCCCAATCCAAAATTGTCATCCAATTGAATTAAAACTCATGTGGTTTTCTTGATTAAGGTACAAGTTACAAACAAAGTAGAAAAAGACACGTGTGTAGTTTCCCAACTTCTCCAAAATGAAGGGTTCCCAACCAAATGGAGAGATCGGATCTCTACGCTTCTCTCAACCTCTTTGTCACGCGTGCTCCTAAACGGTCTGCCGGGTGCCCCATTCGGCATGGTAGGGGACTTAGGTAGGGGGACCCCCTATCCCCACTTCTCTTCATCCTGGCGATCGACCCACTCCAAAGGCTCACAAGGGCCCCTACAAACTGCAAGGATTAGAACATCTATTTATGCCAATGATGCAGCCATCTTCATAGCACTCGACAAACAAGACCTACAAGCCTTAGCAGGGAACCTTCACAATTTCGACGAAGCCACTGGCCTCAAAACTAACATCCGTAAGAGCTTCGTGGTGGCCATTAGGTGCAATACGCTCAACCTTTAGGAGATCCTACAAAACTTCCTGGCTCTACAAACAAACCTCCCAATGAAGTACCTAGGGCCCCCTCTAGCAATAAAGAGACTACGCCAAACAGACTTCCAACACCTCGAAGACAAGGCGGCGGCCAAGCTAGCCACATGGAAAGGGAAGCTACTCACCCCGGTAGGAAGACCAACCTTAGTAAAATCAGTGCTCACTTCACATACAGTCTATTTTCTTACTTCCACTAAAGTCCCCAAAAGTGTCCTAAAGAGACTCTACAAGAGAAGAAGGCGTTTCCTTTAGGCTGGATCCGGTGCCGCAGCGGGAGGAAAAATGCAAGGTCAACTAGGAGAGAGTCTGCAGACCCAAGGCCTTGGGGGGCCTAGGGATCCTTCACCTCTAGAATTTTGCGAGGGCCCTACGGTTACGTTGGCTATGAGCGCAATGGACAAGCCCACAAAAACCCTAGGTCGGCATGGAGACCATCTGCGATGAAAGGGATTTCAACCTCTTCAATGCTTGCACTTTGACTACGATAGGGAATGGTCGAAAGACAAGTTTTTTTTAACTCGGTGCGGCTCCACGGAGAAAGTCCACGTGACATCACTCCACTCATCTTCACCATCTCAAGAGAGAAGAAAAGCTTGGTACATTGGGCCTTTCATGACGACAACCAGATAAGAAACAAATCTCCAAGTACAACTATCGGTGCAACACATACATGAATTCTCTCCCCTTTGGGTGAGATTGCAGACTATTAACCTACAACCGGACTTGGAGGATCAAATACGTTGGACACTGATGGCAAAGGGAACCTACTCGGCTGCTTCGGTGTACAACACATAGTTTCTAGGTTCGGCAAGGACATACTTTCATTCCAAAATTTGGAAACCGTGCCCCCCCCCCCCCCCCAAAGTGCAAGTTCTTCGGTTGGCTAGCAATCCAGAACAGGCTATGGACCTCAGACTGGCTTCAACAACGAGGGTGACCAAACATGACCAAACAATACAACTTGTACCCTTTGTCGACACCATTCGGAAACGACGGTGCATATTTTGGCTACCTGCAGATATTCCATACACATATGGACTATGCTTGTGGACCGGCTAGACATGGAAAACCTCTAGCCTTCCTGTTGGAGGACTTAGACCACTACTCACCACTGCTGGAACACTGCCCTCAAGGCGAGATGAGCGTGTCGAAAGGCCACTTCTACCATATTGCTCTTGGTAACCTGGGAAATTTAGAAGGAAAAAAATGAAAGGGTTTTCAAAAACGAGAACATGACGCTGTCATACCTCTTTTCTAAAATACAGGACGAAATGAGAGCATGAAACCTAGCAGGTGCTAAGTGCCTCCAATCCGTCTTACGGGACGGTAAAATCCCCACCGTATCTTCTTTCCACTCTTTTCTTTTCGTCTTTTCGGTTTGCTTTCGCTGTTTAGAACTTCCCTCGCTTAATTGAATGAAAGAGGCGAATCTTTTGCCTCCGTTTTTTTTTTTTAAAAAAAAGACATGCACATCTCCTACGGGTTCTTCAAAAACAAGTACGTACAGGAGCATCAGTAAACAACAACAACATATAGAATTAAATTAATCGCTACAACATGTGCTACCTACCAGAAGTGTTGCAACACCAGCTAAGGCCAAGTTCTACACTGTCAAATAGGAGTATTAGATAATTGATGAGCGTAGATATTCGATCTTACGCTTGCGAGGAAAAGGCATGGCAACGTTAGCACCGCGCCCTAGCTGCACAGAGGCAGGCGATGCGATGATCACGCGAATCCGAAGCACCGGCTCTCCGGCCAAGCCGGCAAGCCGCCATCATTCCTCACCAAAAATTGCTGCAGTTAGCGGTCGGCCATGGCTTGAATCGAAAGCAAGGGCCAAACCCTGCACCAGAACGGGGGGAAGGGACGGTTCAGAGGAGAATGGCAGGCAGGCTAGCAGGCTGGCAAGCATAGGCATCCTCACATCGTCATCCGCAGCAGCACAATTCTACAGAGCAAGCTACTAGAAAGAGGGAATGGAAAAGGCTGATCTGCTTGTCCCCATCCTCCCAGCTCATGTGGGCAGGAGGTTTCCTTGAAGTGGCAAGAACTAAAGAAGAGCAAGCATGTGGAAGGAAGATGAAATGGGCAGCAGTACACAGGTACACTAGTACTGCTGCATTGCATGAGCAACAGAGAGTCATCGCCAAGATGAGAGGATGGAGTGGAGAGGATGGAAGCTGTGTTGTCTGCTTCCACCCTGTCCTTTTTGGTAGATTCCCTAGTCAGTGTAGGGATTCCCATGCTTTCATGATGGGAAAGGAATGAATAGCGGTGCAAAGGAAAAGAGTAGAGGAAAAGGGGGGAAAAGAGAGAATTTTGGCAGGGGCAGAGGGCGAAAAAGAAAAGAGGAGGAGATGAGTCTTTGCGTAAAGGGTTGCTACCTTTCTACCTCTTTTGGCGTGAGCTTCCATGGCTCCATGATTCAGCTCTGCAAAACTGAAGCATCTCAATCTTATTATCTGCACGAATCTTACATAAATCTTGCATTGCCAAATGTCAAGGTCGTGTGGGTTGGCAAATCGACTGTCTGGATTGACCACCGTGGAAAAATATGTGGAGGAAACGCTAAATTGTGATACAAATTGTGGAGTTTGCAATGCAATCAAACGGCTCCTGTTTGTGATGTTCTTCACTCCAAGAGGAAACCGGTGTTGAGTTCAATTGCCCCCCTCCCCCCCGCCTTTTTTTTTGGGCAAAGCTTTAATTAATTGCCATTGTTTGGTAGTACCTCTAGAAATCAAAAGAAAACTATCTCGTTGTACAGCAATGTACGTACGTACCGGCACCTCCAAAGTGAAGTACTAGTACTGGGAGAGCGACGCTGTCACTCATATTCAGTAGCCAAACAGGTGGTTCGTGGCTGGAAGTCTGGAACTTGTGTTTGACTTCTTCTGCTTGTCCTAAAGACTTGCACTCTTTTTGGGACATTTTGTATATGACGCTGGAATGCACATTCAGTACTGGTGCCACTACATGTAGTCACTCAAGGTTATGGGAAACCCTATTCTACTTCCGTTCGTTGCAAAAGTTAAGAGGCTGGCGCCTAAGGTTCGGCAGCAAATTGTAGCGACACCTCTCCATAAATAAGGTCCGTTTAGAACGTAGCAGAAACATATAGGAAGCAATTCTATTTCCACATGTATCACCATGAGACATGAGACTAAGACAACAGAGGAACCGACAGCGGTGTTGGAAGCCACGATGGAGTTATTGGAAAAAGAAATGATACTGTTATGCGACGAAATAGTAAAAATAGATCCTGTGTGAGTGAATTGGCAAAAATGACTCCGGTTCCACGCTCAAATGCCACGGCAGAGGGCCTACCGCGCGTCATGTGGGGGACTACCGTTCGGCTGTAGCCGGCTTGTCATGCCCCCACCATGCGGCAGGTGTCCTGCCGTGGAGGGCGGCAAGGGGGGATCCGAGCGGTCAGGGTGCGATAGGGATACGTGTCGTCTGTCGACGTGCTATTTTTGCACTTTCGTTCGTGAGGTGTTAGTTTTGCTATTTCGTCGCGCAACGGTACTAATTAAGCAAAAACTCCCATGAAGGTAGGCCGTCAGGGTGGGAGAAGACGAGGAAGTTGTGTGCCAGCCTCGTAGACATACTGATACCGCAGCGGCGGCGAACTCAGTTGGTTTCCTTACCGGCGGACGGTTGCTAATTTGATTATCGCACCTTGCCTAGACCACTTGCTTGCCAAGACGCTCCTTCAATTGATTCCCTTCAAACGTTGGCGATCGAGTACGCAACACGAGTACCGACATACATGCGGCCGTGTCTGCCATTCCGGACGGAATCAGGACATGCAGAAAACATCCAAGAACTTGACAGCCCTCGGCGACCTAACGAGTTTGGAAAACCCGAGAGACACGGCGCGCCTCTCGTCCAGGACAAGGGGTGCAAGCAGGGACGAACTGGACGAGATGGCACACGCTTCGATCCTTAATTATCATCGCGAGACCTACGCGCCAGGAAGGAAGCACTGTTCAACGCCCGGTTCGTTCGTGACCGATCAACTGATTAGCTCGCTACAGCGTGAGATCGCTGCGACGCACGAACAGCTCATCGGCTCGGCCGGCTCCCGTCCGGCACGCGCAACGACGACAGGTGGGACGCGAGGGATGCCGCGTACGGCCGGCCAAGCGCGCAAGGGCAGGGTTAGGTGACGAAATGATTCGCGCCAACGAGTCCGCAGACGACGAATCAACGCGGTGATGATGCATCATCGGCCATGGTTTTTTAATTTTTGAATTTTGGGTATCTGAAATTTTCTTAAGTTTAAGTCAATAGTTATGACTGTTGAATTTGTATAGAAATTGATGTATTATATGATTAGATATTTAATCCAATGAATAAAACACGAGATGAGATTTTGCTACTGCGACTTGTTGAGTATCGTGGTATGCCTTGATGACGTTGATTGCGCCAATGATGATCCCATGGTGGTTATATAATCTCGGTCCTGTCGAAGTGATCTGGATAGCAGATGTGGGGCTAGCTGCTTTGTATCCTCGCCCGCTAGCTGCTTTGTATCCTCGCCCACCATGGAGCTAATCATCTGATTGCGATTCAAACAAGATAGATTCTTGCTGTACAGAAACGAAGTTTTTGTTCCCAAAAACCTAATAGATCTTTTAAGCCTACAATTATTGGACACAAACGGTTGAGATTGAAACCCACCAGGTAGATCGTTTTGCGAGGCACTGTTTGGAGCACAAGAATTTCACGAGAATTTCACAAAAATAAAAACAGTTTAATTTCTATGTGAATCGAGAAGACAAAATTCCGCGTCCCCAGCAAAGCTGATCTTTGGCGTGACCAACAGACAACGCAGAAGTGCCCCTGCCAAAATGCGAGTCCCTCGTTCAGACGAGCCAACGTTAGAACTAGCAAGGATAGAAGCTGGACAAGAGAACGGGGGAAAGAAAGTTCAGACAAGATAAACATTGAGGATGCCATTTGTTGACCACAGGTATGCACGCACAGGCACGGGTCTCTCACTACAACACTGCAGGCGTGCGTAGACATTCCTGCCATTTGCACTGTGCATCTCTCTGCCGTAGGTAGTTGCTGCCCAGAGGATCCGTTCCAGGCATAGGCCTTTTCGCCATTGAACCATCCGCTTCAGAAGTTTCAGAACACAAGTTGGGTTCGGATACTCGCAGCCGCAAACCAGCACATAGAAAACGCTATCGACTTAAGAAATCGCTACAAAGACTAGAATATTCCGGGGAAAGATCATCTGCTCTCTTCGTGTCCACGTCAGATCGAAGAAACTTACGGTCGATAACCTGACATACCTGTCACTAAGCTCTGCAGAAAAGACTTAACGTTGCTGTTGCATTGTTTGAGACCGAAGATTTTTTTCTTACCCCGCAAGAACAGGAGAAAACGATAAGCTTAATTACCCCTTGACCACAAGATAACACACTTTCCATGCATATAAAAATCACATTAACACACACCGTAAAAAAGTCAAAAAGCAAACAAAACATCAACATCTCACGCTAATCACCACACCATCGAGATAAAAACATGCCTCCTGAAGATGAGAAAGGCAGGCCGCCGATCAACGTCGCTAACCTCACAGGCGACAGCAACGCATCACCAATTCAACCGTTAATTAAACACCATTAGCAATATAATAATAGAGATTAAATAATAGGGCAAAATTTATCGGATGGGTCGTTCGTGGATGGATTGATTACATTGCACTGCATTACGGCGTCACTGCTGTTACTTACATGTCTACTAATCTCTCGGGGCACTAAACTAACTAGCTAATGATGAACTAAACCGCTAAACCCAAGCCGTAGTTTTCTGGTTTGATACAGCGGGCGGGGGAACGGCTAGTGGCCGGCCGGTGCGCGGCGCGGCATGGCGCGCGACGCGAGCTCACATGACGGAGCAGGCGTTGGGGTTCTCGTCGCTGAACATCTGGGGCGCGTGGGCGGGGTACTGGTAGGGTGGTTGGTAGTGTGCGCCGGCGTTGGGGTAGAAGGCGGGGTTGGGCGGCGGTGCCCCGCCGTAGTAGCCGCCGGGGGGCGGGGCGTAGGGCGTGTACCCGTACGGCGGCGGCATCTGGTACATGCCCGCGTCGGCCAGGGGCATCGGCGCCACGGACGCGGAGGCGGCCGCGGACTTGTCCTTCTCCTCGCCGCCGCCCTTCGTCTTGTCCCCGCCGTCGCCGGCACCCTTGTCCTTCTTGTCACCGCCGCCGCCGCCGTCCTTCTTGCCGGGCGCGATGACCTCCACGGGACGGCTGAGTTTGTCCTTGAGGTAGCCTGGCAGGGCGGCGGCGTCCATGGTACCGGTCACCTTCACCAGGTCCTTGGCGGCGTCCACCGCCACATTCTTCACCCCTGGAATCAGAAGAAGAAAGTGTCAATCCTGGCTACTAAAAGTTCAGAACTTTTTTTACCGATTCCTGATTCCAAGTGGAGAATTCGCCGCAAAAAACTCACCTTTGATCTTGTAGATGCGGCGCTTGATGCGGTCGATACAGCCGTCGCAGTGCAGCCGGATCTTTAGCGTCACCGTCTCCTGATGGAATCCACAACAAAAGGGGAAAGAGCAGAGGAATTTTTAGACCATTTGCAAGTACTATCACTCATGATCGGAGCAGTTGAATTTCTAGTCGGCGAGCCACCAACCTCTTTGGGTTCCTTGGGCTTCTCCTCCTCCTTGGGCTTGTCGGCGGCGTCCGCCTTTTTGTCGCCGCCGCCGCCGCCTTTCCCCTTCTCCGGCTTCTTCTCGCCGCCGTCGGCCTTCTTCTCTTTCTTCTCCTCCTTGTCCTTGTCCTTCTTGGGCGGCCCGGCGCCGGCGGAGACGATCTGCACGGGCTTCTTGGCCCGGGCCTCGATGCGCTCCTTGAGCTCCGCCGCGTCCGCCGTGCCGGTCACGACGACCTTGTTCGCCGCCGTGTCCGTCGCCACCGACTCCACCCCTGCGCCCGCGCCACAGCACACCACAAACGGTCAGAACAAACAAACCGCGTCGCGGAACCGCAAGGCCAAGGTGGAACTAATCGATTGTACGTACCAGGGGCGTGCTTGATGGCCCGCTTGACCTTGCTGGCGCAGCCGGCGCAATGCAAGTCCACCTTGAGGACGATGGGCTGCGCCGCCGCCGCCGCCGGGGCCGCCTCCTCCTTCTTGTCTCCGCCGTCCTTGCTGGCCTTCTCCTTTTTCTCCTCTCCCATGGTGGCTGCTTCTTGGCCTGGCAAACTGAGGTAGTGGTTACTGGGGGCGTGGGCGCGTGGTTCGGAGAAGAGATTGGGAGTGGGGGCGGAGTTAAATAGGAGGGAAGAGTCTACTGCGTACTCGTGTGTGGTGGGTGGGCGGAGTGAATTGGAAAGTTGGAGTTGGAGTGTGGGTTCGGATCGGTGCGGAGCGGGTCGACCCGGAAAGAATGAAATGCTGCTCTGCTGACTCTGCTTGCTTGGGGATGATGACGTGGTGGGGTCAAACTTCAAAGCGTGCCGTTTACTGTTCTTCTTCTTCTGGTTGGTTCCTCGGGTTTTTTTAGTGTGATCATGGATTTGTAAGCATTTTCACGTGCACCTTTGCAAAAAAAAAAAAAATTTATCTTATAAGGAGTAAGGGAGCAAGATACTGACTTATATTATCTTATCAAGAAATAGTCGTATGCGGTTTAAGTCAGGTTCCACGATCAATGCACTATCAATCTCGGATGGATGGATCTTTAGCGTGGAGTTCAAACCAGATAACAGTGTACAGCGTGCGGTAAACTTCCAATTTTAACTTGGCGTTAGCACATCTAGTACAATCTCAATACAAACTTGTGTGCGCTCCACTCGACCACCGCTACCGCAGTGCCAAACGGAGTATGCACATAATTGGCCCGTGTTCCCTCTCTGGGATGACGGCGACCATGCCTACGCCGACGAAGCCAACGGGCGATGGTGGCATTGCTGCGACATGAATGCTGCGCGCCGGCCGTTGCTTCCCGACTACCGAGGCGATGGTTCCCTTCCCGGAATTGAGGGAGCGAAGGCGAAGCCAAGCCGGAGCCCGTCGGTTTTGATTCTTCTTCTCGCCAAGGGCCCACGTGGCCGCGGCCCGAGACACGTCCGTCTCGAACGCCCACGTGTGCGACACCGTGGGCCCGGGTGAACGACCCCCCGCAAAAAAATCCAAACGTTCGCCCTCTCCGATGTTCTCGAACGCAAGTAGCAACGGGAGACGGGCGCACAACGCAACTGCGACGGGCTGGGCTGGACGGACCTACGATGTGGGCCCCGGTGGGCCCACGTTAATTGCTCCTGGCCTGGGCTCGTCCCGGGTTGGTGGGTGGCCTTCCTGCTCCTTTGACCGGATGCTGGGCTGGAGGTGGCTGAATGAAGGGTGGGGTACTGGGGTCTGTGTGGTGTGGTATCATGCATTCATGCTGCGTGCGTGAGTGAAGCGGGCGTGTGGTTAAATGGATCATGGTCCAGTGGGGGCCACGTAATATTCTTCCGTGAGTGGGCTCTGTCGGGTAGGTTTGGGCCGGGCTTGGGCCTTCGTTTCCGAATAATAAAAAAAAAAGTTTTCGTTTACGTTTACGTTTCAGCTTGGGCTGTAATTTCGAGTGGTACACGAAGAACTCGGCACAACAAAAGACAGGTATACACCAAGGAGAAAGGAGCAGCTACAACAATGGCATCCAGCCCTCGACATTAGGACTAGCTACTCTCTCGATCATTATTATCCATTCTTCTCCGGTGGGCGACCATGGCCGCGGCGCTGCGCCGCCGCGCAGTCAGGCAGCGCGAGCCTTATCTCCTTCACCAGTGAAAATCAAGTAGGCACGCTTGTTAGTTTGCAGTTAGTTTCTTGAGAGGTGTCCTTCTTTTCAGATTAATTGAGGTGGATCAATTGATGGTGGATGGGCATACGGATACGCTTACGTGTTAATTACTCAAATATATTCTCACCTTCCAACCGCGAGACGCACCGACCAGGGCGGACCAACAGGGGGCAGCCGGGGTGGGGAGCACATTGACCGCCGGTCGGAGCTTGGGTAGCATCGCTATCCATCGATCATTAGGGAGAGGTGATGAGGGTGATTTCTAGAGGTAGAAGAAGAATATGGTCTTACGAGTATTCCCTTCATTTTATTCCTGAGTCCGCCGATGCGCCTGACGATCCGGGCCATGCAACTCCGGCGGTGCAGCCCGGCGATCCTGAGCTCCGCCGTCCACTCCGCCTGGTTGCCAGTTCCGACCTGCGGTGGCGGCGGTGCAACGACCTCTTCTTTCTCCTGCTGATCTGTCCGCCCCTCTGCTCCGTTCTTCTTCTTCTCCCGCTCCTGCTCCTCCACCACAGCAGCTCGATTTAACGTCGCCTGCTCGGCCGCTCTATGCTGCGCCTGCGCTTCTACGTCGGGTGCTCTTGTCACCTTGATCCTCTCCTCGCCGGCGGCAACTTGCCTCCCGGGGTCTCTGACGATCGTGACGGTCCTCCGCGTCCTGACCGCGACGCTCGTCGCCAGCACCGCCTCGTCGACCGTCCCGGTGACCGCCACAATGCCCGCCTCCAACTCCACCGTGACCTTCTCCACCCCTGCGCGCGCGCACGAGCGAATGAGCATATAGACTGAGCAAATAAAAACAGAATTATCGAGTGCACGTACGCGCTGAGAATGCGATCGATGTGCGTGCCCCATGCTCGATCACCCACCTGGGATGCCCATTGTGAGTTGTGACGTTCTTCACCTTCTTGGCGCAGGACATGCAGTGCATGTCTCGTCTTCGTCGATGGCGACGGCGGCCACGGCATTGTCCTTCTTCTTCACGGCGGCGACAATGGCTGTGGCCACGGCCGTGGTCGACCTCCAGCACTTACGCATAAGCATATCTAGCGCTGTGTCCTCCATCTATGTCTGCCTGTGCGGATCGCTTTCATTTGTCGTACGAACGTGTGTTTGCTCTGGTGTGCTTGGGTTTCGGCGCCTTGGCAGAAACGCATGGCCGGAGAGATGCACGCATGCAAGCACGGATTATATTTGCATATTTGCAAACATGTACGCGGTGGCTTTCGTGCCTCGAATCCGTGTTGGATACCGGCAAAGGAGAGATGCACGCACGCAAGCACGGATTTTTCTTTTCCATTTTTTGCACCAGTCCTAATTTGATCCGCGGAAAGGAGATATCTTTCTAGTTCCACCATCTTTAATTTAGTTTCTTTTTTTTTTCTTCCCCAATGTCCGAAAAAATCCTATAGGACCTGGTCCATAACTCCATCTCAGTAGGTCAACTTCACTGCGTGACATATGTATTTTCACGAATCTCAAAGCGCACAGCCACATAAATCACTGATGTGAATTTTCACGAATTGAATACTGAAAGCTAGCATATCATGCTTTGAGATTCGTGAAAATACACGTATCATGCAGTGGAGTTAGTCTACTGAGATAGAGTTGCGGACCAACTCCTATAAGATTTTTTTCCCCCCAAATGTACACATACCATATATGCATTGAGTCAGGCAGAGAGTAAAGATGTCAATTGCTTTCTTTGTGTGAAAATTGTCCAGGTGGTCTAACAATCGAAGTCGAAATCGCAGTCGCCGCACGACGTGTCGAGCAAGGCCGGCAGCTTCATCATCCTCATCTGCTCCAGCAGCGCCGAGGCGCACTCGCCCGTGCCGCGGAGGAACCCGTCCACGAGGTCGGCGATCGTCGCGCCCGCGCAGCTATCGTCGTCGTCGTCACAGCGCAGCTCCACCAACACCATCGACGCGTCGCCGCCCGCTGATTGCCCTCTTCTATTCTTGCTCTTCCTCCCCTCGGCGCGCTCGGCCAAGAGCACTGCTACCTTGCCGACGGCGTCCTTTACGGCGTTCTTGACCTTCCTGGCACAGCGCCTGCAGCGCGAGTCCATCTCCCTGGCGGCGGCCGGTGGCGTGGCCGTCGTGTCGACCGCGGCGCTGGACTTCATGTGCGCGTGCCGGTTGTTCCGCTTCGCGCGAGTTAATTTGGCTGATTTGGTTTGGGTTCGAGGAAATGCGATGCACACATGGTCACGTACAGGACAGGTTAAATAGGCCGGGACGGAGGAAACCGGAACCGTGTCGAGTACCGCGATATATGCTAAGTGTTGACTATCTAATCAATATCACATGTACACAAAAGATCAACACACGCATCTTTCTGTATTTCCAAGAAGTAGCTAGTAGCAACATCTTTTTTCACTTTTGCTCATCGCTCACAATCCCAAATTCTTGGTGTCGATGATTGAATCACCGATCTTACGAAATAAGATGAAAATGACACGGATCTCCTGGGAGAGAACAGGTCTGCTCTTTATTGATGTGAACTGGCTATTACAGGGGGTGTATGACAAGGCAGTGGATTAATCCTAATTACACTGAGCGTGATACTTGCTAGGCTATTGAATCAGACTTGAAACACAAATCTAATGCTAATTGTCGTGCTTCAATCTAATGCAATTTGATGTATCGTCTTCTTTTTCTTTTTCTTCTCATTCCGTCCGTGCTCCTTCTTTAAATAATCTTTAAAGAGGCGGCAGTTATTTGTGAAAAAGACGCATGTTGGGAAGCGTCCGCTGATTGAAGTGAGACGGTGGTTGATGAAGCATCAATCGTTCTGCGGTTAAGTGTATGTGAGACACTCAACCGTGTTGTCAGTGTCTTAGGATCGTGATACATCGTGTGGCTTGGAGTGTGCAACACGTGTTTCATTCATCACACGGTAAAGATCCAGATACCAGTTCACAGCTTCTACGAGTAGGTACCTGGTCAGAGACTAGATACAGGACCTTGTTCAACCAGGGTACCCATTAAGTAACCTCTGGAATCCTCACGACCAGTGAGGTCGTTAGCCTTAGGGATTACACCCATGAAGATATATGGTTTTTTTTATTATGTATTAGACACTACTACAGAAATGATCTTCACAGACGGTTCAAAAACGTCATCACAGACGGTTTCGTGAGCCATCTGAGTCTATGAGTCAGTGATGAAATGAGTCATCACAGAGCGTTTTAAAACCGTCTGTGATTGTCGACTATCACAGACGGTTGTTAACTCAAAACCGTTTGTGATAGTCGACTATCACAGACGATTTCTAGATGAAACCGTCTATGATGTCTGCTTCATCATAGACGGTTTGTATATTAAACCGTCTGTGATATAAGATGCATCACAGACGGTTTGTAGATTAAACCGTCTGTGAGAGATGATACATCACAGACGGTATGTCCTAAGGAACCGTCTGTGATATTCTTTTGAAACAGATATTCATTTCAGAAACAAGCTAGCACATCCAATTCGCATTCATTTCAGAATCAAGCTAGCACATCCAATTCATATTCATTTCAGAAACAAGCTAGCACATCCAATTCACATTCATTTCAGAAACAAGCGCACTCAATTCATAAATCAATTAACTAAAATTAACCATTCATGTACATTTACACACATGTACGGTTAAGTTCAATATCTTTTATCCCAATCAAGTTCAATCTACATTGTGGAACTTCCCATCTGGATTTATAACCTCACGGTTCAAGAATGCGCAAGGGCCAAGGTGTCCTCGAATTTTTATGAGCTGGCTCTGTTCCAATGCAATTTTCGCGATGGTCGCAACCTGTCACTACGAAGATTAAATTCCTGCATATATAAATTGATAAGTATGAAATAATTATTGCATTAAGATTGACAAACCTGAGGATCATTGGTTATCGCGGAACCGATGAGCAGTTCCATGTTGTGGCAAACATAGAATTCACAGAGGTTCCAGGCCGGCGGCTGCTGGTGGCACTGCAAAAATATAATTGGTTGATTCGAGAGGTATTACTATGAAGTGTTACATAGGATTAATGTGTACTAGGAATATCGGAAAATTTAGATCGTGTCGCAGGGTTCCTCCCTTGCATATCCCTCTTTTTGGATAGTACGTCTTGAACGACCTACGTGATTCCAAAAACTTAGCCTTAACCACTACAAAGGAAGAAAAGATTGTACAATAGAGCTATCTATGGGGAAAATGTGTTTACCTGTTGATTAATTCTCGGATAACTGTGAAGTTGTATGTGGCCATCTTTAGGGAATCTAGGTATATTACCAAGTCCCGTTTTGGTATAATTATAATTAGAATCCAGTGGAACCTACGCAGGTATGTCGTCATGATCATTAAACCTAAGTTGGTGTTGCTTATAAAGTACAAATCAACAAGTATAGCTACTAGTGCAGCACTAGCTTACTCCTGGTTGTAGGGCAAAAGTATGAATTGTTTGTTGTGGTGAGTCAGCAATGAGTCCACGTAATCCTCGACGAATTGTGCATTCTCCTTGATGGTTTGCTCGCAGACCATGTGTGGGTCGAGGAAACCTACCGGTGAATGCCTTACTTCGTCTTCAGAAATCATGTGTGTGTGTGTATATACATTTAACATTTATCGGTAACACGAACATTGATTGTGATTGTACACACTTATAGTGTCCAACATCGCATGAGTGAGACGTCGAAGGAGTCGAGGTTGAAGAGATTGAACAAGTCATCGAACATCACCGTGAAGACACAGTCTAGAGCCTCGTGGTTAAAATAATCCTTCTTGAACTTGACGGTGACACCCGAGCGTCGTTGTTCATCCGTCTTGTTGGCCTGTTCCATGTACCATGTGTGCAATCTCGTGTAAGCCAATCCTATGGTAGGGTTGTCTAACCTCTCGACCAACGGCTCGTCTAGCATGAATTTTTGGGCCAATGGCAAGAAGGGTACATCAGAACAGGAGTCGACCGTCTTCGATTTGCCCTTCCTGCCTCGATTTGTATAGGGTACATCAGAACATGAGGTGTAGATGCACCTGATGCACCGGACCCTTGCCGCTTCGGTGCAGTCAGCTCCGGTACAGATACTTCCTATGAAGTTGGCACCGGTGCAGGTAGCTCCAGGCAGATGTGTCTCTTGGACCACTGGATGAATGCTCCAATGGCTTGCCCTAAAGTCACGACCTTGTCGTTTGGGGGCTTCTCTAGCTGGATGACCTCGAAATTGGCATAAACACCGTCCACATTCACTTTTGTGAAACTGACGCTATATTTACACCATGCAGCAAGGCCCCGACACCGGATGGATATGCCTGGCCCCAAGCAGCATCCAGGGCAATGGAGCCACATCTCACTTGGAGCTTGCACTTCGTAGCCCCTTACATAATGATATAAAATTAGCTACTCCAACAGGCCTATCAATGGATCAGCATTCCAGGGATAATAATTATTACCAGGATGTCATCAACAGGAAATATGTTATCGATTTCTAAGTTATGGTTGGATGCGAAGCTACTCGGACGTTTGGGGGGCTAGCTAGCACAGTAGCGCGCGGGGGCTTCCAACTGATTTGTGAGGGATGCACGAATCTCCTCTCGTATGACATCCCGCATCTCTTCTCTAAGGGATGTACGAATCTCCTCTCGTATCATTACTTCGCGCTTGGCTTTGGCTCTCTTCCTACTCCGGTACGTCTCGGAATTCTTTGAGAATCCTTTGTTCCAATCATCATAAAGACCAATGCCTCTCGTGCGACTTGGATGCTCCTTGTTTCCCAGGGCCGCAGATAGTATATCTCTCTCCCTGTCTGCCTGGAATGAGCCTTGGGAAGATTGTGCAGTACTTAGCTCTTCCTGCAAGAGCCCGACATGTTATTTCACTTCCTATGAAGTTATCGAGTAATTACAAACTAGATAGTTCAATATCTTACCATGCGTCGTAACACTTCCACGTCTGCGGGGTTTGGAAAGGAGACGACCCCCGAAGACGAGGTGGATAACCTCGCCCTTAGCCACTGTTGAGAACACTCATCAGTGATGCTGGCAAATGGCGGGGAGGCGTCCAACTGGCGTGCACGCTCGTTCTGATCCCTTCATTGCGCGATTTTACCCACATACCCAGTGGTGCCGAGTCTGTGGGGGTCCGTGTTTTTTGCCTGGAGGGCCCTGTGCGCCTCACTTTGAATCCTAAAATCATTTGTCTTCTTCTTCGCCACAAAGTCTTCCCAGTACTCCTCCACGAACGGATACTTCTGGAAAGGCGTCAAATCATTCTCCATGTAATCTTTGATAAGCATGCTCTTGAAGTTCCTCCACGCTTTGCACGTCGCTAGCAACGCGTATCATTGCACGGAGGCCTTGTGTTCTTCTGGTATCTCGAACGATTTAAAATTTTTCTTCAGCAACACAGCTTTGTGATTGTTAACTTTGGTGTACTCCTTCCATGAATCATAGGTGATCTTGACCCGTTCGCGTGTAACTACTCCGACCGTTGTCCGGAATACGGATGCTGCTCGGGGAGGACTCAGAGGGGCCCCAGACACATGGACTCTCGTGATGGTAAATCGGCCCTCCGGCCTTTTCGATATTCTTCTTTCCTTGCGCTTGGATTTTCCAGAGGACGACACATCAGACGCATGAGGCGACGATGACGAAGAATGAGCGGACGATATCTTCATGAGAAATAGAGGTTCTGTCACAAATCAACATATTATCATAAGATTCTCAAGCCCACTACACCACATTTCAATATGAACATATCAAATGCAAATGGGTAATAAAATTGAAATGTTGTGATACTCGCGAAGCAGATGACAATCAAAGCCAAGTAATGCTATGATACTCACGGAGCACCAGAGCAGCAGGGCGATGTCGAAGGGGAGGAGGGGCGCCGGGTTCGGGAAGCGGTGACTCGTGCTCGAGGAGGGGGCGGCGGGCTCAGGGGAGGAGGCACGCCAGGCTCAAGGAGGAGACGACAGGCTCGGGGAGGAGGCACGCCGAGCTCAAGGAGGAGGCGAACGGGCTCGGGGGAGGAAGGGATGTTTGAGTGGGGGACGCGGCAAACCCTAAAGTCTAAATGTAAATAGGGTTGGACATCACAGACAATTCCAATAAATAATTGTCTGCAATATCTGTATCACAGACGGGTTGTATATGGAACCGTCTGTGATATATGCCTTATCATAGACGTGTTGTATATGAAACCGTCTGTGATATGTGCATTATCACAGACGGGTTGTATATGGAACCGTCTGTGATATACGCCTTATCACATACGAGTTTTTACATGGAACTGTCTGTGATATATAGTCACAGATGGTTTGTTCTAAGGAACCGTCTGTGATATTCTTCTATATTGCTAAATCCATTTCTGTTTATTGGCTAGCACTACTACACACAGCCTCATCACAGACGGTTCGAGCGGTCATCATGAGCGCATTCGAACCGCTCGTGTTTTTATACGCTCGTGATAAGTGCGGTTATCACGAGCGGTTAAAACATCCGTCTCGTGATAAGTCACAACACGAGCGGTTCTAATTATAAAACCGCTCGTGATATCTAATTATCACGCACGGCTCTATTCAAGAACCGTGTGTTATAGGCGCATATCACGCTGCGGCTCTATTTACGAACCGTCTATGATATACACATATCCTGCGGTTTATCATTATAAAACCGCTCATGATATACACATATCCTGCACGGCTCGTAAATAGAACCGCTCGTGATAAAAGGATATCTCGACGGTTATATTTACGAACCGCTCGGGATACGTGTATATCACGACGGTTATATAATAGAGCCGCTCGGGATTATATATATCACGACGGTTTGATTGATAAACCGCCTGTGATAGTTATTTCAAGATAACTATTTTAAAAAAATTCGCTAGCCTCGAGATTGCTAGCCATGCCCTCTGAAAATAAGCGGCGAAAAATAGATACATCACGTATATCAATCGTTGACAACCCAAAGTGATCATTGTCATACAAACGAACATATATCAAATACGATCAAACATTGTAATATCAACTCGTTCGAAAAATATTGTCATACAACCCAAAGTGACAACCCAAAGTTTACCATTGAATCACAACTATTCAAAGTGAATTTCAACTATATCAAATATATTAATTGTTTCAAGGTCGTTCAAGAGTGAAACTCTCCGTTGGCGCAATGATATCCGTCGTGATGAAGGTGCGAGCCTCCTCGAACATCCGAGATCTCTTTACGAACGAGTGAATCTAAATCTATATTCAAAACCTACAAACAAGAGTAAAGTGTTACACATATATATTTAAATTTATAATTAGCAATTATTGCGAGATTGACCAACCTCGGGATCCGCAACCTAGCACTCATTAGAATCGCATATGATGGCAAACGTAGAATGCACATTCTTCGCTTTTTTGTGACTTGAAAAAATAGAATTACATATATAGGTATAGTCGATTCGAGACGCATTATTACAGTATGATATAGGATTATTGTGTTGTAGCACGTCTGGAAATCGCGTCCTGTGATTAAGTGTGGCGTTCGTTCCTTGTATAGCCCTCCTCGGCAATATAGGAGATGAACGACCTACATGTTTCCAAAAAGTTAACCTCGGCCATTTCAAACGAAGGAAGACTACAATAGAGTTATGTATGGAGGAAATGAGCACACCTGTCGACTACTTCTTGCACAAGGGTGAAGTCGTGGCCTTTTTTCATTAGGGAATCAAGGTATAGTACCTGATTCCTCTTTGGTATAATGACTAGAAGGATCCAGTGATGCCTACTCATGTATGTCGCTATAGTCATTAAACCTAAGTTCATATCACAGATAAAGTACAAATGAAATTTGTATAGCAAGTAGTGAAGCACTTACTTCTGGTTGTAGGGCACCATTATGTAGTCCACGTAGTTTTGAGCAAGCAATCATGCCGTTATGTATTTCTCGACGTAGGATGCGTCTGCCAAGATGGTTTGCTCAGAGACCACGTGTGGGTCGAGGAAACCCACCGGTTCTTTCAATCGCCGGGCAGTTTTAATCATGTATCTATACATAAGCAATGAGTTGTTATATTACGTGAATGTACGTGAATGTAGAACTTGATTGTACACACTTACGATGTCGACAGATCGTAGAAGTGAGGCATCGAGGGCTTTGAGGTTGAATAGGTCGAACAAGTCGTGAAGCCCACGATGAAGGGGCGGCTCGTGGAGGAAATAGTCCTCCGTGTATCCGACGGTGATTCCATCAGCGCACCTTTCTCTTTGGTCTTCTTCAAGTACCACTATGCAAACTCGACAACCTAATCCAGCGTAGGCTATCGTGCTCGCCGCCAACGGACTTCGAAAGAGTATTTCTTAGGGTTAGGAGGCGGGCGCCTTAATGTTCTTCGATTTCGATTTGTCTGAACGACTTGCGCGCCACGCGCCTTCCTCCCGTCCGACGACTCGAACCGACACGGCGCACGCTTTTTTGTTCGTTCGGTGTCTTCTCCACGGAACCGATGAGGCGGGCCAGGCGAAGGTTGAGGTGCGGTCATGGAGGTCTGTTGGAGAGACATGGTCGTGTCGAGGTGGTTGGGGTAGAGTCATCAAAGGTTGAGGCGACTGCAGGTCCGGGACGATGTCCTTCAAAAGTTGAATTGGAGGGCATGGTCGTGTGGAGATGGTTGGGGTGGAGTCATCGAAGGTTGAGGCGCATCGCAGGTCGAGCGATGTCCTTCTTTGGCCACCGAATAAAACCGCATGCAGGCATCCCTAGTGTTATGATTTCGTTGTTGAGGCGAATCTCGGTAGGACGGCCCTAAAATTATCATGTACCATGTCCACCGGACCTGGCGTAACCTGCGCCACCGGGCACCGTCTTGCACTATCTCTTCATTGCATGGATACACCACCCCGCCCTCAATAGACATCCCAACCATCCTCACTTGGTGTGTGCAAGGCGTCGGCTCCTACAAAACGATCGCAATTAGCTAAGGCGTCCTATAGGTCTATCTTTGGAGCATTCCGGAGATGTACATTACCTTGATGTCGCCGATAGGTAATTGGACATCATCGTGTTCACAATTTTGCGGACGCGACGCTACTCCGATGTTGAGGAGGATCGCCTACCAAAACAACGGCGGCGACTGCGGGTTGTTGAGGAGTAGTAGTTGATTCACTTGGTCCCGCAATCTTGCTATCTTTTCTTCAAATTTTGCAAGATAGCACCCGTTCTCTTCCTTCAAATTTTGAAGTAAGCACATGTTCCAACAACGTGTCGTACTCGGCTTTGGATCTCTTCCTGCTCCTATACGCGTGAGTCGCCTGGGAATCCATCCTCCAAGATACGTTAACCCTTTGCCTCGCGTGCACCCGGTGCTCCTTGTTTCCAGTACGTAGTTAGTATATCCTTCTCCTGCTCGCTTGGAAGGAGCCTTGGAACATGCGGAACTCAATTCTTGCGCAAGTGGTCATCATGTTATTATATACATTATGAAGTTATAGACTTATTAACAACTAGGTAGTTCAAGACATTTACCACGGTTGGCCACATCCCGGTCTGCCGGGTTTGTGAAGAGATTTCGCGAAGACGAATCGATGCCCTCGCTCTTAACCAGAGAGAGCGCGGTCCGTGATCTCAAAGAAATGGCCTTGTTTCGTTCAAGTCCTCCGCCGCCCATTGCGCGGTTTTACCCGCGTACCCAGCGGTGCCGAGTTTGTGGGGGTGAGTGTTAAGTGTCTGGAGATGCTAGCCATATGCCCTCTGAAACAAGCAGAAACACAACAAGTACATGTATATATCCAATTCACATTCATTTTTGAAACAAGCACATCCATTTCACAAATTCAGATATGACACATTCTCATATACACAAATGCAAATTTCACATATGACACGTTCTCATATACATAAATACAAATTCACATATGACACATTCTTGTATACATAAATACAAATTCAGAACATATGATACATAAACATTTCATTCATCATTCCACTTGCTTATCTCCTTTAAAAATTAGCCCTTCTTGATGATCGACGCGTATGTAGCTAATTTCATCACGTCGTTCTTCCTCGACCCTTATGCTGTTTCCGAAAGGAGACAACTCGTCAAATTGATTGTATTCTTCCTCGTCCACTACATTCTCAACTATGACAATCCTCCTTTTTCCATGAAGAACTACGTGACGCTTCTTATTTGCCTGGTCGGTTACATAGAAGACTTGAACAACTTGGTTAGCGAGTACGAATGGTTCGTCTTTGTATCCGACACGTTCGAGGTCCACGGTAGTGACGTCGTACCTGTCGACCTTCACTTGTGAGAGATGGACCCAACGGCACCGATACAACGGGATCTTGAAAATCACGTAGTCGAGCTCCCAAATCTCCTCTGTGAACCCATAGTAGGAGCTCCTCAACCCATCGGTACTAAATGCATCTATGCGGACACCGTTGTTCTGGTTAGTGCTCTTTATATTCTAAGCCTGCGTATAGAATGTGTACCCATTTATATCGTATCCTTGCCATGTCACTACTGTAAACGTTGATCCTTTTGCCAACCATGTCAGCATATCACTTGAAGAGCTCCTAGCGAGTCGCTCCTTCAACCATTGGTTGAACCGACTGTTGTGCTGTCTCGTGATCCAAACATCCGGCCACTCTGGATTCTGTTGCCGAAGCACGTCTTTGTGCTGGTCAATATACGGGGACACTTCAGTCATGTGTTGCAAGACCGTGAAATAGGCTTGAGCATACACTCTCATCTCTGGAGTGATTGTTTTCCTTCCGATGGTCCCGATACCCTCGAGTCTCTCCTTATGGCGAGATCGAGGCACACCTATTGGTTCGACCCGAGCCATGTAATCGACGCTGAACTCAATGACCTCTTCGGTTGCATAGCCTTCGACGATTTTCCCTCTGGCCGAGATCGATTCCGTACATAGGACTTGGGAATTCCCATGAACCTCTCGAACAGGTACATGCTACGTAGGAACACGGGCCTCACATCTTTATCTCCCTTACAATGTGAACAATGAGATGGACCATGATATCGAAAAACGACGGAGGGAAATACATCTCAAGATGACATAGAGTCATCACCATCTTGTCCTGCAGAGCATCTAGTCCTTCGGGATCGTTGACCTTTCGAGCAATTGTGTTAAAAAAATAACACAACCTCATGATTATCTCTCAGACCTTGATCGACAAAATATTTCTAATTGCAACAAGGAGCATCTGTGTCATCAACACATGAAAATCATGAGACTTCATGCCAATTAACTTCAAATCTTCCATCGAAATAAGTTTCTTCATGTTGGCAGAGTAACCGAACGAAACTTTCATACTATGCAAACACTAGCATAGTTCAGTTCTCTCGGCCTTGGACAGAGTGTAACAAGCAGGGGGAAGGTACGTTCATCCTTTATCAGTCTTTGTCGGAGATAACTCAGGTCTGATGTCCATATCAACCAAATCAAGTCGTGCATTTACACCATCATTTGTTTTGTCACGAATATTCATTAAGAGACCAATCAAACTATCACATACATTCTTCTCTACATGCATAACGTCGATGCAGTGACGAACTTCTAGGTGCTCCCAATAAAGTAAGTTTCAAAATATTGATCTCTTCTTCCAGATGTTCTTCTCACGGGTCCTCGATTTACGTCTCTTTACGAGCACAACATCTAAATCCTTAACCGTATCATAGACCTCTTTTCCGCTTAAATGCCTTGGAGCTGAACTATCTTCCTTCTCTCCATCGAATTGTTTCTTCATCCTGCGGTATGGGTGAGCCCTCCGGAGGAACCTACGGTGACGCATGTACATGATTTTACGCGAGTGCTTCAACCACACACTATCGGTTTCATCGAAGCAGTGAGTACATGTTTTGGGCCCCTTTTGTACTCTGGCCCGACAGGTTAGCAAGGACGAGATAATCATTTATGGTGCAGAACAACAAGGAGCGTACGGTGTAGTACTCTCGTTTGTACGCATCCCATACCTGTACCCATTTGATTCATAGTATTTTTAGATCTTTAATCAATGGTGCTAGGTACACATCAATATCATTCCTAGGTTGCTTCGGCCCTTGGATAAGTATCGACAACAAAATATACTTCCACTTCATACACAACCAAGAGGGAAGATTGTACATACAGAGAGTCACGGGCCAAGTGCTACGTCGGCTGCTCATGTTACCGAAATGATTCGTTCCATCTGTAGTCAATCCAAACCTTATATTCCTCGGTTCCGCACCGAAGTCTGCAAACCTCCTATCGATGTTCTCCACTGGGTGGAATCAGCAGGGTGTCTTAGCTTTCCATCCTGCTTACGCTCCTCTGAGTGCCAACGTAGCAGTTTTGCCTCATTTGGGTTCGCAAAAAACCACTTCAAACAGGGAATTACAGGAAGATATCATGCCACCTTAGCAGGAGGTCCTTTCTTCACCTCGATTCCCTCACCGTCATCTGATTGATTCTTACGCTTGTATCGGGATGCGTTGCACACCGGACATACATGCATGTTTGCGTACTCTTTACGGTAGAGGATACATTCGTTTGGACATGCATGTATTTTTTCTACTTCCATTCCCAACAGACAAGGAATATTCTTGGCTCTGTAGGTGGTTTTGGGCAACTCCTTTTCATCTGAAAGCATGTCCGTCAAGAGACCTAACAGTGCCGTGAAACTCTTGTCAGACCAACCATTGCTTGCCTTCAATTTCAGTAGTTCAAGCACGGATGATAATCTTGTGTATTCCGGCTTGCAGCCTGGGAACAAAAGCTTCTCCGAGTCCTCCATCAAGCCCTCGAATTTACCAAACTCTCTATCACTATAGTTCACTTATGCATTACGAAGCATCTGATCCAGATTGTCATTGTGCAGCCTATCCGAATCGGAATCATAATCGACATCATCCGGCGGCATATCGTTGACTTCGTCGGCGATGTCGTTATTACTACCTTCTTGTATAATCTACTCTTCATCATGACTGGTCCAACGTGTATACCCCTTTTTCAAACCCCTTCGAATCAAATGTGATTGGATCTGCGCTTGGTTGTCAAACATCTTCAGATTCTCGCAGTCAATGCATGGACAGTACATATATTCCGCCCCCTCATTCAACATATCCCTCTCGGCAGCTCTTGCAAAAGTACACATGCCATTAGTGTACTCTTCACTCACACGGTTCTTAGCGTACATCCAGCTTCGGTCCATCACACGGTTCGTGTTGAAAACCCTCAAAATAAATAAAAGAGTGACCATGGGCTTCACTAGCGATTTCGGCGTAAACGCCAAACTACTCAAATTAAAGGATGCTTATGCTCCAGTAGCTCACCTCGATCACGAGGAAGGTGTCAAAGAAGTCGGCCGAGGAAGATCTAAGACGGCTGGTCATCGGTGAACATAGGCGACAGCGGCAAGCTCCTCGGTGACAAGTCTTCTCGGTGGAAATAAACTGAAACAAAGCACATGCACAGCTTTAGGGGGACATATAGGTGAGAAAATCGACCTTGGTGGGGTTGAGCACTCACCAGAGAAGAGTTGGCGTCGATGGTGGCGGCGGTGACATGCAGCTTGGCGTGGGCAACAATAGCTGAAATGAACCACACGATTGATCGAGTGGGCTTAGTGAGGTGAGGCGATACTAAAAACCGGGCACGGAGTGGCACCGATGGAATCACCGTAGTGCCAGAGATGGAGAAGAAGGTTGTTGAGGAGTACACTGCAATGAATGATAAGTAAGCGAGCAAAACGACGCAACGTCTGTGATGGGATAATTATCACAGGCGGTTTTTTTAAAAACATCTGTGACATGGAGTAATATCACAGACGGTTATTAATAAGAACCGTCAGTGAAGTATCACAGACGGTTTTCAACATAAAACCGTCTGTGATATGTAGCAATATTACATACGGTTATTATTACGAACCGTTTGTGATACTTTACAGACAATTTTTATCATGAACCGTCTGTGATATTACCTGTTCACAGACGGTTTTTAGCGCAGCTAGTAACACAGACGATCTCTAAACCAAAACCGTCTGTGATGTCATGTAATACAGACATTTTTAGTCAACCATCTGTGATGAGGCGTCCAGTATGTGCCTTTTTGTAGTAGTGAGAATAATACATAGAGATTGTAATCCTCGTCAGCTATCCCTCGAACTTTAAATGAATATATGGCGTGGACGCTTTCTTCCGACAAAGTCGTATCGGGCAGACCCTCATTTAATGTCGTGACATTTGAGGTGGTCCGTATTCATTTTAAAGTTGAGAACCTACCTTGGGAATCAAAGAGTTTTTCTGTCCGTTGGAGAAAAGGTTGTGTCCGTTGGATTTTAGATAACTCCGGTTGCAGTTAAGGATCTGAAGCTATAAAATCTCCATTGCGCTAATATTTAGGGTTTTTATGCTTCCATATTTCCCTTCAATCCCTCTCATCTCTTTGCGAAGAATCCTCCCCGACCTTTTCTCTTTGTCATCGAAAGCTTCCTCCGACCTCTATTCATCTTCAAAAATCTCAACATGTCGGATTCAATCACCAAATGGATGGTTTCAGATATAAGCGAGAAGGAGCTCGAGGCGCTGGAAAGGATCGGGATGCTCCGAATAAGAGCTTGATCAAGTAGAGGTCAGCGGTCAGAGAACACTTTTCGAGCCGTGAGGAAGGGGAAATCCCTATTTTCCTCGCCTATGTTGAGTGCGGGAAAAGGCTGCCGGCAAACAAGTTCCTTTCCCGAGTTCTGGAGTACTAGGGGTAGAATTGGTGAACCTGGTCCCAAACTCCATTGCCAATATCAGCATATTCGTCTATCTATGCAAGGTGTACCTGGGGATGCGATTGAATTTGAAGCTCTTCAAGTACTTTTACCGGATGGCGAAGTCGGGAAATCCACAGCGGGTCCTGGGGAATGCTCATTGCGCCTTCATGATGGGAAGGCCGATGAGTACATCCCAATTTACTCAAAGTCTTCATGGTCGTCATAGAAAAAAAAACTGGTTCTACATGATGGTCAGGAAGGACGATGGTTGTCGGGACCTAAAAATGCAATTCTGGACCCTCTGTGTATACTGCACTAGTCTAGGACCACGCTAGTGCACACAGTGGCAACATCGATAAAATATCATTTCCATGTATAAAGATGACTAATAAATAGACAAATAATAATAATTATCAGAGTAAAGACCTTAAGGTCAAAACTTACAATTAATGCCTCAAAAGGCAAATAGCTCAAATAAGTCATAATGGGGCGTAACTAATAATCTCGGTGAAGCCCATCCATATGCCCACAAGCAATCGGCTGGGGTAGCGCGACCTAGTTCTCCACGATCCTTGAAGTTAACCTTGTTGACCGACGATGATTTGATGTAGCCTTCTCAACTGAAGAATATTGCATATAGCAAGAATGAGTACACAACCGTACTCAACAAGTTGCACCACAGAATACAAATATAGATGATGGCATATTCCAAAGGAAATGACTTCTGTAGTTATTTTGTAGAAATGCAACATTTACAATTGAATACAAATAATAGATTGAAAGTGTAATTCAAAACAAATAAACAATAATAATTTTTAATAGTTATTTTCACAAAGGACACAAAGCGTAATCAATTTATTTCACACAACCATATTGACGAGGATTAAAACCTCTATGTATTATCTTTAATACATAAAAAGACCATACGTCTTCATGGTCGTAACTCCTGAGATGCACGATCTCACTGGTTGTAGGAATTCCAGAGGTTATATAATGGGTACCCGCTCTGACGAAGGCCTGAAAGCAAGCTTCCACCAGAGAATCGCCGTAGAAGGTAAGAACGATTCCAAGGTATATTCTCTACCGTATGATGAATGGAACACGCGCATATTCCATACGACGTATTTTATCCAAGACACACGATGAACAACCTCCGTGCGCTTATATGTTTCATAGACATATAACCACCAAACGGTTGATTCTCAGATCAACCGTCACTTGACTCACCGCACGCAACGCTTCACATCAGTGCCTTCTCCTAAGTAATCGCCACCTTTCGAGGGCTATTTAAAGATGGAACTTGGGCGGATCAAGGGAGATCGCATCGTAGATCGATCATCGTAAGATAGAAAGAAAGAAGCATTGCCTTGTACTCTAGAAAGCAATCATTATTCGTCAGATACACCCTTGTAACATCTCACCATACTAATAAAGAGCAATCCCATTGCAATCCCAAGATTTCCCACATCATTCTCTCTTTTCCATTTATTGTAAGATCGGCGACTTGATCGTCGACACCGGCGCCGTCCGTGGGGAGCGCGTGGAATCTTGAAGATTGGTGTTGCTCACCGATTCTTTGTCCATTTCCACTTGTAATCGCTCATGCGGTTATGTCGGAAGTTGGGACGAAGAGAATTGGTTCGACCGCGAACTCGCCAACCTTGACATGGACGCATGCATGCGCCCATGGAGGAAAATGGAGCTCTTCATCATCCTCCTCTTCCATCGGTCGCTCGCTGCGTAAACAAGCGAAATCGACCGGATGGATGAGGAGACGCCCGACGGTTCAAGAAGCCCGGTTTCAGCAAGTCTGACTCGCGACCGGTAAGAAAGGTGAAGAAAACCCAACTCATCAACTCGAAGTCCAATATACTTTTGATGCGATCATGGTTGATAGACACTCACCGACGGCTTCTAGCAATTCCAGGAGCCAACCGACACTTGGTGACAAGAAAGTCGATGAAACCCACCGCTGGTGATAAACCAGATGGGGATAATAAGGCTCAGCATACGATCGGCAGTTCGCCGCATCAGGCTGAGACCATTACAAGGACCTCAGGAGGTACTGATCACCGATTATTCTCCATCGTGGAAACTCTTGGTGAAAACTCTGAAAGGCTCTCCATTGATTACGATGGAAGCTCATCAGAAGATAACTGTTGGAAACACGAGGTCAATGCGATCGAAGATTCAAATCAAGATGTCGTGTACGGTCCTCCACATATTACCTCGCCACCACATAATGATGGAGATGATACGAGCGGTTAGGCACCAAATGCCAGAGATCACAGAAACCGTGGACGCCCATCACATTCGCCGATCTCGCTTTAGCCAATGCAGAGATCGCAAGACCGACGGGAGAACAGAATTCGTGCTATCAAACGCTTCTTTCTCGTAGAAACTCGTAAGACCTTCTGTAATAATACGTAACTCGCAGCGAGTTAGAAATATTTTAAATACTTCGACTGCTTTGGCGTAAACTCGTGTTTTGCACGTTTGTAGGTCAAGTATCGAGATTATCCAATGTACCATGCACGCATCTAAGCATATCGGAACGAAGGCAACCACAGAGTCGCACTCATGACTTCATCTCAAGATTCTTCCTCGAGCGAAGCCAACGTGGTCGTGTTGAGGGTAAACTAACACAAGGACCACTTCGACGCTTCCAACAGGGTCATGAGGGAAGAAGATTGTTTCAAGAATCTTCACCTCGCCAACAAGAGCAAACGCTGGACTCGATGATCTTCTATCATCTTAACCAGGCAAGCGGTCAAAGGCATTCTCGAAACGTACATGACCGGATCGGGATACCAGAAAATCAGCAGTCTGTTCCCAGGAATCGGTCCCCGACCGATTATAATCCGGCACCTTTTGAAAGAAGGCACCGTGAGACGATCACAGTTGTCGAGCTTTCTCGCAGGCTCCAAGTCGTGCGTTGGCCAAACAAGTTCGACCGCCAACCGGATAAATTCAATGGGACCCAAAATCCTTTAGAATTTCTTCGATTTATACCACCGCTATCGATACGCGGTGACGAAAATGTAATGGTTAATTATCTTCCCACGGTACTAGAAGGATCAGCCCGATCATGGTTGCTAAATTTACCTATCGGATCTGTGTATACTTGGGAGCAGCTTTGCGATCTTCTAATTGTAAACTTTTAGGGTACGTACGATCGCCCTGGAAAGGAGGATGACCTCCACAGGATACGGCAAAAACCTAATGAAACTCTTCGACAATACATCAAGAGGTTTAGCCAAGTCCGCACTCGATTCCGAGGTTGCGAGTCTTCGTTATCCGTGCTTTAAAGCGGGATTAAGAAATCGAAGGTTTATGGAGGATCTAGCAATTCATCCCCACGAACAACCATCGAGCTCTTCGACATGGTCGATAAGCACGCAACGGCTAGCGAAGCGGCCGAGTGGAACGGGCCGTTGATCGAAAAGATAAGACCCCACTGTCCGATAAGTTGGAAAAGAAGCAGAAGAAAGCTCTCAAGAAGAAGAAAATGGCGTAACCAACAATAAGGAGGTTCGGCCGTTCTCGAGAAATTTCTAAAGGAAGAAAAAGATTACTCGTCATAGCAAAGCAAAAGCTTCACCAATGAGTATAAGAAAAGTAAAAATGGTGTCCTCTATAAACAAGCAGACACGATTTACGTAACTGTCGCGCTTATGTAAGAAATTGAATGATTATTATGCAAGTAAAGGTCCACTTCCTTCAATTCAAGAAATTGGGAAACAAGCTCCGAAGGACAAGGATGGTGACGAGAGATGGAGTATCAAGAACCTCAAGATACGGTCGATGTAATTTTCGGGATCTTCTTCATACGAATCCAGACGCCACCAAGGCTATGGAGCGAGAAGTCAACCTTCTTTGAAACTCCGATCATCACCAAACCTTCAAGGTGGTTTGATACAATAATCTCCTTTAGCAAAGAAGATTGCCCAATTCCTTCAACTCACCGTAGGTTTCCAATTGTCGCCGAGCCTACTATTAATAATCGCAAGGTTAATCGGTTTTGATAGATGGGGGTAGTTCTTTAAATATTCTCTTTGCAAGCGCATTGGAAGATATGCGATTCCAAATTCTAAGGTAAAGCTCGTGAAATATGCCTTCCATGGTATAGTTCCCGGATCTACCGCCAATAGGACAATTATCCTTATTGGTTACGCTCGAAACCCGACAATTTCCAACAGAAAAGTTTCTTTCGATGTAGTAAATTTTGAAACAAAGATATAATGCAATCCTTGGTCGCCCAAATTTAGCAAAATTCCCGTAGCTACGCATTCACTGCTACGTAGTTTGAAAATGCCGGACCAAAGGGTGTCATCACGGTCCGAGGTGATCGAAAATCTCCTACGCATGTGATCGAAATGTTTAGAATCGGTCGATGAGCTCCGACCGAGGAACTAACACCGCTACCATGCAAAGTCAAACACTCAAGACCAAAGATAGCACCAAAGCCTTCCGACTGGATGAAAGAGGTACCACTGACGTAAAGCGCCAGAGAGTGTCAAGATTCGCCTGGGAAGGACTCAACCCCAAATAGGAAGAGTCGCCGCCTCCTTCCTCCGAGCAACCAGATGTATTCGCCGGCGGCATCCGACATGCCCGAGTCCCGTGAGGTGATCGAGCATAGGCTAGCATTGAAGCTCGATAAAAGACCGATCGCGAAGCTAAGGCGTTTTGCACTGATCGGAAAATAGCAATCCAATGGAATCGACAAGCTACCCAAGTCGGATTCATCCGTGAGGTCGACCACCCGAATGGCTTGCCAACTCGTAATGGTTAAAAGGCCAATGGAAAATGGCGATGTGTATCGACTTTACTGATTTAAATAAAGCTTGTCCAAAGGATGATTTTCCCTTCCTCGCATTGATCAACTTGTAGACTCTACTCCTGTGGGTTATTAAGTTTTTAGATGCATATTCGTGATACCACCGATTAATATGAGTAAAGAAGATGAAGAGAAACTTCCTTCATCACTCCATTTGGTACCCATTGTTATGTAAAGATGTCATTTGGTCTTAAAAATGCCGGTGCGACGCTCCAAAGGTTGATGCAGAAAACCTTTAGTACATGATAGGTCGAATCTTGAAGCCTATGTTGATGACTTGGTCGTAAAAGTATCAACATTGGTGACCACATTCCGCACTCTACAGAGACTTTCAATAATTTAAGACGCCATAACCTTAAATTAAATCCGAAAAGTGTGCGTCGAGTTTCATCCGAAAACCGCCGTTTCTAGTTTCGCTAGAGGCATTGAAGCAAATCCAGTGAAAATAACCGCTATCGATCGATGCGTTCGACCACAAAAAGGAAGTCCGAAGCTAACCTACTGTGGCGGCGTTAAGTCGTTTCATAGCACTGTTAGGTGAAAAGGACTCCTATTTTTCAAGCTTCTCCAAAACATGGAAGTTTCAATGGACTAAAGAGGTAAACGACGCTTTGAGGAGCTTAAACGGTATCTTACTTAATCCTCCGTGCTTAGTCTCTCCAAGATTGGAAGAGACATTGCTAATTTACGCCAAGCTTAGCGGTGTATTGGTCGTAGAACGTGATCGTATCCAACGACCAATATATTACGTGCGAAGTCTTGCATGGACCAAAAGAACGATATCCACAGATACGTAAATTGCTCTATGGTCTCCTTATGTCTTCAAGGAAACTTAGACATTATTTTCGTGCCCATAAAGTGGTCGTACCTACCTGATATCCGCTTGGTCAAGTCCTAGGTAACAGGAGTCATCGGGACGAATAGCGAAATGGGCGGTTGAGCTTAGGGCGCTTGACCTCCATTTTGTCCCTAGAACAATGATTAAGTCTCGTGCAATAGCGAATTCATTGCGAATGGACAAACCTCTGACTCTCCCAAGAACCCGAGTACGAGATTCATGACCAAAGTGGACAATTTACTTTGATGGTTCCTTGATGCTTCAAGACTCGGGCTGGGTCGTTTTGATTTCCCATCGCGAACAACTTAAATACGCCATTCGCTTAAACTTTCTGCTACAAATAATGCAAAGAAAATACGGGTTTGTTTGGCGGACTTCGAGCAATCGTTAAGCTCGGATTCGCAGATTGCTAGTGAAAGGTGATTCTCAACTAGTAGCGAATTAAGTAGGGAAAGAGTATCAATGCTCTAGTACCAAGATGTCGCCATATCCGTGAAGTACGAAAACTTGAAAAGCATTTCTTGGTTTTGATCCAACACATTCCTAGAAAGGAAAACTTTCGCGCACTCGCTGGTTGGCGATGGCTTCCACACCTGACATCCGTCCCGCCCGAGTTTTCTCGAGAAACTCGATTCACCCTGTAGTCGAGCCTTCCGAGGACATAGATGTTAGCAAGGAGGTTGCACACCTTGATTCTCGCAAACATGGATGCTCCACAGTCGATGATGGTTGGTGCCATCACGATCACGGTAGAGATTGGATGACATCGATCTACAATTATCTTCACATGACATAATTCCGAAGATGATGTAGAGGCTGATCGATTGCATTTAAAAGCCAAATCATACACTCTCATTGAACGTACCTTATATAAGCGAGGATCTCACGGTGTTGATGAGATGCATATCTCAATCGGATGGCATTAAATTGCTAACCAAATTCATGGAGGAGTTCATGAGCTCATCATTCCTACGTAACGCCGGTCAAAGCCTTTAGGCAAGGATACCACCGCCAACCGCCTTCATGATGCAAAAGAGCTCGTGACGGCGCGTATAATGTCGCCATAGCCGATAAGTACATCACCGCCTCAAGCTTTGCAAACAATCCTCTTTCTTGGCCTTTTGCAACCCGGGATCGGACATTCGGACCTTTCCCAAAGGCACCGGGGCTTTGAGTTCTCGTCGTCATGATTGACACGCTCACTAAGTGGATCGGCCGAGCCGTTGTAAAACTACAATCAAGCCGCCAAGATGTTCCTAACAAGAAACGTGATTACACGTTTTGGTACCCAATCGATAATCATCGATAACGGCGCCCGCTTCTCAAGCATCAATTTTCGAATTCGCGAAGAACTAGGTGTCAAGATACATTTCGCCGTTGCTCATCCACGAGCAATGGAGCGATTGAGCGAGCCAATGGTATCATAATGCAAGGGATCAAACGACGAGTGTTCACCGCCATTTCAACGGCCGGTGCTTGGTTCGAGAACTTCCTCCAGATATGGGTCGTTCGTACCACAACTAGTCGTGCGACGGGAAACACCATTCTTTTTAGTTTACTGGCCGAGGCTATGCTTCCTCCGTAACTAAAATTGGTTCTCGCCGAATCGACATTTTTCGAAAGTGATCACCCGAACGACGACTTGACGACATCAATTTCCTTGAAGAAAGACGAAATCAAGCCTTGATACGATCAAGAATCTACCAACAAGCCATGCGTCAGTATCACGATCGTAAGGTACAACCTCGCAGCCTTAGTCAGAGGTAACTGTTCTCGAAAAATCCGTAACCAAGCAAATCGCAATAAACTTTCACCTAAATGGGAAGGTCAATACATCGTGGTCGGCAAACCCGACCAGATCTGCATTTACGTTAGCTATGTCGATGGGCGGTTTTATCTAATTCTTGGAATATTGATCAATTGCGTAAGTTCTATGTTTAATTTCATGTATTTCATTTTTATTCATTTTTCCTTCAATAAAGATGCTTTTCCTTAAAAATGATAAGTATGGTTGTTTATACTTATTATTTGTTGCATCCGTCGTATGCCATTCCGTCATTCGTTGGTCTGAGAAGACTCTTATTCTCTCCGATATTCCTTCTTTGGGATCTCCACTACTCATGGTTGTTGACTTAAATGTCACCAATCACATTGGTTTTAGCCGTGCTCATTGCTTCAATGATACACACTCACGACCGGACATTCTTTTCTTAAAGAGTCATACGAGTATAAGAGTACCAACTCGACGATTTACTTGGCTTTCGCTTTCTTGAAATTGAAGATTGTTATTTTGTTTCAACATTCTGTTCTAATCAAGTTTGGCCAGTTGCCTCCTCGTCAAGTCTCTCCTCTCGCACGTGGTCCCGCCAATATTTTACAAATCTTCAGCCTAAGATTCGATACGACCAGATCCGAATATTTCCTAAACAACGGTACTTATCTCTTCATTTCATTTCTTGCATACATTCTTAATGCATATCTTCTTATAAGCAAGATCTAGTCTTTGTTATGTCTTCTGACTACAAGTGGTATTCCATAGTACTTCGATAATGGATAAGATCTAGACTAGTCGAAATCGCCAGATGGTTCCGACCACATGATTTCCTAGTATTCCCTAGATCATTGTCATAGACATTATCAGCACTCTTACCATGGTCATCGTTATTACTCAATTACCTGGTCTACTGCTTTCTTTTAGTAATGTTCATCTACTAACATAAGCAGTCGGGGGCTAGGAGATATGTGAGTATTTAACAACATTAATAAGACAAAGCAGGATCTTCTTTAATAAAAGGTAAGATTTTCATTTTACATAGTCTAATATTACATCTGTTTACATATTAGGACCACCAGACTGGTCGCTATGTGATGGAGATCCGACTTCCATTTCTTCTGCAACTTTCTCTCCGAGAGGTTTTACTTCCTCGAGAAGTTTTGTTGCTTCACTTTCAGAGCAGTCGAAGTCCTCTTTCACACCTTTAAGACTAACAGAGGGGTCGGAAGCCTTTAGTTTTGCTAAAGCAACACTAACTCCAGTTACAATAGCTTCCTTCATTGTGCTGGTATGGTTTTCCTCATAGTTTTGAGCGCACCTTTGAGATCTTCCAAAAGTTGACCAAAGTAGATCATCTTTTCCGTTGATCTCCTAAAGAAGGCAAGCTTGATCCCGATCCCATATCGAAGATCATCTTGTTAAGAGCCTTGATCTTCTCATCAAGGCCAAATACAAGAGCTTCCTTTGGCCACGCTCAAAATCGAGGGTCTTCTCCGCTCGCTCAAGTGCTACGCTTTTTACTCGCACGAGTAGATAAACAAAATCAATGTACTTTTTACAATTGGAGTTATGGAATATCGTTAGGTCTCAGACCATTACCTTTGATTTTCTTCTCACAAGAGTCGAAAACCTCTTTTGCCCGGTCATCGCATGCTCGATCGACCTGCTTTACTCGATTTTCTTCCTCGACTTTATTATTATAGCTTCCTTGGCCTTGATCTCTTCTTTAATTTTCTCTAAATCTATCGATATGATAGAAAGAGAAGGAGAATCTATAAGGAGAATCAAGATAATAAACCTTAGGAGATCAAAAGAGAAATGTACTTACTTCTCATATCTGAGTGTTTTTGCTCCAAAGTTCTTATTCATTGGTCACCCTCCGATCACAAAGCATAGTTTTCACCAAATGCTACAAAAACAAAATTCCTTTCTTTAGCAAGCTTTCAAAGAAAATGCAAAAGAAAGAGTTGTAAGGATGGTCGAGAACACTTACCCGAATTGCTATATCATTATATTCAAAAGATGGTATCCGACCAATCTTTGCTTGATGGTCCGATATCTTTCCCTGTGCTTCATCAAGTTCCTTATCCTCGATAAATCGGGAGAAAAGGGAATTTGTTAACTGAGAAGTATTTTCTCGAGGAGGTGGAACTGTTGAGGGTCTCGGGGATGACTACCTCGGAGAAGGAGTAAGGATTACTAAAGGATCCCGAGCAGATGTCAAACCTGCGCCGGCTTCTTTGCTACTTCATCCTCGTAGTTTTGCTTTAGGAGTATCCCGGTCGTGAGCCTCCACGACCACCTCTACCTCAGAACTTTTTCCGAGGGGCTCTCTGCCTGACACAACCGAACACCGTAAGATCTAAAACAAGAGAGAGAAGGTAAGGAAGATCCAAAGTATGTATAAATACGACCTCTTCATTTTTATATATATACCTTGTTGTTTTTCTGAATTTATTTAAAGCGCATCGAACTAAAGTTCGTTGCGCTAGCCTTCCTCTTCTGTCAATCGATCTCACCGGTTCTAAACCGGTAGGGTTGACTAGATCTTGCACATCTATCGATCGAAATCGGAAGCGATATCCGCGACCATTTGGTCGAGGTCCCCGATCGCGGTCGAGATGTAGATTCGTCTACCTCCACAACGATGGCCTCGTGAGGCACCGGAGGGTTCTCGTAACCTTGCCGAAGGCACGACGACCGCCTAAATTCATCATCAAAGATAGTTAGGCGATAAACATAATTTATCCAAAATATTATTTGTGTTCGATTACCTACCTCCGAAGGCTTACATCCTGTGTGGTTGAAGGGAGATCGATCATCAATTGGCTCACATCTCTCGGTGACCTTGTTGATTCTCAACCCAACCAACTACACATCAAAGAGGATTTATGGTATACCGATCAAAAATAATATGTACGATAACAAGACAAAGAATGATGTTTTTACCTTAAGTCTTTCAATCCTCTTTCATGAAACGGCGCTAAGATCCGAGGAAAACTAGCCTTATCGCCAAGCTCTCCGCATGCATCATCTTGATCCGCTTCTAATCTCATCGATAGATAGAGTCAAAGGTAAAATGAAAGAGTTAAGAAATAATCAACTAAAATAGGTAAACTGGTCTAATCCTCAAAATGGCTTACCATCTTTAGAGTCTCTGGTCGATCATCACGACCAATGTACCGAGCATCTTATGTGCTTCGGGCTTTCAAAGGCTAACCAGTAGCGTGGAAAATCCTTCACCACATGCCAAGATGTTAGACCTTGACACTAAGAAGCTTGATTGCTTCACCCATTTCCTACATTTCCTCTTTCTCTCTAGAGGAGCGCCATCTCGGATTCTCACCGCCTTCTTACTTAATAATAAAGGTTGTCTCTCTTCGTGATCTTCATATAGAACCAACTCTTCTTCCACGACGACCACGAAGATTTTGAGTACATAAAATGTACTCATCGCCTTTTCCATCATGGAGACGCAAGGTGCACTCTCCAGCGCCCCAATCGCCTTCCTGACTTTGTCATCTCAGTAGTAGTACCGAATAGATCCAGATCTGCTGGAATCCCTGTGCACGCTCGCAGAGGTAGACAAAATGCCGAGATTTGCGATGGCATTGGGAGCGATTCACCAATTCAACTCCATAATACTCCAAAACTTGAGGAAGGAAGGAGTGAGTTGGTAGCGAAATCCGCATTCGATATATGCGAGAAAATAGGAATTTCTCCATCTTCACCGCCGGAATGTTCTCCCACATGGATCTCCAAGAAATCATATCCTTGGTCCCGATCTTCTCCGATTCTCCAACTTTTTCTCACTTAGGTCAAACCGACCGGTTGGTGATTTGGTCCGACATGGTTAGGTTCTTTTGGGTGAGAAAAGCAAAGGAGGTCTCAAGAAGTTTTCACTCGAAGATGAAGAAGGAAAGGAAGAAGTGAAAAAACCCAAAGTCTCCAAAGGGGTTTTATAAGCTTGAATTTCTAAGCTGTAATAAGGAGTTACTCAAAAGTCCAATGGACACGAAACTCTTCAAATCCAAAGGCAAAGTTCTCAACTTTAAAGTGAATACAAACCGCTTCAAATGTCTTTGTATTTAATAAACGTCATCCCGATACGATTTCATCGGAAGAAAGGTGTTCACACGACCTATTCATATAAAGTTCGGGGGCTAGTGACGAGATTAAAACCTCTATGTATTATCTTTAATACATAAAAGACCATACGTCTTCATGGTCGTAACTCACGAGGTGCACGACTCACCGGGTCGTAGGAATTCGGAGGTTATATATGGGTACCTGCCTGGACGAAGGCCCGAGCCAAGCTTCCACCAGAGAACCGCTCGTAGAAGGTAAGAATCGATTCCAAGGTATATTCTCTCAGATGATGAATGGAACACGTGCATATTCCATACGACATATCTTATCCAAGACACGATGAACAACGCGTGCGTGCGCTTATATGTTTCATAGACATATAACCACCAAACGGTTGATTCGTATCAACCGTCACTTGACTCACCGCACGCAACGCTTCACATCGACGCCTTCTCCTAATGCTCGCCACCTCTTCGAGGGCTATTTAAAGATGGAACTCAGGCGGATCAAGGGGGAGATCGCATCAGAGATCAGATCATCAGAAGATAGAAAGAAAGAAGCATTGCCTTGTACTCTAGAAAGCGATCAGTCATTCTATCAGATACACCCTTGTAACATCTCGCTTCATACTAATAAAGAGCAACCCATTGCAATCCCAAGATTTCCCACGTCATTCTCTCTTTTTCCATTTATTGTAAGATCGGCGACTTGATCGTCGACACATATGACTTAGATCACACAGCTGTTCATTCCCAATTGGTTTTATGAAAATCTACCCCTCATGTGAAATCCCCGAGCATGTCCATAACCGCGGACGCGGCTATTCAAATAGTTTTACACTCTGCAGAGGTTGTACACTTTACTCACAAGATGCAATCAACTGGATCAGAGCTGATCACAACAAAATCTTTCCGAAACTTCATCTCAACATTTACACTCCCGATGCGCTTTACCGCCGACTAACCCACCGAGAAGCTAATCCGATACACACTATTGGACAAGAAAGCGGCGAACCGTCTCGCAATGTGACTACCTGGTAGTTCACACCTCCACCCATCACTGAGCTCCTAACCTACAACCTGAGTAATCAATGTCAAGACTCTGTAACTTATTAAGTTAGGCCCGTCCCATACCAAGCATGTGGTTGTACAGTAAGGCTCAGTTCAATGGCGCACAAAGTTAAGTCCTTAATTGACCAAGGCAAGACTTCCAATTTCTAACTATGACACAGATTATTATTCTCATTCGCACAGTTCCACCAAAGCACATAGTTCACCCACTTGCCTCAGTCTAAATCCTTTTCCATCCTATTGGTTAAGTGCAACACATGCTATCACAAAAGTAATAACACATAGCGCACACAGTTTTATCACAAAGTTCCATAATCACTTAATCAAATTTATAATTGTAACTCAGGTGATAATGATGACTCGTTGCATGGCTAAGCAGCTACTTGTATCTAACCAATCCACGTTGGTGCTATGATAATACCAACTAAATAATTAACCAATCTAGAGTGACAAAAGATCAAGGTAATATAATAGGCAAGGAGGATCTAATCAAATTGGCATAGCTATTCCCAAAGTATTTAAATAAATACTTAAAGTAAATGCAATAATTTGAATCAATGTAATTTTGAAAAACTGGGTTCAACATGATTAAAGGTACAATTTTCCTTGCTATAGCAATGATGATCTTATTTAATCTTTAATCTTCTACTTGCTTGATCTTCAGCTCCTTCGGACAATTCCGAGACTTCGACGTCTAACGAGAAATAACGCATAAACCAAACAAAATTCAAAAAGATAAATAAAATAAACTCCAAATTGAACTTTAATGGTACTGGAAGGTAGATAATGAATTTAGAAACTTGAATGGGTTCAATCAGAGTTCAGATGGAGGAGAACGGACTCTTGGAAGATTGAAATTCACATAAAATGATGAAAAAAAGGGAGAGAGAAAGCTGACAATTGGGGTCTACGGAAATATTCTAATAATATTCTATCCCGAAAATATTAGAAAAATAGTGGAGTGTATGACATGTGGGACCGACTGGTATTTAGGAATTTCTAGAATTAATAGAATTCCAGAAAGACATGGAGAGGATGACATGTGGCCCACTGGTCTGTAGACCAGGTCCATGGGCTAGGGCTTAGGTTCATGGAGGATTGGGTCCGATCCATTCCCACCATCGTCTTCTACCTCGGCTCCCTCCACACACCACTACTACTCGATCCCCTTCCATCCCCTTCCTCCGTGCGCCACCATGGAACCCTAGTTCCGGCCGCCTGCGCCATCCCGACGACTCCACCCTTCGCGCCTGCGTCCTCCTCCCGTTCGCACTTTTCTTCTCCTCCGGGGCTTGGAACCCTAGTTCCGGCCGCCTGCGCCATCCCGACCACGTCCTTGTCGTTGTCATCCAACCTGCACGCCGAGCGGCCCAATTCTCAAGCAATGGCAATGCGCAAGGCAGTAGGGAGTTATATGAAGTCATCATTCTTAAGCTCCAATCGTATAGAAGGCAAAGAGCTTCCACTCGTTGAGTGCCCATCTTGCAAGATCTCCATAATCAAGTTGCGTAGCAATACAGTCTCGAATTCAGGGAGAATATTTTACAAGTGCAAGAACAATATTCCAGTAAGTACAATGATCGGAGCGACTCGAGCGTCACTATGCCACATGAGGCAAGGGCATTTGAGTCCATACGAAAATACACCGGCCCGCACAGTGTTTTAATCGATGGAAAATGGGGAAAAGGCTCCGTAATGGCATTTGTAGGATGTTCCAAGCTTTGCAGTGGCATCTTTCGAATTTCGAAATGAGCGGTGGCATTTCTCTGATACGGCCATTTAGCAGTGGCGTTTATCGAAATTTCCCCTTTTTTACATGTATTTTGTGTGTCTCACACTCATGCAACTATTTGATATCAAAATAATATGGAACTTAATTTGATATCATTAGGTAGATGAATTTTTAAATTAGGTGTTTAGATCTGAGGAATTTTTTTATATGCCACTGCAAAGTTCCTAAATTTATGATCTGCTGTTGCGAAGTGACCTCTCCCTTTCATGCCACTACAAACTCGAAATCATAACCTTTTGAACTGGGGAATTTTTTTATATGCCACAACGGAAGGAAAGAGATGGGAGGATTTGACAGAGAAGGAATTGAAGAGGAGAATGTGCTATGCATGATCTGGGGAAGAAGGTGACAAGGGCAAGATGGGTATTTTTGATAGCAGTAGTATAAAAGGGTATGATTTCAAGCTTGCAGTGACATGTAAGGGAGACGCCATTTTGTAATGACAGATTAAGTATTTGGAACATTTGCAGTGATATATATATATATATATATATATATATATATATATATATATATATATATATATAGGGGACGTATCTAGTGCTAATGAGTAATTCAGTGCTAAGGTGCTAATGTCAATCTTGACCGTTGAATCTACATCTTGACCGTTGGATATAGAAGCATGTAAGGTGTTTAATGAAGGTGCATTAATGAAGGCACATTGGAAGTGGGAGCATGCAAGGTGATTAAATGGTTTGGAGGTGGGAGCCTGCATTAATCTTGGTTGTTCAATCCAGATTCAACGGTCAAGATTGACATTAGCACCTTATCACTGAATTATCCATTAGCACTAGATACGTCCCCATATATATGCAAGATGATAAGGTGCTAATGTCAATCTTGACCGTTGAATCTGAATTGAACAACCAAGATTAATGCAGACTCCCACCTCCAAACCATTTAATCATCTTGCATGCTCCCACCTCCAATGCACCTTCATTAATGCACCTTCATTAAACACCCTGCATGCTTCTACATCCAACGGTCAAGATTAGCATTAGCACCTTAGCACTGAATTACTAGCACTAGAATTATTCATTAGCACTATATATATATATATATATATATATATATATATATATATATATATATATATATATATATTCCTTAGAACTATTGCTTGAAACAAAATAAAACATAAGGGCTTTTGTCGATTAGCCCACCTCATATGAAATTTCTGGCTTTGTCCCTGTTCACATGCATGGTAAAAATCATAATTTTTTGATTTAGTTTTATTCCATTCGAATTATTGGATAGCACCACGCACGGAGAGAACTTGTGCTAATTAAGGCTGGACGTTGTGCAGCCGTACGTACGTCGACGTCGTCTCGGTCAGTCGGTCACTGCATGGAGCAAGCGTTGGGGTTCTCGTCGCTGAAGGTGGACGGCGCGTCGTTCGGCATGTACTGGCGGTCGTACGTCGCCGAGGGGTTCCCGCCGCCGTACGACGACGAGGGGTTCCCGCCGCCGTACGGGTGCTGGGGGTCGTACGACGACGAGGGGTTCCCACCGCCGTAGGGGTACATGCTGCCGTACGACGCCGAGGGGTTCCCACCGCCGTACGGATGCTGGCTGCCGTACGTCGCCGGGGGGTACCCGCCGCCGTACGGGTAGTGGTACGCGTGCTGAGGGGGCGGCGGTGGGTCGTGCTGCGGGGGCGGCAGTGGGTCGCGCTGAGGCGGATCGTTGTCCGGCGGCGGTGGCGGATCGTTGGCCGGCGGCGGTGGCGGATCGTTGGCCGGCTGCGGCGGATCATTGTCCGGCGGCGGCGGCTGATCGTTGTCCGGCTGCGGCGGATCGTTGTCCGGAGGCGGCGGATCGTTGTCCGGCGGCGGCGGCGGCTCCGTGCCGTCGCTGACGATGGTGACGGGCTTCTTGAGCTTGTACTCGAGCCGCGCCTTGAGCGCCGTCGCGTCGGCCGAGCCCTCGACCACCACCTGCCCCGTGTCCACGGACGCTGACACCTTCTCCACCCCTGCACACAAGACATTGATCGTACACGCACATGCATGGTCGATCATGGAGCCAGATCGATATATACAGTTATACACACATATACTCTTGCACGCGAGCGTACGTACCGGGCACCTTCTTGATGGCCTTCTTGATCTTCTTCGAGCAGCCGTAGCAGTGCACTTCCATCTCGAGGATCACCGGCGCCATTGCTACTCAGCCTGCCACCTTTCAAGCTCGCATGCTCTGATCGATCGGGATGTGTCGAACTGTCGATATATATATATGCGTGGTTTTTATACAGGAGCGGGTAGCTAATTAAGCCGGCCGATCGACCGTGCGCGGGAAGAATCATCGCTAATCCCTGAATTACCTCCCATGCACGTTAATTAAGCCCCGATCGAATCCCGATCTCTTTCATATCCATGCTCTTAATTTCCAATCCCGTTCTCTTTCCTATCCATGTTCATAATTTTTCCTATTCTTGCAGGGCAGCAGGAACACTTTTCTAGGGTAATTTGTAAAATTCTGTTTTACTTGCCATTTTGTGCTCACGCTTGCCCTCTCGGGAGTCTGGTCGATCGATCCATGCAGCTGGTGCATATGCGTACACTTCATGATAATTTACGTACCTATGCTGTGTATGCATGTGTATGTACAGTCGGTACAGAATACACTCGAGCTCGAGTTAGAGATTCTATAGAGAAATACATATTAATAAATTACATTCTGATTTAAAATTTTACCATGGAAAACTCAGAATATCACGCTATCGTCTTTCAAAATTTTATTGAACCTTACCATCTTTGTTCGACCAATAATTCCGCATCGACCTTTTTTTATAGAAAGATGTGTATTACTATTTGATTGACTTGGCGCATGTGGCCCAGTGCAAATGCCCACATGGGCATGCAGTGCTTTAAAGCCTAGTAATATAAAGCCCATTAAGCTTTTCGGCCACGTAGCGTGATGCAGGCTGGCGGGGTGCCGGGGTACATGCGCGTGTTCAAATTTTTATCCAGAGCACGTGGCGACATATCCTATGTACACGGGCACCTTTCGTGCACCCGTGCACTCAACGACTCAGTGCCATCCGATTATCATCTAAGGTTCCAGATCCACGTGGGTCAATCTTGCGAAACCCCTGTCATCTCCTCCCCCGTCCTGCGTCCCTCCCCTAAACAGACCCAATCCCTCTCGGTGCGACGGCGACGGCGACGACCACCACGGGCGAAGACTGAAGCGCAAAGAGATGCCGATGCTTTGGCATCGTCCCCTCTACATAGATGGGCTAAACGAGTCGATTCTGGCTCGTCGAGCTAACTGTACTTGGCATGATGTGGTCTGTGACCTTAGCAATATAAAGTAAAACCATTTTTTCATGTGATCGCTTGGCACAAATGTAAAGTAAAAACTGAAAGCAGAGAACAAAAACACATTTTACGAGATATACACCCAAGATTCTTAAGTCGTGCCGTTGGGAAAAAAAGTTTTCTTAAGCCATGTTCCATGGGAGGGAGCGTGCGAGTATGTACCGATGGTCGAAAAGTCATTAGGAAAAAGTTCAATTAGAGCTTCAACTTCTGTTTCTCGCAAGATGTTGAAGCCAAATCCAGGTTTAATCAAACCAGGCCAATACCAAATCAACTAGGTTGATGTTGTTACACGAGTTACGATATTACCCAAAAACAAAATCGCCCAACATCGAACCGATTAAACTTCTAACTCTTGGTCTTTGCCCTTGCCTCTCCATCCAAACCTCCAGACCCCCAAACCAACCGGCGACGGAACCCTCGACAACTGGATCGAATTAAATTTAATTTTCTTACTATACGATCTTAAAAAATCAATGTTATGTTTGAAATATGAGAAATTTTCAAGTTTCTTAATAGATTCTTACTAGACTAGCAGAGTGTCTTTGTGTTGCAACAGAAATATAGACTCTCCACGAGATGGGATGGTGAGAGAGGAGATAGAGACGGAGGAGTGGGTGGAGTAGCGGTGACGGAGCCAGGACAAGAGAGGGAGACGGGGAATGCGATGTAGGGGGCAATGCAAGCGATGTGGGACAAGGGGCGCGCGCGGATGGCCGGTGGCGAGGATGGTTCTAACAACAACTGTAACATCCCAAATTTTGGGCTTATGTTTCAAATGTATGAAAAGTGAAGTTTTTAAAAGTTTTTGATGCATTCCTTGTCAATTGATTTTTCTGGATTTGCATTTAAGGTTTTGTTGTTTTAAAACCTAAAGCATCAATTCTTGGAAAACATAAACCTAATGGATAAATAGAACAAATTGAAATAAAAGAAAATACATAAAAATCCAAACTTACCATAATTATACTAAATATAAAATGGGGAAATAACTAAAGCATGTTTTGGAAATTTTCCTCAAATCAAATAATAAAAGTAAAAGCAAAATGAAATTGAAAGATTTTTAGAGAAAAATATATAATATAAAAAAAATCCTATAAAAATTATACAATTACCTACACTGTGTCCTTAGCCTCTCCAAAAAATTTCATAAATTTTGGAGCTCAACATCTATGTCTAAAAATTCCTAACACGCTCTTAGCCATTTTCTGAAATTTGGAAACTTAATCTATTTTCTCTCTCCCGCTGACTGGTGGACCCCACCTTCAGGGTTCTTCAACCACGCGGTGCAGCGCACTGCGCCAGCTCACCCGAGCACCAACACCGTGGCTTGCTCTGCCCGTGCCAGTGTGTCAACCCCTTCGCCGAGCCCATGCCGAGCCAACTGCCGCACTCCCAATTTTCTCCCCTCGGCCGCATCAACCATGCCCACACCCACACCCATGCCCCGGTCGAATCACCATCCCCTCGCGTCGCTTGTGCCCCCATCAGTGCACCCAAGAGCATCAGCGCCCATGCCTTGCTCCCTCTCGCGAACTCTTCGCCCCCGGCCTATATAAAGCAACCCAAAGCTCTCTACCTCCTTTCCTCTACCTACCCGAGCCATCACTCTCCTCCTTTCTCCTTTTCCCCAAGTGAAAACTGAGAAGAGAGCGTGATCCATTCCGGCCGCCACGCCACCGGCACCATTATCGCCGCCTAGTGAAGTTCCTTCCTCGCCAACCATGTCGTCATATGTTCCAGGCCACTAGAACTATTTCCCCCAACCTAATCTCTCTTTTCATTTACAGGAACCTTAGGATTTCGTTTCTCCCTCAACTCTAGCCGAAACACCCTACTCCTTCCCCAACTCCAGCATGGTAAGCTTCGCTTTGATTATTTCTTCCTATAGCACCTGGTCGACATTCCGGAGCTTCCCCAACCTTCTTGGCGCTCCTTTCCTTTCAGGTCCTCACTTACCCTGGGAAAGCCTCACTGCCTCAGATCATCGCTGTCGCCCACCCATCGTGCACCTTATCCTCCATCTCGCCTCCGATGAGTTCCTAGCACCCCATAGATGCTCAAGCGCACACCAGTAGGACAAGAGCGTTGCTGGGGTGCCAAATGGCTTGTAGCCCGTAGCGTTGCCGCCGCCGAACCTCATCGCGCCGCCGTGAGCCTCGCTGCCGGCACCAGGAGGTGCGCAAGAGTGTAGGGGTTCCATTTTGGGCACTCACCCGGGCCGCTGTGGACCACATCACCGCGATGAGCATGACAAGGTCACGCTCGAGACCCCCTGCCCTGTCCGAAGCGGACAGCGACTGTAGCAATGTGATTAATGAACTAAATCACTGTTGTTAGGGTTTAATTAATATAAGCAGTGTTTAGGGTTGCTTTAAGTACTGATGTGTCTCAATGACGTGTGGGCCCGTGAACAACTAATGAAGTTCAATTAAATCATGAGATTCTCTGTGAGTCAAAACATGCGGGCCCAAGCTCATTAAGTGCACAGTGCACCGAGCCATGGACCGGTGGACCGAGCACGTGGACTTAGGAAAATAAAAGAAAAGAAAAGAAAATACATAGGATCCACCTATCATACACTAAACATTTTCGGTTGGAAAAGAAATCAAAAATAAAAAGAAATGGCTACGGGTCCCACCTGATAGAGAGAGAGAGAGAGAGAGAGAGAGAGAGAGAGAGAGAGAGAGAGAGAGAGAGAGTTCTCTTTCCCTTTTCTTTTTCTAAAATTTCCAAACCGAACCAAACTAAAACCTTAATAACTTTTGCATAAAAATTCTAAATTGAATGATTTTTATCTCTAAATTCATCTAAAATGATAATATACCTGAATACACAATTTTTTTGAATTTGGTTACTGTTGGGATTTATTTGTATTATTTAATTGATTTCCAGCTCTTTTTGAAATAGACGTGGATTTCTCGAACGACACTTTCGACGACCAACCATCCTCATATTCAAAATAACAAGAGCAAGGCAAGCACCTCCTTTGATCATGTTGATTTCAGTATTTTACTTATTGTACTTTGTTTTGCAAAATCTATTTTGTATGCGTGTTTGTTTTGTATGAAAATGCTATGATTGGGAAATCGGTAGTTGTAAATCCTACTTGCTGCATATACCTCCTTGGAATATTGATCCCTAACTGTTTTAGCCATTAGATTATAGGTTAGGCAATATATAATGTCATTTGAGAATTTTTGAGTGCGATTATCGCACAACTGCTTATTAGAGCGATAGATTTTCCTGAAAAATTATTAAAGAACAATATGATAAACATGAATTTGGGAGATTTATGAAAAATGTCCAGAGGAGTGTGCCTATGTTATTTTTTATAAAAATAAAATGAAAAACCTAGTTTTCGACGCAGATGAGTTATATTATATTATGAAAAGAGTGGGAAAGTAGTCGTACTAGTAGATAGGAGGAGATTCTCGTCCGGATCAATTAAGAACTGAATGCTAGCAACTCCAGAACTAATACCTAACGTACAACCACATGTGCTAGTGTGGGATAGTCTTGAGCTAATTAAGTCATTGAAAACTAGCCTTGCACGTAGGTAGATTGTAGAGTGCGGACATGGCCAGTTAAGAATGTTCGAAGGGGCTCCCTTTATCGAGACGTTAGGAACAAAGCCTTCCAACACAACCGCGAACGCCTCACTTGACGGGAGGTCCTCAGGTTAAGTGAGGATAAACATTCGCTGGGCTAGTGCAAGGATAGGACTAGATGATGTAAAGGTTGTATCACGTGCTCTAGACTGCTTACCTATGGTAGTGAGCGGTGATATCGACGGATGCCGAATAAACTAGAGAATTCCAAACAAACTGGAATATTCGTGTACTATCGGTAAAGTTGTATACCTCTGCAGAGTGTAAATCTATTTAAATAGCCATACTCGCGGTCATGAGCGTGCTTAGTACGGACAGTATGATTGTAGTGTTGATTTAAAAAAAACGTTTCTTGTTGAAAAATAAGGGAATTATTTATGATTTGTATTGAGTTAACTGCCATGTTTATGGCTGAACATAAATGATTGCTCGCAGCCGAGAAGGGTTGCGAGTTGTTGTGACTATTATCCATTTAATTACTTACTTACCGTCCTTTACTTATTTAAACTGTCCTTTTAAACTTTCGTTGCAAATTACTACATATTAATATTACAAATAAAAATGACTTTAAGCAAAATAACTTGTAAAGTAGAGCCATATCCTTTGTTAGCCTTACATCTATATAATCTTTGTGATATACTACAAGTCTTGCTGAATACACAATGTCATCAATCTTGCTTAACTTGTTGTTCAGAGTTTGAGGAAGAGCCAACACCAGACGACGCTTTCTTCGCACCCAAAACCGGAGGATTCGGTGACAGGTTTATCTAGGTTTTGTTTCTTGTCGGTTGCTTTTGGGTTATGGTTGGTCACACCGCTGGAATTTGTTTACTTTCAACACCTTTACTTTTGCTGCTATTTTGTTACTCGGTTGGTGCTTGTTTTATTTGGCCAGTCGGCCTTTGATGTAATAACCTTAATCGCTTAAGACAAGTACCATTTTGTTTACTTTGTATATGTGAATGTCAAATGTTGTGAATGTGTGTACTAGCTATTAATCATAGAATTAGTACGATGTACACATAAAGTCTTCGGGTATTCCTCACCTAAGAGTCTGACAACAACAATTTTGAAGGTGTGCAAATCAAAGACGGCGGCGCCGACGGGGTACGAAGCAGGGAAAGTTGGAAACTTGGAATCGATCAATGAGCCCAAGCCCGAATAAAAATAAAAATGAAAAAAAACTTAAAAAGAGAAAAGTTTCTCGTGCCCGTTTCTCCGCGCTCTCCCGTCGGTTCGTGTCTCTCCCTCCATTTCCCACCTCGTCCTCTCTAGGGTTTCTCCCCTCCTCCTCCTCCCAATTCCGCGCCCCGCCCGCGCGATCCCCACCGCCATGGTCTCCGGCACCCGTACCTCCGGCGGCGCGGCCCACTCCGCGTCCACCAGCGGCGGGAGCGCCGGCTCCCCCTCCGGCCGCGCTGCGCCCAGCAAGGGGGCCGCGGCGGCGGCCGCCACGCCCACGGCCTCGGCCTCGGCCTCCACGCCGGCCAGCGAGAGCACCGTTGCCCGCCGCCTCAACAGGCTCGACATCCAGGGCGACGACGCGCCATCGTCGCAGCCCGCCGCGAGGTCCGTGAAATCTGCTGTCGTGTTGAGTTGCCCACCCCTAGTTTTTGCTCCGGGGACTGTGTACTGCCGCGTGAGCTGGTTGGGATTTGCCTCGGGGGTGCAAGTAGAAGTGTTTTGCGGTTTGAGATGGGGTTTGGGTCTCGTGGGTGGTACTATGTGGAGCTGCATTTGGTTGTCCACTAGATTTGGTTGATGCGTAGTGGTGTAGCTTGTGGTGATTTGAATTGTCGAGCATTGGCTATGGAAGAGGGTGTTAGGGAGATGCGATGGTGAACTAATGAACTTGAGTGAAGTGTTTGATTTTCGTTGCATTGAATATGTTAAAACATGTCATTGGCAACTGTTGTTTGGGTCACGGCATGCTTGATGATGTTCATTTTGTCTCAAACTTTTATGTGTGAGTTCATCTCTTGCTTGGGATTTTTAGGATTCAAGCTAGTCCATGTGGCATTCCAATCATGTTAGTGTTAGATCTGTTCCTTCTGGTGTGGAGTTGTCAAGTAGTGTGAATGCGTGATAACAATTAACAAGCTCTGCTATTTATCTTTCATATGGCTACCTCATGCACATCATTGAATATGTTGATAGGTTGAGCTAGCATCTATTGTACAATACTCCATAGAAGAAAAGTGCACTTCAGAGTCAATGGCAGGTTTTGCTACTTTTGATTTATCTATGATCAAAGCTGCTTCCCTGTTGGCTTCCCTAACTTCCTTAGATATTTGTATTTCTGCTTGTTGATTGATTCAAAACTACTAAACTAGCAAAGTTTAAAGAATTTAAAGTGGTTCTTCTTTACTTCATTGCAAAACTTTTATATTTTGTACATTGTTTTACTTATTTCTCTAGTCATCTACAAGTTGCAATGCACTTCTGAGAAATAGTTGTATCCGTTTTTGCGATGCAGCAAGAAGAAAAGGAGAGGAACACGCATAGTTGGTCCTGACAAAGGTGGCCGTGGATTGCGCCAATTCAGTATGAAAGGCGAGTTAGTACTTTTCGTTCCCAACATCCATCTTTTCATCATCATATAATAGTCATATTAATTCATAGGAAGCATAAGCAAAATGTAACTGAGATAAAAGTATAAAGCTGTTTACTCCATTTTCTGATGTAAAATCATCATTGATAGTTTCTCTATTTTCTTCATTGATATTTGAGGGAGTCAGTTTAACAAGTTGTATTTAACCAAATTCTAGTGTTAAAAGTTGTCATGGAGTGTTTCCTTTGTTCTTTTTCAGTATGCGAGAAAGTCGAAAGCAAAGGGAGAACAACCTACAATGAGGTATTTGCTTTGTTATTTCTTTATAGGCTACATTTTACGTTGTTTCGGTATAATCAAATTGCAGAACGTTGCTGATTTTGAGCAAAGTAACGTTTAGAAGTGTATGAGTAGCCAACATTTACTCATTTAGTACTGTCATTATAGTAGTATATAGCATACAGATGCACATCCAGAATTTTAAAATGTGAAGCAGATGTTTAAACTACTGTCATCTGGTATGCTTTACATCTATGCCGCTGTACATATGTTTAAAAAAAGAACTAGTCCCTCCAGATGGAACATGGATCTTCTTCATGCTACAGGCTTGTGTTATTTTGTTCACCAAGGTTGATAGACATTAATTATCATTTTGTTCATCACTTCATTTTAGTATCATAACTGATGCCTTTTTAGGGTATGAGTTTTGTGATATGGTTTGGGGGCATCCTAACTCGCGTAGCACGATATGGTTTGGGGGCATCCTAACTCGTGTAGTACACGCATATTTGCGCATTTCGATACTTTTATACAATAACACTCATATTTGCGCTGTGTTAGAATCCTGAGCATTGAACTTCCTAGCTGTTGTAAAGAAACCTTCCCCAGTAGGTTCGTCTATACGAAAAATATTCAGGGGAAGAGGAAGCCTGTTGTATTTCCTTTCTTCTGGAACTCTGGTCTGATTTTACCAACATTGGAGAAACTACAGCTCTGGTTCCTTAATGTGAATCCACATATGTGTGTTAAGCCTGTATTTCTTAGTGTTTGTTTGTGTTTTTAAAGAAAAAACTATTAGCTAATGTAGCGTGATTCTCTGATAGAAATTGTTTCCTTTTTGCAGTCCAGTTTAGAAATTATTTATACAACACATGGCATTTCTTTTTCAGGTGGCAGACGAACTTGTAGCTGAGTTTGCAGATCCCAATAATAATATTGGGTCACCAGATCCTGATAATCCCCATGCAGTTAAGAAATATGACTACTCCCTTTGGTCGGTTATTTGTTAAGTGCAATATGTGCTGACTATGTGAAAATGCAGCAACAATATGATGAGAAAAATATACGAAGAAGGGTTTATGATGCGCTGAACGTCCTGATGGCTATGGATATTATATCTAAAGATAAAAAGGAAATTCAGTGGAAGGGCTTGCCTCGGACGAGTATGAATGATATTGAAGAATTGAAGGTAAGATTGCCCCTAATCCTGTGTTTACTGGCAGTTCCACCTTCTCGTTTGGTCGTTTCCTTCACAAGTTCATGTGCATTTTACAGACAGAGCTCATCGGACTGAAAGGTAGGATTGACAAGAAAAGTGCATATTTGCAGGAGTTACAAGATCAAGTAAGGATTTACCATGGTCTACTTTTGTTTGTTATGTCAACTGATAATTTAAATTATTCTTTAACCTCCAATCTTATAAATTGTGATGGAGGTCTTTTGATTCATACACTTAGAATACTTAGCACTGCAAACATCATAGTTGAGGTTGTGCTGTAATGAAAGGTTAATAAGACACAATGTTCCTGAGGTTATATAAAAAATAATATGATGATTTTAACTCTACCTTGGATAGTGAAAGTTCTTATCTGTATTAATGGGGAATCCCTTGAGCCTTGGTGCATACTTCCGTGCCACAGCATGCATGCAAAATTAGGAGAGCAGCTAATATTCCATTCAGCCTTTCCGGTACATGTTGTGTTGGACACAAGAGCAAAGGCAAACACCTTTTGGTGTATGTATCGATTAAAGTAATATTAGTTCAACTGCTGTATGGGTGCTAGAATTATCTTAGTGGAGAGTGCTGAATGCTTCAGTTAGCGACCCAGAGGACTTACTGTCTTCACCATCGGAAAAATGTAAGGAGTAAGGGCTAAGGAGTCTCAATTAGCACTAGTCATTGTTGAATATGGAAAGAACACCTTAGCATATGCGAGCCACTGTTTTCAACAAAACAGGAATATCTGTTGACAAATGTGTACATATTTCTAACTATAGTTCCCCACTGTGGGTTGAATTAGTAATTAATTTTTCATACATAAACTGACTTATTTTTAAGTTATGGTAGACCAGAAGTCTGTCCTTCCTTGTTCGACATTGGAATAAGAAATGATACGGAAAGTCCATGATTAAATCTAGCTCTTAACCATTTTATTTTATTTATTTGTCATGTTGCCTCATGCATGGTCAACCTTATGGTCATCTTTGTTTTGGGTGTATTTAAGTATGTAGGCCTCCAAAACTTGGTACAGCGAAATGAGCAGCTATATGGTTCGGGAAATGCTCCTTCCGGTGGAGTGGCCTTGCCATTTATATTGGTTCAGGTAAAAAAGTTGTTTCTTATTCTTCATATATGGGCCTAGATAAAGTAAATCGTACCATTATATTCGAATGCCAATGCTGATGATCTAGCTAACTTTGTGTTTGCTGTTTCGAAATAATCTTTTTTAGCCACTTTGGAGCTTTATTGTGGGAAGAAGAACACTGATTTGACTATGAACTTGAACAGGAAATTTTCCAATTTCCATGTGGAGCTATAACCCTGTTTAGTCCTAGGTTCTCTCCTTCATTTTCCTTGTTATGAATGCCCCCCCTCTTCTCTCATCTGCTCCTCCATGTCCACAAAGAAATATGCATTTTGTGGATTGAATGATAGTTTGTCCAAGAGTTGTGTTAACTTATGACTTATCAGGCTTCCAATACGTGACTTAATTCCAAGGAGCATCCTTTTTTGTCGAGGTTTGGATTTGGGTTCTGTCAGAGAGGAGCTGCAGCAAAGGAGGTGGATTCCAAGCAGGGTTAACCGGTCAGAACCATCTGATTCATGGTTTTCTTGATGGGGGGGGTGGGTGCTACAATAAATTCCTGAAATGGGGTCTTTTTCTGTTATTTTACATGGATTGAATAGATTACTAATAATATAAGGTGGAGGAAACTTAAAACCTTGAGAACAAACAAAGAAATGGAAAATCAATCAGACTGGAAAATAATGGGAAGCCTGCTAGCTCCTAGCATCCCATAAGGTCTGGGATTTTTGCTCAATCTGGTTTTGGTACGCTTATTTCGGACCATTTGAATAATAGCTTCAGGTTCTGTTATTAAAATCCTGATTGTATTTTTAAGCCAGGCCAAATTGGACCTTTGACCAACAGAAATACATAATCACAATTTTAATAGCACTATCACAATGTATGGTGCTTAGGTGGTTATGAATTGATTCTGTTTTGTTGAAGCATCAAGGGCATTTTAATAACCCTTGCGGCTCTGCCTTCCTTGCTTTGTTTTTTTACCTCCTAATTTCCCCACGTAATGCCTTCTCAACTTCAGTATGTATATGCCACCAGCATTTTTTTTCCTGTCATGGCGGTCTAAATGTCAAGGATCTCTTTTTGTTGTGCAACCAGACACGTCCTCATGCAACTGTAGAAGTGGAGATATCAGAAGATATGCAGTTGGTGCATTTTGACTTCAATAGGTAAAAGACAAGAATTCTACTGTGTTTTCCTTGCATGATGCATCTTGTTAGATGAACTTAGAGTTTAGTAATAAGTCACATCTCTCTTTCCACTATTTTTTCTGCCCTATGTTTTTGTGAGATTTAAAAATTCCACTTTCCCAAACAAAAGATAGGTCTATTGCTAAGCATGTATCGTTTCTAAACAGAGTGTGCTGATGAGTTTTAATTTTTCTCATATGTGATCATCTTATAGAACGTTCTTTCGGAAAAAAATGTTGCATTGATTATACCACTTGAGGTCTTGTAGTAAACGGAACACTTGATCGCTTATACCATATTCACTGAAGACCAGCCTATAACTCTCTTGTTACTCACTTGGCATGATGAGCCAACCCCCACCCTTTTATTGGGAATGAATATTGTTAAATCTTGTGCTTACCTCTATGAGTGGCGCAAAATCAGTTGAGATCATTAAATCTTCCTAAGTCATAACTGAGCACGAAAAAGCTTTCTAAAAATCTAAAGTCTAAACCACTTGTGAGTGCTGACATGTATGTTTCTGAAAATGCAGCACTCCATTTGAGTTGCACGATGATTCCTTTGTATTGAAAGCAATGGGGTTCTCTGGTAAAGAAGAAACCGATGGTACCCTAGCCCCGGTTGCAAATGGGGGTGAGTGCTCAAGCACACCAAATATTTATCGGCATCAATCACCACAACCTGCAAGGCCAAATGGAGTTAGAAAACCGACCTCGCCTCCTATCCCGGGAATACTGAAAGGGCGTGTCAAGCATGAACATTAGGCGTTGATACGCTTGTTAATGTTGTGTGAGCTACTTGGGCCTCTGTAACTTAAACATGTAAAAAGGCTTGTAAATTAGGTCGGTGGGGTAAAAATGATGGTCTAATTTAGCTTTGCAGCTGATGGTAGATTGGTCGGCGTGGTGACGCACCCGACGCCTGACTGACTTGACTTCTATTTCTAGGTTTCTTTCTTCCTTTTCCGTGGTTTAGGAAAACAAACTTGGTTTGGTCCAATGTAATTGTGTAGCATTTTATCTTTTCAAAATAGTCAGCTTCTTATTTAAGATGTACACTCGAGGAGGCTATATTGGTCTTATCTTCCAAGAGTGAAAGGTACTTCCCGAAGAGTGCAGTTTTGGTGCTGAGGAGAATTGGTGTCTTATTAGCGATTACATGATGCAATGTTTCAAAAATAAAAATATTATGGATGTGGTACCGTAAAGTTACCTAAACCTGTAAAATCTAAGTTTCAATTCCATCCCTTCTACGAACCAAAAAGAAGCTGCGCTAGGCCTGGAGCAGCGACGCCCAACAAAGGCCGAGGTCAGTGTTAGCAGTGTTAAGAAATCGGTCTGGTCAGGAGTCTTGGTTTAGGTGGATACCTCATCTACCTGTAGTTTATATATAGGAGGGGGGATTTTTGACCATTGTACATGTTGATTGAAAGAGTAATAAAGAGAAACCCGCAGTTCCCTCATATCTCTGTGTTCATCTCTTATTTCGTTGTTGTATTTTTGCATCGTTCTTACGATTCTCAATTTGTCTACGAGGTAATCGCTCGGACTGGACTTGCCAGCGATGGTTCCTCAACACGTTATCAGCACGATCGACTCTCCTCGCATCGAAAAGTTAACCGTCGATGAACGGCACTCGTAGATTGAATCGTATTTTCTAGATTACTTTCAATTATGCAAATTTGGCTTTCTAGATTGGTTTTCTACGGTGCAAATCCGCTCTAATCTACCGCGAGTCGTTTTGAAGTCGCCGGCCAAGCCGATCGGTGGGTTGCATGAAAGAGTAGATGATGACTGCACTCTAGTTTGTAGATGCAATAGCACGAAAGACACCATGTGCATGGCACCGCTTGCAAGCGGCTGTCACCACCTCCGCGATACATTACCGGTCGGCTAGCCCGCCATCACGCATCGCCACGGAGGCAACGACAGAGCCACGCCGCTAGCACGCAACAAGCATGCACACGTCGGCCTAAAGCCGCGCCACCGATGCAGTTCCGCACTACATTACATTGCATTGCATAAACAATAATGAAAAAAAAACGACTGCCGGTCATGTAGTGCTGCGCCGCCGCCGGCCGCACACAAGCCCACTGTCACCGGCCTGTAGCCGGGCCACCGCCCCAGCATGGGCTTCCACGGCCGCCTCCGTCTCTCGTCGGCGCCGGAACAACGCCATGGTCTGCCCCGCACGGTCGGCTGACCCTTCCGCACGGCGTTGCAACCCGGCCGGCGCCGCCGCCACGCCCTCTCGCTAGAAGTCAAGCGCGCGGTTATGGCGCGGCCATGCATCACCCAAAGAAAAAGGAAGGGAGAAAGGGGGGTCGCCGTGCTCGCCGCGCAGCCGACGCCGCCGCGCGCGCGCCGCCCACGCCGCGCCCTGCCCGCCGCGCGCGACCGCGCGCGCTCGGCCGTGCCGCCTCGGTAGGCTCGCCGATCGTGCATGCGTGCATGCGCACCGCCACCACATCGGCCGTCTGCGCCGCGACGCTCCCCCCGTCGCGCCACGCGCTCCCGCCGGCCGCCGCAACACTCTCTCCCACCGGCCGCCCGCATCGCGCGGCATGAGGAGCCGCCGCCGCCCTAAAAGAAAGGGCAGGGGAAACCCTAAGCACCTCCCCCCTTTCAACCGGTGCATGGGCCAAGAAGGCCGGCCCATCTTATTTTCCGGAAAAGAAAAAAAAACTGAAAAAAGGCATTTTGCGAAAGGAACCTTGAAGTTTTCATAATTGCGTGGAAACTTTCACGTATAATGAAATTTTGTGAAAACCCCTCGGGATTCTGAAAATTACGAGGACAATTATGCGGTGAGGAAATTTTGCAGAAAGGGCCTCGGAATTGCTGAAAATTGCGCGCAAATTTTCCTTAGAACTAAAATTTTGCGTATTAACCTCTGGAAATTGCAGAATTCGGCGAAAAGTCATTTTCCAGCAGAAAAGGGCATCGGGAATCCATTTTTTTGGTGCATATTTTGAACTTTTGAAGCATGTTTAACTTTGTTATTATTATTTCTATGCAATTCATTTACTGTATTTATTGTTTTTGATTATCTGTGATTGTTTATATTGCTTTTAATCATTGAAAATAGCAGTAAATCATGAAAAATGCGTAGAAAAATACGGGAACATAATGAGAATTCTTGCAACCATTTTATGCACATTACCAGCAGTAATCTTATGAACCTCTTGCATAAATATGCAGATGACTGGAATTACGAATCGGGAATTCGAGGAGCTGGCCCAGCATGGCCAGAATTATTGGACTTGGGTATCAGATGTCGAAATCGTACTTGGAGCCAAGAAGCTCCGTGCTGCTATTGGACTCAGCGCCTCGCAGGATGCCGTTCCAACTGCTGAGGAGAATGATCAAGCACTTCATTTCCTCAGACACCATCTTTGCCTAACGCTCAAGAACGAGTATATGACAGAGAAGAGCGCACTAGCTTTATGGACCGCCCAGAAGAAGCGGTTGGAAAAACTGAAGTACACCATCCTGCCTCGGGCAGAGCAGGATTGGACTCGACTACGTTTTACTGACTACAAGACCGTGGGGGAGTACAACTCTGATTTGCACAGAATTTGTACCAATCTTCAGCTATGTGGTAAAGTAATCACAGATGCGAAGAAGATTGAGAAAACTCTCTCTACCTTTCACCCAAATACGGTGCAATCCGCACGCAACTACCGTCAGGATGGCTACAAGGAATACGCCGAACTAATAGACATTATGCAAGTTGCGGAAGCTCAAGATGAGGTTCTCAGAAAGAACTACATCTCACAGCCGCCTAGTAGCAAAGTTGGCCATGAAGTCAATGCTAGCGGCTACAAGGTGAGAAAGCCTCACTCAAAGCAAAGAGGCAAGAAAGGTAAGGTCATAAGTCACAAGACCAAGCAGAATGCTCAAGCCAAGAAAGGCGAACAAAAGAAGAGCAATGAGAAGCCCTATGGTTAGCAGGACCAAAGCTGCTACAAATGTGGCCCTTGGGGATATTGGTCACGTGTCTGCCGTGAACCGTATCACGTGATTAATGCTTTCAAGGCTAAGAAGAAGGGCAAATGACAACATGAGGCGCACCTCGCTATTGCAGGCATAGAAGACCCACAGTCATTGGCTGCACCTATGGATGTGGATAGCCCTGCAGCAGCTCCTATCACTCCTTTAGACATTGCAGCGGCTGCAGCCGTAGTTGCCGAAGAAGAGAAGATAGAAATAGACCAGATTCAGGCAGAAGTTTCTTCATACTTCGTTGATTCGATCTAGTGCACGCATTGCACTTAGTTTTTACAGTCATTTGCAGTTTATGATTGTCATAGAACTTTGAAGTATTGAATAAAGGTTGTAATCTCTAGAAGAGTAATAGTAATAAATTCTTATGATGAGTCCAGCAAGACCTTTTTTTCGTATTAATAATAGCAAGTTTTGTTCTGTTTTGAAGTATTTTTGTGTGTGGTTTGCTTTCTACCCCATATTAATAGATACTTTATATATCAGAACGCGTGTGGCGCCCTATGGAGGAAGTGTGCTTAGCGGATAGCGGCACAACAAATACCATATTGAGAGAGACGAATTTTTTTCAGAGTCGATCAACAAGAATGCTGGTAGCCTTACGACAATCACAGGCAACGATACTTATATAATAGGCTCAGGAAGAGCCACAATTATACTCCCGATGGGCACAACATTGGTCATTGAAGAAGCCTTGTTGTACCCGGAATCGACTAGGACTCTCTTAAGTTTTAAAGATATTCGCGCTAACGGTCTCCATGTAGAGACTGAAGAAGAGTATGGTAAGGAATACCTGCTCATTACAAAGCGTGAGAAAAATGAAAAAAGGGTATTAGAACAACTTCCTTCATATGAATCTGGGCTATCTACACTCATATTAGGGCACCTGCAGCCTATACTGTCCTGAAAACATCTTTTAGAAGCTTTGAACTTTTCTGTCTCTAGCATGATAGATTAGGCCACCCCGGTCTTAGGATGATGAGAAATATAATTAACAATTCTCACGGACATAATATCAATGTAAAGAATTTTTGAATCCAGAAGATTTTGTGTGCCCTGCATGTGCCACCTGGAAATTAATTACTAGACCTTCTCCTCTGAAAGTGAAGGATGAAATCCCTGCATTCCTGGACCGAATCCAAGGAGATATTTGCGGTCCTATTCAGCCCCTGTCAGGGCTATTTAGGTACTTTATAGTGCTCATCGATGCTTCATCGAAATGGTCGCATGTATGCTTGTTGTCTACGAGAAACCACGTTTTTCCAAAGTTGATCTCGCAGATAATTAAAATAAAGAATAATTTCCCTGATCATCATTTGAAGTCCATCAGAATGGACAACACCGGAGAATTTACTTCAAAGGCATTTGATGATTATTGTATGACAATGAGAATTATCGTTGAGCACTCGGTACCACATGTCCACACCCATAATGGACTAGCAGAGGCATTGATTAAAAGAATTAAATTCATTGCCCGACCGCTTTTACAGAATTGTAATTTACCAACTACGTGTTGGGGACACGCAGTCCTACATGCAACAACTCCTCAATTTTAGACCGTCGACATACAACATCCATTCACCTATTCAACTAGCCCAAGGGTCAGTACCAAAAATCTCTCATCTCCGAAGATTTGGTTGCAAGGTTTATGTACCTATACCACCACCGCAGCGAATTGCAATGAGCCCTCTCCGAAAGTCTAGGATATATATTGGTTATGAGACAACATCCATAATCAGGTATCTGGACCAGTGTTGGAGATTTGCATCTGACCGTTTATTGACAAAGATATTTGATGAGGATAGTTTCCCGTCATTAGGGGGAGAAAATCAACCTCTTGATGAAAAATATCGGGAAATAACGTGGCAAGCCACGGAATCCATGCACATGACCCATGCACTAGTGAAGTAGATAGAGAAGTCCAGAAGATAATTGATTTGCAAGCATTAGCGAATCAATTGCCTGACCACTTTAGTGATTTGAAGAGCATGACCAGGTCGCATGTGCCTGCACGCAATGCACCGAAAAGGGTTGAAATACCAAATAAAATAGAAGGTATCCCTAATCCCTTCCAAAGACCTTAGTAACCGGGGACGCCTGGCGAAAAAGGATAAGAAGGACTTGTCACAGTCGATTACTGAAGTTCCCTAGAAGCAGAAGGGGAGCCAGTTGAGACCTGGCACTAGTATGAAACCTGGCACTAGTATGAAACCTTCAGCAAAAGGCATACCGGATTTGAATATTCCCACAGAGGGAGACATCAGCATGGATGTGTGCGCACACATCGAAGAAGAAAAACTAAAGGGACTTGCTCCCGCAATTAAAAGCAGCGGTGAGCAAGTAGAAGCATTAGCAGAACTGTCCCATGAAGAAATAGCTATAAATTATGTTACCACGGGAGAATATATGAATAGAACAACAGCCAATGTCAATATCTATTTTACAAAGAAAATTGCCACAATCATCGATCTTGATTCCGAGCCCGCATCGCTCGCTGAATGCAAGAAAAGATCAGATTGGAAAAAGGTAATAAAAGCATAATTAATATCTCTAAATAAAAGAGAGGTGTTTGGGCCTGTAAGCCGCATACCTCCCCATGTGCACCCTGTAGGGCATAAATGGGTATTTGTTCGAAAGATAAATGAAAACAATGAAGTTGTAGGATATAAAACAAGGCTTGTTGCACAAGGTTTCACTCAAAGACCAGGAGTCGATTATGAAGAAACCTACTCCTCGGTCATGGGCGGAACTACCTTTAGATATTTAATCTCAATGACAGTAAATCTGAATTTGGAAATAAAATTGATGGATGTGGTAACTGCATACCTTTATGGGAACTTGGATTCGAAAATTTATATGAAGGTACCTGAAGTTATCCCTGTCCCGAACCAAGACAGAGCAAATAGAAATCTATACAGTGTGCAACTCAGAAAGTCACTGTATGGACTGAAGCAATCAGGCAGGATGTGGTATAATCGCTTAAGCGACTTTCTCTGCAAGAAAGGCTACATGAACAATGAGGATTGTCCCTGTGTATTTATACGGCGATCCCAGGATGGATTCTGTATAATCTCAGTATATGTAGATGATCTGAATATCATCGGGACCTTAGAAGATATCAAGAAAGCAAGCTCTTACGTGGAGTCGGAGTTCGAAATGAAAGATTTGGGTAAAACCAAATATTGCCTAGGCTTGCAGCTTGAGCATACCCCTGAAGGGATTTTAGTACATCAGTCAACCTACACTCAGAAGGTGTTGGAAAGGTTCGGCTTTGAAAAGGCATATCCTTCGAAAGTGCCAATGATCGGGAGATCCTTGCAGCAAGACAAGGACCCGTACAGGCCTAGAGAAGAGGGGGAGGAAATCTTGGGACCGGAATTCCCATACTTGAGTGCAATTGGAGCACTCATGTATTTGGCAAACTATACTAGACCGGACATTGCATTTGCAGTGAACCTTCTAGCAAGGTATAGTGCAGAACCTACTAAAAGACACTGGCAGGGAATAAAGGACGTCTTCCGATACCTCCAAGGAAGTAAAGATCTTGGTCTGTTCTACAGAAAGAACCAAGACCTGACAATGACTAGCTATGCAGATGCCGGGTACCTGTCAGACCCACATACAGCTAAGTCACAAACATACTATGTTTTTCTATGTGGTGGAACTGCAATTTCATGAAAATCGTCTAAACAAAGCATGGTATCGACTTCGACGAACCACTCAGAAATTATAGCATTGTACGAGGCCGCACGTGAATGCTCTTGGCTTCGGCGGATGATTCACTACATCCAGCAGTCATGTAGATTGAATACCGCACAAACTCCCACTATTATCTATGAAGATAATGCAACATGTGTTGCACAAGTGCAGATGGGTTATGTGAAGAGTCCTCTCACAAAGCATATCAACCCCAAGTTCTTCTATGCTCATGAAATACAAAAGATGAAAGAAATTAAAATACTACATACTAAGTCATATGAAAATCTTATAGATTTATTCACTAAGTCACTTCTAGCATCTAGGTTTGAAAGGTGCATACGTGGAATTGGAATGATGAGACTTAGAGAAGTGCAGAATTCAAGGGGAGAACCTTCACAAACTCATTACTAAAGGTTGGTCATGGAGATCAAGTACCCAAAGAATAAAATCCTGGAGACGAAATGAATTGGGTGGATTGTACTCTTTTTCCTTTGACGAGTTTTTCCGAAGTTTCTCGGTTAAGGTTTTTAATGAGGCAATTCGTGCAGCATAGCAGAATATGATTCATGTACTCTTTCTCCAAATTTTTTTCGCTGGGTTTTTATGGAGTTTTGATGAGGCATGGACATGAAGGATGAGAGCCCAATGGGGAGTGTTAAGAAACCGGCCCGATCAGGAGTCTTGGCCTAGGTGGGCACCTCATCCACCCGTAGCCTATATATAGGAGGGGGGACCCCGACCATTGTACACGTTGATTGAAAGAGCAATAGAGAGAAGCCCGCAGTCCCCTCATATCTCTGTGTTCATCTCTTATTTCGTTCTTGTATTCTTGCATCGTTCTTACGATTCTCAATTTGTCTACGAGGTAATCGCTCGGACTGGACTTGCCAGCGATGGTTCCTCAACAAGCAGCAGTGTCAAGGCACACTGGCATTGTACACTTGCGCCCGGCTTGCACGACGAGGCTCTTGCACCCAAGCGATGGCGAGAGTTAGGCGCAAAATAGTGCGGGCAACAGATATCTCTGGTGCACAAGCACATATCGGTGAATATATGTACGAACTCGTTTAAGGCTGTTCGATTCGAAATCGGCGCATCAGATCTAAAGCAGTGAAACCCCTTCGCACTACTGACTTACGCGCTTTTGCATTCCCCCACGTGAGGCATAAAAACCCTTGTTCTCTTCCCAACTCTCTCCCATGATCCTATCGATCCCCTCCTCCTAAACCTCCTGCCTTGCACAAGTTAGCGTTAGGGTGCCTCCTCCATCAACGCAGCTGTCCGCGCAGCCGCCCCCAAAGCCTAGGTGTGCAGCCTAGGGTTTCTTCTGCCTCCTCCCAATTTCACAGGTAGGGTCAAGGTGGTGCAGCCACACCACGGTCCCCGATAAGCGTCTCCTCCTCTGACGGCGTGCCTCCTCCTCCATCATTGCCGTCATCCACTCCGCCTCATCGCTTATGCATTCGAGTGTATAGTTATGCTCATTTTGTGAAAGTTGTGATTTGAAGAAATTTCAAAGAATAATTTCAGTGCCTATTTTTTTGTTATTTCTTAGCTGCAGATTCATGACTAAGTGGCGATTTTATGAAATTTCAGTGCATGGATTGCATGGGTGTAGACGGACAAGTAGGAGAAGCCGAATGATTCATGAATGTGTGATTTTTTTATTGTATGACCTATGTGTATAGATTACATGGACGTTTGATTGTAGCTTGTAGCATGTTGTCGTTGACTGGGGATGGATGGGTTTTGTCTAGCCTTGTTTTTGTAAATAGATCTTTACATCCTGATTTGATTAATATAAATGGCAATCCATTGCCTTTCAGACAAAAAATGAGCATGTTGCTATTTTCTCATTTATATTCAATGTGTATGTATGTGAAATGAGGTGAAATAAGGTGTTTTGGGTGGAGATGGACAATTGAGTGTTTGCATACACTGAGCACAGTATCAGACAGTGTTGAACGAGGTTTGCGGCTGTGACGTGTGTTGTGGCAGGCAGGAAGTCTGCAGCGTAGCCAGGAGGTGCGACTGCTAGCTGAATGCTACATTTACAGAACTATTAATGTTTGCGCTGATGCTAATGAATGGAAATGGTGAACTAATGTGTCAGATCTTGTTTGTTGATGAGTTGATTTTTTCAAGGCAAATTGATGAATTGAATTAATGAATGTCTGATATTACCTTGTCAATTGTGAATGCCTATATAATTGAGTCAGGTGCTGCGGTGCCACAGAAGGGAAAATTGATAAACATGTTGCGTTACTTGTAGTATAAGGTCCTTGTTCAGTAAGACGCTGAACATGGCTCATGAACATATGCACAATTTCATAGTGCATTAAACTACAAATTTGACACAAACAAGTTTACAATTTCACAAACAAATTCAGGACCATGCTTCCATTCATACAACATGAAGAATTCAATTCACAAAATCATCGCAACATCCTGTCATTATTACATTCACACATTCTAGAATTATATACTTGCTTCATCTATACATTTTCCTCTATCAATCTTGTACATCCTTGAAGACGAGGGGCGGAGGACGTGGAGGAAAAGGAGAGGAGCTTGCGATCACGGGGAGGCAGATCAACACTGGGGACGAGCTTGACGGCGGTTCCTCGCGGTGGTATTTGTCGGAGTCGTGGCCGACATCAGTGGCGTAGCAGCAGCAAGGGGTTGGTGGAGAGGATGCAGGGTATGGATTGGAGGCATTGGATCTAGTCGTTGTCGAAAGGAGGCGGTGCTGAGGTGCTGTGTTTGGTAGCGATGACGGAGGAGGAGGCTCGGACGGATCAACGGAGTGTGGGCGGAGCATCGGCGGGCGTGGCATGGTGCCCTCCCCCCTAACACTAGTTTGGTTTGGGAAGGACGGGATCGAAGGGGCACGAGGTTGGGAAGAGGGCGCCGGGGGAGGGGGGCGCAAAAGCACGTAAGTGGGAGGGGGGATTCCACGCTTTCAATCTAGTGCGATGATTTCGGATCGAACGGCCCTGAGCGAGTTTGTGCATATGTTCACCAATACATACTTGTGCATCAGATTGCCAATAATGTGAGGCTCGAGGCGGCGAAAAACCAATTGCTGAGGTGAGTCTGATTGTGACGAGGGGAGAGCGGTTGTCAACAGTGCGAATGAAAGGGAGAGATGAGAGATAGAGGGGAGGAGAGGAGAGGGTTTGATGTGTCACATGTGGGACCCATGTACACATGTCCATGGGTGGCTTGGTCTGATGCCTAGCCCGAATTTTTCGGGCTCGGGCCTTGATTTTCGGCCTGAAGGCCAGGCCCGAAGCCCGACAATGGCATTAAAATAATAATAAACTATTTTTATTCTTAAAATGAACTAAATATTAATTTTTATTCCAAAAAAGAAATAACAGAATATTATTTTATTAGAAAACACACTTTTCGGGTTGTACGGGTCTGCCCTTTCAAGGTCAGGCTTTTCCAGGCCCTGCTCGAAGCCTGGCACATGTTTGAACATGTCTAGACCCCATGCGAGTTAAATTTATTTTTCTTGCTGACACGTGGGACCATGGTTAACTTTATTCTCAACGGTATGGTTAAGTGAACGTGTTACTTAAAAAAAGCGCCATTTACTATGGAAAAAACTTGGACAGATAATCTTAAAACTACTGGCTATCGATCTAGAATGGCTACGTCTGGCCAGTTCACGAGTTCATCACTTCATCCACCTTTGCAAGTTAATCAAGCATCGTCGTCAGCTCGGTCGAGCACACATGCAACTTGGACGTGCGGGACAGGATCAGCAGCAGCGTCTAGCCATGTCAAGACTCAAGATCCTGCAGTATAAATGCCATCGACAAAAATCAGAACTAGAACTCATTATTTGTTCTTGAAAACAAAATAAGTCTGCTTGCTTGCAGGTTGACTGCTTCCTAGTTTATCTAATCCAGCGTCAGCTCCTCGATCGCCCAAGTGTGCACCGAGGAGGTATTACGATTCAGGGTTGTGTAACATGATTCCCTGCATTCTTTTTTACATGAGCAAGGCGAAGGTTTGTGCAGCTCAAATGCTGCAACAACGGATGGCAACCATGGCCGGGCAAAGTTAGGAGTATATTACCAATTTACCACACGACATGGGAGAGCCGACGACAACGGGTGAGCCGCCGCGCGCCGCCACACAGCGCAGGGGGGTCGCACCGCTGGGGCATGCAGGGCTGCGCTGCAGCCTCCACCGAGCTCGAGCTGGCTTCGCCGTCCCGTCCGCTGGGGCGGTGCCAGTGCCACCGATCCGCTCTGCCGTCAGCGCCTCGCAGCCGCTCGTCGCCTCGTTTCCTGAAGTGTCTGCTATTCTGGGCCTAGAGGACGGCCTACCGCTACAGTTTGGCTACGCCGCCTACGCGATCCAGGAGGCAGGGACGAAGAACCACCACGCGTCCCACTCGGCGGCCGAACTCCTGCCCTGGGACCCTGGGCGCGCTATGCTTGACCGTCGCTTCTGTAACTTTCGAAGCTTTTAAAAATAAAAATAATTATTTGAAATTTTTTATTTAAGTCAAAGTTTAATTTGAATTTTTAGAAAATAAAACCATTTAATATGAATAATCTAAACTTCAATTTATTTCAAAACTATTTTATTTGGATTTCTTGAGTTCCACTGTATTTTTTGGAATTTTCTTGAAATTTTTAGAGTTCATTTGCTATTTCTTTGAGCTCAGTTTTATTTAATCTCTTTTCTGAATTTTTTCCTTTGGGACAAATCCCTTTTCCTCTCGGTCGTTTCTCTTTTTCCACGGCCTAGCTTCTTTCCCACCGGCCCATTTCCCTTGGCCCGTTCCTGCTCGCCCGCAGCCCAACAGTGCACCTGCGCCTCTCTCTTTGCCGCTGGGGTCCCACATGTCAATGTCGGCGCCTTCATCTTCGTCCTGTTTTCGGTCTCCAGTTCCCGCACGCCAGCTCTGCCGTTTCCAACTCTAATCCTCCTATCCCAAGCCTTTTTAGCACAACAGCCCACGTCCAAATCTTCGCATCATCCTCCTCTCTGAAAGCCCTAGATGCCCTCGTTGATTGCGCCGCCGTTCGTCGAATAGTGCCGAGAAGCTGCCAGCCGCCGAAGTGCTCTGTCGCTGATTTCGTTGCTCTTGTGGAGTCTCTGTCCGTGCCGTTGCCATCGTTGAGTTCGCCTCCTCACGTTCTAGCTTGTGCTCACTTCACCATCCCCAGAAGATCGCTGGACCACCGTCAACCCCGTCTTCCGCAACTCCGATCGCACTGCGCTCCGCTTGATCTCCTTCTCCGGTGCGTCTCCCGTCGTCCCAAGTGCATCACTCCGCATCCTCGACCCCCTCTTCCGATCCCCACCTCCTTGTCCTCTCCGCCGTCATAGCATGCTGCCGCCACATCTTCTTCTTCACCTTCAGCCTCCGTCGCCCCATCGCTTCGGTCATCCTCCGACTGTCCTATTTGTTCTGGTGCGTTCCCCGTGTTGCCGCCGTGTCGGTGCTCGCCTCCTTTTCCGCTAGGCGCCATCGAGTTGTTGTCGCCAGTAGCTCCTCGCCGCCGTCCACCATCACCGCCTCTTGCCCGAATCCGCTAGTCTCGTCCTCTGTCTTCTCCCTCCCTATTTTTCTCTTACAGGTAGGCCCCACCTGTTAGTGTCTCTATTTCTCTCTTGGTCTCACTACCACTTTTGTCCCACCTATCATTCAGCCCTTTTGTCTCTCTCTCTTACTTACAAGTGGGCCCCACTTGTCAATATCTTTTCTTTTTTTCTTTTTCAGTCGAAGGAATATTATCTAGAATATTCTTTTCTCTCTCTCTTTTTCTTTTTTGGCAAATCTTTCGAGAGTCCATTCTCCTTCGTCCGAACTCCGATTCAGCCCGTTCAAGTTCCTAAATTCGTCTAAAATCGAGTTCTTTCTTTTACAATTGTTTTTTTTGTTTGGATTTGATTTGATTTTAGATTTATTTGTGTTTCATCAATTGTCTCTTTCTCGTTTAAACGATCTTTTTCAAAGAGCAGGAGCAGGAGCAAATTTTGAAGATCAAAGTGTGGTAACCGATCAATGCCAAGACAAGTCATAATCTATGGATCATATTGAACCTATGTTTTCAAAAGTATCTTATTTTGTATCAAATTACATGCCACTTTTATATCAACCGCTTTTGGGAGTAGTTAATCACCTATTTGTCATTATGCCACAATTGATTATTTTGAATACCATGAATCATTTGTCACCATAGGATGATCATTACTAGTTGGATATACTTGTATCACCAACATGAGTTATCGTAGAGATGCTTAGTCATGCTTAGTTACGATGAGCTCATGTCACATGATTAATAACATTAATTTGACTTAATGATATATAGAATTATAATGCGATGCCACTAATGTGCAATTGTGGTGCGATGCTACTTTTGTACAAACTGTGGTGCAATGCTACTGTTATAAAATTTTGTGTCATGACAGGGATTGTCATTGGCTTGGTTAAACAAAATGGTTTTACCTTGAGGCAAGTGACCGTGCAGTAAAGGAGGGGGGGGGTACATGTAGCACTTTTGGGATGAGGTAGACTTGCCTGGGTGAATTGTCAAGGACTTAATCTTATGTGACATTAAACTGGACCATATCGTACAATCATATGTCCAGTATGAGATGGACATGGCTAATTAATCACCAATGTCTTGATTTTAGTTATGTTTTTGGAAGCTTGAATTCCGGGATGGATATTCACAATGGCGCAAGAGGGGGGCCCTGTCTAGTCATAATGATATTCAATGTTGAAACCTTAGCGGACATAACTGGGTTGAGAAGAAGCTTTGTAAAGGCTTGTGATGATCACTTAGTTGCACACCTACGGAAGCGTGTGACATACATTTTGATTTATCTCTTGTGGGGAAAGCTGTACAACATCTGGATAGTTAAAACTATTTAAACAACCGTGTCCCAGGTTATGGACAATGACCAGGGATTTCACACGAGGGGTAAAGTTTTTTTATTTTATAAAAATGGTTGGAAGGTGAATGATATGTTCACTTGGTGGATGGGATATTCACTTAGTGGTTTGGTTGGGAAGTGAATATGAGATTCATTGGTTGTTTCAATGAAATTTATTCTATTTATTTAGGTCTTTTCAATTTCGTTTTGCAATTTACTTACTATATTTATTGTCAATACTTGCTTTTTGCAAAATAACCATATGATTATTCCTTTGATCTATCATCGCATGAATATTAATTGCATAATGTTCCCACGACTTGTTGAGTACTTTATGTACTCACGGTTTTAAACTTTACTACCAGTTGAAGAAGTCAAGTCGCTCAAGAGTTCTAAGAAGAGTTCTTTGAAGGCTTTGCGAACTAGGATGCATTCTCCACTCGATTGCCTACGGGGCATGTCGAATGGTCACCCTAAGTTTCATTCCCACTGTAAGAATTTTATTTGTGTCTTAAGCCATGCGTGATAAGTTAAGTAAATGTTGATAATAAGGTCTAGTTATTATTACTATTTGTTATTTTGCTACCTTTTTAGTTAAATCGTTGAATGGATGATATTTCATCGATGTTTCACTATGTGAGCTCGCGACTGATTATGGGACTAGTTCAGAATGCACATAAGGTTTCGAATGTGTAAATCCAGGTCCCGACAACTTCCAAGCATACTCGTTATTTCCATTCCAACTCACATGGTCTAACATTTCCTATGCAGTGAACATGGCGTGTTAATTTGTCCAAACTCCTACTAATGTACATTGGGCAGTAGATAAGCTACTCCTATAGGCTACAACTGGAGTTGTCGTTAGGAAATCACTTGTAGCTTGTCCGTCATCTTGGACAACCCGCCCAATCTACATCAGCTGGGCGGCTCACCCGTTGTCGTCGGCCCTCCCATGTCGGTGGCTGACAGTCCAACATTTCCTATGCAGTGAACATGGTGTGTTGATTTCTCCAAACTCCTATTAATGTACATTGGTCAGCAGATAAGCTACTCCTACATGCTACAGTTGGACTTGTCGTTAGGAAATCAACTTATGTTTCTTGTCTGACGTAGATTGGGCAGGTTGACGGACATGCTACAAGTGATTTTGCTGTCTAGTTTGGATCAAATCTCAAGTCTTGGAATTCTAGTAAGAAAGAGTTAACTGTCACATGACCAAGTATCGAAGCATAATATAAAGCACCGGCAAATGCAACAACAGAACTAGGGCTGTACAAAAAAATGGCTTAGATGGGTTTGGCAAACCGGAAGAAGTGCTCATGCATGTAGGCTTAAGCAGGTTAAGGAAGAACTTGGCGGTGAGGAAGCTTCAAACGGGTTGACACTGTTTGGAAAAACATGTTTGTACATCCCTAAGCATAACTCGTATGGCTGCAATTGTTACTGAAGGAGCTGAAGACTAATCAACTGAGAGAACATGATTGTTGTTTAATAATCTTGGAGTGACATAATTAACAGCGAACCCAGTGTTTCTTGCATGTACCAAACTTGTTGGAGTAGATTTTCACTTCAGAGGGAGGGAGAGAGTGTTGCTTGAAACCATTGGAGATTCGGTTTATTTCTATGGAAGTTCAAATTATCAATGTATTACAAAGGGATAATTCAGTATGTGCCACTCCATAGAATGACATTTTAGGATTTGACATTATATACATTGCAGTTCATCCTTTGCAACTCTATACAAGATCCAATTCATCCTTTGCGACTTTGGACATTTTGTCCCTACCTTGGACGATTTTACCCCTTTGTCATCATCCTCTTTTCTTCGTGCCCTAGCCATGACAGCATCGGCAATAAACCTCCTCCTCGATGTGTCCTCACCAGTGTAATATCCCGTTCAAATATAAAACATATAAGTGACTAGTACTAAAATTAGATATAATTAGAAAGGGAAAATTCAGAATTTTGGAGGAGTTTTAGAACTCGGGCCTTTGGTCCATAGCTCTTTGGGCCCTTGTGGGGGGGGGGGGAACTAAACCCTAGCACCCTCAAGTATTGTAGCATAGTGCTACTGTAGCACGCCCCTCTGCTCCATGGTGGTGCCCCCTCTCCTCTAGTGCTTCTCTATTGTTGCTGGCCATAAGGAAGAGGAAGGAGAGGGAAGAAGAGAGGAGAAGGAAAAGGAAGGAGTTCTTCGTGGGGGATCTCCAGCAAGTCATTCGTGTCTTCTAGGGTAATATTTCTAATCCTCGCTATTAGTTTAAGTATTTTCGAGGAGATGATGTCGTTTAGTGATTTGTTGATCCTATTGAGATTGAGTCGGTATTTTGCAGTCGTCTTGTTCGGCAGATTAGGTCTTGTTTAGTTCCAAATTAGAGGTTTGGGCCTCCTAGAGTTATGTGGGGAATTGCATGGGCTTTCTGAAAAGTATTAATTAACAATTTTCTGGTTAGATAATGAATTAGTTATGATTTTTGCAAGTTTGGGTGCTTATTCAGTCTCTGGATTCGGGCAGCGAGCGTAGTTATGTGAATTAGGGTCTAGAAATGGATGAATGTGGTCAGTGGATCTTCATGAGTTATGTAGATAACTTTATGATATTTTCAGGGAGATTAAGTTCATAATTTTTGGACATTAAGAACGAAAGATATGAATTTTTGAAGTTAATGTTGTAGTATGTCCTTCTGTTATGAACAGTAGAGAAAGACTAGTCTGTTAGCAACCTTTGTTGCATAATGGAAAAATTGTAATAAATTTATTGAGGAAGCAAGTTCTCTTTAGTTTCAGATTGTCTTAGAACAGTGGGTTTGGATATACCAATTAAAAGATACGAAATTCCTAAGTCGGTAGTACCGAAGATGATAGAACTGTCTTCGGAGTTAAAAACAAAGACTTAGATGGGATAATTTGATCTTTTGATCACCTGAGGAGTTGTAGATATGCATGTGTAGATTCCAGAGAATTTGGGTTGATGACTTTTGGAGTTTTGACTCAAAAGTTATGGTTGTTCTTTGATGTCTGTCTATTTGGACAGAGTGGTATTGTGAGTGTATCGGTAAAGTTTCGGGTTGCGAATAGGAGTGATTGATTTCATTTTGTTTCATTGATATGCTGAGTACTTTTGAATGGCATTCTTAGTATACTTTACGGTTGCCAGGTGGTAGTGAGAACCGGGGTTAGAGTCTTCCCATCGTCGTCATCCGTCTCACAGTTGAGGCAAGTGCAAGCAGTGTAGGGTGAATTGTGATGCTATATTCATGATAATTGCCATGGTTTACTTATGAAAGTATATCCATGATATTGTCAATGATTATTATTCTTTCATGTTGAATTGAGAATATGAAGTTCTTTGCATCATGACATTCATTTCTGAATCTTGGACTACGTGGTAGCCAAGTATTGTTTCTTTTGAGGTCCCCGTCATACATTAGACGAGTATGAGATCTCCATCATGTATTGGACGGGCATGGGTCCCCACACTCGTGGAGTGTGGGCTTGAGGTCCTTGTGCCTGAGGGCACAGCTTGAATATGCATCGACAGATGCACTACTCCGTATTACCGGTAATTGCAAAGAAGGAAGAAAGAGCATTCTTGACATATGCATCGCATGCAAGCATAAGAGATTTATTTATGGTTCCTTGTTGATGTTCATATGAGGTTTTCGTATCTTCATTGGTTTGGTCGTAAAGTTTTGTTTATTATCATTTGGACTTACGTTGTCGACTTTCTTGTTCATATACGAGTCGTGGACTCATATCGCGAAATTATAAATGACATTAATTAATAAAGGTGTAATACAACGATGCGAATAACTTGATAAACAACAAATGAAGACAAAGCGAAGCAATATAATATATGGGGCCACGATGCGCCACGAGGCAATCGTCTAGGTCAAGGCCTACTCGTCCGAGTCCTCACGTCGGGAGCAGATCTTCTCTGAATAAGATTTATTCGGCAGAGTGAGCACTACTACCGTGCTCATAAGCTACACCAATATTGAATGAAAATGTATGCATAAGGAGTTCAAATGAATAAAGCGGGTTGTTTTTGCATAAACAACATTTTGATTAAATAACTATAGTAATTTCAAGGCAATTTTCATACTATAGCTAAAATCAATTTTTAAATTGTCAATATGATAACCTGGATAACCTCCAAAGAATGAGTGAAGGATACCCTCCTAACACTTGGCTTCCCGCCCAATTTTCATAAGGATTAACCATCCTCAGCCATGTAATAAAACAGTTTTAAAACAAAAAAAAAACAATTCTAACTTTAAGTGGCATTGCTAGCATGTCCATGACCATGACGCAGCTATTGAATAGTTTCTACTCTGCAGTGTGTACAACTTTACCCACACGACATGTCATGCTCGATATATCGGCCAATTCACGCTTAGTAGGCGTGCGTGAGCATTTATCATGAGGCCTTTACGATGTTTTGTCCTAGTATACTCATGCGCTAAGGTTTCACTCCTTTGGACTAACCGTCCTCGGAAGCCCCTCTTGCGCCAAGTGGGAATAAAGCGTCTAACCGACACCCACATAAACACATGACATAAATACACTAGAACATCACAAATTAGTTAGCCAAATCCTGCTCATACGAGGACATGTGGTAGTACGTTTAGGCATAGCAATTAGCGGCTCAAAGACCGGTCCTCAAATGACTTGGCGACTTTCAGACAAACCACAGGTCTTAATCTTAACAGATTAAACCCGTGCATAAACTGCACCCACCTTTACAACCATTTCGCTTTGAGTCCAAACCCATTTTTGATTTTAGAGTAAAACCCTCCTTTTTAAACCCATGTGGTAAAACACTACCACAATTTCGGTTTGGAACAATTTATAAGAGATTTGGCTAAACCTTCCCAAAATTTGTAAGTGTGAACTAAGCCAGGCTAAACATTTGACTAATTTTGATAATTTTTAGTCTATGGTGTCAAGGCAAACAATTATAATGTTCAAATGGGTCATACAATGGAACATAGGAATAACTATGTAAAAATAGGACATTAAAACATTTATATAAACATATGCATGCATTAAATAATTTTAAAACTGAAAATACTTTAAAATACTGGGGGCAATATGGTCAATGGTATAACTTGCCTTCGTTGAAGTCCGAAAGTCTAAGTCTTGATGAGAATTGAGCTCTCGGAGTCGTCGAAGTCTAAGCGAAAATCGATAAATTCAAATTCAAATTCAAACAAATTCAAAAACTCAGCTCAAATCAACTCCAAATTGAAATATTTTGGTTTAGTTAGCTAGATTATAATTTTATACAAATTTTGCAATTTGAATCACCCAATTTGGAGTTCATATGCAAAAGTTATGAATTTTTGAAGTTTATATCTAAATCTGAAATTTTATTGAATTTCTCGAATTATTTTCCTACTGAAAAACCTATTTATTGCGCAATAATGATATCAGCACCGAATTTCGGAATTAAAACAATTAAATTAGAATTACGACGAGATGGGCCCCACATGTCGGTGGCGGCTCATGGTGAACCAAACCCAGAACCTTAGAAGATGCGGCGCGGTGGACCGTGCCACTGTGCGTGTGCGTGGCGGCGGCCGTGCGCCACCGCGGACACGCATAGCGCGAGGTGAGTGTGGCGCCGAGGTGGCAAGGCCACGTCGGCCGACGGTGAAAGTGCCTCGTGGCGAGCTTGCTGGCGTTGGCGGCGCTCGGCGGGTGTGGGTGGTACTAAAGAAAGAGAGCGATGCGGGGATCGATGCACTACCTTGGGGCGTGAGCGAGGCATTTTGGTCGTCGGCGGCGAGGTTTGGCGGCGTTGCTCGGCTCGGTGAAATAGCGACTCAGATGACCCTCCGGCGTAGTGGAGTGCGCGCCAAGCCGCGGCGATGATGCGGTGCCGAAGATGTGGACGGAGAGGGCGCGGCGGCGTCGGCGGCGAAGCAGCTCTAAGCTTCACGGTCGCCGGCGATGGAAACTCAATTCGGCGCTAGAGATGAAAAGAGTGGCAATGGTTGGTGGCGTCGGGAGGCGGTGGAAAATGCGCACCAAGGCTGCCTTTTATAGGCGCCGGAGTGCTCTGGAGCGCCGTGGAGGAGGTGGGGGTCGTGCGGCGACAGTTGCGGTGTTGTGGGCGAACCGGGCGCGGAGAAGAAGGAAGGAGGTGGGGATCGTGTGGCGGCCGGTTCGGCCTCGTGCGCACGCAGCGGAAATCGGGGCGGTTGGGATTATGCGTTGGCGGCTTCCTCGTCGCGCGGCAATGGCGGGTGACCGTTGCGGCGAGGAAGGAAAGCGAGGAAGGCGGCGACTCGGGATCGTCGATTTTTAACCCACGGTCGCGATTAGAAATTTGCGAAGCGGTAAGTGAGATCGGGCTGCGGTTGGATTCTAATCCAACGGTCGAAGCGAGCTTTTTGTTGTTGTCCTTTTTTTAGGTACCTCTCGGTACCTCGCGACATGCATCGGAACGGGTAGTTTTGATGTAATTCACATTTAACCACTCATGGCAAAAAAATCTACCTTATTTATCTAAAACCTCATGTTCATGCTATTTCCTTTAGTTTCAGACTGTGTCCATCCTTCGTGGTGGTTGATTCACTTGTAATCGTGGTAGCTAAGGTTTATCGTGGATGTTTCTATTATGCTTTTAAGACTCAGTTATTGATTCATTTAGTTCAATTTGATAGAATAAATTGAATGATTTGATTAGTTTTACATCTTCGTGATTTCGGATGAATATTGATGATTTAGACTTAACTGTTAAAGAATTGCTCTCATTGTGTAGCATAGTCGTTTGTTTTGGTTTTAGTTTAGAAATAACAAGATTCATAACTATATTATTATTAATTAATAGGTAGTATTATTTAACTTGATTATACTGTAACTTGTGCTAGTTCCTGTGATTAGAATTAAATCATTCATTGTGTATGTCTTGCTGAATTTGTATTATTAAATTGAATAAAGTGTTTCTGTAAGGTGGTTTAGTAGCATCCTAAGCTCTATATTGGGCTGGAGTGTTACAACCAGCCCCCCAAATCTGCGCTGGATGTGTCCCTGATCCTGGACCACGACGTGGGCGACCCCTCCGTTCCTGCCGCTGCGGCCACCACGCTCCTAGAGGCGCTCCCCTTCCCCTCCTTACCTCCTCCACCACATCGCCTCCGACCTTGTCTCCGCCACCCCACTCAACACCTTCAGCTCCTGTCCTCCCTCCCCTCCACCGCCACCCCGTCACCGTGGCCTACCTCACCATCGCCGCCTTTCTCGCCACCACCGCGCAGGCGCTCTTCGTGCACCCCAACAACCGCGTGAGGCGTGTAGTTGAGGGCGAGGACCCCGCACTCGCCTCCGACAAGGCCGCCACCTTGGCGAACCAGTTCGAGGCCACCGCCGGGAATGTGTTCTCGCAAGCCGTGCTAAGGGGGTTGTGGGGCGACCGAGCCACGGAGGAGGAGCTAGTGAGAGAGCTCCTGGTCACTGAAGCGGTTCCGGCAGTCCTCCTCCTTCTCCACCGCCGCTGGGGCTGGCAGGTTCATCTATCATGGTTGGGGCATGAAGAAAAGAATAGAGAAGGGGAGGAAGAAGAAGAGGGGCATGATGGTTCATGCAATGGTAAAATGGTCAAAAACTGGCAAATTCTAAAGTGCCACTCTATAGAGTGGTAAATTCTAAATTGCAATCTATATAATAGCAAATCCTAAAATGTTATTCTACAGATTGGCAAATACTAAATTGTCCCATTTACAAAAGCCTCGTCGACGACAACCAATCGATCAACTTCAACACAATCTCAATCATATCATGTACATACTACCAGGTGAGATTGAGGGTAGGGGCGGACCCAACAAGGGTCATGGGTCCATTTTTTGTGCAAAATACTCTATATGTAGTTGGTATATTGGACATATATTGATAATTAGGACAATACTTCACATTTATATTCCCAATAGATTTTAGACCACGCTCACACCTCCTTTTTGCAATTCGTCCCAAGTAGTGCGGTCCAGCCGGCTAACCCAACAACCCAATAGGTTCCAACCCAACACATGCATCTTTCGGGTCGTCAAGTAGCACTGGCACACTAATCCACCAAGAAACCACGCGTTGCATGAGGTGAGCAGGCGAGGCGGCTCCGGGGCTCTGGCATGACCTCGGCAACAGCATGTGAAGGGCAAGGTAGCAAGTGCCAAGAAAAGCGAGCCACATGGGAGACGCGGTCCTAGGATTTGAGAAGGGACTGCAGGGAGACAGCCGCGCCGCCGGGGCCGGTGAGGTAGGTCGCACATGTTGATAGTAGAACATGCACATCCCCATTCTTAATTCAATAAATTTTTCTTAATTATTTTATAATTACTCTAAATTATTTGAGATGCTGTGTCTAATACAAATAATTTGTACTTTGATTTTTTTCCATTGTAGACCTTTACTTTTTTTTTGTTCTATTGAACAATATTTCGTTAACTCCGAATGTCCATCCAAAAATTCTAGGCCAGCCATTGATCGAGGGAGGCTGATAGAATTTGTCACACCATGTACTTGCTGGATCGTGCCCCGCATGCTCCGCCTCTGTGTGGAAAATATGTGGAGTTTTACAGAGAACTGTCTGCACCAATCAAGTTGATTGTAATTAGAATGGTTCCAGTGTGAAAATCTAACTGACGATAAGTTTCGTCCATACAAAGGAAGGAAACCAGTCCCATTATTTGGGATAAAACTGTTGAGGAACCGTCGCTGGCGAGTCTAGTCCGAGTGATTATCTCGTAGACAAACTCAGAATTGTAAGAACAATGCAAGAACACAAGAACAGAATAATAGATGAACACATAGATGTAGGGGGACTTCTTGCTTCTCTTTATTCCTTCATCAAGCGATCAACCTTTACAATGACTAGTACCCCCTTTTTATAGGCTACGACCTGCTAGGGTTTGGGATGAGGAGCCCACCTTGGGTCAGGACTCCCGGTCCTGGGCTCGGTTTGTTAACAAAAACTTCTTTTTTTCTTTCTTTCTCCCAACGTAGAAAATTGACATTAAAAACCGTCGAGTTCCCTGTAATGGGGTATGGGGACTTCGAGTGAAATACCGAAAGGGCTTCATTTGTCTTTGCCATATCTGTAACATCACATGAACTTTTGTGGCCTCATCCAGGGGTGGATCCAGAACAAAAATGACCGGGTGTCAAATACGTATCACACATATCTAATTATAAATCAATGTTGTATAGAAATTAGAATAGTAATGTGTTAAACAATTCTACACGACGGATAAAGAAATAGCCATCAAAGTGCTTACCAAAACAAAGAGTCCTACACTCCTAGTAGTAGTTTTGGTTAACTATAGCAAAGTGAATAAATGATGGATAAAGTTCCAAACTATGGACAACTAATGGTCGGCATCGGCAAAGAACAACATCCGACCTTGATATCCTACAAAAAGTAGAATAAATCACTTAATAAAATTTTAAGTAAAACAATCATGAATTTATCGGAACAAAGATAAGTACATTACATTTTATATTTTCTTTCTACGCTCCCTTAAGTTCTGGAAGCGATGAATTACAACATCATTGGCAACTTTCCCCATTTCGCATTTCTCCACATAGCAAATAAGGCTATCTCTCAAGAAGTCATCGCTAATGCGTTTGCGCAAATATGTTTTCACAATTTTCATGGCTGAAAAGCATCTCTCAACTGTAGCAGTGGCAACAGGCAACACTAGTGTTAGCTTCAAAAGTCGATAAACTAAAGGATAGCAAATATGTTTCCTTGTCTCCACCATTTTTTGAGAAAGGTCGCTAATCGTTTCTATGTTAGAGAATCTATCATCCGCACACACATCGGCAATGTAGAGGCAAAGATGGTGTTTAAGTTCCCTCAATTTCCCATCATTAAAATCATTTGGATAAAGTTTAGCTAAATCCATCAAATACTCCAAATTGAAATCACAAAATTATTGACTCCAAGCGGCCGAACAAACAAGCAATCTAGAGTTTTTCTCGTTGAAGCGACCATCGAGTTCTTGAAGTAACCAATCAAGAACATCATTAAAACAATCCACCTCATAATGATGCTTGTTGGTAATTTCAGATTTTTGGCGTGGCTTCTTTGGATTCACGTATGCTTCTCCCATTTCTAATTTGGAAATATCATGCTTCTCACAGAAGGCATACACTTCATCTAAGACAGAATCCCATCCATGCCTCCTAAGCTCATCCAAATGGCTTTTGGTTGATTTCACACAATCAATGGCATTCACAATGTCTTGATCCTTCCTTTGTACAGTTAATGACAATGTGTTTGTGATTATTAAGATGGTCAACATAAGCTGCAGATAAAACACAAAATCAAATGACTGAAAATAAATTAAAAGTCCCCATGCTTGCCTTCTATTTTTGTCATCCTTGTCTTCTTGTTCCACATATTCTAACACTTTAACAACCGTTGAGAACAAATCAACCAAACTCTTAAGAGACTTATAGTGAGAACTCCAACGAGTGTCTCCGGGTCTTTGAAGACATAGCTCTTGATTTAACCCTGTCCCAGTTTTAAGTAACCTACAACCTAAGGTCTCATGCACATGTTCTTGATTGATATCTTGAATCTTATCCCTTCTTTTGGAAGATCCACCAATCACATTTAGCAAAACAGAAATCATATCAAAAAAATTACCAATGCCTTTATGCTTTCTTACAACAGCCACGACAACTAATTGAAGATGGTGAGCAGAACAATGGATATAATATGCTGAGCTATTTTCTCTCATAATCAATGATTGCAAGCCATTGAACTCACCTCGCATATTGCTAGCACCATCGTATCCTTGGCCTCTAACTTGCTTCAAGCTTAGATTATATTCCACAAATAAAGAATCAATAGAAGACTTGAGGTACAAAGACGTTGTCTCTTTTATATGAACAAGACCAACAAACTTCTCTTTAACAATTCCACATTTATCAACATATCTCAAGACCACCGCTATTTGCTCTTTGCAAGCCACATCCCTAGACTCATCAACTAGCAAGCAAAACACGTCATGTCCAATTTCTTCAAGAATAGATTGCAATATTTCCTTTGCAAAACAATGTACTATGTCCTTTTGAATGTTTGAAGATACCATTTAGCTTTTGCTTCAAATCTAATTGTTAAGACAAACATAAAGATTTTGATAAGCCCAAAGAAAACTGCAAAACAAATTAACTTAGAAGGTAGAGTCTTTACATGCTTTCTCTTTCTCATATTTCTGAAGAAGTGCTTCGCAGTCTTCCTTAAGCTTGTCGTAGACTAGTTCGCACTCCTTCAAGTCATCCATGAGTTTTAGGTTGAGATCACCAAGACGCCTTTGCCCAGCAACAGCTTTCTTGATAATCTCTAATTTCTCATTAAGGCTCCTTTCTTTGAGAACAAGTTGGAATTTGAGTTCATTGGTTTAGTTGTCAATTCTGACCAACTTGTTCTCATACTCATGAATAAGCCGACCAGCAGTATACTTTCTTTCATATCAAAGTTAGAATTGAAAAATTCTTCAGAAAATCAAAGGTTAAGAGTTTATTTTAACTTACTTTGTCAACTTTAAAATTTCTGTATCCTTCAAAGTAGTTTTGCTGGTCGCATCCTTAATGAAGATCTTACAAGACCAAGCATTTCAATTGTTTTCTACGAGCATAATAGTAAAAAGTCATTCCTCATCTATTTTATCAAATCAAAAGACTTATGTAAAGTGTTCATTACCTGGTCATTTAGGTATTTTAATTATGTCTCCAATTCACTATATCCAAAAATCTCTGGTATAGTCGACTGGTCGACCCTTAAATTGGTCGAAGCATCTTCTGGTTCAGAGGGTGGTTTCCACGCCACCATGGCACCAGTGAAATAATTGAGGGGAGGAGTAAAAATAGTTTTCTATTGAAAAGACCAAGATAAAAAAATCTTAAATAACAAGATAGGCAAATGTTCAGTTGTAAAATACATTTGAAGAAGTAAGAATACTTACTTGTTCAGTATACTAAATGTTGGAATTCTGACCAGCGCTCCGGATGGGAACAACTTTGGCCTCTTATTCAGGTGAAACTTCGGTGGTCAAATGTCAGAACCCGGGATTATTATCCCAGATCCTCTGTGCATTTCTGAACTAGTCCCATGATCAGTAGCTAGTTCACACAGTAAACAAATATGGTAACAAAATCATATCACGATTTTATTAATAAACAATAGGGTTGATTACAAAAGAGGCTTACAGACCCACAATAAAATAAACACAGCGGAAGACGAAGATGTAGTAGGGTCCAGTTAATCTGCCACAGGCAATCGACTGGGGAAGCGGCCTAGTCGTCGAGGTCCACATCGGTAGCAAAGTCCTTCTCCTCTGAAATGTTGTTTGCATAAAGCAAGTATGAGCACAACTTTCGTGCTCGCAAGTTACACCCGTCAAGTAACAAAATGACATGCATATATGGATGTAACAATAGAAAGGCTTATTGGTTTATTTGCATAAAGCAGCATTTCTTTTAAATACTGGTACTAAGTTTCAAAGCAGTTATTTTATAACTAAAATTTATAAAATTCTCAATTTTATAGTCAGATAACATTCACACATGAACGGTGAAGGATACCCTCCTATCACATGGCTTCCTGCCCAATTCCCATCTGGATAAACCAGTTTTGAAGAAGTCTTTTTCAAACAAAATCAGAGTCTAACTTTGAGTAGTTCTGCTAGCATGTCCATAACCGTGGACACGGCTATTCGAATAGTTTTACACTCTGCGAGAGGTTGTACGACTTTACCCACAAGAGATAATCAACTTTCAATGTCCGTCGACACACTTCCAAGGTGTGCGACTAAGTGATTATCACGAGGCCTTTACAATGTTCTGTCTTAATGTATTTATGCCCGCTAAGGTTTCGCTACCATTGGGTGGCCATCCTCGGAAGCCCTCTTGCGCGGATGGGTCTCTTGTCGACCAACACCCATACTAACAACATAGCACAAATGACACTAAGACATCACAAATTATTTAGCCAAGTCCCGTCCATACAGACATGTGGTGGTACAGAAGACATAGCATCATGCGCTCGAAGACCAGTCCTTAAGCGACTTGGCGACTTTCCATAAAACCCACGGACCTTAACCCCGACCAGATTAAGCCTGCATAAACTGCACCCACCAATCATCCATTTCGCCAAGTCCAAACCCATTTTTATTTTACTTTTCAAGTCATTTGTAAAACTCCCATGACACACCAATGCCAAGGGTACAATTTAAACAATAATTGATTGTTGTTGAAATTCCCAAATGAAACAAGTTTGGTCTATAAGCATGGCTAAGCAATACATTTAAATGATCCTAGTTCATACTATCGTATCAACCAGGTTTTACCTAGGGTGTCAATGTGTTTGATTCAATACCAACATTGGTCATACAAAGGATTTAGGTATAACTATGAATTTAAAAACATGAATTTATATTTATAAATAAGCATGCAGTAATAATTCAAAAACAGAATATAAATAATTTAAAATAATGGGATCAATATGATCAAGGGTATAACTTGCCTCGCTTGAGGTGATGTTGTTTTTCTTAACGAGATCACCTTATGAGCGTCCCGTGTTGAGGTGACGTTGTTTTTTTTAGCAGGTCACCTAGTACTCACAAGTACTATCTTCAGGTAGTTCAAGTGTATGATCACGATGATCATACAATCAAAATCAATCCTCTTATGTTGATCTTCAATCGGCGTCGAAATCTGATTCTCTGAAGTCGTCGAAATCTAATCGCGAAATAAGCCCAATTCAATTAAAATTCAAATAACAAGTCAAATTAAAACCAAATTGAATACTTTTGATTTGGTTAGCTAGATAATAATTTTATAAAGATTTTGCAACTTGAACCACCCCAATCGGAGTTTGGATGCAAAAGATATGAGCTTCGGAAGATTGGAAATACATGGAATGATAAATTAGGGTTTAAAGGGATTATTGATCAAATGAACTCAAAATTAAATAATTTTGGTTTAGTTGGCTAGATCTTGATTTTATAGGAATTTAGGAATTTGAATCGACGAAATCGGAGTTCGTATGAGGGAGAACGAACCCCGGGAAGTTTTAAATTTAAATAAACCCTAAAATCAGATTTTATTGATTTTCTTGATTTATTTTTCTAAAGGAAATTCGGTTTATTGCGCAAGATGACGTCAGCGAGTGGAAAATGAGGAAAATAATTCATTTCACTGACAGGTGGGCCCCAAGGTCAACGGACTGGGTTCATGGCCCGGTCAACGTCCACGGTGAACCTGGTGTTTGGAATAGTGACCGTGGGGGTGTGCTGGCGGGGTGTGGTGACGTGGTGCCATGTTGGCGCGGACTCGTGATTGTGCGCGCGTGGCGCCGACCGCGACTACGTGGCGTGCCACGTAAGCTCCGGCGACGGCGCGCGGGTCCCAATGGTCGCCGCTCTGCGCCATGGCGGCGCGAATGGATGGTACCAAGGGCAAGGAGAGACGGCGAACCTTATGCGCAGGTTTTTGGCGACGCGGCGTGGAGGGGTTGCCGGCGGCGAGGTAGAAGGCGGCGACGAAGGTTCGGTCGTAGTGGCGAGGCGGCTCCGGTGGAGCTCCGGCAAAATGGAGGTGAGCACCGCGTGCGCGAAGGCGTGGCGAAGCGGATGGTGGCGGCGGCGAGGACGCGGCGGCGGTGACGGCGGCGTAATCGGCGGTGGAAGGAGTGACGGCCGTCGGCGAAGAAGTGCCGATTCCGGCGAGGTGGGAGCGAGAGAGGAGGAGTGGGTCGGGGCGCTGGGATGAGGAGGAAGGGGCGGTCCTGGTGCTCCCTTTATAGGGGCCGGAGGGGTCCGGGAGGAGGAGATCGGCGGCGGGAATCGCGGCGGTGACGGGGCGGTCTCGGCGATTACGGCCGTGAGAGAGGGGAAAAAGGCCGGGAGGAGGAGCGGCGAGATCAGGGGAATCTGATGCACACATTTACGCGTGAAGAGGGGGCGTAGATGGCGGCGGAGATGAAGCTCTACGACGCGGTAATGGCGGCGGAGCGAGGCGGCCGTGCGGAGAAGAACGCGGGGAGGGAGAAGGGCTGCGCGCCGTTGGATTTGCATCCAACGGTGTGGGGAGGTGGGGTGGCGTGGGGCAGTGGTGGCCGTCCGATGGGAATCGGGCGGTGAGGGAGAGAGGGGGTGAGCGCGCGGGAGGAGCGGGCTGGCTGGGCCGGCGCGCGGAGGAAATGGGCCGGACCGATGAGGTTTCGGCCCAAGAGGTTTTCCTCGTTTTTAATTGATTTTCCAATTTCAGAAATGGAGATAAATCAAAATAGCTTCTAGAAAATAGCAAATAAAATCCAAGAATTATGAGAAAAATCACAGAACTTCTCTTATTTATTTTGGACTTAAATAAAATAGTTCCAACTTATAATTGGCTATAGTTTTTGCAAATAAATTTATTTTGGCTTTAAAATATTTAGGAAAAAGCTTTTAACAACTCAGAAAATCAAAGGAATTAATTAAATTTTTATTTTTTAGATCAAGCCAAAAGAAACTTCAAGAACTTCAAATACATTTTTACTTTTGACTTTCAAAACTTCAGAGATTCAAATAAAGCAATCAAACTCTCGCAAATTCTCAGAAAAACCAGTAAAATAATAATTTTATTTATTTTTATTTTGGTAACAACACTTTGGGATGTTACATCAAAGTCTATTCGACGACCACCTGAATTTCCCTAGTTTCCGTTGAACTGGTGGGATCTTCTCAATCACCACTTCCACAGAAGTCTTTTCGACTGTTTCTGTGGGAATTTGTCCTCCTCAACGACCACCTCAAACATTGTCACCTCCTCCAAATTGATTTGTACAAGAGGAGAGAGGTGGTTGGGGTGACGGGGATTAAAATTTCTAAATATTACTTTAATATTTAGTTAAGACTGCATGTCCTTCGTGGCTGTGACTCCTGAGGTTAACGATCCCCGTGGTTGTAAGAATCCAGAGGTTACTCTATGGATACCCTGGTTGGAGAGGCTCTGTACCTACTGCCTAAACAGATGACTACTTGTAGAAGCTTTGAACTGGCACTTGGATCCGATTCCAAGTATATCTCTCCGTGTGATAAATGGAACGCATGTCTTATTTGTTCCAAACCACACGACGTTTTATGGCCCTAAGTCACTAACAATAACCACTACATTGTTTTATCTCCCGCTGACATTAACCAGTGATCAGTTACTAGTTTACCAAACAACAACTGCCTTCCCGACCAATCGCGTCACTTCCAACATTTTCTTCTCCAAGAGTAACTGCCACATCTTCGCCAGTTATTTAAAGATGAATGATGAACAACCAAGACAATCCACTTTCGGAAGATCAACAGGCAATTGGATTTCATCTGAAGCAGTAGCATAGCAAGTAAAACTCTCAGTGTAATTAGGGCTAGTCCACTACCTTGTCAAGGGCACCCCTGTAATAGCCTGTTCATTGCAATAAAGAGTAACCCCATTCTCATCCAAGGAATCTTAGCCATTTTTCTCTATTTATTTCATAAGATCGGTGACTCGATCATCGACAGGGAGCTACATACAAATAAAAGTATTTATCTAAGTAAACATTTCAAAAAATCAAGTAAAGTAAGTCTAAGTTGAAACACTTACTTGAAACAAAGACCAATGTCAGTCTCAAACGAAAACAGGTCGTCAGCAACAACCAATTTGCTACTGCCGACCTTAGTAATACTAACACTATGACTAATAGTCCTAGATTTTCGCACCGAGATAAGGGGAATTTATTTTTCCTCCTCGATTTCATCTCCCTCACCCTGAACACATGAGAATAATGGAAGATGATTATACGATTGTTGCAAAATCATAACTCTTTGTTTTTTCCTGTGCACCTTGGTGGAAGTCTTGGCAACTTTTACCAATTTCCCTTATGCCTGGGGCCGGTCGTGAATTCATTTCAACCAAATGGCAGGAGGAGTGCTGGTCATCTCTACCGCCTTGCTACTCAATGACACAACGTCAATAGGCGTTGTACTGGTCATCGTAGCACTAGTCTTCTCGACAGCGACCAGAGCACCCGAAGAGGGCATTGCAGCAATCTTTACACTGGTCGCCAATCTCTCTAACACGACCAGAGTAGACATTGCAGTAGTGTCTTGGTCTTCTTAGTAGTTAGAGCCTGACTGCTAGACCTGGACTGGTCGACACTCCTCTAACTGCCATGCATCTAAAAGGAATAGAAGAAATATATTAAGTTACAGTCTTAAGAAAACACTCAAAACTGAAGTTTAACTTATACATACCTACATGTGTTCATTTTTAAACTCCGCAGATGCACCAATGAAGCTGAAAGAGATTGGCTTTGAGCCATCTCTCACATTCTTGAGCTTGATCGAGGTCCTATCCTCGACCACCTCCTCTAGAAGAACTAAAAAACAAAAGATTCATAGATTTAGTAATACTTAATTACAAAGTCTCAAACAAGAAAGTACTTGGAAGAGATACGTACCTCCAGGACTATCCCTGGTCGATCTTTCTCCCCTTCCAACTCCCACGCAAAGTGAGCCCTTTTCTTCAAAGGTCTAATGTTGTGGTGGAGGAAGTCGTGGATGATCCGCCGACCAATCAACCCAGCGAACACCAAGCAGACCACTAAACGGACCACTTTCTCCTCTTAAGTGATCAATTTCAAAGAAACCTTCTCCTTCTTTGAGTCCTGCGTTGACCAGGATGGAGATGCGCCTCTGGTATACTTCAAGCGGCTCCCTCTAGGAATTTTGGAGTAGAACCACTCCTTCTGATAATCCTTCCACAAATCCCTAATAGGAAGTGGAGGATACTTCTTGGACATTTGGTCCTGAAGTTTGGAATAGATACTCCCACAGTTCCCCTGACCTCAATTGTTTTGGGTGAAATGGTAGAATCGTCTAAAAAGACGAACTGAGGGAGGAATGCCAAGCAAAGCTTCGTGAAAATGCGAAAAGACACTAAGGATTATGATAGAGTTTGGTCCTATGTGAAAAAGTTCTATCTTGAAGTAATCTAAGATGTCTGCCAAGAATTCACTCTCAAGCAGACGGAACCCTAGTTCTATGAAGGAAGAGAAAAGTGTAATCCAACCTTCTTGCAAAATCGGAGCATCCTAATCATCGCAAGGATTCCATGTAACCAACGATCGTGCTGGAATATAGCCTTGATCTTTGAGTTCTTGAATTTTGTTCTCTGAAAGAGTTGAAGCTCTAAGAATCCCCATAATTAAAGATCAAACAAGGATTTTGAAAAGCAGGAGACGGAGATTGCAATGAAAGCGAATATTGGCGAAGGTAAAAATATGTACTTTTATCCCTTTTGCTGTGAACCGTTCACCCACTTACCGCAACCTCTGGATACAACTTCCAAGAAAAAACATAGCATTTTTCTTTCTCCCACATTTTCATTAAATGATTGGAATGATTGTATAAGATCAAATCTTATTGATGCACGCTTTGAGGCACATAAAGTCTTAAGTAAATATTATTTTCTTAAGCTTTGATGGCTGGCTGACGAGAATTGTTGACTAGGTCAACCTTTTCGGTCAAAGTCCAAGTTCCTGTCAAACGAGGCCCACTTAATATAGGCCCAAAATATTATGGTTATGAACCTGCAACCAGTTTATAAAGGAAGTTTAATTCCCTTTATTGTGGCCAAAGTGATCGACGATCAGCTATGGACATTGTCCGACCAGCTATACAACTCTGGAGAAACCTCGACCAACCAACTGGTCGGGAGACACCAACAGTTACCCACATGACTAGTGGGAAGGCGGGTTTTGGCATATTTGACAACTTACGACAGTTGATCAACAGACGCGACAGTTCAAAACTCTCCTGGCGAACGTGCATGAAGATTACGTCTTTAGCGGCATTAACTGTCACCCCTTCAAATACCATAAAGGGGGTATATAGGCCACGTTCTCTGTAACATAGATTAATAACCATAACGAATAGAGTGGTTAACCGTATTCATTCATTATTCACGATTATTACAACCATTCTGTAACATCTTTTGTATTATTATACAAACACCCAGTGTGTCCGCAGTAATACATGCTCTTCATTTGATAACGTTCTCACGTTACTTTCCCGAGTAAGTTCGATAGGGAACCCTATGTTCCGATCATCGACATGTACATTTCATCAAAATTTTGTAACCCCACCACCATGCTAAATCTTCTAAATTGGCAAAATATGGGCAATTGGGTGCACTCATAGTCCTAGTTAGGCCGTTTTTAGCGAAAACCCAAGTTTTTTTTGCCATTATTATGTTGTTCCTAGTTTAGTAAACATAGATACCTCATAGAAGAAAATAAAACTAATAGGGAAATTGAGCGTGCTAAAAATCCGCCAGTAACTGACATTTTCCTTAAATCAAATGGTAGAAAGTGATTTTCTATTAAACAGACCAGATCTTAGGTTTTAATCAGAGTTATAATCAAGCATGATGAATACAAACCGTAAGAAACTCTGGTGCCCTATTAAGCCAGAATCACCATTGTCTATTCGTTGATGCTTGTTTAGCACACAAATGTGCAACATAATTAGCATACGGTGAAATTTTTTTATGAAGGTATACGAAAGACAAATTAAGTTCCTCTGAATCTCGTTCAAAATGGTTGCAATAGAGGGGACAAAACTACACGCCACAGAGCAGCAATTTAATTTAGGGACTGTCTATTTATAAATTGTCTGAAATTTTCTTAAGTTTAAGTCACTTATTATGACCATTGGATCAATATCCAATTATATGACATCCATTAGATCAATATTCAATCATATGACACACCAATCTCTACACAAATCCAATAGTCACAACAAGTGACTTAAACTTAAGAAAATTTCAAGCAACTTAAAACTAGCAAAACCGTTTAATTTTTTTAATGAAAGTGTAACAAAATAAGTTCTTATGTGGCTCAATTTTTGCCAAGCTCAGAATTCATCCTAAAGTATAAAAGGAGGGAGGTTTGGGGCGAGAGTAGGGTGGCCACGTCGCCTCGGTTGTTCTTTTCCGTCGGATCCAGCGTGCCTCTGCGTCGGAAGTGTTCTATATTTTTTTGGTTTTGCATGCCTTTAGTTCCTTCGCGTCGTCTTCCTCTCTGGTCTCTGGAGTCCCCGTGTCTTCGTTCCCTCCGCTTCTCCCCTTTCCTCCACGGCCCCCGTTCCTCCTCCTTCGCTGCCTCCCCCACCCCCATCTCCTTGTTCGCTCGATCCCGCGCGCTGCTCCTCCCCTCGCTCCTTTCCCCCCTCCGCCTCCTGTCCTCTTCCTCTTCCTCCTCCGCCGTCCCTCTCCACCAGCGACGCCGCTCCCTCTCTCTTCCTCCCCCGCCGCCCCCTCTATTTCCCTCCCTAGCGCCTCCCACTCGCTCCCCTAGGCGTCTCCATCCCCGTCGTCGACCTCTCCCTCCCCTCGCCCTTCCCCGCAACCGCCGCGGACGCGGCCGCCCGCGCCTGGGGCTTCTTCCACCTTGTCAGCTACCAGGCCCTCGTCCCCTCCGACTACCCCACGCGGGCCTTCGCCGCGGTGCGCGCCTTCCACGAGCTCCCCGCCCCCGAGCGTGCCGCGCACTACGGCCGCTCTGTGGAGGGCGGGATCAACTACTACTCCAGCGTCGGTCTGTACCGCTCCCCCGCCGCGAGCTGGCGCGACACCATCTAGGTCGCGCTCGGGCCCACGCGGCCCAACACGACACTCATCCCGCCCTGCTGCCACGCCGAGATCCTCGATTGGGACGCGCACGCCACCGCCGTGGCCTGTGCTGTGATGGCGATGCTCTCCGAGGGGCTCGGGCTCGAGGCCGCGACGCTAGAGGAGGCTTCCTGCCTCGAGGGGAAGGTGATGATCTGCCACTACTACCCGGTGTGCCCCGAGCCCGAGCGCACCATGGGCATCGTCCCGCACACCGACCCCGGCGTGCTCACCGTTCTTGTGCAGTATGGTGTCGGTGGCCTGCAGGTGAAGCACGCCAATGAGAATGGGAAGAACTACTGGGTGGACGCGAAGCCTGTGCCCGGTGCGCTTGTGATCAATATTGGGGACCTCTTGTAGGTAAAATGGGCTCATTTGGTGCCCAAATGCTACCATTTGAATTCAATTCTAAATACAGTCTGCACGATCCAATTCGAGTCATATTTTTATTATCTAAACCCCGTGTGCTTCCACTTTAGTTTAATCCACATCAATTAGGAACTCTGGACGCGCTCTAAGTACTTTAGTCTGTGCACTGAACTTTAGCCTGTGAGCTTTTGAGTAGTTAGAACTAAAGAACATCTTTAGTTTCATGTGTTCAGAAAGAAAGCCATAAAATTTGATTTGACAGCAATTCTTGTGTAGGCAACTATATCTATATGTGCTGCATGAGCTGTACTAGCACACGGTCCATACATGTTGAACCGTACATACTTGGTGTCATTTTTTCTCACTTGTTGTGCACCCACCTGAAGTGTAGGAAATATGAAATAATTTACCGCGCTGTTAAGATTGATACAGTGGGAGTTTCAACTGTCCAAAAATTACAGCTATGAGATATTTAGTCTCCAAAGTTTGGCAAATTAGAGAGACTATGACTTAAGATGTCTCTTTATGGATGCTTTAATGAACCCCGCATCCATAGGTGGTTTTATAGGGGGGGAAAGTATACATAAGGATATCAATAAGCATGTGAATATGCCACTTAATCACTAGTGTCTATAAGGCAATAGATGCTCTCCCTGTAACTGCTCATCCAATGACACAGTTTACCACTGGAGTAATGGCACTTCATGTAAGCCCTTTTCATTTGTTCTTGTTTTTTAAATTTTTTAGCATATCACCCTTCTGAGCTAAAACACATTTCGTTGCCACTTATTTGAGGTGTATTGAGTGCAGAACTGGTGCCAGTAGAACGAAATAAAGAAAATTCGAAATTTCCTTCAAATCAATTCAATAAATCCGTCATTTTTTTTTTTGTGTTTGTAATTCTTTTCAGAGCCTCCAAAGTGAGTTAATATAGCTTTTCTATTGTAACTCTGTTTCAGGTTGAGAGTGAATTTCAAAAAGCTTGTGACAACTGACTTTATACTTCCTGAATATTGCTTTCTTTTTTCAATGGTGGTTTTGCATGGCATTTATTATTGCTATTTTGTATAGGTTCTAGGAGCCTACTTATGAAGATTGCTTAAATTTAATTGCTCGGCTTCCAGCCTTCCACCAGTGACTTCATATGTTTACCGGAGGTAGCTTTTGTTCCATCACATACACCATCTTTTAATACACTAACTGGAACATGTCATCATTCAATTAAGGTTTTTGTTAAATTAAATATACACGATCTGTAACTTCTGTTTACTGCAATAGCAATAATCCTATTTCTCTGCTTCTCTGAAGGATTTCCAAGGATGGGAAAACTCTAGCAGCTGATAACACACTTGACTACGCAGCGAATTTTTCACACATGCTCGGTTTTGATGATCCCAAAATGCTTGCGTTGATGCGTCTATATGTGACAATTCATCCATCCTTGTTTCTATTTCTATATTTATTTCTGAAGGATTTAGGGTGATTTTCCCCTCATACTGCTGCCTTGTTTGTTGCAGTGATCACGAAGGTGGGAATGTCTGTGCTCACACTGGCCATTTGGTAATATATGTTTCTTTGGTTTCAATGATTTTTCTTGTTTGTGTTGCCACCATTGTTCTGTACCTATCAAAGGATGACCGTTGGCTACTGTACGATACTTTTATCTGGCAGTGTCCTTGTGTATTGTTTTTATATATTACAGTTTGGCAATGCACTATTGCATCGGATATCACTGCTTGTCTCTGGATTGCTGCAATGTGAATATTTTTTTTCTTGAACACGCAGGAGAGCTGCGTATCATTATATTAATAGAAGAAAAGAGAGTCATACAAGAGACCCAGAGAGTCATACAAGAGACCCAGACTCACACACAAACACACACACCCACTACTAAAAAAGGGAGATTAAATCACCGGCTTAACAGGAAAAAGGGGCGACCCAACCACAACAAAGAGACCTTTAAGCTGCTCCTACAACAGATGAGCAGGAGATCCCTTGGCTCTGCGGACTCCACATATAGGCCTCTTCCCTTGCCAAAGTCAGCGCCATATTAACATTTGGCGATGCACCATTGAAGACACAATCATTTCGTGCGCGAGATACTCTGTGCACCCATAATGACTAGAGAGTTCAGACCCTTCCTCAAATCTCCCGTTACAAAGAGAATCAATTTTCCTCCACCATTCATCAAAGGATTGGTCAGTGGGTTGCGAGCAAGTGATGCCAAACCAAAATGCGACGGAGGAGAACCAAAAGTCTCTTGAGAATACACACCCACCAGAGATGTTGAATATTTTCCTCTTGCTGATCACATAGGAGACACTGATCTGGATAAGGGAGACCCCTCTTAGCCAATCTGTCCGCTGTCCAGCATCTATTGTGAGCTACTAACCACATAAAAAATTTACATTTGGGGGGCGCCCAAGATTTCCAGATTCTCTCATAAGGATCGAAAAGGACAGCTCCCTGGAATAAGGCATCATAGGCACTCTTTGCAGTATAATTACCCGAAGAGGAGAGCCTCCAAATGAATTTATCCGGTATATTCTCATTTAATTCCACACCATTCAAGATATCCCAAAGGTTTAGGTACTGAAACGCAGCTGTCGAACTGATCTCGCCTTGTATATCCTCTATCCACTTTTCCTCCGTGAGGGCCTCCAACACAGAGTGCGTTTGGTTGTTCTTCTTTCGCACTGCAGCGAAAACTGGGGTGCTATGTCGTGAATTCCCTTACCATCCAGCCATTTGTCCATCCAAAAAAACGTACTGGATCCGTTTCCAACTTCTGTTACTACTGCCATAGATAACAGGCTAGCCACCTCATTGCTGACTTGGATAGGCAAATTTGCCCAAGGTTTGTTGGGCTCACTCCGCATAAGCCAGGGCCATCTAGCTTTTAAGGCAATACCCAGGGATTTCAAATCTGCTATCCCAAGTCCACCTAGTTCCCGGGAGCGGCACACTCTAGGCCAGGCGATGAGGCAGTGACCACCTTTAACCTCTTTTCGACCCTTCCATAAAAATGCCCTTCTTATCTTATCTATTGCCTTGATAGCCCAAGGTGGAATGTCAGTTGCCATGGCCACATATATTAGGATTCCAGTGAGAACAAATTGCACTTGAACCACCCTTCCAGCACGTGTCATCAGGTCCGCCTTCCAGCCAGGAAGCTGCAATGTGACTATTACGTACATTAGTGCCCAGCAGCTTGCAATAACTGCGTTTATTACTCTTTCTTGTGTATTCAGTTTTGATATTAGTCCTTTTGATTTCTCGGACGACATATCTCGCAGGCAAGAGCTCTAATTCATTGATCATTCATCTCCATGATACTAAGTTTGTCATAGACTATTGCATGTAGGCTTAAGATCCAGATCAGCATAGTTTCCTTTTGGCAGATGTTAGGATTTGTACATTTTGTAGGTCTGGTTTCGTGTTAGTAAACTACTGCCTCTTGAGTTACAGAAAAGCTTACATGATTTGGGCTCCATCAGCCACTTCCATGGATTTGCAAGATGAAGGTTAGGTGTGCTTCAGGAAATGGTATGTGCAAGGGTTCAATTTATGGTCCTGATTTCTGCTCATCAAATTGTTTTGTTTATTAGAGTTGATGCTTAAGGATCTACCACTTTCTGACCATCTTTGTTGGACTGCAAAATGTAGCTCTTATTTGTTCTGTTTGGATGTCATTAACCAGACATGGAGCCCAATGTTTGGTGAGTTCTCTTGCTTGTCATCATTCATACGAACCCTCACTGCTTATTGTAGCTTGTATAGGCTCAGATTGTGATCACATCTGTGTTCTGCTTTATTCTGTGCTTGAATACGAAATCCCTGTAGCTCCGATGTTTATCTGTGTGTGACAAATATTGTACGTAGCCATTTCTTTCCCTGCATAAGTGTTTCAGATTTGGTGTGATCAAGAGGCTTGGTTTGAACTTTGAGGTTGTTCAAAAATATCTTTACCTTTCTGAAAATAATTTTATCTTTACTACTCACAAATACCTTACATTTTTTCCCCTCTATTCTGTATTCTGTATGTATATATGCCCCCTTAGGTTAATGAACAACCATTTGTTTTGATTTTTATACTATACTTGTGAATTGTTGGACTTAATTGAGTGTGGTCAAAGTGCTACTTACTGTATTGTTTCTCATATTTTTATACTATACTGCGTTACTGGGAAAAAAAAAGACGCCCAACCAAGATAGACACCTAGATTAAGTGTACATTTCTCATATTCTCTTATGAAACAGACCATATGTATTCTTCTCTGTCCTGTGGTTCTTTTAAGACCATTTTTTAAAACACCTTACATGTCAGTCTCTATATAACTCTACATTTGTTTAAATATCTTAACATCGTCTTATCTCTACTCGAACTAACATAGATATTTAAATATCTTAACATCGTCTTATCTCTACTCGAACTAACATAGATAAACTATTTCCTTACTACAGCAGCATCTACAACGCCTCCTGCTATGACGGAATTTTTTTGCTCTCCTTATGTTACGTCCATCTCAATCGTAACCTGCCTATCGATATGATCAATCTTAGCTGCTTTTTATTATTCACGTCCAACTATGTAATATGTATGCAATTACTTGCTGCTGCCTAAAACCAACTTGCCAATCCGTTATACTTGTCACCTCAGCTATATACACTCTTAGTTTGCTAATCTCGAACACACCTGGCGATATTAAGCAAATCTTCTATCGTTTTTTTTTTGCCTCTTTACAATTCCTCTTAATTCGCTTCTGCCTGATTGCTTCGTACTGTGCGCTGCACCATGCTCTATGATCGATTCAGCTAGAATTAGACAATGTCTCCTTGGTACTGCCCAATTACGTGCTTAAATTATGCTGCTACAGACCTGTTCTGCACAAACCTTGCCTATCAATGATCTCAGTCTTCGTCAGTTTTCCAGTTTTATTCTTCATCGATCCCCCCTCAATATCACGGCGCACCAAGGCGCGCAAGGGCCACTAGTATCTTTCAATCAGGATCCCCAGCCACCGATTTTGGTACTAGACGTCGATACTCCATACTACCGATAGCATCAATCATCTGCACGCTCGATTTGCACTGTTTTCCTAACTGGTCAACGCCAACATTTTCTCAAGCGTGCTCTGAAAAAAGGAACAATTTCTTGAGTTTGCCACACAAAAAAAACAAAGAACACGATTTCTTGAATTCCTTTCCTGGCTTGGTTGAAGTCGCAACTCGTGCGTTGTGGATTCTGTATGGCGACGGCGAAAAATTGTGAGCAGTAGCACCACGTGGGTAAAAGTCTAGTCGAATGAAGCACTTGTCAAATCATGTGTGCAGAAACTTAAAAGTACGCAGGTCGAGTCCTTCGGTAAAAGCCAAGGTTGGGGGATAATCTAGTTGGGAATATTTTTTTTATTTAATTTTTTTAATTTAATTTTAAAGTTAACCTCTCGCAAACTTTATTTCCAATTCTGACCCTTTTAGTCACGCCACCACCCGTGGTGTGACCAAACAACACTGTCACACCAGCCTATTTCTGGTTAAAGTCTTGTCACGCCACTGGTGGTGGTGTGACAGTATTGTTTGGTCACGCCACCACCAGTGGCGTGACAAAAAAGTGCGATTTTAGGGACTTATCCTGTGGCGTGATAGTGTTGTTTGGTCACGCTACGGGTGGTGGCGTGACCAAAGGGGTCAGAATTGGAAATAAAATTTGCGAGATGTTAACTTTAAAAATAAATTAAAAAAAGGATTAAATAATAAAAAAAGTTCTCTGGTGGTCCTTGAATGAGGTGATTTTAATTAGGTTTTTGCCCCTTCTGACAGAGACAGATATAAATGCATTATTGATGTGCCGATCAATGGCTGAAGGTTAGCATCAAGCAAACCATGTAACAAAAACTGCTTGAAAGTATTTTTTTTAGTTGTAACAGCAAAAAAATTACTAGAACTAGATTTTGAAGCATAGCAAAACACAATATAACATGACATCCACAAACTGCCCTCAACAGTATAGTTAAAGCAGGAGGTTCGTTCCGATCCCGTAGAAATTAAACTGTTTCTTGTGAAATTCATATTAAAATTCCTGTATTCCAAACGAGGGTGCTGGAACAGTGATCGTAGCACTATAGAGAATTTTTCGTGGGCTAGAAATTATTCACACCTTGTTACTCTCTCTCAAAAAAAGGGAAAAAGATGACTACCTCGCTAATTCCCAAGAATGTTTGACGTACAATTACTCTTTCAGCCTTCCGTGCAGTTTCTTCAAGGGTCCCTTCTTTGACGAGGAATTGTGCTGCAGATAAACACCCTCTCCGTTGATGGCCAAACAACCTTTTCCGGAGTTTTTTTTAGCTAAAATGGTACTGTTTCTCAACGAAATAGCAAAAATAACGTCTCCACTCTCCTCATGCCAATGAATTAACAAAAATAGCACCCATTCCGCGCTTAAAATCTTACGCGGTAGGACGCATGGCGGCCACACATGAGTCGACAAATGACCTACTGCTAACTGGGGGCACGGCAGGTGACGTGTGTTGGCTACCTGTTGCGCCCCTAGGTAGCAGCAGGTCGCATGCCGACCCCCGTGCGGCCGCAACGTGTCCTATTGCACACTGGGCGCGCGGTAGACCCCCTGCCGCAACATTTGAGCGCGGAACGGGCACCATTTTTATCAATTCGTTCGCAGGGTAGGGAGATGCTATTTCGCTTCAGAACAATGCCATTTTTAGTGGAATCAACTTATATGCTTGCTAGAACATGCGGAAGGAGAGAAGCAAGAATTTTTTTGAAAATCATTATATGACTGTTGATCAAGTTTTCTACAGGTTCAAGGAAGATGTCAAAAATAGATAAAGAGCATTGCTGCAATGCGTTATAATTTTTCTGTTGATCTATAGTTCCATCTGTAATGGCTAACATCCCTATGCCGGGGTTGATGGGGCCAAATGGCCAAATGTCATGTTCTAACTTCTAAGACTTTGTAGTGCTCATCTTCTTATTTAAATAAAGGTTTAATTTGCTAAACAATATTCGATTGTTTTCTTCTCTCAAAATAGTCGAATTTTTATCTCTCTGATATGCCTTAAGATTTGCACTTCTTCCCGTTTGATGAATTGGGTCCAAATTTATTATGATTTTTTCTTCGGAACATAACGGTTCACCACATTTCCGTATTTTATTGGTATATAATTTTTTTTTGTCTTTGTTAATTCTCAACCTCTCAAAGTACATGTTACATTTTGAATCATGTGGTGGAATATGAATTATTAAGACTTTCAAGAATAATTACAGTGACCAAGAAGAAAAATTACATAAATAATTTACTATAATTTATGTATAATGAAGTTGTAAATGAACTAAAATTTGACTGTTTTGGGCTGAGAAAACAGTCGAATTATGTATAAACGGACCCCTAAATTTATTATGATTTTTTCTTTGGAGCATAACGGATTCACCACATTGTCGTATTTTGTTGATATAGAATTTTATTTCATTTTTTGTTGTTGTTTCTGTTTTTATTTTTGCTCAATCTCTCAAAGCATATGTTAAATTTTGAATCATATAATAGAAATATGAGTTATTAAGACTTTCAAGAATAATTACAGTGACCCAGAACAAAAATTACATAAATAAATTATTGTAATTTATGTATAATAAAATTGTAAGTTGACTAAAATTTAACTGTTTTAAATAAAAAACAGTCAAATCTTGTATAGACAGACCCTTTAAGGGTGTGTTTGGTTGTCCGCATATCCTTAGCCTGGCCTGTATGTGTCATCTAGGCTAAACCTAATCAAGCTGGGTGGATGTAATGACGAGTTGTTTGGTTGCCTGTTTCTGTTGGACCAGGCTGTGCTGAGATGTTGTTTGGTTGCCTGTATCTGGCGCAGGAGAAGGTGAACGGATTCACGAGCGCTGGCCAGCCTGCATGCGCTCAGCTTGGCTGAGGAGGGAAGCTCGAATCGAGCGTTTCCTTCGGGCCTAGCCCGAGAGGGAATCTCTGCATCCATTCAGCCAGACTCACCCACCCAACCAGGCAACCAAATACCCAAAAACTTATATCTACTCATACGAGCCAACCTCATACAGGTAACCAAACACACCCTAAGTAGTTAGGCAGCGCTCGTGCCTCTATTTTTTTAAAAACGAGGAATTGTTCTCTTCTGCTGTTCACCATGCTCACGATCGACCAACAGCTAGATACGTACTGCTACTTCACGGTCGACCACCACGTGTTTGACCTGCATACTTTTGTCCTCCCACCTCGGCGAGGGCAACGGCCGCAACGCCACGGAGCGCGGCATATAAATGAAGCCGCAAAGCCTAGCAAAAGAGGGCACACTCACATGAACTAGCTACTAGAAACAGGCGTATTATCACACCGATCGAGCTAGCACAAAGTAGCAAATCGCACGTAGTGCAAAACTAGTTAGTACACGATGGAGGTAGAGAAGGTGCTGCTCGCTCTGGGTGTGTCCGTGCTGCTCATCGTCCTCTCCAAGCTTAAACTTTCCGCGGCGAAGCCGAAGCTCAACCTGCCCCCGGGGCCGTGGACGCTGCCGGTGCTCGGCAGCGCCCACCACCTGATCACGAAACACAGCATCTACCGCGCCATGCACGGGCTCGCGGAGAAGCACGGGCCGCTCATGATGCTCTGGCTCGGCGAGGTGCGGACGCTGGTGGTGTCGTCCCCGGAGGCGGCGCAGGCGATCCTCAAGGCGTCTGACCTCACGTTCGCCACCAGGCACCTCAACGCCACCACCAGCATGGCCACCTTCGAGGCCAACGACCTCGTCTTCGCGCCCTACGGCGAGCGGTGGCGGCAGCTCCGCAAGATCTGCGTGCTGGAGCTGCTCAGCGTCGCGCGGGTGCAGGCGTTCCGCCGCATCCGGGAGGAGGAGGTGGCGCGCCTCATGCAGGACCTGGCCGCGTCCGCCGCCGCCGGCGCGTCCGTGAACGTCTCCAGGAGCGTGGCCAACTTCATCAACGACACCTTCGTGAGGGAGTCCATCGGCAGCCGGTGCAAGTACCAGGACGAGTACCTCCGCGCCTTCGACACGCTTGTCCGGCAGACGACGGTTCTAACCGCCGCCGACATGTTCCCGTCCTCCAAGCTCATGCAGATGCTCGGCTCGGCCCCGCGCAGGGCGCTCGCCTGCCGCGATAGGATCCAGCTAATCCTCGAGCGGATCATCCAAGAAAGGTTGGAATCCATGGACCGCGGCGACGACACCGCCGCCGGCCACGGGGACTTCCTCCACGTCCTGCTCAAGCTCCAGAAGGAGGACGGCACGATCACCAATCGCGACATCGTCGTCCTCATGTTTGTAAGTTCCATCGATCCCGGTATCTGCTTAATTAAGCATGCAATGCACGCATGCAACAGATTAGCAGCATTAGTCTCCAACTAAGCGAGCTAATTACCATTTTAATCGCATGCATGTGATGCTGATTCCAGGACATGTTCGGGGCGGGCAGCGAGACGTCGTCGACTACGCTGAACTGGGCCATGGCGGAGCTCATGCGGACGCCGAGGGTGATGGCGAAGGCGCAGGCGGAGCTGCGGGAGGCCTTCCAGGGCAAGAGCAGGATCACCGAGGACGACCTCGCCGGGTTGACCTACCTGAAGCTGGTGATCAAGGAGGCTCTGAGGCTGCACTGCCCACTGCCCCTCCTGATCCCCCGGTTGTGCCGCGAGACGTGCAAGGTCATGGGCTACGAGGTTCCCAAGGGCACGTCCGTGCTAGTGAACGTGTGGGGAATCTGCAGGAACCCCAAGTACTGGGACGACGCCGAGGAGTTCAAGCCAGAGAGGTTCGAGAACAGCGACATAGACTACAAGGGAACGAACTTCGAGTTCCTCCCGTTCGGGTCCGGCCGTAGGATGTGCCCGGGCTCAAACCTCGGGATCGCCAACCTGGAGCTCGCGCTCGCCGGCCTTCTCTACCACTTCGACTGGAAGCTGCCTGATGGGATAGAGCCCGAGGACATGGATATGTGGGAGGCAGCTGGACTGATCGCCAGTAAGCGCACTAAACTGCATCTCTACCCAATAACTCGCGTAGCTCCGAGCAGCGCGTAAATGTGAGCCTACGGTGGCCTACTAGTACATGTTTTGGCTGCTTTAGTCGATGGTAAATAAGGTGGTGTTATAATTAGAGCTGGGTTTGTCCAATCTGGCCGCACACTGTCAGGAAATGTTCTAAATAAAAGTAAACGCTTAGAGAGCGGCCACTGCACCTTGTAACGATGGTGTGGTTAGTGGTAGCATTATGCAATGGAAATTACTTGTCATCGTATCATACAAGATATCATATATATGTATTTCTAATTGTATGTTTTCCTATCTACACATCCTTGCCCGATCGGCATCCGAGAAGGCACTTAACAAGGTAGACGAAGACTTCCTCAACATAAGACCAACACTCAGTGTTCCTTTAATATACCGCAAGATACGTTTTGCAGCTGTCCAATGAACTGTAGTGGGCGCATGCAAATATTGGCACACTTTGTTTACCGCAAAAGCTATATCAGGTCGAGTAATAGTCAGATACTGAAGAGCCCCAACAATGCTTCTGTACCTCGTGCTATCTTCTGCATTCAGCAATTCTCCTTCAAAAGCTGAGAGCTTCTCTGATGTAGACAAGGGCGTGGTAACTGGCCTGCACTCCTTCATTGCTATACGTGCCAGGAGGTCAGAAGCATACTTCTCTTGAGACAGTAGAAGACCTTCAACCGTTCTTTTAACTTCAATCCCCAAGAAGAAATGCAGATTACCGAGATCCTTCAATGCAAAATTTTTGCTCAGATCTTGTAATAGAACCGAAGTAGCACCCTCACTAGAACTGGCCACAATAATATCATCTACATAGACTAGAACATAAATTGTAGTTCCTGACTTGTTGTAGATAAAAAGTGATGTATCCGACTTAGATGGTACAAAACCAAGATCTTGAAGCTTCAGACTCAATCGAGAATACCAAGCTCTAGGAGCTTATTTTAATCCGTAGATAGCTTTGTCTAGTTTACACACATACTGCGAAGCTTGTTTATTCTCATATCCTGGCGGTTGTTTCATATACACTTCCTCTTCCAGAACACCATGCAAAAACGCATTCTGAACATCCAACTGTCTTAGATTCCAGCCCCGTGATATTGCAAGTGATAATACTAGCCGAATAGTGGCAACCTTGACAACTGGACTAAAAGTATCTTCATAATCAATGCCATACCTTTGCTTGAACCCCTTGGCGACCAAGCGAGCCTTGTATCTATCTATTGTACCATCTGCCTTTTTCTTGATTTTGTATACCCATTTGCAATCCACAATATTGTTATCCTTTTGTGCAGGAACCAAATGCCAGGTTTTATTTCTCATAAGGGCCAAATATTCTTCATCCATAGCCTTTTTCCACTTCGGATCTTCCATAGCTTCTTGTACATTGTTCGGTTCACCAGAAGTACTCAAGAAACCATACCGAATTCTGCCATCAGTAAAAACCTTGGGTTTCACAATCCCATGTTGCAATCTGGTTGTTGGCCTCATTGGTTCGGGAGAAAGCAGAGGAGCGGTCGCGAATGATCCCGTTTAATGAGCGATCCGCGCGAACATCGGAGCGGGGACACGACAGCGGCGAACGGAGAATCCTTGTCAGAAACAGTACTCCCGCTTGATGAGGGCGACACGGCAGAATCCCTTCCGGGATCTGGAACCGCACCCAGACGCCTTCTTATGCGTGACGGCGCCATGCACAACACTATGCCGGCATCTTACGTGTTTTGATCCTGCGAAAAGTAGGGCGCTGCGGCCAGATTGGTTATGGTCATTAGTCACAAAATCATCTGTTGTTCTCCCTTTGACGGATATGGGAATATTGGTAAGATGAGATGGAAGAAGGAGAATTTCTGGCGGCGAATCCAAAGATTCGGATGTAGTTGTTCAAAGGAAAAACAGATTCATCAAAAATAACATCACGGAGATGTAGACACGCCCGTGAGAAGGATCAAGGCATTTAAAACCCTTATGAAGAGAGCTATACCCAAGGAACACACATTGCTTAGAACGGAACGCAAGTTTATGAGAATTGTAGGTCCGAGATTCGCCAACAAGCACGACCAAAAATGCGAAGTTTGGTGTAATCTGGTTTTTTGTGGAGAAGACGTTCCATGGGACTTTTGAAATTAATGATTTTACTGGGCAAAATATTGATGAGATAGGTGGCTGTAAGAAAAGCATCGTCCCAGAATTTAAGAGGCATGGAGGCATTGGCCGGGATTGCAAGACCTACTTGACAATGTGGCGATGTTTTCTTCTGCAGATCCATTCTCTGATGAGCATGTGGACAAGACACATGATGTGTGATGCCTATTTTTGAAAGAAGGAATTAAGCTTCTCATACTCACCACGGTCGGTTTGCATAGTAAGAATTTTCCTCCCAAATTTTCTTTCAACAAGATTACGAAAATTTAGGAAGACTTGGAAGACATCGGATTTCTTTTTTATCAAATAAATCCAAGTGTATTTGCTATAGGCATCAATAAAACTTACATAATATGTGTGCCTGCCTACAGAGAGAGGGGCAGGTCCCCACACGTCTGAAAAGATAAGCTCTAAGGGTTCTGTGGAGACACTACTTGATATAGGATATGACAACTGATGACTTTTAGCCTTTTGACACGAATCACAGACCGATTCTTCATCTTGGTGACTATAATAAGGAAGCTTATTTTCTCTAAGGACTCGGTGAACAATAGGAAACGAAGGATGACCTAGACGACTATGCCATCTTGTAGATGAAGGTTTGATGGCACCAAAGACCTGTTTATTTTGGCTAGACATTGAACTCTTCGATTCAAGGGGATAAAGGCCACCTTCACATCTGCCTTGAAGTATTGTTTTCTTCGACGCCTGATCCTTTATCAAGAAAAAATCAGGATGAAACTCAAAGAAGGTTTTATTATCTTTTGCTAAGCGATGAACTGAAACAAGATTTTTTTTGAGCGCTAGGAGCATGAAGGACATTATTGAGATAAAGATTTCGGATGGGAGTATCAACAACAGCATGACCAATATGACTAATTTGCATACCTTTGCCATTTGCAGTGTGGATTTGGTCTTGTCCGGTGTACCTATCGAAACAGTCATCTTCTCGGATCTCTGTGATATGGTCGGTAGCACCTGTGTCGATGTACCAATTTGTATCTACCCCATAAGATGTAGTAGCCGAGTTTACATTTTTCTGTTCAGGCTGATAGTCAGCATCAAACCGATGCCAACATATATCTGCTGTGTGTCCAAACTTGTTGCAAACTTGCACTGGGGTCTAGTAAAGTCGAGCCTTGGCCTCCCTGCCTTGTCGTTCCTCCGATTGCCGCGTGAGTTACGGCCTCTAGCTAACATTATTCCTGAACTGTGTCACCAAAGATGCAATGCAACTATCCACAGAAAAAATGAACCCAATCATCAGTTGGTCATAAATGCTACAAGAAGCTATTACCTATGCCACACCACCACTAATATACCAGTTAATGTGAGTTTTTGGTGCATTTGGCACTGTTGGCCTATCAATTAGCTAAAGTAGCCACCTCTCCGAATCAATTGTAAAAATGACACCATAGATAAGTGTGTGTAACATCCTAAAAATCCCAATTTTGGGAGAATATAATGAAAATAAGTGGAAGAATTATTTTAAGCATGTTTTTGTGTGGAAAACTATTTTTGCACGATTTGTGAACTTTTGTATAAATCAAATGGTGAAATTACATGCAAATTGCAAATTGTAAGAATTTTCGAGAAAATAACAAAACAGATAAAATCATGAAAAATTTATATAAGAAACTACACGGTATTATAAGCCCCCACAACAATTTTCATAAATTTTGGACCCGGTTTGCTAAGTATAAAAATTCAGGAATCATTCAGCCCGTTTTGAAAAATTCAAAATCCATTTTTGAATTTCCCACTCTCCGTTGGGCCGTAATTGTCGCGGTCAATTTCACTCACGCCCACTACAGCTCGCGCCAACCCCCGTTTCCCTCTCTCACTGATGTGCCGAGCCCGCACGTCAGATTGCTTTGTCCACCTCGCCTTCATCCCTGCGCGCCAGAGCGCCACACTAGCGCCTGCTCCGCCGGTTGGTTTCGACTGCCGCCCACCATTTTGCGGCTTCACCTGCTCCCATCGCCTCCGCCTGCCTCATCCATGCTATCCACCCCATTGATGGTGCCCTTTTCCCGCGTGGACGAAGAGACTTGAGAGCTTCTGCGAGAATATCGCGTAACCGCCGGTGTCTCACCGATTTTCTCACACAAATGCCCTAGCTACTTAAGCAATGGAGCATTCACCTTTCTACTCATCTCACCATTGTTCCATTTCGCGCAAACCCGAGCTCGACCGCTCCTTTGTTTCGCAGGAACATTAGCGCCGTCTCCGACGTCGGTGAGCGTGCCTCCACAACTCCATCGCTCTAGTGAGCTTCCTCGCCCACGACATGTCATTTTGATCCTTACCCATCTCTCACTTTTTTCCTTTACTCAATGTAGCTTCGGGAGTCTTGTTGCACGATCGCACTCACCTTCGTCCTCAACTCTTGCATGCACCAAATCTTCGTTCACGCGTTCCCATCGCTCCGGTGAGTTCGAGCTCAACCTGAGCACGTTACAACATGTTCCATACCCCCATTGATGTTATTCCCTCACTCAGTGCAAGCAAACTCGCCGCAAATCTGAGCTTTACCGCTATCTTTCTCTCTCACGGCCACCGCCGTTGTTTTCGTTCTCCTCTGAAGCCCGGTGAGCCTTGGACCGATTCCTTGCATCTACACCATCTCTAGCACTTCAATTACCTAACGTGATACTCCTTATAGCTTCTCCGTTGTTGTGGTTAGCTGTCGTTGTGACCCTCCTTCGCGCCGCCGCTGCTCGTCGTTGGCAAACCACCTCAATCCTTTCCCAACCTCATCTTCTTCACCCTCGTGGTCGTGGTGAGTCACTGGTCCTCACGCGTACATCATTTTGCCACAGGCAAGTCTCTAGCCGTCCATTCCTCCATTGCCACCCATGTTGTCGCTGCAGTTGCATGCCTCCGGCTAGCCTTCGGTGACCTTACGTCCCCGTGCCTCGTCTATTAGCATCGCTTGGACTCGCTGAGTCCAGTGCGCCACTCCTTTAGCTCGGGGGATGCCTCCAACACGAAGTACGTTGTGGACCCAAGGCATTTCATCGCTCCTCACCGCCGTAACGCCGCCTCCAGCCATCTCTGCCGCCGCCGCCACCACCCATTGCTCCACCTTGCTTCACTCTTTCCATCCCGCTACTTAACCTCTCTCTCTGACCGGTGGGACCCACTCGTATTTAGGATTTAGTAAACACTAAATGACAATGGTTAATTGTAATAAGTGTATGACAGGTGGGACTAGTCGAAAAGATTAACATAAATCTAATTTCAAACGTTTTTAGTAAATGTGTCAATGACATGTGAGACCACGCACTATTCCCAGTTTTAAAATACGTTTTAAAACCAAGAGACTAACATGTGGACCCCAGTCGTCATATAGTTAAAATCAAAAATAGATTTAATCATTTAGTTAATAAATAATGAGTCTATAACATCTGGGGCTGCCTATGTTTTATAAATAAAAATCCAGAAAACAAAACTATGAGAGATTGACAAGTAGGCCCCACATGATAGTTAATAAAATTCGAAAAAATAAGAAAAACTACTTTCAGTTCAGAGAAAAATATGCTTTCTTTGTTGAAAAGCGTAAACCTCAGTAGAACTCAGAGGAAAATACGCTTTCTCTGTTAAAAAGCGTAAACCTCAGAAAATACGCTTTCGGCGTCACCCTTTTATTAATTTCTGGAATTTCAAAACCGAAGCAAATTAAAATGCTAATAACTTTCGCATATGAACTCCAAATCAAATGATTTTTTTCCCAATTCATATAAAATCATGCTCTATCTGAATATGAAAAATATTGGACTTTTGATGATATTGAAATTATTTTTCTATATTTAATTTGCTACCGGCTCTTTTTGGATAGACGTCGATACCTCAAAAGAAATTTACGATAATCCTTCATCCTCTTATTCAGAGCAACTAGAGCAAGGCAAGCACCTCCTTTGACAATGTTGATCCTACCATTTCAATTATTGTACTTTTTTGCAAAATCTATTATGCATGCGTGTATGTTTGTTTAAAATTGCTACATTTAGGGATAATAGTAGTTATATTCCTATTTAATGCATGATCCTCCTTGAAATATTTGTATCCCAATTGTTGTAGCCAATAGGTTATGGTTTAGGCAATAGATGGTGTCGATTTGGGTATTTCGAGTGCGAATATCACACAAACGCTTAGCCGGGCTCTAGTTTCACAAAAAATAAACTATGGATGAAATTTGGATTGGATTTGGAAAATTTTGAAATGATGGTCTAGAGGGGTTTACCTCTGTTATTTTATATAAAAATAAAAATAAAAAACTTAGTTTGTGATGCGGACGAATTATAATATAATATAAGAATTGTGAGAGGTGTATCTCGCAAGTAGATAGGGGAAGGTCCTCACTTGGGTCAATTAAGGACCGAATACCAGTGCCACCAATCTAAGCTTAAGCGTACAGCCACATATGCTGGTATGGGATAACCTTAACTAATTAAGTCATTGAAAACTAGCCTTGTACGTTGGTAGACCATAGTAGTGTGGGCATGACTAGTGTAGGTATGTTCGAAGGGGCTCCCTTCACCATGGTGTCGGGAACAAAGCTTGCTGACACAATGTTGAATGCCTCACTGAGATGGGGGTGTACTCGGGTGAAGTGAGGATGTTCATTCGTCAGGGCTAGTACAAGGTTAGAACTAGGTGATGTAAAGGCTTCGATACGCGCTCTAGACTGCTTACCAAAGGATAGTGAGCAGGTGGTATCGACAGATACCAAAAAACTAGAGAATTCGTATGCTATGGGTAAAGTTGTGCACCTCTACAGAATGTAAATATATTTAAATAGCCATGCTCGCGGTCATGAGCATGCTTAGTGCAGTCACATCGGGTGTAGTGTTGGTTTTTGCAAAAATGGTTCTTGTTAGAAAATGAGGGAAGGGTTTTGTTGTTGATATTTGAGTTGAGTGTCATATCTATGGCTGAAAGTAAGATATTGATCACAGCTTAGGAGGGTTATGATTTATTATTTATCAAGTACTTACTTGTTGATTCTTCAGTTACTTAACTGCTCTTTAAATTCCGTTGCAAAGTACTATGTATTGATATGGCAAATAAAACTTGTTTAATACTGAAAATAACTTGTAGCGTAGAGACTCGTCCCTTGTTAGCCATGCATATATATATATACATATATATATATATATACATATATATATATATATAATTTGAGATACACTACAAGTCTTGTTGAGTACGCAATGTACTCAATCTTGCTTAAATTATTGTTCAGAGATAGAGGATGAGCCTATGTTGGACGATGCGTTTTTTGCACCTGGTACTGGAGGGTTCGGTGACGGGTCCTTCTAGGTCTTATTCCTTATCGGTTGCCTGAGGGTTTGGATAGGTATACCGCTGGACTTTTGATTTATAAACATGTTATGCTTCCGCTGTTTAATTCGCCACCTCTGATACTTGAGCTTTTATTTGGTCGATCAACCCTTGTGATGTAAACTTTGTAATCGCTTAAGTTACGTATCATATTTGTTTCATGTTGTATATATGTATGTGTATGTCAATATAGTGGATGGGTGTACTAGCCACTGATCATGGAACTAATACGATACACACATAAGGATTTTGGGTATTCAAAACGCAGAGTCTGACAATAGAGACAGACACGTGACTTGTCAATGCCCTTAGAGGGTCAGACATACCTCCATCATGCCCTATGGGCACAGACCGGATTTACCGTGCCCCATAGGCACGGACTTGACAAAATCCGGCCCCAAGAGGCACAATCACGGCACCAGGACCATGACAGCGAATTGGAGTTGAAAATCAAGGCCCCATGGGCATGGCCCCCGGATTGGAGTTGAAAAAATTGATTAATTTTTTAATACTAGTTGATATACTATTTAAAATACTATGTGCAACACTATTTAGCACTTCAAAAAATCAGGAGAGTATTTTTTTCTTTGAATTTTTTTTTGAATTTTTTACCTCACCCTCGTAACTTTAAATGTATTACCATATGTACTAAAAAAAATTCACAAATTTTTTTAAATGAAATCACGACGCGGCAATCACAATCTCCTTAAGGTAGCAACAATTTACCGGATAAGACGGCGGCGGCGAACTGCCGTACCGATTAGTGTATTGGTTGTCACGGCGGGTGACGGTTAAAAGTGGACTTATTATCAACATGAATAGCAAGGCCGGCGCAGCCTTTGCTCACAAAGAAAGTAATCGCCTTTAATCGAGCCAAATCGAGCAAGAGCTCATTACAATTGACGATTGGCGCTGCCTCGGTTCCCTCCTAAAGACAAATTAAATCTGTTGAAAGAGGGGAAACAACAGCTACAGCATGCAACAAAAAAAAGTTGAAATGCACACAAGCAAATGATCCAGCCTGCATTCAATGGATATTCTCCGATCGCACAGACAAATCGAGTAATTTCTCGAGAACATATACATGCAAAGATCTGAGGCATATATGATAAATCCACTTTTATTGCGACAAATCAATGGTGGATGGATAATGAAACAAAGGAGTACTGCAACCATTACACTAATGCACCCTTCGCCGTCGCAGCCCGTGACGGTGTACTACTACCCGCCGTAACAGCCGGTGATAGTGTACTACTGCTCGCCATCGTCGCCTCATCCGACGAATCGTTGCTGCCTCAAGGAGATTGTGCTTACTGCACCGTGATTTCATATGAAAAATTTATTAATTTTTTTAAATGTGATAATACGTTTGAAGTTCCGAGTGCTAGGTAAAAAAACAAGAAAAAAATTAAAGAAAAAATATTGTCACTGATTTTTAAGTGTTAAATAGTGTTGTACATACTATTTTAAATAGTATTTAAATAGTACCCAATAGCATTTTTAATCAATCTTTTCAACTCCAGTCCGGCTGCCGTGCCACTAGGGCCTTGATTTTCAACTCCAATTCGTTGTCGTGCCCCTGGGCCTTGACCATGCCTCTGGGTCGTATTTTGCTATGTTCGTGTCCCTAGAGCACAGTGAGACAAGTCCGGTCCTTAAAGACATGAACAAGTCACGTGTTGCGTCGTTATTTGTTTATGGTGTTATTTTTATAATTGATTCAGGGAGGTGACAACTTTTGCTAATTCACGGGTGTCGACGATCAAAACGTCGATCTTACGAAAAGAAAAGGAGAAAGTGACGTGGGAAATCTAGAGAAATAATGAGACTGCTCTTTTATTAATATGAATTGGGTTTTACAGAGTATGCTCTGAGAACACTGCTTGTTTCTTTACAATGTCAGACCTACAACACGAATCTAAGGCTTGTGCTTTAGTCTGATGGCTCTATCTTGTTCTCATCTCTCTTGATCTGTCCAGGCTCTATCTTTAAATAGCCATCGAAGAGGTGGCAGTTACTTCCGGAGAAGACGTCTGATGTGAAGTGTTGCGTCTGGTCGGAGTCAAGTGACAGTTGATAAAGAATCAACCGTTCGGCGGTTATCCGTCAGTACTTCTAGATAAGAAACGTCGTATGGTATAGAATACGCACGTGATCCATTCATCATACGGTAAAGAATATACTTAGAATCAGTTTCAAGTATTAGTTCATACCTTTTACGAGCAGTTCTCTTGGTCGGGAGCTTGGTTTAGGCCTTCGTCCGACCAGGGTACCCATTATGTAACCTCTGGAATATCTACGACTAGTGAGGTCGTGCACCTCAGGGGTTACGACCATAAAGACGTATGGTCTATTATGTATTAAAAATAATACATAGAGGTTTTAATCCTCGTCAGCTAGCCCCCGAACTTTAAATGAATAGGTCGTGTGAACACCTTTCTTCCGATGAAGTCGTATCGGGCTGACGCTTATTAAATGCAAAAGACATTTGAAGCGGTTTGTATTCACTTTAAAGTTGAGAACTTCGCCTTGGGAATTGAAGAGTTTTTGTGTCCGTTGGACTGAAAGATTTCTGTCCGTTGGACTTTTTTGGGTAACTTCTTATTGCAGTTAGAAATTCTGAAGCTTATAAAAACTCCTTTGTAGACTTAGGGTTCTTTCACTTTCTCCTTTCCTTCTTCATCTCCTGAGTAAAAACTGATTCCGACCTCCTTTTCTTTCCTCACCCGAAAGAAATCTGACCATGTCGGACCAAATCACCAACTGGTCGATTTTCGACTTGAGTGAGAAGAAGCTAGAGAGCTTGGAGAAGATCGGAATGCTTCCCAACAGGGATCTGATTTCTTGGAGATCCGCGATTGGAGAACATTCCCCGAGTAGTGAAGATGGAGAAATCCTAGTTTTTCTTGCATATGTTGATTGCGGATTTAGGCTACCAATTCACTCCTTCCTTCCTAAAGTTTTGGACTATTATGGAGTTGAATTGGTGAATCTTGCTCCCAATGCTATCGCCAATCTCAGTATCTTTATTTACCTCTGTGAAGCGTACTTGGGTATTCCAGCAGATCTGGATCTATTCAGGTACTACTACAGGATGACAAAGTCTGGGAAGACGATTGGGACGCCTGGAGAGTGCACCTTGTGCCTCCATAATGGAAAAGCCGATGAGTACATATTTATGTATTCAAAATCTTTGTGGTCGTCGTAGAAGAAGAACTGGTTCTATATGAAGATCACGAAGAAAGACAGCCTTTATTACTCTGATAAGAAGGCGGTCGAGAATCCAAATTGGCGTTCCTCTACAAAAAAAGAGGGAAAATTAAAGAGATGGGCTGAAGCAATCAAGCTTCTTAGTGTCAAGGGTCTAACATCCTGGCACGTAGTGAAGGACTTTTCCACGGGCCGAGTTAGTCCTTTGAAGGCCCGAGTACACCGGATGCTCTGGTATATTGGTCGTGACGATACGACCAAAGATTCCAAAGAGGATAAACCATGAATGTTTCCGACCAATTTACCTATCTTAGTTGATTATTTCCGTATCCTTAAATCTTTTATTTTACCTTTACAGTTCTATCTTCTGATGAGATTAGAAGCCGGATCAAAATGATCTGCGCCGAAGAGCCTGGCGATAAGGCTAGTTTCCCCCGAATCTTAGCGACCGTTTCCGCTAAAGAGAGGATTGAGAGACTTAAGATAAGAATATCAACCGTTTAATTTTGTTGTCGTACATATTATTTCTGATCGGTATACCATAAATCTTCTTTGATGTGTAGTCGGTCGGGTTGAGGATCAATGAGGCCACTGAAAGATGTGAGCCGATTGATGATCCGACCACCCCTTCGACCATACAGATGTCGACCTTCCGGGTAGGTAACCGAACATAAATAATATTTTTGGACAAATGATGTTCATCGCCTAACTATCTTTGATGATGTATTTAGGCGGTTGTCATACCTTCCATGAAGGTAGTCGTGGACCCATCGCTGCCTCCGAGGCTATCGCTTTGGAGGTCGACGAATCTACACCTCACGATCTGCGATCGAGAATCCTATCCTTGACCAAATGGTCGTGGATATTGCTTCTGATTTTCGATCAGTAGATGCGCAAGATCTAGTTAACCATACTGGTTCAGAACCGGAGAATTTGGTTGAGAAGAAAAGGAAAGCTAGCGCGGCGAATTTTACTTCGATGCGCTATAAGGTCAAACTCGAGAAATCAACCAGGTATTTTTAAATGGAGGAATCATGTACATACCTTGGATATTTCGATATGTTGGAACCTAGATCTTCCTTACTTTTCTTCTTTTGTAGATCTTCTGGTGTTCCAGTCGTGTCCGACCAGAGCACCCCTCAGGAAAAGGTTCCTGGAGAAGAGGTGGTCGTGGTGTTTCCTGATCAGGATACTCCTAAATCTAAGACTGCTGAGGATGAAGTGTTTAAAGAAGCCCCCGAGCAAGTTTCAATTCCAGCATCTGCTCAGGATCCTCTAATAATCCTTACTCCTTCTCCGGAGGTAGTCATCTCCAAAGATCCTCAACAGGTTCCACCTCCTCCTGGAAATACCTCTCAGGTTAACAAGTTTCCTTTTTCCCCCCGATTTATCGAGGATAAGGAACTTGATGAGGCCTGGGGGAAGATATTGGACTGTCAAGCTGAAATTGGTCCAGATACAATTTTTTCCGAATACAATGACATGGCAATTCGGGTAAGTGTTCTACGACCATCCTTACAACTCTTTCTTTTAAAGTCTCTTTGAAAACTTATCAAAGAAAGGGATTTTATTTTTGTAGCACATGGTCGAGAAATATGCTGTGGTCGGAGGACTAACCCAGCGAATAAAATCTTTGGAGCAAAAACACTCTGATCTGAGAAGTAAGAACATTTCTCTTTTAGTTTGACTTCCTAAATTTTATCATCTTGTTTCTCTCTTATAACTTAACATTCTCTTCCTATCATATTTGATAGATTTAGAGAAAATTAAAGAAAAGATCATGGCTAAGGAAGCCATAATAATAAAACTCAGGGAAGAAAATCAAGATAAAGACTGGTCGATCGAGCATGCGATGACCAGGCAAAAGGAGGTTTTTGATTCTTGTGAGAAGAAAATCAAAGGTAACTGGTCGTAGAATTAACCAGTACTCCATGACTTCAATTTTAAAGTATATGTTAACTTCTTTTTATCCACCCGTGCAGAAAAAATTCAAGCACTTGAACGAGCAGAGAAGACCCTCGAGTTTGAGCGTGGCCAAAAGGCAGCCCTTGTATTTGGCCTTGATGAAAAAATCTTGGCTCTTAACAAAATGATCTTTGATATGGGATCAGGATCAAGCTTGCCTTCCTTAGGAGATCTAGCGGAAAAGATGAACTATTTTGGCCAACTTCTGGAAGATCTCAAAGGCCTGCTCAAAACTATGAGGGAAAACCATACCCAAACGATGAAAGAAGTTATTGCCAATGGAGTTAGTGTTGCTTTAGCAAAACTGAAGGCTTCCGACCCCTCTGTTAGTCTTAGAGCTGTTGAAGAAGACTTCGACTGCTCTGAAAATGAAGCAACAAAACTTCTCGAGGAAGTTAGACCTCTCGGAGAGAAAGTTGCTGAGGAAATGGAAGTCGGATCTCCATCACGCAGTAAATGGATGTAATATTTAGACTATGTAAAATGAAAATTACCTTTTATCATCAATGAGGATCCTGCTTTGTCTTATCAATATTATTAAATACTCATATATCTCTTAGCCCCCGGCTGCTTATATTAGTAGATGAACCTTACTAAAAAAAGCAGTAGACCAAGAAATTGAGTAATAACAATGACCGTGGTAGAAGTGTTGATAATGTTTATGACAGCGATCCAGTGAATACTAGAAAATCATGTGGTTGGAACCGGCTGATGATTTCGATTAGTCTAGATCTTGTCCATTATCGAATCACTATGAAATACCACTTGTAGTCTGAAGATATAACAAAGACTGGCTTTGATGATAAGAAGATATGCATTAAGAATGTATGCAAAAAAGGAAATGAAAAGATAAGTACCTTTGTTTATAAATTATTCGAATCTGGTCGTAACGAATCCTAAGAATTGAAGATTTGTAAAATATCTCGCGAGACGTGCTCATGCTCAAATCCGACTGGCAGCGAGGATCATAGGAAAAGGACCGTCATTAGGAAGCTCCTTTCAGTGGGCAGGACCACGTGCAGAGAGGAGAGACTTCGACCAGGAGGCTTTCCGTGTCCCGACCAGTAGCCAAACTCGAGTAGAACAGAATGTTGAAATAAAATAACAGTCTTCAAATTCAAGAAATAACGAAAACCATATAAATTGTTTCAGTTGGTACTCCTTATACTCGTATGTTTCTTTAAGAAAAGAGTATTTTGTTGTGCGTGTGTATCATTGAAGCAATGATCACGACTAAAACCAGTGTGGTATGTGACACGTAAGTCAGCACCTATGAGTATTTGAGATCCCTTTGAAAGGAATATCGGAGAGAATGAGTGTCTTCTCCGACCAACCAGCAACAATAAAGGTATATGACCAGATGCGACGAATAATAAGTATAAACAACTATACTTATCGTTGAAAAGAAAAAAGGAAATGCATCTTTATTGAAATACGAAATGAAATAAATACAGGAATTTAAAGAAAGAACTTACGCAATTGATCATATTCCAAGAATTAGACAAAATTTGCCCATCCGACATAGCTAATCATACCGATCCTGGTCGGGTGACTTCGACCATAGTGTATGAATCTTCCCATTTCGGTGAAAGTTTGTTGCGATCCGCTTGGTTCTGATTTTTCTAAGAACCAAATCACCTACAGCTAGGCTGCGAGGTTGCACCTTATGACTGTGGTACCGACGCATGGCTTGCTGGTAGATTGCTGATCGTAGCAAAACTTGATTTCGTCGTTCTTCAAGGAAATTGATGTCGCTCAAGTCGCTGCTCACACCGATCACTTTCGAAAAGCAATTTTGATTCGGCGGAACCAATTTTGAGTTCTGGAGGCCATAAAGAATGGTGTTTCATCGGTCGTACGACTAGTTGCTGTACGAACGGCCCATAATACAGAAGGAAGTTCTTGAACCCAAGCTCCTGACCGTTGAATTAACTGGTCGAAAACTCACCGTTTGATTCCTTGCATTATGATACCATTAGCTCGCTCAACTGCTCCATTGCTCTGCGGATGAGCAACAGAAGCGAAATGTATCTTGATACCTAGGTCTTCACAGAATTTCTGAAAATTCCTGCTCGAGAACTGGATACCGTTATCGGTGATTATACGACTGGGTACACCAAATCGTGTGATCAAGCTTTTTGTGAGAAACCTTTTGTCGGCTTCAGTTGTAATTTTTACAACCGGCTCGGCTTCGATCCATTTAGTGAACGTGTCAATCATGACGAAAAGAAACTCAAAGCCCCCGGGTGCTCTTGGGAAAGGTCCCAGAATGTCTAGTCCCCAGGTTGCAAAAGGCCAAGAAAGAGGAATTATTTGCAAAGCTTGAGACGGCTGATGTACTTGTCGGCTATGAAACTGACATTGTACACACTTCGTCACGAGCTCTTTTGCATCATGAAGGGTAGTTGGCCAGTAGTATCCTTTGCCTAAAGGCTTTACCAACCAAAGTTCTGTAGGAATGATGAGCTCCACAGACTCCTCCATGGATTTCGGTTAGCAATTTAATGTCATCCGAGTGAGATATGCATCTCATCAACACTCCTAAGATCCTTGTTTATACAAGGTACGTTCAATTAAAGTGTATGATTTGGCTTTTCATGCTATACGATCGGCCTCTACATCATCTTCTGGAATTAGGAAATGTTGAAGATAATTGTAGATCGATGTCATCCAATCTCTACCGTGATCGTGATGGCGCCAACCATCATCGACCTGTGGAGCATCCATGTTTGCAGAATCAAGGTGTGCAACCTCCTTGCAAACATCTATGTCCTCGGAAGGCTCGACTACGAGGGTGAATCAGTTTCTCGAGAAAAACTCAGGCGGACGGATGTCTTTGTGGAAGCCATCCGCCAAGCGATCCGCCAAAGTTTTCCTTTCTAGGAATATGTTGGATCTGAAAACCAAGAAATGCTTTTCGAGTTTCCGCATTTCGCTAGATATGATGACATCTTGGTACTAGAGCATTGATACTCTTTCCCTACTTGATTCGCTACTAGTTGAGAATCGCCTTTCACTAGCAATCTGCGAATCCCGAGAGAACGAGCTGCTCGAAGTCCTGCCAGTAAACCTTCATATTCTGCCACATTGTTAGTAGCAGGAAAGTTAAACTAAAGGGCGTACTTTATTTGTTCGCCAGTAGGGGAAATCAAGACGACCCCAGCCCCCGAGCCATGTAGCATCAAGGAACCGTCGAAGTACATTGTCCACTCATCGTGGTGCTCGTACTCGGGCCCTTGGGTTGGTTCAGGGTTTGTCTATTCGACAATGAATTCTGCTATTGCCTGGGACTTGATTGTTGTTCGTGGGATAAAATGGAGATCGAACGCACCAAGCTCAACCGCCCATTTTGCTATTCGTCCTGATGACTCCCTGTTTCCTAGGACTTGACCAAGAGGATATCCAGTGGGTACGACCACTTTGTGAGTCTGAAAATAATGTCTTAGTTTCCTTGAAGCCATAAGGAGACCATAGAGCAACTTTTGTACCTACGGATACCTTTCTTTTGGTCTATGCAAGACTTCGCTTACGTAATATATTGGTCGTTGAATATGGTCTCGTTCTACGACCAGTACACCACTAACCGTTTGTGGCGTTGCAGTCACGTAAATTAGCAATGTTTCTCCCAATCTCGGAGAGACTAAGATTGGGGGACTCGTAAGGTACCGTTTTAGTTCTTCGAAGGCGCTGCTTGCCTCTTTAGTCCATTCGAAACTTCCATGTTTCCGGAGAAGCTTAAATAAAGGTAGTCCTTTTTCGCCTAACCGTGCTATAAAATGACTTAGCGCTGCCATACAACCGGTTAGTTTCTGAACTTCCTTATTTGTGGTCGGATCGCGCATCTAATTGATGGCGGTGATTTTCGCTGGATTTGCTTCGATGCCCCTAGCCGAAACTAGGAATCCGAGAAGCTTTCCCAACGAAACTCCAAACACATATTTCTCTGGATTTAACTTAAGGTTATGACGTCTTAAGTTATTGAAAGTCTCTTGTAGTTCTAGAATATGATCGCCGGCGTTGATGCTCTTTACGACCAGATCATCAACGTAGGCTTCAAGATTCCGACCTATCTGTGGACTAAAGGTCTTTTGCATCAACCTTTGGAATATTGCACCAGCATTTTTTAGACCAAATGACATCTTTACATAACAGTAAGTACCATATTGAGTGATGAAGGAAGTTTTCTCTTCATCTTCTTTACTCATATTGATCTGGTGGTACCCTGAGTAAGCATCTAAAAAACTTAACAACTCACACCCGGAAGTAGAGTCTACAAGTTGATCGATGCGAGGAAGGGGAAAGTCATCCTTCGGACAAGCTTTATTAAGATCTGTAAAGTCAATACACATTCTCCATTTCCCATTGGCTTTTCTAACCATTACAGGATTGGCGAGCCACTCTGGGTGGTCGACCTCACGAATGAACCCAGCTTTGAGAAGCTTGTCAATCTCCGACGGGATTGCTTCTTTCTGATCAGATGCGAAACGATGTAGCTTCTGCTTGACCGGTTTTTTGTTAGGCTGTAAAGCTAGCCTATGCTCGATCACCTCCCTGGGGACTCTGGGCATATCGGACGCCTGCTAGGCGAATACGTCCTGGTTAGCTCGGAGGAAGGAGATGAGCGACTCTTCCTATTTAAGGTCGAGTCCTGCTCCGACCAGTATCTTGGCACCCTCTGGAGAAGCACTTCCGTCGAGTTGTACCTCTTTTATCTGGTCGAAAGGTTTTGGTGTCATCTTTGGCCTCGAGTGTTTGACCTGCATGTTAATGGTGTTAGTTCCCCTGGTCGGAAGTTCATCGACCAGTTCTAAACATTTCCGAACGCATGCGTAGGCTATTTTCTGATCGCCTCGGACCGTGATTACACCCTTTGGTCCCAGCATTTTTAAACTCTGATAACCGTAATGCGTGGCTATCAGGAACTTTGCTAAAGCCGACGGCGACCAAGGATTGCATTGTATGCAGTTTCAAAATTTACCACATCAAATGAAATTTTTTCTGTCCGGAAGTTGTCGAGCTTTCCGAACGTAACCAGTAGGGACAAGTGCCCTATTGGCTTAGCGGTAGATCCAGGAACTATGCTATGGAAGGCATATTTCACAGGTTTTACCTTGGATTTGGGAATCTACATGTCTTCCAAAGCACTTGCAAATAAAATATTTAGAGAACTACCCCCATCTATCAAGACCCAATTAACCCTGCAGTTATTAATAGTAGGCTCAATGACAATTGGAGACCTACCTGGTCGAGTCGAATGAATGGGGCAGTCTTCTTTGCTGAAGGAGATTATCGTCTCTGACCACCTTGAAGGTTTAACGACGATCGAAGGTTCGGTAAGGTTGACTTCTCGCTCCATGGCTTTCGGTGACGTCTGGACTCGTACGAAGAAGATCCACCGAAGATCACATCGACGGTGTGCTGAGGTTCTTGGCACTCCATTTCTTCGTCACCATCCTTGTCCTTCTTGGAGCTTGTTTCCTCGAGCTCTTGTATCGACGGGAGTGGACCTTTACCTGCATAATAATCTTCCAGCTTCTTTTGCCAAGCGCGACAATTGCGCAGGTCGTGTCCTGCTTGCTGGTGGAGAGGACACCACTTTTATTTTTCTTGTAATCATTGGTCGGAGCCTTAGCCTTGCCATTACCAGAATAATCCTTTCTTCCTTTGGTAAATTTTTCAGGAACAGCAAGAACCTCCTTGTTGTTGGCTCTACCATGCTTCTTTTTCTTAAGAGTCTTCTTTTGCTTCTTTTCTGTCCTATCTAAGCCAGATTGGGGAATTTTATCTTTTCGATCAATGGCTTCGTTCCACTAGACCGCTTCACTGGCCGTTGCGTACTTGTTAGCCATGTCGAAGAGCTCGATGGTTGTTCGTGGGGGATGTATAGCTAAATCCTCTGTAAACATTCGATTTCTTAATCCCGCTTTGAAGTCTTGGATAACGGAAGATTCTGCAACCTCAGGTATTGAGTTACGAACTTGGCTAAATCTTTTGATGTACTACCGGAGAGTCTCGTTAGATTTTTGCCGTATTCTATGGAGATCGTCCTCTTTTCCAGGGCGATCGTATGTACTCTGAAAATTTGCAATTAAAAGGTCGCAGAGTTGCTCCCAAGTATACACGGACCCGACCAAAAGGTTAAGCAACCACGATCGGGCTGATCCTTCTAATACCGTAGGAAGATAGTTTGCCATTACATTTTCATCACCACCAGCGACTTTAATAGCGGTGGTATATATCTGGAGAAATTCCAAAGGATTTTGGGTCCCATTGAATTTATCCATATTGGCGGTCGAACCTATTTGGCCAACGATACTGGAGCCTCACGAGAAGGCTCGACACCGTGATAGTTTCGTGGTGCCTTCTTTGAAAAGGTGCCGATTGTAATCGGTTGGAGATCGATTTCTAGGACCGAATTGTCAGTGCTCCAATGTCCCGATTCGGTCGTGGGCGTTATTAGAACGCCTCGACCGCTTGCTCGGTTTAGAGATGTCAAGATTACCGTGTCCAAGCAATTGCTCCTCTCGACGGCGAGGGTGGGGATTCTGGAATAGTCTCCTCCTCATGACTTGTTGGTCGGAATCGCCGAGGTGGTCGTAGTGTCAATCGATCTTCAACACGACCATGCGGTCCTCGCCGGGAAGAATGCCGCGAAGGTCATGGTTCGACTTTGCGGGTGCCTTCGTTCCCGATATGCTTCTATGCGCTGCATCGTCTGTTGGATAATCTCTGATACTTGACCTATAAGTTGGGCAAAACCTGGAGTCTCTGCCAGAGTAGGGTCAGAAGTATTTAACATATCTCTAACTCGCTGCAGGTTTTGTATTGTTACCTAAGGTCTCGAAGGATTTCTGCCAAAAGAAGGTGTCTGATGGCTTAAATCCCAAGATCTCCTGGTCGATCTTGCCTGATCCCTTACATTGGTTGGGGAAGGATCAGGCGAATTAACTGATGGACGTCCACCAGTTCCGTTACCTCCGGCATTTGGTGCTTGACCGTCCGTACCATCTCCATTATTACGTGGTGGCGAGGCAACGTATGGAGGACCGTACACGGCATTTTAATTTGTATCTCCGATCGCATTGACCTCGTGCTTCCAGCAGTGATCCTCCGATGAGCTTCCGTCGTAATCGATGGAGAGCCTTTCAGAGCTTCTGCGAGAAGCTTCCACGACGGAGAGCAGTCGGTGATCAGCAATTCCTAAGGTTTCGGAAGGGCCTCAACCTGATCCGGCGAGTTGCCGATCGAATGTTGAGCCTTATCATCCCCACTTGGTTTATGACCAATGGAGGTTTCATTGACACCGTCACCAGGTGTCGGTTGGCTCCTGGAATTGCTAGAAGCCGTCGGTGAGTACCTATCAACCATGATCGCATCAAAGGTATATTGAACCTCAAGTTGCGGTGTTGAATTTTCGTCACCTTTTTTGCCGGTCGAAAGGCCCGGGCTTGCTGAGGCTTTAGAGTGTTCGAATCGTCGAAGCACTTCCTCAAATCGCCATCGATCGTAGCGGTGTATCCTCATCCATCCGATCGACTTCGCGATTTGCGATGGGCGAACCGCGGAGGAGGATGGTGAAGAGATTCGCTTTCCTCCATGGCGCGCATGCATGCGCCCATGTCGAGGTTGGCGTAGTCCGCCTGTGTCGAACCGCCTTCATCCCAACTTTCCGCCATAACCGCATCAGCGATCACAAACGGGGAATGGACAAAGATTTGATGAGTTGAGAAATTCTTCCAAGATTCCACGCCGCGCTTCCCACGGACGGCGCCAGCTGTCGACGATCAAGACGTCGATCTTACGAAAAGAAAAGGAGAAAGTGACGTGGGAAATCTAGGGAAATAATGGGACTTCTCTTTTATTAATATGAACTGGGTTTTACAGAGTATGCTCTGATAACACTGCTTGTTCCTTTACAATGTCAGACCTACAACACGAATCTAAGGCTTGTGCTTTAGTCTGATGGCTCTATCTTGTTCTCGTCTCTCTTGATCCGTCCAGGTTCCATCTTTAAATAGCCCTCGAAGAGGTGGCAGTTACTTCCGGAGAAGACATCTGATGTGAAGCGTTGCGTCTGGTCAGAGTCAAGTGACGGTTGATAAAGAATCAACCGTTCGACGGTTATATGTCTATGAGACATATAACCGCATGGTGGTTATCCGTCAGTACTTCTGGATAAGAAACGTCGTATGGTATGGAATATGCATGTGCTTCATTCATCATACGGTAAAGAATATACTTGGAATCAGTTCCAAGTATCAGTTCATACCTTTTACGAGCAGTTCTCTTGGTCGGAAGCTTGGCTTAGGCCTTCGTCCGACCAGGGTACCCATTATGTAACCTCTGGAATCCCTACGACCAGTGAGGTCGTGCACCTCAGGGGTTACGACCATGAAGATGTATGGTCTATTATGTATTAAAAATAATACATAGAGATTTTAATCCGCGTCAACGGGCCAATAGTGTCAAGTACGCTAAAAACTCAGTTAATGCAGCTTCGTTCGAAGGACGACTGAAGAGTGATCTGCTCCATATTAGTATATTATGATACGCAAAAAATGATATCTAGATAATGTTGATGGCCACAAAGGTCGTCGTAATCATCACTCCTGTGAACCATCTAGTACCATGAAGTGTATTATTTTGGGTAGACCTGGGAGTTGGGCCATGCCTTTCCAGGCTAGCCTGAGGTCCGGTCATATACAGTACGGCCCAAGCAAGACACGAATGGTCGTGACGTGCCTGATTCATCAAGTCATGCTCGGGCCGGTGGGACCCAACGGTGACACACAGCACCATGTCGCTGTCAAGGAGAGTAGAGGGAGAGGGAGGCTGAGGAGGACATGGGACCGCACCTAGCTGTGGTTGTTGTTGCCGTGGTTGTCATTGTCGTCGGCTCGCGGAAGCCGCCCCAACCCCCCCCGTACTCCCCTCAGATCCAGCCATCCAGGCTCGAGATGCTGTCGGCGGGAGAGGGAGAGGGGGAGGGTCCAAAGGGTGAAGGGGACAACCGTCATCCTCGTCGGCTCACGGCCGCTGCCGTCCCGACGCCCTCGCGGATCCAGCCATCTTGGCCAAATAGACGTGGCGTCCTCGCAGATCCGACCGTCGTGAGAAAGAGGAAGTGTGGCGGAGAGCGAAGGCGAAGAGGCTGAGCGGTGCGGATGCCGTGGGGGCGATGGGGTGGAGGGGACTAGGGAGTGGGGAGGCAACCGCAGAGAGGTGGAGGTGGAGAGGCCAAGGGGCCGATCAGAGCGCAGGTGCTGGCGACGGTGGGGAGTTGGAGAGGAGGAGGGGGCTTGGGCAATAGGGAGATGGCCACAGAGACGAGGAGGCGGAGAGGCCGAGGTGCCGAGTGGGGTGCAGGCGCCGGGTGCGGTGGGGAGTGGAGTGTGGAGGCAGGGTGGAGACATCGGAGAGGCAGAGGTGGAGAGGAGCGGCACGCGTGGGTGGGATTAAGGAAATGGAAGGGATTAGGTAGGTTAGGGAAGTCGACGGTGACGTGAGTGATAGGACCTGGCTGCAGAGGAGCAACGGGCAGGGATGGAGTTTGCTAACACCCGGAAGCAGCTTTTGTAACATTCATCTGCCATTGCCCATTCCAGTGATAAGACAGAGCAGAGGGAGAAGCAGAGGAGTGGTGGAGGCTGGGAGATAACTGGCAATAGCAGAGGAAGGCAATGGGCAAATGCCAAGTTCTTCCTCTCCGTGGCTATAAATCCCCTCCTCTCCTCATTTCTTCACCACACAACGCAAGCAATAAATTTCTTCACCACACAATTCAAGCAACAATTTCCCTACTCTCTATCGCTCATTCTATCGATATGTTTAGCAAGAAGAAGTCAACAAGGGGCCAAGGTGCAAGCAAGCACGCCCCCATAGCCCCCTAGTTCTATTCCTAGGCAAGATGATGCTCACATTGATCCTCGTCAACTCTCCTCGGGCATGGGAGACTATGGCATAGATGACCGTTATATGGACGGTATAGAGGACTACAAGGATGCCGCCTTCTCGCCCCTAGTCCTAGATTCAGAAGATAGGATCGGAGGATCATCATCAACCCCAGTATCAAACCCAACCCCAAAGTCCACCCGCGGAAGGGCGGAGTGCTGGAAGCACATGATTAAGAGGATCACATTGTAGACGACCAAAGGAAATTAATTACAGTATGTAATTATTGCAACCATGAATTGACTACAGGTTCAGGTGGAGGGACGGGGCATCTGAATCATCACTACAAAGCCTGCATGCTAAAGCTGGGGTGGACCCAGGGAGGAGGTGCGCAGACACAGCTGAACTTTTCGACTGACGACATTGTAAGTACATGGATGTACAACTGCCAAGTAGCACGGGATGAAATAGAACGATTTACAATTTTCGAAGATATACGTATTATGATGGGCAAGTGCCATAATTTTGAAGAAATGATACAACACGGCTTGTGCCCACAGTACCAACACGGCATTGTAAGTACATGGATGTAAAATAGAGAGCTAGCTGCATTGAAAGAAAAATTCCTTAAAGTTAGTTTTCTTTTGCTTTAACTTCCGATATTTGGACTTCCTCTCACCAAAGAACTTGTTACCTTAGTGTAGTTACCCATTACTTAGATGAACAGTATAACCTAAACAAGAGAGTCATAGGGTTTGGGAGATTTGATTATTTGCCACTATCAAAAGATATGTAATTCAGGATTTGCCACTCATGTATCTATGACATGTTGCCCCGGGACCCACATGTCATAGACACATGGAGTGGTAAATCCTGAAATGCACATGTTTAGAGTGGCAAATAATCAAATATTCCTTTAAAATAGGCCTAGCTGCGAAGGAGCAACCTCATGCTTAGTGATCGATTATATTTGGCTAATTGAGGAATCATTTGCTACATATAGACGTGATGCACTTTTAGACCCTATTGTTGCACCGATGGAGGTAAAATTTCTCAAATATTTTGGTTCTATATCACATCTCTATTATTTTGTTATCATTTTGTATCCACGCAAGAAGTTGGACGGATTAAAACTACTTATGATGGAATAGGAGAGGCACTTGAACTGGATTTCTCTGCCACTTTCAACCATGTGAAAGACTAGCTCTTTCGAGTATTCAACTTGTACTACAAAAGTATGGCGCCAACGTAATGGAGACGTATGCTTCAGAGCAAGTGATGTGACCATCCAAGGGAAGCGTGACATCCCACTTGTGAAAGAGGGTGAAGGGCAAGGAATCCAGTTCTTCGTCATCTCAGTCGTCCACAAATGCAAGGTGGAATCCTAATGTAGAGCTCAATCACTACCTCGCCCACAACTTTGCAGCCACTGATAATACTCTTTCGGGTGAGAAGGTCAAGCTCCTCGAATGGTAGAGGGACAACCATCGCATATTTCCCCAACTGTGCCATTTCGCATGGAATATTCTAGTCGTTCTAGTATCGATTGTCTCTTCCGAGGCGACATTCAGCATGGTCAGGTGAATAGTTGAAAAAAGGAGATCATCCCTTATGTCAGGGAAAATAGAGGCAATCACATGCCTCAAGGATTGACAAAAAGCAAATGAGCGGCAACAACATCAATTAGACGATCCCGAGATCATGCAGGCATTAGCCGATATCAATATTGAGTAGCAGATATGTACGCATGAATGTAGTTACTGTATTCTTTGCCTTACCGGAGAAGCACTACACTTGGGTGTAGGTTCTTGACGAGGCAGCAACAATGCGTGTGCAAAATATAAATAAAATTTCACTGTCCCCAAATATTTAAGTGTCCATAATTTTACGTAATTACTTGAATTTCAGTGTTTTCCTTCGTTTCCCCTCCTCTCACTTTTTTCTTTTTCCCTTTCCTTCATTTCCCCTTTTTCCCTTCTTCTCTTTTTCTTTTTCCCTTTCTTTCCTTTTCCTTTTCCCTTTCCCTTTTTTCCTTTTTCCCTTCCTCCCTTTTCCCTTTTTCCCCTCCTCTATTTTTTTTTTTTCCCTTAACTTCTCCCCCAGTTCCTCTTCCTCCTCCCGCACCCAGCCATCCTCCTCCTCCTGTTTGCCTCAGCCTCCCTCCCTCCCTCTCCCGACCATTCGCATCGGCCTCCCTACCAACCTTCTCCCTCAAAACCCACTGGAGCACCGTCGTCTTCGAGCCGCGCCGCCACCCTCCTCTCTGCCTCCGATGACCCGCCACCTCGGTTGTCTCCCTGCCGAGGCGACCGTGTCATGAAATGTGCCGCTCCACTCTCAAGCTGACCCAGCACCTCCCTCCACATCTCCCTCTCCGTAGGCCGCCGCCGCCGCCGTCCTCCTTGCTGCCATTGCCATCACCGTCGCCAGCTTCCACACCGCCTCCTCCACCCACCTCAACCCTAAAAACAGAATCCACGACCTCGGGAACACGTCGTGCTCGTGCTACCGCTGCCCCTCACCTCCAGAATTCGCCGCCACCATGTCCGTCTCCCCCCTGTGAGCGTGCGCTGAGTGCTCCTAGGGTTCGCAGGTGTCGTGCCCATGCTGGCACGGCCCGACGGTGGCCCGCTAATCATGTCGTGCCAGGTCTTGCCAGCGCATGTTTGTGCCATCGCAACTCGAGGCCCGTTGTGCCCGTGTAGTACCGTTGAGGCCCATCGTCCCCGTGGCGTGCCGACATGGCAAGACACGACACGACCCGACTCTCATGTCTAGTTGTGGGAGTGTCCAACCCCTTGGGCTGTTAGGATGGCCTAAGAGGCCTTAACACAAGCTCATGTAACGAAGTATTCTATCCCTTGGGTTGCAAAACATATATGATGAGCCTTAAAGTTAGTCCATGAACAAAATATTGTACACACAGAGAATGTATCAATTTACCCTCACTATTTTATAATTATTAGAGGGAAGACAAGGAATAGTTGCTCCCAACTATATATAAAGAGCCTAAGAGGACATATGAGATCCAGATCTCTCATTTTTACTCACCGGCTCTCTCCCTCAAGTAATTTCCTTTAGCTCCTCTAGTTGTGCCCCCAAAGATGAAAAGATACTTTATACCCACTATTTAGGGGGCGACTAGCATCCGGACGTCCGATGGGAGGTCTCTCGTCGACGCTTTAGTACAACATCGGTGAACACTGTGTGCAACATTTGTAATCACCACGTGCAACAAAATGCACAAAATAGTGAGAATGTTGACAAAAAAACTGATAAAAAACATCTTCTTCTCTCTAAAATTGGATTCAAACATGAGTATAGAGCTTAGCTAGATTTTAATAGTTTAGAAATCACAAACAAAGAAATTTACGCGGCAGCAGGTGGCTTGACACGGCTGAGAGTGGCACTGAGTCAGCGTCGGCTTGCAGCAACGGCATGCCCGATGAGCCCGAGGGTGACGCAGAAACAGTGAGGCCGAGGGCGTGTCAGCTGAGCTTAAGCGCGGCAGCGCAGAGACACACCAGCGCCTCTGGGCGACGTGGTAGCCCAGCACGCGGCGCGCGGCCGAGGCAGCTATGCATGGTGGCTTGCGTGACGCTGGGCATAGCCGACGGCTCGCAGAACTCGGCAAATAGGCCGAGGAGCGTCTTTATAGCGGTGGCATTTGCGCGCGCGCAGAGGTTGGTCTCACGGAGGAGAGAAGTGAGAGCAGAGGGGATTGAGAGGGAGAGAGCTTGTAGAGGAAGAAGAGAAGAAAGAAAAGAGGAAGTTGTGAGATGATAAGAACGAAAGAGTAAGATGAGGTTTGTGTGGTGGTGGTTAGGCTGCGTGACAGGAGAGACGTACGGAAAAAATACTTTCTTCAAACATAGGAGTTGTATCATTACCTCAATATTTAGTTTTGTAGCTACAACAATTAGCGCCGTCTACAGGACCGTGCAAAAAGCTGCGCAAGGAAGGGGAGTCCAAAGCATTGCAGCTTAAGCAACAATGGCCAGTTCGCACAGAGCACATGCACCTCGCAGCGTGTGTCAGCCCGCCCCGCTCGAGTCCAATTCTCCGTCTCGAAGCTCACCTCGCGTGGTGGTGGCCCGCATCTACTGAGGCAGAGCTTCAACCCGAAGCCCGCCTCACCGGTAGGAGGCCGTCTCGTTCTGATGGGCATCGACGTAGCCTCTGCACAAACGAGCCACAACGAGCGGCCCACTTCAGCGTCGGAGCATCCCTCGCGCTTATGGGCCTCCGCTTCACCTTCGCTCGGACAGGCCTCGGCGCGTGCAACCGACCTTGCCACATGAAGCCCCCTTTGGGGTCGGAGTCCATTCGCGCAAACAGGCTTCTACTGGGCCTTCGAGAGACACACAGGCCATGACGCGCGCGGTCAACCTTGCCGCACAAAGCCCCCTTCGCGCGTTCAACTTCGGCGAGTTAGGCCCACTTAGGCGAGTCAGAGGCCCCTAGGCTTTTGCGCGGACGGGCCACGGAGCGCGGCCCGCCTTGACATGTCCAGCGCCTCGTTGGCATGTCTAGCGCCTAGACTTCACTAGCAGACCGTGTGGCTTGCTAGTTCCGTGCGTGTTGCATCAGAATAATTATATAGGGCCGGCGTAAGCTAGAGTCGTCTCAAATTTTTTTTAAAATTCAAACACTTTCTTCGATAAGTTGGATTACTATCCAATAATTTCTATTTTTTTATGTTGAAAAATCTAAACAAAAGTAAATCTAAGTGAACCCTACAAATACAAATACAAAAAAATTCTTGGTAAATCCTACAAATACAAAAACAAAACAAAAAATTCTAGACAAAAGTAAATCTAGATGAACCCTACAAATACAAAAACCAATAGAACTTTTCAGATGGTCAGAGCGAGGGGCCATGAGCCCCCGATGTACTCCATGGAGTATAAAAAATCACACGAGCTCAGGCCTCCGCATCACATAGCTCTCCGCCTAAGGGCAATGCCTTGGCGAGTTGAGCATCACGCGCTTTGGCACACGTCCCACCAGGGAATCCGACGCTTCGGTGATGTCCCTGCTAACAACTTCACCCGCTTCTCTCTTTGTATCCACCTTTAGTCGGTATTCAGGGTTCCATCCTTTCTGTATTCTCACTCGCTCTGACCTCGGTGGGTGTAAGCATGTGTTGACGATGTTTGCCTCCACATGACAAATCTCTCCACCAAGAGACAATGCCTCGGTGAGTTGAGTATCACACGCTTTGGCACGTGTCCCACTAGGGAGTTCGATGCTTTGGCGACGTCCCCGATAAGGACATCACCCGCTTTGCTGGCTTCGGCCTCAGCGGGCAATTTAGCTCTCCTCCTAGAGGCAATGCCTCGGCGAGTGGAGCAGACACTGTTTTTTAAGGTACAAAAACAGCGGTCCAGCCTCTCCTCCTACTCCGTGTGCTAGCACCCTCTTCATGCCAGCACTGCGTGCCCTCCGCAGGCACTATTTTTTAAGGTAGGGGAACGGTGGTTCAACATCTCCTCTAGCTCCGTGTGCAAGCGCACTGTTTTTGAAGGTAGGGGAACGACGGTCCATCCTCTCTTCCTACTCCTCGTGCAAGCGCCCTCTTTTGGCTGGCGCCATGCGCCCTCTGCGGGCACTATTTTTGAACGTAGGGGAATTACAGTTCAGCCTTCCCTCCTGCTCTGTGTGCTTGCGCCTTCTCTAGTCCAATGCCACGGTAAGTGCCTTCCTTGGCACCAGCCAATCTTTTCAAGCGTGTGGTATTTTTGTCCATTCTTGCCACCCTAGGATGTCTGTTGCTCGTGCAACAAATCTTGTGTGGCTGCGTAGGGAACAATACTGGGCTGTTAAGGGTGTTATGTGAAATTTGCGCGACGGTTGGCCGATAACAAGGGCACAAAGGTATGAACTCGGGAGAACATGCACTGGCATATAGCAGCGTGACGCGCCACCTACCTCGATGACATAGCCTCGACAAGGCGGCTACGACTCAACCACGGGTGGCACCGCCTACATCGAGGATGCCTCCTCGGCAGGGCGGCCTACCTCAATGGCCATGCCTCCATATGCCACCTGCCTCGAAGGCACCGCCTCGACAAGGTGGCCTACCTTGATGCCTCCACCTCCACATGTCGTCTGCCTCAAAGGCACTGCGTTGGCATGGCATCCCGACGATGAAGGCTCCGCTAGGAGAGGCGTGCCTATCTCGAGAGCATCAGTCTCGACATGGCGGCCTACCTTAACGGCTACATCTCCACAACCATCTACCTCGAAGTCACCGCCTCTGCAGGGCAACATGATGATGACAGCTCTGCCGCGAGAGACACTACCTGCCTCAAGTTCATCTCCTCGACAGGGTGGCCTACCTCGATGGTTCCGCCTCCAAACTCCACCTGCCTCGAAAGCACTGCATCAGCAGGGTTGCCTACCTCCACGGCTCCTTGTCCACACGTCGTCTGCCTCGAAGGCACCACCTCGGTAGGGGGCCTGACAACGATGGCTCCACTGCGAGATGTGTTGCCTGTCTCAAGAGCATCAGCCTCGATAGGTCGGCCTACCTTGATGGCTCCATCTCCACACGCTACCTGCCTCGAAGGCATCGCCTCAGTAGGGCGAACCGATGATGATGGCTCCGCCGTGAGAGGCGCCGCCTACCTCAAGGATGCCTCCTCAACAGGACAATCTACCTCAATGGCTCTGCCTCCACACGCCGCCTACCTCTAAAGCACTACCTCGGTAGGCGGCCCAACGGCGGCGGCTTCGCCATGAGATGCACCGCTGGCCTTGAGGGCATCATGTCGGCATGGCGGCCTACCCTGACTACCTTGGGTTGCGGGGCTACTACTACTTTGTTATTCTTCGAGGGCCTTAGGCATCTCGACTCCCAAGGGTATAGGGCAACTATGTGCTTCGTCTACTCGTCCCTCGGGATCTCAAAGCTTGTTGATGAGGGAGTACTATTGTGGGGGTGCCCAACCTCTTGAGTTGTTAAGATGGCCTAAGAGGCCTTAGTACAAGCCCATGGAATGGTGTATTCTATCCCTTGGGTTGCCAAGCATACATGATGGGCCTTAGGGTTAGCCTATGAACAGAATATTGCACACATGAGGCATGTACCAATTTACCATCACTATTTTGTAATTATTAGGGATAAGATAGGGAATAACCACCCCCAACTGTATATAAAGAACCCAAGAGGTCATATGTGATCCAGATCTCTCATTTTTACTCACTAGCTCCCTCCCTTAAGTGGTTTGGTGTTCTTTAGCTCCTCTAGTTGTGTGTCCCCCAAAGGAGAAAGGGTAATTTATACCCACTATTTAGTTTCATAGCTACAACATGTATGATATCGAGATAACGTTGATGGCCACAAATGATACGACACTACTGTAAGATCGAGGAGGCCGACTAGAGGGGGGTGAATAGGCGTTTTAAAACTTATATGCGCTAAAACCGATTTCTAATGCGGAAGCTAATACAAATACGGTTTTGCACAATTAAAGTCTAAATCAACTAGGTTCAACTAAGTGCACCAACAATACAAGTCTATTGATAATAACCAATCAAGTATGGACTTGTAAGCAATTCAATTTAAGCAATGTAAATAGCACATAGCATGGCAAGCATTCATACACAATGAATAAGTAATTTAATACAAGGTATATAAATTGCACAATGTAAAGCAAGCATTCATACACAATGAATGTAAATGCAATAGTAAGGCAATAGACATCACACCACAAAGACACGTCGATGTTTTACCGTGGTGGTCGGAGACTTGCCGGTCTCCCCTAATCCACGTTGAGGGAAACCCAAACCAATTGGGCCGGCTCCACAAATTAAGTCTTCCTCCGAGGTATCAACACCTCGCTCCACTAGGGTTGCTCTTACTCCACTCCGGAGATGGCGAGCACCAAGCTACTCACAAACACCGGGCCTTCTCACAAGCTTCACTTGAGAAGATCACGGACCACGACGCTCCACGCCGTTTAGGTGTCGGCAAACACCAAGAGTAACAAGTCTCCAACTTTCACTTGAACCAATCAAGTGTCAAAGCTCTCGTGGATACTAAATCCACCACCTAATGCAACACATGCAATAGGATTTACCTCTCAAACCTCACTAAGTGCAACACATGCACAAATGGGAGTAGAGAGCTTGCTCTTAGCTCAAAGGAACTCAATGGGATGCCAAAGGTTGCCTCTCAACTGCCAAGGGGTATTTATAGCCCCACACCAAAACTAGCCGTTTGGAGACGAAACACCAAAAACTAGACGTTATGACCTTTGCGGTCGTACCGCACTCATAAGGGGTCAGTACTACCGTTCTCAGCGGTACTACACAGCAGATTATACGGGCGGTACTACCGCAGCCCGATTTTCAGCACTGCATTTACACTGGTAAAAGGTCATAACTTTTGACTCGATGTCGGAATTGAGTGATCTTAGACTCTATTGAAAGCTTATTCAGAGGGCTACACAACCCACTTATTTGATTGATCACAAACACATTTGATCAAATCAAAAAGCACAACTCAAAAGAGCCACTACCATGGTCTAAGTCCAAAGAAATAGCAACAAGCAATCTTAGACCATGTCAAGGGAATACACATGAATCTTAACCATTTGCAAAACACATTTGCAAACATAGATCATGCCACAAGGAGTAGGTACATGGACTTCAACCGTTTGCAAAACACATTTGCAAAGTATAGTCACATGCTACAAGGATTAGACGCATGAGCCTCGGCTATTTGCAAAACACATTCGCAAATAATAGCATCATGCCACGGTGAGCTAGAGCAAGCAAGATTGAACTATCAACACATGATGAGACTCAAGCTACTAGACAAGACCCCTCTTAATAGTACGGCAACCTATACTAGCAATCCGGTCTTCCAACCAAACACCAAGACCGGTAAAAGACTAGGAACACATCCTTAGCCCTAACTAGTCATACCTTTGCCTTGAGCATCTTCTTGAAGGTTGATGACACACATCTTCACTTCAAGTCCGGGTCATCGTCTTGATATGCATCAACCCATGATGCATCCTTTACTTGACCTCAATCAACATATGATGAGTCTTCTCTTGACTTGATGATCAACTCATGATCATCTCTTCTTCGAGATCTTGATATGCATCAACACATGATGCATCATCTCCTTGAACCTTGACTTGATGACGATCAACTCATGATGCCATCCAAAGTCTTCATCACCTGAACATAACATATTCATCCAACTCATGGAAAATGTTAGTCCCACAATGTCATTAACATTAATTACCAAGATATACCGCATAAATGCTTTTGAACAAGCCATTATCGAAGGTGCGGTATTACCGCCAACTAGCATCCAGTAATACCGCCTCCCAGTAGTACTCGCCTGACGAAGGTCCGAGGGTGAATCGAGTTTCGAGAAAACTCCGGCGGACGGATGTCCGTGTGGAAGCCATCCGCCAATCGGTCCGCCGAAAGTTTTCCTTTCTAGGAATGTGTTGGATCCAAAACCGAAGAAATGCTTTTCAAGTTTCCGCATTTCCGCGGATATGATGACATCTTGGTACTAGAGCATTGATACTCTTTCCTACTTGATTCGCTACTAGTTGAGAATCACCTTTCACTAGCAATCTGCGAATCCCGAGCGAACGAGTCGCTCGAAGTCCGCCAAGAAACCTTCATGATTCACAGATTATTTGTAGCAGAAAGTTTAACCAATGGCGATTTAAGTTGTTCGCTAGTAGGGGAAATCAAACGACCCACCCCGAGCCTTGAAGCATCAAGGAACCATCAAAGTACATTGTCCATCGGTCGTGAAACTCGTGCTCGGTTCTTGGGAGGGTTCGTGGTTTGTCCATTCGCAATGAATTCGCTATTGCCCGAGACTTAATCGCCGTTCTAGGGACAAAATGGAGGTCAAACGCCCCAAGCTCAACCGCCCATTTCGCTATTCGCCCCGATGACTCCTGTTACCTAGGACTTGACCAAGCGAATATCCGGTAGGTACGACCACTTTATGGGCCGAAAATAATGTCTAAGTTTCCTTGAAGTCATAAGGAGACCATAGAGCAATTTACAGATTCTGGATATCGCTCTTTTGGTCCATGCAAGACTTCGCACGTAATATATTGGTCGTTGGATACGATCACGTTTCTACGACCAATACACCGCTAATCGCTGTGGCGCTGCAAATGATGTAAACTAGCAATGTCTCTTCCAATCTTGGAGAGACTAAGACCGAGGATTCGTAAGATACCGCTTAAGCTCCTCAAAAGCGCCGCTTGTCTCTTTAGTCCATTCGAAACTTCCATGTTTCCGAGAAGCTTGAAGAATGGGAGTCCTTTTCACCTAACCGCGCTATGAAACGACTTAACGCCGCCATACACCGTTAGCTTCAACTTCCTTTTCGTGGTCGGGAACGATCTTATCGATAGCGGTTATTTTCATGGATTCGCTTCAATGCCTCTAGCAGAAACTAGAAACCCGAGCAGTTTTTCAGATGAAACTCCGAACGCACACTTTTCCGAATTTAATTTAAGGTTATGACGTCTTAAATTATTGAAAGTCTCTTGTAGGTCTCGAATGTGGTCACCAATGTTGATACTTTTTACGACCAAGTCATCAACATAGGCTTCAAGATTCCGACTTATCTGTGTACTAAAGGTTTTCAGATCAACCTTTGGAACATCGCACCAAAGATTTTTAAGACCAAATGGCATCTTTACATAACAAAGAGGTACCAAATGGAGTGATGAAGGAAGTTTTCTTCATCTTCTTTACTCATATTAACTGTGGTATCCTGAATATGCATCTAAAAACTTAATAACTCACACCGGAGGTAGAGTCTACAAGTTGATCAATGCGAGGAAGGGGAAAATCATCCTTTGGACAAGCTTTATTTAAATCTGTAAAGTCGATACACATACGCCATTTTTCATTGGCCTTTTTAACCATTACAGGATTGGCAAGCCATTCGGGGTGGTCGACATCACGAATGAATCCAGCTTGGAGTAGCTTGTCAATCTCCGACTGGATTGCTATTTTCCGATCAGGTGCAAAACGCCTTAGCTTCTGCTTGATCGGTCTTTTATCAGGCTGCAATGCTAGCCTATGCTCGATCACCTCCCTGGGGACTCCGGGCATGTCGGATGCCTACCAGGCGAATACATCCTGGTTTGCTCGGAGGAAGGAGACGAGCGACTCTTCCTATTTGGGGTTGAGTCCTTCCCCGACCAGAATCTTGGCACTCTCTGAAGCACTTTCGTCGAGTGGTACCTCTTTCATCTGGTCGGAAGGCTTTGGTGCTATCTTTGGTCTTGAGTGTTTGACCGCATGGTAGTGGTGTTAGTTCCTCCGTCGGAAGCTCGTCGACCGCTTCTAAACATTTCGATCACATGCGTAGGCGATTTTCTGATCACCTCGGACCGTGATAACACCCTTTGGTCCCGGCATTTTCAAACTCTGGTAACCGTAATGCGTAGCTACCAGGAATTTTGCTAAGGCTAGACGACCAAGGATTGCATTATATGCTGTTTCAAAATTCACTACATCGAAAGAAACTTTTTCTGTTCGGAAATTGTCGGGTTTTCCGAACGTAACCAATAGGGATAATTGCCCTATTGGCTTGGCGGTAGATCCAGAACTATACCATGGAAGGCATATTTCACAAAGCTTTACCTTAGAATTTGGAATCAGATATCTTCCAATGCGCTTGCAAAAGAATATTTAAAGAACTACCCCCATCTATCAAAACCCGATTAACCTTGCAGTTATTAATAGTAGGCTCAACGACAATTGTAAACCTACCTAGTCGAGTTGAAGGAATTGGGCAATCTTCTTTGCTAAAGGAGATTATTGTCTCCACCACCTTGAAGGTTTGGTGATGATCGGAGTTTCAAGAAGGTTGACTTCTCGCCCATGGCCTTCAGTGACGTCTGGATTCGTATGAAGAAGATCCCGAAAATTACATCGACAAGATGTCGAGGTTCTTGATACTCCATATCCTCGCCACCATCCTTGTCCTTTTGGAGCTTGTTTCCCAATTTCTTGAATTGAAGGAAGTGGACCTTTACTCGCATAATAATCATTCAATTTCTTCTCGCTAAGCGATATAGCTATGTAAATCGTGTCCCGCTTGTTTATGAAGAGGACACTATTTTTTGCTTTTCTTATACTCATTGGTCTGAGCTTTTGCTTTGCTATGACCGAGTAATCTTTTCTTCCTTTAGAAAATTTCTCAGGAACAGCCAGAACCTCCTTATCGTTAGTTCTGTAGTGTTTCTTCTTATTGGGAGCTTTCTTCGCTTCTTTTCCGACTTATCCGCACTCAGTCGGGGATCTTGTCTTTCGATCAACGGCTGTTTCCACTCGACCGCTTCGCTAGTCGCTATGCGCACTTGTCACCATGTCAAAGAGCTCGATGGTTGTTCGTGGGGATGAATTGCTAGATCCTCCGTGAAACCTTCGATTTCTTAATCCCGCTTTAAAAGCCCGGATAACAAGACTCGCAACCTCCGGAATCGAGTTGCGAACTTGGCTAAATCTCTTGATGTATTGTCGAAGAGTTTCATTAGGTTTTGCCGTATCCTCGTGGAGATCATCCTCCTTTCCGTGGCGATCGACGCACCTTGAAAGTTTGCAATTAGAAGATCGCAAAGTCGCTCCCAAGTATACACATCCGATAGGTAAATTTAGCAACCATGATCGGCCGATCCTCTAGTACCGTGGGAAGATAATTAGCCATTACATTTTCGCGCCGCCGCCGCTGCTCTGATGGCGTGTGGTATAAATCAAGAAATTCTAAAGGATTTTGGGTCCCATTGAATTTATCCGTGCTGGCGTGTCGGAACTGTTTGGCCAACGCACGCCTTGGAGCTCGCAGAGAAAGCTCGACAACCTCGTGATTGTCTCACGCGCTTTCTTTGAAAAGGTGTCGATTATAATCGGTCGGGACCGATTCTCGACCGCATCGCTGATTATCCGTATCCCGATCCGGCCGTGTACGCTTTGAGAACGCTTTGACCGCTTGCTCGGTTAAGATGATACCAAGATCATCGTGTCCAAGCGCTTGCTCTTGTTGGCGAGGTGAAGATTCTCAAACAATCTTCTTCCTCATGACCTGCCGGTCGAAGCGCCGGCGGTCCTTGTGTTAGTTGACCTCAACACGACCACGCCGGCTTCTCGCCAGTGGAAGAATGCCGAGATGAAGTCATGGTCCGACTCGTGGTTGCCTTCGCTCCCGATATGCTTCCGCGCGCCGCATGGTCTCTGGATAATCTCCGATACTTGACCTACAAGTCGTGCAAAACCCGAGTTTCGCCAAACAGGTCGAAGTATTTAACATATTTCTAACTCGCCGCAGTTCTCAGATTGTTACCAAGGTCTTACAGGTTTCTACCGTAAAGAGGTGTTTGATAGCTCAATTCTCTGTTCTCCCAGCCGGTCTTGCCTCGATCTCCCGCATTGGCTAGGGCAGATCGTGAATTAACCGATGGACGCCCACCGCTTCGTGACCTCGCATTTGGTGCTCGATCGCTCGAGTCAAGTGATGGTTGATACAGATCAACCGCTTGGCGGTTATGTCTACGAAACATATAACCGCATCGGAGGTTATTTATCGGTGTGTCTTGGATAAGATACGTCGATGGGATATGCACGTGTTCCATTCATCATACGGTAGAGAATATACCTTGGAATCGCCTTACCTTCACGGTAGCTTCTCCTGGTCTGAGGCTTGGCTTGGGCCTTCGTCCACTGGTGGTACCCATTATGTAACCTCCGAATCTCTACGACCGGTGAGGTCGTGCACCTCAAAGGTTACGACCATGAAGACGTATGGTCTTTTATATATTAAAGATAATATATAGAGGTTTTAATCCTCGTCAGTACCGTTTCTCAGATGCGGTACTACCGATTTCCAGAGGCTCGAGAAATACAGAAAAACACCTTCTCTGGAATTTACATACCGCCAACTAACAAACGAAACAACCGGGTTGCGGTAGTTCCGCCAACATATTTGCGGTCATATCGCTACGCGGTAGTTCCGCCACATGAACTTCGGTACTACCGCACATCGGTAGTACCGCTTACCAAATGCGGTCATACCGATTTCCACTGAACTTCTTCCAGAAGCTTTTCGAAATGTAGTGCATGACTCCTTTGTCTTGAGTCATGTCGATCTTTTATCACCTTTGCATTTCCTTTTCATGTCATCACTCAAACTCCGGGACTAAGCCTTGAAACATCTTAGCACACATGTTAGTCCCACAACACAATTTCAAATAATTGAATGTAATTGGTATGAGTATATATAAACACGAAGTTATATATATACTCAAGAGTTATGTTTCAAAGTAGATCACAAGGATCAATACTAATGAAACAACAAGGCCATGAGTATATATAAACTACACAAGTTATATATACTACAAGTATATACGAACTACACAAGTTGTATATACTAAATATGAGTGTATACAAACTACACAAGTTGTATATACTCACATGAATATATTAACTACACAAGTTAGATATACTCAAGGATATATGAGCATATATGAACTACACAAGTCTCATATGCTCACATACAAGTATATATGAACTACACAAGTTATATATACCAAATATGAGTGTATACAAACTACACAAGTTGTATATACTCATATGAATATATTAACTATGCAAGTTAAATATATTCAAGGATATATGAACATCCATGAACTACACAAGTTTCATATGTTCTCATATACTCATATGAATATACTAACTACACAAGTTAAATATATTCAAGGATATATTTCAAAGTAAAGATCCTTAATATATGTGGAAAGAGAATATGGATCAATACTAATGAAACATCAAAATATAGAATGAACTCCCCTAAATGTGTGCATACACAAATGTGTAATGGAAACATATGCACATATCCAAGTTAACCTTTTTGGTGGAGTTTAACCTATATTTTGGATCCGATGAATACAACAAGATATAATAAGAGGAAGTAGAATGCATACCTCTTGTATTTTTCATCTTTATATCCAAACGAGACTAAGCAATAAATAATCAATAGAATTGTTAGTCTCACAAATAGATTTGTCATTAATGAATACATACCTGTTTGGATTTTTGCTTTTATATCCAAGTCGAGACTAAACTTGATATAACAATAGAGTGTTAGTCTCACAAGTGCATTTGTCATTAATCACTTAATCACTTGCATGCCTTCATGATTTTCACCTTTATATCCAAATAAGACTACACAATATGTATATCAATAAAAGTGTTAGTCTCCCAATTAGATTTATCATTAATCACCAAAACTCCATTACCACATAATGGCGGGTCTAGATCTTTCAACTACTTAGCTCTATGTTGGGACCCGAAATTTTAAATTTGAACTCCACATGTGTTTACCGTGCTAATCCCATGACCAGTGGCTAGCACACACACTCAACAACATTCACATGACATCCATACACGCTTAAATGAAATAGAGTAATACATAATATTAAATAGTCATACATACGTCTACACGACCAAGTTTTACACGAAGGGGTCGATCGGCCAAATAGTTCACATAGAGTGTTTGTAGCGGAAATAAATGATAAGTAAAAGATAACTAGCCCAAATGATATGCCTCAGCCCATGTGCAACTAAGTGGGGTTAAATCCCCATAACTTGACATCATCTTCACCAAAACTTGTAGTGTAAAAATATCAGATCGACGGGTCATCATCTACATATCCTGAATTTGTTCAACAAGAAAGAATGAGTACAAAATGTACTTCGCAAGACTTACATCAAATGTTGTCAGCTACACGATTGGATATGTCAATAGAATGGCTATCATATCTAGTTTGTTGCTCAAAGCAAGTTTGCATTTTGCAATATAGAGTAATAGATTGCAATCGAAGGTTGTAAGAGCATTTGACATTGATGAACCAATAATAATAATAAAGCATAAATAGCATAATTAAACAAGTGGCTTGCGGCCATAACCCCAAAGCAGGGGCAAAATCTATCGGACCCCGGGTTTTGAATGCCCGAAGCCCTCGTGTGTGTACCATACTAGTCCCATGATCAGTGGCTATTACACGCATTAACAACTTTGGTATACGCATCCATACACAATATACATATAACATGAAACAAATATGGTACTTAATTTAAATGTCACACTATAGAGTATGATACATGGTTGACCGGCCAAATAAAACAATGAGTGTCAGACGTAGCGAATTAAACAGCGGAAGCATAACATGTATATACACCAAAAGTCCAGTGGTATGCCCATCCAAACCTTCAGACAGCCAACAAGGAATAAGACCTAGAAAGACCCATCACCGAACCCTCCAGTACTGGGTGCAAAGAACGCGTCGTCCGGTATAGGCTCATCCTCTAACTCGAACAACAATTTAAGCAAGATTGAGTACATTGCGTATTCAACAAGACTTGTAGTGTATCGTAAAGTTTATATATATGCATGGCTAACAAGAGATGAGGCTCTAGTCTGCAAGTTATTTTCAACATTAAGAAGTTTTATTTGCAATATCAACACATAGTACTTTGCAACGGGAATTTTAAAGAGCAGTTAAATAGATATTGAACAACAAGTACTTGAATAAATAACAAATTGCAACCCTCCTCAGCTGTGATCAACATCTTATTTCTAGCCATAGACATGGCACTCAACTCGAATATCAATAACAAAACCATTCCCTCATTTTCCAATAAGAACCATTTTGTGAAAAAAAAAACAAGACTATACCTGATGGACTGCATCAATCACGCTCATGACCATGAGCATGGCTATTTAAATAGATTTACTCTCTACAGAGGTGTACAACTTTATCCACAACACACAAATTCTCTAGTTTGTTTGGCATCCGTCGATACCACCACTCACTATCCTTTGGTAAGCAGTCTAGAGCATGCATTAAAGCCTTTACATCATCTAATCCTAACCTTGCACTAGCCCGGCGAATGAACACCATCACTTCACTTGGGTACACCCCCGTCTCAGTGAGGCAATCACTGTTGTATCAGAAGACTTTGTTCCCAACGCCTTGGTAAAGGGATCCCCTTCGAACATGCATACATCGGTCATGCTCGCACTACCATGGCGTACCAACATGCAAGGCTAGTTTTCAGTGATATAATTAGCTAAGGTCATCCCATACTAGCACATGTGGTTGTATGCTTAGGCTTTAGATTGGGAGTACCAACGTTCGGTCTTTAATTGACCCGACGAGGATCTCACCCTATCTACTTGTGAGATACACGTCTCACACTTCTCATAATATAATATAACTCGCCCGTGTCACAAACTAAGTTTTTCATTTTTATCTTTATACAAAATAATAGATGTAAACCCCTCTGGACCATCACTTCAAAATCTCCCAAATTCATGTTCAACATTTCATCCATTTTCCAATTTTAGTAAATCTAGAGCCCAGCTATGCATTTCAGCATTTGTACGATGTTCGCACTCGAAATACCCAAATCTACATCATCTATTGCCTAAACCATAATATATTGGCTACAACAGTAAGGACACCAATATTTCAAGGAGGATCATGTATTGAATAGGATTATAACTATCTTTATCCCCAAATATAGCAATTTTAAACAAACATACACACACGCATAATAGATTTTTGCAAAAAGAAGTATAATAATTAAAATAGTAGGATCAACATGGTCAAAGGAGGTGCTTTCCTTGCTCTGGTTACTCTAAATAAGAGGATAGAGGATCGTTGTAAATTTTGCTCAAACAATCGACGTCTAATCAAAAGAGCCAGAAGCAAATTAAATATAAAAAATAATTTTAATGGTTAAAAATCCAAATATTTTTGTATATTCAGATATATTATGAATTTATAAAAAAATATTCATTTAATTTGGAGTTCGTATGCAAAAGTTATTAACAATTCAATTTGCTTCGGTTTTGAAAATCTAGAAATTATTAAAAGGGTGATGTCGAAAGCGTATTATCTGAGGTTTACACTTTCTAACAGAGAAAGTGTATTTTCCTCTGAGTTCCACTGAAGTTTATGCTTTCCAACAGAGAAAGCGTATTTTCCTCTGAATTGAAAGCGGCTTTTCTCATTTTTTTCGAATTTTATTAACTTACATGTGGGGCCTACTTGTCAGTGACTCATAGTTTTCTTTTCTGGATTTTTATTTATAAAACAGATGTGGTCCCACATGTCATCGTCTCATTATTTATTAACTAAATAATTAAACTTATTTTTTATTTTAATTATATGATGACTGGGGTCCACATGTTAGTCTCTCGGGTATTAAAACGTGCTTTAAAACTATGAATAGTGCGTGGTCCCATATGTCAGTGACACATTTACTAAAAACATTTGAAATTATATTTTTATTAACCTTTTCGGCTCATCCCACCTGTCATACACTTATTACACTTAACCACTGTCATTTAGTGTTAAGCTAATACTTAACCAAGTGGGACCCACTGTCAGAGAGAGAGAGAAAGAAAGAAGCAGCAAAGCTACGTGGCCGAGCGCCATGGCGAGCTCACCGTCGGCAAACGACGTGATGAGCGGCGATGTTGAGTGGTGAAATGGAAAAAGGAAAGTAAGGTGAAGCTATGAGTGGTGGCGGCGGCGACAAAGATGGCCGAAGGCGGCATTGCGGCGACAAGGAGTGGCGGAACGCCTCAGGTCCTGATGTACTTCGTGTAGGAGGCATCCCCTGGGGATAAAGGAGTGGCGCGCTGGGCTCAACGAGTCCAGGCGATGCTAATGGACCGAGCGCGGGGACATAAAGTCATCGGAGGTGAGCTGATGGCATGCAACCACATTGGCGCCATCGATGGCTAAGAAGAAAGGTGTACTAGGGATTCGCTCTTGGCGAATTGATGCACGCATGAGGATCAGTGACTCACCACGACCACGAGGGTGAAGAAAATGAGGCTAGAGAAGGGTTGAGGCAACTTGTCAACGATGAGCAGCGGCGGCACAGAGGAGGTTAACGGTGGCAGCTCACCACAGCAATGGAGAAACTACAAGGAGTGTTGCGTTAGCTCATTGAGGTGCTAGAGATGGTGTAGGTGCAAGGAATCGGTCCGAGGCTCACCTGGCTTTGAAGGAGAACGAAATGCGAAGATGGCCGTGAGAGAGGATGATGGCAGCGATGCTCAGATTCTTTGCGAATATACCTACATTGAGTGAGGGAATAGCACCAATAGGGTATGAAACACGTTGTGACACGCTCGAGTGGAGCTCGAACTCACCGAGCGATGGGAACATGTTGACGAGATCATATGTGCACCGGAGTTGAGGACGAAGGCGAACACCATCAAGCTACGAGACTCCCAGGGCTGCATTGAACAAAGGAGGGGGATGAGTGATGCAAGAGGATCACAATGACATGAACGTTATTGGTGAGGAAGCTCACCAGAGCGGCAATGGCGCGGAGGTGTGCTCACCGGCGTCAAGAACGGCGCAAGCGTTCCCGTGAAATCAAGTAGCGATGAAGCTCGGGTTTGCACAAAATGGAATGTGGGCAAGCTGAGGATGATAGTGTGTGCTCTGGCACTTAAGTAGCTAGGACAATTACGCGAGAAAAGTGGAGAGATGACAACGGTCGCATGAGAAACTCACAGGGTTGCTCTGGTCTCTCCGTCCACGCGGGAAAAGGGCACCATCAATGGGGTACATAGCATGGGGGAGGCAGGTAGAGGCGATGGGAGCAGGTGAGGTGCCAAACTATGGACGACGGTTGAAACCAACGGGCGAGCGGCGGAGTTGGCGAGGGCGAGCTGGCGTGCAAGTACGAAGGCGAGGTGGAAGACATGTGTTGACATACGGACCCGACATATCAGTGGGAGAGGGAGGCAGGAGTTGGCGCGGGCTGGAGCAGGGCGAGCGAAGATGGGCCAGCTTGGATTCGGCACAATGGGCGAGCGAGAAATTCGAATGGAATTCAGAATTTCCAGAAAAGGCTGAGACCAAAATTTTAAACCTATCAAACAGGCTCGAAAATTCATGAAAAGTTTTTTGAGGGCTTTTGACACCGTGTAGTTTCTTGTGAATTTTTTTTTTAGGATTTTATATGTTCTGTGATTTTCTCAAAAATTCATACAAGTTGCTGCTTTTACTATTTCATTTACAAAAGTTCAAAAATCATGCAAAAATATTTTTCCACACAAAACATGTTCAAAATCATTTTCCCACTTATTTTCACTATATTTTCCCAAAATTGGGATTTTTGGGATGTTACAAAATCCTTTTGTCGAACAAGCCATGCATGGATTCCCCATCCATACATACCCGAAGCAATTTGCAAAACATAAAACTACTAAGGTGGAGGATTCACCAAGAAGTCCATGACCGGGGGCACGGCTATTCGAATATATTTACATTCTGTAGAGGGTGTACAACTTTAACCACATGATATGATTAACTTAACTGTCGTTCATGACACTCAACAAGATAGAGTGCGACGAAGATGATCATAACAAAGCCTTTACAATTCTTCACCCTAACATCAACTCGCCCTATGAGCTAAATCCTCAATATATGGACGTCATTTACCATCATCAAGAGTGCTCATAGTTGTGTTGGCAACACTTGCATGGACATGGACATCCTTTACCACCGTCCAATGCAGGTGTCCTATAAATATGGACGTCGTTTACCATCGTCTGCACATCAAACTGCCACTGTGGTTACAATGCTAGGACTTAGTAAATTATCCAGCCATGTCCTACCCATAAAAGGCACGTGTGGTTTGCACTGATATCTTGGGTCTAACTACACCATACACTCGGTCCTTAGTGACCCAGAGAGACAATCACAAACCAAGATCTCGTGAACCTGCACTGGTCTCAACATACATTTGTCCAAGTCTAAAATAAGTTTTTAGTTTTCATGTGTCAACCAAACTAGAAGAGGTACCTCCTCCGGACATAATTCCATAATATTGCCCAAATATTTTGTATACTAGTTCTAGAAGTTTCCATCAATTTATATAACATTTCTAGTGAGCATGACTAAGCATCTTCTACATATGCCAACTAAATCCCACTAAAATTATCCTAAAACATTAGGTACATATTCCTAATGTGACAACAGAAGTTATATTCAAGTCCACAAGTATTTCATTGCAATATAAGACAACTAATTTCCTAAGCCTAAATATATCACTTTACTCAAAGTAAGCATGCAAAAATAATTGTAATGAAAACAACATATAATTTGAAAACGTAGGAGAAACATGGTCAAGGGGGTTTGCTTACCTTGCTCATTGAACTCTTGGTCTTGCTCTGAATCTACTTCAGAGATCTCCGAAACGTCGGTATCTATTCAGTAAAAAGCCAAGTACACAAATAAGAGCCAAATAAAATAAAAATATATATAAAATTCAAATATTTTTCAAATTGTGAAATTTCATGATTTTATAAAAAAAAAATATAAATAAGTTTCATTCAATTTGGAGTTCATATGCAAAAGTTATTAGCATTTGAAGTTGATTTGGCTAATAAAATCCAGAAAAGAAAAGAGAAAACAATATGCATGGTTTTATTTTTTATTTCTATTTTTCTTCCTAAAGGAAAAACTGGATTTATTGCATCACCCAACTGACACGTGGGGTCGAGTCTACGGTGCACCAGGTCCAAGGACAAGTCTAAAGAACGGGGGGCGCATGTCAGTGAGTTATGTTTTAATTTTGGTTTTAATTAGAAATACAACTGACTTATACCCTTGGTCCCACGTATCTTTGAATGCTTAGTGTTAGTCTAATTGCAATGACATCATTAACTCTAAGCTAATCTTCTATTTGAGACACTCATATACTAAAAAAAGTTTTAATTATAATTCTTGATTAAGTAAACACCTAGGGCCCACATGTCAATGTGTCATTACACTTAATAAAGTTTAATTTGATTAAACTAATCTCTAATGGTGTCAATAACTTTAACCTATTCTTACTTAGTGTGGGGCCCGCCTGCCAGTAGAGGAGAAACATAGCAGAGACTATTGTGGCGCTCGAGCTGGCCGAGCTCACCAGCAACGAGGGAGGCACGGAGGATGAGCAAGGACGAAAATGGAAAGGTGGCATCACGAGGAACCTAATGGTGGGGTCGACGACCGGAAAGATGGACAGAGACAGTGGTACGGTGGTGCTAAGCGGCGAGGCAGTATCGGCTTGTGACGCGCTCAGAGTTGGAGCAAGGAGGGGTGAAACTGAGTGTAGGAGTGGCTTTAGAGGTGCGATGCTACACAGGCTGACTTGGGGACCTAAGGTCATCAAAGTTGTAACTGCGGCGAGCTAAAGCGGCGGCACCATTGGCGGCTATGGCGACGACGAATATAATGGCGACAAGGAGGGAAGGCAAGTGGTGCACTAGCTCTAGAAGCTCACCAGGAACGCAATGGTGGGTAGGCATCGATGAAGAGGGCCTGGAGCGGTGGGTTGACGGCGAGCAGGGGGTGGCGGCGATGGTGTCCACGATGGCTGCTAAGTACGGAAGGAGACAGTTGCAAAGAAGCACGTGGTGAGGTCCATGGGAGTGAGAAGATGCTAAAAACGGTCATGGCGAAGCCGGAAGTTCACCGGAGAAGAAACTACGCAATGGCGACGGTGCGACTGGAGTTGGGGGAGACAACTCGATTCCGATAAGGCACTGCATGATTCACGAAATTGATTGAGGGGGGGGAAACACACTATATCACATAAAACTCGATGTGACATGAGAAGTTTTGGAATTAGATTACTGGAGCAGCGGGATTGTGGTGGCGCATGGTGGACACGCCGGCCGGAGCCGAAGAAGACAACTGTGTTTCGGGTGGTTCAAAGGAGGAAATGAAGAGGCAAAGAGAAAATGGAGACAAAATGGAGACAAAATGGAGAGAAGAAGAGGATGGAGCAGACAACATCGCTTAAGAGCTAAGGAAATAACCCGATTTCTCGTGTGAAGAGGAGCGGTACTCGAGATATTTTCATGCACAACTTCGTCGTAATGGTGTTGTCGACCGAGGCGACAGGACGGGACGGTTGTAGCTGCTTGGCGCAACGTGAGGGCATGGAAAGGAAGCTCGAGGAGGTCAGCGTCGTAGACAACTTTTCCAGAGTTCATGAGTGAGAGCTACGCGGCGTCAATAGCACAGTAGTGGTGTGAGGTGGAAGAAGATCTCTGACGGGTGGGGTCTGGGCCCTTGCGTCAGCGGCAGCGAAGTATTACGATAGAGAGAAGACGTATTTTTTAAGGGTGCGTTTGGTTGGGTGAACCAGAGTAAATGGAATGAGATTGTACAGGATAAATAGGATGATCCTAAATGAGATGATACAAGTATGATATTTTGTTAGTGGGATAGGATGATACATGATTTTATTTGGTTGGTGAGATAGGATGATCCTGTATTGTTTAAGATGGTGTTTGATTTTATGAATGAGATTGTATTTGGATTATCATATATTTTTTCTTTTTCTTTTATTCTTTTCTCTTTTTTCCCCTCGTTTCCTTCCTTTCTTTCCCTCTTTTTCTTTTTCTTTTTCTCCCTTATCTCTCCTCCCGCCGACACTCTTTCTTACCCTCTCCCTTTCTTCTTCCTCTCCCCGTTCTTTCTTCCAGCCGAATCTCCCTCTTGGCCACCGATCCCGTCGCTTGGCCCACCGCCTCTGCCCCGCCTGGCCACCGCCTCTGCCTTGCCTGGTCGCCGCGTCGCCTACGCGCTAGGGTGCCCGAAGCTCACCATGCTTTTGCACTCGGAGACATCAACAGGAAGAGGAGGGGAATGGCCGGGGAAGATGAGTGCTCACGAGGAGATGGTGGATCGTGTGGTTTGGGATTTTTCGTCGAATGCACTGGTACAACATCTATGTGGAATATTCCTTCCGATGGAACGAGTTGGTGTTGAACCATTCGATTCCATCCCCCGAACCAAACACGTGAACCACTCTATTTCCCGAACGAAATCATCCCGTTCAGCCTCATTCCATCAACCAAACGGACCCTAAAAGACGCTTTCCGCAAGGGGGAGACAGAGAGAAAGTAGGAGAGAACCGGCCTGGCAAGGTTTGGCATGCGGGTCGTTGCTAGGCCAGAACAGAAGCGGGTTGGGCCAAGGCGGAATGATTTGGCCCGATTTTGGATTTTAATTAACTTCTGATTTAATCAACTCTAGAAATCAACTTACAATTTTTAAAATTAGCAAACCAACTCCAACCATCTTGAACTTTTTTGGGAACGCTCTATAGATTATTAGGGACTCAAATAAATTATTTTTAGGCACTGTTAAGATTCTAATTAATTTCGAAAATTATTTTCAAAGGTTGGAAATTTAGAAAACATTTTTAAATAAATGCTGAAAATTTTGAAAATGCCCAAAAATGAAGAGATGATGATTTTGAAATTAAATATACTATTTTATAGATTTTGGGATGTTACACTCTACAACTTTGTTTTGTGTTGCTAAATCACGATCGAAAGTTATTTTTCAAGAGGGTGCTATTTTATCATAAGGAGAGAAGAAAAGAGAAGCATCCGATAGGGAGGCCGGCCATCGGAGACAAAACACGAAGGTGACTGACCAGGTGCATGTGGAAATACATGTTGTTTTTTTTTCGACTGGAAATACATGTTAGCCTATACAATTTAGGGCGTGTTAGGGCATGTACAATACAAGATGTTTATATACGAGTGTTTAAAGAAAGATAATATAGTCACGTCATCAAGTAGCTATGTAAAAGTTGTTTCCTCTTATGCAAGCATTTGTTTTGTAGGTGCTTAGATGATTGTATTATCTATTAATTATATATAGTCATATATAAGCACATCTTAAACACTGGTGCCTAATCAAGCATCGATACTACAAAATAAACACCTTATTTGTTCTATATGGTTAAAAAAAATCAGTTTTTCTTTGCTAAATATCTCTCTAATCATCTGCATTTTACATGCTATCGGGTGTGGACTCCGGGGCAGTTCTAGCCGTGGGAACAAGAAAAGACTTGCACGCGGCTCAGTGGGAAAAAGGGGAGCATGCAGCGCCAAACTGGTGCATGCATGCAGTCCAACGACATGGAAATGTGCTGTAAGTGCAAGTTATAAGCACAATTTGGCTTTAGGGAGTTCTTTATAAAAACCAGCATCCTATTAAAAACAGGACTAGTTTTATTAGCAAAGGTGTGATGTGTTCAGCTAGAAGTTTAGGAGATTTGTGCATCTGCATGAGTTTTAGGGAGGATTCGACCAGGCCGATCCTACAGTCGAGTCGGCAACTAAGGCCCTTATATTTGGTGGCGTGCGTGAGCTGTAACTTCAGATTGGTTTGTTTCCTTTTGAGTTCAGAAAACGGGAAAATGAGCGGATTGGGCGCACACTGTTGTGTCGCTTGTTGTGAATTCCGATCTGGACTTGCACTTGTGGCGTGGGGATTCTCGTCGCGTACGGAAGTTTACTAGCTGGATCGTGAGATCCTCTCATCCCAGGTTGTGCATCATGGTGCGCGCACGGTTGGGGGCGTCTACCTTGGTGGAGTTCGACTGGAAAGAGGAGGCTCCCGTTCGTACCGCGAAAGATCGGACCGTTCCAGCTCGTCTGTGCTAGTTGGGCGGCCTTAATTATCGACAAAGGTCGCCGTAATCATCATTCCTGCGGAACCATGCATCTACCACATTGATCAAAAAAAAGGGAGTGTCTATACAACATGCGACTGATTTTTTCTTGAAAATCAGTCACTTTTTGAGCCATCAGATGAAGATCCAATGCTCCAGATGTCACCCCCACCCCTATATCCCTAATCTAATCTCACTTCCCACCCTCTCTCCCTCTCTCTCACCGATCACTCGCGTGCATGCATATTTCCTATATAAGACCACAATGTCTTTGCCTTGTTCCTTTTGTTACATGTCATCTTGTTAAGGTGGTTGCCATGGCAATGCTGTCATATGATTGCAGACCTTGACAGAGCAGCGAGCGAGCCAGTCACCTCCTCGCTGCACCGGCCGGCCGTCTTCCGGGCTTCGCAACAACTGCATGCTCAGCTCACTCCCGTCGACCTCTCTGCCGGTTTGTCAGGTCGACACTACACAGGCGGCTAGGGAACCAGCATGCACGCATGTGAGACCACGAATCCACAGCTGATTAACACAACGGGTGGCGCACAATTAATGGACATATATGTCAGCATAGCCTGCGTCTGACCTGAGATAAATTAAGGATCGATGCATAAATCATGATTAGCTGTTGAACTACGGCGCTTATCACGCGGGACTAGTTGAAAAGGTTCGAGCAGCAGGACGGCAAGATGGAGGAGCAACAGGACCATCGCCGTGCGCACGCGAAGCCGCAAAGGGTGGGGGTGGCCGTGGCTCGCCGCCTCGCCTACAGGCGGTGAGTCGTGAGTCGCTTGGTCCTGACGACATTTTCAGAGCTGGATAGATCGCTTTGTTCTAGGCTTCTAGCTGCACGTATGTAGTACAAATATGGCATTAATTATGAGTGTCCAAGTCCAAGAGAGTATACGTATAGCACGTGTCTTTACTAATCGGCATTTCTCCGAGTACCATGTGTGTATGCAAGGAATTAAACTACTGCGCCCTTCGAGTGCGTCTTGGACCGCTTGGTTGAAGTAATTACTGAACTTCTTGGAGGCTGGTCCAGATGATATTCATAAAGCAATACTAATAACAGGTAACTTATTGTACTTATAAATATACACAATAATATGATTATTACTGAATAGTTTGATCGTATAACCAACTTACAGCCGGGCGTGATGAATAACAGAAAGCAGCGAAGACTGAAGCAATGCAGAACGTAGATGAAGCAGCACAGCGAGCGGTCACGCAGATACGCTGCTCAGAAATCTTATTGTCTCTCCGTGCAGGTGAACTCTGCAATAATAGTTTGGAGATACCACTCACCCTCCATCCCGGTGCACGCTAAAGAGAAGGGATTGCTTGGTTCAACAGTACAGTAGAACAGAGAGGAAGAAGAAGAAAATGCAAGTGTTTCAAAACTTCTCAGGTCTAGACGTCTCCAGATCTTTTTAAGGTCAAGATAAAGTCACAAGTCACACGATTGTCACGCGAATATATGCGCGCATGTACGTACGTGCGTGTATGTAACTTTAGCTACAGTCTTTTTATGTCACTCCATATCATGTGTCACATGTTTTAAAGGGTGGCAATGACTTCACCTTATAAATTACTCTCCTACTACTTGGCTAGGCAATATGTGATTAAACCATGCATGCTTTGGAATTTCAAGAATGAATGAGTCTTTACACTTATGAGCTCAATTCTAACACTTTTGAACTCTTCTTTCATTCTCAATATACTCTCGGCGTCCACGAAGAAAATACTAAGAACTCATTTCAACCTGCCGTACGTTCCTTCAAACATTCGTTCTTCTTTCAGTCAACAAAGCATAGATTAACGTGGAATTTTCTGTTCCCCAGCGCCGTCGGCGCTACACGCTGTACTAATACCACATTGTTACCACTACTATAAGTTGAGCACAATACATAGCTCTTTCCAAGCCAACAATGGAGGACAAGGTGCTACTCGCAATTGGTGTGTCCCTCCTGCTCGTCGCCCTCTCTAAGCTTAAATCTTAGATAATTCCTTATTTGCCACTGTAAGTTGGTCAGTTTCCTAATATGTCATTGCAAAAATGCTATTCCCTTTATTGCCATCTGATCTCAACTTTTATCTCTTATATATCATTCCTGTCAATTCTGATAAGTCCAATTGTCGTTAACCGCTCAAAAGTTGTCGAATTTTTCTCAGCCTACCCAAATTGCCCCTGATCCCACATGTCATATTATTCATTTCTACCCTCTTTCACTCACACATCTTCTTCTTCCTCATTGGCTCCTTATCCTTTCTCTTCCACTTCCATGGTACCTCACTATCTCCTCCTTGCCTCCCCTACCGCCGGCTCTAGCCTCATCTCCACCCCTATCTCTCATGCTGCCTCCGTCCTCACCTCCATCCCCATCTCCCGTGCTGCACCGATGAGTATAAGGTGGTGACCGGTGGCGAGTGTGCCTTTGCCTCCACCTCCACCTCTGGTACACCTCAGTCGGTTTAACGCCATCATGCTGAAGAGTAAACCGTCGGGGTCATGTTGGAACAACCCCAGGAGACTTTGCTCGGGAAAACCGATAAAAACGAAGCACACACTCACGCGACTAGAAACAAGAAACTCACGTATGTACGGAGAAAATCACGAAACTTTTTGTGCTGCACAAAGCAGCTTTTCTATTTCTTGCTCACAATCTTGCAACTCAGAAGTACAAGTATCCATGTTATATTGGCTTAGTGCCTTCCAACTAAGACTAGGACTCGGAATATATGCTGACTTCGGTACGGCAGTAAAACAGAAACGGACTCCTATAAAGATTATCTAACAATCACTCCCTAATTTTTGTATACTTACTTATATTTCGTGTGCTGTCAGTTGGACTCAACTTCAACATGGCTAACACACACTCGGCCAGAGACGGTGGCATAACTCAAACACGTCTTAGGCTCTGCCAGTTGGACTCGACTTCAACATGGCTCACCCAATTGCCTGAAGACGGTGACACAACTCGAATACGTCTTGGACTCCAAGTTAAACTCGACTTCAACTTGGCTCACACTCACTTGTCCGAAGACGGTGGCACAGCTTGAACACGTCTTGGACTTTTACTCATTAAGTCAGTCGGTCTCAACTACGACTTTCCAACTCGTACTCGGACTTCAAGTTGGTCACGACTTCAACTTGAGTAACACACGAACTCGACTCGGGACTCTGAACACACCTACTCAACGTCCCTCGCCTTCGCCTTTCAATGATTGGCACCAAGATGCATCGTTTTCAACGCCTTCCACGCAGCTTTGGTTGTCTCCTTTTCGGCCAGTACGAAGAGTGTCGACATTGTCTTGTCACCCGTAACACAACTTCTCGGAGAACGCGACATAATCTTAGGAACAAATAAAAAACTCAGGTTCCTCCTCGTCACGAAGCTGCATGCACCGTACAATGCATCAGTCTCGCCGCCGCACTCCGTCGTGCGCTCCGACGTTGCCGCGCTCGATGCGCCGCCGGGATCCGCCGCGTGCGCACTCCCGTCGCATGCTACGGGAGCCCACCGCTCTACCATGCTGCGCCGCGCTTGCGCCTTAGCAGCCCCCCCCCCCCCCGGTGCTGCCATACATGCCACCCCGGGAGTCGAGATCACCCCTCCCGGGGTAGCAGCTAGGGTTTCAAACCTAAATCTCTTATACCAATTGTTGGAACAACCCCAGGAGACTTTGCTCGGGAAAACCGATAAAAAACAAAGCACACATTCACGCGACTAGAAACAAGAAACTCACATATGTATTGGAGAAAATCACGAAACTTTGGGTGCTGCACAAAGCAGTTTTTCTATTTCTTGCCCACAATCTTGCAACTCAGAAGTACAAGTATGCACATTATATAGGCTTAGTGCCTTCCGACTAAGACTAGAACTCGGAATACATGCTGACTTTGGTACGGCAGTAAACGGACTCCTACAAAGATTATCTAACAGGTCATCATTATCCTCGCCGGCGTCCTCCACCCCGGCGCCATCGGATCTGGCCGACCCCAAGCTCACCGCTTCTGGATTCGGTGTCCCTGAGACCACAGGCACCGGATCCAGCCGTCCCCACCTCTACCTCCATCGGATCCGGCCAGTCCCGCCTCCGCCTTCACTCTGTCGGATCCGGTCAACTTCGCGGCAGCCGCGCTATCGAGGAGTGCTCCAACGGTACCCTCATTGTCTCCCGCGCCAGCGTCGTCGAAGACTCGGCCGCCAGGACCGTCGTCCTCACACTTGCCTTGTACCAGTGCCTCGCCTCGTCGAGCGACCCGCCATAGCTAGGCACGCCACAGCATATCTAGAACGTGGCCTGAGCAAGAAGAATAGAAAGAGAAAGAAAAAGGGTAATATAGTCTTTTTTTTAGTACCACTTAACAACCAACTCACCGAGTGCCGACGGAATTGGTAGAAAAGGATGAAAGTTGAGATCCAATAGCAATGAATAGAGGAACAGTTTCACAATAGCATATTAAGAATTCGGCCAACTTCCTATGACAAATATGGAATTATCTCTAAATCTTTCTTCATCATGAAGCCGGAGCTAGCTTAACATGCCCCTGGGGCCATGGACGCTTCCGGTGATCGGTAGCGTCCACCACCTTGTCACCAGCCGCAGCATCTACCGCGCCATGCACGGGCTCGCCGATAAGCACGAGCCGCTCATGCTGCTCCGGCTCGGCGAGGTGCCCACCCTGTCGCGTCGTCGCCAGAGGCGGCGGAGGCTGTCATGAGGACGCGTGACAACGCGTTCGCCAGTCGGCACATCAATACCACCGTCGGCGTGCCCACCTGCAAGGTGCGGTACCTGGCCACGTCCTCCGCCGCCGTGAACGTGTTCGCGAGGATCGCCAAGCTCATCAACGACTCCAACGTGAGGGAGTCCGTCGGCAGCCGGTGCAAGTACCAGGACGAGTAACTCCGAGCCTTCGACATGGCAATGCGGCGCGGCTGACGTCTGGCTGACCGTCGCCAACCTCTTCCCGTCGTCCAAGCTCATGCAGATGCTCGGCACGGCGCCGCGCAAGGCGCTGGACTGCCGCTCGAGGATCCAGCGAATCCTCGAGCAGATCATCCAAGAACGGTTGGAATCCATGGACCGCGGCGTCGAAGGCGAGCAGGCGGCCGGGCACGAGGGCATTCTTGGTGTCCTGCTGAGGCTCCAGAAGGAAGGCGGCACGCCAATCCCTCTCAAGTCTCACCAACAGAAACATTCTCGCAATCATGCTTGTAAGTCGATCGATCTCATTCGATTCTCACCATCTGTTGTGACTCTTCTGTTAGCTCAAACTGAAGACAACACGGAACACAAGAACGCAAAAAAAAAAAAAAAGTATCGTTGGAATAACAGTTTTTCTGATTTTATTCTTTTTTTATATTGCTCTTATTCCAATTGCTAACTCAAACCTAAGACGAATACATGCAAACACAAGAACGAAAAAAAATATGTTTATCGTCGGTTTAGACCAACATCTTGTTAATTTGGGCCAACATCTTCTAGGACATGTTTGGAGCGGGCAGCGATACCTCGTCGGCGACGCTGAACTGGGCCATGACGGAGCTCATCCGGTCCCCTGCGGCGATGACGAAGGCGCAGGCTGAGGTGCGGGAAGCCTTCAAGGGGACGAGCACGATCACCGAAGCCGCCATCGTCGGGCTCAACTATCTCATCATGGTGATCAAGCAAGCAGAGGCCGACCGCCTCGCCACTAGAGCGGGCATTGGGCGTGCGTCCGCCGCCCAGCCGCCGTGCCGCCCACGCCGCGTCCGCTCGGCCGGCCACCCGCCGTGCGTGCGTGCCGTCGCCCACTCGCCGGCCGGCCCAAGCACGGCCCAAAGCCCATCGTGCCGGGGTCGTGCGCGCCACCAAACCCAGCCCTAAGTAACTATAGAGCGACGCATGGGGAAAGAGAGGGAGTGAGAGGGAAGTGGTTGGAGGAGTGGAGGAGGCGCGATCGCGCATGCACGAGGAGGTGGTTGAGCGGAGGAGAATCAGAGATTGTGATTAAGGATTGAGAATTTGGGAGTCGAGGCTCGAGAGGGGTTGGGGATGGGGTTGGGGAGCTCGAGAGGTGTTGGGCTAGGCCGGTGGCAAGGGGTTATTGGTTGGGCTAGATCGGGCAGGAGGAGGTTATTGGTTGAACCAGCGGGGATGGAGTGATTGAGCCAGCCGAGATAGGAGGGATTAAGCTAGAACGAAATATTGGGCCTATTTTGTGCCGGGCGCCAAACACGCCCAATCGATCGCGCCGTCCGCCCATCGGGCGCATTCGAGCCCGCCCGCAGCTTCGTCGTGCGTGCCGCCCGCCCATCACATGCCGTGCCGTGTCGTGCTTATGCCGTGCCGTGCTGGCCGTGCTTTGGGCCGGCCCGAAAAAGCACGGCCCAAGTCCCAGCTCTACCCGCTACCCATTCTGCTCCCTTGCGCTGGGTTAGTCTTCTCTACCACTTGGACCGGAAGCTGCCTGATGGAATGGAGCCCAAAGATGTTGACATGTGGAAGGCTTCCGCACTAACTGGAAAGAAAAACACTAGCCTGTTATAACTTATCTCGCATTGCTCCAGCAGGTGCGTAAAGCCGTAAATGTGTCGGGGATTGATTTATGAACACCCAACCACTTATCATGTACCCGGGCCACTTTCGTGATCACCTGTACTGTAAAAGGTTTTTAATCATATTATGCTGTAAGTGTAACACTTACTGCTTTGGTTCCTGCAAATAATCTGCTGTGACGGTTACAGTTGTCACCGTATTATCCATCTCTATTTTTTTTTCCTATATCGCAACGTGTATTCATCTGACAAACCACGTAGTAATAAATCCAACACTGTAAATTGCTAGTCTCATTATTCCGTCAAAGCACGGCCTGGCCACCAGGTGATGACGAACAACAGATAATCTTTAACCATCAATCAAGGATGCAACTATCCGGACAACAAACCTCATGCAATCCATCATAATGTTACAAGAAACAATAACTAATGGCGTTCAACTAATACGACATCGTTAGAACGGTTGAACGGCTCCACGTCCACATTATGCAACTCGTCAACCAACTCGATTTTCACAGCATAAGTTGACCCGCTAGTTTGGGAACTGCATTTCATACTGCTGGGCGGTCTGAAAACCATATCAACATTTTAATCGAAATTAGCAACAAGCGCATGATACTCAAAAATGATATCAAGATAACGTTCATTACCATAAAGGTCGCCGTAATCATCTTCCCTGCGAACCATCTACCATGAAGAGCTCGTTGTGCACTTGCTGCCGCTGTAGCACTATCCAAATGCAGGTACACAAAGCCAGCAGTATTTCTGTTCCAGTTCCACAATAGCAAAGGTTAGATGACGCGAAGTTGGGAATGCACTGCTAGTAGCATGTGAGCGATTTGGTAGGCTTGCTAATTGGGGTTGAAAATTGCATTGCATTGATATTTGATTGAACCTACCAGAGTTGCGTAACTATTAAGATAAAAAACGAACATTGGCAGAATTTGTACAGCCATATATAACCTTCCAAGCAGGTTATAGACAACTCCAAAGCCCATAAAACGCTATACCTTGGAATGCCTAATAACAACCTATGAATGACATATGGATATTTTGTTGAAATAACAGGGCATATTATTGGGGCCACTATGATGTGAATGTAATTAATAGTATATTTAGGTGGGCATTGCAAGTTTGCAACTATCTGCAGAAAGCAAACTTTCCATGTTTAAGATTACTGCATTATGCTTATGCTAATACACCTGAGATAATTTGTTGAAAAATGAGCCAACTGACTTAATTGTCAACAAAAATGTGCTTTACTACACCAAATAATTTGTTGAAAAATGAGCCAACTGACTTACTTGTCAACAAAAATGTGCTTTACTACACCAAACTTTGAGCATTCCTCTTGGACATCGTCTCTAATATCCAAATCAAAATCAGGATCCGTCTGTAATAAAAAGGTGAATTTTCAGTTAGGTTGATACGAAGTGAAGATATGAAGAATAATAAGGATGAAAGAAAAGTAACAATTGACACTGAAACGAATAATAATAATAATAATACTTTTGAACCAGCTGAACAAAAACATAAGCAAGCCCCAAAAATACAGAAACAGAGACAAATCTAAGATACAAGAGCTAAACAGAATGCATCAAGGGAATACCTCCACTGCTGGGTCGAACATGTTCTTCAGCAATAGGAATTCACTAGGTGTACCAATATCAGCAGATTGAGTGGTAACAGGAAGAGGTGCTCCAGGAACCGCCCCAACAGCAGGTATTGTAGGTTGTATAAGAGAAGCAGCTGCAAGAGGAGTACCAAGAACTGATGCAGCAGGTAATTCAACAGATGTGTTCACACTGGGAGCACCAATACCACCAGTTAAGCTGCAGATAACCACAAAAGAAAAGATCAAAGGAGAAGCACTGAATTGGCATTGCTGTGAATGTAAGATCCTATAATAGTACATAGAATGTTTCCACCAAACCATGAAAAACGATCTTAACAATTAACATGCCACAAGCTAAATGAATCCTGGTGATAAAACAGTATATGTTAATAAAACAATATTTGGTCCAAATAGATGCTCTCCGATATACTATAATCAGTATTCATAGCCTCATAGAAAACTCTGTTACTCTGGCACTCTAATACTTACCAATCATGAATAGAGCCACAACCACTGATACATAAATTGTCAACAAAGGGCTGGTTTAGTTCATCTCACATCATTGGCATATGTCTATAGGTGGGCTCTTCTTCCAAGGTTACACTAGCCTATATATGGCAGCAATTCTAATAGAACTTAAGACAACTAGGGAAAAAGTTCAATTTCCAATCTCTCTTCCAAGTTGGCATAAGATCAACAAGGATCAACCCATTCCTCAAACCAAACACCCCAGTAGAGTTTAAAACAATTGAGTGCAGTATGAGGTAAGATCAGACAGGAAGCAAGACAAATTGATCTCCTCATGCAAAGAACATTCTGCCAAGATAATAAAGATAAAAGGGCAGAGCAAAAGACATAATATATCAAACACAAATGTGATACCTGGTTGCAGTGCCACTCCGGTCCAATTTCCGCATCAGAAGAGCTCTGGAGCTTGCATTTAATGCCTGCATACATTTAGTAGACATATGAATACACATAGCCATTGACTGAGCAGAACAATGCGATATGTGATAATAGACCCCAGGATATTCCTCCCTCGTTTTTTTCTACGGCATAATGTTATGCAGAAATCATAGCTGCGATCTTATACCTATCTAGCATATAGCTAGTATTGTGATACAAGAATAAGGACTGGTTATGCAGAAAAAGAGGAAGATTTGCTTCAGGGCTCTAGTGCATACACATCAGGACCAACCATTGATAATAACCAACCTGGTACAGAACTTAAATGAAGTGTTTGAAAAGAACATAGATATGAAGTACCCCTGTCCCAACATGGACAGTTTTTTTCCCAAAAAGGCTTAAGTAGAAAACTGAGAAGGGACATCTTGCTCATTTTCAGGGAGACCAAACTCAGTAATGGATCCGAACCTGATTAACCAATCTAATGCTTGGCAAGGACGTCATGGTTCTTGGTATAGTTGTACCTCCAAAAAGATACGTTCAAGATCTCAAAATATTTCATAGAAATTATTATATTTGTTGAAAGGGGATAGATATACTAAAAAGCTTTTAGCTACAAAAAGTTTCTCAAACTTTTGCATCCCTAAATATTCTTTTCCACTTCCCCCCACTTCCCCCCACTCCCAATTGTAGGATAAGTAGTGGATGGTGGAAAAGGTGCATAAAATAATCATTTGTTCAAATAAATGTAGAAAACAATTCTTAACAAGGATGAACCCATCCCTAAAATTAGAGAATTTAAAAATCCTCTGCATAACCACAAATATTAGAAATGTAAAAATCATTCAAAAACAAGAAAAGATATGAAAACCCCAGTTATAAAAGGTTGTAGAGTGGGAACAACAAAAGATACTCACCAAGCCTCCACCTTCGTCGTCATCTAAATCTCCAGTAGTTGTGCCACTAACTTGCACACCACCCTGCTCAGTAACCGCCGAGACCTAGTTGAAACAAATATAAGAGCTGTCAGATGGGTGGCTACTATGTCTTAAAACTGTTTAGGCAGCTATACAATAAATATTGAAAAACATTACCTTAATTACCCTTCCAGCAATATCAAGTTGACCGTTTAAACTCTGAGCAGCTTTTGCATCTTCAAGCCGTGCAAACTGCATGATGCAAGAATACTAAATGAGAATTAAGCATTGAGTCATGGGCAGAGCTTCACGGGAAGATATAGAAACTTGCCTGAATGAAACCAAAACCTTTGCATAGCCCAGTAAGTGGATCTACAGGCAGCTGTACAAGCTCCACTTGCCCAAATGATTCAAAGACCTGAAAAGACAAATTCATTATAACACAGACAACAAGTTGCGTGGAAAGATATAAATATTAAGTTATGCCCCTTCGGACAAAACAAACAGCACCCTTAGCTAAAACTTAATTTTGAGATATGGCTTTGGGGCACTATTTCTCCAAGGAGACATCCCTACAGTCACAAGTTACTACAACTTGAGTCCGGTTGTTATTGGGAAATTTTGTTCAGTAACATTGCAAATATGTACAAATTGGGAAATAGCATCCAGTGTGAGGATGTCAAATGGGCCCTAGGGCCACTTTCAGTGGCACAACAATGTTATTTTCAAACTTGCATTATCTTTCTAGTGTTATTAAGCAATTTATTTATTTATTTAATACCAACCTTTACTAAAATGAAGCACCAACGAAACTTTGTACATTTAAATGAAATGAATAGATGGCAATGATGCAAGAATTACTCATTGCTTCTACTTCGTTATATTTACTGCAACCTTATTTACTTCCTTATATTTATGTAATGAAAAAATAGAGGCAGTGAAAATGTGAAATATATCACTGTGTGCTAAAATAAAAGAAGATACAATGATTGACCTGTCTCAATTGGTCCTCAGTGATATTGGAATGAAGGTTGCCAACATACAGCTTTCTTGCTCCACCTGAAGCTGCTCCACCTGTTGCCGTATTTGACTGATTTAAGTTCTTTTCAGCCTCTGATGGCTTAACCATCACTCCTTGCCCAAGAAGCGGCTGACCACTTAGAGCTATCGCCATTGGAACAGACATAACATCATAGAACTCAATGTACCTGTCAATTTAGATAAATCTTTAGTAAAGATATCAAAGTATCCAACAAAAAAAGTTTTACCTATAAAGGAAAGTAGGCTTTATAAATGAGGCTATATATGTTAGAATTTTTCATAAGCTTTGCAGGGAATTTTGGAAATTTTGATCAAATTTTGTGTCTAGAGAAATATTTGAACTTGGTTCTTGGTTTCCCTCGTTATTTCCTAAAACCTGCACGAAGTTTTTTGTCAAATGCTCTGGAATCAAACTGTCCTAGATAGCTCACAGCATCAGAATGATCTAATATTCCATCTTACTTGTAAATTGCCGATAATCCCAGTAGGTAGACCAAACTATAATTATTTCAGTGTGCAATCCTGTTGAGTATCACAAACTGATGAAAAATGTTTCCCAGGGAAAAATCAAATGTTGAACTTGAGAAAAATGCTCATGTAATTATACAGCCAGAAGTAGATCGAAAACAAATTATATGACAAAGTCTAATTGGTAATATTAAAAACCAGAGACCTATCAGTTCTATTTCCTAGAAAGAACTTTGATCAAAATATATCCCTGATCTGTAAAATTGATTGCTCAAATGCAGAGAGGTTAGGTTCCTAGTAACTACATATGTTATTGTCATCCTCACTAAAGCATCGGTTCCTTTACAGGAAGAAAACCAAACTTAAACCATACAGTAGGAACAAACAACAAAATATGTATGCAACCGCATTTCAAAGTACAATAAAACAACAGACTGGTGATTATGTGTCCATAACTCGATATCTTTGTTTTCTTTCTAGTGGCATTTATACTCTTGCTTTAAAGATTTTGTGCATGTGTGCATGTTGGGAGAGGGGAGCTTGATAAGCCATCCAACACTTGTTCTATAATCCTATATGGCAGAAAACCAAAATCTTAGCCCACATATTGTTGGCTCAATCTTCTAGAAGCTAAGGATTAAGCTAAACAAGGCACCTACATTCTAGCAAAACCATCCAATGCGGGAAATGTACATCACAACAAATAAACAAGTACTGAAAACTCACCCAACTCCTTTGGAACGTCGCGAGTTTCGATCCATAATAAGGCGAACATCACGGACCTAGACAGAAAAACAAGAGCTACCATTAGATGATTAGATTAAAATTTAATAGGGCCAAAAAAGCTTAACATGCATAGATAGGATCAACGACTAGTGAAAATTCCTCTCAATAAAAATGATAATTGCATGCTTGCAAGGCATTGAAAGCACCGAATAAGTGTTGATTTGAGAATGAATTATCTTCATATTGCACAGTTGCACACATGTAACATTAATATTAATAAATCAGTACATCTAGTCAACATGAAATTAGTTCAAGTTTCATCTGCGGATTTGTGATTAGAAAATTTTCACCTTCACCTAAATACAGCATAAGATATCACAATATATATGCTTAAATTCATGAAATGATTCCGGTAAAGTAATAAACTAACTGTATACACCATTATATGTTGATGAATGTAACCGAGTATAACTATGAACAACTGTGGCAAAGGAATATTTTCAAATCAGAATGCACTGTGATGTAAAAAAATTGCATGTCCTCACCTTCCCTGCTCTTGAGAAGAACTCATAGACATCTCTTTCATCTGCCTTCAAAGATAGCTGCAATAATGCTGACAAACATTAACTTAATGAATAAAATAGCAAAGTAAGAAATGTTACTTGTGAAACCAACCTGGAAGGCAAATACAGTCCGTTGATCTCTTTCTGGATCAGCTTCTGGTTCCGCGCCCTCATCTTTCCTACGTCTGAAACCCCAAAAAAAGGAACCTTAGCACAAGAGAAAGCAGCATAATCAACACATCAAATGGTAATGAACAGAAAATTGTAATTCCAGATGACATAATCATTGCCAATACGAAACCCCTGATAAGCAGAAAATCGTCAGTTATCTTCAAGTGCCACGGCAGTAGCAGCCCAAACCCACTTGTTAACTTGCAAATATTTCACAAGAAAATAAATTGAAGATTCATGACCTGATATCCTGAGTCAGGCCCAATTGCCGAGACCATCTGAAGACAGCTCTAGCATATTGTATCTGCGAGTCCCATATTAATGTTCAATATTTGAACTTAACAAACCTAGATGATAACAACAGCAAACTACAAGAAATTTAACAGCTGCGTAAATCACTGGAGATAGACACCACCATAAAGTGACTATGTTCCACGTGTATGCCAAAGAAAGCGCAAAAACACGCTGAACATAATTCAATGAGCATTCAACCAAGTAACATTCTCTCCCCATCTAAACAATTTTAGTCTTTTAAGTATGTCCAAGCAAATACGACTAATTGGATTAGTCTAATCCATATCTCACAGGGAATAAAAAGTAGACCAAATCACGATTTAAGGCCCTGTTTGAGACTAAAGTTCCACAGTAACTTCGCAGGAAATTCACAGGAAACCATCCAATTCCGCAGGAATCTGGGAATATTCCCGAGGGGCCTAAGGGTTTCTACCGAGGCAATTTACTTGTACGATTCTATCACATCAGAGGTGTTCCGACAGAGAGATCATAACAGGGGAGTTCACAAATCCGCACCTGACATCGCGGTCTCGGTAATCGCGGTGGCGGTCGCTGCGCTCACGCTCCCGCTCGAGCTCCCTCGCCATCTCCTCCTCCTCCCCACGGCGACGCTCCGAGCGGCTACGGCTCCTCCGCTCCCTCCCGTTCTCCCTCTCCCTGTGCCTGGCCTCCCGGTCCCTATCCCTCTCCTTCTCCCTGTCCCCGACCTCCTTGTCCCTATCCCTCTCCTTCTCCCTGTCCCCGACCTCCCGGTCCCTATCCTTCTCTTTATCCTTGTCGCGGCTCCTCTCCTTGTCCTTGCCGTTGTCCCTGTCCCGGTGCTCGCGGCCGCCGCGGTGCCGGTCGCGGTCCTCTCCCGACCGAGACCGCTTCGACCCGCGCTCGTCGTCGCCAGAGGGGCGGCGGCGGGAGCCGCGGTCCTTCTCGCCGGAGCCGTTGGCCGGCGGGGCGGAGGAGGGCTCGACCGCCTTATCCAGGTACTCGTACTCGTCGAACTCCATGGCGGCGCGGCGCGGTGCTAGCGTGGATGCGGGAAGGCGAGGAAACCCTAGACGGCGATTCGGCGAGGGAAACGCTGGCGGGGAAAAAAAACTAAACCCTAGAGATCGATCTGATATCTGAATTGAGGCTCGTTCGAGTTTTTAACAGAGCAGATATTGGTCAGGACGCGCAATTTGTTTCCGAAGATGGTGGCTCGGGTTATTTGTAGATAACCTATAAGAAATAATTAATTATGTGCAATTGTAAAGATGTGAATTTTAGAATTTGTTACTTTATAGATGAATGACATCTGGATTCTGAGATCATATGTTGTAGACGTATCAGTGGCAAATTATGAATTGCATATCTTTAACAGTGATAAATAACCATATCTCTCTATCTACAATATTGCAGGTTGCTAGATTTTATTTTTCTCTGCAGGATTTAGTCTCATTTCTCTCTCCGAAGTGAGACCCATAAACTAAATTAAATATCACATCTCTTCTCCTATCCTACTCCCTCTCTCCTAGCTTATTTCACTTACATATGGGTATGTGTCTTTTTTATTTGACTTGGTATCCGTGCTTGCAGCTACGATGCCAACAATTTTATTGGACTTTTTTAAAATAATATTATTTTAAAAGATAACTATAAAATTAAATAGTCAATGTTTTTTTTACAAAACTAGATCTCTGTTGTTAATTAAAATGATGACAGGCTCCTGTCGCCGATTCAATTGGCGTCAAGGACCCTATCGTCAAATGGAACAATAGGGGAGGTTCCTGCCATTAGTTCGAATGACGACAGGGTTTCTGTTGGCATTTGAATTGGTGACAGGTTTTTAGGAATTTTTAAATATAGCAAATGAGCTCAAACAATTCTGAAAAAATTATACAATCAAGTCCACTACGTAAGAAGTCTTAAAAAATCATAATTTTGGAACTTATTTTATATATTTAGAAATTCCTACAAACAGTATACTTAAATGAATTTTAGAAAAAAATCAGAATTGATAAAATTATAAAAAATTACACAAGCAAGTACACTATATCAGAAAGCTTCGCAAAAAAATCATAATTTTTTGAGCTCATTTCCTATATTTAAAAATTCCTAAAAATATGTCGCTAATTCAAATGACGACAGAAACTCTATCGCCAATTGAACTGAAGACTCCATTGCCATTTAAACTGGTGACAGGAAACTCCCCCACTGTTCCCTTTGGCGACAGGGTCCTTATCGCCAATTAAACTGACGACAGAAACCTCCTCCACTGTTTCCTTTGGCGACAAGAGCTTGTCGTCATTTGACAAGGACCAAGTTTTGTAAAAAAAAAAAAAACAACAACAACCATTTAATCTTGTAATTATCTTTTAAAATACTATTATTTTAAAAAAAATCCAATTTTATTCCTAGCACTCCTAGCTGCAGTGGCTGACACCGGCTCTCATTGGTGCTACAAAGCTTCTAGCATCACATTTCCCAAACGCTGCACATGGCCCTGTACGGCATTATGATTTACGAAGGAACAATTCAAAAAAATAGAGTTTTGGATCAAATTCTACTTATATTTTTACACATAGTACAGGAAAGACTGCCCGCACGGTTCATGCAGGAGATTTTCTTGAGCTACACAGAGCTAACAAAAAAAGCACAACACTGAGTTACTCGTTTCGATCATATAAGGAAGTCGTTCACATACAATTAAATATTTGAAAACGATGCGTATGAATTTGTCTTGAAAATTACTTTCATAAATCATAATATTATCTTTTATTAATATATTACAGTAACAATAAGTGGTATTCTGGGACATGTCAATTTACAAAATGACTTCATATAGACATGCGCTCTTCACTATCGGCTTCAATACGGTGTCACTATGTCGACGGGTCTTTAGGTTGGATTCTAATGTTGTTTGTTGAGGATGACAAATGTTATGGGTAATTCGATACATATAGACTTGCGCTCTTCACTATCGGCTTCTTGTTGCGGCGTGATGTGCAAGTCTTTTTGTTTTGATTACGCATGTATGGGACTATTGGTAATTTGACTAGGAGGCGGGCGGTGCCGTCATCCACGTTGGACAGGGATAGCGGCCGTGGGAGGAGGGTCGGCGCCTTTTTTTTCACTAACCAGCTGATTGTCGTGCTTTCCTAAGGATAAATATATATATATAACTCTAGTTTGTCGAGTCATTGTTATTGATATCTGTGTCAACCCATGTAGTGTCTCTACATGTATTGTCGTGCTCAGCGCCTCAACTTAAAGTATAGCCTTGGCTCCGGCACGACGCCTGGTCGAGTTTTGATACATAGAAAGTGCGAGAAAAGATGAGTATATTGTTGCTTGTTCTGCATTATATTAGGGACGTCTCTCTGAGATCTGGTTTTCAACAACAACCGAAGCTCCCCACGTTATCCAAAAACTCGTTGAGTCGTTGTCATGATTTGGGAGCAGCTCTGTGAATGTTGTTTGGTACAGCATCAATACAAATATTTCAACAGAAGATATAACAAACTTAGCCAGTAAAAAACATATTACCTCAGCACATCGCGCCACCGTTTCCTGGCTTGGCTTGCGCTACGCCGTCAACCCGCCAAGACACCTGGCTAAGCTCCATTGTAGTCCCATCGAGCCTCCAGCACTATGTTCGTCTTACGTGCGGAAGATGAAATCGAATGCTTCTAAATCTTCAGTTCAAGTCCAAAGCTGCTTTATTGCTGTCTTGATTAGGAAGGAATTCAAGCACAAAGAAAGTTGTTGCTTGATGTCCTAAGTGTTTTGCCCAAGCAGCAACTCATAAGGCTTCAATATGAACTTTTTCTCCCAGACATCTTGTAGGCAATATTAGTATAATTAATTAGCGACAAATTTTATGCGGTTCACAGGGTGTATTGACGGAAAACAATTACAAAACAACAATGTCTATCAAATAATAAAGGAAAAAGTCCGGTTTACTCCCTCAAACTATCAGAAAAGTCTGGATTACCCCCTGAACTACAAAACCGGTTATTTAACCCCCTGAACTTGTCAAATCCGGTCAAATAACACCCCGTAGCGGTTTGAAACGGTGGTTTTGCTGACGTGGCCAAATTCGGCCAACTCAGCACACTGAGTGGCAGTCTGCGTGGTAGTGGAGCCATATAATTGCAGCGAGGCCCCACATGGAAATGAGACAAGGGGGAGAGAGAAGGCAATGGGCACAATCCCCATTTGGTTTCCTCGGCTGCAAAGAAATGGGAGCAGAGGGAGGGCTCGACGGCATTTGGGCGGTGGCAGCGCCGACGGGTGGTGGCGCGGGGAGGCGGGCGAGCGGGCGGAACGGGCTCCCCCGAGGACGGTGACCTCAAGGGCACTGGTGGTGGGTCCGGCGGTGCTGCGGAGCGGCGGCTCGGCGGAAGGTGAGCGGCGGCGATAACACGGGTCCATGCAGCGCCGGCGAAGTAGCGACACAAGGAGGAGGGCGGCGCGCGCACCGACTGCGCGGCAGCGAGGGGAACCCGAAGGTGGAGCCGGGGTGACTCGGGGGTGACCGTGGTGGTCCGACGGCGACGGCCGGGGCAAGAGGAGAAGGGAGCCCGATGGCGGGAGCTCTTGGTGACGGGGAGGACGAATGGTGGTGGGGGACGGTTTCCTTGGTGCCGGGGGCACGCAGTGACGGGGTCGCCCGAGGCGGAGGTGCTCCAGAGCGGCAATGGAACGGTGAGGCGGCACGGCTGTCAATGGGGGCGCAACTCTGGTTCTCCCGCTGGCCCGCCGCCGCGCTGCGCCTTCGCAACGACTAGGTGGAGAAGACCCTGCAGAGCGCAACAGGGGAGGCGTAGAGCGCACGGCCGGCGGCGGCGGTGGGTACAGGGAGGTCGCGGGGGAGCCGTCACCTGTGCCGACGACATGAGGATCTCGGGAGGTAGCTACTAGGATGGAGGTGGCGGCGTTGGGGTTGGAATGGCCGTCGAGCAGGCCAGGCGGTGGTTTGAGTGGCCGGATCTTGCCCAATCTCGGCAGCCGGAGCTAGAGAGGTTCATGGTGGCGGCGACGACGCCAACAGCGAGGATGGCGAGGAAAGCGACGGGGAAGGCGAGGGAGTTGGGAAGGAGGAGGAGCACGACAGGGAAAGCTTCGTCTAGTTCTCTTGCGAATGCGGCGGCAATGGTCCTGAGAGGGTGAGGGGGGAGAGAGAGAGGGTGAGGGGAAGAGAAAGAGATGGAGAAGAAGATAGCCACCTCACACATACTGATTTGGATACCACACATGCTGATTTGGATACCACATATGCGTTGACTTGGACAAAATCGGCAAAACCACCGCTCCAAACCGCTACGGGGTGTTATTTGACCGGATTTGACAAGTTCAGGGGGTTAAATAACCGGTTTTGTAGTTCAGGAGGTAAACCAGACTTTTCTGATAGTTCGAGAGAGTAAACCGGACTTTTTCCAATAATAAATTGGATGAAGGAATTGCCTACTTGAACTGAAGCATTACCTACTCGATAGCTTTGCTGTGCAGGACGTAATAGAGCTAGAGTATTAGTGCCACGCTTGTCTCCTCTTCGTAAACCACGCGCTAGTGCTACCTCGCATCATCGAACGCCAGGCATCCGCGTTGGCCGTCAATGGTTGGGACCACATCATGCTGGCCTCATTGATGCCAAAAACCAGGGATTCATCTAGTGACAGGCTATTTCTAGGAGGCGAAGGTAGATGAAAGGTCTAGAGGCGACACTGATTGGGAAAGAAGACGAGATGTTGGGATTTGTTCGAGAGAAGAGGCTTCAAATCGAGAAAAGCAAGGGAGGCTACGCGATCAGAAGTAGCAAAAATAGAAGAGACGATTCGCGAGGGATTTGGGAGGCGGCGTCTACGCTCATATAAATTTTTCAAAGAGAAAGGGTCGTGATGGATCCAGGGTGATGAGGTCCGGTCCACATGTCAGCGTGCGATTTCTCGAGGGCATGCGATTTCTCGAGGAGACAAGGGTTGCGACTTGCGAGGATTGGAGGAGATGCGAAGAATTCATCACTCACCATCACTAGATTCTTTTTAAGCAGTAAAGACATACAAAGATGCGGAGTTCTACCAATTTATTCAAAATAATCGCTCTGTTCATGCATAGGCAGTTCAAAAAAAATATTTGAAAAGAACAGTAACAACTTAGCGAGCGAGTAAAATTACCACGACTACCTACCTGCGCACGATACTAGAATAGACTACAGTTATAGACCAACAAAGTAACCGACAAACAGGGGATAACACAAGCGATTTTTCATTCCCGACCATAGTTAAGTGATGTCGGGACCCAAAATTACGATTTTGGAACCCTCTGTGTATACTGCACTAGTCCAGGATCACGCTAGTGCACACAGGGTCAACATAGGTAAATATCGATCCACACAAACGATAAATAAAGTAAACAATTAGTTTGAATAACAAATAAGGGTTTTGACCTTATGGTCAAGTTTACACTTATTAAGACACGCAGGGCTAACAGAAGATAAAGCAAAGGCGAACGGAAATAACTCCAAACAGATCCCACCAATTCACCACAGGCAACCGACTGGGATCCAGACCCTAACGATCAACAACCTTCGGCGAACTCCTCCTCGAAAGCAGGCGTAGACTCCTCCTCTTCTATAGGTTTGGGTGTAAGTTTTACAACAAGCGTGAGTACACAACCGTACTCGCAAATCATACCACAGAATGCAATTTATAGATGCAGGTTTATTCCAAAGTAAAGGCTTATGTGGTTCTTTTGCATAAAAGTAACATTTGCAATTGAATACGAGTAATAGATTGAAAGCATAATTCAAAACAAATAGACAATATTAATTTAACAATTGTTTCCACAAAGACACAAAGCTAAACAGATTATTTCATATAGTCATATGATTGAGGTCACACAGCTCTCATCCTAACATTTATGAAAACTACCCCTCGTGTGAAATCCCCGAGCATGTCCATGACCGCGGACGCAGCTATTCGAATAGATTGATTTAACACTCTGCAGAGGTTGTACACTTTACCCACAAGATACAACTAGTGTAGCAAGCACTAATCATAACAAAACGATTCAGAAACTTCATCTCAACATTGACACTCCCGATGTGCTTACAAACCGCTATGCCAACCCAAACGAAGCGCTTTGGCATAACACACACATTGGATGGGAAGCGACGAACCGTCCCGCGATGCAACCACTAAGTAGTCGCACCTCCACCTGTCACACACACCCTAACCTATCCACCAACATCAATGCGAGAATCCATAACTTACTAAGTTAGGCCCGTCCCATACCAGGCATGTGGTCGTACAGTAAGGCTCAGTTCAATGGCGCACAAAGTTAAGTCCTTAATTGACCAAGGCAAGACTTCCATGTTCTAACTAAATCACAAAGATTATCATTCCCATCACAAAGCCCACCATATCATACAGTATCCACCACTTGCCTCAGTCTAAATACTTTACCACCCAGTTGGTTTTAGTGCAACACATGCCATCACGAAGTAATAACACATAACACACAGTTTTACACAAAGTTCCATAGTCACTTAGTCACATTTAATAAATTACAACTTACATGAGATGTGAGACTCGTAGCATGGCTAAGCAATTGTACTCGCGTCTAACCAACCCACGTTGGTGTTATAATATTACCAACTAGTAACCAATCTAGGGTGACAAGGAATTATGACATACAAGGCCAAAGTGTGATAACAATTTGGATAATAACTATGCGTAAAGCATTTAAATAAATAATAAAAGTAGGATGCAATAATTTAACACAAAGTAATTTGAAAACTGGGTTCAAGATGATCAAAGGTATGACTTGCCTTGGAAAAGATTTATGTACTGATCTTGATCTTGGGGTGCTCCTTCTTCAACGAAATTCCCCGACGAATCGACGTCTACTCGCAAACGAAACAAATAAACAAAACAAATAAATAACAGAGGAAAAACAAGCTCCAAAAATTAAATAAAAATATCAGATAAATAGGGCTTGAATTTAGATAAATTTAGAAATTTGAATGGGCTCAATCGGAGTTAGGATGCAAAAGTTATGGGCTCTGGAAGTTTTAAATCTAAAAGAAACCCTAATTTGGATTTTCCAGAATTTCCGAATTATTTCTCAAGAAAATCGGATTATTGCGCAATGCTGACGTCATCGGAGGACGTTCGGACGGGATGAAAATTGGTCTGACAGGTGGGACCCACATGTCAGTGACACGGCTCACGGTAGACTAGGTCTACCGAGCCTCGGGACTTGGGGTCCGGTGGACTAAGCCACGCGGCGCTGACGAGGTTGGTGACTGGGCGACACGCGAGCAAAAAGGCCGATATGGCCGCCGAGCTGGACGACGACGTGGCATGCCACATCAGCGTGGGCACCGGCGACGACCTCTGTACCGGCCGACAACGGCGATTCCGGCCGCGGCGGCGACAACGGAGGGTAGCACTGGATTCCTCGCACCCTCGCGAACCTGGTGACACGGTTGAATGCTCCCGGCGGTGACCAAAACTACGGCGGCGCTCATGGTTGGCGGCGGAGCGGCACGGTGAAAACGACAACGGGGCTACGGGGGTTGGCTGACGACATGGGGGCGCGCACCGTGGAGCCCAGGTGACGGCGATGTCAGAGCACCGGTTGGAGGCGACGGAGCGTTGACAACGACGGCAGAATCGACGAAGAACAGATCGACGGCGAAAACCCTAACCTCCAAATTGTGGCGGCGACGAAGCTTTAGAGGTGGAGAGGGTTGGGGTTCTGGGTTGCAGAGGATCGGGCGATCCTCGGGTGCTATTTATAGGGGCTAGGGTGCCCGGGATAGGAAATCCCCAAATTGAGTCCGTTTCGGTCACGAACAAATCCGGAGATTAGATAAGATACGGGCTCCGATTTTGTGAGATTTGAATGCGGGAAGATAGGAGATAGAGTTTGACACGATTTCTAGAAGGGCTTCCAACAGAAAAAATGCGTTGTCGGACGGAGGTCCGAGGGGCTTCAATGGCAGCCGAAGCTGACTCGAGCGCGGAGACGAAGGCGCGACGAAGACGACGACCTCGGCGGCCCACGATCGAGAGGAAGAGGAACGACCCACATGTCGAGGCACACGCAGCGGTGCATGGGGTGGGCCACATGAGTGGGCATGGCGGGCCATGCGCGCGGGAAAAGAGGGTTGGGCCGGGGAGATTCGGCCCGAAGGATTAACTGAGATTTTTAATAGTTTTTCTAATTTAGAAAATACCGGAAATTCAAATAAGCAATAGAAAATAGCAAATGAACTCAGAAAAATTCTAGAAAAAACTAGAAAATATATCTGAGCACATAGAACCCAAATAAAATAGTTTTGACTATTGTTCATGTTGGGATTATTGACATTAAAAGTTTTTGTTTGTAAAGTCCAATATTAAGCTTTTGAATTTTAAAAACAAATAAATCCCAATGGTGAATTTTCTCCCTACTAACTATTAAAAGATTTTTAAGCTCAAAAAATTGGGATGTTACAAGCGAGAGGTAGACGGTGGAGCCCGCCACGATCCCGCACACCGCGACCGTCTCGCCGCGTCGGCGAGCAGCTGGTTCTTGAAGACGACGCGCTGCATCTCGACCAGGTAGGTACTCATCCGCACCACCCTCTGCTTGATCGTTAGCACTGTGTCCGTGGGCTCGAGCTCCAGGTCGAAGGCCCCATCGGTGAGCGTCATGACCCTGACCTTCATCTTCGCTTCGCTGCTTCTTCTCGTCTCGGTAAAGGGATGGACGGATCGATCGCAACTGAACCGTAAAAACTACAGGTTTTTTTTCTCGTCTGCTCTGATGGATTTCGGTGGCTCGGGTCGGGTGGATTTATAGGAGGCTGGAGTTGGGTCCGCGTCGCACTTGGTCAGGCGTCGCGTGCAGTTTCGTTCATTGTAGCCGCGACGGAATGTACTGCACTTTCGTTGGGAACTCGGACGAGACGCTACGTTGTCGATTCTGACACGAACTTGTTAGCGCTTCAGGTATCAACGGCCCAGCCCGTTCGTTGTAGCCGAGAGAGAATATCTCCTAGGAGATAGTGTAATTTGGCCCATTTATCGATCAACCCTCGCCCGAGCCGGGCTGACCTGACAATCCTATTTGTCTTTTCTGTTGTTTTGAATTTGCACTTCAAATTTTGTACCATGTACTTACAAAACTTTTTAGTTTTTTTTTTAAGCTTGTATGAACACATTTAAAGAAATTTGCACTACCTTTTTTTTTTACCAAAAAGTGTCATTTTCACCTCATATCTCCCCTCGATTAATTGAGCAGCTCCGAATAGGAACATGCATACGAACAGAGGGCTTATTACAAAGATTTTTTTTAAAAAAGAAACCTAAATAATTTAAGTTTTCTTAGTGGCGGAGGTAGCATGCTATCTCCGTCTTCAAAACTTCGTAGACGACGTCGTCAGCATCGGACGGTTCGGGATCATCAGCAAACGAAGTACGAAATGCGTCCACCCGCTAACGCTCTCGTTTGAGTGTCTCCCGAAGACCATCCGACGGCTGAATCAAGTCGAATTGAATTGAGCCCATAACTCTCTACCTTTGCTTGCGGGGTTTCGACAAGATTGACTCAGTCACCTGTCGCCTCGATTAAGCAGTCCAAACGACGATAAGCCTCCTGGAGACGTGAAACATCATTGTAGAGGACCAAGTTGACGACGAGGTTAGCTCACCGGAAGTGGGAGACTGCTCGGAAGACGCGGCAGAGGAGGATGTCAAGACGGCAGAAGATGGTCGTCACCTGCTCCAGCAAATCCTCGGACACAGTGTCCTCCCACAGCATCCGTCAGCGTACAGGCGGAGAGGTGCTCGTAAAGTATATCCAGGCAGGCCATCAACGTCGGTGACAAGGAAACAGAAGAGGGAGCCATTTCAACTTTAGAGTATAGAGTGATCGATGTATGTGGGGATTATCATGATCTTTGGGGCTGATGATCCTTTTTATAAAACAAGAAATAATTTCGACGCGTGAGACGAAGAGACGCATCGGAAGCCGAAACGGTATTGATGTGACGAACAAATGTATCGGTGACGACGGCGACGAAGAGACTCATCGCGTCAGGAGCCGAAGCGACGTATCACAAACCGTTCTTATTAAGAGCAGTCTGTGCTAATATCACAGACGGTTATAGTTAAAAACCATATGTAAAGTCTGTAATTATCACAGACGATTCGTATTAAGAATCGTTTGCAAAGTATCACCGTCTATGATATTAGCTCATCACAGACGTTTCTTAGTGTGTTTAGTAACAGAGACGGTCGCACTGGTAAAACCGTCTGTGATTACCATGAACATTGACGATTTTGGAAAACCGTTTGTGATGAGGCGTTCAGTATTAGCCTTTTTGTAGTAGTGATTAGTGTGTGCGATGTGGGGTGATCTGGATTTTGATCCGTAATTGGGATTTCTCTTAGTTGATTTGCTTTGGTTTATATCTGTCTATGTACATCCCAATGTCGGTTGAGTTGTTTTGACCGGTATAAATATCGAAATAATTGTCCCACGTTAGCTCAAAACCAGGGTGGTATGGGATAAGATAGCTATTTGCACCGGTATTGAAAGATGATGGTGCTATTTAGACGGTCAGGTGTAAATTGAACTTTCGTGATAGTTGAAGGGTATTATGGATTTATTCCAATTAGAAATAAAACTTCAATCACTAATTTGAATTCTAATATATTTAGAGTGTCTAGTGAAATAGTAATATTATCTTCTTTTTTTTTGACAAAAGCGCGAACCCCAGTTTCCATTAACAGAAACCTACGTACTCATATAACTTTTATACAGCTACTAGTAGGATGCCCGTGCGTTGCAACGGACCCTCAAACCTTACAGAAATAATATTTCTCTTTAACACATAAAACGAATTAAGCAATTAAAAGAACTATCTAGAACATGAACCAATGTTAATTAATCTAATATCAACCAAATATAACATCCATATGACAATGTAAATAGCTAAATCCATTATATAAAAAATTTGTTCAAACTCACATTTTGCTCGCTCATAAGAAAAGACATGAGAACCATCTCGGTAAGCAAAATGTACTATACATCTCCATAACTACATCAGGGAGTGCATGCAAAGAGAATATAATATCATGGAGGCTAGCCTACATAGAAAAATATTGTCCACATTGAAAGAGCATGCTTACCAAAAGGATGTGCCGTATTAACCATAGGTGATGAGGATGTGCCGTTTAACTAAGTACTTTAGCCCTAGATGAGGATGTGTCTTCCATAAGGCTGCTGCATGAACTTCAGTTTTACATTTTCATTTCTGTTTATGTTTAATGCATGGTGTGTACTTTATCTGTTGGTTTGTACTTAATTTACACGATGGTATGTCAGTTATTTATGTATTGAAGTAAATTATAGAAAAATATTGTTTCTACCGTTCATTTCTAGAATTGTCGCACAGAGTTCTTGTTCTCTCATATTGTACTAATGTGATGCTCGTATGTAAAATCATCTTTTAATTGCTTGACTTGTTTTATGTGTTAAAGGAAAACATTATTTCTGTAAGTTTTGGGGTTCCGTTGCAACGGAGCTCCAAAAGAGAATGATACATATCAGCAGACGGGATTCTAAACCGCATAATAAATATCAATTTTCTTTTACACATATAAACAGAAACATTAACTACGCCTATTGCAACACCTGCTACTACTACTACCTAGAAATTAAAATTTTAAACTCATAGATTATTTACTTGTGGAAGTTGAAGTTGATGTTGACTTCTCTCCCCAACGTGCTGTCCATTTCCAACTATTGTCGACTAACAAGGAAGAGGGCTACACGTCGATGGCCACCTTCTTCCACTATGAACCCAAGCCACGCCTCAGTTCTGACAGCCATTGAACTTTGCAGCTCTCGCTAGGCGCATTACGGCGAGGAGGTGGGAAGCCAAGGGAGGAGGCAGTGGCAGCGTCGCAGTGGTAAGCAAGGAGGAGGTGGCAATGCTTGCTTAGCCGACGCTGAGCAGGAGGCGGCGGTGGTGCAAGGGAGGATTAAGATGAAGCGGACACGGTGCGGTGAACTCGAGACGGCGGCATGGCAAGGGACGGACGTCTTTGTCTCTGCCTCTTCCACGTGCGCCATTGCTACCTCCCCTCCCTTCCCTGATGCCTCCAAGGTACAGCCTCCTCTCATCCCTTCCCTCCCAGTGCATTCTCCCGTTCCCGACGCCGTCTCCCCTCCCCATACCTCTTCATGTTGCCAACACTACCTCTTCGTGTCACCGCCTCCTACGCTGTCAGATCCCCTCATATTTGTGCACGTCGTCATTGCAACCCGCGGACTGAGTGCCGGAGGGGGTCAGGATCTCTGAGGCATGAAGCAAATGCCGGATAGACGCAGATGGCGAGTCGCGATGCGAGATAGGAAGGAGTGAGAGCACGAGGACCAAAGCTTGCATACGCCAGTGTTATAGCAGCTTGCTTTCTCACTATATGACCCCTTACAAGGGCTTGACGCCTAACCAGTCCTTTTAAAGCTCAACGGGCTCTTCTAGCCTGAAGAGGATCAAGTTAAATTCATATTAGTAATAAGGAACTAAATATTTAGAGGGAATCATGGCAAAGTACTCAATTACATTCCAGCATTTCCATGTTTTCAAGGTAAAGCAAACTTGTTTTGCCCGTTTTCTACAGTTGTAAATTATGTTTTGGACTAATACCTCATGAACCAGCCTATATACACAGATTTCAAACATTACTGCACAATACCCTTGTGGATGGACATGGAACTATAGAATATAACATTTCCAATATTGAACCTTTTGAGTATAAGACTGCACATGCAGGTTTGCTTGGAGACTGGAGCTTAGTATTTTTCAGGAGTCAGCACTTGTACACACTGGATCAATAAGATAGAGAGAATATCAATACCAGAGAGAATATCAATACAGGAAGGCTCTAAATGCAGTCTGAATTTGTAGCAGCCCAGATCTCTTTGAGTTCCTCTTCAGTTTGAGCAGTGGCGAATCCAGGATGAAAATAGAGGGGGAGCTCTACTGTTGAGACTATAGTACAACATAAGCATACCAAAGTCACCGAAAGGATCAATGTGAGCTCGATGAGGCGATAGAAAAATATTGCCATTAAATCTAAAAAAATTAAACAACAACTAGTCAATCACTAATTAAACAAATTAGCTAATCGGCTAACGGATATGTCATATGTTCACTAATCAATTAAACAACAATTTGTATCAACTCATCAATCACAAATTAAACAACAACTACCAATTAAATATTTGTATCAATCATAAATTCATCAATCTTCAACACTTCGAGTAGTCTGTCTACCTATATTTGCAAATGATAAGCAAAATGGGAATTTGGGAGAGAAACAAACATTTGCCACTACCTCACCTCACCGCTGCCTCTATGCCTCACTTCACTCACTGAGTCTTGAGTTCGGAGTCCCCCCGAGGCCCGAATCGTCGTGACGCCGCCAACCGCCAGGAGCCAGGTAGCCAGCCACCGCGGCCCCCACGCGGCCGCGCCCCACACCCGCGTCCGCGGCCCTTCAAGTTCGAGGCTAGCTACCGGCTGCCCTGCTAGCTAGCCCTGCCGCCTCCACCCTCCGCGCTGGGCACCGAGGCTCCGAGTCGCCGAGAGAGCCCGAGACGCCGACCGCAGACGGCGGACCGCCTACCCCTCCAGCCTCCGCGCCAGGCCGCAGAGTCGCTGACCGTCTCCCCCTCCGCGCCGGGTTGCCGAGAGCCCGAGACACCGACCGTCCCCCCCTCCGCGCCGGGTCACCGAGAGCCCGAGACGCCGACCGTATCCCCCTCCGCGTCGGGTCACCGAGCCGCTGCCCGCCTCCGGCCTCCCCCTCCGCCACGCCGAGCCGCCGCCCGCCTCCCCTTCAGTGAGTCTCTCTCCGTCTCTCCGTCTCAGCGTCTCTCGAATCTGGATCTGGGCGACTAGGCGTCTGGCTGAGAGTGAGAAGTGAGCTTATCTGTTATCGTCTGATTGCCTGATTGAATTTGGGCCGGCAGCCAACTGGGCTTTAAGCCACATGTGATGCCTCCATGAATCCAACTCCAAGAACAGCCCACACTGCCACACGGCTGGCCTGGCCACTTTTTTCAACCTCGGCCAATTTCTTCAACCTCCGACTCGCCATTTGCCAACTCGCCGCACCAGCATTGCTGTCTACACTCTGCCACAGAGCACCAAGCTCTCGTCTCTCGCCGATGCTTAGTGGGTACTAGGGGTGCGGTGGTGGGCGGAGGGGGTGCTCGAGCACCCACTAGCACCCACGGTGGATTCGCCCCTGAGTTTGAGGAAGTGGCACGTTAAGCGAACTGAAAGCGGGTATCGAGCATGAAATTGCATCGCAATCACCTTCTGACGACTGTTTCCATGAGGAAACTCTTCTGGTGTGACAAGGTTATCATGATCTTGAGTGCTGGTTCACGCAGTGAAACTGGTAAACAACGTCCATTTCCTGCAATTTCCCAGCTCAGAAGTTATAAGCAAGCAATGTCATGCTCATAAAGCAACAGTAAGGAAAATGTGGTGGCAAAAGATGGTGTCCCCTTGTATTTATCATCAGGTATAGTACGTCGTTACTATGTTATATCCATCCATTTTGTTAGTTCGTAGTTCTTGTGCCCGTATAATGACAGTCGACAGAGTATTTTCAGTGCTCAAAATTCAATTTTGTCAGTGGCGAAGAGCCAAAGAACAATCCAGATATTATCATCCAGATCTGCATTAACTTTCAAAACTTATACAAAGCAATGCATAAAGAAGTACCAACTGCAACCTTAATTTAGCAAAGGATACATCGCCTACTTTGATCAATGATCACTACAACCAGAAATTCTCATGGTATGATCAAGAAGCACTGCCCCCACACCCCCATAGTCTAGTAAATTGTTGGTGATTTAGGACAAACATGATCCTTCCACGTCGGCTTTACCTGCCAAGCGAAATCAGTGGACCCAGCTCAATCCACCAATCTAAAGACCAAAAGAACACAGGAATTAATGCCAATACGCAGAATCATAGGTGGAGTGGAACCTGCACTATTCGTCCAACATTTCCGTCCTCTTTGCGGTGCTGCTGCCTCTCCACCTTCCTAAGCCCAACCAGCGACCTTAGCCACCTCGCCGAGATGCCCATCGCGGCCGCCGCGTCACCTTACCTCAACTGCCACAACCTAAAGGCGCAAACTTCTTCCATCAACACGAACGAACACACAACACGCAAACCACACAATCTCATAAAGAGAGGGTGAAAAAAATGCCAAGAACATGGCCCAAGAAAAATGGCGCACCAGATCGTGGCCACCTGACGCCGGCCGAAACGGGACCAAGAACCGGGATCGGCGGCCAATGAGTGGCGCCGCTTTGCAAGATTCGGAGGCTTGGGGGGCCAGTGAGCGATCCGGGGGGAAGGAGCTCAGCTCAGGAATGGTGGGCTCGAACCATACGACCACCACTCACGCGGGAGGGTGGCGCGGCGCACAGGCGACGGTAGGGCTGATGCGGCAGGAGCGCAGGAGGAGGAGGTGGAGGGGAAGGGGATGGCGGGGGAGGCGAAGAGGCTCCATTTTTGCTGCGGTTTTGATTTGGTTTCCCTCCCCACGACCTGCGATTCTGCGAGAGGAGCTCCTTATCCTCTTTCATGGGAGTGCGGCGCGGGCAGAGGAAGCGGTTGTGCCGATCGCCATGGAAGTAGTACCGGAGCGGCGGCACGTGGAGTTGAGCCTGGAGCACGGAGTTCATGAAGCAGGTGTTGCCCAGGTTGTTGAGCCCGCGTAGCCCTGCCGGCGCGGCGGCGGATGCGGAGGAAGTGGGATCGGCAAGGCAGTGGCGCTCATGCGGATAGAGCTGGGCAGTGGATCGGCAAGGCGCCGCGGCGCTCGGTGCTCCATGGACTCGGTTTTGGGAGGCGGAGATGGGGATGGGGAGAGGGGAGGGAGGTGGGCCAGCGGGAGGAGGGAATGGGGTCCGAGGTGGAGGGTGATGGAGAGTGGGCCATGGGGCGAGACCGTGAAGACGAAAGGAGGCGCGGTCGCGAGTGGTTGCGCGCGCAGTTCTCCATGGTGTGGCTCGGTGGGAGGCGGAGATGGGAGCAGCAGGGGGAGGTGCGCGGTTGCCCCATGGTGTGGCAGGAGGGGATGCGGGCGGGGTAGGAGTGGGTGGGACGATTCGGTGGGAGTGGGACGATGGGAATAAACTCTGAATTATAGTAGTTATAAGAATGTAATCACAAAGTGTTCGATTTCTGAGGTAAATCTACTGTATGCGTGCGTTCTAGGATGTTATCATTTCTTTCACTTGATCAAAAGTGAACAAGGGTTTTGCTATTCAATAATAAAATTTCATTATCTCATATAAAGATTTAGATGCATAGACGGCCGCAATCAATAATAAAAAAAGAGACAAATTAAGAGAAAAAAAAAGTAAAGAGAAAAGCATCAACGAGGAGGCGAAATTAATTGAGAAAATTGGTTCCATAGCATCAAAAGATACATATTTTAGAAAAATACCATCAAAAGATACATATTTTAGGGAAAAAACCATCAAAAGATTTCTGTTCAGTTTTTTACCCGTCCACCTGCACTACTAACACAAAAATAGACGAAATGGTAAAAAACCGAACGGAACAAATTTTCACTGGTAAAAAATTGAACGAAAAGCTTTTGATGATATTTTTCTAAAGTGTGCACCTTTTATGCTACGAAACCAATTATTTTAAATTAATTACACATCGTCGGCTCGTCACGCACCTCCTGCAGTCGGAGCATCACATAGGAGACATCATGCGGGCCACCAAGGATGCAGTGGCAGGTGCAGCTCTGTCAAAATCACGAGCACGCACGATCCAGCCATTAATCCGACCACGAAGAGATGCACGGGCACGTCCGTCGCCGTTGGTGACGACGGCCACGTTTAGTAGTCGAACTGTTGGTAGGTGGTGAATGTTTGGCCGAACTGCCACCACGCCGGCGCGACGTCCTGGAATTGCAGGTACTGCCCGCCGGTGGTCGTCACGGCGAAGCTGAGCGCCTGTCCGGCGAGCCCAGCGAGGGACTGCCAGTTTGCGCCCCAGTTCCTGGACATCTGGATCCACGCCGTGTTGGTCCCCTTGATCCACGCGCTGGCCACCGAGCCGCTGCCGGCGACGTTGGTGATGAGCACGAGCTCGAAGTAGTTGAACCCGGCGACGGTGAAGCGCACCCCGCCCTGGCGCCAGCACTTGACCCGCTGGTAGAGCACGGGCACGATGCCAGCGCGGTAGACGCCGATCTGCTCCCAGGCTGGCTGCGACATGTCGAAGTGCTGCCGCGGCGGGTTGCACCAGCCGCCGCCGTCGCTGGGGAGCGCCCAGTTGGGCGGGCAGAGGTTGGTCGCCGTGACGGTGACGGCGGTGCCGGGCTTGCACCACTGCGACCTGCTGGTGTCGCAGATGACGAGGAAGCACTGCCCGCACGACGCGCCGTCGTTGAACAGCGCCGTGCTCAGCGCCGCGTTGTTGATGCCGTAACCCTGGTCGTACAGGTTGCCGTACCCGCACGCGCCACCTGATCGTCACTACCGGACACAGCCCCTTTGCCGAGTGCAAAATTTTTTGCCGAGTGCCAAATATCGGGCACTCGGCAAAGAGCTATTTTGCCGAGTGCGACACTCGGCAAAGAACTACACTCTAAGAAAGCTTTTTGCCGAGTGCCATGCACTCGCAAAGATTAACACTCGGATACATTCAACCTTTGCCGAGCGCCGCACTCGCACAAAGCGCGGCACTCGGCAAAGCGTCCGAGGTAACGGTTCCGCCGACGCCAAATTTTGCCGAGCGCCGCCGCTTGGCACTCGGCAAAATAAATTTGTTTAGAGTGTCGAACATACGACACTCGGCAAAGACCCTTGCCGAAAGTGCCATGGCACCAAGACTTCGGCAAAGTTTTTTTTTTTTTGCCTCAAATTTTTTTGCAGCCTACTACGATGTCAGTACTTATGTTAGATTTGGTACATTTTTGTGGCTTTTGTTATACTTAGTTAATTTATTTCATTTACTAGAATTATTTGGAAAATGCAAATTTGAATCGCTGACGCGCATCGAATAATGGAATTTTATGATTCAAAATGATAGTCATGTTATTGATCGTAGTGTGAGGTCGTATCGAGACGGACCGAAATTTCGGACATCTTGTTGACGAAACATGATCGTGAACTTGCGCGAAGTGTTTTAAATTCTATAAAAGCAAACAACGCCCGAAAATTATGAAACTGTGGAGATGTCATGATATCATATGTAGAGTCCGTGATAAAAATTTGAGAAGGATTCGTGTATGTTGTCACGCACGATGCTTTCAAACCGTGACATCTCCACATGTGATACTTATATCCCAACCGAGATGTCCTGGTTTGAAAGCATCGTGCGTGACAACATACACGAATCCTTCTCAAATTTTTATCACGACTCTACATATGATATCATGACATCTCCACGAGTTTCATAATTTTCTGACGTTGTTTGCTTTTATAGAATTTAAAACACTTCGCCGCAAGTTCACTGGCCATGTTTCACAACAAGATGTCCAAATTTCGGTCCGCTCTCGATACGGCCTCACACTACACCAATAACATGACTATCATTTTTGAATCATAAAATTCCATTATTCGATGCATCGCGTAGCTCAAATTTGCATTTTCCAAATAATTCTAGTAAATGAAATAAATTAACTAAGTATAACAAAAAGCCACAAAAATGTACCAAATCCTAACATAGAGTACCCGATATCGTAGTAGGCTGCAAAAAAATTTGGAGGCCAAAAAAAACTTTGCCGAGTGCCGTGCATGGCACTCTAAGAAGGGGTCTTGCCGAGTGTCGATGTGCGACACTCGGCAAAGATGGGGAGAGATCCCGTTGTTTTTTTAAAAATTGGGCGGGAAAAAATTAAAAAAATTGAAAAAATTCTCTTGCCGAGTGCCATATCTCGCACTCTAAAAGCAATTAAAAAAATTTAAAAATTTTAAAAAATTAAAATTTTTTGCCGAGTGCCATATCCGGGGCACTCGCAAAGGAAATTTAAAAAAATTAAAAAAATTAAAAACTTTGCCGAGTGCGATCTCGCACTCGCAAAGAAAATAAAATATTGTTTGCCGAGTGCCGATCTCGCACTCGCAAACGCTCGACACTTAAACGCTTTTGCCGCGCACACCACACACGCACACACGCACACACCCACACCGCACTGCCGCGCTTCCGCCGCGCCGCCGCGCTCGCCGCCGCGCCGCGCCGCCCGCCGCTCCGCCGCCGCCGCGCCGCGCGCCCGCTGGGCGCCCGCCGCTGCGCCGCGCCGCGCCGCCGCGCGCGCGCTGCCGCTGCGCCCGCGCGCCGCCGCGCGCCGCGCGCCGCCGCGCCGCCGCCGCCGCCGCCGCGCCGCCGCTGCGCCGCCGCTCGCGCTGCGCCGCTGCGCCGCCTCGCCGCCGCTGCTGCCGCCGCGCCGCCGCCGCCGCCGCCGCCGCCGCGCCGCCGCCGCGCTCGCTGCCGCCGCGCGCGCGCCCGCGCCGCCGCGCCGCCACGCCCGCCGCGCCGCCGCCGCTGCCGCGCCCGCCGCCGCCGCCGCCGCCGCTCGCGCCGCTCCGCCGCGCCGCGCCGCGCCGCCGCCTCTCATCGACGAAGTTCATCCCCACCATCGAGGCGAGGTCGCAAGAGGTTTAATCGATATCGCCATATAGCTCATGCATTTATTAATTTGGGTTATCTGTAGTACATGTTCGACCTATCTAGCTTGGTAAGTGAATGAAGATTGAGGATTAGCATGGGTAGTATGTGAAGGGAACAAGGGAAGCAAAGATATATAACATTCATTGGGACTTGATGATCACTATGCATGCATGGCCTAATTAAGCTAGAGCAAGACGCATAACATGCATATATGCATACATGAATCATGAATGGTTGTTAATTTGTGATTTACCATGTCTATATGTGTTAATTTATCACGAATTATTGTGAAATAACTTGATACTAAAAACACAAGCACCACATCTTATATCTTCTATCGGATTTTCCATGATGTCTAGAAAGTGAAGTGTGAACAGTGCAAAATAGCACTTGTATGTGAGTGGCTTAATTTATATGTGTTGTTCTATCGCTAATGCCGATCGAAGTATATTATCTCATGACTGATTTGTAATGAATGAACAAGACCGCAATGGCATATCTGCGAACTATACATAACACCATCTGCATTTCTAATTGAATACTTTATTGTGCATATTAGCATATGGCTATTTCGTTGTATGGAACTATGGATGTTAAGAAAGAATTGTAATGCTCTACAGCCAATGTGGTATTAATGACTGATTGCTGATCTTTTTTAGATCCAATTATTATTTTTTCTGAATTTCCGTCCATAATAATTCATATATTTGTGTGTGTGTAATCGATGGATAATTAATGCCGATTACGGTGTAGTTGTGGTTGTGGTTGTATATGTGGTTGTCGGCCATCGTGCCGTTGTTTTTGCAGTTTTGGAAACCTCACGCGTGGGAGGTTCTCGCCGATTTTTTTAAATGACAGATTTTGTTCCATTTTGCGAGAAGAGCCCGCCGAGCCGAAGTCGGAGTTCCCGCGCCGCGTCGGTCTCCTCGCACGCCGCCGCCGCATCGCACCGACCGCCACGCCCCGCAAGCCCGACTCCACCGCCACCCTAGGTATAACCCTCTTTTCATATCATGGTCGAGATCACGAGATGCAATTGATGGTTACATTACTCACGATACATATGTTAGAGGATGGATGACCGTCATTGGATGTACACGGCCGAGAAGTCGAGTGATTACACCACGTAATGGATGAACAAGACCGATGCTTTCTTGAACTGCATTTGGCAAGGTCGCTAAAGGACATTGTCTAGTTTTGTGTCCTCGCAAAGAAATGTGGAAACAGGAGAAGGGTAAACAAGGTGGACATGGGTAAACATCTTTTGAAGAATGGATTTACGCCGACTACACCCGGTGGGTCCACCATGGTGAAGCCCATCGATGAGAGAGGAGGTGGTGAGACCACGCGTCGAGGCTTATGATGCCGATGCCGGTAGCGTACATGTTAGATGACTTTCACCAAGGACGATTCGATGAGGGACGTGAGAAGGAGGAGATGGAGGCACCGCACAGCGTTTCTACGACATGATGGACTCGCACGTAAACCCCTTCACGATCGGTCAACGGTGTCTCAAGTGGATGCCATTGGACGCTTAATGGGGTTGAAGTCCGAGTTAAACCCGAGTCGAGAAGGCTTCGATAAGATGTTGACCGTGATTGGCACCACGCTCGGAGGGCCACATTCGCCAAAGAGCATGTACGAGTCACGTAAACTCCTTCGCACTTAAGATGCCGTATGAGCGCATACATGCTTGTTCAAGGTGCGCCCTATTTAGGAAAGAACACAAGGATGCAAAGTATTGTCCAGTGTAAATCCTCCGTACCGGAGGTAGACTCGTGATGGCCGAAGAGACACTTACGATCCTCGTGAAAATCCTACGGTACCTTCCGCTCCTACCGAGGATCCAACGGCTATACATGACCGAGGAATCCGCAAATGATGACATGGCACAAAAATGGCAAACGGTACAATCCTCGACAAGATGGTACATCCATCCGATGGTGAAGCATGGACCCGCTTTGATGACAAACATCGTGAGAAAGCGATGAGGCTCGCAATGTACGTGTCGCTACCGGCAATGATGGGTTCAATCTTATGGACCGATGGCTGCCCCATACACATGTTGGCCCGTGTTCGTTATCCCCTCAATCTCCCCGGCTCTCCTTTCAACGACATAACGATTCTTGTCGTTGATAATTCCCGACACCGGGAGTAATATGGGTGTGTTCATGGAGCCCGTGTTTGATGAATTGGTCCGTGCTTGGGACGAAGGGTATGGACATACGACCGAGCTACAAAGACAAGCTTCAAATGCACGCTTGGTACCACTACTCCCGCATGACTTCCCACGATGGGTTATTCTCATACCGTGTGTCACGGAAGTTCCCATGCCCGTGATGCAAGGAAGGTGTGAGGTTCCATTGGTTGCACAAGGGTGGCAAGTACTCATCGCTCGACGACATCGCCAATTCCTCCTCTTGACCATCCATTCGCACAAGACATCAAGAACTTTACGAAGGTGTCGAGTGATGCACTCCGCACCGCGGATTATGATCGGTGCCGAGGTTCATGCTCACATAGATGCTCGTGCCCAATCAAGAAGGTGGTTTTGTGGGATATGGTGAGCAACATATGTGGACTCATAAGTCGGGCTTGACGAGGCTCCCTATTTCGATGACCTTCTTCCGCCACATAACATTGATGTAATGCACATCGAAAGAATGTCGCCGAGGCACTTTGGGCAACACTCATGGACACCGAAAAGTCTAAGGACAACCCTAAGGCTAGAGTGGACTCGCAACGTTATGCGATAGACCAAATCAAGAGATGCACCTCCTAGTCGCGGCAAGACATGGAGAAGGCCTAAGGCCGATTTCGCCTTGAAGAAGGACCAAAGGAGGGAAGTACTTGAATGGATCCAGACGCTAATGTTCCCGATGGGTATGCAATAATCAAGAGGGGAGGAACTTAGGCACTCGCGAATCAACGGGATGAAGAGTCATGACTACCACATATGGATTGAGCGGCTTCTTCCGCGATGGTTCGAGGCTATGTCCTCGAGCATGTCCGCAAGTGCCGCAGAGTTGAGCTATTTCTTCCGCCACTTTGTGCCAAGGAGCTATCTCTGACCGTCATTGATGACTTGGAAAAGTGGCACCCGTGTTGCTCGTAAGTTGGAGAAGATCTTTCCACCCGCTTTTTCTTGGCGATGCAAAGATTTGATTGTGCACCTCCCGTATGAGGCACGTATGGGGGCCCGTGCAGTTCCCGTTGGTGCTATCCAATCGAGAGATGTCTCAAGACTCTTCGCCAAAATGTAGAAATAAAGCCAAAATTGAGGCATCCATGGCGAGGCATACATTTTGGAGGAGGTGTCAAACTTCACAGAGAAATACTACACCGAGAACCTTCCTAGCGCTCATAATCCACCCTCGTTACAATGTCGGGCGAAATGAATCGAACCTCGCCTTTTCCAAGGGCAACTCGGGAGCGCAAGTGCATCGACCACTAAGCAATTGAAAATGAAGAGTGGCGCAGATCATGCTATATGTGTTGACCAACCTTGTCGAGGTGCACTGCTCATTGGGTAAGTTCTCAACGAACTTGTTTCAATACGACGCCACTCCTTGTTTCTTCGCCCAACCCCTTGTTTCTCGTTGGTGCAGGAATTTCTTCACAATCCCGCATGAATCAAGGGATCCTACCCGCAGAAACCGATACCCTTCTTTCACAGGTGCGGGACCGTGGAGCCCCGATTTCATTTCTTGGTTCAAACGTAAGGTATCGCCCAATTTAGCTCGCATTTAGTTCGACATTCCAAGTTGATCGACGCTCAATAATATAACGATCTATCCCGCTTGAGCTTGCGTGCCCAAACCGATGCGCGCTATAAGTGACGAGTTGAGACAAAGGCAAACGGTACGTGTCGTTAGGGTCAAGTCATTTACCGGTTATGACGTGAATGGATATCGCTTTCACACATCAAGCTACGAGCGTAGTCGCCCAATCAAAAACCACAAACAATGGAGTTTTTACGCCCAGACCGATGGCCTCGACTATTATGGAAGAATTGAAGAAATCTACGAACTTCCATTTTACGGTTCCAAACCTCTTAATCCTGTCATATTCAAATGTTGCTGGTTTCATCCTGGAGTAACGAGACGAACCCCTAATCTTGGGCTAGTCGAGATTCGACAGGATTCCGTCTATCCAGGAAAAGATGTCTACATTGTGGCTCAACAGGCCGTCCAGGTTTATTATACGCCATACGCATGCCAAGACAAAGAGCATCTTAAGGGTTGGGCTATTGTGCACAAGGTATCGCCACACGGTAAACTACCTGTCCCAAACGATGAAGATTACAACTTCAACCCAAACACATATGATGGAGAGTTCTTTCAAGAAGAGGGGCTACAAGGGAGGTTTGAGATAGACTTAACCGAAGCGATAGGAATGGAAGTAGACAATGAAAGGGTTGATGACGAGGACGCTGAGACGAGGTGCGAAATGTGAAGGACTTACAAATGCTTGAGCGATTACGCTTAGGCAATGACAATGAAGACAACATTCCTCCTTCGGATAGTGTTGATGATTTGTACAATGTTGATAGTGATGACGAGACCTATGATCCAGCTAATCCCAATCATGAAGATTATTTCTAATACATGTAATACTGTGTTTTTTGTAATTATGTTTTGTTCATTTTGCATCTATTTCTAATACATGTATTACTATGTTTTTGGAAATTATGTTATGTTCATTTTGCATCTATTTCTAATTACGTCTTGCTTATTCTTTTTAATTGCGGTGAGTGAACAAAGATGGCGGGAACCGTCGTAACGTGTCCTCGCTTACTTGCAGACCACGCACCGCGGGGAGGAGGCGAGGGGTCTGACAGAGGAGGAGGAAGAGGACCGCCGGCGCAGAGGGGGCCGCCTCCTCCCACGCCGCGTGAGGAGGTGCCGAGGAGGAGGAGGTGGTGGCGCCCGTGGACGAGTTGGACGAGGAGCCGGTTCGGCAGACGGCGAGGAGGAGGGGGGACGACGACGACGACGAGGCGGTAGGCACTGGTTCCGCTTCCTCCTCTGCCTCTTCGGGTGTCTACTTGCGAGGTCCCGCGAGCCTCCCTCAGGTTCTGCATCCTCACCGACGCCCAGTGATTCGCCCCGAAGGGCAAAAGTAAGTAACTTTAGATGTTGTCACCACTACTTCATATGATATGTTGAAAAAAAAGAGAAACTAATAATTTTTCTTAATCACTTGTGCAGGAACTGGGTGGTTGTGTCGGGTGGTGGCGCACGCTCCCCCAATGGCATCCTGGGTCTTCTGTGCAGGCAACACTACCCCGGTATTGTCACGTACGCCGGGAAGGCGGAGCCGCCTACTCGCTTGACCACTACGCCGCCGGCCCGGCGCGAGTACCCCAACAAGGCGCGCGGTTAAGGCGGAGTTTTGGGTAAGTCTCCTCGCACAACATTGCTCAATACATCGCGCTTCATTGGACTTTTCTTGAAATAATGAATGGATACATCGCGCTTGTATGCGCACTTATTTCGATGCGATGAGGGATTTGAGGCCGTATGACCGGTGGCTACCAAAGCCCGTAAAACTCATCACCGACATGCATCACGAGGTGCGATCCAGCCATCGAACCTACCACGGTCGAAGCTTGGAGAGAAGGTCACCAAGAAAGACGCAAGAAACATGACGCTGACCGGGAGCAAGACTTTGAGGTAGATGAACAACATTAATATTGATTCGCTTTTGAGATTAAGTACGCTTAATTTGATCTTCTTATATGTCAAATACTTGATGACGTAGATGATTCCTCGGTGGTGCCAATCGTATCCCGAGGCCGGGCGATGATCGTGGACAAGTGGTTCACTGAGGAGTATCTCCGATGCACGCAGTGATGCCCGGACCGCTGCTTGATGATGCAAGGTCCAAAGACACCATCAAGGCACCGCAGCCTCTCCGCATACAAACAAGCATGGGTACACGAATTCATTTATCTATTGTGACGCTCAATTCGCTCGATTTCTAATTATCTTGTCGTTTTTCTCGCAATGGCGTCACATAGTGCCCACCTTGCTCGGACTTCCGTGCATGGTGTATGGCCCACAAGGGCAAGGCGACGTCCGACGCCTCCTTCAACTCGAGGACCCGCCGAGGCATACACGAACCCGAGCGCCCACACCCGCATTAGTGAGTACATCGCCGGCGGCAAGGTCGGTCCATGGGCCGCACCATGATCCGAGCACCCGTGACTTTGATGGAGAGATCGCCATGAGGGTGGGACAAGGCAAGAAGCATGGGCGGTTCGCTTGGCGACGGCCTCATCGACACGCCTCTACTCCATCTCTCCCTGATCCGAGCACGAGCACGAGCGACACCCGCCATACGCCACGGCGGCATCACAGACAAAGACCGGTCGACGCGACTCGAGGTTATTCTGCTTTACTCGCCGACATTGATCTTTACACACCTTTATTAGCTTTGCATTATCAAACATTGGAGTGAAATATTGCAGTCCCTACCGAACAAGAAATGAGGCAACGCCGAGCCGGAGGCCGAGCAAGCAGAGGATGTCGGCCACCGAGGCCGACCGCCGAAGCGGCAGAGGATGTCGGCCACCGAGGCCGAGCGGCCGAGCGGCAGCCCAGACGCAGAGCTTGGCGGACATGATGGAGTTCCTACAAGGTCTTGGGCAACATACGGGCTTCACTGCACACCGGGCTGTTCGCTCAACCTCCGCCACGCTGCCTTGTAGCCGCACTACTCCGTGAGTATGAAAGTTATTTGCTTTCGCTTGTGCTTTGCTTGTATGACCTATACCTTCCTAGATTAGGTATCTAATGTAATCTTGTCTCACATGCAATCTCTTCTCCTTTGTGCACCTCAATCGGCGGGTTCGAATAATCCACCTCATGCGCCCGAATGATGGAGTTTTTCCTTCACCACACAGCATGGCCACCTTCGAGATGAATGGTAGTTGTATTTTCATTTGTTGTTCACTTGGTGATGGACTTGTGATATACTTATGATGCACTTGTCGATCGTTATGAACTTGTGGATTTGTTTGGATGGACTTGAGCACTTATTGTTATATATGTGATGGATGTGATAAATATGTGATGGATGAGATATATATGTGATGGATCGATATATGTTTGGATGGATTTGTTTGTCGTGATGGAATGTAAAAACAAATAAAAACGCAGCTTTGGTCACTTTGCCGAGTGCAACACACGGCAAATAGGTCCTTTGCCGAGTGCCGTGGTCATGGCACTCGCAAAGCCGGAATGTGGGCACCTCAAAATCCCGCTTTTCGGCTTTGCCGAGTGCCATGACCATGGCACTCGGCAAAGATTTTTTTAAAAAATTAAAACTTTGCCGAGTGCCATGGCCAAGGCACTCGCAAAGGATTTTCAAAAAAATTTAACGCTTGCCGAGTGCCATGGCCAAGGCACTCGGCAAATATTTTCAAATTTTTTCATCTTTGCCGAGTGCCATGGCCAAGGCACTCGCAAAGGATTTTCAAAAAAATTTCTCCTTTGCCGAGTGTCATGGCCAAGGCACTCGCAAAGGATTTTCAAAAAAATCGAAACTTTGCCGAGTGCCATCATTCGACACTCGCAAAGATATTTTCAAAAAAATAAAAATCTTTGCCGAGTGCCTCGGGTTGGCACTCGCAAAGCGCCGTCAACGTGGTCGGCGCCAGAATCGGGCCTTTCTTTGCCGAGTGCCAACCCGCACTCGGTAAAGCCTTTGCCGAGTGCCCGAAAAATACACTCGCAAAGGCTGCTTTGCCGATTATTTTTTCCGAGTGCCCTTTGCGAGTGTCGACTTTCGGCAAAGCCTTGCCGAGTGCAAAGGAGCCTTTGCCTAGTGCCTGAGGCACTCGGCAAAGTGCCTGAGTCCGGTTGTGCGTATACATGCATGCACATCAGCTACGCAACTACGTACGTGGATTGGATAGCAATGCGTACATGATTCTTGTAAAACGTATGTCCATGGAGTAGAAGGGAAATGCATGCTAGCTTACCCATCGTGCCGGAGCCGTCGCTTCCGCCGTAGAACGTGGCGGTGGCCGGAGACCAATCGGCCGCGCCGAGTGCGAGGCACGCCGCAAGGACGGTGCACAGAAGTAGAGACTTACCCATGTCCATGCCAATGCTTGGGAGGCAGGGATTGGGAATGAGAAGCGAGGGAGTGAACGCGAAGCGGCAATGGAAACCGCTTGGTTTGGGCGATGATGAACGTGTTGATCGATGCTAGTGCTTATATAGAGGAGGAACTGCAAGATAACCCGCCCCGTTTCTCAATATTTTTCCACAACCCACCACAGTGAAACGGAGGGAGTAATTATTGGAGGAGCGAGAGTTAATTAATAACTATAGGTAGAGGGGATCAGAGGAATGATGGTCTTGTCTTGTGCCAGAACACGCAATCCGTGTTCGATCCAAGCACATGCAGATCGATCGATCGACGAACATCACGGGTTAATTAGCTAGCTGATTAAACTAAGCTCCGGTGTCTTTGACTTTGGCGTTGGAATAATCAGTTAATCACATCATCATGATTCATTGATGCATCAGACCTTTGTTAATTAGTTTAAGTTAGTTATCTCCGTTTCATTTTTTTTTTCTTGTCCGGCCTAGTCGTATGATTAGATGGATTCTCAACGCAACTAACTGGAGCTAATTCTTTCCACACCACACACGTTAATTAATCTGATCATCTAGTGGTTGAAAAATTGAAACCCTAATCTCTGCATGTTCGTCAACTGTATGCGTTGGAAGATTGAGCAACCAATCGATCAGAGATCACGACCAACAAATCTGTTAATGTAGGAACGTGAACTAATCCATTTCGAGTTACTAATTTGATTAGTATTACACAAGGTGTGTGGAACTGTGGATATGTTGAACTAAATTTTAATTACTCTACTTGATTGGAAGAGTGCAGAAAGATCACTTTCAGAAGCTGTACGCCGACGCTAACGTGCCAGTTGTAATTTTAATTACTCTACTAATTGACTCCATTTTCTCCCAGTACAAAAAATAAGAAAAATACGTTCCTGTCATTCTGACCATCCAATTTTAATGGAAATGTTAGGGGCCAGCTTAATAAGTACACTACTAGAAAAACACATATAATGTGTATGAGCTTTTTTCAATAAAAAAATGTTGGCAATCTATCCACTACCGTTGTCTTTTCTTTTCTTCCTTCAGAACCAAAAGCACCCCTCTAGATAGTCTATATGCATGATATAATTAACGCAATTCAATTATATGACATGGAATCCATGTTCTAACGATCGCAAGCACATGATTGCAACGTCCAGGCATTGTCTTGCGCATTACGTACAATGATTGATTTGTATACTATAAGCCCAATTCTTCTCGCTTTGCTTCGTCCAAAAATGAGAACAATAGCTAGTACTACTTACTTAACTCATCTGCTCCTAATTATCCAAATTACGCGGTTAAGTTCGTTCGTTTTGTGTGTTAAGAGTGTGCATGCGGAATGGAAGCTAATTTACGGGATTAATTAATGGATTTCTATGTGAGAGAGCAAGGAATTGTAGACTTGGAAATCAATCACTAGAGCGCGCAAGTCAAAATCCCGAAGTTAATTACAGGCATGTGCCGATGTGCATACGTTCCCTTCGATCATCAACTGAAGGCCTGATACATGTAAGAATCAAGATATGATGCACATGAAGCTACAAGTTACTAGAGCCGTTGGCATGCTTGAAGGGATACGGGTAGGCTATGCTAGTAGCAATTCAAAAATTATACTACGCAAACCAGGAAGCCAAGTAAGAAGATGATCACAAATCGTTACCACCAGACGCGCAATGCAGCGGGAGAAGAGTTGGAGCAGCCCGATCCAACGTAGAGCGCATTGGTGTAGTAGTCGTAGTTGATCGTTCAACGTCGAGCACGTCGATGCAATGGTCGTAGTCGATCGTCCAGCGTTCGATGAGTCGATCGTCTCCTTCAGCAATCTTTGTAGTTCCTTGTGAAGATCGCGGATCGTCCTCAAACGTAACAGCAACCGCAGCAGCGCCTCTACGGTATCCACACGTCCAGGGAAGGAACACCGAACGCTGGTGTGCTAGCACCAAGTCGCGCGGCGGGGCTCTCTCTCTCTCGAAGATGGCGGCTAGGGTTTCTGTGGAGCAACTCATGTCAACTCGTATGTCACGCGTATCGTCTGTATCCTAATAGCCTCAAGCATCTTCTTATATAGTGTCCATGACGGATCATATCCGATCACGTTTTGTTCCAACCCGTTAAGTGTGTGACCCGTTAGGTTTATGCGTAGTTGGTTATGACTCGGAAATCTTTTCCGACCATGAGTCGTTAACGGTTCCTAGCAAAACATAACGATTCCCGAATACACACAAATTATATCAGACGAATCTTAATGCAATATGATCTACAACTAGGTCCTCATCACTTACGATCAGGTCCTATCTCTATATGACCAATTCGTATTTAGTCTCGACTAGTTCGTAACTCCTTACGACCAGGTTTCGACCACTTTATGATTACATTCGACCAGTCTACGACCAGCTCGTATCTCCATACGACTAGTCTGTAACTGATCGAACTAAGTGATCTACTCGTGTATTATCCATTTGCCTCATGATATCTGGTTTGAACTCCAGGTGAGATATTTATCATCCATGGACTGTTCAATACTTTCTCGATTGAGTGTCGGATAACCTTATGTGGTCGAACTCTTCGACCACCAGTGACATGGTCATACACTTTCTTTATCCGACCACTTATAGGGTCCAGAGACATCTCTCCAGTTATGTTAGGAGGAGCAAATCCCATATTCGACCCGTCACATCCCTCCACATGTTTTATAACATACCCAAAAGCTACCTTTATAACTACCCAGTTACGGAGTAGCTTTTGGCAACCCCTAAGAGTGATATTACACATGTAAAAAACAATGCTGATCTTAGGTCTAAGGATTATACATCATTATTGCTTGAGACCAATTAATGACACATAGAACCATAACAATCTCAATAGTGTCTCAAGATGGGTCTATCCAACCCCATATTCTCTAACATGTGTTCACATTATTGATTCGATATCCCTATATCCATGACCGGTGAAACATGGTCATCAATCAACACATATGCTGGTCGATAAGTCACTAGTGTTCCGACTAGTGACATTCGACTAGGATACATTTAGAACGACATCATATAAATTAAGGAGAGATTCACCAACAAGTCACATACTTGTTAATCTTTATAACTAATGATTCATTCAAGGAACGAATAACATTTATTCAATAATTCATAAACATAGATGTGATACAATCATCACTATGATTACATCTAGGGCATATCACCAACAATCCTAGCCGCCCGCCGCAACTTCGCAAGTCCGCCGCAGGCACCTCTCCCCTCTCCTCTGGTGTTCTCACCTGAGTGGGTGGGGAACCCATCGAATTTTAGATGTAATTTTATATTTCTTTAGGTTTCTTCTGTTTTCTTTCTCAGAACAATTTGTTCTAGTTTTCTTTTCCTGTGAGTCCTTCACTGTATTTTCTTTACCATGATGGGTTTTATCAGACCGATCTACCTAGACGGCGATGACGACACCTATGCTGTAGATCGACACCAGACCAAGTCAGATATAAATAAATCCCCTCTGATTATCTTTCGACAAACAACACTGCTACCGAGGCGTTGGTCCTACACATCAACGGAGATCATCGATAATCTACTTCCCGCTGTCATGATCGTCGGCAATCATGACACCGTTGCAAGATTCAAAGTCTACGACGAGGAAAATAAAGAAGTCCAACGCATTCATCGATTCAAGGACTTGATGGTAAGACGTTGTCCATCTAGAATTTTCAATGTAAAAGTTGGGTACTCATCTAATTTTCAATGTAAAATATGATGCACATGAACGATGAACAATGTTAGACACATTTGCGATAGATGGAGCTACAGACCTAACCACAACCGGGTGTCCTTGATATTTTACACCTGATGGCTGAAAATCAGGTCGTGTAGTGTAAAAACAGGCTATTCAGGATGGGCCATTTGGCTAGGCCCCAACCAAGCAGGGATGAAACTGGGCCTTTTGCTGGCTTGGTCTGAATCTGCTCTAGTCTGATTCCATAACCACCAATGGATGAAACGGAATGAATCCCTGGCTAATGGTAGAGGTGAACGGTACCATGATGCTAGCTCATTTTCAGTCATTTCTATCAACAAACGAAATGGTAAGATCGATTGCTATAGTAATTATTTACTATCGCACTCGAAGCTGCTACACTGATTTTGCTATAGTACCTTGCGTTAATTTTAATTAATGGGAAGAGTTAGGGCTCGTACGTCCGATTAGATCATTCTCTCATCGTACTCTCCGGATGACGTGCTTATATTGCTCCATGTGGCAGGAAACTAACATTGTTTGGATGGATCGGCCTTGGTTAAGCTGTTGAACTATATATGCACACGTCCGTACAGGAGCTAGCCACATACATATATGCGTGTATCACAAGCTAGCTTACTGCAGGTTTTACACACAACCACACGACAAACACATATGGACTTTTATTAGCTAGGCACACACGCACATGCATGCACATGTACATACCTATGTAGGTATACCGTAGAGATGGGTGATACTAATACCTGGACGTTCTATTTGGAGACTAGGATCGAACGTCCGGGTTGTTAATCTGTACGTGTCAACTAAGAGCGCGAATTGGAGTCGTATGCATGTATGACTAGGAGTCGTATGCATGTACGTATTTATTTTCTGGCTGTTTGCGTGGAGATAAAAGGCTCCATGGCGTGGTGGGCATTGGAAAAAAATTGCAACATCATTGTGAACAGCATGCAATATTTTTTCTCTATAGATGCAACATTTTTTTTCTACAGATGCAACACTTACAACATCCCGCGGACAACGGTTGCAACATCCCGCGGACAACGGTTGCAATATCCCCGGACAACGGTTGCAACATCGCAAATCAAAAAACAAAGCATCTGGAAAAAAAACACGTTGAAAAAAATTGCAACATCATCGTGAATAGTATGCAATATTTTTTCTACAGATGCAATATTTTTTTCTCTACAGATGTAACACTTGCAACATCCCGAACAATAGTTGCAACATCCTCGGGCAACAGTTGCAACGTCACGAATCAAAAAAATAAAGCATCTGAAAAAAACACATTGGAAAAATTGCAACATCGTCGTAAACAGTATGCAATATTTTTTCTACAGATGCAATATTTTTTTCAGATGCAACATTTCAAAGAACAATATACAACATTGTTTTCAAAGGACCGCAATATTGTTTTCAACGACCGCAATATTATTTTCAGCAGACCGTAACATCAAAATTAGACACAACAGAGAATAACTTGCGAGTCTCTGGATGGACCCTAATTCACCATCCCCTGTCCGTTAGAGACCTGGGCTCTCCAATGTGTCGACTGCCGGCCCAATATGCTAGATCTCGATGGGCCAGTGGAGGTCTGGAGCTGATTCGTCCATGGCAAGGCTTGATCTCACTAGCCGGTGGCCCCAATCCACGCGCGAAGCTCAGACCGTCGGCCGCGCAAAGTTTTATTATATTTTTTAATGCAACGTCCGACGCTCCGAACGTCAGCACGGAAGCGTTTCCTTTAATTTATAGCTTAATTTTCGATATAGCAGCACCGTGCCATTAATTACCTACTAATAGAGAATCCATTCAGTTAGCATAAAGTTTCTTTTAAGTATGCAAAGGGATTTGCCTTCTTGAGTTTTTTTTCCTCATCTTTTATTTGTTCGGCTGGAATAAGAAGAGAGCTGTTCTAACCGAATAGCCGAATAGGCATCGATAAAAACCTACATTCTACAGACTGAACACATTTTCTACAATCAATCAATAAGTTAAACACACTACTGTATTTTAAATTTCAGGAAGTCCACACCCGATTGAACCTATACTGTCTCTTCAATCATACAAAAGCATCTGAATATATGATCGATCATTCTATTTCGTAAACTAATTACGATACAGATAGGATCATACAGATCATGCAACCCTAATCTATGCCGGAATCCATAAGTGCATTCATTCATTTTTCAGCACTGGCTGATTGGATTGACTTGAGCCCCCAATTAATCTCGAAACTAAATTAAGCACCGATATGCAGAATCTACGTGTGGAAGGAATGTGTTAGTTGCAATCATTCCTAATCAACGCGTGCGCTGATGCATGTGCTTCGAGTTCGCACCGTGATTACGTGTTCTCTGACATGAGATCGATCGATCACCATCATTACATTACCACTCTAATGCTCTCCTAATCGAGCGTTAGCTTCTGTTCCAACTCCCGTTCCGATTACTATTTAAGCACTGATAATTTTGGCACGATCGATCATTCCTCATCACTAGCAACGAATCAACACTTCATCTGCTACGTACTAGTCTTACTCGTGTCTCTTTCTCTGTTTCTCCGAAGTTGTCGTGGGAGTGGGCATGGCGAAGTCGCTGGCTCTGTGCGCAGTCCTCGCGGCGTGCCTGGCGCTAGGCGAGGCGGACTGGACGCCGGCGACAGCGACGTTCTACGGCGGGAGCGATGGGTCCGGGACGATGGGCGGCGCGTGCGGGTACGGCAACCTGTACGACCAGGGTTACGGCATCAACAACGCGGCGCTGAGCACGGCGCTGTTCAACGACGGCGCGTCGTGCGGGCAGTGCTTCCTCGTCATCTGCGACACCAGCAAGTCGCAGTGGTGCAAGCCCGGCACCGCCGTCACCGTCACGGCGACCAACCTCTGCCCGCCCAACTGGGCGCTCCCCAGCGACGACGGCGGCTGGTGCAACCCGCCGCGGCAGCACTTCGACATGTCGCAGCCAGCCTGGGAGCAGATCGGCGTCTACCGCGCCGGCATCGTGCCCGTGCTCTACCAGCGGGTCAAGTGCTGGCGCCAGGGCGGGGTGCGCTTCACCGTCGCCGGGTTCAACTACTTCGAGCTCGTGCTCATCACCAACGTCGCCGGCAGCGGCTCGGTGGCCAGCGCGTGGATCAAGGGGACCAACACGGCGTGGATCCAGATGTCCAGGAACTGGGGCGCAAACTGGCAGTCCCTCGCCGGGCTCGCCGGACAGACGCTCAGCTTCGCCGTGACGACCACCGGCGGGCAGTACCTGCAATTCCAGGACGTCGCGTCGGCGTGGTGGCAGTTCGGCCAGACGTTCACCACCTACCAGCAGTTCGACTACTGAAACATGCATGCACACAGAGTGCTTTGATCCTTCGCCATTTGCTCTTGCTAGCTCGCGGTTTTGACGGAGTTTGCATGCAGATGCAGCTCTTGCAATCGCATCCTTGCTCGTCGTACGGCGATAATATGTTGTTTCTTTTCTTCTTTATATTGGAATCACGTATACATGTACGTAAGATTGTACATCTTATCGAATCAAGAATTGAAAAACACTCACAAATTACTAATGCATTCATTTGCCAATTCTTCCGTTGTTCTCGAACTCTGCTCGTCTAGCTTAACAAGTGAACGTGAGAGGGGAGTGAACCATTATGGTAAAATATTCTTCAAGTAACTCAGGTGTTACAGCATGAGGGCCTTGGCCCAACTTGAAATCGGGTCCAATGGAATGGAGATTGCAGCTCATTTTCCTAGTTCTAGCTTACATGCATGACGAAAGACGGTAGATCCGTAAATGCGTTGCCCTTCCCAGCGAAACCATCAGAGCTTCACGTCATAGCTGACTGTATAAATGATGATACTGTGCTAAGCTTTGAGTTTGGAATCCACTTTGCGTCGTACACCCTATTTCCCTTAAAAGAAAAGTATATATACCTCTAAATCTGCAACTTTAGGTTTGTGTTAGAGGGAGCTGTTAGCCCACGCTATACCGTTCAAATGCATTTTCAACAGATAGTAGTTTCATGCATTTTGGTGAAGTTTCATTGCTTAAAAGTTCTAGGTTTTGAGTTTGAACTTTCGACTAGGTTTCAACGCTTTCGTGAAAAGTTTCAAAAGGTTTCATGTTACGCGTTTGATGATTCAAGAATGTTTCAACGTGTTTTGTGAAAGTTTCCAAATGCTTTCGGTGCTTTTCATGGAGTTTGAAAAATGTTTCAAGTAAGTTTCATAAAAAAATGTAAGTTTCAATAAGTTTCCAAAAAAAAAAAGATTTCAAGAATCTTTCAATCATGAACGAGACATGATGAAATTTCCAAGTTTCAAGCATGAAAATATTTTAAAATTTTCAGATTTCAGTGATTTTCATGTATTTCTAGAAGTTTCCAGAAGATTCAAAGAAAAGTTTCAAGCCCAAGTTTCGATAAGTTTTAGACAAAAGAGTTTCAAGAAGTCTTGTGAAAATATTTTAAAAGTTCCAAGTTTCAGTGAGTTTCGCGTATTTCTAAAAGTTTCTAGAAGATTCCAAGAAAGTTTTAAGCCCAAGTTTTGACGAGGATTAATCACTAAATATTAATTTATTTAATTAAAGACCGCACGATCTTTGTTGTCGTAATCCCTAAGGCTAACGACCCCTGTGGTCGTAAGGATTCCAGATGTTATATTATGGGTACCCTGGTCGGACGAGGTCCTGTACTTTATCCCCGACCAGATAACTACTCATAGAAGTAATGAACTGATACTTGGACTCGCTCTAAGTATATTCCTTCCGTGTGATGAATAAAATACGGTTGATACATTCACAAAATGAATAGAAGCTGAGCTGGTTGTTATAGTAACAAATGAGGCTGCCAAGAGGCTCATCACAAAAAGCGTGATCACACGATTTGGTGTACCCATTCGTATAATCACCGATAACGGTACCCAGTTCACAAGCGGGAATTTTCAGAAATTTTGCGAGGATCTAGGTATCAAGATACGTTACGCTTATGTTGCTCACCCACAGAGCAATGGGGCAGTCGAGCGAGCCAATGGTATAATAATGTAAAGGGTAAAATATCGAGTATTCGACCAATTAATACAACGGTCAGGGGCTTAGGTTTAAGAACTTCCCTCTGTATTATAGGCTATTTGAACTGCTACCAGTCATGTGACCAGTGAAACACCATTTTTTCTAGTTTATGGTGTTGAAGCCATGCTTCCTCCAGAACTGAAAATTGGTCCATCTCGAACTGATTGTTTAATCAGAACGATTAAAATGAACAATGACTCGACGATATTAATTTCCTTGAAGAAAGACGAAACCAAGCCTTGATACGATCGATAGTCTACCAACAAGCCATGCGAAGGTATCACAATCGTAAGGTGCAACCTCGCAACCTAGCTGTAGGTGATCTGGTTCTCAGAAAAATTCAGAGTCAGGAAAATTGCAATAAACTTTCTCCCAAATTGGAATATCCATACATTGTGGTCAAAGTCACCAGACCTAGTTCGGTACGACTAGCAATGTCAGATAGGCATGTATTGTCTAATTCTTGGAATATTGATCAATTGCGCAAGTTTTATGTATAGTTGTTCATTTCAATTTCAATTCCAATAAAGATGTTTTTTTTCCTTTTCAATGAGTGATCTTGTTTATATGTCTGATATCTGTTATCTGGTTACATACTATTGTTGTTTAAACTGGTCAGAGAAGACACATTTCTCTCCGATAACCTTCCAAAGGATCTCTTTTACATTTTTTTTGGCATTGACATAGTTGTCAAAAGCCATAAAGGTCCTAATCGTGACCATCACAGTGATGGCTCTCACGCGCGATCATACACTCTTTTCTCAAAGAAGCAAACAAGTAAAGGAGCATAGCATAGGCAACTTGATATAGTTTCTTACATGCTTCAGAATTCAAAGACTACATTTCTTCATTTCAACATTTTGTTTTTCACTTGTTTTGGCTACTGGTCGGGACATGGAAAACCTCCTAGTCGAAATCTCTTCTATCTGCATGTGGTCCTGCCCACTAGAAGGAGTTTCCTAGCGACGACCTTTTTCTTACGAGCCTAGCTGTCAGTCGAAACTTATGTACGAATATGTTTGGCGAAGTGCATATCATGTCTTTGGTTCTTAGCAATTTTTACGACCAACTTGGATAGTAAGTATAAATAAGAACACTTATCATTTTTCCTGCATACATCCTTGCATAGTTTCTTCTCATCAAGACAAGTCTTATAATATCTTCTGGCAATACAATGTATCTACCTGTATTTCGGTTATGAAAATAGATCTACAACTAGTCAAAATCTTACACTGGTTCCGACCAAATAGATTTCCTAGTATTATTACGATCAGTTTTACCACATAATCTGCACATTGGCAATGGTCAGGACTTTTGCTCTTTTTTCTTGGTCTATTGCTTCATTAGTAAGTTCTTCTACTAAACAAGCAGTTGAGGGCTAGGAAATATGTAAGCACTCAATAATTTAAAAAGATAAACAAAGACTTTACTGATGATAAAGGTAAGTTTTTTACATTTGTAATTCTACATCAGTCTACTCTTTGGGACCACCAGACCGGTCGCTATGCGACAGAGATCTGACCTCCATTTCTTCTGCAACCTTGTTTTTGAGAGGCGCCACTTCCTCAAATAACTTGGCTACTTCATCCTTTGAGCAGTTGAAGTCTGCTTCGATAGCTTGGAGGAGAATGGAGGGGTCGGAAGCTTTCTGCTTTGCCAAAGCAAGGTTGACTCCTTAGCAACGGCGTCCTTCATGGTCTGGGCGTGGTTCTTCCGAGTTGTTTTGAGCAGACTTTTGAGATCTTCAAGATGTTGGCCAAAGTAGTTTATCTTCTCTGCCGAATCTCCTAAAAATGGCAGACATGCTCTCGATCCCATCCCATATCTAAGAGCATTTTATTGAGAGCCTTGACCTTTTCTTCAATGCTCCGCTTGAATTCTGCCTCCTGGTCATGCTTGAACTTCAGAGTTTTTTTCTTCTAATTTTCTGACTTGCTCTACACGAGTAATTCGAAAGTTAAAGAAATATGATTGCAACACATAATAAACTGATCAAGTTTATGATCGATTACCTTGAGCTTTCTTCTCGAAGCCTCGATGGCTTCTTTGTGCTTGAGAGAGACCTCGTTGAACCTAATTGATCGCCTTTGATCGACGGTCATAGGCCTTACACCTCTCTTCAAGATCGACTATTTTGGCTTCTTTAGCCATAGCCTCATTTTCAAAAAAATCAATTACACAAAAATGGCAAAGGGAGAAATTAAGAAACGATAAGGAACAAAGAAGGGAAGAAGAATTCAAGAAGAATTTCTTACTTTTCACTTAGAATTTTACATTTCCAAGTTAGTTATTTGCTAGGTCAGGTCCTTTGACCACAAGAAAGTTATCCATCATATGCTACAAATAGCAAACTTCTTTAAGTTTTTAATAGACTTCAAGAAAGGACTACGGAGTGGTCATAGGTACTTACTTGGATCGCCATGTTCGATATTCAGAGTAGGCAGCATCGGGACCTATCTTTAGCTGATGGTCCAAAATTCTCTTCCAGGCCTGATCGAGCTTCTCATTATCGAAGATCCGAGTGCAATTGGGGAAGTTGCTAGGATGAGGAGACCTCCTTAAAAATGAGGAAATCCTCTCCTTGAGTGATCTCGGTAGTGGTCGAACACTGTTGGGATCATTCGGAACCTCTACCTCCTTAGGATGGGTTGGAGCCGCCACAGATCTTGAGCGGCGTTGTGCCGCCACTGCTCGGGGCTAGCTCGACCACTCTTTCTCGTAAGTTTTCTCTAAGGTGCTCCGATCAGCAACGACCGGAACACCGGAGGATCTATGAAAATAAAAAGAGGAAAAATCAAGATTTGAACATTAGAAACATTGAAGGGCGCTTTCCTTCCTTTTCCTTTCAACCGATTTCATCGGTTTCGAATCGATAGGGTCTGGTTATACCCCTCACATCCTCCAACAGGAGGTCGAAGGAAATATCCTCGACTAGTCGGTCGAGAATAAGATCCTTGACCACTTGATCGGAGGTTGTAGTTTCGTCGACCTCTGGAATAGTTACTTGAGAGCAACACCGTCGATAACGCACCGCTTGGGACCTCGACCTCTGCAGCTTCGCATCGCAACTTCTCTTTTCTCCCACCTAAGTCATAAATTTAATTTAATTAGGTAATAAAATTTTCCATCCAATATATATATACTCCTTCTCAATGCTCTTTTACCTCCAGAACACCATCATCTTGCGTGGTGGTTGAGCAAGAATCGGCCGGAACAACAATTGGAGTAGAGCCCTTGTCGGACTCTTTTCCTCCTAAACCGACTGACTGTATATTAGAGCAGAGTTATATACCGATCGGAGAATATATAAGCGATGAATAAACAACTTGTTAGTTACCTTGAGTCTTTCTATTATCTCTTCTGTAGAGACAACAACCAAAATATGGGGAAAAGTAGCCTTGACATCGGGCTCCCCGGTGCAGATCATTTTGATCCACTCTCTGACTTCATCGTTGGAAAAAGCTTCAAAAGAATGAAAATATTTCAAGGTTACAAAATAATCAACTAAATAAATCATACTGGTCGGGATTTTTCAGGACCTACCTTCTCTATAATCCTTGGTCGCGTCGTCACGACCAATGTACCAGAGCATGGAATGAGCTCAGAGCTTCAAGGGACTTATCCGGCGCATGAAAAAATCCCTCACCACGTGCCAAGAAGTCAAGCCCTTGGTGCTGAGGTCTTGGATGGCTTCAATCCATCTCCCGACCTTTCCTTTCTTCTCCACGGTCGACCTCCAGTTTAAGTTCTCGCTGGCCACCTTGCCAGCGAAGCAGAGGCTGTCCTCCTTCGTGACCGTCATGTAGAACCAGCTTTTCTCCCATGATGACCACGAAGACTTTGAGTACGTTCGGATGTACTCATCAGCCCTCCTATTGTGGAGGCGTAGCGAGCAATCCCTAGGCCCGGCCGCCGACTTCCCCGACCTTGCCATCTTGTAGAAATACCTAAAGACCTTTAGATTTGGTCGGATCCCTAGGTACGCCTTGCAGAGGTAGACAAAAATGCTGATATTGGCAATCGAGTTTGGGGGCCAAGTACATCAATTCAACTCCATAGTATTCAAGAACCTTGGAGAGGAATTTGTGTGCCGGCAACCTGAACCCACATTCAATGTAAGTAAGAAAAATAGGAATCGCTCCCTCTTCACCGCCTGGGAAATGCTCTCTGACTCCTGACCTCCAAGAAATCAGATTCTGGTCTAGAAGCATCCCAATCTTCTCCAAAGCCTTAAGCTAATTGTAAGCAACAAAAATGGTTGGTTTCCAATCTCACTCAGATTGGAAACCAACCATTTGGTAATTGAGTCCAACATGGTTGGATTTTGGACGAGAGGTTCAAGGGAGGTCGGAGAAATTTTTTGGCAAAAGGAAGAGAGGAGATCGGAGGAGATTTTTGCTAAGTGTGGATATCATGGGGATATGCTCATGATCTTAGGATGATGTGACAATTGGCAATGACGTTGAAGGTTTGCGAAACACGAGTTTTCGGCAAAGTTCGGTCTGTCGGTCTCAGCGGTCGGCCGCCTTGGTGGCGGTCGGACCATGCCTCTCAATTGAATTATCTGGTCCGACCGGCCAGCCGGTGGTCCGACCGATTTGGTAGCGGTCGGCCGGCGTCGATGAGCGGTCGGACCGGCAAGTTAAGTGGCATTGGAGGTTGAGGTGGGCCAAAAATAGAGGTGTAGGCAAGTGAGGAGATTCTCGCACTTGGTCCCATAATTTTGGAGCCTCCAATCAAAAGTTCTATTCGTTTTAAATTTCGGAGAGGTTGCGGATTTGATGTTGAAATTTTGGCTAAGTCCTTTGGTGGCGGTCGATCGCCTTACATTGGCGGTCGGCCAGCCAAAGCGGTGATCGACCGGTTTTCACTTACGTCGCCGACGACGTGTGGTGGCGATGGTTCTTGATTAGGTCAAGTTCATGGGTTTCATGTCATATGTGTTGCATGATGCATGTTTTGACTAACGTGGGTCAAGTTGTGAAGAACTTGTTCCCGATTTCGATTTTCTTGTCTATTGTTGTGCAGGTTGCTTGGTGGTCAACGACGGTCAACGGCGAGGATGATCGGGACTAGGCTTGGAGAGCTGAGGTTCAAAACGATCGACGATGCCGGGTGAAGTCATTGGACTCAAGTATGGTGCAAGATGGACAAAGGTGACCGAACGGGCAGTTCGGTGCGACTGGTTGAATCAAGCGGCGCGGGGGTCGGTGCAAGTGCCATGGTGGTTTCGGTGGGAGCCGGATGGGAGAGACTTGTCGACATGATGAGAGCCGTTGGATCAACCTACACGTGGCGGAGCAAGCGAGTGCTTCGCACAATATGAACACGGCGCTTTAAAATGCGTGCGTGTGTCACCCGTTTGTTTTGGGCCTTAACGGGAGCCCATTAGGGAGACTCTATTAGAAACCCTAAGCCTCCACTATAAATAGAGGAGGGAGGTGGCTGCACCTCTTCCCCGACCTTTCGACGTTTCATTGTTTAGAAACCTAATTTGCTTAGGAGAGAGGAGAGGAGGTTAGGGTTCTAGAGAGTTGGATTGGATTTCGTGCTCATGTATTGAGTCTTTGTCATCCATTGATGGAGTGGCTGTAAACCAATACCATATCAAATCAATCCAAAGAAAGTTTCTTCAAGATGAGGTCAATTGCTTTCTTTCTCTCTTTTTGATGATTTGAGTCTTTCTTTGATCCGCGAGTTTTTGCTTAGTTTCTGGACGTGATCTAGCTTGCTGTGACGTGTGGGAATACATCTAGGATCATCAATATCATCAATCACCCACGAGCAAGTCTCAAGATCATATTTTCGTTTTGACTCGGTTTTTTGACCTAACTTCGCTCAAACTGTAAAAGGTCAGAATCTTGGCAAGAATTATCACGATCGTTGCTTGGAATAGGTTCCTGACATACTTAGGTAGGTGTGTGTCAAATTTCACGAAGTTTGGACGCACGAATCAAAAGTTTGATCAATTTGCGTTTCGGTTTGTCGGGCTGTTTTCTGTTCATCGAACCGTGATTCGACTCTTGAGAAATCGGTCTGACCGCTTGGATCGGTCTGACCGCTAGACCGACCGGTATGACCGCCCCCGTGAGAGGTCAGACCGCCAGTGTCTTCGTGTTTTGCTTTTGTGTTGATTTTACTTCGGGGTTTTGAGTTGATTCAATACAAGTCTTCCGATGTGCATGATTGATTGATCTTCATAGCTTTCATAGCTATTGGAGTGAGATTCGTATTGAATTGAATTTGGGAGAAAAAGAGATCGTGCTCCTATTCACCCCCCCTCTAGTTGCCTTTTCGGTCCAACAAGTGGTATCAGAGCCCGGTTAGTTCAATCTTGATCTTAACCGGTCACTGAACTTGACGATGGATAAATACTCTTCCAAACCGCATATCTTCGATGGGCACGACTATGCCTTTTGGAAGAACCGCATGCGTGTCTTTCTTGAGAGCGAACCACGAGGTATTTGGGAGGATGTTCGAGGTCCGCTTATCTTGCCTGAGGTTGCTACGCCGGCTTTTGAAGCCCTCTTGGCTAATGACCGTAAGGCAAAGAATTTTCAGATGGTGGGCTTGGTAGACAGAATATGACAGATTTGCAATCTCGAGATCAAGACATGAGATTTGGAAGACCTCAAACCTATCATGAGGGCTCTTCCAAAATCAAACAAGTGCGTCAGCAGTCTATAAAGAGAATATAACAAATTCGAGATGCGTCTGGTGAGAGCATCGATGACATTTTCTCGCTTCAACACGATGATAAATCGGATGAAGTCTGTTGGTATTGAATTTACACACCGAAAATGCCATCCATCTCCCGGCTGCAATCAACACCGTGGAGTGGGAGATAAAGGCTACCGCTATTCAGAAAATGTCAACTTCTCTCGATCGACTTTGGAGCTGCTCTATAGCAAGCTCAAGACTCATGAGATCCGTAGTCGACCATTTAAGAAGGGTAACATGGCTTTGGTAGCGGACCGCTCAAAAGAGCCTCGATGGGTCGTTTGAGTCCTCTTCCGGTTTTCACTTGCTTCTTTATCTGCAATCCAAGAAGAGGATCTTGAGAGTATTCTGAGCCCGAGATGGCGCTTTTGATTAAGAAGTTCACACGGCCTACAACAATATGAGAAACAAAAAGAGAGGCGGCCTGTGACTTGTTATGAGTGTGGAGAGCTTAATCACATCCGGCAAATTGCCCCAAGCCAAAGGTAAGAGCAACCACAAGGATGAAAAGCCAGCTTGGAAGAAGCCTCGGGCGCAAGTCCAGTTTGATGATGCCAAGCTCAGAAGGTCTCCACCGGGTTCTTGCCGCTCTTGGAGATCGATCCTGAGTGATGTGGACTCGGGGCGAGGAGGACAAGGAGGAGGAGCTCCTCAAGACAAGAAGGGAAGGCCAAGGACTTCACCGGCATGTGCTTCATGGTGACTCAGCGACATCGATGACAACAATGAGGTATCTCCTTCTTATGATGTTCTCTTTGCTAGATGTGAAACTGTCTATAAACAAATGCTAGGTCAGGATAAAGCTTTAAAGTCCATCATGACTAAGAATGAGGAGTTAGAGTCACAAGTAAAGAAACTCACATTATAACTTGTGAATGCTAAGAGTCTTGAATCTGATGAATGTTCATCCTGCTATGCTTTACATTCTGAATTTGCTAAACTGCAATCTGCTCATGATATTGCTTTGCAACAACTTGAAAATGCTAGAACCGAGCTAATTGAAGTTAAATCTGCTCCTTGCGAAAAATGTTTAGAGTCTAGCAAGTTGGTTGCTTCTGATGTGGTTGAATCTAGCTCTTGCTCTGTCTGCTTAGAACGTGAACGTGAATTACATGATGTTGTAGAAGTAGCTAGAGCTAAATATGCCAAGCTTAAGGACAGATAATTCGCTACTTGTGCTTCATGTGAAGTTCTTAAGCTTGAAGTTGCTCCTTATAAGAAGAGGTTTAATGCTAAAACTTGTGATTTATGTGTTAACCTTAGAAAAGAAATTGCTTACCTTAATGACACATTAGAAAGATTTTCTAAAGGTAAGAAACAGTTAAACATGATTCTTGACAAGTCAAAAACTCCTATAAGAAGCAAGGGTTAGGATACAACTTTGCCTGGATAAATCTAATGACATTCAAATTTTGAGAAATGGCTTAGTTGAGTTTGATACCCAACCCGCAAAGATCACTTTCAAATCTGCAGTTTTGCCCAACCATCTGCTCACCAAAATGTGCTTCTCCAGGTGGTACCAAGTACCATTGCACCTATTGCAAGAAGGATGGGCATTTGGTTGAGTTCTGTTGGCGTAGGTTGAAAAATGCTAAGAAAAATCTTGCTAGAATGTCATCTAATCAACCTAGAGCTTTTGTGAGACATGGTAATTTAGAAAGGAAGAAACCTGGTCTAGGATTTATTTCACATGCTAATCATGCTCATGCTCCTAGATGGATAACTCTCATGTTAGAGTAACCATTGCTCACAATGAAATTTCAAATAGAATCAAGGATAGCATACGCTTTGCATACTACTCGCAGACGTGTGTCTCGATCTGGGTTCCCAAGTCATGTTTAACTAACCTGATGTTGAGACACTTCGCTCTTCCGTGCCTTGATTTTCGTGATCGCCGCGGAAGGAAGGACACGTGGTTAAATCGACTCACCGCTTCACGCCACATGACCGAGACTCAAAATGGTTCACCTCCTTCACGCGGCCGATAGGTGATGTCCTCATCACCTTTGGAGACAATACTCAGGGCGGATTGAAGGAACAGAACAATCGGGGTGAACGACAATTTCATCCTAAAGGACGCCGCCCTTGTGGACAAGCTTAGGTTTAACTTCTCTGTCTCACACTTCTTGATGATGGTTATGAGACTATATTTAAGAAAAATGCTTGTCGGGTGATTGATTCGCTGGTGAGCTCGTTTTGGGATTTATAGAGTTGCTAGGATCTTTGGAGCTGATTTTTCTGAATCTCTTGCTGGTTCTCTTAAATGTTTGTTTACTCCTTCTTCTGAGTTCTGGCTTTGGCACCGACGTTTGGGGCACATTGGTTTTGATCATCTGACGCGAGTTAGCAACCTTGATCTCATGAGAGGTTTGCCCAAACTCAAAGCCGTCAAGGATGTCAGATGTGCGCACGTAGGCATGGCAAGCAAGTTGCCGCCTCCACACCCTTGATGACTTTAGTCATGGTAGTGGACGGGATAGTTGCTTCATATGGATACTGTTGGTCCTGCTAGGGTTCGGTCAATTGGTGGCAAGTGGTACATTCTTGTCATAGTTGATGATTTTTCGAGATACACTTGGGTGTTCTTTCTTGCTTCGAAGGATGAAGCTTTTGGTCATTATCGTGATCTTGTTCTTCGTTTGGCTTCAATTTTCGGTGCCTTGAGAGCGATCCGCAGTGACAATGGTACGGAGTTCAAGAATGCCTCGTTTGCCTCTTTTTGTCTTGGCGCGAATTGAGCATCGCTCTCTTCTCCACACGTCCCTCAATGAAATGGCGTTGTGGAAAGGAAGAACAGAACCTTAGTCGAGATAGCTAGGACAAGCTAGATGAGTATAGCACACCGAGAGGTTTTGGGCGGCTATTTCTGACTTGCCATATTGCAAATCGTGTCTACTTGAGACCTTCTTTGGGCAAGACTTCTTATGAGCTTCGTTTTGGTAGAAAACCCTCTGCTTTCTCATTTTCGAGTTTTTGAGCTAAGTGTTTCATTCTCAAGGCAGAAACCTAGATAAATTTGAATCAAGGATTTTTGATGGTTTATTTCAGGTTATCCCGCACATCTGAGGGTTTTCGGGTTTTTAATGTTGAAACTAACATTGTCCGGAGACATGCAATGTCACTTTGATGAGACTAGCCTCGAGCTAGATCCGGCATTTCAGTGATACACAGTGTGAAAGCATTTTTGTGGAGGAAGATGATGACGGTCGATATTTGTCCTCCACTGCTTTGCTGAGGCTCTGTCCAAGTTCCGAACACGCTCGATCGCTTCACCTCCAATTGAGGCTCTGCTGCATCTTCTTCATCAGCGATACTGCGAGGTTGAGGAGATATTGTCTCCCGGCGCCCACTTCATATTCAGAGGCATAATCCTCCTGATCGGATGATTGGTAATCTTAATGAGCGAGTCACTCGCTCGGTATCACGATCCAAGTCTCTACTCTCATTCTGCATTTGTTGCTTCTTTCAACCCCGCGATATATCACATGCGTTATCCGATTCTAGTAGGTTAATGCCATGCATGAGGAGTTAGAGAATTTTGAGAGGAATAAGGTCGGAATCTAGTAGAACCTCCTAGTGGTCATAATGTGATAGGAACTCGTTGGGTGTTCAAAAATAAACAAAATGAGGATGGTTACGTGGTTAGAAACAAGGCTAGATTGGTAGCTCGGGTTTTAGCCAAGTTGAGGTTAGACTTTGATGAGACATTTGCTCTGTTGCTAGATTGGAAGCCATTCGCATTACTTGCATTTCATTTGCTTTCTAAGGGCTTTAGATTATATCGGATGGATGTTAAGAGTGCCTTTTGAATGGTTTTATAGAGGAGGAAGTGTATATTAGACAACCCCTGGCTTTGAGAATCCCAAGCATCCACATCATGTTTTCAAGCTATCCAAAGCCTTGTATGGTCTTAAGCAAGCCCCTAGAGCACAGTATGATAGACTTAAGACCTTTCTCGCTTAAGAATGATTTTGAGATGGGTAAGGTAGACAAGACCTGCTTCATCCTTAGGCGTGGCAATGACTTCTGCTTGCTCGATTTATGTAGATGATATTATCTTTGGTGGTTCTTCTCATGCTCTTGTTTCTAGCTTTTTGAAACCATGTCCGGGAATTTGAGATGAGTATGATAGGAGAACTCAACTACTTTCTGGGGCTTCAAATCAAGCAATGCAAGGAAGGGTCTTCATCCATCGACGAAGTACACCAAGGATCTGCTCAAGCGCTTGAGATGGGTGATCGCAGTTTCATCGCCACTCCCATGGCGACCGACTATTTTGGATCCGGATGAGGAAGGAGAAGGCGTGGATCAACGTGAGTACCGCGCGATGATTGGCTCCTACTGCACTGACGCCTCAAGACCGGACATCCACTTCATGGTGCGCCTCATGCGAGGTTTCAGCGTCTCGAGGACTTCCCATCGCCAAGCCATTAAGCGCATCTTGGTATTTACACTCTACCCTCGGTATGGCATTTGGTATTCTGCTGCGTCTTCCTTGTCCATTCGGGGTTTTCGATTCGATTTTGCGGTGTCGGCTAGATAGGAAGAGTACCTCGTGCACTTGTCACTTCCTAGGCACTTCTCTTGTCTCTTGGTCTTCTAGGAGCGGTTTTACGTTGCACAATCCATCTTTGAAAGTGAATATGTAGCTGCTGCGAGTTGTTGTAGTCAGATTTTGTGGATGGTGTCCACTCTTAAGGATTTTGGGTTGGCTTTTGATAGTGTTCCTCTTTTCTGTGATAACACTTCTGCGATTAACATTGCTAAAAACCTGTGCAACACTCTAGGACCAAGCACATAGACATTCGCTATCACTTTCTTAGAGATCATGTCGAGAAGGGTGATATTGTGCTGCATTTCGTGGAGTCCGAGGCTCAGTTGGCTGATATCCTCACCAAGCCTTTAGATCCAACTAGGTTTGCAACCTTGAGAAGTGAGTTAGGGGTAATTTATCCCTACGGTTTGGTTTGAGGGAGTTGGCTCTGCTCACGACGTTTCTTGTTCATTTGAGCTTTTCTGTTTTTTTTATACCTTCTTATAGTGGTATTTTCTTTTGATCTTTTTGATCTTATTAGGCTCTTTAAGTTTTTGTGCATCTCATTGTTTCATACTGCATTCATATGAAAAACCAAAAAGATGCATTGTTATATAAGCTTTTCTGCTTGTCTTTTAAAATTGATGAAGCTTTGCTTATTACCCTTTTGAGCTTTAGTATTTCAATTCTGCTCAATGTCATGTCTAGTTCTTTGACTTGCTAGAATTATCATGCTTTCACATGTGTAGCTAAGTCTTTCCTGAATGAGCCAGAACTTTAAGAAACCTTGAACTAATAACCTGCAATTTGTGGATGTTTTAGCTAGTTGCGCATTTAGTGCTCCTTTTGTGACATTGGCCCTGTCAAAATTGCTGTGTTAGCTCTTGAATCTAGTATTGATCATTACTTGAGCTTCTTGTTCTTTTAAGAATCTAAAATTGTTCTTGTGAAAAAAAAGGTTTCTTTTGTGCGAAAAAACTGATCTCACCAATTCTTTCTCTTAAGACGGCTTGCCATTGCACTAGGCATGAACTCAGGGGGAGTTTTGGATGACCTAGACCATTCTTTTAAGCTTTTTGTGCTTAAGATGGTCGCGGCAAGGCTTGAGATCTAGCACATTGATAAGAAAATGAATTATCAAAATTGGTAGAAGCTTAGGAAGAGTTTGTGGATGGCTCCTAGTCCAGGATCTTCTTCACTAAGATTGAGACAATTTGAGCAAAATGATTCAATTCAGGACCTGTTTGTCTCTTAATGTGGTCTTTGTTAGCGTCTTGATCTCACATTGACATTTTGACATGGCCAGTATCATTTTAGGATCTCTGTTGATGAACTTGCTAGATTTGAAGCTTTGCTTAAAATGCTAAAATTTATTGCTTTACATTGAGCCTTCTAGCGTTAGCTTTGTTATATATGTCTTATCATGATCTTGCTAGCGCATTCAGGCTGATATGTTGTTCGTGCAAAATTTGAAATGCTAGCTTGTTCTTTTGGGTAATCTCCAAAGCTTCTTGTAATCCAAAATTGAAAAATACAAAAATATGAAGCCACTCCATTGTATTTTATGCATGCTCCTTCTTATGCTTTTTCCTCATTCTGCATTTGTTATCTCTGGACGAGAGGAAGGCGTGATTCCTTGATGACTCCATTGTCAAAGGGGGAGAAGATTTTTCAAGATGTGTAAAGGGGAGAAGTTTTAAAAGTATTAAAAGGAGGGAGAAAATTGGAGAATTTGAAGTTTTCTGAAATTTGAGGATCATAGTGAGGGGGAGTTTCTTATTTGCATTCTTATGGTCTTATTGCTCTTTCTGAACTTGAATTGCAATTCTTGATCCTCACGATGATCAAAGGTCATTTCGAACAATTGTTCTTTCATATGGACCTTAAGTGAGATTTTTGACTCGTCTTTGGAAATTGAAGCTTTCTTGCTTTCTTTTGCCTTATCTCACTTGCCGATGCTATTCTGAAGCCAGCTTGGTCATTTTCATTGCTTTCTCTTGCATTTGGACCAAGTTGTGCCTTTGCTTGTAACGTTGAGTTTTACTTTTCAAACCTCAAAACTTGCATTTGTGGGAATTGCCAATGTGTTCATCAAGGGGAGATTGTGGATATCATGGGATATGCTCATGATCTTAGGATGATGTGACAATTGGCAATGGCGTTGAAGGTTTCTTGAAACACGAGTTTTCGGCAAAGTTCGGATCTGTCAGTCTCAGCGATCGACGGCCTTGGTGGTGGTCGACCGCCCTTCTCTCGTGAATTATCTTGGCCGATCGGCCAGCGGTGGCGGTCCGACCGATTTGGTAGCGATCCGACGGCGTCGATGAGCGATCGGACCGGCAAGTTGAGTGGCATTGGAGGTTGAGGTGGGCCAAAAATAGAGGGTGTAGGCAAGTGAGGAGATTCTCGCACTTGGTCCCATAATTTTGGAGCCTCGGTCAAAAGTTCTATTCGTTTTAAATTTCCAGAGAGGTTGCGGATTTGGTGTTGAAATTTTGGCTAAGTCCTTTGGTGGCGGTCGGCCGGCGACTGCATTGGCGATCGGGCCGCCAAAGTGTGATCGACCGGTTTCACTTACGTCGTCGGCCGTGTGGTGGCGATGGTTCTTGATTAGGTCAAGTTCATGGGTTTCATGTCATATGTGTTGCATGATGCATGTTTTGACTAACGTGGGTCAAGTTGTGAAGAACTTGTTCCCGATTTCGATTTTCTTGTCTATTGTTGTGCGGGTTGCTTGGTGGTCAACGACGGTCAGCGGCGAGGATGATCGGGACTAGGCTTGGAGAGCTGAGATTCAAAGCGATCGGCGATGCGGGTGAAGTCATTGGACTCAAGTATGGTGCAAGATGGACAAAGGTGACCGAGCAGGCGATTCGGTGCGATTGGTTGAATCAAGCGGCGCGGGGTGGTGCAAGTGCCATGGTGGTTTCGGTGGGAGCCGGATGGGAGAGACTTGTCGACATGATGAGCCGTTGGATCAACCTACACGTGGCGAAGCAGCGAGTGCTGCGCACAATATGAACACGGCGCTTTAAAATGCGTGCGTGTGTCACCCGCTTGTTTTGGGCCTTAACGGGAGCCCATTAGGAGACTCTATTAGAAACCCTAAGCCTCCACTATAAATAGAGGAGGGAGGTGGCTGCACCTCTCCCCCGACCTTTCGACGTTTCATTGTTTAGAAACCCTAATTTGCTTAGGGAGAGGAGGAGAGGAGGTTAGGGTTCTAGAGAGTTGGATTGGATTTCGTGCTCATGTATTGAGTCTTTGTCATCCATTGATGGAGTGGTCAGAAACCAATACCATATCAAATCAATCCAAAGAAAGTTTCTTCAAGATGAGGTCAATTGCTTTCTTTCTCTCTTTTTGATGATTTGAGTCTTTCTTTGATCCGCGAGTTTTTGCTTAGTTTCTGGACGTGATCTAGCTTGCTGTGACGTGTGGGAATACATCTAGGATCATCAATATCATCAATCACCCACGAGCAAGTCTCAAGATCATATTTTCGTTTTGACTCGGTTTTTGACCTAACTTCGCTCAAACTGTAAAGGTCAGAATCTTGGCAAGAATTATCACGATCGTTGCTTGGAATAGGTTCCTGACATACTTAGGTAGGTGTGTGTCAAATTTCACGAAGTTTGGACGCACGAATCAAAAGTTTGATCAATTTGCGTTTCGGTTTGTCGGGCTGTTTTCTCTGTTCATCGAACCAATGATCGACCGCTTGCAGAAATCGATCGACGCTTGGATCGGTCGACGCTAGACCGATCGTATGACCGCCCCGTGAGAGGTCGACCGCCGATGTCTTCGTGTTTTGCTTTTGTGTTGATTTTACTTCGGGGTTTTGAGTTGATTTAATACAAGTCTTCCGCTGTGCATGATTGATTGATCTTCATAGCTTTCATAGCTATTGGAGTGAGATTCGTATTGAATTGAATTTGGGAGAAAAAGAGATCGTGCTCCTATTCACCCCCCCTCTAGTCGCCTTTTCGGTCCAACACTAAGAGATGAAAGATGACTTAAAGAAAACCGGAGAGCATAAAAGTCCTAAAGCTGTGCGTGATGGGGATTTTATAGCCACATTCTCATTAACTGCAATGAGAGGTTGCCCGAAGCCAAATGGGCAAAAACTCTTCGGTTTCCTAGACGGTTCTTAACTTTAAATGAATACGGATCACCTCGTTAACCTCATCATTAAGACGAGGGTTTTTTCCCAATAAGAATCTTCGTCGGAAGGGGTTCACACTACAAATTCATTTAAAGTTCGGAGGCTAGCTGACGAGGATTAATATCTAAATATTAATTTATTTAATTAAAGACCGCACGATCTTTGTGGTCGTAACCCCTAAGACTAACGACTCCTGTGGTCGTATGGATTCTAGAGGTTACATTATGGGTACCCTGGTCGGATGAGGTCCTATACTTTATCCCCGATCAGGTAACTGCTCGTAGAAGTAATGAACTGATACTTGGACTCACTCCAAGTATATTCCTTCCATGTGATGAATGGAATACATGTTATATTTGCTCTAATTCACACGACGTTTACAACCCTAAGCCACTGAGAATAACCACCATATGGTTATTATCTTCTACTAACATCAACTACTGGTCAATTGGTTTTTTTACCAACTACCACCATTTCTCCGGCCATACGCGACACTTCCAAAGGGCGCCTCTTCAAGGGAGGAGATGAGGACCAAACTAGATGAAACCCGATGAGATCCAATGCCAATAGATCATCGAAGAACATCTGAAGCATTTGTATAGTCAATACATTCTGTGTACTTAGGGCTAGTCCACTGCCTTATCAAGGGCACCCCCTATAAATATCCAGTTCATTATAATAAAGAGCAATCCCATTCTCTTTCAAGAATTCTTTGCCATTTTCCTCTTTATTTCATAAGATCAGCGACTCGACCATCGACAAGTTTCAGATTTAAGTAAGTTTCATGTTTTGTTCTTCCCCGTATCTGTAACTTGGCCTTATGCAAAAGGTTTCATGAAGTTTCAAGAAGTCTTGTGAAAAACATTTTAAAATTTTTAGGTTTCAGTGAGTTTCATGTATTTCTAGAAGTTTCCAGAAGATTCCAAAGATAGCAACCGAGAACATGCTGGGAATTTAAATTAACTATCCATCTGTTCCACAAGATAGCAACCGAGAACACGCTGGGGATAGATAACAAAATCACAACCACATGAAATCCAAACCAACCAACAAACTCAAGGTTTAAGCGATCGAGATGGGGTATATATCATCATTTGCGTCGTGTGTTCGAACCTTAGATTTGACAACAACCCAAAGGAGTAACCATGGTCATTGGTGGTGAGCGAGTGACAAGATGATAAAGGCACAATCAGTGGTGGGAGTCATCAATTAGCAGAGAAAGCACGACATTGTGGATCACTAGAACACTGTGTACATGGTCTGATCAAGCACCAGTCTTCCTGCTGCAATGCTAGCAGCATAGAGAATCTCTCTTGATCTAAAAAAAAGGAGCATAACATGACCTAAAGTCTACTTGTGTAAATTCCAAAAATTCTCAAGAAAATCCCCCTCGTCCAAACGCTCTCAAGAAAATCCCCCTCGTCCAAACGCTCCCTAAGGGCATATGCAATGGTTTGACATCATCTATCTCTTCGTCCTATCACGCATGACTTTTGTTGACGCGAAAGAGAGAGAACAAGGAGAGAGAGAGAGTCACTGAAGAGATGACCCAAACTAATGAAATAAGGAGATATAGATAAATAAAACACCATTGTATGTAACGTATACATTTTTCATGCAAGAATTAAAAGATTTTGGGGGTTTCATAGAGACAAATTAAGTGTGAGGACCCCAGTTTATTTGACTTGTAATGCTTAACCAACCACCTGGCCCTAGCATCACAAATCAAATAGACCAAGCCTCGAGATATGTATACTTCCTAGAACTGCAGTATACACACTTCTTCACAAAATTATGCATCAACTTCATTCAAGACATAGAATCCAAACATCACGATACTAAATAGTAGACATCAAAGTAGAGTTATTACAACAGAGGGCCGACCGGCCAAATGACAAACAGATGACAAAGTAAACAGCGGAAGCAAAAGTGTCATAAGATGGCTATAAACAAAAACCAATCAGTGTGCCTTAGCTCACAAGGCAACCAACTGGACCGCCAAGCTAGTCTTTCCAGAACCCGCACATCTCACAAAAGTAAGGCCCTTGGGGCTCACCTGCCTCCTCTGCAACAAAAACATTAAGCAAAGCAAAATGAGTACAAAAATGTACTCGCAAGACTGATGCGTGGACTAGCAGACCTATGCATAACTACTTGGAGGCAAAGTGACCCTTCTCATTGCAATCAAAGCATTTGATATCTTTGATCTTGTTACTTTCCTCTACAAGATTAGTCTCACAAGACATAGAGGAAATTGAAACATTTAATTTAGAGCAACAAGGTATATCATTTAAATCATTTACCTTGTTAGGGCACACGGAAGCAATGTGTCCCTTTTCATAACATCCAAAGCATTTGATATTTGAGTATTTCTTTCCTTTTTGCTTTGGGATGAACTTCACCTTTTTCATTTCGATGAAGCCAAGTCCTCTCTTGTAATCTTCCTTATTTGGACATTTTGAGGAGATGTGACCCTTTTGATGACAATCAAAGCACTTGATGTTCTTGTTGTGTCTTTGATTGTGTCTCATCTTGCTATTCTCCCTTTTCTTCATGGGAGTGAAGCCGATTCCACTCTTATCACTTGAGCTTCGTTGCTTGCTCAAGATATCACCAAGAGTGGCCTTCTCTTTGTGGCTTCTATCCAAGTCATTTTTCAAAATTGTGACTTGGGCCTTGAGTCTTTTGTTTTCCTCTACAAGATTAGTTTCAACAAGCATAGAGGAAATAGAAGCATTTTCACAAATGCTATAAGACATATCAGTTAAATCATCACAAGATGTGGATATGCTAACTTTAGATGAATTGCAAGAAATAGGAGCTATGCATGGCAAATCATCTATTAGATTACGTGTTACACCTATATCCACCTTGGAGCTAGTATATTCATTTAGGAGGAGCTTTTCATGTTCATCTTTTAGAACATCATAATTATTTTGAAGTAAGACATGTTCTTTCTTCAAAACTTTGAATTTAGATTTCTCCATTCCTAAATATTCATTTAGATCTTCTAGCATATCTATCAACTCATCATAAGAAGGATTATTGTTATCATCATTATTTACCTTCTTATTACCTTTAGCCATAAAGCAATGAGGAAGTGGATGAAGTTGATGTCTCATCATCGTCAGAGCTAGAATTTGAGCATTCTTCTCCGACATCCATTCTTGTATGCAATCATCACTTGTGGAAGTGGACATTTCACAATGGCATTGTAATTGTGTCCACATCTCATGAGCATTCTTGAGATCGCATACTTCATTGAACATATCTACACTCAAAGCACTAAATAAAGCGTTAATTGTTGAGCGTCGAGATGTAAGCATTTCTCTTCCTCAATTGTTGGATCAAGACTATCCAATGGATGAGAAAAGCCAACATCTATAATCCGCCATATAATTAGGCCCATGGTCTTAAAATAACATGACATGCGGATTTTCCAATGTGCATAATTTGTACCATCAAATTTAGGTGCTTCACCTAGGTGCATAAAATCTCTAGTCGTCATCCTTTACTCTCTAGACGGTTAAGTCTAATAAATGAGAGACCAAGCTCTGATACCACTTGTAAGATCGAGGAGGCCGACTAGAGGGGGGGTGAATAGGCGTTTTAAAAACTTCTATGCTCTAAAACCGATTTCTAATGCGGAAGCTAATACAAATACGGTTTTGCACAATTAAAGCCTAAATCAACTAGGTTCAACTAAGTGTATCAACAATACAAGTCTATTGATAATAATCAATCAAGCATTGACTTGTAAGCAATTCAATTTAAGCAATGTAAATGATACTATTGCAATCATACACAATGAATAAGTAATTTAATACAAGGTATATAAATTGCACAATGTAAAGCATATGAAAGCTAATCACAAGAAGCACACGAGACACAATGATGTTTCTGAGTGGTGGTGGAGACTTGCCGGTCTCCCATAATCCACGTTGAGGGAAACCCAAACCTATTGGGCCGGCTCCACCAATTAAGCCTTCCTCCGAGGTATCAACCACCTCGCTCTACTAGGGTTGCTCTTACTCCACTCCGGAGATGGCGAGCACCAAGCCACTCACAAACACCGGGCCTTCTCACAAGCTTCACTTGAGAAGATCACCGGACCACGGCGCCTCCACGCCGTCTAGGTGTCGGCAAACACCAAGAGTAATAGGCCAAGCCCCTTGCTTGACTCTCACCACGTGCAACGAATGCACAAGCTCAAGTGGATGCGAAATCCACCTCTAGATGCAACACATGCAACTAGAGACCTCTCTCCTTGCTCACAAGGTGCAACACATGCACAATTGAGAGGAGAAGCTCACACTAGCTCAAGAGAGTGAAATGAGATGCCAAAGGTTGTCTCTCAACCGGCCAAAGGGGTATTTATAGCCCCTACACCACAAAACTAGCTGTTTGGAGACGAAACAGCCAAAAACTAGCCGTTACAGCCATTTGCGGTCGTACCGCCCTCACAAGGGCCGGTACAACCGTTCTGGGCGGTCATACCGCTCTTTACATGGCGGTCGTACCGCAGCTCAAAATCAGCACAGACGACACTCGGTAAAAAGGTCATAACTTTTGACTCCGATGTCGGAATTGAGTGATCTTGGACTCTATTGAAAGCTTATTCAGTGGGCTACACAACCCACCTATTTGATTTGATCTCAAACACATTTTATAAAATCAAAAAGCACAATTCCAAAGAGCCACCACCATGGTCTAAGTCCAAATGATAGCAACAAGCAATCTTAGACCATGCCAAGGGAAGATACATGAATCCCAACAATTTGCAAAACACATTTGCAAACTTAGATCATGCCACAAGGAGTAGGTACATGGACTTCAACCATTTGCAAAACACATTTGCAAAGTATAGTCACATGCTACAAGGATTATCCATGAGCCTCAACTATTTGCAAAACACATTCGCAAATATAGGCAACATGTTAGAGTGAGCTAGAGCAAGTGAGATTCAGTTATTAACACATGATGAGACTCAAGATACTAGACAAGACCCTCTTAATAGTACGACAACCTATACTAGCAATCCGGTCTTCCAACCAAACACCAAGACCGGTAAAAGACTAGGAGCACATCCTTAGCCCTAGCTAGTCATACCTTTGCCTTGAGCATCTTCTTGAAGGTTGATGACGCACATCTTCACTTCAAGTCCGGGTCATCATCTTTACATGCATCAACCCATGATGCATTCTTTACTTGACCTCAATCAACACATGATGGGTTTTCTCTTGACTTGATGATCAACTCATGATCATCTCTTCTTGAGATCTTGATATGCATCAACACATGATGCATCCTTCTTGAACCTTTACTTGATGACGATCAACTCATGATGCCATCCAAGTCTTCATTACCCTGGAACATAATATATTCATCCAACTAATGGAAAATGTTAGTCCCATAATGATTAACATTAATTACCAAGATATACATGCAAAATGCTTCTAAATAAGCTGTTGAAAAACTGGACCGGTACAACCGCCAACCAAATTGCGGTACTACCGCTTAGTCGATCCGCATCGCACGGCGAAGAAGCGGTACTACCGATTGCAGGGTTTCCAAACTGCCGAAACAACATGCTCTCTGGAAAATTCATACCGCCATACAAAATTCGGTACAACCGCATCGCGGTACAACCGTTTCTCAAAAATGGTACGACCGATTTTCAGAGAGAGCTCCGAGCCAAAATGCATCGGTTCTGGTTTTATGAAACCGCCAACTAGAAATCAGAACGACTGATGTGCGGTCATACCGCACCAAGATCGGTCGAACCGCGCGTGGCCGAACCGCCATAACACGTCGGTTCATCCGATTTCTGACAGAAACACTTAGAGTTTCCAAAACTCAAATTCAAATGCATGCAAGATCCTAACTTGATCCATAAGGCACAAGAACATGCTATCAAGCTATTAGTCATGATCCCTTACCATGTCGCCATCCATGAACCGGGACTAAGCCTTCAAACATCTTAGTACACATGTTAGTCCCACAACATAATCTCAAATAATTGAATATAGATAAACATGAGTATATATAAACTACACAAGTTATATATATACTCACATATAAGTATATATGAACTACACAAGTTATATATACCATGAGTATATACGAACTACACAAGTTGTATATACTGAATATAAGTGTATACAAACTACACAAGTTGTATATACTCATATGAATATATTAACTACGCAAGTTAAATATATTCAAGGATATATGAACATCTATGAACCACACAAGTTTCATATGTTCTCATATACTCATATAAATATACTAACTACACAAGTTAAATATATTCAAGGATATGTTTCAAAGTAAAGATCCTTAATATATGTGGAAAGAGAATATGGATCAATACTAATGAAACTTCAAAAATATAGAATGGACTCCCCCTAAATGTGTGCATACACAAATGTGTAATGGAAACATATGCACATATCCAAGTTAAGCTTTTTGGTGGAGTTTAACCTATATTTTGGATCCGAGGAATGCAACAAGATATAATAAGAAGAAGTAGAATGCATACCTCTTGTATTTTCATCTTTATATCCAAACGAGACTAAACAATAGATAATCAATAGAATTGTTAGTCTCACAAATAGATTTGTCATTAATGAATACATACATGTTTGGATTTTTGCTTTTATATCCAAGCTGAGACTAAACTTGATATAACAATAGGAGTGTTAGTCTCACAAGTGCATTTGTCATTAATCACTTAATCACTTGCATGCCTTCATGATTTTCACCTTTATATCCAAATAAGACTACACAATATGTATATCAATAAAAGTGTTAGTCTCCCAATTAGATTTATCGTTAATCACCAAAACTCCGTTACCGCATAATGGCGGGTCTAGATCTTTCAATCTCCCCCTTTTTGGTGATTGATGACAAATCCATCATTAATAGCAACATTTGGATATAAGTCAACATATAATAAGAAAGAAAGCATATTTGACTATATGTATGCACAAAACTTAGAGAAAGAATTCTCCCACTTAAGGTATCACAAGAGATATCAAATAAGAACATCCAAATGTAGCTCATACAAATTCTCCCCCTTTTGGCATTAAACACCAAAAATCCAAAACAAATCTTAAGCCAAAAGAGAGCTAGGCAAAAGAATTCATGATACAAAGAGCATTGAGACATTTTTCCAAATATTCTCTCCCTTTTTAACTCTACAAAAGAGAAGGTGAAAACATTCTCCCTAAACTTTTTCCTTTTATGTTTTCCAAAAGCATTCTCCCACTTTTGGACTAATCATAAGATAGGGTGAACTCATGAGAGAATCCAAATGAATTGATCAAATAAACTTTCTCCTCTTTTGGCATAAACACCGAAGAATCAAAACGAGGCCAAAAAGGAGTTTGTACAAACTAGTTTTCCCATATAATAGATTACCCATTTTGAAATTTAAAACGGTTTTCAATAAAGCTTTTTCAAAAGATTTTGGGAAAACTCCCCCTTACACAAAGGTTCCACTCCTTTGACACACAAAGGATTTCTTTGTCCAATTTATCTCCTCTTAGCTTTTGACACACAAAGCCTTCTTTATCAATTGTCTTTGCTTTTGACACACAAAAGCAATTTTCCCCTTTTTCTTTATGTGTATCCACTTGTAAGGTAATCCTTGAACAAATCTAGTAGATACCACTTGTAGAGACTTCTTGTAGATACCACTTGTTGAAAGATATTCTTTAAACTCCATTTGTGAATACTATAAGTCGACAACGCCACTTGTAGATTTCACTTGTAGATAATACTTGTAAATCCATATGTTGATACCACTTGTGGAAAACATGCGTCGACAGGTCTTGCATTCTCAAGGTGCTTGAACTTCTCTTTTTAAGATCTTCAATGAAAGCATAGAGAGAAGAGATAGAGAGAAAAACCACTTGAGAGAAGATGATACCACTTGTTACAATTGAGATATATCTCTTGAAGAGATAAGACTTGAAAAGATATCGGGTATCAGAGAAACCACTTGGATAAGATACCTCTTGAAAAACAATATCAAGAAATTTGAGGTATCGGAGAGATCACATGGATAAGAAGTGATTAGGTATCGGGGAGAGCTTGGTAAGCAAAGAATTGATCGGCATGGAAAGAGTTAGATACCACTTGTGAATGAGAACAAGAGATACCACTTAAAAGATACAACGTGAAGGAGTACGATGATATCAATTGAGAATACCACTTGTAAGGACAAGATGATATCACTTGAAGAGTACCACTTGTAAAAACAAGGATACCACTTGAATCAAACACATATGATTCTAATGCCGAGATCAAAGATGATCAAAAAGAGCTACCACTTGAAAGAATACCACTTGTAATGATAAGAATATCACAAAGTGATCAAGATAAGCATTTGAGGGTAGCTTGCAAAGATAGCAAGGATCAATCTTAACTTTTGGAAAACAACCACAATACATTTAGAATTGAAAGAATTTAGATTGGTTGTTTTGTCAGGATAATCGGTAGTACCGCAGTTAGATGACCGGTAGTACCGCAACCCGGTAGTACCGCAAGTCAAAGACCGGTAGTACCGGGATCCGGTAGTACCGCAAGAATACTGCCGGTAGTTCCAATTTTCCTGGGACTTCAAAGATTGATCAAGGAATTTTGAAGAGAATTGAAGTTTATGCAAATGATCCCTAGTTTTGAACTCAATTAAATATTTTAAGGATCATTATGCACTAAGGGGACTAATTAATATTCAAGGAATTAGTTTTTATGAATTAGTGTTTTGATTTGCAATTAAAATCAGATTTTCAAGGAAGTTCTCAACAAGAGCCAAATTGAGCAAAAGATGAAATCTATAGCATCCAATTTCATGTATGAGTCATAAATACCATCATGGACCTATTCATATGAATAATTTAGGCTCAAATGGCTAAACTGACTTAAGTGCTAGAAAGTGACCACTTAGGTCAAACTAGTATTTTGGACGAGTTTCAAAATCAAATAACTTTTGATGAGTTGGTCTTTTGAAAATCATTTGAATACGAAAAGTGTTTAGAATAACCAACTCTAGGATTTTCCTTTTGAGACGAAGATCAAATTCCTTTTATAATAAATTTTACACAAAAATCTAGTTTATGTCAAAAACAAGATTCTATGATCTAGAATTTTGGGTGGAAACTCATTTTCATTTAAAATAGCTTTTTCTTAAGCCAAAACCTTTGGTAAACCTTTGAAATGCATTTGTATATATTTTGCAACTAATTTTTCAAATGATATACTTATAATTTCAAATTTTTTATTTTTGGCTTAATGGCTTAATTTTGAAAAACATTACTAGCACTTAATTAATTTGGGCACACTTTGGGACGTTATATACATGTAAATGATTTAGCACTCCCCCATAATGTGCCACAAACAACTTGCTCAAGATTTGGATAACCAAGATTAAGCACAAGAGCAAGAACAACCCTTTTAAGATTTTCATGAAATGCAACCTACACAAGGTAAAGGTTCTAGATACTTTAATGTAAATACTTGTTACCGAGATAGCATTGGCTCATGATATGATTTGATAATCCTCAAACTTGGCTCTAATTTTGACATATGGTGGAATACACCTCTTCATGAATAAGCCAAGCCTCCAATGCCTCTCCAAGTACCTATTAATCATTTAAGCGCATTTTTGGTACCCAATACATGGTTAGGTCCACGAATGTTAGTCACAATACTTTTGGGCACCCAAATGGCCCTAGCATTAGTTTTATGTAAACTAACATTCCTAGCAAACACATTGCCATTTATATCCTTCCTAAGCATATAATGATCATTATAGATAGTTGGCTTAGGAGTGATACCTTTCGAACATTCCTTACTAAAATGTCCTTTTTCCCGGCAATTGTAGCAAGTAGGGCTTTTGCTTCCCCTTGATGTCTTCTTTTCTTGCTCATTGTCGGCTTGCCTCTTACTTGAATGTCTTGGCTTGACATCCTTTTGATTTGGACACACCGAGGCAATGTGTCCAAACTTCTTGCATCCAAAGCACTTGATAATTTTGAATTGATCTCCATTTTTCTTTGGGTGACTCTTCACCTTCTTCTTGGCGATGAGACCAAGTCCTCTCTTGTCTATTTTCTTGATAGGGCACTTGGAGGCAAAGTGACCCTTCTCATTGCAATCAAAGCATTTGATATCTTTGATCTTGTTACTTTCCTCTACAAGATTAGTCTCACAAGACATAGAGGAAATTGAAGCATTTAATTTAGAGCAACAAGGTATATCATTTAAATCATTTACCTTGTTAGGGCACACGGAAGCAATGTGTCCCTTTTCATAACATCCAAAGCATTTGATATTTGAGTATTTCTTTCCTTTTTGCTTTGGGATGAACTTCACCTTTTTCATTTCGATGAAGCCAAGTCCTCTCTTGTAATCTTCCTTATTTGGACATTTTGAGGAGATGTGACCCTTTTGATGACAATCAAAGCACTTGATGTTCTTGTTGTGTCTTTGATTGTGTCTCATCTTGCTATTCTCCCTTTTCTTCATGGGAGTGAAGCCGATTCCACTCTTATCACTTGAGCTTCGTTGCTTGCTCAAGATATCACCAAGAGTGGCCTTCCCTTTGTGGCTTCTATCCAAGTCATTTTTCAAAATTGTGACTTGGGCCTTGAGTCTTTTGTTTTCCTCTACAATATTAGTTTCAACAAGCATAGAGGAAATAGAAGCATTTTCACAAATGCTATAAGACATATCAGTTAAATCATCACAAGATGTGGATATGCTAACTTTAGATGAATTGCAAGAAATAGGAGCTATGCATGGCAAATCATCTATTAGATTATGTGTTACACCTATATCCACCTTGGAGCTAGTATATTCATTTAGGAGGAGCTTTTCATGTTCATCTTTTAGAACATCATAATTATTTTGAAGTAAGACATGTTCTTTCTTCAAAACTTTGAATTTAGATTTCTCCATTTCTAAATATTCATTTAGATCTTCTAGCATATCTATCAACTCATCATAAGAAGGATTATTGTTATCATCATTATTTACCTTCTTATTACCTTTAGCCATAAAGCAATGAGGCGAAGTGGATGAAGTTGATGTCTCATCATCGTCGGAGCTAGAATTTGAGCATTCTTCTCCCGACATCCATTCTTGTATGCAATCATCACTTGTGGAAGTGGACATTTCACAATGGCATTGTAATTGTGTCCACATCTCATGAGCATTCTTGAGATCGCATACTTCATTGAACATATCTACACTCAAAGCACTAAATAAAGCGTTAATTGCTTGAGCGTCGAGATGTAAGCATTTCTCTTCCTCAATTGTTGGATCAAGACTATCCAATGGATGAGAAAAGCCAACATCTACAATCCGCCATATAATTAGGCCCATGGTCTTAAAATAACATGACATGCGGATTTTCCAATGTGCATAATTTGTACCATCAAATTTAGGTGCTTCACCTAGGTGCATAAAATCTCTAGTCGTCATCCTTTACTCTCTAGACGGTTAAGTCTAATAAATGAGAGACCAAGCTCTGATACCACTTGTAAGATCGAGGAGGCCGACTAGAGGGGGGGTGAATAGGCGTTTTAAAAACTTCTATGCTCTAAAACCGATTTCTAATGCGGAAGCTAATACAAATACGGTTTTGCACAATTAAAGCCTAAATCAACTAGGTTCAACTAAGTGTATCAACAATACAAGTCTATTGATAATAATCAATCAAGCATTGACTTGTAAGCAATTCAATTTAAGCAATGTAAATGATACTATTGCAATCATACACAATGAATAAGTAATTTAATACAAGGTATATAAATTGCACAATGTAAAGCATATGAAAGCTAATCACAAGAAGCACACGAGACACAATGATGTTTTACCGTGGTGGTCGGAGACTTGCCGGTCTCCCATAATCCACGTTGAGGGAAACCCAAACCTATTGGGCCGGCTCCACCAATTAAGCCTTCCTCCGAGGTATCAACCACCTCGCTCTACTAGGGTTGCTCTTACTCCACTCCGGAGATGGCGAGCACCAAGCCACTCACAAACACCGGGCCTTCACAAGCTTCACTTGAGAAGATCACCGGACCACGACGCCCACGCCGCTAGGTGTCGGCAAACACCAAGAGTAATAGGCCAAGCCCCTTGCTTGACTCTCACCACGCAACGAATGCACAAGCTCAAGTGGATGCGAAATCCACCTCTAGATGCAACACATGCAACTAGAGACCTCTCTCCTTGCTCACAAGGTGCAACACATGCACAATTGAGAGGAGAAGCTCACACTAGCTCAAGAGAGTGAAATGGGATGCCAAAGGTTGTCTCTCAACCAGCCAAAGGGGTATTTATAGCCCCTACACCAAAAACTAGCCGTTTGGAGACGAAACAGCCAAAAACTAGCCGTTACAGCCATTTGCGGTCGTACTGCCCTCACAAGGGCCGGTACAACCGTTCTGGGCGGTCATACCGCTCTTTACATGGCGGTCGTACCGCAGCTCAAAATCAGCACAGACGACACTCGGTAAAAAGATCATAACTTTTGACTCCGATGTCGGAATTGAGTGATCTTGGACTCTATTGAAAGCTTATTCAGTGGGCTACACAACCCACCTATTTGATTTGATCTCAAACACATTTTATCAAATCAAAAAGCACAATTCCAAAGAGCCACTACCATGGTCTAAGTCCAAATGATAGCAACAAGCAATCTTAGACCATGCCAAGAGAAGATACATGAATCCCAACAATTTGCAAAACACATTTGCAAACTTAGATCATGCCACAAGGAGTAGGTACATGGACTTCAACCATTTGCAAAACACATTTGCAAAGTATAGTCACATGCTACAAGGATTATCCATGAGCCTCAACTATTTGCAAAACACATTCGCAAATATAGGCAACATGTTAGAGTGAGCTAGAGCAAGTGAGATTCAGTTATTAACACATGATGAGACTCAAGATACTAGACAAGACCCCTCTTAATAGTACGGCAACCTATACTAGCAATCCGGTCTTCCAACCAAACACCAAGACCGGTAAAAGACTAGGAGCACATCCTTAGCCCTAGCTAGTCATACCTTTGCCTTGAGCATCTTCTTGAAGGTTGATGACGCACATCTTCACTTCAAGTCCGGGTCATCATCTTTACATGCATCAACCCATGATGCATTCTTTACTTGACCTCAATCAACACATGATGGGTTTTCTCTTGACTTGATGATCAACTCATGATCATCTCTTCTTCGAGATCTTGATATGCATCAACACATGATGCATCCCCTTCTTGAACCTTTACTTGATGACGATCAACTCATGATGCCATCCGAAGTCTTCATTACCCTGGAACATAATATATTCATCCAACTAATAGAAAATGTTAGTCCCATAATGATTAACATTAATTACCAAGATATACATGCAAAATGCTTCTAAATAAGCTGTTGAAAAACCTGGACCGGTACAACCGCCAACCAAATTGCGGTACTACCGCTTGGTCCGGTCGTACCGCACGAAGGAAGCGGTACTACCGATTGCAGGGTTTCCAAACTGCCAAACAACATGCTCTCGGAAAATTCATACCGCCATACAAAATTCGCAGATAACCGCATCGCGTACAACCGCTTCTCAAAAATGGTACGACCGATTTTCAGAGAGCTCGAGCCAAAATGCATCGGTTCGGTTTTATGAAACCGCCAACTAGAAATCGAGCGACCGATGTGCGGTCATACCGCACCAAGATCCGGTCGAATCACAGCGCCGTCGAACCGCCATAACACGCCGGTTCATCCGATTCGACGAAACACTTAGAGTTTCCAAAACTCAAATTCAAATGCATGCAAGATCCTAACTTGATCCATAAGGCACAAGAACATGCTATCAAGCTATTAGTCATGATCCCTTACCATGTCGCCATCCATGAACCGGGACTAAGCCTTCAAACATCTTAGTACACATGTTAGTCCCACAACATATTCTCAAATAATTGAATATAGATAAACATGAGTATATATAAACTACACAAGTTATATATATACTCACATATAAGTATATATGAACTACACAAGTTATATATACCATGAGTATATACGAACTACACAAGTTGTATATACTGAATATGAGTGTATACAAACTACACAAGTTGTATATACTCATATGAATATATTAACTACGCAAGTTAAATATATTCAAGGATATATGAACACCCATGAACTACACAAGTTTCATATGTTCTCATATACTCATATGAATATACTAACTATACAAGTTAAATATATTCAAGGATATGTTTCAAAGTAAAGATCCTTAATATATGTGGAAAGAGAATATGGATCAATACTAATGAAACTTCAAAATATAGAATGGACTCCCCCTAAATGTGTGCATACACAAATGTGTAATGGAAACATATGCACATATCCAAGTTAAGCTTTTTGGTGGAGTTTAACCTATATTTTGGATCCGAGGAATGCAACAAGATATAATAAGAAGAAGTAGAATGCATACCTCTTGTATTTTCATCTTTATATCCAAACGAGACTAAACAATTGATAATCAATAGAATTGTTAGTCTCACAAATAGATTTGTCATTAATGAATACATACCTGTTTGGATTTTTGCTTTTATATCCAAGCTGAGACTAAACTTGATATAACAATAGGAGTGTTAGTCTCACAAGTGCATTTGTCATTAATCACTTAATCACTTGCATGCCTTCATGATTTTCACCTTTATATCCAAATAAGACTACACAATATGTATATCAATAAAAGTGTTAGTCTCCTAATTAGATTTATCATTAATCACCAAAACTCCGTTACCGCATAATGGCGGGTCTAGATCTTTCACGGTAGCGCAAGTAACTCGGTCTTTAATGACTCGGGCACCATTCCAGTCACACCCAAAAGCACACCAACATACCGTTGTGCCCAAGTCCAAATCATTTTATTTTCAGTTTTTAGTTTTCACAATTAAACATGGCATAAATACTGAAACACAAGTTATAATAATTTGTGTGATCAAGGTTACCGACTAAGTCAATAACCGTCCATTTCTACCGATAACTAAGCATGTCTAAGCAGTTGAATTCGTATCTACTAAGTGACAAGAGATCATCCAACGATCTTCAATCACAGCAAATAACCTAGGCTCAGGTAGTAGAGGAATATCATTTACCTGCAGATTATGCAACTAAAAGGGCCCACTAACCATACTTTAACACAAAATAGCAATGCATACATACAAGTTGCAAACAAAATATTAGTTTGAATATAAAGGGATTAACATGATCAAACTGCTTGCCTGGTTGCTGCTGCTCAATATGTTGCTGAGGCTCACTCTCGATAATACCAGAATCGTCACAATCTATCGATCGAGCAAAACGAGCAAATAAGAACAAATAATACCGACAATAACCAAAATTCAAATTAATCCAATGAGCACAAATTACACACAGCAGCTAGAGCATGATTTTACAAAATTTTAGAAACAGAGAACATTTTATTTGGAGATATGAAGAATTTTCTAAGAATTTTCTAAGTTAAAAATACATAAAAACACCATTTAATTATTTATCAAAATTTTATGAACAGAGACATATCTAAAACCTATTCTGATAAATAGAAAATTAAAAATGAAAATATACAAAATTGGATTCATTCGATTTGGATCAAAATTGAATTAGTTATGAATTTTCTAAGTTTAATTGAATTATCAGTGCAAAAGAAAATCAATTCGAAAATTTTAAAAGCACTGAAACCTTTTTCTACTGGCACTCAGCCGACCCACGGTCACTGACCGGTGGGGCCGAGCGAGAAACGCTGACCAGGTCAAACTTGACCCCGCCGACGCCAACGGTGACGTCGAAGACGTATTTTAGGAATACGTCTTTGGCTACCTAAAACGTAACCCTAACCTAAACGTATAGAGAAATACGTTTCCTTAAAGAGAAAACGTATTCTCAAACTTTACACAAACACTTAATCGGTAACATGGGCCCATATGTCATGGACTCAGAGGACAAATAACGGCTAGATTAGGATTTCTAAACACACTTAACTCGGGAGGGGTCCACATGTCATAGACATAGATTAAAAGGAGATTAGTGCTAAAGAAAAAGGGTTATACCCAAATGTCGCCGGTGGCTTGCTGGAGTTCCCAAGCGCGATCCGACGGCGAGGAAGGCGAACTGGAGAACGACTGAAGTTCTGAGCTCGCGGACGACACGAACGGGTGCACAACAGCTTCACGAACACGATGGTGACGACGAGGAGTCCAGAGGATGCCGGCGGCGAGCTGGCGGTGAACGGAGGCGAAGAAGAAGCTACGACTCACGCGGAGAAGACGCTACGGACTTCGGGAAGCTTCGGGAAGGTGCGCCTTAGCTCCGCCTCGATTCCAGGAACGATACGCCCAAGATAACGTCGCCGAAGGAGGTCCGAGGCGGTCGGAATCGACACGGCGGCGAAACACCGTGATCGGAGAAGAAAGGGCCGCGCTTCCTCGGTGATGCACCAAAGAGCAAAACAAAGCCACCGTTAGACTCAGTGAAGCAATGCGATCCTAAGAGACTAATTGCCGAGGCTAGAAACTCACTAGAACGCCGAAGAGCTACGGGGGCCGAGGCTACCGGAGGCAGAGACGACGAAGTTGCTCCAGGCGATTAAGGGGGCGACGAAGACCCAGAGTGGCTAAAATGGACGCGGTGCGAAGAGAGGAACACAACGGCGGGGTTGTGGGCTCGAGAGCGGCTCTGACACGGCGGCGTTGCCTTCGGTTTCAACTCCGGCCGAAACAGAGAATCAGGCGGAGAAAGCACGAGAAGGCAACGGGGAAAAAGTGGGTGAGCTCAGGGGTTATACGGGGTCACGGCGATGCCTCCCAGCCGGACACGAAGGCAATAAGGTGGCAGCGACGAGGTACGTGGCACACATGCGCGAACGCCGACGCGCTCGGCGCGACGGAGAAGACGAGGGTGAGCCCGACAGGTGGGGTCCGCATGTCAGCGACAGGGAGAAAAGTGACGCGGGTCGGAGCCTGGTGCGGTATGAAGAAATGGTTTGACTCGATCAAGAAAACGCCGACCACTAGATCTAAAATGGATGGTTGAGATACAGCGGTGTAGATGGACTGTCCGAACAGATCGGGCGCGTGTGGGCCGCACGATTTGCATCGGACGGTCGAAAGCCATCGGGCTCGGGCGGTGCATCTAGGCGGTGCGGCTGAGTCAAGCGACGCGGTCGGACTCGAGTCCGAGCCCGATGAACAGTGATTCCAGATTTTGATTTTTAAAAGGCTCAGAAGATTGGGGAATTTGTAGAGGTAGCTCCAAAGCTCAAAAAATTCCAAAATGTTTATGGTAACTCCTTTGGACAGAGAACAACCTTGCATAATTTTTCCAGGAATTTTTATGCACTGCATTGTTCCCAAGAAAATTCACAAGCTGCTGCCCTAGGGATTTGACCAGAATTCAAACTGGTTTGACTTGCTCTTTTAAAATAGCAAACAAAATCTAAAAATTGTGAGATTTTGCAGAGAGGTTACTAGGATGGTCAAGAAGATAGGAAAAATACTTCCAGAGGATGATCACAAGTTTTTGCCTATGTGTTCTCCTTGGAGTTAAGATTTAAGTTATATGTTCTAATTGATTTCAAAAATTTCAAAAGCAACAAATCTAGCAAAAGCTCCAAAAATTCAAACATACTCAAAAAGTTTTAAATTCTACTCATTTTCACATATTTGAAGTACAAACTTGAGTTCTGGATGTTACATTAAGAGACAACATATTGTATGAGCTGTCTTTAGTGTTGTCTATAAATGACATGAGGAGGTACTATAGACCGCAGTTTTCTATACCATTCTACTAGCAAGAGGCTCGTGCATTGCAACGAAAATCAATAATAGGGTATGACCAAGTTGATACCCAATTGGGAACTCCAGGAGAAACGCAATTGATTTGTAACCAGATTGAAAATTCACCACTATGAAGCAAAAATGACTAAGAAACAATTGATGCTTGCTAAAAGTTAAATGTAGACAAACTTATTTTACTTAGCCAAACATTGCTAGCTTAACAACATTTAGGGTTATTAAAGCTGACATTTACTTAATCCTTATGAGACAAATGAATTATGGGACTATAATGCATGGGTCCTTGGCACTGTCTTCTATATACACGTGATCGCCGTGGAGGGTGGTCGATTGCATGCCGGCATGCTAAAGAAGGTCTATGTGTTGTTGATAGCTACGACACTTCGTGATGTAGGGAAACCTAGAGAGCGTATTCTTTCCAAAATGAAAGTCGTAACCATGCAACTTCACAAATTAAAAGCAAGCAAGCAGCCTACCTTTACACATGGCGTGGTGAGTGGCGACACATCGCAGCAAGCATGCACATCACGGCGATGGAGACAACAGCTATTGCCCCTAGCTACTGTCCTTGTCGGACGCCATCTGCACCAGCTCAACAAAACTCTGGCTGTGCCAATAGAGTTTATTGGTGGATGCACAAATAGGCAGTGGTGGCCTTTTCAGTTTTCATGGAGAGATTGGAGACTTAATACACGGGGAAGAAGTAGAAGGAACTATTGATGACAATGCGATAGTGTGGAAAGGATATTTGGGGTGGACACGGTTTTTCCAATTCAATTTTTTTAGGATGTGGGAGGAAAAGCGGAGGATCGGGTTTTCTCATGGCGCATACAAAACCGGATCGACGTGCATGTAGGAGTTGGGAGGACATCGAACAAACTCTCCTTTTAAAAAAATCATATTTATCCTATCACCCTAATCGCGCCGAGCTCGTCCCACACCATACTCTCGACTTCGCTGTGCCACCTGACTAAGTTCTATCCCGACACGTGTTGGGCCACAACCGTGTGCTTCGCTAAACCCATGTTGCGCCACCACTGCGTTGCATCCCCAACAATTACATAGTTGAAATACACACAATGGTGCTAAAAGTACTAACATAAAAATCCATTACAAACATACATCTATATTCCATTGTCAATGGAATCGCTTCTAGCCACCAATTTGAAGGCATTTCCATCTCAAACAAAGGATATGCACTTCAAATGAATTTCCAATTCAATAAAAAAATGTTTGGACACATTTATATTTTGCAAAAAATCAATCAAAGTAGTCAATTATCTAATCGAGTTCAATCAGAACCAACAATTGGAATGTAGGTGTGTTTTCTACAGTTTTTGTATGAGAAAGGCACTATATGAGTTTACCAGAGCATCAAGTGGACTCATAAGGAGACAATGAAGAAGTAGTACCGACCGAACATCAAATCTACCAAATTCTGAAGAAATCAATCCAACCAAAACATGGGAGAGAGGGCCTTGATCAGCTCTTAAAACTTGCTGTCCTTGTCATTCTGTTGAGCACCTTATAGGCAGTAGTAATGCCAATGCTTGGATGTCCACCTCATGGGCATTTCGTTGGGTGTACTAAATTATCTCACAATTAACATTTATAAGTTCAGTAAACTTGTACTGAATTCACCTCATTATACGCCAATCAGGAGAAACAAACACAAAAATCAAGCTAAAAATGTGATCATTTGAAACCAAAATCTAAACTCCCAACAAATCACAAAAAAAAAAAAATCACTTTCCCTCTACCAATTGACTGCCAAAGGAGAAGGAAAAGCACGCCAAGAGAGAACCCTACCTCTTGTTGATCGCTAGTAGTCGTAGCATTATGGGAAGCCTCCTCCTGCGTTCATGGATCAAGCAGTAAGAAATCGTAACACCCACCATTGAAATCTCGAGACACCACAACATGAATGCGCATGGGAAGACGAACCAGACCCAAGAATCTCGCAATTCCACTCTAGAGCTTCGACCAATCTCCGAAGCTGCCGCGCCACGCTAGTGAGGTCGTTCCACAGGCCACCTCTAAGACTATTGGATCATGCAACGCCCGACATGTTGGCCGCCCACTTCGACCCATTGTCCGAACGACTACAACTTCGTGTCAAGCCTCGTTTTCTCCACCTCTTTGCCTCTCCACATTTGCTGTGTGCTACCGCCTCGCTCCCAAATCGGGAGGTGTGACAATCGAGAGAGTGGCCCTGTCAGGCTGTCATGATGGATCGAAAGGGTGGTGGAGGGGAGCGGCGTCACAGTGCAGCCGTGCGGGGATGGCGAGGGATTTAGGAAATGCAATGGGCAAAGCAAAATTAGATAGGGATAGATAGGAAGGAACGGGAATGGGAGGCAGTAGCCGAGAAGAAACAATCGCGACAGAAAAAGGAAATGGATTTTCAGTTCGGCAAAAGAAAAATCATGGATGATGTGGAGGAGGAAGGAGGAAGGAGAAGAATCATGGATCGATTGTAGGAGTAACTTCCGTTAGTTGTGGAAGATTTTTTTCACGAGAGAACGGCCTACACGCTGCCGCAAGAGGTGGAAAGGATTCGAGCAAGACAAAGCAGCATGGGTGAAAGGACTGACGAGCGCCAATTCCAATTTTTAAGTAGTAAAGACTACTAGCCCATTTTGAAAAACCAATCCACCGATTCTCGTTGTTCCTCACAACCAATCTAACGATTCCACGTTATCCTCACCGCGAATACACGTCGATATGGCTAATAATTACAAAGCATTTCCCTATATTTTTGTGTTTTTCTATAGAGCATTGCCTCTTAAGCAACTCGTGTTTTATTTATTAGTAATTTAGTGTCCTACTAAGTATGATATTGAATTGAGGACCGAGCGCTGCTCGTTGGTAGTGATGCCACGAGCGCTCGCTCGGTGGCTTCAACCCAGCTCGCCTCACCGGGTAGAGGTTTTTTGGGATTTTTGAATAGTACATGTACACGTAAGTTCGTTTAATAATTAAAACGCATGCTCGCGCTATGTGAGGTCTAAACCTCCGCTCTAGATTAAGCGTGTGTTAAAGTCGCACCCGCGTGTGTGTGAGGACGAGCATGCGTGCGTGTGTGTGTGCGAGTGCGCTCGTCGTGTACTCTAAAAAAGTATGATATTGAATTCCATTTTTGTGTAACAAAAAACAAACAAACAACTGTCTCCTTCCCACTAATAATTGAGAAAGATTTGCGGAAACTTTTAAAAAAAGTTCTGCAAATCAAAAACACATAAAGAAGAGAGAACAAAATTCCGACCGCATAGAATTTAAACTATTTGTCCATATGTCCACGAGGTAGACCGAGAACACGCTGAAAATAGATAATAACAAGATTACATCACACGAGATCCAAACTAACCAACAAAATCAGGTTTAAACAGTCCCGGATAGGGACCGCGGGGGCGTGCGCGGACGGGCCGCACCACCGCAGCGCCGCAATGCCACCGCGCCGACCCCCTCCAACTCCGCCTCATCGCGCTCTCCGATCCTGACACCGAGAGCAGCCGCGAAACCCAATCTGACCCTAACACTAACTCCACCCGATAGAGCCCACGCGGCGGCCGCCGCCGCCGTCCAGACTCGCGATCGCGCAGCCCCGTGTCTCGCCGCGCAATTTTTAGACCCTCGCCGCCTCCTCGCCGCCTCCCCGAAGTGTTTGAGCCCGATCGCGATGGATTCCGGTTCCAGCAGCCGCGCCGCCGACGCCGCCGCATCGCCCGCGAAGAAGGCGGCCCCAGCTCACGTTCCTGCCGCGTCGCCCGCGAAGAAGGCGGCTCCTACCCCCGCTCCCGCCGCGTCGCCCTCGAACAAGACGATTTCTGCTCCCGCCGCGTCGCCCGCGAAGAAGGCGGTTCCTGCTCCCCTCGCCTGGGGGTGCGCGCCAGGCGCCGCCGGGTCGTTGGTCGGCGTGCCCATCATGGGCGGCGCAGAGTACTGGCCGGCTCTTTCCGGTGGGGTGGTGATGCCAGCCGCGGCGGCGGCGCCCAAGTCGAAGGCGCCCCCTGCTGCCGCCGCTTCATCTCCTCCCAAACCCACGGTGAGTGTTCGTCTTCGTGTTCCTTTCTGTTAGCATTATTCCTTTTGTTGAGATTGATTGATGTTGTTTGCCGTCGCGATCGTCTCAGAGAGTAGCGGCGTCTATAGGAAATCCGGGCGCCTCGAGGACCGGCCCTGGCGATCGCGCCGCTCCGGCGCGCGCTGCGCCCGCACCTGAGAGGCGTGGCGCTGTCCCGGAGCAGGCCCTGCGCACGCGCCGAATCATAGGAGCAATGGCGGCGCCGCTGGCCACCAGAACGGGCGTTTCCCTCCGCATCCCCACGGCCTTAGCGGGTACAATGGAGGAAGCAGGAGGGCGGTTGGCGGTGGCATTAGCATTGACAATGCCAGTGGCAATGCTAATGTTAATGGCAATGGTGGCGGTGTCCGGCACGGGCAGGAGCACCGTGGGGGCTTTGATGGGCAGCGCCGCGGGAGGGGTCATCAGGATGGGCATAGACCGGGGCACTGGCAGCCGGGTCCCCAGATGCCCTTTGCCGTGGCTCCGCACCCTTTCCCTGCCCAGCTGCCGCTGCCGCCACCGCCGCCATTTTTCTCTCAACCGATTTCGCAATTCTATGGCGCGTACTACGGACCAATGATTGGATATGCACACCCTGGTATGTGATACATGCACTTGTATGAGTAGGAGGTGGTACAGTGCTACCGTTATGTTATACGGAGTACTATTCTTCTTTCGTCTTGTTTGGCAGAATTTGCACCTGGTTTCTACGTTCCACCCCCACCAGATGCGCTTCACTTCATGCCGTATCCAGCACTCCCTGTGCATGTGATGCTTCCACATATGGAGCAGCAAGCAGCGCAGCCACATGTGGAGGAGCAACAAGCAGTGCAGCCACATATAGAGGAACCGGAAGCAGCGCAGCACGTAGAGAAACCCGAAGAAGAGCAGCTAAGTGCAGCAAAGCTGGAAGAAGAGCTGCGTGAACAAATAGAATTCTACTTTAGGTTGTTCCTGCAGTTCCTTTAAATTTACCGAAACATATATCTCTATTCATAGTTGCTGCTAGGCCAATTATTTACATTTTCCCATTTTTGGCAGTGAAAATAATTTATGCGCAGACCCATTCTTGAAGCAGCAAATGAATGAGGAGGGCTGGGTTCCATTGAACATTATCACTGGCTTTAACAGAGTAAGTTCTCTCTGCAGTTTTCATCTGAAGCATTAATGAAGACATATCCGACTTTTGCTGCTTTCATTAACATTCTACTACATAATTAAACTTGTAGGACACTCTTTATTGTTAATATTGTTGTTGACTGAAAACTGAAAAGAGACAATAGCATGTATGTCCTAAATATTTCCTACTGGAAAAAAGAACAAAGGTTTGTTTCAAAAAAAGAAAAGAAGAACAAAAGTGGCTTAGAGCCAACTTGTGGCAAACTCAGCCTTGATTACGATGTAAGAATGCCAGCGTTTTCAATAGATATGCTACTGCCTTAGCATTTCTTTGAAATTATGACATTTTTTCAATTTATGTAGTTCCATTCATTGTTCTGCATGTGCCCAGCAAAGGGTAAAAAGAGTCTTTCTTTGCTTTTCCTGCCTCACAACTTTTGTTGAGTTGCATGTATCTGAATACCAATCATCTCTCCTACAAAAGCTAAATATTAAAAAAAAAAGTTATTTATACCCAGTTTTCAATACCTCATATCTAGATGTGATCAAGAGTTCAAGAATAAGGCTTGAATTCAACTTCAACATAGTGTGGACCAGCCACGGTGCAGGCAAAACAATTTAATTTGAAGGGCGCAGCGCGTTTACCAAAGCATAAAAAAAATCTTATTTATGTTGACATATCAAATTTCTCAAGTTCTGTAGAGAAGAGTATAACAATTCATTCATTTCAAGAACTTGGTACCAATCTCTATTACCATGCTGAGTTGTGAGCACTTACCAATTACCATCTCACTCCAAAACTTAAGTTTATCTATACAGGCTGCTATGTACATTATATTTAGCACTTTGAAGAAATGTACATTCAACTTGTGGCAACTTGGTGTCAGGAGTTTGGATCGATGAAGAAGGATTGGAATGCAGGTTGCAATCGTGTTGAGGAATCGGACGTTGTCCAGAACCTTGGTGACTTGGTGACACGGCGGAGGCGTCGTGGTGACAGCAGCCGTGTGGTCGAGTTCTAGGGTCGACGTCGAACAGAAGAGAAGAACGGGATTGGAGTTTTCTGATATCTTTCTCAACTCAAATAAAAGTGGCTCTCTCCTTTAAATAGAGAGATCCTAACAAACCGGACTAGGAAACGAATTCGAAGTATGGAAACTAAACTAATACCTGATTCCGAATAGGCTACGAACTGAAAAGGAAACTAACAATATCAATTATTCCTAATCCGACAAAGCAGCGAAAATTGCCGATGCAACCTAATCGGATGTCCCTTGCGCGACATCCAACGTCTTCTTTCTCCACCCATACGTGACGCTCCACATGACATCTCTCCCCTCCTTTGAAAATAGCTCGTCCTCGAGCTTAAATAAATGATTTAGTTTCTGAAAGTGCTCCAAATCTTCCCAAGATGCACTTGTTTCGGGTGCATTTTCCAATTGAACTAGAATACGAAGACAGTCGTGAGCTCGATGAGACTTAAGGACTTTGGCCGGTAAAGAACAAACCCGACCATGCAAAAGTATCGGGGCGGAGGTGACGATGACGATGGTCGTATAAACGGTTTCAACAAACTAACATGAAACAAACACATCATGAATCTTTGCACGAGCTGGTAATTGTGTTTATATGCCACGGAACCCACCTTTTGAAGAATTTGATAAGGCCCAAAATAATGAGGTCCCAATTTTCCTTTGGTAGTCGAGACAAAATTGGGGTAGGCGGTTATGTAAATGAAGCCATACCCACCGACCTTCCGAAAATTCCAGCTCATGATGACCTTTGTCGTAATGCCGCTTATAGGTTTGTTGGGCGAGAAGTAAATGGTCATGAATTTTGACCAAAAATTATCCCGATCTCAGAGGAGTTGGTCCACCGTCGGTAGTCGTGTGGTCCCGGTTGATAAGAACACAAAGTCGGTGGTTTCGGCCATAAACCACTTTAAATGATGAAGTACGGCGATGTCCAAAAGATGTATTATAACAATATTCGCCCATGGTAACCAACAGAGCATTGTTTAGGTCGATCTCCGAAGAAGGCAACGGAGATACATAACAATGATCTTGTTAACCACTTTCGATCGCTATTTGATTGGAGGTGAAAAGCGAATCGAGGTTAAGTCAACACCGCTAAACGGTGTTCACCAAAAGTGCTTGTAAAATCAGTATCGTGGTCACCGACAATGGATGTCGGAATACCATGGAGACGAACAATTTCACTAAAAACACTTGAGCTACCGAGTATGTCGTGTATAAATGAGCTAAAGCAAGAAAATGGGCAAATTTGGAAAACGATCCTCAACCGTAAGGATGACTGCTTTACCATAAATATGAGGAAGTCCTTCGATGAAATCCATTGAAATGTCGGCCCAAATAGTGGAAGGTACCTCCAACGGTTGAAGCAAGCCGCCGGATGCAACTGTTCACCTTTATTTCGTTGACAAACGCCACAAGTGCATATGTAATCTTGAACGATCGCCGAGCATGCGAAACATGAAAATCGCCGAGACAGTGAAGAGTTTTCAATACCTTTATGTCCCGTACCATGTGCGAAATGAACAATGGATGGTAATAATGCAGCCATAATCGTACGTAAATGCGGCCGTTAAACATAACGAGTCCGCTTGTAATTGCCCATCGGCCATGCCGCGACCACCGCTATGGTCGTGTGTAGAGACTACATGGCTAGATCATCCTTGAGGCTAAGACGCAACTCATCAAATAATGAAAATTGCGGTGAAGACAAAGCCAAAGAAACGAGTCAGATCTCGATGTCTCATCCGACAAGGAATCGGCTACCACATTGGTGCCGCTGGTTTGTATTCGATGGAAAATCATAACCCAATAGTTTATTGACCAATTGATGTTGCAAAATTGTCGAAAGTCTTTGATCAAGCAAGAACTTCAAACCGTAATGGTCAAGACGCACAAAACTTGCGCCCCACAAATAAGGACACTAATGACGAATTGCTTGGACAAGACCGATTAGTTCCGCTCATAGGCTGCTAGGAAGCATGGCGTGGTGCAATTGGACAATCGAAAAATGCCACAACATCTCGTGCTTTGATGTAATACAACACCAAACCCGAACTCGATGCATCACACTCAACAATAAAATCACCATTGAAGTTCGTAATTGTAATACCGAGCTTGTGTTAATGTTGATTTGAGGCAAAGAAAGGCATCCCGAGCTTCTGATGTCCAAAGAAAAGCCTCCCTCTTAAGCAACTTAGTCAGTGGAGCCGCAATAACACCAAAATCACGAATGAACTTTATGTAATAACCGGCCAACCCAAGAAAACCACGGAGCACCCGGACTGATGTAGGAGTTGGCCATGTTGATACCACACTGATTTTGGCATGGTCAACCGCCACACCTTCGGCCGAAACTACGTGGCTCAAATATGCCATTGAGGTTTCGCCAAAGGAACATTTGGAGCGTTTCAAAAACAAGCGATGGCGTTGGAGGTGTAATACCGTGCGAAGATGTCGTAGATGTGCTGACCAAGCAGGGCTGTAGATGAGAATATCATCAAAGAAAACCAAGATGTAGTGACGAAGAAAGTCCTGGAGCATGGTATTCATAAGAGCTCGAATGTTGCCGAGCATTGGTAAGACCAAATGGCATGACAAGAAATTCAAAAGACCTCGATGAGTGTGAAAAGCGGTTTCTCAATGTCAGCCGAATGCATTAACACTTGATGATATCCAGAATGTAAGTCCAATTTCGTGATGAATTTGGCACCACGAAGCTCATCGAGTAACTCGTCAACGATCAGAATAGGAAATTTGTGTTTGATCGTTTTGTCGTTGAGGTTGTGATAATCTACACAAAACGCCAAGAACCATCCCGCTTCTTGACCAATAAGACCGGTGAAGAGAAGGTCGACAAACTACGGCGGATGGTCCTTGGTGAAGCATATTAGCACACTAATGTTCAAGCTCATCCTTTGCAAATGTGCATAACGGTATGGTCGGACGGCAATGGCATCCGTCCCTTTTGGAGGTGAATGTGGTGTGCAATCTCGCGCATTGGTGGAAGACCATGGGGCTCAACAAAAGGTCATGGAATTCGCCGAGAAGATCATCCAAGAATCGGTTCTCGTACATGCTAGCGCATGACTCGAACGTGGGAGCATTGGTAGGCGGTCCATGTGACTCGTCATCCCCGCCGAGCGAAGGACATGGTCATGCCGGAAAATCCCAAGTGATGGGGCCAAGCGCATCGAGCCATTGTACCCTAAAATCACATCGAATCCATTGAGCGGTATGGCGTAACAATCCAAACAGAAAGTCCTCGTGTCCAATGCGGATGGCCATGGCCCGGCATAAGCCCAAGCTCGTAACATGATCCCCATTGGCCACCGTGACGCTAAGGCCAGATCACGATTGGACGAAGATGTCGGTGGCAGCCACAACATCGTTGGCGATAAAATTATGCGTGGAACCCAAGTCGAGGAGGGCAATGACGGTGTTGCGTCTGATCTCAACCTAGAGTCGCATGGTCAAGTCGGACTATGGTTGAATACCCATGAGCGCTGCCAAGGAAATCTCCGGTTCGCGGCCAGCCTGTGGGTACTCGTCGTTGCTGTCCAGGTCTGGCTGAACTTCGATGATGAAGAGATGTTTGCACTGGTGGTCGGCAACGAACTTTTTGTCACAACGGTAGCATAGACCTTGGGCACGGCGGCGTTCCAGCTCGGCTGGTGACGGTGTGCGATGTGGTAAGCAGGCTGTAGGGGACAAGGCGCCGCTCCCAAGATTGTTGGTCGTGCCGGTGCCAGGAACCGAAGTGAGCGTGTCGCTGGGGCGCCAAGACGGTGAAGGGGTCGCGGGCACTGCGAGCTGCGTTCGGCGCTCGTATGCTTGAGCTAAACTCATAGCGACTCCAATGACTGCGGAGCTTGCAATTCCACATTAGTTTGGAACGGCTGACCCAGACCAGCTGTAAACAACTGAATCCGCTGACGTTCCGTCAATGGGTCGGTGCAGCACAGGAGGGCTAGAAACTGGTCGAAGAAGTCACGAACTGTGCCTTGCTTGCAGAGAGCAATGAGTTCTCCCAAGGAATTGCTACGAGCAATGAGTTCTCCCAAGGAATCGCTACGCAATGGGGGTCCGAATCGAGTATTAACCAACTCGACAAGCCGGCGCCGTGATGGTGTCCCGGTGTCACGCTCCAAGCGATGGTACCACAACTGGGCTGAGCCGGTCATGTGAAACGTGGCTAACTAGACTTATCCTCCTCCATTGTGTGCTGCCCTCGGAAGAACTGGTCGCAACGGTTCAACCACGGTAATGGGTCCTCCTGGCCGTCGAATGTCGGAAAGTTTAATTTGTGAAATCGAAGAACACTGCCGCGACCGGCATAGTGGCCATCAGCCGGCGACCGAGGGATTACGGGTGCCTCCCTGTCGGCGGCGTGTAAATTGGCCACGGAGGCCGCCGGTGAATCATGCGGGTGGCAATGAGGGTTTGGTAGGAGGCCGTCGGATGCTCGTAGACATGCATCGGTGAGGGTGGCATGGTCGGCTACGCCCGCCAGATTGGTGCGCCCTTGCTCCAATCTGTTGATAGCTAGATGATGAGCTCGCTGTTGAAGGTCAATGTCACGGATTGTGCCGGAGAGACTATCAATCTTGTCATGGAGTTTAATTCGATCAGCTTCCATCTGTTGGTACAGTGCGTCGAGCTTCTTGCTAATTGATTCGGTGTTGTCGTTCTCTGACATGATGGATGGCGCAGCAAAGTCTTCTGATACCAAGTTGTTAGGAGTTTGGATCGATGAAGAAGGATTGGAACGCAGGTTGTAATCGTGTTGAGGAATCGGACATTGTCCAGAACCTCGGTGACGCGGCGGAGGCGCCATGGTGACAGCAGCTGCGCGGCTGAGTTCTGGGGTTGACGAAGAGAAGAGAAGAACAGGATTGGAGTTTTCTGATATCTTTCTCAACTCAAATCAAAGTGGCTCTCTCCTTTAAATAGAGAGATCCTAACAAACCGGACTAGGAAACGAATTCGAAGTATGGAAACTAAACTAATACATGATTCCGAATTGGCTACGAACTGAAAAGGAAACTAACAATACCAATTATTCCTAATCCGACAAAGCAGCGAAAATTGCCGACGCAACCTAACCGGACATCCCGTGTGCAAAATCCAGCATCGTCTTCTTTCTCCGCCCATACGTGATGCCCTCATGACACTTGGTGCTGCCATAAGATTTAGTTGTAGAATACAAAGGCATGTGTTTTGCATCTAGCTTGTGACGACGTATGCTGCAAATGATAGCTTGAGCAAACAAAAAGACATAGTATAGTGCTGAAGTTATTTTTCACGTTTTTTGAGGAAGATATTTTTCACGTTTTGATTCCAAGCTTAATTCACTCTTTACGGTAAATATATATTTTGAATATTGATTCATTTTACTTGCTCTGTGCCACACTCTTTAAGAGTCTATACATGATAATTACTAGCAGTTAGCATGTTTAGGTGAACAATCTTACTGCAGTTTATAAATCTCACTTTACTCAAAGTGATTAACTGTATGATACCAAATGCATTTAATAATCACCATACATAGCCACATCAAGTTTAATCTTATCAGAAACCTGTCTCCATCTCTTCTAACTATGTTTGTTTCCCGTTTTGTGCTTTTTGCAGGTGAGTGTTAAAACTACTAATCTAGAACTTATTCTGAAATCTGTCTCCTCTTCAACCGAGGTTGAAGTACAGGTGATCATTTTCTACATGAATTTATTTTTTCCCAAGAAACTTTGTTACTTGCTATATTCACTTATTACAATACTGTGTTTCAATCCATCTGTTAGTTTTCATGTCTTTGTTACATGCGAAATCAATTGGTGTAGGTGGCTTGCTGAATTTAGCTTGAGATATGAATATGTGATTAATGCGATATGGTTGGCATATCCAAGTTTGCCATCAATCAGTTACAATTAAGGCAACATATATATTAGACAAACGTAGTGTAAATTGGTCCATGTGACACAGTTAAGGCAATATATATGAGATAAACATGGCATAAATTGGTCCATGTGACACGGTAAACTTTGTAACTGTAATCTGAAATATGTTTTGTTCAAACTATTTATTTCATGTTGCTGAGCTAATTGGCTTGTTTCCCTATGATTAGGGGCTTAGGGCCAGTGCACCCGTACGTTCCTTGACTATTTCATGCAGCCTAGTATGTATGGCTTAGAAATCGTAATAACCATAGAAAACATTATTTATTGAGCATAATGCGGAAGAATCAACATTATTTTACTTGGAAACCTATCCCAATTCTACACTGAATACACTATTGCTGAATATAAAGCAGAAAATGGTGACAAAATAAACTAAACCGTTGCTCCACACTGGCGTACCTAGTTCTGATCTAATCCATGATTTGCATGTTGTATGTTGCACCAGCAATGGCCTTTTCACGGTACAGTGCTTGATGACATCAAATAAAAATGGGAGAAAAATTGCTCAATTCCATCATATTTAAGTAGTTATTGGATTGCAATCAATCTGTTCATCATAAGATTGAATTTTGAGCTGGCTGCAATAAAAAAATGACACTTCAGTTATCAATGGTCGCAAGTTAATATTATACATTATGAGTAACCAGTTTACCACTGCGTTTTTCCTTTTTTCGGTTCATCTTGGATGTATTCAACCTTAAGATGCTTTGATTCACTTTATACTTCTAAGTTCCTATAGTAGATGTTAGATGAACCCATTCCACTTTACCTGTGGAACCTTAAAATGCAAAATACCTTCATCTGCATTTTAGCTGTGCAGCATAGTTGCTTCATACTGCTTATTTCTAACAGAGCTTTTTACTAATAGAGACCTCTTATATGTTTTTTTCAGGATGGCAAAATAAGAAGGCGCATAGGGTGGGAGAAATACATACTTCGTAGAAACAACTTGCCTGACAATTGAAGTGTGCCACTAAGCTGCGTGTATGCAATGCCAACGAGAAGTTCCATCAGGAGCACGCGCCAAGTTTTTCAGTTATGGCGCATATATTATCAACTCGGTTTTTTTTTTGGGTGCGTGTCCAACAATCAGAAAAGCGGCATAAACTGCCAAAACAAAGTATAGGACATTATAGAGGAACTAAAAAACATAGGTTAGATAAACCGATGCTCTCTCAATGCCCAGTGTCCTGTCTGTGTCCCCTGAATTATGTGTCTGTGGTCTTATTACTTGGTTACTGAATTTTTTTCCTTTCAGTGTTCTCACTTCACTTTTTCAGTATCTACTTACTAGCCAGATAGCTGACGGTAGGGAAGTCAATCGAATCCGAATTATCCGGATCCGAATTCGGTTGGTAGTGAATATGATTTAGATTTTTTCTCATCTGAATAACAATTTCTCCTCTATTCGTATTTGCATAAAAAATATGGATACAAAGACTTTTGCCATCCAAAATGTTATTTTATTCGCACTATCCGTATTCGAATTTGATAAAATAGTATACATATTTTATTGCAGCATGACTAATTAGTTGGATGAGTATTTTTAGTTTAAGATGATTCATGTTTTTAGGTGAAATAGACAAACTAGAATGATTAGATGTGTTACGTACGAGGATAAAATATCATAAATATCTTGCAATTACGTAATTTATAAGGATATCCAAATCCGATCGAATTGAGTATGTATTCGATTCGTATTCGTTACAACATTCGATTTGTATTTGACAATATACAAACTCGTATTAGTATTCATTTAGAAAATACGAATACAAATACGAGAATACCACTATTCGATTTGTATTCGATCCTTTGACACCGGGAGCAGTGTGTCAGTATTACTATCACTATTACTTTACTATTATTAAACCTCATTCGACATCCCACTTCGAGCGCCCACACTGTCCACTCCAACCCCATCTCCTCAGCCTCCATACTTGTCTCGTCCCTCCTCACCGACCATACCGTCGTCGTCATCGTCACCTCCTTGCGCACCTCCACATTCACATTACAGCAATCCCCATAGCCTCGCTGTGCTTCACCACCGGCTTCCAATTTAACCAAGACCAATCCTCAATCCCTACACATATCTCCACCTTCCCCCTCCCTATCTCTTTGCCTCAAGGGTAGGCTCATTATAACATCCCAATTTCCTGAGTTTCAAAACCCTTTTAAGTAGTCTAGTCATGGGAAAAAATTCACCAAATTTTATTTAAATATAATAAAGCTTAAATATGACTTTCAAATGTCAAAACAATTGAATGTGACTAATCTAAACATCAACTAATTCTAAAACTATTTTATTTGAGTTCTTGGTGCTTGAAAATATTTTCTAGATTTTCCAGAATTTTTCTAAGTTTATTTGCTATTTTTAATTTGCCATGTGGATTTTCTGGTATTTCTAAATCGCAAAGGCTATTTAAAATCCCAGGAAATCCATCAAGCCAAATTTCTTTCGCCTTGGCCCAAAATTCCCGCCTCACCCATCCTCGCTGGCACCGCTTTCTCTCCCGCCATATGCGCCTTGGCCCTACCCGTTAGTCGCACACGTGGTGCGTGCAACGCAAACTCACCCTAGCCACTCTCGTTGACATGTGGGTCCCACTGGGTTACTGTTCATCATCTTTGACTCAAGCATGACTTGGACTCCACCTCCAATCGGATTTCTTGGCGTCACGCTAGGGATTCTCCCGGCTGCCCCGCTATGAAGGGGGAGGTAGCCCTCGACTTTTGCATCCCAACCGTACCTGCCACTGCTCGGATCGTCAACCCTAGCGACCAAAATTGCTCGAAGAAGAAAACCACCGCCAAACCTTTGTCGCCGTGTTCCTCCACCGCCGCACCTTGAGCTTCATCGTCACTACCGTCACGATCGCAAGGAGCAGATCTACACCGCCGTCACCTCGAAGTCATCGGAGCATCACCGAACCCTACTCGCCGAAGACCGCGCCGCCGCTTGGACTCGCCGACGCCAACTCGCTGCTCCTTGCGCCCGTGTGCACCGTAGAGTTCCTCGTCGCACCAGCTACCTAATGCGCGCCACCAATTACTCCACCGTGGCCCAGAATGTCAGCGAACATAGAAACTCGAGCCTCGCCGTCAGCTTGACGACGGAGGCTAGGTGTCAGCCACGTGGTCGCCATGTCAACCTTGTGCACACGTGTTTGCCGCGTCAGTGCCGCATCAACGCACACCCGCAAACACATCAAAGTCAGTCCACGTGGACTTGGTCCACAATTGACCCACCCATTGACATGTGGACCACACATGTCAGGTTCACTGTTCCATGCACCCGTGAGCCATAGACTAGTAGACCAGAGCTATGGATCTGGTCCATAGACAGCGGGTCTCACCTGTCAGCCTTTATTCCCTATTTTCTGAATTTTATTTTAATTTTGAAATTTATTGCTGACGTCATACTGATGCAATATTTTGGAATTTTCTTTAGAAAGAAAATTCTAAAAAAGAACATTCCTTCTCTTTTTCTTAGATTTAAATCTTCCGAGAGTCCGTTCTTCCTCATACAAACTCCGATTGAACTCATTCAAGTTTCTAAATTCATATAAATTCAAGCCCTACCTTCATGAGATTTTTATTTATTTTCTAGAGTTTATTTGTTGCTCTGTTTTGTATTTATTTGATTTTTCACTTTCGTTTGTGAGTAGACATTGATACTTCGGGAGCTTTCGAGGAAGGAGGAGTTGATCAAGCTTAAGATCAGTACCAAGACTTATTTCGAGGCAAGTTGTACATTTGACCATGTTTTCAAAAAAAATACTTTGATTCAAATTATTGCATGTTACTTCAATTATTTAATTTTTTAAATATTTTGGGATTAGTTATACACCCATTTGATTATATCCACTTTGCTCATTGTATTATCATGATCTTTTGTCACCCTAGCTTGGTTAATTATTAGTTGATATTATTATAGCACCAACATAGGTTGGTTAGACACGAATAGTCTGCTTAGCCATGCAACGAGTTATTGATATCGTTTTGAGTTACAAATATATACTTGACTAAGTGATTATGGAATTTTGTGTAAAAACTGTGTGCTGTTACTCGTTGTTGGCATGTGATGTACTTAACCAACATGGTGAGAAAATATTTAGATCGAGGCAAGTGGATGGAATTGTGATATGACGGAGTTGTGTACGCTTGGGAAAATATGAATGTAATAGTTGGTAGTAAGTGGCAATCTTGCCTTGGTCAATTAAGGATTTAACTTTGTGCGCTATTGAACTAAGCCATAACTACACGACCACATGCCTGGTATGGGATATGCCTAATTTAGTAAGCTACAGAGTCATGACATTGATTACTCAGGCAAATAGGTTAAGCTGTGTGCCAGGGTGGAGGTGTGACTATGTCTATATGATGATTCATATTTATGAGCGGTTCGCTATCTCCAGGTCCAACGATGTGCGTCGAACCAAAGGACTTCATCAGGGTTGGTACGATGGTAAAACACATCGGAAGGGTCAATTGTCAATATAAAGTTTTGGAAAGGTTTTGTTATGATTGGTGTTAGCTACACTGGTTATATCTTGTAGGTAAAGTGTACAAACCTCTACAGAGTGTTAATCAATCTATTCGAATAGCCGCGTCCGTAGTCATGAACATGTTTGAGGATTTCACATGAGGGATAGATTTTCATAAAACAATTGGAGATGGGCAGCCGTATGATTTAAACTCATATGGCTGTGTGAAAGAAATTGATTAGACTTTGTGTTCTTTGTGAAAATAATTATTAAACTATTATTATTTATTCATTTTAAATTATGCTTTTAATCTATTATTTGTATTCAATTGCAAATGTAGCTTTTTGCAAAAATAACCATAGAAGCTATATCCTTTGGAATAAACCATCATCTATAATTGCATTTTGTGGTATAACTTGTTGAGTATTCGGAGTATTCATTCTTGGTGTAATCATTCAACTGAAGTGGAGGAGTCTTCGTTTGTTTTCGAGAAGGGGTTTTACGAGGAGGATGATCGCTAGGTTTTGATTCCAGTTGGTTACCTGTGGCATGTCAATGGGATTCCCACTAGAGTTGTTTCTATTCCGCAGCCGTCTTTTTATTTAGTGTTAGCTCTGCGTGGTTTAATAAGTGTAAACTCGACCATAAAGTCACAACCGTTATTTATAAATCAAATTAGTCGTTTATTCTTATATTTGTGTTGTGTGGAATGATATTCATCTATGTTAACACTGTGTGCTTTAGCGTGATCTTGAATTAGCGTATTATACACAGAAAGTCCAGATTTACATATTTAGGTGCAGACACTCATCCAATTCCAACTGATTTCGTAAGAGGCCACCTCAATGGTCGATCGATTCCATCCTGATCTCCGAATTGGTGTGTTTTTTTATGGTGTTCCCTTCTCTACCTGGGTATAAAGGTTTCGTTTTTATTTTCTTCACTTTTCTGCGGTGCATAATTTCTGTACCCAGCCGCAATGGAGCAAATAGCTATAGAGAGAAGGATGGAGTGGGAATAAATGGAAATGGATGCCTCATCTACGATCTTGCCGTTGGACGGCAGCAGGATTTCGTCGCGTCGTATCTTCTATGCTCCTCCCGACTGGCACCTCTCTTCTACTCCGCTCTCCTGCAAACCAGGCAAACTCCATCTCCTTTTCCTTTCTCCCCGTGGAGAACTGTGGTGATTTTTTTTTACCTTGGTAGAAATATGCTTTGATGGAGGTAGTTATATTGTCCCAGGAAGGATTGCTGATTTTGATTAGCTGCTAAGATTGATTGGAACGTATTTTGTGTTGAAAATGAGGGCAATATTTTAATTCCAGATTTTATTAGAAGACAAATATTACAAAAGACTAATGATGCATAAAACAGTACTGATAGCCGACAACTCATGGTACTTCACAATATATGAAAACCAGGATGTAAACAAGTCTATCAATTACACAGTAGATTTACAGATGGGTCTGATGAAGAGCAGAAAGCAGCGCAGATTCGATGTAGTGTAGAAACGTAGATGTCGCAGTGCCGCAAGCGGTCGTGCAGATGCGCTGCCCAAAAACCTTATTGCCGCCCCTGTGCAGGTCTTCACGGCAGCAACGGCTCGGAGATACCGCTCCCCTTCTTCATGGTGCACGCCGAGAAGAAGAGTCAGCGAGGTTCAGACGGCGCAATACAACAGCACAGATTTTCAGAAGGAAGAAGGAATGGAGGCTATTTTTCTGCGCGCTATGCACTGGACGTCTCCAGGCATATATATAGAGATGCAGACTGATAACTGACAAATTAAACAACTATTTACCTACTGGTAACTGACACACTTAACCAGTCATTTACCCACTGGTAACTGTCACACTTAACCAGCCATTTACCCACTAGTAACTGCCTATCATCATCACCTAATAAAGCCTCAAATTCAAATATTTGAATCTCATTCAAACAGAGAGAGAGAAAGATGCATAGTTCAGCAAAAATAAGGTGAACTTGGTCTGCCAAATGGCACGCTACGTCACCGCACGGTCGCATGATTTTTCGCGCGAAAATACGCGAACGTGCGTGCGCGCGCGTGCGTGTGTGTGTTTAGCCAAAGCCCTCCTCGTGCCACCCTCATCCATGTGTCACATGTTTCAAGGAGTGGCAAGAACTCCACCTTATATGTTGATCACCTCCAACTTACCTTAGCAATATAGTACTAAACCATAAATGCTTTGGAATTATAGAAAATGGGTCTCAGTCATATGGGCCAATTTCCAACATTTTGTCCGTCTAAAAATTTGCACTAAATGAATGACACTGAAGATGATTATAGGAGCTATTATTGTCTTTTCTTGTTAATCCGCTTGATTGACTGATCCATTATGCTTGAGTTTACTGCGCAGGTGATACGATATTCTATATTTGCTTTTGCTTGAAAAATGTAAAACCAGTCGCAACCAGCATTGCTCATTGCTTTTGCTTGTATTGATGTGGATGTTCATTCAGCAACGCCAATCGGCTATCATATCTATGTATTAATCAGGAAACATATGTCCTCATAGTGGTGCTGCATCTCCTTTAACTTTGTTCTTTGAAAAAGGAAAAGAATGAAAGAAACTGAATGGCTAAAGATTGCACTTATGTCAAAGATTCCAAAATCAGATTGTAAGCATGAGGTTTGCAGCCTCTAGGAGTGTTTTGTCTGTACTCTTTATTTCTATTTGTGTTAGGAGCTGCAGATAGTTACGTGTTGGAACATCATTAGATACGAATTTCTGCTCCTTAATGTAAGCTGCGTCTGACCAATCAAAATAGATGTTTCCCTTTTTCTATACAAACATCGCTACCCTTACCTTTGCGTTGGTTACTTCAAGAGTATATGTGCATCTTCAATAGTGATCATCTCAATCTCTCTTATGTCACTTAAAAGTCTAGTTGAAAGAGAGAGGATGTGAAGAGAGAGAGTGTACCATATCTTATATAAGAGACAAGCTGGACATGTAAACCATCGCAAATTGTGAGTGTGTAAGGAGAGAAGTTGTGTTGAAAATGAATGATTTTAACGAGAACTTGTTGGAGATGTTGTCTCTAAGGTTGTTTGTAAAAGAGTTGGATGCTTTAGAGATAATCTAAGAGACAAACTGTTGTACATACCCGCAAGCTATCTCCATTAAATTAAGAATCAAAGTATACCGTACAGACTGTGAAGTCTCAACCCTTTTTTTGTGCTATTTTCGTAATATTACTTCACCTCCTTTTTACTGGAAGGAAGTTATACATTTATGTTTTCAATCTGTGAACATTCTTATTCAACAGGAAAATGTAGAACAGTTCCTTATGTTCTCAAGGGCCGTTGTATAGGAAAATGCTCCTTCATAATTTGTGAATGAGGATATCGTGTGTAGGGGTGAAACCGGCTCTGCCATATTTGTTTTCATTTTTTTTTCAGATCCGAATCCGGATCCGAATATGACTACTATCGAATACGAGTACGGAGCGAATACAAATCAAAACGAATATGATCGTAGATATTTTTGGAACATGAAAATCTCTTAAATTGTATGCCAGAAATTAACGAAAACATATAACTAGTTTATTTGATACAAACATTCATGACTTGTTCATATTTTCAGCAACCACACATAACATTGGCACTAACAAGCTGCATTAACAAGTTCATCACAAATATAACACTTAGTTTATCATATTTAGCTCATAAGTCATAACTCACAAAGTCACAAGCTATCATGTATTCACACTCAGTTTATCACATACATAAAACTTAGTTCACACTAACATCGATCAGGCTGGATAGTTAATCTATACACAAATGACTGTAACATCCCAAAGTATGTTACCAAAAATAATATTAATAAAGTTATTATTTTATAGTATTTTTTGAGATTAAAAAAGATTTATTGGTTAAAAAGAAAAATAAATAAATAAAGTAAATTGTTTAATTTCTTAGTTTTTAATGTCAAAAATAAAATTTATTGAGTTCTCTGGGATTTTCTTGGATTTGAAGTGAAAAAAGAAATTTTAATTAATTTATTAATTTTTGGATTTTAAAAGGTTTTTTCCTATTTTTTTAGAAATTTAAAATAATTTATATACAAAAATAAAAACCAAATTTAAGTTGGAATTAATTTAATTAAGTTAAAAATAATTCAAGGATTTTCTGTGATTTTTTTGAATTTTTGAACTCTATTTGCTATTTTCTAAAAGACTATTTGATTTTGTTGCATTTTTGAAATTCATAAATCAATTAAAATATACTTTTCTCTTTTAGGCCAAAATCCGAACTTTGTCTTATCCGATAATCCATATTCATATCCGTATACGCGATAGCGTGTCTACCGTATTCGCTTATGTTTCGTGAAAAACCAAATTCGCTCCCGATCGTAAAATTATCGAGAAAAATCCGATCCAAGACAATCCGAACCGTTCATGTCCGGATCGGTCGGAAACTATCCGATCCATTTTCATCCCTAATCGTGTGTCACGTGCAGCCCATTAGGCATGGCGCACAAGGCTAGGATTAATTACTTGGTTATCAAGTTAGTTAACAAGCATGGCTTAGTGAGGAGCGAGCATAGCTCGTTTGGTTTGCTTGTAGGTGTGCGAGCGGCCGGTCTGGGGTTCGATCCCAGGCGTCTCACCAGCCATTTTCATTTTCAGTGGTTTGGAACTGTACACGCACACGTGGGTGCTTTTAGTGGTCAAAACGTGTGCCCGCGCACCGTGGGATTTAGCTCCCGCTATAGATTAGACGTATGTTAAGGACGCACCCACGTATATGTGTGGGCGTGCGTGTGGTGTGTGTGCGTGAGTGTCCCGCATGTACTCTAAAAAAGTATGACTTAGTTGTATAGAATAGCATCTTATCTGTTAGGAATGTTATCTTTTATTAGTAGAAAAGATTAGATTGGATTGTTAGGGGCTCGACCTCTATATAAGGGGAGCTGCATGCTATCATTAGCAATCAAGGAATAAATATGAATTAGTCTAAAGTCTTTAAGTCCTTCTCCCTGATCTTAGATCCTCTCTACCCCAGTAGGCACCCTCTCCTCTAAGCATTGTTCTACCTCTAACCGTCGCCGTCGGTATCTTTTCTATGGTGTTTACCCCGTTATGAACTAAGATTCATGGCTGTCACGTCCCGTGTCAGAACGCAACGCGTGGTCGTGGATAGAGGTGTTCATGGGTGGCCCGGCCCAAGCCCGACCCAATCCAGGCCGGGTCTGGGACTCCATTTTCGGCCTGAAGGCCCGGCCTGAAAGCCCGGCGAAAACATAAAAAAAAAAACTTTTTATTCATAAAATGAATTAAATATTATTTTTTATTCTAAAAAAGCATTAAAACCACGGACGGAGGTTAGGTTGGACCAACCTAGGTCCTATCCCCCTAGCAATTTTGGGGGGAAAATTTCAACACCATATGCTTCCCTTCGCTTCCCGTCCGCCTCCCTCCCGTCGCCTACCCCCTCCGCCTCCCGTCCGCCTCCTCCCGAGTCTCGACGCGGCGACGCCGGCTCCCTCCGGCGCCGCCGCCTCCGCCCCGCCTCCGCCAACCGCCACCGCCTGCCGCCCGCTTTTGCTCGCCGCCTCGCCGCCTCCCTCCTGCTGCCGCTTCTCTCGCTGCCGCTTCTCTCCCGCGCCTCGCCTCCCGACCTCCTCCGGCCGCCAGTTGGCTCCCGCCGTGACGCCACAACATTGCCCCGACGCCACCGACACTCCTCCTCCCGGCCCCCCTTAGGAATTTGCTCAAGCTCCGTCACTGATTAAAATAGCAGTTTTTTTGGAAAACAGCAATTTCAGGCTGGGCCAGACCGGGCTTGGGCCTGCCCGTTCGCGGTCGGGCTTTTCAAGCCCGGCCCGGCCCAGCCTAGCATTTGAACAGGTCTAGTCGTGGAAGACGGGAGGCTTTGGCCTAGGACCTCGGCCAGGAGCCGTGACGTGGGCTTTTGGTAGCTGAAGGAAGGCGAAGAGGGAGGTTGCGCCAGGGTTAGAAGAGAAGCATGGGATTGGAAGAAGAAAGAAACAAAAGGAAGATATGTCGATTACTCCTTGCTTGATTCATTAATTGATAATCAGCCTCTTTAAATAGGGCCCCTAACACAACCGGCTAGGACTCCTAGCATATCCGACTAGGACTCTCTAACAGAACCGACTAGGACTCTCTAACACAACCGACTAGGAATCCTAACTCAAATCTCCTGATTTGATTGCTAAACAACTAATAGATAAACCAAGTTTAACTAAGAGATAAACTCCTCTGGATGCCAACTCATCCTACAGCCGTGCATGACCTGCGGCTGTAGTACTGACCCCACATGACAATGGCATTGTGTCCTTACTGAAACACACAGTTCATATTTGACGATGATGTGTATGATTAACAAATGAATTTAGATGTCGATCTTTGAAGATTATTCAACTACGGTTTTAAGGTAGTAGAATATAGGTGGCAAAATTGTTCATTATGTGCAGGAAAAAATTGTTCATGTTAGTAATGGCCACCTGTGATGGGTAGTCACAAGTAGATATATGCAGCTAATTCATTTGCAAGATAAAGCCAGTCAGCTAATATGATTGTAGCCACCCAGTTTAAGTCCAAGTAGTAAATCCTTTTGCAGCGAAGTTAATGTAGTAATGTTGTAGTAGTAAGCAAAGATTCAGAAGTACTTGTGTGCAGATACATCGTTGACGTGCTAATTATTTGTGACTTGTGTGCAGATACAAGCAGGAGCATCTCCTCATGGTATTTTCTGGTCTGCATTCTGTTTATTATTTTTGGGTTGTGTGACAGCTGAAAAACAGATTGGGGAACCTGCTTTTAGTGAATCAAGCTCCAGATCCCATCGAATACTTAGACTGAAATGTTGACCCGCCTTCGGTGCACCTCATACTTCCATCACTGAAATGTGCTGGATTCTGTGCGTTGCTACATAATTCAATCATGTTTTTGTTCTTTCAACTTTCAAGGACGGTAGGGTAAGATAATGATGGAACTTGCTTCCTTAGGTATGCAACTGGTCACTTAGCTATGAGATGCAAATAGCAAAATTCTTTTTCTGTTTTTAACATCTGAAAGTTATTTCATTAATATTATACTAGCATGTTTATCAGTGCGTGTAAAGTTTCAATAGGTTTCAACAAGTTTCAGTTGTAGAGTTTCAAAAAGTTTCAATAGGTTTCAATGAGTTTCGGCCAACTCACGTGGCTATGATGGCATTGTTGTACCATCACGGAGCCATCAGACACCGTCCGCTATCGATGCACCCTCTTCTCTGGCTTCGGCCCCAACTACCGCCGCCATCACGACGTCCGCCGAATCCATGCTCGAGTTCCATGCTAAGCATCCATCTCTCTCTTCCCCACCTTCGGCCTAAGGTTCACACCATGTCAGACCCGATCGTCCCAAGCTGCGCCGGCACTGCTCGTCGACGATCCGAATCGAGATCATACGTGCCACCGCCACGCCAAATCTAGAGCCGGAGTGGGTGGGGGGGGGCGCTGCCTCCGTCGGCTCGCCGGCTGCACTCCTCGGTCGGTCACGGGAAAGAGAGATCGAGGAGGGAGGGATACGAGAGAGAGAGAGAGAGAAATGAGAGAGAGGGGGTGCGAAGGAGACGTAGCCTTATGATTTATAGGATGATCGGATGATTAGGACCTATACAATTGCCGCGCTATAGTGTTCTATATTATTTCTCTTAGAGTATTGTATCAATTCTCGTGGATTATCACTGTTGAATTATTGTTCTCCTTTAAGAAGCTTTTGTTAGCATTTTCTAATTAACTTGATCATGGATTCAACTTTACTATGAAGATATTGTTTCTGTTAGAGTATTGTATCAATTCTTGATCGTGGATTATCACGGTTGAATTATTGTTTCTCCTTTAAGAAGATTTTGTTAGCATTTTCTAATTAACTTGATCATGGATTCAACTTTACTATGAAGATATTGTTTCTGTTAGAGTATTGTATCAATTCTTGATCGTGGATTATCACGGTTGAATTATTGTTTCTCCTTTAAGAAGATTTTGTTAGCATTTTCTAATTAACTTGATCATGGATTCAACTTTACTATGAAGATATTGTTTCTCTTAGAGTATTGTATCAATTCTTGATCGTGGATTATCACTGTTGAATTATTGTTTCTCCTTTAAGAAGCTTTTGTTAGCATTTTCTAATTAACTTGATCATGGATTCAACTTTACTATGAAGTGCACGTGTATTTATTAAAAAAAATTTGCTTATTCGAAGATGGGAAGTTCTGCTAAGATGGCGGGCATACACTTTGGAACTTTTTTATTATTATTAATTAACCCTTTTTAAAATTTTATTTTAAAGTTACCTCCGTGCACTTTATTTCGAATTATGATATCTTTGGTCATGTCACCACCTGTGACATGACAAAATAACACTATCATGCGTCAGGATAAGTCCTCAAAATAGCACTTTTTGTCACGCCACTGGTTGTGGCATGACCAAACAACACTGTCACGCCACGGGTGGTGGCGTGACAAGAGATTACCCAGATACGACCTGGCGTGACAGTGTTGTTTTGTCACGTCACGGATAGTGGTGTGACCAAAGGGGTCAGAACTGGAAATAAAGTGCGCGGAGGTTAACCTTAAAATAAAATTTTAAAAAAGATTAATTAATAAAAAAAAATTCTACACTTTGTCGTCCTTCAATTTGTAGCATCGCTTGGTCTTTCAGTTACAGCCTTACAGGCGCCAGTTGGGGTACTTTGGCTAGTTAAGCAGTTGTATTGCAGAGGCTTTCTGATCTGATCTAGGATCTTTAAACCATCATTTGCCATCGTCCTTAGACTGTTCAATCTAATGATGGAATTCATGTCCATAAGCAGCGCTCCTACCACCATTCGACGGTTTGACAGCGCGGCGAAGCGCGCGTGACGTTCCAGTACTGAATGAATGCTGCATCCATCCATGCTGCTGTCAGATTTCGCGGACTGCACATCGCACGAGTGCAGTTCTCACAGGCAGAGCTGAACAGAGAGACGACATGAACCGAAAGTAGCAGTTCGAGGCTTAGAGATGAAGTTAAACAATGTGCTGTGAGCTACTAAACTGGGATGTACTACCACTGTATCACTCAACTGACAACAGTAGGATGTGAATAGCCGACAGTGCTGACAAAGCAAACGCGAGGGCAGCTTACAAACCTTTGTTACACAAACCAATTGCTTCCGACTAATGATCAAACCCCAAAGCCAGCTACTCTCTCTTTTTTCTTTTTGACACGGCGCGACATCATTTATAAATTAATGAACTAAACTAATATAAGAGAGTTGGTTAGGGTGCTGGTTGGGCCGGTGGGCCCGTCTCTCTCTCTCTCTTGGAATAGGGATTGATGCAACTAACAAACTAGGATTATTGGTCACCTTTTTTGAACTGTTAGTGAAGCAAGCGCACGACGAGGGGTACAAGTAGAAGAGTTTTCGGCCCATTTGACCGTCGTCGGAATAACAATTCTAGCCCTTCTGAAGAAAAAAAAAAGCAAAAATAGTACTGTAGACATGCTGACAGCGTGTGGCACTGGCCTGCCGCGCACGCCGGGGCCTACGGTCGAGTCGCTGCCCCACTGCCACACCCGTCCCCCTTGCTGCCCCCAGCCGAGCGCCCACTGCCCTGCATGCTTGCTGTTGCACGCGCCCACCGCCCAGCAGGCCCACCGCCCTGCACTTCAAAGACACACATAGGCGATGGGCGCGCGGTAGGGGGCAGCGAGAGCGACGGACGACGCGACGCGACCGCGGGCCTGGGCGCATGCGGCAGGCGCTCGACAGGGGGTCCGGGTGATGGGCTCATGGCAGGGGGTTCGGGTGATGGGAGCACCGTAGGCGACACATGACTCCTGATGGCACGTCCGTAGTGCTATTTTAGCATTTTCTCCCTGGAAAGGACAAAAATTGCTATTTTAACGTCAAACAGTGCCAAATGAGCAAAAAAAAAACGCTTTTGCTAGCTTCTAGTCGTCTGAAATTTTCTTAAAACCCAGTCACCTACAATTACACAATAATAAGTCTAAAATTGCATTACCAAGTGACGTGCAGTTTTAGTATAGTTTTACTGTAATTTTTATTTTTATTTGATTTTGTATTTGTAGCGTTCACCTAGATTTACTTTGGTCTAGTTTAGATTTTTTTTGTTTTGTTTTTGTATTTGTATGGTTCATCTAGATTTACTTTTGTCTAATTTATAATTTTTTTGTTTTGTTTTTATATTTGTAAGGTTTACCTAGATTTACTTTTGTTTGATTTAGAATTTTTCAATATAAAAAATAGAAACCATTGGATGATAATCTAACATACCGAAGAAAGTGACTGTGTTTTAAGAAAATTTTAGGTGACTAGAGTTTAGTCAACCCAAAACAAAAACTATAGGTAGAGCCCGCCGGATCCAAGCAGTTTTCTCCGGTACTGTTTCTTCTCGAGTAGGACTAAAATGGAGTTCCTGATCCACTCGCTGAAGAACAACGTACCAGCAATTGCTCCATCAGAAATGCTTAAAAAAAGTTCCAAACATAAGGGAAGAAGGCCTAAAAGTGATAAAATCGGACCGTGTTAACTCTCTCACTCCAGCTCGTATCTGCACGTTATATTATATTTACATTCCCTTTGGATGGATATCAATATGAACAATGAGAATGCGCCGTTTTAAAAACGAGAATTGGGCTTCAAACCCACTGCAAGATTGTGCTCTACTGCTAAGGCTACATGGACAACCCGAGAGGAGTTGATATAATAACGCGAGCCCGCGAGGAAGATCGAAGAAATTTATCCTTGGAATCAGCACTTATCACAAGGGAAGAACCGAAGAATTGAAGACACCAAAGTAAAGAAGCAAATTAAGATGCCCCGTGCGTGCAGGCAGGATCACATACTATGATCGATTCTACAAGCCGGCGACGAAGAGAGAAGAGAACCAGATGACAAGATCATCGCTGAGCTGGTCAGGCTCATCCAGCCCCGCGGCCGCCATGCCCCCGCTGCCGCCAATGTGCAGGCGGCAGAGCGGGCACGTCCGCCGGCAGAACGCCAGCCACCGGTCAACGCAGTCCCGGTGGAACGCGTGGCCGCACGGCAGCCTCCGTATCTCCTCCCCGTCGCGGAACCTCGATATGCACACGCAGCACCCCGCCGGGTGATCGTCGTACCGACAGCGGCACTGCTCGCCGCCTGCCACCTTCCAGACCGCCCCACCGCCGCCGACGCCGGCGCCGGAGAGAGCGGAGGAGAGGAGCGCCACCACGTGGCTCATCGTCATCACCATCTAATGCAGCGACGAGTGGACCAGCATCTGAGGTGGATTGCGGTGGCTTATAAGGCGGGCGCAAGTCTGCCGAGTGTGTGTGGAACAGTGGGATCATATCATATGGAATCATCAACGATTGGGACGGAGAAGGTGCACCTAAAACTCCAGTATCTCTCTCTCTCTCCTTTCCTTGGATACAAAGCTTCTGAGATGCGAAAGGTTGGAGCGTAGCAAACTAAGCGACAGGAGGCTTCAGGTACAAAGATCCAGTGTAGGGGAGCCAGATCGATCGGCTACAGTGTTAGAAGCTTCAGCTGCCTTCCCCGGCCGTCAGATAAAAAATCAACCACAGTAGTAAAAAGCTGAAGTGGTATGCTGTAGGCTTCATCAATCTTATGACGTGGACTCGAAGTGGGCTGCAACCATCGGACTTAAGGATCTTCGGCTCTCAAACCGTATCGAGTTTCATGCATCAACCAGCTTAGCTACGGAATATAAGACTTAATCGGGGGCTGCATCTGCATGTCCGGCCTTGCCGGCTGCAGCTAGACAAGCAGATGTGTCAATTGAGCTAGCCTGCCTGCCCGTTGCTTCATCAGGACAAAAGCTGGGGAGCTTTTCCCATGGCTAAGCAACTTCAGTAAACTGCAAGGAATCGGAGGAATGATCAGTGAGCGAGTGATCAGTGGTTAGGTACACTGACTGGAGCTATTCTTCCCAGCAGAATGTAGGCCAAGGTGAGCTGTCACTGATCATAGCTCTATCCGTACATGTCAAATCGCTCATGTCTCCATGAATTTCTCATTATAATGGAATCCATTTCATTTGTAAAAAGTTTCGTAGATTGCACTTGCAATTTTGTAGTAGTAGATGCTAGACAGGAATAGCAGGGTGAGATATCAATCCATGTGATGTTCCTTTCAGTCAACTGGCATATGGCATGGAATGCAACGGTTGTTGGATGCTATGCAGAACTGCATATACATACATGACAGATGCAAGATTTTCCTTTTTGTTTTCTGATACCAACTTTTCTTCGGCAGGTACTCCAGCTTTCGCTGTTCTCTTTGCTTTACAAGGTAGCTTTCGCTGTTCACTTTCTTTCTCTCTCTTGATAGAATATTCATGGTCGGTTCCAGGAAATCCTCCCAAATCTTTACACTGGACTGAGAACACAGACAGCATATGTATCTCATTTCAGGTGCAGATACTTGCTTCCTAATGCGTCTAAAAACTTCGTAATGCAAATGCAAGAGTAACTTGGGGTCCAGGGTCCTATTGATTTGTTGGTATCAGGATTAATAAAACAATTACTCCAGCAAAAAACATGAAGGAGAAACAATTGTCACCAATTTCCTTACGCTCGTCACATGATTGCAGTGCGATGATCTCAATGTTCTTTGGAGAAGATGCTGCTGAATATGAAACACTAAGACTAGATAAATAATCATAAACCTTAGAAGCCATTATGACGAGGAGATCCCTTCTACTGATATAACCATACCTACTACTTCTACTCAACTTAATGTGCAAGGATCAATTACCAGATCACGTATTTATCAACTGAATTATCAGGTAACTTCGTTTCTAGGAGTTCATAATTTTTGTGTTAAGAATGGATTGCTATCTAAGTCTTGTGATGTTATTCTACTCAGGAACCAAGGCAAGGGGAGCAGCACTACTATCACAACAAGTCTAAGCCGATCCAGTTTCAATTCTAGATCAATTCGAAGTCAACTTGACAACACTGACTTAAAACATGCATAACTTTCACATATGAGGTTTGTTGGAGGTGCACGAGTACCTCCAAATTTCTTTTGTGCGCGCTACAATTGTCAAAACAATTCGGCGCTAATTCTGAACCCGAATTAAAAAGGGTATTGTGCCACCTCCACTTGGGCCCATAGACCTTGTACCTCTTGGAGCGTACATTCACCTTTGCCCGTCTTCCTCATATATTCTCATGTGCACGACACTTTAAGGTTTGGGTTTTGTTAGATTGAAGTTTAGTTTTGCTACTTTATATATTGTCCTTTTGTTAGACGAGCACAACAGCGATATTATCCATCGAAACCCCACTTTTCAATATAATCTTAGTTCCTATTCGCAATTTTAGATTGCTTATATATCTTGTTCTTGCTTGATCTTCGATTGCATGCAGGAATAGACTTTCGTGGTCGGTCGATCGTGCTTCTAGCAAAGTCGATAACAATCTCGGAGTTGGTTCAACGATTGTAGGCATATTGGTCTTGTATGATTGGTAGCCGAATCGTGAGAGTCGTCTCCTCAAATCGACTTATCGATCTCATCAAAAGATCGGGACATCCATTGTCGCATCAGTTTTCAACAGTAATCATGTAATGATTACTACAGGGGGATGATTTACTATAGCAAGCAGCAATTTGAAGAGCACACTCACTGTGTTATTCTCGATAACTTTATCGACTATTACCAATTTACCACAACAGAAATGCAAACATTTGGATCATTTTTCACTCGTGGAAGAATCCCCAGGGCCGCACTCTTCTGATTTCTCCCGGTGGTCCTCAAGCAACTTTCCATCTTTTGGGACAAGACAAGGTATTCCATCGACTATCTGGAGTTGACATCAGCACAAAGGGATGGCAACTGCTGACAGAGAGGTGAGAGTTAAACAGCTAGACAATCCATGCTAGAAGAAATGAATGAAATGCTAGAAGAAACAGCACATTTAAATCCTGCAATTCGAAATGTTCAAATCTTCATCTGTTCCTCTAGTAACCGTGCTCCACATATTTATCCTCGAAATGCAAATAACATATTAGTTCCCTTTCCAGGACATTATCAGTTGGTTGTGAGCCACTTGGTGTGTATTTTTATCAATTTTTTCCTCCCACTGCCTCTCCAGTTTGTCCCACTCACGACACGCAGATGTCTTGATCCACAAATAACAACACAGCCACTTAGTTCTGAAAACATGGTCCACATAAACTAAATTCCATTGTTGGCTGATTCTGAAACTTCCCCAAGAAACTACGCAGGCCCTGGTTCTGCTGAAACCCACTCGAAGATGATGCATACGGCATCCAAAACATTCACCCATTCGTATGTTTCTTTACAGCAAGTTAGTGTATGCACAAGTCAGGCCACATGTTACTGCCCCATCCCTCACGATTCCAATCGAAATACTTCAGGTCAAACAGTCCTCAATAACCAAAAGGCATGCCCTTCCACATCGTGGTTGCTTACTAATCACTAAGAATTCGTTTTGTTTTTCTTTCTTGGACGTTTTCTTGGTTAAGGCAATTCAACAAACAGGTGGCTGGCAAACATGGACATGCGATTAGAAAAGGGAGGACCATCTCAACCAATGCATTGCAGCCTGGGTCAGCAGAGTGAGACGAGCCGCTGGGACTCACCGGGAAGGACACGCCGACGGCGTCGCTGACCAGAGGCCCGCTAGCTTCGCAGTACCTGCTCGGCAAGTGAAACCATACAGGTGGGTAAGTAGGGTGGGACGGAATCGAGGACACCACCCGCGGCGGTGAGAGAGGTGAAGAGGCACCACACTTTCTTGGCTTGATTTTGCGTCGCCTACCTGAGAGGCTTCTTGGACAGGGGGCAGACAAGAACGTCGGAGAGCGCCTGCCGCACGCCGCCGCCACGGCCACCTCCGCCGTGACGCAGCAACAACGCCGCCGTCCGCCTCATCATGGCTCCGCGGAGGGTGGATCGGCCCGGGGGCCGTCGCCCAAAGCGAATTCCTCGCAGGCCGACAGGCTGCCAAGCGCCAGCCCATCTTCAGTGATCGGCCGAAAAAGCCCTGAGCCTAGCACATCTTCAGCATTTGGCCCAAATAATATCCATGATCCAACCCATCATCCATTGTGGTCTTGTGGTTAGGCTTACAAATCTAATCGCTTTCTCGATAACTAGGCAAGGAGGCGCGCTACGCTGCGCCTGTATACCCACTTGCGAAAATTAGAACACGGCACCACTCGCGATAGATGTTCGCACTTGCCAGCGAAAGGCACATAAATCAGATCTAATATATCTTATATGGTGCTGTAATGGGCTCGAGATTTGGTAAAGCGAAGAAAGGCGTACTGTATTAGGTAATCTTGCCTAAACTAAGATGGGAGCACACACAGGAAATTACATGGCTCTTCCAGGCTACATATTTTTAGATAATAGAAGAGCAAACCATCCGACCTCTGCATCATACATTGCAAACAGCAATTCTTACAGGCTACATATAGAGGATAAAAAAGAGTTTTGAAACGTCGACATAACACACACATCACACACAAACTAAGGAACCGATACAGCGATAGGAGCAAACACACAAAGACTGCGACACACACGGTGAACTCATGCTAGTGCTAGACTAACGCAAGTAGGCTTTCTGTGATTCCTCCTGTAACTGATGAATCCCCATATAAGAAAGGTCGCGTCCATCTTTTATCCATCTTGCACTGCTTCGTATATTACTTTTCCTAATTGTTAAAAAACAGTGGTGTTAGGGGAAAAAAACTTAAAAAATGAATGTTACAAACTAAATGAGTTGTATCCAATCTGCAGCTGTTGGGTCTATCGTTGATTTATGGACATATCAGATAGTTCCTATTCAATTTCAAGAACCGAACCAGACAATAATTGACTAAGGGCTAATATAGGTGAGGCTCCAATGCATGTGCAAAATGTACCGAAGAACATCTTAGAAAACATATGGGCTGTGCATGATGGGTACGTCGTGCCTAATGCATCGGATCTGTGTGGTTCAAACCTAATCAACAGGTATAACTCCAGTTGTGCAGCAATATCTATGACTGCGATCTGCATTTCCCAACAATGAACCTAAGGGCAAAAAAGAGGCTAAACTAATGGGGAAGCATGGAACCAAACAACCTGAATAACTCTAGTAACTGCATCCGAACAGCTTGAACCAGTCAGTAAACACAATATAGAAGGGAAAAACCAAGCTACATATAGGTGGCAGGTTGCTGTCTAGCAGGAAAAAAATAGAAACATGGATTTACACACTAAACTAATGTTCCAGAGATGGAAACTAAAATAGCAGGAGCTATCTTGCAAGCATACGTATTCTCTGGAGGCAAGGACATAGCTTACCTCATAACCACTTATCAGAACTTTGCGCAGGGGCTGTTTGGACAGGAGGATCTGGGTGTATCCAAATTACCAAAGCAATTTGTTCATGAGAACTCCCTTTAAATGTAAATACACTTATAGGCCAGCTGGAAAACAATAGAAATAAGAAGTTTCCTCGTTGTATCTACAATTCTGTAATGACAAACACAAGATCTAGTTATCACATAATCTTAATCCAAGGAAAGAATGTGCGTAGTATAAAGCAGTAAGAGTACGCCATGGGCTGAAGGTAATCAATAATAGTCACTGCTTGTTCGACATGCATATCTTTAGACATTTGTTTCTTAAAGACAATTCAATTTAGAAAATACAGATATAGGATGTAACTTACATATAAGACGTATGGTACAGCACAATTGAATGATCAAGCCGCCTAGTAATCAAAAGGGGACACCTGGAAAGGTAGGTTGCAAACATTGTTATATTCATTAAATTGACTTGACCGAACATGTGGTTAAAGGTATAAAGACAAAGGAGCATACCTCTTGATCAATCTGAGGCGGTATAGTTAATCCCAACATATTAGTTTAAGCATCAAAACCATTTGGGTAGATGGCAACACCTAACCAGGAGCAATAGGGAAATCTTTAGACCAACACGATCATTATGCAGGTAGATTACATAAAGAGATGTTGAACATGTAAAATCAGAACTTGGAACATATGGGAGTTGGGAGCTATTGCTTTATCAATAACTATCGTGGCCTATATATTGTTGTAAATCCAGAAAGAGAGGTCGATGTATGGTTCGCATGGGCCAGTTAAATCAGATAAAACGGACATGACACATAAGCTGTGTTTCCTAACAAAAATAACAAGATAACAAAGGTAGCTAGGAGAAGCAGCAAGTTTACAATAGCAAACATCTGACATGGTAGGAAAAAATGCAAACCCAATCATTCAACTCAGAAGTCCATCCCAAACGCTGAAGCAAACAAAACCTGAGCCGACCTCTGACGAACTACTACTGTTTCTCATAGTATAGTCTAAAATCCTCAGGCTTTTTTTTAAAAAAAAAAAATCATTCATTGATGAAACCGCAACCAATGAATTAGTGATCTATTTAAGAAAAAGCGTAAATCTTTCTTCATAATGATGACCGAAATGTATATACCTGGCTCCGTGGGTCACATGGAATTGCTACCTTCAAGTATTATTGAATCGCAGAGAAAGAGTTACTCAAAAGGTTCGTAAATCATAATCTGTGCTGGCAACATCAGGAAGACACCAGCTAAGTATACTAATACCTAGCATACCTGGATTGTCGAGAAGATCCGAAAGCTAAAAAAATAGACAGCTATAAAAACGGACATTCACAATAGGACTAAAATTTAGGCGGCGCCTAAATAGCAGACCTCAGCAAGAAACGCTAGCACAGCTAAATCGGAAATCAGTATAGAAAATATAGATATAGGATGTAACCTCAAAAGGTTCATAAATCATAATCTGTGCTGGCAACATCAGGAAGACAGCACCTAAGTGTACTAATACTTAGCATACTTGGATCGTCGAGAATATCCAAAAGCGCAATAAACAGACAGGTATAAAAGCGGACATTCACAACAGGATAAAAATTTAGGCAGCAGTTAAATAGCAGACCTCAGCAAGAAACGCTAGCGCAGCTAAATCGGTAAGAACAAGATCGAATCTAACCTTATACCTGGACAACGAAGGTGCGATGGAATCAGTGCAAACCGAGGAAGGCCACTTTACAAACCATCTGTGGAAACATTGACAGAAAACTTCCCGACACAGCGTTTACCAATGAAATCAATCAGAATCCCAACAAAGGAAGGCACTGATGCTCACTTTTTTACCAGAGATACTACTGACACAAGAACTGCAACATAAGACAATCTATAAAAGCTATACATATACTGACAGGAAATGGAGGCACTTTGCTAAGCTAGTGAACTCTCTACTGTTAGGCTTGTTACACTGGTTCTTGTTTCAAAATTTACCGATACAAACGAGAAAAGAGTCCCATTAAAAAATCGGAAGAGAAAAAGACTGGACGAAGAACGGCGGTCGAATATTATTAAGATTAGGGAGAGTACAAAAACAAATACAAAGTAGTCGACAGGAAGTCTGTCAACGGACAAACACTAAAAAATCGATAAAAGCAATAAAGGTAGACTAACTTTAGTTTTTATACGCTTATGCTTATCATAGCAGAGCAACCCTCCCAAGTAAGAAACAATTGTAAAAGCAGTCACCCTACGACTATATTAGTGAGGGCCCTTAATAATGTTTTATGCAAGCCTCTATACAATAGTAGTCATATAGAAGTGTTTCTTTTTGAGAAATTCATAGTAGTCATATAGAAGTGTTTCTTTTTTGTGAAATTCTGGAAGAATCACACAGGACGATGCCAAAAGACAAATTAGGGTCCCTAACACCGACACAAAGCGTACTACTATGAGCGAGCAAAAAAAAGGGGACAGGCACAGGGAGCATTCCCGGATGGACTAAACAGAAATCTAAAATGGAGGCACGAGGGAGTAATTGTGACACAACTTCGGCCTAGTAATAGTTAAAAAAGGAGGCAGATCGACAACCTAACTGTGCAAACGTTGCCACAGGATGATAAATGTGTGCCTCTTCATCTGCTCAGGTGCCAACAAACTATGGGCAAATTGTGCCAAATGCTTGCATACAACATGGTAACCAAAAAATATGAACCTGGCATAATGGCTCTTAAAAGTTTGCTCTCACAAGCAACGCCAAAGAGGAAAGAAAATATGCGCCGAATTCTACCGGATATAATCTTATTTGCAAACCATGGGCGCATCCGAGCAGGAGGCAACCTGTGACAGTAAACACAGAGCACTTTTAATAGCTTCTTGAGCACAGATTCTTCAAAGCCTTTTACCACCAAAGGAATCGGAAACCAAGCGGCAAGGCATCTAGAAGGAAGCAGCATTGACAATCACGAGAAATATCGGTGTTTTTGGTGGTCGACAAGATTATTACCTTTTTCGATTAGATATGTCTCAAAACACTCTTGTTTTTAAGCTCGAGATAGCTCTCTACCAACCAAAAGTTCTCAATAAAATATGTAAGAACCAGGGGGAAGTAGAACCACGAAGAAAATAATCACCTTGCCGCCGCCGCCGCCTCCCCTGGCGACTGAACGCGGCACCAGCCTCGGCTCAAAGGAAGCTGCTCCACTAGGCGACGCAATCCCCACCGGCCAACAAAATCAAGAACCCATCAGCACAGTAGAACCAAGATATTGGCACCCCAAGAAAGGGAACATGGTTGCGTCCGGAACGAAGCGTGCGCTGGAAACAGGCACAGATAGGTGACGCATGTCGAAACGCATAGGAAACAGCAGGGCGAATCATGAGCACAAAAAAAGAAACAACGGTGAGCAATCGAAACAAAGAAGAGCACGGCGCAACGAAATCATCTGGACAAAATAGCGGGACGGGGACAAGGGCAGAGGGCTAGATAGGAAGACGGGCTGTGGAAAAGGGATCTGTCGCAGATTCCGCCTGGCACGGGCGATACGGCCGGACGGCATCCCACCAAACGGGCTGCCGGCGTACGCAAGGAATGAAGACGGCGGGGCGACCCTTGGACGGACAGCAGCGGAAGTGGAGCAGACAGCAGGCGAGAGGATGAGCTGCCGAAAGGAAAGCGGCGAAGAAGGGAGCTGAGGCGTAGAGAGGAAGCCGCTGGAGGATACGTCACGTCCACAAGCGAGGTGCTCGAGGCCACGTTGCGCAGCGTAGCTGGACCGCAAAGAGAAACTAGCAAGGTGGCGAGGCAATCGTGTGAATCAGACTAAAGCAGTGCGACTGTGCGAGGCACTTTTGACCGGCTGGACAACCAACGCGAGCGCAGAGCATGACACAAACGCAACCGGGACAGACGAGGAACAACCGGGAGACCGAGCACAGGGACCCGTGAACTGCGTTCGCTGGAAAACGGGTCGTTCACAGAACACGCGTCGCACTATAATTAGAGGACTAAACGTACGGATTGAAGGAGAGGGCAGCGATTCCACCAGGCTTAATACTAGGGAAGATGCCGCGGTTTTTCGTAATTAATTACATAATTGCAATTCCTAATAGGTCCAGAATTCGAGACTTGGCTGGTGCAATTGTAAAAACACGTAATTACAACTCATTTGAGCCATCAGTTTGTGCAACGTGCTCTATGATTGTGTTCTGCCTATGATTGTGTTCGAGTATTAGAGTGCTTTTGTCCCTGGAAGGTTTATTACTGACGATGTTCTTATCGCTTACGAGTGTTTACACACCATATGAAGACAACAATCGAAGAGACCGTATTTTGCTTTGAAGATTGATATGATAAAGGTGTATGATTGTGTAGAGTGGAATTATCTACATAGTTGTCTAAATAAGCTAGGTTTTGCTCCTGCTTGGATCAGTTTTGTCATGCGGTGTGTTAAGTCTAATCACTATGTTGTCCGGGTTAATGGTGAGCTGACTATGCCTGTGGTCCCATCCAAGGGTATTAGGCAGGGGACCCTATTAGTCCCTATTTGTTTCTGTTGTGCACTAAAGGTCTGTCATGTCTCTTGCAACACAAGGAGGGTCATGGTGACCTACTCGGTATTCGAAACGGTCGACTCAGCCCCCCATACCACATCTTTTATTTGCAGACGACATTATTTTCTTTGCTCGAAGCGATACAAAAAGTGTTGAAGCATTGAAAGTCACTCTTAATTTGCATTGTGAAGGTTCTGGGCAGAAAATTAAATTAGAGAAATCCTGTATTTTTTTAGCTTGTATTGCAATAATGGTGTCAAACAAGGAGTCATGGCTCGACTGGATGTTCATAATGAAGCCCTCCAAGATTCCTATTGTCAGAACCCGGGATTAATACCCCAGATCATCTGTGCATAACCGAACTAGTCCTATGATCAGTAGCTAGTTCACACAGTAAACAAATATGGTAACAAATTCATATCACAACTTTATTATTAATCAACAGAGTTTATTACAAAAGAGGCTTACAGCCAACAATAAAGAACACAGCGGAAGACGAAGAAGTAGTAGGGTCCAGCAATCTGCCACAGGCAATCGACTGGGGAAGCGGCCTAGTCATCGAGATCCACATCGGTAGCAAAGTCCTTCTCCTCTGAAATTTGTTTGCATAAGCAAGAATGAGCACAACTTCCGTGCTCGCAAGTTACACCCGTCAAGTAACAGAATGACATGCATATATGGATGTAACAATAGCAAGGCTTATTGGTTTATTTGCATAAAGCAGCATTTACGTTAAATACTTGTACTAAGTTCAAACGCTCAAGTTCTTTGATAGCTAAAATTGATTTTGAAGTAATAAAGATAGTGTAGGCATCAACCTAACACTAACATAAACACGGGCATCAACCCGGAGCTTCAACCCATAACTTTTCTCATGGACACCCATCCATGTCATAAATAGTTTTATAAAGTATTTTGAAAACAAAATCAGAGTCTAACTTTGAGCAGTTCTGCTAGCATGTCTATGACCGTGGACACGGCTATTCGAATAGTTTTACACTCTGCAGAGGTTGTACAGCTTTACCCACAAGACACGACTTCTCTAGTTTGTTCGGCATCCGTCGATACCACCGCTCACTACCTTAGGTGAGCAGTCTAGAGCATGTGTCAAGGCCTTTACAATGCGCCATTCCACCGCAGTCCACCCTCACTAAGGTTTCGCTTCCATTGGCTACAACCATCCGGAAGCCCCCTCTTGTGCCAGGTAGGGGAGCATAGTCATGAATGACAACCCACCGAAACAGTTGGATCAACCGTAATGGAACTTTGCAAATTAGTCAGCCAGGTCCCGACCCATACTTGGGACTTGTGGTGGTACAATGGTGGCTTAGCATCATGCACTCGAAGACCGGTCCTTAACTGACTTGGGCAACTTTCCAACGAAACCCATGGGTCTCAACCATACCCGATTGAGCCTGTGCATAAACTTGCACCCAACCAACATCCATTATGCCCAAGTCCAAACCTTTTTCATTTATTTAATTTTTCAAAGTAATTCATAAACTTCCATAACACACCGATGCCATGGATACAATTTAAACAACAATTGATTTTTGGCTGAAATTCCCCAAATTAAACATGTTTGGTCTATAAGCATGGCTAAGCACAATATTTTCCAAATGATCCTAGTCCATACTATTGTATCAACTAGGTTTTACCTATGGTGACAATGTGTTTGCTCCAATTATCAAGATTGGCCATACAAAGGATTTTAGACATAACTATACATTTAAAACAGGGTTTAGATTACTGAATATAAATAAGCATGCAATAATAATTTAAATCAGAATATAAATAATTGAAAATAGTAGGATGAATATGATCAAAGGGTATAACTTGCCTTGCTTGGTGAGGTGACGTTGTTTTTCTTAACAGATCACCTTAACAGAACGTCTGGTGTTGAGGTGACGTTGTTTTTCTTAACAGGTCACCTAGTACTCACAAGTACTATCTTCAGGTAGTCCAAGTGTACGATCACGATGATCATACAGTCAAAATCAATCCTCTTATGTTGCTCTTCAAACGGCGTCGAAATCTGACTCTCCGAAGTCGCCGAAATCTAATCGCGAAATAAGCCAAATTCAAATAAAATTCAAAAACAACTCAAATGAACTCCAAATCAAATGATTTTGATTTAGTTAGCTAGATTACAATTTTATACAAATTTTGCAACTTGAATCACCCAAATCGGAGTTTGGATGCAAAAGATATGAATTTTAGAAGTTTGGAAATACATGAAATGATAAGTTAGGGTTTAAAGGAATTATCGGTCAAATGAACTCAAAATTAAATAATTTTGGTTTAGTTGGCTAGATCTTGATTTTATATGAATTTAGGAATTTGAATCGACGAAATCAGAGTTCGTATGAGGGAGAACGAACCCCGGGAAGTTCTAACTCTCAATAAAACCCTAAAATCAAATTTTATTGAGTTTATTGAATTATTTTTCTAAAGGAAATCTTAATTATTGCGCATGCTGACGTCAGCAGGGAATTTTCGGAATTTAAAATAATTAAAAGATTTTCCAACATGTGGGACCCACATGTCGGTGGCTCGGCTTTTGGTGGACTGGGTTCATGGACCCTTGGATTTGGGGGAACGGTGGGAGTGCCACGCAAGCGCGCGTGTAGGTCTTGATGTGTGCCCGTAGGCGACACGCGGGTTGCGGCGCTGAGTTGGAGTCGCGGTGGCGGCCGCGTGGCAGCCACGTGGCTGGGCCACGTAGGAAACGGCCGGCGGCACTCTCGGCCGTGAGCTCGCCGACGAGCGCAGCACAACAATGGAATGGATGACACCAAAAGAGAGAGGAGGGTGTGAGGTCCGTTGCTTACCACGGCGACGCCGGCACGGAGAATTTGCCGCGCGAGGACTTTGGCGGCGGCGGCGACGAGCTCCGGTGGTGCTCGGGCGAGGCAGAGGTGCGCACGACGTAGGCGAGGCTACGGCGATGCCGTTGGTGGCGGCGGCGAGGCGAGAGCGGCGATGGTGGCGGCGGGGAGCTGGCGGTCGGTGGCGATAAAATCTCAAAAACCGACGAGATGGAGGCGAGAGGGGAGGAGTGGGTGGCGGCGTTGGCTCCGGTGGGCAGAGGGGCACACCATGCCTCCCTTTATAGGTGCGGAGGAGCACGGGGGAAGGAGGTTGGGCGCGGGATCGCGGCGGCGATTGCGGGACGTTCCCGGGGATCTCGGACGCGGACGAAGGGCAACGGCCAGGAGAATGGGCGGCGAGATGAGGGGAATTTAATGTGCACTAGACCGCGAAGAATCCGGGAGGATTACGCGGGATTGAGGAGCTCCGGTGGCGCGCTAATGGCGGCGGGTGCGAGCAGCGAGAGGAAGAAGAAGCGCGGGGAAGAGAGAGGCGTGGCCATCGGATTTTCTTCCGATGGTTGGGAGGAGCGGGCTGCGTGGATGGTTGTGGGCGTCCGATGGGGATCGGACGGTGGAAGGAGAGGAGGGAGCCGTGGGTGGTGTGGGCGGAATGGGCGCGGTGGAGGAGAGATGGGCCGGGGAGAGTTTCGGCCCAAAAGCTTTTTCCTGATTTTAATTGTTTTAACAATTTGTATATTCGATTAATTAAAAGGGATTTAGAAAATAGCAAATAAATTCAAAAAATATGGGAAAATTCACAAAATTCCGAGTCATTTTGGATTTAAATAAAATATCTCCAACTTATATTTGGCTAAAGTTTTCTAAATAAATTATTTTAGCTTTGAAATATTTGGAAAAAGCTTTTAAAGACTCAGGAAATTCCAGAAATTAAAATTTTATTTTTAAGATAAAACCAAATAAGACTTCAAGAAATTCAAATAACTTTTGAATTCTGACTTTTAAAACTTCGAAATTCAACTAAGGCAATCCAACTCTTTCAAATTTCGTATAAATCCAATAAAACAATAACTTTTATTTATTTTATTTTGTATGACTCTTTGGGATGTTACACCTATGTTGGGATGCCAACTGAGGTGAGTCGATCACCGACGAGTTCTTTTCATTTTTTGCCTAATAGAGTGTGGAAGCGGATCAATAGATGGACTGACCGACCGTTGTCATGGGCGGGGGAAGTAGTCATGTTACAATAGGTGATCCAGGCTATTCCAACTTATGTTATGAGTTGCTTCCAGTTGCCGATCTAGACGTGTGACAAAATGAAAACCTCCATCGCTAATCACTGGTAGGGTGTTGAGAACGGAAGAAGAAAATGCATTGGCGCTCATAGGATTGGATGTCTACACCTAAAGTTTTAGGCGGCATGGGCTTTCGTGGTCTTGTGCTCCTCAATCAAGCCATGTTAGGTCGTCAAGGCTGGCGGCTAATGACAGGACCGGGGTCGCTTTGTGCTAAGGTGTTGAAGGGTCGTTACTTTCCTAGTTGTGATTTTTGGAATGCCCTTCGTCCAAGATCTTCTTTGTATACTTGGAGGAGTGTTTGCTTTGGGAAGGAATTGTTGCGGAAGGGTGTACGATGGGGGAGTCAGCAATGGCAAAAGTATTAAAATCTTATCTGATAACTGGATACCCGGTAGTGCACCAAATCTGGTTCAGCCGCTGGTGCTCCTACCTACGGATCAAACAGTTGATTTTCTTATACAGGAGGAGTATGGTTCTTGGGATGTTGACCTAGTTCGTTCTATCTTTTCTGAGATGGTTGCTGATCAGATTATCCAGATGCCCATCAGTAGGTAAGGTAGTGAGGATTTTACTTCATGGCCGCATACAAGACATTGGTCTAAAACGATATGTTCTCAGATATTTTTAGCTCGGATAGAGGCCTTTATTCCTCTCGAAGCAGCTCTAGGTGTGGTCTCTCTTAAGCGTATGACGTAGATGAAAAACATTAGAAGACACTGGGCTATAAAGGCACCGAACAAGATGAAAATTCTGTTGTAGTGTTTCGCACATGACTTCGTCCAGTGTGGTTTTCAGCTGAAAATGAGGCATATCCCAGCGAATGATACATGTGCCTTCTGTGGGAGGGAGGAGCGTATCGAACATTCTTTCCTCTTCTGCCAGTTTGCCCGTGAAGTTTGGTGTGAAGTGAAATTGGAGTATGGCTTCCATCTCTGCCATAAGACGTTGAATTGTGTTAAGCAGTGGCTGTTTGATTTCCTATGATGTTTCTCAATTCGGGAGGCAACGGTTCTTGCTGTTACTCTGTGGTATATTTGGGAGGCCTGTATTGGTGCATGAAACGATGAATGTTTATTGCATCCTCGAAGGGTGGTTGCGAAAGTTAAAGCTTATGTTGAGTTGATAGTGTTGCATATCTTCGATTCGGGTCCAAGTCATAGGCGTGAATCCTTGCATTCATTCCCTAAATGGACTCTGCCGCCGGTGAGGTACGATCCTTATTAATATCGATACAACACTATTTGCTTCTTCTCGTCGGATGGAGGTTGACATAGTAGTCCAAAACCACATCGGTGAATGCTTTGCTACCTACAATGGCGTCTTGATGGGATCACTACGCCGGAATTAGCAGAAGCATTGGTGTTTCGCCATGCAACAACCTCGCCCATGATGAAGGATATCAAAATATCATTCTTGCTTCTGACTGCTTGTCTGTGGTGCAACGGTTGAATTTGTCGATGTAGGATCGGTTCTCTGTTGGTGCAGTTATATCTGATATCAAGTCTATGATAGAGAGTTTTTCCTCGATTGTTTTTCGTCATGTTAGTCGTGTGGTGAATGTGACGGCATATACTCTAGCTAGATCTTGTGAGCACTCTGTTAGCTCTTTTATTCGTAATGGTGTACCGAAGTGTATCCGGGAGACTTTTTGTAATGATGTTTTGTGATTAATAAATTGTCGGTATTCTCTCAAAAAAACGTCGTGGGTCAGAAGGAACTTAGCCACCTAGACGTGAGATTGAGAGCCCAACAAGGAGTATTGAAATATGAGTATATTGTCCATCTTTCACCAACAGAAGTTTTAGGGTGTTTCTTTTTTGACGGAAAGACATCAGACTGTCCATTCATGTTAAAAGCAAAGGATGTACAAAGCAAAAGGAGAGATAACAAGCAACTAAACTAAAGAGCTAAGAAAGAAAACAAACAAGAAGAGGAAAAGAGGGAGGGAAAAGAAGAAGAAAAGAAAAAGATACAGGGGAACGGGGGATTAAAGATGAGCAAGGAGGAGCCATAGACCAGCCGCATCGGCATCTGACCAAACGGCTAGCTCATTTTTGATGTTTTCCATGACTCGTTGCAATTGTTGACTTGAACCGCGGAAGATCAACTGACAGAGGAAGGCTGTCGGGACCCGATTACGATTACGGAACCCTCGTGTATCTTGCACTAGTCGGGATCACGCTAGTGCACACACAGGTCAACACGGTAAATATCGATCCACACAAGCGATAGATAAAGTAAGCGATTAGTTTGAATAGCAAATAACGGTTTTGACCTTATGGTGAGTTTACACTTATTAAGCCACGCAAGGCTAACAAAGAAATAAAGCGGCGGCGGAGCGGAAAACTCCAGCGTAGATCCCACCAATTCACCACAGCAACCAAGCGGGATCGGACCTTAACGAGCGATCGACCTTCAACGAACTCCTCCTCGAAAGCGGCGTAGACTCCTCCATACAGAGGTTTGGGCGCAAGTTTTACAACAAGCGTGAGTACACAACCGTACTCGCAAATCATACCACGAATGCAATGTATAGATGCGAGCTTATTCCAAAGAAAAGGCTTCGTGGTTCTTTTGCATAAAAGCAACATTTGCAATTGAATACGAATAATAGATTGAAAGCATAATTCAAAAAAATAGACAATATTAATTTATGATTATTTTCACAAAGACACACAATAAAGCAGTTTATTTCACATAGCCATATGATTGAGATCACACAGCTCCCATTCCCACATTTTATGAAAACTACCCCTCGTGTGAAAGCACCGAGCATGTCCATGACATGGACGCGCTATTCGAATAGTTTGTTTAACACTCTGCAGAGGTTGTACACTTTACCCACAAGATACAACTAGTGTAGCAAGCACCAATCGTAACAAAACAGTTCGAAACTTCATCTCAAACATTGACATTCCCGGTGTGCTTACAAACCGTTATACATATCACATAGCCCATGCATAACACACACCGTTGGGCGGGGGCGACGAATCCTCCGTGATGCAACCACCAAGTAGTCACACCTCCACCTATCACAAAGCCTAACCTACCACGAACATCAATGCGAGAATCCATAACTTACTAAGTTAGGCCCGTCCCATACCGGGCATGTGGTCGTCTGATGGCTCAGTTCAATGGCGCACAAAGTTAAGTCCTTAATTGACCAAGGCAAGACTTCCATGTTCTAACTAGGCCACCGATTATCATACCCATCACATAGTCCACCATGTCACACGTCTCCACCACTTACCTCGGTCTAAATCCTTTACCACCCGTTGGTTTTAGTGCAACACATGCCATCACGAAGTAATAACACATAGCACACAGTTTTACACAAAGTTCCATAGTCACTTAGTCATAATTAATATTTGCGACTCACATGAGATGATGATTCGTAGCATGGCTAACCAATTGTACTCGCATCTAACCAACCCACGTTGGTGTTATAATATTACCAACTCAACCAATCTAGGGTGACAAGGAATTATGACATACAAGGCCAAGGTGGGATAACAATTTGGATAATAACTATGCCCAAAGCATTTAAATAAATAATTAAAGTAGAATGCAATAATTTAACACAACGTAATTTGAAAACTGGGTTCAAGATGATCAAAGGTATGACTTGCCTTGGAAAAGGTCTATGTACTGGTCTTGATCTTGGGGTGCTCCTTCTTCCACAAAATTCCCCGACGAATCGACGTCTACTCGCAAACGAAACAAAAACAAACAAAACAAATAAATAACAGAGGCAAAACAAACTCCAAAAATTAAATAGAAATCTCAGATAAATAGATCTTGAATTTAGACAAATTTAGAAATTTGAATGGGCTCAATCGGAGTTAGGATGCAAAAGTTATGAGCTTTGGAAGATTGGAAATCTAAAAGAAACCCTAATTTGGATTTTCTGGAATTTCCGAATTATTTCTTAACAGAAAAATCGGATTATTGCGCAATGCTGGCGTCAGCCCTCAGAATTTCGAAAAAAGATAAATAAAAGAAAAACTTGACATGTGGGGCCCACGCGTCAGAGACACGGCTCACGGTAGACTGGGTCTCACGAGCCTCGGAGTTACAGAGGCGGTGGGCGCCGCGCGGCGCTGCGTGGCGATGGCGGGGCGCCACGCATGCGACACGGAGGCACGGCGCGGCGCGGCGCCGAGGTGGCACCGATGTGGACGGCAAAAGCGGTGGCGCTCGGTGCAGAGGTCCCGTGAGCGGCGGCGATTCACCGGCGGTGAGTGGTACCGCGTGTAGAGGTGGCACGGGAACTCGTGGATGTGCTCACGGTGGTCGGGGCGTGCGTGGCGGCCGCGGCGGTTGAAGCGGCGGAGGTTTGGGCTTGACGGGATCGAACTCGGCGGCGCTCGTGAAACGGCGACCACGAGGTAGTCTGCTCCGTGCGATGCCGCGGTGTAGACCACGACACTCGGCGGCAGCGGCGGCGAGCGAACTCGTCGGAGTTGGCGGCGGCGCGGTCGATCTTTGAGCTCTGCGGCGGCTAGGGTTGGCGCGGCGGCGGCTAGGGTTGAGTGCGGACACCGGGCTACCTCCTTTTATACCGGAGGCTGGGAGAGTCGAGGCACGAATGCCCAAAAGCGGCGGCGGCGGAGATCGTATCCCTAACGGATTCGGGAGCGAAGACGGCGTGGCAAGCTGGGACCCACACGTCGATGTGGCGGCTCGAGCGCGGCGCGTGCGCAACGCAGCGCGCGCAAAGCGGACTCACGATCGGCCGTTCAAATCGATCGAGCGGCCCACAATCAATGGACATTCGGACCGTCCCGGTTACCTCACGCGCATCTAGCCGTCCATCCTTGATCGGACGGTGGAAATCAGCAGCGCTCGGAGAGAGAGAGAGAGAGGCCCGACATGCGGGGCCCGCATGTCGGTGAGCCTGCTGCAGGCGGCTGGCTTAGCGGGAGATGGGCGAACACAATGAAGAGATGGGCGAAGCTTCGAGATTCGGCGAAAGGATTTTGAGATTTTAAATAGGTTTTCTATTTTATAAATTACGAGAAATTCAAATAAGCAATAGAAAATAGCAAATGAACTCGAGAAAAATTTTAGAAAAATCTAGAAAATATATCGAGCACAAAGAACCCAAATAAAATAGTTTTGGCTAATGTTCATGTTGGGATTATTCACATTAAATATTTTGATTGTAAAGTCAATATTAAGCTTTTGAAATTAAATTCAAATAAAATTCAAATGGTGAATTTTCTCCTACTAACTATTTAAAAGATTTTTAAAGCTCGAGAAAATTGGGATGTTACAAACCTCCCCCTTAAAGGAATCTCGACCCGAGATTCAAAGGCTAGCTAGAAAAAGGTTAGGAAACTCGGCTTTGGCTCTTCTTCACGTTCCCACGTCGCTTCTCCTTCAGTGGTTGCTCCATTGGACCTTGCAAAAGCGAGCAGTCTTGCTTACGGTGAGCGCTCTGCGACATCAAAATCTGACCGTTTGCTCCTTGTAGGTAAGATCCTCCTTGAGATCCATTGATTCTAGCGGGGCTTGCTCTTACGGCACACGAAGACACTTCTTCAATGCGAGACATGAAAGACATCATGCACTCCGCTAACGCATGCGGTAGCTCAACCGTAAGCAACTTCTCCACGGCGTTCCAAAATCTTGAGCGGACCAACATACCTAGGGCAAGCTTCCTTTGGCATGAAACCTTTTGACACCTCGGCGGAGTCACTCGAAGATAAGCGAAATCCTCGGGTTCAAAACTAAGATCTCGGCGACGATTATCGGCATAGCTCTTACGCACGGGTGAGCTATCTTCAATCTTTCTCTTATCATAGCCACTTGCTCTTACGCTTCGAATAATGTGCGGACCGAAACCGATCGTTCATTTGTTTTCGACCAATTCAACGGGTTCTCGAGCACGACCATACGATTGCTTCAAATGGTGACATTTGCGGTGGCTTGATAACTATTGTTGTCGAAAATTCGCATACGGTAAACTTTTATCCCAACGGGTAGCATTTGCTAGAGCACAAGCTCTCGGCATATCCTCCAATATCGATTGACTCTTTCGATCGCCCATCGATGCGTGGATGGTATGCGATCGAAATTCGAATGGGTACCCAATGCTTCATGCAAGCTTTGCCAAAAGCGAGAGGTGGCGAGATCCTCGATCGGACACTATCTTCTTGGGCACACCGTGCAAGCCGACAATTCGGCCATGTACAACTCCAAGGCGATCTCGGAGTATGTGGTTTTGGTGGCAAGAAATGGCGACCTTGGTTAGACGATCGACTATTACCCGGATCGAATCGTAACCCGATTGAGTCTTGGGTAAACCTATAATGAAATCCATCCCGATTTCCTCCCACTTCCACTCTGGAATCTTGGTTTGCGGCAATCTGCGGCCTCGGTGTTCGCCTTCACTTTCGGCGGTGTCGCACAAGGCAACGAACTCTGCGACTTCGTTTCAAATTTGGCCACCAAAATTTAGTCTTAACATCTGGTACATCTTGGTACTTCGGGGTGGATTGAGTACTTTGAGTCATGGGCTTCCTTTAAGATTAATCGTCTCGGACCATCGATATCCGGTACACGAATCGACCATTAATCAGTATGTCTTGATCATCTTTGGTGAAATCCTTGAATTTCCATTACGTCATTTTGACCTTGATGTCTGACAACACAGGATCCTTTGGTTGTGCTTCACGAATTTGCTTCTCGAGTGTAGATGTACTTCCAAATTGGCTACAAATCCTTCGAACACAACTTCTAGCTTTAGCTTATGAAATTCTTCATAAAGTTCTGGACAACTTTCCTTTACTTCCAAAGCATTGCAGTAACTCTTACGACTCAAGGCATCTGCAACTACATTGGCTTTTCGAGGATGGTAGTGGATCCCAAGATTATAATCCTTGATCAATTCTAACCATCTTCTTTGTCTCATATTCAGATCATTGGGTAAAGATGTACTTGGACTCTTATGATGCGTGTAGACTTCACAATGATTCCCGATGAGGTAATGGCGCCAAATCTTTAGAGCATGCACTACGGCGGCTAATTCGGATCATGAGTAGGGTAGTTCTCTTCGTGAGGTCTCAATTGCTGGGCGCATAGCGGCGGCTCTTCCTTCTTGCATCGGGGCGCATCCTAATCCTTGGCGCGAAGCATCACAATAGATATCGAAATCCTTTGAATATCCGCGAGAATCGACAACGGAGTGAAGTCAGCGCTTCTTCAACTCTTGAAAACTTTCCTCACAGTTGAGTCCAAGTGAACTTTTCTCCTTCTTCAACAATTGCGTAGGGGCTTAGCAATCGATGAGAATCCTTCGATGAAACGGCGGTAATAACTGCCATTCCCAAGAAATCTGCGAATCGAGTCACGGTCTTGGGCTGCTCCCAATGTAATCTTGCTTTAACTTTACAGGGTCAATTGCTACTCCTCATTGTCATCACGTGACCAAGGAAATCCACTTCCTTCTTCCAAAAATCACACTTACTGAACTTGGCATACAATTGATGTTCTCTGAGTTTTCCCAATATTATCCTTAAATGTTCGGCGTGTTCTTCCTCCGACTTGGAGTACACAAGAATATCATCAATGAACACAACTATGAACTTGTCCAAATATTCCATGAATACTTTATTCATCATGTTCATGAAATAGCGGGGGCATTAGTCGGACCAAAAGACATGACTAAGAACTCATAATGTCAAATGCCGTGTTGAAAAGCGGTTTTCGGTATATCCTTAGGACAAATCTTTAGTTGGTGGTAACTTGATCGCAGTCGATCTTTGAGAATAATCGGCTCCTTTCATCGATCAAGCAGATCATCTATCCGGGTAGTGGGTACTTGTTCTTGATGGTAACCGTTGAGAGGCGATAATCAATACACATCCTCATACTTCCATCCTTCTTCTTGACAAACAACACCGGCGCTCCCCATGGCGGCGAACTAGGTCTCACAAAACCTTTCTCAAGAAGTTCTTCTATCTGCCGCTTCATCTCTACCAATTCATCGGTGGCATCCGATAAGGTCTCTTTGAAATTGGTGCTGTCCCTGGCACTAGGTCGATGACAAACTCAATGTCACGATCGGTGGCATTCTGGTAATTCTTACGAAACACATCGGATATTCAACGACCACTGGTACTTCTTCTAAGGCAAGGGTCTTCAAACATTTACTAGCAAATGTCCATCACGAATCGAGGTGGCTAGAAACTCTACCTTGTTTCCTTTGGCGTCCTCTCTTTCTACGGCTCTTGGCCACAATCTAGCATGACTTTATGCTTGGATAACCAATCCATGCCAAGAATGACATCTAGGGTTTGGGTATCTAGGACTATTAGGTTGGCTAGAAACTCAACTCGACTATGAGTAACTTAGCTCCTAAACATCTCACTCTAGTACTTAGCTCTGCTCCGGTATTGGACTAACGAGTATGCTTAAGTTGCATAACTTCCAATTTATTTTTGGTTGCAAACATTCCGAAACAAATGAATGCGAAGCTCGAATCAAACAAAATTGATGCAGTCTTGAGTTAACGAGAAACTTACCCAAGATCGACGTCCGGTGATTCTGGGCTCCTTCGGTGGCGTGGTTGACCGGGCTCGATCCGCGGTCGTGGTGCTCCTCGGCTTGGCCGGCGGCTTATGGCGCTCCTTGATTGATGCACGCGCTGGTGTCTTGGATGGCGTAGCTCAAGGTTGAAGCGTCTTAGAGTGATTGTTCCCCTTTGCGGACATCGGTTGGCAAAATGTCGGTGGCGGCGAGCGTAATGACGCTTGGTACGTTCTGCTGGTTGCTTCCTGGATTGGGGTTGACAGGTGCAGGGTTGCGGAAGTTCTGGGCAGCTGGACGGGGTGTTGAAGTTGGTGCGAGTGCTCGAGCGAAGTTTGGGGTGAAACTTTGTTGAAGCTTGTCTTTGCCTTGTTCTTGCTCTCTGCTGTGATTGATGATTCCCTTGCTGAGCCATCCGGCGCTTACGGCTATCTTCGAGCTCCTTGCGTTTGTCCTCTAGAACAAAGGCTTTGTTGACCAATTCTGGAAATCGGGAAAGTATGGCGATCAAAGCGACTTGCGATCCGGTGATTAGTCCCTTCAAAAAGCGACTCTGGCGAGCCTTGTCCGTGGCTACATCTTCTGCTGCGTAGCGAGCTAGTTGAAAAAACTTGTTGAGATAGTCGGACATCGACATAGCTCCTTGCTTGAGCGCGGAACTCATCCTTCTTAAGATCGATAATGCCTTCGGCACATGATCTTGGCGAAATGCGCGAAAATTCCTCGGGTGATATCTGTGGCGTCTCATGAGCGGCACGAAGTTCTCCACCATTCGGGCGGTGCCTTCCATCCGGTGAGTGGCATCGAGAACCTTTTCACGATCGGCGCCTTTGGGTGATCGCGGCTTCCTTCGATAACCACGAGCCAATCATCCGCTTCCACCGGGAGGCGTGTCGAGAAAATGTTGGCGGACGGGTCCTCATGAATCGCAAGTTTAGATGGTCCATGGTGACCATGAGCGGTTGGGGCTCCATCTTTGGTGATTGTTGTTGTTATTGTTCGGTTGTGCATGGCTTGCATCCGAGTCATCATGGTATTCATCAGTGATGCTGTCTTTGCCATGAAAGCTCAAAGTTTTGCAAGTCAATTGGGGGTGCTGCGTGGAGCTGCTCCTGCACTGGTTGCTCATTGCCTCCACAGTCTTTGGGTGCAGAACCACTTGCGTGATCGCGAGTTTGAACCATCTGCGAAGCTCCAAAGGTTAGATAAGGTAGCAAGCATGAGATGAGTTAAGAACTAAGCGGTAGGTTAAACCCAACAAAACACGAGATCAAGAAACTCAAATGAAATACCTTTATTAATAAGGTCTTAGCATGGTGCAACAAATGCCTAAGGGCCTTTGCGGCTCATACTCGCACACAAAAGAACAACGACCTAAGCACACAAAACTACCGCCTAAAGGCGACTCACTAAATCAAATCGCTAAGCTTTGGCGGAACTAAGACCAACTACTCGAAAGCCTCCACAACCGCGCGACGCTCGGCGGTATGGGCTCGGAGTGAGCGGCATCTTGGCAAACGATCCGATGCCACAGGAATGGTGCAGCGAGCAGGCGTTCCCGGTGCTGGCCCAGCTCCGCTAGCTCCTCGCTCTGCATTTTCTTGGGCTCAGCTGGACCTTCCTCGGATCTTCTTGAGGATCCTCCTCGGGGTCTTCCTCTTCTTGGGGACTTGGTCGTGAGAATCTCTGCAGAGTGGCGACCTTCTCTTGACTCTGCAAGGCTTCATAGACATGATCCAACTCCGTGATGGTTCTCTCCAAGGCTTCCTCCTGGGCGGCCACGAATCGGGCGAGGTGCACGATCAGCGTGCGTTGCTCTCTCCTACGTGGGCGGGTAGCGTCTTTGGCAAGTCCACAGTGCGGCTCGGGGTGGTAACGGAAGGCGGTGTCTGAAGCTCCGTGCGTAGATGTTGCGAATCGCGGCATGGCCAAGCGCGACGACTCCTGGATACCCTCCAGCCAAGTGATCTTCCTCACAGAGACGTGCGAAGGTTGGCTTGCCTTGTCGTTCCTCCTGGCGTAGATCGTCAGGCGACAAATCACTCCACGGTTTTGTCCATTCACCGTCCAGTTGTTGCCGACGTACAGCGGACGATCAAAACCTCCAAGAACCTGCAACAGCTTCCAAAGCTCGGCAGCATAACCTCCAGTGCGCTCACCATAGCTCTGAAGGCGAGGCATCTGTAAAGACAGACGACCAGGGTAAGAGCAACTTTAAAACAGCGGGGAGAGAAGAGATCATAGCAAAAGTTGAGGCGAGAGAGATATGAGAAGAGTTAAGCAATCAATTAACTTTGCAAGTTAATTTTTCTTTTAGAAAATAATTTGGACTCTCTAAAGACGGCCAATCTAACTAAGGTCAAGACCTACAGTCAGTATGGCTCTGATACCACCTCTGTCGGGACCCGAGTGCGATTACGGAACCCTGCGTATATCTTGCACTAGTCGAGGATCACGCTAGTGCACACAGGGGTTAACACGGTAAATATCGATCCACACAAGCGATAGATAAAGTAAGCGATTAGTTTGAATAACAAATAACGGTTTTGACCTTATGGTCGAGTTTACACTTATTAAGCCACGCAAGGCTAACAAAGAAATAAAGCGGCGGCGAGCGGAAAACTCCAGCGTAGATCCCACCAATTCACCACGGGCAACCAAGCGGGATCGGACCTTAACGAGCGATCGGCCTTCAACGAACTCCTCCTCGAAAGGCGTGACTCCTCCATACAGTAGGTTTGGGCGCAAGTTTTACAACAAGCGTGAGTACACAACCGTACTCGCAAATCATACCACGTAATGCAATGTATAGATGCGGGCTTATTCCAAAGAAAAGACTTACGTGGTTCTTTTGCATAAAAGCAACATTTGCAATTGAATACGAATAATAGATTGAAAGCATAATTCAAAACAAATAGATAATATTAATTTAACGATTATTTCCACAAAGACACACAACTAAACAGTTTATTTCACATAGCCATATGATTGAGATCACACGGCTCCCATTCCCACATTTTATGAAAACTACCCCTCGTGTGAAAGCACCGAGCATGTCCATGACATGCGACGCGCTATTCGAATAGTTTGTTTAACACTCTGCAGAGGTTGTACACTTTACCCACAAGATACAACTAGTGTAGCTAGCACCAATCATAACAAAACAGTTCGGAAACTTCATCTCAAACATTGACATTCCCAGTGTGCTTACAAACCGTTATACATATCACATGGCCCATGCATAACACACACCGTTGGACAGGGACGACGAATCCTCCCGTGATGCAACCACCAAGTAGTCACACCTCCACCCTATCACAAAGCCTAACCTACCACCAATATCAATGCGAGAATCCATAACTTACTAAGTTAGGCCGTCCCATACCGGGCATGTGGTCGTCTGATGAGCTCGGTTCAATGGCGCACAAAGTTAAGTCCTTAATTGACCAAGGCAAGACTTCCATGTTCTAACTAGGCCACACAGATTATCATACCCATCACATAGTCCACCATGTCACACAGTCTCCACCACTTGCCTCAGTCTAAATCCTTTACCACCCAGTTGGTTTTAGTGCAACACATGCCATCACGAAGTAATAACACATAACACAGTTTTACACAAAGTTCCATAGTCACTTAGTCATAATTAATATTTGCGACTCACATGAGATGATGATTCGTAGCATGGCTAAGCAATTGTACTCGCATCTAACCAACCCACGTTGGTGTTATAATATTACCAACTCAACCAATCTAGGGTGACAAGGAATTATGACATACAAGGCCAAGGTGGGATAACAATTTGGATAATAACTATGCCCAAAGCATTTAAATAAATAATTAAAGTAGAATGCAATAATTTAACACAACGTAATTTGAAAATTGGGTTCAAGATGATCAAAGGTATGACTTGCCTTGGAAAAGGTCTATGTACTGGTCTTGATCTTGGGGTGCTCCTTCTTCCACAAAATTCCCCGACGAATCGACGTCTACTACTATAAACAAAACAAAAACAAACAAAACAAATAAATAACAGAGGCAAAACAAACTCCAAAAATTAAATAAAAATCTCAGATAAATAGATCTTGAATTTAGACAAATTTAGAAATTTGAATGGGCTCAATCGGAGTTAGGATGCAAAAGTTATGAGCTTTGGAAGATTGGAAATCTAAAAGAAACCCTAATTTGGATTTTCTGGAATTTCCGAATTATTTCTTAACAGAAAAATCAGATTATTGCGCAATGCTGGCGTCAGCCCTCAGAATTTCAGAAAAAGATAAATAAAAGAAAAACCTGACATGTGGGGCCCACACGTCAGAGACACGGCTCACGGTGGCCCGGGTCTCACGAGCCTCGGAGTTACAGAGGCGGTGGGCCCGCGCGCGCGTGCGTGGCGATGGCGGGCGCCACGCATGCGACACGGAGGCACGGCGGCGGCGCGCGCCGAGTGGCACCGATGTGGGCGGCAGCGAAGCGGTGGCGCTCGGTGCAGGGTCCCGGCGACAGCGGCGATTCACCGGCGGTGAGTGGTACCAGCGTGTAGAGGTGGCACGGGAACTCGTGGATGTGCTCACGGTGGTCGGGGGCGTCGTGGCGGCGGCGGCGGGTTGAAGCGGCGGAGGGTTTTGGGCTTGGCGGGATCGGAGCTCTGGCGGCGCTCCGCGAAACGGAAAGCGACCACGAGGTAGTCTGCTCCGTGCGATGCCGACGGTGTAGACCACGACACTCGGCGGCGACGGCGGCGAACGAACTCGTCGGAGTTGGCGGCGGCGCAGATCGATCTTTGAGCTCCTGCGGCGGCGGGGTTGGCTAGGGTTGAGGTGCGGACACCGAGGGCTACCTCCCTTTTATACCCGGAGGCTGGGAGAGTCCAGGGCACGAACACCCAAAAACGGCAGCGGCGGCGGAGATCGTATCCCTAACGGATTCGGGAGCGAAGCGGCGTGGCAAGCTGGGACCCACACGTCAGTGACGGCGGCTCGGGCGCGGCGCGTGCGAAACGGCGCGGCTGCAAAACGGACTCACGATCTGACCGTTCAAATCTGATCGAACGGCCCACAATCAATGGGACATTCGGACCGTCTGGTTACCTCACGCGCATCTAGCCGTCCATCCTTGATCGGACGGTGGAAATCGAGCGAGGCGCTCGGAGAGAGAGAGAGAGAGGGACTGACATGCGGGGCCCGCATGTCGGTGAGCGCATGAGGCGGTGGGCTTAGCGGGAGATGGGCGGCACGTGAAGAGATGGGCCGAAGCTTCGAGATTCGGCCCGAAAGGATTTTCGAGATTTTAAATAGGTTTTTCTATTTTATAAATTACCAGAAATTCAAATAAGCAATAGAAAATAGCAAATGAACTCAGAAAAATTCTAGAAAAATCTAGAAAATATATCTGAGCACAAAGAACCCAAATAAAATAGTTTTGGCTAATGTTCATGTTGGGATTATTCACATTAAATATTTTTGATTGTAAAGTCCAATATTAAGCTTTTGAAATTAAATTCAAATAAAATTCAAATGGTGAATTTTCTCCTACTAACTATTTAAAAGATTTTTAAAGCTCAGAAAATTGGGATGTTACAAAGGCCATGCCAAGATCTGTTCCCATTCCAAACTAGCCACAACCAGCGAACCCGAAGGGCGACACACTGAAGGGAGATGTTGGGTATTCCGAGACCCCCAAAGCTTGTCGGTTTGCACACCTTAGCCCAATGAACTAGACATTTAGCACCGGAAGCCGCATCCGAGCCGGTCCACAGGAAGGCACGTTGTATTTTGTCCAGTTGCTTGATAACCCATTTAGGTGGTTGCAGCGCGATAAGATGGTGTGTCGCCAAAGCCAAAAGAACAAACTTAACCAGAATCAAACGATCTCCTGTAGAGATGTGCATCGGTTTCCATGCAAAATTCGTTACATACACTAAGTGTAGCATGAACATCAATTGTCATGTTCAATTAAATGGGTCAACAGCTAAGCCTCACTTCAAAGAAAAATGAAGGTAGCCAAAACTTGTGAATTGTTGCCAGGAAACTAGTACACTACCTCCAATTTGCAAGAAATGGAGAGGAAAACAAACAAGCTAACCATCATCAGAAAGTCTCTCCAACTAATTATTTCCCATCATGCAATCTTCTATTCTTATATTGGGAAAAAAATGTTGCTGCCACTAAAAAGGTGTGCAATATTGGTTCTGCCACCTCAAATTTGACCATTTCATTTATGCCACTAGAATTTTGGCTCCATTTCATTTTTGCCATTATTGTCAGTATCTGTTAGGTTGACTAATACAATAGATCGCTTGACCGCTATTTCGTTGTCAGATTTTTCCAAAAAGAAGTCCAATACCCCCGTCAGCTTGTGGGCCCCACTATCAGTCCCTCATTTCTCTCTTTGCCCACTATCAGCTTCGCGAAGGGAGTAAGGCAGAGGTGGGCGAGCGCACGGAGGTTAGCCGGGAGGGCCACCATCGACCCACATGCTGGTTCCCGCACCAGACGGTGCCAGCGGCGGCGTGAACGACGACCTCGATGTGTGCGCGAAGAGGCAGACCATGAGCCATACACAGCGGTGACCATGAGAGGTCTCATGGGCTACGATGAGGAGGCAGGGAGCGCGGAAGCAGGCAGAGGATGCAGGGGCGGGGCGGTGAGGTGGAGAGGAGGAGGAAAACAAGGCGGAACAGAAGCGGCGAGCCGACAATGGCTCCTGGCGACGAGAACGGAGGGGAGGAGGAGTCAGTCGGGACTGAGGAAGGCGAGGAGGGGAGGCCCGAGGTAGGGGCATGGAGGCGATGCAGGGGTGCGGCGGCGGGCAGAGGAGGCAGGGGCGCCACCATGGAAAGGAGGAGGAGGAGGAGAAGGCCGAAGGCAGGGGCGCAACCATGGAGAGGAGAGGCGATGGCGGGCAAAGGAGGGTGCGATGGAGGTAGGGGGCGCGGCGCGGGGGGAGAGGAGGAGGAGGAGGCCAGAGGTAGGGGCGCGGCCATGGAGGGGGAGAGGTGGAGGCGGGCAGAGGAGGGAGCGAGTGTTGGGCGACGCTGGTGAAGAGGGAGAGGAGAAAGACGTGAGAGACGGAGAAGAAGATGAAAAGCAAGAAGGAATGGTAAGTAAGTCTTTTGCATACAATTTGACACTCAAGGGGCTTTGACTAACGGTCGACAAAAATTAAATGAAGCCAAAATTCTAATGGCATAAATGAAATAGTCGAATTTACAGTAGTATAATCAATATTGTACACCTTTCTAGTAACAGCAACAAAATTTTCCCTCTTATATTTACCCAAACACTAGCTACAAGAGGAGAGGGACAGCATCAGAGAGAGTAGTAGAGTACTAACACCACGGAAGCTCAACATGGCGAGCAAATGCACGGCCTGAGGAGCATCCGTTGCAGCCTCACGCCATCTCATAGCGCTTATGGCATTATGACGTCGGCAGCTTATTCGTCGAACCAGACGCGGCCGCCAGCGCTGTTCGTGTTCGGGGGACTCCATCGTGGACCTAGGCGATAACAACGCCATTACCACCCAGGTGAGGTGCAACTTCCCACCCTACGGCCCGAACTTCCCCGGCCACAACGCCACCGGTAGGTTCAGCAACGGCAACGTCCCTGGCGACATCCTCGGTATGGCACTGACCTCCACTCTGTTCGTGCATATGGCACGTACGAACGGTAGCATGAGGTGATCAGAGTTTGACCGAGAAATTGTAAACCTGTCGTTTGATCTAGCCACCCAGATGGGCATCAAGCAGTACTTGCCGGCGTACCTCGGCACGCAGCTCAGCGACTTCGACCTTCTCACCGGTGTCAGCTTCGCCTCCGGTTGCTGCGGATTCGACCCCCTCACAGCCGAGCTCGTGGTCAGCACTGACCACAGCAACATCTCCAAGAACTCTGAACTTGGAAGGCCATTTCTAGCGCCATGATCTTAATGGCATTTCCACTTTGCTGTTTTAGTCGGTTCTCACCATGGACAACCAGCTGGACCTGTTCAAGGTGTACAAGGAGAAGATCAAGGATATCGCCGGCGCGCAGCGAGCCACCGACATCGTCTGGACGAGCATGTACATGGTGATCACTGGCACCGACGACCTCGCCAACACCTACTTCACCATGCCGTTCCGGCGCAACTATGACCTCGAGTCCTCCTACATCGAGTTCGTCGTCCAGTGCGCCTCCGACTTCATCCAGGTAATCAAACACAGCAACGAATTTGCAGCACACATATCTCTGCACAGTACATTGCGCATCACTCACATCGATCGATCGATTTGCCAGAAGCTGTACGGCATAGGGCGCGGCGGGTAAACATCGCCGGCGCGCCGCTGATCGGGTGCGTGCCACCGCAGCAGACCAACGCCGGCGCGGGGTCGAGAGGGAATGCGTGTCGCCGTACAATCAGGCGGCCGTCGTGTACAATGCCCAGCTCGAGGAGGAGATCAGGCGGCTCTACGGCACGATGCTCCCGGGCTCGGTGCTCCAGTCGTGTGCCTGCCTTCTTGGATATGTTTATTTCGATGAGACCACTCTCATCGGGATCTGACTCTACTAATGTAACCATTTTCGTACCATGTTTTTCACCCAGGGCCTACGCTTTTTGAGTGTAGCCTATCTTCATGCTGGAATGGTTTTTCCTCCTCCCTGAGGTCGGACTGTTGCACCTGTCAACTCTGACATTCCCAAGGCATCGCATATCCGGAAGGGAGCAAATACGGCCAACTGTTATGGATTGACTTCTCCCGTTGCTTGATTCAAAACCTGTAACTCTTTTAGCATCTCAACATTGGTATGTGAACTCTCGAAAAGAAGAAACCAATTTTCAGGCATCTCCTCCCCTCGGTGCATATTATCATATAGAAAGAAACGCAGTGTAGCGATTTGTACATGTTGCGTCTTAGACATCTGAGCTCCTGGCTCATCAGAAGGTACGCTAGCTAAGCTATATCCTTAACACATGCATGTCCAAAGAGATGGTGATGACAGTCTCTCTTTGTCAAATCGAGATTGTGTGGGTGTTCAGCCTACCATTCATGACATAGATTAGGAACATGACCTAAAACACCACTCTGAACAAGACTAGTAAGACATGAACCACATAGGTGGCCCAAGCGTCGATGCTAAGTCTCAAAACTACTAGTGGAGGAAGAGACACTAGTAAGAGCAGTAGCAGAGTGAGCAGGCACATATCAGAAAAAAAAAAACCCATTACGGCGATGGCCAAGACCAATCAGACGGATCCTGCATAGTGCAAGAAGAGGCATCAAAAGAAATAAGGCAACCATGATCAGTAAGCTGACTAACAGATAGTAAGTTAACTAAGAGATTAGGAATATGGAAGGATAGAAGGAACAGTAAAGTGGGTTGTAAGTAAGATCTACACTTCTAGCTAGCTTAATTGGTTTTTGTGTGTTCGGCTGAACTCGTCAGTGTAGGATGTGGTGCTCCAAGAGTGATAGAGTGGGAATCACATTCGCAGGTCTCGACAAAAGCTTCGATAGGTTTACATCCTGATCCGTTATGCTCGTTATGCGGACGTCGTTGCTCGACACAATACAGCGGCCGGACGCCTACGGTACTAACACTACTACAGAAAAGGTAATCACAAACGGTTCAAAATCGTCATCACAGACGATTTTCTGAACCGTCTGACTTTATGGGTCAGTAATGATATAGGTTATCACGCAGGCGGTTTTGAACCGCTGCGTGAAAAGCATCATCGCGACGGTTCGAACAAGAACCGCGGCTGATAGTCTAGACGATTTTTGTTCAGAACCGTCTGTGATAATCAATTATCACAGATGGTTCTTGTTCAGAACCGTCTACGAAAATAGACTATCACAGACAGTTTTACTAAAAAACCGTCTGTGATAGTTTTTTATTCAATTTTTTTTTCGAATTCTGAGCCAAACCAATCAATTGCTGGACAGTTGGACCTGAGTATCTGCATATGGTTGATTATACAATCTGGAATGAAAGAAAACTCAAACCGGATGACGAACGAGCGGCGAAAACGGGTGTTGAAACTTTAGAGGCAGTTTTGAGGCCCTAAACGAACTCTTTTGGATTTTTTTTACTTTTTCAAAGGCTCTTAGCTAAATTTAACCTAGACTTACGGATTTTTGGATTGAACTTTTTGTTAGCTTTCAAACGAGCCAAAGAACGTCACAATCCGAGTTCGTATGCAAAAGTTATGGGTGTTTTAATGGACAGTGCGCGAAAACGAGTCCGAGACGAACAGACGAATGATGGCCTGGTACTCCGAGTCAGGGATACCGAAGTGCTCGCTGTTGATGTCCGCAATCTGGTCTTGATCTATTCATTCACAAGAAAATCACAGTCACCACTGAGAGCCACCAAAAGCAACAAGGCAGGGGGAGGCGACAAGCGATTGATCACTTACTGACATTAGAGATATCAACCAGGAAGAGAGGGAAGGGGATCAGATGGGGGATATCACCGGCAATGAAGGAGAGGCGGTGGTAGCATCACCGTTGTGTCACGACGGTGACACTGCACAAGACACTCTTACGACAAGAGTGCCTCGTGCAGTGAACCGTGGCGTCACAACTGGAGGTGGAGGAGCTCACGACGTTAGTCGACGGTGGTTGGAGCTCGGTGTGGGGAGGGGAGAGGGAGAGACTGATGGAAGACAAGGCAGGGGTAGCTATAATATATAAGAACAGCCAAAATATTTTTACCTCCCACGTACGCGTCCAAAATATTTCACCTCCTGCGCATACGTCCAAAAATTACAGACAGTTTCAAACAAAAACCTTCTGTGTTGACCATAATATCACAAATAGCTCTTGTTAAGAACTGTCATTGATACTTCACAGACGATTTTTAACATGAACCGTCTGTGATATTTAGTAGTATCACAGACGATTTCAAACAAAAAACCGTCTGTGTTGACCATAATATCACATACGGTTCTTGTTAAGAACCGTCTGTGAAGTATCACAGACGGTTTTCAACATGAACCGTCTGTGATATTATCTTTTCACATCTGGTTTTTAGCGCAGAAAGTAACACAGATGGACGTTAAAGCAAAACCGTCTGTGATTGTGTTTAATACAGTCAGTTTTGATCAACCGTCTATGATCAAACGTCCCGTATTAATTTTTTTTTGTAGTAGTGTAATAAGCACACAACTCATAAGGGAATCTCACGACATCTTCCCGAGTCCTAGGTTTCCCTGGCGACTAAGGTTGGCGTGCACTGCAAACCATAATAGATCCTGAATCCTTCTCGGGATTGTGCAGGATTTCTTTGGGAGTCTGTGACGGTCTCCATCTCATCTCCGTCTGGATTCATGCAGAAGCCGACCTCTCCACGGCTGGAGTGATAAATGGGAACCCTTGCGACTCCGCCCACCCGAAGTCGTGTGCGAGATCGAATTTGTTGGCAACTAACGACGACATGGCAGATCAATAGAGCCTGCGTGAGCAACACGATGATGTGCTCCCACAGAATCTGCATTAAGGAGGTGCTATGGCGGATGAGGAAGATGTTGGAGTTTATAGGCTTGGTCCAAATAATATTTTTTATAAATCCTAAAAAATCCCAAAGGTCTACTCATGTATGGTGAAAGATGAGAAGTTTAGTACAATATTCCTAGTTTAAGTGGGAGGATACTAACTTATAAGGTGGAGTCGGTCTTACCTAGTTGAAACAAGCAAAAAAACACTACACATGCGCTCACTCGCTTGCCTCGCCACGCCACACCATCGCCCACCCCCATGGCATATGCGTGAATGGTGTGGCGATTTCGAGTCCGGTTGTGTGAGGAGCGGTAGCTTCTTCTTGTACCTCATAAGCCTGCATGATGATATGGCATATCTACGTGTAACAAATTGGAAAGGAGAAGAACGGTTCAAACCGAACATTTGAATCCCACTAATCCTATAGGTATATTATGCACGCATTAGTTGTGTATTTAATGCGGTTTCAAAATTTGTTGCGCGGTAATCTGTCTCCCTTACTAGCTCATCTGTATGTATATGAGGAGACGTTCTCTCGATCTAGATGTATCCGAGAGAGAGAGAAAATATTGTCCTATGCTGCGCTACTTTGACTACTCCATCCCTGTGCCGGCGTGCACCGTTGCGGGGAGAGCAATATCTCATAAACCGGTGTCCCTCATGGTCTTGTACGGGTTGGGGCAAGTCAGGTTTTTGGGAAGTGTTCGCGCGATTGCTCACAGCTTCCTTCATCATCGGCTTCGCATCGTATTCACATCCGACTCTACCACGATCATCGCCGGAGCGATCCTCTATAAGTTGCAGTGATCCGCTTTGTCATGGTTAAACCTTACTTGCTGGAATTTATACTATTGAGATTTTTGAGTTTGTTAGAGATGTAGATTGTTATCCAAATGTTTCAATTGCTTATCAAATCTTATTTATCAGTATTCGCAATCAGAAAGTAACAATTTGAAAGAATCTTTTCGAAGTTGAAGTTATTGAAAAACTATTTGAAGTCATCCATATCACAAGAAAAGTTAAATAATCTGACCACTTTATGCATTGAAAGGATATGTTAGATCATATTGACGTGGATACTATTATCAATAACTTTTATCTAGAAATGTTAGAAGAAATTGCTTTCGATGGGTAGTTTGTATCTTTTTTATGCATTGAATAGCTTTACAGTTAATATAAAAGGTAGCATTATATATTCAATTTTTTTAAAAAAGGATCTTTCATTTTGTCTCGGCCTAAGGCCTCCAAAACGCCGAGAACGGTCCTGGTTGGTCAGCGCCTGCTATGAAGCCGGTAGTAGCCCGAAACACAAATTTTGATGTTAGGCCACCGGCTCTTGCTTCTCAGGTCAATAGCCAGCATGGTGGGTCTCGGCATGAGGACAGGCAAAAGGTATAGGAGGTTACCAGTAGAGGAGTCCGCACAGGTCAAAATCATGGTGATAATGGGTCTGGGAACGATGGGATGGACGTCGGTGAAGGGATGGTAGACCAAGTGGAGGCGAACCAGCTAGCGGGTGAATGCTCAAGCAGTAGAAGTGGAGGAGCGCACAGTAGCAAGTGTGCAGAATCTCTCCGTCCGTGATAGTTGGGAGGATGGTGCTCGACGAAGCACAGAAGGGGCCACGGAAATAGCTGCCAAGCAGAACAAGGCGGGCTGTTTGAAAGGCCGGTTTTTTTAAATAATTCATTTTTTATTAGAAATTATAAATTTATTCTACCAAACTTTTTTTTTTTACAAAATTGACCGCCTGTCGCCTAACTGTTGGACGACTGGCTCCAGTCGCCCAACGGACAAGCGACATAAATATAGTAGCTGTACCGTTGGGCGACAGAGATATGTATCGCCCAATGGTAGGACGACAAATGCTGTTGCCCAACCGTTAGGCGATACAAATCCGGTCGCCCTACCATTGGGCGACAGAAGGCAGGCTGGTTTCTTGATTTAATCATTTTTTAAAAATAGTAAAGAATCTATGTGTGAACCATATATTGACTGAAAACATTTTTTTTGGATTAATAACCTTTGACACTTCAGTTTATATATCCTTCACAACTACACAATATTTGCAGACCTTGCCCCAGAAGTGATACATGTTGGGCGACTTCACACTTGTTGCCCAACCACTAAGCGATTTTACTAGTCGCTCAACCACTAGGCGATTTTAGGTCATAACTGTACTATTCACCAGATCCGATTGGAATAATTGTGTTATAATACATATCACATTTGGCATGTATTACATTTAGCAAATCTTGTTGTATATTGGTCTTTTTTTAGAAAAGAAAATTGTAGTGTTAGGGTTGAATGGTCAGTTTGTTATTTTCGTAGAATATTAAGGATACAAAATTTGTCAGACTCGCAATAACATTTTATGATCGCCGTATATCGTTGTAGTGCGCTAATTTTTTTGAAGAATTTTATGAGAACGATTGAGATAGTATTGAGTCGTCAGTACGAAGGTAAGTGGTATTGCGATGTACCAGGAAGTTCATTACCGGCTGCCTGTAGCTCTCCGTATCAAACCTGTGGTCAGGGTAGTCCGCGCCGTAGTTTGCGTAGCACCAATAGCGCTGCCCAATGGTCCACTCGTCAGTTGATTTGACGCACTTGCAGGCGTCCCGACACCAGCAAAGGGGTGGCGCCACCTCATGGGGCCCTTCCGAGGGCGTTCACCGGCATAGGAGGCGCGACTCGACCTGTTATTGAGCGTCTCGCGAGGAAGCCTCCTTAGATCCATAAGCTCAGGAAAAGTTTGGTGTGTGTAAAGCTGCTGACTAAATACATGATGGCGAGCACTGGTCTCGTGGGGAGACACCCAGTCCTTCAAGAGTTTGCGGAGTTTCTCTCATTCCCTCTCCTTGTCCATCTTATGTAAGTAGTGTTGTGGAGTTCCTGGCCCCGAGCAGCATTGTATTTATAGTGGGAGCCAACTTAGCTGTAGCGGTTCTACAGCGGCTGAAGTGCAATCCGGTTGAAGCAAATTGGTGTCCGCGAGGAGGAATATTGTCGCGGCATAGGTTCACGTCGCTGCACAAAGATGGCCTGTCTGGTCTTGTCACTGCGCAAAGCTGCCCCGTCTGGTCTTGTGAGTGCGCAAAGCTGCCCCGTTTGGTCTTATCACTTCGCCAGACTACCTCGTCTGGTCTTGACACTGCGCAAAGCTGCCCCGTCTGGTCTTGTCACTGCGCAAAGCTACCCCGTCTGATCTTGTCACTGCGCAAAGCTACCCCGTCTGATCTTGTCACTGCGCAAGGCTGCCCCGTTTAGTCTTATCACTACGCAAGGCTGCCCGCCCCGCCTGGTCTTGTCACTTCGCAAGGCTGCCCCGTCTGGTCTTGTCACTGCGCAAGGCTAAACCTAACCCAAACCCTATACCCAAAACTGGCGAGAAGTCATGTCATAATTTGCAGAGTCATGTTTTTTCGGTCTGAAAAGCTCAGTAGGCATAGTATTGTCATGTCGATCTGAAAAGCTGGCGAGGAGGTCAGGATTGTCAAGTCGATCTGAAAAGCCGAAACCCAAACCTAAACCGTAAACCCTAAACCTAACCCAAACCCTAAACGAGAAAACCTAAAACCGTAAACCTAAACCTAAACTGCGCAAAGCCGCTCAAATGCAGTCTTGTCACTACGCAGCCGCCCTTTTGGTCTTGTCACCGCAAAGGCGCCGTCTGGTATTATCACTACGCGTAGCTGCTAGGTAACACATTACCCGCTTTCTAAGGCTTCCCCCGCGGACTATAAAATGCATGCCCCACGCTCGGAATGTAGGACCACTTGACCCTCCAAATCGTACGAAGAAAAGCCTTCTCCGTCATACAGTAGCATACCATGGCAGACGAAGCAATGGGACCATTCCAATCGGGGTCGCCGAAGCAAGACCTTCCTCTGGAAAGGATGGAGGACATCGGGCCTAACTACCGGTTGATGCCGAACAAGCGTGCCCAACCGGTATGGCCAAAATGCGGACACAGGGAGGACGCTGTCGTGCAGGTCTTGGATGGCCTTTTCGATGGAGGACGACATTTCTTCCGATGCCCACACTCTGGGGTACAATTAGTAAGCAGTTTGCTTTATATTACTGCTAATACAGTTTCCATGTTAACCCTCCTTTCCAGCAGATGACGAAATGCGACTTTGTCTGCTGGATCGATCCTCCCCATGAATGACATGTTGTGATGTATGTGGATACATTGTGGCACCGAATCTTTCAATTGGAGGCACAGATTGACAATCTCAACGAGCAAAACGGTGACCTCCGCCAACAGAGGCAGCGCGAGAGGGACAATAAGGAGGTCGTGAACATAGGAAGTTCCTATGATCCCACGTACTGCTGGGCGAACCCTAGCTGCATATGTGCGTGCCACTACAACGATGGCCAGCCACGTCCGAGGCACCCCCCTGTACAACACTCTATGTGGGTAACGCGGGGCACCTTCTACCATTAGGCACGGCCAGAGAAACTTGTACCTAAAGCATGTAACTGAATAGTCGACGCGTCATTGCGGTTGTCTTTTATCGATGTGTCGCGTGCATTAGGCTATAGGCGTCAATATGCATTGAACAAACATGCATTGTACGAACAAGTACACATAAGAACAAAAGTACAGGCATCACACATTAAGTGCAAAATAAAAGTATCACATAACAAACAAAAGTACAGCCAGCGCAGGGGGACGCCCCCTACTAGGGCCCCCCAAGCGCACCCCCAGCATCCCCTCCCACGTCGCCACGACCCACTCCAGCTCTGTGTCCACCCCTACGGGCTCGCTTGGGCATCCTCCTCTGTGCTGGGTGTCGGGGCCTCAGTCCCGAGAGGGTAATATGGTCTAGAGGCCTGGTCTGACAATAACCGTAAGGCGGAGGGGTGGACAGAATTGGAGGCTATGTGGGTACTAGCGCACCGGCGAGCTGTGTCCCGGAGAGAACCTCAGCCCATGTGGGCTGAGGTGTCGGGTCCTCGTCCACAAGGAAGTTGTGCGTGTCTGCGACGCCAGGGGAGGCCCCTAATCCGTCATAGGCCAGACTACCTCCACCTGCACAGCAAATATTGTTGACAAAGCGTGCTGACAAACAGAGACCTGACGTACCGTCGGCTACCGCCATGGCGTGCAAGAAGGCGTCTGGAGGGAAGTAGGGAACGTTGTACGCGCCTTGCGTGTGGAAGGCAAAGGAGTCTGGAGGTCCGAAGTACTACGACGCTGCCAGTGTACGGGGCTGTGCCCAGGCGGATCCTCCGGCCTCCTCAGGCCGCGGCGGTGTCGGACGTCATCTGGCCGGTCCTCGGGGAGCCTGCTGTGCTGCAGGACGGGACGATGCTGGCGGAGGTACGGATTGTCGACCAGGCGCAAGCATGTTAACCTTCGGGGCCCTAGTGCACGACAATAGGCCAGCAATACGTGTGGCTTGAATAGCCACACGACGGAAAGCCCGGGCCGCCTCATCTCGTGTGCCCTCCACACCGTCGGTGAACCTCTGAAACAAGGAGTGGCACTCCCTCGCAATCTCATGACTGATGCTCACCTGCAATGAAAACACGAAAGGGTGAAAACTGTCATTGGGGATGCCACAAATGAAGTTTTGCAAGTAGGATGTAACGTACCGCGCGGTGCACGTCCTGCGCAAAATGCACAAGGTATGTGTCGGTCGGTGCCAGGACACGTGGTGTCGGTTGGTCGGCAGCAAGTACGAGCCTGGTACGTGTCTGAGGAGCGTACCAGTGAAGGTACTCGTCGTACGCGCTGTGGTCGTAGGAGTGTCCTCCTGCACACAGCCCTGCAGCGCGCCCTCCCACTGTTGTACCCACGTGTCCATCCTAATCCCCCAGTTCGTGCCGCAAAAGACTCCCTTCCTATTGAAGCTGCAAAATGTAACATGTAATTAGAAGCCGTGCGTACGATACGACATCACAAATAGGGACATCTATGCTGATTACTCATGCGTGCATGCTGTCGGGCACTGGCCACCTGACTGTGACTGGAACCTCCTGTCGTAGGATGAACTGGCGCATAACACGATGCACCCCGTAGTCCTCGACGAAGACGTCGAAGACAGGCACCCTGCGGGTCAGCCAGTAGTCCTGGTCGCGCAGGCACAACGAGGAAAGGCGGTGAGGGGCGCAGGCATCTAACTCCTGAGGAGAGTATGGCTCCCAGCGAACGTCGTCCGCTGTGAGCCGATCGAACTGCTCCACAAAGGGCGCGTACACCCGTGTCACCTGCATGTGCGCGAACTGTACCTGCAACGAACACAAGATGTTAGATAGGACGATCGTTTATCTGAAGAAATTAGTCACACGATAGAGTATGTACCCATCGCTGGCACCAGAGAGAGCCCATTGTCAGCCGGTCCACCTCGTCTACGTTGTACATCTCCTACCCGTACGGAGCGCTGTCATCCAACAGGGGTCGTCCGAGGCTAAAGCGCTCGAACGACCACAGCTGCAGTAGGAGAGGACACCCCGTGAGGATGGAGTTCGGCCTCGACCTGCAGCACATGTCACACAAGCCGCGATAGGTGGCGGCAAGTGCGGCTGAATCCCAGCTGATCTGGGGGCCTCCCCGTTGGCGATGGCCCTGGCGTACCCGATGAGCCGCGCGTCGACGGTGTCGCCGTGGCTACTGGTGAACAGAACCCAACCAAATAGCCACAACAAGTAGGCCTCGAGGTGGCGTGACACCTGCTGGTCGTCCGCGGCAGGGTCCATCCGCTCGACCTGTGTACAAGGACAAAGATAGTAAGACCGTAGTACGAAAAGGAGAGTGCAGCGCTCCTAATGGGAACGACATCGAACACGTATTCGGAACTGCGAGAGCCACCGCAAGGGCGGGCCATACATCTGTGCCTCCGGGAAGACATAGTACCCGGCCGCGGCCGCAGGCGGAAGGACTCCCTGAAACCTGGCCAGAAGAACGTCGTGCCAGTCGTCTGGAGACTCCTACGGGAAGGCAGCACCGTACCTCCCACGATAGGGAGGCCAAGCAGCAGGGAGACGTCCTGCAAAGTAGGGACCATCTCCTCGATTGGGAGATGAAAAGTGTGAGTCTCTGGCCGCCACCGGTCCACGAGAGCTGTCAGCAGGGAGCAGTCAAACGGGAAGCGTCGTGTCCGCTCTGGCCAAGCATGGACGTCTCCATCATCGCCCACAACGGGTGCTGCCGGATCATCCTTGTCCGTGGCTTGCACCATCCGGGGCGAGAGGTAGTAGACCGGCAACGCTGAGCCTATGAAGCAAGAAAAGGTCAGTACAAAAGGTACGTATGGCTATAAGATAGTGTCAACAGATGCTAACCTATCTATCCAGTGTGGGTCTAGCCTCCAAACCACCCGAGGTGTCCGCATGCGGATCACCCCCAACACAGTCGCGTCGGCCGCGCCCGCAGGATGCGGCACATGACGCGACGCGCGATGTAGCCGGTCGATGCGCTCCTCTAGGAGGCCGAAACTCCAATCAGATCCATCAGGGTCACGAGCCATACCTGCAAAACAACTTCAAGTTAGCAAATACGCGCAAATAAAATATCGAATGTAAAGCACGAGTAAATTTAACTTGTAAACAAACAAACCAAGAAGTACTAGGCTACCAGGATAGTATTCCGAAAAGTAATGAAAAAGAGATAGTATTACAACACTTACATAAACATTACGTGCAACATACGATACATGTGCTACAGCAGTACGTACATGAAATGAAAATTGGGTAATGCGAGCGATTACATAAACAATCAAATCTGGATGACAATTTGCACTGATATGCAATTTTGGTCCCACTTTGCACACTCGAATAAGTGCTACTGCAAATCGTGGTGGTGTCTACTCCACGTTGCATCGTCTGGCTGTGTGGCCCTCCTGGCCGCAACGCCCGCAGCATCTACCCAACGCGCCGGCTTGTGCTTCGTCCATATCATTGGTAATACAACAACTCTACCGACGACCCTTGCCACCCTTCAGCATGTCAGCATCCGGAATCCAGGTCCTGTTTGCAATATCCAAGGTAGCGAAGTTACCCACAACACTGAACCCCCTAAACTCGCCAGTCCACACCTGCACCACCCTGTCCTTCAAGAAGTACCCGGACACAAAGTTCGTAGGGTCCATGTGCACAATCTCGCATGCGGCGAGAACATGAGAGCATGGCTTGTCTAAGAGGTTCAGTTTGTTGCATGTACAGCTAGGTTCGCTCACAAGATCTCCAAGGCATACCTCGTGGGTGACAAGAGAACGAGCCGTCCCAAATCCGGCTCTATCCCGGAGGAGCACGTCGAAACGATGCTCTGTATTGCCCATCACGAAGACCGTGTGCGACTGGCCCTTCTCTTTCTTCGCCTGCATGTATGACGTAATCTTCGAGCAGTACGGTGTTTGAGGGTTGGCGGCATGAAGTGCGGCATTTGCATGCCTCTTCCTGAAATATCCGATTGTGCTGTGCAGGATACCTTCCACGATGGCGATGAGGGGTTGAGAACGAAGGCCCCTAAGAACCCAGTTGTACACCTTCGCAAGGTTAGTGATCATTATGACGTACCTTGCCCTGTCTGTGTCGTGCAGCAGAGACCACTTGTCCAATGGCTCGGCCTCGATCCAGTGGGAGAAGCACTCGATGTTCCTCGAGGTCCTCCTCCTTGGACCAGCAGGTTCAAATGCTGGTCCCTGGTTCCTCTCATCCACGTGTTTCCTACTATGCTCATCCAGCTGCGCTCATAAAGCGTCAAATTTGCGCTGCTGGTTCTGCATAGCCAACCTCTTGAATAGCTTCACCAAAGGTTGCTTCGGGAACTTCTTGAAGAAGTTGGCCCCTAAGTGGCGAATGCACCATCTACTCCTCATATCCGGCCAAGTGAACGGCTTCTCGGGGTCTTGCTGAAGTTTTTTTATGGCCTTCAGTATCACGGCGTGGCGATCATGGATCAGGCACACACCAGGGCGAGTTCCAACAACTCCGACCCTCACATGTTGAAGGAACCACAACCAGCTGTCATAATTCTCACCTTCGATGAATGCGATTGCCAACGGGAGAATTTGATTGTTCCCGTCAATGCCAATGGCCATAAGGATCTGCCCCTTGTATTTCCCGATCAAAAAAGTCCCGTCAACTGAGATCACGGGCAGCATATGCCTAAAAGCCTCGATGCAGGCACAGAAGGCTACGAAGGCCCTATGCAATATCAAAAAACCTCGCGGCTTTTTAGATGGCTTGTCCTTCACAACAGTGTACATGCACGGGTTTCTCTTCTGCAGCACCCGAAGCATACGAGGAAGGTTGTCGTACGCCGCCTCAAAAGACCCGAACCATCTTTCCAATGCTTTCTGCTTCGCACGCCACACCTTCGCGTAGCTGATCTTGTACTTGATTTCTTATCAATAGCCACCATGATGTGCTTGGCCTCCACATCCTTCTTCTCCACTATCTCTCCATGTGGGACCGGAAAGACGACTAGAGGGGGGTGAATAGGAGCACAAACTCTTTTTCTCCCAAATCAAATTCAATACGAATCTCACTCCAATAGCTATGAAAGCTATGAAGATCAATCAATCAAGCACAGCTGAAGACTTGTATTGAATCCAATCAAAACCCCAAAAGAAACGACCACAAACACAAGGAGACGACTGATGAACAATACTGGTTACGGTGGTGGTGAGCGATGCACTGTAGCTTGTACTCGAAATGAGCAAGGCTCGAAAGAATAGTACTCGAAGCTCGAGTGCCTTGCTACAGTACTCGCGGCAAGAACTCGAGATAAATAGTACTTGATGCTACGATGGTTGGTGAAACAGTGCTGAGCTTGTACTTAAATGAAATGAGCGATGCTCGAAAGAAGAGTACTCGAAACTACAGTGTCTTGCTACAGTACTCGTAGCAAGAACTCGAGATGGATAGTACTCGATGAACAGTACTCGATAAAGAATAGGGCTCGAAAGAATAGTACTCGAAGCTCACGATTTTCGATGCTCGATGCTCACGATTACTCGTAGCAAGAACTCGAAATGAATAGTACTGTGGCTCTGATAAAATCAGCACAAGAAACTGAACTTCAAAGATGATTTGAAATCGAAAATTGATCTAACTTTTGCTCCACAACTCCAAACTTCACGAGACTTGACACACCTTCTCAAGGATGTCAGGAACCTATTTCGAGCAACGATCGTGAAGATCCTTGCCAAAGTTCAGATATTTCTCCATTTGAGTGAAGGTGGTTCAAAAACCGAGTCAAAAACAAAATCTGATCTAGATACTTGCTCGTGGGTAATTGATGATCAAGATAACCCTAGATGGGTTCCCACATGTTGCAGCAAGTTAGATCACAGCAAGAATTCAAGCAAAAATTTACAACACGAAATCTCAGGAATCAACCAAAAAGGAGAACAAGAACAGAGAGGACAGAGAGCATGAATAGAAGAAAACTTCAGGTTTCCACTCATTGAATCAGGAGTGAGATACAAAGAGATACGTCCCAATACGCAAGGACAATCGAACAAGAAAGATTACAAGCTCGTCAAACCATCCTCTCCCTCTCCAACTCAAGAACACAACCCATACATGCTTGAGAGGGAATGATACACAGTCTTTCAAGAACCCAACGAAGGGGACACAGAGGGAACACAACTCTGCCTCCACCAACAACTCTCAACCACTAAAGCCTAAAGCCAGCGGACTCTAAAGCCTCTTTTGACTAAAGGAAACCCTAAAATCCCTTGAAGTGTTCACCTAGGCTTGCAGCCCCTCCAACCTATTTATAGCCCATGGCTAACGGGTCTCGGCCCCGTTACGCCCGCTAAGTCCAACGGAGCCGCTCCGCTTGTGCGCCTTGCGAAATTCCCGTTCGCCCTCCCGCATCTTCCCGGAAGCTTCCGCTCCTTGTCTTGCACGCCGCAACCACCTCGAGTCCACGTCGTCTTGACACATCCCGACCGTTCGACCTCGGTGCCACCTTCGCCTAGTCCGGTCCACCGTGTCTTGCCATGACTTCACCGCGCTCCTTGTCTTGCATGCCTCGCAACCACCTCGAGTCCACATCGTCTTCGACACATCCTGACCGTTCGACCTCGACCGCCACTGCGCCTAGTCCGTCCACCGTGTCTCGCCACGACTTCACCCGATGTCTGCGGTCACACGGACAAGAAACACATCAAATAGCACCGCCGATACATGAAAGCATAACTACCATCACTTACCATGCCAAGTCCAAACACATCTTAACAAATGTAATATGCAACCTAATCCCGTACAACCAAGTTTGACCAAAGTCCGATCGAGCCCAACTGCGCCACGTAACGACTCGACTCCGAACTACTCAAACCAAACTCGACTTACCTAAACCAATGTAAATTACTCATCACACACAAGGGATGACCTCCATATGGTCTCTCACTCCATACATCAAATTGGCTATGAAGGTCGACGTTAGGTTACGATGCCTTGGCAAAACACTGCTGAGCACACAGAAGTGCGGCTCCACCTTTGAGACAATCCAGTGAGTATCATACTTCGGTCTATGTGCGTTCACTCACCAAGGACATCCGGCCTGCTCGCACTTGACGGTGTACTGCTCCTGGCTACATTTGGTGACCCAAAACATCTGCTGCATAGACATAGCCGACAACTTAATGACATCCTGCAAGGATGTCTTATCAGCAAACATTGAGTGCAATTGAACCTCCGTGGCATGGTACTCCCAAGGTGATTCGTGCTCGTCACGCATGGCTACACCCTCAGCATCACACCTGTTCCATTCCTGGGGGATGGGAGCTCCGTCCTCATCGGAACTGTCCTCATCGTCTTCATGTACAACTTCCTCTTAAGCCAAGGTCATCCAATCATCGCTATCCATTTAACGCAATATGTACTCCCTTCGCTCTCCTTCATCCGCTTGTCCTGTAGGCTCACCGTGCGGTGACCGATCTTCCTCTCCTACATCTACCGCCTCGGCCTCCTCACGAGCAACATCCTCTGAACCCTTCGTAACACCGGCCTCTGGGTCCTCTTCTTCTTCACCAACATGCTGGGCGCCCGAGCTGCTCCCACTACCCGGATGATATCCGTCGGTAGGGCCCTGTACAACTTCTTTTGGGCATGCTTGCACAAGCAGCACACACTCGTATCCACAGCGCCGACAGCCTTCTATAAAGCCCTTCCACACAGTTGTGCACATTAGTCTTCTTAACTCCTATCTAATGTTCGTGGGAGACCGGCTCCAAAGCCCTTGTATGACGACGCTGCACACCTCAGGATTCAAGGAGAAGCTGCTGGTCAACCAGTACATCACTTCTACGATTCGTGCATTCTCGTCGTCCGGGTTTACCAGAGTGGCTTGCGGAAAACTGCTCAAGTCAACACCATACGGACCTTCACGAATGGTGCCAACACCGTAATACACTTTGAATGTAGTGGGTATAGGCATGATTGATGTCTGTCTGCAAATATTTTCAATATTACAGCTAGTCATCTCGCTACGCACGATATGCAAGTACCGCTACATTGTACTTTACATTTGTACAGCCCTACGCCTAGCGTGAACAAATACACTACAGCATGGTCAAGACGTCATCCATTCCCTACCACAACCGAGCTATGCCATACCAGGCATTATCTGGTTCTGACACCAACTTGTAATCCGAAATGCTACAGGTGGCGTTCCAGTCTTCTACAGAGCTATACCAATTACCCAAGTCAATTAGACCGTACTAATTAACATGTACTAATTAGTTCATACAAATAAATAACCCTCCTCATGCACTCGGCCAGAGTATCCACTACTACTTACCAACATTGTAATTATTCACCAAATAATAGTCGGTCACGCATGCACCAACACAACTACAATACTTCTCACAAACAGCACTACTTCTCTCTCACGGACTATTTTTCTCTCTAACTAAAGTTTTCTACAGGTGCTACTTACATATAAATTAACAACATTCTGATTTTCTACTTTTTTCTCTAACTAAAATTTTCTACAGGTGCTATTTATACTACTATTTTACCTACACAAACTATTTACTTACTAAAAAACACACTACAAAATAAATAAAAAAATTACTTCACAGACGAATCTCCTCCCCTCTTCTTCTTCTTCTTCTCCCTCTCCTCCTCTTCTTCTCCCCTTTCTTTCCTCTCCTCTCGCGCTTCCTTTTCTTTTTATCGCTCGGCCGCAGGGCCGAGCCGCGCACGTGCCTTTATATAGCGTTCCAGTCGCCCTACCGTTCGGCGACTGGAGGATTCTATCGCCGAACGGTGCAGCGATAGCATTAAAAGCCGAACGGTTGGGCGATTGTATTAATGATGCGCAACGGTTCGGCGACTGCCTTTATATCACTTTACCGTTGGGCGACTGGACAGGAGGTTAATTTTGTAAAAAAAAAAAGTTCGCTGGAATAAATTTGTAATTTATAATAAAAAGTGGATTATTTTTTTAAAAAAATTCCTATGTGAAACACCTTACGAGCCGGTGGGAGGCTCTGGAGCTTCAGCGGAAACTAGTGGTCACGGTGGAAGAAGTTGTTCAGGCACCAACTCAGATAGTACCTTGGCTTCCCGTGGAGGAATCAAGAGAAGCAGGCTACAGAGGCAACCGAACTCGGGCGTACATGCGAGCGTTAGTGGAAACTCTATGCAAAACATGAGGCGGGATGGCAGTGAGATGGATGTTCGGGGTGAGGAACCAGCCTTTCCAGTGGAAGCTTTGCCTGAGGAGGAAAACCAGCGTGCCCTGGTGGTTCACAACAAGAAGTATTCTCGGCGAGTGTAACATCCTAAAATTCACATTTTGGAAAGACATGATAAGAAATCCATTGGGAAAATAATTTTGAGCATATTGCATATGAGGAATTAACTATGCTTGATTTTAAACTTTTGTATAAAGCAAATAAAGAAATCCATACAAACATGCACTTGTAAGAATTTTAGGAAAATAAAATGAAAATAATTGAGAGAATTATTTTTGGCATATTTTCCTAGGGAAAAATTTATTAAGCAACTTTTCCTCAAGGGTAACAATACAATTACATGAAAACAGAAACTTTTAAGAATTTTCAAGAAAATCAGAGACAAGATAAAGTTCTGAAAATTTTACTTAAGCAACTACACTAGGTCAGAAGCCCTCACCAAAAAAATCATTAATTTTAGACCTTATTTGCTCAGTACAAAAATTAAGCAAAACCCTCACCCTTTTTATCTCAAAAACCTAACTTAAACCCTCTCTCTCCTCTCGTTGATGTGTGGGACCCACACACCAGAACCCATCTTCCACCACTGCCCGCCCTCACCAGCAAGAACTCCGCCCATGCGCCCACGGATTTCGCTGTCCGCCCACCATTTCGAGCTCCAACCACCCCATCACCCCCGTCAGGCTCCACCTACCTCATCCACCCCATTGATGACCCCTTTTCTCGCTCGGACGAAGATAAAACCGCGAGAAACCGAGCTGGCCACATAGTTCTCATCGCAGTGCTTGCTTGAAGATTTTCAAGTGCCAGCAAGATCAACTAATGATGCAATGCACTTGAATGCTCTCAACTATCTCAAAAAAAATGAAATGAATGCAAATGAGTAGACGAGAGTGTACCAAAGCTTCAAGAGTATTCAATATGGCCAAAGGTTTTTCAACTTGGTGTAGGTGGAAGTGTATTTATAGCCCCCAACCACAAAACTAACCGTTTGGAACAAATCCCTTAAAAATTCAGTATTTGCAGTAGTACCGCTGTACAAACCCGGTACTACCGATTTCACTGTTCAACGGTCGACTGATGTTCATTAAATGCTCTTTTACTAGCCGTTACAAAAAGGTGCGGTACTACCATCAACTAAAAATCGGTACTATCGCAGGACGGTAGTGCCGCTCGGCTAGAATGGCGCTACCGGTTTCCAGAGGCAAAAGAACCATGAAAAACACCCTCTCTAGAAATAACGTACCGCCAAAAAAATATTAGTACTACCATTCTACGGTAATACCGCTTCTCAGATGTGGTACTACCGATTTCCAAAGGTAAAAGAAACACGAAAAACACTTTCTCTGGAAATAACGTACCGCCAAGTAAACATCGGTACTACCGCACTACTGTAGTACAGTTCTTAAAATGCAGTACTACCGATTCTCAAAGAAGATGAAAAACTCCCAAAACATGCTCTCTGGAAAACACATACCATCAACTAGAATTCGGTACTATCGACCTGCGGTAGTACCGCTCATCATATATAGTCATACCGATTTTCACTGAAGTTTTTCTAGAAGATATTTAAGATGTAATGCCTGACTCCTAGTTAATCAAGATAGCACAAAATTAGATCCTCAAGCTACTAGCCATGATCCCTCTTTATAGTATGGCATCTAGCCTACAAATCCGGTCTATTCTCCAAACATCGAGACTGGTAAAAACTATAAAGAATCCTTAGGCTTTTCATTACCTTTGCCTTGAGCCATATTGATCTTTTGACATCCTTGTATTGCCATTTTCATGTCATTATTCAAACTCTAGGACTAAACTTTTAAAACATCTTAGCACACATATTAGTCCTATAACACTTTGTTGATATTAATTACCAAAACTATTTTTAGAGGCATAGATACTTTCATGACCTTCAGCTACTTGTGGATGTCGAGGTGCTCCCGGAGCACACGCTCCACCCTAGTCCTCCCCTCCTCGACCTCAACAAGCAATGAGCCGGCGAAGTCCTCAAGCCTGAGCCCCTAGAGGTGGTAGATGAAGCGGAAGAGGACGCAGGTGAGGAGGTAGATGGCACTGCGAGGGAGGGGAGGCGGCGGTGGCGAGGGAGGAGGGACGAGGCGGCGGCGGCGAGGGAGGGTGCGGGTAGGGGGAGGTGGAGATGAAGATTGAGGTGGAAGGGGAGGGGAGGCGGTGGCGGCGTTGAGGGAGGAGGGATGCGGTGGCGGCGGTGCGGTGAGGGTTAAGGCTGGCCACTAGGGATGGGATTGGGAAGAGGATGTGGCTGTCTACTCGAGGGCTTGACTGCTCGGTGCTCGCGTCGCGCGATCACAGACTCGGTGTGTAGGCTATGGCATTTTCCCATATAGTAATCGGATAGCATTCCGGATAGCTCCGAAACCGTTAGATATCTCCTTCCTGGACCCGTTTCCATATCTGGCAAAACCTATCCAGATCTGAATCGACATAAAAGATCTGGATATCTGAAATTACTATCCGAATTTATTCGGTCAGGAAATATCCGCTCCGTTTGCACCCCTACGTATGATTTCTAATGATATGGATGAAACAGAAAGATGTCGTCCAGCATACAACAGATGGTCTTTAGGCGAGAAATAAGAATCTTATGTATGGTTTTCTTGTTGTTGTTGTACAGATGCCGTCTATACTCCACATGATTTTTTTGTTGTATGGATGCACTTAATAGACAGGTATGTAGGCAACTTAGAAACAAATCATTGTAGGGATTGTCTTTAGTGTCATCTATAGATGATTACAAGGGCAAACCCATGTAAGGATGAGTGGGGGCTTAGGCCCCATTCAATTTTGACTCGCAATGGTATTAAACTAATTCCCACCGATGGTGCCCCCACTAGCTCAAAACTAGTACATCGCCATATATATGATGTTGTTTAGACTTTCAACTATGTAACTTAACTTTGTATACATAGTGCATCCACTCAATTTTTGTCTTGGGTCCGCCCTGGATGATTAGGACTTTCTAGACAGCTGTTGCCTACATTATAGTACATGCTCTTAGTATTTTCCTGAAAATGTATGTTACTAAAATTTGTTACAAATATAATGAAGACGCCATTGTTTTTAGAGTAAAATTACTCTATGGGTCACTAAGCTTGTTTAGGTGGTTCATTTAGGTCACCGACTTTCTAATTTGCACGTCTAGATCACTCATTTGAATTAAGTGGGTCATCAACACCACCGCTCGATGCCATCTCAGAACGAATGGCACGGGAGAGCGGCCAGGTCACCATTTGCTCCGAGTTGGCATCGACGGTGGTGTTGATGATCCACTTAATCCGGATTAGTGACTTAGACGTGCAAATTAGGAGATCGGTGACCTAAATAAATCACTTACGCGTTTCTATCATTTGATTGCGAATGGTAAACATAGAAAGCAAAGAATTTTTCAGCTCGACTAGGATGAGGGGATAATTAGGGGTGATGTACAATTAAAAACGTATATCACCAAATATTACAAAGATCTTTTTGGACCATCCGAAATTAATCATATTTCCATGATTGATGGTTTTACAAATGATATACCTCAAGTCTCAGATTCTGAAAACAACCTTCTTGCCATGCCTTTCTCCGAGAAGGAGGTGGAAGAAGCAATTTTTTCAAATGGAGCATAACAAAGCACCTGGGCCTGATGGTTTCCCAGCGGAGTTTTATCAGGTGTTTTGGGAAGTTATTAAACATGATATGATGGCCATGTTTCATGATTTACATAGTTGCTCATTGCACCTTTTTAGCTTGAATTTTGGAATTATTACGTTGCTTCCTAAAAAAGTCGATGCTAAACATACAGCAATATCGACCTATTTGTCTTCTTAATGTTAGTTTTAAAGTGTTTACTAAAGTGGCAACTAATAGAATTAATAACGTAGCGCATAAGGTTGTTAGACCATCGCAGACAGCTTTTATGCAAGGGAGATATATTCTAGATGGAGTTGTTATCCTTCATGAAACTGTCCATGAACTGCACAAAGCAAAGTTGGATGGGATAGTGCTTAAGCTTGATTTTGAAAAAGCTTATGATAAAGTAAAATGGCCGTTTTTATTCCATACTTTGATGATGAAAGGCTTTTCGACTAAGTGGTGTTCTTGGGTGGAGAGTTTTGTTAAGGGAGGGAGTGTTGCAATAAAAGTTAATGATGATTTAGGCTCTTTTTTCCAAACTCAGAAAGGTTTTCGGCAAGGGGATCCGATGTCTCCTATTCTTTTTAATATTGTTGTGGATATGCTTGCCTTGTTTATTTCAAGAGCTAAAGAAGAGGGACTAATTTCGGGAGTAGTTCCTCATTTGATTGATGATGGATTGTCAATATTACAATATACTGACGATACTATCCTTTTTTGAATCATGACTTAGAGCAAGCAAAAAATCTCAAACTTCTTTTATGTGTCTTTGAACAATTATCAGGGTTAAAGATTAATTTTTATAAGAGCGAAATCTTTTGTTTTGGCAAAGCCAAAGATGTTGAAACTCAGTATACACATTTATTTGGTTGTGAAGTGGGTGTCTTTCCTTTTAGATACTTAGGGATTCCAATTCATTATAAAAATAATAAAAAAAAAGAAATAGGGATTGGAAAAGTGTTGAAGATAGAGTTGAAAAGAAGTTAAGCGATTGGAAAGGAAAAATTTGTCTCAGAGGTGGTGAGTAGTACTTATTAACTCAGATACTAAGCGACCTACCTATGTTTATGTTGTCCTTTTTTGAGATTCCTAAAGAGGTTCTCAAAAGGCTGGATTTTTATAGATCTAGATTCTACTCGCAAAGTGACGGCCGTAAAAAAAAGTATAAACTTGCTAAATGGAGTTTAATGTGTACTCCTAAAGAGCAGGGTGGTGTAGGAATTCAGAATTTAGACATAAAAAAATAAAAGTTTGTTAGAAAAATGGCTTTTTAAGTTGCTTAATGAAGAAGGGGTTTGGCAAACTATGTTAACAAAGAAATATTTGAATGAGAAGAGTCTTACGTAGGTGGTTAATAAGCCTGGGTCTTCACATTTTTGGTCAGATCTAATGAAAATTAAAGATCTTTTATTTCGTTTTGGTTCATTCCAGGTTAAAAATGGGATGCAAACTAGGTTCTGGGAAGATATTTGGTTAGAGACTCGCTAAAAGACAATATCCAATCCTCTATGATGTGGTGAGGAAAAAGGATGATACAATAGCAAATATTTTGAGTTCAACTCCTCTAAATATTTCTTTTCGTAGACCTATTATTGGACCTAAGTTACATACTTGGAATGAGTTACTGTTGAGAATTATTAATGTTCATTTAATTTCTCAAAATGATATTTTTCGATGGACATTAAATAAGTCTGGGCTTTTTTCAGTGCAGAGTTTCTATGCAACACTTATTGGAAATTATCGTGTCCCCAATAAGCGCTCTTTTTGGTTACTTAAAATTTCTTTAAAAATGAAAATATTCCTTTGGTATCTCAAAAGAGGAGTAGTATTAACTAAAGATAATCTGCTCAAAAGAAATTGGAGGGGAAGCAAAAAATGTTGTTTCTGTATTGTAGATGAAACAATACAACATCTTTTTATTGACTGTCCTTTTGTACGTCTTGTTTGGTGGACTGTTCAATGTGCATTTAATTTATCTCCTCCGGCGAATATAGCCAACTTGTTTGGAAATTGGTTAACGGGTATTCCAAATATGTTAAAAACACAACTCTTTGTTGGAGCTAGTGTCTTATGTTGGTCTATTTGGCTATGTCGGAATGATGCAACTTTTGATAAAAAGGCTATCAATAATCTCTTGCAGGTTATCTTATTGAGTGGGCACTGGATGAGGGTATGGGCAAATCTACAGAAACCAACCCAGAAGGAGTTGATGTTGAGCGGAAGTGCCAGGCTGGAATGTGTGGCGAAGCAAATCTTCAACAATCATGGGTGGCTGTATAGTCACAGAGTTTGTAATGATTGAATTTAAAGTTCAGTCGTCTTTTGGTTTGGTTGTGTTGTTTCATTTCAAGTCATTTTAATTTGTTGGTACTTTGGATGTTGGTTTTTGTAATAATTTGGGCTGTGTACATCCTTTGATGCAGAGGCCGGGAGAGGTTTTGCCTCTTCCATTATCAAAAAAAAAAACACTTACACAAGTTTATTGACACACGATGCAATTTACTCTTGTTTTTAACTGCAAATATACTTATATACCACTTTTCCACGTGAGACGTGGCAAATCTAGACAGCTTTGTGTTTATTGTTGGTCAAAATACTAAGAGTCTGGTTGCATGAGTTTTAGAACGTCTATTTGATAACGGGAGGGAGTACTGGACAACGCGTTCACGGTCGCTTAGCCGGTGTAAGCAAAAACTGAAAAAGAAGTGTGCTAGATCACATGACTATCACTTAGCGACAGCATTCTATGCACATAAACGATAAGAAAAACACCTTGATTTACGGAGAAAACAACATTCTACCGGGCGCTGCGCGAGCTCTTCCCCGGTGACGACGTCTTCACCAGCGGCAAGCAACGGGTCAGGTTTTAGGGTTTAATCGGACAAAACCTGGCCATACTGAGCCGCACCAAGACGGGCCGGGGAAAACCAGCATCCTCCCCTGCCGTCGGTCCATGCTCCCGGCGTCTGCTTCCTCCCACGCCAACCAATTCACGCGCTCGGCGAAGGCATCCGACGATCCACGGAGCCGTACGTCGGGATCTTCACGAACCACGAGCTGCGAAGGCGCGCGACCAACCCTCCCCCCCGCACGTACGGCCGCAACACGTACTATCTACGATCTCCGTGTCGGTGTCGGCCTGACGATGGCTGATGCAGCCTGAAGCTGCTTTAGAATATATGTCTGTCACTCGCCGACTTTCTCTTCCCCGTCCGGTGCTGTCGTTTGGCAGCACAAATTAGGTTGCTAATCGTGGCCAATCGGAACTTTCTTGGACGTTTCAATCTATCACATTCTTCCTTGGCACGACGGAATGCTTTGTTCTGGAAAGTGAAAAAAATTGCAAATAGCATAATTTACTTTCCTTATGTGCTGCTGGGATTGCTTTGTTTTGTCCTCTAGCTATGCAAAACAAACTTATCCATATAGAGACGTACCGGTTTGTCTTTTGGAATGGTACATTTCGGTACCGAGTATAACAGTGTATCGTTTCGGAGTTTAATGTAATAATATATTTATAAGCATATATATATATATATATATATATGTTTAATTGTATATACACTAAATTTTACTTATAATATTACTCCAAATACATAGTAGTAGGATTAAATATAGCATATACTTCAATGGGTTCAATAAAAGGTATTATCAATTACGTCAGTATAACCGGTATTATCCGGTATCGAAGCCGGTAAGGACAGTATCGAGCCGGTACAACCGATATCGACCAATATCGAGCTGTTATGGGCGGTATTGTCCGGTATCAAGGCGATGCAAACGCGAACTACTCCGTACCATTTTAGGCGGCGGAATTATGCGTAACGAACATTCCGGTCGGCACGAACCATGTTGATAAGTTTGATGCAAAGACAGACAGATGGGTGCTCACTGCTCAAATCCAATAGGATGCGAAGCCAGGGCAAATAGGCTAGAGTAAAGATGGTTATCTGGTACCAAATCCAAGCCTGAACAAAATTTCCTTGAAACACACACACACACACAGTATTCCTCGCTCGCTCCACAGTCCCTTCCGTCCCTCCTGAAGAAAAGAACTTCGTTTTTCCGTGGTCCGTCTCAGGCACAAACACGCACAGACAGACAGGACAAGGTAGAGAAAAATCAAAAAATGCAAAGGAAAAGCGAAAGCAAAAGCTGAAAAAGGGAAAGGTGAACGAGAATAAGGCGCCGTGAAGGAAAGAGAAAAAAAGGCGGCAACGCTGTCCCGAGCTCGCCTTCTTCAAACCAAGAAGAAGCAGGCAGCCTGACGCGCCACTTGGTTTCTTCGAGCGGCTATCCACTTGTCGCCGCGCCATGGCTTCCTCCTCCTCACCCTCCGACTCTGCGCCGCCGCCGCCGGAGCCGGCGCCCTCGCCCGCGGCGCCTCCGCCGATGACGGAGGTCAGGCCCGCCGAGCCCCACCGTCGCCGACAATGTCCGCGGTCTGCTCAGGTCCGGCGAGGCGTTCATCCGCGGCGCCTTCCGGGGCAACTCCGGCCTCCGACTCCTCCTCAGCCGCAGCAGCACCACAACCGGCCTGTACGTTTTTCTCGGTCTCCTTTTTCTTCTAACATGCATGTAGTAGTCGCCGCCGGCGCCGGTGACGTGCTCGATCGACGTAGCGCCTCAGACGAAGCAGACAGCACTGCGTCGTCTTCTCGTTAAATTTGCACTCTGCTATTCACCCCGCTTAATTTCTTCACATGCTTTCAGTAGAATTTTGTTTGATTGTTATGTCTGAAGCTTTAGCATCCATATTCTGCTCCTCCCCAGTGAATTGCTGATTACAAACTAAACGGAAAAGCAACCTGTACATGTACTGCCAGTGCCATAAATGTATTTCACCTCTTTTTTCCCAGACCGCGTTACAGTTTTCTACATGGTTCGTGCACATTTGTTGGACTCTGAATCCAACGAAGAATGGGTAAAATCCCTCAACGGTTTGAATGAAATTTGTTGCGTCTTGTGTGGATCCATGGATAATGATTCATTACTCCATAGTTTCGCACTATCATTCACCAACATCATCAACGAGTCCTGCTGGTCTCAATGACACGCTTGGCTGCAGGTTGACATGATGAAGCGCTTGCAGCATGAAACATTTCCTGATGTCATGAAGCTCCTGGATAAACATGAACAAATCGATCACATCCTTTCCATGTACAAAAGCGGCAAGGGGTTCCATTTCCCGGATCTTCCTATCCGGGTGAAGGTCGCGCTCGATGCGGTCGGGGCATTGTTTCTCGTCGACGATAGTGAGTTCGAACAAGCGAGACAAATCCTCGACAAGGCGGGGATCAGGACGGGCCTCAGCTCGAGGTTCGTCTTCGAGTCAAAGACCAGGGGCAAAGACACCATTGCAGCAGAGCTCTCGACCAGGTTTGAGGCAGGTGCTCATCTTGGGGAGGCGACCGGGAGGCCCCTGGAGCTGACTAAAATGCAGTACTGCACCCACATCAACGACTGGTTGTCGATGACCCTGATTCCATTTGGAGCTCAGTGCAACAACTTCTTGCACGATTCAAGCTTGATTCAGGTAATGTGTCCCTGACTTCTGCTGGAATCATTTAAGTTGACGCAAAAAATGTAATATTTGTCTGACTATAACCGTATAACGGCTGGCTTATCTGGTGAAATTGTTGGCAGAATCTCCGGAGCCAAGCCTCTTGCAACGGGCCGCCTTCGTTTTCCGAACATCACAACTGTGCTGCCGGTTTGAGCATCAAGAGATCCAAATTCGCCGCATCCATAGCCGAGCTAATCTATGGTTCAGGAGCACAAGACAGTGATCCTGGGGTAGCCAACCGCATGACCACGTTTGGGCAGGTGTCCTATGAACCGGCCGACGATGTCAAGCTCAGCTTGTCAGGCCTCTGGCAGATCTGCCCATCGTCATCCCGGTTCAACAATCTTGGAACGCTTGCCGTTCCATTTGGCATCCTGAAACCGCGAAAATACACTCCTCCGGTGCCGCATCAGGAATCGAGCATAATGGTACAACGCCCTGCCCATGTTGTAGAATCGCCGGTGATGGAGCACATGCCTCCTGCCGCTGCGCCAGCCGCAGCTACGGGACTCGAATCCCGGTCACCGAAATCGATGGCGGTGATGCTGGACTGTGAACTGTATGAGACCATGAAAGCAGAAGGGTGGGTTCAGATGGAGAGGCCCAACCATGGGGCGGTGCACTGGGGCTTGTGCTTGTCCGACACCCCGGAGCATGAGCTCGGGTGGGGCGTGGGGATGGGCGGCACGTCGACGGGGGAGAAGCACCACCAACACCTGGAAGGGTTCCTCAGCTTCAACCTCGGCAAGGGTGCGAAGCTGCAGCCGGGCCTCGTGTATGTCATGGAGGGGGCGAAGCCGACTCCGGCGCTGGTGCTGCGGTCGTCGTGGTTCATGTGATGCACAATCTCCCCTCCAGTCCTTGCAGCATTGGAGATTGCCTAGAGCTTCTGTTTTCTTCTTCCCTTGCAACTAGAACCGTTCTTGTTTGGTCGCTTCTTTGACAGCTCTGCCCTGATATGACTCGCAGCTAATAAACATGCTTGACTGATAGTCTTGGAAATTCATACTGAAGGACTTGTTTGGATATATGGTGATCTGACTCGATCCCTTCGGATTGACTTGAAATTTAAACTAAAATATCTTCCAATCCGAAAGGATTGATTCTAATCCCTCCCTATCCAAACAAACCCAAAGTGTGGGATTGCTTCATGTAATTGCTTTTCTTTTGCGGCATTTTGCTGCAACTACAAGCTTGATTTTCACTTGCTCTACATGGCACAAAAGAACTAGAATTCTTAATGCCATATGCCTCTGCAAGTATTCACAATAGAAAGACATCACATGTACCTCAGTATCTGCTGAATTTTCCATGCATCTGTTGCAAGTTGTCGTAGGCAGCCCGTGCCCAAGCAACAAGCATATTGTATATGTAAATCATGTACATGCCCACAAGATGATATGAAGTAGATAGAACAGTGCCAAGGTTTTACTCGAACTATTTTAACCACTGAACAAACACCGCTTGTCGCCCAGTGTATCAACTATCAAACACTGATCAAGCAACCCAACATCGCTATTCACAGCAACGACATCAAGCGTGCAAACACAAAATTGAACAAGATGTGCAATTAAGAATCCAAGTTCTCTCAGATGCGAGCTACTAATAATTAACTGAACGCAAATGTGCAACTAGCAAACCAATTTATAATGATAAGATATTAAGTTTTCACCAATTTCTACTAGCAACCAAACCTTACAGCATACCAGCTAATTCATACTGCAGTCCTTAGTTTTCACTATCTATCTATCAGCCTACCTACTAGACATCATCAAACTGGAGGTGACAATTTCTACTCAGACCCAAGAATAGCAGCAGGAACAAACATCCATACTTTTCGCCAGAGTGCAAACACTGATCAAGCTACCCAACATCACCGATTCACAATTCACAGCAAAGAGGCAGGCAAGGACAGGTATGCAAACACAAAACAACACAATGTAACTGTAGCAAGATTTGCAATTAGCATGCCGAATTCTCCCAGGTACGAACTAGTATCAACTTGACTGAACACAATGTACAATCAGCATACCAGCTTCTACCGATACGAACCACTATAGAAACATCCATCCAGGCATCCACAATTCACACCAAAACTTGGAAGTATACGATGCTAAATTCACACGACATTCTTTGGTTTTCACCAACTCATCTGTCCATCGGCCTACTCGACACCAAACTGAACTGCAGGTAATCCTTTCTACTCGGAACCAAGAACATCACCATGAAAGCATGAACTAAGGCAACATTAAGTCAGTCCTCAAAGGCCCAGGCGTTCTCCTTCCTGACCTCGTCCTCCTACTCAGGTGTGTAGTCGTTCTCGATCTCGAAGATGTCACGAATCTCCTCCGGCGTCCTCCCCTTCATCTTGTCCGCCACGGTCCTGCAGCCCAGGTCCAGCAGGTCCTCGATGTTCATGTAGTTTGCCGCCTGCACAAAACAACACACACACACACACACACACACACCAAATGACCCCAAATTGCACATATACCGTTGCTCAAAATCACAAACTATGCATACCAAACCGTGTTGTTTCTTGGAGGGGAAGAGAGAGCAAAAAGAAGGGAAAGAATCGGTTTGGTTGCTCACGAGGATGATCTCGAAGAGGGTGGACTTGTCGACGCTGAGGAACTCCTTGTCCCAGGCCTTGAGGCCGTGTGGATCGGCGTCGGGGTCGACGTAGGTGACGGGCTTGATGGAGGAGGCGGTGGGGGGCAGCTCGACGGGGAAGGGCGGGAAGGGGTACCGCTCGCGCCCGGAGGCCTCGGGGTCGTAGTGCGGCGCGTGCTTCTCGCAGTACTCGACGAGCATCTCGAGCACGTCACCGTAGACGCCGGGGATGCGGATGGGGCCCTGCGCGCAGTCGTCCTCGATCATGTGACGGAGCATCAGCGACAGCCGCGCCGCGGGCTCCGAGACCCGCACCTCCACACCGTCCCCCGCCACCAGCAGCAGCGACGGCTTCTCCCCCTCCCCCTTCACAGAAGAAGACGAGGGCTTCACCTCTGCCTCCGCCGCCGCCGCAGCAGCAGCAGCGGCGGCAGCGGCGGCGGCAGCGGCGGTAGCGTAAGCCACCTCCTCCTCCGGGGACATCGGGCGCTTGCCCTTGCGCTTCTCGCCGTCGGTGGTGGAAGCCATGGATGGGATTGGGGTGGGGCTTTTCGTGGGATTTGGGAGTGGGTATCGGGGTTTCGTCGCGTTTTATAAGGAACTGGAACCGGAAGAGGGTTCGGAACTAGGGCACGGCCGCACCCACACGGGCTCGAATCGATCTGCCGGGCTTGGTTTGTGCGCGCGTTCACTTCCGACTTCCGACTCGGCCGTGCACGCTGCGCGCTGCGCGTGTGGTTCTGGTTTGATCACGAGATCGAACGGGCCTGCAGTGACAGATCCATGATTTCGATGATGGTTATTAAAAAAAAAAAGATGTACATGTGTACACACCACCACGCTGCACATCACACACGCGTGAGTGTGTCTTCTTAACACACATTTGGAAAGACAGAGGACAGAAATAAATCCACGAACTTGTAAAATTTCTACTGAAAGCGCACTTACGTGTGTAATAATATGCGAACTTAAATGACACATTCTAACATAAAACTTTAAATGACATAGCAAAGGTTCAAATGAAATAAATTATATGTTTCTAGTATAACCGACATCACAAAATATAGTTTGTATTGGTGGGCTGCTGACTATTGATTACTGAGAATAACACGTAGTGTAATTCATTATATAACTTGTGTATTATACGGTATATATATTGTATAGTAGGTTTGCATACAAAAATTTTGAAGATACAATTGTACCCCCCATGCACCTCAGGTAGCTCCGTGTAACATCCCCAATTTAATTAATGGGATTTAGTATGCATATTATCAGCATGCATAACATTTTGGAAATAATTGTATATATTTTTGCACTTGGAAATTTATCAAACCAATTAAACATACACTTCAAATTTAAAACTCCAAATAAAAACAGGAACAAAAAAAAAACCTTTGATCATCATCTGGAAACAATTTATTCAAATACTATAATAATTATCATGAATAAATATAATTTTTACAAAACTTTTGGAACTAGATTCAACCCCCTAAAAAAAATTCAAACACAAATCAATGACCTAGCCTAAGTTGGAAATTATATATTACAAAATATATTATGAACAGTAGGGTTCAATAATTTGTATAGACACTAGGCTATCCCAGGAACCTCTATAAAAATTTGCATAATTTTTTTTTGAATTTTATTTCTATATTTAAAGCCTCGGTCAAACCCTCTATTTTCTAGTCAAATCTGTTTTCAACTTCAGGCTCGTTACTGTTGGACCGACCGGACCCGAGTTAGAGTTTGACGCGCCCACTTGACTCAGTCAAACCATCCGACCCGATCACTTGACTGCACCGGCACCAATCACTATCATCCGTTCGATCGAAATCCATCGGTCCGAATCTTTCCGACCTGAGCCCGACGCAACGCGATCCAACCCAACCATCTCGCCTGCGCCCACTCATTTTGTGTCACTGCCATCCCGGCCCCACCATGTCAGTGCCATCTTCTTCCTCCCTCGGGCAGGCGCGCTGCAGAGCACAGGCACCGCGCGCCACGCGCGCGCGAGCTCGCCATGCTCCGTCGGCCGTCACCCACCGCCTTTCGGCGGTCCCGAGCTCCGCTCTCTCACGCGCTCCTTCCTCGTCTTCTTTCCGCTCAAAACCCCTCTTCCTCCCCATTTCTCACTTCTCTTCCCGGCCGTGGAAGAGGGAAGCTCTAGAGCCGTTTTCTTGATGAAGCCGGCCATCTTTGCCTCCATTAAACTCCTTGAAGCTCGCGTTTCCATTTACCCTAACTTGATTCGCCTCTTGGTTTGTAGATCGAGGACCCCATCGTGTCCTTGCGGGTTCAGGCGCGCCACCGTGCGCCATTGTGCCCCTACGCACTGGGTGAGCTTGTCTTCACGACCTTGTCAATCTCGTTCGCCTCATTATCTTTGGCGATCCGGTCGTCTAATTGAGTTTTGCTCGATGCTCGGCGGTATCGCGGCGCTTTCTTCCGGCCCGACCATAAGTGTCGCCCGCGCGCATCATCCGGCGAGCCCTCGTCAATTCTTCGTACAGCACGGCACCACCGTGGCTTACCGTTCTTCCCCAACTTCCCTGCAGGCGCTCCACCACCCGGCTGCCGCCCGCGCGCCTCGTCGCGCCGCCGCCGACTCCTGCCGTCAGCCCACCTCCGGTCACCTCGGCTCCCTCCGAGCACTCCGGTAAGACCCACTCTCCTCCCTCTAGCTCGTGCTCCACTAATTCCTTCCCTAAACTCCTCTGGTGCCGCCGCGCCTTGTCACCCCCACGGCCGGCCGCCCTGTGCCCATGCCGAGCCGCCACCGAGCCGCTTGAGCCCCAAAACCGCCAACCCTAGCCTCCTTGTTCCCCAGGCTTTCCGTTTTTGTGGTCGCCTCCGCCACGCCGTCGTTTCCCCGCCGGCGCCGCTCCATGACCCGAGCCGCCGTCCACCATCCCTGTGCTCCCTCTAATGGCTTGATCTCTGTGTGCTTTGAGTTTTGTCTGACAGTAGTAAGTTAGAAGATTAGGTGATAATTGCACTAAGTAATTAACCTGAGTTTGGAGGTTAATTTTTAAGATACATGCATGATTAAGGGAGAGGTATCTTAAGGTGAACTGACAAGAGTGAAAGGATTTCAGAAAAAACCGACAATGAGCTTGAGCAGCGATGGTTTTGATATTCAGCAGTTCTGAATCATCATATCGGTGCTAAGTTTGTGATTAAGCTATTAAGATCAATTCAAAAATTTGCCTAACTTTTGGATCACCAAAAATTTGTTTAACAAATAGATAAATGAATTAGTTAGAGGTGCATTAACAACATTTCACTTACATGCAAGATCCTTGATAGATCATTTAAGTAGAGAAGTGTAGGAGAAAAATCTGAATTGACAGAGGACTTGTAAAACCTTTGGAATGACTCACTAAATCACTCAATCATAATTGGCAAATGGAAAATTTAGTTAATAGAAATATTAGTTGTCAAGCTGTAAAAAAAAATTCTTTGGATAAACTGATGATCAAAGAAGAGGTTCATTTGAAAATTTGAAATGCCAGTGAACCCTTTTTGCAAGACCATCCTTTGTCTCTACTAGCTAATGCTTTGGCTCTCTTTTAGGCCACTCTAGTGAGCTGGCAAACCTGAGGGTTGAGTTTGAAGGAAGTGGTAAGTAGCACTTAGCACTTTAGTTCAGAAAACTATCTTGTTGTAGAATGCATGAGCAGAGGAGGAGTTTGATTGAAAAATTAAAGTGACAATAGACAAATGACTTGGTTAGTTAGGAATATTATTGATTCAATTGGCGCTTAAGCTAGCACTAGCAATCCTACCTGACAACCAAGTTTTGTTATTCAAATCAAGCAAGGAGCTAGAACCTTGTTAAGTACAAAGATCAGTAGGTACAATTTCTTAGTGGCTAGCTCCTAGTAATTAAATCTAAAAGAGTAAAATTATGTAAAGGACTTAAACCTTGATAAATTCCTAGAAAATTCATTTGAACTCTAATTGAACTAATTATACCACCTAAATTCACCTGAAATCATGATCTACCTACTGTATAAAGTTCATACATTTGTGAGCTTGTGGAATTTCTGGCTTTGTTTGATATTTATTGCAATATCGTCTTTCGATTAGGTTTTCGACGATACCGTTATATTCGTGAGATCAATATGTGAGTAATCTGTGATTGAACAAGTGATACAGCAAAGGTGCGAGCACCCTCCTCTTGATCATATTGCTCCTAGTGGTTTTTTAAGTTTTGTGTGAGTTTTATTATCGCAATTGCATGCTATTTTGAAATATATGTTCATGGGTAGAAGTAGTTAAATTCCTAATTGTTGCATTGACCCTCCTTTGATCGTTGATTACCCTTTTACCTTGAATGACTAAGGTTATATGTTATATAGGATTGTTTACTAGTTTGTAGAACGATGCTTAGCCATGCTAGTAGTTGTAGCTGTAACATCCCAATTTTAGGCTTGTGTTTCAAATGTAAGAAAATCAGTAGAAATTAAAACTTTTTCTTACATCATGTAATTCCTGAGGTGCCAAGAAATTCTTGTACAAGGAATTATGGAAATACATTGTCACAAGTCTTGTTGATCCAACTCTTGTTATTCCAAAAACAATCTTGTCAAATCTTATGATCATCCTCTGGAAATAATTTTCCTAAGTCTCTGTGATGGTATGTGACCCCTCTGAAAAATCTCACAATTTTTAGAAATTGTTTGAAAATTTTTAGAAGCGATCAAACTGTTTGACTCTCAGTCAAACATTAAAACAGAGCCTTGCAGAATTTTGGAGATTTATTCGCAGCATAAAATCTCTGAAAATTTTACACAAAGTTAATATCTGAGTTAGCAAGCTCCTGTAAAATTTTCATAATTTTTGGAGTTAATTTGCTACCTCAAATAAATCTTCGAGTCTCTGTTCTTTTTCAAAGTCAAACTTGGTTTCTTGTTGCTTGGGTTCGAGTCGGACTGGGCTCGAGCCACTTGATTCGGTCCGATCAACTAAGCGCACCGAGCCACTCTTTAAAGCAGCAATCGATCTCGTCCGTTAGATCTTAATCGCTTACGGCCGCGCGTGTAAGACTTCGGACCTTCCGGTTGCAAGTTTGGTTGTCAGCGGTTAGATCTCAATCCAACCATTGTGGTCCTCCGAAACCTTGGACCCTCCGGTTGCATTTTTGGATCGAGCCGTTGGATTAAGATCCAACGCTCGCGTCACTTCTCGTTGTAAATGAGAATTGCGGCGTGGGGCAATCTGAGCCATCCATTTCTAATCTGAGGCTCGCAATCTCCCGTTGTGTTTTAAACACGGGAGGCGTGGCGCTATCTCGACGTTCGTGTCTCATCCAACGGCCGTGAGTCGCTGAGCTTTGCGTTGGTCATCTTCAACCTCCGTTCGTGCAGCGCGTGCAAGGCATGGTGGGGTCATTTCTTGCTCCTAAAGCCACCCTAGCCGACGTGTAGGGTATGGGAGGTACACCGAGCTAGGCCATGCCTTAATGCACGCTTCACTCCTTTCCTTGTCGGCGCACTGTGCTTTGTGTTTCTGCCCGAGAGAGAGTGGTGCAAACCCTAACACTTTCATGGCCTTATAAACACCCAAACCCCTTCCTGGAGTTTCTTTAGACCACCATCAAGTTTCACTCCCAATATTGGAGCTTAACACCTCAAAAATGGCAAAGCCATTGTTGACCCGTGGAGCTCCATTGGTGTTCTTGGTGTTCGGTGGTCCTCCTTCACGTTCTTTGCCTAACCTTATCTATTTACTTCCTTGAACATTTTCCCTCACTTAATTTTGGATTTGATTCTCGTGAATTGTCCAATTTGGGGTTTGTTCAAATTCGCCGATTTGGTCATCTTCTTCCTCATTCGGTGAGTGCTCCATTTTCCAATTACTTGCTCATGTAGCTTCATGAATCATTATGAAGCTATATTGAAGCTTTGGTATCACTCATTTGGCTCGGTGTCATTTTCGGTTTTCTTCTTCAAGTCCGTGAGCTTCCACCGTGGTCAAGCTTCTCCGCCGTCCTATAGCCTCTTCTCGCTAAGGTAGCTTCTTATTAGTCCTTAGAAGCTATGGCACCGCATCCTAGGTTTGCAATGGAGCTCATCGCGATTTTCGTGTTTAGCGATAAGCCGATTTTCATTTTCCGGCTAGCGGCGTTCCGATCCTTCGCGCGGTGAAAATGCTACCCTAGAATCGTTGTGCTATTGCGAATCCATTTTGGTCCTTGGCGGGCGCCGCGCGCGCGATGTCGCGGCGGTTAGCCGTCAAAGACGATCGGGACTTTGCGACCGAGCTCCGTTTCGTCATCTAATTAGGACATATTAATTGCACGATGATCGCTAATCATTAGCTAATTATTGTGTCTTAACCTTTGTCGTTGTGTCAGCATCCCGATGGGCAGGGTTTAAAATCAAATCTCGGCTGTCATTAGAGTCTATTTAATGTCAATCATTAGAATCATTAATTTGGTCTTAACCGCCTGTTTAGTCGCCGACTTGTGGGCCCGATGCATGTGCGTTGGTTAAATCATTGCGGTCGTGACTCGTAGTCAGCGACATGCGGTCCCACCGTCGATTACCTCTTTTGAACTTCAATCAATAGCCACCGTCGATCCCTTGATCAACGGCCTAGATCTTGTATGCGTTCGGACCATCCGGTTCCCTCATCATCTGGGCCGTCCCATCTTGCGATCCGCGGTGAGATCATGTGTGCAATCGGACCTTCCGGTTAGATGTGGGTTCTAAGCCGTTCATCTTTAGATGCTGCGGTCGTGGTTCAGCGAGGCAACGCGCCGTCGGTTGCATACACTCGTGTGAGCCGTTGGATCTTGATCCAACGGTGGACCCGATTAGGTTTGCGCGCGCGCGCTATTTCCAGCGTCGTGGGGCGTTGGATTTCAAATCTCGGCCCACGGGCGTCCACGTCATTTTCTTTGTTTTGGGTTGTTACGTATTTGGTAAATATTTATTTAACGATTGAAAATGATGTAAAAACTTTAGAAACTCATAACTAATTCATTTAACGCTTTTAGTTAATCCCAACTGTAATAAATCATGTTATCACTTTAGCTTATTATAAAAATGGTTTTAAGCATGTCGATGTGAAAATTGTATAACTAGGAATAACTTGATTTGTCATTTTGAATATTCAGAAAATGAATAAAACTTTAGAAAATGCATATCTTGCTCTGTATGTCCAAAATGAATGATTCCAACCTTGATAAATTTGTTATTAACCCAATGTTAATATAAAAATGATGGTAGGTCCAAGATTGTAACAAAAACCTTGATTAATGAGTTAGTACCTATTTTTAGCATTTAGAAAATTCTGGAAGACTTATAAAATGCACAAGTAATTCTCTGGAAATGCAAAATATATTTGATAAATTCTAGAAAACCCCTCTGTTGGTATACTTCTCTGTAAAATTAGTTTTGAACATATTTATGCTCCTGGAAAGTGCATTATGCCAATTTTGCATCTTAGAAAAATCATAACTAAATCACCTTAACTCCAAATGACCTGAAATTTTATATGGGTTACCTATATACCAGTAGGTAGCTACCATAAAAATCCCAGCTTCAAAATCTCTCTAGAAAATATTTTTGCTCAGTGCTAATTATGGTAGAAAATGTATTTTTATGCATTATCTTTGCACCGCAAAATCCAAATTAGGTTTTCAGTTTCTTTGTCTAGGTATTTTCGTATTCTACCTTATGTGTAAATTTAATCGCATTTGGTTAAGTTTGCTTGCTCTTTTGTTTATTTGTGGCTCGTCTTATTGGTTGTTCTTGGTTCTTTTGCCTTTCGCTTAGGATTCGACATTTGCGGTAATCCCGAAACGATCCTCCGCAACCAATTGAGCAACGACAAGAAGGCAAGCAGTTTGATCATGTTAATCCCAGTATTTTAAGTATTTATGTTGATTACAAACTCTATGTATGCATTGCTACTTTGTTTTAATAGTTGGCCTAGTAGATGCATTTCCTTAGCAAATGATTATCCTCTACTACCATGAGCCTAGGTTACTTGCTGTGATTAAGAGTTCGTGGAGGGCTCTTGTCACTTAGTAGTTGCTGAATAAATTGCTTAGCCATGCCTAGCTTGGTAGAAATGGGCGGTTATCGACTTGTCGATAACCTTGATCACCTAAAACTTATTATGATTTATGATTTCCACCTTGTGCCATGTCTACTTGTGAAAACTAAAACTAAAAGCAAAATGATTTAGACTTGGGCACAATGGTATGTTGGTGTGATTCTCGGTGTATTTGGAATGGTGCCTAAGTCAACAAGGACCGAACATCTTGTTACACTAAACCAAGCATTTTGCGTGCTAACCACACTAGAGGGAAATGGGACCTCTCTTGACTAAGTACTTTGGGGGGTGTTAATTAATGAGTCGCGTGGTGGGTTGCATATGGGATATATGCAACATGGACGTGTTTGTGGGGAGGGCACACCGAGGCGGTGTCTCCTGCTCCACGTATGGGTCCTTGTGATCCATATTTCGTCGGCAGATCACTAAGGGTTAACCCCCATACGTGCGGCTCTTGATTAGCTCAATCCATTGGAAATGTCTCGTAGGACTTAGCCGTGCCGGCATACCAAAGGTAGTGTGCTTCATCCGGTGGCGAAAAGGCGGTCTGAAGTGTGGGTACATTGGTACACCCCTGCAGGGTATTAAAACTATTCGAATAGCCTCGTCCTAGGTTATGGACACGCTTGGGGAGGTCTTTCAAGAGTTAGACTACAACCTTTTAAATTAAAACTTGATGGGTGGTACGAATCAGGGATTCGTGCTATGTTGTGGTGACTATTGGGATAGTCACTTCCAGGTGGTTACTTGTATGTATCTGTACTTACTGTTACTTTGATAACTAAACAGATTTGCAAACTTGCTTTTGAAATGTATTACATCATTGCAAATAAAGTTGGCTTTATGCGAAATAAGACATACAACCTCCACCTAAATAAGCTTGCATGTAGTTATGAATAGGTCTGCTATTCCACACGTCAGTCTTGCGGGTACAAAGACAATCTTTGTACTCGGATGCTATGCTTAATTGTTTTGTTGCGAGAGGAAGAAGGTGAGCAGAAGGGCCTCACTTTGTGTGTGTGTTGTGGTAGCTTATGGGCGACTAGCTTGGCGGCGTCGGTTGCCTTGTGGGTGTGTGGCTAACCGGTCGACTTTTGTTCTAGCCATCTTATGGCGCTTTTGCTTCCGCTGTCATTTCTTGTATTTTGTTCTATTTGGCCGGTCGGCTCTCTTTTGTAATAACTTTACTTTATGTCGTTGTTGAACTTAGTGATATTGTTGTATGGAAATGATGTGTAATTTTGTGATGATGCGCATATGTTGCAATTCTGGGAAACATATGTCCATCGAGGCTTAGAATGTTTAATTAGTAATGCTAGAACCATTTGGAGGTTAAGTGTTACTAGTTAAATATTCCGGGTCCTCACAGTAGCCGAGAGCGGTTGATGGAGCTAGTCCATCGGCCGGTGACTTGAATTAAATCTTATTGAAATTTGAGGATTTTATGGATTGAATTATGTTGGAATTGAGGGATGTATCCAGATCTTCGCATCTTGGGTTTGTGTACATGTTGGGCATGGGTTTTATGTTCTTAACTTGGACGGGTGTAGGGTGATCATGAAATATTATTGTTGTTGTTGTTGTGGAATTGTGTAGACCCGTCTGAGTGTTTAAGGACTGGTCTATGGTGTGATGAACCAAGTCTTACGTGCAACCACACGCCGGGATAATGGCGATGGCTTGGCTTAATAATTTGTTGTGTGTTAGCTATCAAAACACAATGAGGTTGACAATTGTTATTGTTATGTATTTAATTGTTCTTTTGTCAATCTCGCGGGGGCATGTTAAGGGTCGCCTTACTTGTTCTTAAGGGTCTCTTGTTTTGATTGGGACTTACTTACGCAACGGGGTTTCCCCTGTGGTTCAGGCGACTGTACTGTCTGCCATGGGACTGTCCTCGGGTGGTTTGATATTTAGGACATAACATTGTAACGGCCTCGTTATGCTACCTCAGTCACACTCCTAAGGAAGAGTGCATTGGCCGACATTACGAGGAATGCATATCGTGTGGGTAAAGCTGTACAACTCTGCAGAGTAACTAAATCTATTCGAATAGCCTCGTCCTAGGTTATGGACAACACTTGTGGGAAAGCAGGCACAGTTAGTCTTTTGAAAACTTAAGTTTGGGTTATGGGTGGAAATATTTTTTCATTATGTTGGTTTGTTCAAATCTGAAAATTATTTCATGAACGCGTTGTTCGCGCGTTAAATGTGTTGAGGAATGAATTGTGCCACGAATGGAATGTTCGTGTGTTGATTATACTTGGAGATTATACCCTTGTTGATCATTACTTACTATCATAAAACGTTTTCTAAATGTTTTACAAATGGCAAGTTAGAATCTTTTATCCTTATGCAAAACTTGCTTTATGCCAAAAAGTTGACTAGTTTAGTAGCCTTCTTTTGATACTCACATGCATCCTTATTTCTTTTGAAAGTCTCGCGAGTACAACTTTGTACTCTAACAGTGTCTATTTGTTCAGGTGAGAACGACGGGTGCATCGGCTTTAACTCCAGTTGGTTGCTTGTGGGATTGTGGACATACCAACTCGGTTATTCCCTTTTTATTTTAAGTTTATCTTCCGCTGCAATTTATTTGTGTTAATTAGATTTGGCTGATCGGCCCCTCTTATGCAACCTTGTACTATAAGGTGCTATTCAAATGATGTTGTAATTGATTCTTTCATTCTTGTACATTGTGTATGGATGTGATTGCAATGTTGTGTACTAGGATATGTGCATGTTAGCCACTGATCCTTGGGAGCTAGCATGTGACACATATCCGGGTCACTCAGAATCGTGTTCGTCTCACGTTAAGTGTTGCGTGTACGGCGTAATCACTTAGCTTGATCCGGATCCGATTTCGGGGGTCCTCACACTCTGCCACTGCAGGTCTGTACCGGAGGCATGTGCAGCGTGAGCTGCTGCACAGGGCCCCAAAAAAAATTAGAGGTCCATTTTTCTATCCATTCTTCAATGACTACTTGATAATATTTATTCTAGTAATAGTAAGGACTAATAGACGAACAACTCTTTTATTCACTTCTTACTGAAAAATACCACCGGTTCACATCCAATTCCCCCGCCTCCTCCCCTCTTTTGTTTCTTTTGCTAAATATTTATTCTAAAAGTTCATTCCTAAGAAAAACATGAATCTTGTCGATATTTTAAATTTATGAAATGGCTAAATTATTTTCATAATGCAATTGTTGCATATAGAATTTTGTTGACTATTTCAGCGAATATTGCATCCGTAAAAAAGAGCTTTTATAAATTGAAGTTGTTAAAATTCTACTTGCATAAGAAAAAATTGTATTACAATTGTAATATCAAATAAATAATATATTTTAGTTTTGACAATTGACTTTTAATAAGAGCATCTACAATAGTCCATATCACTTGTTACTAAGAGGTGGACATATCAATATTTAGGTGATATGGAGGAGAGAATGTGAGCTTATTTCTAGATAAAGAAACAAGCAAGTTATTGATACCAATATACAAGAAATAACAAAATAGCTATTGGAGTCTTGCTTGTTACCTAAAAACCTGTTTTGTGTATAGCAATTAAAGTAAGAATTAAAGTCTTAGATACAAGCTCAAAAACAATTTATTGAAAGATTTGTTTCTTTTTATTAGATTGAGTATACTCTCTCTCTCTACTCTTAGTAACAAGCTAAGAAATAAACTATTATAGATGCTCTAAATATATAGGCTAATTTTAAATTTAGCACAGGCCCTCAAAATATCAGGCACGGCCCTGCGGGTCTGGTTGATGAGGCGTGATTAATGGCAAGTCGAATCCGGACACAACATATTGCAACGGATCACAGGAACAACTTAAAACTAGTAGCTCCAAGCACAAAAATAGTCTTGTCTGATTTAACTCGGCACCGATCGCTCCAAGCAAGCAAATCAGCAAAAACGAGCGCACAACCACGCATCCCGTGGAACCCTGAAGTTTTGCAAGAATGCAGATGCAATGGGAGTTCAGGGCGAGCCCTGCATTTTTCACCCATACATCCATCCAATTATCTCTGCCTTTTTTCTTTAGAACAATTAACTTGTATTGACTCTGTTATGACTCAGGATAAACGTGAACATAAAAGGCAGAGAATTAAACAGCCCAAACAGGTTGTGATAATGTTAATGCTACCTTTTTGTGAATGGTTCCTGTTTGATATCTGTCTTGATTTATCTTTTAAAGGACATAGACATGGCAGGAAATGTAGGTTGTGACCCAGTTCACTGTACCTGTTGATGAACTAGTGTTACCTATCTGCATTGCTGACTATCATTGTCTTGTATATACCTAATGTAGTCAGGTTGAAACATTTGGCTAGGCTTGCACTGCACTGTGCCTATCTTTTAGGAATCCTTATGATTTAGTCTAAATTTTAACTGAATCCCAGTCAACTATCATCCGCACACAATTAAAAATGGTAATGATCAATTGTTTTGGATCTTGGAATAAACAAAATTGAAAATTCAGAATTACCAATCAACTATCATCCATACACAATTTAACAATAGAAACAAATGTCCTGCTGCCATTCGACAATTTAACATATAGCAATCATAAAATTACATTTTGGCAGGACTTACATTGATTTGGATATGAGGATCATGCCGGCGTCAGGTAGAGGATTAGGGAGGCCGGCGGAGGTCGACGGAGAACAACAGCGTCGGGCGGAGGTCGACGGAGAACGACAGCCGTCGAGGGAGGACGGGGGCAACAGAGGTCCTGGGAGGCCGGTGGAGTTGGGGGAGGAGGACGGTGGGGTTATGCGGAGGTAGATTGCGTAGGGGGGAGGGGGAACGGCTACGGCGGGGCGGGGGAAGAACGATGGCATCGAGGCACCGAGCCCTCGAGTCGCTCGGGAGATGGCGTCGGGTACGGGAGCCAACGGGGAAGGGGCAAAGAAAACATGGGTAGGGAGGATGAAGGAGAAGAAAAAAAATGAAAGGATTATTCATTCCACAAAAGCCCAAAAAAGCAATCCTCCCATGACTTTTGACTTTTGGCTTATAGGCTAAAAGTGACTTAAGTTTTTCATAAGATAGTTGAAAAAACCACCCCTTTGGCCCTGTTTAGGGGAGCTTTAAGCCGGCTTCAGCTTCGGAAAAGTTGAATGCCCCTACAAATAGCATGGCTTCGCAGCAGCTTAACGCTTAAGCCACAACCAAAGCCCATGTAAAAGCTGAAGCACCTTCCCACCAGCTTTTCTGGCTTCTTACGGGAGCAGTATATCTATTTTCTAAAAAAAATTAAAATAATATTAATTTAAAATATAATTACAGAAATAAATAGTCGAAAAAATTACAAAATAGGTTCATGTCGCCATTCCAATTGGCAATAGGAACCCTGTCGCCAATTGGAACAGCGCTGAGAGGGTCCTATCGTTAATTGAACTGGTGACAGGAGTCCGTCGCCATATCAAATGGTGACATGAGCCTGTCACCAGTTCAATTGGCGATAAGAACCTATTTTTATAATTTTGTTAATTTATATGTAGAGAATTAAGTCTAAAGATTTAATGTATTTCACAAAGTTTTTTTTTTATAATACCTTGAAGTGTCCGCGTAGTTTGGAATCCGAAATTGGAGAAGATAACGAAATGTGAAGTAGACAATGCGAGATCAACGACGCAATTTGGAACACGTGTTCGGTGGCTCAATAACAGAAACAGACCCCTTCGGAGTGAAATGGAAAAAAAAATATTTGGGTTTAGGGCTGCTATACGCGTTGTTGTCCCGATTATATTATTTGTGGAACTGATTCCCTCGACGGCGTGTCGGCGTCGAGCCGTCGACGCAGCACCTCCAGACTCCAACCTCCAGGGCTCCCTCGACGAGTCGACGGCGTGTTGGCGTCGACGCAGGCACGCAACACCTCCTGATCCAGCCTCCATTCCTCCCTGCCAGGGGCGGATTTGAGCTCTGCTCTGGCCTCTGGCCTTTGAGTTTGACTGTTGGAGGCTTTGAGGAATTGAGGTAATCTGGTAATGAGATCTCATCTGGTGACTGGTGTTATGTCTAAATAAATGTGATCAATGTTGGATATGGTCATTGGTCAGGTCATAATGTCATATGGACTATGGTCTATGGTTGATTCACTTGATTGGTTGTAGTCTTGTAGTTGTAGAGTGTAGACTTGTAGGTCTTCTGTGAATTTGTAACCTTCAGAATCAGAGTTGATTGATATATTCAGCTTCCTCTTGCTAAAGTAAACAATCTCGGTCGATTGATTGATATAGTCTTCGGATTTCAGTCTTCACTCTTCAGAGTTGATTGATATAGTCAGGCATACAAGAATGTTATTACCATCACTTCTATTCATGGTCGCCACTGCCCATTGTCCTTCTTTGCACTACAGAGATCGATGATGATTGATGATTGCTCACTGATTAACTAACGAGCAACGATGATAAATTGATAATTGATAGCACCATGTGATATTGTGATGTCTGCTGTTGTGCATGATCGATGCATCGTGCATGTATCATCGTGGTACATGCTAATTGTAGCTTCGATTTAGTTCGATCAGCGATTCATTCACAAATCAAACATGCTTAGAACACTAATTTTGGCACTATAGATTAGTAGATTTGCACTCACACAGCTATCGGCTATCTCGATCTAGCTATCCTAATTGTGCTACACCAAGAACACTAATTTTGCCAGTTTGCCTCCAAAGACTTGAAGTCAATCTAACTCATAGAATGTTGTGTTTTCTCTTAAACGTAGTTTCACCGCTTGTTATTAACTAATAAGTGCATATTGTTAATAAGTGTATTTCTTATTTAGGAATTAGAGATACAAAATGAATAGAAACAACACTAATGAGGTCACGTAAGAAACTACTATCTAACGCTAGTGGTAAGTTAGGTTCTTAGAAATCTAAACTTCATGTTTTTGTATTTAATCATACCTCTGTTTGATTTTTTTATGTTGTCTTTGCGAGTTACGTACTTGTCCAACTATTGTGAAGAAATGGTGGGCTAGGTTACAGATAAAATCTTCGTTATTTAGGTACTCAATTTGTATCTCTAATATGCTATATTAGTTATGATTTTCCATGTTTTTCTTATTATATTTTATGTTGAAGCATTTTTGCTAAAGTTTTATGTCAATAAAGCATTTGTGGCTTATTTTTTGTTATGTTCTAGTGTGGGTAGAAATTAGCGTTAGTTTTAAGATGTTAGTCCATTAGAATTTAGCAGGCGTGATCAAATTCTAGATCCACCACTGACTTGATGAACACCTTATCGTACATGTCTAGGTTGTCGATCCATTGGAAGAAGTTGCATCGCATCTCCAGCTGCCATTATACGCAGATGTAGTTAGGGATATGTGGATGGGAACATAAGATTTGAAAAATCTATGTATGTGTAAGATTAAGCTACGAGGATGCTCCTTGCGTGTAGTATGCCTAGGCGACAGTCGCCTGGTGTGTTGACTGGATGATCTTTTTGGTCTAAAAAGGTGACGTGGCAGAGTGTAGTCTTTTCGGTCTACAAAGGTAGCGTTGTAGTGTGTTATCATCTCGGCCTGCAATAGTGGCAGTGTGTGGCATGTCGTGGTGCATTCTTTTCAGTTTGAAAAGGCGGCAGGGTAGAGTGTGGCCTTTTTAGTCTGAAAAGGTAGCATTGCAGTGTGTTGTCAACTCGGTCTGCAAAAGTGGCAGCGTCTGGCATGACAGGGTGCGGTCTTTTTGGTCTAAAATGGGGGCGTGGCGGAGTGTGGTCTTTTCGGTGTGGAAAGACCTTGCGAAAAGAATGATTTAGTTTGGCCTCGCCAAAAGAATGATTTAGATAAAATGAGAGAGCTAAGAGAGGTAAGACTAGCAAAAATTCCTATATTTTTCACAACTATTTTTATGATTAAAATAAGTTGCATTTTTAAAACAAAGTCCTAAACTAATGGTCATGCTATTTCTAACCTACAATCGGTATGGCTCTGATACCAACGCTGTGAGGACCCCTGGGTTATTTTCGTAAGAACTACGTCATTCCGATCTTATGAAAATAACTCTGGGCCTCAGAGGATTGAAATCCAATTTAATCCAAGTTAAGTGAGAGGACCCGACTGAGCTAGAGCCACAGTGACCATGCATACCGCTCTTCTACGGGTGCTACATGGTAACCGGTTCCCCAACAACCCAAGCCCACACTTAAATGAATAAAAAAGGATTTCAAAACAGCAGCTATGTGTCCCGTATTGACTCTCAAGACCAGTGACCAACACGCACATATCCTCATCAACGTCAATCACATCATACATAAGGCATACAATAATATTACAGAGTGGCATACAACAAAGGACTATTGTCCATAACTGTTACAAAAGTGGTCGGCCGGCCAAATTCAAAATATTAACATAAGTAAGCAACGGAAACAAATTAAGATAACCAAAAGGCCAACAAGGTGTGCCCAAACCCATAGGCAACCGACTGGGTGTTAAAAACAGCGTCATTCGTTAGCGTCGCCGAAATCGGCGCTAACGAACTGATCGAGTGCATAGTCTTCCTCACCTGAACAATGTGGACAATCCGGTTAAGTACAAAATGTACTCACAAGTCTTACACAAAGTAAAAATTATATATGCTAGGGGCTGTCCAAAAGATAGGTATTAATGGCTTAGTTTTGCATAAAACGCACCAATTCTCAACCTACACCTACTAGTTTGAAATTGCCATTTGGTAAACAAAATTTTAGTAAAAGAAGTACGATTGATAATGATAAAAATATAGATCAAACAATACCAAAGTGGCAGCCACTTTGATAAACTAAAATTTGCATGAATCCATTCATGCCAATACCAAGTTGTAACCATGTCAAATTTTAATTAAGAGTCTAACAATGATGCCTCCCGAAGTAAAGGTGAGTGTGCATCCATTAAATCAACAAAGATACATTTCCTCATAGTATTCAGTGTGCAACTCAATTTGCAAGTATAAGTGAAGTATATAGTAGAGTTATTCGTCACACAAGAATTGTTTTTCAAAACAGCAAGCTTTAATTCATTTATGTGATCACAAGTTATACATATTCGATATACCAGAAATTGATTGTCTACACCATAATCTCCAATTAATTTAAAACAGTAGGTGTAGGTGCTAGAAAGAGAATTTAGAGATGAAATTTTAGAAACTTTCTCTATAGCACATTCCAAACTAACGGACTCATTAAGCATGATATATCGCAATGCTTCAGCAGGGGATATTCTATCAAATACTTTCTTATGTGTAATTATTTCGACATGTACAAAATTATGAAAATTCAGAGCAACACATGGTTTGTTCAAGTCAACACAAGGAATATCAAAATATTATACTACAGCAGGTATATACTCGCAAGGTTGCTCTATGTCTTGTTGTAGCACCAAATCAGTACCTTTGTCATTATCGTCCTCATCAGATACTGTAGGTACCTTAAACTTCTCCTCTAATGACATAAGATGCGCCAGATCATCCTTCATCTCTTCAAGCGTCTCGGCGGTATCTGTAGATGGAGTAGGAGCCAAAACAATGTTAGCATTTTTAGTTACCTTAGGTTGCACCTCGCTTGTGACCGTGGGTAGTGGAGGTACAAAACGAAATCGTAATTTCTTCCTCATCTCCTCCCATGTGTTCATGTAGTGGTACTCGAGATTCGACCACCAATATTGAACATCACCGATCAGCGTCGTCCTTTACATGCTGATCTTCTCATAAGGATCAAGGTCATGTCTTTCAAAATAGCTATCTAACATAGTAACCCATAGAAAGTAGTCCAAGAACGTACTCTCAGCGGTGAGTGGCAAGATGTATGCCGTAGTTGTTTCCCTTTGAGTTCAAATTTGCCCGCGATGTCATCGTAATCTACCAACTTCCACCAACTTTGTCATTGTTAGTAGAAAACCAGAAACAAATCACAAGTATATATTCCTATCAACTACTAGGAGGTGGAGTTTATCAAGTCACACACGCTCAAGCACTTACCAAGCTCTTGCAAGTTCTTACCAATGCAAACAGGTGGTGCAACCGGTGGGTTTGTTCGTGATAAACTTGAATCAAGTGATGAGTAGAGCGATTGCAAGGGCCAGTTCGACGTGATCTGCTCGGTTAGTAGAAAGTGGAGCTTGGACATGCTTAATATTAGGTAGCAAGGAGAACAATCAGTTAATTTCAAAAATTGCACATAATTGAATTATAGTTCGTATTTAACACTTAGCCTATGTTGCTGATCAACCAAGGATGGATGAAGGCTAAAACAAGTGTATAACAACGTATAGGAATGGTAGACACAGGATAATTCAATAGAAAGCAATTTGGCATGAATAGCACAAGTATTGACCCAACACTGAAAACTGTGGTTTTCTGTCCACTAGACAGTATATCGGTATTTAGGCCGTAACTTTTTGTCAGTTGCCTCTTTTTCAATAATTCTTTTTTCTCTGTTTCCTGACGGCTTTTTCTACAATATTTCTTTTGGGGCCACTTTCTTAATACTGACTGAAAAAATCGCACAAAAATCACAAGTGCAGATAGTTTCAAATTCAAATAGAAACATTGGGTCAACTTTCATTGCATATACATTTTGAATGCCTTTCTAGATTGAGGTGAAATTTAGCAGGTAGCTGGATAATGAAATTTGTGATCTAATGGCAGTGGTCTCACTCGAAAATGATGACAGAATCAAAAGTTATGGTGATTTTTGTGGCGGCGGTAGGAAAGAGGGTCTTCTGGCCGAAATTGGAAATTAGGGTTTAGGGTGTTCTAGATGGATTTGGACATGGGAAATTTCTTTTGGAGCTTATTTTTGGGTCTAGGACGTGATAGATGGGCTAGGGTTTCAATTTTGTTTGGGATTATTGTAGGACCAAAGATATGATCAGCAACTAGACAAAGCTAAAACAGACACAAATTCAAGTTAGCAAACCAAAACTAACATATTGAAAGGCACAACGGGGTTTGGACAACGAAAATTAAATCTTTTTGTTGGGCAATTTTTCTAGACAATGGGAAATAAAAACCAATCTACTAACTAGGGATACAAGAAATCCTACCGGTCAACTTTAGCTCTGATACCACCTGATGAGACAATGGGTGTCCCGATCTTCCGATAGGATGATAACTTCAATTTGGAGGAGAGCGACTTTGACAATGCAGGCTTTTAACCAGTAATGACCAGAACACCAAACAATCGCTAAACCACACTTCGAGTTGTTATCAATCGTGCCAAGAATGCAGTTGACCTGACCACGAAGGTCTTTTCCTGTATGCAATCGAAGAACACGCAAGAACAAGATAATAAACAATCTGAAATTGCAAATAGTATTGAAATATTTGATAAAGTTGGGATTATGTAGTGGTATTATGGTTGGTCTAATCGACACAAGCCAATACATGAAGTTGTAATGAAACTAACTTTTAACTAAATAAAATCCAAGAAAACTAGAGGTCATGACCTCCTTAAATAGGGAAGGAAGCGCACATAACTAAGAAATAAGAGGGTGGTACTATTTATAGTACTATTCATATGAACAGTGCAGTCGTGAATAGTATGCGCCTTCCCCTTAGGCCCAAGCATTACAAGACCCAATTTGGCCCAAACAGGTGACATAGCATGTTCTTTTGGTGATTGTGGTGCACATAGAATGAATTTAGAGGTGAGGCTAGATCCGCTAGAAAGAGGACGAGATAAGCTTTCCATCAAGTACTCGTGGATCTCAAACGGACTTTGTATGTGAAAGTTATGCACATTTGAAGTTGGAGCTGTCTCCGGAGGCCGAATTGAATTCCATAACGTGTCCAGCTTGAACTCTTGTTTGGTACATGGGGTAGCGGTCGTATCCAGAGGGTTGATATCCTCATAAGAATTTGAAGGAGAGAAGTGTGAGCTTGAGCTAGTGTTCACGGTTTCTTGGAAGCTCTGTTGGCGGGTAAGAAAAGGCAGTGCCGAATGGGGGGTTGTGCTCACGAGAAGAAAAAGAAATGGCAAGGAGTAGGGAAGGTTGCAGTGTTTGTTGGGAAATGAGTTGGCAGTTGGAGGTGGGAGGAGAGAAGTGCAAGGAGTTGAGCTATGAAGAAAAGAAATGGCTGCAGTGTTTTGTTGCTGTTGGGGGAAGAAAATGGTGTGGAGAAGAGAGATGGAAATGACTTGAGAGTGGCTGGTTCAGCTAGGAGCAAGAATGGGAAATGGCAGTGGTGAATGAATGGGGCTCTCGGTAGGAACAAATAGATGGTCAAGGAGATTCTTGGGGCAAAAAAAATAGTGGCATGTCGCTTTGGTTGTTTGGGAAGGAAAATTAAATAGAAGAAGAGGAGTGAGTAGGAGATAAAGCGTGAGGAATGGGTTCAATTGAGTATAAAGAAATGGGCGGTGAGGAAAAAGAAATGGAGATGGGTTAGGGAAAAGAATTGGGAACACAGGTATTTTATCTGCTACTTCTTTTTTCCTCCTTCAAAATCGCTCAAACTGCCATGCATGTGAAAATGAATTGCAGAAATGGGTTGGTCGTGCGATGATGATCGCGGTGGTATGACATGCATGGCTTGGTTTTGTGCTTTTGGATGAGATTTGAAGGAGAGAAGTGAAAGAAGTTAGAAGGGAAGGAAAAATGGGAGATGGCTAGGAAAGAAAGGACACACAAGCGTCTACTTTCTTGCGGTTGAGCTGGAAAGGAGCGCGATACTAATGCATGCATCATGACATGATTTTTGAATGCGAAAATAAGAAATCAAAATAATTAAATTTAAATGTAGTCTTTTTAACTATTTGATTTAATATTATTTATTATTATTACTATTTCTATGTAACTTTTTTTTAACATCTCGATTTTAACTCTAAATGCAACCTTTTAGTTAATTTGATTTGATTTTTTAAAAACAATCTTTTTACTCAAACACAGAAATTTTTTTAAACACAGTCAAATATTTATTAGATCGCCAAATTAAATATTAACATCCCGATTCTGAAAATCGGGGTGTTACAGTCGCCTAGTGTGTCGACTGGGTGATCTTAGTCGGTTCTTCGCACACACATTGCAGGTGTGGGAGCTCTAGTGGTACTTACGCATCCTTCATAGAGCAATCCAGGTAGGGTTTAGCCCTCTCGGCAAGCCACTTGTGCTTTCGCAGCATCTTCGTGTAGAAGTTCACCGACGAGTCCGACATCTCCTTCCTCTCAGTTATGTGAAACAAGCTTTGGTGAAGTATTTAGCGTGATGGTGTACTGTTCTCCTCCAGCTCTCTTCTCCTCCAATTCTCTTCTCCCTCCTTTTATAATGGGTCTTTTTGGTCTGAAAATGTGATGTGGCAGAGTGCGGTCTTTTCGGTCTACAAAGGTAGCGTTGTAGTGTGTTATCATCTCGGTCGGCAATAGTGGCAGTGTGTGGCGTGTCATGGTGCATTCGTTTCGGTCTTAAAATGTGGCATGGCAGAGTGTGACCTTTTCGGTCTGAAAAGGTAGCGTTGCAGTGTGTTGTCAACTTGGTCTGCAAAAGTGGCAACTTGTGGCGTGACAGGGTGCGATCTTTTTGGTCTTAAATGGGGGCGTGGCAGAGTATGGTCTTTTCGATGTGGAAAGGTAGCATCGAAGTGTGTTGTCATCTCGGTCTACAAAAGTGGCAGTGTGTGGCATGACCGAGTGCGGTCTTTTCGGTCTGAAAAGGTGGGGTGTCATGATGCTAACTCCCTCACATGGTTACCTGTACACACAAGAACAAACAGTACTGAAACATGAGACTAGCATAATGTAAGTTGTACAAAAATTTATATTTACATGACATGACTGATATTTACAAGAACAAATATCTACTCTCGGACCCTCTTGGGGCGTACCCAATGTGTGGCTCCTAGCCTCATCCGGCGGCCACGGCTACTGAACAGTAGGTGAAAGACTCATGCAGCCGAGGCACCCTACAGACACGAGTAGCCTAAGGGGGTGTTGTGTCAGCTGGCTTGCTCTGGGCGCATCGGGCAGCAGTGAAGCCCCCACGAAGACCTGGCTGCTCTCGCCGTGAGAAGATCCACCGCCTGGTCGCCGTAATGTCCACCTGATCGAACTCGAAGTCCACGGAGTGTGACTCCTCGCGACACCACCTCCTCGTCCCAAAGGGTGTACGAGCTGTTAAACAATACGTTATGCATGTAAACATGGCGAAAATGATGAAATAGTTTGTTGTGCTTGCATACAAGATAGACATACCTCATCTCATGAAGGTTGTGGATGGCTCTGCATACTCCTACCCCTGCATACTCCTGCCCCGTGTCCTGGTGGAACTCAGGGCCTGTTAGAGAAAATTGTTGTTGGTAACTAGTGGAATTCAAAATAAACAACCAGACGTGAGTGTTTCATACTGACCTGTGAACTGTGCTAGGGCACTCCCATCATGATGCCATGAGAACCCGCCCACCATGTCCAGGTGAGGAACCGTTGGGCATGATGCACCTTGGTTCACCCCCCGTCCATGCACAGGTAGGTCCACCATGCCCCTCGCCCTACGGCAAGACGCCATCTAGATGCCCCCCCTCATCTTCTCGATGAACTGGTCCATGACATCTCTAATATCCTGTGCCATCAAGCTAAAGCGCTCCCCGAGCATCATACGACGCACGGAGGTCGCCATCTCGTGCATCTCCTATTGTAGATCGACTTGTACACATAATTAACAAGTTGGAAATTGAAAACTTGTGAAGCAAATAACATATACAAGCCGTTCAATACGTACCACGCGATGGAATGCAGAGTCTGGTTGGGTGGGGTACGTGTGGGATGTCGTGGTCTCATGTCATGGTGGGTCGTCCATGACCCTGACGTGGCAAACCCTTGTCCGACTGGAGTACCACTTGATGTACTCCTCGTACGTCCCGGGGTCATAGGGAGCATCCTCCTGGATGACGTCCTCTAAGGAGGGGAGCTAGCCCTTAACCCAAGGGAGCATCTTGTTTGCCCAGGAAGTCGAAGCAGGTACTCCCTTCCTAGTGTACCTGTAGAAGGCAAAACGATTATTTCGTAGGTACATAAGGCAAATGGTACGACGGAAATAAAACCTGAACTTACCCATGGACATTCGGCACCAACCGTTGTCCCTAGGGGACTGGGACTGCCTATCATAGACTGAACTGGCGCATCACTCAGTGCACATGGTACTCCTCCACAAAGACATCGTGCACCAAGCTCCTCCACTTGTACAAGCTCGACAAGCCTTGGGGTGCGCACTCGTACACCTTGTCGAGAGTGTACGGTGTCCAGATGACAAGGTCATCTGTCACCTGATTGAACATCACAATGTAGTCTGGGTAGGACGCGTGTGTAGTGATCAGAGTGAAGGTGATTTGTGAAATAGAACAATGAAAACTTAGCACAAGAAAGAGAATTACATTACAAAAACAATAAATGTTCATAAAACTCACCCGTCAGTGACACCACATCGTACCCATACTCGGCCGGTCCACGTCATCGTCGTCAATGTACATGGCGACGGTGTAGGCTCCCAGGTCCAGCTGTGGTCGTTCTATTTGGAAACACTCGAAGGACCACAAATGAAGAAGCAACGGGCATCTAGAGAGGATGGAGTTGTCCAAAACCCAATGGGACATGTCCCACAGGGTGTAGTATGTCGCGCATAGCAACGTAGGGCCCCAGGCATATGGCTGGATCACATCCACCTACAAGTCTGCCAGCTCACGTGCGTACCGGATCCTGTGCTTGTCGACGTTGTCGTCATGGAATCCTAGGAACATCACCCACCCAAACAACTACATCAAGTAGGCCTCAAAGTGCCTCCTCACCGTGTACTAGGGTGCGTCCTCCGCAATACACTCCAGATGCAAGAAGACAGAGACATGTCACTAACTTGCACAAAGCAATTGAAGAGAAGGACATGAGTTATAAAAACTTACGTAGAACTAGCAGATCCACTTCAACGACAGCTCGTGGGTACTGCTGAACTCCCTGTAGCCGGTGTTGGGTGGCAGCACCCCCTGGAACCTTGCGAGGAACTCCATACGCAATGTTGTCGAGACGTCGTGCGTTGTCAGGGGAAGCCCGAATAGGGCAACCCGGTCAGGAAGGTCACATCCTAAAGCGTCGGCACCATCTCCGCGCATGGGAGGTGAAACATGTGCGTCTCCGACCTCCATCGGTCAACCAATGTCATCAAGGGGCACCGGTCGTACAAAAAGCACCTCGACGTACAACCACCGCCCGCGCGGTCCTGGTCATCCTCCATGTCGCCTCCACCATCCTCGCTAGTGGAATGAGGCATGTCGCTCTCAACCTGCGTCGAAAGGATTAAGAACAAATGTGAGTCCACCCAAAGTAGTCAGACTACAATTGAGTACACGAATATCACAACTACACGTACCTTGGAACCCAATGTGGGTCCACCCTTCATGCCCTCATGGGCGTGTGCAGTCGCAACGCGCCAAGCCCAACCGCCGCCGCCTCCTAGGGGAGGACGACATCGATACGTCAATGGCTAAGTCAAGCAACTCGCATAACCACCAGCAGTTGTCTCTTGGGACCGCCATACCTGAAAATTCAGTTCATACATTGTAAATACTATGAAACATTTACAAAAAGTAATACGAAGCGACATTAACAGAATATTTACCGTGCACAAAATGGAAACCAAAATTACGTTGGGATTATTTTCATTAAGCTCTACATACCCTATTTAGCTACTCTGTATTTTTTATAGATTTTTTATAGGTATCTTGATACATTCTTTGTTTGGAAAGTGTCTCCAGTATTTTATAAAATATTTATCGTGTACAAATGAAAATAAAAAATAGGTTCACAATATTTTAGTTCAACTCTACATACCCTATGTAGCAACTCTAGATTTTTTTTTACATTTTTTAGAGGTGTCTTACTATTTTTCCTAGTGTAAAAAGTATTTTTGGTATTAATAGAATATTTATCGTGCATAAATGGAAAACCAAAATTAAGTTGTGATTATTTTTATTGAGCTCTACATACCATATTTAGCTACTCTACAATTTTTATAGATTTTTAATAGATATCTTGCTATTTTCCTTGATTAAAAAGTGTCTCCAGCAATTATAAAATATTTACCGTGTATAAATGAAAACAAAAAATAAGTTCACAATATTTTAATTCAGCTCTACATACCCTATGTGCCTACTCTAGATTTCTTATATAATTATTAGAGGGTCTTCCTATTTTCCTGGTTTAAAAAGTATTTTCGGCATTAACAAAACATTTGTCGTATAAAAAATGAAAACCTACAAAGTTTTCTTAGTATTTTGTGAATTTATTCTAAGTCATTCAAGTACTGCAATATAAATAATATATATACGATGAACTAAACTATACACAGCTAAAATGACGTACTACAACAAACAGCAATACAACAGAAATTATCTAATCCATTGAATTCTATGTCGCAATTTTTATTTGCTAACCTACAAGGTTTTGAATTTATATACAAAGTTGCAAGAACATTTACCTGCAAAATGGGTGACCATATGTGCTGCTCTGTCTCTCTCTCCTCCGCTAGGAACCGGCAGGGCTACGCTACGTCTCTTCTCCCCTCTCTTCTCTCTCCCTCTTCTCTTTTTCCGAAATTAAAATGACCTTTCCGCCGAATGTTCGGTTCACGGTGGACCCTCCTGGTCCTGGTCCGTCTGGCCGATACGCGTGGTTCACCAATATCTCCTCCCCTTCGCACCGTGCGAAGTGCCCCGGGCTAACGGGCCCTGTACACCCTTCGGTGCTTGGTTAGGTGGCCCCAGGCAGGTATCCCGGGGACTTCCTTTACCCTTCAGTTCCCCCCTAAAGGTATGTCTGTGCCTTCCATGGGACGCTAGCCACGCCTTCGGCCTTGGCCCCCATGGGCCTTCGGGTGCCCCTCGGGACTCCCCCAGAGGTATGCCTTGGCCCTCGAGGGCCTCCCCGTGGTCTTGCCCCGGTCACTAGGGCTGGTGGGCTGCCCCTACAACAAGCCTTCGCGGTCGAGGTCCTGCTTCGTCATGGCTAAACCACACCTTTTTCATGTAGGGTCTAGGCACATTGTCCCCTTCGGCCTGGCGAAGCGTGTTTGGTACGGGCCCTCGAGCAGCTTATGGGCCGTTGTTGCGGCAATGACGGTGTGTTGGGTGGTGTGCGCTATGATGCCAGGGGTGTTAGCAATGGCGCACCCACGAGCAATCCGCGGGTCTGCTATTACTGTGCCGCATCGGGTGGTGTGTGCCATTATGTTGGTGGGTGGCAGTAATGGTGCATCCATGGGTCGCACGACGATTGATGGTACGTGAGGTGTTGTGAGTGGGGACACATGTCATTTTGTAACAGGCCCGTGTCTCTTTAGCTTTCGTCCCTTGTCCCCTTGGGCCACTGGCGCCTATAAGCGGGGAGGGGACCCCCTCATTCTTCTTCTGTGCTCTGCTATTCTTGTTGGGAAACTCTCATGCCTTGCTTTTTGATTCACACGCTTTGCCTCACACACTTTTGCTTCACGCGCTCTGCTTCGCCTTCTGTCCACTCGTCATGGACTCTAGGGGTTTGCTATGATGAGGCGAAGTAAGGACATGGTGGAGACGTGTTTTACACTAGCGACATCGGGTGGTCGACAGTGATGGAGCACATGTTCTGAACCCTCGTCGAAGAGGGGAACCTGGAGTCCCTTGATGTGGCATGTTCCTAGGGTGGACAAGGCGGTTGTCTTCATGGCATACTTCGATACGGGCCTTCGGATGCCTTGCGTCTAGGGGTGAAAACGAATCAAATACGGATAGATAATAGTCTCCCCTTTTCTCTCTCTATTATATCCTACCATTTCTTTTTAGCCAAATTTCCCTGACCACTCATTCTTTCCCTTACTTTATTCCACACACACTCTCTCTCTCCTCTCATTCACTCGGCCAACATGAGCTCCCCTGGCCACTGGCTTCTTCTTCGTTGCTCTCCCCCAATTCTTCCCACCTTCATTTCTTTCTCTTGCTTCTTAGTGAATGCTCCGCCCGAAACTTCTACTGGCTCCTAGCCCCATGGCACCAACCCGCCGCTGGCCCTGTTGCCACCGGTGCCTCCTGCGCTTGCTGCCGCTGCGCTGCTCTCGGCGCCCGCGACGCGCTCGATGCTGCCTCCGCTCTCCCGTGCCCCGACGCCACCAATCGCTCATCCTCGTCTGCCCATGGCCGCCCGCCTCCGGCCACCCATGTTGCTCGATCACCCACGCCATGCCCTCGCTCGCGCTCGACCCTCCCATGTGCGTGCTCCTCCATCCTACTCTTGCGCTTAGCCTGCGTGCCCGTGCTCGATCGTGCGCGCACGTGACGGCTTACGTTTAGCTCGCCGCCCTGCTCCGCGTGGGGCTTGGACGCATCCATGCCCGCGCCCCTAATCCGGTGGAGGCGCTGGGCCGTGAGGGGAGCCGACGAAGACGCAGTGAGCCGACGAGGACGGCGAGATGGCTGTGGAGGTAGTCGACGGCGAGGCAAGGACGACTAAAGCCGTGATGGCGAGATGGCGATGTGGAGACTAGAACCGAGTAGCGAGTGGCGGCGTGGCGCTCGTGGAAGAATCGAAGAAGGAACACTAAGTCCCTAATGAGTAATGACTAAGGAGCAATGGACTATAGTGGGCCAGCTGGCAGCGTGGGTCGGGCGGATATCCGCACTTTGTCTTATCATGATACTCATATTTGTATTTGTATCCGCTTGATAGCATGTCTACCATATTCATTTTCGCTTCAGACAAAAAATCAATTCGCTTTATCCAAAATTATATGAGAAAATCCGATCTGAGGGAATCCGAATCCGTTTTTGTTCGGATCAGTCAGCAACTATCTGATCCGTTTTCACCCCTACCTGCGTCCCGCTGGTTTCCCAAGTGCTCTAGCTTTACGGGGTGGAGTTGGCGCAAGTGACGCCCAATTCACTCGTGAAGCTGGGGGTCTTCGAGTGGATCATGTGATCTGCCGGGGCGGTGAGCAGCGAGGCTCGGTTGTTTACGTACCTCCACGACGGCCAGTGCTAGCTGAAGAAGAAGAAGAACACCGACGAGATGCTAAACTTTGGCAGCGTGAACTTCCAGCCGAAGGCTCTCCACCAAATGTACGGGCCGGTCCGACGACGTGGAATCGGTGGGAAACCGATTGGACCCAGAGGTGGTTCTACCATGCGTCCTCCACGAGTGATGGTCTTCGGTCACCGGAGGGCTCATCCACCTCACCCCCTCCCCCACATATTTTGTTGACCTCACGGGAGGAAGCCCCCCTGTCGTCAGGCGAATGCGATGGATGTGCATTCCACGTGAGACCTGGTGGAAGACTTTTGCATGTTTCGGGTGTGGCCTCCGCGCAGGATGGAGTGTCACTCTGGGAGCTCAAGGAAGGGCTTCCCACCAAAACGCCAGCAAGTGCGAAGGTTTGGGCCTTCCTTCTTTTCTTTTGTCTCTTTTTATTATTTTTACTAGATTCTCGCTTCCACTATAGTCGCCCATCGATGAGGCGCCCAGAGTGCAAAGATGCTTTGGGGCCCTATATCAGAGGAGCACGCAGCGGCCATTGTGGTGCGAGCCCCACTTAACCGGCCTACAAGGACATGGCGATCCGTCGGAGCGTCAGACTCAAACAAGGGAGGAAAACGCACTCATGCCCCGATGAGTGTGACGCTATGGGTCCCATCTCCACAGTGCCTTTGCGCTCAGGTGCTCAAGGTGAAGGTGGCCCATGGTACACCCGGGTGGATGTGGTGGAGAGGCCGACGAAGCGAGCATCGCATGGGCCGTCACCTTTGGGCCCCTTCAGGTTAGAGTGCTTGCCTGCTCCAGTGGCCGGTGCTACGGCGAGGGTCTCTGAGCGCATTGGAGGTGGGCCAGTAAAAGGGGTGGTGAGTTTGTTTGGCATCGTAGACTTGCCCCTCGAGGAGTCCTCGCCTCGTAGCACCCCATCGCGTGTTTTCGGTGGGGGCTCTGAGGACTCTCGAGTTCTTCCTCCCACCCCGGGGCATGATGTGATCGGTAAGATTCCCTTTACGTTAGTCGCACTTTTGGCTGCATACTTTCCCTTGTGCACCCTTGTGGACTTGTATCACTTGCAGCGCAGCTATAAGCGACGGGGAGGAGATGAGCGGGAGGGTCTCTATCTCGTGGAGCTCTAGGGAGACACCTTCTCCCGTTCCTGCCCCAGCCCCCTCCCCTGGTCCCCTGGCCACCGCTGACCTGGGTCCACTTTGTCTTGCGGACATTAAGTTGAGCGCGGGCGTGGTGGAGGTTTGCGAGGAGGTGGCATGCTTTGCCACCCCGTCCTATGTTGGGGACCTATTTCAGAACATGCCCCTTAAGGGCATGTTCTGCTCCATCAAGGCGAATGCTGTGAAGGTACGCTTCTTGTGCTTCGGTTATGTTAGTTTCATGAGCATGTATTTGACGCTTGGTGATTTACAGACCCTACTGTTATCACGTGCACTCGGGGGTGATGTGATGCGTAGCTTCGATGAGATCCAAAAGTGGGTGGACTCGGAGCACGTGCGGAGAGAGGCCCTGAGCGTCGAGTGGGGGGGCCTTCGTCGACAAGGCGAGGACCTTGGAAGCTAAGGTAGCAGAGCTAGAGGGTGAGTGTGACGGGCTGCGGGACGAGGTGTGGATGCTCTGGGGCATCCGAGCCGAGCTCGAAGCGGAGGTGCAGGCGGAGCGGGAGCTCTCCAACTCCGTGGTGCGCCGAACCGAGGTGATGAATGTCCCGAGGGTGCCGTGAGAAAGCTTGGCACGGTGCCCTCCCGCGAGCCATCACGCCGGAGGTGGCTATGCAAAGGTGTCCTAGAAGGTAGCCTTCGCTACCTGCGCAGAAGCCGATGCGCATGTTGATGCCCTCGCGAGACGCTCCGTGTACATGGCCACCATGGAGGAGGTTGCAGCCAGACACCGCCAGACACGGAAGGCGAGCAACATCTTCGTCCAGGACTTCTGGGTTCTGCGCAGCCGAGATGCCACGATGGACTCCTCCGAGCTGCAGCGGTGCTCGTAAAAGGAAGGGAAGGATCGTGGAGGATGAAGGTCCCAGCGAGCTGGGGGCACCACTGCAGACAAGGTGTAACCCTCGACTCGCTCTGGGCAAAGCTGATCTTTTGCTTTCTGTATCTAGGCTTACTTAGCTCCCCTATCTTTTCCTTTCTTTTTTTGTATGGCTCGCTCTGGGGGGAGGGGTTAAACAGAGGGGTTCACCCTATTTTGTAATGAACTTCACTTTTGAATGAAAAATGTTTGATTGAAAAAGTGTTTTGCTGCTGGGTTTGTGTGATTCGCTTAGCATGCTTAGTCGTTATGAACTCTGGGCTTGTTCTTTATGCAGGTGGACTCGCCACTGCTCCGATGCGCTGCTGACCGGGGAGTTCGACCATCCGAGCGGCGTGTGACCAAGGTCACTACCCCTCAGCACGAGCCGAAGGCAGAGTGCTACCTTCGCACTGCTTGGCCGCTGCAGTTGTGCTGTCATGGTGTCGTGTACCATGGCGCAAAGTGGTAGTGTTGGCGCTTGGCGAACCTAGATGGGTCCATGGAGGAGTTTGTGGTGTTTTGCCGCAGCAAGGTCAGGCCGCAAAGACGCTCGAGATCGCTCACTTTTGGGAGCAATGGTTATGAAGCACTGAGGAAGGGTCTTGGCATCGTGTGTCAAATCGGCCCGCCTCAAAGTTACGATGCCCTCCACCTCCGAGGTGGATACGAGAAATATGCAGAGAGGGATCTTCTAAAGTTTATGGAGACGAGGCCCTCCAACGAGGAGATCATGGAGTGGCTATTGTATACTGGCGTGTTGTATGTGGACGAGCCGTAGGCATCGATTGCTGTGTGTGTGTGTGTGTGTGTGTGTGTGTGTGTGTGTGTGTGTGTGTGTGTGTGTGTGTGTGTGTGTGTGTGTGTGTTTTATTTTATATATTCTTTTTATCGGTTACTTTGTTATGTATCCCTTGCATGTCGTGCTTGGTTGATTTGCAACTTCGTGGGGTGAAGACCCATTGCCTGTTGTATTGTAGTGATTTGTAACTTGTTGTGGCGAATAAAATATGCTTATGGATGCCTGTATTGTTTTGCTTTTGCCTCTTGTTTTGTTTTGTACATGGGGCTCCAAGGGAGTTTGGTAATACCTGCGAGGATAGGCGAGGTAGGGCGTCGTCCCCCGTACCTCTCTAGGTAGGGCTCCAGGGGAGTCCTGATTTTTGTACGAGGGGGAGGCGAAGCCGAGCACTGTCCCCCCATACTTTTTTGGTAGGGCTTTGGGGGAGCCCTAATTTTTGTGCGAGGGGGAGGCAAAGCCGAGCACCACCCCCATACTTTTTCAGGTAGGGCTCCAGGGGAGTCTAATTTTTGTGCGAGGGGTAGGCGAAGCCGAGCGTCGTCCCCTGTACATTTTCAGGTAGGGTTCCAGGAGAGCCCAAATTTTTGTGCGAGGAGGAGGCGAAGCCGAACGCCGTCCCCCATACATTTTAAGGTAGGGCTCCGGGGGGCTAATTTTTGTGCGAGGGGAGGGCAAAGCCGAGCGCTGCCCCTCATACTTTTTTAGGTAGGGCTCCGAGAGAGCCCTAATTTTTGTGCAAGCGGGAGGCGAAGCCAAGCACCGTCCCCCATACTTTTTTGGGTAGGGCTCCAGGGGAGTCCTAATTTTTGTGCGAGGGGGAGGCAAAACCGAGCGCTGTCCCTCCGGTGGACCTCAGGGCTCGGGGCCTGTCATAGTGTTCATTTTATACGCGCTTGCCCTGGAGAGCGTCGGTGGGCCCTGGGTCTGTGAGCCATGCGTGATTTTTTTGTTTATACACTCACGTCTGCGAAGGTCCTCGATGTGCACCAGGGCTGTGAGCCATGCGTAGTTTCTGGTTTATACCCTCATGCCTACGGAGGGCCTCGGTGGGCACCAAGGCTGTGAGACATGCGCGATGTCTTGTTTATACACTCGTGCCTGCGAAGGGCATCGGTGTGCACCGGGGCTATGAGCCATGCGTGGTGTCTTATTTATACACTCGTGCCTGTGGAGGGCATCGGTGTGCTCCGAGGCTATGAGCCATGTGCGGTGTCTTATTTATACACTCGTGCCTACGGAGGGCAACGGTGTGCACCGGGGCTATGAGCCATGCACGGTGTCTTGTTTATACATTAATGCATGCGGAGGGCATCGGTGTGCATCGGGGCTATGAGCCATGCACGGTGTCTTGTTTATACACTCACGCCTGCGGAGGGCATCGGTGTCTTGTTTAGTTGCCTGTTGTTTGCCTTCGTGTGTGGGATCTATTTCATTAATGGGGCACGAAGCATCCAAAGTGTACACATGCCTTTGTACATGCCTCCATCACTTTAGAGCAGCGGGGCAGCGATAGCCCGAGCGCAGTCGGGTTCTTACAATTTTGCGACCCTAGGGATAAAACTTGCAGAGGCTTTTGGCATTACATGTATGGTCCAGTTGTTGTACTTCCGACATTGCGATGTAGTAGGAGCCCGTCCTTGTTGCACGGGTGATGATGTATGACCCTTTCCATTTGGACTCCAGCTTGCCCACGGTTGCGGAATTCATGATGCGTTTGAGGACCATGTCGCCTGGCGCGAGGGGGCTAACCCTGACCTTCTTGTCATATGCCGTTGTGATGCCCACGACATATATTTCCATGGTTGTTATGGCATGTACACGATTTTCTTTGAGGAGGTCCAAGGAGGCCTCCCGGTCTGCTGGCTCGTGGTCCGCCCTGGTGCCGATGGACCTCGCGGCGAGCTCCGATGGGGTCATTGCTTCGTCGCCGAAGAGGAGTTTGAATGGTGAGAATCCTGTAGCTTGGGTGGGCGAAGTACGGAGCGCCCATAGAGCTTTGAGGAGCTCTTCGGGCCAAAGGCCCTTTAGCATGCCAACGAGGCGCTTTGTTAGCCCCGCCAGTAGTCCGCTGCTGGCTCACTCGACGCCTGCTGAACTCGGGTGCCCTATCGATGCGAAGCATATGTTTGTTCCTGTGCCTTCGCGCACGCTTTGAAGCGTGCGGAATCGAATTGGGTGTTGTTGTCGGTGACTAACCACTGGGCTGCCGCGATAGTGATTTTTCCTACGGGCTCCGCTTCTATCCATCTTGGAAGTATTCAATGGCGACAAAAGGCGAAGTGAAGGTTGCCCTTGGCTACTGGGAATGGGCCGATCATGTTGAGCCCCCACCGCGAAGGACCAAATCGGGGGCAACGGCTGCAGTGGAACCGGTGGTGCCTTCGGGCTACGCCTGACCCATTGGCATCCCTAGCAGTGCTAGACGAGGTCTTGTGCGTTGTGCAGCGTTGTAGGCCAGTATAAGCCTTGGTGGAAGGCCCTTACGACGAGGCCCCAGGGCGCTGGTGCGCGGCAGGGCCCCTAGTGAATTTCCCGTAGGAGGGATTGGCCCTCTTCTTGCGATACGCACCGCAACATGGTGGCGGAGATGCCCCCTTTGTATAGTAACCCATTTACGATATGGTAGTTTCAGGTACGGTGCTGGGGGCACTTTGCCTCGATGAGGTCCTCGGGCTCATCGCCTTTCAGGTATTTGGCGATGGCGTCCCGCCAATCGGCTTCGTTGATGAGAAGAACAGGGTTTGACCCACACACAACTCCTTGTGCCTCAGGTGCAGCCGAAGGCACATGTAGTACCTCGTAGAAAATGTTTGGCAGGGGGCGTTGTGCGGAGCTAGCCAATTTTGCGAGTTCGTCGTCCGCCTCATTGTTTCCCCTTGGGATGGTCTGTCCGGTGATGCTGCGAAAGTGCTTCCTTGCCCCGCGAACCGTGGCCAGGTACCTAGCCATTTTGGGGTCTCTAGCCGTGAATGATTTGTCGAAGTGGCTTGCCATAAGGTAGGAGTCGCTCTTGATGATTGTGCACTTGGCCCTAAAGCCTTGGCTCAAGTGAGGCCCAGCAGCAGGGCTCGTGACTCGGAGGTGTTGTTCATTGTCGGGAAGTCAAGGTGGGCGGTGTGCAACATGCTTTGCCCGTCCAGGAAGACCAGGATGGCCACCGCGCCTACCCCCGCGGAACACCAAGAGTCGTCGGTGTAGATTGTCCATGGGGCCTCGGCCTAGGGTAGGGGCTCCTCGAATTGGGGAGTCCATTCAACAACGAAGGCGACGAGGGCCTGTGATTTGATGGTTGTGTGCACGACAAAGGTAAGGTCAAAGGGCGCCAGTTCTGGAGCCCACTTGTCGATTTGACCTGAAGCGTCCTTGCTGCGCAGCATCAGTGCGAGTGGGTAAGATGTTAGGACCGTGATGGCGTGCGCCAGGAAGTAGTGCCGCAACTTGCGCAAAGCCATGAGTAGGGCGTATGCCAGCTTGTCCAGCTCTGTGTACCTGACTTTGGCCCCTTGCAGGGCCTCTAACATGTAATACATGGGGCATTATATGCCGTTGTGTTCTTGAACGATGACCACGCTCACCGCTGAGGAGGACGCAGCGAGGTACAACAACAGATCTACGTTGGGCTTTAATGACCAGTGCTTGGCAATTGAGCGACGATTTTTAAGTTCCTCGAATGACTTCTAGCGCCTCTCCGTCCATCGAAATGGCTCCGCTCCCTAGAGTGTCTTGAAAAGGGCAAGGCTCGCTCCATGAGAGGGATAAAAACCGACTAAGTGCTGCGAGGCATCTCGTTAGCCTTTGCACCTCTCGGGCGCTACGCGGGGGGGGCTCCATTTCTTAGATGGCTTTTATTTTCTCGGGGTTGGCCTCGATGCCTCTTTCGAATATGAGGAATCCCAGGAGCTTACCCGTCTTTACACCAAATACGCACTTTTCTGGATTCAGCTTGACTCCCTCCACCCGAAGGCCGACAAAGGTTTCCTGCAGGTCCACTATGTGGGAGCTTGTGTACGTACTCTTGACCACGATGTCATCAACGTATGCCTCAACTTTGCGGCCGAGTTGCTTGGCTATCACCTTCGTAATGAGCTGGGTGAAGGTTGCCCCGTGTTCTTGAGGCCGAAGGGCATTTTGGTGAAGCAATAGGTGTCAATTGGGGTGATGAAGGCGGTCTTCGATTCATCCTCCTTGGCTATGAATATCTGATGATAGCCGAAATAGCGTCGAGAAAGCTCATAAATTCGCAGCCCGATGTGGCGTCCACTAGTTGATTGATGCGGGGTAGGGGGAATCATCCTTCGGGGATGCTTTGTTGAGGTTGGTGAAGTCGACGCACATGCGCTACTTGCTAGTGTTCTTCTGTACTAGAACAGGGTTGGCCAGCCATTCGGAGTGCTTGATCGCCTGAATGACCCCTACCTTTATTAACTTGGCTATTTCCTTCTTGGTCGCCTCCAGCTGCTTTGCCGACATGCGGCGCAGTTTTTGTTTCTTGGGGTACCTCGCTTTTGATGGCTAGGCGATGTTCACTGGTTTCCCGGGCTACCCCAGGAATATGTTCGGGGCCCCATGCAAAGATGTCCATGTTGCTACGGAGTACCTCAAGGATGGCTTCATGTTCCTCTGTCTGCAGGTCTACTCCGAGGGCCACTGTCTTCTCCGGGGAGGCATCTCTCAGGGGGACCCTTCAGAGCTGCCCCTCCGATTTGGCCTTCGATGCCCATTTTGCTGAAGGGGTGTCCCTGTGGGTGCTTGTATCTGCTTCGACTGTGTGGACGTAGCGGGCTCAGTGTGATTGCCTCGAGCTCTGTTTGCCTTGCCAGGTCCTAGTCCCCATGCACCGTAATTATGCCCTCGGGTGAGGGGATTTTTATGCACATGTAGTTGTGGTGCGCAGTTGTGCCAAAAGCATTTAGCGTGGCACAATCGAGGATGGCGTTGTACTGGTAAGGCATCTGGACGACGTTGAAAGTAACGACCTTAGTCTGCGACGCGAAGTCATCGCTAAACGTGATGGTTAAGTCGATTTGGTCCAAGGTCGTCACTGGCCTTCTCCTGAAGCCTACTATGGGTATGCCCCGAGGCGATAGGTGATCCTAAGGATCATCATTTTGTCAAGGAGCCCGCAAAGAGTAGGTATGCGAGCTTCCCGCCCATGAGGACACGCTCGACTCAAAATCGCAATGCTAGCGAGATGACGAGGGGGTCCTGATGGGGAAAATACAGGCCTCTGGCATCTTTCGGTTCAAAAGTGATCGATATCTCAGCGTAGCGAGGTGGGCTTGTGGTGAGGTATGTCGTGACGTGGTGTATTTTTCGAGCGTACACACGCCGCTGTCTCTTCTATGTCATGCCGAGCGAGGATCCTCCGGTAATCATGTTTATGATCCTTTGGTGGTGCTCTCCGAGGCCCCCTCTATGCAAGGCATTTGCGGTGGAGCCGGTAGCTGGTTACCCGACCTCTGCCAGTCTTCGTGTTCAGCTGGCTACTAGCCACGGTTCATGTACTCCTGCATGGCTGCGATGGTGCAGCAGCCTTTGGTTACGTACGATCCCTCGTCGTGGAGATTGCAAAATAGCAGTGGGCCTCCGGTGTCGGTCCTAGTTCGATTGGCGGACCCTGTTGCGCCCACCACCTCAGCCCTGGCCACGGTTCCCTCGGCCTCCTCACCTTCACCCTTCGGGGGGTTGTCTGCCATCCATGTGGTACACACCCCGCCCCTTCCGGTGATAGTTGTTGGCCCGGTTTCGTAGCCGCTCCTGTGGTAGTGGCTGCAGGATCCGCCTTCCCGAGCGGACCTTTTGGTGACACCGCCGGGGCGGGCGGCGCTTGGATTTCGTCCCTTCGGGTGTTGTCTTCCTCCACCCCAAGCGTATTCCTCTATCTTGTCGAAGAGCTCCACCACAACGCAGACGGGTTTGAGGGCCAACCTCCCAGACGGGGCCCTTTGAAGTCTGCACATGGCCGCGTTTATAATGGTAGTTTCATTGATCCCTTTTACCTGACACTTGACTTCCGCGAACTTTTTAAAGAAGCAGCACAAGGACTTGCCTGGGGCTTGTTTTATTACGAATAGGTGTCCCACGTCCTTAGGTTCGATGTAGTTTACTTGGAAGTTGTTCCGTACGAAGTCTCGCAGCTATTCTCACGCCAGATATGGATCTGGGAATGGTGAAGAACTGTGTCGCCACCCTCCGAGTGTGAGGGTGATGTTTTTGCCTTCGTAGTGTCGTCTCCCCCGGCCACCTCGATGGCAGTCTCGTATACCCAGAGGAATTCCGAGGGGTCCGTGTTTGCCTCGTACGGCTTGATGTCCGGCATTTTGAAGCCTACCGGCCAATGAGCTGCATCCAGTCCTGCACTTAATGGGGAATTCGCCTCCCCTGAAACAGTGGTCCCAGTGGCACCGCTGGCGGCGCTGAGGGGGTCCCGCCTCTGGTGGCCTATCCTTGTGCGATGATAGCAAGCTAGGGCGGGGCCATGGGGGGCCGCCGCTGCCAACTGCTAGAGGCTTAGCATTTCTTGGCGAAGGCCCACCAACTCTTTTTGAAGGGCCTCGTATGCTTCCTGGGTCACGCTCGTGGCCACGGGCAAAGCTGGGCCCGTCTGGTGATGTTCAAGAAGGGACGCCTTGGTGGGTCGTGTGTCGCTCTCGACAATGTCTCCATGCGTGGAGTTATGGGCCTCCTCCTCCGCAGCTTCAGCAGCGGTTGCTGCTACTGCGGAGGTCCTACTGTGCTTGAGCCTTGGCACGCTAGGGGCAGCGCCGCCACCGCTACCTCGGTCACGGAGACCTTAAGTGTGCTCTTCCTCCAATTGGCCATACCGAAGCTCCGGAACTATGCTTCGTGACTCTCTTGCCGATCCCCACGGTTAGCGCCAACTATCGTAGCAAAAGGGCTATACATTATAGAAAAGAGACCCAGTTACTATGAGAGGAACCAGCAGATCCTCGAAATGGGATCCGGTTCCAAGAGAAATAAATGTGTATTAATTGTCTTAAAAAAAAGTCCCCCCTGATTACATGGGGGTGGCTATTTGTAGCCTTTCTACTCGGGCACGCGAGATTACAATTCTACCCCTAAAAAGACCCTACGCCTGTAGGGGTTGTAGGTGTTTTTCCTTCCTCCTCGTGTAGCCTTCGATTCACAGTGGACCCTCCTAATCCTGGTCCGTTTGGCCGATACGCGTGGTCCACCGGTATCTCCTCCCCTTCGCACCATGCATGGTTCCCCCGGGCCAAGGGACCCTAGACACCCTTCGGTGCTTGATTAGGTGGCCCCGGGCAGGGATCTCGAGGACTTCCTGTACCATTCGGTGGCTCCCTCCCCCGAAGGTATGCCTGTGCCCTCTGGGGGCCACTGGCCGTGCCTTCGGCCTTGACCCCCGTGGGCCTTTTGGTGGCCTTTGGGTGCTCCTCAAGACTCCCCTGATAGTATGCTTGTGCCCTTCGAGGACCGCTTGTCGCGCCTTTGGTCTTGACTTCCGTGGTGTTCTTATGGTCTTCGGGTGCCTCTCAGTACTCCCCCAGAGATATGAATGTGCCCACTGGGGGCCGCAGGCCCACCTTTGGTCTTGACCCTCAGGAGCCTCCTGTGGTTTTTTTTTTCCCGATCGCTGAGCCGATGGACCGCCCCTACAACAAACCCACAGCTCCCGTGCGCCGGCCGTGGTGGACCGGTGGTTTCCCAGCTGCCGCCAGACACCCGCACCGCGCAAACGAAAGCAAACCGACCGATCGCGCGCGGTTGCTGCCTGCTCACTGCTCACGAGTCACGAGCCACCACACGAGTACGCCGCCATAGGCAGCACGGTTCGCGACGGACGTTTCGTTCGCCTCAGAAACGCCCACAAAAACGCCCGTTTCGGCCGCGCCCGCGCGAGCCAAGCAGAGAGCACGGCACGAGGCCACCAGATGACTAGACACCACAGCACGCCACACGGCACGGCCTCCCTGTTCCCCCCTCCCTCCCCACGCCGTGCGACGCGCCGAGAAAACGAGAGCGGGAAGCCGAGATCCGGAGCCCACCCGCCGCGATGCAGCCGTCGGTCCTCCTCAACATCGGTCGGTCTGCTCTTCCCTCTCTCCCCCCTCACCATCTGCTAATTATAGCCTCCATTCGATTCGTTCGGTTAAAAAATTCGTTGGATTCCTCGTTCTTGTACTGGCGGGTGGTCACGGACTCACGGCCGCGATGGCGGCGGCTGCCGATTTGTGTGCTGCGCGGTGCAGGGGGCAGCCAGTACGCGACAACGGTGGACACGCTCACGCAGCGGGAGCCCGATTCGCTCCTCGCCGCCATGTTCGCCGGCGGGGCGCACCGCCTCCCCATCACCGTACGGACCCTACTTAACTCCCTGCACGCTCAACACTCGCTGCTGCTGCTGCTTGAGTGAATTCGTCGCATGAATTGGGCTTGGTTGGTGGGGGGGTTGCAGGAGGAGGGGGCGGTGTTCGTGGACCGCGACGGGGAGCAGTTCCGGCACGTGCTCAACTGGCTCAGGGACGGCGACGTCCCCTCGCTCCCCGAGGCCGAGTACCAGCAGCTGCTGCGGGAGGCAGAGTACTACCGGATGCATGTAAATCAGTAAATGGATCATGCCACACTTTCCGGTTGTGGAGGTTTTTATCGGCTGTCCGGGAAGCTGACATTTATTTGTTTTGATTCGATTTAATTTTTTTAGGGTTTGATCGATTGCATAAACGAGAGGATTGGGGAGGAGAAGGTGAACAGCTCGTCGGAGGCCGAGCTGACGCGCAAGGACGTGATAAAGTGCATCCAGGCTGACAAAGTCCGGTTCCGCGGCGTGAATCTTTCTGGACTTGACCTGTCTAAGCTTGTAAGCTCTCGGGGAGGCTCACTGACTAGTTTGGTATCACTTGTATAGTCGAGTTTTTATTTGACGAGTTTGGTTGAGCTTGTATAGATGCGTCCTTTCTCCCCATGTGTTGCAGGACTTGTCGGAGGTTGATTTCAGTTGCGGGTGTATTAAGAAGACAGATTTTTCGTCTGCTAACCTTCACAAAGCTAAATTTGGGGTATGGCACTTACATTGTAATTCTGCTTGTAGCATATCTCAGTAGCTCTTATCAAATTTAGTAAATTTGTTGTGGGTTTTACAAATCAGTTCTGTGACCTTGTGATAATGCTTCGATTAGGATTTGCTAACAACAGAATTACCTCTTGTATTTTCTTTACCACTTATTATGTTAAGCTCTTGGGTGGAATGCTACATCGATAGTGAAACACCTGTCTTCTTTGCAGGAGGTTGAAGCTTCTCATTCTTCATTCCATTATGCAAATTTGCGTGAGTAAGAAGCTCCCATATTTTTCTCTCCTTTTTTCCTTCAGTTTTTCTTTCTTTCTTTCTTTTGGTGGTGGTGGTTGTGGTAGAGGGATGGTTGGGGTTTGGTACAAGTCCTTAGGTGATTGACTTACTATTTTCTTACTTATTTTGTTAATTTGTGTTTTGGAGATGCTGTTCATAATTGCACAATTTGAAATTGCAGGTGTGAGTTTGTAGGAGCAAATCTTGAAGAATCCACTTTGGATAGAGCAAACCTTCAGAGTGCAAACCTACAAGGTACCCAACTTTTTTTTCACTCACATTTTGCTTGATTGCAGTTTATTCTTAACCTGCATGGTGACTGTTTCCCTCATTTTTTCCTGCTTGTGAAAATTATATCACTAGGAGATTTCTTTTTCAACTGTGATTTTACTGTGTCAAGTGTCAAACTGTCAATCCCTGCTTATATGTTTTTTTAAGGGTCAAGCTGGGTTTAAATTCGAAAGTAACTTTCTCAAGTTGATATTTTATTTATATTTTTTCTATAAACTAATGATTAGATGTGGTGTAGTATTTGAGATAACTTGTTGAACATATTCTGCAGATGCATGCTTGATAAGGTGTAGCTTCATTGAAACAGATCTTCGTTCGGCACATCTACAGGTTTGAAAATCCTGTGTTCAGTATGTTACTGTGTATTATTCCCACACAAATTCAAATCCCATGTAATAAGTCTGTGTAGGACTGCCACTGCTGTTTTCAATACAGTATAGATAATTATGCGATAATGATGACGAGCATGAAGGCACAAAAACTTTATTATTGACAATGTTTAGTCTTTCTCTTTGTTTTCTTTGCTAGTTTTATCTAAACATATATTGTCCATCCGTGCATACTGGATCCATGTCAATCAATTTGTATCCATAGCACCGTATGTCCTTTTCTCCTAGTGCCATTCAACAGAGAAACTACATATGAACTAGTTTTTAGTAGCAATCCTTATGTTATTGAAAGTTGAAAGCTGCTATTCAATTCTCATGGATCAGTCTTGATACTGATACCCTGTTCACATGTATTTTCAGAGCGCAAACCTCACAGGTGCCAACTTGAGAGGAGCTAACCTTGAAGGGGCCAATCTAAAGGTAACTTTTACATTGCGAAGCATACCTTCTGAGGTGACCCTGAGGGTCGTCAGTTTTCCCCATCAAGTTGGATGACAGCATGCGGCTATCGATATTTTATTTTTTCAAACATTGCCTCTTTTCTCAAACACACGTACAGAAACAAAAAACATTAAGCTGTTTATCCTTGCTTCCTATCATTTAGATGCACAGATCTTATAAACCACTCTCCTTTGCAGGGGGCTAAGTTGGCTGGCTCAAACTTGCAAGGTGCAAATCTTCAGCGAGCTTACCTGCGGGAAGTTGATTTACGTGAAACTGTACGTTTACGTCCTGCATTGAGTCTTATGGCAGCTACTTATCTATTTTCATTTCATATCTTGCAAACATAAGAAAGTTCTCACGGGGATAAAAGTGCACAGTCTCAACAGTGTTGTGTGTTTTCATTTCCCCTCGCATTTGATCATGCTAGAACACGATACAGATCTAATAATGTGGGACCATAAGGCTGTTTTCTAAAATCTAATCAATGAATTCCATTCGTAAACAGCAATTAACTGGTGCTAAGCTGGGAGGTGCAAATCTGCTTGGAGCCATCAGATAGCGCAACAAGAAAAGATCCATCTTCTTCGATGAGATCTGTACAATGCTGTTGGGAGAAATAGCGAATTGCAGTCGTTGATAAAATGTGTACAATACATCAGCTGGTTACTTTTATTTCTGAATCTATATATCAGTAAGCCTTATTGCTGTGGATTCCTGTGTGACATCTCATTGGTTTGTGACTCCATTATCGAAGAGGTAAGAGAATCCATTGACATCTTGAAGCTTGAGCCATCCAAATCCTGCTTATTTACAGTGATTTTATTCCATTTTTATCATCTAGAGATACATCTGGTGTTCTGTACTGCTGCATATGCACAGGTGTCGCATGCCTCATTCGTTCTTGACTTGCCCACCGCTCGGTTTGTTCAAAAGCGACGAACCACAGGAGGACGACGGCGAGCACGACGTTCAGGACGACCTGCCGGTGCTTGCTCAGCCTCTTGGCCAGCTACCACACCGGATGCCCGTCTTGCCGTGCCGCCGCACAGCCGCTCCAGATTGCGGCGGCGGTCTCTTCTTGTAACGCGTCCTCGTGCCGCTCCGACGGGTGCTGCTCGCTGCCACCAACATCGGCGGTGTTGCCTCCAGCGGCGCTGGGGTGGGGCACCTGGACGTAGAGGACGCCCTTGTTGAGCTGGACCTTGATCGCGGCCGAGTTGATGCAGCCGCCGGGGAGGTCGAACCGCTTGAGGAAGTGGCACCACTGGCGGCCACCGTTGACGGCGCGCTTGCCGCTGATCTTGAGGCTCCCCAACGGGTCCACCTGGACCTTCAGCTGGTCCTCTTGGTGAATCCTGTATTACCGGCGTGCGTGCCTTTCGTCAGTTTAACATCTCCGCCAGCGAAAAGTAGTCAGAATCCCAACGGTAAGTTCCCGCTTCCCAGTGACTACAGATGCTAAAGGGCATGTTTGTAGGAATTTCGTAAGAATTTCAAGTGAAATCAGTTCATTTTCCGTGTTGAGGAACCGTCGCTGGCGAGTCCAGTTCGAGCGATTACTTCGTAGACAAATACAGAATCGTAAGAACAATGCATGAACACAAGAACGAACAATAGATGAACACAGGTATGAGAGGGGACTGCGGGTTTCTCTTTATTGCTCTTCTCATAATGAATCTTTGTACAATGGTTGGGGGACCTCCCCCCTCCTATATATAGTCTAGGGTGGATGAGGTGCCCACCGGATCCGACTCTGACGGGCCGGCTTCCTAACACTCCCCTTGGGCTCTCATCCTTCATGTCCATGCCTCGTCAAAACTCCATAAAACCCAAAGTGGAAAATTTTGGAGAAAGAGTACATGAATCATGTTCGCTATCTTTGCATTTAATTGCCTCATTAAAAACCTTAGCCGAGAAACTTCAGGAAAACTCGTCAAGGGAAAAAGAGTACAATCCACCCAATTTTATTTAATCTCCAGGATTTGCTCTTTGGGTACTCGATCTTCGTGATCAAGCTTTAGTAATGAGTTTGTGAAGGTTCCCCCCCTGAATTCTGCACTTCTCTAGGTCTCATCATTCCAATTCCACGTACGCACCTTTCAAAGCTAGATGCTGGAAGTGATTTAGTGAACAAATCTGCAAGATTTTCACATGACTTAGTATGCAATACCTTAATTTCGTCCATCTTTTGCATTTCATGAGCATAGAAGAACTTGGTGTTGATATGCTTTGTGAGAGGACTCTTCACATAACCCATCTGCACTTGTGCAATACAAGCTGCATTATCTTCATAGATAATAGTGGGGGTTTATGCGGTATTCAATCCACATGACTGCTGGATGTAGTGAATCATCCGCTGAAGCCAAACACATTCTTGTAAGGCCTTGTACAATGCTATGATCTCCAAGTGGTTCGTCGAAGTCGATACAAGATATTTCATAGACGATTTTCATGGAATTGCGCCCACCACATAGGAGTTCATAGATCGCTTGCGATTTATCGTATGTGGGTCCTACAAGTACCCGTCATCCAGCATTGCCATTCATAGTTAAGTCTTGGTTCTTTCGTGAGAATGACTAAATTTTTGCTTCTTTGGAGGTATCGAAAGATGTCCTTTATTCCCTGCCAATGTCTTTGGTAGGTTCTGCACTATACCTTGCTAGTAGGATCACGACAAATACAATGTCCGTTCTAGTACAGTTTGCTAAATACATTAGTGCTTCTATTGCACTTCATGTGGAATTCGGTCCCGTGACTTCCTCCCCTCTTCTTTAGGTCCATGCAGTGTCTTTGTCTTGTCGCAAAGATCTCCGACCATTGGCACTTTCAAAGGGTGTGCCCTTCCAAAGTCAAACCTTTCGACACCTTCTCGAGTGTAGGTTGACTGATGTACTAATATTCCTTCAGGACATGCTCAAGCTCCAAGCCTAGGCAATATTTGGTTTTACCCAAATCTTTCATTTCAACTCACCTGGTAAGAGCTTGCTTTCCTAATATCCTTCAGATTCCGATGATATTCGGATCATCTTCATATCTTGAGATTATACAAAATCCATTACGGGATCGTCGATAAATACACAGATTATTCTCATTGTTCGTAGCCTTTCTTGCATAGAAAGTCGCTGCCGATTATACCACATTCTTTGATTGCTAAGTTCGCATAATGACTTTCTCGAGTTTCACATGTACATATTTTTATTTGCTCTGTTTTGATTCGGGACAATGATACATTCGGTATCTTCATATAAATGTCCGAATCCAATATTTCATAAAGGTATCTGGTACCACATCCATCAATTTCACTTCTAACTTCAAGTTCACTGCCATTGAGATAAATATTAAAAGGAGTTCCGCCATGACCGGGAATAGGTTTCTTCATAATCATCTTCTGATGTTCAATGAAACCTTGTACAACGAGCCTTGCTTCTTTCATTTCTCTTCGAACAAAATACCCACTTATGCCCTACAGGTGCACATGGGGAGGCGTACTTACGTGCCCAAACGTCTTTCTTTTATTCGAGATATTAATTCGCTTCTATTGCCTTTTTCCAATCTTTCCAATCTGATCTTTTCTTACATTCAATGACGTCTGTGCTCTAGATCAAGATCAATGATTGTGGCAATTTTCTTTGTAAAGTATATGTTGACATTGGCTGTTGTCATATTCAGAGATTCTCCCGATGTCATAAATTTTATAACTATTTCTTCAAGGGGCGATTCTTCTAATGCTTCTACTTGCTCATCATTGCTTCCAATTGCGGGGCAATTCCTTTAGTTTTTCACTCCGATGTGTGCGCACACATCCATGCTGATGTCTCCCTCCATGGGGATATTCAACTCTGGTATGCCTTTTCTGAAGGTTCCATACCGATGCCAGGTCTCAACTGATTCCCTTTCTAGTTCGGGGCACTTGGTGATCTACCGTGTCAAGTCCTTCTTATCCCTTTTCACCAAAGTCCCCTTACTTTGGATTCGAGGGTCCGAGTTCTCGCCCTTTGAGGCCTTAGGACAGATTAGGGATACCTTCATCGGTATTTCAACCCTCTCCGGTGCATTGCATACAGCACATGCTACTTGGTCACGCTCTTTAAATCACTAAAATGGTTAGGCGATTAATTCGCTAATACTTGCAAATCGATTATCTTCTAGACTTCAATTGTCTTCTAGACTTCAATTCAATTATCTTACGATGCAATTATCTTCCGACTTTCCTATTTGCTTCACTAGTGCGTGGGTCATATGCATAGATTTCAATTATCTTCGGACTTCAATTATTTCCGACATTATTATCAAGGGTTGATTTCCTCCCCTAATGACGGAAACTAATCTCATCCGATATACTATCAACGAATCGGGCATTATTCAAATCTCCAAAGATAAGGTCCAAATACTCGATTATGGATGCCGCTCATAACCAACGATATCCCGCACTTTGGAGAAGACCCATTGCGTTCACGCGGTGGTGGTATAGGTATATAACCCTTGCAACCAAACTGCGAAGATGAGTAGTTTTCAAGATCGACTCGCGCTAGTTGCTTAGGTGGATGGATGTTATAGGTCGACGGTCTAAAATTGATGAGAGTTGCTGAGCAGGATCAGCGTGTCCCCAACACGTAGTTGATAAATTACAATTCTTCAAAGTTCGCTAGTCCATTCTGGTGCGGATATGCGGTACAAAATGCTCAATTTTAATTCCCATTTTCATGCAATAATCATCAAATGCTTTCTGAGTGAGTTCTCCGCGTTGTCCATTCAGTGGACTTCTCATGATGATCGTGAAAATATTTAATTATCTACGAGATTGGCTTTGCAAAAGCATGATTTCGTAGACAATAAACATAGTGCGACCATTCCGAGGAAGCATCGATGAGCACTATAAAATACCTCAAATTACCCATATAGGGGCTATATAGGACCGCAAAGGTCTCCCGGATACGGTCCAGAATGCGAGACTTCATCCTTCGCTTTGAGCAAAAGGTCTAGTAATTAATTTCTGTGCACATGCGGGCACACAAAATCTTTCTGATCTGAGAAATTCTTTATATTCATATTATGTCCCTATGAATTGTTAATTATATTTCTCATCATCCTAAGACCTAGACGGCACAATCTATCATGCCAGAGATAGAAAAGTTCAGAGCTTCTAAATACGGTTTTCAAGACAGTATAGGCTGCAGGTGCCTTAATATTAGTGTAGGAAGCCCAATTCCATATGAAGGAAGATATTCTAATGCCATTTTCACTTTCTCCACGCTTTGTAATGAGCAGGTATTCTGTACCATACTCTTCTTCGATCTCTACATGGAAACCGTTAGTGCAAATATCCTTGAGAGTTCTAGTCGATTCTCAGGTACAACAAGTCTTCTTCAATGACCAAAGTTGTGCCCGTTGGGAGTATAATTATGGCCCTTCCTGAGTCTATTATACAAGTATCGCTGCCTGCGATTGTCGTAAGACTACCAACATTCTTGCTGATCGATTGGAAAAATTCCGTTTCTCTCAGGATGGTTTTCATTGTGCCGCTACCTGCTAAGCACATTTCCTCCATAGGGCGCCACACGTGTTCTAATATAATGTATTTTATTAATATGTAGCAGAAAGCAAGCAACACATAGATAAAATACTTCAGATATCAGAACATAACTTGCTATTATAAAGACGGGAAAATAAGTCTTGCAGGACTCATAATAAGAATTTAATACTTTGCTTTTCTAGAGCTTGCAACCATTATTCAATAATTCAAAGTTACGCTTCAATTACAAGCGCAAGTTTCTATAAAAGATCCAAGTGCAATGCGTGCACTAGATCGAATCGGCAAGTATTCAGAACTTCTACCTCAATCGCCTTCATGCGCGATCTTCTCCTTTTGGGTAGCTACACGCGTCGCGATATCCAAAAGAGGGATGATGGGGTCATAGAGGCTATCCACATTCATAAGTGCAACTAATGGATGTGAATCCTCTATGCCTACAATGACGAGGTGTGCCTCATGCTATCATTTGCCCTTCTTCTTTGATTGGAAAACATCAATAACGTGCGCACTACCTTACCCTTCTTGCTCCTCTCATTCGTGAGATGTTTCATCACCTTATAGCCGCTAGCGATGGCTTCATAACCAACATTGCTATTAGGTGGCTACGAGATGTAGTTCTTTCTTAGAACATCATCTTGAGTTTCCGCAACTTGTATGATGTCAATTAATTCGCACACTACTTGTAAACCGTATTGGCGATAGTTGCGTGCGGATTGCACCGTGTTTGGGTGAAAGGTAGAGAGTCTCTCTCGATGTTACGCGTCACCGTGATTACATTACCACGCAATTGAAGACCGATAATTTTTTTAAAATACAAAACTCGCCTTGCTGGTGGGTCGATTCTTGAATTCGATTCGTGATGCCATCATCTTCATATTCATACAAAGTTTATAAGATTACCGCTAGTAATCCGCATAAAATGGTTGCAAAATTCTCATAATGCTCGCCGAACTCGTGTTCAGATTCCGTATTTTTCTATGCATTTTCATGATTTATCGCTATTTTCGTGATTAAAAGCAATATAAATAATTACGGATAATCGTAATAAGAAATACAAAGAAATGAATTGCATAGAAATAACAATAACAAAGATAAATATGCTTCAAATTTCAAAATTATGCAAAAATTTGGATTCAGAAGCCTTTCTCGCTAGAAAAATAATTTTTGCAAACGCAAGTTTCGAGGGTTAAACACTAAAACTCAGTTCGAGAGAATTTACGATAAATTTCATATCTTCCGAGGGTTTTTCATAAAATTCTTTATCCGCGAAGAATTGTGCGTAATTTTCATATATTCGAGGGCCTTTTGCAAAACTTGAATTTTCGAATTTCTACGGATTTTTTCTTTTAAATCCGGCCTTCTTCCGCCCAAAAACAGCCATCTTTGGCCCATCCGGCCGGATCAAATGGGAAGGGGGATGCCCTCTAGGGTTTCTTGCCCCCAACCCGTGGAAGAGACGGCGACGGCGAGTGCGCGTTCGCAAGGTGGCGCGGCGGCACCGCATGAGGATGCAGTGGCGCGCGCCACGCAAGAAGCGGCAGGCGGTGCGCGAGGTGCCTTCTGGCGGCAAGTCGCGCGGGACCGAGCGGGTGTGGTAGGGAGGCGGCGGCGTTCAAGCCGGCGGTCGGCGGCGCTTTCGAGGCGGGGGCACGCCATGTGGCCGAGTAGCTTGGCCGCCGTGCGGGGGCTTGAGGGGTGTAACAGCCCTAACTTAGGGTTTGTATTTCAAATGTAAAATTTTGAGGAGAAATAAAAACTTTTGTTGTCTCTTCAAATCATTTGAAAGTTTCTACATTTTTCCCTAGCAATTTCCATTTTCTAGAATTAAATTCTTGTGAATGGAAATTGTTGTCAGACATTCTTAGCCTTCAAACTTGTGATCATCCCTAGGAATATTTTTCCTGTCATCTTGATCATCCTATCTACCTCCTGAATTATTTCACAATTTCTAGATTTTATTTGCTATTTCAAATGGCCAAGTCAAACTAGTTGGAAATCTGGTCAAACCCTAGGTCAGCATGCTTGTGAATTTTCTGCAGAACTTCTCAGTGCATAAAAAGTTCTGGAAAATTTATGAAATGTTGCTCTCTGTCTCAAGTAGCTACCATAAAAATTTCTGAATTTTGGAGCTCGAGCTATCTCTAAAAATTCCTAAAACTCTCTCGACTTTTAAACTCAAAATCGAAATCATCGCTTTGTCGGGCTCGAACCCGAGTCCGACTCAAACCAGACCGCACACTTGACTCGGTCGCACCGCCTAGCTGCACCGTGTGAGCCCGATGGCTGTCAGCCGTCCGATGGAGATCGAACGGTCCACGTTGCTTGTCTCGTCGACCTGTCCGAATGCATACATCAATCTCGACCGTCCATCTTAGATCCAACGGTCGAAACATTCTTGATCGAGTCTAAGCAGCTGTTCGCACCGCTTTGTTTCTTTCGCTGGCAAGTGGACCCCACTGTCGTCCGCCTCGCTCTTCTCCGCACTCACCGGAGCTCGCGGCCATGCATCGATGCGTTACACGCACTCGCCGCCGCCACGTCGTGGACGCGTGTCCTCCGGCATCGCGAGCTTTATAACCTCACCGCACTCATCCATTCTTCGTTTCCTTCGCTCTCGCTTTCCGCCCGCTTCTGTTTTCGCCGAGAAGAGAACGAAAATAGCGCGCCCAATTAGCGCCGCCTTGAGCCCGCGGATCGCACCACCGTGATCAAGCTCGACGCCGCCCATTTTGCCCATCCCGGTCCTTGGCGTCGATGAATCACCGGCGATGATCGTGTCTCGCCTCCGGCGATCTCGGTCTCGTGAGCTCATTTGCGCTCGTGAGTCCTCGCCTCGGCGCTTGGTCCTTCGTGATCGCAATCCCTTCTCGAAGTCTAACCGTGAGCTCCTTCGCCTTGGTACATCATGGTGGGCGTGCGGCGTTTCTTCCCTCGCGACGGTGATTTGCCGCCGCAGCAATTTGCGCCGCGAGCTCCATCGCCGTCGTGGTCGTGGGCTTATCCTTCCCGAGTCAAGGCGGCGTGCGCACCTTCTCGAAGCTTCATCGCCGTGGCGTCTTCTGCGAGAGGCCGCACTTTCTTCTCGCCTCCGTTCGCGCCACCACCGCCGCATCTCCGTGGTCGCGACGCCATCGGGTTCGCAGTCTCTGTGAACCCGGTACCACTCTCGCCTAGAAACCCATCGTTAGCTAGATCACCGCGCGCGCGCCGTCTGTCTTGGCGCGGTGAACCGCCGGTGATGTTTAAGTTTAGCACTAATCATGTCTAGTTTGAGTCTCTCGACTTGCGGGCCCTCTCGTTAATCGCGTTTAGAAATCCTTTAATCCAACCATTATGTTACTCTCTTAGTCACCGCCATGTGGGTCCATCTTTGTCGCTTGGGGTTGTGCGACTTGATGCTCGCTTTCTCTGTTGGGAGCGTATTTCTCGTGTGTAAATGTCGGAAGTACACTTTGATAAGTCAAAGACGATTCTTAGAATACGCCTTGACGTCGCCGATGGCGCCGCTGGTCAAGTTTGACACAGTCGCGTTTTCGCGTGGTCCCGCCTCACGCTGGCTAGGGCTAGCCGGTCGTGAGTGTAAAAAGGTTTTAATGCTTTATGGATTTCGAAATGTTTTTCTTTGCCTTCGTTAATTCATTTAAACTTAGAAAATGCATAACTAATTCAAATTTTATCCAAATTGCATGAAACCAAAGGTGTTTAATTTTCATTTTAAGTGTACTACTTGATAAAATTAGCTTCATCCATGTCTCTGTAGCAAAAATCTGTTAACCAATAAAATGATGTCTTATGTATCTTCTAAATTAGAAAATGCATATCTCTTTCAATAATTGTCCAAATTCAATGAACCCAATTCTGTAAAATTCTATTTTTAGTATACTAATTGTTAGGATAGGTTTTAGATACTGGTTCTGTTCATGAAAATTTGTTAAGTAATTAACTATTGTTTTGATGTGTTTTTAGCTTAGAAAATTCATGGAAAATTCTTAATAACCTAAAATGATTTGTTCTCTGTTTCTAAAATTTTGTTATATCATGCTTAGGTTGCTGTGTGAGTTTGGTTTGTTTTGATGTTGTTGTATGGTTGAGTTTGGTCGGTGTTATTCGTTCTTATTCGCTGTTATTTGTTCAATCGTTAGGCTTCGACATTTGCGGTAACCCTGAGAACGATCCTCCGCAATGAGTTGAGCATTACGAGCAACAAAGGCCGAAAGGGCGAGTTTGATCATTTTATCCCAAGATTTTAAAGTCTAATATTTTGTTTCAACAAAGTATGTATGCATCGCTTATTTTGTGTTAAATTGGTTAGTTAAACCTTTAGATGCATAATATGTAGGTAAATATTTGTCCTCTACTACCGAGCCTAGGTTATTTGTCGTGATTAGAGTTCACTGGATGATCTCGTCACTTAGTAGATTACGAGTTCGATTGCTTAGCCATGCTTAGCTACCTAGTTTTGGCGATCATCGACTTAGTCGATGATCCGATCTATAAAAATTATTACTTGTTTTATATTCCACTCGTACTATGTTAATTGCAAAACTAAAAATGAAAACAAAAATGATTTAGACGCGCACAATGGTAAGATTGGTGTGATCTTTGGGTGTGATCGAAAGGTGCCGGTCAATTAAGGACCGAACATCTTGTGAGTGAATTTTTATCCAGGCATTTCGGCGTGCTAACCACACTAGAGTATATGGGACCTCTCTTGACCTAGTACTTTGGCGTGTATTGGCTCCGGGTCGCAGGAGGTCGCAGGAGGGATGGTGTTGGGAGCATGGTAGTTGTCCGAAAAGCTTTATCCTGAGTGGGTAGTTGTCTTTTCGGCTTTACCATGTAAGCGTATGGATTTCTATCCATACGAGCGGCTCGTAGTTAATACACAATATTGGAAAAAGTCTCGTAGGACTTAGCCGTACAAAGATACCTTCTAAGTGTGCTTTGGCTTAAAGGCGATCGAAGTGTGTACATGTGGTACACCCTGCAGGTTAAAAACTATTCGAATAGCCTCGTCCTAGGTGATGGACACGCTTGGGTAAGCTTTTCAAGAGTTAGACTACAACATTTAAATTAAAACTTGATGGGTGGTACGAATCTGGGATTCGTGCTATTGTTGTGGTGACTATTGGGATAGTCACTTCTAGGTTGTTTATCTTTCGCTTTTGTTATTAATATCCGTCTCGTTATTTCAATCTTAAAATGAATTGCAAACTTGCCTTTAAAGCAGTATTACCTTATTGCAAATGAAAATTGGCTTTATGCAAATGAAACATATGGCCTCCACCAAATAAACTCGCATGTAGCTTATGAACAGTGCGCTAGTTCACACGCCGTTGCGGTACAAAGACAATCTTTGTACTCAGTGCTTGGCTTAATGTTTTGTTGCAGAGGAAGAAGGTTAGCCCCAAGGGCCTCACTACGTGAGTGTGTTGCCGGTCGTGGGCGACTAGACTTGGCGGTCCTGTCCGATGCCTTGTGGGTTGGAGGCACGATTGGCTTTGTTTATAGCCATCTTATGGCACTTTGCTTCATTGTCGTTCTTGTTTATTTGTGTATCTTGGCACATCGGCCTTTGGCGTAATAACTCTACTATTTTGTTTATCTTCCGTTTGGTAGTGGAGTGTTTGGACTCTATGTTTGGAATGAAGTTGATGTCTAATTTTGTATCGAGGTGTGTATACTGCTTTCTGGGAAGTATACATATCTCGAGGATCAGTTTATTTGATTTGTGATGCCAGGACTAGGTGGTTGGTTAAGCATTACAAGTCAAATAAATTGGGGTCCTCACAAAGTTGGTATCAGAGCCATTCTGACCGTAGTAACCCAAGCATAGTCGTCCTTGGGATATTTTGAAAGTCTTATTTTCAAATTATAAAAAGGTTTATGAAAACCTAGGCAGATTCTCAGATTTTATTCCTTACCTATCTTAGCTTTCTACTCTCATCTTACTCTAATTTAAGTTTTGAAACTTGGTTTCTCTTTTTACTTTTCAAAAGATAGTTACTACCGGTGGAATTAGTGCAGGGAGAACCATGAAGTTTAATCCAACTAAAACTTGTGGGGATAATAGGGTAAGATGTAAAGGGAGTAGTTATGTGTCCGATTTTCTTGGTCGAACTTTATCCCGCCTTGTGTTTGTTTAGACCGCTTTCATGAATTTTGGGCTTTCTTGCTCTTAAATTTGTTGCTAACTTGTCTTAGTAAAACAGATGGCCGGAGAACGCAGCGTGGCGCCAGGGTGGTCATGATGAGGAGCTTCCTCCTCCTCAGACCATGGTGAGGTGCTCGCCGAGATCGAGCGGCCGCATGGACCGACGCGCATCTTGGAGGTTATTGCTAGGAATACCTCCACTCCTGCCGGATGGTGGCGGCCACCGACTCGCGGGGACTTGCAGAGTTCCTCCGTCGCACCGCCGACTTTCTCCGCTCGAGGACCCTCTCGATGCGGACGATTGGTCGCGCATGGTGAGCGAAAGCTCAACATAGCTCGGTGCGAGCGCGCAGACAAGGCACTCTTCGCCCCACCGCCTTGAGGGCGGCACTCTCATGGTGGGAGAACTATCTCGCCATGCACCCGCGCCATGTGGTCGCGTGGGAGGAGTTCGATCGCTTTCGTCGGGCCCACATCCCGGATGGCCTGATGAAGTCAAGAAGAAGGAGTTCCTCGCGCTCAAGCAAGGGCGCAAGTCCGTGACTGAGCACTGCACGAGTTCAATCATCGGCTCGTTATGCTCCAGGAGGTGGCCTCGATGAGGCTAAGCAGAGAAGTTTATGGATGGCTTGTCCGAGGAGCCGCAGACAAGCTATCTATTGTGGACTTCTCGACTTTGGGCCTTGGTAGATAAGGCCATTGTTGCCGAGCATAAGGCAAAGGCGCTGGCGAGTCCCGCAAGCGCAAATGGGAGGCGATCGGTCTACTCACACCACCTCGCCGTCCTCGGTGGGCGGCACCGATGGCCCGCTCTTTTGCTCCACCAAAGACCGAGGCCATCCGCACGAGCTCTCGTCCACCGCAGGCGTGTTTGATCCACGTGCTGCGATCCAAGACAGAGCGGCCTCGCAATCCGGCCGAGGTTACTTGTTTTATTGCCACAACAAGGGTCACTACGCCAACGCTTGTCCTCGAGTGTTGCGGTAGCCTCGTCCTAATGGAGGACGCGAGCGAGAGTGGTCACCCACCGACGAGAAGGTTATCCGAAGACCCGAGTGCGCGTGGTCGAGTCAACCATCTATCACCGAGGAGGCTCGAGGCGCGGATGTCGTGATTGGTACACTTCTTGTCAATTCGTCTGCCCGCGATATTATTTGATTACTCGAGCATCGCATTCTTTTATTTCAAGATCATTTGTCTGCGCTAGTGGTCTTCACTTGTGTTCCTTTGGGAGTTCCTTTGCTCATCCGCTCTCGGGTCGGAAATGAGAGCGATCTTGATGTCGGGATGTTCCTATCATAGTCGAGGAGGAGTGGGGTTTTTGGCAAACCTTATTCGCCTTTCGATTCGTAGTCCGATGTGATTCTTGGCATGGATCGGTTGTCCCAACACTTGGGGCAAATCGATTGTGCCGAGAAGATTGTCTATCTCACCACCCTTCAGCGTGGCGGTCGGTTTTCCCCGCAATGCAAGGGTCGCACCTTGTGCACTTGTCGCCAAGCCACTTTGAAGATTCGGAGGTTCCTCTGTTTGTGATTTTGAGGATGTTTTTCCCGTGATTTACAGGATGCCTCCGGTTCGAGATCTGGAGTTTGTTATCGAGTTCTGCCCGGCATCGCCCGATTTCGGCGCCAGTCGGATGCCTCCCAATGAGCTAGAAGAATTGAAGAAGCGACTTGGTGAGCTCCAAGCAAAGGGTTTCATCCGTCCCAGCATCTCCTTGGGGTTGTCCGTGATCTTTGTGAAGAAGAAGGACAAGACTTTGCGCATGTGTGTTGATTACCGTCCTCTCAATGAGGTGGCGGTGAAGAACAAATATCCTCGCCCGCATTGATGATCTGTTTGATCGGTTGATCGAGCCTGTGTTCTCAAAGATTGATTTGAGAATGGGGTATCATCAGTCGTCGATCGGATCGAGGATATTCGAAGACGGCCTTCACTACTCGTTATGGTCTGCATGCGAGTACACCGTCATGTCCTTTGGCTTAACCAATGCTCCACTTTGTTCATGAACTTGATGAATTCAAAGATTCATGGAGTTTTGGACAAATTTGTGGTGGTCTTCATTGATGATATTCTTATTTATTCCAAGACTGAAGAAGAGCATGCTGAGCATCTGAAGATTGTTTTGGGCAAATTGCGGGAACATCAGCTATATGCAAAGTTCAGCAAATGTGAGTTCTGGTTGAAGGAAGTGGCATTCTTGGGCCATATTCTTTCACCGGAGGCATAGTCGTGGATCCCAAAGAAGGTCAGCGATGTTCTATCTTGGGGCCAGCCCAAGTCAGTCACTGATGTACGGAGTTTTCTCGGTTTAGCGGGCTACTACCGCCGCTTCATCGAGAACTTCTCCAAAATCGCTAAGCCGATGACCGAATTGCTCAAGAAGGATAAGAAGTTTGTGTGGTCCTCTGCTTGTGACGAGCTTTCAGAGCTCAAACGATTGACTTCTGCACCATCCTCACTCTTCCCGATATCCACAAGAGCTTCGATATTTATTGCGATGCCTCTCGTCGAGGACTTGGATGTGTTCTTATGCAGAAGGCAAGGCGTTGCCTATGCATCCAGCGCTTGAGACCTCACGAGCTCAATTATCCCACCCATGATTTAGAGTTGGTCTGTGGTGCATGCACTCAAGATTTGGCGGCATTATTTGATCGGAAACATTGTGAGGTGTATTCCGATCACAAGAGCTTGAAATACTTGTTCACTCGGCCGGATCTGAACCTCGAGCAGAGGAGATGGTGGAATTGATCAAAGATTATGACATGGGTATTCGATATCATCTGGCAAAGCCAATGTGGTTGCTGATGCACTTAGCCGAAAAGTGTATTGCAATACTTTGATGATCCAAGAGCAACAACCCGCACTTCTTGCGAATTTCAGCGTCTCAACTTGGGTTTGGTTGAGCATGGTTCCCTTCTCTGCCTTGGTTGTGCAACCGACCTTGGTGGATCAAGTCAAGGCAAAGACAACAATCAGATGATGGTGTGGGTAAAATTAAACAGAACATCAAGAATGGATCAGCCAAATGTTTCACTGAAGATGAGCACGGTGTTGTATGGTTTGGACAGCGCCTCGTGGTCCCAAAGGTCCCAGAGTTACGGGATTTGATTCTCCATGAGGCCCATGATTCGCCTTTGTCCATCCATCCCGGGGCCACTAAAATGTACCAAGATCTGCGTCAGAGATTCTGGTGGACTCGCATGAAGCGCGATTGCCGAGTTCGTGGCCGATGTGACATATGTTGTCGCGTCAAGGCCGAGCATCGCCGTCAGCAGGTCTCCTCCACCCTTGCCTATACCAGAGTGGAAGTGGGATTACAGAGGCATGGATTTTATCACCGGTCCGCCTGCATTTCTTCGTGGAAGGATGCATTATGGGTTATCATTGATCGATTGATTTAAGGTGGCCCATTTCCTTCCAAAGGCGATCGAAAATTGATGTAAATCACCTAGCGGATCTTTACATATCCCGCATTGTGAGTGCGCATGGTGTGCCACTTAACGATAGTGTCGATCGTGGTTCTCTTTTCACTTCCCGATTTTGGCACGACTGCAGGAGGCCATGGGTACCGTCTTTCTTTCACTCGACCTTATCATCCTCGGGTGATGGTCGACAGAGCGAAATCAATCGAGTGCTTGAAGATATGCTCGTGCTTGTGTTCTTTCCTATGGAAAGAATTGGGAGAAATGCCTACCGCTTGCCGAGTTCTCCTACAACAACAGCCTTCGAGCCGCCTCTGATGACACCATTTGAGGCCTTGTATGGGCGGCGCCGCAGAACACCGTTGAACCGGTCGAAATCGGGAGAGCGGTTCTTTGGCCCGAATTCCATCAATGAGGCCGAAAGTCAAGTGCGATTGATTCGTGAGCACTTGCGCGTGGCTCAATCCAGCGTAAGAGCTATGCGGTCGGCGCCGCCGTGAGTTGAGTTTCCACCCAATGACTTTGTGTATCTTAAAGTATCGCCTCGAAGGGACATCGCCGTTTGGTGTCAAGGGCAAGCGGCTCCTCGATATGTCGGGCCATATCGCATCATCAAGAAAGTGGGAGCTGTTGCATACAAGTTGGAGTTGCCAGCTACACTTGAGGGGGTGCACGATGTTTTCCATGTATCGCAATTGAAGAAGTGCCTCCGTGTTCCGATTGAGAAACGCCATTGGAAAATGTCGATGTGCGTGAAGATCTGCCTTATCGTGAGCGTCCGCTCGTATCCTCGATGAAGCCGAGCGCAGCGAGGAACCGTGTGATCAAGTTCTCAAAGTTCGGTGGTCAAACCACTCCGAGGATGAAGCCACTTGGGAGCGGGAAGATCGCCTCTCGAGCGATTACCCATCATTCTTCTCCTCAGTGATCGAAATCTCGGCGAGATTCCTGTAAGGGGGAGATTTGTAACAGCCCTAACTTAGGGTTTGTATTTCAAATGTAAAATTTTGAGGAGAAATAAAACTTTTGTTGTCTCTTCAAATCATTTGAAAGTTTCTACATTTTTTCCTAGCAATTTCCATTTTCTAGAATTAAATTCTTGTGAATGGAAATTGTTGTCAAGACATTCTTAGCCTTCAAACTTGTGATCATCCCCTAGGAATATTTTTCCTGTCATCTTGATCATCCTATCTACCTCCTGAATTATTTCACAATTTCTAGATTTTATTTGCTATTTCAAATGGCCAAGTCAAACTAGTTGGAAATCTGGTCAAACCCTAGGTCAGCATGCTTGTGAATTTTCTGCAGAACTTCTCAGTGCATAAAAGTTCTGGAAAATTTATGAAATGTTGCTCTCTGTCTCAAGTAGCTACCATAAAAATTTCGGAATTTTTGGAGCTCGGGAGCTATCTCTAAAATTCCTAAAACTCTCTCGACTTTTAAACTCAAAATCGAATCATCGCTTGTCGGGCTCGAACCCGAGTCCGACTCAAACTGAATCGCAGACACTTGACTCGGTCGCACCGCCTAGCTGCACCGCGCGAGCCCGATGGTCGTCACCGTCCGATGGAGATCGAACGGTCCACGTTGCTTGTCTCGTCGACCGTCCAATGCATACATCAATCTCGACCGCCCATCTTAGATCCAACGGCCGAAACATTCTTGATCGAGTCTAGCGTTTGTTCGCACCGCTTTGTTTCTTTCGCCGCAAGTGGACCCCACTGTCCGTCCGCCTCGTCTTCTCCGCACTCACCGAGCTCGCGGCGTAAGATGCGTGCCACGCGCAGCTCGTCGCCGCCACGTCGTGGGCGCGTGTCCCTCTCCGGCATCGCGAGCTTTATAACCTCACCGCACTCATCCATTCTTCGCTTCTTCGCTCTCGCTTTCTCCGCGCTTCTGTTTGGTAGAGAAGAGAACGAAGTAGCGCCGCCAATTAGCGCCGCCTTGAGCCCGCGATCGCACCACCGTGATCCAAGCTCGACGCCGCTCCATTTTGCCCATCCCGGTCCTTGGCGCCGATGAATCACGAGGCGATCGCGTCGTCTCGCCTCCGGCGATCTCGGTCTCGTGAGCTCATTTGCGCTCGTGAGTCCTCGCCGGCGCTTGGTCCTTCGTGATCGCAATCCTTTCTCGAGTCTAACCGTGAGCTCCTTCTCGGCCTTGGTACATCATGGTGGGCGTCGCGGGCTTTTCTTCCAGCGACGGTGATTTGCCGCGCAGCAATTCGGCCGCCGCGAGCTCCATCGCCGTCGTGGTCGTGGGCTTATCCTTCCCGGAGTCAAGGCGGCCGTGCGCACCTTCTCGGCTTCTCATCGCTGTGGCGTCTTCGCGAGGCCGCACTTTCTTCTCCGCCTCAGATTACGCCACCACCGCCGGCATCTCCGTGGGTCAAGACCGCCGTCATCGGGTTCGCAAAGTCTCTGTGAACCCGGCGTACCACTCTCGCCTAGAAACCCATCGTTAGCTAGATCACCTGCGCGCGCGCCGCGCCGTCTCTGTCTTGCGCGCCGGTGAACCGCGGTGATGTTTAAGTTTAGCACTAATCATGTCTAGTTTGAGTCTCGACTTGTGGGCCCTCTCTCGTGTCGCGTTTAGGAAATCCTTTAATCCAACCATTATGTTACTCTCTTAGTCATCGCCATGTGGGTCCATCTTTGTCGGCTGGGGTTGTGCGGCTTGGATGCTACGCTTTCTCTGTTGGGAAGCGTATTTCTCGTGTGTAAATGTCGGAAGTACACTTTGATAAGTCAAAGACGATTCTTAGAATACGCCGACGTCGCGATGGCGCCGGGTCAAGTTTGACCGTCGCGTTTTCGCGTGGTCCCGCTGTCGATGCTAGGCTAGGCTAATGGTGTGAGTGTAAAAGGTTTTAATGCTTTATGGATTTGAAATGTTTTTACATTGCTCGTTAATTCATTTAAACTTAGAAAATGCATAACTAATTCAAATTTTATCCAAATTGCATGAAACCAGTCTTTGTTAATTTTCATTTTAAGTGTACTACTTGATAAAATTAGCTTCATCCATGTCTCTGTAGCAAAAATCTGTTAACCAATAAAATGATGTCTTATGTATCTTCTAAATTAGAAAATGCATATCTCTTTCAATAATTGTCCAAATTCAATGAACCCAATTACAGAAAATTCTATTTTAGTATACTAATTGTTAGGATAGGTTTTAGATACTGGTTCTGTTCATGAAAATTTGTTAAGTAATTAACTATTGTTTTGATGTGTTTTTAGCTTAGAAAATTCATGGAAAATTCTTAATAACCTAAAATGATTTGTTCTCTGTTTCTAAAATTTTGTTATATCATGCTTAGGTTGCTGTGTGAGTTTGGTTTGTTTTGATGTTGTTGTATGGTTGAGTTTGGTCGGTGTTATTCGCTCTATTCGCGTTATTTGTTCAATCGTTAGGCTTGACATTTGCGGTAACCACGAGAACGATCCTCCGCAATGTTGAGCATTCGAGCAAAGCAGGCCTGCAAGCAGTTTGATCATTTTATCCCAGTATTTTAAAGTCTAATATTTTGTTTCAACAGTATGTATGCATCGCTTATTTTGTGTTAAATTGGTTAGTTAAACCTTTAGATGCATAATATGTAGGTAAATATTTGTCCTCTACTACCTGAGCCTAGGTTATTTGCTGTGATTAGAGTTCGCTGGATGATCTCTCGTCACTTAGTAGATTACGAGTTCAGTTGCTTAGCCATGCTTAGCTACCGGTAGTTTTGGGCGATCATCGACTTAGTCGATGATCTGGATCACATAAAAATTATTACTGTTCTTATATTCCAGCTCGTACTATGTTAATTGCAAAACTAAAAATGAAAACAAAAATGATTTAGACGCGGGCACAATGGTAAGATTGGTGTGATCTTTTGGGTGTGACTGGAAAGGTGCCCGGGTCAATTAAGGACCGAACATCTTGTGAGTGAATTTTTATCCAGCATTTCGGCAAGCTAACCACACTAGAGTATATGGGACCTCTCTTGACCTAGTACTTTGGCGTGTATTGGCTCCGGGTCGCAGGAGGTCGCAGGAGGGATGGTGTTGGGAGCATGGTAGTTGTCCGAAAAGCTTTATCCTGAGTGGGTAGTTGTCTTTTCGGCTTTACCATGTAAGCGTATGGATTTCTATCCATACGAGCGGCTCGTAGTTAATACACAATATTGGAAAAAGTCTCGTAGGACTTAGCCGTGCCAGCATACCTTCGGAAGTGTGCTTTGGCTTAAAGCGATGCAAGTGTGGGTACAGATGGTACACCCTGCGAGGTTAAAAACTATTCGAATAGCCTCGCCCTAGGTGATGGACACGCTTGGGTAAGCTTTTCAAGAGTTAGACTACAACATTTAAATTAAAACTTGATGGGTGATGCGACTGGATTCGTGCTATTGTTGTGGTGACTATTGGGATAGTCACTTCTAGGTTGTTTATCTTTCGCTTTTGTTATTAATATCCGCATCGTTATTTCAATCTTAAAATGAATTGCAAACTTGCCTTTAAACCGTATTACCTTATTGCAAATGAAAATTGGCTTTATGCAAATGAAACATATGGCCTCCACCAAATAAACTCGCATGTAGCTTATGAACAGTGCGCTAGTTCACACGTCAGTCTTGCGGGTACAAAGACAATCTTTGTACTCAGGTGCTTGGCTTAATGTTTTTGTTGCAGAGGAAGAAGGTTAGCCCCAAGGGCCTCACTTCTGTGAGCTGTGTTGCCGATTCGTGGACGACTAGACTTGGCGGTCCGGTCAGATGCCTTGTGGGTTGGAGGCACGCTGATTGGCTTTGTTTATAGCCATCTTATGGCACTTTTGCTTCCGCTGTCGTTCTTGTTTATTTGTGTATCTTGGCCTGTCGGCCTTTGGCTGTAATAACTCTACTATTTTGTTTATCTTCCGTTTGGTAGTGGAGTGTTTGGACTCTATGTTTGGAATGGAGTTGATGTCTAATTTTGTATCGAGGTGTGTATACTTTGCTCGAAGTATACATATCTCGAGATCGCTTATTTGATTTGTGATGCCGAGACCGGTGGTTGGTTAAGCATTACAAGTCAAATAAATTGGGGTCCTCACGAGGCAAGCGCACCGCCGAGGCGGCAACGGCGGGGCACGCCGCGCCGTCTTCTTGCGCGGCGAGAGGCACCAACGGCGCGCCATGGTTTCGCGAGGCCGCCGGATGCGGCCGGACGGAGGCGCGGCGCTTCGAGGAGCGCGAGGCGGCTCCAAAAGAGCGCATGGAGGCAGCCATTGGCGGGGCGGCCTTGCGGAGGCGACCGGAGGCGGGCGGAGCCGGCGAGGGAGGTGCGCTTCAAGGCGGCGGTGGTGGGCCATGCAGCCGGAGGCACGGCACCGTGTGGGATCGGGCGGCGCTCAGCGGCTCCAACTCCGATGGCGGTGAGCTTGGCGGTGCGGCCGGGATCCAAGCGCGGTTGCGGTGGTCATGGCGGGCCGTGCCGTCGGGAGGTGGCCTGACGAGAGGCTTCAGCGCGGCGACGGAGCCTCCTCTTTTTCTTACTTGCCGTGGCTCGCCGCTTGGCCTGGCGGCTCGTGAGTCGGTGACTCGGCGCGCGAATTCATGCCGGCAACGAGCGCATGCAGTTCTGAATTGTCCACTTGCTTTTCTTGTTCCAATCTGAGATCGAAAATCGTTCGTGTGCTCGCCTAGTGAAACATGATATCGTGATAACCCGATGATCTCCAACGATGATCATTAGGCCGGCGGGGAGGGTGCGCAGAGGCTGCGGGCTCCGGCATGTGCGGCAGGCGCAGCACGGGTGGCGCGGCCACGTGCGGGTGGCCGGCAGCACGGTTTCGGGCCGATGATGCAAACAGTGCGGCCGTATGAAGGCGACAAGACGACATGCGGGTGTCGGCGTTGTTTTTCTTTTTCTTCTTACTTTTCATGCAACAATCTACAGTGCAATCAACAATCTCTCTTTCATACGATCTACCGATCAGCTTGGCTGGCGACTTCAAATCAGCTCGCGGTAGATCAGAGCGAATTTGCACCGTAGAGAAAACAATCTAGAAAGCAAAATTTGCAGAATTGAAAGCAATCTAGAAAACGATTCAATCTACGAGTGTCGTTCATCGACGGTTACCTTTCCGATGCGAGGAGAGTCGATCGTGCTGATAACGTGTTGAGGAACCGTCGCCGGCGAGTCCAGTCCGAGCGATTACCTCGTAGACAAATACAGAATCGTAAGAACAATGCATGAACACAAGAACGAACAATAGATGAACACAGGTATGAGAGGGGACTGCGGGTTTCTCTTTATTGCTCTTCTCATAATGAACCTTTGTACAATGGTTGGGGGACCTCCCCCCTCCTATATATAGTCTAGGGTGGATGAGGTGCCCACCCGGATCCGGACTCCTGACCGGGCCCGGTTTCCTAACATTCCGAACAGAAAATTCCTGTGTTTCAAATGTCCCTAAAACACCGTTTGGCAACGGTGTTGCCGCGGAGCGATTTTCTGCTATTACAAACAGATAAAAACCGGTTGATTTCCAACTTACCAACTTGAACGTTTTTTTATTTTATTTAAGAGGTGCTTAAATCCCCCGATTTTAATTAATGAAACCAGCAACTACAGTGTAGGTAGACCCGGATGTCGAGCACGGACGGGCTGGGGGCATGTCAGTCTCCCACGCCAACTGAGCACCGCTCAGTTCCTAACTTGAATGGGTTTAGATAACCATAGCTACAATTTGAGTGGTGAGTTGGAAGATGTCTTATATTATCTGGGGTGGAGATAAGGAAGGGAGAGGATACCTCACCTTGCCGGGCAGCATGCTGAATTGCTGATCGATGGGGCCTATACTCTTAGCTAGGGGTTTACCGTGCTTGTGTGCAAGTCATTTTCGTGACCCTGATGCATGATGCATGTCCTCCTTGTTATAACTTTTTTTTATCACTGTATTACTCAATGGAAAAGTAAAGGCAGGGCGTAAAAGATTCAAAGAAGTGATGAGCTGATGGCCCATACACCTGGGGTGAAGGGTTGTGTCAACGTGTTACCTATGTGTCGTGGCATTTGTAGTTAGCGTATTTAAGAGATTGTGGTTGTATTCGTCAACTACTAACCTAATTTTCTGGAAATCCTTTAGGGGTTTGGTTTGACCTAAATCTCCGCTCATCCACATAAATAGGTCGAGATTTTAGTTTAAATTCTCGGCTCATCCACATGATCTGGCCGAGAATAGACTTCCCAAAATATGATTCCCAACCTTTCGCAAGGCCATCTTGCCTTCCCCATGTAACGCAATTCTTTGTTTTTTTTTTGAATTATTTAGAGATTTTGATCGGTGGGTTATTGGCTGCGTCCATGTAGCCTTAAGCGTTGGTGACGGGCGCTGAGACGAATTTTTTTCAATTTAGCCCTTTTTCGTAAAAAAACGCACATTTATACCCCTGTTAGTCTTATTTCCAGTTTTGGACCCAGGAGGTCGGCGCCGTGAGTCAAGACGCCGAGGTAACACAGCTCGGCGCCGTGAGTCATGGCGCTGAGGTCCCGAACCCTAGCCACCGGGGCAGCCAGCGTGGCCAGTACCTCGGCGCCGTGACTCATCACGCCGAGATGTGTTAGCTCGGCGCCGTGACTCATGGCGCCGACCTCGCGCGCCACGGATCTCGCCGAGCTCAATTATATACTGCCGAGCCTTCATCTATTTCTTCCTCTCCTCTCTCGGGTTTCACTCAACCCAACCGCCGAACTTTTCGAATCACCAATTTTCACCGTGGAAACTTGAATTGATCCATACAACCGAGAGCAAGGTATCCTCTTTGTCCTCCTCACTTTTACGCATTGATTTGGTCTATATCATGTGTATTATGCAAAATTAGGTTAGTCATGACCTAGGGTTTGAAGCAATTAGTCTCACTTGTTTTATTGATTCGTATTGTGTATTATGGAACCTTAGTTACGTCGGTCCCTCTGTTTCTCCCATTTGTTAGGATGCCGAGGCGTGGTAAAGCTAGTAAACCAAGGTAATCTTTGTCCATCGTATTCTAATTTGTCGGTAATATGTAGTTCATATTATGTAAAGTTCATACAATTTGTTGTATTTCGGATTAGGCAACGGTGGTGGGCAATGCGTTAGCCGTTTGCCAGCGCCTAGTGGCGTTCAGGTGCTCATGTGCTCTGCGGTGATGCTTGTAGGGTGGCGAGATCGATGAGGAGGACACGTGCTGGCGAGGTATTGGATGTGTCACAATTATGCCTTTGACCCTACACCTCAACAGATCCGCATTGGATTGTTGGTGAGAAATTAGTGGTTTTTCTTTGTTCTTGCGATGAATCAATAACATTTCATTACGTGTATGGACCCATGTTTTGCAGGAACCTCCCCGCTATGTGACTTTGAGCAATGGATCGACACCGAGATCAAGGAGGAGGACAAGCGACATATGGAGGGGCGAAGAAGTGGGATGCGGAGCGAGGAGTCATTGGAGAAGACACGCAAAGAGGAGGCGGCGAGAAAGGAGCGCGAGGAAGAGGTGAAAATGAGGCGACGACTAAGCGTAGGGGAGAGGAGAGGAGGCTTGAGCGTGTTCGCCGTGCTAAGGCTGCAATGGAGGAGAATCCGGATGCTTTGAGGAAGGAAAGTGGCCTCGTTGCACTCGGTAGTGTGCTAGACTTAGTAGTTATGGTTTAATAATGAACAATGTTATCATTTCCTGGACTTGTTATTTTGTTGTACTCTTGTCATGTACTGCACTTTTTTAGTATGTGCATGTGAGTATATTGTTAAACTTGAACATGTGAGTAGCATGATTTGTTTTTTTTTGTCACTATGCCTATATATTTCGGTAACTTTTGGTCGCCAGCCAACAATAATCACACATTCGTTTGGTCCCAGCATATAATCACTACTCTGCATATAATCACGGGAAAAATTCGCCAGAGTTTCCTCTGTTTTCTGACCATCCACATTTAATAATATGACACAAATATATCATACGAGCATATATTCATCAAAATACCACACGAATAGTGGAAACAACAATCCAAAAGTCCAAATAGTCCATAAAAATCCATACAAGGTACATAAACACAGTCCCTCACTGCCTCCTAGCCTTGCCCTTTCCACCAAGAGCGTCGGTGCAGGTGTAAGGGTCACGCGGACGTCGGTGCCTACGCGGTGGAGGCTGCGGGTCGTGTCGAAGAGCACCACAGGCCGAGACGGTCCAATCTCCTCGGCCTCGTCCTCCTCCTCGCCACCAATCTCCTCGACCTCGTCCTCCTCCTCGCCACCAAGTCCTCAAAAGTATCCACCGGTAAATGCGGGACGAGCTCGGCCTCGGAAGTTGTACCTCAGTGTGAAGAAGTGCCTGAGCCTACGGTTTGGTGCTGCGTCCGGAAGATGTCTACGTGGCGCGTGGGCGTCCATCGGTGTTTGCGTCCTGCAACCACAACGGCGGCGGTCTGCGTAGCCGTCTCGCAAGTCTCTGCGGTTCATCATCATTTTGTTAGTTCACAAATGTCATATTTGGTTACAAGTTTATATTTTGATTGCCATGTATTGAAAGACTTACTCCAAGAAAGTTGTTGAGTGTCGTCTCATCGACTCTGTCCTCGGAAACGATCTAGGTCAAGCACGGATCGCCTCAGCGTGTTGTCCACGCACACATTGTTAACATATGGTTACTCGGTTAGTGTGATGCAAATAACATTAGCGCTATGATTGATTGCAAGAAAAAGGTTAGAAGTGACATTACCACTCGATCTAAGATTGGCGCGACCTCCACCAACGTCCCTCCCGAGTCGCAAGGTCGTAGGAAGTGTCTTCATCACGAAAGACTCCATGTCGGCGTGAGTCCGCTTGGGTCCATTGCACCTTCAACTTTGTCCGTGTCACACCAACGTACCAAGAAAGGTATGCACGGAAGTTGTAGTTCGTGTGCGGGTGCTCATTGGCATAGACGTTCCCATGGAGGACTTCCCACACGTCTATGTGGTCACGGTGCAACGTCTCGAAGTCTGTCGTCTTTTTCTGCTTCTGACGATCGATCCTGCAATATATACATCATCAGTGCAAATATAGTGAATTAGTAGTTATGTATACAAAGGACAAAAAAAAGTATGTACGCCACTTACTTGTGCAACTCCACAGACGTCGAGAACGGCTCCACTGGCCACTCCTGCCTGAGGCCAAACTGGCGTGCAACTCTATGTGGCAGGTGGTACTCAACAGCGTAGAAGCAGATCAGCGGACACCTCATCGTGTAGAGGTCCTCGTCCACGCTGCACATCGTGCTCAGTCCAAGCTGGACCACCTGGCCGTCTCTGTAAGGCTCCCAAGTGACCTGCGTACAAAAGGTGTTTAGGTATTGTAAGAAAGAATGAATCGAAAGACTGAATGAAAATGTGAAATGAAAATGCAATGAACTCACCATCGAAGTCGTAAGTGTGTCAAGCTCGTTGGCGTACTAAGCGTCTGCGCGCCTCGTCTGGCAAGCGGAACTCGAACTCGTCCCAAGGTGGGCAACCGTTGGTCGGTGTCGAGGTTGGCCACTTCAAACCACGGACGAGGAGGAAGAAGCGTCGGCCGACCAAGCGGTACACGAGACCACATCCAAAGCTGCAGAAGGTACACCACCGCCGATCGATCGACGTCTTTGAGAAGACCGCCGACAAGCCGAGCACAAGTGGCGGTAGAGGAAGGAAAAACTCGAAGCCCACCGTAGCCACCCGCCATGTCCCGGTCGGTCAAGCAAGGAGGTACATCCATGACGCGTTGTCTCCCATCGCGTCTAGAAGAGAACACACCCAAACAAGTGTAGGATCCAAGCTCTGCAGATAGTAGGTGATTGTCTCCTCGATTGCATTGTCCGACACGAGCAAAGCTGTTATCGAGCCAACCGATAAGAACCCCGAGGTGCGGGAAGGGTGTCTCGGAGGAAGCTCTCTCCCAAGGAAGGCCTCCACTCTGGCTCTCCAACCGTCGGACCTGACCTGTCCGGTAACTCGACGGCCCCGAACACTGAGACCAAGAAACTTCTGCGCGTTCTGAAGCGTAACAGTCATCTCACCACAAGGTAGGTGGAAGCGTGAGTTCGGCCTCCACTGCACAAACATAAGCGAGTACTAAGGTCAGCTACATAAATGAACACCAAAAAGTGGTAGTGCATGGGTTTGTTAGTCAATGTACCATCAACCAAAGCCGTGATCGCCGCGGGGTTGATGACGGGCAACCCACGACGAACCTGAAGCGACGGCGTCGAGCCAACCCTCGAAGTAGAGGAGTGTACCTATCGTCGTACCGCATGTCCTCGAACCCGTCATGGGTTCGAGGATCGAAGAGGCGATTCTGCAAAGATTACAATTATTTAATATGAATCCATCGAAAAAGTGAAATATAGAGACATACAAACATGTGTTGGCATTACCACCCCTCGGCGGTCGGGCGTCCTCGGTGGTGCTCCTCGTAGTACGGATCCGGGAGGTGGAAGCTGCGCCATCCCGCAAACATAAATAGCGGATGTTAATTCTGATAAAATGTAAAATTGAGTGCAAGAGTGAAATAAATACAAAGTTAGTAATTAATAAACCCTTGATAATTATTTATTTGCACGACTAAGTGGCGATGACAAATACGAGAATTATTGCCAAGTCTGCGCATTTGCCACATTGGTTATGCTCGGGTCCGTAAGAAAGGGGTTGCTCTTCCTCGCCTTGTCCTTCCGAAACTTGATCCATAACCATCTTGTGTCTAGTCCTCTTTCTACTCCACGTTTGTTCCAACGACAACTGGATCGGCAATGTACTTGGACCAGTAAGGAGGCCACCGTCCTCGTCCGGTAAGGCTCAAAGCGGGAGACCATGTAAGAACAAGGGTATCAACGCTGAACTCCCTAGGTATCCTGCTCTCGTGCGCATAGTTGCGATGATTAGGCTGCCAGTAACATAGTGAGAACATGGAAAGTGGTGCTATCTCGGTTCTCCCACACGTGCAAGAGAAATCAATGAGCACGACAATATGACTCCTTGACGGCCGGACCTCACCATCGGCCATTGTACCACCCCTTTCAATGACCTCATACTTGCCCGTACTATGATCAAAACATGACACCTCATGTGTGCGAGCCCTATCCTTTGCCCGCTCCAGATGCTTTTTGGGTTTAGGTGCCCATGTCTCATTACTACTCTGTCGTGCCATTGCATCCAAATGCCTCTGGTTGAACCACGCAACAAGCTTGTAGAAGGTGAATGATACGATTGCATTGACGGGCATGGCACGTATACCCTTTAGCAAACTATTAAATGATTCAGCCATGTTGCTAGTCTGAAACTCATACCTCCAGCCACCATGGTCATAGGCCCTAGTCCATTTCTCGATGTTCCTCGGCAAACCTCTCAACCACTTGTCTACCCTCGGTGTTTGTTCGAGCTTTGAGTCGCTTCGACTTCTCTTGAACAACGACACCTCAAGTGGCGTGCAACCTCCTCGAAAAGAGGAAAGATATCCTTTGTACCATCCTTACAGAGTAAATTCTCGGTGAGGTGCCGAGTGCACCACCGGTGATGGATAGGTGCGTGCCGGAATCTGCTCTGTCTGACACTAAGTATGCCACAGTGTCCATCGGATATGACACCAACCTCCTGCCGGGGCCAACAACATGTATCCGAACAAGCGCGGGAACCATCCCCAACTATCTTTGTTCTCCTCTCCACCAAAGCAAGCGCAAGAGGGACCAATGTGTTGTCTGCGTCAACGAAATGGCTATCAACAATGTGCCCATGTACTTGCCAAGAAGAAAAGTACCATCAATGGAGAAGACGGGACGACAATGCCTGAATGCCTCGATGCACTGTGGAAAACACCAGAATGCGCAGAAGAATATTTGCCTTCCATCCTTCCATTCATTTTGTTTGGGGATGTACTCGTAATGCATGCCTGGATTAACTGCTTTCATTGCATTGAACAATGCTGGCAACTGCTCGTACCCCTCCTCCCAATCCCCATATATCATCTTCCAAGCTCGCTGCTTTGCCCTCCATGCTTTTCCATACCTTATGTCGTATCCGAACATCTTCTGTGTCATCTCCATAATTGTCCTCACCTTCAAATTGGGCTGCCCCTTCAGTATTGAGTATAGTGATCTCGCAATGAGGGTAGATGTCAACTAGCGATGCTTCTGTTTCAAGTTTGATTCTGCACAAGTGTGTGGGCCAACGATTTTTGTGATCTTGAACTTGCATGTGTCCTTCTGTTTCCTAGCACACACCTCCAATTACAATCGGCCTTCTCACACACCACTGTGTGCCATTGCACATAGGAATGCCTAACCTTGAAAGGTCTTTTGCGCTTCACAGAATACTCCTGTAACCACCTTCTCAATGTAGGCAAGTCCTTGAAGACCAAACCCTTCTTGATTTCCATGCTATCCCCGGCTTCAGGAGCCTCTAACAACTCGTCGTCTCGCATACGCATAAGCACCTTGGGAATGACTAAAGGTGCTGAATTCTTCAATAGGCGGATCACGATTAGGCGCGGTTGTATGATGAGCTCAATATCTTGTTGTGTCAATCTTTGCAACAGCCGGTCTTCATCGGAATCAACGGCTCTAGCCGTCCCATAAGGCTCCTCATCATCATCAATCGAACATCAACGCTGTTAGAGGCCCTACATAATTGATCCATGTTGCCTGAAGGTGCCACGGGAGGGCGACCATCATTTTCGGGAACATCTCCCGCATCACAACCACACATAGGATGGCAATTGAGACAAAGGAATAGATTAATGAATGGTAAACTAAAGTGGTACTCGACACTTACTTGGATGGTTACGAGTCAAAGGGATCTCTGAGGGCGCGGGATGAGAAATTCCAATCTCATTCGGGCGGATTGAGCATCGGGTACCACAACCGCTCATTCACATCCGCATCACAATTGGGTAACGGAGGGTCAAAGGGAGGACTACCCAAATCGTGAATGCCCATAAAGGGTGAATGCCCATGAGGGTGAGTGCCCATGAGGATTAGGATCAATGGACAACTTCCCACAAACAAATCCAAACATTGATATTGGGTCCTCATCACCGATCGACATAATTTTGCCACCGATCCTCGAGTCAATTGAGACCATCCGCCTAAAAATAGAGTCTTTACAACCAAGGTGAAGTACACCTCAACTGAGATGCCATCCTCATTACCATGACAACATAGAACCTCACGAGCTCTAGCGACCAATTCACCATAAGACGGACGATCACTAAGCAGCAGGGACACACTTTCCATCCCAACAAATGACACATTTCCATAACCATCTTTCTCAATCTGCCTCCATGGTGCAAGGTTACTAGATTGTCCATCTAATCCATACAAAAGCGGTGGTTGTTAATGTCTAATAGTAAAGTAGTATACTAACTAATTGCATACGTAACTAATTTAAGTTTATAACTACCCAAGTAATTTGCTACCTAGCAAACTAAATAACTATGTCTAACTAACTATATGTAACTAAACAAACTAAAATTTCTAACTATGTCTAACTATATCTAAACCCTAACTACATTATATGTTACTAAATTAGCTATGTCTAACTATATATCTAAACCCTAACTACATCATATCTAACTAAAATTGCTATGACTAACTATATATCTCAACCTAACTACATTAACTATATCTAAACCCTAACTAACTACAATTTCTAACTAAATTTACTAACTACATTTTCTAACTCTAAAAAAATTTCTAACTACAATTTCTAACTAAATTTCTAACTACAATTTCTAACTTCAATTTCTAACTAAACTTACTAACTACAATTTCTAACCAAATTTACTAACTAAATTTCTAACTAAATTTACTAACTACAATTTCTAACTAAATTTACTAACTACAATTTCTAACCAAATTTACTAACTAAATTTCTAACTAAATTTACTAACTACAATTTCTAACAAAATTTACTAACTACAATTTCTAATTAAATTACTAACTACAATTTCTAATTAAATTACTTATTAAAAAAAATTACCTTCGGCGGCGGCGTCACTCGCCGCCTCTTCTTCAACTCGGCCGGCGGCAGAGTGGCGGCGGTGGCGGTGGAGCGGGCGGAGCAGCGGCAGCGCGGCGCGGCGAGGCGGCTCGGGCGGGAGCGGCTCGGGGCGCGAGGCGGGAACGGCGCCGGCGGCGGCGAGGCGCGCTTCGGGGCGAGGCGGCAGCGCGGCGGAGCGAGGCGCTTCGCGCGCGGCAGGCGCGAGCGGGCGGCGCGCGAGGGCGAGCGAGGCGAGGCGCGAACACAGCAGCGAGGCGAGGCGCGACGCAGCGGGAGGAAGCCGGCGAGAGAGAGAGAGAGAGAGAGAGGGGGAGGAAGGAGGAAGGGCCGCGGTCGTGTTTTTAATGCTCGACGCCGAGATCTGTGGCGCCGGGTCGGCGCCATGAGTCACGGCGCGAGGCAGTCGCCACGCCACGGCCGCCGGTAGCTAGGGTTCGGGACCTTGGCGCCATGACTCACGGCGCCGAGCTGTGTTACCACGGCGCCATGACTCACGGCGCCGACCCCCTGGGTCCAAAACTGGAAATAAGACTAGCAGGGGTATAAATGTGCGTTTTTCACGAAAAAAGGGCTAAATTGAAAAAAATTCGAGGCGCTGAGCTAGTGAGCAAGTACGAGAAAACAAAGGAAAAGAGAAGGAACATGACAACAGGTGGGATTGGGATCGAATCCCACCGGTTAGCGGTAGTTTCTAGAAGACTGGTATTTGAATTTGAATCTAAATTCGAGAAATTCCAAAAACCGTGAACTCCTTCATCATCCAAAAAATAAGAAATCTCCGGGTACAAAGAAGTTGGCGACTCGTAGTGTTCGTAGCAGTACTTTGAAATTGACCCAAATATCAATCCCAACTATTGGATCCGTTACTATCCATGCCGACTGGTTGAACCGGCCGTAAACCGTGAAGTTGCACAATTAAACCTGACAATGTAGACCATTGTTCATCGAATAATTTTTATTAAATAACTCATTTATTAAAAGTATTTTAAAAATAATATCTGCCGTGACTTATTTTCGAAAATGACTCCTTAACACATCATACGTCATGGATAAGTCCAAACTTATTTTCAGAAAATGGCCCTTTTGGCCATGCAAAACAACGCTGTCACGCCACCATCAATGACGTGGCAGAGGAGGATGGTAGCGTCACATTGTTGTTTTTTGTCTAAGGGGCTTTTTTTAAATAAGTTAGATGGAGGGCTATTTTTAAAATATTATTAAAAAGGGACAAATCATTAAAAAAAAACTGGTTCATCCTGCTTGTTCTCGTAGGACAATAACCTAATAGATACACTATGCATACGTAGCATTTTTTTTTGAAAAAATTGCATCGTAGGTTCCTTAACTTGTAAGGTTGTGTTTGAACTTGCATTTTATTTTTTCAGCCCTTTGAACTTGCGAGGTTGTGCTAATTAGTTCCCTGAACTTGTGTTGAAGCAAAGTTCATCGGATGTGATGCCGGCAACTTCGTCCCCTCAAAGTTCGGTAGACTCGTCGTCGCCTTGTTTCGGCCGTGTTCATCGTCCCCGTCACCTCACGCCGACAAAAAACGGATTCTTCGAGCCCGAGAACGCTCCGTGGCGTCTTTGCCGAAGCTCCACCGTCGCACCCTTGCCTCCTCTTAGTCGACTGTGAGAGAGAACACGGCCGGAACGGGATGGCGACGAGTCCACCGAACTCAGAGGGGTCGAAGTCGCCGACATCGCATCCGACGAACTTCGCTTTAATGCAAGTTCAGGGAGCTAAGTGGCACAACCTCGCAAGTTGAAAGGCTAAGAAAGTAAAATGTAAGCTCAGAAAGCTAAGTAACACAACCCAACAAGTTCAGGGGGCTGAAAAGGTAAAATGTAAGTTCAGAGACTTAAAGTGCAATTTTCTCTTTTTTAAAAAAATCAAACGAATTTTTTATTGTTGTATCTGCTACACGATTTTGGGTTTGAGAGATGATTATAATTCTTGGGCCCCAATCGGACTTGCTTTGTTGGAGAATTCGCTGAAAGGACTATCTACCATCAACACTCGACTATATATATTTTCGGGAAAACATTCACTCGATTTTTTAAACGTTGGATCTATATCCAACTGTCATTGTTCTCTCTCCTAATTGCTATACAAACTCACTTCGCACCACGTCGCCCAAACCATATCCTGTGCGTTGCAGCCACCCAACCCGCCTAATCGCTGTGGCCCGCCGATATGCTGCCTTATCCTGTAGTGGCCACCTGCCTCCTCTTCCACGGTCGCACCCTGCTGCCTCCTACCTTCTTCTCTGTAGAGGTGACCAAATAGTTCATGCCTGTCGAGCAGATCCAAGGCAGGGTACCGTTGGCCTAGGCCAAGCACAACACGTCGTGCCGTGCTTGGGTCGCGACCCCAGCTAGCACGCCAATGACGAGGAAGCGGTGGCACCCACAGCGACGTGTGACGGAGGAGGTGGCGACACGCGGTGGCACGTGACGGAGGCGGCTACGCACGGCGGCTGCGACGGGTTCTTTATCTAGATGGCCTACACAGGCTTACCTAGCCTGTCGGGCTAATCGTGCACGGGCCGATGTGACACGGTCCGTGAGCTCGGCGTGTTGTGCTTATGTCGGCATCCAAGCAAACAGGCCGACATGACACGACCCATTTAGCTAGCCGGGTCAGCCGGGTCGTGCCGCCCATTTGACCACCTCTACTTCCTCGTTTGTAGCGGCTCACCCCCGTTGGATTTGTGGTCCCAACAACTCCCACCACCGTACATGAACCCAGGGAAAACAATTTTGTTTTGAAAAAAAAATCGGAGGGGAACGAAACGAATGAAATTTCGGAATTTCGGTTCAAAATTTTTGTGAGTTTTCAAACTGGACGAAATTTAGATTTGAAATTTGGATGAAATTTGACCGAATTTGTCCAAAATCAAATTTATGATGTAATTTGTCCAAATTCAAATATTTTCGAATTTTTTTGAACGAATTGTAAAAATTTTGGAGGGGGGGCAAAATCGGCGAAATTAATTTCCCTACATGAACCCTAACTCACCACTTGTGTCTCATCACCTTCCCTGCACACCACTGACCAACACACGCGCGGTCGATGGTGCTCCCTCCACCTTGCTGTACCGCTACCTCCACCACCCACCATCGGGCCATCGCTGCTCACCCTAACTCTAAGGTCGAGGTATGGTGAATCTGAACCCAAAATCTGGTGAACCCTAACCCTAATGAAGCTAGCTCGAGGCTCATCGAAGATGGGTAAGGAGGTGGACAGGCACGAATCGTGATGCATATTGAAAGTTGAGAAATTCGATTGATTCCTTTAAAGTAAATATTCGGCAGATATATACAAATAAGTTTACTGAATAACAAATTATTATTGACATGAAATTGACCAAACCCCACAGCGATGCTAATTAAATGTCTAATGGGTAATGCAGCGTCCGCATTATGGCATAAACTGGGATGAATTCATCCAATCAATCAACCGGCCGGCAAGTAATTAAACATTGAAATAGTCTAGAAATTACAAGAAATTAACCGTAGATTTGGAAGGAACGTCTTGCGTGCGCGCGTTTTCGCAAGATCGAGTGGCATTTCGGGGAGGACGCGCGTAGTCGCCGCCGTGTCTCACTGGGATCGCGTGCGTATAAGATGCTACCACCCCATGCACAATGGCAACACTAGCCAGCTCCTACGTACGTACGGTACGAACACTGCACTGCACTGCACACCGATCGACACGCACGTACGCCGCGCGCCATGCAACTCTTCCAGCTCGTCGCGGCGTGGCTGTGTTCCCCTGCGCCGTGTGCGCGACGATGGTGGCACCGGCCGCGCCGGCTACTATGGCCATTGAGCACGATCACTCGCCGTCGTCACAGACGTCCAACGCGGCGGCCCTCCGCGTCCTCCACGTCCTCGTCTTCGTCGTCCTGCTCGCTCGGCGTCTCGGCGACCGGCTCGGGTTCGGAACCTCGCAGCAGCGCGGCTGCTCCGCCTCGCAGCGGTGCCCGACACGCGGCGGCCAAAGACGAGGAGGCGGTGGCGGCGTTGAGGCGGCACCGCAGGCGGCGGGATTTCACGCGGGCGGCCGCCGAGAGTCAAGGCGTGAACAATCAAGAGCCGCCGCCAGGAGCAGCAAGGCAACCGAGTCGGGCTCCTCCACCCCCGCCTCATTGTCCTCAACAGGGACAGAGGATGGCATCGGCCAACCTGGGCCGTAGCCCCCCTAGTATTTCAGAAGAAAAAAATTAACAGTATGTGTAGACTACAGCCATCCCAATTTAGTTAGGACAAATCCATCAAGAAGGCTTATTATTGCTGCCGCTACTAGTCATGATACTACTTAGCGAAACAATGACTTTAATTGTATGGCGGTGAAGCACGGAAGCAGTAGACAAGGCGACGAGGCGCTAGTGCGTCGCGGGCTTGCCATGGCCGGGTCCGACGGTGATAACAGATGTGCAACCGACGGTCAGAGAGCTAAGTCTATGCACCGCACAGAACGTGCAGTCAGTAATGAGCAGTGTGGTTCCGAATTTGTTTTGATCCCTTGAGATCTTGCTCAAGCTCCGTCACTGGTCCTCGACGACTCCTCCTCGCTTGGCGACCGCCTCGGGTTCAGAACGTCCCAGCAGCAGCGCAACCACTCCGCCTCACCGCTGCGTGCCCGGCGCCGCACGCACGCCGCAGCGGCGAAGAAGGCGCCGCGGGTCCCAACAGCCTCGCGCCGCGCCCGAGAAACAGAGGAGGAGGCAACGGCCGGCGTGGTGGGGAGGTACCTGCGCAAGATTTCCAGGCACTGAGGTTGGGCGCCGCTTCCGCCGCCACTCAGGAAGACAGTCCGCCCCATTTGTGAGAGGTATGGCGGGAGCGCCATCGCGTCAGGGGATAGTGGGCCGCCCACTATCCCCTTAGGTCTAGTGTGAGTGCTGACACTGCACAAATAATTCAGGGTTTTGTTTCCATGCTCTACCTTTCGAAAAGTTTGCGAATCTAAAAGCAAAATGATAGGCAGAGATTAATGTAAGGGTAAATATGTAAATGGTGAAATAGTAAAAGGGATTTTGTCTCTGTTAGTTTGTAAATGAATTTGTTTTTGAGTAAACTCGTATCTGTTTGCCGTGCACCATCATTAGCACATTTGGATTTAAGAGTTGAATTACGTGAGCACATTTCTCTTCGAGATGAGCAGGCCTGCGGAGTTCAGGCTACCGTGTATGAATGCTCAGCTGTGCTCGCTGTTCAATGTTCAGTGGTATAAGATGCGGGAAAGTAATTTTCATTATCGCCCATCGAGAGGTTATAATCCACATTGAATCGTTCATTGATTGTAAAAATATCGGATCAGAGGTATGCATCTTGATACCGAATTAAACCATCATGAAACTGTAATTGAGCACAAATACAAATACTACACCGAGTGAAACTGGCCATGCCATTGATTCCTTGGACATTCAGAGTTACTGCCTCTCAAAGTCACACAATCAAGCTTTGCCAAGCTGAAAAGCATCTAGACCCCTAAAAAATTGGTTTTGGTAATTAATGATAATATATGAATATGGGACTTATTGGTTTGTTGAGTATTTACAAGGTTTAGTTCCATTGGTGGATATGATCTTGAAGATGCATGGTAAAGGACTCTATGAAGATCAAATATGGATCAAAGATGAGGTACAAGTAGTTTTAAATCCTTTTACATTTTACCGGTCTTAGGAGAAATGGTTGGAAGACCGGATTATAGGTTAAATGTCGTACTATTAAGAGGGATCATGTCTAGTAGCTTGATAGCATGCTCTTGTGCTTTATGGATCAATTTAGGATCATACATGCATATGATTTTCATTTTGAATTGCCAAGTATGTTTTGTCAGGATTATCGGTAGTACCGGTGTTGGTTGCGTGGTACTACCGCTCAAAGGTACAATCGGGCTCGTAGTGCGGTACTACCGTACCCCGGTTGTTCCGATCATTACTTGCGGTATGTTTTTTTCCAGAGAGACACTTTTTCTGTTCTCGTAGCCAAACCCTCTGTGCAATAGTACCGCATGTGTTCATTCGGTATGACCGGACTACAGTAGTACCGCAGTTCTTGAGCGGAACTACCGCATGCCGGTCATTCCGACCTTGTAGCGGTATGCTTTTTCCTGTACGCACCACTTTGATTCTCTTGAAAAACGGTAGTACCGCACTTGCTATGCGGTATGACCGATCTCCGGTAGTACCGCTCGTATGTTGGCAGTAGTACCGCGGTGCGAGTTTAAACGGCTATGTCAAAACATTAAATGCTACTGTTATAGCCGTTACAGGGTGGTTGGAGGAGTGTGGTAGTACCGCATATGGCTGTAAAGTAGTGTTTTCTTCTCCAACGGTTATAATTATTGGTGGGGGGTATAAATACACCTCCACATGCTCAAGGACAGTGTGCTAGACCACATTTAACATCCTTAGAGCCTTGGGCATTCATTCAACTCCTCAAATTCACTTGTGCACTCTTTGAGAGATGGTTGAGCTCATTCAAGTACATTCACTCATTCTAGTTGATCCTCTTGCACTTGAGTGTCGTCAAGCGAAGGTCATTGATTTGTTACTCTTGAAGTTTTGTCGAACTCCTAGACGGCTTAGCGGTGATTGCACGGTGATCTCTTCAAGAAGATTGTGAAGAGGCCCGGTGCCGAGATTGTGAGTGGTTCGGTGTTCATCATCTCCGGAGCAGACGAAGAACAACCAATAATGATCGAGGAAAGGCTTAATTCGTGGAGCCGACTTGATTTGTTCTAGCTCCCTCAACGTGGACTAGTGAAGACCGGCAAGTCTTCGATACCACGGGAAAAACTTTCATTGTCTCATTCATGGTTACTTCTTGTCTTTACTCATTCCACATTTACAATTCTAGCATATATCTTGTGTTAAATTGCTTGGCTAGAATTATATTTAGTATTGACAATTAGATTGTTTCTTAGTAAGTTGCTTGATAGTTCCTTCATTATTTTGTGCTAAAAAATATTTGCTAGAACTTCTATTGTTAAGTTTAATTTGGTCGATTAAATTTAGAAACCTCCTATTCGCCCCCCTCTAGTCGGTTATCCTTGATCCTACAAGTGGTATCAGAGCAAGGTCTCTTAATTTGTTAGACTTTACCGTCTAAGAGAGAAAGGATGGCTAGTGAGGGTGTGCCTATAGGAAAGGTTCCTTTGTTTGATAGCTCAAATTATTCTTATTGAAAAATTAGAATGTCCATTTTCTTAAAGGCCATGAGTCCGAACATATGGAAAATTGTAAATGAGGGTTATGTTATGCCTCTTGATCCAACAAACTCCACAGTTCAAGATGAACGTAATGCTCATTTAGATACTCAAGCTATGAATGCTCTCTTTGGTGCTTTGAACGCGGATGAGTTCAATAGGGTGAGCAATTTGGAAACTGCTCATGCTATTTGGACTACCCTCTCCGAAATTCATGAGGGCACATCCACGGTCAAAGAAGCTAAATTGCATAGGTTTCGGATTAAATATGAAACATTCATAATGTTGTCAAATGAAAACATCACCGAGATGTATTCAAGACTCAACAACATTGTGAATGAACTCAAAGGTCTTGGTACTAACCTTCTTGATATTGATGTTGTGCGCAAAATGCTTAGGGCCCTCCCGGATAAATATGAGACGTTGGTGACATTATTTCTCAACTCTCCCGAGTTGCCAAGAATGACTCAACCGGACTTTTGGGAAATCTCATCACAAACGAGCTATACAAGAAGGACAAGAAAGAGCTCATGGAGTCTTCCTCATCAAAGAAGAAAATTACCGCTTTCAAAGCAAAAGCGGAATCAAGTGATGATGAGGATGAAGAAGAAAACACCGATGAAGAATATGCTCTCCTTGTAAGAAGAGTAAAGAAATTTATGAGAAGACGTCCAAATCGAAGCTTCAACTTCAACAAATACAAGAAAGGACAATCCTCAAATGATAACAAGCGCTATAACAATATACGTTGCTATGGATGTGATGAGAGGGGCATATTATCTCTAATTGCCCAAACAAGAAGGATGATAAGAGAAAGTCATCAAAGAAAAAGAATTCAATGGCAAGAAGAAGCTCTTCAAGAAGCTTCACAAAGATGGCAAAAATGAAGCTCATATTCGAGAATGGGACTCCGATGATGATTTTTCGGATTCCGACTCTAACTCAAGTGATGAAGAATCATCCAAGAAAAGAGAACTTGTCGGCATCGCCATCAAGAAAGCTCCATCACTCTTCTCGTCTCCCACGTGCCTTATGGCAAAAGGAGAAAAGGTAAAATCCTTTGATGATAATGCTCCTTCATATGATGAACTAATGGATATGGTTGAAGATCTAAATGAATATATTGGAAAAGAGAAATCAAAATTTAAGGTATTGAAGAAAGAGTATATCTCTCTAAAAGACTTTTATGGGGAGCTAAAGGAACCTCATGATTTTCTTCTCCTAAAAGATATTGAAAAATCTCATTCACATGTTGGAATTACTTGTGATTTAATGGATGAGATGCCTAGAATAGAAATTGCTTCAAATACTATATCCATGTCTAACATTTCTACATCATATGATGATTTACTATCCATGCCTTGTTGCTCAAATGATGATTCAATTACAAACTTAACTAATACTTGTGATCCTCTACTAATTGTTGAAAATTATGAATTGAAAGAGCGAGTTATCAAGCTAAGTAAGAGCTTGGAAAGATGCTTCAAGGGTAAGGCAACCCTTGACATGTTATTGAGTGAGCAAAGGTGCCCATTCAACAAGGAAGGATTTGGTTATGTACCCAAGAAAGGTAAGAAACAAACTTACAAACCCGCAAGGTTTGTAAAGGAAAATGGAGTATATTGCAACAAATGTCAAAGAGTAGGACATACGTCAAATACTTGTAAAATTACCTCTAATAAATCTTATGACATTTATGATTCTTGCTATATGCTTAAGAAATCCAAGGATGGTAAAGTATTTGCCAAATTTATGGGCACTTTAATTTTAGGCGTTAAAAAGAATGCTATTTGGGTGCCTAAAACCTTAGTCACTAACCTCCAAGGATCCAAACAAATTTGGGTATCTAAAAGAACTTGATTCTTATTTTGTAGGTGAACTACAAGACCGGTGGAAAACATTGGGTGCTCGATAGTGGATGCACTCAACACATGACCGGTGATAGAAAAATGTTCACTACATTCGAGAATATTAATGGAAGTGACAAGATCACATTCGGTGATAATAGTAAAGGAAAGGTAATTGGGTTAGGTAAAATCGTTATTTCAAATGATCTTTCCATTAACAATGTATGTTTAGTTGAGTCGCTAAATTTCAATTTATTATCTGTTGTTCAAATTTGTGATCTCGGTTTAATTTGTTCATTCTCTAGTGAAGGCGTTGAAATCTCAAAGGCAAAAGATAGCTCTTTGATATTCAAAGGTTTTAGATTTGAAAATCTTTATTTGGTTGATTTTAGCTCAAATGAATCGTGTTTAAAAACTTGTTTAATTGCAAAAACCTCATTGGGTTGGCTTTGGCATAGAAGGCTAGCTCATGTTGGAATGATTCAACTTAAAAAGCTTTTCAAACATGATTTAGTTGTTGGCTTGAAAGATGTGAAGTTTGAGAAAAATCGACTTTGTAGTGCATGTCAAGCCGGAAAACAAGTCGCTAATTCTCATCCTTCCAAAAGTATCATGTCAACTTCTAGACCATTGGAACTCTTACATATGGATTTGTTTGGGCCAACAACCTATAAGAGTATCAGGGGAAATAGCTATTGTTTAGTCATTGTGGATGATTACTCTAGATATTCATGGGTATTCTTTCTAGATGACAAAAGTGAAACCTCCGGAATTTTCAAAAGTTTTGCAAAACGGGCTCAAAATGAATTTGATTTCAAAATAAAGAAAATCCGTAGTGATAATGGTTCCGAGTTCAAGAATACTAAAGTTGAAGACTTTTGTGATGAATTTGGAATAAAGCACGAACTTTCCACAACCTACACTCCGGAACAAAATGGAGTTGTAGAAAGGAAAAAATCGAACATTAATTGAAATGGCAAGGACAATGCTTGATGAATATAATAGTATAATACTTCCGATAGTTTTTGGGCGGAAGTAATTAACACCGCTTGTCATGTCATAAATCGGCTTTATTTGCATCGTCTTTTGCAAAAGACTTCCTATGAGCTTCTTGTAGGGAGAAAACCGAACATCTCCTATTTTCGAGTTTTCGGTTGCAAGTGTTATATTTTGAAGAAATGTATTCGTCTTTCAAAATTTGATAGTCGTTGCGATGTTGGTTTCTTGCTCGGCTACTCTTCAAATAGCAAGGCTTATCGTGTCTTTAACAAGAACTCCGGTTTAGTCGAAGAAAGGCACGATGTGCAATTTGATGAAACTAATGGCTCTCAAGAAGAGCATGAGAATTTGGATGATGTAGGTCATGAAGCCTTAAGAAAAGCAATGGAATATATGCAAATAGGTGACATCAAGCCTGAAGACAATCCATCATTTTCTACTCAAGTTGAGCCTCTTACCTCTTCCACAAGTCAAGTACAACTTAATGAAGAGGACAATAAGGAAGATGATCAACTATCAAACCTACCACCAAGAATCCACAATGCAATTGCAAAAGATCATCCAATAGATCAAATATTGGGTGATGTAAGTAAGGGTGTTCAAACTCAATCTCGTGTCGCTTCATTTTGTGAACATTACTCCTTTGTCTCTTCTCTTGAGCCAAATCATATAGATGAAACACTTGATGATCCGGATTGGGTGAACGCCGTGCATGAAGAACTCAATAACTTCTCCGAAACAAAGTTTGGACATTGGTGGATCGACCCAAAGAACACAACGTTATTGGCACAAAATGGGTTTTTAGAAACAAGCAAGATGAGAATGGTATGGTTGTAAGAAACAAGGCAAGATTGGTCGCATAAGGCTTTTCACAAGTCGAAGGTTTGGATTTTAGTGAAACTTTTGCTCCCGTAGCTAGGCTTGAGTCTATTAGGATATTACTTATTTTTGCATCATGCTTTAATATTAAATTATTTCAAATAGATGTTAAAAGTGCTTTCCTAAATGGAGAAATATCCGAACTTGTCTTTGTTGAACAACCTCCTAGTTTTGAAGATCTTAAGAATCCAAATCATGTCTATAAACTCTCCAAGGCGCTCTATGGTCTTAAACAAGCTCCTAGAGCATGGTATGAACGCCTTAGAGACTTTTTAATTTCAAAAGGGTTCAAAATCGGAAAAATTGATTCAACTTTGTTCACAAAAGTCTTAGATGATGACTTCTTTGTATGTCAAATTTATGTTGATGATATCATATTTGGCTCTACCAATCAAATTTTTGCAAAGAGTTTGGTGATATGATGTCTAGGGAATTTGAAATGTCTATGATCGGAGAACTTAGCTATTTTCTTGGACTTCAAATCAAGCAACTCAAAGATGGAACTTTCGTAAGCCAAACAAAGTATACAAAGGACTTGATCAAGAGATTTGGGATGGAGGATGCAAAACCTATCAAGACTCCCATGGCAACCAACGGTCATCTCGACCTTAATGAGGGAGGTAAATCAGTAGATTTAAAGCTTTATAGGTCTATGATTGGTAGCTTGCTTTACCTTACCGCATCTATGCCCGATATCATGTTTAGTGTTTACATGTATGCACGTTTTCAAGCATCTCCAAAAAAGTGTCACTTGATGACCGTAAAAAGAATACTAAGATATTTAAAGCATTCCTCTAGCATTGGCCTATGATTTCCTAAAGGTGCTAAGTTTGATTTAATTGGATATTCGGATTCCGATTATGCGGGTTGCAAAGTGGATAGAAAAAGCACTTAGGGTAGTTGTCAATTCTTAGGGAGATCCTTAGTATCATGGTCATCCAAGAAACAAAATTTCGTAGCTTTATCCACCGCCAAAGCCGGATATGTTTCCGCGGGAAGTTGTTGTGCTCAATTGTTATGGATGAGGCAAACTTTGATGGATTATGGAATTAAAATTGATAAAATGGCTCTTTTGTGTGATAATGATAGTGCGGTGAAAATAGCAAATAATCCTATCCAACACTCAAGAACCAAGCATATTGACATTCGCCACCATTTCTTGAGAGATCATGTGGGCAAGGGAGACATTGAAATTAGCCACATCCGAACCAAGAACAATTAGCGGATATTTTCACCAAACCATTAGATTAAGGCCGTTTTGCAAATTGAGGAATGAATTAAATGTCATAGACTATTCAAATGTTGGTTGAAATATTGCCTCATGCATTCGGTTGATTTGGTGTTATTTGAAAGTTTTTATAAATATATTTTCAAAATTTATTAAAGATAACTATGTTCATAAAAATTCTATGTTCCTATAAACTATATTCTACTCTATGCATAATGATCCTTAATGACTCTTATTTGATTGCAAAACTAAGGATCATTTGCAATTATTCCTGTTAGAAGTAAATCCGTAATCGCTTTTGAAGTTCTAGGATAATCGGAACTACCGGCGGGTAGTGTGCGGTATGACCGCAGATCGATATCGGCATCAGAACCACGTCACGACCGCGTCTTGGTATTACCGGTGGCTAAAGCGCGGAACTACCGCGCCGATTTTGAGAGGAAAGTAACTCCCTGCGGTTACTCTTTCACCTGAGCCCCTCTCTTCATTTTTTTACTCTCTCTCTCTCTCTCACACACACACCCGAAAAATCTTCGGCCCAAAATCCTCCAAAATCTTCGGTGGTTCTTCAAATCTTTGTGAATCCTTGCATCTCTAGGGTTTATCTCCTCCAATCCTCAAGGTAAAACATCTTTTAATCCACGTTTTACCGATTGAATCAAACCCTAGGTCTCATTCTAGATAAATTTGAAATGTTGGTGATTTGTGTGATTCTAGTTGGGCAAAATAGTGTAATTGATGTTTAATAATGTTATTACATCTGTTCCTTGGATTCAAACCAAAGAAACATCAATTCTTCCATTAGATTCGCCTGCCCTAGAGCCCAGTCTGTGAAAGCGGTACTACCGTGTTCATAAATGCGGAACTACCGTGATACGGTCATACCGGCCAGGAAATGGCAGTACTACCGCATCACGGTACTACCGGCTGAAGACCTACGGTACTACCGATTTTACTGACTGAACAACAAATCATTCTATTCAAATTAACTCTAGATTGCTTGATCTTTTGAACTCTTTGTAATTTATCCTCTCATTGTAAAGATACCAAGGACAAGGTATGGAACTCGCAAGACGGCTGGCACTCCTAGAGGTCAATCCTCCTCTCAACCTCCTGCCGACCCTATTGAAGAATCCTCGGGCAAGGGCAAAGGACCTGCAGCAAATGACTCTAAAAGTGAGAAAAGGTCATCACAGCATGGGTCAAGCTCTGGATCTTAGTCTGACACAGAAGAAGAAGTTCATGTCCAATTTGATGAGGAGATGGGAGAGCCAGAAGAACCTGAAATTGATCTAAGGCTCATATCAGCAGATGATTATGCCATTTTGCGACACAAGGATCAATATCTTCTGCCTTCTAATTCCATCAATCCTAGATTCCACGCAAAGTTTTAGGAGCAAGTCTATGAGCAGGTATATGGTCATCACAGAAAGTTTGCAGATCATAAATGGATAAAATGGCAGCACATCAATACCCTAGAAAAATATGATGGTGTGTATCGACTATTTCAGCAAGTTGGTCTTTATGATCTTGTTGCTCTCAAACATAACTATGATGAGGAGATCATAAGACAGTCCTATGCCACACTTTATGTCTCTCCTGATTTCAAAAAGATGAAATGGATGACAGTTACACGCTATGTGGAGTGCACTAAGGCTGACTTTGAGCGTGTACTAAGAACACATTCTGGTAATTGGGAGAAGCTATTTGACGACATGCCCTCCGCTGGTTCTGCGCCGACAGATTACTATGACCAGAATGTCAGGTATACACTAGGAAAGATTCATGGTTTGCTACCAATTCCTAGCTTGATTAATAGAATTATTAATCATATCTTCCTTCCTAAAAGTGAAAATTTTGATGCTGTGCGAGGACATGTATGGAACATAATTGATAATATTTCACATGGAAGAAGATTTGATGTTGTGGATGTCATAATCAGGGGCATTGTTTCTTCAAAGAATGACAGGGTAAAAAGAATTTATCATGCTCCGTATATCATGGCCCTAATTCTTAGCAAAATTGAGTATCAGGGAGGTTTGAGATCACCTCATAAGGCTTATAAACCTAGAGAGAATCCTCCCATTCGCTTTCAGGGACAGCAAGTACAGCAAGAAGAAATTGCTCGGAAGAGGCAGCTACAAATGTTGCTCAGGGTCAAGTCACTCTAGCTCAGATTCTCAACAATCAGACCTTGATTCTAAATAATCTCTTACAGCTTAAGGTCACCCAGCAGGAGATGAGGACAGAACAAAAAGAATTTCAGACTGAGACTCAAAATAGGCTAGCTGTTCTGACAGAGACAGTTGATTCTATGGAACAACTCCTATCGACTCCTCAGCGCTTCACTCGTCGTCGTCCCAATACCTCAGCAAGGACTTCCACTTCTGCACTGGTTCCACCTCCTCAGGCTCCACTTCCTCAGGATCCCTCGACCCTTCCTCCTCAGGATCCAGCTGCTTGATTTTTTTTTGTACTTTGATGCCAAAGGGGGAGAAGTAGATTAGTTAAAAGTGAAGCTAGTTCTAGGGGGAGTTAGGAGTTAGCTAGTCTTTTGATACCTCTTGTATATTTAAGTTGCTCTTGTTAAAAGTTGTTTGCCTGCTGATGCTTGTAATAGTTCACTCTCTTTAGTATCATGTTGAACTCTATTAAAACTTGATGGTTGTTTTAATTATCAAGTATATCCTCTCTTTATTGCAATCTTAATTATGACAATTCCTTATCATTGCATTTCTCCTCAATACTAACAAGCTAAAGAAACTCACAAAATTTGTCAAAAATCTCTACATGTGCTCTCAAAATGATTTAAATTAAATGCACATGTTTAGGGGGAGTTTTCTTTGTTGCGGCTTAACAAGAATACATTCTCATTCAATCTCTTCACATGAATTAGGTTGTTAAGTCATCAAACGAATATACACTTGTTTCACAACTATAAGTATATTCAAAATATTTCTTCTCACATATTAACTAGGTTGTCATCAATTACCAAAAAGGGGGAGATTGAAAAGCATCTAGACCCCTAAAAAATTGGTTTTGGTAATTAATGATAATATATGAATATGAGACTTATTGGTTTGTTGAGTATTTACAAGGTTTAGTTCCATTGGACAATGATCTTGAAGATGCATGGTAAAGGACTCTATGAAGATCAAATATGGATCAAAGATGAGGTACAAGTAGTTTTAAATCCTTTTACATTTTACCGGTCTTAGGAGAAATGGTTGGAAGACCGGATTATAGGTTAAATATCGTACTATTAAGAGGGATCATGTCTAATAGCTTGATAGCAAGCTCTTGTGCTTTAGGGATCAATTTGGGATCATACATGCATATGGTTTTCATTTTGAATTGCCAAGTATGTTTTGTCAGGATTATCGGTAGTACCAGCGTTGGTTGCGCGGTACTACCGCTCAAAGGTACGACCGGGCTCGTAGTGCGGTACTACCGCACCCCAGTTGTTCCGATCGTTACTTGGCGATATGTTTTTTTCAGAGAGACACTTTTTCTGTTCTCGTAGCCAAACCCTCTGTGCGGTAGTACCGCATGTGTTCATGCGGTATGATCGGACTACGGTAGTACCGCAGTTCTTGAGCGGAACTACCGCATGTCGGTCATTCCGACCTTGTAGCGGTATGCTTTTTCCTGTACGCACCACTTTGATTCTCTTGATAAACGGTAGTACCGCACTTGCTATGCGGTATGACCGATCTCCGGTAGTACCGCTCGTATGTTGGCGGTAGTACTGCGGTGCGAGTTTAAACAACTATGTCAGAATATTAAATGCCACTGTTATAGCCGTTACAGGGTGGTTGGGGGAGTGCGGTAGTACCGCTCGGTACATGGCGGTAGTACCGCATATGGCTGTAAAGTAGAGTTTTCTTTTCCAACGGTTATAATTATTGGTGGGGGTATAAATACACCTCCACCTGCTCAAGGACAGTGTGCTAGACCACATTTAACATCTTTAGAGCCTTGGGCATTCATTCAACTCCTCAAATTCACTTGTGCACTCTTTGAGAGGTGGTTGAGCTCATTCAAGTGCATTCACTCATTCTAGTTAATCCTCTTGCACTTGAATGTCGTCAAGCGAAGGTCATTGATTTGTTACTCTTGGAGTTTTGCCAACCTCCTAGACGGCTTGGCGGTGATTGCACGGTGATCTCTTCAAGAAGATTGTGAAGAGGCCCAGTGCCGAGATTGTGAGTGGTTCGGTGTTCACCATCTCCGGAGCGGAGGAAGAACAACCAATAGTGATCGAGAAAAGGCTTAATTCGTGGACCCGGCTTGATTTGTTCAAGCTCCCTCAACGTGGACTAGTGAAGACCGGCAAGTCTTCGATACCACGGAAAAAACCTTCATTGTCTCATTCGTAGTTACTTCTTGTCTTTACTCATTCCGCATTTACAATTCCAGCATATATCTTGTGTTAAATTACTTGGCTAGAATTATATTTAGTATTGACAATTAGATTGTTTCTTAGTAAGTTGCTTGATAGTTCCTTCATTATTTTGTGCTAAGAAATATTTGCTAGAACTTCTATTGTTAAGTTTAATTTGGTCGATTAAATTTAGAAACCTCCTATTCACCCCCTCTAGTCGGTTATCATTGATCCTACACAAGCTCATGTTGAAATGCTTGGTTATTGGTTAAGGAGGCATCAATCCTTTAAAACATTTTTTTCATCATGTCACACTTCACACATCAATTTGCCATGCATTTGGTTGGCAGGTTCTTAATTGTGTTCATCACTACTCCGACAAGAACGAGAAGCCAACACCATGCACTGCCTCACCTCATGGCCAGAGGCTATACTTGACATAGATGCCAAGGCTAACCAGGACAAGCACCACGCCGAGTACGGTGGTCGCCAGCTTTCTCCGGTCCGGGAGGAAGCCGTAGCCGCGGCGCGACGGCGAAGCATCCGCCTCCTCCCCTCCGACGCCGCCGGGGCCTTCACGGCGGCCAACATCTTTCGCCGCGGCCGCACGCTGCTCATCTTTCTTATCTCCTCCTCCCTGTGCACGATCACTATCTCGCCGTGCAGCGTCGTCTTTCCGGTCTTGAACTCCGGCAGCATCCGTCTTTGCCGCGGGCTCCTGCACTCCGGCGTCAGCTGGTTCGGCCTTCAGCCCGGTCATGACGACGCGGACGACGCCGTTCTCGAACCTCGCTTCGATGCCCTTCAGGTCGCAGTCGTCGGGCACCCGGAACACGAGGCGGAAGCGGCTCCAGCGGTTGCCGGCGACGGGGCGCTCCCCGCGCACGATCAGCCGCCGGTGGCTGTGGACCGTCTGCACCTTGATGTGCTCCTTCTTGTAACCTGCATCACCCGCGCACAAACGGGAGCACGGATTACTAACTAATCAAGGCTAATCCCTGTGATAGCTCACCCGGTTAAGACTGCTCGTTGAAACGCTTACCTGCCTCGGAGAGGTCGACGGTGAGGGTGTACGTCGGCGGCTCGCGAACCATGTTGTGCGGAGGCACGAAGTCCTCGTACGCACGGCCGCCGTTGGGATCCATCGATCTGCTGCTCAATTCAGAACTCAAATGAATGAACAAATCGACAAGGCAGTTGCCTGGCTAGCTGAGGAATCTAGTTGATGAGCACGCAGTTGATCTGAAGGGCTATATATATATCATCGGTGCATGTACATACGCATGCTTGGGGTTGGGGTTGGGGTTGTCGTGTCCTGAAGCTGGAGGAGGAAGAATAACTTTCGCAGAAGGAACTTGACACGTGAAGTTTGCATTGGAGGATGGCAATTCCTTCTCTGGTGCTGGACCACCTTCACGACATACTGTCGCACGCCTTCTCATGTGCGACTGGATCTTGACATAAACCTGCATGTCTCATCCAAACTCAAGCATGGTACAAGCAGCAGGGACAAGCGAGTATTAAGCTTCGCAGCCCAGAGCAACTGAATAAAAATTAATTACACGGAAATGTCCACCGGCTCATCTCTCATCTGGACAAATTGGGGTACATGCTAATCATCTACATGACATGCTCGAAAAATCGGAGAACCGAACAACAAAATCCTAGATGAAAGTACAACCAAACTCTCCAGTAAATGAAACACTTTCTCAGAGCTGGCTGCTATTTTTCTGCGCTAAAGCATCGAACTGAACCTGAGCCCATCCCAAGAGAACAAATGAAATCAGAAGCCGCTTCGAAATGCATGATGTATACCGCTGGATCTTTTCTGTGTTGTTTACCTCTTTCCGAGGCAGACCTCTTCCACTGTGTTAGTCTAGGAAGTACAGTCACAATGTGCCTTGTTGGAAGTGATCTAAGCTCTGACAAGAAAATTTTGGTCATCTAATTTCTACCAACATGACCAATTTGGGATATTGGGCAAGCAGACAGCTGCATGATGCACCAAGAGCTTTGAGTTAAAGCACCCAGTGACTGATACAAGAAGAATGTCTTAGTCTCTGTGAATGACAACCATCAGCAGATTCTTGGACTGCTCAACAGTCACCACTGATACTTGGCAGCAACAAGAACATCCTCATAGAGTTTAGCAGCATTGTCCCAAGTTAGATCTTGCATCATCCCTCTCCTTTGGAGTCCCTCCCAACTAGTCTTGTAGTTTCTGTATGTGTTCAAGCAGTGCCCTAGCGCATCAATCATTCTGTTTGCCTCAGCCTTTTCAAAAGTCCAACCGAGCCCAACCTCCTCATAGGGATTATAGTGCTGGACGGTGTCTCGGAGACCACCGACCGCATGAACTACTGGGACAGTCCCATACATCATGGCATAGAGCTGGTTCAACCCGCATGGCTCAAACCTTGATGGCATCAATAGTATATCAGCCCCTGCAGTCATACGGTGAGCCAAGCTGACAGAAAAACCAACCCACCCCCTAACTCTGTCGAAATGCTGGCTCTCAAGCCTTCTCAGTGTATCTTCAAGGTCTTGCCTTCCAGTACCGAGCATTATGAACTGTACATCTTGGCCAGCTATCCATGGCATTGCTTCTGCTATCACGTCTACACCTTTTTGATGGTCTAACCGTCCAATGAAAGCAATGACTGGAACATCACCGCGAACCGAAAGACCAAGTTCTTTCTGCAACGCAGCCTTACATTGTGCTTTACCTGTTTGAACAGTTTCTATAGAATAGTTGGTGTATCCATCAGACTGTAGATGGACATCACACCTAGGATTCCAATCAGTTGTATCAATACCATTTACAATGCCTTGGAATTTCCAATCACTTTCATTAATGATCTCATGAAGGCCCCAACCACCTTCAGGTGTTTTGAGCTCCATGCATATCCATGGCTAACAGTAAGCAAACGGTCAGCAGCTTTAATGCCAGCTGCAAAAATGTTTAGATGATCACCTCCATATGGGTCATAAAGTTTGAAAAGGTCCATGTAATGACCGGGCAAATCCAGGTAACTGAAGTCATCTAACGGACCACGACCCTGGAGGACAAATTAAATTTATCAACATGGATAATATATTGATAAAATAACAATGGCTACAATGAAGCAACAAGCACAACAACTGTGTAGAATGTCGAATTAGTATCCATATATGGGACTACATAACTACGCAAGGCAGGAAAACAGAAGCAATTACGAAGACAACATAAGCTAACTGATACTTTTGTGGTCGTCTGTAAAGAATTACCTTTTACGAAGACAATGTAAACTCACTGATACTTTTGCAGTCTCCTGTAAAAACTATCTTTCTGGATCCTTATGAGGATTGGATGTGCATGTTTTGCTGTATTCGTGGCCATTGTTTGCATTAGTCACTCTGAAATAACTCCGTAACTTTTGTGTGTGAATTTGCAAGGCTATACCACTTAGTGCAATTCCTATCTGAAAGAAAAGAGTCCATTTTTCAACCTTCAACTATCGCCCGAGTCCGATTTTCAATCTCAAACTCCAAAACCGTCTAGAATGCACCCTCATACTCTCTAAACCGTCCACTTTGCCCCCTCAGCCCTTCCCACCCGATTTCATGTGATGTATCTGCCACGTGTGTGCCGCATCATCTAACAAATCAGAAAATAATAATAATAAATGATGGGGACCCACGTGTTAGTCCCTTCCCCATCTTCTTCCTCTCTCTTCTCTCTCTTCTCCTCTGTTCGATCGCGTCATTTGGTGCCTCTGCCGTCGCCAACGACGACCGCCGCCGCCTCCTCGTGGCGTCCGCGGGCTCCTCTCCGCCTTCGATCTCCACACGAAATGCGCACAGGGCAAAAACAGAGGGAGAAGAGAAAAGGCTAGTGGGGAGGTTACCTTGCGGGCGACCATCTCAGGGTAGTAGTCCTGGAAGAGGGAGAGGATCTGGTTGGGTGCAGCACAGAGCTCGCGCTTGGGCATGTCCTTGAGGTTGGTGACCTAAATGATGGCATTGACGTCGCTGGGGCGGAGCTAGAGCGTGCGGACGCCGTGCTCCATGACCTGGACGCGCCAGCGGAGGAAGCGGCTAAGATGGTCGATGTCGCCGAAGACGCGGTGTACATGTCCCTGTCCTTGAAAACACCACAAGCGTTGTAGCAGAAGGGGTGACCGTCGCGTCGCGGTCCCAGCCATGCATGTAGGCGACGACACCCTCAAGGTCCTTTAAGCCAAGGTCCTCGTCGAGCACGGCGTCAGCGTGGAACTCGGCCTACCAGGTGACGCAGCGGCGCAGTATGGCGTGCGCGTCGCGAACGCAAAAATCCCGCGCGAGGAGGAACTTGAGGAGCACGACGTTCGGTGCATTCGTCGGCGGCGCAGTGGAGGCATTGAGAGGGTGGTCGGTATGGAGAGGGAGGGAGATAGGGAGGGAGGGGGGAGGAGGAGGCAGCGGTCGGCAGCGAGGCCCGGCCAGCGGTGGTCGGCTTGAGAAAGAGGAGAGAGAGACAGAAAAAGGAGGAAGAAGGGAGAGGGGGGACTGACATGTGGGCCCCACCCAACTCAATGAAAAACACCGCCACGTCAACAAAAACTGCCTCCACATCAGCGAAAACCAGGGACGGGAAGGGCTGAAGGGTGAAAAAAAACGGTTTTGAGAGTTGGAGGTTTCGTTTTAGACGGTTTCGGAGTTCGAGGTTGAAAATCAAACTCGGGCAATAGTTGAGGGTTGAAAAATAGACTTTTTCCTATCTGAAATCATGCCCATCTCCATGGACATCGCTTGCATGTTAACCTTTGTTTTAACATTTCAGATATCCATTGTGATGTTGCATCTTGCATCAGAAAGCTCTAATGCTCAACTCGAACAGTTTTCCTCTCGTAGATAAGTAGACAATTTATACATCTAAGAGGAAGCTAGAAATATGTTACTTTATACACTCATGACTGTTAGAGATATGTTAGAGATAGGAATCCTTTTGTATTCCTTATCTGTATTTTGTATTTCCTTATCTACACCTCTTGTATTTCTATATATATATTGTCCATTGGGCCTCTTCAATACACACAATATTCATAACAATGACATCTACCAATGAGGACTAATATGCAGTACGTGATTGTTTACCTTAGTATATTTATTCTATAGAATGGATAACTAACGAATTTTCCATAAACTGCTAGAAGTAAAACCCATGGAATACATAGTAAAAAAGTGGGAGAAATACATATTGGACATGAAAGGTAAGACCAAGGAGAAACAAACTTACCTGATGTGCTATATTGTGTATCACAAGAACAGAACGGGCATATATCATGAAACCATTGTCACGATAATAAGCCTTCAAATAAACGGGCAGTAGTGCAGTGTGCCAATCATTCGCAATGAACACAAGATTTCCATCACCATAGCAGAAACCACCACATGGAACGTACCATGGAACCTAGATCAAGGTAATTATATTTTCTATAAGCATATTGAGGAAGACAGATGACAATTATAGAGAAATAAGAGAGTTAAACAAAGGCCTATTAGTCTGTTACAAACAATGCCCTTAAAGGAGTGACTATGTTATATGTCTTTGTATTTTATGCACTTTGCATACACTTTTTCCACCGTCCACTACTTATCCTACAAATGGGAACTGGGGGAGTGGAAAAATGTAGGAAAAGGAAAAACTTGAGAAACTTTTTGTAGCTATAAGTTGTTTGTACCATAGTACCATACCATCCTCACACTTTTTTTTATTTCATCTCTCCCTAAAAAAGGCACCCAGACAGATTCAAGAGAGGAAGACAACCTGCCTTGCTTTGCACATCAAAAAAATCTGAAGGACTTGGGAGTTGGGACCCAAGTCTCAACTACAGTTACTATTCTATTGCGGCAGATTTTTTATTGTGGAACAGGACATGGTAAGTGTTGATTTACTTACGGAGTGGCTCTGCATGGAAAGAAAAAATGTTATACTTGCGAGAGAATTTACCTCTACAGCCGCTTTGCACAACAAAACCATTCGTTTCAAGATGTCCTGCAGATAAAAATTGATCTACTTGTTTCAATCATAAGCAACCAAAAAGGCTAGAGAAACAGATAGCTGACTGCTACACAACATAAATATCATCTCAGCTTTTTATATCTGCAAACATGCAATGAAGCGGTAATAACCAGAAGAATGCATTACTTACTGTTCGGTCTCCACCATAAATTTCATTCTCAACATGGTGGAAGATAGGATTGTCAATAAATACAAAATCCACACCATCTATGTATGCATGATAATATATTACCTTCATATCCTGTACAAACATAACATCTTTCTCAACAGGAATTATTACTATAACAAGTTAAAAGTTATTATAACATAAGATTGGAAAACACCTGCCCTGCAACCTGGTACCTCCTTGGTTCTCCTATTTGTTGAGGTTCTGCATAGTTTCGATACATTGGCACTACTACCTGTAAAATATACACATGTATAACAAGTTACTAAAGGTACTATTGAAAGAATGGCATATTTAGTATTCAAGTACTTCTGCAAATGTACTCATCAAAATAGTAGTTTACAGGGCGATCTACTACCTATGTATTTCAAAGTCCATTTATGACTGCGATTAGCCCATTACAATTCCCAACCAAACAGCACCTTACTTGTTATCAGTTATCACACATCTCTTGATTTCAGCTATTGCAGATTTATTCCTGAAATGCGAAGCGCATATTTATTCGTGAAATGCGAAGCGCTTGACATTCTCTCAAAATAAGAGTGCAGGTTTGCTTTGGGATACACTACATGAGTTATTATCTTATCTGGCACCAACTCTAGGTCCGTATATCCTCTTTTCGATACAAATTACGATACTGAAAGGCCACAATGCACAGGAGTACTGCTCAGCGTTTAGGTCATTTAAGCTGTAGTACATGTTACCATATGCCAACAAGTTGTGGTGTACATCTTGCTGAAATGTTTCAGGCCAATCCATGCACCAGGTAAAAAGTGTATATCATATGAGTTCTGCTGAATATATCATAATAATTGAATACATCCTTTTTTCTGGTAGCAACCCATTCTATATGAGAAGGCTAGAAAGCAAATGATTGTCCCAACTGATTACTTATGAAATTCTCATTCATTCAGGTTTTACAATGGGCACAAATGTCATGGTACCCATGAGTTCTCTTGTTATTCCCATTCAGTTGAACTACATAACTTTTCAATTTTATGTCATCTACTGGATTAAGTTACTTTGTGAACTTTAATGCCATCTGCTTATCTTCCATGTTGACTTTCAGAACTTACCAACTGTTAGCAGCTTAGTTGAATCTCTATCCAAAACATTGAGAGAAGACGGCTTATAGAAAACATACCATGACACGATGACCTCTCTGGCCAAAGCCTTGGCAAAGCTCCAGCAACATCTCCAAGTCCACCTGCAGGAAATTAAGACGTGGTTATTGCTCCCTGAGCAAGAGAGAGACGAAAATGAGCAGTGTCTTCAGGCTTCAAATCATGTGCAGAAATGCGTACTACTATACAACAAAAACAACCATCACCACCCACTTAAGCTAACTGTAATTTCACGGACCACGGTAGACAGCCATACATAAAAAAAAAGGTTGTGGGCTCGTAATGGCACCTGTGGGTCAGCTAACCCTACATATTTTTGCAAAAAAACCCATTACTTAGAGATATTTACATTAAAACCTCAGAAACTTTTACAGAAATGATGACACTAAAGTAGACAAATATAAAGGGACAACTGTGCTAAGTTGTATTTGATCCCACAAGTAATAACTCATGGATTTACAACTGTTGACAGGCTATCCTATGACTCAAACTGTTTTAATAGATCACCCAAATTTCGTCGAAATGGAAAGTTTAACTTTAATCATCCCTGACACATAAAGTGCAGGGATCAACCATGAAAAGCCATAGTCCCATTTCACTTCTGGATTTTGTTTGATGGCAGCAGTAAGCATGCATAAGCACTCAGCAGGGGGAATAGGGGACCTATGGCTGGGGATGGTACCTTCGAGAATGAGACACCGCTTGAGAGTGTGGTAGCTTTTCATCGAACACACTTAACATACTATTTTTGGGATTATTAACTAATTGGGAACCTCCTCTTTAGAATCACAACAACAAAATTTTGTTATATATGGCAAATATTCTCCATAAAAAACTTAGTACACAACATAGCACGGCCAAATGGAGCTCAAGTTCAAGTACTTAAGTTGGTTGTTTGTCTTTCATTAATTCAAGTAGTGTGTAGCAGTGAAGTGTTTTTATAGCGCATAGCGGCTATGTTTGCAAGAATATGAAATGATTCAATGTGCCGGTGTGCATGCCACAGGTCGTGTATAAATAATTCATCATTTAACACTTTAACAGATAGCTTATATCATTATGTGGAAATATGAAATGCATTAGTACTTAAGTGTCACTGTGCCAGCAATATGGGTCCCACACTTTATTGAACCAAGTTTAGGAATTGATTGGAATTGGATGTATTTGGTTGGTTGCCTGAAGATCCACGGAGCCCTAGCATGTGTGCTCATTTTACTAAGCGAGGACTCTAAGAGAGAAGGACTCTATCTAGATCTATAGATCTGCCCAGCATCCAAGCGAGACCCCATCCAAAGTTCCAAACCAAATCCACCAGGCCTTGCTTTCTATGAACACCTAACCACTGAATGAGAAATTTAGCTTGTGTTCGTGTCCGATACGACTACGAGGACAGGGCCAAGCCAATGATGACCTTCCCCATTTGACTGACTGGAATGAATATCTCCTTCGTCTAGTCAAGAAGGGAAAAAGTTTGGTGGGAACTGAACTGAGACTCTTCTCGACATTACATGATGACCAGTCCATTCTCCTCACGGTCGATCCACATCCTACCATAGTGCTTCAAGAACCAGGCTTGCTTTGCTTACTAAGCATGAAGGATTTTTTTTCTAATATGGAAGAGCCAAAAGGTAGCCTAGCTTGCATGTAGAAGATTCTATAGTGATCCACTGGAATCGGTCTCGGGTGACGTTGCTCCAACGGCACAACTGTATGGAGACACAGCAGCCATTTACATAGTGGCAATGACCCCTGGTCTGCTGTAGCGTACTATTTAAAATAATGGTAGGCTTCCTGAGCAGTAGGGTAACTTAGTGTGCATGCGGACGTGGAAGGAATTATAGAATGTAAGGAAAAAAAAGACACAACCACCGCTCCCTCCTTTTGTATTCCCTCTATTCTAGTTGTCACCAGGGATGTGACAGGCTGACAGCGTGCGACTTGGATAAGTAACGTTCATGAAATTATTGTTGGAGATATGCCCTAGAGGCAATCATATTGATGATAATATTTCATTGTATCCATGATTTAATAAATGTTCCTTGAATATTGCCTTTGTGTTGATTAACAAGTATGTGACTTGTTTGTGAAACTCTTTACTTGTATGGTTATTCTAAAGTTGTCCCTAGTCGGAGTTCATGTGAGGACACACGTGAATGATTGATTAGCACATGTATCGGTTGATGACCATGTTTCACAGGTCATAGACATGGAGATGTCAAACCAATAATGTGGACACATGTTTAGAACATGGGGTTGGACCGACCCAACATGAGACATAGTAATTATTCTTATGGTTCTCTCTACACAATGTGTACGCTTGTCCTTAGACACGAGATTGTCGCATGTACTTGAGATGTGAATCGACCTACTTAGGGGCTATCAAGCGCTACTCGTGAATCGGTAGTTATAAAGGTAGCTTTGGGTTTGTCATGAAGCATCTTTGCGAGGCATGGTCGGTCGAGATGGGATTTGCCCTCTCTACCGAGAGATATCTGGGCCCTCGAGTGATCGGATCCAAAATGCATGGCCATGCTACTTAAGGTTAGAGTTAACCTAGTAAGGGATTCGGATCACGGATCGAAAAGAGTGGTCACTTGGAGCTCGATTGAATATCGTGAGGCAAAGGGATTGGCATGTACATAACGTTGTGATGGTTCGTCCGATATGATCTTTACGTATGTTTAGGAGTTGGCACGTCTTGCTGAGGCCGCTACCAACTATTGACCAAGTATGTGTACTCGCGTCATGTCTAAACATATGTGAACCATAGGGTCACACACTTAAGGGAAGCCTAATTCGGATTGGATCTAAATTAGATCGGGCATTGAGTCCTAATGGGCCTCTATTCGTAGAAGCCCATTATAAGGACGTCCTATAAAGGAGGGAGGGCGCGATTGAGGTTGAGTTTTTCGTGACATCCTCAAACCACGCCGCCACCCTCCCACGCCCTAGTCGCCGCGCGGATCTAGTAGTCCGGCGGCGTCGCTTCCTCCCGCACGTGTGGATACCTTTGGGCGCCGTGCATCCGTGGCGTTGGGACGAACCGCAAGAAAGGAGTCAGACGTGGGGCGCCGCGACGAGGACGAGGAAGTAGTACGACTACTCGCCCCGACGTCTTGCATCAGCGGAGTGCGACTACTGCGCCTGACGTCTTGCATCAACTTCCGCACTGCGCGTCTAGTGGTAAGACCGTGATCTATAAGCGCAGTGATCTTGGTTTACTGGTGAATTTTTAATTTGCGCTAGTGTAGCCTACTGCTTCCTACAGTGGTATCGAGCGGTTCTTTGTCATGTTATAGGTTCGGTGATTTGCATATGGCGATATGTAAATCGGCATGATCGATGTGATCGATTGTATAGTTCGGTAATGGATTGATGCGGTTTCCATGATCATGCTTTGCTAAGGTCGTGAAACAACGTACCCTCACCGTCGGATTCGCCATCAGGTGAAGCGGTGACACGTAAAACGGTTGCGGCATGCGAAGATCAATATGATTGATCGAATCGGAACCTAGATTAATAATCGATGTACCGTGATCATACTTGCTAAGGTCGTGAAACAACATACCTACCGTCGGATTCGCCATCGGGGTAGAAGCGACACGTAAGCGGTTGCGGCATGCGAAGATCAATATAATTGGTCGAATCGGAGCGATGAGTCGATTTGTGGTAAATATGATTTGCCGATCAAAATCCTATGTAAAAATTGCATAGATTGGATCTGCTTTTTTTGGTCGGGCGCCCGGAAGTCCGCGAGTGGCGCCGCTTCGAACCCTGAGAAAACCTCGACCCCCTTATCCGTGGATTGCGATTCTATGCATAACTTGTTTTTGCAGGATGTATGTGACCGTATGGCCTAATGTGTATGTGATGCATGTTTGTAATATTTTCATGACTGCGAGTCATGGGTTCGTGAACACTACTGGAGCCATTGTGTTGTCAAAGTATTGTATTAACTACCAGCGTCGACTTGTGATGATTCCTAGTATCCATGTATTTTATTACTAGTCATTATGAGTAATAGCTTATAGTAGTACTCGGAGGACACATCACTTGGAGGATGGCACACATGAACCATGGAGATGGAGATCATCATGGTGGATGATTCTATGGCGATGGAGATCACCATGAGAAAATGGGTCATCTTGAGTCACAACTGTGTGAATGCTATTCCTATTGTTTTACTCCTATGCATGTTTGAATGGTAGAAGTATAGCGATCCTCACAAAATGTTAAGTTAAACATATGCCCTCCCAATTAAACTTTGCACCATCTCATGTCTTGTAAATTGATGGTGGGTCTATAAAATTAGGGCACCATCAACTTTCCTTGACTAGATGGGTTCTAGATCGGATACTTACATGCATAAGGATTGGTGAACTTAACAAGGTTATCATAAAGGTTATGGGCCTTGGGGCATAAAGGTTGGGCGCCGGGCATAGAGATGTCACCCAACAACAAGAGTCATATAGAGATATGATTAGCAAGGTGTTGCTTACGAATTACCTTGTCTTCTAGCGGTGATGCAAAAGCTCACTAGTAGACTCGTTAATTGCGGATCTTGAATCGCTAAGAATCAACAGAGGGATGTTGATTTTAGTGGAGTACATTCTATTAAATTTGTTTAATACGATTTACTCTATCATGGTTTTATTTGTCTTAGTATTTTGCATTTCCTATTGTAGATCAATGGCATCTAGCAACCACGCACACCCTTTTGCTTTGCGATCGATTCTTGAGAAAGAGAAATTAAATGGAACAAACTATTCTGATCAGTCAGTAACACGAGAATTGTTCTCGTGGCGTATAAAAGGAAAACGTTCGACACCCCAATCCCGAAGAACACGCAAATAATGCGTCTCACTTTGTTAAAAATGCCTACAAGAAAGCATGTGATGACTCTCTTGAGATTAGGCTGTCTTATGCTTGCATGCATGGAACCCGACCTTCAAAAGCAGTTTGAGGATCGGGAAGCGTATAATATGATCATAGCGCTTAGGACATGTTCCGGATACGGGCAGGGTGAACGATTCAATGTCTCTAAGGCTTTTCGGAATGCAAGTTAACGAAGGTGCACCGTGAGGCCCACATGTGATCAAAATGGTTGGTTCTGATCGGACTTTGGATAAACTTGGTTTTCCAATTGGCCAAGAGTTGGCAATCGATTTCATTTAGCGTCTCTTCCACCTAGCTATGGGCATTTCATTTGAACTACCATATGCATGGGGCGGATAAGGGCCTTAATGAGCTTTGTGGGATGCTCAAAAGCAGAGAGTGACATTAAGAAGTGCAGCGGGCCTAGCCATGTGATGGTGTCGCGAACAAGTCTAGCTTCAAGAAAAGGGTAAGAAGCCATGGCCAAAGAATAAGGGTAAGGTTAAAGATATGATCTCGAAGCCAACGCTAAGCCTAATCTTTGGACTGAGTGAGACAGTATGCTTCTATTGTAAAGAAACTGCCACCGGAAGAGAAACTGCAAGAAGTACATGGATTCGATGAATGCAAGAAGAAGGTGGAAGTAAGACTTCCACCCATGGTACACTTGTCATAAATGTTTTAGACATTTTTCGCAGATTCTCCTATTAACTCTTGGGTATTTGATACCGGATCGCTTGCTCACATTTGCAACTCGATGCGAGGGCTAATAAGAAGTAGAGGAGTCGCAAGAGGTGAAGTTGATTTTGCGTCGGGAATAAAGCAAGGGTTCTTTGCGTTGACCGTCGGCACCATGCAACCAACTTCCTTCAAGATTTATTATGGAATTGAATAATTGTTATTATGTTCCTAGTATGAGTCGAAACATTTTATCCCCTCATGTTTGATGAGAGATGGTTATTCATTTGCAAGTAAAGACAATGGTTGGTTGATCTCTAAAAATGGAATGTTTATGGCTTTTAGCCCATTGTGAATGGGTTATTTATTTTAAATCTTGATGATGCGCCTATCTTTAACATAAATGCTAAAAGACTTCGACCTAATGATTTGAATCTCACCTATGTTTGGCATTGTCGTTTGGGTCACATAAGTGAAAAGCGCAAGAAGAAGCTCCATGTCGATGGTCTTCTAACTTCGTTTGATTTTGAATCATACGAGACATGTGAAGCTTGTTTGCTTGGTAAGATGACCAAATCACCTTTCAAAGGTTCTTTTGAGAGGCGTCGGACTTGTTGGAAATCATACATACCGATGTATGTGGACCAATGAGCACGATCGCTAGAGGTGGATTTCATTACTTCATAACTTTCATCGATGATTTTAGTAGATATGGCTATGTCTACTTAATGAAACATAAGTCCGAAACTTTTGAAAAGTTCAAAGAGTTCCGAATGAAGTTGAAAATCAACGTGCCAAGAAAATTAAGGCTCGCGATCCGATCGTGGTGGCGAGTATTTGAGTCATGAATTTAGCAATCATCCAAGAGTTGCGGAATTGTTCCACACCTAACACCGCCGAACGCCTCAAAGAAACGGGGTATCCGCGGCGTAATCGGACCTTGTTGGACATGGTTCGATCGATGATGAGCCGATCAGATTTACCATTATCCTTTGGGGTTACGCTCTAGAAACGGCAATTTTCACACTTAATAGGTACCGTCTAAATCCGTAGTTAAGACACCATATGAGATATGGATGGGAAGAGTCACGCTTGTCTTTTCTAAAGATTTGGGGATGTGAGGCGTTTGTCAGCGACTCTGATCGGACAAGCTCACACCCAAGTCTGATAAATGCATTTTCGTGGATATCCAAGGAAACCTTTGGATATTACTTCTACAACCGACTAGAGGGCAAAGTGTTTGTCGCTCAGTGGTGTTTTCCTAGAGAAAGAGTTTCTCAACAGGGAGACAAGTGGAAGAACAGTGCGGCTTGAAGAAGTTCAAGATGAACCAATCGGGAAGACTCGACGAATGATGCCCATGTGGCGTAACAAGTTGAGGAACCCATGGCAAAGGAAGCACCACCACCACGAAGGTCGGAAGGCTCGCAATGCGCGAGATATATTATTGTTAGACAATGATGAGCCTACGACCTATGCGGAAGCAATGATGGACCAGACTACGAGAAATGGCATAGTGCCATGAGATCCGAGATAGCATCCATGGGAGACAATCAAGTTTGGAATTTGGTTGACTCGCCGATGGTGTTAAAACCATAGAGTGCAAATGGATCTATAAAGGAAGATTGATATGGATGGAAATGTTCATATCCATAAAGCTCGACTTGTCGCAAAGGTTTCGGCAAGTTCAAGGAGTTGACTACGATGAGACTTTCTCACCGTAGCGATGCTTAAATCAATACGGATCATTCTAGCTATTGTTGCATATTTCGACTATGAGATATGGCGGATGGATGTCAAAACGGCTTTCCTTAATGGAAATTTAACCGAGGACGTGTATATGATACGACCAGGGTTTTGTCGATCCAAACAATGCTAGAAAAGTATGCAAACTTCAAAAATCCATTTATGGATTGAAGCAAGCATCTCGGAGTTGGAACATCGTTTTGATGAAGTGGTCAAAGGGTTTGACTTCATCAAAACGAAGAAGAATCTTGTGTTTACAAGAAGACAAGTGGAGCTCACTCGTATTTCTAATCTTATATGTAGATGACATATTATCGATTGGAAATGATATTCCTATGCTCGAGTCCGTTAAGACCTCATTTGAAAAATAGTTTCTCAATGAAGGACTTAGGAAGCGGCATATATTTTGGGTATTAAGATCTATAGAGATAGATCAAAAAGGCTAATAGGATTAAGCCGAGTACTTACATTGACAAAGTGTTGAAACGGTTCAACATGGAGGAGGCAAAGAAAGGGTTCTTGCCCATGTCTCATGGCATAAATCTTGGCAAGACTCGGTGTCCTTCGACAACCGATGGCGAGATCGCATGAGTAAGATTCCATATGCTTCGGCCATTGGATCTATCATGTATGCTATGATGTGTACTCGCCAGATATTTCCTATGCTCTAAGTGTTACTGAGCGAGATACAGTGATCCAGTGAGAGTCATCGGACAATGATTAAAAACATCCTCAAGTATTTGAGAAGAACTAAGGATGTGTTCCTAGTCTACGGAGGTGAGGAAGAGCTCGTTGTAAATGGTTACACCGATGCAAGCTTCCAAACCGACAAAGATGATTACAAATCGCAATCGGGTTTTGTGTTCCTTTTGAGCGGTGGTGCGGTAAGTTGGAAGAGTTCCAAGCGGAGATCGCTGTCGACTTCTACAACGGAGGTCGAGTACATTGCGCTTCAAGGCGAAAAGGAAGGTGTTTGGATAAGGAAGTTCATAATCGAACTAGGTGTGGTTCCTAGTGCGTGCGATCCTGCGGATCTTTCTTGTGATAACAGTGGGGCCATTGCGCAAGCCAAGGAGCCGAGGAATCACCAAAAGAACAAACACATCTCACAAGCGGTTTCATCTCATTCGAGAGATCCTTAATCGAGGAGATTTAAAGATATGCAAAATACACACTGATTTGAATATTTGAGATCCTTTGTGAAGCCTCTCCACGACCTAAGCATGAGGCGCACACAAGAGCTATGGGTATTAGATATCTTCTAGATTGACTCTAGTGCAAGTGGGAGATCTGTTGGAGATATGCCTAGAGGCAATCATATTGATGATGATATTTCATTGTATCCATGATTTAATAAATGTTCCTTGAATATTGCCTTTGTGTTGATTAACAAGTATGTGACTTGTTTGTGAAACTCTTTACTTGTATGGTTATTCTAAAGTTGTCCTTAGTCGGAGTTCATGTGAGGACACACGTGAATGATTGATTAGCACATGTATCGGTTGATGACCATGTTTCACGTGTCATAGACATGGAGATGTCAAACCAATAATGTGGACACATGTTTAGAACATGGGGTTGGACCGACCCAACATGAGACATAGTAATTATTCTTATGGTTCTCTACACAATGTGTACGCCTTGTCCTTAGACTGAGATTGTCGCATGTACTTGAGATGTGAATCGACCTACTTAGGGGCTATCAAACGCTACTCAAATCGGGTAGTTATAAAGGTAGCTTTCGGGTTTGTCATGAAGCATCTTTGCGAGGCATGGTCGGTCGAGATGGGATTTGCCCTCTCTACCGAGAGAGATATCTCTGGGCCTCGAGTGATCGGATCCAAATGCATGGCCATGCTACTTAAGGTTAAGAGTTAATCTAGTAAGGGATTAGGATCACGGGATCGAGAAAGAGTGGTCACTTGGAGCTCGATGAATATCGTGAGGCAAAGGGATTGGCATGTACATAACGTTGTGATGGTTCGTCCGATATGATCTTTACGTATGTTTAGGAGTTGACACGTCTTACTAGAGGCCGCTACCAACTATTGACCAAGTATGTGTACTCGCGTCATGTCTAAACATATGTGAACCATAGGTCACACACTTATGGGTGAAGCCTAATTCGGATTGGATCTAAATTAGATCGGGCATTGAGTCCTAATGGGCCTCTATTCGTAGAAGCCCATTATAAGGATGTCTATAAAAGGAGGGCAGGCGCGCACGGTTGAGGTTGAGTTTTTCGTGACATCCTCAAACCACGCCGCCACCCTCCCACGCCCTAGTCGCTCGCGCGGATCTAGTAGTCCGGCGCGTCGCTTCTCCCGCACGTGTGGATACCTTTGGAGCGCTCGTGACCGTGGCGTTGGGACGAACCGCAAGAAAGGAGTCAGACGTGGACGCCGCGACGAGGACGAGGAAGTAGTACGACTACTCTGCCCCGACGCATCTTGCATCAATCGAGTACGACTACACCGCCCGACGTCTTGCATCAACTTCCGCTGCGCGTCTGAGTGGTAAGACCGTGATCTATAACTGCAGTGATCTTGGTTTACGGGTAGAATTTTTTAATTTGCGCTAGTGTAGCCTACCTGTTTCCCTACAATTATCAAGGTGTGAAAACTATAACATATATGACCTACAATACGCAAATCAGAACATTTTAGATAGCAACACAAATACACCCTTAAAATACTCATGTAGCACAGAAAATGTAACCAGATGGTGTTGTGTTTGGGTGGTTAACCCATGCACCCTCCAGCCCTCCACCCTAGAGGTGCTAAGTTTGAACCTGCAAGCCTTTGGAGAAAACAGAACACTTCAAAAAATGTAGCTATATTATATTGTTCTTACCTGTTTTAGACCAAGGAGCACATTCCAGCGACCAATACAATATTCATAAGATCGACAGCAGCCGAAGCAGATGAATCGTCATTTGCTCCCTCGGTAACTGACTGTTCCTTTTCACTTATTTGATTTAGTTGTGGCACGTAATCCTGCTTCATACCATTAGCAGCTTGTGGTTCATATACCGAGGGTGCAGCTCTAGGGAAACTGTCGTACAGATAATGCCCATAGTCGACCTCACTAGATGATCCAGTAACATCAGTATAAGAAAGTTTGCCCTCTAAACTTCCATAATATTCATTCTCATCACTAATAGATTCCCCATGAGTTGCACCAACTTCAGATTGCTTTGCACGCCTATCAAGGTACATCTGACGATCATAGCCAATCTCTTTTCCCTCTGAAATCGCATCCAGACGTGAAAAGGTACCATCACTGTGACCACTGAACGGCTCTTGCTCATTATGAATGGAACTGTCCTCAATAACTGAGATGAGCTTCTTCTTTTCCGATATCTGAATAAGTTGGATGCATATCATAATTCAAACCATAGCGGTTCAATAAATAATACAAGAGAAGCATGAGCTTCAGATAGTAATGTTTTAATGCAAGCAAATAACCAACACCACATATATATTGTAAAGATGAATTGTAAATCATTCTGGTAAACATATTTTAAGAGAACAACTAATTCCAAAAAAGAGCAAGTGATAACTGATAAGCAAAGAGCCCATAGTACAAGACTTGCAGTGCAAGGTCACTCCCAAATTGTCTGTGCATCACCAATCTTAATATCAATCTGTATTAAGATGTAACCCAATGTGTATTAAGAAACATGTTAGATTCCAGCAATAACATATTAAAGACACCTTCTGCGTAGATTCTGTGCATCAACAGTTCATATTTCCTTCTGCAGATGGTGGTGCAGAGTGACTCATCGGTGCAGAGCCCCAATTACCACCACCATCACCTTGTTCCTCAGAACTGTAACCCGTCCCAATTGCGAGTAAAACCTTGCTTGGAGTGCACATATGGTTCAGTGTAGAGTCCGGATACAAGGACAACAAGATTCTGACACTCCGACTAACTTGGATGTCTAGCATTCTTCTGTATAAATGAGCTTCATAGGTGATCCAACGACTAAAAGTAAATTATAATTTTAGGAAATTCATGTCAATATTCATCTTTTTTAAATCAATTCGAGTCTGTATCTGTGTACCTTAAAGACATCTATATATAAAGGAAGGCCACAGGCCATGTAACAGTGCATTAGACTATATTAATAAAATTTACTACAACATTTTATTTTCACTACTTGTTGTAGCAAAGCAACCCGCTGGATCAGAGCTTCAGAGAGATGTATCATCTAAAACAATCTGTATCGAAAAATGCATTCGATCCCGGCAACAAAATATAGAAAGGATACCTGCTCAAGTAGCTTCCTGTGCATCGCCAGCACCTCTTTGCTTTTTCGGATGGAGGCGCGAAGGGCCTCATTGGTAACACGGACTCCATCGTCGCCCTCTTCCTCGTCCTCACCAGCTTGATCCCCAGCATCGCCACCCGTCCCCGCGGCGCGTAAACCCTTGCTCGACCCCCGTTTGGTCGAACCAGCGAGTACCGCCGGCCACTCGTGACCAACATTCCCGCAAAACCTCGCCTTGCAGAAACACACAGAGCACAATGAATCATCAGCACCCTCGCAGCAAAGTCACGAGGCATGGGCACCGAGTAGCTAGCTGATCGAGAGAGCAAAATCCGCGATGCACCACCGATTCCCCACACGGCAAATAGATTGACCTAGGGTTGACCAAGGTCGCAGCGCAGGTCTCCAGGCAGAGCGATTCGACGACTAGCTTGGGAGACCAAATCGCTAGATAACGCGTCGCGTTCCGAGCGAAGAAGAGGAGGAGGTAGAGAGGCTCACCGGGCGAGCGGCCGCTGGGCGGCGGCGGGGGGAGATCCACGTGGGTGGGCGCAGGAGGAGGAGGCCGCCGCGGCGCGGCGCCGGGCAACGGCAGCAGCAGGAGGAGGAGGCGGCAGGGGGAGGAGAACCGTGGCGAAGCAGCGCCGCGGGAGGCGGGGCGACGGGGTAGCAGGAGGCCGCCATTGGAGCCAGAAGGATCCGCTACTACTACCAGTAGCCCGCTGCTGCTGAGTGCTGATCCGAATTTTTGGGTGTGAAGTGGGAGGAGCGACCGAGCGAGGAGGAGAAGTGGAGAAGAAGGTGGTCGCCTCGCCTGGCGATGGGTCGGAGACTTCTTCGGTTACTCGCTGTGGTTTGTTGCTTGTTGCGCTGCGCCTTTTTGGTGCGCCTTGCAGGTGCGGTGTTGCTGGCCACGAGGGGCGGGCGGTGAGGTGGAACGGCACCGCCAAACGTGTGGCGTGCATCGCTCCCTTTTCCAGCCTTTTTTTTGTGTGTTTGTTTTGCTCTCTCTCTTCAGTTTCTTTTTTGTGTTTTTTATATGGAGCGGAAAGGTCCTCTTTTTTTATCGTTCTTTCGAAATTGAGGGCTTATTTTCGTTCTGTAAAGTGAAAATTAACAAGATTTTGAAATAATGTGTCTAGTTGCGTGTTAAGAAACGGCCGTTGCATTCATTGGGGGCCAAAGGACCGTTGGTACAATCATGTTTTTTACTTTTTCCCCTTTGTTTTTTTTTAAACCGATTTTCCCTTTGTTGCTGTGTTGTTGTTGGGGTTAAGAATTCGAATCACGGTTCCAAAGGTAAGTTGAGTTTATTTTTATTATTGGTATTCCATCACATTGATTCCGTCAATCATTATTTGGTTCTCGGTAGAGAGGTTGTTGAAGCGCGAAAGGCTAGAAAATGGAAAAAATAGATCTCTAGTATCTACGAGAGGGACTATAGGATCCTCGAAGATGAGACCGTTTGTCAACAGTAGTAAATGTGTATTAATTGTTTCAAAAAAAGGGTCTTGCTTGTTACATGGGGAAGGATGATATTTATAGCATTCCAACAGAGTACATGAAATTACAAATCTACCTCTAAAAAGGTCTTACATCCATAGGGGTTGCAGGAGTTTTTCCACTCCCTAGGCGTAGCCTTCGGCTCACGGTGGGCTTTCCTAGTCTTGGTCAATCTGGTTGGTACACTTGGTCTACCGGTGCTCTCTTCCCTCCGCAACGTGCAGGGTGTCCCAAGGTGAGGGGCCCCAAGCACCCTTCGACACCCCGAGGCGGCCCTTGGGGACTCACATTCCTGGGTCCGTGGTGCTTTGGCGGTCTTTTTTGAAGCCTCTGTACCACCTCCGAGGCCTCCAGTACACCGGCCCATGTGGGCCTCCTGGTGGCCTTCGCACGGGCTTCAAGACCCTTCGGAGTACTTGGTATCCCCTGGGGGCTCTAGGCAGTAGCTCCGGCTCGTGGCTTCCGGGGGGGTCGCGGTCTTCGTCGGGTGGTTGGGGCCGCCCCTACGACAAGGGTAGCCTCCAAGTGTCTGCAACAGCCTCCAATGTTACGCGGCGTCACCTTCGGTACGCTCTCTATAGATGTGCAACACGGGCATCTACAAAAGTAAATAGGAGGCAAAAGGAGACTTGTAACCAATTTTAATGAACTTACTCGGAGTAAGACAAGAGTGAGATACTAAGAGTAAGAAGAAGGTGCAATAATAGAAAGCTTATATATATATATTTGTTGCAATGATTTTTTTTTTGAGTTTTTAGAAAAATAGTTTTTCACACAATATCCTTAACTAACGGTCATTCTAACTATGGTTTAGCCTATAGTCAGTATGATACCATCTCTACGGGGGACCCGGATTTGCATTCAGAACCTTTTGTGTATTTTGAGCTAGTCTCATGATTAGTAACTAGCTCACACAGTACAGTTATCGACGAATATCACATCCATACACATACATAGATAGTAATTAAATATTATTACAAGACATGGTAAATGGACCTTAGGGCCCAGAGTTTACAAAACGAGCCGACATGCCAAATAGTTCAATAGTTTAGAGTAGCAGCGGAAAGTCTTCAAAAGAGCATGAGCTCCATAATTTGCCACAGACAACCGACTGAGGCTAGGACCTAGTTAATGTCGTCTCCATCATCTCCAAAGCCAGATGCATAGAAATATCCATACATCGAGTCTTCAGCTTCATGGTCTAAATTTACATATTTGAGCAACCATGAATACATACGTACTCAACAAACCCCAACCACAAATGCAATTATATAGATGCAGGGCTTTTCAAGGGAAGAGTCTTATATTTGTTTTTAGCACAAAGCCAGTTTACTAAAATACTATAATTACATACAAACCTATGACTTAGCATTTTTTACTTTAAACCAAAGGTTATTTTGTATAAGTAGCTATCATCACAGCTATGCTTAAACCAACATGACCATGTCTCGGCAACCATGCTTACCCCAGCATATTGCAACCTTATCAGCCATGCTGAAACTAGCATGCCGCAATTCTATCCCAGAAGCCTTAAATTTTCGGCGACTATGCTTATACCAGCATATCGTGTTCCCGGGGACCGTGCTTAAATCAGCACGTCGTAACCACAGAGAGCAGGCTTAACCCAGCATGTCCCAAACTCCAGCGACCATGCTTAAACCAGCATGTCCCGTACTCAACGACCGCACTTAAACCGGTACATTGCACGACTCAATTTACCATGTGTTACCCCCAACATGTTTTATTTCATAATTTTAAGTTTGTAAAACTAACCAATCTGACTTTCTTCGTAATGCCTATGACCGGGGGCACAACTAATATTTCATCACATTTTGTTGCAATGTGAACGGGGAAGACCACACTTTTTCCTTAAGAACAATGTCGCCGGGTTTTTTTTCCGGACTATGTGTTACTCCCTCCGTTCTTTTTTACTTGATACAGTTGACTTTTCATGGTCTTCGAGATGTGACTTTGACCATAATTTTTTATTACTTTTACATTAAGATATACTAATAAAATTATAATATTATGAAAGTATTTTCAACGACAATTCTAATGATATAATTTTTATATAGCCAATCTAGATAGTTTTAAATTTAAAGTTTGACCGTGAAAAGTCAACTGTGTCAAATAAAAAAGAACGGAGGAAGTATCTCGGTGCAAAACAAACTCATTCGACGGGAGATATGTAGCTAGGGGAACTCATGATTTGGTTATTTACGGGCTTATGGCCGTATCTACGTAATTCGTCTTTTTAAAAAGAAAAAAAATGGTTCCATACCATCTAAAGATTATGAGTTCAAGAAAATGGGCCCTGAATTTTTGCCGTAATTTTCACCCAGAAAGTATTTTTTTTTGGGTCATATTATGTAGTAGTATCTGATTACGGCCATGTCGTAGGCAATCCGAGCCATGGTTCTCTCTCAAGTTAATTTGTCAGCAAGAGATCACACGGAACAGACGAACTGAAAGAGGGGGCAAAGTGGTGAATTTTATTAACGACGCTTCGCAGTATACACTCGTAGTACCCAAATTCTAGAATCTCTCGGGGAAACACCATACTCGCCAAGAACAGAGATGGGCAAATACAAAAGAACCGAAGAACTGACAAATATGTGGCACCCATTCCCCATTTTTGCTCTCTCTCTCTCTCTCTGGAAAGCTACAGAGATGGGCAAATACAAAAGAACCGAAGAACTGACAAATATGTGGCACCCATTCCCCATTTTTGCTCTCTCTCTCTCTCTCTGGAAAGCTACAGAGATGGACAAATACAAAAGAACCGAAGAACTGACAAATATGTGGCACCCATTCCCCATTTTTGCTCTCTCTCTCTCTCTCTGGAAAGCTACAGAGATGGGCAAATACAAAAGAACCGAAGAACTGACAAATATGTGGCACCCATTCCCCATTTTGCTCTCTCTCTCTCTGGAAAGCTAATGAATGGCAGTTAAGTCGTCCATTGACTATTGTTGCTGTCCTGAGGCGGCGGCCTGACCACCATGACGGGGCAGCTCGCGTGGTGCGTGCAGTAGTCACTCACGCTGCCCAGGAACGCCCTGCAACGAAAATAAAGCAAAAACTCACGCTCTCAATCGTCTCAAGTCATATATGATTCACGTACCAATGCATGCATACCTCCCGATGGCGCCGAGTCCGCGGCTGCCGACGACGAGCAGCCCGGCGCCCAAGTCGTCGGCCGCGCGGCACAGCGCCTCCTTGGGCTCCCACTCCACCACCACCGCCTCCGCGCTCACCTGCACACGCAATGCAGCCACGGTTGGCCAATTCCACTACTTAATCGGCGCGAGCGCGCGCAGCGCATGACCGATGCTCTGCCGCAGTCGGTTTTCTAGTTTCTACACGTACTTACCCCTCGTTGATGGCAGATCCGGTTGGCCCTGTCGAACAGGTTGCGCGCGTTCTCCTCCTGCGCCGCCCGCACCGACTCCATCATCGACGACGCGCCGTACGCCGCCGCCCCTGCGTCGCGTGCGCGCGCGAACGAACATAGTAAGCACACACGCTGACAGACACACATGTAATGCGCAGTTTCAGTGTGTGACGCGCTGATCAATCTTCACCTGGCCCGACCGGGTACATGACGTAGTGGAGCGGCTCCTGGGCGTGGACGAGCACCAGCTCACGCGCTTCCTGGTCCTGCTCCTTCTCGGCGGCCGCGGGAAGGAAGAGGTGGCGGAGCACCCAGGCGAGCGCGTGGTGGCTGCCTCTGCTGTCGTCCACCGCGACCAGCACCTTCATCTCGGCTTCTTCTTTTCTCTTCGCTTCGATTCTTTCCCCGTCGCGCAGCAGATCGACGCCACTGGCTTTTCTCAAAGCAGGTGGTTGATCTTTCTGGCCTGTGGGCTGTGATCCACGGCCGGCGTGGTCATATGTACGCGAGGCGAGTGCAAGCTAGCTGCGGTGGAGTAGAGTGGATGGAGCCGTGGGAGGAGGTGTGGTTCGGATGAGGACGGGGACAAGAGGGCCCGTGCGCCCGTGGCTGTCATGCAGGGCGTGCGCGCGCCGCCCTGGTTTCGCCTGCGCCGAGTTGCCACGGCACGCGGTTTTGCCAGCGCCGCGGCACGCGTCGTTGTCTAGCTCAAGTACAGTTTACTAGTTCAGTACAGCTCAGCTCGGAGCAATGAGTAATAAGTGGTGTATTACAAGTACCGCGTTGTTGGTGTGCTGTTACTCGTTACGCCACGAGTAACCGGTTGGCGGTAGCCCCGCACCGCTATCCATCTAGGCTCTTGCATCGTCACGATTGGGATTTTGGGAGGGTGGAAACCAGTTTCATGATTGAAAAAAAGGCCAGTTTTTAAGTTGAACGTAAAAGAGGGATTTTTTTTTTTTTTTTTGAAATTAGACCTGGAGCTCTAGCGTTCACTTAAGAATAAGCGAATGAATGTAGGCATCCGGGTTCGAGCGCGGGTGGGTGGAGCGTTCACGGCACACTTCACCAATTGAGCAGTGCTCAGTTTACGAGGGGCGAAAATTTTTGGCATCAACAATCCAGGACGTAGATAATCACAATGACTTCTCTAGAGTTGTTGTCCTGGGCACAAAACCAATCATTTTTTTCATTGGGTGCACTGCAATCATCCTACGTTTGTATGTGTATTTATAGCTCTTATGCTATTGGATAAAGAACCAGTGCTCTTCAAACAAAACCATCGATTAAGTCACCAATGTTGCACATGGAGTAGCCAAAGATGCGAGACGTGCAGCTCCATCTCAATGGTACGTCTTTTATTGTAATTACCTGGAACTCTGTTACCATTGCCCAGTAGCTCAACAACTACAATAATATAACTCAAGAAATTGTTCCTAATCTCCGTACTCTATTTGTAACTTAGGAAACCGTTCCCTAACCTCCGTAGTCTGTTTCTAATGTATAGTACATATGAGTCCTAAAGAAACCAATGATTAATAATATGATTGAACGACCTAAACCGTACGCAATTCTTTCTTATGATATTGCTATCATCTGCAGCTAATTCCAATTACATCTTGTGCCGTAGGGGCGGCCCACCGGCCCCAATGACCCAGCGAAGATCACAAGAAGACCCTCCGAGGGCCTTGGGCCGGAGGAGTGGTGATGGGCATCTAAGGGTACCAAGCACGCCTTCGGAAAGGCTCCGAAGGGCACACGAAGGTTACCAGGAGACCCATGAGGGCCGACAGTCAGAGACATGACTAGGGGTCAACGGAGGGCACCAGACATACCTTCGAAGAGGCCTCGGAGAGCGCACGAAGGCCATCAGGAGGCCTAGGAGAGCTGAGCCAGAGGCGCGACCAGGGGCTCCCGAGGGTACCAAACAAACCTTCCGAAGGGCCCTGAAGGGTGCACAAAGGCCACTAAGAGGCCCACGAGGGCTGGCAACTGGAGGCTCGACTAGGGACCCTCGAAGGGCATGAGACATACCTTCGAGGAGGCTTCGGAGGAGACGCGAAGGCCACTGAAAGGCTATCAAGCACCACGGATTCAAGAGCGAGGAGACCCAGGGCCCTTGGCCCGGGGCATCCCGCATGGTGCGAAGGGAGGATAGCACTGTTGGACCGAGCGTACCAGTCGGATGGACCAAGACCGAAGGCTACACGTAGGAGAAGGAAAAACACAGGAGGATCCATCATAAACCAAAAACTACGCATAAAAGAAGGAAAAAGCCCCTATAGTCCCTATAGGCATAAGGTCTTTATAGGGGTAGATTTGTAATCTCATATACCCCGATCGAAATACTATAAATAACCACCTTCCCATATAATTAAGGATAAATTTTTTTCTAAATAATTAATACATACTAACTTCTCTTGACACCGGTCTCCTCTCTCGAGGATTCTCTGATCTCCTTCGTGATGATCAGGGTCTCCTTTTCTTTACTGTCTGATTTTGTTGCTACGACATCTTATTTAAAGTTTTGAACACGATACCTCCGTGATCGCATCCATCCACATTTCACGATCGTATTGGAACTCCAAATTTAAATCTTACTACCAAACTCGTACATTACTTTCACCTTTGCGCAAACACATTAGTGTGATTGAACCTTAGATCACGTAAAGCTCCAAACGTGTGATAATTCAAAACAAATTTCAAAATCAAGCAAAAAGATTGGCCTCGATTCACACATAACTTGCACACAGTACAAGCCGCCCCCCGCTTCTCCTCCCATAAACCCTAAACCGCCGCTTTCCCCACCCAAACTCGCCATGGAGGCGGACGAGGCCCCGCCGCCGCCGCCGCCGTGGAAGCAGAACAAGTCGGCCGCGGTCATCGAGGCCTCGTCGGGGCCCCTGGCCGCCGCCGCCGCCCGCCTCTCCGGCCGCTCCCGCGCGCTCCCGTCCTCCCGCGACTTCCACTTCTACAACAACTTCCCCGCCTTCAAGTCCCCCGTGGGCGCCGCCGCCGCGAGGGCCGACTCCTCCCTCGGCTTTCTGGACGCCAGCCCGCTCCTTCCGAAGCAGCAGCTGCCGTTCCCCCGGGAGGACCTCGACGACGCCCACGACTGGGTCGTCACCCTCAACGACGACCTGCACGAGCGGTTCGGCGCCTCCATGGACGAGTTCATGGCGCTGCGGGAGAAGGAGGAGGCTGACGGGCGGAGGGCCGCGCCGGAGGCGGCGGCGGGGGACGGGTTCCAGATTGTTTACGGCAAGAAGAAGAAGAAGATGGGTAGTGGCGAGGAAGGCGTTGGTAAAGGTGAGGCCTTTGGCTTTGGGGGTTCTGGCCTGGTGAGGATGGCCACCAAGGACAAGGCGGCCGCGCCGGGAACAAAGGCGAAGGTACCCTTCCACATCCCCACCATCCCGCGGCCGCAGGACGTGTACCGCATTGTGGTGGACAACACGAGCAAGCCATTCGAGCATGTCTGGCTTGAGCGGAGCGATGATGGAGCCCGTGCCGTCCACCCATTGGTTAGTGTTTGCTGCATACATTTCTGCTAATCTCACGTTACATCTTTCTGCCCATAGTTTCTGATTAGTATGATTAGAATGAAAAGATGTATGGAAGGAGTAAAGGAGCAATTTTTTGTTTAGTGAGGCACGTAGAGAATCTCTAGCACTTGGAAGATCGGCAAGTATTGAACATGGATGATGATGTATCATCTGATACTCTGATTATGCGGAAATAGAATGTGCAGCGTAAATAGAAAGTTGATAAGTGTGTCACATGAGTATGAAATTATTATGCTTTGGACTAGTTGAGACTTGATTGGCTGCAAAATTGTATGGATGAAACGAGGGACCATTATGAATATGGAAAAAGGAAGAGCAGAAGATGCCTTTTCAGCAATATCATTGATTAAAAGTCAGCATCACACACATTGGAGAGAAGGGTGCTGTTTTCTTGTTCTGCATTTATATTTGAATTATCAAATGTGCAAAACAACTGATTTGCATGTATGTAAAGAGTGGTGTAACGTGGTTCTCTCTTTGCAGGAGAAAGTCCCCATGGAGCAAATAATTGATAGAAATGTTCCTGAAAGTGAGCCAGTAAAACCTCCTGCTTTAGATGAAACCCCTTTTACATTTGTTGAAGACCTGAAAACCTTGGAGGTGCTAGCGACGAAGCTGAAGAGTGCAACTGAGTTTGCTGTAAGTAGTTTTACTGGTTTTAACTCATTTTTTTTTTGTTGTTTTGATTTCATACAACAACAACAACAATAAAGCCTTTGATCCCAAACAAGTTGGGGTAGGCTAGGAATAAAACATCCTCAAAGTCAAAGAGACGAGAGCCTTACAAATAAAAATAAAATATAAATATAATAATAAAAATATAATAATAAAATCTACAAAGCTAAAAGTCTAAGCTGTACATCTTGCTATCCGAGCCGAGAGCCTAAAACACAGCCCCTAAATCTTCTTATGGTTCCGGTACGTGGATCGCTAACTTCTATGCGCTCCTATCTAAAGCTAATTCTTTAGCTACATTCCAATCTCTCAAATCTCTTTTAACTGCTTCCTCCCACGTTAGTCTTAGTCGACCTTTGCCTCTTCTTATGTTTTCAGTATGTCTTAAAATTCCACTACGTACCGGTGCCTCAGAAGGTCTCCGTTGGAGATGTCCAAACCATCTCAAGCAATATTGGACAAACTTCTCTTCAATTGGTGCTACCCCCACTCTATCACGTATATCCTCATTGCGGATTCGATCTCGCCTTGTGTGACCACACATCCACCGCAACATCCTTATCTCCGCTACACTCATCTTTTGTATATGTTGTCTTTTAGTCGCCCAACATTCTGCTCCATATAGCATCGTAGGTCTGATCGCCGTCCTATAGAACTTACCCTTTAACTTTTGAGGAACTTTTTTGTCGCACAGGACACCCGATGCTTGGCGCCATTTCACCCACCCCGCCCTAATCCTGTGGCTCACGTCTTCATCAATCTCTCCGTCTTGCTGTAGCATCGATTCCAAATATCGAAACGTGTCCTTCCTAGGCACTACTTGTCCGTCCAGCCTAATATCTCCATCATCTGCCCCGGCACCACTGAAATCACACTTCATATACTCAGTTTTAGTCCTATTAAGTCTAAAGCCCTTCGATTCTAGGGTCTTCCTTCACATCTCCAGATTCCTATTGACACCTATCCTACTCTCATCAACTAACACTACATCATCAGCGAAAAGTATACACCAAGGGATATCTCCTTGTAAGTCCCGCGTGACCTCGTCCATCACTAGGGCAAAAATGTATGGGCTCAACGCTGACCCTTGGTGTAGTCCTATCTTAATAGGGAAATCACTAGTATCACAACCACATGTTCTGACATTAGTCACAACATCTTGGTACATATCCTTAATTAGGGTAGCATACTTTGTTGGGACTTTTTTCCTTTGAAGCGCCCACCATATGACCCTTCTTGGCACTTTGTCATAGGCTTTCTCTAAGTCGATAAACACTATGTGAAGATCCTTCTTTTGCTCCCTATACCTCTCCATCAATTGCTGTGTCAAGAAAATCGCTTCTGTGGTCGACCTCCCAGGCATGAAACCAAATTGGTTTGTAGTCACGCTAATCACTCTTCTTAAACGGTGCTCGATCACTCGCTCCCAAAGCTTCACTGTGTGGCTCACGAGCTTAATCCCTCTATAATTAGTACAACTTTGAATGTCTCCTTTATTTTTGAAAATTGGTACTAATGTGCTCCTCCGCCACTCGTTAGGCATTTTGTTTGATCTAAAAATGCTATTGAATAAATTAGTTAGCCAAACGATCGCCACTTCTCTCAGGCATTTCCACACCTCGATTGGAATGTTATCAGGCCCTAACGCCTTACCTACTTTCATCCTTTTTAAGGCCCCTCTTACTTCTGACTTTTGGATTCTTCGAACAAACCGCATAACAGTGTCATCAAAAGCATCATCCAGTTCGACGGTACTATCGTCATTGTCATGATTGAACAACTCATGAAAGTAATCTCTCCATCTATCCTTGATCTCATCGTCTTTCACCAAAGTCTATTAGTGCCGTCTTTGATGCATTTAACTTGGTTGAAATCTCTCGTTTTCCTTTCCCGAAGTTTAGCCATCTTGCAGACATCCTTCTCGCCTTTCTTTGCACTTAACTTCTGGTAAATCTTCTCATAGGCGTTACCTCGTGCCTCACTCACCGCTTTCTTTGCCTTCTTTTTTGCTACTTTGTATTTCCGTACGTTGTCATCGCTCCTATCATGATGCATATGCTTGTAGCATGTCTTCTCCTCAATGGCCTTTTGCACTCCACCACGTGTCCTTAGGTTCGCATCTTGTCACTCGGGTCACTCTAAGCACCTCCGTAGCCACCTTTCTAATACAAGATGCCATCTCTGTCCACATACTATTCGCTTCTCCCACGTTCCATTTCCCTTCCACGATCATCCTCTCCTTAAGCTCTTGTAAGGCGTCCCCTTTGAGTTTCCATTACTTCGTCCATTGGCTCTGGCGACCTTAGCCTGTCGAACTCGTGTCCTAAAACGAAAGTCGGAGACTGCCAACTTATGTTGCTGGACAACACTCTCTCCAGGTATAACTTTACAGTCTATGCAGACTTGTTTGTCCTCCCTTCTAACAAGAACAAAATCGATTTGGCTAGAATGCTGACCACTACTAAAGATAACTAGATGGGAATCTCTCTTTCTAAAAAAGGTGTTAGCTATCATGAGATCATAGGCTACGGCAAAGTTTAAGATATCTTCGCCCTCTTGGTTCCTATCATCATAACCAAAGCCCCCATGCACCCTTTGAAACCCTCCACTAGTTGTACCGACATGACCATTAAAATCGCCTCCTAACAAAAGCTTCTCACTATTAGGTACACTTCTAACCATATCATCTAGGTCTTCCCAAAATTGCCTCGTAGCGGTCTCATCTAGACCTACTTGTGGAGCATAAGCACTAACAACATTCAAAACTAAGTCGCCAAAGATTAGCTTGATTAGGATAATCCTATCCCCCTGTCTTCTCACGTCGACAACTCCGCTCTTGAGGCGCTTATCAATTAAGATGTCCACTCCATTCCTGTTTCGTTCTGTTCCAGTATACCACAACTTATAGCCAGTATGCTCCACCTCTTTCGCGTTCTGACTCATCCATTTAGTCTCTTGAACGCACAAGATATTTACACGTCTCTTAATCGACGTATCAACTAACTCTCTTAACTTACCTGTTAAGGACCCTACATTCCAACTACCCAGACGGATCCTACTCTCCTCGGCTAGCTTCCTTGCCCCTCGCACTCGTCGAGTAAAGTGCGAAGACCCTTGCACATTTTTCACTACATCCGGGCAATGACATAGCGCGTCACTAAGGGAGTGACGTCCCGACCCTTGCTCATTTATCACCACATCCGGGTTCCTATATGGCGCGTCGTTGAGAGGGTTACGCCCTAACGAATTATCAATTTTGGGTTTCATTCCATAAAATGATGGCTTGATTTTTACATTGGCTCGCCGGGCCTAACACAACCCTCCTCCTTTTTCCTGGCTTGAGACAGGCTGCGTAGAAAACTACACAGGCGGAGTTTTGTTTTGACTTCATACAAATGAATATTGTTCTTGATTATGCCACACTACCCCAGCGATTGTCTAGTTGACAATTTGATATGCAACTTACTTTGAAATGATAACCATAACGCTTATGCTGATGTTGTTTTATGAGAAAGTATTCAGAAGTCTATTTACTTTGCTCATTGTGAAGTCAGGGCTGCAATTGTCAATATACTGCTAAGTTCCGTTTGGGCAATAGTGCATTGTTTTTTCATACTAGAGTTGTTAAGGCACAGACATTCAGAGTTAAATAATCATATTCCACGTTGCAAATGTAGCTCTTCTTTGAAAGTTTGGCCAAAATCTGAAGATGCTCACGCCACCTATGAACTGTTTGATAGAAGCAGCATGTCAGTTATATTGGTCAATTGATCCTATCAGTCACCAAAATGTTACCAGTTTTGCCAATAATCATCAGACCTTGGTGGTGAATGTCTGGATTTTCTATTATTGTTAGGTCATATGGCCTCCACGTTGGGGCTTATATTTAGCAACCACCTTTGAAATTTACATGGGATGGTTAGTTTTTTGCTTTGTCAACTCCAAGGTTGTTACGGCGTCACCTAGTCGATGCCAAGTCACCCCGTCAGCCAGAGGCAGACGCCGGGGTCCTTCGCCTAGGCCAAGGGACTTAGACAAGCGACTGGGCCAACTAGGCGACACCATGGCCGCCTGGGCGTCATCCATGGAGAGCTAGGTGAGCGACTCGAGGCAAAAAAAAAACTTGAAGGGTAGGGTATCACGTGAAAGGAAGGGAGAGAAAGAGATCTGGGGCTGAGGCTTCAAGTGAGGCTGGGGACAAGGCCGCGCCGCCGCCGCCGCGCGCCGCTACTCCAGCTCACTTCGCCACCCCCATCTCCAGCTAATTTCTGCCCACTCCCCACCACCGCCACCACCATTGGAGGCCACCTCAGCTCAGCTCAGGTCCTCCTTCTCCATCCTTTATTCTTCTCCCTACTCTCATTTGCTCTGTTCTGCCTTTTGCTCTCATTTCTTTGCTCTTCCCTCTGTCCTCACGCTGCTTCTTGCTCTCATTTGGTCTGCTCCTCTGTTCTTGCGCTGCTTCTTGCTCTTGCGCTGCTCGCCTGCTCCCTCTTCTTCTTGCTGCTGCTCGTCTGCTCCTCTGCTCCTGCTGCTTGATGCTGCTTTTGCTCTACTTCTTTTGCTCTGCTCTTTAGCTCTCCTCTCCTCTACTTCTTTTGAACTGCTCTTCTGCTCTACTTCTTGATTGTGTTCATTTAATTGTTATCTAGAGAATTTGGAGTATATTCATTTAATTCCTGCCATTTGAGGTATTATATGAGGTATATTTATTTATTTCTCTACCATATGAGTATTATTTACCATTTTTATTTCCACTGCCTAACTCTTGCCATGCGGGCGCCTGGGGTCGCCTGACTTGCCGGACACCGTGACAACCTTGGTCCACTCCACCTTTGTTGCCATGAGTTATTCCTACATTCCTACTACTACTCAAAGATAGTTTACTTGTATTTCCTGTTTTTTTCAATGTATTACATTTCCCAGAAGACAATTCACATTTTCGCAATGCATTACACATAGTGGTAGGCAATTGTCTGCAGTCCTTTATGCTCTCTTTGTTGCAGTACTGTATAAAACTATAAAATCAATTTTTTTGGGTCTGGGTGCTGTCTTTGTTAACTTAAATATTTTTGTCTTTTCTCCTATTTTTTCAGGTCGATTTGGAACACAACCATTATAGGTCTTTTCAGGGTCTGACCTGCTTGATGCAGGTTTCAACAAGAACAGAGGACTTTATTGTGGACACTCTCAAGCTTAAAATATCTTGGTGACTACTTAAGAGAACTTTTAAAGATCCAACCAAGAAAAAGGTACAGTATGCTCTTTTAGTATATCTGTGTTTTATTGTATACCCCAAAATTGTAGTTTCTCATTGCTCTCATGACAATTAGGTAATGCAGCGCGCAGGTCGCGATATAATATGGCTCCAACGAGACTTTGGCATATCGTATGCAACCTTTTGACACAGGCCAGGTATAGTGCAGCATAGGATGGATGTCAGCATGGTCCTTGCATCTCAGCTTTGTTACTTTCCATGTTTCTTCATACTTGATTCTTTTGGTAAATCATTGTTTGATGTTTAGTTAACTGAAGCTTGATCATTCCCTCCAACTGCAAACAGGCTTCAAGAATCTTACAGATGGACCGCAACAGCCTGGAGCATCTTTTGCATCATTTCTGTGGAGTGACAGCAAACAAAGAGTACTTATTAATTCTCATTTACCTCCTGAACACTTCTAGTGTACACTGCGCCTACTTATCTATCATGTCATGAAATCTATTTCGAAAAATTTGACTAAGACATACATGCCATGTCCTTGCAGATATCAGAGTGCAGATTGGAGGTTGAGGCCACTTCCTGATGAAATGATCAAGTACAGTGCCTTGAACTCCTCATGGATTTCCTTGGATTGCCACACGTTTTATTCTCTCTCTCTTTTTTTTCTTTGCTGACTCCACTCTCACCAATCATTTTCATGAAGTGTATCTGATTGTGCTTACTCTATGTAGGTACGCTAGAGAAGATACACACTATCTGCTGTATATATATGATGTGATGAGATTGAGACTGATGAAGGAATCTTCAGGTGAAAACGATCTTCTTTTAGAGGTAAATTTTTTGCTCACTACTTTTTTCTTTGTTCCCCTGTCTGATGGTCAAGTTTGTTTGACTGCATTGTTCTGTATTATCTGTCTCTGCCAGCAACAACTTCTATGTGGTGTCTGATTTATTTTGGTGCTTTAATCATTGAATATTTGAATGTGTACTCTATCTTGTTGAACTGACTTAGACTTGTAGAGCATTGAAGCACACATGCTCATTCTTTTGTTGCACTCGTTACTCATGGATTCACATCAACTATTGAACTAAAGGTAAGTTGACTGATGTGTCTGCCATTACTGCAGGTTTGCAAGCGCAGCGATGAAATTGCCTGCAGCTATATGAGAAGGAGCTGCTGACTGATTCATCATACCTTTACATACATGGGTTTGTATTTTGCTTGTTTTACCATAATTTTGCTAAAAAAATATCTATTCAAGCTTCGCAATGTCAATTTTATTTAATTACAGGTTGAAAGAAAATGAACTGAATGCAAGGCAGCTGGCAGTTCTTGCTGTAAGTACATTTTTGATACTGGTGTTTGACCTTTGATGAATGTTCTTCACTTAGAAGTACACAAACATATGTTTCACCTTTGATGAATGCTGGTCACTTAGAAGTACACAAACATACGCTGTTTTGCTGAAAATGAATATGTAGTGCTTCCAGGCCCAAATTTTGGTCCTTGTGGGCGATTTATTATTGATACTCCATTGTTTTGGGTTGTCCTTGTCCCTAGTTTTATAACTCTAGGTGTCCTCACTTACTGAAAAGCCATATCTAAATTTCAGTTCTGAAATTCACCTATCTTGTTGCATATGTCTTTGCTTAGCCGGGTGCCAGATTGCCAGTTAAATCTATTAAATATGTGGATGAGAAGCTGAAATGAAATCATTCTACTACACCTCATTTAATTGTTTTCCATCACAGAGTCTATACCAATGGAGAGATGGTGTTGCTCGTGCTGAGGATGAGAGCACTGGTTATATATTACCCAATAAGACTCTACTTGAGATTGGTACTCCTAATTTATTTAAATTGCTTACATGCGTGGCTTAGCTTGGCTAACCTTTTCCTTTGAATTCTGGATCTAAAGCAAAGCAGATGCCTTTGACCACTGGGAAGTTAAAAGTAATAGTGAAATCAAAAAATTCGTTTGTTGAGCGCCATCTTGGCCATGTCATTTCCACCATCAGGAGTGCCGTTGCAAATTCTGATGCTTTTGAAAGTATAGCTGAGCAGCTAAAGAAGGGACGGTTGGAAGAGGTATGTTATGCTGATCTTATGTGAATCTATCTTCTACTTTACTGTTGGAATTTTATTAGGGAATGTTTAAAGTAACTTCTGCCCTGAGATTTACTGTTGGTACTTGTCATACAAACATATGGCTTTGTGCAGTTAACGGTGGCAAATGTGAAGAACAGCGGTGAAGACACTGAAATGATTCCTGCTGTCAATGCTGATAATGTTGAAAGTAATGTTGATCCGAGTGATGAATCTGCTGTAGTTCCCACAGTGATTACAAATGCTGCTACTGCTTCTCACTGTACAGGGAATGTTGCAAGCGAAGCTTCTTTAGGTAATTTACAGCTGGAGAACATCACACCTGAAACTAAGAGCTCGGGGACCATATCAGGTGTAACTGGACCAGCAGATAAGGAGGTATTGAGCACTGGTGGTCAGCAGCAAGAAAAATCTGTTTACATCTGTGTTTGCTGTATATCTTATCTTGTATTTAAACAACTGCATTGTGCAGGTAGCAAAGGCCACAGTTCAAGTATCGAAGAGGTCTACAGCTTTTGGAGCTCTGTTAGGACAACCAGCTTCGGAAGAAGGCGAATATTTTCCAGGGTTTTCAAGTGAGCAGGTATTGTTTGTTGCTTGTTGTCTGCATTTTCTCTTATCAGGACTTGAATTGAGCAGTGAAGATATTGGACCTTGTATCTAGGAATGCACAATTACTGTGAATTAATTTACTAATTCCTTTTGAAATACTGCTTGAAAATTGTTCAAAGTGCATCCTAGTTCGCACTATGCAAAGTTTGATGACTTCTCTTGGCTTAAAGCTATTAAGAAGTTTGATAATATTGTGTTGAGTAAATGCTTTTGTGTATGTCAATTCAATTAAACTAGGCAGAAGCATGTTGCTAGATGTGCTTAATGTTTGCATGCTTCAATAAGCAGGACATAATAGGACTTCAGATCTTTAAGTTCACTAATCTTTGATATATTGGCTTTATGAATGAATATCTTGTCTGTTTTTTTGTCTCGCTTTGCAATATAAAGTCAGTAGTTTTTCTCATTAGCTTTCCTAAAAATGCTTAGTGGCCAGGGCCATGACCAAGAATCACATAACCGTTTCGGTCACAATCCTGCTGGCTGGCGGTACGGTAACCGGCGATTACCGGTCAAACCGAGTTTTCCCGGATGAAATTCGCTCAATTTACCAAAAACCATCAAAATTCGAAATTTAGAATTAGAATTTGAAAAACCCGAGAAAACCGGCCGGGATTTCTAATCCCGGCCCCCCTCCGGTAAGTAGTTACCGTTACTAGTTACCGGCTGGGTTTTCAATCCCTGGCCATGACTTCCGTTGGCTTTGTTACAATTGCAGAATAAGAGTAAGGTGGACAAGATAAAATCTTCCGTGCTACTTCCTTTCCATAATTTCTCTGGTGGTGCAAAAGCTCCGGCCACTAGTCTTCCAGTGGAAGAACCGGTGCATCCCGAACCAGAAGGCATCCATAATGATCCAGCTTCTCAGATGGAAGAAGTGATACAGTTGGACACTGAAACAGATGATCCCCAACTTCCAGAAAACCGCAATGAAAATGGACACAGCCACTGTGAACCTGAAGACACGGACATGTCTAGGTCACCTCCCGAGCTTTCCTCTGGTATCGAGCAACGCTTCCAATCAATCAACGAAAGAAGAAACATTCAACAGAACAAGGCACCGCAAGAACCTGAATTTAATCACCACCTGAAGGCTTTTGATTACGCCGAAGCTAGGAAGAACATTACATTTGGAGAGGTTAAAGCTAAGAGAAGCAGAGACGATGCAGTGGCCAGGGCAATAAATAAGGATTCTGGAGATAAATGGAGAACTTCAAACCAACCCGGTGACGGAGAGAATGAAGGAATCCCCAGATTCCACGAAGACGACAGGCTTTCCACCTTCTGGCAATAGAAGTTCCACATACCATTAGTAGTTCAAAACTTCAGATGTATAACTGAGGCGTTGTATTCTTCTAAGACTTATGGATAAAAGAGTGTAAGAAGGGTGATGAACATTGTCTGGCATTCATCAGTAGATTATGCAAATATTTTGGAGACGAAGTTGGGCTGTTTTCTCATGCTCTTGCAGTCTTTCGTCATGAAACTTGATGGTGTGCTGATGTTGACCAACAGAAACTTGATCCATAACTTTGAGAATAGTAGTATCCAATGTGGAATCATTCTACTCGAGCATATGTAACAAATATGGACTGCTCGCAATGATGCATTACACCCTTTCTTGCACTGTTCCTGCAAAATTATCATGGAATTGCTACGAAACTATGCATTCCAGACAGGCCTACTTTGCTGAATCCAGGATATTTACTCGTGTATGTCATCATGTATATCTCTGCCGTACAAGTTTACCGTCTACCCCTATTAGGACATGAATCTCCGTGCAGATCGGAGGGTGGATAAATGTCTGGTTCCTCTTTTCTTGTGACATATAACACGATGCTGTTTTCACGTAAAAGTGGCACAAATAAGATGGGTAAATGACACGAAGTAAAAAAAAAAAAAGGGTCAACAATACCGATCCGTTCCATTTAGGGGCTATTTGGTTTGCTTTGGATGGTTGTTAATGCTTGTCTTACCAAAATTTGGTAGCGTTGACTGAATTTGGTAGATATTTGATCTGCTACTAAACTTTGGCAAGATTCTATTCTCCTTCAGCTTTCTAGTTCATTTTTTTTGCAAATCTTTGGTGAAAACATTGGTAGCCAATTTGGTGACTAAGTTTTGGTAAGGCTAGATCGCACAAATTTATCTTCAAACCAAATAACGCCTTATATTAATTTGTGATATAAATTGTCAAATGGAAGCACTTGGTCGTACAAATTTATCTTCAAACCAAACAGCCCCTTATATTTATTTGTGATATAAATTGTCAAATGGAAGCAGGATTAAATCCTCAGCAGAGCGTATTTTCTTAGTAGGAGAGAGTCAATGGCGTACTATACCGGTTTATTTCCGAGAAAAGTCAACGGCCTACCCCAAAAAACAGAGACAAAAAGATTAGGAGAATTTTTGCGCTGTGATTTGCAAAGTGATCCCATCTTCTCCTCTTGAGTTCTTGATCTCCATTCTCTCCACTTGTCGTTCTTGGATGGTCAGGCATGCAGGGAAGCCTCTCTTGGTCGGATTTGCAGTGCCTGGTGCGGCGGAAGCCGGCGAGCTCCGCTGATCGCGCCGGAGCAGCGGCAGATGGGGGCAATGGCCGACACCTCGCCAAGGCGCTGTCCGTTCCCCACCTCACCGCGATTGGTATTCGCCTCTCATCCTCCTAGTGGCTAGGAGTAGCCAATTTCGTTTCGTTCTGCGCAGAAAAAAAGCTCTGCATTTTATTGGTTTTTGATAGTTTAGTCGTCGTTGATATACTATTTTGTTTTAGTTAATCTTGGAGGATCACAATCTGATTCGTTGCGTTCTGGATTGCTTCTATATAATGCGATCTTAGGATTGTTGTTACCTCAATGGTTAACTTATTACCGCTGTAATTCTTGCAATTGGTGCCTGATCACATGTCACATTGGCATCAAGTGGCAATCGGTGATACAAATCTTGTTCTTCCCTTGTGAATAATGTGAGAACGTGTAATCAGACCATTCACTAATTGAATTGGAATACTATACCTCACTGTCACATAACTTATGCAGCACTAAAGGCAAGACATCCAACATGTCTTAATGTCCATCGTCGAGGATTTTCGGCATTAAACTTAGGTTTTTAACGAACATAGGTCTTATTTGTTTCAGAGTTTCAGCCACCTTAGCCTTTTGAGATGGTTTACGCTCCTTCCTTGAGTTCTACTTTCAGAAGTAGGTAGTGCATCTAACATACGTCATGTCTCACTAAGTTATTTCAATGGTCTTCAGGTGTTGGCTCGACCATTGGTGCCGGCATCTATGTACTAGTAGGAACTGTTGCTCGTGAGCATGCAGGACCAGCCTTGACAGTTTCCTTTCTGATAGCCGGCATTGCTGCTGCTCTTTCAGCCTTGTGCTACGCTGAGCTCTCTTGCCGTTTCCCTTCAGCAGGAAGTGCTTACCACTATTCCTACATTTGCATTGGAGAAAGGTACGAGTTAAAAAGCGCGATCCCATCGGCTTCTTCTTCTTTTCTCTCTAGATATTTTCCTGGCTTCGCTGGTGCATGTGCAGCCATGATAAGGAAGAACTATGGGTTATCACTTACCTTTTCTTCTGTATTTCTTGTTGACAAATTATGGGCAGTGTTGCTTGGCTGATTGGTTGGGCTTTGATTCTGGAGTACACAATTGGTGGATCGTCAGTGGCACGTGGCATATCGCCAAACTTGGTAATATTCTCTAGTAAGCTCTCTTCAGATTTTTTTTTTTCTGAAAGGAATCTCTTCATATATGTGAACTATGCATAACCAGAAACCTCTGTTTTGTTTCTTCAGGCTCTATTTTTTGGTGGCCACGACAAGCTGCCCTTCTTTCTAGGACAAGTACATCTTAAATGGCTTGACACTCCGGTTGATCCCTGTGCTGCTATTCTCGTCTTGCTAGTCACTGCATTGCTCTGTCTAGGAATTAAGGAGGTACTATAAGTCTATAACTATACATAGTTTTAAGTTCATGAATTGCCAGTTACTTTCGACTTACAATTTCACTGTATTAAAGTGTGAATGATGTCCTGATCAGAGCTCATTTGTGGAAGGCATCATCACCATTGCAAATGTTGCAGTTATGCTGTTTGTCATTTGTGCTGGCGGATGGTTAGGATTCCAGAATGGCTGGGCTGGTTATAATGTTCCAAAAGGGTAAATTTAAATTTCACGCTTCACATATGCAAATACATTTACTCCCATATGGCTTTCATATTTGGTTGGTTGGTATGTAGTTACTTCCCTAATGGTGTGAGTGGAGTTTTTTCTGGATCAGCAACCCTCTTCTTTGCGTACATTGGTTTTGATGCAGTTGCTAGCACAGCTGAGGAGGTTGGCTTTTCTTCCCTCATTTATAAAAGTATTTGTGTTTCTTTGTGATGTAAATTCTCTCTTTGTACTTCAGTGGAGGCTACTATTAATGTTCGGTGACATGATTATCTTTATTTGTCAAAGTACATTCCAGGTGAAGAATCCTCAACGTGATCTTCCATGGGGAATGGGTTTGACCTTGTCCTTATGCTGCATCCTCTACATGATGATTTCAGTCATTATTGTTGGTTTGGTGCCATATTATGCAATGGATCCTGACACCCCTATTTCATCTGCATTTGCTCAATATGGAATGCAATGGGCAGTGTAAGTACCAGATGCCCTTTGAGCCGAATAACCTGGCTATTGAGGACACTATTAGCACATTTGTAGATATGCCAGTGTTGAGCATTACTCTGTTGTACACTTATGCTTATCTCTGTTGAAATTTAGGTATGTTGTTTCGAGTGGGGCTGTTCTTGCGCTCATAGCATCCTTGATAGGTGCTATTCTCCCTCAGGTAGAATTGATAAATCAGAGCATTGGTAGATCCATTTCTCATTTCAATCGCTATCTCCTGCTACAGGATATGTAGCTTGGTTAGAAAATGTAATAAGTGAAACTTCTTAACCTTAGTGTCTTGCAACAAAATCATCAATAGGTTTATACAAGGTAGTTGATTATCATCTTTTGACGAACAAATGATTATCAAAATTACACCAGGACGGAAAACTGATTAGTTACTTCTATATCTTGCCTTTGGTCAGCCAAGAATTGTGATGGCTATGGCAAGAGATGGATTGCTTCCACCACTCTTCTCAGCTGTTGATCAACAAACTCAAGTACCAACCTTGAGCACAGTCTTGACAGGGATATGTGCTGCTATCCTGGCGTTTTTCATGGATGTGTCACAATTGGCAGGGATGGTAATATGTTACTTGCTATGTAAAATGGTAGCATGTCGAGTGGAGAGCTACTCCAGGTACTAACAGTTTCTTGATCTGTTTGTTCAGGTAAGCGTGGGCACCCTATTGGCATTTACCATGGTTGCCATTTCTGTTTTAGTAGTACGATATGCTCCTCCAAATGAGATGCCAATGAAGGTGGTCCTTCCAGGCTCACCTGAATCACTAACTTCACACTCTGGGCATTCATCGACGGCTGAAGAAAATTTGGAGGATCCTTTTGGAACCGGTAATGAAAATAGTAGTCACTTATGTACCTGAGTTGATTTGAGCTGACAGCAGCAATAAGAAAAAAAAAATCATTATTGCCAATTAGATGTTTTCTTTTTTTTAACCCCATTCAAAGTTTTCTTCATGCCTGATTTAGTCATCATGCATTCTGTTTACCTGTCTCAGCTTGCTTCCACTACATAAATTAGGTGTTAGCTGACAAATGAACTCCTCTTCAGTACTGTTTTCTTTTATTTTGTGATCCCCACATATGAATTGCCTTGCAAGATATCTTATGTGCCACCAGTAGTTCATCACTTTCAAACTACATCGTATTACAGCCTCCTAGCTTTGCTTTCATGGTTACTAATGGGACCTACTTTTTTCTTCTTCTAACTCTTTGTTCCTCTTTTATGCAATCAGTTCAAGAAGCACCTACTGGAAGTGAGGTTGCCAACAAGGTAAGGCGACAGAAAGCCACAAGATACATAGTACTGATTTGCGTTGGGGTCATCATCTTCGTGTCTGCGGTTTCTTTCTCCCTTTTGCCATTGTAAGTGATAATTCAATCATTTATCATGTACCCCAAATATTTGGTTCTATAATGACAAAAAAAAAGTGAGCCAGTGCTGGCCCTGTTGAGACAGAACACTACAGCCAGAATTGCAACGTTATTTACCCGGACCAACCAGTAGTAACATATTGTTAACTGGTAGCGAACAAAACATGCTTTTACTCTTTAAACCACAATTATTATCCTGATCCTTTTCTACCTTCTATAGTTATTTGCAATCGACGGCATGTGCCATAGGTGGCTTACTCTTGCTCAGTGCTACCATTGTACTTTCGTGCATCGGACAAGACAAGAGATCTTCAAGACAAACTGGAGGTACAAGCTATGGATTATGGACATTCTAGTTCAGCTAAATTGGTTAAATTCAGATAACCTGGTACTTAAAGAAGCTTCAATTGTCTCGTTGTTCCCCAGGTTTCATGTGCCCGTTTGTTCCTATACTTCCAATATGTTGCATCCTCATCAACGTATACCTGCTTATGAACCTCGGGTAAGCGACTTAGCTTGTAGACAACCTTTTGATCCTTTATGCTTTGCAACTTGCACCGCCTCTTTTTATCTGATAGAATTGCAAAATCAACCCTGATGTAATTTGTTTGAAGAAGCTAGACATGTTGCACTATTTAGCCTTTTACGTCATAATCCTCTGAATAGACAAGTCCTCTGAAGATAATCTGGATCTCACTCACACTTCAATTCATCGGTCGCAGGAGTCGCACGTGGATTCGTGTTTCAATATGGCTAGCGGCTGGTGCACTGATATACATCTTCTATGGCCGAAAGCATAGTTCACTGACAGGCACGGCCTATCAGCGCATTTCACCTGCATAGATCAGTGTGGGGTGTTCTACTTCTTCATCTATACATGTTGATGAACTCGTGAATCCCCTGGCGAAGTTCCCTTGACGAAGTTGAGACGTCCATGATCTATCAAAGTCTGGAAGTCCTCAAATCAGTGCAGAGAAATGATCGTCATGTGTGGTTGGGGGTTTCTGAGCCCAGCAGGTTTGAGCAAGAAACTGAAGATTCTGAATTCTGAACTCTGAAGGGAGGTAGAATTAGAAACATGTATAAGCACAATAACAATAACAAGGAATAATTCCACTTTACACTCTTGAACTATGGTTTGAGTCCAAAAAACACCTTCAACTACAAAATCGTTCACTTTACATCCCCCAATTATTAAAACTGGAGCAAATCACCCCTTCACCTTAAACTACCCCGGTTTTGGATGACGTAGCGTTTACATGTACATGTTCTGCTGATGTGGCATACTCATACCCTTCTTCTCTCTCTCAGATGCCGTGCCAGACCGCCACCGTGCCGCTAGTGCTCTCCGACGCGGGCGAGCAAACATCGGCGTCGACTGGGGCCCTAGCTGCCGCTCCAACCCGGGCGCGTGGTTCATCCTCCGGCCAGCTGGCGTCAGCGCATGGGAGCCGTAGGCCCACCTCGAGTGCTGGCACGCTGCCAACTCGCGTGCCCATGCCGTGCTTCTGTGCCGAGCGCATCGCCTCCCCTAAGTCGTGTCCGACCTCCTCTCGTTCCTCTTGCCTTCTTCGCTGAGCTATTTCCCTATCTCCTTCTTCACTTTCTCCCCTTCTCCAAGCTCTATTTGAGCAAAATCCCGAATGCCAAGCGCCGGCCGCTGAGCCTAATTCACCGTTCCAGCCACATCGGTGAAGTCCGCCACCCGGCCGTGTCCGCGTGCATCCCACCACTTGAAGCCGAACCCTTAACCAATTTGAAGCTACCACCACGGGCGCACACCTTCCTTCTTCTCGGATCGGCCAATTCAGTCGCCACCATTGCCGCGCCTCCTCCAGTGAGCCCCGCTCGATTCCTCTCTCGTGAGCATCCCTAGACTCCCTTTACCTCCCCTACCGCTCCTCCTCTCTTCTTCCCGCAGTCGCCGCCACCGTTAGCTCACTCCAGCCTCTCTCCGCCTCTACCGATTGGCTTGGTAAGCTCCCCACAATCCGCCGATGCCCACGCTCTCACTATCCTAGCCCCTACCCATCCGAGGCCGCGCGCCTTTCCTCCTGATCGGCCGTCGCGTGCTGCCTCCAGCCCGCCACCATCCACCTCCGGTCGAGCCACCACCACCCTCCGGTTTGCCTCCCCTCTAGGGTCCCATTTTCACCACTCTCGGTCGCGCGATCCACCCGCTCGCCGGAGGCAGCGCGCTCAAGCTCACAGTAAACCTCCTGCCTTACGCCCTTCTCTGAAGTCCCTATGCATCCCACTCTCTTTGGCTGACAGTAGGACCCACTCGAAAAACAAGTCATCTATTGCACTACTTAGGATGCCACGTCAGGGAGAAACAAGGTGGTTTCGACCGAAGGGAGTCGGGTGAGATGGTATTAACAGTTGAAGGGTGTAAACTAAACGGTTTTAGAGTTCAAGGGGGTATTTTGGACTCTCCTCAAAGTTTAGGGGTGTATTATGGAGTTATTCCCACAATAACAACAGTGCATTGTGTAATTGCATAAATTTTATTTCTCTTTCTGATCTTTTTTTATACGATTTTCACCCTCTGTGAAAATTGTTACCATCTGATCTTGGGCGTGGCAGGTGCTAGGACCACGACGACGTTGCGTTTTCCCCACCACCGAAGCATCCTATGGTGGGAAAAGCTTCGCTGCTGCCCCACACAGCTTGTCCATGCCACCGACGCCTCTTGCAACGTCAAGACACGCCAAGGAACGCGATCCTCACTCTTTGTCTATTGGGCGTCGCGGACCATCTTCCATGCAATGTTCCGTCGGCGCCACGATCTCTCGTCAATATGGGGTCTCCTAGGGCTTGATCATAGCGCCATCACGGCTCGAGGACAGTGTCGCGAAGAGGAGTAGTGTCATGGGTGGGCACCGTTCATGTGTGTGAACATTACCACAGATGCTGTAGCACCAAGATTAGGAAGGATTGCCTTCCCAATAAGAATATCTATTTCTTTAAATATTTGATTAGTTATCTTGTATAGGGATTAGATAATTGAAAATATTATCTATTAGTTAGGAAGGTCATAATTTAGATTGATTTTATCTATAATTATTAGAAGAGTCCTCTATATAAGAAAGCATATTGTAATCGTTGGCATTAAACAATAACAATACAATAGTTTAAATCCCAACTCCCTCGTCTCCCTCAATCTATAGTCTTCTTCCTCTCTTAGCACCGGCGCTACCGACTATCCTCTCGGTGATATTTACCCATATAATCTAAGCATCATAACATTTATCCCAGAATTTTGGCACCCAATTTCTTATCATACCCCTGCCAACATTGGCTAATGATGGCGCGGCAGGAACATTGGTGCCATCGCGCGTGAGTATTTTGGAGCAGTGTGTTGTTAGTCAATAGTAATCATACTGCTTCTGGCAATAGGAGCTGTGTTCAACTCGCCCTGTACGGACACTGATTTATGTTGTGATTAAAAGACCGAGGAGTACTTAGCAGTCTGATATGGTAATGCAGCATATACATGGGGTGTTTTGCACACACACTATGCAACCATCACTGCTCCACTGCTACCCATACTGCGTAGAAATTTAGTTTGTGAGGAACGCATAGAAGCATTACTCTACAAAATGTTAGAATGATCTCACGCATTTGGCCCAACGACCAAATACAACCCCTTGACCGCATACGATCGGGCGCCCAACCCAATTGGTGGTGGGCCCCATGCGGCGCCATATAAAGAGAGTGGGGCGGGCGGCACGTGCGGCGAAGTTCACCGTCGCGCCGCGGACCACCGACAAAACCCTAGACCCGATCTAGAGGCGCTCGGCGGCGGGATCGACCCACCACGCCGTCACCGTCGCCGGACCTCGGCGCGCTCCCTTCCCGCCATCGGACGTCGCCGCCATGGCGGCTCTTCATCCTCTGACGGACGGTCGGTACCCCATTCCTCTCACTCTCCTTCCTCTCATCTAGAACCCGATTGCAAAAAGTAGATACAACATTGGTATCGAGCCTTACCGTGCGCGCGCCAGCGGCGCGTGTCACCGGCTCCGCCTGCCGGCGTCGTCGCGAGGCTGCCGCCGTCAGCGCTTCGGGCGCCGCCATCGCCTCGCGAGAGAGGGCGCCGCTCGCCTTGCGCCGCCGCCGTTGCGTCGCGTCGTCGCCGCCATGGCGCCTCGGTACCTCCGCGCCGCTGCGGCGCTTTTCCCGTGGCGCCGTGTTTCCCAGCGGTCGGCGCGCTCCTTCGCGTTGCGGCGCCACCTCCTTGCTCGGTGCCGCTCCTCGCGTGGGTGCCGCGCGAGCGCCGCGCCGCCGCCGGCCGATGGCGACCTCGAGCGCCGCGCCACTGCGCGCGCGCGCGCCGTGCTCGCCGCCGCCGCCCGCTGGTGCGCCCGCCGCCTTGCCGCTCGGGCCCGCCGCCTACATTGCCGCCTCTGATCCGGTTTTCTCGGGCAGGAGATGAGCCGAATGAGGGTGGGGGCGGCCGGGGGTTAGGGTTAGGGTTAGAAGCGCTGCGGTGATCCGTCCGTCCGTCTTTCGGATCGTCGGACGGCGTAGTTCCTCCGACGATTTGGCCCAAGGAGAAAGAGGCCTTTTGGGCGGCCCGCGATGGGCGTGGGCGCATGAATGGGCTGAATTGGTAGTTTGAACAGTAAATCCGAAAAAGATATTTTAATGATTTTTCAGAAACATTTATGAGTGAATTTGATTGAAATATGATCCAAAATCTCTGTAAATTTTTGCACCAACGTGTTAATTTTTCAGAGATTAAAAGTGTACAGTATAATGCTTCTGTATAATGAATTATTTTATAATAATTACAGTTTTCGCTGCAAAAGTTAATGCTGATTGATTTTTCATTATTAAATTCGAACCAACGGGAGAATTTAATTTTGGAAAAATAGTTATAATTTCCAGAAATTTATGATATTGTTATTTTCTGACCAACGTTGATAATAACGATATTGTAATTTTTTAATTGATGATTTTATGCATTATTTCTATTTACGCTTACGGTGATGTAGATTTAATGTATAGATAAAATTGATTTAATTGTATGTCGTATTTTTACCAACGTTGGAAATAAGGCATATAATTTTAATGTTACGTTCTCACTTTATTTGAACCTTTTGAGTGGATACAACTTGATGAGTTGTATCGGAGAATTCCACTCTCAAAGGAGATAATTATGGAGAGTGGAAGAAAAGATAGACTTAGCGTTTATCTTGGTGAGGTGGTGTGTCCTCACTCTGACACGTCCCAGAGCCTATGGCACGGTGAGGATCAAAATGAGGATGATCTTGCTGGCGAGAAAAGACGGAGGACCATGCTCCCTTACGGATGTCTTATGACCTTGAGCATAAGAAATGGACCACGACCAACAAGAAATGTTTGGTGTGATAAAGCTGCGATTGAGCACGCAATTGTGGGCTCAATCGCAGAGTGTGACAACATCACGAGTACCTTGAGAAAATAAAGAGTCGGTTCTGGCTCTTCAAAGACATATCGACCACGGTGATTAAGCGACTTGTGACAGAAGGTACTCTGGCGGTGGCATCGAGAGCACATACTAAGGATGAGCAACTTGGCATCAAGCTTAAACCAATGGATTTGGCTCTCAAGGATGAGTTCCTTATTCACTTGATTTTTGCTTCCTTGCGGAAAAGTTTGACACTTTTGTTGTCAACTACAATATGCGGCAGAAATGAGACTTAGAAAAGTGCATAGCTATGTGTGTGCAAGAGGAGGAAAGATTTAAATCCTCACATGGTGATTCGATCAACTATGTGAAGGACAACGGGAAAAAGAACTTCAACGATAACTTCTCCTCAAAGAACAAGGAAAAGCCTCGTCCATCGGCCTCAACAGAATAAGTTTGCGGTGAAAAGATCGATGCCTTCATTGCAAGAAAAAGGGACATTACAAGAAAGATTGTCACGATTTCTTGAAAATGATTATGTCAAAGAAAGGTGAGAACATTATTACCTTCATAAATGAGTCCTGTATGTACAATATTCAAAATCTACTTGGTGGATTGATTCGGTGCAACTGTTCATGTTGCCAATAATATCTGAGGATTCCGTTCGACGAGAATACGCAAAGAAAAGAAAGATGCATTAAAGTCGCAAATGGAGTCAAAGTGAAGTTGAAGCCGTTGGCGATCTTTCATTAGAGCTAGTGATGGCTTCACTCTTTTACTTAGAGATGTTCTTTATGTTCCCTCTTCTGAGAGAATTTGATTAGTGTTTCATGTTTGGACAATGATGGTTATGATTGTCATTTTGGAAATGGCAAGTGTGAAATAATGTTTAATAAAGAATGTGTTGGTCTTGCCATCTTACAAAATGAGCTTTATTTGTTATCATTATCGATGATGTGAATGTCGTATGCGATAAAGGGAGCGTTAGCGTGCGAGAAAGTGAATGAATCCTCGTCCACGAATGTAAGCAGAAAGCGAAGAGAACTCTAGATGCGTCGTCGAAATTATGGCCTTGTCGTTTAGGCCATATTTGAGGGAGAATAGAAAGACTAGTTAAGAATGATATTCTTCCTCCATTAGAGTTCTCGGACTTAGAACAATGCAAAGAATGCATTAAAGGAAAATATGTAAAGAAAATTAAGAAAGACGCCAAAAGAAGCACGGAATTCTACAAATTATTCACACAGACATTTGCGGACCTTTTCTGTGAAAAGTGTGGATGGATATGACTTCGTTCATAACATTCACAGATGATTACTCCGTTATGGATATATTTATCCAATCAAAGAAAGAAATGAAGCCTTGGATAAATTCAAGATATTTAAAGTGAAGTTGAAAACCAACACGATTTAAAGATTAAGATAGTCCGATCGTGGTGTGGAGAGTACTACGGTCGACATACCCCATATGGACAAGTTCTGAACCTTTTGCAAGGTTTTACGGAAAATGGTATAGTAGCCCAGTATTCTACAAGGCGAACCTCGGCAAAATGGAGTAGTGAAAGGCATGCAGTACCTTGATGGATATGGTGCGAAGCATGATGAGCTATTCCACACGCCATTGAGTTTATGGATGGAGCGTTGAAAACCGCCATTCATATTCTCAACGAGTGCCTAGTAAGTCGGTGCCCAAAACACCGCGAGTTGTGGGCGGGAAGAATTCCCTCACTAAACTACTTACGTGTGTGGGGAGTCTGCTGAGGCTAAAGTATTTAACCCAAACCTTGGAAGCTTGATCCCAAAGCGATGAAGTTGCCATTTCATTGGCTACTGAAAAGTCAAAAGGTTTCGTTTCTCTTGTCGACAGGATATACAAAGTTTGTAGAAGCGAGACATATTGTCTTCTTAGAGGATGAAATGGTGAGAGGAAGTATGGTAGCTCGTGAGATTGACCTTGAAGAGAAGCGGGCGTATCGCCCACTCAGATGATTCAAGAGCCATTCTTCATACTACTGCTGTCATTGCAAGCGGTGCAAGACAACTGTGGTGCCAGGCACATTATTGTTCCTCTGTGGCAACAATGAATGAGAATGAGAACTTTGTTCTTGAGGATCCTATAGAACCCATTGCCACGAGATGAGGGGAACAACGGCGACCTCAAGCAGAAGATGTACCAAATGAGGAGGCCAGGAGGTCTCAAAGAGTAAGAAGATCGGCTATTTCGATGATTATCAGTTTATCATCAGAGGAATTTCAAATGGAGGATGATCCACCTCATTTGAAGAAGCCATGAAGCGAAAATTCCTCAAAATGGCTTGAGGCCATGGAAGAGGAGATGAGGTCCATGAAGACTAATAAAGTGCAGGACTTGAAAATTATTCCTAAAGGAGCCAAAGCAGTAGGGTGTAAATGGGTCTACAAGGCAAAGCTTGACTCCCAAGGGAATGTAGAAAGATACAAAGCGCGACTTGTGGCAAAAGGCTTTACGCAAAGAGAATGGATTGATTACAATGAGACCTTTTCTCCAGTCGCATGTAAAGATTCCTTGAGAATCATAATGGCATTAGTAGCACATTATGATTTAGGGTTATCGAGATGGATGTAAAGCGACATTTCTTAATGGGGATTTGGAGGAAAATGTTTACATGGCACAACCAGAAAGGTTTTGTCGTGGAAGGAAATGAAAGAATGGGATGCCGCCTAAAGAAATCGATTTATGGGTTAAAGCAAGCTTCAAGGCAGTGGTACTTGAAGTTTGTGATTACAATAAGAAAATTTGGGTTTAAAGAAAATGTAGAGGACAAGCTGTGTTTATGCAAAGTTTAAAGATGGGAAGTTTATCTTCCTAATCACATATGTGGATGATATCCTACTAGCTAGTAGTGATGTCGATGCACTCTTGAGACAAAGAAGTTTTGTCCTCAAACTTTGATATGAAAGATCTTGGTGAAGCTTCGTTCGTTCTAGGATCGAAATTCAGGAATGAAACAAGGGGATATTGGGATTTGTCACAAAGGCATACATAGAAAAGTCTTAAAGAAATTTAGTATGCATAAATGTAGTCCTTCACTGCACCTATAGTCAAGGCGACGGATATGGGGATTTTCAATGCCCTAGGAACGATATGAGATCGATCAAATGAAATCGGTTCCATATGCTTGTTGTCGGAAGCTTACGATATGCTCAAGTATGCTGCATACGACTTAGCATTTGTTCTGGGTTACTTGGCGATTCGAGCAATCACGGAATAGAACATTGAAATTGATAAAGAAAGTCTTGCGTTATTTGCAAGGAACAAAAGGCCTCATGATGACATCTGAGAAGATCGATTCACTCCATATAGTGGGGTATCTGATTCGATTTTGCGGGAGATGATAGAAAGTCTACATCCGGATATGTGTTCACTCTCATTGAAGGAGCTATATCGTGGAAAAGCTCAAAGCAAACCGTCACTACATCGTCCACAATGTATGCCGAGTTTGTAGCATGTTATGAGGCTACGTGGCGGTGGTAGGCTAAAGAAGTTCATACCGGTTTAAAAGTGGTTGGCGACATCAATAGACCACTTAAGTTGTCTGCGATAATGAACCCGCGATGCGTATGCCCACAACAATAAGTCAAGTGGTGCTGCCAAACACATTGACATAAAGTATTATGTTGTGAAAGATAAAGTTCGGGATCAAATTATAAGTCTTGAGCATATAAGTACACAAAAAGATGCTAGCGGATCCGCTTACTAAAGGCTTACCACCCAGCGTGTTGAGAGAACATGTAGCGGCATGGGTTTAAGGAAAGCCTATGATTCTGGACTAAAGAAGGCCCAAAAGATTAAAGTATCTATTTGAGCAGAGAAGTGTATTGTAGTATTGAATCTATCGGCGATTGACCGTGACGATGAGACATGTTCTATGCACTAATCTATGATGGAATGAGTAAAGTCAAAAGTAATTAAAGTTAAAGTATAGTTTGAGATCAAGGGAGAATGTTAGAATGATCTCACGCATTTGGCCCAACGACCAAATACAACCCCTTGCCATGCATACGATGGGCGCCCATAATGGTGGTGGGCCTGTCGCGACGCCATATAAAGAGAGGTGGGGGCGGGCGGCACGTGCGGCGAAGTTCACCGTGCGCCGCCGGACCAAACAAAACCTAGACCGATCTAGAGGCGCTCGGCGGCGGATCGACCCACCACCGTCGCCGTCACCGGACCTGACGCGCGCTCCCTTCCCGCCATCGGACGTCGCGCCATGGCGGCTCTTCATCCTCTGACGGACGGTGGTACCCCATTCCTCTCACTCTCCTTCCTCTCATCTAGAACCCGGTGCAAAGAAAGTAGATACAACACAAAAGATTTACATTGTGGTATATTATTTTAACGCAATCACAATGATATAAAGTGTTATTGTATCTGGCAAATGCATGTTGAGAAAAAGAAGAAAGATTGCAATCTTCGACATGTGACAATAATCTTACTGTCATTTGTGTTGTGAATAATGTGTTCATCTATTCAAGGGCCCAATGGGCAATATATATAGGGAGTACAACGAGGGTTGCCATATCTGAGATAAGGAAAATACAAGAGTCCTATTCTAACACCCCCTTCAAACTCATGGTGGATCACACACCTGAGTTTGGAGAGAAAATACAAATGTTGTGCCCTAGTGCGTGGCCGTGAAGAAGTCGACAACTTTGTAACTCGGATGGCACAAAGCGTAAAGCAAGTACTCCTCTCCTGCACTGTGGCGAGTGAATGAAGCATCGACACCAATGTGTTTGGTGAGCTCATGCTTCAGCGGGTCCCGGCACATCACGTAGCTTTGTCTTTGTCGGATAAAAGAGTCGTGGTCCCATCACGGGCACTCCAAAATCTGCAAGTAACCACCTCGGCCAAGTAATCTCTCATCACTTTGCTGCCATAGCTCTTAACTCGGCCTCTGCACTCGAGCGGAAGCTGCGATGCGCTTCTTAGTCTTCCGGGCAATCGGGGAGGAGCCAAGAAAAACACGATGGCGAAGAGAACGGCGATCGGAAGGATCACTAGCCAGTCGCATCGAGATGCGCTGAAGGCTGTAGTGAGGTGGAGCTAGGGAAAAACAAGCGACGAGAGATGGTCCCACGCAAGTAGCGAAGAACACGAAGAAGGTGGTGTAGTGAAGATGGGTAGGACGAGCCATGAGCGACTCAAGATATGAACAGGCATAAGCAATATCGGGACGAGTGCTTACAAGGTACACCAAACTCCCAACAAGATGGCGATATCGAGTAGGATCCTCAAGAGGATCGCCATCGGTGACACTGGTGGAGGGACGGCTCCATGGGAGTCTCGGTGGTGCGGTATCGATCGGACGGACACATCAAGAAGATCTGGACATACTTCTGCTGGGAGAGGTAGTAGCCCTCGGGCATGGAAGAGACCTCAATCCCAAGAAAGTATGTAAGAGAACCAAGATCGATCATCAAAATTGCTCATTTGAGTCTTTGCTTCACATATGTGATAAAGAGGAATCATCACCGTGATGAGCATGTCATCAACATATAGAAGAAGCGATGTCCTACCAGAGATGAGGTATGGACAAAAGAAGCGAGGATCGTGAGGCGGCGGTGAAACCAACAGCGGTAATCAACGAGGTAAAGCGCAAACCGAGCACGAGGAGCTGTTTGAGGCCATAAAAAACACGGCGAAGGCAGCAGACATGCCCATCGAGAGCAGAATACCCGGTGGTGGTTGCATGTAGACCTCCTCATGCAAAACACCATTAAGAAAGGCATTCTTAACATCAAGGTGAGAGATAGACCACCGTGAGCGAAGCAACGCAACAAGAGTGCGAGCGGTGGTCATATGGGCGCGAGGGCAAAAGTCTCGTCGTAGTCACGGCCGTACTCTCTTTGAAAGCCGCGAGCCACAAGGCGAGCCTTGTGGCGCTCGATAGTACCATCGGGCCAGAGTCTTAATCTTGTACACCCACTTGCGTGATCGGACGAGCATGCACGGTGTCGGTACAATATCCCAAGTCTCCGTCGTCGAAGAGCATCAAGCTCCTCGCCATAGCGGTGCCACTCGGAATGAGGAGCGACCTCACGATAAGATTAGGCTCGGTGGCGAGAGAGCATGAGCTATCGGAGCAAATCCAAGGCGATTAGGAGGTCGAAGGATGTCGGTCACGAAGGGCGTAACGAGGAGCATCATCGGGAGGATCGGATGTGGGTGTCGGCAAGATACCGGGAGAGAGGCGGTAAAGGACAAGGGCGTGCAGGTAGTGAATACCGAGAAAGCGAGGCGTGGTGGTGCGGGAACAACAAGATGCGGTCTTTGCGGAGAGCGACACCGGAGGCGGAGTCTGAAGGAACCGGGGGCGGACGGGGAAGGCGTGATAGTGGAGAAATGGGTGAAGAGTCGAAAGAGACAACCACGAAATCGACTCAGCGGTGGAAACGGAGGAGCCAGAATCTCGATAGAAGAAAGGTCGAGATTCGTCAAAGACAACGTCTCGTGAAACCCTAATCCGTCGGCGAAGGATCCCAACGATAACCCTTATGCTCGAACTATAACCAAAAACACACACTCAAGCGATGGTGGCGGTTTAGTGCGCTCACGAGGCTGCATGAGAACAAAACAAGTACAACCAAAAACACGAAGGTGAGTGTCTTGGGGGCTCGAGTAGAGGCGCTCTATAGGGTGATACCCTTAAGAAGCGGTGGAAGGCGCATATTGATGAGATATGCGGCCGTAAAAGCGACCTCGACCAGAGCGTGGTGGGCGTGAGAGGCAAGGAGAAGAGTGCGGGCGGTCTCAATCGGATAGCGATGTTTGCGCTCGGCAACCCCATTACGAGCATGGGCACGGGACAAGAAGGCGGTAAAGAGTGCCTTTCGAGAGAAGAAGCGTCTAAAGCGCGAGCGATGCTCGCGGCGAAATCACGCGAAAATGCGGATGGGAGAATCAAGCGAGTCGAACCATCGTTGCAAAGCTACGATAGATCGCAAAAAGCCCGACCTCGATTAGACATAAGGAAAATCCATGTAAAGCGGGAATAATCATCAATGAAGATCACATAAAGTTTATGCCCCTTTAGAGATAATAGCGCGAGTCCCCATACATCTGAATGAACTAAGTCAAAGAGCGAGAGACAATGACTCACTAGAATGATAAGGAAGGCGTGGCGCGCCCGACTTACAACCCGACAAAACATGGTCGTGTCAGCGATAACACGTCCAAGAACACCCTTACGAACTAATGAAGAAAGCGGGACCCACATAAGTGACCTAAGCGGTGATGCCATTGCGTAAAAACTCGGTGGTGGCGGCGGTGGCGGTGGAAATAGTCGTAGAGGTGATAGGAGCAGCCGAAGTGGACGGAAGGTGGAGCGATCAAGAATGTAGAGACCACGGCGATCTCTGGCGCAGGCGATCCCAAATACCGTCCACATGCATCGGTCTGAACAAAGCGAGTGAGTCAAAACCAACCCTCTGGTAGAGATCGGTGGTGACCCACCGAGAAAGGCGCATGGTAGGCGGGAACATGAAAGCAGTGGAGCGAGAAAAATCGATGGACAAAGAGTGCCACGGCGGTGACGGACAAAGGAGTACAGTCGGTATGCGCGCAGAGATAGGAAAAGCAGGAGGTCCAAGCGACATGAGAGATGTGGAGTCGGTGTCATGTGGAAAGAGGCACGGAATCCGGAACCCAAGAAGTACTGGAGGAGCGTCGAGCTAGGCGCGAGAACTGTTGAGTGTGAGAGAGCTGCTGAAGTAGAGCACAGCAAAATTGCTGAGCAGTCACCTCATTGAGAAGGTCGACATCTTGATCGTCCTCCGTCGAGGAAGGGCCTCCACCCCCCTTTGATCGTCCACGCGTCTTGTTACGCTTTTACGCGCACTTTGGCGGTAGTAGTCGTGCGAAGTTCTTGCAATAATTGCCCGAACCCGTTGGTGCAAGCGAGGCAACAGACAAGCGAGAAGATCACGTAGTCGAGCGGCCGGCGGTGTAGTCGAGCGAAGGGTAGCAAGCTGATCGGAACAAGCTGAATTGCTAACCCGGCGAAGCTCCTCGGCCGAAAAGTCGAAAGAGCCTCGATGCGTGGTGGCGGCTCGATGGCCCGAGCCACAGCGAGCTCAAACTTCGAGCGCGAGCGCGAACAAAATCATAAAGCGGCGATCACGATCCGCCGCGCTTTATGACACTCGGCAGAGCGGGCGAGCTCGTCGGTGGCGCCGAGCGGCGGGGCTCGGAAGAAGTCGTCGGCGGAGAGTCGTCTGGCGGCGTCTCCAACTCACGGCCGGGCGAAAAGAAGCGAGCATCGCCGCTCTGCTGGTATCGCTCGCGCAAGTACTCCCGGTCGGCGAGTGGCACGCGGACCAACAATATCTGGTGGATGGAGTCGTCGGCCCGACCACGGGATGGCTCGAACACGGGCCTCGTCGGCACCAGCGCTCAAAAGCGTCTATGGCATCTTGAAAGGCCTCATCGGCGACGCATCGGCGTGGTGCGGCAACCTCTGCCTCCGTCTTGGCGACCTCATCTTACGTAGAAGGTGCGAGTAAATTTGTCGAGAGGAGGCGAACCGCGACAGCGGACAAGCTCGAGCACCGGTGACATGTCCCGAGGCGGAGACCATCGAGGTGATCTCCATGGCGAAGACCACAACTGTAGTTCGTCCCATTAAACTTGGTTCCGAGAATGGGATCACGGTGATGGAGCGGAAGCCATTGGTAGCGTGGCGGCGGCGCGGCGACCAAACAACGAAGTCTAACGGCGTGGCGGCGGCGGTCAGTGGCGCGCACTTTTTTTGAAGGCTCACGAAGGAAAACCGGCTGTTAAGGCCTCACGGCGATTAAAAGCGAGCGCTAGGTTTCGCCGTGAGAAGCGCGTCGGCGGTTCACCAACAAGTGCGGCGGCGTCGGCGGCGGAAACCAGCAGCGCGCGGCGGCAGCGGAGGAAGCGGCGGCGGCGGCGGCGGGATCGCTGCGGGTAGCGCTAGCTGCGGCGGGGCGGCAGCGAGCTCGGGGTGACCACGGCGAATCGGCGGCGGCCAGGATCGGCGGCGGGAAGGCCTCGGTTGGCGGCCTCGCGTCGGGTTCCCGGCGGCGGCGTCGAGCGGCAGCGGGCGATAACAGCGGCGGCGTCGGGTTCCGCTGCGGGTAGCCTTGCGGCGGCGGGCGGCGGCGATCGGTGGCGGCCGCGGATCGGCAATGATGCTTGGCGTCGTCGGCGCCGGATCGGCGGCGCCAACGAGGCGCGTCGGGGCCTCGAGACGGCGGGAGTGCGTCGCAATGATGCTTGGCGTCGTCGAGCGCGGATCGGCGGCGCCAGGCGGCGTCGGGGCCTCGAGATCGGCGGGAGTCGTCGGATGGCCGGGAACACGGCGGCGGCGGCGTGAGCGGAAGCGAGCTAGGTTAGAACCGCTCGATACCATGTTGTGAATAATGTGTTCATCTATTCAAGGGCCCAATGGGCAATATATATAGGGAGTACAACAGGGGGTTGCCATATACAGATAAGGAAAATACAAGAGTCCTATTCTAACAAGCTGGTATTATGAAATTTCATAGTAAAAATATGCCAGTATCAGTAATAATGCTATAAAAGAAAATAAAAAATGGCACAAGCCGAATGCTGATCCTGTCGAATTTGTGATCTCATTAGCCCATAAGTGGTATATGTCCTTATTTTGTGAGATTGCACTATCTCTCTACTTTAACCTCTTCTCAAGAAAAATGCGTTAACTCTCAGTCTTTTTTCTTTTCTTTCTATACACATGATACATTTGATCAGAATTAGACTACAACTTCACCTACACTGCTGCTTCCTGAAATTTCTTGCAGACAGCATCTTGTTCAGCATGGCCTTGAGCCTTCTTGACCCAGCACCAGCCTTGATCACTCCCTTCCTGGCAGGCTCCTGGGGGTTGGAGCACAGCCTCACCTCCCCCTCGGAGCACCACCCGCCGTAGCTGAACAGCAGCCCTGCGGCCGCGGCATCACCGTGGTGGCTCCGGCGCAGGATCTCCCGGTCGATCCTGTCCAGCACCGGGTCGTCCTCCCTGAACTTCCTCGCGAACGCGGCGCTGCTGAGCACCATCCGCCGGTAGTCCCGGGGCTCGAGGTAGAGCGGGTGCTGCTTCGGCGGGTTGTCCCACCGGATGAAGTGCAGGTCGTGGTTCACCGTCGTGTTCCTGAACTCCCGTGAGTTGCAGGCCAGTGTCTGGAAGTAGAACTCCGGCGAGGATATGAAATTGGTGTAGTAGAGCAGCAGCGTCCGCGGCAGGTTGTCCCAGCCCATGATGCAGTACTCGGCGAAGGACCTCGACAGCATTGTCCATGCCGACCCTGCGTCCATTAGCAATCCATCATTCCATCAGTTCTCCCATTAGATTTGCAAAGGACTCATCACATGTTCGTGGAATCATGTACTCATGTGAACTCTCAAAACTTTGTTTTTTTAGAAGCACACTGAACACTCTGAAAACTCTGGTTTTTGTAAAATTGCAAATAATTTTGCAGGAATCAGTAAAATTTCTCTGAGTCCTACGAAAACGGGCCGTCACGGACAATGGCAAACGGGGCCTTAAAATTGTCCGGTGATGCCGGCACGATGGGTGTCGGTACTCCTGCCGTTTCTTGGAAACAAGTGATTATCAAACTCTCTGCCAATTTATCAAAAATAAAAGGTAGCTTTTGCTTTGCCAATGCAACAGCACAGCACATTGGTTGGTCTGCCTGGATTTGCTATTACATATCATAAACTAACATCAAAATGTTGATGTCCACTGGTTCAGATCTGATCAAACCAATTTACTAATTATGCAGGTGACTCCATTGACTAGATGCCCATTTCAGATAAGATTCTTTTATGCCAGATCCGTCGGTAGTACTGAATACTGATCACTACCCGGCGTCTCCGTACTAGTGTTGTCACACATGACGTCTCCTATTACTTGAACGACAAATAAAGTATCAAAATCAACAACCAGCCGGTACAAACTGCACTGGCAATGGCATTGGTGTGACACCACAAATCGGCGCAAAGTACGGCCCGTACTGTCCGATCAACCAGATTTGACGAAAATGCGGTGCTAATTGGTCGCTAACACGCGTACTTTTACCTGTGCCGTCCATCACGGCGGTTCATTCTTGCAAGCTTGAGAGATTTTACAGCGAAGTTGAGCTGGCTAACTGAAGACGAAACGATGCGAAAATGTTGGTACGGTACCTGTGAAGAGCTTGAAGGCCGTGGGCAGGTTCCTCCGGTTGGTGGTGAGGTTCGTCGGCCGGATGAGCTCCGACCGGTCGGCCTCGTACAGCGCCGTGTCGAGGATCACCGGCCGCGCCCGCTTCTTTCTGCAGAGCTAGCGTGTTTCAATCCTCTGTTAACGCTTCCATTTCCGCCAAAAATACCCACATATGACATACCGCCCGATCTGTATCCTCTGCCTTTCAGCTCAAACAGCACGAACATAACCGACGTTTCTTGGCATGCGAGCCGTTCAATCGGAAATCGACACCGGGGATATTGGATGGCATGTGGTGCATTTTAGCTCAGAGCTGTTTGAACTAATGGCAGAGGATGTTGATCGATCGTCGGTAATTAATGGTAATTACCTAACCTTAATTACTTGAACAAATAGTAGTGAAGGTTTTGGGGGTTCTTACATCTTCCAGCCCAGGTGGCTGGTGTGCTGTATGAAGTTGAGATCCCTGGGCAGCCGGGAGAACGCCTCAATCAAATCTGCAAACAAATTAATCACACGGGAATCGACACCAACAAGCATGGTTAACAAATTAAACAGCCGATGATCACAGTACAGATTCGCAATTAAGAGATGAATTGAAGACACGTGTGCATCGCATTACCGTCCTGGGTCACGAGGGGGTAGTCGGAGGCGCTGAGGTTGACGAACCAGTCCCACCGGCGGCCGAGCCGGAGCAGGACCGCCACCGCGTGCAGCGTGGTGGACAGCATCGTCGGCCCGCGGTAGGTGACGACGTTGGGCCTGCCGACGATCCACACGTTCCCCACCCGCGCGTACACCGGCTGCCCGGACACTAGCTCCGCCAGCCGCCGGTGCTCCTCCGCCGGCGCCTCCCGGTCCAGGTGCAGCAGGTAGCTGTTGGCCGGGTGGTACAGCGCCGCCAGCAGCCGCGCCGCCCGCGCCGCGTCCCCCGTCGACGCCGAGATGAGGTACGCGAACGACACCGGGTACCGCGCCTCCCGCCCCGCCGCCGGGCCCCTCCCCGTCGCCGCCAGAACGGCCAGCTCCTGGACCCGCCGCCCGTGAGGAGGAGCGACGGGAGGGCGAGGATGGAGACGACGAGGAGCGCCGTGAAGACGGCGGAGACCACCACCTCCCTGCCGCTGCTCATCACCATCCCCCTCATCCTCATCACCATGCACGCATCTATCCACCTATCAATCTGTCGATCGATGTGTCTGTCAGTGTCTCTTGTTTCTTTCTGGGTTTTCTACCAATCTACCGATCTTTCTTGCGTGAAATGGCGGGCGCTGTTCGCGAGATCTATTGGTGAACGGTGAATAGTGGCAGGATGGTACTCGAGTCTTGAGCTGGAGGAGAAAGCGAGAGAGATAGAGGAGGAGCTTAGCCAGCTAGCTGCTGGGAGTGGCTTGTGATTGGTTAGGGTAAGTAGGAGTAAGAGCGGGAGTTGGAGAAAGGTCGTTGTCGGGACGGTGGGGGCTGAGTGACGGGTGGGGCCAGCGAGAACCGGAGAAACGGTGGTCGTGGCAGACGAGAAAAGGTGCATCCGGTTCATAAAAAAATTATTCCGAAATCTTTATATAATTTACGCCATTCAAACAGGTCCATATCTTTGTTAAAATATATACGACGTATAACCTTCTTTGGAACGTCGGTTTTTCTGTATCTATACAGAGAAACTAATCAAATTTTGATGCAAATTTTCTGCATTCCAAATATATTTCACAAGACGGCCAAAACTGGTGACCTTGATCGGTCTGTGCCAAGGCTGCCATATCATGTATGCTAGTTTTTTTTCATGAGAAAAACCTATGCTAAAATTTGACGATATCGAAAGTTTGATACGTCGAAATGGTTCCTCATGAAGACGGCAGACACCACCACCTCCCTGCCGCCGCTCATCATCATCCCCTCACCTTCATCACCATTAGAAGCTAACCCACGCCAAATGGCTCGGATGTTGTTGTTTTAAGTGGGAGCGAGGTCCCATATAGATCATTTTTTCTCAGGCACGATGTGGACCATCGCCATACGCAATGGCGTAGATAAGTCCATATTTAGGTACTTGTCCTTCTCCACATGAGTTTAATACCAATAATAGCTAACCTAGCAGCATATAAGTATCTGAATGTGAATGTACAACACGTATAAAGCATGGGCACCTAAGCGGTACATCCATCACCATGGCAATCTTGTATGCCTGTGCAAAGACAAATTCAACATATCTAAACAAAAAAAAGCTGTCCTACAGTAAGGAAAACAGATAGTCAAGTGACATCCATCTTACAATGCGAGGAGGAATAGCGATGTTAACTGTTCAAACTCTGAAAGGTTGGTCAATGGGAGATCAACTAAATAAACTATCAAATTAATCTTGTACTGTTGACATGATCTGTTTGACTTTGACCTTGATCTTAAAAGAAGAAGTATTATTCCTTTTTTTAAAAAAAGAGAGAGCAGAAGTAGCATTACTGGTCGGATTTTGAAAGGTTGGTAAATGGGAGATTAGCACAACAGATTGTAGAACTGACCTTCTATCTGCCTTCGTCCGCAAAGAAGGAAAAAAACTTCTACCTGTCTTGCCTGATTTCCTCAAAGTATTATGCGCTACCCTGTGCAAACAAAACAGTAAATCAGATTTCCAAAAAAAAAACATACTATCAGTAGAATCATGTGAGCGCTCATAAATTGATTAGAGCTCAGATTAATAGAATCCTAGTCTTAATACTCTAACCTTGATTGCATAATCTCATCATAGAAGTACTTATATGATATATCTATAATAATTTGAGGTTGGAAAAACAACGATGACACTATTTCTACGTAAGTGCCAAAATCACCCAAAAGAAGTATGGAAGCATCATTCACCTAGTTTTCAAAAGAACCATGTCAATTTTTCCCTAGACTGGTCGCTAACCAACAAATCTTTTTCTTTCTTTAAATATGCTGCATAGAGATGAACAATTAAGATTCCCCGACAGCAAGCAAACCCACGTAACACAAAGAAATACATATCATCGAGTATAATCATGTCAGCACTCATAAATTGATTGGATTTCGGATTAATAGAATCCCATAGGTTTAATGCTTTGACTCTAATTGTCCATCTATCTTTTTTTGTTGTGAACGCACCTAGCATTGTGTAGGCCATATTGGCTAGGCTCTGCAACGCCTCATAGATATGATCGGCTCGTGATAGTCCTCTCCAATGCTTCCTCTGGCGGTGCAAGCGGCGAGGTGCACAAGCGTAGCGTTGCTCTCTCATACATGAAGCGGATAGCGTCTTTGGCGGATCCACAGTGCGGCTGCAGGGTGTGCGGGAGGCGGTGTCTTGAAGCTCCGTGCGTAGATGTTGCGAATCGTAGCATGGCCAGCGTGGCGACTCACGGATGCCTTCGGCCAAGTGATCTTCCTCACAGAGATGTGCGAAGGTTGGCTCGCCTTGTCGTTCCTCCTGGCGTAGATCGTCAAACGACAGATCACTCCACGGTTTTGTCCATTCACAATCCAGTTGTTGCCGACGTACAACGGACGATCAAAGCCTCCAAGAACCTGTAGCAGCTTCCAAAGCTCAGCGGCGTATCCTCCTGTGCGCTCACCATAGCTCTGGAGACGAGGCATCTGTCCAGACAGACGAAGAGGGTAAGAGCAACTTTAAAACAACAGGGAGAGAAAAGATTATAGCAATAGTTTAGTCGAGAGAGATATAAGAAGAGTTAAGCAATTAATTAACCTTGCAAGTTAATTTTTCCTTTAGAAAATAGTTTGGACACTCTAAAGACGGCCAATCTAACTAAGGTCAAGATCTACAGTCAGTATGGCTCTGATACCACCTCTGTCGGGACCCAGAATTATGATTCTGAAACCCTCTGTGTATAGTGCACTAGTCCAGGATCATGCTAGTGCACACAGTGTCAACATAAGTAAATATCGATCCACACAAACGATAAATAAAGTAAACGATTAGTTTGAATAACAAATAGGATTTTGACCTTATGGTCGAGTTTACACTTATTAAGCCACGCATGGCTAACAGAGAATAAAGCAGCAGCAAAACGGAAATAACTCCAGCGTAGATCCCATCAATTCACCACGAACAGGCGGGATCGGACCTAACGATGAGCAACCTTCGGCGAATTCCTCCTCAAAAGCAGGCGTAGACTCCTCCTCTTTTGTAGGTTTGGGCGCAAGTTTTACAACAAGCGTGAGTACACAACCGTACTCGCAAATCATACCACAGAATACAATTTATAGATGCAGGCTTATTTCAAAGAAAAAGCTTCTGTGATTCTTTTGCATAAAAGCAACTTTTGCAATTGAATACGAATAATAGATTGAAAACATAATTCAAAACAAATAGATAATATTAATTTAACAATTGTTTTCACAAAGACACAAAGCTAAACAAATTATTTCACGTAGCCATATGATTGAGGTCACTGACTCCCATCCCAACATTTTATGAAAACTACCCCTCGTGTGAAATCCCAGAGCATGTCCATGACCATGGACGTGTATTCGAATAGATTGTTTAACACTCTACAGAGGTTGTACACTTTACCCACAAGATACAACTAGTGTATCAAGCACTAATCGTAACAAAACAGTTCGAAAACTTCATCTCAAACATTGACATTCCCGATGTGCTTTCATATACCGGCTCACATAGAATTAGTATAACACACACATTTGGGCGGGGATGCGCGCGAACCGTCGTGATGTAACCACTAAGTAGTCACACCTCCACCTAGCATCTGACCTAACCTATCCACGAACATCAATGCGAGAATCCATAACACTAAGTTAGGCGTCCCATACGGGCATATGGTCGTGCTGATGAGCTCGATTCAATGGCGCACAAAGTTAAGTCCTTAATTGACCAAGGCAAGACTTCCATTTTCTAACTAGATCACAAAGATTATCAAACCCATGCACAAAGCTTCCACCATATCACGGCTTCCACCGCGCCTCGGTCCAAATCCTTTCCCGCGATCGATGGGCGGGCGAGATTTTGTCGATGGGGTGCAAAACAGTCAACCGTGGCGGCGCGCGGCGATGAGCACCGTGGCGGGTGTTGGGAAGCGGGTAGGCTACACTAGCGCAAATTAAAAATTCTACGTAAACCAAGATCACTGCGATTATAGATCGCGGTCTTACCACTAGGCGCGGTGCGCGAGTTGATGCGACACGTCGAGCGGTGTAGTCGTACTCGATTGATGCGATGCGTCGAAGCGAAATAGTCGTACTACTTCCTCGTCCTCGTCGCGGTGTCCCACGTCGGCTCCTTTCTTGCGGTTCGTCCCAGCGCCACGGATCAGGCGCCTCAAAGGTATCCACACGTGCGGGAGGAGCGGCGCGCGTCGGACTACTAGATCCGCGCGGCGACTAGGGCGTGGGAGGGTGGCGGCGGGGTTTGAGGATGTCACGAAAAACTCAACCCTTAACGGTGCGCCCCTGCCCTCCTTTTATAGGCGTCCTTATAATGGGCTTCTGAATAGAGGCCCATTAGGACTCAATGCCCGATCTAATTCGGATCAATCGGATTGGAAGCCGACCTAAGTGTGTGACCCTATGGTTCACATATGTTTAGACATGGCAGTACACATACTTGGTCAATAGTTGGTAGCGACCTCTAGCAAGGCGTGCCAACTCCTAAACATCGTAAAGATCATATCGGACGAACCATCACAGCGTTATGCACATGCCATCCCTTTGCCTCACGATATTGATCGAGCTCCAAGTGACCACTCTTTCGATCTGTGATCGGAATCCCTTACTAGGTTAACTCTTAACCTTAAGTAGCATGGCCATGCATTTACGGATCCGATCACTCGAGGGCCGGAGATATCTCTCGGGTGAGAGGCAAATCCCATCTCGTGACCATGCCTCATGACATGCTTCATGACAAACCAGCTACCTTTATAACTACGATTCACGAGTAGCGTTTGATAGCCCCTAAGTAGGTCGATTCACATCTCAAGTACATCGACAATCTAGAGTCTAAGGACAAAGCGTACACATTGTGTAGAGAGAACCATAAGAATAATTACTATGTCTCATGTTGGGTCGGTCCAACCCCATGTTCTAAACATGTGTCCACATTATTGGTTTGACATCTCCATGTCTATGACTTGTGAAACATGGTCATCAAGCGATACATGTGCTAATCCATCATTCACGTGTGTCCTCACATGAACTCCAGACTAGGGACAACTTTAGAATAACCATACAAGTAAAGAGTTTCACAAACAAGTCACATACTTGTTAATCAACACAAAGGCAATATTCAAGGAACATTTATTAAATCATGGATACAATGAAATATCATCATCAATATGATTGCCTCTAGGGCATATCTCCAACGTGGCGGCCGGAGGCAGCCGGCCGTAGAAAGCGAGCGCTTCAGGCGTGGCGGCTCGCACTCGTAGGGAGGCCAGGCGGTGCGGTATGACCGCGTGGCAACAAAGCGGCCATTGCACCGCGAAGGCGAGTGTGAAGCGGCCGGCGGCGGCGCCGAGCGCGGCGAGGGCCGGCCGGCGGCGTCGAATCTGAAGCGGCGTGGTCGCGTGATCACGGCAAAAGCGGCCGACCCGGCGGTCGAGTGGAAGCGTCAGCGGCGCGCGCCCGGCCTTGCTGCCGAGGCCGGCCGGCCGTGGCGAAGCGAGGCCTTGCCTTGTAGCGAGGAGAGCTGCTGCAAAGCGTCGGCGAAGCGCAAAGGTAAGGTAGAGCGGCGCCGAGCGCGCAGAGGCGGGGCGGCAAGCGCCAGCCAGCAGCGTCAGTCGAGAAAGCGTGTGGCGTCCAGCGTCTGGCGTCGGATCGGAAGTGGTGAGTGAAAGAGAAATGGGGTGGAAAGCGATTAGAGGAGAAGCGTAGGCAATAGCCAATGGCTAATGGGCTTGCAACTCGGACTTAGGCGAATAAGAAATGGGGTCATTGGGGTGAAATGCCGAGGCATGTCTTGATGTAATCATGTATATTAATATGGGTAGTATATACTTTATGTATTAAGGGGTATATATCGATTTTTGTGCAAAAATTTTGAAGTGCATTGTACCCCATGCACCTCTTGTAGCTCGCCCTGCACCAGATTGGTTTTAGTGTAACACATGCTATCACGAAGTAATAACATACAACACACAGTTTTACACAAAGTTTCATAGTCACTTAGTCACATTTAATATTTGTAACTTACATGAGATGTGAGACTCGTAGCATGGCTAAGCAATTGTACACGCATCCAACCAACCCACGTTGGTGCTACAATAATACCAACTAATAAACCAATCTAGGGTGACAAGGAATTATGGCATACAAAGTTAAGGGGTGATAACAAATTGGATAATAACTATGCCCAAAGCATTTAAATACATAATTAACATAAAATGCAATACTTTAACACAAAGTAATTTGAAAACTAGGTTCAAGATGATCAAAGGTATGACTTGCCTTGGAAAATGTCTATGCACTGGTCTTGATCTTGGGGTGCTCCTTCTTCTCCAAAGTTCCCCGACGAATCGACGTCTACTCTCAAACGCGACACAAATAAACAAAATAAATAAATAAAAGAGGCAAAACAAGCTCCAAAAATTAAATAAAAATCTCAAATAAATAGAGCTCGAATTTAGGATAAATTTAGAAATTTGAATGGGCTCAATCGGAGTTTGGATGCAAAAGTTATGGCCTCAGGAAGTTTTAAATCTAAAAGAAACCCTAATTTGGATTTTTTTGGAATTTCTAAATGATTTCTCTAAAGAAAAATTGGATTATTGCATATCTTGACATCGACAAGGAAATTCAGAAATTAAAAGAAATAAAGAAAATTCGACATGTGGGACCCACATGTCGAGACACAACTCCTGATAGACCCGGTCTCACAGGCCTTAGGTTTTAGGCGGGGTGGGTGCCACGCGGCGGCGTGAGGCGGCCGCGGCGCCACGCGGGATGACACGCGGACGGCCCGGGCGGCTGAGGTGGCTGCCGGCGTGGATGGCCATGTCGGCCGACAGGCGTGGAGGCTCGGGGCCAGGGTCGTGACAGCGGCGATTCACCGGCGGTGAGTGGTGCTGGGAGGTAGAGGTGCGGCGGCGATCTTGCGAGGTGCTCGCGGTGCTCGGGGTGGCGAGTGGTCGGCGGCGATGAGTGGCGGAGGGCTTGGGCTCGGCGGTGGCGGTCTTGGAAGGTCCTCGGCGGGCGATGGTGGTTCGGGGATGCGAGCGGCGCGGCGATCGGAGATGGCCTCCACGGACGGCAGGTGATGCAGGCAGCGGCGGTGGCGAAGAAGTCCTTGATGCGTAGATGAAGATGAAGCGGCGCTAGGGCTTACGGCGGCGTGCTCTCGCGGCTAGGGTTTTCATGGGAGGCGAGGTGCGGGATCGAGGTCCTCGGGGCCTTAAATAGCCCGGGAGCGAGTCCGCGAAGAACTGCTGTGGCGGCGGCGATGGAAAGGAGAGTCAGAGTTGGGGATGATGAGCGATAACAGGTGGGTCCCACGGCGGCGGCAATGGCTCGGGCGCGTGTGAAGCAGCGCGGCTGAAAGCAGACTCAAGATCGGCCGTCCATCTAAGATCGAGCGATCCACAATCAAAGGGCGATCGGAACCTCGGTTATATCGCGCGCATCGGTAGTTCATCCTTGATCAAGCGGCGGAGGTGGCGGGGCATTGGAGAGAGAGAGAGAGAGAGAGAGGCGACACGTGGGGTCCATCTGTCGTGGGCGGCAGCGCGGCGGCGATGGGCGTCTTGTGAGTTAGGCCGCGGTGAAACGGGTGGGCGAGGTTAGAATTCGGCCAGAGGGTTTCTGAGATTTTAATAGCTTTTCTATTTTAGAAAATACGAGAAATTCAAATAAGCAATAAAAAATAGCAAATGAACTCAGAAAAATTCTAGAAAAATCTAGAAAATATAACTGAGCACATAGAACCCAAATAAAATTGTTTTGACTAATGTTCATATTGGGATTATTCTCATTAAAGGTTTTTGTTTGTAAGTCAATATTAAGCTTTTGAATTTAAATTCAAATAAATCCAAATGGTGAATTTTCTCCCTACTAACTATTAAAAGATTTTTAACTCGAGAAAATTGGGATGTTACAAACCTCGCCCCTTAAAGGAATCTCGACCAGAGATTCGGGCTAATAGAAAAGGCTAGGGAACTCGGCTTTCGCTCTTCTTCACATTCCCACGTTGCTTCTTCTTACAGTGGTTGCTCCACTGGACCTTGCAAAAGCGAGCAGTCTTGCTTACGGTGTGGCGCTCTGCGACATCAAAATCTTATTGTTTGCTCCTTGTAGGTAAGATCCTCCTTTAAATCAATCGATTCCAACAGGGCTTGCTCTTTTGACACACGAAGACACTTTTTCAATTGCGAGACATAAAAGACATCATGCACTCCTGCCAACGACTGCGGTAGCTCCAACTGATAAGCAACTTCTCGACGGCATTCCAAAATCTTGAATGGACCAACATACCTAGGGGCAAGCTTCCCTTTGGCATGAAACCTTTTGACACCTCTGAGCGGGGAAACTCGAACATAAACGAAATCCTCAGGTTCAAAGCGAGATCACGGCGGCGATTATCGGCGCAGCTCTTACGCGGGTGAGCTATCTTCAATCTTTCTCTTATCATGGCCACTTGCTCTTCTGCTTCTTGGATGATGTCTAGACCGAATGCGAGCGTTGTTGTTTCGACCAATTCAACGAGGTTGGCGGACACGGCCATACAAAGCTTCAAATGGTGACATTTGCGGTGGCTTGATAAGCGTTGTTATGCGAAAATTCGCATATGGTAGACTTTTATCCCATCGAGCGGCATTAGCTAGAGCACAAGCTCTCGGCATATCTTCAATATCGATTAACTCTTTGATCATCCATCATGCGTGGATGATACGCGATCTTGAAATTGGATGGGTAACCAATGCTTCATGCAAACTTTGCGAGCGAGAGGTGGCGAGATCCTCGATCGATACTATCTTCTTGGGCACACCGTTATAAGCGACAATTCGGCCATGTACAACTCCGCGGCGATCTCCGAGTGCGTGGTTTGGTGGCGGAAATGGGCGACCTTGGTCAAGCGATCGACTATTACCCGGATCGAATCGTAACGGATTGGGTCTTGGGTAAACGGTAATGAAGTCCATTCCAATCTCCTCCCACTTCCATTCGGAATCTTGATGGTTGCAACAAACCTGCGGCCTGCGGTGTTACGCCTTTACTTCGACGGGCGTCGCACAAGGCAACGAACTCTGCGACTTCTCGCTTCAAATTGGGCTACCAAAATTTTGTCTTAATATCTTGGTACATCTTGGTACTTTCAAGGTGAATCAAATACTTTGAATCATGGGCTTCTTTTAAGATTAGCTGTCGTAGACCATCGATATCTAGTACACAGATACGACCCTTAACCCAGAGTATGTCTTGATCATCCTTGGTGAAATCTTTGAATTTTTCTTCTGCCATTTTGACCTTGATGTCTGACAACACGGCATCCTATGGTTGCGCTTCACGAATCTACTTCTCCAAGGTAGATTGTACCTCCAAATTGGCTACAAATCCTTCAAACACAACTTCTAGTCTTAGCTTAAACTTCGTCTTGAAGTTACAGACAAAACTCTTCCACTTCAAAGCATTGCGGTAACTCTTACGACTCAAAGCATCTGCAACTACATTAGCTTTTGGGATGGTAGTGGATTCCAAGATTATAATCTTTGATCGATTCTAACCATCTTCTGTCTCATGTTCAAGTCATTGAGTGAAGATGTACTTGAGCTCTTATGAGTGCATATAAACTTCACAGTGATTCTGGAAGTGAGGTAGTGACGCCAAATCTTTAAAGCATGCACTACGGCAGCTAATTCCAGATCATGAGTGGGGTAATTCTCCTCGTGCGGTCTTAATTGCCTTGACGCATAAGCGACAGCTCTTCCTTCTTGCATCAGGACACATCCTAATCCTTGACGCGAAGCATCACAATAGATATCGAAATCCTTGCGGATATCCGGCAAAATCAACAACGAAAGTGAAGTCGAGCCTTCTTCAATTCTGAAAACTTTCTTCACGGTGAGTCGAGTGAACTTTTTCTCCTTCTTCAATAATTGCGTAAAGAGGCTTAGCAATCGATGAGAATCCTTCGATGAAACGGCGGTAATAACTTGCCATTCCCAAGAAACTGCGAATCTGAGTTACGGTCTTGGGCTGCTCCCAATGTAACACTGCTTTAACCTTACCGGGGTCAACTGCTACTCCCTCGGCTGTCAAGGAAATCAACTTCTTTCTTCCAAAAATCATACTTACTGAACTTGGCATACAACTGATGCTCTCTGAGTTTTTCCAAGACTATCCTTAGATGTTCGGCGTGTTCTTCCTCCGACTTGGAGTAAACCAAAATATCATCAATGAACACAACTACGAACTTGTCCAAATATTCCATGAACACTTTATTCATCATGTTCATGAAGTATGCAGGGGCATTAGTCGGACCAAAAGACATGACTAAGAACTCATAATGTCCATACAGCGTTGAGAAGGCGGTCTTGGTATATCTTTAAGACAAATTTTTGGTGATGGTAACGATCGCGGTCGATCTTTGAGAACACTCGGCTCCTTTCATCGATCAAGCAGATCATCTATCAGGGGTAGTGGGTACTTGTTCTTGATAGTAACCGTTGAAGCGACGGTAATCAATACACATTCTCATACTTCCATCTTTCTTCTTGACAAACAACAGCGCTCCCCATGGCGGCGAACTAGGTCTCACGAAACCTTTCTTAAGAAGTTCTTCTATACGCTTCTTCATCTCTACCAATTCATGGTGGCATCAGATAAGGTCTCTTTGAAATTGGTGCTGTCCACGGCACTAGGTCGATGACAAACTCAATGTCACGATCGGTGGTATTCCTAGTAACTCTTACGGAAACACATGCGGATATTCAGCGGCATTGGTACTTCCTCTAAGGAAAGGGTCTTGGTGTTTACTATGGATGTCCATCACGAGTGAGGTGACTAGAAATTCTATCTTGTTTCCCTTGGTATCTTCGATTGTTACAGCTCTTCGGCCACAATCTAGCATGGCTTTGTGCTTGGATAACCAATCCATGCCAAGAATGACATCTAGGGTTTGGGTATCTAGAACAATTAGGTTGGCTAGAAACTCAACTCGAGCAATGAGTAACTTAGCTCCTAAACATCCCACCTAGTGCTTAGCTCGCTTGGTATTGGACTAACAGAGTATGTTTAAGATGCATAACTTCCAAATTATTCTTGGTTGCAAACATTCTAGAAACAAACGAATGCGAAGCTCCAGAATCAAACAAAACGGATGCAGGTATTGAGTTAACCAGAAACTTACCCAATACGATGTATCCTCCTGTGCGCTCACCATAGCTCTGGAGACGAGGCATCTGTCCAGACAGACGAAGAGGGTAAGAGCAACTTTAAAACAGCGGGGAGAGAAAAGATTATAGCAATAGCTGAGTCGAGAGATATCTGAGAAGAGTTAAGCAATTAATTAACCTTGCAAGTTAATTTTTCCTTTAGAAAATAGTTTGGACACTCTAAAGACAGTCAATCTAACTAAGGTCAAGACCTACAGTCAGTATAGCTCTGATACCACCTGCAGCCGGGACCCGAGTATGATTACGAAACCCTCGTGTATCTTGCACTAGTCGGGATCACGCTAGTGCACAGTGTCAACAAAGGTAAATATCGATCCACACAAGCGATAAATAAAGTAAGCGATTAGTTTGAATAACAAATAAGGGTTTTGACCTTATGGTCGAGTTTACACTTATTAAACCACGCGAGGCTAACGAGAGAATAAAGCAATGGCGGAGCGGAAATAACTCCGCATAGATCCCATCAATTCACCACAGGCAGCAGGCGGGATCGGACCTTAACGATGAGCAACCTTGGCGAACTCCTCCTCAGCGGCGTAGACTCCTCCTCTTCTGTAGGTTTGGGCGTAAGTTTTACAACAAGCGTGAGTACACAACCGTACTCGCAAATCATACCACAGAATGCAATTTATAGATGTAGGCTTATTTCAAAGAAAAGGCTTCTGTGGTTCTTTTGCATAAAAACAACTTTTGCAATTGAATACGAATAATAGATTGAAAATATAATTCAAAACAAATAGACAATACTAATTTAACAATTATTTCCACAAAGACACAAAGCTAAACAGATTATTTCACGTAGCCATATGAGGTCACACAGCTCCCATCCCAACATTTTATGAAAACTACCCCTCGTGTGAAATCCCCGAGCATGTCCATGATCGCGGATGCGGCTATTCGAATAGATTGTTTAACACTCTGCAGAGGTTGTACACTTTACCCACAAGATACAACTAGTGTAGCAAGCACTAATCGTAACAAAAACAGTTCGGAAACCTCATCTCAAACGTTGACATTCCCGATGTGCTTTCCCGCTATACTAGCTCACATAAATTAGTATAACACACACATTGGGCGGGGATCGACGAACGAGTCCGTGATGTAACCACTAAGTAGTCACACCTCCACCTAGCACACGGCCTAACCTATCCACACGAACATCAATGCGAGAATCCATAACTTACTAAGTTAGGCCGTTCCATACGGACATGTGGTGATGCATGAAGGCTCGGTTCAATGGCGCACAAAGTTAAGTCCTTAATTGACCAAGGCAAGACTTCCATTTTCTAACTAGATCACAAAGATTATCAAACCCATGCACAAAGCTTCCACCATATCACACAGCTTCCACCACTTGCCTTGGTCCAAATCCTTTCCCACCCAGTTGGTTTTAGTGCAACGCATGCTATCACGAAGTAATAACATACAACACACAGTTTTACACAAAGTTTCATAGTCACTTAGTCACATTTAATATTTGCAACTTACATGAGATGTGAGACTCGTAGCATGGCTAAGCAATTGTACTCGCATCCAACCAACCCACGTTGGTGCTACAATAATACCAACTAATAAACCAATCTAGGGTGATAAGGAATTATGGCATACAAAGTCAAGGGGTGATAACAAATTGGATAATAACTATGCCCAAAGCATTTAAATACATAATTAACATAAAATACAATACTTTAACACAAAGTAATTTGAAAACTGGGTTCAAGATGATCAAAGGTATGACTTGCCTTGGAAAAGGTCTATGCACTGTTCTTGATCTTGGGGTGCTCCTTCTTCTCCAAAGTTCCCCGACGAATCGACGTCTACTCGCAAACGCGACGCAAATAAACAAAATAAATAAATAAAAGAGGCAAAACAAGATCCAAAAATTAAATAAAAATCTCAGATAAATAGAGCTCGAATTTAGATAAATTTAGAAATTTGAATGGGCTCAATCGGAGTTCGGATGCAAAAGTTATGGCCTCAGGAAGTTTTAAATCTAAAAGAAACCCTAATTTGGATTTTTCTAGAATTTCCGAATTATTTCTCTAAAGAAAAATCGGATTATTGCACAATGCTGACGTCAGCAAAGAAATTCGGAAATAAAAGAAATAAAAGAAAATTCGACATGTGGGACCCATGTGTCGAACCAACTCCGGTGAGCCGAGTCTCACAGAGCCTCGAGTTTTAGGCGGGGTGGACTACCACGCGGCGTGAGGATCTTGTGGCGCCACGCGGGATGACACCTGACGCGGCGGCTGAGTGGCTGCCAGGCAGGCGGCCATGTCGGCCGACAGCGGCGGAGCTCGGGGCCAGGAGTCGGCGAGCAGCGGCGATTCACCGGCGGTTAGTGGTGCTGGGAGGTAGAGGTGCGGCGGCGATCTTCTTTGAGGTGCTCGCGGTGCTCGGGGTGGCGAGTGGCGGTGGCGAGCGATGAGTGGCGGAGGGCTTGGGCTCGGCGGCGGCGGTCTTTGAAGGTCCTCGGCGGCGATGGTTGTTCGGGATGCGAGCGGCGCGCGATCGGAGATGGCCTCCACGGACGGCGAGGTGGTGCAGAGCAGCGGCGGTGGCGAAGAAGTCGCCGGCGGGAGATGAAAACGAAGCGGCGCTAGGGCTTACGGCGTGCCCGTGCTCGCGGCGGCTAGGGTTTCGAGGCGGTGAGGGTGCGAGATCGAGGTCTCGGGGCCTTAAATAGCCGGGAGGCGGTCGCGAAGAACCGCGCGGCGGCAGCGATGGAAAGGGAGAGTCAAGTCGGGGATGATGAACAATAACCCAAGGTGGGTCCCAGCGTCGTCGGCAATGGCTCGGCGCGGCGCGTGTGAAGCGGCGCAGCTGCGAAAGCGGACTCAAGATCGGCCGTCCATCTAAGATCGAGCGGTCCATAATCAAAGGGCGATCGGAACCTCGGTTATATCGCGCGCATCAACCGTTCATTCTTGATCAAGCAGCGGAGGTGGCGGGGCATTGGAGAGAGAAAGCAGAGAGAGGCGGCGGTGGGGTCCATCGCATGGCGGAGAAGCGCGTTGGCGAGATGGGCCATCCGCGGGAGTTGGGCGGCGGTGAGCAGGGTGGGCGAGGTTAGGGAATTCGGCGAGAGGATTTTCGAGATTTTAATAGCTTTTCTATTTTAGAAAATACGAAATTCAAATAAGCAATAGAAAATAGCAAATGAACTCAGAACAATTCTAGAAAAATCTAGAAAATATAACTGAGCACATAGAACTCAAATAAAATAGTTTTGGCTAATGTTCATGTTGGGATTATTCTCATAAAATGTTTTTGTTTGTAAAGTCCAATATTAAGCTTTTGAATTTAAATTCAAATAAATCCAAATGGTGAATTTTCTCCCTACTAACTATTAAAAGATTTTTAACTCAGAAAATTGGGATGTTACAATCTTTCATCACTTCCTTATGCTCAACAGACCAGAGGCAGTAGCCTCTGTATTCAAGTTCACAGGAATTAGCATTCTCCTTAGGCGCTACTTCTTGACCTTGGTTATCTTTCCCATCAATAGTCGTATCCTGTTACAAAACAAATCTAGTATCTTATGGTAGAAAAGCAAAACAGTTATGAAGGGCTCAACATTACAAAATGCTCGACCTTTTTTTAAAGCACAGATGATCAAAGGAGTGAAGGACATGCCTCCTACACCAACACCTAGAAAGTTATTGTGCCACTATCCTCTTAAAATTGATATCTCTAAAACATACTTTTATAACCGGAAACCCCTATGTGAGTGCAGCACTATTCCCTAATGCAGCTACATTTGTGTAAACATCTAGAAATAGATGCACCAAACCTAGGACCTAACATACGATTTCTGAGTAAATATGAAGTTCTTGATCATTCTTTTCATCACGGCATAAACTTAGTAAAGGTGAAAAAGGGAACATCATCCGATAAATTTGGAGGAAAAGCGCTATACATTGCTTTGCAAATTATGGCAAATGCAATATATTCATGAGTTGAAAGCACTCAAAATAGTAAAACATCTAACAAACAATTCTTAAGGTGCAAAATATGGCCAAAGGATAAGTTAACTATATAGTATAAAATAACTACAAATTTAACCCATACAAACACATAAGAGATTGTGCGATGCTACTGAAAGCCAACAAAGTTACCACACTTAGATTGTACAATCAACATTTATCTTCATGGAAATCGTGTTGGCTGTGAAACCCCAACCCCATTGGGTAAGGCATCATAGCAAGAATCACACAAACATCTTAGGACTAATTGAGCTCACTTTTTTTTTTTGCGTGGTATGCTCACAAAGCTATTCCACTATTGTTCAAAACTGAAACGCAGGCTACCTAAAATCCTCAACAAAGTAAGCAAACAAAGAAATTGTCTCTTACCATTGATCTCCCGGATAGATCCTCTAGACGATATGTTCTCTGTGAATGAGACCCTGAAACACCATTGCATCTGATAAGATGGATCTTGGTAGTGTCTTAGCGATTCATACTTTCCCAAGTCACGAAACATCACAAAATCGGATTATTTATGAAGGTGTCATTTTTAGTGAACTAAGGAGAAAGCACTCTTGATCTTTGCTTTTGATTTGTCGACAAGATTCTTGGACGATGGAGCTGTGTTTCCAAGCGGCGCAGGGTGGTATGTGATTGATCCGCTCCTTGTCGTGCACGCGCTCCTTCCAGCGCTACCATGGGCCTCTGGCGCTGCTCTGTCCCCACCCATTGCAATGAACATCGCTAAGCACCTGAAAGCACAAGAGAGCACCCGTATACCCAAACCACCCAAGCGAGAGAGAGGAGGAGGCGGGCTGTGCGGTTCCTCTGACGTTGGCGTGGGGAGGCAATGGCAGCAGCGTGGGGAAGAGGGCGGCGGGCGGGAAGAGGAGGGCGGCGGTGCTAGGCGAGAGGGAGATCGAGGCGGCGGGAGGAAGAGGAGAGCCGGCATCACCGGTGGAGCGAGATGGAAGGAGGTGAGGGCAGCAGGAGAGGCGGCGTGGGAGGAAGAAGGAGGAGGCGGTGGTGGCCCGGGAGATCGGGCGAGCAGCGGGAGGGGTGAGGAGGCACCAAGGCGGTTGGGAGAGAGGCAGAGGCGGCGGCGGAGAAAGGGGAGGCAGGCGGCGGCGGTTGGTGAGAAACCAGGCGGCGGGAGAGGAAGAGGAGGGCCATGAGCGAGAGGAATGGAGCGAGGAGGAGCGATGCATGGGGCGGAGCATTTGAGGAGGCGGGAGAAAGAGGCTGGGTGCGAAGGGTCCAATTTTTGGGGCAACATGTCTGCGGCTGGCCCTTTCCACCTCCACTCCGGGTGATCTAGAAGTCCGCAGAAGCGATTAACGGTCGAACTTTTCGGGTGGCGTAGAGCGCGGGATCGATGCTTTCCACCGGTATTAACTTTAGTAATGCACCGTCTATCCTTATCGATCGATCGATCATCGTGTCCCTTGTTTCTTTACGAATTTCTACCAATCTCGATCTTTCTTGTGTGAAATGGTAGGCGTTAGTAGTGAGATCTATTGGTGAGTAGTGAATAGTGTTAGGATGGTACTTGGGTTTGGGTGGAGGAGAGAAGATGAGAGAGAGAGGAGCTTAGCTAGATAGCTAGTGGGGAGTGGCTTGTGATTGGTTAGGGCATACATAGTGTTTAGAGGCTGAGCAACCTCTAAGTTAGGACCCACATATAGTCTCTAAGCCTATCATATTTTTTTTGTAGTGTATGGAAGCTATTACTTCCTCTAAGATGGACTCTACAACAATAATTGAAAAAGCACAAAAAAGCCCTACCCAACTGTCATCCATCCCATCCCAATCCACACTCTCCCCATCACAAAAATTGTCAGTGACTCCATCCCTCTCCCTCTCTCCATCTTGCCCTCTCCACTCCTCTAAACAAACAACACCACCACCCCATTCTACATCGCCAGTGAACCAACACTAGTGGCAGGCTTGGTACTCTGCCCACATCTGCGCGGGCCCATAGGTCCCAATGGTGAAGTCACGTGGGGGTGATCTGAGCTCAAGGCGAAAGCGTCGGCTATGGAGGCAGAGTAAAGTGACGACGTTGCGACCGTCGAAGCGGTCGGCGGCGGCGGCCTAGATCGAGAGATAGCGGTGGCTTCCCATCTCGGCAGCGAGATCAGCGCACAGTGGCGGCTCAGCGGACAAGCGGCGGCAGCGGTGTTGATGCACTCAATGGCCAACATTGAAGATGCAACTGGATCTGGCTTGTCCAACTCCGATGTGACTGGTTCTGACTTCCCTAACTCTGGTCAACTATCAACATTGGCAGCTCATGGTGGAAGGTGGTGGATGAGGTGTGGCAACTTCATCACCATCTCACGTCATCTGACAGGTGGGGGCATGAAAATTTTTATGGGGTGGAAGCGGTCTCCATGCATGGAGGCTGGTCGCCAAGCAAATTTGCTTGGTGACCCAAGGCTGCAGTGTGTGGCATCGACACTATGCCTCTTCTCTCTCTTCTTGGAGGCCAAAAAAAACACACACACTGTGGATGCTCTTTGGGATAAGTAAGAGCAAAGAGTGTGGGGGGAGTTGGAGGAAGGTCATTGTTGGGACAGGGGTGGGTGAGCGACATGTGGCCAGGGACAAATGGTGGTCATGGTAGAGGAGAAAAGTGTTTCGGTTCATGATGGTGGTTTTACCACATATACATGGAGGTCCATGCACCATCTACACCACACACAATGCTTTGTGATTGGTGCACAACATGTATAGGTATTGTGTATTGTGCACTAGTATTTCTTACAACAATATGTGGGGCCCACCCATCGTCACCCATCTCCCCTCTCTCTCGGTACGCATCCTCACCCATCTCATCTCTCTCTCGGCCCAACTCTCCACCGCTATCGCAATCGGAGAGGGACCCAAGGGGATGGGGACGGTCGCCAGCGGGGTGGAGGGTGGCACCTAGATCTGAGGAGCACGTGGCGCGGCGGCCAGAGCACGCGTGGCTCGATCCAGTCTCGTCCCCACATCCGGTCACCAAATCCGGTAGCCTCCTCCTTTTTTTCACATGTTGATCCGATTTTGTCTTGTACTTCTTGATTTTTCGGTGTTAGATCCAAATTTGTGCATCTTGATTCTTGATTGGTGGACTCGAATTTGTGTATCTTGATTTTTCTTATGTTGGATCCGAATTTGTCCATCTTGTAAATGTTTTCTTGCATTTTCTTGGAGACAAAATTCAAAGGTGGAAATTCTTGAAAATGAAATTCGAAAAGGAACTTATTGTAGTTTCTTGAATATAATTTTCCTTGCATTTCTTGGAGATGAAATCCCAAAACACATTTTTAAATGGCCATGAGCATCCAAATTTTGCAATTGCAAAGAAAAAACAATTTTCTAAAGATAAAGAACCGAAATGGATTGAATTTCTTTAATTTCTTGAAGATAGAAAAATGGATTGAATTTCTTTATTGATTCAAATTGACACATCTGCAAAATGATTGAAATGAAAAGAGAGATGGAATATGCAAATGAAAGAGTGATATGGAATCTGCAAATGAAAGTGAGAGATGGATAGAGAGAAGAGAGTACAGAGATACATATTTGAGACGTTTTTTTGGGCTGTATTTCTCCTCTCACGTGCGCCAATCTCAAAGCAACGTGTGTGTCATGGATAGTGCATGGAGTTCTATCTACACACGGTTTCACATTTCGGTCCAGTTCATATGTTTTGGGTCCTACTATAGCACAGAAGACTGATTTTCGTTAAGTTTCGGTCACTTTTGTGGATGTTGGTTCACCATCCCACAATTCATATCCATTGCTTTCTGTACTTTGATGTGATACAAAAACAAAACAAAAAAAAATTCTAAACTAGACAAAAGTAAATCTTGGTGAACCCTACAAATACAAAAATAAAATATTTTTTAAAAACTAGATAAAAGTAAATCTAAGTAAACCCTACAAATACAAAAACAAATAGAACAAAAAGTTATAGTAAAACTGTACTAAAATTGCACGGCACTTGGTAATGCAATTTTAGACTTAGTACTGTGCAATTGTAGGTGAGTGTGTTTTAAGAAAATTTCAGGCGACTGGGAGCTTGCAAAAGCGTATGTTTTTTCTATGAATTCTCTGTATAATTTTTCTCTGTCCGAATTCTCTGTATAATTTCCGCGATCCACACGAGACCATGTCTTTGTGAACGGATACGACGTACTAGCTTATTTAGAAGGGACTACTAGTTCAGTGACATCGCGTTCAGAAATATTTGGAGGAATGCCTCACGAACATGTCTGGATGCGATGTCACTGAGCTAATTTCCCTTATTTAGAACGTCGGTTTCTATGTATCCATGTACGGTCTGATTGATTTTCTATGAGTTTTCTACCTTCGAAACAAGCCGTTTTGTTTGTCCCACCTGCCATGCTCCGCTGATTTAGATGAATACGTGTGTGTGAATTATAGTGGTCCTTGCTACTGCAAAGGAAATACAGGCAAACACACGAGATGACATGCAATTTCTTTCGGAATCACGAGCAGAAATGCAGAAGGGGACATACATGGGTGATGAAATGATTAAATGAAAAGACGGATGTGCGTCTCTACACATGGCTGGTTACTTTGGGGCGGAAGAGTGGATTGGGAACGGATCTGATGGGGGCATGGATTGGATTTCACTTTTTCACATGCTCTTGTCACATGATGATAGGTGAAGAAAGATGCCTGCACTAACTTTCTTTACATTTTTTTTTTAAAAAAAATTAGTCAGCACTCGAAATCATTGGGCGATGGTGGAGTTCTAGTGCTACCGGTGACGTTTCGCACCAGATGCTTTCCGTTTTGGGCGCATTCGCCGTCAAAACAACGAACCAAGACGGCCAAAATTTGGCCACTAAATAGCGCCTTTAACATTTTCACCGTACATGGTTCCTTTCACGTACCAATCATTATTTACATATATACCAACGCAAAGTTACAGGTTTTGAGATATACCACTGTAAAATTTTTCTTTGACATATGCCACGACAGAGTGTCCATTGTTTAAAATATGCCATTACAAATAATTTAAGACCATATTGCCCATACTTCCTTCTTCCTTCCTTAGAGGTGACCAAATGGGCTGCACCGATCGAGCTAGCAGAAACACGACATAGTCCCTGCTTGTTCATAAACGGTGGCATGACCACGACGGCTGGATCGTGCCTAGATCCGTCCTCGTGAAGCAGGCGGCTGGCACACAACAGCACGCGGCGGCCGACTCGAAGAGGCGAGAGGAGGAGGCGGGGCGGGAGCGAGTGGGCGGGGCAGTCTTTGGCGGTAGAGGCTGGGGCAAGGTTGGCGCGAAGGGGGACGGGGGAGAAAAGGGGGATGCGGGAGAAGAGGATGTGGTCACGGGGAGAAGAGGGATGGGGAAGGCAGCACGGAGGCGGCGGGCGGCCGCCGGCGGAGGGAGAAGATGGGACCTACTAACGGGGGAGATGGCCCGAGGCCGGCATGGAGGGAGAAGAGGGGACGGGGGTGAAGAGGGGACGATGCGGAGGTGTCGACGCGGGATGGGCGACGCCGCGTAGGAGGCAGGGGCGGCGTGGACACGTGGGCGCATGCATGGGAGAGAAGGGGCGGCGGCGGCGGGCGAGAGGCGAGGTGAGGCGCCAGTGCCACCGCGGCATGGCGCCGCAGCGCCGCGAGGATGGGGAGGCGACATAGGCGGATTGAGTGCGACACGATGTCGGCATGGTGGGTCGTGCCCGGTATGGGTAAAATGACCGTTGGGGGCCGTTTGGCACGGTGGGACGTGCCCGGCATGGCATGACCCATCTAGCCCAATTAGCCTGGTAACGTTCGGATTTTTGAAAAATCCGATTGTTTTTTTGACCGTTTGGAGTTTTAAAAATAAAAAAAATAAAAATCCTAAAATATTTTCTATAAATAGCCACCGTGCCCCCTCATTTAGCACCCATCCATTCCTCAATCTCTTTTTCGAATTCTATTGTGCAAATTGAGAATCCTTGTGAGATAATTTGGTAAAATTCAAAAAATTTGTTCCAAATTTTGAAAAAAATTCAAATCCAGACAAATCGGCAAAGAGGGTATAATACTATTATTTTGCATATTATTTTTGTTATTATTTGTAATGCTAAGTTGAAAAAAATATTAGTGTAAGTTTTGTTTTTGCAGTTTTCGTTATAAAAAATTACGATAACTTTGCTCTTGGTGATTACAAACTTTCACCATAGGAAGTTGCATTCATGGAGAATGCTGCTGCCTCAAACCAACTAGAGTTGTTACCGTAAGGGCAAGGAGTTCCTTTATCGGACTCTATGAAAACATCTTTGTCGGTGACCATCGGAGAAAGTGGTCGAGGTCGGCTATGTCAGGAGTCTGGGAGAATTTCGACACGACAACCAAGGTAGACGCACAAGGAAATCAGGAACCATATGCTGTTTGCAAAATTTGTCATCATGAATTATGCAAAGTCTACATGTGGAGCAGGCGATTGCTTAGACATGCTATAAGATGTAAGGCCAAGCAAGGATTGGTGATGAGACAGATGCAACTAAAGTACAACCCTGATGGTACAGTACGTAGCTGGGACTACAATCTTGAGTTAGTTCGTCAATCACTCAGTCGTTTAATTGCTTCTAAGGATTTACCGTTAGAGTTTGTGGAGTCTGCTGCTTTCAAAACTTATATTAGGACTTTACATAATCCTAGATTTTCTACCGTTTCTAAAAAGACAACAACTAGGGATCTAGTAAAATACTATAATAAATACCATGATAAATTAGAGGATCTATTTAGAACGTGCACATTTACGGTGGCCCTGATCTCGGACATATGGAGTGATCGGGCTAGGTAGGATTATCTTCGTGTAGTTGCTCATTATGTTAATGAGGATTGGGTAATGGAGAAAAGAATTATAGGTTTCAAAATAATTGCCGTAGCACACACAGGTAAGAATATTGCAGACTGTATTATCAAAGTCATGGAATTAATTACATGGGTTTAATTAATCCTTGCTAGTCGTAATTAAACCAATGATTAATTAAACATGTGTAATTAATTAATTAACTAGCAGTACGACGAAAATCCCCACCGTGGCGCGGATGAGGAATAATTAACCCGTGGTGCGGATGAGGATTAATTAATTAAATCTATATAATTAATTACACAACTAAATAATTGCGGTGATGGTTAATTAATTACGACTAAATAATTACATGGTGGGGTTAATTAATTAACCCATAATTAATTAGTCATAATTAATTTTGTTGTAATTATTTAGTTGTAATTATTTAGTTATAATTAACTAGTCGTAATTAATTTGTTATAATTATTTAATTATAATTAACTAGTCATAATTATTTAGTTATAATTAATTAGTCAAAATTAATTTAGTCGTAATGAATTAGTCCTAATCAATTTAGTCGTGGTTAATTAGTCATAATTAATTTAGTTATAACTAATTATTCATAATTAGTTAGTCATAGTTAGTTAGTCGTTATTAATTAGCCCTAATTATTTAGTCATAATCAATTTAATCATAATTAATTAGCATAACGAGGGAAGTCCCCTCACGTGTCACGTGATCGAAGGAAGTCTCGTACCTAGGAGCGTGAACGGGGGAAGTCCCCTCTCCAAGAGAGGGACGGGGGAAGTCCCTCTCCTGGAGAGGGGGTGGGGGCATGTTTCGGAAGTCCCCTCTCCAGGAGAGGGGACGAGGGCGTCTGCGCACTCGTGATATGGACGAGGACACGTGTCCTTGCCGGCGAGTCCGCAATGCTATTTTTAGCTTTGATCTCCGAAGGAGGCTAGATTTGCTATTTCACGTGCAAATAGTGTCCTTTAAGCCAAAAACTTGGGTATTGTTGTCTTTATTTTTTTATTTTTTTTTATAACGGCATATCTCTAATTTTGCAGACTTAACAGTGGTATATGTTGAAAAAAAAACTTTGCAGTAACATATCTGAAAACTTGAAACTTTGCGGTGGCATATATCAAAATAACCCATCTATATTTATCGTGACGTAAGGTCTAGGATATCTTTTCCTTAGCTTAAACTCGAGACAACAATTGTGATTTCTGAGAGAAAGGGAGCAAGTACATCTACTGAAAATGGACAGGGGACTGAATGGTGGTTCATTCTGGAAGCACATTTTTGCGTCCTGCCTGCCTGCCTGCCTGATAGTGAGATGCACGCGGAAAACCCAGACAAATCAAGGAAGGAAGTGGACGTATCGGCTGAGAACTGCCTGTGGGCTGACCAAGATCTCTGCAAGACTGCAGAGCTGGACATTGCAATTTCTTGTATTCAGAATGCTTTGTTGGTTGGCTGGGATGCACAGGCTTAGCTGGTCTCACAAATATAGCTAGATATAGCAGCCGGCCAAATTTGTCCTAAATATTCTCAAAATTGAGTAGCTTTTCATGTTCGGAAAATGAGAGCTTGCACCTTGCACGAGCACAATCCATTACCTTAGTTCCATGAAAAGTATACCCTATAGCCTTGTTGGGAACATGGGAATTGCAAGGAAACAGTTCTATTCCTGCACAAATAGGGAAAAAAAATTGAGTTCCAACCGCGGTCTATACATAGAGCTACAAAGATGTACCATTTCAAAAAATAAAAATAAAAAATCCAGAACTTTTTTTTAACATTTCACAGCTACGTCTTAGTTTTTTTTTAAGACATAACATCTTAGTTTGATCCTTTTGCCATAGCATACAACTTTCTAGATTTTTTTTACGTTATGTCTTAAAAAAAAACTAAGACATAGCTGTGAAATGTTAATAAACAAAAAGCACAAGTAAATGGCCAGGAGACCAAAGCCTAGTGTCCTATCCACCCTCATGCCCCTCCTGGGCAGCACAGCCACGGCCCACAAAACACCAGCAGCCACGAAGCCAGCGTCCGGAAGAGCCTGGGTTCCCTGGGCATGGACACGGGCCGCCAGTGCGCGGCCCAGCACGAGAGCAGCAGCGAGAGGCCCATGCCGACGAGGACGTTGAACACCGGCCCGCCGTAGCAGCCGGCCACGGCGACCTGCGCGTCGCCGGCGCCGCCGCTCGCGGCCACGACCACGTTCGCGATGAGGTCGCCCAGCGAGTTGCCCCATGCCAACACGGTCAGCCCTAGCGCCGCCGTGTCCACACCCAGGACCAGGCCCGCGGAGGACAGGAGGGAGAGGAACTCGTTCGCGATGGCGTACGCCCAGGCCACGCCCATGACGAAGCGCCGAGCGGTGGGAGAAAGCGGGTTGGTTGGGCGGTGGTGAGGCGAGAGGCCCGGGAGGCGCGGCAAGGCTGGCGGCGAGAGTGGGAGGTGTTACGTGCCGATTAGATGAACTCAAATCAACAATCGGGCAGAGAATATGATCCAATACAAACCACGATACACAAGTTCTTGAGGATACAACTTGGGAAATTAGAAGCTAGGCGTGAGAAGCAATTTGAAAGTGAGGATTTAGAGAAAGGATTTGGGAAGAGTAGCAATGGGAAGAAGAAACAGTTAGTGGGGAGAAGAGTCAGGCAATTAGAAGCTAGACTGGGAGAGGCAATTTGGGGGCTGGGAATTTAGAGAAAGGATTTGGGGAAGAAGAACAGTAGTGGGGAGAAGGGAGCCGGTGTTGCCTGATGTTCTTCCATTCCCCTTCCATCCTTTTCGCCTACCCTTTGTAGTCCAACTGGTTGCCCTTCTTGCCTCCTGGGCCCACAGCCCATGTCGAAGCCCAAAGCCTGGCCGGTTTAAGCCAGTCGGTCCGTGACATTCCTCCCTCATTGAATGAGGTTTGACCCTAAGTCGATACAAAAGAATAATCACCATTGCCACCGGGATCCCATGGTACATCAGTCGGCTTATATCAGTGTAGTTGTCAATGGTCAAGTCGGGTTTGCCCTCAAATAAATCAAGAACCCTCTTGATATCACTGATGGACACCAAGCATGGAAGGTAAAGGATCTTGATCTTGCTTAGCCTTAACTTGCATGCCAAAATATCAACTCCTCCACGCTTCTGCTGCTCTGATATGGGAAGGTAAAGGATTTGCACCTGCTGCAATGGAGTTGCTGAATTAGAATTTTGCTGCTGGTTCCTTCCAGACCACTGAATAGCCTTAGTGACCTTAGATATTTCGGCCTCTTATTTCGGCCTCTTCATTGATCATGGTAGTCAGTGGATATAGTAGAGTTTTTCCAGCAGTGTGAAGCCAGCAATGATCTTGATTAATTGAGCGAGTAAGCTGGAAAATTGTCGGCAACTAGGACTGATATGCCTCTCTTAACATTCTTTTTGTCTCATCAACAACCAGGTATTGAAGATGCTCTAGAGTGAAACCTTTCGTCATGTTAATATGATCCATCAGTCTTCCAGGAGTTGCCACTAATATATCAACTTTAGTCTGTGGTTCCATTTGGGCATATCCTTCATCAAGAGTTGGGTAAAGCTCTTGTTTCGACTTCTTGATAAGATCTGAAACTTCATCGGCTATTGACGATTGACCAACTGCTGACCCTACTAACAAGCCCACCACAGGAGCAATAGCATCAAAAACCTCTTTAACCTGCAAGGCTAAATTCCGTGTAGATAGCACAACCAAAGCACGTAAGCAAGCACCTTACTTCCCGAGTGGAGAGCATTTGCACAATGGGCAAGGCATAAGCAAGATTTTCGAGATCGGTTGGGAGTTAATACATAAATTCCTCTGAAAAGCACCAGTTAATTGATTGTTCTCAAAGTGGATATACTGCAAATTTCGGCATCCACTGAAATCGGGTATTTCACCAGAAAATGAGTTACCATCGAGCCTTAACTCAACCAATGCTGATAACTTTGTCAATTCCACAGGGATACTTCCTGTAATGTTCTTCCCTGTCAATGTGATTGAAAACACCTTGGGTGCTGGTTCTGAACTGCGTTGCACCCAGGGCCATGATGTTGGTAAGCACGGGTCACCACCCAAATCAAGCTGGTAGGTCAAGGATCCATTTGGGCCAACTACGCGGTTTGCATGACTTTTGAGCGGTTCTTCATTGGTACCAGCGAATATGGGGTTTGTAGTTGATATTATTTGGTCCTTGGAGCAACATCAGCGGGTAATTTGCTCTCCTCACGAATTAGATTCTAGATTCTATCAAATGGATCATCGGTACCTAAGCGATTCATTGCTTTACGCACCAAAATTTATCCTTGAAGGCGATGTAAGAAAGAAGCGTGCCTCATCGGTGGTATAGTAGAGTGAACCGTTAAATTGTCGAAACTCGAGTGGAGATAAGCGGTACATCTGTCTTGGCATTAGAAGCGGACACGAGTGTTGGAGCGGCAGCCAAGATAATTGCCTCCTCAACTACTGTTGTGGTGGCATCAGAAGTCCACCAATTTAACGGAGTATTGCTTAGACTTGAGTATTGCTTCTGAAGTTGGTCTTGGACCAACAATTTTGCAGTCTGTCCACCAAAGACGAACTTAGCATCAGAAGTCCACTGGATCCCGATGCCATCTGTGTAATCATCAGCTCTGCCACAATCCAAGCTAATGAAATTGTTACAATCCCCTTGACTGGGAGACCCACTTGAAAGGAGCGGAGGTCCCATCAATCAGAAAATCACGACAAAGTTAACTAGATCTGCAATATTCCATTTTCCTAGCCGGCCCAAGTGCTTCCAATATGACCCCATGCACAAGTGAATTTAGTATATCCATTTCAGCATTATGGAACATCGTCGGCCATGACTGGACTCTAGCCTGTTTGTGGAACAACTTGAGAATCGTTTCCGGTCCCTGAGGTGGTGGCCATGGGGGCTTCGGCTGCAAGCCCATGATGCAGGTCACAGACCCTACGATGATGAGGTTAGTGACGCTAATGTCACCGGTAACCAGTCGAGGGCATTCCCTCAAGCAGTTGGTGGACGCCACGGTACCGATGTCGGTGGCTGTGTCTCGGTGGTCTGTGTCGACGGTGTTGGCGATGAAGGTGTTGTCGATCTCAAGGGTGGCGATGGTTGAGGATGAAGTCGTGAACGGCCGTAGCATGAAGCGGATGTCGGCGCACGATCTTTGCTGATCGAGACGATTCGTCGAATACCTGGTGGGCATCAGTGTGTCTTGCTTGATGGTGAAGAACAACTTCAGCGAGGGAGCCGGCGAGTGCTCCACGAGCGCTGGAGCGACTGTGGGCACTCCAGTCTCCGGGTTGAACTCGGCCATGACTTGAAGGTCGCCGGCGTTGGTGTTGGGGCCCGACGTCGAGCACTCGGTGGGCGACTCGGGGGCGAGGGTGGCTTCTGCACAAGGAGACGTTGCCGCCACGGTGACAAGGGTGACCATTGGTGCTGGCACGGGCAGTGGCCAGGCATGAGTGTTTGCTCCTGGCGGCTGGACGACGGCCTTCAAGGTGACCGCAAGCTCTTTCATGCTCTCTGCCAAATCTTCAATCTCCAATGTTTGTTTCTTCACGGCGATTAACTTTCGTTCAACATCTCCTTACACCTTGCTTCGCTCTCCTTCTCAGCTTTGGTCATAGCCACCTCGGAGCTCAGCATCCTCAGGATCGAATGCTCTGATACCAATTGTTACGTACACGATTGGATGAACTCAAATCAACAACACAGGCAAGAGAATATGTCCAATACAAACATGATACACAAGTTCTTGAGGATACAACTTGGGAAATTAGAAGCTAGGCTGGGAGAAACAATTTGAAATGAGGATTTAGAGAGGGTTTGGGAAGAGTAGCAATGGGGAAGAAGAGCGATGAGTGGGGAGAAGGGAGCCGACATTGCCTGATGTTCTTCCATTCCCCTTCCATGCTTTTTGCCTACCCTTTGCAGTCCAACTGGTTGCCCTTCTTGCCTCTTGGGCCCACAGCCCATGTCGAAGCCCAAAGCCAAGCTGGTTTAAGCCAGTCGGTCCGTGACAGAGGGGTGGGTTCTTGGAGGAGGTATGGCTCCAGAGGCAGGTTAGGAAGAGCGGGGTGAGGGTGGCTGTGGTGACCACGGCCGGCTTGCTCCACCGCTCCTTGCTCTTGTCCGGGATCGTTAGATGCCACGGTAGATACAGAGGTAGCTCCAGCACGCGCAACGCCGACTAGAGTGCGCTCCTGTTCTTCTTCGTGGTGTCGCCAGCGTCGGCGTAGTACTGCAGGAGAGGTGCGGTCTCAGGGAGCAGTTGTTCTTGGTCGGTGTAAAAGTTCGTGTTTGCGACGTTGTAGAGCTCCGACGAGGCGGCGGTGTGGCCTGCCTTTGCCTCTGCGTCGTGCACTCTGCGAGTGCGGGCGTGGGTGAAGGCAACGATGGGGACGTAGATGAGGTAGAGGGAAGTGAAGGCGAGGGTGCCCCATATGTTGACCTTGCCTGCAGCCAGGACAACGACCACGGTGGCGAGGGCGATGAGAAGGAAGGATGCGTCCCGAAAAAGCCGGTCCCGTCGATGGCGAGCCCGCGACTGCCAAGGTGGAGAGCGATGACGTCGAGCACAACCGAGGACACGAACAGCGCACCCCTGAGCATGTCGTTGAACCCCACGATGATGGTCCTTCCCTTGCACCGGCGCGCGAGAACAAGCGAAGCGGCGGTGGAAGCGCGTCCGCGCACCGTTCGGCGATAGGAGCGCTACCGCGTCGCCGGCGATAACTGGCGGCCGTGATAGGCCCTCCATTACTATAAAAAGCTATCTTTGGATGCCTCATCACGAGGCGGTTGACTAAAATCGTCAGTATTATATGACATCACGAGCGATTTTGGTTTAGAGACGAATCAGTATTCTGAGTGCGCTAAAAATCATGCAGCGAACAAGTAATATCACGAGCGGTTCATGATGAAAACCGTCTGTGAAGTATCACAGACGGTTCTTAATAATAACCGTCTGTGATATTGCTACATATCGTAGACGATTCTTAATAATAACAGTCTGTGATATTACTACATGTCACAGACAGTTTTTTTTTGTTGAAAACCGTATGTGATAATTATCCCATCACAGATGGTGCACCGTTTTGCTCGCTTACTTGTCATCCATTGCAATGTACTCCTCAACAGTCTTCTTCTCCGTGCCCAGTTTTAGTATCGTCTCACCTCACTGAGCCCACTCGATCGTGTGGTCCATTTCAGCTATTATCGCCCATGCCGAGTTGTTCCTGTGGGACCTCTCTGTCATCGCCATCGTCATCGACGCCAACTCTTCTCCGGTGAGTGCTCGACCCCACCAAAGTCGATTTCCCCACCTATATGTCCCCCTAAAGCTGTGCATGTGCTTCGTTTGATTTATTTCTCTGAGAATACACATCGCAGGAGCTTGCCGCTGTCTCCTCTGTTCACCGATGACCAGCCGCCTTGGACCTTCCCCGACCGACTTCATTGACACCTTTCTTGTGATCAAGGTAAGCTACTGGAGCATAATTAAGCATCCTTTAATTTAAGCAGTTTCGGGCGTTTACGCCGAAATCGCTAGTGAAGCCTATGGTCACCCTTTTATTTTATTTTTCAGGGTTTTCAACACGAACCGTGTGATGGACCGAAGCTGAATGTACGCTAAGAACCATATGAGTGAAGAGTAAATTAATGCCGTGTGTGATTTTACAAGAGCTACCGAGAGGGATATGTTGAATAAGGGGGCGGAATATATGTACTGTTCATGCATTGACTGCGAGAATTTGAAGATGTTTAACAACCAAGCGCGGTCGAAACACACTTGATTGAAGGGTTTCAAAAAGTCGTATACCGTTGGACGATCCGCGGTGAAGAGCGATTATACAAGAAGGTAGTAATAACGACATCACCGACGAAGTCAACGATATGTCGCCGGATGATGTCAATTGTGGTTCCGATTCGGATAGGCTGCACGATGACAATCTAGATCAGATGCTTCGCGATGCAGAAGTGAACTATAGTGTGAGAGAGAGAGAGTTTGGTAAATTCGAGGGCTTGATGGAGGACTCGGAGAAGCCTTTGTTCGGGTTGTGGCGGAATACACAAGGTTGTCATTAGTGCTTGAGCTATGCTGAAATTGAAGGCAAACAACGGTTGGTCAGACAAAGAGTTTCACGATTTGTTAGATCTCTTAGAAACAGGCTTTGGATGGAAATGAGTTGCCCAAAACCACCTCTGAGCCAAAAATGTTCTTTGTCCGTTGGGAATGGAAGTAAAAAATACATGCATATCAGAATGATGTATCCTCTACCATAAAGTGCATAAACATGCATATATGTTCGATGTGCAACGCATCCCGACACAAGCGTAAGAAAGGACCTCCTGCTAAGGTGGCATGGTATCTTCCTATAATTCCCCGTTTGAAGTGGTTTTTTGCGAAGCGAAATGAGGCAAAACTGCTGCATTGGCACTCGGAGGAGCGTAAGTAGGATGGAAATCTAAGACACCCTGCTGATTCCACCCAGTGGAGAAACATCGATAGGAGGTTTGCAGACTTTGGTGCAGAATCGAGGAATATAAGGTTTGTATTTAGTACAGATGCAATGAATCCTTTCGGTAACATGAGCAGCCGACATAACACTTGGTTCGTGACTCTTTGTATGTACAACCTTCCTCCTTGGTTGTGTATGAAGCAGAAGTATATTTTGTTGTCGATACTTATCCAAGGGCCGAAGCAACCTGGGAATGATATTGATGTGTACCTAGCACCATTGATGGAAGATCTAAAAATACTGTGGATCGAAGGGTGCAGTATGAGATGCGTACAAGCGAGTACTTCATTTATGCGCTCCTTGTTGTTCTGCACTATAAATGATTATCCCACCCTTGCTAACCTGTCGGGCCAGAGTACAAAAGGGGTCAAAGCATGTACTCACTGCTTAGATGATACCCGAGAGTGTGTGGCTGAAGCACTCACACAAAACCATATAGATGCGTCACTGTAGGTTCCTCCGGAGGGCTCACCCATACCGTAAGATGAAGAAACAATTCGACGGAGAGGAGGAGGACAGTTCAGCTCTAAGGCATTTAAGCGGAAAAGAGGTCTATGATATGGTTAAGGATTTAGATGTTGTGCTCGGAAAGGGACGTAAAACGAGGACCTGTGAGAAGAACATCTAGAAGAAGAGATCAATATTTTGTGACTTAACTTATTGGGAACACCTAGAAGTTCGTCACTGCATCGACGTTATACACGTAGAGAAGAATGTATGTGATAGCATGATTGGTCTCTTACTGAACATTCGTGACAAAACAAAGTATGGTGTCAATGCACGGCTTGACTTGGTTGATATGGACATCAGACCTGAGTTAGCACCAAAAAAGACTGATAAAGGACGAACGTACCTTCCCCCTGCTTGTTACACTCTGTCCAAAGCCGAGAGAACTGAAATGTGCCAGTGCTTACATGGTGTGAAAGTTCCGTCCGGTTACTCTGCCAACATGAAGAAACTTGTTTCAATGGAAGATTTGAAGTTAATTGGTATGAAGTCTCATGATTGTCATGTGCTGATGACACAGATGTTCCCTATTGCAATTAGAAGTATTTTGCCGATCAAGGTCCGAGAGACAATCATGAGGCTGTGTTATTTCTTTAACACAATTGCTCAGAAGGTCATCGATCCCGAAGGACTAGATACTCTACAGGACGAGGTGGTGATAACTCTATGTCATCTTGAGATGTATTTCCCTCCGGCGTTTTTCGATCTCATGGTCCATCTCATTGTTCACATTGTGAGGGAGATAAAGATGTACGAGCCCGTGTTCCTACGTAGCATGTACCCGTTTGAGAGGTTCATGGGAATTCTCAAGTCCTATGTATGGAATCGATCTCGGTCGAAGGGCAACATCGTCGAAGGTTATGCAACCGAAGAGGTCATTGAGTTCAGTGTCAATTACATGGCTCAGGTCGAACCAATAGGTGAGCCTCGATCTCGCCATGAGGGGAGGCTCGAGGGTATCGAGACCATCGAAAGGAAAGCAATCACTCCAGAGATGAGAGCGTATGCTCAAGCCCATTTCACGGTCTTGAACCACATCACTGAAGTGTCCCCATATATCGACCAGCACAAGGACGTGCTTCTATAACACCTCAGTTTAATAAAAGCCCAAGATGTCACTTTCATCTATTAACACTACATGGATCTACATCAAACTCAAGTATTTCTATATTGTAGGAGTCACGATTAAACGTTCGACAAAAGATAAACATAGTTTCAACAAACTAGTTAATCAATTCAACTATAATTCAAACTAAGAAATTATCAAAGGCATTACAGAAAGGTTTCAATTAAGAGAAACAATTGCTAGTCATAAAAAATCAACTATGATGAAATAAGGGAAACATAACCTATTCAATTATTACAATTTATGAAATGAATGAATCAAGTATTGTAGTGAAGTGCTTCTTAAGTGCATAAATTCCATGTTCTACTTTCTCCCAAAGTATGTCGTCCTCAACGTACACCTAAAACATTAGACAAACAAGTGTGAGTCAAAGACTTAGCAAGTACAAATAATGACATAGGAAAACCTCATAACAACAACAAATCATTCTCATTGAACAACTTATGAAACATTGAATCGAAGACATATCATTCTCAATATCAAATACATAGGTAAATATTATGAATGAAATGCAACTCATGCATATGACTCCACTTCTCTTCTGCATATACCAGTATAGCCAGTGAAACACCCGTCAGTGTTCACTCAGGCCCGCATTATACAAAATACGAGGATCCAAAGCCCGTATGAAGAATCTTTCAAATGGGGATCCAATTTGCCCACATTGGAATGATGGGTCTTACTTACCCATATTAGAATGATGGGACTTCACTACCGACTCCCATGAGTGAATCATGAATGGTTGTAATGAATGAAATGAATCTCAATACCCACTCCCGTGGGCTAAACATGAAAACTTGGAATGAATATAATGAAACGAAATAAACACTTTCATACCTTCCAATTGATATAAGTATTTAACGAAAACAAGCAATCAGTAGAAAAAATACTCATACTTCATAAGATCATCCATATCATAGTATTTCAACCAAATTGTACAAACACACATCCAAGATGGCCCAAAATGTACTTGCCTTTCATGTTGCGACAAATTGAAGGTAGAGAGGGGGAAACCAAACTCAAGGTCACTCCGCCTACAATAAATACTTTACTCAAAACAAGATTTGACAAGGTAAAACAACACTATTCGCAACACTCTATTCCGTACTCCCAAAATCGATACTTCAATTATCTAATCTATTCAAGTAACTACGAACTAGCAGGAAACCAAAACTCGACAGCGGCCTTCCAAAATACATAACTCTCCCTCTGGTAATCATAAAAAGGCATAGTTAGATTCTCCGAGAAGATAACAAAATTATCTACAATAACCTAGTTGGCGAGATCCTCTAATTCTGCTCACATCTGAGTCTAATATTCAGTTGAAAATCTAAAGTTATAATCTGACAGACAAATAGGACAGCAGCACGAGAAATGCTATAACTTTTAATTGGATGAACCAAATTTTGATTTCTTTATCAATTTGAAAATATAATAATATGAACTTCAAAAGTCTAGTTGGACCGATCCTCAGATTATGCTTTTAACAAATTTTAGCCCATAGATCAAAACTACTATCAGAATCTGACATACGTTTTGCACAATAAAATTAAAACATACATAACTTTTGTTCTACAGATCCAAAAAGTGTGTTATTTATCAATCCTGAAAGCTAATAAAATTACCTACAAAAATCATTTTGGGCAACATCCCTGAATCGACATTTAACAAAATCTTAATTAATAAACAAGACGACTGCTAATTCTCGTCAGGATTTCTGGACAGCAGTAAAGAAACTAACGCATCTCCCAAACCATAACTCCAATTTAGGTGATCTCAGAGCCTATTAAAAGCTGAAGACAAGCCCCACAATGCTCTAGGAGATCATAATCTCCAATTTGGCCTTGATCTATACGAAAACTTACGAACAACAGGGAACCAAATTCTGATTCTAATCACAGCAGTAGCGACAACTCTCTAATCGACAGTTATTAAGAACTAATATGATCCATACAGCGAGGAATTGAACAATTACCCTCGAAGACACATGAATTTGCTGAAATCTTTGCGCGAGTCTCCTCTCCCCCACTCCCCCTTCCTTTCTCTTTGGACGACGGCAACCCGGGGCTCTCCCTCCTTCTTACTTCGATCGGCAGCAACAATGGAGGAGGAGGTGGCTGCCAAGGGGAGGATTTCTACTATAGCAGGTACTGTAGCGGCGACATTACTGTAGCTACAGTAGTGGGCTAGGGTTTCCCCTCCTTTTATTGGTGGTTGGCCCCTCATGGGCCTCCTGGGCCAAGACCCGAGGCCCAGGTTATCAAAGAACTGTAGAAACCCCCCCTTTTTTATGTCGAATTTCTCTTTTGAACGCTTTCTTTCTTAGAATAAATCGTAGTATTACAGCGGCAACAGGATCTAGAGTGACCGGATGTTTGGATCACGAGACAACACAATAGTCGGTTCAACCAATGGTTGAAGGAGCGACTCGTTAGGAGCTCGTCAAGTGATATATTGACATGGTTGGTAAAAGGGCCAACATTTATAGTTGTGACATGGCAATGATACGACATAAATGGGTACACATTCTATATGCAGGCTTAGGATATAAAGAGCACTAACCAGAACATCGGTGTCCGCATAGATGCATTTAGTACCGATGGGTCGAGGAGCTCCTACTATGGGTTCATAGAGGAGATTTGGGAGCTCGACTACGTGCTTTTCAAGATTCCGCTGTTTCGGTGCCGTTGGGTCCATCTTTCACAGGTGAAGGTCGACAGGTACGATGTCATTACCATGGACCTCGAACGTGTCGGATACAAAGACGAACCATTCGTACTCGCTAACCAAGTTGTTCAAGTCTTCTATGTAATCGACTAGACAAATAAGAAGCGTCACGTAGTTCTTCATGAAGAAAGGAGGATTATCGGAGTTGAGAATGTAGTGGACGAGGAAGAATACAATCAATTTGACGAGTTGCCTCCTTTGGAAAGCGGCATAAGGGTCGAGAAAGAGCGGCGTGTGAAACTAGCTACATACGTCGATCATCATGAAGGGCTAATTTTTAAAAGAGATAAGCAAGTGGAATGATGAATGAAATGTTTATGTGTCATATGTTCTGAATTTGCATTTATGTATATGAGAATATGCCATATGTGAATTTGCATTTATGTATATGAGAATGTGTCATATCTGAATTTGTGAAATGGATGTGTTTATTTCTGAAATGAATGTGAATTGGATGTATACATGTACTTGTTGTGTTTCTGCTTGTTTCAGAGGGTATGACTAGTATTTCCTAAGGCTAACCAATAAACAGAAATATATTTAGCAATACAAAAGAATATCACAGACGGTTCCTTAGGACAAACCGTCTATGATTATATATCACAGATGGTTTAATATAAATAACCGTCTGTGATAAATCAGATATCACAGACGGTTCCATCTAAAAACCGTCTGTGATACATCAGATATTACAGACGGTTCCATCTAAAAAACGTATGTGATACATCATATCACAGACGGTTATTTATTAGAACCGCCAGTGATGTGCAATCCCATTTATTTTCAGACTCTAGGGTTTGCTGCGCCCCCTACTCAAACGATTAAGTTTCTCTAACATCCCTCCTCCCCTGAGCCCGTTTAACACAATTAATAACATGACGACAACTAATGACAATTGACGATTATTTGCGACGACTAACACAATTGACGACAACTACGCGGTGGCGAAATTACCGTAATAAGCGACAACTACGCGATTGGCGATAACTAACTCCAATTAACGACGATTAACACAATTGGTGTAATGAGCGATGACTACCACAATTGATTGCATTCAACGGCGATTAACGATAATATCGCAAACAACACAATATCATAAACAATGCAATAAACCATAATTAGCGTATTTAACGATAGTTATTACAATAAATATTTATTACAACAAATAATTATTACAAGAATAATTATTAAGATAAGCAATTATTACAATAAGTAATTATTTAAATTAATTATTACAGTGAATAATAATACAAGAAATAATTAATAAAATAAATAATTATTACACAACATTAAATTTACAACCAAAAAAGAAAAAAATAAGGAAAAACAGAGTCAATGGCGGCGCTGGGAGAGGACTTGGGCGGCGGGGGAGGAGGGAGCCAACCGACGGTAGGGCCAGCACGGGGTCTAGGGAGAAGGGCGGCGACGTTGGGAGAGGAGTTAGGCGGCGGGGTTGAGGGAGTAGGCTGGTGGCCAGGCCAACGCGGGGTCGATGGGGCAACCAGCAGGGGGGCTTTTATGCAAGTGGTAACCGACGGGTAAATTACCCCCCAACTTCAGGGGTAAATACAGAATAGGGGCTGCGGGAAGCCGCAAAAGCTCCCCGCGAGTGACTTTCGGCTTCTGCACGTTATAATATAAAACAGCTTGGGGGAAAAGTGGTTGCGAAAAGTTAGATGTTTGGAACGGCTTCCGGCTTCGTTCCAAACAAGGCCATAATCAGCAGAAACAAAAGTGACCAAAACATGAACACACTCTTCGTTCAGAAAACACAAAACAAGTTTCGCACAACAAATCTATGGCAGATTATGTTATTGATGAACACCATGTAGCACACTTATTGTTCAGATGGACAACAAACAATATTTATATCAAAACAATGTACAAAGAAGCCTGAACTTATGACTACCCCGACAAACAATCTGAGAGCAAGCTGTGCATGCACATATAGGACAGGAACAGGCACGCGTATCTGAAGAAAACAATAGCGGAATCAATGGCTGATCGATTGTGTGTGGCATCGACTGCACAGGGATGACGACGACGATGATGCGTGGAGGATTCAGCGGCTGGCTGGGTCAGGCCTGGGCGAGCTTCTTGACTATGGAGGTCATGTACTTGCCCTGGTGCTCAGCGAGGGCGAGCTCCGTCTCGCTGGGCTGCCTGCTGCCATCGCCGGCAAAGACGCCGGCGCCGTAGGGGCTGCCCCCCCTGATGTCATCCATCTTGAACATGCCCGAGCCAAAGGTGTAGCCGATCGGGACAAAGAGCATTCCGTGGTGCACTAACTGGGTGATTGCCGTCCAACTGCGATAAACAACCACCAAAGCATGGTCAGTAATAGCCCAGCTGGGCAAAGACAAGGACTAAAAACCAACTTAAAATAAGAAACTGCATCTCTAGTTTCTTATTACAAATTGCAGTTAAGTGGCAATTAGCAGGCTGTTTTGCAAAATTTACATATTGCAGGTGCTTTATGATTTGTGGCTTTTTTTTCTTAGTAAACTAGTATTAACCTAGCCTGTTCAAATGAAACAACTGAATAAGATGGCTATGAATTGACACAATGAATCTATGCCTGACAAGTGAACATATACAAAATCCAAATGCAAGAACAAGGAACGATAATTTATTTCAAAAATCAAGAAGACTTTAAAGTTTAAACCAGTGAATGGCGTTTTGCTTAGTCTCCACTTGGATGCAACAAGTGGATTAGATTGAGGCATGACATAGATAAATTGTGCATTCAACCAGTCCTGAGAAGGTTTTCTGATCCACAACTAATAATCTCAGTTGAATTTAAACTGAGAAATTTTAAATTTCTCTCAGGAACTTTTCAACCCTATATCTGTTGTCCGCGTTTTGCCGCGACCAACCTATTTTGAATTTGATAGCCCGCTTAGGACTGCACCACCCACTGCGGTTTGAACTGTAGTACAGCAGATCCTGATCGGCTACAAGCCTAGTGGTAGTCCGTACCATGACATAATTGACATTAACTCAAGAATCCCTTTTGTGCAAATCATATCCAATGTCCTATTCCCCTTAAATGCATCTACGACCACACTATCTTTGTTGTTAATACTCTCACAGTACAGGACCATGATCATTAATTATGAAGAAAATAGTGCATCAGCATCTTGATTAGCTACACTGTCATGGGTGTGGCTACTGTTTATGCATGTACTGTTCATCCACAAATAGTTTCTTGCGTTGCGAATATCTATTTTCTTAAATAATTTATTAGTTTCCTTGTATAAGGATTAGGTAATTGAAAATGTTATCTATTAGTTAGGAAAATCATTATTTAGATTGATTTTATCTATAATTGTTAAGAGAGCCCTCTATATAATGAGGTATATTGTAATCGTTGGCATTAAGCGAAGATGAATAGACAAGTTCCTAGTCTTTAAAATCCAACTGTGGTCGTTCTCTTGACCGGCTATTCTAGATCTATTCCTCTCCAATTGGTGCCCTCCTTCATCTAGCGCCGTTCTACCTTAAGTCGTCGCCATCCGACCTCCTTCCGACGGATGTTTACTCTATTATGAACTAAGGTTCATAACATTTGGTATCAGAGCCAACACTATAGCTTATGCTGCCGAGCTATCCCTACTAGACAACCTGATGGAGTCGATGAAGACAACGTTGAAGATGATGCTCCAACAGATTTCGTCCACCGCATCGGAGGAGTTTGTCGCCCTATGTTGCAGCTCGAGGACAAGCTGTTTCACCGAGAGGGGTGCAATGTCATGGGTGTGGTTACTGTTCATACACATACTATTCATATATATACTGTTCATGCATGTACTATTCATCCGCGAATAATTTCCTTCGTTGCGAATATCTATTTCCTTAAATAATTTATTAGTTTCCTTGTATAATGATTAGGTAATTGGAAATGTTATCTATTAGTTAGGAAGATTATCTATTAGTTAGGAAAATCATTATTTAGATTGATTTTATCCATAATTGTTAGGAGAGCCCTCTATATAATGAGACATATTGTAATCATTAGCATTAAGCAAAGATGAATAGACAAGTTCCTAATCCCTAAAGTCCAGCTGTGGTCATTCCATTAACCGGCTATTCTAGATCTATTCCTCTCCAATCGGTGCCCTCCTTCACCTAGCGCCGTTCTACCTCAAATCGTCGCTATCCAACCTCCCTCCGATGGATGTTTACTCCATTATGAACTAAGGTTCACAACATACACATATGGTACTTCATTTCTATAATATGTAACTACCAGACCATTGTTAACATCACCATGACATGGGCATGTTAGTTTGGATACTGACTTGCTAAATATGCCCTTGAGGTATCACGGTGCTCTTCGGCTGGAATTATGTATTAGGCTGCTCCTAGTGCTCCACCTTGATTGGTATCTTAAGTCTGCCATGTAGTCAAAACGATGATGTGTCACCATAGTTAATGAAAAGAGATGGTACTGTAGTATCTAATCTGGATACTAGTTCAGTCTCGAAATCCAACGCAAAACAACCTAAGATATTACATGCATGTAATTAAATGAAACAGCCTAAGATACTATACAATAAGAAATCATGCATTGGGAAGATAGTATCCTAACACTCCTCATGCACTAAGATACTGTCCATTGGAAGCAGCCTTAGAGCCTCTTTCAATCCAAGTTCCTCACCAACTATACGCGACTTATTAGCCTCTTCTAGTGGTAAACACAAAAACACACACACACACACTAAACGAACCACATGGATGGGTGGACTATGGAGTGCAAGAGCAAACAATCTAACCTTACGCAATGTACACCAAGGCGCTAGGTCCTAGTCGGGCGGCAAGCTGACACCTTGTGCCTAGGCCTGCTAGGCATCGCCTAGGCGGCCGACTTGGCGGGGGGGGGGGGGGGCATGGAGAAATGCATATATTTGATCACCAGTAAGTACTAAGTACTAGTAGAAAGTAGCAGCAGCAGCAGTAAGAATTAGCAGAGGCAGAGCACGGGCACACACTAGAGCAACAACATAAGCAAAGGGGGATGAGCAAAGTAGGGGCGCTGGGCGGGTACCTCGTGTCGTGCTGCAGCCTGTGGGGTTGGCCGGCGACGGCGGAGAGGACAAATCAGCGGCGAGGAGAGGATGAATCGACGACGATACTCCACCTCCAAGCCTCTAAGAAACCCTAAAGTAACCAGGTGCTAACCGAAACCCTAACCCGACTGGCTTTTATACCCACTGTTTTTCCTCTCCCTTCGCCAAATCAACCACCCAGCTCCCGCCCAGGCGCGGAGGTGCCGCTGTTTTCCGCCCCGACTTCCTCCGCCTAGGCCGCCTAGGATCGGCTTTGACCGGTTAGGCAGTGTTCCCGCCAAGGCTGCTGACTACCACGAAATCGTGGCGGGCACCCGCCGACTAGTGCCTAGACAGTGATTAATCACCGCTTAGAGCCGACTTCTTGAAGGGAAGAAAGTAGAGAAGATAATATGATGCCACCGAAAAAAGAACTCATTCATGCCCAAATTACTGCAAACATTTTTATGGAGCCTATCTTAGATATCGTAGTTTAGCAACCAATGAGCGATGAAAAACACAACCAAAATAAAAAGTTTCAAAGTGCGCACCAAAGCGCGGCGCGAGGGTGCTGTGGTGCCTGAGCACCCCAAAAAAATTGTAAATCTTTTTGATTAGGTATATATATGAGTAATTTTTAACTAGGTATAGGTATATGTATGAACAAAAATAGAACTATTTTACATATTATTAGTATGTATTCAATAATCAGTAAAGCACTCATCTGACTTGGAAAAGACCTCTCACGAAGAATGATTGGCCAAAAATACATGCTATGGTGGGAGCTTTTGAGTCATTTGACTTTGTTTTCAATGCACATTTGATGCTTGTCATACTTGGATACAGATAAATTGTCTCGATCTTTGTAAAGAAGGATCAAAATATTATTAACGCTATGGCAATTGTTAATTTGGCTAAGGATAGAATGCAACAAATGATGTATGATGGGTGGGAAGAATCTCTTCAAGAAAAGGTAACATCATTTTGCATTAAATATGACATTAAAATTCCTAAGCGGGATGGTAGATATATGTCTTATGGAAGATCATCATGTTTTACCCAAAACAAACAAATGATGATCATTTTAGAAGGAAGTGTATCTTAGTATTATCGATAATGTTTTCCAAGAGCTTGACAATCGGTTTGTGAGGTTAATATGGAGTTGCTTGTTTGCATATGCGCTTTAAATCCTCAAAATTCATTTGTTTCTTATGATTGTCTTACCAACTTTTATCCTAATGATTTTTCAAGCATAGATTTAATAAGACTTTTCTTTCCAACTTGATAACTTCATTGATGATATATGAAGCGATGATAGATTTAAGAGCCTAAAGAATTTCGGTGAGCTTTCTACTAAACTTGTTGAAACAAGAAAGTATGACATTTACAAGTTGATGTGCTTGTTTCTCAAATTAGTATTGCTCCTACCGGTGGCAACGGTGAGCGTTGAAAGAGTATTTTCGGCGATGAATCTTGTGAAGAACAAGTTGAGAAATAGTATGGATGATCAAGTATTGAATGATTGTTTAGTCACCTTTATAGAGTGAGATATCTTCTCGAAGATTGGTGATGATGATATAACCAAGTGTTTTCAAGTAATGGCATCGCGTCGTGTGGTATTGTGATTTCCATTAACTATTTAGGACTCTTTTATTCATGTAAAATTTTATTTGAACTATTTGTATTGCATTATTAACTAATTTTGAACTCTTTTGTGTAATTGTATTAGACTTGTGAAATTACATATATGTCATACAAGATTTTTTTTTAGCTTGAAATGTGCACCTCCAGTGCTAAATTTCTGGCTCCGCCACTGGTGCGCACTGCCGAGGGCTGAAGAGTATGTTTATGTTTCCTCAAGGTTCAATTCAACACCTAGATATACCTATCTGTCACTTTTCATCTCAAGAATTAGATAATTCCATGAATGGAACAGGAAGTGTTCCAACTTCAAAATATCGTCCGGTTTAAAGAATCAATACCCTCTTCCAGTGCATCATAACAAGCAATACCATAAAGATGAAATGCTTAGCTTTTTAATTAATCCATTTGTGTAGAAAAGTAGATGAGATGCTTACGCTGTGGTCTCCTGGCCACCGCCCTGAGTGCCGGTGCTGACGAAGAAGCCGGCGGGCTTCCCGGCGAGCCTCTGCTCTTCCCAGAGAGCCCGTGGAGTCGAAGAACGCCTTCATCTGCGCGGCCATGGCGCCGTACCTGGTCGGGAACCCGAACAGCACCCCGTCGGCCTCCTCCAGGTCCGCCGGCGCCGCGATGACCGGGATGGCAGGGTCCTTGGCCGGCGCCTGCATCTTCTCCAGCACCTCCGGCGGGAGCGTCTCAGGCACCCGCCGCAGGACCGCCTCCACCCCTTCCACCGCGCCCGCCCCCGCCGCCGCCTGCCGCGCCAGCGCCTCCACGTGGCCGTACATCGAGTAGAACACGATGTACAGCCGCAGCCTCCGCCCCGCGGCCGCCTTCCCCGCCCCCGCCGAGGCCAAGGCCTCCTCCGGAGCGTCGCGCGGCGCCGCGGCGGTGGCGGACGACGCCGAGGGCGCGGCGGCGACGTTGGTGGCCGGCGGCTGGCGCTTCTTGCTGGGGACGCAGCCGCCGCCCTTGCCCATCTCCAGCGGCCGCGCTAACCAGTCAACCCACCGACCCTCCCGCCCGATCCAATTCAGCCCCAACCACGCCCGAGAAACCTGCAACAAACCAAAGAACCGGCAATTCAGCAACAGCTCCCGCAAATCTTGGCTCCTCCGAGAGAATCGCGGATCTGAGCCAAGAACATGGACGCGGATTGCGAATTCAGGAATGCCATCTTGGGAACGGCGGAGAGGAGAAGATGAGACCTGGGCTGGGAATTCGGTAAGGTGGAGTTCCTCTTGCTCGTGCTCGTGGCGAGGTGAGTGAGAGGGAGAAGAGGGGTGGGGGTGTGGGGAGTGGAGATGCCAAATGCCAGCTCAGGGAGGGAGGAGGAGGCAGGGCGTCGGAAAAATAGCATAGTTTAAGGAAGAAGGTTCACCTCCGGTGTGATGGGGTAGGTTTAGAGGTGGTCAGATGGGTCGTGGTGGCAGTAGAGCTCGTGTTGATCCGATTTATACATGATATGGCTCATAATGTTTATGAACTGGATTGACATGGTACGAAGGCATGTGTCATACTTGGCCTCACTCACATCACGATGGGCGGCCGTGCAGCCTAAGCAGATATTTGGTCGTGCGGGACACGGCGCCGGCCGGCTTCGACCGTTTAGCAAGCGTGTGCGAAGAAGCCGAGGGAGGGAGGAGGAAGCTAGCCAGCGGCGAGGGGGGAGGAGGAAGACAGCTGGTAAGGGAGGGGAGAGGAGGTGGGTGTGTAACACCACAAATTTCACTTTCAATCAATTGTTTAAAAATATGGGATTTTAAAAACTTTTTGTTTCACTTCGACGATATTCGAATTCTTCAGTCGTTAATTGAAACCTCAACCCAAAAAACAGAAAATCGAATTCAAACCTGAGTTTAAAGAGAAAAATGAAAAGGAAAATAAAATGAAACCCTAAAGTCTGGTCTGGGCCGAAAACCATCCGGCCCAGCCCGCTTCCCCTTTTCTCTCTCTCTTTTTTTCTCCTTTTTCTCTTGTTTCCCTTCTAACCAAGCTGGCCTCGGCCCATCGCCCCCTAGTTTTCTCTCCCCATGCTTCGGCCCAAAAAGCGCCCTAGCCCAACCCCCTTCTTTCCCCCCCTCTCTCACCTTCTTCCACGCCCGAGCGCCACCCACCCCAACTGCTCTGTCCTCGCCGCCCCCACATGCACGCATGCTCCATTGGTGCTACACGGGAGATGACGCACTCCCTTGTGCCCACATCAGCTTGTCACGCCATCGTCGCCCAAATGCACCGCTCCACACGAAACTCTGCTCCCATGCGCGTGTGAGCCATCCCGCCGGTCCCAATTGGATACCGGCCCTCCATCCTCTCTCTCGTCTATAAAAGGACGCCCCCGAGCTCAACTCGCCACCCCCATCATTTCTCCTTCCTTTACTCCCCTCCACTGAGCCCAAGGAGCACAAGAGCAGGAAGCTCTGCTTTCGCACGCCAGACCTGCCGACGCCGCCCTTGCCGTGCCGCCATCTCGATGAGCTCCTCTCGTCATCGTGTGCATCATATTGTGTTTTGGGACACGAGGTTCCAATCCCCTCAATCAATTTTTCCCTTCGTCCGTAGGTGCTCGCCGATGACCTCGTCTTCCTCGCTCATGGCCAACTCCGTCATTTCCGCCGCCGCGCCTCGCTTGGTGAGTTTCGTCCTAATTGCTCTCGCCTTGAGCACCTCCTCACTGCCCTTGTACATGCCCAGTCACCCATAGATTCCCTCTTTGCGTAGGGCACCGCCACTTCGGGTCAACAGCTCTCCTCCGACACCCTCCGTCATCTCTGTCGACACGGTATGCTTCCCATGTCCACTTGATCTGTAATACCCCGAAAGTGTGATAAGCTAGTAGTCGGGAAAGATTATTTTATTCGGGAGAGAAGTAAATGAAAATACGGGAAGGACTGCTGGTAAATGCTCAAATTCAACGGTTTGTGAGGGGATTTTGCAATTAACCCAACTGGGCTTTGGGCTGGCCCATGGGGCAAGGGGTGGCCGGCCAGGGGCGCCACTTTTCCCCTCCCAGCCTAGCCGCACCCCACCTCCTCCTCCTCCCCATTGTGGCCGCACCACTTCCTCTCCCCACTCCCCGCCCCTCCCTCCATCAGCCCCTCCTCCATGGCATCACCCTCCTGCTGGCGGCCAAGGCATCCCGTTCGCTGCTGTCCAAGGGGAGAAGAAGAAGGAGTTCCCGGTGGAGATCGGTTCTAGGTGGAAGAAGGAGGCGAAGAGTGGAGATCTTCTTCGTGGGTGTAACCGTCATCTTCCTGCGATCATACAAGGGTAACATCGCGTGTTCTTCATTGGTGGAGGTGTCATAGTTGCGGTTGGTGCCGTTGGATAGATTGTTTTGCGTCGGTTTAATAGATCGCGTTTTGTCCAGTAGCTTGCGTGGTCGATTTCATGTGGTTAGAGGCAGAATTAGGAGTTTGGATCTCCTAGAGAGTTGTAGGTTATGTTCTTAGCTTTCGTTGGCCGCCAAGATCGCCCAAATCCGATTAACGGTCTGGGAGTTATGATTTTTCTAGTGTTGCTGTCCTGTTGTTCTGTCAGAATCTGGACAGTCTGGGAAAACCAGTTAGAACTGTTAATTAAAGGGAGAATCAGGGGACCTCAGTATAACGAAAAATGTGGAAATTTCTGTACCTTTTGATAGAGATAAAGAACGCAAGATTTGGACTTTTGTAGCAAAAGTTATGGAGGTTTTAGCGTACTGTCCAGAGAACCCGACGTGAATTCTGAGGTCTGAAATATTGGTTTGTTAGGGGCAGTTAAGGGCAAAATCAGAAGGGCTCCCAACTAGGTTTATTTAGATGATTTGATAACCTTTCAGTGAAGACCAAGAACACCTAATTTGGACCACTGTACAAAAAGATATGAATTTTAGAACTTGACTGTGTTCAGAGGGCAGTTCAGCACTTAGGAAAGTGGGGTCGGGATCGCGTTGCAATCCGCTACTTGTTGTGCTCGTGTATTTAATTCTTGTTTTTCGTTACTGTGGTCTTAGTTTATATTCTTAATGTATTAGGTGGGGGATTGGTACCGGAGGCAGCACCGTCTTCACGTCCTCCTTTCTCACGCGGTTAAGGCAAGTGCATTTATGCGGTTCGTGGTTGTGTTTGATTGGTCATGATTGTGTGCTTCTCGATATGTGGTAGCATAGTGAGATTGTTGGCTTGATGTTGATTTAAGATTGATGGATGCTTCATATATGTCCATGCTCTATTATTATATGTTATTCTTGTCTTGTGGTAATTTGATGATGATTAAATGATGAGCATGTGCATATTGAGAGCATATTGAGGCTTAGTCACGCGGTGACCAAGCATGTTTCTTTGAAATCCCGTCATGAATGTGCGGACCGAGATCCCCATACTCGTGGAGTATGGGCTTGAGGTCCCCATTACTTGCGAGTAATGGGCAATTGGTCCTGTGCGTGCGCGCCGCAGCATGGGTATCGGCGACGGTTGCATACTCTGCATTACCGATGTAATGCACACAGAAGATAAAGAAAAGGATCCTTGAGCATTGCATTTGCATGTGAGATATTTTATTATTGCTCTTACAGTATATGGATCTTGATGTTATGGATTGATTTATGTGTCTCTTTATTTATGTACTTGCTGAGTCTGTGGACTCACTCTTGCTTTTATTGTTGTTTTAGGTACCCAAGCCAAGAAACGACATGCATGGGGAAAGTAGTTTGGTAGTCACGCACATGCCACATGAATTAAATAAAGTTGAATAATCTTGGATCGTATTTGTTTTTAGTAATTGGGCAAGGTGCTCAAAGGTTTTTTTATGTCTTGTCTCTTGTAGTGGTTTAAATGTAATAATGTTGAGTAGTGGAACTTCTTGCCTCTCTATTATGTTAGACACTTAACATGTCTTTGATTATCTTTTGATGTCTCGGATGATAGTTTAGTTAATATATGGATTATCTGTAAGTTGGAACCTCCGTGTAATTAACTTTACAAGGGAGGTTCTGCCGAAATTTATTAAGATTGCCTTGATTAGATTTATTAGGGTTTGTTTAGTAGCATTTCAGGCTCATGTTGGGTGGGGTGTTACTGATTGGTATCGAGCGAGTTTGTAGAGTCCGTGGTGAACAGTTAACGACTTAGGTAACTTAGCTTGTTAAAAATTTGCTAATGGTTAATTAGCGAAAACTGACACCTTGGGTGCACGATAGGATGGGATGGGTCAAGCATTGCATTTACGCTTCATTATATTGTATTGATGATTCCTATTATGAGATGACCTTATATACCTATAATATGATTATATGATTAGAATGAGTGATGGTAGCGCGTGTTGAGAGGTTGAGGTCGTGGTTGTGGCCCTGGCTTTACAGGTCACACCATCTTTTGTGGTATGAGATCGAAGTGGTTATTTCGGATGTCTTGAAATGCACAGTGTCGATAGTGTGTATCTTTAGAAACTTGTTCTCTTCCTTGAGTTCGAATTTGGTCAACTCTTGTCCAAAGTAGTGGTTGATGAGGTTCTTTTGGGTCATTAGTTTATTGCGGTTGGTGGGTTTCTTTGAGAAGGATTGATGTGCTTTCATTGGCTTAACTTGTCCCTTAAAACAATTCTTGTTTTCCAATTGTTGAGTTAATCTTGCATTTGGTGGACTTGGTTAGTTGTCAATATTGACCCTTGTATTGGAGTTTTGTCTTTCTTCTTGAAAATCGTGACCCATCTATTTCGCTTGATGATTTGGATAGTGAAAGTTTCCTTTGCAAGTCTGTAGTGCGTAGAAGTTTTGATTCAATATATCTCTTTTGGGTATTTTGAGTGTTGAAGTTGAAAGGTTCTTTTATGAAAGAAAATGCTAAACCCTCTAGCGATGTCGTCTCGTGGTTAAGTGAGCAGTTATAATCGGAGAAATTAGTGGATATGATATGGGTTATGAAGTTGGGTCTGTAGTGTGGTATATAATCGATCCTAATTAAGGTCCTTATCAAGGAAAGTTGAATAAGTGGAGGTTGTCCTCTAGTAGTTTTTGATGAGCTGTGACTATGAGTATGACAATATTTAGTTGGAATCAATAGAGTTATTAAGAGGTGTGGTATTTTGATGAATTGGTATGATCGTTAGGATTGTGGAATCAGGTAGATTTATTGGATAGCATGGAGTAATGCATCTCTATGGATTAGCCTACCCATTAGTGATGGTTATGTTAAGAATGTGTTTGAACGATGCCATAGAGGATATCAAATTTGGAAATTTTCATAAACTGTTACTTGATGATCATACATAATTGCTAGATTGAAACATGTATATTAGATTAGACGAACGTTGAGGTAGCATGTTGTGAAACCCTGTTGTACAGGCGATGAGATTATTAAATGTTGACTTTGTGTTTATAGATGGTTGTGTGATTACAAACAGAAGTAGGACCCTATTTGTATACATGATACATACAATTGACAATTGTTAATGACAGTTGGAGTGGGTGTGAGTAACACTAATGGTTGAGTGGATGAATGAGTAAGTGGCCTCTGATAGTGTGCTTTGCGAAAGTTTCATTTGATAGTATGAACTAGTTAAAATAGGTTTGTTTCAACCTTGTGGCTTGTATTTCTTTTGGAGAAATTTATGATGAGATAAGAGGCTATGATGAGTCTCGCTAAGAGTGTATTGTTACATTACTAGTGTGATTGTCAGTAAGGGATTATGTTGATAATATTGAATGTTTTGTATAAAAGGACTGGATCGCTCGCCAGATGTTGATTAATTGAATATGTTTCTAGTTCGATTTGTGATCTTTCGGACCTCATGTTGATGTGATAGCTGAATTTGTTTAGAGCAAAGTGACGTGTTGAGAGGTTTTATTAGTTCCTAAGTGGGTTAGGTGTTGTGATCTTCAAATACTCTTTGTCGAATTGCCATGGTGATGTCGTAACCAACGAAAGTCGAGTGAAGTAGAAGTAGTTGAGATTGAAGTAAAGTTTTCATAACTTGCAGATATTGAAGTTTGTCTAAAACTTTTGTTCTTGCCCATAAGAGTTTTCCGAATTCTAAAGCGGTGTTTTATTCTCGTTTGAGGTTTGATATTCTCTCGCTTGTGGGGCGTGCGCCCTCAACTTTGATCATATCTTTTGGTTTTGAGAACAGTTCTATCTTATTGTTTCTCTTGATCTTGTAACTCTGTAAGTGGTAACGTTTTCCTTTGTGCTGAAATTTAATTCTATTTGCCTCTTCTTCTAAGAAAGGGTTAACCGAACTGTATTGTAAAGTCTCGTAGGTGGTGTTTGGCATCTAGATAGTGGTGGTCTAGTAGATGGTTTGGTGAACCCTTAGGTGTCGGTTGTCTCAGGGGCCTGAGTAATAAATTGATTTATTAGAATAATCCTTGGAGAGGATTTGAGTTAAAAGAATATTTGTCTCTGGAGCTATGATTTCGTTATCGCAACTAGTAGGACCTATAGCAAGATGTAGTCCAAGATTTGGTGTTCTTTTGACCGAGCATTAGAATTAGCAAGTATGGAAATCGGATCAATGTATTAGAGTATCGCAATTTGGTAGTATTGCGATGCTATGAAAGTTATTCTTGATGATGTGGTTTAATGAGAGTGATTACAAAGTAATCGAATCGCCCGTCAATTAATAGGATAATGGAAAACGTTGAGTAACGTCAAGAGTGATTTGGCTTTAAATGAGTAACCTTCGAGAGTTATAATCTTTGTAAAGGTAAACTGTCAAGAAAATGTTTTCATGATGATGTTAATGAGTGAGTATGTTGGAATTGTGGGATTTTAGGGATTTAATCGAGGATTTCCTATCTTGTACATGAGAATTTCGTTGCAAGAGTCTTAGAGGTTAAATTTGGGATTTGCATTATTATGCTAGAACTTTGATCGCCCAATGATAATGTGAAGAAGTAGTATAAGGGTGGATTTGAATAGTGGGATGATCATTGATAGAAATCTTTTGATGAAATACATGAGACGATGTGAAGTGAATTCAGTTATTCATTCTTAAGGATTGAGGTAACGTGATTATGTGTGAAGATCCATTTTTAGGATGCGTCGAAGTTATCTATCAAAGTAATTACATCGGTAGAGGAGTTGACTAGAGTATTGTTTCAGTGGAGTTGATAGAGCCTCTCTCAGAGGTGTGGTTGATGTATTTCTGTTTGAGCATAGTGTTAAGAATGCCAAGTTAAGAGAGATGGGTTAGTGTGTTATCGTTGAATCGGGATTCCAAAAGTTGAGAGAAATTTTGTTTCTAAAGGAGAAATTGAGAAAAAAATTATTTCCTCGAGTCTTGAAACACTCTATGAGTTTTTGCCGATGTCTTTCTCAAACTGAACTCGGCTCTATGTTGGCTTGTGCGGTTCTTATCGTGTTAGAAAGAACAAACAAATGATTAGTTTGATCATTTGAGTGATTTCTCTTTTAGCGGACGTGTTATTTATTTGCAAACTTTCTAATTTGAGGATGGAAAGGGTTTTTGATGGATTTCGATTCTGATTTGATTCTTTGACTACCGAAATGGTAACGCATAGTTGCGATGTGAGTCTTTTATTTCGAGGGTTTTGTTGGTTCAAGAGTTTGCTCAAAGGATTTGGTTGTGTTTTTATGGTCAAAGGAGGTGATCCTTGATTCATTGAAGAGTTCTATTGAGAGGTGGAGCGAGAGTTACGTGTTGCGGTGTTTGTTGTGTGGTTCAGGTGTTAAGGAAAAGATAGCCCAAGGTACCTTGTTTTGTTCTAGTTAGCTACGAGAGTTTGAAAGTTGGCATATCGTTAGGACCGTTTGGTCCATACACGGTATCTGCAACACCGGCGTGTTTGGTGCCAAGTGAGTACCGAGAGATATAGAGGTTGAGTTTTGTTAACGTCATTGATCTTGAGCGAGATCTTACCTTTGGGTCTCTCTTGATGAATATTCTCGAAATGTCGAGTCGGCGTCGATACAAACGTCGTTTTCGTTCGGTGTTGTGGTCTCAACGGTTTGAGAGAGGCCACTTGAGAGTTGGAGTCTCGTGTGGCGAGTTTAGCAAGAGTTGATCGCGTTGGTCCATTTGTTAAGTGCTAGTTGCGATTATACAGCGTAGTTGGCGTTAGATTCGGGTCGAATCTGTTATGGTAGAATGTAATACCAGAAAGTGTGATAAGCTAGTAGTCGGAAAGATTATTTTATTCGGAGAGAAGTAAATGAAAATACGGGAAGGACCTCTTGGTAAATGCTCAAATTCAACAGTTTGTGAGGGGATTTTGCAGATTAACCCAACTGGGCTTTGGGCCCGGCCCATGGGGGCAAGGGGTGGCGGCCAGAGGGCGCCACTTTCCCCTCCCAACCCTAGCCGCACCCCACCTCCTCCTCCTCCCCATTGTGGCGCACCACTTCCTCTCCCCACTCCCCACGCCTCCTCCATCAGCCCCTCCTCCATGGCATCACCCTCCTGCTGGCGGCCAAGGCATCCCGTTCGCTGCTATCCAAGGGAGAAGAAGAAGGAGTTCCCCGGTGGAGATCGGTTCTAGGTGGAAGAAGGAGGCGAAGAGTGGAGATCTTCTTCGTGGGTGTAACCCGTCATCTTCCTGCGATCATACAAGGGTAACATCGCGTGTTCTTCATTGGTGGAGGTGTCATAGTTGCGGTTGGTGCCGTTGGATAGATTGTTTTGCGTCGGTTTAATAGATCGCGTTTTGTCCAGTAGCTTGCGTGGTCGATTTCATGTGGTTAGAGGCAGAATTAGGAGTTTGGATCTCCTAGAGAGTTGTAGGTTATGTTCTTAGCTTTCGTTGGCCGCCAAGATCGCCCAAATCCGATTAACGGTCTGGGAGTTATGATTTTTCTAGTGTTGCTGTCCTGTTGTTCTGTCAGAATCTGGACAGTCTGGGAAAACCGGTTAGAACTGTTAATTAAAGGGAGAATCAGGGGACCTCAGTATAACGAAAATGTGGGAAATTTCTGTACCTTTTGATAGAGATAAAGAACGCAAGATTTGGACTTTTGTAGCAAAAGTTATGGAGGTTTTAGCGTACTGTCCAGAGAACCCGACGTGAATTCTGAGGTCTGAAATATTGGTTTGTTAGGGGCAGTTAAGGGCAAAATCAGAAGGGCTCCCAACTCGGTTTATTTAGATGATTTGATAACCTTTCAGTGAAGACCAAGAACACCTAATTTGGACCACTGTACAAAAATATATGAATTTTAGAACTTGACTGTGTTCAGAGGCGTTCAGCACTTAGGAAAGTGGGGTCGGGATCGCGTTGCAATCCGCTACTTGTTGTGCTCGTGTATTTAATTCTTGTTTTTCGTTACTGTGGTCTTAGTTTATATTCTTAATGTATTAGGTGGGGATTGGTACCGAGGCAGCACCGTCTTCACGTCCTCCTTTCTCACGCGGTTAAGGCAAGTGCATTTGTGCAGTTCGTGGTTGTGTTTGATTGGTCATGATTGTGTGCTTCTCGATATGTGGTAGCATAGTGAGATTGTTGGCTTGATGTTGATTTAAGATTGATGGATGCTTCATATATGTCCATGCTCTATTATTATATGTTATTCTTGTCTTGTGGTAATTTGATGATGATTAAATGATGAGCATGTGCATATTGAGAGCATATTGAGGCTTGGTCACGCGTGACCAAGCATGTTTCCTTTGAAATCCCGTCATGAATGTGACGGACCCGAGATCCCCATACTCGTGGAGTATGGGCTTGAGGTCCCCATTACTTGCGGAGTAATGGGCAATTGGTCCACTGTGCGTGCGGCGCACGAGCATGGGTATGCGGCGACGGTTGCATACTCTGCATTACGGTGTAATGCACACGTAAAGATAAAGAGAAAGGATCCTTGAGCATTGCATTTGCATGTGAGATGTTTTATTATTGCTCTTACGTATGGATGCCGATGTTATGGATTGATTTATGTGTCTCTTTATTTATGTACTTGCAGTCTGTGGACTCACTCTTGCTTTATTGTTGTTTTAGGTACCCAAGCCAAGAACGACATGCATGGGGAAAGTAGTTTGGTAGTCACGCACATGCCACATGAATTAAATAAAGTTGAATAATCTTCAGATCGTATTTGTTTTTAGTAATTGGGCAAGGTGCTCAAAGGTTTTTTTTTATGTCTTGTCTCTTGTAGTGGTTTAAATGTAATAATGTTGAGTAGTGGAACTTCTTGCCTCTCTATTATGTTAGACACTTAACATGTCTTTGATTATCTTTTGATGTCTCTGGATGATAGTTTAGTTAATATATGGATTATTCAGAAGTTGGAACCTCCGTGTAATTAACTTTACAAGGGAGGTTCTGCCGAAATTTATTAAGATTGCCTTGATTAGATTTATTAGGGTTTGTTTAGTAGCATTTCAGGCTCATGTTGGGCTGGGGTGTTACATGATCCCTGTGTGCGTATGTGTTTGCTTAGGGCATTGCCGAAACGTAGTAGCCGCTGGAGTCCGCGAGTTGTCGCCGCTAAACGCCATCGCATTGCCGCTCCGAGCCACCTCGGGCCTCACTACAGGCACCAATGGGTGCGCAAGCATGAGGGGAACCCATTTTGGGCTCCCTCGGCCACCATCGTGGACTGGCTCGCCAGTGGCAAGTGCGGACCGTGAGCGCCTCTAGCCCTCCGTTCCGTTCAGAAGTGGACCAATATTATAGCGCTGTCGGGAGAGACTTAATGGCATCATTAGGACAAAGAAGTCATTAAGAATGAGTTAATTATGCTAATGTTAGATTGATGTGTGGGCCCAAGAATGAATAGTAGGACATAATTAAATTCAGATTTGAATATGAGTCTATGACACTCGGGCCCACCACCTTAAGTGCATAGGATAGACCGTGTCCATGGACCAAAATAGTGCTTGTGGACCTCTGGTCCATACACTATTCATGTGGACCAGGACCATGACAGATGGGCCCATCTGTCATAAATGGATTTTCTTTAAGAAAATAAATGAAAAGAAAATACAGCGGCCCCACCTGTCAAAGAGAGAACTCTCTCTCCCCTTTCTTTTTCCATGGATTAAGTTAGGGTTTGGACTTTGGAGAGCCTGTCCTCACTCATTTTAACTCCAAATTAAACGGTTTTTGTTTCTAAATTTATCTAAATTCAAACCCTACCCAACCAAACCAAAAACATTAATTTTGGAGTTCATTTGAATTTTCAAAAGCAATTAGAATTAAACTAATAGCTTTGCCAACACTTCAATGACAGTGACTAATATCTTTAATTAGGGAATACATTTTAGCTAACTACGAATAAAACTATACTGATAAACCCTAAGGGAGGTTAGCGGTAGCTCTGACCTAGCATCATGCTAGTGATAGTGATCAAGACAATAGGGTTGATCACTAAACAAGGGCTAGTTGGCAAGAGCCCATAGACTTTGTATGGTAGTTATCTACCTAACTAGAGGTAGTCGTTAGCAGATGGCAGAGCTAAGGACCAGCATAGTGTGATAGGTTACTTTAGTGTATGCCAAGTCACAAAAGTAATAAAGCTAACCAAAGACTACCTCCAAATATGAACCCAAACCCATAGGCACCCCTCATCAAGTTATAAGGCTGATGTCTAGCCGACACTTGGAAGTCTCAGCTAAGGCTGATGGAACTTCCTTGATAAATATAAAGTAATAAAAGAAATCATTAAGTAAACTAGACTCCATATGTCTGTGAGACTTATGTCTACCCGATGCAAACCCTGAGCCTACGCACAGGTCTAATCTGACTTTCATGGAACTTTCTTGATAAATAGGAAATAATAATGAAAGAAATAATTAGATAAGCTAGGCACCACGTATGAGTAGCGGTGGTGTGTTCTCAAGTGGATGCTAGTAGTTCAACCACCAATCTACCTCGCATAGGCTCTAGCTATCATCCATCGCTATCCGTTCCCAGTAGTCGAATAATTCGTGACCCGAAGATGGATAAGAAAGTTCAACCTAACTGGGTGATCCCTCCCATCTAGGTAACCGATGTGGAATATTCCTATGAATATTCTCCCCACCCCCGTTGAAGTCCTAGCTCCTTGCACCAGCGGACTTTTCGATAGCCTGATCCCTCTTGCCCTTACTCCGGATCAAACAGTTACCTAACCCTAAGTCCGACTATCAACCCAAAACCCCACCACTAAACTAAACGAATAGAGTTTGGATTTATCTACTTTGGTTTGAAGTATTTTCTTCATTCCAACTATCCCTAGATGTACTTCATTCCGTTTGAAGTATTTCCTTCATCAACTTCCTTTGGATATACTTCGTCTGAAGTATTTCCTTCATCAACTTCCTTTGGATGTACTTCATCTGAAGTATTACCTTCATCAACTCCAGATGAGTATGTTTGGTTTCATCTAGAGTACTCCCTTCTTTCAAGATGTCGTTAGACATGTTTAGTTTAGTTTGAAGTGTTTCCTTCTTCAAACACGCCTATGTTTGTTTACTTTCATTGGAAGTATTTCCTTTTGTTTATTTGCCTTTGTATTTATTAGGTTTTATTTGGTTCCTCTCAGATGTTCTTGAGTTTAATCGTATTCTGCGTAGATAGAATCTGAAGCCATGTCGGAACAACAGTCTTAACAAGAACGAGGTCGGGACCAAGATTATCAAAACATTGAGCAAGGCAATTATCAGAATATTGAGCAAGGTGAGTCAACACTTTGATTATGTTGAACCTACTTTTGAAATAAAATTGATATTGTTTTAAATTATGAAATTGCATTGCTATGATTTATTCAACTATGTTGATCTAGCTCATAGATAATATCTTAATGATAATTGAGTATAACCTTCTCATCCTTGAACTTGGACACTATCCTTTGTCACCCTAGTAATAATGGTATACATGACTAGTTAATAAGTCTGTATCTAAGTGTTATACTTAGCCTTACTTAGATACATTGATATGTGGACAATGATTGCCCTGACATCATACAAAACTTGAAAAATGGATTTAGGCAGTCGAGGTTGTTTCCTGGCTGGTATGGTGAAAAGAGAAAGAGATTTCAAAAAAGAAAACCTGAAAACTATTTTTAGACTTGGGCGGGTGGAAAGAGTGGTGGATGTGTAAGAGAGTACGCCAGAATGGGTATAGGGAAGAACCACCAAGTCGATTAAGGACGAGTTCCTGTGATGACCTCTTGTGCACTAACAGTGCAACCACAAGTCTACCATGTGTAGGACCCAGCTCACTAATTCACTTCGTCCCGGTGTTGCTTCATCATCCCGCGGATGGGGTTGTGTTGGGGCGAGGCATTGTAAAGGCATTGTGATGATCTTCTTAGTCTCATGCCTATAGCAGCGTGTTGAAATTAAAAGATGATTGTTTATGTGGGTAAAGTTATGCGACCTTTGCAGAGTGTGAAACTATCTAGATAGCTGTGTCCACGGTCATGGGCGATGCCGAGAAATTGCTTGATTAGATTTGAAGTTTTACAAAATGATTTGTGGATGGATGAAAAGTCAGGTTGGAACCCAAGGATTTGAGTTGTCCTGGTTGGAGCCAGTGGAAAGTATTAGGCACATGCAGCCGCAGGATTCGCAAGGTGAATGTGGCTCGGGATTCACGGAGGGGTACAACTTGGGAATTTATGGGGGGGGGGTGCGCCCTGGGGCTCAAGGGTGATGTAGCTGTAGGATTTGTGGGTTTGGCCGCTTGGGATTCGAGGGTGGTCCAGCCTGTGGGAGTCCGGGGGATTGCGACCAAAGCTTCGCCAGGGGTGCAACCTAAGTTTCGCTAGGTGGTGCAGCTGGAGAGTTGCCAGAGGTATTCAACCTGGAATTTTAAGGGTAGTCTGGCCGGAATTGTCAGGTGGTTGCAACCTTGGGATCGCCGGGTGGCTGTAGCCCTAGAAAATGATATAGCATGAGGTGAATGGAATTGATATCTATGTGTGAATGGATGGAACATTCGGGTACTATTCTCCACTAGAGGTGGATGGAACATTTGCTATTATTATACAAAAACACTGGATTTCATCAAAACTTGTGTTAGTTAAAAAATGCTAGGTCTCAGGATTTGCTACTACATAATCTATTTCAATAAGTAGTTTTATGCAAACAAAAGAACCACAAGTCATTGCTTTGATCAGCCTTGCATATTATATAACTGCATTCTGTGTGTTGGCTCACAAGTACAGTTGTGTACTCATGCTCACTCAATATATTATTATTCAGTAAGCAAAAAAAAAGGCTATGTGGGCACACTTATAAGCATTCGTCAAGACTGTGGATTAAGAAGGCCAAGAACTACGTTGCGGGCCCCAGTCGATTGCTTGTGGGTATATCGTGAGGGTTCCACGTGTTGTATTTCAATTCTGCTTCTGCTGCTGATTCTTTAATGATATTTGGCCTGGTCGACCATTCTAAAAGACAAAAGCCATAATGTATATTTGCGCTTTGTTTATTATTATACAATAGCTTTACATTTTCGTGATATGTGTTTGATATCCAATGATGTAACTGTAAGCACTAGCTACTGATCCAGGGACTGGTGCTGTGAACACAAAAGATCTCGAATTGCAAATTTGGGGTCTGACGGGCCGGGACGGGGTGGCGCCGGCGCGTCGGCGCTAAGGAAGGAGACAAGGTGGCGAATGGTGCATGGGTGGCAAAGGGATGCATGGGTGAGGCAACAAGGAGGAGAGGAGGAGGTGTAGGTCAGGGTGGTACTAGCAGTTGGCGCAGAGGGAGGAGAAGGCGGCGAGACGGATGGGTAGAGGGAGGAGAAGGCGGTAGGAGGCGAAGGGGCGCGACGACGAGGAGTAGAGGAGGAGGAGGAGAGGAGGAGGAGGAGAGGAAGAGGAGGGGGAGGGTGGGGTGGTGCCAGCGACCAACACGTAGGGAGGAGAAGGTGGTAGGACGCATGAGCGGAGGGAGGAGAAGACAGCGGGAGGCGAAGGGGGCATGGGCGCGGTGATGATGATGAGGAGGAGGATTAGAGGAAGAGGAGGGCGGGGCGGCACTGGTGCGGAGGGAGGAGGCGGCGGGGGTGCGGTAGGGCGGCAGGGGCATGCGGCGAGGGGCTCGGATAGGGACGGGGAGCCGAGGGAGGGAGAAAAGGGTGGGGGGAGGCTGGTGGGCCACGCGGCACGGTGGGCCGTGCCTGGCATGGCACAGCCCGATTGGAATTCTGCCTATTAGGGGCTTTTTCACATTGTGGGGCATGACTTGTTTAGCCCTAACGTTCGGAATTTTTTTTTGAAAATCCGATCGTTTTTTGACCGTTTGGAGGTTTAAAAATAGTAAAAAATTCAAAAAAAATACTGAATCATACCTCCCTCATTTAGCACCCATCTATTCCTAAATCTCTCTTTCAAATTCTATTGTGTAAATTCAAATTCGTTGTGAGATAATTTGGCAAAATTCAAAAAGATGTGCCAAATTTTGGAAAATTCAATTTCCGGCAGCAAGTTCGCAAAAGAGGTACAATACTATTTTTTGCATAATTTTATTTTTATTATTTATTATGCTAATATGAAAGTAATAAGAGTGTTAATTTTGATTTTACCGTTTTCGTTATAGAAAATTATGATAGCTTTGCTCTTGGTGATTAAGGACTTTCACCGAAGAAAATTGCATCCATGGAGGCCGCAACTGCCTCAAACCAGCCGCACTTGTTAGCGGAGGGGTAAGGTGGAGTTCTGTCATCAGGCTCCACGGCAGCATCTTCGTCGGCGACCACTGGAGCAAAGAGGTCGAGGCCGTCTACATCGGGAGTGTGGGAGAATTTCGACAGGACAACTAAGCCAGGCGCACAGGGAAATAAGGTACCATATGCTATTTGCAAAATTTGTTGCAATGTGTTGTGTGCAAGGTCTACAGGTGGAACAGGCACTTGCTTAGACATGCTACAAGATGTAAGGCCAAACAAGGATTGGTGATGAGACAGACGTAGCTGCAGTACAACCCCGACGGTACGGTACGTAGCTGGGACTACGATCCTGAGGTAGGCCATCAATCTCTCTGTCGTTTAATTACTTCTGAAGATTTACCATTAGGATTTGGGGAGTCTACTGCTTTCCAAACATACATTAGGACTGCGCATAATCCTAGATTTCCACCATTTTTAGACAGACAACAACTAGATATCTAGTAAAATACTACAATGAATGCTGTAATAAAATAAAGGAACTATTTAGTGCGTGCACATTTTTGTTGACCCTAACCTCGGACATATAGAGTGGTCGGGCTAAGAAAGATATCTTAGTGTAGTTACTCATTATGTTGACGACGACTAGGTAATAGAGAAAAGAATTATAGGTTTTAAATTAATTGATGTAGCATACACGGGTGAGAATATTGCGGATTGTATTATCAAAGTCCTGGAAGACTTTGGTGTTACAGACAAAATATTCTCAATTACTTTAGATAATGCCGCTTTGAACTCTAGGGCCATGGATATTTTTACTCCAGTGTTGAGTACATACACCGATTCCTTCTTACTACATCAGCGATGCACTTGTCATATTATTAACCTTATAGTCAAATGTGATTTGAACAGGTTGAATTCGTATATTAAATCTTTTCGCGATGCGATATCTTACTTGAATAATTCTAATGTAAGAACAGCAGTATATAAGAATTTCTGCAGGGCGATGGGTGTACGTCCAAGAAAGTTCGGTTTGGACATGCTAGTAAGATGGAGCACATCATTCCTACATAACACTGGTCGGTAAAGCCTTTAGGCAATGATACTACTGGTCAACTGCCCTTCATGATGCAAAAGAGCTCGTGATGAAGTATATACAATGTCAATTTTATAGTTGACAAGTACATCAGCTGGCACAAGCTTTACAAACAATACATCTTTCTTGACCTTTTGCAACCTGGAGACTAGATATTTTGGGACCTTTCCCAAGAGCACCCGAGGGCTTCGATTTCCTTTTCGTCATGATTGACACGCTCACCAAGTGGATAGAAGCTGAGCCAGTTGTTAAAACAACAACTGAGGCTACCAAGAGATTTCTCACAAACAACGTGATCACACGATTCGGTATACCCAGTCGTATAATCACAGATAACGGTACCCAGTTCTCGAGCAGTAATTTCTAGGAATTCTACGAAAATCTAGGTATCAAGATATATTTCGCTTCTGTTGCTCACCCACAGAGTAACGGAGCAGTCGAGCGAGCTAATGGTATAATAATGCAAGGAGTGAAATACCGAGTATTCGACCAGTTAACAAAACAGTCAGGAGCTTGGGTTCAGGAACTTTCTTCTGTGTTATGGGCCATTCGAACCATGATCAGTCGTGCGACCGGTGAAACACAATTTTTTTCTGGTTTATGGTGCCAAAGCCATGCTTCCTCCATAACTAAAAATTGGCTCCGCTCGAACTGATTCTTTTAATGAGAACGATCAAAATGAACGATGACTTGACGATATTAATTTCTTTGAAGAACGATGAAACCAAGTCCTGATACGATTGACAGTCTACCAACAAGCTATGAGAAGGTACCATAGTCATAAGGTGCAACCTCGCAGCCTAGCTGTAGGTGATCTGGTTCTCAGAAAAATTCAAAACCAAGCAAATCATAACAAACTTTCTCCTAAATGGGAAGGTCCATACACTATGATCAAAGTCACCCGACCAGGTTCTGCACAACTAGCTATTTCAGATGGGCATGTTTTGTCTAATTCTTGGAACATTGATCAATTGCGTAAGTTTTATGTATAGTTGTTCTTTTCTTTTCTTTCAATTCAATAAAGATGTTCATTCCTTTACTTTCCAATGAGTGCTATTGTTTATATGTCTGTTATCTATCATCTGGACACAAGCTATTGTTGTTTAAATTGGTCAGAGAAGACATAAATTCTCTCTGATATTCTTTTGGCCTTGACATAGTTGTCAAAAGCCATCAAGGTCCAAACTGTGACCATCACCGCGATGGCTCCCACGCACGACAATACACTCTTTTCTTAAAGAAGCAAACAAGTAAAGGAGCATAATATAGACAACTTTATATAGTTTCTTACATACTTCAGAATTCAAAGATTAATTTTCTTCATTTTAACATTCTGTTTTTCACTTGTTTTGGCTACTGGTCGGGACACGAAAAACCTCATAGTCAAAATCTCTACTCTCTGCATGTGGTCCTGCCCACTAGAAGGAGTTTCCTAGCGACGGCCTTTTTCTTACGATCCTCACTGCCAATCAAAATTTGTGTACAAGCACGTTTGGCGAAGTGTCTTTCATGTTTTTGGTTCTTGGCAATCTTCACTACCAGCTTGGATACTAAGTATAAACAGTAACACTTATTGTTTATTTGCATACATAATTGCATAAATTTCTTTTCATCAAGATGGGTCTTACAATATCTTCTGATCACACCATGTATTACACAATATTTTGGTTATGGAAATAGATCTACAGCTAGTTGAAATCACACACTAGTTCCGACCAAGTTGATTTCCTAGTGTTTGACTATATCATTTTATAACATAATCAACAGACACTTTGTACGTTGGTCGCAAGTTGTGTTCTTTTTCTTAGTCTACTGCTTCTCTAGTAAGTTCTACTAAACAAGCAGTCGGGGGCTACAAGATATATGAACACTTATCAAAGTTGAATAGATAAACAAAGACTTTATTGATGATAAAAGAGGTAAGTTTTTACATTCATAATTTTTTACTTTACAATAATCTACTTCTCGGGGCCACCAGATTGGTCATTGCGAGACGGAGACCCGACCTCCATTTCCTCTGCGACCTTATTTCCGAGAGGCCTTGTTTCCTCGAACAACTTGGTCGCTTCTTCACCCGAACAGTTGAAGTCTTCTTCAACGGCTTGGGGATGAATAGAGGGGTCGGAAGCCTTGAGCTTTGCCAAAGCAAAGCTGACTCCGTTCGCAACAGCTTCTCTCATGGTCTGCGCGTGGTTCTCGTGAGTAGTTTTGAGCAGATCTTTGAGGTCTTCGAGTTGCTAGCCAAAGTAGTTTATCTTCTCTGCGAGATCTCCTAAGATGGGCAGTTGTGCCCCATATCCCATGTCGAAGAGCATCTTATTGAGAGCCTTGACTTTATCATCAAGACTCCGCTCAAGATCTGTCCTCTAGCCAAGCTCAAACTTAAGGCTTAAGAGCCTTCTCTGTTTTAGTCATTCTTTGATTTTGCTCTACACGAGTATATCAAGGATAAATACATATGATTAGAAAAGATAGTGCACTGGTCAAGTTTACGACCGGCTATCTTGATTCTTCTTCTCAAAAGTCTCAATGACTTCCTTGTGCCTGGTTGTCAAGAATTCGATTGACCGGTCCTTGGCTTGGCATCTTCTTCAAGCCTGGTTATTGTGGCTTCCTTAGCCACAACCTTTTTTTTTTCTCTAAATCTGTCAAATATGGCAAAAGGAGAAATTAATTAACAAAAGAAGAACAAGATCGCAAAGGGAAGAGGAGAAGTCAAGAAGAAAATACTTACTTTCTAATTCGGAGTTTTTCTCCTCCAAGAGCTTTATTCGCTAGGTTAGCCCTCCGACCACAACAAAATTCTCCACCATATGCTACAAAAATAGCAAACTTCTTTTTGATAAACTTTAAGGAAAAGGCTATAAAAGTGGTAATAAGTGCTTACCCGGATTGCCATGTCATTTTATTAGGTGAAAATATTATCAGAACTCGTCTTTGCTTGATGGTCCGATATCCTCTCCCAAGCCTCATAAAATTCTTTATCATTGATGAACCGAGGGCGATGAGGGAAGTTGCTGGGTTGAGGAGACTTTGATGTAGTCCCCTCTCCTTGAGCAATCCCAGCAGAGGTCGAAACCTGTTGGGATTCTTCTTGAGCCTCTGCCCCCTTAGGTGGGGATGGAGCCGCCGCAGGCTCCTGAGCAGACGCTAGCGCTGCCACCTACTCGGGGGTTGGCTTGACCACTGTTACCTTAGGAGTTTCCTCCTGAGGAGTGTTCTGATTGGAAGTGATCGGAACACCAGTGGACCTTTAAAAAGAAGAAAGGAAATTCAAGATTTTAAAACGACATAAGTATTAAAGGAATGAACTATATAAATCTATTTCATATATACATACCTGTTTGTCTTCTTGGTTTTGAACTTGAAGCGCCCTGGACCATAATCCAGAGCACTGGCTTTCCTCTTCTTTCGAATCGATTTCATTGGTCCCGAATCGGTAGGGCTGGTTAGACCCCTCACATCCATTGACCAGATGTCGGAAGAAATGTCCTCGACCATCTGGTCGAGAATAAGTTTCCTGACCATCTGGTCGGAGGGTGTGGTCTCGTCGACCTCCAGAACAGTCACTTCGGTAGCAACTGTCAGGTCGTGAACGACCATTCTGGGGCCTACGACCTCTGCAGCTCTGCGCTGTGGGTTTTCCTTCTCTCCCACCTAAGTCATAAGCAAAATTTGATTAGGTGATGAATTTTCCATCTAAAATATATGCTCCTTTTTAATGCTCTTTTTACCTCTGGGAGACCATCATCTGGAGTGGTCGCCGAGCAGGAGTCGGTTGGCACCACAGTTGGAGTAGAGCCTTCGCTGGACTCTTTTACCCTCAACCCGACCGCCTGCATATTAGAGCAAAGTTTTTTTACTGATCGGAGAATATACAAAAGATGAAGAAAACGTTGTTATTTACCTTGAGCCTAGCTATTCTCTCTTCTGCAGAAACAATAGCTAAGATCCGGGGGGGACATCTGCCATGTCACTAGGCTCCCCAGCGTAGATCATTTTGATCTGCTCTCTGATTTCATCAGATGTAAGGACTACAAAAAAGAGATTTTAAGGTTACAAAATAGTCAACTAAATAAATCAAACAGGTTAGAAGTTTTCAAGACTTACCTTCCCTAGAATCCTTGGTCGCTTCGTCACGACCAATATGGAATAGCAAGGAATGTGATTGGAACCTCAAGGGACTTATCCGGCACATGGAGATGTCCTTTACCACGTGCCAAGCGGTCAGGACCTTAAGGCTGAGGTCTTGGATGGCTTCAATCCATCTTTTGACCTTTCCCTTCTTCTCCGCGGTCGACCGCCAGTTGAGATTCTCGCTCGCCACCTTGCCAACGAAGTAAAGGTCACCTTTTCTGTGACTGTCATGTAGAACCAGCTTTTCTTCCATAACGACCACGAGGACTTCGGGTACATTCAGATGTAATCTTTGGCCTTCCCGTTATGGAGGCGCAGCGAGCATTCTCTGGGTCCGACGGCTGACTTTCCTAACCTCGCCATCTTGTAAAAATACCTAAAGACCTTTAGATTTGGTCGGATCCCCAGGTATGCCTCGCAGAGGTAGATAAAAATGCTGAGGTTAGTGATCGAGTTGGGCACTAGTATCACTAGCTTGAATCCGTAATACTCCAAGACCTTGGGAAGGAACAGATGAACTGGAAACCTAAGCCTGCACTCGACGTAGGTGAGAAAGACAGGGATTTCCCTATCTTCACCACTCAGAAAGTGCTCTCCGGCTGCTGACCTTCACTTGATTAGATTCTTGTTGGGAAGCATCCCGATCTCTTCTAGGGCCTTGAGCTTCTTCCCGCTCAGATCAGAGACCAGCCACTTGGTGATCACATCCGACATTATAAGGATTTTTAGTGAATGAACAAGTGGTCAGAGGAAGTTTTGAGTGAGATAAATAAAAGAGGTCAGAAGAAACTCTTCAGCAAGGGAATTCAAGAAAAGCTTGAGAGCGTAAAAACCCTAAAGCCGTACGCAATGTGGATTTTATAGCCATAACTCCTTAACTGCAATCGGGAGTTACCCAAAAGTCCAACGGACATAAAACCTCTTCGGTTTCCCATGCCGTTTCTCAACTTTAAAGTAAATATAGACCATCTCGTTTGTCACGCCTTTAATGAAGGTATGCCCAATACGACTTCATCGGAGACGGTTTCACATGACCATTTCATTTTAAAGTTCGGGGGCTAGCTGATGAGAATGAAAATCTCTATGTATTATTTTAATACATAAATAAAAGACCGTATGCCTTCATGGTCGTAACCCCTAAGTATAATGACCCCCGTAGGTCATAAGAATTCCAGAGGTTATATTGTGGGTACCTTGGTTGGAGAGGTTCTGTACCTACTACCCTACCAGGTAATTGCTCATAGAAACAATGAACTGACACTTGGACCTGTTCCAAATATATTCTTTCCGTGTGATGAATGAAACATGTGCCTTATTCGTTCCAAACCACACGATGTTCCATAGTTGTGAGTCACTGACGCTAACCACCCTGTAGTTATGTCTTCCATTGGCATCAACTGTCGAACGGTTGATACATTATCAACAGTCGTCCTCCTTCGACCAGTTATTTAAAGGAATATCAAGGGAGGAGAAGAAGATCAATCCAGTCGACCGCAATCCGACACTACACATAAGACCTAGTGATTCAAAGACAATTGAAGCATTGGAATAGCAACACATTCTATGTACTTAGGACTAGTCCTCCGGCTTGTTAAGGGCATTCCCTGTACTAGCCAGTTCATATCAATAAAGAGCAGTCTCATTCTCTCCCAAGAACTCTGTGCTATTTTCCTCTATTTTATTTTATAAGATCGGCGACTCGATCGTCGACAGATGAATACTAGCAGCTAAGGTCAGCCCGCTTTAGCAACACACAAAAAAGAGTGATTTCCTTAATAATGCCAACCACCTTTGTAGATTAGCTAAAAGCAAAGGCATGATCAAGTTCACATCCTTGCTAGATCACTGGATGAAAAGGTTCATCTTCCTCGGTTTGATACCTAACATGCATTTATGTCCTCTATTACTGGTGTGGTTCCCTACTCCTTGCTTCTGTTTATTTAGTGGGAGGTTTCATTATTTCTGCTGCACATGGATATCCTGATTTTTAAGGACATTTGTTGCTTTGTAGGTGAGGTTGGACTTATCATTGTGCTTTCATAGATAGAATTACTTAGGATACCAGCTTGCTAAGATGATTATGTAAAAAACACTATCTACTTATATGGTTTGATTGATGTTGATCGGTTGATGGAACAACAAAATTTTGATCATTCTGATGTATCCGAATTAGACATAATGGTAAGCATCTATGCTCACATGTCAGATACTATACTTTGTATTTGGCCACTTGAGGATAACATATTAAGATAATTGCCTTATGTTGGTTACTGCTTCTTGCTCATTTATTAATGTTGCTGATCTTCCCACAGGAAGAGCGTGCGTTGAATCCATCATTAGAAGTACTAACGAGGCATCTACTAGTAGAGGATAAGGAGGAAAGTCAGGAAAGAGCTATGATCAACAGGAATGCCCCAATGGATAAGGGTGATAGAAATAAAAAAAAAAAGTTATTGGGAATTATGTATAACAGTAGAAGTGTATTTTCGAATAGCACATTTGCATGTTCTGTTTGTCAAATACTGAAAGCGAATTTTATTCGTACGCTTAATCAAAGCGTATTTCCTATTCTTACGTTTTTCCTATAACTAATCCAAACATATATTCCAACGTTTTCTTTAATGTGTTTTTCAATCATCTGTTTTGTACATGCATTCCTTTCCTATTCCTATGTTTTTTAGAATTTTTTTTTATTATTTAATCCTTTTTAATTTTATTTTAAAGTTAACCAATCGCGAACTTTATTTCCAATTCTGACCTCTTTGGTGGCGTGACAAAACAACACTGTTACACCAGCCCATTTCTGGTTAAAGTCTTGTCACGCCACTGGTGGTGGCGTGACAGTGTTGTTTGGTCACGCCACCACCAGTGACGTGACAAAAAGTACGATTTTGAGACTTATCCTGTGGCGTGACAGTGTTGTTTTATCACGCCACGGGTGATGGCGGCGTGACCAAAGAGGTTAGAATTGAAAATAAAGTTTGCGAGGGGTTAACTTTAAAATAAAATTTAAACAAAAATTAAATAATAAAAAAATTCGTTTTTTTATTCATGCGTTCCGAGTAGACTCTCAAGACTCAAGAGGGATAACACTATTTGGGAGTCCACAGGATGTTGGTTGGTGTGCGTGCACCTTCTAGAAGCCCTTGACGAGCAGACAGCCGCCCTGTTGTGTTGTTTGTTTTTGTCTGCAGCCGTGTTCTTGCCTCACAGGCAGAGCAGTTTCTTTGTCACCACCAACCCTTTTGGTGAACATGGTGCACTATCTTGGCTTAATGCGCGTCTTGATCTTCCGCAAACATCCTCCTCAACTATTAATCGAATTCAGCCTCACAGTACTTACGCATCGATGTTGAGAGGAGACAAGGATGGGGTAGATCATTTGAATAAAAGCGTTTACAAACTGTCTAGAACGCAAGAATTTTCACGTTTCAAAAAGAGAGAGAGAGAAAAGAATTTTAAGTAAACTTTGCACGAATCAGAGTAATTCCTTCATAATTTGTTCTATGTAATCTGTGGTTGGTTGGGTTCGATCGAGAGAGAAAACACGTAGGGTCTGTTTGATTTAGCACCCTACTTAGTTTTGTCAAAATTTTGGTAATACCAAAACCTGAGCAAAAAGGTAGTGTTTTGATTGTAGCCATACCGATTCATGAGCAATGCCGAAATTGATGTATTTGGATTACAGCTATACAAAAATTTATCAAAATTATAAGTATGATGCGTGAGTCCCGCATGATATCTTTTTTTTTCTAAGGAGCATAATGATTTAATCGGATCATAAATCGGATACTCGGTTTAGAAAATATGATCATTTCTAATTTATAAATCAAACTAAATAAGCAATTAATGCTAACAACCTAGCCAACCATGTTGCACCACGTGTCCTAGCCATCACATTTCAGCCAAACCAGAATCTGGGCAATGGTTTCGGCCGCTGGAACTGAGCCTGGGAAATGACAAGAAAAGATTAGGCGTAGCCAAAATTTTTAGGGCAAAATCAAATCTTGGAATAGAATTAAATGGTAGCTAAATTATTAGGCAAAGCCAAAATTTTGGTTTGGCTTGTTGGGGGCTCTAAACCAAACTGACCCCTGTACTCGGAACGAACAAGACATTTTGTATTAGTTTTGTCAGGTGCTTGTGATTTCAATGTCACTTGAGATGCTACTGGTGGTCGGTTGAGTTGCTACCATATTGTAATATTGTATGAATGGAATGTGAAAGGGTATCTAGGAGCCTAGTAGTAGGCAGTGCCAAACCACGACTACAAAGTCCCGGATCAGCCGGCCCTACCATCCAAATCAAAGGAACAATCATTGCGAGTCGACCCTTCTATAGGATATAATGAAGATGCTTAGTCGAATTATGCTGCCAAGTCTCATGCTTTGCTTGCAAAAATTGTTTTTTTTTTTTGGGAGGATGGATGCTTGCTTGCAGAGCTGCAGACTGTGGACTTGTGGTGTTCCATATGTTCAGTTTTCACCCTGCGAGTGGGAAGAGCCTAGCTATTTTTCTCACGCCGTGATACTTACTACTAATTCGCTCCCTAGTGGGACTTGCACGATGGTATAGTTTGATATGTTGTACAAGCTGGGCCTAATTAAGCTATAGGTCAAATATGGGTGTTTCAAAGAGAGAGGAAAACCTCGCAAGATCAAGTGCATGGTTAGTTCTAGAAAGAAAAAGTACAGGGTTACCTATGAATATTCAGAGAGTAGGGGCTTATTCGCAATAAAAATTATCAACAGATAAATTAGGTAATATAGCTCACTCTGAACATGAAAGTCAGGATGGCCGAGTGGTCTAAGGCGCCAGACTCAAGTTCTGGTCCTCTAACGAGGGCGTGGGTTCAAATCCCACTTCTGACACATCTTTTCGTTTTTTTTTTCCTGAATTGGCACGGTTAACACCTTTTCTCCATATCTTAGGTTATTTGGGCTGGGTGGGATTTCTTGGGAATATTAGTATATTTTATTAACAAATGTAATACTTTTCATATTTGTTCGTTGAACTGTATTAAATTAGTAGTGCGAGATCATGTCAGCACCTTTACCTTGTGTGTTAAATGAAAATAGGTCAATGACAAAGTAACCGCACTATGTTTATTGCACTTATTAGCTGTATGAGGCTTTTTTTTTTTTTTACGAAGAGGTAGGTTAGTTGTTCATTATATTAATAAAGCTGGAGTAAACAGATAAAGAGATATAGTCATAGGTTCCAATCGGGAAACATCACAGATGGAGAAGTAACATCTCTGAACACCTAACTAAGCAACCTAACACACAGGCTGTACGAGGCTTCTTTTTTTTTTTTTTTACGAAGAGGCGGGGTAGTTGTTCATTATATTAATAAAGCTGGAGTAAACAGATAAAGAGATATAGTCACGGGTTCCAATGGGGAAACATCACAGACTAAGAAGTAACATCTCTAAACATCTAGCTAAGCAACCTAACACATATGCTAAGGCAAATACCAACTAGCCACGGCGGACACAGATCAACTCTTACGCTCTCATGCCACACACCGCAACCAAAGGAATGATGATATCCCATATCTCTATATTTGGTAGTTTAGGATTTGTAATCCGTGCCTACTTTATTTCTAGGAGGTGCTTCTTGCCCTCCAAGCCTTGTATTCTATATAAACCGCTCTTGAATCTCAATACAATCATCCATTACAGCATATTCATCTTTCTACATGGTATCATGCCGGTGCCGTTCCTAAGCCAATGCCTCCACAGCTTCCGCCGCGCTGCCCCTAGAAGATGCTTCGATCTCTATGATCTCTTTCGGGGCTGTGCAACCCGTAGTTTAAGTCGTGTCTCGATCATCCGATCGGCTACCCATTAGAGTTTTTCTCGGTCATCTTCAGATTGGATTTTCTCTATTTTTTCGATCATAGGTCGGTTTGCATCGCCCTGCCGACCCATCGACATTCCTCTACTCTGGACTTCATCGCCTCGGCTTCGACCTCTCCAGCGCCTCCTCTCCTCCGATGACGTTGTGGCGTGGCGTGGTGCGCTTCGACACGCCCCTCCTCCACGGCTTCGAGCGCCCGCCGCCCGTCATCACGTCGGATCATCATCGCCGGCCCGTCATCCGCGAGTACGAGCCATTGCACCACCGGGAGCCCACACTTGTGGTCATGCCATTGACATCTCCTCCACGGCTACGTCCATGGTCATCTCGCTCTCGGCTACCTCGACAACAAAGGACTATCATTATCTTGAGCAAACTCGTTGGTACCCTCTACAGTCACCACGTCCTCGACGCCACAGCAGCCCCGACACTCCCGCTGCGATTGCGGGGATGTCAGTCCGATGGTTCTCCACCTTTGGTTTCCTCTCCAGTCTGATCGTCCGCAATGCTCCTGATGTCCGCAACGCTACCGCTATAACTGCGGAGGGATGTTAAAGTATATTGACATATCTCTATATTTGGTAGTTTAGGATTTGTAATCCCCCTGCCTTATTTCTAGGAGAGGTTTCTTGTCCTCTAAGCCTTGTACTCTATATAAACCCCTCTCAAGTCTCAATACAACCATCCATTACAACATATTCATCTTTCTACAATAGTCACGGGTTCCAATGGGGAAACATCACAGATGGAGAAGCAACATCTCTGAACACCTAGCTAAGCAACCTAACACACAGGCTAAGGCAAATACCAACTAGCCACGGCGGACACAGATCAACTCTTACGCTCTCATGCCACACACCACAGCCAAAGGAATGACGACTTCCCCGCCATCTAAACTCGCTGAAGTTTCTGATAGTCAAGTTAGCTATGCAGAGGTTCACCAACGCACAATGCTTGAGAGAGAAGAGTACAAACAAAAACATGAAAAACCAAAGTTCCGCCAAGGCTGAAAGAACTACGACAAGCACTCCACCCTAACAAGACGACCATCAAACCATCAAAATGTAGTGGGTGAGGAAAATGGCCCCTCCGCTCGACGACGACGGTGGACGGTGTGTAGAAGAAAGACGACAGCTCAGACTCATCTCCTTCTCCCATGAGCAACGACGGAACTACCCCCAGGGCAAGCCGGGGCGGCTGCCCCGGATCTCCCGGGCCCGGCGAACCCCCCCTCTAACCCGATCTTAAACGGCCAAGCAAGACATGTATGTTTACAAGTCTAAATCACATGCCTGCCAAGTTCACAGTTGCCCTCATGAATGAGTCATGACCCATTTCATCCATTAATTTTGCCTTATATTATCTGCTGCTCATAGTAATTGACTTGCCATATATAACACACTAGTCAACATGTTGCATGTGGGAGATAATTAAGAAGGTTTTGCCTTGCCAGACCACTAAAAAAGTTCCTCTCGCATAGCAATACTGGTGATATATGTGTTCAAGGACAATCTGATGACCAAGGTTGGAGAGAGGCCGCTTGTGTCTAGCGGATTCCCTGTCTGGGCATTGAGAAACTGCATGGTTGGTGTGACTACCAAATGAGGGCGCACACGCATAGCCACTGTGTCGTAGTCCCCGCGCGGCCACGCCACGTTGGCCGTTGGCCGTGGGCTGAGACACGCCGAATGCAAGTTGCAGCCGGCCCAGTTGCAGTCCAAGCTAAATCCCTAATGAAATGCAGATGCACTAGTAACCCTAAATTCCTAATTCCTTAACCATTCCCCATTTCTCCGGCTCCGGACTCCGTTCCAGCGGCAGGGGCTGCGGCGTGAGGGCTACGGCGCGGGAGAGGGTGGGTGCTGCAGCGCGCCGTGGCCGCGGACTGCAGCCTGCAGTGCGGACGCTGGCGAGCACTGAGGCGCGGCGCAGGGGCCATGGTGCGGGGACAGTGAGGCACCGACTAGTTGACTACCGAGGCTCCACGCGGGAGAGCGCTGAGGCACTGCGTGGGCATGGGCTGAGACTCGACACGGCGCGGCGAGCCACCGAGCCAGCACAACAGGTCAGCCCTCGCCCCGGGTCTTCAAAATTTCTGGTTCCGCCACTGCCCACGAGGATGTCGACGGTGGCTGGCCTGCCTCTGGGTCCAAACCAGCTGTTATAAAACCGAACAAACGAACGCCCAGACTCTTTGCCCTCTTCAACGACCGGTCTTCGACGATGCCCGTGAGTACGAGGCTATGAGCTCACTTCATCATACCCCGCGTGGCCATAGTTGAATACATGTCTGAGTTACAGTGCTCCCCGTGAGTAAGATAAGCAGGACTTGAACCCATGTAAACGCCATGCGCTATGTTATAGATCCACAGTTTTTATAGCGGTATGTAGACGTAATTGAAAAACCCGTAAAGATCGCTAGAGGGCGCACACTTTTTATGTCGACAAAAGTACCCATGGTATCTCTTGCTCGATACTTCTGACAGTAATCAAATTCCATACTTATGTTCACATAAATAATGGCACTAGCTCGATGTCAACCTCGGCACATGATAGGGGTTTGGAAACACATAGTTTTTTGCAACTGCTTTTCATCGTACTTAGAACATACACCCTGAATTAAATTTATATGGTATTAATTCAAAAAACAGTAGGAATTATTCACTCTGTAATTTATTAAAATAACGCCCTGTAATTTATTAAAACAACGCAGCATGCCTGAATAAGGTTTTGCATCGTACTTAGGAGTATGCATGATTAAGGCTTTGCATCATACTTAGAACATAACTAAGTAATGCTTTAAAAACTTAATTTCAAATTATTATTAGCAGTCGATCTCGAGAGCTACCTAGGACAGTTAGGACGCACGTTTGGTGCTTCAACCTGGTCGAAGCTTACTCAGACAAGTCGCTCCTTTGATCATGTCTTTTAAATTGATTTTGAAATTGGGTTGTTAGCTGATTTTGAAATTATTGCACGATAACCAAAAATGAAATTTTAATAACAATTAAATTGGTGTTAAGTGGATCAGGGAGATCCACCGGTGATTTAGTAATATTATTTGTTCATGACCAAGGGGGTTATGAAGGAAATATTTGGTGGATAGATCAGGGCAAGAACAACCTAGGTAGGGTGTCAGGACTCCTCTATATAGGGATAGAACTTAAGGACAACCAAATTGACGCTTACTTCAAAAGCGGCGCAAAATGTACTAACCATAAATCTGGAATGGGACGGGTTGAACTGATTAACCATGCCAAGTAGTTGTCTCTGCAACGAGTGAGAAGGTGGTTATTTCCAGGTAGGGACAGTCACCTTAGGGCGAGACTACCAGGTAGGGGTCTCGACTCGCAGGCCTTTGCTAAGGCAAGGTGGAGTAGTGGTTATGACCACTACAACAATTCGTCTTGTGCCAACTGGACAGAGGTCAGAGTATGGGTTGTCTAAAAGGTTCAGGTTCCTTGGCTTAGTCATGCACCAAAGGTAGTGCAAAGGACTAGTGACAGTTTAAGCCAAGTGATGATATGGGCAAAGCTGTACACCTCTGATAAAAGTAAAATATGATATCACTCCCAGCTTCCGGGTTTGGAAGTGCATTGTGTGGGTTTTCCTTTAACACAGGTTGTAAGATCCCAAGTCGCTCCGTTGTCAGTAGATTTCTAAATTAACATCTATTTTTTCTAACAAATGGGTAAGGGTATCTGGTTATCAAATTACTTTTCGAAACATGGCTAGGTGGCCGGCAGTATATACTAATGCATGCATCACTTTTCCACGGCTGGTTGAGTACTTTTGTACTCAGACTTGTTTCATTGTTGTTTTTCAGATTCTGTGGTGTAAACACTCTGATAAGGTAGAAGCTGATACTCATAATGATGTGGGTCTTTATTATGATGTTGATGCTGATGAAGAGGGTTATGATTCCGGAGAAACTGGCTACCAAGGCCTTGAGGAGTAGAAGAACATCAGGAGGGAGGTCTTAAAAGACTTCGTAATAAATAGGCGGGCGATGTAGTATTACTGTAGCCAGACCTAAGGAAGCACTACATGTGCTATATGAATAAGGCACCTGTACTAAATGGCGAATTTTTTTCTTCTTGTGCATGTTGTTGTTTCCTTAGTTGATCCTGGCGCAGCTCTGTTATGTGACGATCTCCGTTATGTTTGACCTAGCCAACCTCAAGCATAATGGGGGCGTTACATGGAGTAATTGAATTCGTTTATCAACAATCTGACTGTATCATTTGTGCTCTTTGACAGCGTTTTGCTGCGGTTATCATGAGGATAAGGGAACCGAAGACGACAGCATTGATATTTGCATCAGGAAAGATGGTTTGCACCGGAGCAAAAGCGAACATTCAAAGCTTGCTGCAAGGAAGGTAAAAGCCAATGATCATACTAATTCATCATTACATATGCTTAGGAATGCTGGATGTTTCAATTATGTAGGGAGAAATTGTTCATTGATCCTATTTTCAGCTTTTGCTGAATTGCTCTATAACAATTTTTATCATTTGCTAGCGCAGTATGCACGAATCGTCCAAAAGCTCAGTTTCGATGCTAAGTTCAAGGTAATGCCCCGTGCCACTTGCATTTGTTCAGAATATTGTTTGTGATTTCTCATCTCGACACATTGGATTGTGGTGATAATCAGGATTTCAAGATCCACACATTGTTGGCTCATGTGATGTCAAATTTCCTATTCGTCTGGAGGGCCTTCTCCAGCGTAAGTTTGTTCTCTGTCTTCAACCAAATGCCTCAAGTGCATCCTGTGTGCCATCTGTTAAGATGAAGTTAAGAAGTTATCTTTCTTCGTCTACCTTAATCTTGAGATAGATTTCCTATCTTAGATAGCTCAAGGATTAGCACTGTAGTGCCACGTGGCTTCTAGTTCTACATTCCACTGTCCACCATGATTTTGTTTTAATTTTTGTCTTCCTTAGGCCGCGTTGAATGCATTCAGATGATAATTTTGTTAACCAGCTGCTTGCTTAATATTGACAGTATGAACCGGAGCTCTTCCCTGGGCTGATTTACCGTATGAAGCAGCCAAAGATTGTGCTCCTCGTATTTGTCTCTGGCAAGATTGTTCTCACTGGAGCCAAGGTGCGAGGAGAGATATACGCCGCCTTTGAGAACATATACCCAGTGCTAACTGAGTACAGGAAACCTCAGCAATGGTAAGTCTACCATATTGCTTCTTGTTGCGCACTGCAAAGGTGCATAAACACATTTTTCTGGTATATGACATGATTTCTTGTCGTCTCAACAGAGAGGAGGACCATCTTCCAAATGGGAGTTTGCCGCTGCCGCTGTACATACAACTAAAGACCTGACTGCCAAAATTCAGACATGCACCGCCCGCGTCTCTCTTTTTCTCTCTGTTCTGCGGAGGGCTAGGATAGGAGGAAAACTGAGCAAAGAATAAACATGTAGACAATCTGAGAAAAGAAGCCTTTGATAACTGAATGATGTGTGCTGACATGCAAGAAATGCATTTTAACTTGGGATCATGTTCATATGTACATACAAGGGCTGATCTACTGTAGCATACTGAATCCAAAAATCATTTTTCTTTGGATATAATCATGTATATGTAATGTAAACACCTTTAGCCTAACACGAGGGGATACCCCCCAGTTATTTTCATTCTGGATCCGTCACTGTGTGCGCATACGTGACTAACTCTGTTGTACTGTTCGGTCATGAGATTGTCATAGCACCAGAAAGGATAATAAAATAGTCTGCAGTTAACAAAAATTTGCATGCGTTGGTATCACACTCTGCTTTACTGTGGATATCATGAGGATATGTGCACGATATTAAGATGATGTTACAATTGGCAATGACATTTTTGGATTGCTATTCCTCGTGTTTTCGGCAAAAGTTCAAAGGTCGTTCGAGTTCAGCGGTCCGATCGCATCGGGAGCGATCGGATCGTTAGATGGTCGACCGCCATTGAATGGCGGTCTGACCGGTTTTGTGCTGTTCATTGATTTAATTGTAGAATTGATTGTTGAGTTAAGTCATATCCATGTTTATCCTTGTATATGTGTTGCATATTGCATGGTTTCACTAACGTGGGTCAAGTTGTGAAGAACTTGTTCCCGGAGACGATTTCTCTGTCTATTGCTGTGCAGGTGTTTTGAAGGTCAATGACGGTCAACGGCGAGAGGATCGGGACTAAGCTTGGAGAGCTGAGGTCCAGAACGATCATGGATGCCGGGTGAGGTCAATTGGCTCAAGCGTGGCGCAGAATGGACGAGGATGACCGAACGGGTAGTTCGGTGCGACGGGTTGATCAAGCGGCGCGGTCGGTGCAAGTGCCTTGGTGGTTCCGAGGAATCGGACGGAGAGACTTGCCGACATGATGAGAGCCGTTGATCAACCTACACGTGGCGGAGCAAGCGACTGCTTCGACAGAATTGGACTCGGTCCATGGAGAAGGATCGAGAAGGGGTATTTTGGTAATTTCACCAAATACCGGCTTTGTGACGGTTGGCTAAACCACGGCGCGGGACGTCGCAAGATGAAGTGGTTTAGGTCAAGAGATAATGGTTTCAGCGCTTTAAAAGCGTGCGTAAGTGTCCCGCTCATGTTGGGCCTTAACGGAGCCCATTAGAGAAACTCTTCTGAAGCCAAGGCCTCTCTATAAATAGGGGTGTGCTGGACAAGCCACTTCAAGCACTTCATTTGCAAACCCTAGTTTGGTTTAGGGACTTAGAGAGAAAGAGAGAGGCTTAGGGTTCAAGGAGATGAGTTGATTGTGTGCTCATGGATTGAGCTCTTGTCCTCCTTGAGGAGTGGTCAGAACCAAAGAACATCATGATTCAATCCATGGATGATTATCCAAAGATGTGTCTCTTTGTGTTTTTCCTTCTCATTTTATGATTTTGAGTCAATCTTTGATCTTTTGGTTTTGGTTGATCTCTTGCCCACTTCTATCTTGCTGTGATGTGTGGAATACATCTAGGATCATCAAGATCATCAATCTCCCACGAGCAAGTTTTAGATCGTGTTTTTCGCTTTTGCTCGGTTTTGAACCTTCCTTCGTAAAACGGAAAAGATCAAAACTTTGAAGTAGATCTTTTCGATCGTCACTTGGAATAGGTTCCGATATCATTGGGAAGTTGTGTTCCAAATTTGGTCAAGTTTGGCCGTAGATCAAAAGTTAGATCGATTTTCGGTTTTGAAATAGTGCTGAAATTCGCGTTCGGTCGATTTTACTATTCACCGGCCTCGACCGCCTCAGTAGCCGGCTCGACCGTCCGCACGGCCCGACCGCCTCCGTAGCCGGCCCGACCGCTCTGCTCATCAACACTGCTCATCAAGTTGAAAAATTGTGTTTCGATTGTTTCTTCGGGGTTTGAAGGAAATTCAACATAAGTCTTCCATCGTGGTTTTCTATTGATCTTCATAGCTCTCATAGCTATAGGAGTGAAATTTGTGTTGAATCTAATATTTAAAAGAAAAATTTGGTTAAGCTCCTATTCACCCCTCTAGTCGCCTTTCCGGTCCTACAATTGGTATCGAGCACGGTTAGCTCTTCTTATAGATCTTAACCGGTCTTTGGAGCCATGGCGATCGACAAGTATGCAAACAAACCACATATCTTTGATGGATCTGATTTTTCTTATTGGAAGACTCAGTATGCAATTCTACATCGAGGCTCAAGGGCACGCTATTTGGCTTAAGGTCAAAAATCCATATGTTGTGCCACCGATGACGATGTGATCACTCCGGATGTTGAGGCTAATAGCAAGGCTCAAACTTTCGATTCAAGGGCTTAGTCGATCCGAGTTTGAGCGTGTTGCTCATTTGAGGTCCGCTCATGAGATCCGGAGGACTCTTTGTGATTACCACGAGGGTTCTATCGCGATCAAGGAAGTGAGACAGAACCAACTCAAGAAAGAATACTCAAAGATCGAGCAAAAGCCCGTGAGTCTTTAGATGAGTTGTGGGAAGGTTCTCCAAGATTCGCATAATCTTCGCACTGTGGATCTTGTCTTCATCGATCCGAGAATGCACGCCGATTTTGGGTGCTCTTGATGTGAGAGTTTGGGGATGAAAATCACTTCCATCAATGACAACACTTGTCATGAGTGAGCTTACCATGGACAAGCTCTACTCGAGGTTGAAGATGCATGAGATTGACTTTATCTCGCGTCTCCCAAGACAGAGTCGATGGCGTTAGTGGTCGACCCTTCTAAGGGTAGTTCTTCCGATTCTTTTGATTTTAGCTCATCCGGTCTTTCTTTGTCCGCTTGGCATTCTTTGAGCGATGAGCAACTAGAGAAGATACCTGAGGATGACTTAGCCCTCCTATCCACCAGATTCTCGAGAGCATTCAACAAAGTAAGAAATAGGAGAAGAGGTGGACCTATCACTTGTTTTGAGTGTGGTGAGCCAAATCACATTCGCTCCAAGTGCCCCAAGTCAAGGGCAAAGAGGAGAAGGATTTTCGGAGACATCCACAAGCTAAGGATGCAAAAGCTAAGAAGCCCAACTATCGTAAGTTCGTCAGTCGGGTCCTTGCCGCTCTCGAGAGTGTTGATATGAGCGATGTGGACTCGGGGACGGAGGACGACGACGATGACTCCCATGGCAAGAAGAAGACTCATGATTTCACCGGCATGTGCTTCATGGCCCGGGACACCACGACGCCGACTCCTCCAACGACGCACGAACTCTTCAATGATCCGACGAGGTATGTCCATCACCAAATGAAATGAAACGTGCTTTGGTTGTTGCTGAACAAAAACTGAAGAGGCAAGCTAAAAAGATAAAGAAACAGGATACCATAATTGAAGACTTGAACCTAGAAATTGTTAGGCTCAAATCTATTAATCCTACAAATGATTGTGATTCTTGTCTTAGCTTGATGTTTGATCTGACCAATCTACAAACTACTCATTCCTCATTACAAATCAATTAAAAGATGCTCTTGATGAAATTGAATCTCTCAAGTCTAGTCCTTCTTGTATGAATGCTATTGCTCTAGATGTGACTCCTGTAGATGCTATTCCTTCACCTTGTTTAAACTGTGCGTTGCTTGAATTAAAATTGAATAGCGCTACAAAAGAATTGCAGAAATTTGATCCTAGTCATACTTGCTCTCATTGTGAGGATAATAAGGTCAAAATGAAAGAGATGACTGAAATGGTTCTTTATTCTAGATCTGCATCATGTGAAAATTGCCCTAAACTCACAATTGAGAATGATGCTCTAAACAAGACTTTAAAGGAGAAAACTAATATTGAAAAATCCATGTTCATGACTGCATCCAAGAAAGATATTGACTCTTCTTGCCGTATCTTGTGTACTGAAATTGAAATGAATGTAGATAAGATACAAGAGGCATTTAGAAATAAATTTAAGGAACAGTTGAATAGGATTAGGAATTCATATTGTGTGTCTTGTGAGGCATTAAAAGTTGAGATAGCTATTCTCAAGGATGAGTATGATGAGGCAATCAAGTCTAGTAATTGTTCGTCTTGTAAGGACATAGCCAAAGAAAATGATTACCTAAAAGATACTCTTGAGAGATTTACTGGTGGGAAGAAGAACCTCAACATGATTCTTGATACATCTAAGGTGAGTGTGAAGAATAGTGGCTTAGGTTTTAATTCAATAGAGCATTCCAAGAACCATCCACCTAAGATCACGAGAGCTGTTGAGAGTGGCTTGTTTGAGGTAGAACCCCCTGAACCATCTAAGATTGTTTTTAGATCTGCAGTTTTGCCCAAACTTCTTCTAGCAAGACAGTGTTTCTACTTCAATAGGTCGACCCTCAAAAGGTCAAGTACCATTGCACCTTCCGCAAGAAGGATGGCCACATTGTTGAGTTCTCGCTCAGTAGAGCTAAGATTGAGAGGAAGGGAGGATGAGTGCTTTGAGGTCCATTAGAGGAGTTCCTTCACCCATCAGTAGTCTCTAGAGCCAGCAACTGCCTTTCATGCTAGACATAGGCCTAGGTTGGTAGATGACTTCTCTGACGCCTTTGGAGGTTCTAGGCAGCGTTCTGGTTTGGGATATCATGAGGAGAGACCACGGGTAGCATCTAGACAGGGGGAGTACCGACCTTTTGGTAGGTCGATTCGGAGAGGTCTAGGTGTTTCTCATGTGCATTCTGATGATTTTACTCTTAATCGGTTTACTGCTGCTTCTACTGTTGTTCCTCAGCATCGTGTGACTCAGTACTGGATTCCTAAGTCTTTTATTACTAACCCCAGTCCTGAGGCACAGATGTTTTCTGCTTATGCCCTGTAGGTCCGCTCGTGCGAGGAAGGAGGACATATGGCTTGTTGACTCGGATGTTCTCGACACATGACCGAGATTCTAGATGGTTCTCCTCCTCACACGCATCCGCAATGAGTTGATCACATTTGGGGATGCCGCACGGACCGTGATGCCAAGGGCACGATCTTGCGTCCAACAACAAGTTCATGCTTAAGAACGCCGCTTTGGTAAGTAAGCTAAGGTATAATCGCTATCTGCTTTCACCGCTTGATGAGGGTCCGAGGTAAGGTTTAAGAGTGGTGAGTGTAGAGTTCTGGACTCTTCAGGTGAGAATGTTTTTGGGATTACTAGGTTTGAGAGGATTTTTAGTGCTGATTTCAGTGTCTCATCTGCTTCCAGTTCTAGATGTCTTGTAGCTTCTGATTCTCATGATCTAGTCTTATGGCATCGTAGACTTGGTCACATAGGTTTTGACCACTTGACTAGAGTCAGAGCAAGGATTTGATTAGAGGGTTGCCTAGGCTAAAGGTCATTAGAGACCTAGTGTGCGCTCCTCAGAGACATGGTAAGATGGTTTCGCTTCTCATCCACCTCTTACTTTAGTAATGACTGATGGTCCAGTCGCCTTTGCACTTAGACACCGTTGGTCCTTCTAGGTTCACCTGGTGGAAAATGGTATGTGCTTGTGATTGTGGATGACTTCTCCGTATTCATGGGTTTATTTTCGGTTTCTAAGGACGAGGTTTTTGGATTTTTAGAGAATTGATCCTTAGACTAGTGTTGATCTTCCCGAGCTTTAAGAGTCATTAGGAGTGACAATGGGACAGAATTCAAGAACTCTTCTTTGCCACTTTCTGCACTGATAGGGGAATTGAGCATCAGTTCTCTTCTCCTAGAGTTCCTCAGCAGAATGGCGTTGTAGAGAGGAAGAACAGGACCCTTGTAGAGATGGCTAGAACCTTGCTAGATGAGCATTCCACACCTAGGAGATTTTGGGTGAGGCGATCTCTCACCGCTTGTTATGTGTCTAATAGGGTTTTCTTGAGATCTGTGATTGGCAAGACTTCTTATGAGCTTAGATTTGGTCATAGGCCTAAAGTCTCTCATTTCAAGATTTTTGGTTGCAAGTGCTTCATTCTTAAACATGGCAATTTGGATAAATTTGAATCTAGATGTTCTGATGGCATATTCCTTGGATATCCTGCTCATTCTCGTGGCTATCGTGGTATTTAATTTGGATACTAACAAAATTGTTGAGACTTGCGAAGTCACTTTTGATGAGGCTAGTCCCGGTACTAGACCCGATGTCGCAGTACACGTGTTTCGATATTCGAGAAAGCATCTTCGTCGACGATGACTCTGAGGATGAGGACACAATCCATCCTCAAGTCTCTTCTGAGATGGTTGGAGAGCCCGCTACCACTACTCCAGCCACCGAGCACCTCCTCCTATCTTCACCGACGATCCGAGTGGCTCTGCTCCTACCTCCACACTCATGAGGTAGAGGCCACTGCACTGTGAGCTCCTCTTCATATTCAATGACGACATCCGCCTGAGCGATGATTGGGGATTTCAATGAGCGAGTCACTCGCCTGTGTTTATTTCTCCGATTCTCATGCACATTCTCGCTTTTGTTGCGTCTTTTGAACCCCGAGATGTCACCCATGCTTTATCTCGATTCCTCTTGGGTCAATGCCATGCATGAAGAACTTGAAAATTTTGAAAGAAACAAAGTCTGACCTTAGTTGAACCTCCACCGATATTCATGTAATTGGAACAAAATGGATTTTTAAAAATAAGCAAAGTGAGGATGGGTTGGTAGTTCGCAACAAGGCTAGGCTTGTAGCTCAAGGTTATTCCTGTAGAGGGCTTAGACTTTGAAGAGACATTTGCTCTGCCGCTAGATTAGAAGCCATTCGCATATCGCTAGCTTTTGCTTCTTCTAAGGGCTTTAAGCTTTTTCAAATGGATGTCAAAAGTGCATTTCTTAATGGTTTCATAGAAGAAGAAGTCTATGTCAAGCAACCTCCTGGCTTTGAAAATCATAAGTTCCCAAACCGTGTTTTTAAACTCTCCAAAGCCTTGTATGGATTGAAGCAAGCCCTAGAGCTTGGTATGATAGGCTTAAGAGTTTCCTACTTGATAATGAATTTAAAATGGGTTTGGTTGATAAAACCTTGTTCACTCTCGTGCATGGCGTTGATTTTTATTGGTTCGATTTATGTGGATGATATCATATTCGGTGGTTCGTCTCATGCTTTGGTGTCCAGATTTTCAGATTCTATGAGCAGGGAGTTCGAGATGAGCATGATGGGAGAATTGACCTTCTTCCTTGGTCTTCAAGTCAAGCAACTGAAAGAAGGCACTTTCGCTCATCAAAGTAAGTATACAAAGACCTTCTTCTGCGCTTCGACATGGGAAGCGAGAGACCAATGTCTACTCCCATTGCCACAACCACCGTGGCCGGACCTCGATGAGGATGGAGAGCCCGTGGATCGGAAGGAGTACCGCAGAGATGATCGGCTCCTCCTCTACCTCACAGCGCCGAGGCCGGACATACACCATTTGTGTGTCCAGGCGCTCGATTTCAGCTTCCTCGTGCTTCTCATCGTCAAGCAAGGCGCGCATATTCGTGTACCTTCAAGACACTCTTGATTTTGGACTCGTTTTCTTCTCGATTCGCTCTCTCTATTCGGCGTCGATGCTGATTTTATGGGTGTAGAGTGGATAGGAAGAGTACTTCGCACTTGTCATTTCTTGGGCACATCTCTTATTTCTTGGTCTTCTCGAAACAGTCCTCTGTTGCATACCCATCGCCGAGGCCGAATATGTCATTGCGCAAGCGCTTGTTCTCGTGTTCTCTCGGATTTTGTCTACTTTATGGACTATGGATTATTTTTGGAGAGTGTTCCTCTTTCTCGTGACAACACTAGTGCCATCAACATTGCCAAAACCCAGGCAACACTCTAGGACCAAGCACATTGATATTCGATATCATTTTCTTAGAGACCATGTTGAGAAAGGTGATGTTGTGCTTCATTTTGTTGAGTCCGAGCAAGAAAGTTGTCGATATTTTCACTAAGGCTCTTGATTCTTCTCGCTTTGCTACGCTATGGGAGAGTTAGGGTTATTAGTCCTCTTGGCCTGTTTTGAGGGGAGTTCTGCTCCTTTGCATTCATTGTATCATAATGCATTTTCAATTCTACAACTTGCATTGTAATATAACTTCATGGAGCTTTGATTATTATCCTTGTATGACTTGATTTCATACTTTATACCTTGCCATGTCTTGTGTTAGTGTGCTAAGACTTCATATGGCTTTTCATATATAGCTTAGTTTTTCCCATGATAGTTTAATTATCTCATGAAAATTTGAATCAAAACATAACTTCTTGAAACTTGTGACTAGTTTTGCTATAGTGATCCTCTTATGATTCACGCCATGTCATATATGCTTAATTGAGTCTTGAATCATATGAGTTTTGAAATGAGTGAGTCCAAAGAAATGGAAAAAATTATAAGCTTTTCTGCATAAAAACCGATCTCACCAATTCTTTCTCATGAGACGGCTTGCCATTGTACTAGGCTTGAACTCGGGGAGTTTTGGATGACCTAGATCACTCTCTTAAGCTTTCTTGCTTGGGATGGTCGCGCAAGGCTTGAGATCTAGCACATTGCTAAGAAAACAAAATCATCTTTTGGTTGAAGCTTAGGAGGCGCTTGTGGATGGATCCTAGTCCAGACTTGCTTTACTAAGATAAATCCTGAAGTCTTTCAGCAAAATGCTAAAATGTGCTAAAATTCCACTTGCTTGAACAAATTGATTCTTAATTGCACTCAAAATGCTCAAAATTGACTCTTTGTCTAATTTCTGGGTTCCATTTTGCTTATAGACATGGCTTGACTCCTTTTTGGATACCTTTAGTTTAACTATGATATTCAATATCTTTATATGCTAAGTTTTTATTTCCACACAGATTATTGCTCTGTTGGCTTTAGCTTGTTATATATGTTTTGCCCTGATGGAACATTGCTACTTCACATAATATGGCTTGGTGTAATACTTGTCTAGTCTTCTTGAATAATTCTCATGGCTCCTGTTGCTAAAAATCAAAACAAAAACAAAAAAATTTGCACCATTCCATTTCATTCATGTTCTATCTTCTTCCATGTTTCTTCTTTGAATACATTGTCAAAGGGGGAGAAAGATTGGTAAAAATGCTGTTTTAGAGCTGTTTGGAGTCTTAGGGAGAAAGTGTTCTTTCATGACAATTGGTGATCATTATGAGTGGGAGCATATCATTTGCATTCATTTGGTTTTACTGTCTCTTCTGAATCTGAATTGCAATTCGTGAATAATCACCATGATCGAAGGTCAAATAGAACAATTGTTCTTTCATATGGACCTTAAGTGAGATTTTTGCGATTCTCTGAAATTGAAGCTTTTGTGTTGTCTTTTGCCTTATCTCACTTGCCTTAACTATTCTGAAGCCAGCTTGGTCATTTCTATGGCTTTCTCTTGCTAATGGACCAAGTTGTGCCTTTGCGCGAAAACGACGAGTATTTTCATTTTCAAACTTAAAACTTACATTTTCTGGAAGATTGCCAATGTGTTCATCAAGGGGGAGATTGTGGATATCATGAGGATATGTGCACGATATTAAGATGATGTTACAATTGGCAATGACATTTTTGGATTGCTATTCCTCGTGTTTTCGGCAAAAGTTCAAAGGCTGTCAGGTTCAAGCGGTCTGACCGGCACTGGGAGCGGTCAGACCGGCCAGGGCGGTCAGACCGGCCATTGAATGGCGGTCTGACCGGTTTTGTGCTGTTCATTGATTTAATTGTAGAATTGATTGTTGAGTTAAGTCATATCCATGTTTATCCTTGTATATGTGTTGCATATTGCATGGTTTCACTAACGTGGGTCAAGTTGTGAAGAACTTGTTCCCGAGACGATTTCTCGTCTATTGCCGTGGTGTTTTGAAGGTCAATGACGGTCAACGGCGAGAGATCGGGACTAAGCTTGAGAGCCGAGGTCCGTAACGATCATGGATGCCGGTGAGGTCAATTGGCTCAAGCGTGGCGCAGAATGGACGAGGATGACCGAACGGGTAGTTCGGTGCGACGTTGATCAAGCGACGCGGGGGTCGGTGCAAGTGCCTTGGTGGTTCCGGAGGAATCTGGACGGGAGAGACTTGCCGACATGATGAGAGCCGTTGATCAACCTACACGTGGCGGAGCAAGCGACTGCTTCGACAGAATTGGACTCGGTCCATGGAGAAGGATCGAGAAGGGGTATTTTGGTAATTTCACCAAATACTGGCTTTGTGACGATTGGCTAAACCACGGCGCGGGACGTCGCAAGATGAAGTGGTTTAGGTCAAGAGATAATGGTTTCAGCGCTTTAAAAAGCGTGCGTAAGTGTCCCGTTCATGTTGGGCCTTAACGGGAGCCCATTAGAGAAACTCTTCTAGAAGCCAAGGCCTCTATAAATAGGGGTGTCTTGGACAAGCCACTTCAAGCACTTCATTTGCAAACCCTAGTTTGGTTTAGGGACTTAGAGAGAAAGAGAGGCTTAGGGTTCAAGGAGATGAGTTGATTGTGTGCTCATGGATTGAGCTCTTGTCCTCCTTGAGGAGTGGTCAGAACCAAGCAACATCATGATTCAATCCATGGATGATTATCCAAAGATGTGTCTCTTTGTGTTTTTCCTTCTCATTTTATGATTTTGAGTCAATCTTTGATCTTTTGGTTTTTGGTTGATCTCTTGCCCACTTCTATCTTGCTGTGATGTGTGGGAATACATCTAGGATCATCAAGATCATCAATCTCCCACGAGCAAGTTTTAGATCGTGTTTTTCGCTTTTGCTCGGTTTTGAACCTTCCTTCGTAAAACGGAAAAGATCAAAACTTTGAAGTAGATCTTTCGATCGTCACTTGGAATAGGTTCCAGATATCATTGGGAAGTTGTGTTCCAAATTTGGTCAAGTTTGGCCGTAGATCAAAAGTTAGATCGATTTTCGGTTTGAAATAGTGCTGAAATTGCTCGTGCTGATTTTACTATTCACCGGTCTCGACCGCCTCCTGAGTCGGCTCGATCGTCTGCATCGGTCCGACCGCCTCGTAGCTTGGTCCGATCGCTCCTGCTCATCAACACTGCTCATCAAGTCAAAAATTGTGTTTCGATTGTTTCTTCCGGGGTTTGAAGGAAATTCAACATAAGTCTTCCACTGTGGTTTTCTATTGATCTTCATAGCTCTCATAGCTATAGGAGTGAAATTTGTGTTGAATCTAATATTTAAAAAGAAAAATTTGGTTAAGCTCCTATTCACCCCCCTCTAGTCGCCTTTCCGGTCCTACATTTACATAATGATGCTCGAAAGCTTTAAAATTGAAAAGCAATCAAGGAATAGGATTCTTTGTCACCTTTGTACGAACATTCAGTGGAGCGCTTAAGATTCAGCGTCTGCTCGATACAATCATATAAAGCAAGATTTTCTGGTAATAACAAAAGAAAAAGGCATAAAACTAGCAAGAGCCATAAGAGAAAGATAGATCAAATCTATTCGACATTAGTTTTTCTGCACATTTGTGACATTGATCGTTAAGGTCGTAGAGCATATTACAGGTTCCAATGGTTTATGTAACATAGGGTTGCCATTAAACGGCAGTGGGTACTAAGGTAGTATCATTTCGGTATTGCGAATTGCTGGGGTGGCTGTCCCGTATAAAGGCTCCCATCCCAGGTTCCCAGCTGAGGCCGTCTCGTTTTTACGGTTTGTGCATGAGTTGGCTATAATCCGTAGGCGCCAGACTCTCTCTCAGGTGTGGAGTAGAAGCCTCATAGTCCTGAAACGGATGTGAAATCATGAAATCTGATGTAATTTCATCAAGATGGTACAAAACTAGCCAGGTACATACGAACTCCAACAGCAAGTCAAGGGACAAACTGGTGACAACATAGCACAGCCAAGAATCCATGGTTGTATGTCTTGTATCTGATACAGCAGGGCTGGCTTCTGTTGCTTCATTCTCACTGCAATCCAGAGTGAAAGTTCCACAACACTACATATTTTTCTATTGTTAAAAAACTCCAATTTTCTACACTGCATCTATATGGCACAGTTTTCTAGTCTAAACCACAGATTAGACAAATACGAGAAGCAAATGTTGTAGCTTGCAGCGAAGGATTTCTCTTTTTTAACACTCCACATTTGGTGATTTTATCATTGTTTATCTGATAGACGTAGGGCTGCACAACAATAACTTTGAGAATTTCAGAGGTGCAAAGAGCAAAAGATACATTTTTTTTACAAAATATTTGACTAATCAACTTAAAGAAAACATCAGCATCTCTTTTGTTATTTACCGACTTTTGCCCGTCCCGGCGCCCCCCCCCCCCCAAAGAATTACAGCAGGGGTAAAAAGGAAAATCATTTATTTTGTATAGGATCTTGTTAGTAGGCAGGGATGATATCATGCGGTTAGAAACGTAAATCTGCAAAGGCAATTGAAAAGGAGACTGCAGGCGCAACATTAACGGATGTTTAACAACATAAGCATATGGTTTGGTAAAAATATAACCCTGCGAAGATTTCATGGAAGTACAATCAATAAGATGCTGGAGTGGATGAAATGGGATAATTAGTGTCAGGACCCAGATTTCAGAATCCGGAACCCTCTGTGTATATCTGCACTTAGTCTCTGGATCAGTAGCAAATGCACACAGTTACATCATTGAATATCAACACATAACTTGCAAACGTCATACTATCGTATAATATGAACAAAAGAGTAATGACTTTATGATCGAAGCTTACAATTACCGCTCTTTCATGCTAAACAACTCGAATAAACTACAACAAAAGAATATAACTCCAAGTGATGGTCCATCCATATGCTCACATACAATCGACGGGGGGTTCGCGACCTAGTATTCCGGTGTCCTTCGTTGTAGCCACATGCGAAGAAGTTGTAATCCTCCTCGGCAATTTTGAAGACTTCTGAGATTTATTTTGAGTGTAGCATGTGAGTACATAAAGATTTATTTTGAGTGTAGCATATGAGTACATAAAGTACTCCGCAAGTCTGGGAAAAATGCATATGCATAGCTTAACAATGAGGCTTATATGATTCTTTTACACAAAGCAACATTTTAAGTTTCAACAGTTTTCATAAAGCACATTTGACAAAAGTAGTTTTGATAAATAAATTAATTATATCACTAGTGGAGGTTCTAGCTACCAACTACTAGTATCAAAGTTCTAGCCGCCAAGGTTCAAAGGATAGGGCGCTAGCTGCCCAACTTGCTCTAGCTGCCAGAATATCTACCCGAGAGTCTCAAGTGCTCCCGGGTTCCCAAAATTCACTCTTTTGAAATCAAAACCAAAATTTACCATGTGAAAACGCACTTTGCCTGTCCTTAACCGTGGGCACAACTATTTGAATAAGACACTCTACAGAGGTTGTACAGCTTGACCCACACGAGATAATTAACTTATAATGTCGGTCATGACACGCTTTCTTAGGCGTGCGACTAAGTGATTATCACAAGTCTTTTACAATACCACGCTCTAACACCAACCCGCCCGATGAGCTTAACCCCAAGTCATGAATGTCATTTACCATCAACCCAAAGCTCACCGTTGTGGGCGATAACCTGCTCAGACATAGATGCCTATTACCATCGCCCAAAGCAAGCCCCGACAGACATGGACACCAACTACTATCGTCTACATAATCCCAAAAAGGAACACCTATCACCTACAACCTGCTGGTGTAATGCTAGAATATAGTAAATTAGAACATGTGGTTGTACGGTATTACTCGGTTTAGATAGTCACAAGCGTTGGTCCTTAATATGACTTGGACGGAACTTAACACAATACAAATTCTCATGCTCTAGCTGCACTTGCCTGAACTCACCATCCACCCCCAAGTCTAAACATATTTTCGCCATTTTATTTTATTTTGAAAACCAATGGCAATACCTATTTCCATACATTTCTCAAACTGATTTACAAAAATAGTATTAATAATTCCCACCCATAGGATAAACATGACCGATATAGCTTGTCTAAGTAGTTCTACTGTTTTATACTAATCCATTAATAATATATCTCTATAATCTAACAATAATATATTCCTGTAATCCAACAATAATATATTTCTGTAATCCAACAATAATATATTCCTATAATCCAATAATAATATATTTCTATAATCCAATAAAGATATATTACTATGATCTAACAATGATATATTCCTATAACCTAGCAATGATGTAGTCGAATAATGACGTATTCCAATAATCCAACAATGATATATTTCTATAATCCAACCATGATATAATCCTATAATCCAAAAATGATGTATTTCTATAATCCATTAATGGTGTATTCCTATAATCCGACAATGGTATATTCCTATAATCCAACAAAGATATATTACTATGATCTAACAATGATATATTCCTATAACCCAGCAATGATGTATTTCTACAATCCAATTAATTCCACCAAGTTTACGCATTCTACATGATTCAACCAATTCACAAAAAAATATCATCATGAATTGTTATGAAAATCCATCTTTTTCTTGTTTTAATCGCCACCTTTATTGGATTAATTTTACAATACTAAATCTCCAACAATCACTTACTATAATCAATTTAATTCAACTAAAATTTGGTTTAAATCCAATCTCTCAGTTCGATCCCAGATAATCAAATCAATGCTTCATGTTAAACCCTTCCATGATATAATTGGTTCCACCAAGTTAAACTTTATATTCATTCTCAACAATCTATATAACCAACAAAGATGTCATTCTTCAATGTATTCATCTAATTCTGCAATATTGTATTCCCATTATCTGACAATAATGTAAACATTACTGAGGATTTTATGTACTAGGACAACAATGATTCAAGGTTAACAACATCAAATGAAGACATTGACAAAGTTAGAATTAACTAACAACCTAGGATTTGAACTTATCATTTTATGTAAATAGCAATGCATATTAATTTTGAAATTTAAAACAAATTTTGGAAAACATAAGTACAGTATGATCAAAGAAGACTTGCCTTCGCCGAAGGTTGAGGTCACTACGTTCGATTGGTCCAAATTGATTTCGGCGGCGTCGGATTCTATACGCGTGAAACAAGGCAAAATAAATAACAAATAAACAAATAAAATTATAAAATTAGTACCATTAGATAGATTAAGAATTTAGATGAATTTAGGAATAAGAATTGACGAAATCGGAGTTCGTATGAAGGAGAACGAACACCTAGAAGATTTGCCGAAGAGGAAATTGCTGAAAATAACAAAGAGAGGAATATTCCAGAGAATATGCCATTTCTGAATTAACACAACAAATCCATCATGCTGACAAAGGGGCTCCACTCGCCAGTGAGTCAGTAAGAAAGAAGAAACAGAGCAAGAAGCAGAGGAGGTTTTGTAACATCCCAAATTTTGGCTTGTGTTTCAAATGTAAGAAATTGAGGGTAAATTAAAACTTTTCCTTCATCCTTTTACTCTTGAAACTTTTCTGAAATTCTTGTAAAGGAATTTTGGGGAATTCAAAATCAAAAGCCTCAATTATCAAGTCAACAACCTCCTTGGTCAAATATTTTGTCAAACCCTTGGAAATAATTTTCCCTGGTTCTAGGGTTGCTTGGTAACACCTCTGAATTATTTCCTAATTTTGGGAAATTATTTGAAATATTTTAGAGGCAAGTCAAACCTTGGTCAACCTCTGTTTTAACCTTCTGGAATTTCTTGAGAAAATTCCAGTGCACAAAACCCTCTGGAAATTTTATGGAAGGTTAACCCCACGGTAAGCAAGCTCGATTAAAATTTCATAAAGTTTGGAGTTGATTTGATGCCTCAATTAAATCCTCAAAGTTTCAGTTCAAAAATCAAAACCTAATGGGTTTGCATCGTTCATTGGACTCGAGTCGACTGGGCTCGAGCCAACCGACTCGGTCGAGTCAACTAATCTGTCTGCGCGCGATCGATCGGCGCGCGCTCTGGACCGTTGGATCTCCATCGGACGGCTCGCTTCATGTATGCGATTCGGACAACTCCGGTTGCCGGATTCGCACCGTTGGATTTCAATCGGCGGTCGACGCCCATCCGATGCCGTTTCAACGTGATCGCGCGCTAGCCCTTGGATGCAATCGGACGGCCGCCATCGCCGCCCTCCTCGCGCTTCGCTCGCCACGCCCGCTCGCGCTCGCTCTGCGCCATGGCAGAGAGGCTCGTGGGCAGTAGCGTCGCGTCCACTCACCCTCGACGCCAACGGGCAGGTGCATTAAATGCGCGCGCCGAGCCGCCCAAAGTCCATCGCCACTGCTCCGTCGCCGCCGTCACGACCGTGAGAGGCGCTGGCATCCGAGGCTTGTTGCCGTTGCTCCTGGCTTTCCCTCAGCTACTTAAGCTCCCATCTTCCTCCCCTGCCTTCCTTTACGCACCCGTGAGCTCTCCCTTGCACCCACTGCATTTGTGGAGCTCCCAAACGCCTGCTTTCTCGCCGCCATTGTTGCCGCGAGCTTCTGGTGAAGGCCGTGCTCCGTGGTTCCTCGGCTCCCTTCTTGCTCCTGCACCTCCTCTCACCTCGGTGGTGCTTAACAACCGCTCAATTTCAGTTGCTTCAACGGAGCACCGGATTTTGATTTCCCCAAATCGCGCGAGCATCCTTCTTCGTCTCGGCCACGGTGAGTGCTCCTTTTCTAATTCCTTTCTCGGGAGCTTCTGTGCTCTTTAGAACCCATCGTGATGACGCGCATGGTTGATTTTGCCTGCACCGCCTTCCTCGCGTCATCTTCCTCGGTCCGTCGCGAGTTTCGTCGCGGAGTGCTCCGACCGCCTCTGCACCTCGCGTCCGTCGTAGCTCCTGGTAGCCCTAGATGCTCGGGCACCGCTGAATGGTCCGCCGCGGAGCTATTTGCGTTGTCGTCGTTGTCATTTTCCCCGCGGCTCCTCGCCGCCGCCGCCGCTCGTCCACCACCGTCGGTGTGGGTGGTACGAGGGTGCGCAATGCTATTGCGCACCCATTCTCGGCATTCACTCGCGCCACTGCGTGCCTTTGGTCGCGGCGCAGTCGCCGGGTTTTCCGCCGCGTTGTCGGACGACAACGTTAACGGGGCGACGTGGTCGGTCTTCGCCGTTGGATCCGAGATCAACGACCGAGCCTCCACGTCGGCCCTCTCGTTCGCGCGCGTGAGGAGTGTTTGGTCTGGTTCAATGTCGTCCGTTGGATCTGAGATCGACGGCTCTCATTCGCCCACGTCGCTAGGTGTTAGTGAAGTCCCGAAAGTGCTAAGTCTAGAAATCAGTGTCACATTAGGGTCTTGTCATTTTCATATCTTTGTCATCTTAGATACAAATTAGATGATTCCAGTTTTGTTAGCTTCCTTATAACTTGCACTTAAATAGAAAAATAATTGTAGACCATGATCAAATCTGGAAAACCATTTTCAAAAATAATAAACAAGTGAACTTAATACTGTTTTCAGAACTTTTAGCAAACTTGTAAAATGCATAACTTTTAGTCTATAGCTCATTTTTGTATGAATCCAATTGGATTAGCTTCCACTGCTAGTGTATTTGCTAGGAAAATTGGTTTCACAAATTTTACTGTTTTTAAAAATCATAAGGGTCATATTTTAGTTTAATACCTAAAACAATTTAGACAAATCGTAACTCTTTCAATATAACTCCAAATGACCTGAAATTTTATATAGGTTACCACTATACCAGTGGGTAGCTACCATAAAAATTTCAGCTTCAAAACCTTTCTAGAAAATATTTTTGCTACAGTGCTAATTATGGCGAAAATAGGTTTTTAGGGATATCTTTTGCACCACAAATCCAAATTAGGTTTTTCCAGTTTCTATGTCTAGGTATATCCATATTCTACCTTGTGTGTAAATTTCACGCATTTGGATAATTGTTGCTTGCTTTTTCATTTAAGTGTTGCTCGTCTTATTGGTTGTTTTCGTTCTTTCGCTTAGGATTCGATATTTGCGGTAACCCCAGAACGACCCTCCGCAACAAATTGAGCAACAGCAAGCGAGCAAGCAGTTTGATCATTTCCCATTCAATCCCATTACTTTTAAAGTCTAATACTTTGTTTAAACTTTATGTATGCATTGCTATTTGGGTGTTAAATTGATTAGTTAATCCCTAGTTGCATAATCTGTAGGTAAATCAATATCCTCTACTACCTAAGCCTAGGTTATTTGCTGTGATTAGAGTTCGTTGGATGAGCTCTTGTCACTTAGTAGATTTCGAATAAATATTGCTTAGCCATGCCTAGTATCGGTAGTATTGGGCGATCATCGACTTAGTCGGTGATCTTGATCACACAAATACTTATATTATTCCATTATGTCCAACCCTTGTGTTTTACCATTTTGCAAATCAAAAACTGAAAACAAAAATTATATCTTGGCTTGGGCACAATGGTATGTTGGGTGATCTGTTGGTGTGGTGGAATGGTGCCTAAGTCCCTAAGGACCGAGTTACTTGTGCCATTGATCCAAGCAATTAGTGCGTGCTAACCACACGAGGGGGATATGGAACCTCTCTTGACTAAGTACTTTGGGAGGTGTTAATTATGAGCTGGTCGGTGGGTGTGTTCCTGTGTGTGTGTTTGTGGTGTTGGAGGAGAGCATTAGCAGACCGGTTAGGCTGTTTAATGTGTCTTTCTCCCGTGGGTTGCGGCTCTTAATTAGCATCGTCCATTGGAAAGCGTCTTGTTAGACTTAGCCATGCCTGCATACCAAAGGAAGTGTGCTAACCGTGGCTGGTGGAAAGGCGGTCTATCGTGTGGGTACATTGGTACACCTATGAGGTTAAAACTATTCGAATAGCCTCGTCCTAGGTTATGGACACGCTTGGTTATTTCCCACAAGAACTAGACTACAACCTTTTAAAAACTTAAACTTGACATGGGTGGTATGAAGGGTACTTCATGCTATTGTTGTGGTGACTATGGGTTAGTCACTTCTAGGTTGGTGTTGTTCTCTATCTATGTTATTATTGTCTCTCTTTATTTGAACAATAAAGTTAATTGCAAACTTGCTTTGAATCTATTACCTTATTGCAAATGAAAACTTGCTTTATGCTGAAAATAAGTCCAAAGCCTCATCCACTTAAATAAAGCTTGCATGTAGTTAATTATAGTTCGTTATCTCACACGTCGGTCTTGCAGTACAAAAACAAGTTTTGTACTCATCCGCTTTGCTTAATATTAATTGTTGCAGAGGAAGAAGGTGAGCCCCAAGGGCCTCACTTTTGTGAGTGTGTTCTGCGCTGTTTGGGACGATTAGCTTGGCGGTCGGTTGGTTGCCTTGTGGGTAAAGGCACACCGATTGGCTTTTGTTTATCGCCATCTTATGGCCATTTGCTTCCACTGTGTATTTACTTATCTTTATGAATTTTGGCAGTCGGCCTCTCTTTTGTAATAACTCTCTTTATATTATCTATGTCTTTCGCTTGTTGCTTTTGCTTGCTCTATGTGTATGAATGGAATTGATGCATGATTTTGTAGCGAGTGTGTATCTGCATTTAGGAAGTATACATATCTCGAGGCTTGGTTTATTTGATTTGTACTGTTAGGACCAAGTGGATGGTTAAACAGTACAAGCCGAATAAACCGGGGTCCTCACAGGTTTCTAGTGCAAGGGGTGGCGATGGATGGCGGCGCTAGGTGACGGGGAAAATGGGGCGGCGTAACCCCACAGAGGTGATGGGAGGTGGCAGCGCGGGCAACGGAGCATGGTGGAGGTGAACGGGCGTGCGGGGTGCGCGGAGGCGGTGGCGCTCCGGTGGCGGGCGGGTGGAGAAGGTGCACGCACGGGCACGGCGGCAGCATAGGGAGCACGCCGAGCCACTCGGGGAGGTCGGAGGAGGTCCGTGGAGGCGGGGCGACGGTGGCCGGCGGCGGAGAAGAAGGGCTCACGGCGGCAACGCTTCACGACGAGTAATCGACTGAAATAAGTTCGGGAAAAGGCGGAGGACTCTCGGGAACACGTTATGACACAATCAATACCTCAAGAAGTGAATTGGAGAGGGAGATCAATGCGACAGAGGTGTTTCAGCCGGAACTAAAGAAGAAGGCGAATGAGGCGACAGACTGCGACGAAATCCAAAATTGATTGAGGGGAAAAGAACATGAAGCTTGGGAACACAACGTGATGCAGACGGACAAGCAAGGTGCTCACCGGATCGACAGGAATGCGAGTTGGGGTGGCGGCCGGTCTTCGCAAAGAAGCTCGTGCAGCGGCAGTGGCACTCCAGAGACGAAGAAATTTTGAGAGGGTGTGAAAGGGGTGAAGGAGGTGTCGGTGCTCCATTTTATAGACAAAGGCGGGGAGTGGAGCGACGGGAACACAAATGGAATTCACGGCAGTGGTTTTGGTCGGCATTAACCGACGACGAAAAACGGCCATCTTGGTGGCGCGCGATGTTGCGGCGGCATGAATGCGGTGGTGATGGCGAGGGCGGGTGCACTCGAGCGCAGGGTCAGTGGTCGGGCGAGGTTGGGCGCGCTGCTCGGCAGCGGGCTCGAGGCGAGCAAGGAGCGAGCGGGGAAAGAAGAAAGAAAGAAAAAGAAAGAAAGGAAGGAAGGAAAAAGAAAGAAAAAGGGAAAAAGAATTGGGCTCGGTCCGAAGATATTTAGCGAAAAAAAATCAAATTTGTGGACACCATGAGAATTTGCTCATGATCCTAGGTGATGTTACAATTGGAAATTTGGTTGAAGGTTTGTTGGAATTCTTGTTTTTCAGAATATTTCAGCAAGTGTCAGGACAATCGGTCATTCCAGCGTGTAAGTCGCGGTACGACCACTGTGCGGTTGTACCGACTTAGAAAGGGCGGTAGAACCGTAGTGCGGTAATACCGAAATTTGCTTGGTGGTTGCAAAATTCCAGAGAGCATGTTTTTGGGGATTTTGGAAATTCTCCGAGAGCGGTACAACCGCAATGCTGAGAGCGGTACTACCGTGATGCGGTAGTACCGGGATTGACTTGGCGGTAGTACCGCATTTGCACTAATTGTTGATTCTTTCAGAGAATTGATTATGGGATAGGTCATATCCATGTAACGTGGGTCAAGTTGTGAAGAACTTGTTCCCGGAGACAATTTATCTGTCTATTGTTGTGTAGGTGGCTTGCAGGTCAACGACAGTCAACGGTGAGGAGGATCGGGACTAAGCTTGGAGAGTTGAGGTCCAGAACGATCATGGATGCCGGGTGAGCTCAAGTGACTCAAGCGTGGCACAGAATGGACTAGGATGATCGAACGTGCAGTTCGATGCAGCAGGTTGGATCAAGCGGCGCGGGGGTCGGTGCAAGTGCCTTGATGGTTCCGTGGGATCCGGACGGGAGAGACTTGCCGACATGATGAGAGCCGTTGATCAACCTACACGTGGCGGAGCAGGCGGTTGCTTCGACAGGATGGGACTCGGTTCTTGTAGAAGGATCGAGAAGGGGTATTTTGGTAATTTACCAAATACCAGCTTTGTGACTTGTTGGCTAACCCACGGCGCTTGGAGAAGTGGTTTAGGTCAATCGAAAATGAAGACGACGCTTTAAAATGTGTGCGTATGTGTCCCGTTTGTTGTTGGGCCTTAACGGGAGCCCATTAGGGTTAACTCTTCTAGAAGCTAGGCCTCTCTATAAATAGGAGGTGTGCTGGACAACCACCTCAAGCACTTCATTGAGAAAAACTCTAGGTTGTTTAGGGCTTAGGAGAGAAGGAAAGAGAGGTTAGGGTTCTAGGGATTGATTGATCGTGTGCTCATGTATTGAGTTGTGTCCTCCTTATTGGAGTGGCTGTAACCAGCAACAATCACGAATCAATCCATAGATGATTTCCCAAAGATGTGTCTCTTTGTGTTCTTCCTTCTTGTTTTATGATTTTGAGTCCATCTTTGATCCTTTGGTTTTTGATTGATCTCTTGCTCTCTTCTACCTTGCTGTGATGTGTGGGAATACATCTATGATCATCTAGATCATCCATCTCCCACGAGCAAGTGTTGGATCGAGTTTTTCGTTTTTTCTCGGTTTTGAACCTTCCTTCGATAAAACTGAAAAAGATCAAAACTTTGACGTGGATCTTCTCGATCGTCGCTTGGAATAGGTTCCTGACATCCTTAGGAAGTTATGTTTCAAATTTGGTGGTGTTTGGATGTGTAGATCAAAAGTTACGTCGATTTTTCATTTCGTTTTTAGGCTGTTTACTATTTATTCGTCTGATTTTACTGTTCATCACGGTATGACCGGAGTGCGGTATGACCAGCACTGTTCATCCGGTATGACCGGTATTGTTCATCAGTACTATTAATTAGGCTAATTTTTGTCTTTTTGATCGTTTCTTTTGGGGGTTTGAAGGGGATTCCGTTCAAGTCTTCCGCTATGATTATATATATTGATCTTCATAGTTCCTATAGCTATTGGAGTCAATATCACGTTTAAATCCAATCTTAAAGTGAAAAATGTATTGAGCTCCTATTCACCCCCCTCTAGTCGCCTTTTCGGTCCTACAAGTGGTATCAGAGCCCGATTAGTTCTTCTCATAGATCTTAACCGGTCTTTGGAGCCACGGCGACTGACAAGTATTTGACCAAACCACATATCTTTGATGGATCTGATTTTGCTTACTGGAAGGCTCGTATGCAAGCCTACATCGAGGCTCAAGGGCATGCAATTTGGCTTAAGGTCAAAAATCCATATGTTGTGCCAGCCAATGACGATGTAATCACTCCAGATGTTGAGGCTAATAGCAAGGCTCGAAACTTTCTGATTCAAGGGCTTAGTCGATCTGAGTTTGAGCGTGTGGCTCATTTGAGGTCTGCTCACGAGATCTGGAAGACCCTTTGTGACTATCACGAGGGCTCTACTGCGATCAAGGAAGTGAGACAAAACCAACTCAAGAAAAAATACTCAAAGATTGAGCAAAGGCCTGGTTAATCTTTAGATGAGTTGTGGGGGAGATTCTCCAAGATTATTTCTGATCTTCGCGTTGTGGATCTTGTTTTCACTGAGTCTGAGAATGCACGCCAGCTCTTGGGTGCTCTTGATGTGAGAGTTTGGGGGATGAAGATCACTTTCATCAATGACAACACTATCATGAGTGAGCTTACCATGGATAAGCTCTACTCGAGGTTGAAGACGTATGAGATTGACTTTATCTCGCGTCTCCCCAAGACAGAGTCGATGGCTTTAGTGGTCGACCCATCTAAGGGTAGTTCTTCTGATTTCTTGGATTCTGGCTTTTCTTTGTCTACCTTGCACTATATGAGTGATGAGCAACTTGAGAGGATACTTGAGGATGATTTAGCCCTCCTATCCACCAGATTCTCGAGAGCATATAACAAAGTGAGGAATAGGAGGAGATGAGGCCCTGTCACCTGCTTTGAGTGTGGTGAGCCAAACCACATTCGCTCCAAGTGCCCCAAGCTGAAGGGCAAAGAGGAGAAGGACTCTCGGAGGCATCCTCAAGCTAAGGATGCAAAAGCTAAGAAGCCCAACTATCGCAAGTTCGTCAGCCGGGTCCTTGCCGCTCTTGAAAGTGTTGATATGAGCGATATGGACTCGGGGACGGAGGACGACGACGATGACTCCCATGGCAAGAAGAAGACTCAGGACTTCACGGGCATGTGCTTCATGGCCCGGGACAGCCACGACGTCGACTCCTCCAACGGCGACGATCTTTTCAGCGATCCCGACGAGGTATGTCCATCACCAAATGAAATGAAACGTACTTTGGTTGTTGCTGAACAAAAACTGAAGAAGCAAGCTAAAAAGATAAAGAAACATGACACCATGATTGAAAACTTGAACCTAGAAGTTGTTAGGCTCAAATCTATTAATCTTACAAATGATTGTGATTCTTGTATTAGCTTGATGTTTGATTTGACCAATCTACAAACTGCTCATTCCTCTGTTGCAAATCAATTAAAAGATGCTCTAGATGAACTAGAATCCCTCAAATCTAGTCCTGTGTGCATGGATGCTATTGCCCTGGATGTAACTCCTGTAGATGCTATTCCTTCATCATGCTCAAATTGAGCTTTGCTTGAATTGAAATTGGATAGCGCTACAAAGGAATTGCAAAAATTTGATCCTAGTCACACTTGCTCTCATTGTGAGAAAAACAAGATTAAAATGAAGGAAATGGGTGAAATGGTTCTTTATTCTAAAACTGCTTCATGTGAAAATTACCCTAAACTCACAATTGAGAATGATACCTTAAACAAGACTCTAATGGAGAAAGCTAAAATTGAACAATCCATGTTCTTTACTGCTTCCAAGAAAGTTATTGACTCTACTTGTTGTGTCTTGTGTACTGAAATTGGAATGAATGTAGATAAGATACAAGAGGCATTTAGAGATAAATTTAAGGAGCAGTTGAATAGGATTAGGGATTCCTATTGTGTGTCTTGTGAGGCATTGAAAGTTGAGATAGCACTTCTTAAGAGTGAGTATGATGAATTCAAGTCAGGAAAGTGTGCTACCTGTGAGGATCTAGCCAAAGAAATTGATTACTACAAAAAGACTCTTGTGAGATTCACTAATGGGGAGAAGAAACTCAACATGATTCTCGATAAATCTAAGGTGAGTGCGAAGAATAGTGGCATAGGATTTAATTCCCTAGAATATTCCAAGAACCACCCACCTGAGGCTGTGAGAGCTGTTGAGAGTGGCTTGTTTGAGGTAGAACCCCTTGAGCCATCTAAGATAGTTTTTAGATCTGCAGGTTTTGCCCAAACCCCTTCTAGCAAGACAGCGCTTCTACTTGGCAGTAAGACCCTCAAAGGTCAAGTACCATTGCACCTTCTGCAAGAAGGATGGCCACATTGTTGAGTTCTGCTTCCGTAGAGCTAAGATTGAGAGGAAGGGGAGGATGAGTGCTTTGAGGTCCATTAGAGGAGTTCCTTCACCTACTGTAGTCTCTAGAGCCAGGCAACCTGTCTTTCTTGCTAGACATAGGCCTAGGTTTGTAGACGACTTCTTTGACTCCTTTGGAGGTTCTAGGCAGCGTTCTGGTTTAGGATATCATGGGGAGAGACCACAGGTAGCATCTAGATAGGGGGAGTACCGACCTTTTGGTAGGTCGATTCGGAGAGGTCTAGGTGTTTCTCGTGTGCATTCTTATGATATTTCTCCTAACCATTTTATTGCTGCTTCTGTTGGTGTTCCCAAGCATCGTGTGGCTCAGTACTGGATTCCCAAGTCCTTTATCACTAACCCCAGTACTGAGGCACAGATGTTTCCTGCTTATGCCCTGTAGGTCTGTCGTGCGAGGAAGGAGAACATATGGCTTGTTGACTCTGAATGTTCTCGACACATGACTGGAGATTCTAGATGGTTCTCCTCCCTCACACGTGCATCCGGCAATGAGTTGATCACATTTGGGGATGCTTCTACCGGGACCGTGACAGCCAAGGGCACAGTGCGCGTCAATAACAAGTTCATGCTCAAGGACGTCGCTTTGGTAAGTAAGCTAAGGTATAATCTTTTATCTGTTTCCCAGCTTCTTGATGAGGGTCTGGAGGTGAGGTTTAAGAGTGGTGAGTGCAGAGTTCTAGATTCCTCGGGTGAGCTTGTTTTTGAGATTTCCAGGTTTGAGAGGATCTTTTGTGCTGACTTCAGTGTCTCTTCTGCTTCCAGCCCTAGATGTCTTGTGGCTTCTAACTCCCATGATCTAGTGTTGTGGCATCGTAGACTTGGATACATAGGTTTTGACCATTTGACTAGAGTCAGTTGTAAGGATTTGATTAGAGGTTTGCCTAGGCTGAAGGCTGTTAGAGACCTAGTTTGTGCACCCTGTAAACATGGTAAGATGGTTTCTGCTTCTTATCCACCTCTTACTTTAGTGATGACTGATGGTCCAGGTCAGCTCTTGCACTTAGACACCGTTGTCCCTTCTAGAGTACAGTCTGCAGGTGGGAAATGGTATGTGCTTGTGATTGTGGATGACTTCTCGAGGTATTCATGGTTTTATTTTCTTGTTTCTAAGGACGAGGCTTTTGGATTTTTTAGAGATTTGGTCCTTAGACTAGCTGTTGATCTTCCTAGAGCCTTGAGAGCCATTAGGAGTGACAATGGGACAGAATTCAAGAACTCTTCTTTTGCCATTTTCTGCACTGATAGGGGAATTGAGCACCAGTTCTCTTCACCTAGAGTTCCCCAGCAGAATGGGGTTGTAGAAAGGAAGAACAGAACCCTGGTAGAGATGGTTAGAACCATATTAGATGAGCATTCCACATCTAGAAGGTTTTGGGCTGAGGCGATCTCTACTGCTTGTTATGTCTCTAATAGGGTTTTGTTGAGATCTGTGATTGGCAAGACTTCTTATGAGCTTAGATTTGGTCATAGGCCTCAAGTCTCTCATTTCAAGATTTTTGGTTGCAAGTGCTTCATTCTTAAACATGGCAACCTTGATAAATTTGAATTTAGATGTTCTGATGGCATATTTCTTGCATATCCAGCTCATTCTCGTGGCTATCGTGTATTTAATTTGGATACTAACAAAATTGTTGAGACTTGTAAAGTCACTTTTGATGAGGCTAGTCCTGGTACTAGACCCGATGCTGCAGGTACACAGGTTTCTAATATTCGAGAAAGCATCTTCGTCGACGATGACTCTGAGAGAAAGCATCTTCGTCGACGATGACTCTGAGGATGAGGACCCAATCCATCATCAAGTCTCTTCTGAGATGGTTGGAGAGCCTGCTTCCACTACTCCAGCTTCAGCTGAGCAGCCTCCTTCTATCTTCACCGATGACCTGAGTGGCTCTGCTCCTACCTCCACAGCCCATGAGGTAGAGGCCACTTCTGCACTAGGAGCTCCTCTTCACATCCAGCGACGACATCCGCCTGAGCAGATGATTAGGGATCTCAATGAGCGAGTTACTCGCTCCAGGTTTATCTCTCCAGATTCTCATGCGCATTCTACTTTTGTTGCGTCTTTTGAACCCCGAGATGTCACCCATGCTTTATCTGATTCCTCTTGAGTCAATGCCATGCATGAAGAACTTGAAAATTTTGGAAGAAACAAAGTCTGGACCTTAGTTAAACTTCCACCTAATCATAATGTAATTGGAACAAAATGGGTTTTCAAAATCAAGCAAAGTGAGGATGGGTTGGTAGTTCGCAACAAGGCTAGACTTGTAGTTCAAGGTTATTCCCAGGTAGAAGGCTTAGATTTTGAAGAGACCTTTGCTCCTGTAGCCAGATTAGAAGCCATTCACATTTTGCTAGCTTTTGCATCTTCTAAGGGTTTTAAACTTTTTCAAATGGATGTCAAAAGTGCTTTTTTTAATGGTTTCATAGAAGAAGAGGTCTATGTCAAGCAACCACCTGGCTTTGAAAATCACAAGTTCCCAAACCATGTTTTTAAACTCTCCAAAGCCTTATATGGATTAAAGCAAGCACCTAGAGTTTGGTATGATAGGCTTAAGAGTTTCTTGCTTAATAATGAGTTCAAAATGGGAATGGTTGATAAAACTTTGTTCACTCTCAGATATGGCAGTGACTTTTTATTGGTTCAGATTTATGTGGATGATATCATATTCGGTGGTTCTTCTCATGCTTTGGTGTCCAGATTTTCAGATTCTATGAGCAGGGAGTTCGAGATGAGCATGATGGGAGAATTGACCTTCTTCCTTGGTCTTCAAGTCAAGCAACTGAAAGAAGGCACCTTCATTCATCAAAGTAAGTATACAAAAGACCTTCTTCGACGCTTCGACATGGGAAGCAGTAGACCAATGTCTACTCCCATTGCCACAACCACCGTGCTGGACCCTGATGAGGATGGAGAGCCCGTGGACCAGAAGGAGTACCGCGGCTTGATTAGCTCTCTCCTCTATCTCACGGCTTCGAGGCCGGACATACAATTTGCTGTGTGTCTGTGCGCTCGATTTCAGGCTTCCCCTCGTGCTTCTCATCGTCAAGCAGTGCGGCGCATATTCAGGTATCTCCAAGACACTCTTGATTTTGGACCCTGGTTTTCTTCTGATTCTGCTCTCTCTATTCGGGCTTTTTCTGATGCTGATTTTGCGGGGTGTAGAGTGGATAGGAAGAGTACTTCTGGCACTTGTTATTTCTTGGGCACATCTCTTATTTCTTGGTCTTCTCAAAACAGTCCTGTTGCAGATCCCTCGCCGAGGCCGAGTGCGTAGGCTGCGACAGCGAGTGCTCTCGTGTTCTCTGGATCTTGTCCACTTTGCGGGACTATGGGTTGTTTTTAGATAGTGTTCCTCTTTTCTGTGACAACACTAGTGCCATAAACATTGCCAAAAATCCAGTGCAACACTCTAGGACCAAGCACATTGATATTTGATATCATTTTCTTCGAGACCATGTTGAGAAAGGTGATGTTGTGCTTCATTTTGTTGAGTCTGAGCAGCAGGTTGCTGATATTTTCACTAAGGCTCTTGATTCTTCTCGTTTTGCTACTTTGCGGGGAGAGTTAGGGGTTATTAGTCCTCTTGCCCTGTTTTGAGGGGGAGTTTTGCTCTTTTGCATTCATTGTATCATAATGCATTTTCAATTCTACAACTTGCATTGTAATATAAATTCATGGAGCTTTGATTATTATCCTTGTATGACATGATTTCATACTTTATACCCTACCATGTCTTGTGTTAGTATGCTAAGACTTCTTTTATGACTTTACATGTATAGCTTAGCTTTTGCTATGATAGGTTTATTATCTGTGAGCAAATTGAATCAAAACATGATTTTTTGAATCTTGTGACTAGTTTTGCTATAGTGATTTTCTTATGATTCACGCTATGTCATATACGCTTAATTGAGTCTTGAATCTAATATGAGTTTTGAAATGAGCTCTGGAAGTTCTTAGGTCAAGCAAATGAAAAATGAGCTTTTCTGTGCGAAAAAACTGATCTCACCAATTCTTTCTCATGAGACGGCTTGCTATTGCACTAGGCATGAACTCAGGGGGAGTTTTGGATGACCTAGATCACTCTCTTAAGCTTCTTGCTTGGGATGATCGCGGCAAGGCTTGAGATCTAGCACAATGCTAAGAAACCAAATTGTCTTTTGGTTGAAGCTTAGGAGGCAGTTGTGGATGGCTCCTAGTCCAGGACTTGCTTTACTAAGATAAAACCTGAAGTCTTTTAGCAAAGTGCTAAAATGTGCTAAATTCCAAATGCTTGAACAAATTGATTCAAAATTGAACTCATACTGCTCAAAATTGACTCTTTTCTGGCTGCATTTTGCTTATCGACATGGCTTGACTCATCTCTGGATACCTTTAGTGAAACTATGATCTTGAGCACCTTGTCATGCTATCATTTCATTTAATCTCAGATTATTGCTATCTTGGTCTTAGCTTTGGTGTACATGTTTTGCCATGATTGAACATAGCTCCTTTACATAATATGGCTTGGTGTAATACTTGTACAGTCTTCATGGATAATCTTCATGGCTCCTTTTTGCTAATTTTTTTAAAAAAAAAAACTGAAAAAAAAAATAAAAAATGCAACCATTCCATGTCATTCATGCTCTATTTTCCTCTTTATAACTTGATGACTCCATTGTCAAAGAGGGAGAGAAATTGTTAAAAATGCTGTTTTGTTTTAGGTCATATTGAAAACTTGCTCTTTCTTTTGGACCTTAAGTGAGAATTTCTGGATTTTGAAGCTCTCTTTGCTTCTTCTACCTTATCTCACTTGCTGAAGCTATTCTGAAGCCAACTTGGTCATTTCCTTGCATTCTCTTGCTTTTAGGACCAAGTTGTGCCTTTGTGCGAAAAACTGTTTTTCTTTTCTTTCAAACCTTAAAACACTCATTTTTGGGAAATTGCCAATGTGTTCATCAAGGGGGAGATTGTGGACACCATGAGAATTTGCTCATGATCCTAGGTGATGTTACAATTGGAATTTTGGTTGAAGGTTTGTTGGAATTCTTATTTTTTAGAATGTTTCAGCAAGTGTCAGGACAATCGGTCATTCCGGCGTGTAAGTCGCGGTACGACCGTTGTGCGGTTGTACCGGCTTTGAAAGGGCGGTTCTAAGCCGGTAGAACCGCAGTGCGGTAATACCGAAAGTTGCTTGGCGGTTGCAAAATTCCAGAGAGCGTGTTTTTGGGGATTTTGGAAATTCTCCGAGAGCGGTACAACCGCAATGCTGAGAGCGGTACTACCGTGATGTGGTAGTACCGGGATTGACTTGGCAGTAGTATCGTATTTGCACTGATTATTGATTCTTCCAGAGAATTGATTATGGGATAGGTCATATCCATGTTTGTCTTTGCATATGAGTTGCATATTGCATGTTTTAAGCTAACGTGAGTCAGGTTGTGAAGAACTTGTTCCCGGAGACAATTTATCTGTCTATTGCTGTGTAGGTGGCTTGCAGATCAACGACGGTCAATGGTGACGAGGATCGAGACTAAGCTTGGAGAGCTGAGGTCCAGAACGATCATGGATGCCGAGTGAGGTCAAGTGACTCAAGCGTGGCACAGAATGGACGAGGATGATCGAACGGACAGTTCGATGAAGCAGGTTGGATCAAGCGGCGCGGGGGTCGGTGCAAGTGCCTTGATGATTCCGGTGGGATTCGGACGGGAGAGACTTGCCGATATGATAAGAGCCGTTGATCAACCTACACGTGACGGAGCAGGCGGTTGCTTCGACAGGATGGGATTCGGTTCTTGGAGAAGGATCGAGAAGTGTGACTTGTTGGCTAAACCACGGCGCTTGGAGAAGTGGTTTAGGTCAATCGAAAATGAAGACGACGCTTTAAAATACGTGCGTATGTGTCCCGTTTGTTGTTGGGCCTTAACGGGAGCCCATTAGGGTTAACTCTTCTAGAAGCTAGGCCTCTCTATAAATAGGAGGTGTGCTGGACAACCACCTCAAGCACTTCATTGAGAAAAACCCTAGGTTGTTTAGGGCTTAGGAGAGAAGGAAAGAGAGGTTAGGGTTCTAGAGATTGATTAATCGTGTGCTCATGTATTGAGTTGTGTCCTCCTTATTGGAGTGGCTGTAACCAGCAATAATCACGAATCAATCCATAGATGATTTCCCAAAGATGTGTCTCTTTGCGTTCTTCCTTCTTGTTTTATGATTTTGAGTCCATCTTTGATCCTTTGGTTTTTGATTGATCTCTTGCTCTCTTCTACCTTGCTGTGATGTGTGGAAATACATCTATGATCATCTAGATCATCCACCTCCCACGACCAAGTGTTGGATCGAGTTTTTCGTTTTTGCTCGGTTTTGAACCTTCCTTCATAAAACTGAAAAAGATCAAAACTTTGATGTGGATCTTCTCGATCGTCTCTTGGAATAGGTTCCGGACATCCTTAGGAAGTTATGTTTCAAATTTGGTGGTGTTTGGATGTGTAGATCAAAAGTTACGTCGATTTTTCATTTCGTTTTCAGGCTATTTACTATTCATTCGCCTGATTGTACTGTTCATCACGGTATGACCGGCACTGTTCATCCAGTATGACCGGAGTGCGGTATGACCGGCACTGTCCATCCGATACGACTGGTACTGTTCATTAGACTGATTTTTGTGTTTTTGATCGTTTCTTTTGGGGGTTTGAAGGGGATTCAGTTCAAGTCTTCCACTATGCTTATATATATATATATATTGATCTTCATAGTTCCTATAGCTATTGGAGTCAATATCACGTTTAAATCCGATCTTAAAGCGAAAAATTGATTGAGCTCCTATTCACCCCCCTCTAGTCGCCTTTCCGGTTCTACAAAATTACGAAATTTGAATTTGGATTTGGAAACGAGATTTGAATTAAGACTCAAAATTTGGATTTGAATTTTGGATTTGGAATTTAAATAAATGCCAAAACTCCAAATGAAATCCAACACTTTGAATTAATAATTTGAATTATTTTTTTACAAAGAGCAAAATCTGGGATGTTACAATTAGCAAAAAAGAGAGTGGAGACCCAGAGCATCACCACACAAGTCCTTTTCTTCCGCACAATTACATAGATGGAATGGTAGATTAATATATGAAGACATGGACAGGAAAGAAGTCAAGAACATATGGTTCTGTCGGGTGAGTTTTTGTGCCATGGTGTAGGGTTCTGTGTAAAGGCAATCCAATACAAAACTAGGTTGTGTCATAAGTGAATTGCCCTCAGGGCAGCATCATGGCCTCTGTCCTGATCATCTAGTGATCTGGTATTCTGGTCTGCGGTGATTGACTAAAAAACTTGACCATCAAGTTAAGTACACGGTTTAGTTACTGTACTGGATGACAGACATACATTTTTCACAAGAGACTTGACCTGCTTTCCTTCATGTAATCATCCTATCTATTGTCTCCTAGGCACCTAATTATCCAAGAAAGAAAGATCAAGCTGTGAGCTATATAATTTCTTTCCATCTCGACAAAACGAAAGTCTAAGGAATTATTTATTATAACGTACCTTCTAAGGTTTCCTGAAAGGCTAAAACTCAACTTTTAGCGTTTGAAGTCAATAATCCGAAGGGTAACTCTAAAGGTCAGAGTTCACATGAAAAGGCAGATTTGGGAGTTATGAAGATCACATGCGAGCCAGAATGCCTCTATCATTAGACCTACAGAATCTAATTTGACCAAAAGATAAACCTAATGCCTACCACTAATGCCATGAGTAACAACATTGATGATTGTGAAACATTTGACTGGAGAACTGGACTTAATACCTGGAGAATATGATAAGCCCTTGTTTATCAAACAAACAAACTGCTAATCAATCAAGAATTTGGATCAAGCCACGAACCTCTAGTCAGCTCATCTTAGGAAAAGAAAAAAGAATGAAAGTTTAACGGTTTATCTTATGCATAAGAATTGTTCTACTGCTATGTTATTTCACTCGGAGCAAACATCCCAGTTTTTGCAGAATAACCAATGACAATGCAAACACTAACTGAAATTAGCATTGAATTCTGCAAAACCAGCCGTGATACTTTATTTGCAGACATGATCAAAACTTTAAACGTCATTTAAACAGACTTCATGCACTTCTTTGGAGCTCTAGAGAATTTATACTGTATTGGCAACCAAGATATTTAGCACTTCCTACTAGTAAACAATACCTTGGAGAATTTATACTGTAAGCAGTAAACAAGTGGGATACATCACCCAACCTAGTGCTTTGCCTTACTGAATACAACCATATAAGACTGCTGATCAAACCAATCGCGCGCACGCGCACGCGCACGCACACACATACACAGCCACATTCTCCATCATTCTCCACATTACACTGCTCTTCAATAATGATAAATTAGAATATGTTACTAAGTCGAGAACATGGAAACCTGCTATATGTATAATTTCACTAGAGCATGAAAATGGTACATTGGATGGCATTCATGCAAAAGTATAGGATTTAGCATGTTTCATCGTATAACTAGTACAAATAAATTAGTCCAAACTCCAGAAGGGAAATCTTAAACACCAGAGTGGGAATAGAAACTAGGAATAAGTCCAATTTACCCCCCTGAACTATGGACCGAGTCCAAAATACTCTCTAAACTACAAAACCGTCTGATTTACACCCTCCAACTCCGAAAACCATGCACCCGACCCCCTTGGGACGAAACCAGCTGGTTTTGGTCCTAGCTGGCATCCACGTTGGAGTTTTCGGAGTCCACGTGTACATGTTTCGATGACGTGGCGCCCTTCTTCTTGGGCAGACTCTCTCCATTTCATTCTTCACTGCTCACCTCCATCCTCTCTCCACTCCTCTCAGTGGAGGTGACGTCGTGGAGTCTCTACGCTTGCTCCGGCCGACTCCCCTCCTAGCTCGGCCTCCATACCGGCTCCCTTGGCTCGCCGCCGCCGCTACCGGCTGCGCCTTACCCTCTCCTCGAGTGGTCAATTTGGAGGGATTTTGGTCAACGCTATGTTGGAGGGATGGAGGCGACGGTGGACGACCTGAGCGGCGCGTACCAGGAGTTCGTGGCGGTGGCGGTGGCGGCGGCTGTGCTGGAGGCACACGGTCAGTCAGGCGGCGAGAAGACGGCGGCCACGGACGCCGCGCTCAAGACCTTCAAGCATCGTTGGGAGCTCTTCCATGTCGCCTGCGACCATGCCGAGGAGCTCGTCGAATCCATCCGCCAGCGCACAGGCTCCGAGTGCCTCGTCGGCGAGGCCACCGCTCCTCTTCCACCGAGTCGCATCGCGGCGCTGCCGCCCTCGACATCAAGCCCATCGGCGCCGTCGCCTCGGCGATGAGCAAGGCCGTCGGCTGGCTAGTCATCGAGCTCGGACGCGCGGCTGAGGCCCCTCCGCCGTGGAGCCGGCGGTGGCGCCAAGACGGCACCGAGGCCCCTCATCGCGTCGCCAGATCCGACCCCTGCTCCTCCCTCGGCTCCCTCTTTACTCCGTGCAAGGCTCGCCGCGTTGTTAAATCCGAGCTCGGCGCCGCCCGCCTGTGAGCACGAGCCCGAGATGCTCCTGGGATGTTGCCACCTCATCGAGCCGCCGCCCCGGATCTACCACCGCGGCGGCATCCTTAGCTGCCCCCTCCCTCGCGCTCCTACGGCGGCGGCGGCAGCGGATCTGGCCACATGTTGGAGGCCGGCGCTTCTGCATGTGTGGCGGGGCCAGGAGGAGCGGCACGAGCCCGGAGGAGTTGGCACCAGTGGGGGTCGTCGATGGGGACACCGCTGCAGCGGCGACGGAAGCGGGGGAAGGCAAGGGCGATACAACCTCGCCGGCGTCCTACGGTCCAAGGAGCTGCCGGCGAAGTGGGACCAAGTGATGGCGCAGCTGCTGGCGGTGAGGGAGCAGTCCAAGAACAGCAACAGCCAGCGGATCATGTCGCTGGCCTTCAACGTCATGCCGCACCACCTCAAGTCGTGCTTCCTCTACTTCGCGGCGATGCGTTGTGACGCACAGGCGACGAAACCGGCCAACGTGGATGCCAGCTAGGACCAAAACCAGCTGGTTTCGTCTCAAGGGGGTCGGGTGCATGGTTTTCGGAGTTGGAGGGTGTAAATCAGACGGTTTTGTAGTTTATGGGGTATTTTGGATTCAGTCCATAGTTCAGGGGGGTAAATTGGACTTATGTCTAATAGATAGGCAAGACACTTACAAAACGCTCACTGCTGCATTGTGTTTCGCATTATTTTCTTGCATTTAACTTAAAAACTTACCTGGACACTTCACCAGTCATTAGTATTCGTTGAAGATTAATGCGCGTCAACATGCAATGGATTTTTATTCATATTTGTTCTTGTTGTATAACCATGTAAATCAATTATCAGCCAACCAGTTGCTATCAATAGTTAGCACCTACTCCTTCCAAAAAAAAAATGTTGGCACCAGATGCTCTCTCTCTCTCTCTCTCTTGAGATCTCCAGATGCTCTCTTTGTGAATGATGGTTTTGCTTAAAGAACACTCATTCTAATCAACTTGCCCAGTATGGCAGACCCTTATATCTTTTATGGATCATGGAATTACAAGCTCATTCTAATCACATTCCAAATTCCTCATGGGCAGAAGGATAAGAATAAGATAGATATGTGATATGTCCAAACCTGAGCTCTAAGGGCGTGTTTGGCATGGCTCTGCTCCACAGCAGAGCAGCTCCACTCCAAAACTCCAGGGAGCAGTCACTCCAGAACTCGAAACGTTTTTTTCTCTATAACCAGTGGCAAAGGTGGGTAATTACCTTGAAACTCCGTGTCTAGATTCATTTCGAGGATTCCTGGAGTGGGAAAAGAGGTGCTCCACCAAAATGAACTAGAGCTCTACCAACTCCACGAAGAGCAGCTGCTCCATCAATTTATGAAGTTTTGGTGTTTGGCTGGTTTTGGCCAACTCCCCCCTAGAGTTTTGGAGTGGAACCATGCCAAACACGCCCTAAGTAACGACTTAAAGGAGTTATTCACTCTGTAACCAGCACATGTATATGCATATTCTTGAACCCAATATGTAGGAAAATCATAGTTATCTAGGGAATGCAGTCTTAGCCTCGTAGGTACCGATAAGAAATAACACTGTCAAATTACTTTTGTCAGAAAAAGGCATAAAACTACATGTGATTAAATAGGAATACCAAAACCCATTTAAAAACAAACAAAGGGAGGGGAGACCAACCTGAGAACAGAATTTTGTGCTTTTAGACCTAAAAGTCTTTGAAGTCCATTCCACACATCAAAGTACCTTATAGGAAAGGGAATGAGACATGTGGGCAATTAATTTATTGCTCCGGTCCATATATGATGAAAGTTAAGTCTGGTATCTTGGGTAATTTTACCAGTGTTCACACATTTAGGAAACTCTGCTTGGATAAAATGAAAATAATTGTCCAAAATCTTATGCAAGACTAGAACAAGTGTAAGTAATGATACAAAACAGCCTGGACTGGTTTCAACAATCATGAAGCAACCAACATGCTCAAATTTGATTCCGTTGGTCCTAAATTCCAGGTGCAATCAGAAAAGATCAGTTATTAGGCCTTGAATACGGTGAATTTTGATCAGCCTAACGATCAATAGAACCAAATTATGTGTAATTGATTACTTAAACGTACTCCAGCGAGTTAAAACAGAAAGGCACACTACTCTTAAGTCGCAATCAGGGGCTCAGGGCCAATAAGAGCCTTCAAGAACTATGAGTCTATGATAATTTAAATAAAAGCTAACTGGATTTTTTTTTCTATTCTTAAAAAACAAGCTTAACAAAACCTACTCTCCAAGCAGCATAGTGGGTGAATTCAGGTAGTAATCCTTTTCATCTTTTTATGAGTGGCATTGGAAAATAAACAGGTTATCTTAAGTGTTTTCTAGTATCAGACAACTAGGGAATGCCAAGTGTATCCCATTTCCTTACAAATTTACAATCATGCCAATGAAAAGTGCGAATGTAAAAAAGAATATAACTTAAAGATAACCTGCTGATTGTAAGGAAATGGGAAATGGGATTGGTCACACGAGTGAAAAGTCATCCCTCCACCAACTGAAAGCGAAAGCCAATTGTATCCCATTTCCTTAGAATTGCACAATAAAAGCCTGTCAATCTAAACTGATGCTGATTGGTCACACGAGTGACAAGTCATCCCTCTACCAACTGAAACATTATAATTCAGGTTTAGGATTCTTTTAATGTGTGCAATCCTCCAAGAGGATATTTAGTAGTTGGAAGTCCTTATCCTAGTTAATGGACTTAAGGATATTCTACGATATGTAATCTCTACAATTGGCATTAAAATGACAGTAGTCCTTTGAAAATTTGCCTAGCATGTATGACCCACTAAAGGCAAAATGCTAACCTACTCCATAGCATCTCCAAAACATCGTTCTGCAGTGCGAACATTTTCGATCAATATAATTATTCTCCTCACCAGCCAAGGGCAATGCTGCCGGCACCCTCAAACAAGCAGGTGGTCATACAAAATTCCAAATACAAGCTAGCTTCCTCTAGCATGGCAATTGACATGAATACTTCAAGAACAGACATACGTATGGACAATTGGACAGGGCAATAGCGATTTCCATCTCTCGTAGCATGCCACTCACAAGTCACAACGTGCAGAAATCAGAAACCTCAAGTCTCACAGGCACTCAAACAAACATGTGGTGGGTGTTATGAAAATTGTGTGTATTGAAGAGACTCAATGGGCAATATATATAGTGAGTACAAGGGGTGTATGCTATATACAGATAAGGCAATACAAAAGGCAGATAAGAAAATACAAAAGAGTTCTTATTCTATCTCTAACATATCTCTAACACCCCCCTCCAATGCAAGGCGTATGCAATAGCATTGCATTTGAAAAGGGTTGATACTAAAATATGAAAAATCCAAAATTCGAGTCTTGATAATATTGTCGTAGCATGCAGCTCTTGGAAAATATGTCGAGTATCAAAAGATCTCCTCCCATCCGGGGTCGTGCGACAGCCCATAAAGCACAAGGTGCAGAGGCTGAGAAAATAGAGGCAAGCGGGAGCAAAGTCGACTGCGGCAATACGACGAAGAAGATGATGACCTCGACAAAAAATAGAGAAAGCTGTCAAAACAAGTCGAATAGAAATAGTTGGAAGCATGACAGCGTGGATCGAAGCCCAAGATAGTGGCGGCGCAAAAGAAGCGCGACGGCCTTAGAAGCTCGGGGCGGCAGCTAAGAAAGCGGCGGTATCATAACGACTTCTACGATCAGCACGTGGCTCAGAATGAAGAGCGGTATGGCAATGACCGGATGATGTTGCTGCTGCTTCCACGAGGAAAGAAAAAAAACTACGACTAATGTGGCCGCCCCCGGGAGCGGAGATTGCTCCTCCCGGGGGCAGCGGGCAACGGAAACAAGCTGGAGGCTAGGTTAGAGGCTAGGTTTAGAACATTTGCTCTGATACCATATTATAAATATTGTGTGTGTATTGAAGAGGTCCAATGTGCAATATATATAGTGGGTGGAAGGGGTGTATGCCAAAAAACAGATAAGAAAATACAAAAGAATTCCTATTTTATCTCTAACAGTGGGCACATCAAAGGAACACTCTGTTCCATCCTAGGTCAGTAAAATTGTTCTACACCCAGGTAAAATAGCTCAGGCTTTTGCTCTTGGAGTTCTAAACCACCCGGTGCTCAGGCTTTTGCTCTTGGAGTTCTAAATCAACCGGTCCAATTCCAACGAGCAAACATCCATTTCAGTAACCTATCGTAATCTCCCCAACGTGCAATAACTTCACCAGCATCACCACCTAACAATCTTCAAAGGGAATGAAACAAACCTCCATTCAGCAAAACAAACAATTTATCCTTTATTCCATTTTGCGAAATTCGAGTGGGACATGAACACCAACCACCTTCCCCTAGCTCCATAACCTGCCAAGCACAAGAATCCGGGTCCAGCACAGTCCTATGATCACAAAGCTTAGATTCATCCAGGCCCTAGAGCTGCAAAATAAACCAATGGGGTCCATGCAGTTGTACCTTGCACACAAGATGATGCATCTTTGCAGACGATTAAGCATGTGGAAAAGGAGCCGGCCAGCAGCCGGGCCACCTTTCTTGATTTTCACCAAATTGAACAAAAGAAAGATCTTTTTTACACATATAATCAGGAAGAGGGGTTGGTGACATGGTGGCGATCGAAGACTACTACTAGTGCTGGTCCAGGTCGCCTCCCACACACACACATCCACCCAAACGAGTGGCCCAAGATGATGATGTCGATACGGATTTGGAGACGGGATTAACAAAAATCTAAACAATTCGCCGTCGCCGTCAGACTAGCAGGGTTCTTGCAAGGACGCTAATTAAAAAGAAGCAGTCTTGATGTCGTCACATCGGTCGCAGGAAAACGCAAGAAAATGTTGGGATCATGCATCAAAAGAAAAAGGGGGGGACATGAGAGAGAGGTGAGGTGACCTGCTAATCGGTGGGCCGGGCACCACCAAGAAACCACATCATCGTCACCATTTCACGTCGCGTGCGCGGATCAATGCGGTGAGACGAAGGCGCCTTCCGAATTTTTTTAAAAAAATATTATTATTTTTAAAGATATTTACAAAAATAAATAATCGATTAAAAAAATTACAAAAATGTATCTCATCGCGATTCAACGGCGGCGAAATAATCACCAGATTCAGCTGGCGGCGAAATGAATCGCTTTGTCCCGACACATCGCGATTGAGGCATTTATCGCGATTGAGCGGCGGCGAGAATGAATCGCCATTGAATCGGCGGCAGGATATATCGCCGATTGAATCGGCGATTCATTCCCAACCCTTATTTTCCCTATTTCACTTAGGCGGTTTGTGATTTTCATAAATTTTAAGCGATGCGAATCATTGAGACTTCGTAATAACATTTTATCATCGTCGTATGTTGTTCTAAATGCGGTTAATTTTGGAGAATTTAGCGAGGGCGTTTGAGGTATGAGCGATTCGTAAAAGGAAGATAAGTGATATTGCCATTCCCAACCCTTATTTTCCTATTTCACTTAGGCGGTTTGTGATTTTCATAAATTTTGAGCAGTGCGAAATCTGTTAGACTTGTAATAACATTTTATCATCATCGTATGTTGTTGTACTCTGATTAATTTTGGAGAATTTAGCGAGGGCGTTTGAGGTATGAGCGATTCGTAAAAGGAAGATAAGTGATATTGTCATTCGATCGGGAATTCATACACTCGATATTACGTAACTTGCGTAAGAGCGTCATAACACTTAACTAAAATGATAATTGACAACATTGATAATAATATTTTTGTCGTAGTCGCGGCGTCAACGTCTCCATGTGCATCGCCTCTAGTCGGGCGCGGATGAGGTCCCCGTGGTGGCGTCCGGAATGCCGATGTCTCCTTGGTCCCGAGCATTTCGCGTGGGGGCATGTCTTGAAGGTGTGCGGACTCCTGCAAATGGAGCACTTCTTCGTGCGGCGTTAAACCGCCTCATCCATATCGTTCTGATGCGTCGTGCACTGCCGCCGCCAACCTTTCCCTTGAGCCTACCAATGTCCGCGGCCCAGATTAGTTGCTCCCAGGATGGATGGCCAGTGAAATGGCCAACAATAGTGTAACCATACATCTCTCCACTCCATGTTTGCATCACCGCCTCCTTGATGAAATAGTGAGAGAGGTACTGACCGGGATGCTGCGCCACCGTCGAACAGGCGGCCATGACATGGGAGTAGGGCCTATGCAGAAGAAAGGGCTTGTTACAAGTGCATACGCAACTATCGCGGCGTAGCGTGCACTCATGGGTGATCCGACCAGGACATCGTGCCACGAACTCCCTTCCTAGTGTACCTGTGGACGGCAAGAAAAATATTTGGTTGCGATATAACACATATTATGCGGACATAAAGTCAGCGGTGAACTTACGGCGTGTCGTGCGCGGCGGAGTAGTCTCGCGTGCAAAGACCGACGCATCCGTTGAGGCGCGCGCGATCACCTTGTCGTCACTGTACGGGGTCGAGATAACGCGGTCATCGGTCAGCTGATCGAACATCGCATAGCGTACTCGGGTAGGAGCCTGCGAGGTGATCGGCGTGAAGGTGACTGTGCAATACAACACGCAAACTAAGCACACAAAAATAATGATTGCAAAATGAAAATAATAAATGATTACGAAACTAACGATCGGCGGCACCACAAAGTGCCCATGGTGGCGGTCGGTGTCGATCTGCGGGGCGTACAAGCGTCCCGTCTGTTGTCAAGTCCACAGTGGTCGTCCGATCTGAAACGCTCCAACGACCACGCCGTGCGGTGGGGCGGGCATCCGAGAGGATGGGCCGTCACGCCAACGGCGCGCAGCGTCGCCTGGTCTTGCGATACGTCGCGCCGCACGGCCGGACCCCACGTGTCTGCGGGATCCGCTCGATCGGTGACACCGCCACCTCATGCGCATACTGGATGTAATGCTTGTCCACGCTGTCGCCGTGGGAGCTCAGTAACATCACCCACCCGAACAACCACAGCGGTAGGCCTCCAAGTGCCTCGTGCGGCGGACGGCGCCGCGTCGGCGACCATACGCTCGAGCGCAGAAGACACGTAAACGTCGGCGGGTTCACAAGCGAATTGTTCGAGAGAAAATAGTTAGAAAAACACTTACGTGAATCGGCGGATCCACTTGGCGTGGGCGTGCGGTTCTTCGAACTCCGCGTCTGTATTGGCGGCGGCGGATATCGCGAACACGGCTGGGAGGTCCGTGCGCCACGTGGCGGGGCGTCGTCGCGCCACCATCGGGCGCTGCGCGGGCAACCCGGTCGGTAGCTCACATCCTGCGGCGTCGGCGTCATCTCCTCGCACGGGAGATGGAACGTATGGGTCTCGGCCTCCGCCGCCAACCGGCGCCGTCGAGGGCGGCCGTATGGAAACCGCCTGGGCGTCGGCCGCACGGTGGTCTGGTCGTCCTCGTCGTCGCCTCCACCATCCTCGCTAGTGGAAGGAGGCTGCGCTCTTAACTGCGTCGAAACGATTGAACAAACATTAGTCAACGCCACATAAACAGACCGCGATTGAGTGCATCAAGGTCAGAACTTCACGTACCTCGGAATCCGGTCTCGGTGCGGCCTCCATGCCACGATGAAGTGCGTGGCGAACGCCCCAAGCTCTATCGGCGCCTGCGCCCTCGGAGGAACGCGATGCGAGGCGGCTATGGTGGCGCTCGTCAATCAACGGGTCAAGCAACTCGTACTGACTCGCGTCTGCCATACCTGAAAATGCAGCAAGAGAGAAATTTCATATTTTTTTCATGCATCTTTACATAGCCTATGTAGCAACTACGAATTTTCTTTACAAATGTAATACATGTTATGCTACTTTTCTAGTTAAGCGGTGTTTCAAAGACTAACAAGATATTGACCGCGCACTAACACAACTAATAACGACGTACTAACAAAATAATAACGCACAAATATTCTCATTGTTTTTAGACCTACAGGCTACTCAGTGTTTTCTCACAATTCAAAAATGTATCATGCAATTCTCCTATTTTAAAACAGAAATGTATTGTGCATTAATTATGTTACTACACCAGTCAACCAGCGCCATACTCAATTCTATGTCGATATTGCTGCAATTCCATGTCCAACTCAAAATATGTACTACACAGTTCGACTACATTTATGTAACCTACTCGATTCTATGTCGCTATTGTCGCATTTCTATGTCGCTACACAACTCAAAATATGTACTGCACAGTTCGACTAAATTTATGTGACCTACGCAATTCTATGTCGCTATAGTCGCAATTCTATATCGCTACACAACTCAAAATATGTATTGCACAGTTCGACTAAATTTATGTGACCTACGCAATTCTATGTCGCTACACAACTCAAAATATGTACTGCACAGTTCGACTAAATTTATATGACCTACTCAATTCTATGTCGCTATTGTCGTTTGCTAACCTACAAGGTTTGGACGTAACATACACAGTTTCAGAAAAATTTACCTGCAACACGAGATGATCGATCGAAACTGATGCTTTATCAATCTCTCTCCACCGCGACAAACCGACATGGCTTCGCCGCAATTTCTTCTCTTCCTCTCCAACTCTCTCTTGTTTTTTTCTGGAATTAAAATGAATTATGGATTGATTTTTCGGGGATTTTATAATGCGCATACATGCTTGATTGAATCGGCGGCAGAACCTATCGCCAGATTCAATCGGCGATAGCTACCTATCGCCGATTCAATCGGCGGCGAAACTCGCCCAACTTCTGCCGCGATTGAGCTGGTGACAATAAGCGTTCCGGCATGAGTGGCGGCGAGTTCCGTCGCGATTCAACTGGCGATAGGTTCTGTCGCCGATTGAGCGGCGACGAGGACACATTTTTGTAATTTTTTTAAACGACTATTTATTTTTGTAAATATCTTTAAAAATAATAATATTTTTTTAAAAAAATCGGCGCCTTCCTGGCAAAGTACCTGTCAAATAATAGAATCAATCAGTCGGTAGAATCTCCAGAACATCGTTGGTAGAATAACAAGAAAAAAACACGTAATAAACAAAATTTTGACCGTATTGATACCTTTTCGTCGCGTATTTACAGGAATAATCGTCCCTGAATTTTTTTTTGCAAATATAACCACCTGCCGCACGGCCACCATGCGGCATCCCCACCCCGCCTGCCACGTGCCATGTTGCTGCACGGCCGCCGTGCAGGAAACGTTGTCGTACGACCGCACTGCGGCAACGCCTCAACCACGTGTCCTCCCGCCCGGCCCTAGATCCCTCCACGCGGTAGCATCTGGCCCCTCCCTCCATCTGTTTTTTCTTTTCCACCGAAAGCAAGTAATCTTGTCATCTCGTCATATCCATCCATTCCCTGTCTCCCCCGTCTAATCCCGTCTACATGTCGTCCTGATGAGGCATGCTGACCTGGGGGGGCCACCTCCAAAGAATTCATGAACGACGAACTCTATAAATGCACTCCCGGTTAGTTAAGCCTAAGGTACGATGCCTGCAACTCCAGTTGTGCGGATGAGCTCTGGTCTTGGACGTACGGTGTGTCAGCCCACCTGGAGAAGCTCTGCCCTGCGTACACTCCAAACCCTAGCTTTCATGGTCCAAACCCTGACGACGTGTACTGCTCCCTAGTAGGTGCTGGAAGGCCCGTATCATCATCATCAGTCGACGTGAACTAACCATCACCCCCACGGTCAACTGAAGGCTGCAAGACAGAACGATGTTAGAACACATAAACACTTTGGATGTAAACTGAGAATCTAGTACCTCCTTGATGTGCAGTACAAATGACCGATGGGGAGCGCGAGTATGTGTACCAAATGCGAATAGTAGAAGTGATGCATCCCAGCGGACTTACGGCGGGAGAAGGACATGATATTAGCGGGACATAAGGCATTACCAAAAAGTAGAACGTATATTTGTACGTGACTTACCTCCCTGCCCATCTGGCCCGCGGATGACCGACGGGGAACGCTACGACGCCTGCCGGACTTGCTAGGTCATGGTGACCTAGCGGTGAGCACGGTCCCCCACTTGGTGCCCGATGCGCAGGATGTTGTCTGTCGAAGGATCGCAGCTCAAGTTCTTTATTATCTTCTTCATCTCTGCGAAGATGTACTTCAAAGTTTTCATCATCCCTGCCGGTGTTGTGTCTGGGTTGCGGATGATGGCCTCCGATATGCTTGCGATGCGCTATGCTCACTCCAACTGTAGTGACATACATAATAGGTTCATTAATGAAGAGTGCGAATATCATCAATGAAACGACCAGAGGTTGTAAGTGTCTTACGGTGTTGTCATGCCGAGAAGCGTTGTGACGATCGTATGCGCATCGAAAGCTCTCTAGGTGCGTCACCTGCTTCGGGCACTCTAGTGGGGAAGGGTGAGTCTTGCGTGCGTTCGTGGCATGTACCACTCCATGTACGCACCGTACGTCTCAACGTCGTACGGACACTGCTCGTGCAAGACATCCAAGTGCGCCCTTTCCATCCATATCGTAGTCCACTCATGCTGGACTGGTCGCCAGTCCTGAATATGCCCACCCTGCCTCGATTGATATTAGAAAAGAAGACATAAGAACTGTAAACATTACTCAGATGAAGTTTGACTCACAAGTGTACAGCTCGCGGCAGGAGCCAACCGTCTGGGGGGGCATGACCTGATGCACACCATATGTACGAACACCAGGTGGCAGCCCGTCGTCCACAGTCCTGCGTCCCAGATGCATTACATCGTGCAACGACTCGAACTCGTTATGGAACAATGAGTAGCACCTTGCCAATCTGTCCTTGGCCCAGCACAGATGGGCAGCAGTCCACCGTAAGCCCATGGTGGGCTCGTCTATCGCGTCGATCAAGGGGTGTACAAGTGCACCACTCTCTCGATGGACGGCCTCCCAACAGGGAAGTGCTCCCAACTCCACAGCTGTAGGAGCACATAGCAGATGGCCAGGCTGGGGGTACCACTAGTGTCGCACTATGAATTGTCACAGCTATACTGAGGCATCGGCCCAGCCTCCGCATCAACCAACGACTTGGCGACGCGGACAAAGCTGGGCTAGCAAAAATCATCCTGTGTAGTTGGAAACATGACCCAACCAAACAGCTAAAGAAGGTAACAAACGAGGTGCGTCCTAACGACCTTGTCAGGTGCACCCTGCAGGCAATGACTAAACTGCCTCAACCAAGTCCGAGGGACACCACGTACATGCTCCGGGAGAGGTTAGCCAAACAGCTGCTCCAGCCTGGCCTTCCAGTCCGCACCCAGAGGGCCCGGAACAAGTGGCTCACCCCGGATCGGGAGACCGATCAAGAGCGAGATGTCCTACAGAGTGACCGTCATCTCACCCCACCAAAACTGGAAGGTGTGCATCTCAGGCCTCCACCTGTCGACAAGTGCAGACAACAAGCTAGCGTCTAGGGTGAATCGGCGTTCGATGGAGACTAACCTTACAAGGGGCAACAAGCCCGTGTCCTAGAGGATCGGGACGTAGTGATCATCTAGCTCCCAGTAATCCCTCCCCGACCGAAGCAGGATGGGCGGAGGGCCATCTACGTCATCGACGATCCACAGCTTGCACCGGTGGTCCTCATCGTAGAAGTGTTCCAGAAGCGTCGATGGAGACATGGCTTGCAATACATGGAATAGACGGATTATTAGTGAGGAGATTGGTAATGACCATAGAATACTGCAAATTAAATATTACTACAAAACTAACACTACAAATTAATGTACACTAATTTGTAGGTACAAAATTAAATACGGCTATTTAATGATGATAAAATAGTGCAAATTTAAAATTGCGACCAAATGAATACTACAAATTAATGTACATTAATTAATTTATCTGATGGCTAGCTGACCATAGACTAAATTCCTAGGCTTAGTGCTCAGATATGTTTCTTGCTCAAAAGTACAAAGCCACTCATGAGGTCAAACTTTATTATCCATGTATAGCAGTATTAGTGGAGGTGTTCTTAAGTTCCTTTACCCATGGTCTTAGAGACATTACTTTGTCCATGCATTGATAGCCTACAGCATATACAATGTATGAAAAATCTTAGAACGTTAATTACATTGATAGCATATGTACTGACAATTACATGGGACTTCTAAAGTCCAAAATATTTTCCTACAAAATCTAAGAGTGCTAATTACATGGGACTAACAATGTTAAACTAAGTAAATGCCTGCAAAATTACAACTACTTACGTACACACCCACCATAAAATTACGACTAATTATTTGGTAACTAATTAACGAGGCCTTAAGAATTAAACGACAGAGATACAAATTACCTACGAATGACCGCTGAAATGTCCCCAAAAATATAATCGACAGAGCAAGAGAGCGAGTGAAAGAGCGAGTGAGAGAGCGAATGTGAAATGAAACCGCGCTCGTTCACTCGCTAATTTATAGCCGGGAGGGAATCCTTCCCCGCGCGCGATCGGTTTTAATTTGCATGTGGCACACAAGGATTAGACGGGGGAGACAGCGAATAGATGGATGTGATGAGATGACAAGATTACTTGCTTTTGGTGGAAAATAAAAGCAGATGGAGGGAGGGGCCGGATGCTGTCGCGTGGCGGGATCTAGGGCCAGGCAGGAGGACACGTGGATGAGGCATTGTCGCAGGGTGGCTGTGCAACAACGTTCCTGCACGACGGTCGTGTGGCAATGTTCCTGCACGGCGGCCAAGCGGCAACAGGGCACATGGAGGCCGGGGAGGGGCTGCCGCACAGTGGCTATGCTGCAGGTGGCTATTTTTACAAAAAAAATTCCAAGATGGTCATTCCTGTAAATACGAGGCGAAAAGGTGCCAATACGACCAATAATCGTAATAAACATCAAAGAAAGACATAACGTATAACATATAGAGAGGATATGTGATCTTTATTCATCTGTTAAGATCTGTTGTATATAAGGTCCTCATATATATAGCCTATAGGGGTGAAAGCCCTCTAGATGCGGTTTAGTCGGTTGTCCATAGCTAGGTTTCGTAACACTCCCCCTTGGGTAATAGACAACGATATGCAAATGCCTTATTAAAACTCCTTCCAAAAATATATTGGGAAAAAAAGGAATGAAGCAAAGAGTACATTACATTTGTTGTCTCACTATAAACCTTCATGTGAGAAAACTTCAGAAAAACTCACCAAGAAAAATAGTACAACATTTAATATTCGGGATCCAATCTTCAAGATTTTGGATAAATCCTTAGGATTTGATAAGGGTCTTGATTTAGGGATTTACTCCCCCTGAACTCTGCAACCCTTTAAACCGTCTCATTCCAATGCCATGAATGTATCTTTAGAAACTGAATGTATCTTTGCATTGTTGACCAATTGAATCTAAACTGTTAAGTGGTAAAACCTTCAAGGTAAATTTAATCAGTAATCATCGTCGGCGGTGGGTGGTACTGGCGTGTAGCTGGCGCTATTGAGAACTCAGTGGCACCCTTACCGATGGTCAAGGACGACTGAGGTGATCGGCGGCGAGCTCGAGGCGATGGAGAGGAATCAGGTGTTGTCTGGAAAACGTTCCGACGAAGCTCCGATGACACGACGAGGTTCTGGAGGTAGCGGTTGCGACGGTGAACTCAGCGGAGGGGCCAACGTCGACAAGGTGGCGATGGTGATGGCGCAATTCGACGAAAACGAAGTCTCAGCCGAAAACCCTAAAGCTTCAAATGCGGCGGCTCTAGGGCTCTAGAGGTGCGACAAGTTGAGGGGTTTTGGTGCGGGGTAGATGACGATCCTAGGGGGCTATTTATAGGGGCACGGGCTAGCCAGATTAGGTAGAACCTGTGAGGACCCCAGTTTATTTGGCTTGTAATGCTTAACCAACCACCTGGTACTAGCATCACAAATCAAATAAACTGATCCTCGAGATATGTATACTTCGAGCGATATCGCACCTCGTTACAAAATTAGACATCAACTCCATTCAAAACATAGAGTCCAAACATTACACTACAAACGGAAGATAAACAAATAGTAACAATATTACAGACACAGGCCGACCGGCCCAAAAGATACACAAATAACAAGAGCGGCAGTGAAGCAAAGTGCCATAAGATGGCTATAAACAAAGCCAATCGGTGTGCCTTCAACCCACAAGGCATCGGCCCGACCGCCAAGCCTAGTCGTCACCCACGGCGGCAGCCTGACTCACGAAGTGAGGCCCACGAGGCTCACCTTCTTCCTCTGCAACAAAACATTAAGCAAAGCACACGAGTACAAAGATTGTCTTTGTACCCGCAAGGCAGCGTGTGAACTAGCGGACCTATTCATAAGCTACATGCGGGCTTGTTTAGTGGAGGCCATATGTTTCATTTGCATAAAGCCAATTTTCATTTGCAATAAGGTAATCTGATTTTAAAGGCAAGTTTGCAATTCATTTTCTTGTTGAAATAAGCTGCGAGATAAAGATAGATACAAGTAACCACCTAGAAGTGACTATCCCAATAGTCACCACAACATATACGAATCCCAGTTCGTACCACCTACAAGTTTTACTTTTAAAGGTTGTAGTCTAACTCTCGATAAGCTTACCCAAGCGTGTCCATCACCTAGGGCGAGGCTATTCGAATAGTTTTTAACCTGCGGGGTGTACCATGTACCCACACCTCGGACCGCCTTTAAGCCAAAGCACACTTCCGAAGGTATGCTGAGCCTGACTAAGTCCTCTGAGATTGTTTCCAATATTGTGTATCAACCCGAGCCGCTCGTATGGATAGAAACCCATACGCTTACATGGTAAAGCTGAAAAGACAACTACCCACTCGGGATAAAGCTTTTGGACAACTACCATGCTCCCACCTCCGTCCCTCCTGCGACCTCCTGCGACCGGGACCAATACACGCCAAAGTACTAGGTCAAGAGAGGTCCCATACCCTCTAGTGTGGTTATGCGCGAAATGCTTGGATAACGAAACTCACAAGATGTTCGGTCCTTAATTGACCGGGCACCTTTCGGTCACACCCAGCAGATCACACCAATCTTACCATTGTGCGCGTCTAAATCATTTTTGTTTTTGGTTTTAGTTTTGCAAGTAAGCATAGCAAAATCTGAAACATAAAGTTGTAGTAAATTTTGTGTGATCAAGGTTCTGACTAAAGTCGATAACCGCTTGATTCTCCGATACTAAGCATGTCTAAGCATTTGAAATCGTATCTACTAAGTGACAAGAAATCATCCAGATCTCTAATCACAGCAAATATCCTAGGCTCGGTAGTAGAGATCAATATTTGTCTACAGGATATGCGACTACGGTTTAACTAATCCATTTTAACACAAATTAAGCAATGCATACATACAATTTGAAACAAAATATTAGAATTTAAAATCTTGGGATTATCATGATCAAGCGCTTGCACGGCTCTTGTTGCTCAATATGGTGCGGAGGATCGTCCTCGGGGTTGCCGCAAATATCGAAGCCTAACGATCGAACATAACGACAAATAAGAGCGAATAACACCGACAAAACTCAAACATTCAACAACATCAAACAAGCCAAAACTCACACAAAGACCTAAGCATGATATAACAAAATTTTAGAAACAGAGAACAAATCATTTTAAGTTATTAGCAATTTTCTATGAATTTTCTAAGCTAAAAACACAACAAGTCACTAGTTAATTACTTAACAAATTTTCATGAACAGAACCAGTGTATAAAATCTATCCTAATAGTTAGTATACTGAAAATGAAATTTTACAGAATTGGGTTCATTTAATTTGGACAATTATTGGAAGAGATATGCATTTTCTAATTTAGAAGATACATAAGACATCATTTTATTAGCTAACAGATTTTTGCTACAGAGACATGGGTGAAGTTAATTTTATCAAATAGCACACTTAAAATGAAAATTAACAGCACTGGATTCATGCGATTTAGATAAAAATTGAATTAGTTATGCATTTTCTAAGTTTAATTGATTTAACGATTACAAATGAAAAAGCATTTGAAATACTAAAGCACTTAACACTTCTTTTACCGACGCACGGCTAGCCCCAACCAGCGAGCGGGCGGGCGCGAAACGACGACGAGAGCGGACGCGCATAAGGTGGCGTCGGCGTATTCAAAGAATCGTCTTGGCTCACTAAAGTGCAAACCAAAACACTCTCACGCAAATCGCTTCCAACAGAGAAAGCGCATAACGAAACTACACAAACCTAGCGACAACATGGACCCACATGGCGGTGACTCGAAGAACAAATAACGGGCTGGATTAAAGGATTTCTAAACGCGATTAACCAAGAGGGCCCACAAATCGGTGATCTGAGACTAAAAGATGGTTAGCACTTAACGAGCGGGGTTAGACCTTGATCTTTGCCGGCTCGGCGGAGTTCCCGCCGCGCCGCGGCGGCGAGTGGGGATCGGAGAATGGTGAGGCTCGAGCTCGGGGATGGCACGCCGGGTGCACCGCGGCTCCACGAACTTGATGCCGTGTGCGGAGCCCAATGGTCGCGGAGATGGGCTCACGGCAGCGGAGGCGGAGAAAAGCTATGGCTCGCGCAGAAGGCGCTCTGAACTTGGCGGTTTGAGAAGGTGCGCCGCGGGATCGCCTCGACTCCGGGAGCAATAAGCACAAGACAAAGTCGAAGAAGAAGGTCGAGCGGCGGAATTGCCACGGCGGCGAACACCGTGCGCGAGGAAGAAACACCCACACGACCTCCACGATGCACGAAAGACGGCAGAGCCCACCGTTGGGCTCGAGAGAATGATTGCGATCACGAGGACCAAGTGGCGAGGTTAGAGACTCACGAGAGAACTAGCAAGCTCGCGGGACCGCCGCAGCCGGGCGGAGACGCGGCGATACGCCCAGTGATCACTTTGGGCGCCAAGGACCGGGTTGGGCAAAATGGGCGGCGTCGGCGTGGATCACGGCGGCGTGGTTGCGGGATCAAGGCGGCGCTAACACGTGGCGCTACCCTCGTCCTCTTCGCCGGCGAAAGCGAGCGGGCGGAGAAAGTGAAGAGCGAAGAAGCGATGAATGAGTGAGTGCGGTGAGGTTATAAAGCTCGCGATGCTCCACGGACGGACACGAGGGCAAATAGGTGGCGGCGGCGAGTGCGTGGCACACATGCGTGATCGCCGGTGCGCTCGGTGAGGCAGCGGAGAGGACAGAGGCGAAGGCGACAAGTGGGGTCCACCGTCGGTGACTCACAAGCGGTGCGAACCGGTGGCTTGATTTGATCGATGCTCGCACCGACCGTTGGATCACGAAATGGGCGGTGAGATTGGTGTATGCATTCGGACAGTCGGTTGCGCCGCATAGCGTGGATCGTTCGATTTGCATCGGACGGTCACGATCGATTGGACTCGCGCGGTGCGTTTAGTTGACGCGACCGAGTCAAGTGGTCTGAGTCGGACTCGAGCACGAGTTGGGTTCGGGCAGAGGAGCGATGTTTTCGATTTGAGGTTTTAAAAGGCTGAGAGAGTTTGGAGAATTTTTAAAGGTAGCTCCTGAGCTCCAAAAATTTCGAAATTTTTATGGTAGCTACTTGAGACAGAGAACAACATTGCATAAATTTTCCAGAACTTTCTATGCACTGAAAAGTTCTGCAGAAAATTCACAAGCATGCTGACCTAGGGTTTGACCAGGTTTTCAACTAGTTTGACTTGGCCATTTGAAATAGCAAACAAAATCTAAAAATTGTGAAATAATTCAGGGAGGTAGATAGGATGATCAATATGATAGGAAAAATAATTTCCGAGGGTGATCACAAGTTTGAAAGCCAAGAACTTGCTGACAACAATTTCCATTCACAAGAATTTAATTCTAGAAAATGGAAATTGCTAGGGAAAATTTGGAAAACTTCCAAATGATTTGAAGAGACAACAAAAGTTTTTATTCCTCCTCAAAATTTTACATTTGAAATACAAACCCTAAGTTAGGGCTGTTACAAATCTCCCCCCCTTACAGGAATCTCGCCCCGAGATTCTGATCACTGGGAGAAGAAGGATGGGTAATCTGCTCGAAGGCGGTCTTCCCGCTCCCAAGTGGCTTCATCCTCGGAGTGGTTTGACCACTGAACTTTAAGGAACTTGATCACACGGTTCCTTGTTCTACGTTCAGCTTCTTGAGGATACGAGCGGGCGCTCACGATAAGGCAGATCTTCACGCACATCGATATTTTCCAAGGCGTTTCCTCCACAGAACACGAAGGCACTTCTTCAATTGCGACACGTGGAAAACATCATGCACCCTTCAGTGTAGCCGCAATTCTAACTTGTATGCAACGGCTCCACTCTCTTGATGATGCGATCGGCCCGACATATCGAGGAGCGGTTGCCCTTGACACGAAACGGCGATGTCCTTCGGTGAGACTTTGAGATACACAAAGTCATTGGGCCGAAACTCAACTCACGGCGGCCCGTCTGCATAGCTCTTACGCTGGGTGAGCTACGCGCAAGTGCTCACGAATCAATCGCACTTGACTTTCGGCTTCATTGATGGAATCGGGCCAAAGAACCGCCTTTCACGATTTCGACCGGTTCAACGGGGTTACGCATCGCCTCCCATACAAGGCCTCAAGCGGTGCCATGCCGAGACTAGCTGGAAAGCTGTTGTTGTAGGAGAACTCGGCAAGTGGTAGGCACTTCTCCCAATTCTTTCCATAGGAAAGGACACAAGCACGGAGCATATCTTCAAGCACTGATTGACCGCTCTGTCGACCATCGATCGAGGATGGTAGCGGTCTTTGAAAGTAAGACGGTACCCATGGCCTCCTGTGAGAGCGTGCCAAAGTCGGAAGTGAAAAGAGAACCACGATCGACACCATCGTCAGTGGCACACCATGCAAACTCACAATGCGGGATATGTAGAGTGCGCCAATTTCTCGTGGCGAGGCGTACACTGCTGGCGAGAAAATGTGCTACTTTCGTCAATCATCAATAACCACCCGATAGCATCCTTCCCTGAAGAAGTGCAGGGCAAACCGGTGATGAAGTCCATACCAGCGGAATCCACTTCCACTCTGGTATAGGCAAGGGTGGAGGAGAGACTGTTTGGGCGATGATGCTCGGCCTTCACGCGACAACATCGTCGCATCGGCAACGAACCCGGCAATCTCGCGCTTCATGCGAGTCCACGAAACTTCGCCGCAGATCTTGGTACATCTTGGTAGCCGGGATGGATGGACAAATGCGAATCATGGGCTTCTGAAGGATCAAATCCCGCAACTTCGGGGATCTTTGGGACCACGAGGCGCCCCAAACCATACAACACCGTGCTCATCCTCTGTGAAACACTTGGTGATCCATTCTGATGTTTTGCTTGATTTTACCCACACCATCATCGATTCTTTGTCTTGACTTGATCTGATCCACCAAAGTCGGTTTACTGTCAGGCGATAAGGAACCGTGCTCAGCCAAACCCAAGTTGAGATCTGAAATTACGCAAGAAGTGCAGTTCTTTGCTCTGGATCATCAAAGTATTGCAATACACCTTTCGGCTAAGTGCATCGGCAACCACATTGGCCTTGCCGAGATGATCACGAATACCCATATCATAATCTTTGATCAATTCTAGCCATCTCCTCTGCTGAGGTTGAGATCTGGTGAGTGAATAAGTATTTCAAACTCTTGTGATCGGAATACACCTCACGGTTTTCAGATCAAATAATGCCGCCAAATCTTGAGTGCATGAACTCTGCAGCAAGCTCTAGATCATGGGTGGGATAATTGAGCTCATGAGGCCTCAGTGCCTAGATGCATAGGCAAGCGCCTTGCCTTCTGCATAAGAACACATCAGAGTCCCAGACGAGAGGCATCGCAATAAATATCGAAGCTCTTGTGGATATCGGGAAGAGTAAGGGTGAGTGAAGTCAATCGTTGTTTGAGCTCTGAAAGCTCTCATCACAAGCGAGAGGACCATACAAACTTCTTGTCCTTCTTGAGCAATTCGGTCATCGGCTGCGATCTTGGAGAAGTTCTCGATAAAGCGGCGATAGTAGCCCGCTAAACCAAGAAAACTCCGCACATCGATGGCCCGACTTGGTGGCCCCAAGATAGAACATCGCCGACTTTCTTTGGGATCCACAGACTATGCCTCGGTGAAAGAACATGGCCCAAGAATGTCACTTCCTTCAACGAAACTCACATTTCTTTGAACTTTGCATACGGTGATGCTCCATAACTTGCCCAAAACAATCTTGGATGCTCGGCATGCTCTGCTTGATCTTGGAATAAATAAGAATATCATCAATGAAGACCACCACAAATTTGTCCAAAAACTCCATGAATCTGAATTCATCAAGTTCATGAACAAAGTGGAGCATTGGTTAATCCGAAAGACATGGCGGTGTACTCAATGCAGGCCATAACGAGTAGTGAAAGCCGTCTTGAATATCCTCGACCCGATCCGGACTTGATGATAGCCCGATCTCGAGATCAATCTTGGAGAACACACGAGCTCCGGACAAGCTGGTCAAAAGATCATCAATGCGGGCGAGAGGATATTTGTTCTTCACCGTCACTTCATTGAGAGGGCGGTAGTCAACACACATGCGCAAAGTCTTGTCCTTCTTCTTCACAAAGATCACCGACAACCCCAAGGAGATGGCTGGGACGGATGAAACCCTTTGCTTGGAGCTCACCAAGCCGCTTCTTCAATTCTTCTAGCTCATTGGGAGGCATCCGATCGGCGCCTTGAAATCGGGCGATGCGGGCAAAGACTTCGATGGCAAACTCGGATCTCGAACCGGAGGCATCCCGGCAAATCTTGGGAAAGACATCCACAAAGTCGGATACTATGGGAACATCTTGAATTTGCAAGGTGGCTTTGCTTCTAATGCACATAGACACGGGCCTGAAGGCGTGGCGAAAACCCGACTTGCTCACCCGGAAGCTGGTAAGATAGACAATCTTCTGGCACAATCGATTTGCCCCAAGTGTTGGGACAACCAATCCATGCCAAGAATCACATCGGACTCATTGGCGAGCGAGAATGAGATTTGCCAAAAATCCCACTCCTTCAACTATGATAGGAACATCCCGACAACAGTAAATCGGCTCTCATTTCCGACCCGGAGGCGGATGAGCAAAGGAACTTCAAAGGAACACGTGAAGACCACTAGCAGCAGCAAATGATCTTGAAATAAAGAATCGATGCTCGAGAATCAAATATCTGCAGCGGGGCGAGAATTGACAAGAAGTGTACCAATCACGACATCGGCGCCTCCGAGCCTCCTCGGTGAAAGGTGGTTCACTCGACCATTGCTCGCACCACAGGTCTTCGAATAATCTTACGTCGAGCGGGTGACCGCTCCCCGCCGCGTCCTCCATTAGGGCGAGGGCTGCTTCAACACTCGAGGCGAGCATTCGCATAATGGCCCTTGTTGTGGCGGCGAAAACAAATCACCTCGGCCGCCGGATTGCGGAGACCGCTCTGCTTCTTTGGATCGCGGCGCACGTGGCTGGCTCACGGCTGCGGTGGGCGAGGAGCTGGTGCGAGATGGTCTCGGCGCGGTGGAGCAAAAGCGGCCATCGGTGCCGCCCGGCCGAGGACGAACGAGGTGGTGGGAGCAGATCGATCGCCTCCCATTTGCGCTGCGGGACTCACCAGCGCCTTCGCCTTATGCTCGGCAACAATGGCCTTATCTACCAAGGCACGAAAGTCCGAGAAGTCCACAATGGATAGCTTGTCCTGCGGCTCCTCGGACAAGCCATCCATAAACTTCTCTGCTAGCCTCATCCGAGGCCACCTCTCCGGAGCATAACGAGCGGATGATTGAACTCGTGCAGGTACTCGTCACGCATTTGCGCCCTTGCTTGGCGCGAGGAACTCCTTTTCTTGACTTCATCGGGCCATGCGGGATGTGGGCCCGACGAAAAGTGGCGGAACTCCTCCCACGCGACCACATGGCCCGCGGGCTGCATGGCGAGATAGTTCTCCCACCATGAGAGTGCCGCGCCCTCAAGGCGGTGGGGCGCGAAGAGTGCCTTGTCCGGCGCGGCAGCGAGCTATGTTGAGCTTCCGCTCAACCATGCGCGACCAATCATCCGCATCGAGAGGTCCTCGGAGCGGGAGAAAGTCGGCGGTGTGTGCGGAGGAACTCTGCAAGTCCCCGCGAGTCCGGTGGCGCCACCACGGCGGGAGTGGAGGTATTCCTAGCAATAACCTCCAAGATGCGCGTCGATCCATGCGGTTCGCTCGATCGGCGAGAACCTCGACCATGGTCGGAGGAGGGAAGCTCCTCATCATGACCAGCCCGTGACTACGCGCGTTCTCCGGCCATCTGTTTCACTAAGACAAGTTAACAATAGCGGAAAACACGAAGTCAATACCCACCGCAATTAACTTACTAACACACAAAACAAGCACAAGACTTTTAAGTTACAAAACCAATGACAAAGATCGGACACTTAGCAAACTCATACATATCTTACCCTTATGCCCCACAAATTTTTAATTAAACTAATTCTCTATGGTTCTCCCAAAGACCGATTCTACGGTATTAACTATCTTTTGATAGGAAGAGAGAAACCAAGTTTCAAAACTTAAATTAGAGTAAGATGAGAGTAGAAAGCTAAGATAGGTAAGGAATAAAATCGAGAATCGCCTAGGTTTTCATAAACCTTTTATAATTTGAAAATAAGACTTTCAAAATATCCTAAGGCGGCTATGCTTGGGTTACTACGGTCGAATGGCTCGATACCAACTTTGTGAGGACCCAGTTTATTTGGCTTGTAATGTAACCAACCACAGTACTAGCATCACAAATCAAATAAAGCGATCCTCGAGATATGTATACTTCGAGCGCGATATCGCACCTCGTTACAAAATTAGACATCAACTCCATTCAAAACATAGAGTCCAAACATTACACTACAAGCGGAAGATAAACAAATAGTAACAATATTACGGACACAGTAGGCCGGCCCAAAAGATACACAAATAACAAGAACGACAATGAAGCAAAAGTGCCATAAGATGGCTATAAACAAAGCCAATCGGTGTGCCTTCAACCCACAAGGCATCGGCCCGGACCGCCAAGCCTAGTCGTCACCCACGGCGGCAGCCTGACTCACGAAGTGAGGCCCACGAGGCTCACCTTCTTCCTCTGCAACAAAACATTAAGCAAAGCACACAGTACAAAGATTGTCTTTGTACCCGCAAGACAGACGTGTGAACTAGCGGACCTATTCATAAGCTACATGCGGGCTTGTTTAGTGGAGGCCATATGTTTCATTTGCATAAAGCCAATTTTCATTTGCAATAAGGTAATCTGATTTTAAAGGCAAGTTTGCAATTCATTTTCTTGTTGAAATAAGCTGCGAGATAAAGATAGATACAAGTAACCACCTAGAAGTGACTATCCCAATAGTCACCACAACATAACACGAATCCCAGTTCGTACCACCTACAAGTTTTACTTTTAAAAGGTTGTAGTCTAACTCTCGATAAGCTTACCCAAGCGTGTCCATCACCTAGGGCGAGGCTATTCGAATAGTTTTTAACCTGCGGGGTGTACCACTGTACCCACACCTCGGACCGCTTTAAGCCAAAGCACACTTCAGAAGGTATGCCGCCTGACTAAGTCCTCTGAGACTGTTTCCAATATTGTGTATCAACCCGAGCCGCTCGTATGGATAGAAACCCATACGCTTACATGGTAAAGCCGAAAAGACAACTACCCACTCAGGATAAAGCTTTTCGGACAACTACCATGCTCCCACCTCCGTCCCTCCTGCGACCTCCTGCGACCCGGGACCAATACACGCCAAAGTACTAGGTCAAGAGAGGTCCCATACCCTCTAGTGTGGTTAGCACGCGAAATGCTTGGATAACAGAAACTCACAAGATGTTCGGTCCTTAATTGACCCGGGCACCTTTCCAGTCACACCCAACAGATCACACCAATCTTACCATTGTGCCCGCGTCTAAATCATTTTTGTTTTTGGTTTTAGTTTTGCAAGTAAGCATAGCAAAATCTTTGAAACATAAAGTTGTAGTAAATTTTGTGTGATCAAGGTTCTGACTAAAGTCGATAACCTTGATTCTACCGATACTAAGCATGTCTAAGCGGCTGAAATCGTATCTACTAAGTGACAAGAAATCATCCAAATGATCTCTAATCACAGCAAATATCCTAGGCTCAGGTAGTAGAGATCAATATTTGTCTACAGGATATGCAGCTACGGATTTAACTAATCCATTTTAACACAAATTAAGCAATGCATACATACAGCTGAAACAAAATATTAGAATTTAAAGTCTTGGGATTATCATGATCAAGCGCTTGCACTTCTTTGTTGCTCAATATGGTGCGGAGGATCGTCCTCGGGGTTGCCGCAAATATCGAAGCCTAACGATCGAACATAACGACAAATAAGAGCGAATAACACCGACAAAACTCAAACATTCAACAACATCAAACAAGCCAAAACTCACACACGACCTAAGCATGATATAACAAAATTTTAGAAACAGAGAACAAATCATTTTAAGTTATTAGCAATTTTCTATGAATTTTCTAAGCTAAAAACACAACAAGTCACTAGTTAATTACTTAACAAATTTTCATGAACAGAACCAGTGTATAAAATCTATCCTAATAGTTAGTATCTGAAAATGAAATTTTCTGAATTGGGTTCATTTAATTTGGACAATTATTGGAAGAGATATGCATTTTCTAATTTAGAAGATACATAAGACATCATTTTATTAGCTAACAGATTTTTGCTACTGAGACATGGGTGAAGTTAATTTTATCAAATAGCACACTTAAAATGAAAATTAACAAACTTTGGATTCATGCGATTTAGATAAAAATTGAATTAGTTATGCATTTTCTAAGTTTAATTGATTTAACGATTACAAATGAAAAAGCATTTGAAATACTAAAGCACTTAACACTTCTTTTACCGACCGCGGCTAGCCCCAACCAGCGAGCGGGCGGGCGCGCAAAACGACGAGCGGACGCGCGCGCATAAGGTGGCGTCGGGCGTATTCAAAGAATCGTCTTGGCTCACTAAAGTGCAAACCAAAACACTCTCACGCAGAAATCGCTTCCCAGCAGAAAAGCGCATAACGAACTACACAAACCTAGCGACAACATGGACCCACATGGCGGTGACTCGGAGAACAAATAACGGGCTGGATTAAAGGATTTCTAAACGCGATTAACCAAGAGGCCCACAAATCGGTGATCTGAGACTAAAAGATGGTTAGCACTTAACGGCGGGGTTAGACCTTGATCTTTGCCGGCTCGGCGGAGTTCCGCGCGCGCGCGGCGGCGAGTGGGGATCGGAGAATGGCCGAGGCTCGAGCTCGGGGATGGCACGCGACGGTGCACCGCGGCTCCACGAACTTGATGCCGATGACGCGAGCCCAATGGTCGCGGAGATGGGCTCACGGCGGCGGAGGCGGAGAAAGCTATGGCTCGCGGAGAGCGCCACTGACTTGGCGGTTTGAGAAGGTGCGCCACGGGATCGCCTCGACTCCGGGAGCAATAAGCACAAGACAAAGTCGAAGAAGAAGGTCGAGCGGCGGAATTGCCACGCGGCGGAACACCGTGCGCGAGGAAGAAACACCCACACGACCTCCACGATGCACGAAAGCGGCGAGCCCACCGTTAGACTCGAGAGAATGATTGCGATCACGAGGACCAAGTGGCGAGGTTAGAGACTCACGGAGAACTAGCAAGCTCGCGGGACCGCCGCAACCGGAGGCGGAGACGGCGATACGCCCTGTGATCCATTTGGGCGCCAGGACCGGGTTGGGCAAAATGGAGCGGCGTCGGCGTGGATCACGGCGGCGTGGTTGCGGGATCAAGGCGGCGCTAACACGGCGGCGCTACCCTCGTCCTCTTCGCGGCCGAAAGCAGAAGCGGGCGGAGAAAGTGAGAGAGCGAAGAAGCGATGAATGAGTGAGTGCGGTGAGGTTATAAAGCTCGCGATGCTCCACGGGCGGACACGAGGGCAAATAGGTGGCGGCGGCGAGTGCGTGGCACACATGCGTGATCGCCGGTGCGCTCGGTGAGACGCGGAGAGGACAAGGACGAAGGCGACAAGTGGGGTCCACCGTCGGTGACTCACAAGCGGTGCGAACCGGTGGCTTGATTTGATCGATGTCGCACCGACCGTTGGATCCGAAATGGGCGGTGAGATTGGTGTATGCATTCGGACGGTCGGTTGCGCCGCATAGCGTGGATCGTTCGATTTGCATCGGACGGTCACGATCGATTGGACTCGCGCGGTGCGTTTAGTTGACGCGACCGAGTCAAGTGGTACGAGTCGGACTCGAGCTGAGTTGGGTTCGGGCAGAGGCAGTGTTTTCGATTTGAGGTTTTAAAAGGTGAGAGAGTTTGGAGAATTTTTAAAGGTAGCTCCTGAGCTCCAAAAATTTCAAAATTTTTATGGTAGCTACTTGAGACAGAGAACAACATTGCATAAATTTTCCAGAACTTTCTATGCACTGAAAAGTTCTGCAGAAAATTCACAAGCATGCTGACCTAGGGTTTGACCAGGTTTTCAACTAGTTTGACTTGGCCATTTGAAATAGCAAACAAAATCTAAAAATTGTGAAATAATTCAGGGAGGTAGATAGGATGATCAATATGATAGGAAAAATAATTTCCGAGGGTGATCACAAGTTTGAAAGCCAAGAACTTGCTGACAACAATTTCCATTCACAAGAATTTAATTCTAGAAAATGGAAATTGCTAGGGAAAATTTGGAAAACTTCCAAATGATTTGAAGAGACAACAAAAGTTTTTATTCCTCCTCAAAATTTTACATTTGAAATACAAACCCTAAGTTAGGGCTGTTACAGAACCCTAAAAGAGTCCGAAACAAACACGATGAAATCTCCGAGTTTGAAGGGGATACGGGATCCGATTTTACCAAATTCGGGTGCGGGAGAGATAGAGATAAGATTCTACACATTTTCTAGATACGGTTTAGTTGGAGATTTCGTTTTGTCGGACGAAGCTTCAAGGTGCAACAATGGCGGATGAACACGACGTTCGCACAGAGAAGAAGATGACGAGGACGAACCTAACAAGCGGCTCACCAGTCAACGACATGGAGCGACGCGCACGCGCGGATGAGTGGCTAGCGCGGAACTGGGCCGAAACAAGAATAGGAATGGGCCTTGGGCTGAGATTCAGGTCGGAGCAAATACTGAGATTTAAATACATTTTCTAATTTAGAAAATGCTGAGAATTCAAATAAGCATTACAAAATAGCAAATGAACTAGAAAAAATTCTAGAAAAATCTATAAAATATATCCAAGCCCATAGAACCCAAATAAAATAGTTTTGACCAATCTTGATGTTGACATTAATCATATTAAATGGTTTTGCTTATTGAAAGTCCATATTAAGCTTGATTTAAAATCAAATAAAATCCATAGGTGAATTTTTCAGCTACTAACTAATCAAAGGATTTTTAAAGACGGGAAAATTGGGATGTTACATCCGCTAACCTCCGGGCAGAGGGGGTGAGGCTCAACCCCGAGAAGTGCACCTTTGGTGTCAAGGAAGGCAAACTCATAGGGTTCCTTATTTCCGAAAGAGGAATCAAAGCGAACCCCACGAAGATAAAGGCAATCCAAGAAATGAAACCTCCCCGCAACACCTGTGAAGTGCAAAGGCTAGAAGGGCACCTCGCCGTGCTCAGCCGTTTCCTGTCCTGTTCAGTTGAGTGAGCACTCCCATTCTTCAAGACACTCCGAGGGGTGGATACCTTCCGCTGGACCGAAGACTGCCAAAGGGCCTTTGAAGATCTCAAGCAATACCTCGCTCAGCTACCAATCCTGGTCAGCCCTAAACCTAGCGTGAAGTTGCTACTATACATCGCGACCTCAGCGACTGTAGTCAGCGCGGTCCTCGTCTAGGAGGACAACAGCACACAGCGCCCCGTCTACTGTGTGTCGGAGTCCCTTCAAGGTTCCAAGATAGGTACACAAAGCTGGAGAAGTTGGCGTAAACCCTCCTCATGGCATCCTGCAAATTGCGCCACTATTTCATGGTGCATGCAATCACGGTTCCATCCTCCTACACCCTCATCCTACTGCTACACAACAGGAACACCTTAGGCTAAATTGGCAAGTGGGCCATAGAGCTGGCCCCCTTCGACCTGTCCTTTATCACCCGCATGACTATCAAGTCTCAGACGTTGGCTGACTTCATCGCCAAGTGGACCCTATAGCTCAAGGGGCCCCCCAACACCTAGGTCGAGGCAACCTGGAACCATGTACACCGACAGCTCATGGTGCGCAGCTAGGGCAGGTGTGGTGGCCATTCTGGTGTCACCCAACGGGCAACAAATACTACACATAGCCCGCCTTGAGTTTCCCACAACAAAAAATGCCGCCGAGTACAAATCCCTGCTCCTTGGCCTCCGCAAGGACAAAGCGCTTGGGGCTCAACGAATTATTGTTACAACGACTCCTGCCTCATGGCGGGCCACATCAACAAGTCATTCCACGCACGTGACCCTGAGATGGCTAGTACTTGGCTGTGGTCTGAACCATAGCGCAACAATTCTTGGGCATCATAGTCCAAGCCATCCCGCGCAACAAGAACGAGTCCATCGACGAACTGGCCAGGATGGCAAGCTTTGCACAACCTTCCTCGGCGAACGTCTTCTACGTGGTCCTCAAGACACATTTGTCAACACCGAGGCATAAGGTGCTTCGCCCGAAGCACAAGGGGCTTTGCCGAAGACCCCAAGGGCAGGGCTCAAAGTCCTTATCATTGAGGGCATCAATTGGTGTGAACCGATCTTCAGCTACCACACCACCGGAGAATAGCCTGAAGACCCGGCTGAAGCAAAGCGCCTCCAACAACGGACACGGAGTTACTCTGTTGTCCACGGACTGTTCTACAAGGTGGGGTGTGAACCCCACTGCTTCGATGCATATCATGAGAAAAAAGACCATGACCTCCTCCGTGAAGTTCACCAAGGACTCTGCGGGGCGCACCAGGCGTCGCGGTACCTCGTAACGATGGCCCTTCGCTAGGGCTTGTACTGGCCCATGGTGTTGTGCGATGCCCAGGACCTTGTGCAGAAATGCCAAGGGTGCCAATGGATGGGGCGCAACACCAAGGCACCACCAACCCCGCTACAGTCGTTGCCTTCGGTGTGGCTCAACATCATTAGGCCATTTCTCCCCGCCAAAAGCAACCTCCGCTTTGCGTTCATCGCCATCAAATACTTCTCCAGATGGGTTGAAGCGGAACATGTGGTGAAGATCACAGCAGTGACAGCCTAGAAGTTCATGTGGAAGACCATCATCTGCCGCTACGGGGTGCTTCGAGATATCGTCACCGACAACGGCTTGCAGTTTGACTCAGTTGAATTCAAAAAAAATTGCGAAGGCATGGGAACCAAAATATGCTTTGCATCAGTTGGTCACCCCAAGTCTAATGGAGTCGTCGAAAGGGCCAACGGTAATCTCCTGGTAGGACTCACGAAGCACCTAGTGGGCATGCCTAAGGGCCTCTGGCCCGAGGAGCTCATCAAGGCACTCTGGGCAATCCACACTTCGCCAACAAGGGCGATGAGGTTCTCGCCTTTTAAGCTCCTCTTCAGAGACGAAGCCATGACCCCGGGTGAACTTGTCGTGTGCTCCCTCAACGCTTAGGCAGAGCCAGCGCCCGCGGAGCGCTGAGTATCGCTCGACCTCCTCGAAGAAAGCCGGTTGTAGGCCATCACAACGATGACAAGGTACACAAAAGGAGTCGGCGCATCGTACAACAAGAGAAGTCAGACTATGCCTCCTGGCCCAGGGTGACATGGTGCTCAAGAGCGTAGCCAACACCAACACCATAGGCAAGCTAGAGTCCAAGTGGGAGGGTTTGTACATCATAACCCGCACAACAAGGATGGGCTCATACTATAGATCACAACACTAGATGGAGACCGGTGAACCACACCTGGAACACGAAGAGCCTTCACAAATTTTACCCATAGAAGCGTGACGGCCCCACCACACTCAGTCGCCTTCTATACCCTGGTAACACCCAGCTGTGATCGATGAACTGCTTCGAAGTAGCAAAAATAGCCAAGGCATGTACACAACCCCATGTACACATTTTGGCAGTTTGCTTGCATGAATAAAAATAACACAGCCCGGAACAAACAAAGGCAAAGACACCGCACCGTCATTCCTTTACACAAACATTAAAATAAATATGAAATACTAACCACACAGATCAATTAAATTGTATTAAGCCATAAAGAGATATTCACAAATTACATTAGAATACTCACAAACTACGTGAACACACCTATAATGAAATTTTCTCCAAACCAACATGAAGAAAATGCTAGACACAATACTACCACATGAGCACATAAACATTATTTGTACCCTACATCAACACAAACTATGCCGAGTTTCTCTGATTTTACAATGAATACTAACGATTTCTCCCTTGTCTATACCGGTTACATCCAAACAAACCAACCATATACAACAAAAATAACAAGATATAGCCCACAATCCAAGTACAAACCATTGTTAAGCATCTAAGAACAGCTAATCCCAACAAAGAGCATCGATTCAAGCATCTTGGAGGTCACCTAGCATCTAAGGTTTGCTCAAAATGTCACCAAACCAACCAAATCCAAGCGGTAAAAAGATGGGGAAATGGGCGAGGTCATCTCCCCACAGAAATCCCAAGCGAAATTGGTTGATTTGGACGCATATGGATTGGATTGGGGAGAGGGAGGAGAGAGGCGCGTGCAGGCAGAATCCTCTGTTCTTTTTGTACGTGGGGTTGCACATGGGAACTAGCCCACTTACAACCTCCGCGTAGGCCTTAGATCCCAGGACTCAACGTTAGCCACCTTGGCGCAAACCTCAACACTGATGAGGTTGGCACTAAGGTATTATACCTCAGCGCCAGATTTCCTCGTTGTCCAGAGACACCTCAACTTTGCCACCGAAAAAATAGCTAAGTGCTTGGATCCCACCTCAGTGCCAACATCTTTGGCGCTGAGCCTACCACGGCTCATCCCTCCTATGCCAGCGTGGTTCCACACTAAGGAAAATTGTCATTTCTAGAATTGGTTTCCAGGGGACGTTAGGGAGGGTGGGGTGTCAGTGTGTGTGTTGGGGGTGGGGATACGACATGCGAGGAAGGCTCCAAAGCAAATAGAGGTCAAGGCAAAAGGGCATTGGGGTCTGGGAATCTAGGAGAGCGAGAGGTGAGCAATGAACTCCCGTTGACCCACCAAGACCCAGCCCAGCTACCAAAGAACTCCCTTCTGGCCATCTCTGCCTAAAAAACAGTAGAGAATAATTCAGTGTACACGTACAGTAAAATAGAACAAAGAAACAAGATAAAGATTTCTGTAAACTTAGGATATGCCATTTGTCATGAATGGCTTTGCAAATGGTATAATTTTATGCCAAACTCTTCACCTTCTTTTCCCGAGTTATTACATGAAAACCAGAGAAAAGGACGGATGCAGGCATACAAATAGAAAAAAATCTTCCATTTTTTTCCCAGAGTAGGACTGAACTTCACATCATCGTATGCGCTTCTTTTTATTTAAATGTTTTCTGCAAATCTTTTGTCAGAAATAAGCATGGTATATTTATTGTATTGGCAAATGATTTGGCACATGAAACGTATGTACAAACTAAACATGAATATATGCATTATGCTCCTGGTGTAACCGGCTACCAGAACAAGGGCAGTTGCCTTGTATAATTGTATTTTTATATACTTTTGCTTAGCGTTTAGTTCCTGGTTTCTCATCATTAAAAGTTAATGATAAAGGGAAGAAAGGGATGGCTCACTTGAAACGTACTACTTGCCTTGGATTGTTTTTCCTCCTGCTCTTGGAAAAGTAGCAGTACCAAGTACCAACCTCACCCTCCTCTCCTTTGGTTCCTTCCTGTTTTGTTTGCGGCCAACTTCTCTCTCCTCTGCTTCGGCTCCTTCCTCTTCTTGTTCATGACGAAAGCTATCTAGTTCGAGCGTCCTGTTTTTTTTTTCTCGACTCGTGAGCCCAGCATATAGACAGAGATCATCCTTTTGTCCCTCTGGTTTGTGTGGTTGAAACTGGAAAGAAGAACATCAGCTTCTTGCAAAGCTTCTCAATCTTTGCATCTTTAATCTATCTGTCTTCTTCTTGGTGTTTTTGGTGGCAAAAACAGAGAGAGAGAGAGAGAGGTGCGGAATAAGGGTCGTTTCTTATGGGTAACTGCTGGTTTAGGGGCAGTTCCTACATTAACAGAGTCTCCTCCAATGCAAAATCAGGTGAGTATACTGCTCTTTCCTTGTTTGCTTTCTTCATGATCATGTAGTTCAGTTATGTGTCCCCTCACCCCCTAATTTAGAAAGGAGACATGATTGTCAAGAGCATAATTAGGCAATCTGTTTCAGTTTTCTAGGCAAATGGATTCTTTCCCTGAAACCTTGATGCCAAATTTGATCACCCAATTCAATCCAAATCCACAAGGAGAGCATCCAACATTGCAAATTCAGTTAGTTGCACCATACCTTTCCTCTCCAAACGCAGTGAATGATCAGCGCACGCCTAATCAATCAGCTAAATAATTGGAAGAATTTTCTTCAATTGGTCATGCATGCTCTTGACACTTGTACTACCTCTCGAGTGCAGAGACTCCCAAGATCCAGAGCCCGTCGGAGAGGGACCGGAGCGAGGAGAGCAAGCTGCCGTCGAACCCCAAGGAGGTGGAGGCCCTGCGCCTGGACTCGGCGGCGCGGAACCCGCTGACCGCCTTCCCCTTCGAGGAGCTCATGAAGGTGACCAACAACTTCCGGCAGGACTCGTTCATCGGCGGCGGTGGCTTCGGCAGGGTGTACAAGGGTGTCGTCGCCAGGGGCGGAGGCGACGGCGAGGAGCCCCTGCGGGTCGCCGTCAAGGTGCACGACGGGGACAACAGCTTCCAGGGCCACAGGGAGTGGCTGGTTAGTGACGCTACAGACTCCCGCGTTAATCGAAAGAAAAAATAAACCATTTATTATTTTTGTAGGCCTAGAATAATCAAGTCTAGGTAATTACTACAGCATTAGAGTTGCTATGTTTGCATAACAGCTATAACTATACGAACTTACAAAGTAATATGTATATGAACTGTAGCATCTAGCCGTGCAATTGCGCAGGTTCGCGGTCAGTCTGTTGATATTGTGGGTGTGCTTGTGCAGGCTGAGGTGATCTTTCTGGGGCACCTGTCGCACCCAAACCTGGTGAAGCTGGCGGGCTACTGCTGCGAGGGCGAACACCGGGTGCTCGTCTACGAGTACATGCCTCTCGGCAGCGTCGAGTCGCACCTCTTCTCGAGTATGCTTCTGTCATGTCAGGCACCTGCTGCATTTGCTGTACATACATGTCAGGGTGTAATGTTTCATGTTTGCATGCGATTTCAGGGGTGATGGCGCCGCTGCCGTGGCCGACGAGGATGAAGATCGCGCTTGGCGCGGCGCGGGGGCTCGCCTTCCTCCACGAGGCCGAGAAGCCCGTCATCTACCGCGATTTCAAGACGTCCAACATACTGCTCGACGAGGTAGGTTAATCAGGTCATTTTTCAGAGTCTCTGAGTTCAGTTCGCCATGATCATCCCCTTGTCTCCATATACAAGAACCGGCATTTCGATCTTGCATGCCCGCGTCTTTTTATCTCCTCATCTTGTTGGTGACAAATTTCGACGTGTAGGATTTCAACGCGAAGCTCTCCGACTTTGGGCTCGCCAAGAACGGGCCGGTGGGTGACAAGTCCCACGTCTCCACCCGCATCATGGGCACCTACGGCTATGCGGCACCGGAGTACATCATGACAGGTAGAAGAGAGAGGTTCAGACTCCCTAATAAAATTCCTCATGCCTAGGTAATTAAAGTTGTACAATTTAAGCACAACCAATTATGTCCAATACTCCTGCTCGCTTGTACCAGTAGTTAGCTTACGAGTTAGGACTCAACTTTAGAGTGAAGCAATGGCAAAACTTCCTTGCACAAAAAAAAAAGATTAACATAACAATGATTTATTTATTTTTACTTTCTGAGGTTAACAAGACACCACTTTGACCACTAAACTTTGTTGTCATATATTAGTAAAAGGTTATGAAAGTGTAATATCACGAAAGTATTTTTTTGATAACAAATTCACATGTACCATTTTCATATATCCAAATGATACATTCTAGACCATATCTTTTGTCAAAATTAATATGTTTTGAATGTGGGCGCTCTAGGTGTCACTCTTTCGACTATGGAGGGAGTAATAATGTTTATAGAATTCTAGTTGAAGAAATTTTGGTGGTGATCCGCAGGGCACCTGACGGCGATGAGCGACGTGTACAGCTACGGGGTGGTGCTGCTGGAGCTGCTGACAGGGCGCAAGTCGCTGGACAAGTCGCGGCCGGTGCGGGAGCAGACGCTGGCGGACTGGGCGCTCCCGCTGCTGCCGCACAAGAAGAAGGTGCTGGGCATCGTCGACCCGAGGCTGGGCGACGACTACCCCGTCAGGGCGGTGCACAAGACGGCCATGCTCGCGTACCACTGCCTCAGCCGCAACCCCAAGGCGCGGCCGCTCATGCGCGACATCGTCGCCTCCCTCGAGCCGCTGCAGCAGCCGGCGGTGGCCGAGGAACCGCCCAGCGTCTGAAATTGCTGAAACTGAAGGCAGCGTTCGATCAAGAATGTGAGATATGTATCATAAGATCGGTAGAAGTAGGTAGCGTTCGATCTTGACATGCAAATGATGGTTAATTATTGGTGCAAGAGGAAACGAGGGTTCTGCTCACTTGTGCACCCTTCCTTGTACCCCTGTATGTACATCAGAGCCTGAGGTGTATGCAAAGAAGGCTGAGTGGGGGCTAGGGCACCACTCAAAACTTTAGTTTTCAGTAACCTAATGTCTGGCTATGTATGTTCTCTCTTTGCCCAGCAGAGTTGCCTCAACAGCCCAGTAGACGTGTCCCAACAGTCTATTTGTACATGCGCTCATTTTTTGACTTAGGGTACACCCCATTTTAGAGTGCAAGAGAGATGAATACGCTACAGTGGATGATTGTATTGAGACTCGAGGGCGATTTATATAGAGTATAAGGTTTAGAGAGCAAGAAGTCTCTCCTAGAGATAAGATAAGTATCACGGGATTACAAATCCTACTAAATATAGAGATATGTCAATATACTCTAACATCCAAACTTATCAATTCCATTCCGGAGGCCATTCCGGTTTCTCTCTTGGAATGGAATGTGCCGGTACCGGTCCATTCCGGTATACCGTTCTGGAGTTTAGTATAGTAATACATGTATATTATAAATATATAATTTGGAGTTTTAATATAACCTACCAAGCATGAAACCAAAGGAATCAATATACATTGGGCCCATAATTCAGCCAGTGCACTTTTGTTTATTGAGCCCAACTAGCAAGCACAAAACATGCAGCATAAAACTCTCTCTCTCTCCTCACTACTACTCACACCGAATGAAAATGAAGTCAATGAACTCCCAGGCATCTCTCCTTCACTTGCTTTTTTCCCCCAATCACTCCTCATTCCCATGGCTCTCTCTCTCTCTCTCGCTCACCTCCCATGACGCCACCTCGCCCTAGCCCTCCCCTCGCGTCTCCCTTTGCGCCAGCCGCCGGCCCTCGCGCCCGCATGCGCCGCCACCGCAGCTCGCCTCTCTCCCTCTCTGGCTCACCTCCCATGGCGCCCTGCTCCGCCGGCCTCGGCCCGATGCCTCCCGCCGGCCGCGGCGCCCGACCAGTGCCGGCGCCTCGCTTGGCGGCTCGCCGCCAGCCCGCATGCATCGCCACCACCACCGCTCGCCTCTCTCCCTCTCTGGCTCACCTCCCATGGCGCCTGCTCGTGGCCCCGCCAGCGCCTCCTCCGGCGCCGCCGCCGCCTAGCACCCGGCGCCTCGGCGTGGCGTCACATCAAATCAACGAAACTCTAAATTCTGGCCGGAATGACCGGAATTGTCCGGAGTGGCCGGAATCGGCCGGAATTGTGGCCGGTACGGGATGAAGCCCACCCTGTGCCATTTTGCTCGCCGGTACGGAATCTTCCAGCCATTCCGGCCAGAACGGAATAGAATTTACAAGCATGCTAACATCCCCCCGCAGTCGTAGCGGTAGCGTTGCGGACAGCAGGAGCGTCGCGGACGGTCAGACTAGAGAGGGAGCCGAAGGTGGAGAACCATCGGACTGACATCCCCCCGCAATCGTAGAGGGAGCATCGAGGACTGTTGTGGTGTCACTAACGCGGTGACTGTAGAGGGAACCGACGAGTTTGCTCAAGATAATGATAGCACTTTGTTGCTGAGGTAGCCGAGAGCGAGGTGACCATGGTTGTAGTCATGGAGGAGGGAGCCATGTTGAGGTAGTTGGTGTCGAGGTCAGGCTTGTAATTCCGTTCCATTCCGGTCGGAATGGCTTGAAGATTCCGTACCGACGAGCAAAACGGCACAGGGTGGGCTTCATCTCATACCGGCCACAATTCCGGCCGATTCCGGTCATTCCGACCGGAATTTAGAGTTTTGTTGATTCCGATCGCCACAGCGAGGCGCCGGCGGCTGGGCGGGCGCGGCGGCAAGAGAGATGCGGGCCGGGGCCAGCGAAGCAAGGCGCCATGGGAGGTGAGCCAGAGAGGGAGAGAGGCGAGCGGCGGTGGCGGCGCATGCGAGGGCTGGACCGGGCGAGCCACCACAAGCGGAGGTGCTGGGCGCTGGGCCGGCCGCTGGCGGCCGAAGGGGAGGCATCGGGCTGGGCCCGGCGGAGTAGGGCGCCATGGGAGGTGAGCCAGAGAGGGAGAGAGGCGAGCGGCGGTGGCGGCGCATGCGGGGGCCGGGCCGGGTGAACCGCCACAAGCGGAGGCACCGGGCGCTAGCAGCCGAAGGGGAGGCGCCGGGCCAGGGCCAGCAGAGCAGGGTACCATGGGAGGTGAGCCAGAGAGGGAGAGAGAAAGCCATGGGAATGAGGGGAGATTGGGGAAGAAAGCAAGTGAAGGAGAGATGCCTGGGAGTTCATTGACTTCATTTTCATTCGGCTGTGAGTAGTAGTGAGGAGAGAGGGAGTTTTATGTTGCATGTTTTGTGCTTGCTAGTTGGGCTCAGTAAACAAAAGTGCACTGGGCTGAATTATGGACCCAATGTATATTGAATCCTTTGGTTTCATGCTTGGTAGGTTAGGTTAAAACTCTAAATTATATATTTATAAATATACATATATTACTATACTAAACGCTAGAAAGGTATACCGGAATGGACCGGTACCGGCACATTCCATTCCAAGAGAGAAATCAGAATGGCCTCCGGAATGGAATTGACAAGTTTGGTCGAGGTCATCGCTGTGGTCGGGGAAGTGGAGTTGATGCAGAGGAGGACGTGGCCGAGGTCGATGAAGAGGTCGTCGATGTCGTCCGGGCGTGGTCGATGATGAAGTAGAGGGGGGCGGCCGGATCCAGCGAGGAGGAGGCCGGATCTGTGCGAGGCACCGCCAGATCCGGCGTGGAGGAGGCTGGATCCGGGAGCGGTCGCATCGAGAAGGCCGAGGCAAGCTAGAGGCAGTGGCGCCGTCAGCCGGGGAGCCCGGATCTGGGGCCATGGAGACGAGCGGCGGAGAGAGCCGGCTCTAGATCCGGGCGGAGAGAAACCCATCAGCGCATCCGACTAGGAGGAGGCCGGATCCGGGCGAGGCACCGCCAGATCTAGCGCGGAGGAGGCCAGATCCGGGAGCAGCGGCATCGGAGAAGGACCTGATCAGCGTTGACGAAGATGGTGGCGTCGACGAAAGCAATGGTGACCACGGGCAGCGACACTGCAGCCCGAAGGGGCGATGGCATGACCACAAGTGCGGGCTCCCGGTGGTGCGACGGCTCGTACTCACAAACGACGAGCCGGCAATGATGATATGGCATGATGACAACGGTAGACGGGGCGCTCGAAAGGCCGTGGAGGGAGGGTCGTGTCGACGAGCGCACCATGTCACGCCACGACGTCATCGAAGGAGAGGAGGCGCCGGAGAGGTCGAAGCCAAGGTGGTGAAGTCCAGAGCTGAGGAACGTTGACGAGTCGGCAGGGCGACGCAAACTGATCTATGATCAGAAAAAATATAGAGAAAACCCGATCTGAAGATGACTGGGAAAAACTCTAATTGGTAGCCGATCGAATGATCGACGACATGACTTAAACTATTAGTTGCACAGCCCCCGGGAGAGATCATGGAGACGAGATCATCTCCCAGAGGCGGTGCGGCGGAAGCTGTGGAGGCGGTGGCTCAGGAGCGGCACCGCTCTGATACCATGTGGGAGAGATGAATACGCTGCAATAGATGATTGTATTGAGACTGGATGACGGTTTATATAGAGTACAAGGCTTGGAGGGCAAGAAGTCTCTCCTAGAGATAAGACAGGTATCACAGAGATAAGGCAGGTATCACAGGATTACAAATCCTACCAAATATAGAGATATGCCAATATACTCTAACATAGAGCTATTAGTAAACAGTCTTAGGGTATGTACAATAGTATTGGCAACTGTTGTCTATAATATTTCTCTATATCATCTACATACAGCATTGAAAATAGCTTCTACAATATGTTGCCTTTTTACATGTCTCTATGGACCGTCCCTCTATGTACAATATGTCTTGTTTTTTGTATTACAGTCGATTACTGCATGAGATACGATCCATTTCTCTATGCTTCATTTCTCTTATCTACATCATCTCGTGTCCTACATAGTAAGTCTTACCTACAACTAACGTCACACTGTTATACATCTTAAATTTTGATGCTGTCAAGTGTATCTGGCGGTGGGGCCGCGGGGCACGGTCTAGGGCTCGGGGGCAGAGGCGCGCGAGCTCTGGGCCTTTCTCAGCGCAGGATGGCATTTGACCCATTTGAGTACTAGAGCTAGATACAGCATGCGGCCGGAAAGGGCACGCACACCGCTTTTCATCCATCAGGCCGATGATTTTACAACGGAATTACTGTACTTCCATATCCTTCGCCGTGGCGCGGAGGGGCAACCGGTGGCCGGGGGCTGCTTGCGATGCCTGGAACATGATAGATTACCTGAAGCTTTGGGTTGTTGGACAGATAAGACACTATCAGGGCTTGTTTGGAAGTAAAGGGTAGAAAAACCAAAGAACATACAGGGATTTTGAGAGTATATAGAATCCTCCTCAACCCCAGGGAAAATTTTCCCGTTAGGGAATAAAATCCCTGGTGCTATTTGGGAACAGCAGGGATAAAAATCGCGGCTATGAAAAAATTCTAAAAAATATCATAAAATTCGGAAATTTTTGCTATAGTGTGCTTGAGCTATCAGCAAAAAATAAGTCTCGGCTACATGCCACGTATATGAAATACATCGTAACAGCTACACCTAGATTGCAGTGAACATTGGATTCTTCTTGGTGAAAATGGGTTTATCTTTAACTGCAGTGGCAGCTACTGCGGCTACTGTCGGACCTTTCCTTACTTCTTTATTGCCTTCATGGCCTAGCCATGACATTTCCAGGATCAATGTTTTTTGAACTAGCTGGAAGCATGCCTTCATCCTCATCTCCGGACTCCAAGACGGCCCCAAGCAATGATAAAGCACAGCCTGATGAGGCAGCATGCTCACTCTCACTATTAGCAACAGTTTTGTAGCCTTTATTCGTGTCACCAGCATCTGCACCATCTTTCAACAGCTGAGGATGATCAACAAGAGACCGGAAGTAGGTGTGGAGATGATGGTCACGCATTAAGAATCCAAATGTTGGATTACTTCCCTGCTTCACCCTTAACACAATCTCTGACCGTCCTCCATGCTCGCTGACAAATAAAGCAGTTCTTGCAATTATATGATGCACCTTCTCAGAAGGAGGCTGCAACTTAAAAATTGTGGGAAAAAATTGTGGCAAAGATACATCTTAGGAGAAATAGACGAAAGTCCCTTACTTGAATTGATTAAAGATGCTCATCAACTAAAATCAAACATCCTTCCTGCAAACTTACAAAAACACAATGGAAAAAGTATATGGTCTCCAGGTTCTACACGATGCGATAGAAGCGTTTGATTCCTCAAAACCGATAGTAATTAGGAATTTGGCTGAATGTACCAACAATTATCAGCTTTTTCCTTTCAAGCAAAACTACTTTCAAGTCACAGAGCATCCCATCCAAGAATAAAAAGCCAACAGATTTTATTGAGTAATGAGAAATAACAAACAATATCTTGTCCATGTTAATTATATCAAAAAATCATATGCCTAATGAGTGCAAAGAAATGCCCAAACTGTTTTCATTCAAAAAATAGTTTGTTGACATAATAATTCAAACAAAGACATCTTAACAAACCGTGTAGCAATTACTTAAGAGCCCTAGTAATGGCTTGAAAAAGGGCAGCTCATCCCTTTCTGCATCTGAATGTGTTGATGTGGGTGTATGGGACCGTTGAATGCTCTACACTTTCCATTTCCCCTCCTCTAGCGCAAATCAAGAAATCGAATTGCATAACGAAACTAACATAATCAAATCAAGAAATCGCCCCCTCCTCTAGCGCAATGGATTCCTACCAAGATCCACTCAAATCGATGCAGCACGATGGCAATAGGAAAAGAAATCCAGAGAGGAATCCGTGGAGAGACGGATCAAGCTCATACCTGCAGAGGGGAAGACTCGAATCACCTGGAAGAAGAGGAGGATTTGATGGGGAAAAGTTATCCTGCTCTCATGGCCAAGGGGGTTGAAGCTTATGAACTCTTCCTCTGTCCCATCCGGCGCCACCGCCTGCTTTCTTCCCCACCCGCCGCCGCTGCACCGCCGCCACCGCAATCGCCCATTTCTTCTGCTCTGTGCTCTCTCCAGGTGACGCATGCTGAAGGAGTAGGAGGACTAGAGGAGGAAGCGCGCGCCGCAGGAGGTCGCGAGCGAGCGAGCGAGGCGGCGGAGGTGGTCGCGTGGGAGTGAACGACGGTGGAGGCGGTTGCGAGAGGAAGCAACGCCACGGGAGATTTTTCCAAACGTGCGAAGACGAGGGCTTTTTCCCCGTGGAAACAGCGCGGATAGGGCCAGGAAATCCCTGTCCTGAGGTCTTTCAAACGTGCCTTCTCTCTGACCCGGGGATTATTTCCACGTGGGTTTCCACCCAAGGGAATAGGTCGGGATCCCAGAGGGGATTTGGTTAACAAAAGTCCCCTTAGTTATCTATTAGCAATCGACTCGCTTCCGAATTGAAAAACCTTAACTGAAGTGGTCCAAGTGTATTCTCAATTTCCGCTGTAGCCGTGTAGCTAGCACCAATGCACCATGCCCACTGTGCATAATCTTCCAAATCCCATGCGTTTGTAGCAACAGTACGCGGTATGATTTGCGGCGCAAGTAATTCCCAACATTGTCGATCGCCTAATACGATTATGTCGCAGCCCATGAGTACTGGCTAGCTCATTGGCCGAAGAGTAGAGATGTGAATTGGTAAAGGATAATGTGCTTTTTCCGATATTTTGTATTCAAGAAAGTGCAAATGTGGTAAGTAAAATCTGCACCCGAATGGAAAAACGAGTACTATCTGGAAAAATGGGTAGTATCCATATCCGGCAACTATTAGGGAAAATGGAAAGTATCCGTATTCGGTGTTATTCGTATCCGGGAAAAATACCTAGATAGTATCTGGAAAAACGAATACGAATACTATCCATTTTTCCCCGAATACGAATACTATCCGTTTTTTCCGGCGTTTCTGTTTCGACGGGGTCTTGATTCGGTGCCAAATATGTGGCTGTTGGGTGTTCTACCGAGATTTGTTATAAAAGTTGTAGGATATTCGCATTCGACCGAATTAAGTACATATTCAATTCGAATTCGTACTCGTTACAACATTTGATTCGTATTCGTATTCGAGACTATTCGATCCATTTCCATCCCTACTGAAGAGCGCCGAATGCTTCTGAAACTTCTCCTGTATCCAGTGGCGGACACATCACTAAATCTTAGTTGTGGTGAACGTGTACCACTACTAATATCAAATAATAAAGCAACTAAGCAAGCATACATAGGAAAAATTACAATCACACTAGTAGAACACTAAAATGATAAAAAAAAAAGTTCAATCCACATGTAAGCATGCAAAGACGTAGTTAGGACATAGATATAGAAGATGTACCTCACTAATGAATATTACAGAATAGTTTGTCACCAACTAATTTACACAAAGATGAAGTTAGGACGTAGCCCATAGGAGTAGTAGCAACCTACAAGAACAAAGTAGATAATTTAGTCTATGATTAATTAACCATAAACAAAGTAGCAACCTGCAAGAACAATAAGAGGCGGAGCTAAGCCTCGGACCTCCAGGGCAATGATCTGCGGCTCAGACTCAAATTCCCACGTGAATTCTGAGTGAAACTGATAGTGACTGGCCAGACTCAAGCTCCACGGCTGGGCCGGCCCGAGGCTTGGCTATGGGCCAGCTACGCCACTGAGAACAATGATCATCTATGACGATTAATTGTAAGCGCAAAGTTCCTTCCCCAAAAACTGATTGTGAGTTCTTCTAGTTCTTCATTGTCATCTTCGCCACTGATTAACAATGTATCTCTATCAAGTTCTCGATTGTCTAACATTGCCACCTCTTCTAGGAAGAACCATTGGCACACATCATACGCCATACCTACTAGAGTTGTTGTCATGCTTACACATATGCTCATTTTTTGTGCCTCATGTGGATAATACAAGGTATCCATTTTCCACCCCTAATTAGCAGGCCAACGTATAAGGCGTGTGGTATATATTACTAGCATGATTTGGTGCCTCGTTAGACTTAAGGATATAAAAATTTGGAGAAAATATATAGGACCTAGCCAATTTTCATGTTTCTCGGTGGAAAATCTGACTTATTATCACAAAAATATCCCACTTCCTGATTCCTCTCATCAATCAGGTCCTTGTACTTCAGTAATTGACTGAATATGTAATGCCTAGACAAACTGAGCTTTAATGCTTAGTTACTAGCTTTGCCTGGGCAAATGGGGTTATGGATTGCTGCCCTGATTTCTCTATTTGTGGGATTTAGAATGTTGCTAATTGAGTCATTTTTCGATGGTAGTAAATAAGTGTCGCTCCCTTTATTATCACTAGTGAAATCTATCAAATGTGTCATAATTTTCATATTGTCATTACTCTTATGAAAATGGGACAATTGCCCCCCCCCCCTAAAAAAACTCTTGACATAAGTAAATATGCCTTGGATGAACTTTTTTTATGTACTATTACATCTTAGCTAGCTGACGTAGTTGTGGGATGCTAGAATGTTGTCAATTAACGTATCTGGGTGGATTAGAACTATAAGTGCAAATTCCTTTTTCCAAAAAATTGATCATAAGTTCTTCTAGTTCTTCATTGTCATATTCGCCACTAATTAACAATTGATATCTATTAAGTTCTTGGTTGTCTAGTAGAGCCACCTCTTCTAGGAATAACCATTGACACACATCATACTCTATACCTACTAGAGTTGCTGTCATGCTTACACATATGCTCATTTTCGGCGCCTCATGCGGATAATATGTGGTATCCATTTTTCACCCCTTGTTAACAGACCACATACTAGGCATGTGGTATATATTGCTAGCATGATTTGGTGTCTCAGGAGAGTCGAGAATATACTATTTGGAGAAAGACATGAAACTTAGTCAATTTTTAGGTTTCTAGGTGACAAAACTTACATATTATCACCAAAATATCCCACTTCTTATTCCTCTCATCAATCAGGTCCTTGTAGTTCGGTAAATCATCGAATATGTAATGCCTTGACAAAATGATCTTTAATTCTTAGTTATGCCTTAACAAAATGATCTTTAATTCTTAGTTACTAGCTTTCCCTGGGAAATGACTCCGATTTTGGATTGATTCCCTTACATCTTTATTTGTGGGATTTAGAACATTGCGAATTGAGTCATTTCTTTCGAGGGTAGTAAATATTTATCACCCACTTTATTATAACTAGTGAAATCTTTCAAATGATTCATAATTTTTTAGGTTGTCATTACCCTAATGAAAAGGGGACAATTGCGCCCCCCCCCAAAAAAAATCTTTTTATATAAGTAAATACGCCTTGGCTGAACTAATTTTTATGTACCGTTACATTGACCTCGTCGCCTTAGCTAGTTGACATATTTGTTGGATTCTACAACGCTGCCAATTGACGTATCTGGGTGGATTCTACTTGTAAGCGAAAATTTTCTTCTCCAAAAATTGATCGTCAATTCTTCTAGTTCTTCATTGTCATCATCGCCACAAATTAACAATGGATTTCTATCGGGTTCTCGATTATCTAACATTACCACCTCTTCTGGTAAGAACCATTGGCACACATCATATGTCATACCTACTAGAGTTGCTATCAACATGATTGCGGCCTCATGAGACTTGAGGATATACTATTTGGAGCAAAGAAATGAGAGTTAGTCCATTTTCAGTTTTTTGCACAGAAACATTACATATTATTACCAAAATATCCCTAATTTATTCCTCTCATCAATCTGGTCCTTCTATTGGTTAATTGATCGAATACTTAACGCCTTGACAAAATAAACTTTAATGCTTAGTTACTAGCTTTCCCTGGGGAAGCACACGATGTTTTGGATTGATGCCCTGATGTCTCCATTTGTGGGATTTAGAACGTTGTCAATTGAGTCATTTTTTCGAGGGCGGTATTTTTTTGTCGCCCCCTTTATTGTAACTAGTGAAATCTTTCAAATGGGTCATAATGTTTTACATTGTCATTAATTCTAGAACGTTGCCAAATGACATATCTTGGTGGATTATAATTGTAAGCGCAAATTTCCTTCTCCAAAAATCGATTGTCAATTCTTCTAGTTCTTCATTGTCATCTTCGCCACTAATTAACAATGGATCTCTATCAGGTTATCGGTCATCTAACATTGCCACCCCTTCTCGGAAGAACCATTGGCACACACCATACACCATACCTACTGGAGTTGTTGTCGTGCTTACACACATGCTCATTTTTGTTGTCTCATGTGGATAATACATGGTATCCATTTTTCAGCCCTAGTTAGAATGCCAACGTACAAGGCATGATTTAGTGTCCCAATAGACTCGAGAATATACTATTTGGAGGAAAGACACGAGACTTAGTCAATTTTCAGGTTTCTAGGAGGAAAAACTTAGATATTATTACCAAAATATCCCACTTCTTGATTCCTCTCATCAACCAGTTTTTGTAGTTCAGTAACTGATCGAATATGTAATGCCTTGACAAAATGAACTTTAATACTTAGTTACTAGCACTCCTGATGAAATACATTAGATTCTAGATTGTTGCCTATCGTCTATATTTGTAGAATTTGAAACATTATTAGTTGAGTCATTTTTCGAGGGTAGTAAACATTTGTCGCTCCCTTTATTATAACTAGTAAAATGCTTCACACGAGTCATAATTTTTTTTCAGAATTTTAGTACTCTTATGAATAGGGGGCAATTGCCCCCTCCTCCCCCAAAAAACTCTCTTTATATGAGTAAATTCGACTTGGTTGAACTATTTTTTTATAGACGATCGTTGAGGGCTTTATCCAATTGAGTGGATTCTTTATCTTGGGCTTTTAAATTCCTTTGCATAGGCTTTAAATAAAACAGGGCGCGACTAGCGTTCGGACGTATGGTCCGAGCGCTAGTTCCATCGCCGCATGCATGCAACAACCCCCCCTCCCCACACACACAACAACAACAACGGTTGCAACATCACAAATCAAAACAAAAACATCTTAAAAACACGTTGGAAAAAATTGCAACATCGCTATGAACAATATGTAATATTTTTTCTATAGATGCAACATTTTTTATGTAACATTTCAAAGAATAGTATGCAGCATTATTTTCAACGGGCCACAACATCAGAACATCAGAACGGTTGCAACATCAGTGAACCACGTGGCCAAGCCAAGCCATGGCGCAGCGCCGGTAGGCCAGGGCGGGTGCATGAGGGGAGAAGCACGAGGGGAGCCTAGGGGAGGAGGCACTCACGGGCGCAGCTCAAGGCCAGAAGTGCGGGCCGAACCGGGGAGGCAAACAGCACAGGAGAGGAGCCACGGGAGGTGTCGGGACTGGGCCGAGCCGCCAAGCCGGTGACGGTGGCGACGGCAGCCAAGCTAGGAAGGAGCCGAGTTCGGGCGGTGCGGGGGAACTAGAGGCAGCGTCGCCAGCAGTCGGCGGCCAGAGGGGAGGAGGCGGCCGGAGGGAGCTTCACCTATGGCGCAAGCTTGGGCCAAGAACAAGAACCAAAAGAAAGAAATGGGGATCGGAGAAGTGAGAGAATAGAGAGAAAGAAATGAGGGGATGAGCGAGATGTGGACAGTGGAGAGAGTTAAAGATGAGGAAGGAGTGGAAGGAGTTAAAGATAAGGAATGAGTGGATAGGAAAGCGTCCGTTCACTACGGACGTATGTGTAGTACTATTAGTCAATAAAATAGGGTATAACAAGATGTGATTGGAAGCGTTCCACAAAGATTCCATCAGTCAAAGCATACTTTGAATCACAAATTCGAAGCCACCACGACGAGGGTGGTGTCGACCAAACCAGACGCGGCTAACCTGCTGGATTCTGCGATGGCGCCGGCGTGACGTGAGCTCGGACCAGGCCAGGTCGGCTGCACACCTGCAAGTGCCTGAAGGCCTCTCCTTGTCCTTGGGCGAAGCCAACGTGGGTCTGCGGCTGTAGCCAGCGGCAAACGAGCCGCCGCGTGGGCCATGGGCGTAGGCCTTGGTCCTCGGGGAATGGGAAAGTACACGCGACCGACGCGGGGAGGGATGGGATGCGGGCCTCGCAAATGTGGGCTCCCACGTCCCACGAACCGTTCCACGAGTGGTCGAGGCTGACGCGCCGGTGATCAGAGCTAGACGTGCCATGGAACATTGGGCCAGTAAAGTTCCCATAGCTATGTATCTACTCTACCTACTGCCTTCACAACTGAAAATTGTTTATCGAAGTGGTCCAAGTGCGATCAAATTTCACTGTAGATGCGTAGTAGAGTAGGCTACTGCTAGTAGCACCATGCTCACTAGGGATGCAAACGGAGCGGATAGTTTCCGACCGACCGACCGAATAAACGCGGGCAAAATTCAGTTATTTTTTTGGATATCTGGGTACTGTTCTCGGATTCATATTGTTTGCACCGGATACTGATTCGATTCAGATAGCTAATTATCTGGTTTATTTGGGATTGTCCAAGATTAAAATCGGATATATCCGGCAACTATCCGTGCGCTATCCGAGTTTTTCCCGCTCTCGCACGTCGCGCAGAGCTGACGCCCACAATCTCCGCCGTCCCGCCCCACCCAGCCCCCAAATCGCTCCCATTCATCCCGCTCCCACAACCCACATTCCCGCTCGGCGCTCCCGCATTCCTCCCTCCCGCGCCCACCTAACCCTAACCCTCACCGCCGCCGCCTCCTCTCTTCCCCTCTCGACGGCGCCTTCCTCCCAGCACCACTCCCCCCGTTGCCCTCCTCCCTAGCCGCCCCATCCTCCCCGCGCCTCCCCTCCTCCCCGGCCACCCCCTCCTAGCGCCACCAAAGCACGCGCAACCCTCGCGACGCTCCCCTCCTCCCATTCGCCCGCTGCCCCCTCCCCTTCGCCCGCTGCCCCCTCCCGCCCGTGCCTCCCCTTCCACCCTTCGTCGCTCTCACCGCTGGCGTTAGAGGGTCAAACCCGCCGGCGCCCTTCGTCAGATCGGCACCGCCGTTGGCTTCTTTCCCCCTCCGCCTCCCGTCTCCTTCCTCCGTCGCCACTCTCCGCTACCTCCGCCGCCCCTGCCTCTTCCTCCTCCACCGCCCCCTCAACTTCCCCTTCGCCTGCGCCGCAGCTATCGGCCGCCTCCTTCCCTTCGCCCGCACCGCTGTCCTCGCTCCCCTTTGCCCACTCCTGCCCTCGCTGTTTTTGTTCTTGCTCCTAGTGCTGATCCCACCCACGCGCTATCGATTTGTTTTGGGCAGAGAATGGCGCCGTCAGGGATGACGGCAGCGGCGTGTCGGCGTTCGTGGAGTACAGCCTTAACGAGCTCTGTGCGGCGACCGACGGCTTCGCTCCCGACCGCATCGTCTCGGAGCACAGCAAGAAGGCGCCCAACGTCGTCTACCGCGGCACGCTCTTCAGCTCTGGCCGCACCGTTGCCATCAAGCGCCGGCGCTCTGCTCGCTTGACCCCGCCGCTTGGTTCGTGTATCTTGCTTCGTAGGATAGATCATTTGCAGTATTCGCCTAGCCTTTGTGGCATTGAATGGTCTCGTGTTTGCAGGAGGAGGCGAGGGCGGTTGGGCAGCTGTGGAGTGGCCCGCCAGCGATAGTTGATCTGTTTTGATTGGAAAAGTTGCATTGGCCTGGCTGTACAATCCTAAGTCCTAACAATGGCTAATTGTCTATTCTTCTGGGAGTAGGTTGTTACTTAGTCTAGTATCAGTTAGGCCCTTCAACTGGTTATTTTTAATATTGATGTAATGATGTGCACTCTCTCTCTCTATTATTTTTAATTACATGGATACCAGCTACACTTGAGGGCTATGCCTAACTATTACCGAATGTTGTCCTGTATTCATCCTCCATGATCGTCATTCACAATTTAGTTTAACAAATGGTTAAATTGATAATTATCAAAATTTCCATAGGTTGCGCTCTTAATTAATAAGCTTCTAAAGCGAGCCCATTGTGCTTGTTTTACTATGAGAATCATATCATTCTTTACAGAATTAGTCATTTAGGTAATTAATGTTTAGGTTTCATGTGGCTGGCATATATATTTTTTAATTTGTGGTGTTCTTTTTAACAAGAATTTTTTAGTACCTTGCTGCAGCAAATTAATAGATATGTGAAGATTGAATCTTGTTTTTATGGTAGAGCACTATAGTTTTCTTTTCTGAAGTTTAGAACACTACAGTTTGTAATGTGGATCATGGCGCAGATAACTATATATAATTGTAACAGATACCTGTTGTGCCTTTCTTCACAGCTAGATGGTTGTAACAGATCCCTCTAGGATGTTGTTCTTATGAATGCTACCGCTGATATCTGTTAGGTCATGGGTTCATAACTTGTTATCTGTGTGCAGGAGAAATTGGACTATATTGCTCAATTGTTTGTTCTTACTAATATCATAAATTTCTCAAAAATGCTTGCACGTTCCTCATGAAGGGCCCATGTGTGATCTTTTATGGTCTGGCCTAGACGATCGATGTGGGTGGGGGATTTCACCAAGATGAGCAGACTATACGTTTCGGCAAGACATTGCACAACAGTTTAACCATACAAATGGCCTATCTCATCTCAAGGGCCCATCAACTTGTAATGGAAGGATACAATTGGTGCCAGGTTGGTGTCATAATGCAGCGTTGCATTTTTCTAATTATTTTTCCTTTCACATTCAATTACCAATTGTAATTACTCACGAAAAATACCTCCTGAAAAACCTGATCATAGTCATTTTGTCAAAGTTGCTGGAATATCTAATGATCATATTCTAAGTACAATTGTTAACTACATGCTTAGGGGCATGAAATCTGAGAGGGTATCCAGTTCTTTGGTTATAGAAGTTATTCCTTTTAAAGATTTTAATAACGCATACAAGTTCTTACTCTTTATTGTGTTTTATTGTAAATTGATGGATTAGGCTTTTCATTTTCGTCAGCATACCCAAGGTCCTTATCTATGTTTCTGAAGGAACTAAATCCATTAACTGCCGAGGCATATCTGATCCTAGCTCTGCATTTTGCATGCAATCATGTACATGGCTGCATGCTAAAGCAAATGCCTTTATTGAGTTTAATGTAGTTAATCTCACATTTTTAGCTCTTTTGTTCAGCTAAGAATTTGACACACCTGGACTTCACCATATTAAAATGCTTGTACTCTTTTCTTTTTTTCCTTTTTATTTGAATTCAACATTTATAGGGGTCAACCTCCAGATGACCTGCTAAGGGAAGCTAAAAATACCGGAAGATCTTTTAAACATGTTGGAAGTATTTATCCTGGTAGTGAGGCACATGATGGTCTTGGCAGTGCATACAGAATGTTAAGTGAAGAAGAGGTTGAAGCGGTATGTTTTCTTGTGATTTCACTAGAAGAATCCTGAATTTTATTGTATTATCCCATCATAATGCATTACCTTACTATCTATACCAAATACAGAGGGAGTCCAAAAAGCCAAAGGTAGGGAAATGGTACTTCCCACAACGAAGGATTGACCAACTCATATATACTTATCCTTGGAACAATTCAGAATTGGCAGGTTTGTTTTTTTGATGTTTCTCTTTAGTTTGTGAATAAAGCCAAAGATATTGGCTCCTTAGCCCCTATTCTCATGTTCTGGACATCGCAACAGGAAAGGCACATTTTCAGAAGCAGGGTGTTACAAAAAGAATAGAACATGATGCCCTATTGCCCTGTAGGCTGTAGGTGAATGGTTTCTAGGATTTCCTTTTGGATGGATAAACCTTTTCATCGTGAATTCATGATTCTCTTCTGATCGATGAACACCATGACATGTGAACTTGAGTGGCAGGGGAGGAGGTGGAGGGGTAGGAAGAGGGGGGCATTGTCGTCTTCTTCTTCTTCTTTTTTACTTATAAATGTCTTGACTAGGTTTTTCTTTTCACTTGCTTTACTTATATATCTTTTGTCGTGCCTCCAGATTGGGCCCCTTAGATGTTGGCCTGGGGGTTTGTGCTTATCAAGGTCAATCAGAGATCAGGATGTGGGTGAATTTATTGTTTCTGTTCCTCATGTTAAGCAAATAAAGGTATGTCCTGGAAAATACTTAATATCAGCTTTACCTGAAACCAAAATTTTTAACAATATTAGTAATATTGGTAGCAGACTGCAGTACTACAAGAAGTTTTATTTGTTTTGATATTCATTTCCCCTTTTTCTATGTCTCTTGCCTAAATGCCTACGTTTCATATGACAATCTTATAACTGGTTAAATATCTTTTTTGCACAGTGACTATTTCTTCCCTCATGATAAAAAAAACCTATTAGTTATTTTGTGCAAAAAAAACTATTAGTTATTTACCTTGTTTTAGAGTTTATTGACAATTTTAGGCTTATACTCTCTTTTTTTGAGTGTATCGTCACTAATCACATAATCACAAACAGATTAATCATCCTTTTGCACATTTATATTTGTGCCAAAAAATATCAAAATTCTATTGGCCAGAGACTCTGATCAAAATATCAAAATTTACTACTTGCTTACCTAGCCCCTGTCATGTACTTGCTACTTGCTAGTTAGTAGTTACTACTACTTGCTTAAATAGCCTATGTTATCGTGTGATATATTTAAATTTATTTGCTAAACTACTAATCTAGTCGTATTTTAGACATATAGTATGGTTGATTGATCTTTATTCGTGCTATATATATGATTTATGTTTTCACACAATATCCGAATAAGTATTCGTAACCGAAACAATCCATATTCGGTTCGGCATATATTCGCTCCATATTCGTGACCGAGACTATCCGCATTCGTATTCGTATCCAGCACTATCCGTGTCCGATTTCGAATTCGAGAAAAAAATATGAAAATGAATACGAGATGAACGATATCCGCTCCGTTTGCACCTCTAATGCTCACCGCGCACAATCTCATTCGGTTTGTTGCAACAGTGTTCGTCTGACCTAACAGTGTCAGCCCATACTAGCTAGCTCACTGTGCGCATCATTGCGGAAACAGGGTATATCGATCGAGGGCATCTCACATAACATCCAGTGTAGCGTCCAAATCTGCATGATGATGGCTGCCGCTTTTCCGAGCTAGACTCTAGAATTATTTTTATTTTATGTACGGATTCGTATGTATGAATTACTATGATATATATGATCACATCTTTTCTTTTCAGTTGATAGGAACATTTCAATCGATGTCTTGATTAAGATAATTGCCTTCGATTTGGAAAGTTCCCTGGTACTCTTCACATACATAGTATTGGGATACCGTAAACTATACTAGCGCTCAATTAAAAATCTATCGTGTAAACTAGTAAGTCATACGAGTAAAAAGTCATACATCGTTACCACTAGAGGTGGTAACTAGGGTTTGGTGTGTAGTGCGACTCTGATCAAATGCCCACACTCCACTCCTTTTAAAGAGTCCTTAACAGATCCAATCTGAACTAGTTTGTTCCAACTCATTAAGTATATGACTCTGTAGATTTATGTGTAATCGGTCGTGAACAGGAAATTCCTTTCCGATCACAAATCCATAGCGGCTCCTAGTAGGATATAGTAACTCTCGAATGCACATAAAGATTATATCGGACGAATCTTATGCAATATGATATGCGACAAGGTCCTTATCACTCAGTTTGTAACTCCTTATGACCAGTTCACATTTTGTGATGATCAGTTTGTAATATCTTACGACCCGTTCACCAACCAGTTTATGATCATATACGACCAGCTCACTGCCAGTCCGTATCTCTATACGACCAGTTCATATTTGGTCATACTAAACGATCTGCTTGCGTATTCTCCTTTTGTCTCACGATATCTAGTCAAACTCCAGGTGAGATATATGTCATCCATGGACTATTCAATCTTTTCTCGATCTAGTGATGGATAACATTGTGTGGTCGACATTTCAACCGCTTGTCGCATTATCATGCACTTCCTTTATCCGAACACATCAAGGAGCTCATAGATATCTCTCCTGTTATACTAGGAGGGGCAAATCTCATATCCAATCGGTCACATCACTTAGCGTGTTTCATAGCATACTCGAAAGCTACCGTCATAATTACTCAGTTACGGAGTAGCGTTTGATAACCCTTAAGTGTACTGTTACATATGTAGAAAACCATGTTGATATCAGATCTAAAGATTTATATATCATCATTGCTTAAGACCAATTGATGACACCTGGAAACATAACAATCTCAATAGTATTTCAAGGTGGGTCAATCCAACATCATGTTCTCTAACATAGACGTATCTAGGAGGGTAAAGGGCCCGGGCCGGGAAACGCGATGATGATGTTGAAGTAAGAGGTGGACCCCTTTTACATATGGTTATAATATAAGGACCAACCAACTTTTGCTCCGGCCGATGTCAGATCTGCCAACCATTTTCCCGCTGGCGGGCGTAAAATGCTACCTTGTTACGTGACTATGCTCTCCACATCGGTAAGTAATAGGTGTGTGTGAGTGATATGGAGGAACCCGGACCGGTGGGGATAGTCCGAAGGGGGATCCAAGGCGCTATATGCTAAGGTGGAGTGTTGAGTGCAGATAGAAGCCCTCAACCAACCTCACCGAACTCGGTGGATGATGAGGTCAGCAGCTGTGACTTAATTCGCACCGGAAGGTGATGGGTGAAGAAATTAATCACGTAACTCGAAAACGTCAGATTCGATCTCGAACCCACATCTAAGGCAATGCGGTGGACCCCTGCTCACCGAGAGTTCGAATAGCTATGGGTAAAGTGGTACAAAGCTCACAGTGCTAAACAAATCATGAATTCATGCCGCCTCCGTGATTGAGCTCACGGAACCACAGGGGTCTTTCGCTCTCCGAGTGACTAGTAGAGTTTTTCAAGATAAAACTTGCCACATTTTTGTCGAGATCTATTTTCTAAAGTGAGATGATTTAGAATTTGTGATAAAGAGTAGAGATAGTGCATCCGGTGCATCTTTGCTATTAATGCTTGTCGAGTACATTCGTGTACTCAACCTTGTTAGTATTCTCCTTTGTAGATCCTAGCCCGACTGAACTATCCCGATTGGGACGAAGGACTTGTGCAGTACATAACAACCGGAGGAGAAGGCTTGGACTAAGAGGACCTGTGGCGAGTTGGGAGCTATTTTGGCTTGTGGGACTGATAGACCACGCCGTGGCATACAAGAGAAGGGAAGTTCCTTGGGTATGTGTATAAATATTGTATTAAGACCTTATGGCTAACTATTGTAATAAAGGAGCGCTATCTTATTGTTCTCAAGCGAACTTGAAGGCTTACTATTCGTTGGAGCGTGTTCTACCGAGCAAACGAATAGTAACCGTGTGCCTAAGTATTACCTGGTAATGACACGGCGCCGCGATGGTATCGTCGAGCAATAGGTTCGCCACACTAATAACATAGAAACCGAGGAAGAACTTAGGTGTACTTTTCTCGCTTTGCTATATTGCAATAATTAGCTTATTAACCCTCATCCCCATATCAATTTCTATTTCGTCCCGTTTCAAAATTATTATGTTAAAAACCTCATCTCCTTTAAAGTGACAACGCTAACATAGAACCATCCTCGTAGGAGGTTTAGATTAAATCTTCCATCCGATAGAGTACGGGGAAAAGCGTGTGCTTCATCATTGGACTCGTGTTGTTGATGCCGCTAGATAACTGTTAGGCTAGCAATTCGATCTAGGTAGAAGGCTTGAGACTATAGGTGGTGAAGCATCAATATAAGATCAAAGTGCAAGCCGGGTTAGAGGCTTGCAGAGAATTGTATGGACCATTTTTCCACCCTGGATAAGTCTAGACCATACCCATTAGCTTCCTTATCTTTTCATTCTTATAACCAAAGTGACATATGTCACCTCCTCAAGAATTCAGAACTACTTAAGGAAAAGAGAACGAATGGTCGATAAAAGAGGTCTTATCCCTTTCGCTCTTCGCTTTTTCCGACGTGGTCCGTGGCACCCCGAGGCAGTAGCTCGCGTACCAGAACGAAATCTCGGGCGCATCAGAATGAGCTCTCGAGCGTCCCAAACACGTGGTTTGGGCGGTCTTGAGAACGGATCTCAAGCGCACTCGGGCACGTGATCCGTGGTAGTTTAGGTCGCACTCGAGGCAAGCTCGAGCGGTCCCAAATACGTGGTTTGGGCGGTCTTGAGAACGGGATCTCAAGCGCACTCTAGGCACGTGGATCCGTGGTAGTTTAGGTCGCACTCGTGAGGCAAGCTCGAGCGTCCCAAACACGTGGTTTGGGCGGTCTTGAGAACGGATCTCAAGCGCACCGGGCACGTGATCCAGTAGTAGTTAGGTCGCACTCAGAGGCAAGCTCAGCGTCCCAAACACGTGGTTTGGGCGGTCTTGAGAACGGATCTCAAGCGGATCGAGCACGAGACCTCTGTAGTATAGTATAGGGATTTTTGCATCTCTATGTTTCTTGGTGTTATTTGATTATCTGCGTGTGGTGTAATACAACTCACCCGCGGGTTAACTCTCGTCACTAAACATGGTACCCTCTTCTACTTCAAATCATTGGAAGAAGCAAGGAAATTGTGCAACCCGCATAAGATCTCGCTTGTAAGTATCGAATCGCGAGCCAACGCAACCAAATTTCTCAACACTTTTCCTCAGACGCCTGTGACGCTTGTCAATGATCGACATTATAAGATCGCGCATCGCGAACTTTAGTGAAAACCTTCTAGCTCAGATATGGTTGTATGCAGAAAGATATGTTGACAATACCCACCCTTGCCAAGCACCACATCACTTAACGTGTTTCATAGCATACTCGAAAGCTACCGTCGTAATTACTCAGTTACGGAGTAGCGTTTGATAACCCTTAAGTGTACTGTTACATATGTAGAAAACCATGTTGATATCAGATCTAAAGATTTATATATCATCATTGCTTAAGACCAATTGATGACACCTGGAAACATAACAATCTCAATAGTATTTCAAGGTGGGTCAATCCAACATCATGTTCTCTAACATATGCTCAGACTATTGATTCGATATCCCTATATCTATGACTGGTGAAACATGGTCATCGATTAATACATGTACTGATTTATAAGTCATTAGTGTATCGATCAGTGACATCCGACCAGAGATCCTTTATAATGATATCATACAAAAAATAAAGAGTATCACCAACAAATCACATACTTGCTAATCTTTATAAATGATAATTCATCTAAAGAATATAATAATATTTATTCTATAATTCACAAACATAAACGTGATACAACCATCTTCATAATTGTCTCTTAGGGTATATCACTAACACTGGTCCTTTACTCCACCTTGCATGTACTGTTGCCTTGCGTCAGATGGTTCAGACCTGATGATAGCAGAGCCATAGATATCACTTTCTTTTCTTTTCTTTTAAATGGCAGCTCAACTGTTAATATTCTCATTTAATTCCAGGCTAATGACTTGCAAAGATCCTAGTGCTATTATTGTTCCTTCCTGCTAAAAAAAGAAGCATCAAGGAGAGACAGAAACTAATCGGAGCAGGTACTGTATCTACCTCGCTTTAGGTATGGTGTAATATATTGCTCTCTGAAGTCTGAACCTGTTCACTGCTGCATCATTACTCTCTCACTCTTTCTAGTAGTAGTGCATCTCCAGACCAGCAGGATGCCAAACTGCTTTCAGTTTGGGCTAGTGTTCTTTGCAGATAATTCCAGGTGACAATGCTGCACTGTTTCTGTCAATATCAGGCTCTCGATCGACGCTGCATGTGTGGCAATGCGCCATCAAGGTCCGTGATGACCGTGGTGAGAGCGCCACTGTAATGCGTCGGTCGTAAATGATTCTGTCGTGGTCTCTGCGCTGCAGAAAAGGAAGTGGGGGAAGGATCGCTAGTGCCCTGGACGCTGGTGCACTTTGCATCTTCGTGAGTCGTGACTACATCCGACACGGAGCAAGAATTTCCACTCTATCTAGAAAATAATTTTATAGGACTTGTGGTATACTCTGGTAGCTCTCTTTATGCACAGTAATCCTCAAATCGGATTAGAGTTGCTATATATAGTACGAGCGCGCACGATATCAAGAATGAATTAGATGAATTCCGTGTAGAGAGAACCAAAATGGTGATGTTGAAACAATCATGATGAGAAAGAAAGATTTGACGGCCGATTATAAATTTTTTAAGCACAACCTCGGAAGTTTACAAAGGGTTGTCGCTCTCTCAAAATCTTTTAAGACCCTCGATTCTTACCTTATACAAAAATGTAGTGCTAAAGAATAATCTAACATCTAATCCTCTTGTACTTCTCTCGATTTGAATGAGTTGTTTTATGGCTTTGGTTCTCCATGACTTTATATAATGCCCAAGCTAGTTATCCTCCAAGACTACTAGATTTCATATAGAAAAACTTGTAGCACGTCTTCAAATCCTATAGTTAGGATATAATCCATCTCTAAACAATCTGGGTCCTATGCTTGTCCTGGTTTGGCTACCGAGGCCTACTAGCGCATAGAGCTAGCCGGTCTAATATAGAAAATTGAGCGTCTAATAAGCTGATCGAAAGTGGTGTATGTTATACTAACCGAGCTAGTCATACACTCATTCTAGCTAAGTCGGATTAATCCTTTTGGACAAAGCGAAGCAAACATAAAAAAGGTCCAAACGTACGAAACAGAGGATTCAGAAAAATTCATTTGACGTATTATGCATTCCAAACTTAAGACTCATTTAGCACGTAGGATTCCCACGTAAATCTGGTAAAAACTCTTGCGAAATTCTAGCGTGTGATGTATTATTGTAGATCCAAAGGTACACATTTCGAAGGGGGCAGTTGGCACTGCCACATGGCTAAAATAATCCACGCAGGTGTCCTTGCCCTTCCAGATTTGTTCGCATGCTCATGCGTGATCTGATGCTGCAGGCCACGCGCGCAGGCCCTGGGCCCTGCATGCTCCTGAGATCTGTCAGATGGTTGCAGTTCTACCGAATTAGTAGAAGGAATGAACAGGACCATCTATTTTTCAGTTACGCGGTATTCAATTTTTATTTTCACTCTAGTATATATGAAAGTTGTGAATGTCAAAACTACAAGATAGCAGCGCTTGTGTTGAAATCGAAAAACCCCAAACTCAACTTTTCTCGGACGGTCTACTGCCGAGCTGGCCGGTCATTTGATCACGTCTCGACACCGATGTTAATTGTTCAACACTAAAATTAAGATCATACACGTGATCTCTATAATTACATGCCATGCGTGGGTCGCAAAATTGTACTGCTACTGTCCTAGTGAAGTAGTGATCGATGGAGCGACCAGACATGGGGTTTCTGGAAGAAGAACGCTTCACGATCGGCAGAGATTCAGACACTGTACTTAGCGGTTGCCATGTCGACGTCTTTCTCCTAACCCCGGCTTGATTATTGCTCCCGCGCTGGCCGTCTTTATGGCCCCCGTTAACTCGTGAATCTTGCATTGCATTGCATGCATTGATTTTTTTTTTTTTATTTTTGAGAGGAGGACAATCCCTGTTTTTTTATAGAAAGCAAATAATAGAGTTCTTAAAAAAAAAAAGAGAAAAACAAACAAGCTAGAATTACCGGCTAACAACATCAGCTACCAGAAGAAACATGGGAACAGAATGAAAGGTCTAATTGCATGCATTGATTCCTTGGTTTCGTTCGATCTCTTGAGAGGGAGTGAAGGAGAAATAAACAACAAAAAAAACGAAGTTGGCTACACACGTGGACGTATAACATGGCCGTCCTCAATTCTCAGCTATTTTTTTCCTAGAAAATTCTGTGGATTAACCATCCAGGAATTAATGCACCAATTGATCTTTAGTGTGATTTTTGTACGGGTGGTTCACTTGTGTAGACATATTGTTGCTACTTGCTAAAAACACTTGAAAGAAGTATAGAAATACAGAATATATAGATGGAAAGCCGATCGTACGTATCAGACAATATGCTTGCAATAATTTGATTTCGGAATATGTTGGGCCTATTTAGAACGCAGGACCTGCTTCCGTAGGAATTTCACAAAAAAATAGTCTATTTTTCAGATAAATCAGGGAATTTGTCGCGTTCAAAATGGTTATGACTGGTTTTCGCTGTCACGGCAAGCAACCAATTCAACTAGCTCAGTACGTGCCTGCGATTCTACCTAGACATGGAGTGCAAGACTATAGAGGAAGAGATTCCGTTCCGTGTAGTTAACCCATGGAGTGCAGACTATCGTCATTATCTTAAGTGTAGTAGCGACGACAGGATTAAGAAACTAAGAACACGATAAATCTTATGCGCTAGAATAATCATCGTCAAATTAGCACGAGTATATTGCAATGGTCATGACCTACATCGAACCATCTGCTAGCTAGCTAAGGCCATCCACAGTGTGGTTGAGGTTAGATTCTCTATCTCACTATTACATCACATAGGTGCAAGATTTTTTTTTCCTGAAGAACCACAACTAAATAAAATATCTCATCCTTTTGTCATACCACACTATCTTTCTTTCCACCCCATTTCACTTACTAGTGGATCCATACTATTTTTTCTTGAATTAGCACAGGTGCATGCAGGTGCATCGGTTCTAGCTTTCTAGTTTTGGCACCGGTGCACCGGTGGTGTGCGGGGCTTCGTTTCTAGCTCCGGTGATTTCCATACACTGTGGATGGGCAAGCTGAAAAGAAAGACAAGAAGCCGGCGAGCATGCAAAAGAAGTGAACAAATGATGTTTGATGTTACACTTAACGGCCTTGAGAGCCTTTCTAATCCTTCACCGCTACGACACACGCGCGCTGACGCGCACGCGCCCAAGAACACGACGACACGCGCGCGCGGGGCAAGAAGCCATGGGCGCTGCATGCGTGGCGTGCGCGCGGTATCGATGATCTGTCCGTTGATCCTACCTACGCCTCGCGCTTTCCGCCGCCGTCGGTGGTGGTGGTGGAATTGGAGGCGTTGTTGGCGTTGAGGAGGCAGAGGAGGTCGGTGAAGGCGCCGAGGATGTCCCTGAGGGAGTCGTGGTCGTTGAGCGCGATGTAGCAGAGGAGGAGGTCGTGGAGGCGGACGTGGTCGGCGCTGCGGCGCGGGTCCAGCTCCAGCGCGTCCGCCATCTCCACCATGGACTTGAGGAACTCCACGCGGGGGGCGTACGTCGACACCGAGATTCGCCGCACCGTGTCGTCCTCTTCCTCGCCGGCGCGCAGGGCCTTGGCGGGGGTGGCGGCGGCACCGGCGGGGCCCGCGCTGGCGCCTCCCGACGAGCGGGCGGAATTGGATGGGACGGACCTGCCGCCGTGGGACGCGGCGGCGTGCTCGGAGGAGTCGACGATGGAGTTGGACCGGCCGGGGGACGCGAAGAAGAACCGGCGGGACGCGATGGCGGTGGACAGGCCGCCGGCGTCGGCCTCCGCCTCCGAGTCGTCGTGGTAGAGCGGCGCGAGCTCGTCGAGGAACCCCGGGGACGAGGTCGACACCGAGGACGACGGCGAGCCCGTGCCCACCGACGTCGACGTCGACGGCGCCGACGTGGACCCCTCCTCGTACGTCGCCGCCAGCGGGGGCGACGTCAGCCGCCGGCCACCGCCGGGAAAGCACCCCAGCGTTGCCCCCCGCTCCGTGCTTCTTGGCATTCCTCTAACGAGAGAGAGGGGATGGAAGGAGAGGCTGGTGTCCGCGCGTGTATATAGCGGAGAGTTAGAGAGGACGACGAAGGTAATTAAGGAGGTGATTAGCGGAAGAGGGCGGCTTATAATTGGGCGCCATTAGTTTAATCCCCGGCTAAGGCATGTCCTAATTAACAAGAGCAAACGTGAGATTGCAATTAAGGGAAACATCGCTCGCTAATACCCCTGCTAATTTACATGGATTACACTGAGTTCGTACCGTTGGACTGTGGCTATCCCGCGCCGAGAATTAGTTGCTTCAATCTGCAGGTGATATGGTTATTTAGTAAATCGGGTTTGCATGCTTGCATCTTGCATGAAATGGACGGCTGGGATGCTTCGACGGATTTGTTCATTAATGGGGATTTTTTTTAATTGAATAAAAAAGATGGATTCGTTTGTGTCATGCTGATGCGTGGAATGCGTGGAAATGTCCAATGACTAAATGCAGAGTAATTGTGGAAAATTTATTGCAAAAGATTTTGAGAGATAAGATTTTGAAAGATATATTGAATCTTGGCTTGGTGGCTTGGCGAATTTCAAACTACTCCATCCGTTCTTTTTTATTTGACACAGTTGATTTTTCACGATCTTTTGATGTGATTTTGACCATAAATTTTTATTACTTTTACATTAAGATATACTAATAAAATTATAATATTATGAAAGTATTTTCAACGATAATTCTAATGATATAATTTTTATATAGCCAATCTAGATAGTTTTAAATTTATTGGCGTTAAACTTTAGAAAGTTTGACCGTAAAATATCAACTGTGTCAAATAAAAAAAGAACATTTATTTTTCAAATCTTCTAGCAAAATGAATCAATGCTCTTGCATCCAATGATCAAATTATTAATTGTTCAAGGATTTTGGAGAGATTTTGTTTCGAGAACTTAAGGCATTGAAATAATTATTGAACATTTAGGGCTGGTTTCTAACACTCATTTTTAAAAATCGATGGAATTTAATGTTTCAAAGAAAGTCACTGTATGACTATAGGGATTATTTTTTTCTAGTCACCAACTAAATGTTCAGTGATTATTTTAAGATCTTAACTTCTCGAAACAAAATCTCTCACAAGTCTTTGAACAATTAAACATTTGGTCCTTGGAGGCAAAAGCATTGATTTATTTTATTAGAAGATATAACAATAAATGATAGCTTGAAATTCATCAAACAGCCATGCCAAGATTCAATATATCTTTCGAAACCATAGCTCTCAAATCTTTAAAATCTTTTCCAACATATCTTTTAATTTCCACATTTAGTCGTTGGATATTTCCATGCATGAGGACGACACCACCATATCTATCTTATTCGTTGAATAGAAAATCCCATTTATTGAGATATTTATTAAATATCTAGTTGGTAATTTTGTAACACTCATTTATTTTTGAAATCGGTGGAATCAAAGGTTTCAAAGAAACTACGACTATAGGGATTTTCCCTAATCACAGAAGTATTCTTACCTTTCTTGATAAAGATGATTTGTCATCAAAAAAACAAAAAGAAATAGAGTGTTATGAAAGTTCATAACAGGGTAAACACCGCCGGGAGGATGGTCGGGCGGTGACGGCTTGAAAGGGGAAGGGACTTTAGAGGAGGAAGATAGACATAGACAGGGATGAACTATTCTTTCTTTCTTCTTCTTGCTTAATCCAACGATTACAATAGACCTCCTTATATAGAGAGCTCTTCTAACAATTATGGATAACATCAATCTAAATGATGACCTTTCTAACTAATAAATGAACTTTCCTAACTAATAGATAACCTTTTCGATTAACTAATCCCTATATACGGAAACTAATAAACTATATAGGGAAATAGATATTCTTATTGGGGAAGACAACCCTTTCCTAATCATATCACTACAGTACCCAAGACTGTTCACGCACGGCATTGCTATAGTGCCATGTGTACTATTCACACACGGTGTTATTGCAGTCCGCATCGTGGATTCCACGTTATAACATTACACCCCTTTCGGCGACGAGCTGTCTGGTGGCGGCCACGGACTAAGACCTTCGCATCCCCATGGCGACGAAAGGGCGCGATGACGACGTCGCGTCACGTGGAGGAGCAACGAACCTCCAATAGACAACAACCCCTTGATGTGGCTTGATGTCACAGGAGTCGTCGGGGGCATGGGCAACCAACGTGGGGCAGCAGCGACACCCTTCCTACTACGGAGTGCGACGGTGTTGGGAAGGGTGCGACGGCGTCGCAATCCCCTACAAGGCATCCGTCATGTTTTGCACCTCTGTAGGAACGACGTTGGTCGACAACAAGGAGAAGACCGTGAACTTGTGACGATCTTCCTCCCTACCGAGGGCACCGACGGTGGCAGCGCCACTTATAGCGAAGGCGTCACCGGTGGTGTTGGAAATGTCTCCGGCGGTAGAACAAGTACCACTGGTGGTGGAGCCAAGGGTGTTGGCAGCGCGGTCAACGCCGACAACACCTCAACCACCTCCATATGTGATGCCGATAGTGGAGGCGCGGTCGTGAGTGGAGGTGTCGCCGGTTGTGGTGGCACAACCAGCGCGGCGGTACGCTGCCTCTTCTCTTTCATGTATTCCGCCTTGAGCTCCATCGCGAGCCTCATGCACTCTTGGATTCCTGAGCGAAGCTCAGTGTAGAGGCCCCTCATGGCCTTGAGTTCTTCGGCATCGGAATCGAAACTCTCGTCGTCCATCATGGTGAAAATGGTGGCGATTGGCTTTGATACCAAATTGTTATGAACCTTAGTTCATAACAGGGTAAACACCGCCGAGAGGATGGCCAGGTGGCGACAGCTTGAAAGGGGAAGGGACTTTAGAGGAGGAAGATAGACATAGACAGAGATGAACTATTCTTTCTATGTTCTTCTTGCTTAATCCAACGATTACAATAGACTTCCTTATATAAAGGGCTCTTCTAACAATTATGGATAACATCAATCTAAATGATGACCTTCCTAACTAATAAACGATTTTCCTAACTAATAGATAACATTTTCGATTAACTAATCCCTATACACGGAAACTAATAAACTATATAGGGAAATAGATATTCTTATTGGGGAAGATAACTCTTTTCAAATCCTATTGCTACAGTACCTGAGACTGTTCACACACGATATTGCTGCAGTGTTGTGCGTACTATCGTGGATTCCACGCTATAACACAGAGTATCTTGCACAACAACCAAAAAAGAATGTAGGCTTTTAACAAGTAGAGCACATGATTCCTGAACAAAAAAAATGCAGAACCGAGATGCAAGTTCTTAGGTAATTGTTCTTCGTCTATGATAATACACCTGACAAAAAATAAACAAGTAGAGATCATCGAACCCCCAAGCGGATTTATTGGATTGAGCCAGAATTGCACCTTGAAGACTTGAATGGTTATCCCCTGATTGCAATCAGAGAAATAGGAGGGACCAAGCGGTTGGTGATGGATAAAATGCCGTTCAACACTAAGCATCGATGATATACGGTCTCCCCACCCTTCGCCTGTAGAAAAGCAGCCTTGGTGGGAGAACCATCGCCGAACTGAAGACGGCGGGAAGGGGGTCAGATTGAATCGGAGAGGGAGGCGGGCAGAAAGACGAGTGAAATGACGGGAAGCTGGATGGAGATTATATAGACAACATTTTGCAATGGCCGGCGTGCAGCAATAGACGGGGTTCAGTCAGAAGCGAACATATGTCAATCGTGAACATTTATGAGATGCGACAACGCACGGCATGCAAGCCGGGCGTAGACTTAAGGGCATGTATAATGATACAGACAGCTGAAGGGTGGAAACTCTTCATAACACGTATAGACAGTATTAGAGTCAGCTCATACAATGAGTTCTCTTTTTACGTGTCATTATATATCACATAATTAAAAAATGTGGTTGGATAGTCTTCTTGGTTCTAGTGATACAGTTAGCTACAGGATTACAGACAACACATTTCTCTCTTTTTATTCTTTTTCATCCACATCAGCTTAAAATCCTACGTGACAGAAACTATAGACAGCTGATGTAAGCCCATTATACATGACCTAAATAGAGGGCATATTCTCCGAACAGTGGCTAGAATTGTAGCGACCGATGCAATTGTATCAGGAACACTCGAATATCAATCTGCCACGACGTTAGGGGTGAGAAAAAAAAAACCGTTAGTGAGGCGTGTTGAGTTGGTTCAAATTGCTCCAATTACACTAATTAATTGATTAAACATTGAAATGAGTTAACGTTGAGCCCAAATTTCAGTTCTTACTCCAGAGAAAATGTGTGGCTCGTCGGCCGGGAGATGGCCCGTGGGCCGTACTGGTCGCACTGGCGTCCGCGCTTGAGCCGCGCCGTGGCGTCGGGCGTGCTGCACCGTCGCGTCCTACAAAACTAGCGCGCGCGGTTAGTGAACCGGCGGAGCGAGTGAACGAGTGACACTGCAAGAGCTGCTCGTGAGGCGTGATGTGCGTGCCGCGAGGGCGTCGCGGAGCGCGGTCTTGTCCTCATCGCGCTCCGCCAGGGCGTTGGCATTGGCGTCCGCGGACGCGCGCGCCTCGATCGCCGCCCCGTCGCTCGGCTCCACCGGCTGGTCGCCCACCGAGAGCGCCCGAGCCTCTCCGATCGTTATCTTCGTGCCGTCCACCACTCCGGCGCCGCCTCTTCCTTCTGCTGCTGCGGTGGCGGCGGCGTCATCCGCCGCAATGTACTGCCCCACAGGCTACACACGTACACACACGCATGAAGTTAGTAAGCGGGCGCGCGCAAGCAGCCACGCACACACGTGCATTCATGGACAAGGTAAGAAGAACATATTTACCTGGCCGGAACATATTTACGTGGCCGGCGACGAACTCGGTGACGACGCGGCCGCCGGGGACGCGGATCTCGGCGGCAGCGTCGGTGGCCGAGGCGCTCGTTGCGCGCGGCCGCGGGCTGCATGACGGCGGCGGGCCCACCCCTTGGCGTCCGGCCGAGCACGGCGCTCTCGGTGGCCTGCATCGTGGCCGCGTCCTGCGGCGCGATGGGCATGCCGGCCAGCTCGCCGTAGCGGATGGCGCTGCCGCCCTCTTGGCCATCTTCGGGCGCCGGCATCCTCGGCTGCTCCTCCTGGCTCATCCTCCTCGATTCTCTCTAGCTTGCTACGTTAGCACTCCGCGCGCCGTGTGATTGTGCCAGAATCGCACAGTACTGACAGGTTCTTAAGAGGGACAGGTATGGGAGGAAAGGGAGGCGTGGAGGGGACGTCGCTAGGGTAGCGGACACGTAGCATTGGCATGGACAGGTGGCGCACCTGCAGAGCTGCATGCAAAACGGCCATCAGAATTACGATCGGTACTAACAGCATCCATGCTGCGAAACTTTCCTAATCCGGTATGTTCCTTTCGTAGGGGCGTGATTAAGAAAATTATACTAATAGGCTAATAGCAATAGCACCACAGGCCAATGGCACAAATGAGGAGAAAAGCAGCTTAAATTAAGGAGCCGAGAAGAGAGCAGACATCTCATAATCCTCATGTGATAATTTGATTAGAGAAAAACATCGAATTCCCAGAAGACAATTTGTACAAGACCGAAGGCGAACACGAAAAGAAACAGAGCGCGGATGCTCTGCTCTAGGAGGCGCACTTCCGGCGACCTCCCAAAGGTTTCTACTGATCATCGCCGGATATAGAATGGCAGCAGGTGGGTAGCATGCTTCTTGCCTCACCGGCGCTTGTGGCCGCCGCCGTGGTGCTGGTGGCCGTCGCCGTCCTCCGTGGACCGCCGCGAGTGCCGCGGCTCCTCCTGCGCCTCCTGCTCCCGCCTGGAGGAGGACGACGGGCGCCTCTTGAAGTGCTGCTCCTCCTCGCTCGACTCCTCGACGTAGTAGTCGCTCGCCGCGGGCCTCCGCCTCTCCTCGTCCGCCGCGGCCGCCTCCCGGTGGTGGTGGCGGTGGCGGCGGTCGTTGTCCTCCGCAGCAGCAGCGCTCTTCTTGGAGGATGATGAGGACCTCCGGCCGCGCTTGGTGTCCGAGGGGTTGCCGTCGCCGGGGAAGCTGATGCGGGAGAAGACGCTGCCCTTGGACTTGGACCGCGGGTCGGCGGCCGACGCCGCCGCCGCAGCCTTCGCGTGCTCGGCCTCGTGCCGCGACGGGGGTGGCGGAGGCGGCGGGAGGGGTAGGTCATCGTAGCGGTCGGAGGAGGAGCGCTTCTTGCCGGAGCTGGAGGAGCGGAGTGGGGAGCGCCGCGACTGCCGGTCGGGGCTGGGCGGCGGCGCGCGATCCGACTCGTCAGGCTGGGACCTCGACCTCTGCAAAAGAAACAACAGAACATGGGACCACAGGTCAGACTCAAGCTTTGTTCCAGCTTTCCTAACCAACGGATTCAAATCGTACGGCCAAGGACTATTCTAAGCTTTGCCACGGAATCACGTGGCCCACCAATGAACACAACATTATCCGTTGAGTAAAGCAGAAACTACGCATGAATATCATCATTGTTCTGAAGAGTTTGGCATCGTAACCTTTATATATATACATAACCGCCGCTTAATATCGCCTCGTGGTGCTATAAGCACTTTTACCTTTGCATTGTAGTTCTATCTACATCAGGCATTGTGAAATACTGAAATGTAGTAACTACAGCCAGAAGAAAAGAATAAAACAGTGCTTTCTTTTTTAAAAAGCAATCGTGGAAAAGGCAAACGAGCCAAAAAAAACTCTTAAGAACAATCCCAGCCCAAAGATAAATAAAATAAACAAAGACAAACCAATGTCTTTCTCCCATATGATGCTATCATGTAACCCAAATCAAGAAGAGACCAGGAAAGCAACTGTAAGACCTTGTTTGGAAAGCCAAAATTCCGAGCCAGGATTTCAAACTAAGGCCTAAGGGGGAAAAAAGATGGAAAACATGTTTAGGAACACTATGAACAAACATGACAAGGCATCGCCACAACTCGGACCGGCGACTGACCCCGAGCAACTGAGTAAATCAGCCTCACTGGGATCAGCCAAGAACACCGCCCAATCGCATTTGCGCTCACCGCAGTAAGCAAGCGCACGCACACAGAGGAATATACCAAGAGTGCCTTTCTTGTTCGGTAACATCAGAATCAACCGTGCAAAAGGCATGGCTCCATCTATTCCTCTTCCTGCCTGGTGCTGCTGCCCTCGCTACTGCTGCTGCCCATGTGTTTACCGTGGAACTGATAATAGTGCATAACTTTGCAAGATAGTAGATTGACAGGAAAAGACATACAGCCTTCGGCCTCATCGAGGTACTATCCTTAATGGCTCCTGATGATTCCCTTGCTTCCCTTCGAGGCTCCCTGTCACGCTCCCGCTCCCGCTCCTCCCGCTCTCGCATCCGCTCCCTCTCCCTTTCCCTCTCGCGGGAATGTTCCCGCCCCGCTCCCGCTCCCTCTCCCTGCAACACAAAACTCCAGAGATTAACATTGCAATAGCTCAATAAAATTAAACGACTGAAGCAGCTCCTATATTACAACTGAAAAATTCAGTTTAGTATAAATAGCTCAGGTCCTCATTCCAACTGCTAGCTCTTCAATATTGAAGAGATTATGTAAATCACACAAGGTAACAGGGTACTGACCTACTGGGTGAACAGAAAGTACTTCACGAAATGCCCTCTTTTCGGCCATGACATGGACTCATAACAAGGAATGCCCTCTTTTCGGCCATGACATGGACTCGTAAGAAGGTAAACAAAACATGGAAAAAAGAGAAAAGCAAGCATTGGCATCAAACTCTTATTACAGATTGAATTGCACAACCTACTGTCCGTCCCTTAACTTGTGTGGTTCTACCACTTCAGGCTCCTAAACATGAAGATTAATCTAGCAGGTCCAGTACTTGTATCCATTAAAACATTTCAGTAATTGTCACAGAAGCTAGGGATGAAACTGTGGATGAGCTTTCAGGAATATGGACTTTCATGGCACAAGAAATTTGACAGAAGTGGCAAGCTCGGTCACTCAAAACTTAAAGCTACTTAAAAGCCAAAATGAGCTTTTTTTACAAAGCACATTAGTGGATGACCCTATATAGACCCTGCAGAAAAAAAAATCACCCTAGTACCCAACCAATTACAAGCAGTCAAAATGACTTAACGTGTCTAACGGGATCGAGTTTACGGAGATGCTAGATTATCAAGGCTATGTGCCTAAGTTACAGAACCACAACTCCACAAGCTTAGGGACATTGGGTGCAATTAACTCTACACGGTCATGCAATTCAAATGGCACATGCTTAGGATCAAGGCAAAAAAATTCACAATTTTGTGTGATGAGGACATTTTAGCCCAATTTCTCACACCCTCATCTCAAAACATCAAATTCCGTTTGGATGGTCAGAGTGGGCTTGCAAATCAGAGTCCTTCGCATTGAGATTGAGAATAAAAGGAACAGCAATTATAGACCGATGCACTACATAAATATAAAAGTACAGCGCAACTGCTATTCATATTGTTTTTGTAGAATATATTGAGGGAAAACAAGTAAATGATCTTAAGTATTCAATCACCTTTCATTGAATCGATCCATTTCACGCCTCCTCCTATGATCAGGTTTCCTGGACTCAAATTCGTCCCTGCTTACAACTGGTGGGCCCATATTCATTCCCATACTGTTAACCGCTAATTCAGAAAGGTCCCTGGAAATGAATTATTCAAGAGATTTCAGCAGTGACCATAGTAGTAGCCAATCTATGGAAAGACAAGGGTGGATATCGGTAGCTGTTAGCCAAAGAAGTAAAACATGGACAATACTCATCTCCCACGAAATTGGTAATACAGCCACAAAGTTCGCAGGCTATACATTCCTCTTAAATTCCAGAGGTCAAAAGAACATTAATACATCTGCAATTAGTCATTTACAAATTCCTTCCCAGAAAATCCAAATGGTGCTAAAAGATATACCTAGGAACTGCTGGCATCATGTATCCCGGGGGCATAAATGGATCTTGTGGGATAACTCCCCCACCAAAAGGGTCGAATGGACCTGGTGGATAACCCATGTAGGGCATGGGACCTGGAAATTGTGCACCCATGTAATCCATTGGCAATGGCACCCCTCCTCCCCAGTAAAGGTTGAAACCTCCTGTAGGACCCAAAGGCATTCCAGCAAAATTTTCAGCTCCAAAATCTTGATAAATCTTCCATTGCTCGTCAGCTGTACATAGAATAAGCAATGTTTGAATAAATAGCAAGTAAAATAAAGTTTAACCCACTGACAGAGCTTCGTTGGGGCCACCCCCAAAAAAACGAATATCTGTGCAATCCAATAGTAGGAGTATTTAGGCCATTTTATTAGTTAGGACCATGAAGTGGCCACATCTAGATTGCCTAATTCATGTATCATTTAGTGTTGCCCCCCTCTAATTTTATGTCCAAGCTCCGCCACTGGTTTAACCAATAAATTGTAGGGTGCAATCTAAAAATATGACAAAGTATTCCGTTTATTTAAGCTGCTACTTACCATTTCCTGGCGCACGTGCCTTCTTCTTCTTCTTCTTCTTTACTGCTGAAGCCACCAAAAAAAATGCCATTATTTCAAGGAACAGAAATAGTTGAAAGATGCACACACTACAGCAAAAAAAAGAAAAGAAAAGAAGACAACTGGTAACACATTCAACTAATTCATACTCTTCCAAGATTTAATATTATACTCCTCGGTCCTCACATCTATTCTTAAACAAGATATTTTTTTACTAATTTGACCAAAAAGGAATGTTGTAATTCTCTAGCAATTGAAATGGCAGTGAGGCTGCATCACAGGCAAGGGTTAGCTGGAAACGAACATGACTGAAAGATTTTCACCTTGTTCGCCTGCAGGCAATTTTTCCTGCGGCTCTTTTGCAACAGGAGTCACTTCTGGTGGTTTTTCTTCTTTCACATTCTTAGACTCCATTGTCCCTTCAGCAACATCTGGAATTGCAGTAACCTTCTTATCCGAAGAACTCACATCAACAATAGCTTTCACTCCACTATGGCTCTCAGCATCTGGAGACTCTTCTACAGGTGTGGGTGCTTTAGGCTCTTCCTTTGAAGCAGCAGAAACAGCAGGAGACCTAACCTTGGGTGGTACGGGTAGAGCTGACTCCATGTCTACACAAGATACTAGCATCAGTTTCTAACTGTGATAGAGACAAGTTATCTGATATAACTGATAGATATATGCACATACCCTGTACTAGCACCATGCTTCCCACATTTTCGGTGCTGCTAGTTGGTGGTGCCTCTAATATGCGGCTGATGGTTTCTCTTAGAGTTTTGTTGGGGAGAAGATCATCTGCCAATATGCTTGTGGCACCACAGACACACATTGACTTGTTAATTATGTAGTCCCTAATGCCTGCCATTGAAACACAATAGCATGTCAGCCCATTGAAAAGCATGTTTGTTTGAAGCTTGCAAGTAAAGATATTGAGAAAAGGAACAGGAGAAATGCTATGTGCTAAATCCATACAGCAAAAATACACCCATATTATATGACGGCAGTATCAATGACAGCAGTGTGCAAACAAATAGGTTATTACAAGCGATACTTACATTTATCACAGAAACTCCTAAAGCAGCATTTACTAGTTAGAACAGCGTCCTTCATTACTTCTTTACACAATGGGCAACGTAACTCTGGTGGAAGATCACCAATAAAGCGGGCAGTGGGTAGGCCCTCTATCTCCTTCTCAAAAGCAGCTCTATCACACAACAAAACGAAGATAATTGGTCTTTGTCCCCAAGTAGATGCAGCATTAGTTATTACAAAAGTAACGCGATAAATTTTTTCACTGACTCATTTGGCCTCAAAACTGCACCAGCCCCACTTGGTAATGCATACGAGCCATCCGGAGTTGCCATCAACATGGATTTTGGAATGCCAGTTGGGGCTTTCATCCTTTTCATATCAAATCTAGCATCACCATTTGTTGGGCAATGTTGAATGAAATGACCTGCAAAACAATATTTGTTGAGTGAAAACAGAGCGTAATATCCCATCGCCAAAGATTTGATAAGTGACCAACATACCAGGTACTTTACATCTATGACAAACATAGCCTGCAGGAGGTGTCCTGCGTTCCAGCCCACGTCCTTGAGAATATCAAAGGGGGGAATCATAAGAAACCAAATTAAGGGGGTGAAAAGGAAAAACGGTGACACAGCATGTCACAAAACATGCAATCTAATGAATCTATGTACCTGTTAGGTAGCATTATATAAACAGTTACTTTCACAAAAATAATGCCAATAGGTGTCCATGTTGCATAGGTTTAGGTGGACATAGCACTTCCCTCACAAGTCACAAAGATCAATGCTACTGATGCTACTTCTAAGCTCTATTAGTCTCTTTAAATATTGCAAAAACAGCAACAGAAAAGGTAGGATTGTAGGAAGAATTACCAAAACCACGGCCAGCCATCATTCTTCCACCCATCCCTCTGCCATAGCCTCTACCAGCACCATATCCATCAGGGATTTGGCTGAAAACATGACCATCCAGTTAAATGATTTTAAAACCAACATTTCATTAGCATTACCTCCCCCTAGTATGAATAATAAAACTAATAGTCATTCAGGCAGTCCACATAGTGAATATCTAATCCAGCAGGTCACTCACCTATAGTCAAGAGCGGCTGTATCAATAAGAGCTTTTATTTTACTATCTTCGTCAACTTTATTTTCAGAAGCATCAACTGCCTGGCTAGCAGGCTGAGAAGGGACCGAATCGGAAACATATAAAGCGTTGCCAAACTCATCATCCCACTCAGATTCTTCAGGCTGTAATTTTAATACCTTGTGTATCAGCTCCCCGGATTAATAGACAACAATAGTAGCTCAAACATCCAAATGCAATTGCAATGGCAGATTTTGCTGGACATAAATAGTAACCCAGACTAGAAAGTGTTATTCTTACATATTTCATAGATGAATCACCAAGAAAAGTGCTACCAGAAGGCACGACTTCTTCTATCCTATCTTCTGCAGCTTTTGTCCTGCAGAAACGGATGTGCATCTCAAATTATGCTCACTAATAAAGAGCCTTAACCCCTGACAAGGACCATATTGAGTGACACGATCCAGTCAAATATACAAATTGAAGGCCTGTCCCTTCAGATAACTAAGATGTGTTTGACTCTTCATGCGTGAGTAATGTGAATTATGAGGTATGACGTGGACTAAGTATGAATTAAAAGATGAAGACAGTACTCTTCTGGTTCTGTGACAATAGGCTTCCTTGGTCGTCCTGGTATCCGGCGAATCAATACCGATGTGTTCTTTGGTATCATAGTAGCTTCATCAGCATACTCTGAAAGTGCAAATGTCACAGGAAAATAATTTAAGTAATACCTCAACTGTATAACTCCATCCCAAATCCCCAAAAAATCAAATATATTTCAAACTAAATCCGCTAAACTAGCATGTAACTAAATTCTAAGTGGTAAGGTAGAATACTACTTCAATTGCAATGCCCTACAGTACAATCTGGAATTATTGCTTGCCAATGTACACAAACAATTCGACATTTGCAACAAAACTAACTAACTAGAATTCAAGGCAATATTTGGTTCATCTTCCAAACATCCCAACACATATTCAAATTGCTAAACTTTGCCAGTTTTTTTAAGATTGTCAAAATATTAAAATTCTGTGTAAGAGTCTAAGCGCAGCTTATAACTAATCCTCCAACATCAACAATTCAACCCTGTCCACCATGTCTTCGTAGGCTCAAAAGCATAAGGAAAATTTGAGGCAGGCAAGGATAAAACAAATGATACCAACTAAATAAAGCCTTAATTTTCGTTATGCACAACTTAGGCAATGCAGACCTCGAGTGCATGAACCAAACAGCCTCAGGTTTACCATACATAGAGCAAACAGTATTATAACCTGGGCTTATCACAATATTATCTCTCCCTACCATCTTGCTTGCATACATTCACCCACACAAGAATTCAAACAAAGGCCCCTCACTGAGAAAGGACCAACCTTCATCAGCCTGCGCATTCGAGATCATGAGGTCGAAATCAGTGCCTCTGCCAAGATGCTTGGACTCAAAAATCCTCTCCTTCAGGTTGGCAACCGAGATGAATTGCCCCTCGATAGGGATCGAGTCATAGTCCCTGGCACTCTTGAACTTGTAATATACAGCCATTTGCCCACTAAAAAATTTGCCCTTTCTTTTCTTCTATTTTTATCTTTTTGGTTTTGGTTTTTTTTTGTTGCTTTTTTCCCTCTTCTTCTGTAATAAAGCAGATTACTCGATAGAAACCAGCAAGAATCAACAAAAAATTGTCTTCGCCCTTAAATTGAGCGGAAAAAATTGATGCTTTAAACCAGGACAAATCGAGGAAACAAATAAACACATGAACAAGTGTACAAGCAAGCACTGTTGTATCTCCTCCGCCCTGCCGGCGCTTGCTCTCCTACAACGACGGGGATGAAGAAACCAAGCGGCCGCCGGGAGCAATCCGATCGCCCACCACGGCGAGACACGCCGAGAGCCCGAACCTTCCGCCTCTCCCCACCGGAAAAGCCTCCGAATTGGGCGTTACCACGCCGGGATCGCCATCTCCGTCACCGCCCCCTCCCAGATCGCCGCAGATCCGGCACGGGACCCCAACAATCAGCCGGGGAGACGCCTTCCAGATCAGGAACCCGCCGGAAGGAGGCGCCTCTCCGCGCGCCGCAACCGCCGCCGCAGGAGGCCGGGGAGCGGTGGAGCCCTAGGCCAGTGGATCCGAGCGTGGAATCGCCGCGGATTCGGGAGGAATCGGCGGCCCCGGGGCGCTGATTGGGGCGCTAGGGTTTCGAGCTCCTGGGATTCTACCCCTTGCTCACTTCGTCGAGATCGGGGAGGAGATGGGGAAAGGGGTTGGGTGAGGTCATGGGGAAAGAAGGGAGACGAACCTAAATCAGGCAAGGGAGTTGCTTTGGGCTCTCTACTTGGGCTTGGGCTTTGTTTGGGCTGGGCTTTACTAGGCTAAGGCCACGTTTGGATCCTGGGATTTCTATATAAAAAATCTTATGGGTATTGTATTGTTTTCTGTAAAATTATGCAAAATTAGCGTGAAAGCCCATCTAAAAAAAGCGTGAAAGTCAAGTTCGATGGATGAAATTTTAGATTATGTAGAAATACTGTGAAATTATCCAACCATTGGACTGAAAAAATATAAAAGGCTTGTTTGGAATACAGGAGCGTAGGAAACTATGTAATCGGTACAAGAATTCCTACAAAATTTCACACGTTCCTAACGGGGCCATACTTGGAGATTCTTACCTTAGAGCTTCTCAATAGATGCTCATGGTTTCTGACCTTCCCCGATCTGAAGCGTTGAGTTCCGATTAACTGCCCGCAAAACCTGCACTACACATACAAAAACATGAGCTTGAGAGAGTTGAACCAGAACTGAACTCGATCGGATTAGCATTGTGCTTGATTCTAGTAATTAGCACAGCCTAGCCCTACCCAAATGGCTAAAAACTCAAGTTCACAAGGAGCCGACTGCCAAAGCCTCCAGTGCTGAAATATGCAGCCATAACTCCACAAGCAGTCACCATCCATGGAGTTCATCGTTCTAAAAAAGAAAACTTCAGGCATCAGAAAGCTACACATCCATGCACGCTCACTCACACGTGGTTGCAAATCGGTGACCCGTGCAATCTAGAAAGGGTCCATAATGCCACAAAAAGCTTTGCCAAATCAGTTCCCTACAATTCTGTTAGGCACAATTCTCTGAAACTGCATTATTGCTCCGCTTTCTTAGCCCAAAGGTGCCTTTCTCCCGTGCACTTCTCCCCTATTTTTCTTCCTCGTCATGTTGCCCTGCCCTACGCCACGTCGCACTGCCTTGGTTCTTCTCCACCTTCGTCCCCGTTAGCTCCGTCCTCACGCCGCCCCTGCACCGCGCCAAGACTCCGCCACCTCATCTCGCCACCTTGCACGCTAGCACCGCCCCCTCTAGCACCAATCCCATTCAGCCGCACACACCACCATCCACCCGCCGCGCTCGCTTCCGCTCTGGTACTGCCGTCACCGCCCTCCACCGGCTATAAAAGCTCGAGTCACCGAACCATCTTCATCCACAGCCTCAAGCCAACACCATCACCACTTTCTCTCTTCCCCAACACCGGCCATCTTCCTCAATCGCCGCCACACCCAAAAACCCCGATTAGCCCCTTCTTTGATTCACCTTCTCCAGCCACGCTCTTGTCCAATTAACCTCACCGTAAGCATCGCCTCACCACCACGAACTCATCCCCTAGCTCCATCCCTAACACCGCCGCCCATAGCTTGCCGCCACCATGCGCCATGGCCGCGCCGCTCACGGCTCATGTCGCCACCCCAAGACCCGCCACCAACACTACCAGACTTCCCTTGGCCGACAGGTGCTCAAGCACCGATCACTTTGGCTAGAGCTTCACCGGAGTGCCACCGCCGTCCTCCTCTACTTCGGTCGTGTGCCACCACCGACGACACTACTCCCCGAGCCACCTCGGCCCAAGCAAGACCCAAAAATGGGTTGCTCAAGCCACGGTGATGCTTATCGTACCTCTCGGCAGCGCCGCTCGCCACCGGAGCCACCATTGTCCTCGCCGGTGCTGTCGCCCATGGCTCGGGTGCCCTCAGAGCATGCTCGGCTCCTAAGCCACATGCAGCTCAAACCGCACCAGGCTGGGCTGGAAGCCTAGCCCAGTTAAGCCACAACCCAAAAGGCCAAATGGGTTGAGCCCATTACTGTGCGCCTGCTACAGTTCATAGCCCAGCCCGAGATAGCCCAACACTATTCATCCAAAAACCCATTGTTGTGCAACACGTTAACCCACAGCTCAAAACATGTTACTATTCATCCAACCATATCTATTAATGTTCACTAGACCGATACGGTTCATCCCAAAACCAATAAGACATATTATGTCTATTTTGACCATTTCGAGTCCATGAATTCTATTTTAACTCCGTTTAGCCAAACCAAGTACCCAATAAATCCCAACCACCCCACCACCTTTCTTTTTATTCTTTTTGAATTTTTTATTTTATTTTATTCCCAACTCGTCTCTTGTTGAGCTTGGACTTATTTATTTTATTCTCTTCCATGTTAGAATCGAAATTTATTGATCAAGCTACAGAAGAAATTGATCAAGACATTGGAGAGATAAATCTAGTCAAGGACTACGAATGTGGAGGCAAGTTGTGTTCTTTGATCATTTTGAGCCTATATTCATGTATTTATATTATTTCTTTCATTATCGTATTTATGTCAATTACTTCTTTATTGAAATAATACTTTTGAATGTCCCGATAATTAGATATATCCTATCACCCCACATACAAATCCACATGTTTATTTGTAAGCCATATTCACCTTGATAAGTTTAAGATACATAAAATATTAATAAATGTTCGACATTGTCACACAATATGTTTATAAATTCTGGAAAAGAGTATTGGTTATCCACCAATGGTTTTGGTGGAGTTGAGGGTTGAGACCAAGAGGATGGACAACCCAAGATGCTTGACAAAAGTGAATTGAATGTGAGACCAAGCATGTGGACAGCCACGAGTTGGTGTTGGTCCATTTTCTCACTCGATACAGGTAAAGACTAGAACCTTGTGTGCCAAATAACAGTCACAGAACTCACTCAACCATGGGTTTGGTATATCCAACTTGGCTTAATACACTACTCTTCCAATTGAATATCTACAGGATGTCAACTGCCCTTATTGTATAGAGCAGCCACAGAATGGGGGTGAGTTAGGAGGGCCAATCTGCAAGTCTGTAAGCTACTGTTGCCTTGTCCACTGTTGGAGAATTTGTCGTTAGTTGGAAAGCAAGTCTGCAAGCTACTATTGCCTTGTCCACTACAGAAACCGAGTATATGGCTATTTCTGAAGCTTGCAAACAAGTTGTTTGCAGAAGTACGTCTTGCACTACAATATTCTACTAGAATCAAAGTACTATTTTCCTTACAAAGGATCCGATATTTTATGAGAGAACGAAACAAGTTGACATCACATATCATTATATTCGAGGTGTCATAGCTAAAGGTGGTATTAAAGTCAAAAAGATAAGTACCTATTGATGTTTTAGAACCGATCTTACGTAAAGATTGTTTGATTCAGGGGGTCTCCACAATTGATCACGCGAACAGAAAAGATACAGAGATTTTTATACAGGTTTGGGTCTTCTCCAGAGAGAATAACAACCATACTTCTGTGTATATTGTATTGTGTATGCTCGTTACAATCAATGGAAAAGACTTAGGCTTGTACTACTATTGATTACATCTCAATCGCCTCCCCGTTTCTCTCTGACTAAAGTCCTTTTATAGTACGTGAAAAAGGTAGTCGTTCCAGGTCAAGAGGCGCCTCATTATTCCGTAATAATAGTAGTAATCACCGGAGTAATAACCTCACCACGTCGTCTGGCAGTTACTAATCAGAGATAATGGTGTGTTACATGCAGTTACTTAAGAGAATAACAGCGTATATTGGCTGCTCAGATCCCTCAATCAATTGAGCCTATAGGCAAGTGGACCCAATTAACTACGAGATAGTTGTGACTGAGCTGGTCGTAGAAAGACTTACGACCAGGGGTAGTCGTAGAAAGCTTATGACTAGGTACTGATCGTAGAAGAACTTACGACCAGAGGTGATCATAAAAGAATTTACGATCACGTGGTAGTCGTAGAAGGACTTACAACTATAGGGGTGGTCGTAGAAGAACTTACGACCACCTGGTTGGCTTCCCCCTTAAGACTATAAGGGGTATACCTAATAGCCGTATGACATCATATTTACCCATAATATTAATTACAGATAAATAGTAAAATAAGGATTATTAGATTCTCGTCATCTAGCCCCCCAACTTCAAGTGAAAATAACTTTCTTGGAAAAGGAGTCATAGATGTTATTACGACCACAAGGTGGTTGTAAAGTGAAGGTTGAAGGAAAAACTCTTCAATGTGTATTTCTTTTGACCAGAAATATTCTTGGTCAAGAAGATTGTTGAAAATCTTACTACTACGAAGTGGTCATAGTATGATGATCGGAAGTAAAACCTTTTTGATCGGTATTTCATTTGACCAGGAATATACTTGGCCAAGAAGGTAATTTCGCTTGAGGTGTGAAGATAGCCTTGGTTCTCTCGAACAGGCAAATTTAAGAAAATCTGTCCGTTAGAGCAATTCCCGAAGCGGTGGGAACCATTGAGTTTCCACGGCGTTTTATTTTAAGCGCACGGTTACAAAAACTGACTGCAAGGGTGACTTTAAGGTTCTTACCTTTTCCCCAATCTGCCTCGACTGTTCATCGAGTTCTTGTATTTTTCGCCGCCATCCAATCTGTACACTTTCTTGAAGTCTTTCTAAATCCAAACCTTCCTCTCTGGAGAAAGATGGCTGGAACCGTTTCTCTGTGGGCGGAGTCGGAGATGGACACAGCGAAGATGAAAGCTTTGGTTGTCGCCGGGAAGATTCCTGAAAAGGTACTCGTGAAGTGGATTTCGGCTGCTGGGCAACATTGGTCGTCAGGAGAAATTAGGCAAATCCCTATTTTCCAAGCATACTACGAATGCGGCCCGATGGCCTGCTCACCCTTTCCTCACACTCGTACTTGAGCACTTTGAGGTGGAATTGGTGAACCTAGGCCCCAATTCTATCACCATGTTAAGTGTATTTGTGTACTTGTGTGAGGCATACCTGGGTATTCCGACGGACCTCGAGCTCTTCTAGTACTATTATGGAATGGCTCGACAAGCCGGGATCGCCGGAAGTTGCGGTCTGACGCTCCACGATGGCAAGTCAAGGAGTATATTCAGATGTTCACCCGATCATTGTGGTCGGGGTGGAAGAAGAAATAGTTCTACTAGAAGGTCACCAAGGAGGATAGCCTCTCGTTTGCTGGGAATGCTGCTGAGAGGATTTCCTCCTGTGATTCAACTCCCAAGGACCTCGACCGGATTGCCCCTACATTCAAGCTATCAAAGACTTGAAGGCGGAGGGGCTCACCAGATGGCACATGGTGAAGGATTTCATCACGTGCCGCATTAGCCCCCTAAAGAAACGAGTTCCTCCCATGTGGAGGTACTCGGGATGACAAGCCCGACTAGAGATTACGAGGAGGGTAAGTGAAATTCTTACCTTCGGCTCCCATTTTGGTTAATCCTGGACTAGTCTGCTAAAAATTTTATCTACTTGCATAGATCTTTCACAGGCAGAAATTGACGTCGCGTCAAGCTTATCTATGAGAAAAGTCCATCAAATATGGCGGCTCCTCAAATCCTAGCGGTCCTGTCCGCGGATGAGAAGACGGAACGCCTGAAGGTAATCGAAAATCAACTTTGTCTTTAGGCTTTTATAGTCGTAGAAAAATCTTATGACTAGGAGTTTTTGTCGTAAGAAAAACTTACGACTATGCACTGGTCGTAGAAGAACTTACGACTATGAGATGATCATAGAAAAACTTACGACCACCCGGTTATGTTTTCTCTTTCTGATTTTAACAGAAAGTAGGTATGGAAAACCGTTAATATGATGGGGATGTCGAATTGGTGGTTATTAGGGCAGTGGCAGAAACAGAGCAAACAAAAGCTCCTCCAACCAAGAGACGTCGACTTGTGAGGGTCGCTGATAAGGACACCACAAGCTCGAGCCCAGTTGTCCCAAGCAAACCTTTCGCATAATTTGCTGCAGACATAGCTGCTGCAGAGAAGGAAAAGTGGCTAAAGTAACCATAGCTCTTAAAAGCAAAGTCCCCAAGGTTAAGGTACCCTTCTATTACGACAATAAGACTTTCGTAGTTTTTGCCTCTCGTGGCTTTGTCAAGCAGTTGGAAAAGGAGAACTGGAAAAGCTTCATGTCTTTTGTGAAAGAAACTGCTGCTCCAGCAGAGCCTCAGGCTGAGGGGAGCAGTGCTCTTGAAGTGGTCGAGACAGGTCTCGGCCACCCGGGGAGTCAGGAGGCTCAGGAGGTAGTCACTCTTGTTCCCTTGCTTGAGTTCCGACCAGGAGGGGTCGAGAAGAAGTCGAAGAAATCTTCCGTTGGGAAGGTTGCTTCCAAATTCCCGATTAAGTCCAGACAGAGGTATGTGAAAAGACAGAAGTGTAAGAATAACATTTACCCTTTTGTTTTTAACGGTTTCAACGTGCTTTCTTTTTTGTGATCTTAGCCCAACTCCTTCAATTCACAAGGATGCTTCTATCGAGAAGCCCGCTGCTACTTCTTCAGTAAATGAAGGAACGACAGCGGTAGTGGCCAAAGGGTCAGCCACTATTCCCGTGGTGGAAGAGGTTGTCTCCGTCTCCATCCCTACGATCGCCGTGGAGGCCGTGACGAAGGTGCCTGGTGAAGGCGGTGGTGAGAGCTCCGACCACCGCGCCGGTAAGGAAGTTGTCGGGGATGTTCCTCCCGGTCCTCAAGGAGGGGCTGCCATCACTGAATCAGAGGAAGAGAAGTACTTCAACTTCTACTCTCATTTCTTTGGTCCTGCTTCCATCATAGGATCTTCCGCCTTCAGATCTTGCGATCGAGTCCCTCATCCCAGTAATATTCCCAACTGTGGGGAAGTTTTCGATGACGAGCATCTCGAAAAGGTTTGGTGGGATCATGTCGAAGAGATGGATGGGCTGAAGGATCTGACGAGGATAGTCTCCATGTTTGCTCGGACGAGCATGAATGTAAGTATCTGACGATACCTATAAATGTGGTTTTTTCTTCGCTTCTCACTGTCTTCCTTTTTTGCAAAAATCTTTGGAACAAATTGCCACGGTTTGCGAATACAACCGGTAGCTTGATAAGCTACGACAAGAGAAAGCGGAACTCTGCGAGCAGGCAGAGAAATGGTAAGTGACTGATACTCATAGACGTTTTATGTTTCGACCACTTATACAGTACTCGTAGAAGTCGTCGTAGAAAATCTTACGACTTTGATGCTGGTCGTAGAAACACTTACGGCCAGAAGATTGTCGTGGAAAAACTCACAGGTAGGTACTGGTCGTAGAAGTATTTGTGACCAAAAGATTTTCGTATGAAAACTTACGACTGTGAGGATGGTCATAGAAAAACTTATGACCACTTGGCTCTGTGTTCATGTCTACCCTTAACCTTTGCAGGTTCAAGAGTGACGAAAAGACCCTAGCTGATTCACTTGACTATGAAAAAGCCTAGACGAAAAGGCTAAGAGGAGAAATTAATGATCTTCTGAAGAAGCTTCAGGAGGCAAACTCTGTGACCCAACAGTTGCAGGAGGAAATAAACAGTAAGTCCTTGAACTTACGACTGCTTATGATATTGATCTTCACCTTTTTAACTTCTTGTTCTTTTTGAAAAAAAAGTCGAAACAAGGGCTCTTCAAACCGAAGTGGGAACTCTTAAAACCAAGGTCAGAGAAAAGACTTTGATTGTTCATGAGATCTCCCGTATCACCAAGGATAAAGATCAAGAAATTGAGAAACTGAATTCTCAATTAGCGGGTAAGTAATTCTTTACCTGCTACCAAATTGGTTTATCCATCTCCTAAGGGTCATTTTATCTAACCAACCTCACTCCTTTCAGAGCGATTGGTCGAAATAAAACGACTCCACGAGGCTCCGACTTGTACCTAGGAGGAGATGAAGTCGATGAAGGTCAATCTTCAAGACAACATCTCCCTGTTGAATAATGTACTCGGTGGGCTACATGCTGAAGAAGTCATTCTTCGTGAAGACACGATAGCTGCTCACACGAGTGTCATTAGGGAGAAAGTCGGTACTTTGCAAGAGTTGGTGACCACTCTGAAGACCAACCAGACCGACTCAATAAAGGAAGCGGTCAAAGGAGCTGTAAGCTATGTCTTAGCAAAATTAAAGCTCGTGACCCCAACCTTAACCCTCATTCAGTTGAAGCCGACTTCAACTGCACTGAAGCAGAAGCGGAGTGGCTGATTGAAGAGATGCAGTCGGTTGGTGAGAAGGTCGCGGAGGAGATGCAAATAGGATCTCCTCCGTTAGAGTAATCTGTCAAAAGTATCCTGTAAAGACAAACTTTTTGTGTATATGTATATATATATATATATATATATGATCTTCCCTTTTTCCTGCAAATCATCTCGTAGAGTAGTTAGTAACTCATAAGATAATGAATGAAAAAGATAATTAGACTAGATATATGTAATCCTTCCTTCTTCCTTTTTTCTGCAAATCATCTTGTCGAGTAGTTAGCAACTCATAAGATAATGGATGGAAAAAGGAATTGAAGTCATTTTTATAATTTTGTCCTAGCCCCCGACTATTTTCTTAGTTTATTTGAATAAACTAAGTAAATAGTGAAAAAAGGGTTTTTGAAAACAAAGAGGTTTGTTTAACTTATAGTTTTCGATCACGATTATCTTGCACTGGTCGAAAGAGTAGAAACGAATCGATGCTAGGAAGTTCCTTATAGTGGGCAGGACCATGTGCAGAAAGGAAAGGGTTCGACTAGGTGATGTTACCATCTTCGACCGGATTAATCAAATCAAGAACGACAACTTGAGTTAGACAAACATCTAGAGGACCTTAAAAATTCATTCGACCTTTCTCGGTGTACTCGATAGGTTTGCCCTAGTAGCAAGAGTAGGAAATGGGATGACACTAGGAAGTTTCTTCTAGTGGCAGGACCACGTGCAGAGAGGAGAAGCTTCGACTAGGTGTGTTTCTTACTCCGACCAGTTAGAACTGATCGAGTTTACCAAAAGCAGTTGAATAAATCTCAAAAGTGCACTCTTCTTAGAGTATTATTCAAAATGAAGAAATAAACTAAGGTGATAAGAGTCGGCTTAAAATCATTCGACCATGTTTTCTGAGCCCAACATCTTTGTATTGGCAGCAAAAGTTAGGAACAATGCGATACTAGGAAGTTCCTTCTAGAGGGCAGGACCACGTGCGGAGAGAAAAGACTTCGACTAGTTGTTGTGTCCTTCCTTCGACTAGTGTAAAGAAAAATTGAGCGTATAAAAAATAGTCGAAAGATTAGAAAAGCACTACTCAAAAGAAGACAATAAAGATGGAAAGAACCTGATACTTTATTGTCGTGAAAGTTTGTTACACGTAAAATTTGCGCAACTGGTCGATGTTCCAAGAGTTTGAGAGAACTCGGTCGTCTTCCATTGCTAGTCGTACCGAACCTGGACACGTAACTTCGACCACAGTGTAAGGACCTTCTCACTTGAGGAAAAGTTTATTCCGATTAGACTAGGATTGGATAAGCCTCAATACCAAGTCACCTACAGCGAGGCTGCGAGGTTGGACCTTACGATTGTAGTATCTGTGCTGGGCTTGCTGGTAGACCGCTGAACAGATTAAAGCATGGTTTCTCTTCTCTACGAGCAGGTTCATGTCGTCCGCTCAAAGTTGTTCTTAGGTGGAGTCGTTAAAGTTTTTGAATCATGCTGACCTGATCTTTAGTTCTGGTGGAAGCATAGTTTTGGCACCAAAAACTAGGGAAAAAAGGTGTTTCACCTGTAGCCCGACTAACAGTCGTACGAACTACCCATAATACTGAGGGTAATTCTTGTATCCAAGCCCCCGAGCACTTGACAAGCTGGTCGAAGACTCGAGTTTTGATTTCCTGTATTATTTGGTCGTTTGCTCTTTCGACCGCCCCATTGCTTTGGGGGTGGGCAACGGAAGTATAACACAGATTGGTACCCAACTAGTCGCAAAATTCTTGAAATTCTGCGCTTGAAAATTATTTACCATTATCTATGATTATTCGACTTGGAACTCCAAACCGAGTAATCACGCATCTCATCATAAACCGTTTTGCTGCTTCTTTTGTTATCCTAGTCACAGGCTCAGCTTCTATCCATTTCGTGAATGTATTAATAGCCACAAAAAGGAACTCGAATCGCTGGAGCTATGGGTAACAATATCGAGACCCTAGGTCACAAAAGACCAAGATAGAGGGATTGTTTGTAATGCCTGAGCCGGTTGGTGTGTTTGCCTGCTATGAAATTGGTATTAAACACACTTTTTAACCAGCTCTTTGGCATCGCAGAGGGCTATTGGCCAGTAGAAACCTTGTCGAAAGGCCTTACTGACCAGCGTTCTATAGGAAGCATGAGTTCCACAGATGCCTCCGTGTATATCGTGAAGGAGTTTTAATCCTTCGCTATGCGGAATGCATCGCATGAGCACTCCTTGAGTGCCTCGTTTATATAGTACTCATTCGACTAAAGTATACATTTTGGCCTTTCGGGATAAACGATCTGCCTCGAGATCATCATCGGGTATGGAACCCATCTGAAGACACTCGTAGATGGGAGTCATCTATGTATCCTCGTGTTCTAGAGAGGTTGTCTCAATAGGAGATGTCTCTGGTTCTTCGACCAGGGACAACTTCTGGAGTTGCTCTAAGAAGACCCCTTTTGGTACTATGGAATGGGAAAAAGCTATACGAGCAAGCTGGTCTACGAGAAAATTATCCTTTCGAGGGATAAATTGTACCTCGAAACCAAGAAAATAGTTTTCAAGCTTTCGGGCTTCCGATAAGTACCGAGACATTGTCGGATTAGAGCACTGATACTCTTTTGCGACTTGATTCACGACTAGTTGAGAGTCTCCTCTCACGAGTAGTCGGTGAATCGAGAGCGCTTTCACAGCTCGTATGCCAGCTAGCAAACCTTTGTACTCCGCCATATTGTTAGTGGCCTGAAAGTTTAATTATATGGTATAATTTAAGGTCTCTCTGGTAGGAGATTTTAGGACCACCCTAGCCTCAAGCCACTTAAAGTAAGTGACCTGTCAAAGTACATCGTCCACTAGTCGTGAGAATTGTACTTGGGATCCTGAACAGGTTCAGGGTTTGTCCATTCGGCGACAAAGTCTACCAAGATTTGAGATTTAATGGCCGTTTGGGACGTGAAATGTATGTCAAACTCCCCAAGTTCGACTGATCATTTTGCCATGCGTCCCGCTGTTTCCCTATTCTGGAGGATCGCTCCCAAGGGAAACTCAGACGGCACAGCTAGTTTGTGCGCTTGAAAGTAATACCGTAATTTCCTCGAAGACATGAGGAGGGCATATAGAAGTTTTTGGACCTAAGGTTAACACTCCTTAGGCTCGTGTAAAACTTCACTGTAGTAAACCGGTCATTGTAAGTTTTCACGTTCTATGACTAATACTGCGCTCACTGCCTGTGGCGTGGCAGCTAGATAAATTAAGAGCGTCTCTCCTGGTTTCGGAGAAACCAGAACAGGAGCACTCGTAAGATACCTCTTGACATCCTCAAAGGCAGTGTTAGCCTCTTCCGACCACTTGAAACCCTCGTGCTTCCTCAGAAGTTTGAAGAAAGGTAGTCATTTTTCTCCTAGGCGTGCGATGAAATGACTTAGAGCTGCCATGCATCCTGTGAGTTTTTAGACTTCTTTTTTCTTGGGGGGGGGGGCATTTGCACAATGGCCTTTATCTTTTTAGGATTTGCTTCGATTCCTTGTGTAGAGACTAGTAATCCAAGCAATTTTCCTGAAGAGACCCCGAACAAACACTTCTCGGGATTGAGTTTCAAGCGGTGCTTTTTTAGGTTGTCAAATGTTTCTTGTAGGTTTGTAATATGATTAAGTCGTTTGCTACTTTTTACAAGTAGATCATCAACATAGGCTTCCAATTTTAGCCTAGTTGAGGTGAAAAAGTCGTTTGCATCAAACGCTGAGAAAAAGCTCCAGTATTTTTTAAACCAAATGGTATTTTGTCGTAGAAAAATATACCAAATGGTGTAATAAACGCGACATTTTCTTCATCTTCTCGACACATATTGATCTGGTGGTAACCAGAATATGCATCTAGAAAACTTAACATTTCACAACTAGTAGTAGAATCAACCAACTAATCGATATGAGGTAAAGGAAAATCATCTTTTGGATAAGCTTTATTAAGATCAGTGAAGTCTACGCACATACGCCATTTGCCGTTTGACTTCCTAACCATTACAGGGTTGACCAACCTCTCTGGGTGATTGACTTCTCTTATAAAGCCCGCCTTAAGCAGCTTGTCCAATTCTGACCTAATAGCATCTCGTCGATCAGGGGCAAATCTCTGTAATTTTTGTTTTACGGGTACTTTGTCAGGTCGTAAAGCTAGCCTATGCTCGATCACTTTCCTGGGGACTCCGGGCATGTCGGACGCTTGCCACGTGAAGATATCTGCGTTTGCTCGGAGGAAAGTGATGAGGGCATCTTCCTACTTGGGATCGGAAGTATCCCCGATGCAAAGTCTTCGAGGGCTCCTCCGCATCCAGAGGAACCTCCTTGACTTGGTCATTCGGCTTTGGTGCAGCTTTAGGCTTTGACTTGCTAGTCGAAGGCTGACTTTCTTCTCGAGCTGGTATCTGTCCAACCATCTCGAGGAATCGACGATCACAGGTATACGCCATCTTCTTGTCACAATAAATTATGATCACTCCTTTGGGACTTGGCATCTTAAGACATTGATACCCATAGTGAGTAGCTATTAAGAACTTTGCCAAAGTTGATCATCCGAGTATGGTGTTATATGCCCTATCGAAATCGACCACATCAAAGGAGATCTTATCTGTCCTAAAATTACTTGGTGAACCAAATGTTAAAAGAAGAGAAACTTGGCCAATAGGTTTGGCCAAAGACCCCAGTACGATTCCATGAAAAGAGTATTGTACTGGTCTTACCTTAGTCCTGGGTACTTGCATCTCGTTCAGGGCACTCGTAAACAGAATGTTTAACGAGCTACCACAATCAACTAATACTCGATTTACTCAACAGTTGTTGATGGTAGATTCGACCACGATCAAAAATCGATCTGGTCGAGTCGAAGGGATCGGGCAGTCGCCCTTCTCGAAAGAGATGGTGACTTCTGACCATTTCGGCATCTTATTAATAAGAGGAGAGTTGATAGAGTTTACCTCACGCTCGATAGCCTTGAGCTGTCGCCTTGACTCGTATGCCGACGATCCCCTATAGATGTGATTGATGGTGTGTTGTGGATCCTGAAATGACATCTCCTTATCATCTTTTGACTCCTTTCAACCACTCGTTTGACCTACCTATTCAAGAATAGGAAGCAGCCCTTTGCCAGAGTAATAGTCCTCGAGTTTTCGTAGAAAAACCCGATAGTTGTGAAGGTCATGTCCTTTCTTTTTATGAAAAGGACACCACCTAGGTTTGTTATTCTTCCGATCGGGGTGCTTACCTTTGCCTCGGTCAGAGTTTTGTTTGGAGTTACATGACTCCTTGTCGCTTACGGCTAAGACCTCCTTAGAACCAGTGGCTTGAGATTTGTGACCATTCGTCTTGTTCTTGGATTTCTTAGCCTTTTTATCCTTCTTCTTACCACTTTCGCTGCCTCTTGAGGAACGTTGTCCTCTCGATCAATAGTGTTGTTCCACTCGACCGTTTCAACAGCAGTCGTGTATCGATCGGCATCTTAAAGAGTTCGGCGATAGTGGCAGGAGGATTCAAAGCGATATCCTCCATTATCCTTCTATTACGGACTCCCTGCTTAAAGACTCTGATAACAGATGAGTCAGAAACCTCTGGAATTGAATTATGAGCCTGACTAAAATACCTGATGAATTGACGCAGAGTTTCATGGTCGTTATGTCTCATCCGGTACAGGTCGTCCTCCTCTTCAGGACGGTTGTAGGTACCCTAGAAGTTTGTCAACAGAAGGTCGCAAAGGTGTTGCCACGAGTAGATCGACTCGAGTGGTTGGTTTAGTAGCCACGATCGAGCTGATCTTTCGAGCACAGTCGGAAGGTAATTCGCCATCACATGCTCTCCTCCTGCTACTGCTCGAACAGTTGTTGTGTAGATCTGAAGGAATTCAATGAGATTTTGAGTTCCATCGAATTTCTCCATATTCGCTGGTCGAAACGAGGTGGCTAGCGAACTACTCGGAGGTCGGGTGAGAACGCCCGGCATCCAGTAATAACTTCATGGCGCCTTCTTTGTAGGAAAGAAGGATTCACATCACCAGGTGATCGTACTCGACGATACCCAGTCACCGGTGGGCTCGACCTATAGTAGGCCTCAGTCTTATGAGGGAAATACTCCTTGTATTCCGTCTACTACCGTAGATTTCGGTCCTGGAGTGGTGAGCGATCACCTCTCCTAGGAGCTTGTCGATCTTTAGATGTTCAAGGAGCCTTCCTCAAGTTTGGAGAGCGACGTGACTTACAATCATGCCGATCTCCATGCAACGAATTGGTCAAATGACTGGTAGATGATGGAGCTGTACTACTACAACTTCCAGAATAATGTCGATTAGGACGGTCGAGTTTTGCCATTGTGTTCCGAAGCCTTCGTGCGATCTCTTCGGTGAAGAGATCGTAACCTGGTGTTCGAGCGAGCTCTTGAGTTGGATTCTCAAGAAAGTCATTGATGTGTTGGAGCTCCTGAGCTTCCTCTAACTAGTACTGAGCGTGCCTAGGAAGATTTTTCTGGGCCAATATCCTTTTTTGTCAAGTTGTCTTAGGATAGCCCATACCAGACCCTTGAGTTGGTTTCAGTGGAGTGCGAGAATATTGAGGATTTCTCGCACGCTCATCAGGGTGTTCACCCTGTTCATTAGCGGTGGTGTTCTTGCCATTGCCACGAGGGGACGTAGTGTGTCCTCATCGGGGAGCATCGTTAGTCCTGTCTTTGGGAGAATGATCATTATTAGAGGGAAGGACGAAGACCTCCCGTTGAAGACCTCCACTTGCGCTCGAGGTCTCCTCGCTTGAGGAGTAGTCGAGAGACACCATCTGGCAACTTAGAGTAAACCCCTCCAGGAAGGGGAACTCCAGGTTATAACCATCTTTGTCCGTAGGTGTGTCCTACGATGGGATGGTCGAACTTGCAGGAAAAGCTTGTTTGATCCCCTTCTCTGTGGAGTTAATCGGAGAGAGAGGACCACGAGCAGGGGAGGAGCCAGCGTCCCTCCAGCCTGGGCACTTGCCCGGGCTTCGCTTGGCGCACAGCACAGGGGCTTGGGCTCTCTGCACGGGGGAAACCAAGAGGAAGGAGGAGGTGCCATGAGGAGGAGCTTCGACACGCGCAGGAGCACAGGCCGGAACCGAGGCCCAGGAGGAAGCGCCGAGGGAGCTGGGCCACGCCACCATGGGGGAGGCCGAGCGAACCAAGAAGGCAGCACACCAAGCCGAAGAAGGAACGGCGGTGGTGATGGAGTAGGCCAGCAGAGAGTTGAGGAGGAGGGCACGGGCGCCGAGCCGCAGCCGGGGCGAGGGCACGGGCCGGCACACGGTGAGTCACGGGCTGGAGCTCAAGGGAAGCTCACGCGCGGCGGAGCGGAGTGCGGGCAGGCCGGGGAAGAGCATGGGAGGCGGCGCTGGGTGCGGCGTGGGGGTCGGTGATGGGGCGCCAAGCCGGAGGGAGATAGCGCCATGGGAGCTTTCGGCCAGAGGAGCAAAGGCACCAGAGAAAGGAAGAATGAAATGGGGAAAAGATAGAGGAGGCAAGGCAAGAGGAACCACCACCGACCTAGGAAGGCATGCATTTGGCTGGAACAAAACAAGCTCTAGAGCAATGAATAGAATAGGGAGGAGAGATAAAAGAAAGGAAGCGGAAGAAGAATGAAGCCCGTATGGCAGCCTGTCGAAAAATTAGGCCTCTCAATGAAGCTCATATGGCTTCCAATCAATTGGTTTTCACCTTTATAAACGTCAATTCATTCCTTCATTGCCCAGCTTTCAGCTCATTTGAGGAGTACACTCGGTTGATTCACTTTGTCGTCGAGCAGGCAGCACGTCCGGGTTCGATCTCTGGGATCGAACTCACGCGTCTCATTTTCTAGGTGGTTTTAGGACGACGATTTTGGGTCCGGTGGCTCTAGCTCTCCAGCCAGTGGCAACATCGCCATCGACATCGAGCCGTGAGGCCACGATCGGCCTTGAGAAATCGTTGTTGTTCTCCCAATTTCTCCTTATTCAGCTAGGTCGGCTAGTAATTGTGTATCCGAATATCCGATGCTTGCGGTTCTCAATAGACCATAATTAGGCACTTAGCTTGTGGTTTGCCCAGGCTTTGAAAAATTTCTAGCTCCGCCACTGACCACGAGGTGTCGATGAAGCTCCGGAATGATGGCTTCCAGAACTTGCCTCGCCAAGTCGTATTGCCATAAGGGGACTCGAACAATCGGAGGGAAAACTCTCGTTGTGTTGTCAGTCTGCCTTGGGGCAATCCTGTTTGTGGTCGAATTGACCCTTGCCTCCTGAGCAAACTGGTCCATCAGCTGAACGTACCGTTGCGGGGGATAAGGATCCCTCCTCAACTCCACCGGTGGTGTGGTCTCCGAGATCTGATAGAGGATCTCTAGAGGCGGCAATTCCATCGGATGATTCGATACTCAACTCGTAATCGAAATCGGCATCCATGTCGACGTCTGCGTAATCGGCCAAGTCGAACTAGTTCTCCTCGTTCCACTCTCCTGCCATGGAAGCATCAAAGAGAAAAGAAAAACTGTTGACAAGGAATTACCAGAAGATCCCTGTGGTCAGCGCTAATTGTTGGTGTTTTAGAACCGATCCTACGTAAAGATTGTTTGATTCGGGGGGTCTCCACAATTGATCATGCAGACAGAAAAGACACGGGGATTTTTATACAGGTTCGGGCCTTCTCTAGAGAGAATAACAACCCTACTCATGTGTGTATTGTATTGTGTATGCTCGTTACAATCAGTGGAAAAGACTTAGGCTTATACTACTACTGATTGCGTCTCAATCGCCTCCCCATTTCTCTCTGACTAAAGTTCTTTTATAGTACGTGAAGAGGTAGTCGTTCCAGGTCAAGAGGTGCCTCATTATTCCATAATAATAGTACTAATCACCGGAGTAATCACCTCACCACGTCATCTGGCAGTTACTAATCAGAGATAATGGTGCGTTACATGCAGTTACTCGAGAGAATAATAGCGTATATTGGCTGCTCAGATCCCGTAATCAATTGAACCTACAGGCAAGTGGACCCAATTAACTACGAGATAGTTGTGATTGAGATGGTCGTAGAAAGACTTACGACCAAGGGGTAGTCGTAGAAAAACTTTTGACTAGGTACTGGTCGTAGAAGGACTTACGACCAGAGGTGATCGTAGAAGAACTTACGATCATGAGGTCCTGGATGGCCAGGATCTCACGGGGAGGTCCTAAACGGTCCAGATCTGCTCGGGGAGGTCCTTAAGGATGACGTCTAACAGAGGGGAGGTCTTGACCGGCTCAGATCTCCATAGGGAGGTCTTCAATGGTCAAGATCTACCCGGAGGTGGTCTTAAAGGTTTAGATCTCCGCGAGGAGGAGGTCCTGAGGTTTTGCAAAGAGGACCCCAAGGGTGGTCCCGAAGGTGATTTTTACAAAAATGACCGCAGGGTGGTCTTTTTGCGCAGGAATGATCCTAACGACTCAGATTAAACCCAAGGAGATCCTAAACGGCTAGGATCTAACCAGGGGAGGTCTTGGAACTAAATTTTTGCGAGAGAGATCCTACGATTACGATCTAACCTGCAAGAGGTCTTAAACGGTCTAGATTAACCCTAAAGAGGTCTTGAAGGTGGTCTGGGCGGCGATTTAGCGCACGACAACAGGGGATCGTGGTCCACACGTGATCGACACACTAATTATTTCCGACAGCCAATTATTGCTAATCATCGCGCTACAGAGATGGTCCGAGTACGACACGATAAGAACCCGAGTGCAAATAAAAGCTCATCGCCAGCGATGTGGACCACGCCGGCGTGAACCAAGAGTAGTGATGGGCCTTAAATAGCAAGGTGGACCTAAAGGTACCAAAGGCCGGTGCTAAAAAGCTTTCTACCGACGACTAGCCAGAGATGACCGCCAGTGACAAATTACGACAAAAATGCAAAACTAAAGTAGCCCCGCACCATTTAACAGAGAAAAAGCTCAAGCGTTAAGGGACTAATAAGAGTGTACCTGAGTTCGGAGAAAGCAAGGAGATAGTAGGAGGAGCTTCGGCGACCAAAAGCTTGTCGGAGATGAGGAAGGAGGCAAATCCGGCCTCAAAGAGCAAGCTCCCAATTTGTCAACCTCTGTGAAGGTCAAACAACACAAGTCAGGGGATGCTCAAGGTTGGCAGCAAAGAGCTGTTGACAAGGGCATGAAATGACAAGGCACTGCTCTAAACTACCCTAGCTCTTGCACACACGCATGCACGTGAAAACGATGATGACCGATCCCAGAGGTCCCACCAGTCAGTGAGGGAACCCGAGGAGGACCAGTCAAAAGAACACAACGGTTGGGGGAGACTTAGATTTGAGTTGGGGAGGTCTTGGCGGTTGGATTTGAAATAAAGGGCTCCGATTTTAAGAAGTGGTCGGAGGTCTTAATGCACAAGGAGGTCTGAGGCACAGATCAAAGGATGGACGACCCACGATCACCAAGGTGCAACAAAGGTGGTCTGGAGGGTGGTCCTATGAGGAAGGCTTTGAGGAGGTCTTCGAAGATGACTTAGGGTGGTCTTTGCAAAAACACCGGAGGTGGTCTTGGACGGGTGGGACGTTCGAGAGCTCCTGAGATCGCAACGGTAGAGCAAAGATCTAACAGCCGATGTTGATCGCACTTAATGGACTGAGCCCGAGGTGGTCTAGTCGTTTTGGTTCGACCAAGTCCAGAGGCCGAGCCCGAGTCTGACTCGACCCTGACCCAAGAGGTGGACTAGGGTTTGAATTAAGCTGAAAATTTTGAAGAATTTGTAGAGATAGCAAACTAACTCCAAAATTTATGAAATTTTTACAGTAGCTTGATGACTCTGGGATCGACCTTGTATAAAATTTTCAGAGGTTTTTATGCAAAGTATTTTTCTCTAAAAATTCTTCAAGGTGCTGAGCCAGGGTTTGACCAAAGGTCCAACTGGTTTGACTACCTCTTAAAATATTCAAATAATTTCTAAAAATTGTGAAATTTTTCAGAGGGGTCACACATCAACCCTAGAACTTAGGAAAATTATTTCCAGTGGATGATCACTAGATTTGACAAGGGTTGAAAAAGAAGGGTCATGACTTTAGTCAACTGAGGATTTTGGTTTTTGAGTTCCCACAATTCCTTTACAAGAATTGCAGAAAAGCTCAAAAACTTCAAGATGCAAGAAAAGTTTTTAATTTCTACATATTTTCTTACATTTGAAACACAAACCCAAATTTGGGCTGTTACACATTCAGTAGCCCTGATGAGGACATCAACCCTCTAGATATGAGTCTTGACCGCTACTCCACGTCATGGTACAAGGAAGATTTCCACGTCACTTTGTCCAAGCCAAGCAAGAGTTCAAGTTGGACACGTTCTAGAATCCAATTCGGCCTCCGGAGACAGCCCTGATTTCAAACATGTATAACTTTGCATACGGACTCCATTTGAGGTCCACGAGTACTTAATTGAAAGCTTATCATGTCCTCTTTTAAACGAATCTGGCCTCACCTCTAAATTTCTTCTGTACGTGCCGCAATCATCAAAAGAAGGTATTGTATCATCTATTTGGGCCACGGGCCTTGTAATTCGAATAGAAACCCTAGGCCCAAACTGTTCACGCGGTTACTGTTCACACGTGCACAGTGCCACCGCCCCTTCCTCTTCCTCTTTTACATAGTGGCTACTATCCCTTTAGTTTTCGTCGGTTTTGTTGATTGAACATTAGCTTTACTACTTTATACTTTGTCCTCTTGTTCGACGAGATCAACAACGACATTGTTTTTCAGAACCCCACTTATCAATACAATTTCAATTCCTATTTGCAATTTCAGATTGCTTATTTATCTTGTTCTTGTGTGCTTCTTCGGTGTATGCAGGAATTAATTTTCGTGATCAGATCATCCGGGTATTCGTGCACGATTGATAACAACTTATCGAGCAATTAAGTGATTGTGTGGTTTTGAGCCTTGTGAGTTCGTAGCCAGGATCATGAGAGTTGAGCGACTACTACCGAATTTATCTTCTCAACGAAAGATCGGGCCAAAACAGGACTTTCGTGGTTCATCAAGTGGTATTAGAGCTGCAGTTGATCAGTGAGAATTTCTAGTTTTCTAGTAGTAGATTCATTTTTCATACTTAAAGTTCAAAAAATTTCCCAAAAAATTATTGCATCTATCATCCGTACCGAACCCCATTGAGCCATTGCAATTTTCTTTTTGGTATTTCGCTTGTTGAATCATTGGTTGCATCATCGTGTTTAGTTGCTGATCTTTAGTTCTAGTTATTGTCTAGTTGGTCGTTGTCTAGATTGCTTCTCATGTTTTCTTTGCGTTGCTTGATCGCTCTTTTAGGATTTTTTTTTAGTTTTTGTATCTAAAATAGAAAATTCGTGGGTTATAACTCCTCTAATCCGCACCAAAAAATAGAAAATTCATACTGTTGTTAATCCAAAAAAATCCAAGAGGATTGTTGTAATCTTTTGAGAGAGTTGATGTTATTTGCGACTTGCGGCAAACCCTAGGGCCGACCAAATATTAGAAAGGGAAAGAGGCAGCCACATAGAACAAAAGCTGTGATAGAGAAAAAAAAGAGAAAATAAAAGTGCATAAAATTTAGTGGAGACCTTCTACATATAACCACAAGATTCTACAAAAAAATTCAGCAAGTTTGGATCACGGGTTTGAAAGATATAGTAGTTTCAAATTTGAACCCGAGATGGTTTTGAGTCCGAGTAGGATTCCGTTTCTGAGACACCTTCAGTAAAACGGGCATCACTTTTTCATACGGTGTTCTGTTTTTTATGTTCTTGTACTCATTTGAAAGCTAATGATGAGGCACATCCTTTCCACTTAAACCACTAGTTGCCCTATAGGCGCCCCAAAATCGGCCATCTTCACTTCAGTCGCATCATAAGTTTTTGATTTCTATTTTTACCATTTCTTTCGGTTTTCCTTTGGAATTTGGGTTTCATCTCAACTGAAAAGTTGTAGATATCATTAAAACATTTCAAAAGAGTATATATAAGCTATATAAGACTTTGCTTTTTCATCGTTTGACACTAGCTGTTGTTTTCTACTCAATCTAGAGGGTTGTTTGCATTGCTCCAATATTGCTATCTTTTGTGCTCTACGTCGTGCGAATAATCTTGTGCCCTTCACAGAAGTTTGAGTAGGTGGCTAGCATCTCTCTTAGCATTTGGTGTGAGAATTTCTATTGCTTACATCAAGTCACATTGATCGTTGTGTGTGTGTTCCTACAATTCTTGTCATAGGGCTTTGATTAGGCTTGGATCAACAACATTGACTAGTACTTTGAATAATTTTTCAACTTGTATTAAATGATTTGATTATTGCTGATCCTTGCTACCATATTGAAGCCTTCCGATCTCTACTTCCTACTAAATCAGCAGGTATTGTTCCTCATAATCGTTAGGCTATTCACGAGTGAGAGTATCACGAACCAACCACTGGTTGTACCACTTTCTTGCTGCATTGGTAAGAGCTTGTAAGAACTTGGTATAAGCTTAAGTGTGAGCGACTGTTGAGCCTCCAGAACCTAGTAGTTGATAGGGATATATACTTGTGATTTGTTTCCTTGTTTTTTTACTAACAATAACAGGTTGGTTGAAGTTGGTAGATTATGATGACATCGCGGGCAAATTTGAACTCAAAGGAAAACAACTACCGGCATATATCTTACCACTCACCGCTGAGAGTACATCGTTGGACTACTTCTTGTGGGTTACTATGTTGGATAACTACTTTGAAAGACATGACATTGATCCTTATGAGAAGATGAGTATGGCAAGGACAACGCTGATTGGTGATGTTCAATATTGGTGGTCAAATCTCGAGTACCACTACATGTACACATGGGAGAAGATGAAGAAGACATTGCAATGTCGTTTTGTACCTCTACCACCCACGGTCACAAGCGAGGTGCAACCTAAAGTAACTACAAATGCTAACATTGTTTTGGCTCCTACTCCATCTACAAATACCACTGAGTCGCTTGAAGAGATGAAGAAGGATCTGGCGCATCTTATGTCATTAGAGGAGAAATTTGAGGTACCTACAGTATCTGATGAGGACGATAATGACAAAGGTACTGATTTGGTGCTATAGCAAGACATAGAGCAACTTTATGAGCATATACCTGCTGTAATGCAATCTTTTAATATTCCTTATGTTGATTTGAACTAACCATGTGCTGATTTGAATTCATATAATTTTACACATATCGAATTAATTACACATAAGGAAGTACTTGATAGAATATCCCTTGCTGATGCATTGTGCTATATCATGCTTGATGAGCCCGTTAGTTTGGAAAGTGCTATGGAGAAAGTTTATGAAATTTCACTTATAAATTCTCTTTCTAGCACCTACACCTATTGTTTTAAATTAATTGGAGATTATGGTATAGACAATCAATTTTTGGTATATCGAATATGCATAACTTGTGATCACATAAATGAATTGAAGCTTACTGTTTTGAACAACAATTCTTGTGTGATGAATAACTCTACTATATACTTCACTTATATATGCAAATTAAGTTGCACACTGAATACTGTGAGAAACAATATTTTGTTGATTTGATGCCTGCACAATCACCTTTAATTTCTAAAGTTTTCTCTATTTCTTTGCCACCTGCTGTTGCTAACATTTTGCAGAAAGATGAGAATGCGTTGCTACAAGTTTTAAAGCTTTTCTTGCCATTGGAGGATGATCGTGAGTCGAGGACGACTTAAATGCAAAAAGAGGAGGATGATGAGGACATCAACCCTCTAGATATGACCGCTACTCCACATCATGGTACAAGGAAGGTTTCCACGTCACTTTGTGTCCAAGCCAAGCAAGAGTTCAAGTTGGACACGTTTTGGAATCAAATTCAGTCTTTAGAGACAGCCCTGACTTTAAACATACATAACTTTTGCATACATACTCTGTTTGAGGTCCACGAGTACTTGATTGAAAGTTTATCTCGTCCTCTTTCAAATGGATCTAGCCTCACCTCTAAATTTCTTCTGTGCACACAGTAATCATCAAAAGAAGGTACTATATCATCTATTTAGGTTGCAGGCCTTATAATTCGGATAGAAACCATAGGCTCATATTGTTCACGCGGTTACTGTCCATGCATGAACAGTGTCGCTGACCCTTCCTCTTCCTTCTTTACATAGTGGCTGTCATCCCTTTAGTTTTTGTGGGTTTTGTTGATCGATGTTTAGTTTTGCTACTTTATACTTTGTCCTCTTGTTCGGCGAGATCAACAACGATATTATTATTCGAAACCCCACTTATCAATACAATTTCAATTCCTATTTTCGCAATTTCATATTTCTTATTTATCTTGTTCTTGCGTGCTTCTTCGGTGTATGCAGGAATTGATCTTCGTGATCAGGTCATCTGGGTATTCATGCGCGGTTGATAATGACTTGTTGAGCAGTTCATCGATTGCGTAGTTCCAAGCCTTGTGAGTTCGTAGCCAGGATCGCGAGAGTTGAGCGACTACTACCGAATTTACCTTCTCATCGAAAGATCGGGCCAGAACAGGACCTTCATGGTTCATCAAGTCCTATGGACGTTCGACGAACAATGTGTTCATGCTAATCTGTTTGGAGGACATCACGTTTTGTTTTGTCCATAGGAGGAATACGTATCAAGGTAGAGATTGTTGAGTTTCAGTGTGATATAAATTTCATTTTCTACTATAACTCATAGTTTTACTCCTACATGAGTCTTTTATGTACCACTGTAAATATATCCCTGTAGTCCATAGAGAAGAGCAAGAGCTTCATTGTAAACATACCTTCATATAGTGATATTGCATTCGTATGCCCGTGATTTTTCCTGAAAGAGTTTTCTATGTAAAATTCATGTCTCACATTCCTTATTTTTGTGCATTATTTACAACAATTTTAGAGTGCATGCCAACATTGACAGAACATTTTGAGTACCTAATATTATTTGATCCAACTTGCATATATCAAAGATCAACTGAAGCAAAATTATTATATGCAAACCACACCCACACTTGCAAGTTGCAATATCTTATCTTTATGACATATTGCTTTTTCCATGACAATGATCGGCCGACAACATGCATGACACTGGCAAAAACCAAAAACATAGGACTCTGCTAACTTATGACTTATATCTGGGACAGTCCATTCTTGAGAGGAATGAATCGAACCAGACCATAACATAACAAAACAAACAAGAAAGCTTAAAACAACCCATCTTTACCCAAAAAACAAAGATGGCAAGGCTTCCCTTGGGACTAAAAGATGGATATGGTGCAAGACCTTATTGGCAAAATACTACTAGCATACTACTATTATGCCATTGCTGCCAATGCAGCGAGCACTGTTGTTACTTGGCAGACACAAGGCTTGCACCGCCACATAGTCCAAACCTCCCTCCTCCACCTCCTCTTCTACCTCCATTGAGGCACCTCGGAATCCCCTCATCACTGTTGTCATCATCATCAACGACCCCCCTCGGCACAATCACTATGAGCCGACCATTCACGTACCCTGCCACGGTCATTGAGGGTATGGCTGTCTCCGGCAGGCGGAAACGCCACTTGTCATACACCAAGTCATCCTCTAGGTCTGGCTCCCCAGGCCCAGTGTGCACCACCACCCTGGTGATCCCCCATGGCTCGAGCCTCACCGTACGCACCTTGACCGCGCCAGGCTCACCAGCAGCACCACGGGGCACAACAAAGTGGTCAGAGTCTGGGGCATAATACACACGAACGTCGGTGTCCCTCGGTAAAGGCAACTCCAGCACTCGACTAAACACTTGCGGCAAGCGACGTAACTTCTTATCGACTCGGGCTCCACCAGTGCCGGTTGTGGGTGCACCTTCGTCATGGCTAGCTAACTTCTCTTCCTCCCTCACAAAAACTATAAAAAACTGAGCTTTTCTTGGCTCCTTCACCTGATGCCTTTCAAACTACTGGGCTTGAATGGAGATGGAAATGGAGGGGAGGGATTTATAGGAGGTTAGCGAGGAGTGTGTCACGAGGTTTGTGGCCTCGGGAAGGAAGAGATAAGGAGGAGGAGTCAGGGGGTGGGAATTGGCAAGGAAGGACAGAGGTAGAAGACAGATCTTTGCGCTAGAGATTGTTCTTGCAAAGGGCGTGCAGCATGCTTGGGGACATCAAAGGGTGGGGGTCCACTATAGGGAATCCTTCTATGTGCATGGAACATCAGAGGGTGGAGGTCCACCGATCCAAGAAGGCAAAAGGTTTGGTGTGATGGGGTTAGCCTTTTCCATGGTGAAATAACACATGCGAGGATACACGAAGGTTTTTTTAGTGCAAGTGCCTTCGCTGTTCCTACTACAAATCCATTTGCACAAGTAAGGTCACAAAAGGTTGTTGCCATTGTTGTTGTTTTACTCCCGAGTCATGAGTTTACGTGTGCGTCGGTTTTGGCTTTGCCCTGTTACTTGTTACTTTGAAAAGTGTATTGGTGAAAAGTGTCTCTATGTAAAAGTTAGGCATGTCTTTTGTGTGCCACATCAAGTTTTGTGTGTGTCTTCTAGCTTTTAAACGGAATACAATAAAGACATGTCTATTGTTTTGGTTTTTGTCCCTATACCCAGGAAAAGTGTTTTTGTTATTGTGATTGTTTATCCTTGTTATAAGGATAAGGATTAGTAGAATGGTTGGAAGGGACCTATATGGGACCACTCCTATACAAGGGTCTGATCCCACAAAATTAGTATCAGGTTATTATTTGTTTCTTCCACAATTGTTACCCACACCCCTCAAATTTTTTCACATATGGTTTTACTAGTCTGCCTTAAATAAGTGTAATAATGGGTTTACTGTATAATTCATCCTACTTCAATAAAACTTACAAAATTGCATTAAACAAAATAAACATTAAAAGAAATTCTTCTTGAATGGAAGGTTTGTTATATAGATAGTATAAACTCTTAAGCATATGCATATCTTTATCTAAACCATGATCAATTTTGAATGAAATTTATCGACACCATCAGTGATAAAAAAGTACTATATATATATATATCACATACCAATAGCATCGCTAGTTTTTCTCCCAACACAAATTTTGTTCCGTATCTGCAAATAAAACAAACCTTTTTTTTGTAGATTTTTCCTTGAAAAATTGGCATGCTTACTAGGATTTGATGTAGGATACACCAACACAGTCGAATAAAGAGGAATTGAAAGGCAAGATAATATAAGCTATCAAGAAGACAATACCGATGCCATGGTAGAGGGGGTAAATGGGATATTTGGCGCACGATGATGGAGGTGCCAAAGGAGGGAAACAAGCTTTGCTAGGTCGATCTAGACTATAAGTTGAGATACAAAAGTAGTGAGATTGGCAGCAGTGGATCGGTGAGAAGGCAAGATGGAATGCAAAGGGGGACGAAAGTAGGAGTAGATCTTGTAATGGAATGCGGTTGGCAATGGGGGTTATTGTGTTGGGATGGAAGATTAGAGGTCAACTAAAAGGGGGAGGATTGATGCAAAAGAAGAGAAGTCTGATGGTGAAGAGGCAACAAGGTGGGGGTTTGGGGGAAGAAAGGTAGAGTGTGATAGGCACCCATGCAATTGTGAGGATAGGTCAAAGGTAGTGGAGAGATGGGAGAGATTTATTAAAACCACCAAGGGTGAACGAGTAGTGGCGAAGGAGGGGAGGGCCACATCACCTGAAATTTGGTGGCCGTTGGATTTGGTGGATGCAGGCGTGGCGGCTTGGATGGCTTGGAAAGGAGAGAGGGAGATCGCACAAGTGGGGACTTAGGGAGGTTTCAACTTGGGACGGTCTTTTCCTTCCCAATGAAGGAAAGGCGCATTCCTTCTCTTCTCCCCTTTCCTCTGCATCCACTGCCTTATGCTGCATGGGAAATCACCACCAATGAAGGGCCAGTCCAAGCGTTGGCACAGGGTGAGTAATGGCATGGACGACAAGGGTGATGGAGTAAATCTAGCATGGTGGGGGCGAGGCTGTAGATGCCAGCGATGGAGTGGATGGCAGAGGCTACAGATGCGGGGTGCACCCCTGTTGCCTCGCCATGCCGTCGTTAGTATAATGAAAATGACCTGAGAAGCAAAGACAAGAAATCTACAAGTATAGAAGACGGGATTCCTTTTACTATTGATTTTAGTTTACATTAATATTTATGCATGTTCAATATTTGGTATGAAAAAGGACCATATTGTATTTTATAATATAATAATTTAATTCTAAAAACAAGCATCAACCCTTGAATTAGTACAAGCTTTTTTTTGTAATAATATTTGTTAGTGTTAAGAAGTACCACAACCCTAGTAGTGTTAGAATTGGAAAGCTTAAGTGATACAAATTTTGGTTGTTTAAAATGAATTATAATTATTGCATTTCATTAAAACTGTTTCTGTAATTTTTTATCTCAATTGGGATGGTTCTTAGTTCACCGAATTAATATATCTTTAGCTATCAATTTTTTATTTTTCAAATTTAAATATCAATTTTGAAATTAAAATACATTAATTTTAATATATATATGTTAGCTCACTATTCATATAATAGAATTTGTGTAGTTAAGATTTTGTTCGTAATCAAATTTTGATGCTGCTTCAATGCTTTCAACTTATATTCCAATTTTAGTGATTTTATTTAAAACAAAGATCTTAAAACGAAAAACTTTGATTCTGAGTTCATCTTATATGAATATTTCATTAATTCTAGAACCTTTTATTTCCAAATTTTATGTAGATAGGTATCGACCTTTTGATTTGGAGTTGGTAATTCTGAGTCTTATTTTTTACAGTGATATATCTTTCTTAACTAATAAAAGAAGAAGTTTATCCCTGCACAGTGGGACGATGTCATTTCTTCTATGCGCGCAGTTGGCCTCTCCCACCCCTCCCAAATTTCTCTTCGATGCGCATTAACATGTGGACCCAATCTAACAGGGATAAGGCCTCATCTCGCCATCCCCCTATGTCTCGTGAATGTATCCATATCCCAACTTCTTCCGCAACCACCCAAACCGTCACCGCCCCACTTCTTCTTCACATGCACACATTGAAATTTGTCACCGTCCCACTCCTTCCTGTCTCACGCCACGACTCGTCACTTGTGCCCGTCCAGCATTTGCTTTGTACCTTAGAGATCACAACCCCCTCCAGCACTCAGTCCACGGGTTGCAATGGCGGCGTGCACGAAGATGAGGGGATCCAATAGCGTAGAAGGCAGTGATGGGGAGGTAGCGCCGGTGATAAGAGGAGGTAGCGGGGAGGGAAGGCGGTGTTGGGGACGGGACAAGGCACTAGGAGGGAAGAGAGGAAAGGGGGAGGCAGTACCTTGGAGGAGAAGCGATGGTGTCAAGTAAGGGAGGGGAGGCAACGATGGCGCACGAGGAAGAGGCAGATATGAAGGCGTCCTTCCCTTGTCGCGTCGCCGTCTCGAGTTCACTGTACCATATCCTCTTCATCTTAAGCCTCCCCTGCGCCGCCGCCGCCTTTTGCTCCGTATCGGCCTAGCAAGCATCACCGCCTCCTCCTCGCTTACCACCGCGACGCTGCCACCATCGCCTCCCCTGGCCTCGCACCTCCTCGCCGCAATGTGCCTGGCGAGGGCTGCAGAGGCCAATGACCGTAAAAATTAGTCGTGGCTTGGGTTCAGGGTGAAAGAAGATGGTCATTGACGCGTAGCCCGCTTCCTTATCACCAACAATGGTTGGAAATGGGTAGCACGTCTGGGAGGGAAGTAGGCATCAACTTTAACTTCTAAAGGTAAACAATTTATAAGTTCAAAATTTTAATTCCCGGGTAGTAGTAGCAGGTGATACAGTAGGCGGAGTTAATGTTTCTATTTATATGTGTGTGAAAGAAAATTGATATTTATTATGTAGTTTATGATCCCGTCTGCTGATATGTATCACTCTTTATGGGGTTTTGTTGCAACGTACGGACACCTTATTAGTAGTATTATATTGTTTTATGGATACTGGAGTTGCGTTTTTAGGGTGCAAGAATGTAGTTCACCACAGTTATAATTTGGGTCTACCAAATTATTGGATTTGATTTCCCCCGTTATTATGGTAATTTCTAGAAATTTTTCTGTTTTTCTACTGGATTAGTCCAGTGACTTGTGTTATTTTTCCTTCACCCGGTTAATGTGGGCTTTAACATTTAGTATACATCATCTAGATAGAAAGTTTGCTAGATATAACATTCTCTTGATTTTATTAGAAACACAGCTATGTTGGCAGTTTCGATTACACAAAATGCTGGTGTTAGCCATAAGTGTGAAAGAAATATTACCTGCACATAAAACTCCTGTTTTCCCAGTAGGACCACGATACATTTTTCTTCCCGTTGTCTCTTGATGCTCGTGGCGCATGATTTCCTGACACGAGAATTCACCGCGAATACTCCCATGTTTCAATCAAGAATAAGTGATTCCTCTTGGTTGATCCCAAGTGATTTCCACACACGAACAGACGAACCATGTGATGCCTGTTGGTTTTCCTCTCCTTCCTTTCTCTGAAGAGGGGGCAATATGCCTTCTAGAAAAAGCGGACCAGTCCAAAATAAAAGGATTTAATTGATATATGCCACTGCAAAGGTAATGTCTCACAAATGTGCCACTGAAAAGTTTTTTCTTAGAGAAATATCATTGCATAGTGTGTGAATTTTGGGGCAAAACACTAGCAAGTGGTAGATTTGGATCAATGAAATGAGCAGTGACATATTTGAAAATTTCCCAAAATAAAAAGGCGTGTCATCCCTTAGGTTGCTCTCAATGTCCTACCCTAACCAGTATTTTAAAGGTGCTATATAGGCAAAGTAACAGTAGATTAAATAAGGTGAGAGATTGCTGCAGTATCTAAATAGGAGACTGCTCTGTCTCGAAGTCATAGACAAGAAAATTAACTTTTTTTCATCTTGTACACACTATCTTTTTTAGATTCTACATCTAATTAATTAAAAAGACCTAAGATACTACACCATAAGAAATCATACATTAGAAAAATAGTATCCTAACACTCCTTATACACTACGAAACTACACTAAGATCTCACGCGCACGCACACATACGCGAGCTCGTGCCCATTTCACACGCTACCCTGCGTGCTTCGCCCCTGCACGCGTAGCCGCGTCTCATCGTTTTCCCTCTTACTTTCGGCTCCTTTTCGTCTCTGAAACATGCCGTTTTCGCACCGCTCGTGACAGTTTTTGGCCTTTTTTTTTGCATGGCTAGGCTGGGTGTGCCAAGCACGTTCTCTCCGGCACAGGTGCCGTGTTAATAATGTGTTGGTTTTGTTTGCGTGGGAGAAGCTTAACTTCATGAAAAAGGCTGTGAATAGTCTCGGCCCGTCTACATAATTTCCTCCCCAGCCCAGGTTTTGCAAGGCCCGATGGCGAGTCCCTTTGTGTTCCCTGCAGTGGGATAATTAGGCCCACTCCCATTTGCCAACAAAAACCCATGAGGCATGTACAGTAGACAGTAATGTACTTTCCATGTCATCTGTAGACAAAACTAAACACAACTCATACAATGGGTTGTCTCTAAGTTGTCTATATATGTCCTCCATAAAATGATGTCATAAAACTTGTGGGTTACAGACGGTATAGATACAACAGCAAAACAGTCGTCTATAAGGGCTTTATAGACTGTATGTTACATGCCAGACAACTTTATTCTCCTTCCTTGTTCTCTCTCACCCACATCACTAAAATTCTTACGTAGTAAAGATAATAGACTGCTGATATCACCCCACTGTACATGCTTTTACAGTTCGTTTTTGGAGAAAACCTTAACGTTTAAGTTGAACATATATATTACTGGAATTGTGGAGGCTGACGATGGAATTTTATTTTCTCTTGTGTCCACAGATTACAAATGTTAGCCAACAACTTCTAAATATTTCCCACACATCCCTACCATCATTTATGCTACCAACGGAAAAGTGCTACCTTGAGGCCTTGTTTGGATGGCTGGGGTTTTGGTCCATCCAAACAAAGAGGGCTGATTGTTGATACCTCCTCCGGTTCATAAAAAAATAAGTTGTTTTGGAATACCAGTAGTCAAATTTTGAAAGCTTTGGCTATCGATTTTTTTAAAATATTTAGATTAGATATATAAAAATCATGTGTGTAGATTCGTCTCGCAAAATACTTTTATAATATTATAATTTTGTTGGGTTTTACAAATAATTACAATACTAATTAGTGGACAAAGTTGCATTTTAGAGACCGTGTCGATATACCCATTTTGGAAGTAATAGGTGTCAATAGGTTAGCAAAATCTACATTTTAGCTGACATAGCCATACCACAGCCTTACCGATATCTATCACTTAAATCTATTATCACTTAAATATAGTGGAAGCCATTATTTGATGATAATACTGTGTGTCACTTATTTTGCTAAAATCTAGTATGAACCATCGTTGGATGACGCTATAACATGTCATCAACAGAAGAAATCCTACCATTCCTTCCTCATGCCATGCACACCGATGGACTGCCAATTTTTGAAGTAGTGGGCGCCAACGGATTAGCAAACTCTATATCTTAGTTGACCGATATATGTTGCTTAAATCTAGAAACAATTGTTCGATGACAACATCGTGTACCATGGTTCTCTAAAGTCTAATATGAACCATCAACGGATGCTAATACGATGTGTCACTAATAGAAGAAATGCTACCTTTCGTTCCTCACCGCTATTCTCACTCACATCGATGGTCTGCCTATTTTGGAACTAGCAAAGGTCCATGCAACAAATAAGCAATATCAATTTTTCGGTGATGCAGTCGTGCCCTCGTACTAGTCTATATACATCGCTTAACTCTTGGTAGTAATCATTGTAGTCCAATGACAACACTGTGTGACATCTGCACAAGAAACCTTTGTCTGACAATAATACCATGTGCCACTTATTTTACTAAAATCTAGCATGGACCATCACCGGATGACGATACAACGTATCACCGACAGAAGAAATCCTACCTTTCCTTCCTTACTGCCCAGATGGGCTGCCCAATTTTGAAGTAGCGGGCGTCAATGAATTAGAAAACTCTATATCTTAGCTGATGGCACCATATGTCATTCTAACCGATATATATATCGCTTGAATCTAGAAACAATTGTCCGACGACAACATCGTGTGCCATGTTTCGCTAAAGTCTAATATGAATCATCATTGGATGATGATACGACTTGTCACTAGCGGAAGAAATACTACCTTCAGTTCCTCATCGCCGTACCCACTCACACCGATGGCTTGCCTGTTTTGGAACTAGCAAGCATCCACACAACAAATAAGAAAAAAAAATCGTTTTTCGGTGATGCAACTGTGCCTTTGGACTAGTCTGTATACATCTCTTAACTAGTATATATACATCTCTTAACTCTTGTTAGAAATCATTACATCGCTTAACTCTTGGTAGAAATCATCGTCGTCCGATAATAACACTATGTATAATCCATAGAAGAAACCATTGTCTGACGATAATACTATGTGCCACTTATTTTGCTAAAATCTTAGTATGAATCATCATTGGATGATGATACAATGTACCACTGATATAAGAAATCCTACATTTCCTTCCTTGCTGCCATGCACACCGATGGATTGTCCGTTTTCGAAGTAGCGGGCGTCAACAGATTATCAAACTCTATACCTTAGGTGACACAACCATATGTCATTCTAGCCGATAGATGTCGCTTAAGTCTAGTAGAGACAATTGTCTGATGACAAGCTACGTGCCTCGTGTCGGCAAAATCTAATTGTGAACCATTATCGTATGACGATACAACATGTCACCAACGGAAGAAATGCTACCTTCTCTCCCGCACCGCTATCCTCGCTCATGCCGATAGCCTGCGTGTTTCAGAGCTATTGAGCCTCCACGCAAGAGATGAGTAAAATCTATATTTTGGTGATGCAACTATATTCTCAGACTAGTCTATAAATATCGCTTAACTGTTGCAAAATCATTGTCCAAATAGAGCACAACTTGCCATCGGCACAACTATAGGTACCGTGATCCGGGGTCATCCTCTGCTGTTGCACTCTCTCTAGTCTCTACACCGGCAGCCGCGTTAGCTTCAGTTCCGTAAATTAATTATTATCCACTAAGCCCAAATAATCATTTGCTTAATCCTATCCGCAGGCGCTAGTCTCCTCTTACTTTGCACACTAATCCCTACCACTTTCCTTAAACCCCCCTCCTTTTCCGCGTCTTCCCCATTTCGCCCCCATTTCGCTTCCCGATCACATCACCAAACGAAAAAAAGGGAATAGAGAGGGAAAAAAAAATCGAAAACCAAACCCTAGGGCTCGCGGCGGGCGCCATGAAGATCCCGTTCGTGACCAAGTGGTCGCACCGATCGAACGAGCCCGCGGGGCCGTCGAATCCGGCTGCGGCTGCGGCTGCGGCGCAGCAGCCGCCGCCGTCTCCGGCGGGGTCCGCGCCGGCGCCGGCGCCGGCTGCGGCAGCGTCTTCGTCGCCCCCCGCGGCGGCGACGGAGGCGGGAGGAGATGACTTCATTTCGCAGGAGGAGGAGTACCAGATGCAGCTGGCGATGGCGCTGTCGGCATCAGCCTCGGCGTCGAGCGGCGAGGGCGCCGGGGACCCGGACGGGGAGCAAATCAGGAAGGCGAAGCTGATGAGCCTCGGGAGGGGCGACCCGGTCGGTGCCGGTGATCGGGGCGGGGGAGACACCGCGGAGTCGCTCTCCCGCCGCTACCGGGTGAGCCTATCGAAATCCTGTTAATTCACTGCATAATCGCTGGTGAATAGAATCATTAGTGGGGGTTAAGATTAGAAATGCCTCTACTATTTCGTATTGGACATAGTGTTTGTGTGTGCATTTTGCCACTTTAATATCGCCTATGATGGACGCACAACACCAGGGCTTAATATACAGACCATTAAGGACTATAAGGTAGAGTTCAGCTAGTTGGATATATACCTTATCACAGTTTTAACGCACTGACCGTTTAATTCTAAGTTTCCAACATTTGGAGTAGAAAATTGAGTATATAGAAACGCTGGTCTTCAAAAAATATAGAAAATAATATTTGTAGCTTTGCTTGGTCAAACCACACACATTCATTTGTGCAGAAGCTTGCACAATGAGTGCATGAATGCACACATGGACAAACACAAAATACAGGCAAGGACATAAACATGCACAAGAGGCAGACCAACAGGCATAAAAAATTGTCCATTCTTCAATGAGCAAATGGATTAACGGTTTGTCCACCTGTGAGACAGACCAATGTTTGCGAGTTGAACTCGCTCTCTTGCCATGCCATTTACTCACGAACTTGAGTCGGACTGTTACTAACCTTTTGAAAAATTGTTTGGTCTTCATTCTCCTTCTATCACCCGTGAGGAGCACAGTAAACCGAAGTGATATTATCATATAGAAAGAAGTGAAGTGTAGTGATTCATGTTATTGGAAAGGGGTTACAAACAACTAGACAATAGTGTCAGCGTACAGGGTATCTTCATTGCCAGCTACCTATTCATAGGGTACTTGCTGAATGAATGTTGCCCACTTCTGATTTCTTTATGTTTTGGTGCTAGCCCTTGTTGATCTATCCATTCCTAACTCCAATTTGTATTACAAATTATTGTAGGACTATAACTTTGTTGATTACAATGAGAAAGTTATTGATGGATTCTATGACATATTTGGCCTCTCCGCGGAGTTGTCCGGGCAGAGAAAGATGTTATCGCTTGCAGAGCTTCAGATGAGCATTGGGGATCTTGGATTTGAAGTGATTGTGGTCGACCATAAATTTGACAGTGCTTTGCAGGAGATGAAGGAAGTAGCACAATGCTGCTTGTTGGGCTGTCCTGATATTACAGTATCAGTGCGACGAATAGCTGAAGTTGTCGCGGAAAATATGGGTGGTCCTGTGATAGATGCAAATGAAATGTTTACTAGGTGGTTGGGCAAAAGCATTGAGCAGAGGACATCACATCAGACAAGCCTGCTGCCTATTGGCAACATTGAGATAGGCTTGTCTCGCCATCGTGCTTTACTTTTCAAGGTCAGCTCTTACTTTCTCTCTCTGGGTGTTTTTTTTTAATAAAAAAAACTTGTTCCTCAGATGCCCACCACCAAAACTTCATTTGGCTTCTTGGCTACAATTTCATGAAAATACAAGACAAATGTAACAGTTGCATCTAAGAAAATAAGCTGAACCAGATTTTGAGCATTACATTGATCAGCAATTTATTGAGGATATTGATCATTATGTAATACATTTTTTTTCAATATATTGTATTTTATCAGTATGTTTGGATCTTGTAAACAGTTTGCAGCCTCACCTTCTCTCATGTTATTCCTTTGAAGCATCTTATGTATTCTGCTAGTAGAGTGGATTAGATTGCGAGACCGTCCCATGGAAGACTACAATGCACTGCGGCACTACCTATTTTTGGAGTAAAGTGCACTTTAGGCCCCCTAAACTTGCACGAGTGTCACTTGGGTCCTTAAACTTCAGAATTGCACATTTAGGTCCCTAAACTAGTACTAACAAGTGGGTCAGCAAAGGTCCAAATCCTACTTAATTGGTAATTATAGGTGGGATAATACCTACGATTAATCTAAATTGGTAATACGTAGCAGTTAGCACTCATATGCTCAAACTTTAGCTTACACATGATCAATGCGCTATGTCATCAATGGTTGCCAGTTAAGTTGGATTTGGACCTGCCTTGACACACTTATACAAGTTTATTAGTTTAGGGATCTAAATGTGTAATTCTCAAGTTCAGGGATCCAAGTGATACATCCATGCAAGTTGGGACTTATGATGCACTTTACTCATTTTTTAAAGATTTCTTCAGTAGATAATCTTGGAAATATGTTGATGGTTTATGGAGTAATTATCAGGAGACATCTTCCACTTAGATATGTATAAATGAAATGAACATGAGATAACTAAATCTGGATAGCTAATGTGGAAATGTGTTTGCTTAATGATGAACTCTCTTCCACATGGCTTCACAATTAGTGCAAAACTATGGAGCATACTCTCTCAGGTCTTTTACTTTTACATATTCATGCAGATTCTCGCTGATAGTGTTGGTATTCCATGCAAGCTGGTTAAAGGGAGTCATTACACTGGTGTTGAAGATGACGCTATTAACATAATAAAGATGGATAATGAAAGGTATTTACATATTTAGTAATCAATTATTAATTGTTCATATAACCACATTTTCACTGTGAAAATAATCCTTGAATATATTATTCATCTGTTGTTATTCTGAACATTATACCTTATTTTGTTTGCTATCCGTTTCTGCTGATTAGTCTGCATTTCATTTTTTTCCTGTAGGGAGTTTTTGGTTGATGTTATGGCTGCCCCTGGCACTCTCATTCCAGCAGATGTCTTAAATTCAAAGGGTACTTCATTCAACTTCAATCAAACATTGGAGCAGAATCAGAAGACTGAGTCGGCAAGTAACATTGAGAATGATCCAATTGCATTAAAATCTGATGATAAAGGCAACCAATTGCATATGTTTAGCAATGGTAATTGGATAACAGATAATGGATCAGGGTATGAGAAGACAACGAGTGGTGGAAGTAGTGTTAGTGAACCTTGGACATTGGCACCTCAGATGCAATTAAATCAACCATCAAATTCTGTTGGCGCACCTTCAAAGCAAAAGGATGGCTTGAAATTAATTCCAGACTCTCAAGAAACTGAAGAGCCCAAAAAACTATTTGCGGAGCTTGATCCTTTCCGGGCTATTGAATCTGGGAAAAATTCGCTGGTGTTCAAGGGACTAGACAATAGAAACAATGAATTCCAAAGGCGTAGAGAGAATGTAACCCCAGCACTTGGAAGATCTCAACAGCCATTGGTGATGAAAAACTGGTCTGCTTGTAATGACATTTCCAACAACAACCAATACAATTTTTCTGAGGGGTTAGTTCCTCGGAGAAATATTAGTGACAATGTTGCATCATCATCTCAGTTGGCCTGGTCAACTGCAAAGCATTACAATCCTAATGTTGGAGAGTATAATGATAGGTTGTATGCGGCACCAGTTCGTAATTATGACAATAGGACAGTTGGTACCTCAGCTTCTACCTCCGGAGAGCGCCTTGATAGATCAAACATGGCACCTGCGTTTTATTATGACAACAGAATGATCGACACCTCTTCTATGAATGCAGCTACTACGTCTGGAATTGGGAAGGTTGCAGAAAAGGGTCCTCACAATGATCTGGAAAAAGGTCCCATATATTCTAGATTTGACACTCAACTTTCTAACAATGTGCAAGGATTTGATCCAGAAGCGAAGGAGCACAAGGAAAACTATGGCAAGGATGACCACAAAAAGTTATACCCTGATCCGAGAATGTCCCCTCTTGACAGATTCATGGAGACAACAAGGCAGAACACAGAATCTGTTTCTCCATCCCTAGTTGGGTCAAGCAGGGTTGACATGATGTTGGATGAAGTTTCTGAATGTGAAATCCTCTGGGAAGATCTTGTAATTGGTGAAAGGATTGGCTTAGGTACACAAATGTTTTTTTAATCTATCCTCTAGTTATGTTTCAACACATTGAGTTGAACGTAGGTTGTAGGGTCCCTTGTCAGTTATCTTTCCACACAAAATGAAAGAAATATTCATCTAGCATTAGTGTAGAAAAAACATACTATAAAGTTCATGCACTATTTGTTGTGTTGCTAACTTGCTATGTTCTATGTATATGACAACTAAATGAGTCTCCTTTAAATTTTTAGGTTCATATGGAGAAGTCTACCATGCTGATTGGAATGGAACTGTAAGTAGTTTTTCCTTTTTATCTTCATTAGAAACTTATATTGAGTTTAATGCACCAACCTCATTTACATGCTCTGTGGATGAGACTGATTGCATAAGTCACAAAGAACAAGTCAAAGCACGGTCTGTGTTTGCTATGTCTTCTGATTCGATCTACCGATCATTTTGGTGATAGTGTGAAATTTTGTTTATTTACAGGAAGTGGCTGTAAAGAAATTCTTGGATCAAGAGTTCTATGGTGATGCTCTGGATGAATTTCGTTGCGAAGTAAGTGAAAGATTATGCTTTTGATACCCATAAGCTTTGCTGTAATGCTACTTGTGATTCCAGCTCACTGTTGCTGAAACCTTTGATAATTCAAATATATCCTCTTTTAGGTGAGGATTATGCGTCGGCTTCGTCATCCAAATATTGTTCTCTTTATGGGTGCAGTAACACGGCCTCCACACTTATCCATTGTATCAGAATATCTTCCAAGGTATAGCAAGTTTGTGTTTTACAAAACAACTTGGTCATAAACTCATAATGAAACAATGCTGAATATGATACATGTAATAAATGTGACATTGCTATTGTTGACCAGCTTTACATAAATGTATATACTAATTTACATGCTACCATGGGCTATGTAAATATGCTTAGCTCAACTTTTTACAAAAAAGTGCTCTACTAGGTATAAGTTAAATCTGTTACCATGACTCCATTTGTGACACATGTTTTTGGTCAGTGCTGGATCAGTGGTCCCTGTTTCAAGATTGACCTTTATCTAATTCCTATTTTCTTTTTCAGGGGAAGCTTATACAAGATTATTCATCGCCCTAATTGCCAAATTGACGAGAAGCGTAGGATTAGAATGGCCCTTGATGTGGTAAGGGTGAAATTTTTGTATTGTATTTTTCATGCTTATTTCCATGTGTTTGTCCATATTATGACAATGTTCTCTGTAGGCCGGAGGCATGAATTGTCTTCATACCAGTGTACCAACAATTGTTCACCGGGATCTAAAATCAGCAAACTTGCTGGTTGACAATAATTGGACCGTCAAGGTATCTTCCTGCTTTGAAGAAGCAAAACCTGAACTCTTATTGCTTAAGTACCGTTGGCTAACGAATTACATATACATAGGTCTGTGATTTTGGACTTTCACGTTTGAAGCACAGCACATTTTTGTCATCCAAATCCACTGCTGGAACTGTAAGTGCTTGACATTCAGATTGTAGAATGATTCATTTCTTTTATTTTTTTCCTGAAATATTAATTGTTTCTCTCTTTAAATTTATCGTTTCCCCCATCTTATACCAGCCTGAGTGGATGGCACCAGAGGTATTGCGGAATGAGCAATCAAATGAGAAGTAAGTGATTTTTTAGTATCATTTTCAAATGCTCTTATTTGTCAGCTTTAGGTTCTAAAAAATTTCATCTACTTGGTTCATGTTCGGTCTAGTTTAAACTTCAGTCTCTCACCTAAATAAGCTTAGGGACAGGGTAAAAACCTAAATGGGAATTTTTCTATAATAGCTTAATGCAAGCACTAACTTGATTTATATTGATAAGCCACAAATGCCTGAAGGGGCTTGATTGGCTCATATGAAATCTCCTCTAAGTGGAATCTGTCGCTTTATAAGCTGGCTCTTGAATGAAGCTAGGTTTAATATAATATTATTCATTTTTGGATGTGCTATGTGGAGCCTTTGGTGTTAAATTGCTTTTCTATCTTCCTACCTGTGATTTGCAAGGACTTCATATGTCTGTCTTTCTGGAACATATTATTTGTATCTTCACATGATATGCCCTATATTACACAATCCTGCATGTCTAGCTCGCTCTTTTCTGTTGATAATTGTTGAATGGGATAATTGGGTCCTGAGCTTTGTGTGGTACAAATTAGATGGAGAATGGATGTGTCATATGTTGGTTTTGTGGATTACGAGGTGGCTTGCTAAAGAATAATGAGATATTCTGAGTTTTATCGCATGTACCATGAAGTGTTGTTAGATTCATTTACTTTGTCCCTGGTTTCTTGTTCTACATTACCCATATCGTGTCATGCCTTTTCTGAGGAGGGTGATAAATGCTAAATGAGATGGTTTGGACATCTCCAATGGGAGACCTTTAGAGGCACCGGTACGTAGTGGCATTTTAAGACGTACTGAAAACGTAAGAAGAGGCAGAGGTCGACCAAAACTAACGTGAGAGGAAGCAGTTAAAAGAGATTTGAGGGATTGGAATGTAGCTAAAGAATTAGCTTTGGATAGGAGCGCATGAAAGTTAGCGATCCACGTACCGGAACTATAAGAAAGTTTAGGGGCTATGTTTTAGGCTCTCGGCTCAGATGGCAGGATGTACGGTTTATGGTTTTAGTCTTGTAGGTTTTTTTTCATTATTATTCTATTTTATTTTATTTTATTTTATTTGTAAGGCTTTCGTCTCTTTAACCTTAAGGAGGTTTCATTTCTAGGCTGCTCCAACTTATTTGGGACCAAAGCTTTGTTGTTGTTGTGTGAAAAATGCTAAATGTCGTGTGAGATTTACCTGTGCCCCGATGTTTTTACTCTTGATCTAGACTGTCTGAGCTCTAGCCAGATGCCTGCGGATGGACGGAAGGCATGCCATGCCTTTGAATGGTCTGGCACATGATCTGATCCCCGTTATACATTGTGCTGCACGGGCTATACGACTAAACATCAATTGTGAAGTACCTGATATTATCTTGTAGAGATCAGAACTATCATATGAATTGATAGATCTTTGATTCCCAGGCCTTCTCTATCTGTTAGCACACCACAAGCAACACATTGACAACCACACTGAAAGTTTTGCAGGTGCGATGTTTACAGCTTTGGTGTCATCTTGTGGGAACTAGCAACACTAAGAATGCCATGGCATGGGATGAACCCCATGCAAGTTGTGGGTGCAGTTGGCTTCCAGGACCGACGGCTCGATATTCCCAAGGAAGTTGATCCTCTAGTTGCATCGATCATACGGGACTGCTGGCAGAGGTGAATTTTAAAAAATATAAGCTTATTATAATGTTTTGGTCAGGAAGGGCACACAAGCTCTTCTATTCTGTGTTGTTAATTGACCCTTTTATCTTTTTGTTACATGTGAACTTACATGGTTTCTCTCTATTTCCATTTTCATTTTCCAGGGATCCGAACTTGCGTCCTTCCTTTGGTCAATTAGCGAGCTATCTGAGGACATTGCAGAGGCTAGTAATCCCTTCACATCAGGAGACACCGAGCAGCCATGTACCGCAAGAAATATCTTTATATCGGTGAACTCTACCCTTGTTGTGATACACCAACTGTGAATAAAGAGTAATCATGATTTTGTCGCCGTATTTGGGGTCAGTAGTCTGCAAATGCATTGCTTGATTGAGAGCCCCAGTCCCGGTCCAGATAGCAGTCATTCTGCTGTTGCAAGAAAAAGCTTGGCAGCGGAGTGTGTACAGTACAGTATAGGCCTATCAAATAAAACAGTCAGAGGAGAAAATCTTAGCTGGTAATTTTATCGCGTTTTTTTATTTGTCACCTGTTGTGTCGTATGGATTGTGGAAACAAGAAAAAAAGGGAAGAAAAATGTGTAACTGTATGGACGAGTTAATCGAATATCAGTTGTTATTACCTTACAAAGAAGAAGCTGACAGTCTGGAACATTGTGCCAATCGTGGTTGATTCATTTCTGCCATATCTCAATAATTGATACTTCAATTATATGTTATGGGTGGAAAGATCACAAATAAATTGTTTATGAAATAAACTTTGCCTACCACTTGTTAACACATTCTAGATTTGATTCGTTGGGCTTATGCTAATGTACCTTTCACATGAAAAAAATAGCTAAATTTTCCATGCAGATTGGGCGGCTCGATAGCACAATGCATGTGTTTATATTTTTAAAAATAGAGTTGTATTTGACTGAAAATACAGTTTCTACATTTGAAAATAGAGATGTAGGATCCAGCAAAATAGACCTTTCCAGACCACTCAACATGTTTGTGTTGATTGTTGAGGTCTCCCCACCTCGCGCCGCCTGCCACTCCGGCGGTGGCGGCCAACCATTGCTAATGGCCTCCTCTTCCTCTGACCTAGATTCCCTGCCGGCGGTTCTTGGGAAGCTGTCCGAGAAGGAGCACAGGTGGCTGGAGTCCTCTTTGTCCAGCCTGGACTCGGTGGAGTCTCGGCGTCGCTCGCCACCGTCTAGGTTGTCGTCTCTGGCCCTGATCGTTTCTGGCCTCTCGAAGGGAACACCCAAGGCAAGGCTGTTCTCTTCCTCGATGGCGGCCTCCCTCTGAGCAACGCTAGCACTCCCTTGCTGGCTCCAGCCCAGCCAGTGGTCGCCCCCGCTGGCCAAGCTCTTGAGGACAACTGGCACGAAGTTTCTCGACGGCGTTCCTCGCGCAGAAGGCCAAAACCCCGCCGCCGTCCGACACCCGCTTCTCGGCCAGTCCCCCGTGACCTCATCGGTCTTTGCTTCAACTGTTTCGGAAGCGACCATGTCGCGGCGGTGTGTCGGAACCCCACTCATTGTTTCCGGTGCAAGGACATTGGACACACGTCCGTTCATTGCAAAAGACCGCTAAGTCCCCCGGCTTTCGATTTCGACATGCGACGTCTTCCGCTAGTCGGCGATCTTGCTCAGTGCGAGGGGAAACTATCGCGTGCGGGGGTCGGAATAGCTTCGCACCGTCGCTCAGTGCCAGCTGTCAGCATTGGCCCGGATGAGCCGCCGCCGCCGCCGCAACGTCGTCGGGTGGCTCGTGGAGTCGCCCCTAACCTTGGTTGGCTGTGGGTCCACTATGGCCAGAGTTTCCCCATCGTCAGCGCACGGAGCTCGCTGTAGTCCAGGCAGCGGGGCGGACCCACGTCCGGCGCTCTTTGGGGACGTTGATGATGTCTCCCCCCCGGGGACCCTCTCCACCGTCTAGAAAGAGAAGCTTGTGTCGCCGGCCATGCGCTGCTTTGAGCGAGCACTCATCGTCTGCGTGGGCGGGACTAGACCAGCGGTCGCACCACAGGAGGTTGCTTTGGCGATTCAGTTCGAGCGGGGTTTGTCCCAATCTTGTTTTTCGGTGTCGCCTTTGACAATCATTCGAACAAAGACCGTATTCTCCTTGGTGGCTCTATCAAGACTGATCGTTTTCTCCTCCTGCTCCCGCAGTGGTTGAGGTTGGCGCAGGCTGTTGTTAGCCGCCCCCTGCGTTTCCAAGTTAAGATTAGCTTGAAAGGGTTGTCGATCCATGCTTGGAGCCTAGCCACTGTGTCGCTAATCCTATCTCTTTCTAGTTGGATAGAAGCCTTGGATGAGTCCTCAACGTCGCGAGCAGAGACCTCTTTGCCCTGCGCCTGGCAGCCTAGTCCTTCAACCGCCTGGTCCTTCAACCCTGGCGCGATATCGAAGGAAAAAATGATCATGATCACTGAGGCGGACCTGCTCTTGGTCTTGGACGGATCGGTCTTGGATCATGGGGCGCAAGTTTTCGCCTAGCCTTCTAGCTCTAGGGTGTCGCGGGAGGTGTTTAGCTACAACGTCATCAGCCACCTCCACACCGTCGAAGATTTATCTTCATCAGCTGAGAAGTACCAATCCTTTTGTGCCGTCGATGTTAGAAGTTAATTTATTCTCTTGAGTTAGGGAAAGTCAAATTAAATTTGCATGCACGCTGGAGAAGATGTAGACAAGGACAGCTCAAAGCTAGGAGTACCTGAGCTGGACATGGAGCTAGCCTTAAGTAGTAAGCAAAGTCAATTTGATTTCTAGATGTAGCGTAACATGCTTAGGTCGGTTAGTGCACGGGTCGGTTTGTAAGTCATTTATAAGGACATGCATACATCGTTTGTAGGGGACGTATCTAATGCTAATGGATAATTCAGTGCTAAGGTGCTAATGCTAATATTGATCGTTGAATTTGGATTGAACAATCAAGATTAATGCAGTCTCTCACCTTCAAACCATTTAATCACCTTGCATGTTCTCATATCCAATGCGCCTTCATTAATGCACCTTCATTAAACACTCTGCATGCTTCGACATCCAACGGTCAAAATGCAAATTTAACGGTCAAGATTGGCATTAGCACCTTAGCACCGAATTACCCATTAGCACTAAATACGCCCCCTCATTTGTAATGTAACTTTTGAGATATGATATCAATGTAGTTCTTTGTTTTGAGTTAATACTACTGCTCTTGTCTGTTTTCTTGCCTCCCATAGAATTGAGTTCCAACAATTGGTATCAGAGGCCTAGGTTCGAGTCGGGCATAGCAGAAGCAAGGGTGTAGTGCGTCATGCTGAAGCAGATGCCGTCCCCGCTCAAGTCTGCGGGTAGTGGTGACACCTCGGGCATGGCGACATCTAAGGCACCGACGAAGGAGGGATATGTGACCGTCCAATACCTAATGCTCACTGAGACCAACTATAGCTCTTGGGCGGTAAAGATGAAGGTGTTCATGCGCGCACAAGGGGTATGGGCAGCAGTGGAAGGCAATGAGCTGGTCGACGAGCGCAAGGACCAGATGGTTCTCGCTGTCATATTCCAAGCTGTGCCCGAGGTCATGATGATGGTTTTGGCCGAAAAGGAGATAACCAAGGAAGCTTGGGATACCCTAAAAGATATGCATATCGGTGCTGATCGCGTCAAGGAAGCGCGAGTACAGACCCTCATGAGTGAGTTCGACGTGATGCGTATGAAGGAGGCGGAGTCCATCAGCAACTTCGCTATGAAGCTGACCACCATTGTCAATGAGATTCGTGTCCTCAGAGACAAGATGGAGGAGCGCACCGTCGTGAAGAAGTTTCTACGTTCTGTCCCTGACAAATTCTTGCCGATCGTCTCCACTATTGAACAATTTGGTGATGTCAAGACAATGACGGTTGTAGAGGTGGTTGGGCATCTGAAGGCGTACGAGGAACGTACGAATGGATGGCGGCGTGACGAGGAAGGTGAGCATCTACTTCTTACTTGTGCAGAGTGGAAATCCATGACCAAAGAAGAAGGCACCAACAACTCTGGTAAGAAGAACCGTAAGTTCGACAAGGCAAAGGTTCGCTGCTATAATTGTCAGGACTACGGGCACTTTGCTTCCGAATATCATAAGCCGAGGAAGGAGAAAGCGGAGGCACATTTAGTTGGGGCAGATGCTAAAGACAAACCAGCGCTACTCTGATGTTGAGTCGAGTACGAAGAGCTGAGTCCAGGATGTTAAGGAGATGTGTTCGTCATCCTTAGTTGAGACCGTGGAGTTGAGTCCGGGATGTTGAGAAGACGTGTTCGCCATCCTGAGTCTAGTAAGAATTGGGAAAGTCGTAGTTGAGACCGACTGTCTCAACGAATAAGTCCGAAACGTGTTCGAGTTGTGTCACCGTCTCCGTCAGAGTGTGTGTGTGCCAAGTTGAAGCCAAATCCAATTGGTAACCGAAGTTTTGAGTACAAGTTTGTGTGTCCTAGAGATGCGACAGATGAGTGAATTGTGCGACAGAGATATCTCAAGAAAGTAAATTAAATAGGAGATTGTTAGAAGTTAATTTATTCTCTTGAGTTTGGGAAAGTCAAATTAAATTTGCACGCACGCTGGAGAAGCATGTAGAAAAGGACAGCTCAAAGCTAGGAGTACCTAAGCTGGACATAGAGCCTTAAGTAGTAAGCAAAGTCAATTTGATTTCTAAATGTAGCATAACATGTTTAGGTCGGTTAGTGCATGAGACGGTTTGTAAGTCCTTTATAAGGACATGCATACATTATTTGTAATGTAACTTTTGAGATATGATATTGTAGTTCTTTGTTTTGAGTTAATACTACTGATCTTGTCTGTTTTTCTTGCCTCCCATAGAATTGAGTTCCAACAGTCGAGTGATGACTCCGGTTTTGGTGGTCTGCTGGATGCAGATTCCGAAGATTCCAGCCCTCGCCGCCACTTCTTCTGTACTAACAATGGCGTGGTGGATGGTTCCTCTCGTCTCGCCGAAGGTCAGGACGAAGGAAGGCGTGGTCAAGACGGACGTGGCAGGTCGCTATCTTGGAAGCTGCCTCCCATGTCAGCGGTGGGTCCCACATCTGTTTATAGAGCAGCGCTTGGGCCGCAGTGAGCGCTGGTCGGCAGGCGGCCAAGGCTGCCACTACGGTCCTCTTGTGACCCCGAGCTGGCATTTGCCCAAAGCATCAAGGAAGTCTGACCTGCCTTTATCTGCAGGTAAAAACGAGCATAGCTTGAACACCTCCCTTCGGACCAGGTGGTAGAGCTCAGCAAAGGTGGGTTGCCGTTCTGAGCGCCCCCTGACATCGTCCCAACTGCCTAGCGCGGAAGGAGCGCCTGCACCTAACCTCGTTCCAGGAGATTCGCTGGATCATCCATGCTCACCTCCGGCTCCCGTGAGGCCTGTCGAATTGGATGCAAATTTGGCCCCGTGTGCCATCTGAATTTAAAGGCTAGTCCTTTTGTCTTGAAATTGCAAATTTAGCTTTCTCTCGAACGCGGAATGCCCTGAGCACGACACGTGTCCATTTCCGCGCTTGGGGACCGCGGAATCTCGATGGCCAGCACGGCAATTCGCCTTGCGTGGGAACGAGTGGCGACGGCGGAAGGTGGTGGGCCCCAGGCTCTTTCTACGCCGCCGGAACACGGAAGGACGCCGACAGCATTCCACGGCACCTGAGCGTGGTACTAACGCTCCCACACATGCAGCGTTAAGCATTTTTTAATGCATGAATCGGTGAATCGAAATGTTAAGCATTTTTTAATGTATGAATCGGAATGCATGAATGAATGCGTAGCAGCGTGAATCGTTTTTAATGCATTAATGCATTTGGCATGCATGCACCTGGTTCCCGTGCTCGGCCGGCGCGGTAGCGCGCCGGGCCCGCTGGTTCCGCGCCCGTCTGGCTTGCTGCGCTGCCCACGGGGTTCCACGCCCCCCTGAGCGCGGAAAGCACCACGTGTCAGCCTCCGGTGCTTTCGCGCTCGGGAGGAGGTTATTTTTGGTATTTCAGTGTTAAATGGGCTATTTTTGCTATTAAGATGATAACATAGAGTCAATTTTTAAAAATATTCGAGACCTGTCCAGTCGCCACCCTCAAATCCTCATAGCACCTTGGTCCAGTGCACGCAGCCAGCTAGCCAGGCTCTAGGCTCATTGCAACCTGATAGGTTGCAGCAGGCCCTCCGTGGTACACCCCAGCAAAGCAAGGAAGGTCAACGTGGCACCGACATCATCGATCCCGTCAATCCCATAGATCCATCAGACTCTCACCTGTTTCCTACGGCAAGAGGCGCCGACACCAGCGCGCCCGTTGAGCCCGTCGAACCATCTGACTCCGAGCTGAGTCCTACGGCAGGAGGCGCCACTCTTCCGTGCTCTATCTCAGCGAGTCCAAGAATTGTCGCCCATAGCATCAGGGGAAAGCTTTAACAGTCACTTTGCTAACGTACTCGCATCGGGCAGAGCTTCATCTTGACGCACCGCTCCTTCCTTTGCCGGACGTGCAGCGTCCTCGCTGTGATGCTCAGCCTCCCAACTTCACTCCACGGCGCAGCCCACGTCTAGCAGCTTCTTCCAGGACAAGTGTTTCGGCGGGACAACGGACACAACTCATGCTGGCTGCCATCTGGGTTTAACCCAGGACAACAGCACGGCCTTGAGCAAGTTCAAGGATCTGTTCGACAAGCACCTCTCCAGAGAGCACATCCTCGCCCTAGCGGCGCTCTTCAGGATGGCTGTACTACTATGCTTATTAAGAAACTAGCCAAGGACTTCGCAATAAAGATCTGGGAGAGTTAAATCACTTCTTGGGCATCGAGGTAAATCAAGTCAAGAAAGGTGTTGTACTGACACAGAGAAAATATATCTCAGATTTATTGAAGAAAACAAATATGCAGTATTGTAAACCAGTTACAACTCCAATGTCAAGCTTAAAAAGATTGTCAAAAGGAACTTGGGACTACGATGCTGAGGTTTTTCAATACCGAAGTACAGTAGGTGCTCTGTAGTATCTCACATTAACAAGACCTGATATTGCTTTTGCTGCTAATCAGGTCTGTCGGTTCCTACAGACACCGCCTGATTGTCATTGGTCAGCAGTAAAACAAATACCGAGATATGTTAAAGCTACATTTGAAACTGGATTACTTAATCAGAAGACTAGTTCTCTGTTAACACATTTTCAGATGCAGACTGGGCAGAATGCACTAACGATCGTTGATCTACTAATGGATTTGCAGTATTTCTAGGGTCCAATCTGGTGTCTTGGAGCTCTAGGAAACAACCAACAGTAGCAAGATTGAGTACAGAGGCAAAATACAAGTCAGTAGCTAATGCCACTGTTGAACTTATTTGGTTACAATCTCTTCTGAAAGAACTTGGTATATATCAACCAAGACCTCCAATATTGTGGTGTGATAATCTTGGAGAAATATATCTTATGGCAAATCCAGTATTCCATGCACACACCAAGCACATAGAAGTGGATTTTCATTTTATTTGAGAAAGAGTAGCAATGAAGATGTAGTATATTCCATGCACACACCAAGCACATAGAAGTGGACTTTCATTTTGTTTGAGAGAGAGTAGCAATGAAGATGTTAGATGTCCGGTTCATTAGTTATGCTGATTAGCTTGCAGATATCTTTACCAAGCCTTGGGCTCAACAACCTGATGACATCAATCTCAATCTCAATCTGATGTCACCAGTTGAGATTGAGGGTGCATGCACAGAATGTATGTTCCAACTTCCAACTTGCAAACTGAAGGCATGGATCATTTCACAGCCATGAAACGAAAAACATCAGGCATCCCTATGAATCTTGGTCAGATACATAATACTTCAATTTTCTCATGAAGAACTGTGCCGACTAATTGCAAGCACAACTGGAAGTTCCAAGAAAAATGCTACCATTTACGGTATTCCTCTACACTTCCAATACAACTTTTCACAATGCAGCAAATTTGTCAGCATGCCGATGATGGTGCCGATGGCTTCTCCTGTGGGCTCGCAGCTCCCTTCTCTTCAGGTTAGTTCCTGTGTGTTCAGGGGGCTCGCTGCTTTCCATGTCGCTTCCTGGGGAACCGAGTATACAAGCCAGTGGGTCCTCCATGAGGTCTCCAAATGATCTCTGCAGATAAAAAAAAAAGTCAAGGATGGAGAGTACTAGACTGCTAGGCTCTAACAATTAGCAGTAACTCAAGATGTTTACAGCTGTATGTGCAGAAATTGATCTGGCCTTGTCATAGGAGTTGTTTACTTCAATTGATCTGGCCTTGTCATAGGAGTTGTTTGCTTCAATCTCCTCCATCCTTTCCATAAAGGCACTGTCAATATACGAATGGCGTGGGCGCCACCTGAAAACTGGACTACCTTGATGCTGATCATTGAACAAATGCTCAGCAAAGAAGTGCCTTTTTACAGCTTCAACCAGTGTTTTGTCATCGCTGTGCGTAGTAAGTATTCTGTTAATGAAAAAAGTAGTTAGTTGGAACCCCTGATACTAAAAAAAAGACAAAGAATCATTATTTAACAAACCACACATGTTAGCTAGCTTCATCTTCATGCGTTCTTCTCCCAAGTCGAAAACACGTTTAGTACATGAATGTGAGTTCCAATAATACATCACTTTCCCAAAGAACAAAGCGCTGCCTGAAATATACATTCAATAAATTAGTGTTTCCAGTGCAAAAGATAATCTTTAATGCATGAATTGTACGCCATATGAACAAAGAAGAGTCAATCCATCCAACAATTTATAAGGTTGTGCTCATGTTTAATTATCCCTGGACCCATTTTCCTATCTCAGACCAGAAGGAAAATACTAGCAGGTTTAATTTAAATTTAAATTTGAAAAGTTTCTTCCACTGCCGAGGGCAGCATTGGCTATATACTTCCTTTCAACTATGTCATGTAAATTTTGTAACATAAATTTGCAAGTGTACTACATACATACCTGCATGATGGCAAAAACAGAAGGTACATGATCTAGAGACGACTGAGCATAGCTATTAATAGTAGCCAATCTGCTTCCTTCAAAACTTGAATTTTGGAATATAAAATCTAACTTATAGAACTCCAATAACTAGTTCATATTTGTTAATGCTTTCTACATATTGTTAGACAATTCCCAGGAAATTCCCAGCAATCTCAATTTTCCCAGCAGAATCGGCCAGAAACCACGTACCGACGTACGGCTCCGTATACTTTGTTTCCCGCCCCCAGGAACTGGTGATGTGAACCTTGGCTGTGCCTTTGCATGCCATCTATTATCTTATTACAACAATGTTAGAAGGAGCTACCACATTTCCTCTATGAGGCTAGAAATTCAAAAAAAGAAAATGACCCACACCACTTATTTTGTGAGTTCAGACTGATCAGATATAGTCATCTAGTAACATGGTGGTTTCATAATGAATACAACTAATTCTATGCTTCTGAGTATCCCTGTAAATAGTTCTCGTATCATGTGAGACAGAATTGATCCCATCAATGTTCCTCTTTTTCTTAAGCCCAACTGCCCAAGTCGCCCACTCTCCTCCCATGATTAATCAAGTTTGGAAGAATACAAGATAGGAGCAATCGATCGGTGATGTGAATACGGCAATCATTGTCCTTCGACGATGGTGTACACGCGTTGATGCATGCACACTTGTGGCTCAGCCAGATTCCAATGGTGTAAAAGCACATTGTTAAGCAAAGATTGACATCCTAAGGAGCCTGAGAAGAGCAAGAAAAGGATTACAAGAGACGTGTATTTTCTACTTGAAGGACACATGCAAAGGAGTCTGAGTGCATGAGTCTGACAATCCTTTGAGAGAGATGCAGTTTGTTTCCAATAAGAAGTTCATGCCTCCAACATCGTTTCCAATAAGAAGTTCATGCCTCCAACATCGCACAGGAGAAGGCCTTCCTAAACCAATTGTGTTCAAAACCAAGAAGTCAAATAACTCAAGCGAAGACAAGGATGGGTCAAGGACATGTGCTGTCCACGATGTAGAGGCCAAGAACAAGAAGTATCGAGAAGTTGTGTTTAAACTTGATGATCAAACTTAGCGGGATATTAATTTGAGCCAAGTTTCTGAGAGTTAAGTTGAAGATTACTCCGATGGAAGTATAGAAATATAGAGGCATATGTTATGCAATGACCCATATACAAGCAATTAATCATAGAGCTTAAACAATACTCTAACACTCTCCTCAAACTCATGGTGGATTAACAACAATGTTCACCTAGGTGCTAGGCGGAAGGTGGGCGGAGAGTGGCCGCCTAGCGCATAGCGCCGCCTAGGCAGCCGAACAGAATCAGCAGAGGGAGCAAGGAAGTGGAGAAGAAAAGGATAAAAAGAAAGAAAAAAATAAAAGCCATATTGCTTCTGCATGATCCGTTCGGCTCATAACTGTTGATGCACGACCGGGCCGGCCTATAACTGTTGATTCCTCTCTCATTCTCTCTCTCTAGTCTCTACTGCACTCCGAACGTTCGGACAACGCTTGCCCTTATCCTTTTCGCTCTTCCCTACCCTCATCGCTCTCTCTGCGATGCACTGACGCTGACGCTGCATGGCCTTCCTCATGGCCGCATCCCCTCTTCCCGCAGCATATGAACGCCGTCCTCTTCCCCTTTCCGTCCTCTCCCAGATCCAGTCTCCCTTTCCCGTCCTCTTCCTCTTCCTCCCCTTCCTCAAGGTGGCAGGGTGGCAGAGTCCGACGGCAGGGATGGCGGATCCAGCAGCGAGGATGGCAGATCCGGCGGCAACGGAGGCCGATTTGACCGGTGGCGAGCATGAATCGGCGGGCGTGAGGTAAGTTCTTCTCTCCTCTTCTCTCTTCCCTGCCCTCTCCCTCTCCCATCCTCTCCGCCACCTTGGACGGCTGTGCCTTGCCCGCCCGCCTAGCTCCGCCTTGGACTGGCGTTGACTGCTTAGGCGAGCCGAGCCCCCAGGGGGGCGATTATGCCCAAGTCGCGGCGTGCGCCAGGCGCCTAGGTGGCCGCCTAGGGGAACAATATCAACATTGAGTTTGAAGAGGTAGAAGCTGTGTTGAGCTCTAGTCTGTGCCATGGTAAAGAAATATGCTAACTGAAACTCTGAAGGCGCATATTGAAGAGCAACAACTTGTTCATGCACTTGCGATGTCATGTATGAAGCATCTACTCTGTGCTTGATGAGCTCATGTTTCACTGGATCTCGAGCAATGCTGATCGCATTAGTGCTGTCTAATAAGAGGAGTCGGTGCAGGAACTGAAACACTGAAATCCTCAAGTAGCCACTGGTGCCAAGTAATCTTAGCGGTCAACGATGCCATAGCTCGCAATTCTGCCTCAGCACTCGAGCGTGAAACGGCAATCTGCTTCTTGGTCTTCTAGGCAATCATAGAGGAACCAAAGAAAACACAATAGGCAGAAAGAGACCGGCAATCAGAATGATCACTTACCTAGGTCGCATCAGAATACGCCTGAAGCTGCAGAGAGTTAGAATGAGGAAAGAGAAGGCGACGACTGATGCTCCCACGAAGATATCATAGAACACGAAGGTGGCTATAGTGGAGCTGAGTGAGAGCAGAAACGAACTGAATCAGAAAGCTTTTGTGGTTTTATCACCTATACTAGAGCTTTATAAGTACAGGTAGTATATTGGGGGAAAGAGTCATGTCTAGCAACCCTACTTGCACCAAGCTAAGGTCGGGAGAGAAAGGGTCATGTTTGGCCACCTTGCCTGCATGCAAAGCCTAATGAGGATTTTGTTTGGTGTACCTAAAAACCGAACTGTTCGGCGCCAGATTTGATTTTTAAACGGCAGGCTAAAAATTGTCGCATTAATAGGAAGAAGAATAAAAGATTTGCATGCTTATTAGATAAGCCTAGATTATACTTAAAAGTGCAAAATTTTCTAAATAATAATATACAAAGTAATTAAGTGGGCCAATCGGAATCTAAATAAAATACTGTGTAAATATAGAAATACGAGTGTACAAATCTAAATTGGTCTAAAAAGATCTATACATCTAGGTTACGTTTTCCTGGGCTAACAAAAACAAAAGGTGGAGAGCGTCTTGACATCTCTAAATTGGTCTAAAAAAAGATCTATACATCTAGGTTACGTTTTCATGGGCTAACAAAAACAAAAGGTGGAGAGCGTCTTGACATCAGGACGCTTTGTTATCTTCAAAATAAAAAAAAAAAGCAGCTCCTGTTGTTGCAAAAAGGAGGAATCCATGGTTCAAAAGAAATAAGAACATTAGTAGTGTAATATCTCCCCACGCAACTCTTTTATTATTTTTCTTTATTTCATTATCAAATCATTGCCTATTTCTAAAGGGAAGAAATCCATGTAACACCCTAAATTTTGCTTGAAGGTCCTTCCAGCACCTTAAACTATGAAACCAGATATTTGAACCCCCGAACTTTGCAATCCGGTTCAAACAACACCATGACCCGGTTTCGCAGGGCGGTATTGTCGCGTGACACGATGAGTAGGCGGTTTTGCCACGTAGGATGACATGCTGACCAAGTTGGGTCTAACAAGTGGGGCTCACAAGGGTTTCTCCCCCGCCGAGCTACCAGTCGCACTTTCATGGCCGCTGCCCCCTGTAGCTCATTCCCTCTCTGTTTTCGATTTGGGAGAGGTGTGTCATCCTATGTGGCAAAACCGCCCACTCATCGCACCACGCGGGAAATACCACCATGTGAAACCAGGTCAGGGTGTGATTTGAACCGGATTGCAAAGTTCAAGAGGTCAAATGTCTGATTTCATAGTTCAGGGTGCTAGACGGACTTTCAAGCAAAGTTCAGGGTGTTATATGGACTTTTCCCTTTCTAAAACATATATTCCACACAAAATTGGGTTAGTTATTACTCCCTCTGTACTTCTTTACTTGTCGTCCTAGAACATGTGGAGTCAACATTTTAAAACTTTGACCACTAATATACATAAAAGTACTATGATTTGTCAAATGAAAATGTTATTAGTAGATTTGTCATCAAAAGTACATCGATATCATTATATTTTCAATATTTTTTGGCAACATATAATTAGAAAAGGCAATGGTCAAACACGCGTATTGGAGACCGTGTCGATATCCAAAACGACAAGTAAAAAAGTACAGAGTAATATAGAGGAGATCAATAGCAGGTTCAATAGCCTTGAGATTTACCAGCAGACCATCCAAACCTTAGTAGCAACGGAGGTTGAAGAGGCGATCGACCCGTCCATTTATTTCCTGCACAGCAGAATATTTGTAAGAATGTGTTTGATACCTCATACCTACGAACTTTAACACTGGTAGTTTTGCAGCTTTATACAACACTGGATTGCATAAGTGGTAACCTTCCCTCTCTCCTACGTAGACCAATGATTGCATTGGCCATATGTAAAATTCTTACGAACAATTAAACTAACGCATAGACAACTATATAGTCACAGCATGTATTCAAGCTAATATTAATATTCGACCCACACAATTCGGAAGGTACATGTAGCTAATTGTAAATTTGGAAATAGTGGTAGAATCTGTGAGGAGTAGGTGGACATGGTATCGTTTCCTCCCTTCTATAGACAAAGTTTGGTGAAAAGTGCTAAATGTCAATTTCCTTCGGAAAATGACATTACAAAAAGCACCAATTTTTATCCAAAATACCATCTAGCAATAGCTAAAAGAGACCTCCACTGTCCACAGTGCCCATCTTAGATGATCCAAATTCTACCAGCTCTTCGTATATGGGTTGTGGGAGTTGCTTCCGAGCCCTGCTGGGAGTTATTATTACGCACTGTAGCCTTTTGGACAACCAGAAGGCTTCCACAAGTAAGCTTGACGAATACTACAGCGGTCATAAGGCTGTGGCATGCTTCTGGCATAATGGGCAAATGAAAATAGGCATAGTAAGCAATCTTGTTACTATGCACAACAATTACTGACAAGTGATGCCCATTTATTAACACAATTTGTTCCCGGGCTGATCCTTGCAGAAACATTAACAAGGGTTTTGGACCAGGTAGGATCATAATTGAAGGGCAACTAAATGGTTGGGATCGAAAGAAATAGGGATTGACATCAAAGTGAAATGTCCAAATGGACCCCAGATCAAAATAATCAATGGATTTACACTACTTATAATTGCAGATTGAACCATGATATCATGGTTGTCCAAGGACTAAAATTATAATTGCAGATTGAACCATGGTATCATGGCTGTCCAAGGACTAAAATTATAATTGCATATTGAACCATGGTATCATGGACTCATGGTTGTCCAAGGAATAAAAAAATAAAACAAAGAGTTAATTAACTATTACTTCAACTTCTCCTGGTTCACTACCAAATGTTTTGGAAGCTAATTACTTGGGCAAGCTATACAAACGGAAATTTTATACCAACACAAATCAAGGAATAAGTCCATTTTACCCCCTCGAACTTTCTAAGAAGTCTGTTTAACCCCCTCAACTACAAAACCGTTTTTTAACCCCTTAATCTTTCGAAACCAGGTCACTTAAACCCCATAAGACGGTTTGGATGGCCGGTTTTGCATACATGGCAAGGTTTTGCCCACGTGGAACCCACGTCACCCTTCTTCCTCTCTTTCTCTTCTCTCTCCTCCCTCTCGCTCTCCCCGCCCACCCCGTCGCCGCCGCTCCCCTCCTCCTGGTTCTCCGCCTCCTCCCACTTCCTCCCGAACTTCGCAAACTCCGTTGTCATCACTCCCGTCCTCCTGGTTCCTCCGTCTCCTCTCCCCCACCTCCCGTCCCCCGCAGTCGCCACCTGCCTCGCCGTCCTGCTCGACCTCGCCGCGCCCGACCGCATCGCCTGTGCCGTCCCGGGATTCTACAAGCTCTTCCTCCTCAACTGCTGCGGCACGCTCAGCTACGCACGGTTCGGGGACCCCGTTACCGCGTAGGCCCTGGTGGATGCCGACGGCCGCTTTCTCGATGTCTTCGTCGAGTGGGTTGCAAACGGATCCGGTGGTGGAGACCAACCTAGGGCCCACCCTAGGGGTCGACGGTGGCTGGGACAGCGCGGCGGCGATTGAAGTGGCGGCGCGGGTTTCCCAAAGAGTTGGGGCTCCAAGGCGATGACAAGTTCGATGGGGACGACAAGGTCGGCAGCGCTAGGACCGAGCGGAGCAAACGAAGTCGGCCGACAACTGCGTTGGAGCTAAGAGGGAGGAAACAAGGGGGAAGAGACCACGACCGAGGTCAGGGGCGACACCTGTGGAGGAGGTGGTGGTGCAACCAAAGGTGTTGGGCTTGGTGGTGAAAGGAGAAGAAAAAGAAGAGAAAGGGGAGAGGTGGAGTGAAGAGAGAGTGTGACGTGGATGTCCACGTGGCAAAATAGGTGCTACATCAGCAAAACAGCCTATCCATACCACCTTGACTTTTTGGAAAGTTCGAGAGAGTGAAATGGACTTATTCCATAAATCAATGATCCATAATGATTAATGCTAGTTGGAGTACAAGAGTGCTAAACTAAAGAATCGCATGAATCTATGAATCAAAGTATCAAACCATTGACGACTATAGTAGGAGGATCTGTCTAGATAGATTTAGGACAATGGGATCAAAATCAAATCATCAATTTCAATGCGATATCATTGAACTGGGCTACATATTATACCAAACTGAGATGTTTTACCGTATTATGCTTTCGGCCTTTAGTTCCAGATACTTAGTGAAGATAATTTTTTAGATGAACAGGGCACCACCACAAGGGTGCCCCAGTTCCATTTTATTGAAACTTAGTAAAGACAATAGAATTGTTATTAACACGGGTAGGTTTTAACAACTTACAGAAACAAATAAAACATTTGTTATTAGCACTTTGTTTATGACGATTTCAAAACATTGCATCACATCTCATGATCACAGATCAAGAAGAGAGAGGGCAGGGGGTGACCTCCTAGAGAAAACCACCCCACGAGACCGCACGCTGCGGAGGTAATGATCTGTCCCGCGTTCGCAACAAACCTGCAAGTCTTGAGCAGGGCCTCCTCCTCTCGGGTCATGTCGCCCTGCACACAGCATCAGCAATACAAACAACCCCCCGTCACATCAACCAAGAAACGAGCCATCGCAGGGAACACAATCGAGGGGGGCCTCTTGCGAACCTTGGCCCGCATGGCATCCTCCAGCTCTTGCAACACCTTGCCCTGTCACCATCAATCAATCCCATAGGTTAAGCGGACCAAGAAAGAGGGAAGAACGAGACCCTGGGAAGAGCAGGGTAGGGCGGTTTCTTGGGGACAGGACAGCGAACCTTGTCTCGTAGGGCGTCGGGGAACTGCTTCACCGCCTCCAGAAACGCCGCCGCCGCCATCTCCTCTCTCTCTCTCTCTCTCTCTCCGCGCTTGTAGGGGTGTGGAAAATATGCAGGGTAGTGGAGAGGAGAGAGGAGGAAGCCCATTGGACCAAGTGGAGGATTAGGCCTTCGCTTTAGATGGGCATTCGTGGTGCTATTCTGCTGGATTTCTCTGTGCCATTGGACTGCAGTTGTTGGGCCGCTAGTCTGATATGGCCCGCAAAAAACTTCTCAACGACATACGCTACGAGACAACATCCAACGTCAGGTTCAGCCCATGGACGGCCCATATTCCAGCCCACTCACGCATCAGCACATTTGTCGCCGAAGAATCGTCCAGGGCGAGCGGCGAGCAGGGGGCGGGAAGGCGAACGGCCGTGGCACCTCTACTGGCCTGGCAGCGAGTGGCGGTGCGCCGTGAGGTCGTAAGTGAGCACCGCGGCGGTGTGGCAAGCGGCAGCAGGGTAGGAGCGGAAACGCGCGGCTGCCGGCGGCCACGGGCGAGCGTGGCGGCATGTGGCCCACCGGCGTCCTTGCTGTCGACAAGCTCCCCGACGGTTTGGCACAGAATGTGCCGAGACGATTGTGCTCCCATCATTTCTTGTTCTGAAATGTGTCCACAAACTTATCTAATTTCTTGTGAAACTTGACTGAAAATTGCCTTCAAACTTGCTCGAAATTTTCAAATTTTGTGAAACATCGAGGTTTGTTCTTGAAAACTCGGAGTTTCAGATTTGGAATTCATTGAAACATCAAGTTTCAGATTTGAAATTCATTGAAACATCAAGTTTCAGATTAACCTAAAGTTTCAGATTTGAAACTTGAAACTCAATATTCCAAACTTTGCTTGAAACTTGAAGTTTCATTTTGTGCCGTTCGGACGCTACACCGTCCCCTAGCAAGGTCCAAAAGAAAAGCCATGGTGTATGACGCTTAGCATTTGAGTTTAGCAATTACATCTTTGAGTGTGGAGGGCAGCTTCGAGCCAGATGCTCAAAGCCGTCAGTTGCCGCGACTGCTTTCAGATCGGTCAAGAGGGTCGAAAATCTCAAAGCACGCCCCCTTGAGCCTCGGCTAACGTCAAGATGGTCGCCACGGTGCTGCACATCTATGTACCTACGAAGGTCCCACCCTACTGTTGTTAAGACCGGTCGTGGAAGAGGTTCAAAGAGTTTGGACGCTCGATTGTTAGGTCGTTGTTATGAAGAGCAGGCCAACTGTTGTGAATGTCCCTTGTTTAAACAGCCGGTTCGAACCTAGAGGTAGGCCACCGTTGACATCCCCGTGAGAGGAGAGGATCTGGAGCTATTGTCTCTTCTGCGCGCCGCTCACCATCGTCGCCGAGCGGATAGCCGCTTCCTTCACCCACTATATTATGAAGGCTTGATGGTCGTCTGATTAGGGTGGAGTGCTTGTCGTGGTTCTTCAGCTGCAGCATAGCTTTGGTTCTTTAGGCATTTGTTTCTACTCTTCTCTCTCAAGCACTATGCGGTGGTTAACCTTTGCATCGCTAATTCAACTAACAGAAACTTCAGTGTGTTTAGGTGGTGAGAGAGTTGTCCTTTCCTTTGGCTGAAATGTATGGCTTGAGTGCGTAAGAGTTGATTGGTATTCGCTGTGCTATATAGTGTTGCTCTAGCCTATATATTCGGTTGCTTCGCCAATTGGTCAAAGGGGTCTTTTCTCCGTCTGTATTGTTTACCCCGTTGGGGTGGTACTTGTATCTTGTTTCTCTCTGTTTTTTTTTTTTCTGCTTTATTAATGTAATGGCAGCTCTTCTGGTTGTTCGTTTAAAAAAAAATCTATGTACCCGCACAACTTGCTTTCGCACATTAGTTTCAGCCTCGCGATATCATATCTATCCGCCGCTACAAGCAAATGCTAGCACCTAACGTCCTTTCTAGCTCCTCCATCTCCGGCAATGAGTCGGTGTATATGTAACGCAGCAAAGCCTTGAACACCTGCACCTCCATCTCATCCACGTGTACAACCATCTCATCCACGTGTACAACGTTAAAGGTGGTGCCTTCCTTCCATAATTAAAGTACATATTAAACTACCGATAACTGCTAATTCAAAACCAATTAATAGTAATTAAGTAATTTTTATCAAATCCTGATTACATATTGGTCTACAGCTTCGACCAATGTATTTCTATCACTCTGGTCCATAGATCCGACTACTATTTTTTGACCACTGCATTTCGACCATTGTATTTCGACCACATTGGTCTATGGTTTCGACCACTTTATTTCAATTACAGTTTTTCGACCATTATGTCTCGACCACACTGGTCTTTGGTTTCGACCTCATTATTTCGACCACTGTATTTCGACTACTTTATTTCGATCACAATGTTTCGACCACACTAGTGTATAGCTACAACTACATTATTTCGAAGAGAACGAAATACACGTTTAGCAAAAGAAAAGTGGACTAGGTTCACGACACGTTCATAGTCGTGTGTCGCAAGTCACAAGTTACACGAAAAGACGCACGCGCATGTGTACGTGCGTGTGTGTGTGTGACTTTCGCTATAGTCCTTCTCATGCCACCTCATGCCATGTGTAACATGTTTCAATAGGTGACAATGACTCCACCTTATAAATTGCATTCCCACCACTTGGCTAGGCACTATAGGCCTAAACCATGTATGCTTTGGAATTTCAGGAATGAATGGATCTTTACATATATGGGCCCAATTCTAACAATCCCCCACTAATTCCAAGCCAAGCAGCAAAAAGATGATAAAGATTATTGTGATGAAGTGTTGTTAATATACCAGTCTTTCAATATAAGCCCCGTACAGGTTGAACTTGCACCTAGAATAACAAGATTCATCTTCTCACAGCTGATGAATGGACTATGCCTTGAATTTACAGCTTTTCGTGATTAGATTTCACTTGAAATCTCAACTGATACTAGGATGTCAAAGAATCACGTCTAAACGGAGCATTATTTGGTCATACTCCCTTATCTGCTCATGGGCTTTCTAGAGAATGCCCTATTCTTGTGAATTGCAACTTCACAGTTAAGCTCAAGTAGGTGTATTCATTTTAGGTATCATGTAGGCTAATACCTTTTTCTCTCATTGGACAATAGAATACATTAAGGCTTTAAGTCACCCTTCCATACAGTTGAGAATACTTTGTCTATTAGGATATGGGTACATATATTATTAAAATGTACTCTTTTATTCAAATATCAACTTGTTTTTTTTCATTACCTAAGTCACAGGATCTTCGATCAACAAGATATGGGTAACTGTTGAGTTATAACTACAATGGGACTCATTCCCATGTCCATAGAAGCAACAAAAATCGCCTTTCGCATTCCCATGTCCATAGAAGCAACAAAAATCGCCTTCCGTGCTAGCCCATTTGTGAAAAGGTCTATGAGATTTTTCTTAGTGTGTATATAATTCACAGTAATCACTCTGGAGTTCCTCAGTTTTCTGACAGATTTAAGCCTATGCTTCACATATCTGGAGGACTTCATGTTATCCTTAGTACTTGTAACCTTAATCAACATTGTTCGGTTATCACAGTACATTAGGATTGCCGGTATTGGTTTCTCAACCAGTGGCAAATCCAACAAAGCTCTCTAAGCCATTCAGCCTTAACAGTAGCTGTGTCTAGTGCTACAAGTTCTGCTTCCATGGTTGACCTTGTCAATATGGTCTGTTTACACGACCTCCATGACTGTAGCACCTTCTAGAGTAAAGACATAACCACTTGTAGCTTTGATCTCATCTGCATTAGAGATCCAATTTGAATCACTATATCCTTCTAATACAGATGCATACTAAGTATAGTGAATTTCATATGAGGTTGTGCCTTTCAAGTAGTGCCACACTCTCTCAAGTGCATCTCAGTGATCATCTCCTGGGTTAGAAGTAAATTGAACTTTATTTGCTTACAACAAATGATATGTCAGGTCTTGTGGCACTATATAAATACATAAGGAACCCAATAATTTGTAAATATCTCAATTGATCTTTGCCTAATCCCTAATTGTTTCGAAGCTTAACACTAGCATCGTAAGGAGGTGGGATATCTTGCAGTTCTCAAAGCCGAACCGACTCAATATTTTCTCAGCATAATGGGATTGATTCAATGTGATCTCATCCTCATTTTTGATTAATTTAATATTCAGGATAACATCTACCTCTCCTAGGTCTTTCAAATCAAAGCACTTAGATAAGAAAGATTTGACCTCGTCAATAACAACAGTGTTTGTCCCAAAGATAAGTATGTCATCGACATACAAACACAAAATCACTTCTTGACCCCCACTATAATGATAATATACATACTTATCTGCCTCATTCACGGCAAAACCAGCAGAAGTTAAAGTTTTATCAAACTTCTCGTGCTATTGTTTAGGTGCTTGCTTTAGGTCATACAAGGATTTGATTAATTTACATACCTTATTTTCATGTCCAGAAATCACAAAACCATCCTGTTGCTCCATATAGATTTCTTCATCCAACTCTCCATTAAAGAAAGCTGTCTTTACATCCATTCGATGGATATGTAGACTATAGGAAGCAGCTAATGCAATGAGCACTCGAATGGTGGTTAATTTGACAACAGGAGAGTAAGTATCAAAATAATTCTTACCTTCTTTCTGGGTATAACACTTAGCCACAAGTCTTGCCTTGTAATTATCAATAGTACCATCAGGCCTCATTTTCTTTTTAAAGATCTACTTGTATCTAACAGGTTTGTACCCAATAGGATAATCGGTGATCTCTTAAGTCCCATTAGCCATGATGGAATCCATCTCTCTATGGATTGCCTCTTTCTAATACTCAACATCAAGTAATGCATAAGCCTCTGAAAGAGTGTTTGGCGCATCGTCCATAAGGTATACAATAAAGTATTCGCCAAAGTTTTTCTCAACCCTTTGTCGCTTGCTCCTGCGAGTAGCCTCTTCGACTAAATTGTTATCTTTCTCAGGAATATCACAAACTGGTGGTATATCACTCATTGGTTCAGAGATGGTGGTAGGTTCAAAATTACTATTATTCATAGTTTGCTTATCCTCAGTTCGAGAAGTACTGTCTGTAGTTCTCATAGGATAAATATCCTCAAAAAATGAAGCATCTCTGGAGTCTATTATTTTGTTAGCAATAATCTCAGGAGTTTCTGATTTTCTTACTAAAAATCTATAGGTTGTGTTGTTATGAGCATATCCCAGTAAAACACAATCGACCGTTTTAGGTCCAAGCTTTCTCTTTTTCTGCAATGGTATATTGACCTTTACCAAACACTCCAAGTCCGCAAAAAGTAACATTAGGTTTTCTCCCCTTCCATCCCTCATACGGAGTAATCTCACACCTTTTAGTGATTACTCTATTTTTGATGAAAGTTGTTGTCAATATTAGCTTCTCCCCACCATATCTTAGGCATACCGGTACTCTCCAACATAGCATTTACCAAGTCTGTTAGTGTCCGATTTTTCCTCTCAGCCACTTTGTTTGATTGAGGTGAGTATGGTGGTGTAACTTCATTAACTATTCCATGTTTAGAACAGAATTGGGAGAATTAATGAGAGATATAATCTCATCCACGATCATATCTTAGTCTTTTAATTTTCTTTTCTAGTTGGTTCTCAACCTCGGGCTTATAAATTTTAAAGTAATTTAAAGCTCTGTCTTTTGTTTTTAGGAGATATACATAACAATATAGTGATGCATTGTAACATCTCCAAAATTTGGTCTATTTTTGAAGTTTTAAAAATAAAAATAACCATTTGGGTTTTTATGTTAAAGTTAAAGCTTAATCTGAACTTTTATAAATCAAAAATAATTTAATATGATTAATGTCAACATCAATTATTATCAAAATTATTTTATTTGGGTTCTATGTGTTTAGATTTATTTTCTAGATTTTTCTAGAATTTTCCCAAGTGCATTTGCTATTTGGATTTTCTGCTATTTTCTAAAAAGAAAAACTAATTAAATCTCAGACACTTCCTATTCCTAGGCCAGCCCAAGCCGTCGGCCCATTTCTACTGCACAGCCTGCTCTCTCTCCCCTCTCTCCCGCGCGCATCCACGCTGGTCCCACCCGACAGCCGCAGTAGCGCCTTTGGCTACGCGTTCCTCTCCGAGCCTCTCTCGCTGCCGACTGGGTCCCGCCTTGCCACGTCATCTTTGTCTCCAAGCAGGACTCCTCCCTCCTTCCTTCTTTGTGTCGCCGCGTGAATCTCCTCGCCATATCCGCTCTGGACTCCCCTAGCTGCCTGTATAAAAAGGGATCGAGAGCCCTTGGCCTCCGCGTCCCATACCTAGTCGCTAAGGCCCAAGCTCACAACCCTAGCAGATGGAGGAAGCTCAGAAGCGAGGGTGCCGCCTTCAACTCCGACGAGCCCGCTCGTCACCGTTGAAGTCGTTGAAGCTTTCGCCTCCACCGCTGTTGAGATCGCAAGGTTGAGGGCTTCACCTTGTCACCTTGGTTTTGGTCGGAGCCTTACTGGAACCATAGATCCGTCGAGCCCAAGTCTCAGTCTCTGGCCAAACCTCGCCGCTGGCCATCCTAGTCGTCCTCGAGTACTGGTGAGCCCGCCGTTGAGTTCCTCGGAGCACCCTCTTCATCTTGCAACCCTTCGTCGCTGTTGAACCGCCGCCGTTCGTCGGATCCTTGGAACCTGAGCGCCACCCACCTAGCTGTCAGCCCCGTCATCGCCAGCTCACCCGCCACCTCAGCACCAGAGCTGTCGTGTCACACACATGGTGCCACGTCAATGCCGCGTGGCCGGTTCCACCCAACACTACTACACATAGCCTCATCACAGACGGTTCGGAACCATAATTACAGACATTTTTCCGAACCGTCTGAAAAAGTTCGTCTGTGATAACAGCCATTATCACAGACAGGTCTGTGATACGAATATCACAGACGATTCGGAAGTAGAACCGTCTGTGATAGTATATTTTCACAAACGGTTCTGAACAAGAACCGTCTGTGATAGTTTTTTCAACTACAAAAAATACTAAATGTATAGCTTGCAAGTGGCCACGGCGGCCTTCCCCTTGGCCGTCCGCCTCTTCGCTGCCTTCGTCGCCTTGGCCGAGCTCCCGGCGTTGCGCTCCTCAATGTAGGAGATGGTGGAGTTGATGAGGAGGAGCACGATGATGCCGACGAAGTCCTGCTAGTCCGGCGGGCGGTGGTCGCCGTTGGCCATCACGATGGCCATGACGGTTGCCACCTCCATCACCCATGACAGAGGGTTCCACATGAACCCCAAGAACTTGACGATCTCGCTCTCCTGCGCACGCACGCAAGCACCATGCCACCATTGTTACAACATTACGCAAAAGCAAAGCTCGCAGCTAATCTAATTAGTCAAAACTCACTACTAACCTTCTTTTCTTCGAGCTTGTTGGGGCCGAAGCCGGCAATGCGCGCCTGGGAGGACCGGCGTGGGGAGGAGGCCAGTGCAGAGGTGTAAGATCGAGTAGGCCGACTAGAGGGGGGTGAATAGGCGATTTAAAACTTTTATGCGCTAAAACCGATTTCTAATGCGGGAGATAATACAAATACGGTTTTGCACGATTAAGACCTAAATCCACTAGTCTCAACTAGGTGCACCAACAATACAAGTCTAATGATAATAATCAATCAAGCAAGGACTTGTAAGCAATTCAATTTAAGCAATGTAGATAGCACATAGCATGGCAAGCATTCATACACAATAAATGGGCAACTTAATTATATGAATGTAAATTGCAATATGGTAGAACTCAAGAATGCAAACCACAATATGACACGGCGATGTTTTACCGTAGTGCTCGGAGACTTGCCGGTCTCCCCTAATCCATGTTGAGGGAAACCCAAACCAATTGGGTCGGCTCCACGAATTGAGCCTTCCTCCGAGGTATCAACCACCTCGCTCCACTAGGGTTGTTCTTACTCCACTCCGGAGATGGCGAGCACCAAGCCACTCACATATGCCCGGGTCTTCTCACAAGCTTCACTTGAGAAGATCATCGACGCACGACGCCTCCACGCCGTCTAGGTGTCGGCAAACACCAAGAGTAATAAGCCTCCAACTTTCACTTGAACCAATCAAGTGTCAAAGCTCTCGTGGATACTAAGTCCACCACCTAATGCAACACATGCAATAGAATTTACCTCTCAAACCTCACTAAGTGCAACACATGCACAAATGAGAGTAGAGGGCTTGCTCTTAGCTCAAAGGAACTCAATGGGGCACCAGCAACTTCTCCTCACACAGCCAAGGTGGGTATTTATAGCCCACACACAAAAACTAGCCGTTGGGAGAAGATTCCAGAGAATCTGGACGAAACCGGTCTGACGGCCAACTAATGGCCGGTCGGACCGCCCAAGTGCCAACGGCTATAAAACTAGCCGTTGGACTCACAAACGGTCTGACCGCCAACCAATGGCGGTCGGACGCTCAGCTGATCGAGCGCCAGAGAGGTCGGGCCGATCGGCCGATCGAGCAACCGATCAAACCAGAAAACATCTCTTCTGGAAAACACTTACCGCCATACAAATTTCGGTACTACCGCACTCCGGTAGTACCGTTTCAAGCGCCCGGTACTACCGGAGTACTACCGCACTCCGGTAGTACCTTTTCTAAGGGCCGGTACTACCGCAGGTTGGTCAAACCGCTCGAACCATGGCGGTCAGACCGCTACCACCGGTCAGACCGCTACCAGAGGCGGTCAGACCGCCAACAGTCACCAAGACTGAGAACAGACTTTGCATATTTGCTTCAACTCAATTTGCAAAACATATTTGCCAATTGATGCAACATGTACACAAAGAGATGAAAGCTAGATTCACAACAAGTTGCAAAACACATTTGCCAACTTTTAGAATCAACGCCACAAGGAATAAGGTGCATGGACTTAAACCGTTTGCAAAACACATTCGCAAACAAAAGTCACATGCTACAAGGAATAACCATGAGCCTCAACTACTTGCAAAACACATTCACAAATATAGGCAACATGTTAAGTTGAGCTAGAGCAAACACAATGAGCTTATCAACACATGACTAACTCAAGTTACTGATTAAGACCCCTCTTAATAGTACGACAACCTATTCTAGCAATCCGGTCTCCCAACCAAACACCAAGACCGGTAAAAGATTAGGAACAAATCCTTATCCCTAGCTAGTCATACCTTTGCCTTGCGCAACCACTTGAAGCTTGATGACGCACACCTCGCTTCAAGTCCGAGTTATTGACTCAATGTCCATCAACATATGATGACATCTTTCATTTCAAGTCTTGATATGCATCAACTCATAATGCACTATTCACTTGACCTCCATCAACACATGATGGATTCTTCTTGACTTGTCGATCAACTCATGATCATTTCCACTTCTTAAACTTGATATGCATCAATGCGTGATACATCCTTTACTCCAAGATCTTTACTTCAATATCATCAACCCATGATGATATTCTTCTCTTTATATCATCAACACATGATGATATTCTTCTTCTTCGAAAATCTTGACTTGATGACGATCAACTCATGATGTCATCCAACGTCTTCAATCACATGGAACATAACCTATTTCACCAACTTATAGAAAACGTTAGTTCCACAATATGATTATCATAAATTACCCCATCAAACCATTAACTGATAATGGTGGGACAAGATACCGCAATATTTCCCTCTTTGGTAATTGATGATAATCACTTCAATAACAAGTAATTGAATGTAATTGGTATGAGTATATATAAACTACAAAGATTATGTATACTCAAAAGATATATGAGCATATATGAACTACATGAAGCCTCATATGCCCATAAGAATATATACTGAACTACACAAGTTGTATATATTTAAGGATACGAGTATATATAAACTTACACAAGTTACATATACTCATATGAATATATTAACTACACAAGTTAAATATATTCAAGGGTATATTTCAAAGTAAAGATCCTAAATATATGTGGACAAAAGAATATGGATCAATACTAATGAAACCACAAAATATGGAGTGAACTCCCCCTAAATATGTGCATACACGAATGTGTAATAAAGACATATGCACATATTCAAGTTAACATTTTGGTGAAGTTCAACCTATATTTTGAATCCGAGGAATGCAACAAGGTATAATAAAATGATGTCGAATGCATACCTCTTTGATCTTTAAATCCAACTGAGACTAAACATGAGATATAACAATAAAGAGGAGTTAGTCTCTTAAATAGATTTATCAATTATGAACATAAAGCATACCTCATTTGGTTTTTACCTTTTTATCCATTTGAGACTAAACAGTAGATATAGCAAAAAGAGTGTTAGTCTCATAAATAGATTTGTTATTAATAACCAAAACTCCATTAACACATAATGGCGGGTCTAGATTCTTCAAGAGGGAGGGCGCTAACACGGGGAGGAGGAGGACTAGAGGAGGAGGAGGAGGACTGCGGGAGGTTGGAGGACCGACTATATATAAGGACTCCTGCTACTCCCGCGCACGCGTTCAAAATTTTCGAACTCCCATGTTGTGAATGACATATCACAAACAGCTCATATCACTAACCGTCTTTGATAAGGTACTTATCACAGACGGTTCGTGATACGAATCGTTTGTAATAGTATCATAGACGATTCTATTAAAGAACCATCTGTGATACTGAAGATTATCACAGACGTTTTTTTAATAAAACCTTCTGTGAATTATCACAGACGGTTCTTGAATAGATCTGTCTGTGATACTGGATATTATCACAACCGTCTGTGATACTCAATATACAAACCGTCTATGATAGGTCCGACAGACCTAACACAGATGGTTCCATTTTAATCGTCTGTGATGAGGCATCTACTATTGCATGTTTTGTAGTAGTGCAAACTGCTCAGTGAACTTAGTCTTCTGTGAGCCATCACGCTGATGTGTGGGTCCCACATGTCAGATTGCTTTTGTCCCATATGAACATCCTCTACTGACATCAGATGACAATATAATTCCTTTTTTCCTTCGGAGAAATAATTCAGTAAATCCATAAATCCCGATTTTCAGTATTTTATGTGATTTCAATCTTCTAGAGTCCATATCTTTTGCATTCGAACTCCGATTGAGTCCATTCAAATTTTTAAATTTATCTAAATTTGAGATCTATTTATCTAAGATTTTTATTTAATTTTTTGAGTTTGTCTTCTCTCTGTTATTTATTTATTTAGTTTATCTTCTTGTTTGCGAGTAGACGTTGATACTTTGGGAAGTTTTGAATAAGGAGGAGTTCACCAAGATCAATATCAATCCCAGGATTTATTCCAAGGCAAGTCGTGATCCTTTGATCATATTGAACCTATGATTTCTAACGTATTTTGTTTTATACAATTGCATGCTATTTTTATACAAATTGCTTTGGGTTTAGCTATTACCTATTGTCGTTATGCCTCCATTGATTATTTGAATGTCATGAATCCTTTGTCACCTTAGCATAGATAATTTTAGTTGAACATATTTGTATCACCAACATGGGTATCGTACAGATGCTTAGTTCAGCTTAGTTACGATGGGTTCATTATCACATGTGTCATAATGACTAATCTTGACTTAATGATATATAAAATTATAGTGGTTAGCCACTGTTGTTAAAATTTCAGTACCATGACGGGGTATGTCATTGGTTTTGGTTAAACAAAATGGTTTTCGCTCGGACGAGTGGTTGGTGGATAGTGGGGGTGTTTCAACACGTCATGGGTTTGTGGTGGACTTGCTTGAGTAACTTGTTAAGGACTTAATCTTGTGCGCCATTGAACTGGGCCTTAACCATACAACCAAATGTCCTGTATGGGCGGGACCTAGCAACTAATTAGTAATGTTTTAATTTGGTTCTGTTTGGGTTGTGTTAGGCACAAGAGGGGGACCCTGTCTAGTCGACAAGACATTCAGTGTTGAAACCTTAGCGAGCAGAATCGGGTCAAAACAGAGTTTTGTAAAGGTCTTATGATAATCTTTTAGTCGCACACCCACGGAAGTGTGTGAGAGAACATTATAATTTGATTATCTTTTGTGGATCAAACAGTACAACCTCTGCAGAGTGTAAAACTATTCGAATAGCCGTGTCCGCGGTTATGGACGTGCTTGGGGATTTCACACGAGAGATAGAGTTTCTTTATAAAATGAATCAGAGTGTGGATAGGAAGTTCACTTGATGAATATAATGTTTGTTCGGTGAACAGGTAATTCTCTTGGTGGTTTATCTTAGGAAGTGGATGGGTAGTTCATTAGCTGTTTTAAAGAAATTGTTTACTTTATGTATTTATTATTCTTTTCAATTATGCATTTGAATCTATTTATTGTATTTATCGTAAATGCTGCTTTCTGCGAAAGAGCCATATAGCTAACTTTTGTTCAAGCCATGCATAAATACTATTTGCATTCATTTCCCCACGATTTGCTGAGTGCTTTATGTACTCACGGCTTAAATTTCAGCGATTCAGTTGAAGAGTACCAAGTTGCTCAAGAGTTCTTTCAGAAAGATGACTATGAAGGTTTTGCGGATTATGATGTGTTCTCCACTCAATTGCCTGTGGGCATGTTGATTGACATTTTCAAGAGTTTCGTTCTGCTGCAAGAGTTTATTTGTTTCTTTAGCTCTGTGTGGCAAGTTAAGTAAACGTTGACCAGTAGCTGATGCTCATGAGCCTGTGCAACTATCGACTCAGCATCATCCATGTTGTAGTCGAAGAATTATTCACACATGTAGAGTCAACGACCAGCCTCAGCTTCTGTATATTTGTGCTCTAGTGCACCCCACAACTCTATGGTGTACTTGAAGTCTATGTACACATCGTAGAGCTGATCTGCCAGTAATGTCAGTATGCATCCAAGGGTTGTGTTGTTTTTTTGTGTCAAATCGCATGGTTTATTCAATCGTAAATGGATAATGTGGATGGATTACCAATCACAGCCCCAAAGATATGAGCCAAAACTTGACCCTTGTCCATCATCTACGAAAATTTTGACCAGAAAACCTCTTAAGTTTCATAGCTTCAGAAGCACCAGCCATTGTTGAATCACGAAAATATCCACAATAAGGTTTCTTGACTATTAAAAATGTGGATAATATTTTAATCTCAGATTTTATTACGAGACAAAGACCACATAAAACTAGAGATGCATAACACAATACTAACAACATGCAATTCATTGTACTTGTAAACATACAAAATAATAGGTTTAAAACAAAATAGGGTGGTTGTACTACCAACTTACAATCGGGCTCGATGAAAAACAGGAAGCAGTGCAAACTTGAAGCAATACAGAACATAGATGGTGCAGCGCAGCGAGCGGTCGCACAGATATGCTGCCCAGAAACCTTATTACCGCCCCCATACAGGTGACCTCTGCGGCAATGCTTTGGAGATCCCCGCTCACCCTCCTTCTCGGTGCACGTCGAGGAGAAGGGACGGCTTGGTTCGACAACACAACCCTCCTGCACAGTTGAATAGAGAGGAAGAAGAAGGAAAATGGAAGAGAATAAAAATCTCCATCAGGTATGGACATCTCTAGATCTTTTAAAGGTTGAAATAATTATTTTCTAGTAGCTGCATAATTAAAACACATATTAAACCACTGGTAACAGCTAATTAAAAACCAATCAACGGTGATTAGGCAGTTCTTATCAGATCCTGATTACACATTGGTCTACAGTTTTGACCACTAGTCTACAACTTTGACTAGTGTATTTCGACCACTTTGGTCTATAAACCCGACTACTATTTTTCGACCATTGTGTCTCGACCACATTGGTCTATAGTTTCGACCATATTGTTTCGACCATTTTATTTTGATCACAGTTTTTTGACTATTGTGTCTCGACCACACTGATATTTGGTTTCAACCTCATTATTTTGACTACTATGTTTCGACTATTTTATTTCGATCATAGTGTTTCGATCACACTGGTCTATATCCACGACCACATTATTTCGAAAATTGGACTAGGTTCACGACACGTTCACAGTCGTGCGTCGTAATTCACAAGTTACGTGATTGCCACGCGGAAATACGTGCGCGCATGTGTATGTGCGTGCGTGTGTGACTTTAGCTATAGTCCTGCTCATGTCACCTCACGTTATATGTCACATGTTTCAAAAGGTGATAAGGACTTCACCTTATGAATTACACTCTCACCGTACATGCTTTAAAATTTCAAGAATAAATGAACCTTTATATATATATATATATATATATATATATATATATATATATATATATATATATATATATATATATATATATATATATATATATATATATATATATATATATATATATATATGGCCCAATTCTTAACACTCGGATCGCTCCAGGGCGCCCCATGGATGAACCTCTCGAATCCCCAGCCGCTTGAGGCCAGAAGCTATTTGCCGCGGACGACGTGGTGGACATCACTGGTTGCCCTTCCTGGTCGAGGTAGGCTGAGCTTGTACTGCGCATTGACGGCGTTGTCGACCTTGTCGCCGAGAAAGAGAAGAGGAAGAATGAGATGCAGTCGGTGTTGTCGGCGACGCAGCCGTTGGGTAGTAGATGATACCAACTGTAGCCTCCTACACGGAAAGAGCGAACTGGAGTGTCTGGCCATTGGGGTACGTCTGCTTGGTCCACGAGCAGTCCTCGATCTTGAACTGGTGGAACCCGGCTGCCGTGCAGGGGACGACGCCGAGGCGGAGCGTGACGTCGAGAACATCGCAAGGGTGATAAGAATCACCTATGCATCAGATGAAGTATGTATGTGGATATGACAAGGAGGAACGAACAAAGGAGAACTGCGCCAAAAGTATGCTCGTGTCAATAGAAGAGGGACATGCCTTCTCGTTATTGTATCCGGAGCATAGTTTTGATTACCGGCCAAAAATCAACCGAAATTTTTAACAGGCCGAAACTGGCCCAAGAAAATCGGATTTGCTTGAAATTTATCTATTTTCATTTTAACTTCGAAAATTTCAAATTTTGATTTAAAATTTTTGACCGAAATTTTCCGATTTTTGGTCAAACTGTCCTACCGGTGACCTTCGGTAAAAAAAAAAAACTAAACCAGTTACCCAAACCCTGATCGGGAGTCGGATCCCTCTTCCATTGTTGCCTCTGATTGCAAGATATGCTTGGTATATTGTGCATGGCCCAGTTAATCAGATAGCCCTCAGGCCTCAGAATTGTGTTCGAATCCTCTTCCTTCACCTTTTAATTTACAAGTGATATGAATTGCATTGACGAAGCTGGAGCAGCCAGAGATATATGCTAGGACAGATAAAACTCAAATCGCGACCAATGTTTGTTACGATTTCCAAACTTCAGTTCAAACCAGCATGATCATGACAAACGCTCGGCGATGCATGTGGAGTAGTTTCGCACTTTCGATGGTGTCACTATGCAATGCGTGTAAACATTGTGCTACGAAGCTAGGAACTTTAGGGAAGTGTGGACGCTTAAAATTAAACAACTTGTTCTTGTTCATCACATTAGCCCACATGTTTCTTGCTTAGCAAAAGAAAAAAAGTTCTCCACGAACGATACAACGCCTATACGTCACAAAATAAAAAGCCGTATCCCTGTGAGGGTAAGACCACAACTTGGAAGTTTCAAAAAAACAATGGATATGAGCTCTCCGTTTTATTATAGAGAGATTTACAACAGTACTGAAGGACGAAACACCTCATAGGCTGCCTCATACACGCCGGTAAAATAACAAAAAAAAAAAAACCCTACCTACAAGCTACTAATAACCCTCAAATAAAAGACCCACCAAGAATCACCTAGAATTTGGGAGTTTGATAGCAGTCTCAAAGGATACAAAAAGGGATTCGCAAACACAAAAAAAAAGGGGGAATTTCACATGTCCATGCATGCCCTTATTTAATTGGGATGTGAGTGATTTTGGGACCCAAAATCAGTCAATTTCTGGCCGCCCACGTTGCTACACAGAGCACCCAAACTGAATCCTACCCCGAACCGCTTCCCCTGCCTGCCCCACACCCACTGCCACCCCGCTCGCCGGCTTGGCCGCTTGGCCTCCGACGGTGGTGATGCCCTCCGGTGAATCTCTCCTCTGCCGCTACCGCCTCTTCCCCTTCCACTGTCGCCGCTCGCCTCCTCCTCCCCGCCGTTGTCGTCGTTCCCCTCCCCCGCTGTCGACACCGGTAATGTACAAGCTTGCTGCACATAAACGTAGGGGCTAGGGCAAATAAATTATAAGGAATTGTATATCGTAGATATGTGCTTTTACTAATGGTAGCTGGAACGAACATCACAGATTACAGACTGCATAGACATATTAATTAAGGATTTTTTCAGTCGGTCTTATCCTCAAAAGTGTGTCTATATGTTTTCTCTTGTTTGTCTGTGTTGGAGTCTTTGACTGAATTGATATATTTTTTATTCGTAATAGTAAAAATAGCTTTCGTTTACTCGAAATTGTAAAAATAGCATCGCGATAGACTAGACAAACACCGTGTGTTACTCCTGGACCGCGACAGAACGGAGGCCGCACTTCTCCAACACGGCCCAGCCCTACCGCCGGAATTTCTCCTAGTTTTCCAGAGCTGCATGCAACCCGTACTGCCGTACGGGAACCCGGTGCCGTCCTGCACTTTCACCACCAGCATCTGTAACTTCATGGTGGAGAAGATCTGCAGATTCGGCATGTATATGAAAAGGGAAGACTTGGACCGGTGCGTCCACGTGTCCCGGTCGCCGGCCTTCAAGGCGGAGCTCTCTGGCTCGATGGAAGAGAGCACCGCCGCAGCTGCCATACGGATTAAAGAGATGGAAGCTGAGGTGTTCGGGGCTTGCCCAGTTTCCGGCAGTGGAGCAGCAGGATGAGGTGGCAATGTCCCGGCATTTGCTTGGAGCTTAAGAAGGCCTTAAAGAATATTGCAGGTTCAGAAAGCCCACGTTGCCCAGCTGCCGCCGCGCGCCCCGGCCTGTACGGCCTCCTCGCGGCCCATGCTTCCCTCTCGCGGCGACGGCGACGGCGACGGCGCCGCGCGGCTTGGCTCCCATACCTTGCCGTTAAGGCGAAGGAATATATCTTCTAAAAGATTTATTAAAACCTAACGATTATCCCAACAAATCAAGGTACGTAACCGAATCAATTAATCCAGCCGGCGGACTCCGCACGAACGTACGCACCACGGGCATGGGCGCCTCAGCATCCTCCGCCGGCGCCCGTTGCAGCAGGTCGTCGCCAACGTCCACGGCCGTCGTCGCCGTCACGTCCAGCGGGCACCATCTTCTCAAGGTCGGCGATTACTCGCGCACCAAGGGGATCCCAACTGGCCAGCGCATCACGTCTCGTTCCTTCGTGGTAGGAGGCCGTAGCTGGCATATCATCTACTATCCCAACGGCAGCAGCTCGGAGTATGCCGACTACATATCCGTCTACCTCGTTCTTGGCGAAGATGTCGCCGAGCCCGTGAAGGCACAGGTAGGGTTCAGCTTCATTGGTGAGACCAGCAAGCAAGAGCCGTCTCACATACGCGCAACGACCGTGCTCGGCTTCGATCGAGAGCAGCCGTGGGGTTACCCGAGGTTCATCAAGAAGGAAGTCTTGGAAATATCGGATCATCTCAAGGACAACGACTGCCTCGTCGTCAGGTGCGACGTCACGGTCATTCACGAGTTCCGCGCGGAGGAGGACGAGGCCGCCCTCGCGGAGGTGCCACCGTCTGACATGCGTCGGCATTTCGGCGATCTCCTGAAGAACAAAGAGGGAGCCGACGTGACGTTCGAGGTCGGAGGCGAGACGTTCGCGGCGCACCGATGCGTGCTCGCGGCCCGGTCGCCGGTCTTCAAGGCGGAGCTCTTCAGCCCGATGGAAGAGGGCACCGGCACACGTACCATACGGGTTGAAGACATGGAAGCGGAGGTGTTCGGAGCAGTGCTCAGTTTCATATACACCGACTCGCTGCCGGAGACAGAGCAACAGGAGGTTGCAATGGCTCAACATCTCCTTGTCGCGGCTGACAGGTATGATCTGGAGAGGCTCAAGCTGATATGCGAAGATAAGCTGTGCACGCACGTAAACACGGCATCCGTAGCGACCACCCTAGCATTAGCCGAGCAGCACCACTGCCATAGGCTTAAGAAGGCTTGCTTCAAGCTCCTGAGCTCACGTCGAAATCTGGATGCAGTCATGGCGACCGAAGGATTTGAGCACCTGTATCGAAGCTGCCCGGGTGTTATGAAGGAGCTAATGTCCAAGCTTGCTATCCCTTGATCTTGGGAGAAGCAAATTGTCGATGGTTTAGTATCTCTCGGCCCTGTTTGTTTAGGCTTTGATTTTTTGGCTTATAGCTTAAAATCAGTTTTTTTTTTGGCTTAAGCAGCTTATAAGCATATAGCTTTTAAGCCAAATTAAGTTGTTTGTTAATCTGGCTTTTTTGGTCTCTTGAGTTTTGGTTTAAAGTTGTAAAGTCTAAAATACCCCTGATACAAGTTACCACTTGTTCATTCACTAATAAAGCTATCATCATCTATTTCAAACTTTTCAATTGTTATTTCACTTGAAATCAGTAATGCATATCTACGTAATTCGATCATACATACTATTTATTGATGATAAGATAGAATTTTCACATCACTCTGATTTCCTATAAGACCAAAATGCATACTAGAAGAACGTCGTTTTGATTCCCTTGAGCACCACGACCACAAACCAGGAAAAAGATCAAACAAAACCAAATTTCTATTATGGCCATGGTTCACTGGAACAACCATTCACAAAATCTTGAAACAAAAATCACATATCACATTAGCACATAGAAACTCAAATCTGAATCAGTTTACAACTCATTAGCATCAATCATTTGGAGTTCTGAAATCCGAATCAATTAACAACAATTTATGAAGGACAATAGCAAGAACAACAATTTGGGGACCTATCACTAATCATGAAAATAAAGATAGTCCTCGTCTTCACACCGTCACCTGCACCGTCGAGATGACAACATATGTCATGCTTCTTCTTACCAAATATCTAGAAAACTGCAATGAATGGTTCAGTGAAATATGATAAAATCAATATTATTATTGCCTAACAACTAACATCATCTAAAAGTAATCACTCATGCACAAATCCATGACCACCGGCCCACAGGCACAAGCCAATATGTTGTAAGTCAATTATATGAGCAAGCTATTGCAAAGAACAAAACTAACAGGCCATAGATGGATTGATATTTGCATATCAAAACCATTACACGATTGAACCCGGCAGCGCACAAGCACAAATCGGTCAAAACCCCATCGGATCACCAGAAAATCAGCAAGCACCGAAGCACAGCGAGAGGATCGAACCTGAAGTGCCACGATGGCCGACGGAGGTCAAGGTAGGCTGACGGAGTTGGGGGAGGAGGACGGAAACGTTGGGCGGAGGTTGAGGTATGACCGTGGTCAACGGAGGTCGAGGGATGCCAGAGGAGATGGGGGACGAGGATGGCGACATCGGGTGAAGGAGAGACGACAACGTCGAGCGAAGGAGAGACGGCGACATCGAGCGGAGGAGAGACGACGTCAGACTTGGAGGGGAATCGGGTGGAGATGGTGGAGGATGATGATGGCATTGTGCTTAGAGGGGAATCAAGAGAAGAGACACCAAGCCCTATGGAGGGGAATCGGCTGTAGAAGGCGAGAGGGGAGAGAGAAAAAACAGGTGGGGAGCCGAAGGGGAGGGGGAGAACGGGTGGAGAGGAAAAAGGGTTTGCACTTATATACGAATAGCATTTTGAGGGTAAATTTCAATGAAGTTTAGTGGCCAAGGGATTTCAATGAAGTTCAGTGGATATTTTATTTTGTAAAAGCCAAAAAAAGCACTTCTCTCATGACTTATGGCTTTTAGGCTTAAAATAACTTAATCTTTTTATAAGTTGGATGAAAAAGATACCCCTTAATTTAGGCTTAGGCTTTTTTGCTTTTAAGCTAAAAAAGCCCTCAACAAACAAGGCCTATGAATGATCGCTGGGAACTCTCCTAGAGCGAAACCACACAGAAAATGATACATAAATTTATACAGGTTCAAGCATTCTCCTAAGAGAATAATAACTCTACTTCTGTGTTGTTGTATTGATTGTGGTTACAACAGGGAGGAAATCACTAAAGCTAGGACTTGATGACTTCTGCTTCTCGTTGTACTTGTCGAATCTCTTAATCCTTTTTTTTTTGTCCACCGACTTTACTCCTTATATAGTGCATAAAGGGGTGGTAGTTGTCCCTTCCAAGAGGCGCCTTAACGCTTGATGCAATGCACACGTTCAATGGTGGTTATTGTCAGAGACATCCCCCATGTTGGCTTGCAGTTATGTTAGAGACAGAGATTTAATACATGCAGTTATCTTAGGAAATAACAGCATATATTAACTACCACGTGTATTAAACACAGCCTACAAATGTCCTTAGTCGATTGACCCTACATGTCTATGATTCTTATCGACTATAGGGTGGTTGCAAATGACCTGGTCGTAGTAAAGCTTGCGACCATGAGGTGATCGTAGTAGGACTTATGATCAATAGACGGTTGTAGAATAACTTACAACTATGAAGTGGTAGTAGGATAACTTACGACCATGTAAGACGGTCGTAGAATAACTTACGATCAGTAGGTGTTTATAATCTCTATCATTGTTGATACTGAAGGGTACCCTTGAAGGTCGTATATATAAATATTATCATCTATAATGAATATTATAGATAAATAATTTAATTAATTGAGGATTATTAGATACTCGTAATCTAGCCCCCAACTTCAAGTGAAAATGACTTACTTGGAAAAGATGTTGTAGAATCATGGGCGAAGATTAAGTGTCTTCGATTGGTTTTTCTTTTGACTGGAAATTGACTTCAACCACTTTGAAGAAGAAATACGAAGAACTGGTCAAAAAACTAACCAGTTAGAAGAAATGTTGTAGAAGAAATGTAACTAAGAATTTTCACTTTTGTAACATGTAATATGTATCTTTTGGACTTTATGAAATAAAGCTTTATTTTCTTGGTTTCGATTACATCCTTCAAAATTAATTCCTTATCTTGGTAGTAAGAATGAGGGTCTGGTCGACGCTAGAAAATTTCTTCTAGTGGGCAAAAACCACATGGAGAGAGAAGAGACTTCGACTAAGTAGCATTACTGTTTTCTGACCAATGTAATGAGGATCAAAAGGTATGAAAAAGAACTATAAGGAAAATGATAGCTTTTGAGCACTTGCTTACGTATCACTTTTCCCCTTGTTGGTTTGAAAGTGATGAAAAGACCATAACCGATTTGCTTGACCACAAAAAAGGTCATGTCACAAAGGCTAAAGGTCGAAAAAGAAATGTTAGAAAGGTATTGCCTCTCTTGATGAAGAAATCAAGAATCTTAACATTCGCTTGATAGGTAAGAATTCTTTACCTACGACTAGTTTTATTTACTGGTCTTTTAATAATTATTTTTCTAATTAGTCGTACTCTATTTTTAGAGCAAGCAGTCGAAATAAAATGACTTCAGGAAGCTTCAACCCGCAGTTTGGAGGAAATAAAGGCTACAAAGATCAATTTTCAAGACAACATTTCTTTTCTAAACAATGTGCTAAGTGGAGTTGGTGTTTGTGAGACCCCAAATTTAGAACTTAGGACCTATTGTGTATATTTGTGCCATTCCCTGGATCAATAGCTGGCATACACTGTTACTTTGTTGGTTTAAGTACATATCACGAAAATATAAAGGTATTGCATAATATTAAACAAAGCGCAAAAATACCTTACGACTTTTGACTTGCAGAATGGCCGGACAAGCCAAATACTTTTCAGAGAACAGCAGCGGAAGAAGATTCATAGTGCAATGCTTGGAACCCCCACGATATATCCACCGACAATTGACTGTGGGCTTGTGACCAAGTTCTTGGCCTTCTTGATCTTCTGTCTTGTCTAATGCTCAAATTTGTCCATGTAGTCTTCTTTTGTGCTTACTGACTAAAATAATATAAACAGTGAGCATAAGTACACAACCGTACTCGCGAGTCAACACATAATGCAATTATTATATATACAAGGCTGAACAAAGGGAGGTTCAAAGGTTCTTTTACTTTGCACAAAGCCATTCATTGAAATAGGGTAAGTAGTAGCAAAACCTGAGACTTAGCATTTTAACTAACACGAGTTTTTCATAAACTGAGTTTTATTGTAAAGTATTAGTAGAGATTCCGTCTCCTATATCATTGAGTGAGTCCGTCCACTCAATGCTCAGGTTATCCCATATTTACCACTGGTCCCCGACCAAGCTTTCTCAATTCTCTGGGTTCCAACTGCTTGGCTCAAACCCACCCTTTTCATCCACACACAAATGATTTTTATAAAAATAAAAGCTATATCAAGCAAGTTCTTAGCACCGCTCTTGATCGTGAGCATGGCTATCTCAATAGTTTTCTTACTCTCTAGAGTTTGTACACTTTACCCACAAGAGATATATCAACTTATACTGCCCCGACACACTTCCGTAGGTGTGTGGTTAATGTTGATTATCACAAGACCTTTACAATGTCCCACCTCAACGCAACTTTGCACCGCTAGGTATCACCTCCTTAGGGCCTCCACTCGCCCACAGGCAGGTCTCCCATTTGCGCCATGTAGTTCCCGCGGCTTCGATCTCCCCTGACTATCCACCTGCATCCTCTAATGGCGAAGCCATACCGAGGCGAACAAATTAGTTAGCCAGGTCTTAAGTGTTACTGACTTGTGGTTGCACTATTTTACATGAGAGGTTATTACCAGATTCGGTCCTTAATTGACTCGGGCGGTACATCCACATACCAACATCCTCTCGTGCCTCCGGTACTAGCCACTCTTTCCAGCCATCATGTTGACAACCTTTTTCTTTGGCTGTTCAGCATCCTTGCTCTTACAAAATGACAGTCTTTTGCCATATGACCGTTTTTTCCACACACACAAAGCAGATGATGTTCATCATATCCTTATTCTCAGTTTTCTTCTTAAAGCTACTTATCTTGTTTGGTTTAAAGCCTTGTTTTTCTTGCTATATCTTTTTTCTATGACATTTGCATTGATCTTATTGTTCTGACTAGAAGTACTTGATGCATCTTTTGCTTTTGCCTTTTCTTCCACATCAAGGGCAGCAATGAGATTCTCAATAGATATCTCTTCCCTCTTCTGCTTTAAGCTAGTTGCAAAATCCTGTCATGAAGCAAGAAGTTTGGCAACAATGCCCGCAGCCACAAACTTAGGAGGCAAAACGCAACCCAAATGCACAATCTCGTCGACCAGTAGCTAAAGCTCATGAGCCTGTGCAACTATTGACTTAGCATTATCCATGCTGTAGTCAAAGAATCGCTCGCACATGTAGAGCCAACGACCAGCCTCAGGTTTCACATATTTGTGCTCTAGTGCATCTCACAACTCTGTGGCAGATTTGAAGTCAATGTACACATCATAGAGCTCATCTGCCAATATGATCAGTATGCATCCAAGAGCAATGTTGTTATTGTGTTGAACCACATGGTTTGTTCAATCGTAAAGGGATACCGTGGATGGAGCCAAAACTTGACCCTTGTTTGCCATCTACGAAAATTCTGATCAGAAAACCTCTAAGGATTGTTGGATATTTGGACAATATTTTAATTCTAGATTTTATTATGAGACAAAGATCACATAAAACTAGAGATACATAAAAATCACATAAAACTAGAGATACATAAAGCAATACTAACAACATACAACTCATTGCACTTCTAAACATACACAATAAAAGGATTATAACAAAATAGTTTGGTCGTACAATCAACTTACAGTCGGGCATGATGAAGAACAGGAAGCAACTTAGGCTCGAAGTAGTGCAGAACGTAGATGAAGCAGCACAGCGAACGGTCGTACAGATACGCTGTCCAGAAACCTTATTGCCGTCCCGTGTAGGTGAACTATGCAACAATGGTTCAGAGATACCCGCCCACCCTCTTTCTCAGTGCACGCTGAGGAGAAGGGATGGATTGGTTCGACAACACAACTCTCCAATACAGTAGAACAGAGAGGAAGAAGAAGAAAATGAAAATGAATCAATCTGTTTCCTAGTCTGGACGTCTCCAGATCTTTTTAAGACCGAGACAATTGCTCTATAGTAACTATGTACTAAAGCACATATTAAACCACTGGTAACTGCTAATTTAAAACCAATTAATGGTAATTAAGCAGTGTTTATCAGTTCCTGATTACACACTGGTCTATAACTTCTACTAGTGTATTTCGGCAACATTATTTCGACCACACTGGTCTATGGACCCAACTACTATTTTTCTACCACAGTGTTTTTACCACTTTATTTCGACTACACTGGTCTATGGATCCGATCAGTATTTTTCGCCCACTGTGTTTCAACCACTTTATTTCAACCACAGTATTTCGACCACACTGGTTTATAGATCTAACCAGTATTTTTCGACCACTGTGTTTCGACCACTTTATTTTGAAAGAGAGAAATGCACGGTTAGCAAAGCAAAGAAAAGTGGACTGGGTTCACGACATGATCATGTTCGCGAGACGCAAGTCACATGAATGCCACAAGAAAATACGCGTGCGTGTGCGTACATGCATGTGTGTGACTTTAGCTATAGTCATCCTCATATCACCCCATGTCTTGTGTCATATGTTTCAAGTGGTGACAAGAACTCTACCTTATAAATTGCTCTCCCACTACTTGGCTAGAAAATGTGAGACTAAACCATACATGCTTTGAAATTTCAGAAATGAATGAGCCTTTACACTTATAGGTCCAATTCTAACACAGTGCACTTGGGGGTGGTAGGGGCAGCGTTGGGCCTAGGCATGCGCGTCACCAAGCAGCAGTTCACCTAGGGTGCAGCGGCAGACCGTTGCAACTCCCTAGGAGCGCGGCAAGTCGATGCGGTGCACCCGACATGTGGCACGTGACCTGTCGTGCTCTGGGTGAGCAGCAGACTTGTCTGTCCCTACGTCCACGGTGCCATTTTGGTCGGTTCATCAGAGAGGAAGTTGGATCTTCTATTTCTACTGAAAAAGTGCCAAAACAGATGCAACATTGGTCAGTTAGTTGTTAATTGAATGGTGAAAATCGCTGTCACATGATTCAGATTCTCCCCTCCCCTCTGCTCTGCTCAGATCCTGACCCTCACAGCCCAGGCTACCGCGCTTTATTTTTTTTCCGAATCACCCGGTACAACACATAGACGCCCCCACACACACCACCACACGCACGTACTCACACACACGACACATACTGTGCTTTATTCCACCTGATCTATATTTGCTTAGGGCAGCAGGCGCTCCTTAATGTTGCCTGTATCTTGTCCAACTAATTGCCTTAGCAAGTAAAAAGAGGTGCATGTATGATCCTATCTGATTCTACAAAGGAACATTTTTTAAAATCTATCTTGTATTTTAACACTTCTATATTTTTAAAATTGTACTCTTAGAACTTTTATTTACCAAAATATAGTGCAAAGAAAAGATCATTTGTTATTTATGTAAATTATAATGGACATGAAGAAATATAAAGTAAAAAATTTACAATGAAAGAGACATATGCAAATTATTATTTATAATAAATCACTAAAATCGGTAGAATCGGGTAGAATCGTATGGAAATTTTTTATCGCGATCCTACAAATTTTTTTTGTTAGAATCATAATAATATTAAGATTTTACTAAATTAAGACTTTACTATAGGATCAGATCAGTCCAATCAATCTGGGTTGTAGAAACGTAGGATCGTATTACTTCGAGATTCCAATGACCTTACGAAGGGCTACTGCTATTGGCCCATTGCCGTCCGGGACGCAATGATGCCCATGCGCCTGTGACTGTGTGGAAAGCTCATGTAGATGGCGGAATCTGTTATCTACTTACTGTTATGTTATTTGCTTTATCCTACTTAACTCATTTCTCGAATTAGTATTTCCGTATATACCGATTGTACGTTCTTTGAGTACCACCACAACGTGTCACATTATATACGTAGCTATATATATGGTTTTGTTGCCTGGAATAAATCATATTTCACCTCTCTTACAGATACAAACTTTATGTCATTGCTACCGACGGAACAGTTGAGGCTGAGTTCATCTTATTTGGAAATGTTGGGCAGCGTGTTGTTGGTAAACAAGCCGGTGCGGTGCTTAGGTCAAACCGAGGAGGTGATGAAATACTCGCAGACATTGCTAAGGTTGTATGCCAAAAATTTACATGGCATTTCAGCATAACGGAAATAAGTTTCCATGTGCCGAACAAGACTTATCAAGTAAACCATGTCATAACTGCGCTAGGAAGATAGACTTCTATTCCACGGATCTCCAGTTTGGTACATACTAGTCATGTGCCCGTGCGTTGCAACGGAAAATCAATTTTGCATAGAATATATTTTTGCAACTCACCAATCCCCCTATTGCCATTCATAAGTGCACGTGCGTTGCAACGAAAACTCATATTTGCACCAATAATTTCTAAGCAATGTGCTTAACACAAATATAATTTATGAGCATTATAATCAGTTCTGGTAGGTATAGAGCACATTTGAACAACCTAGCATTATAATCAGTTTTGGGAAAATAAATGCAAATATTACAAGCACAGAGCTGATGAATTTCTTTTGAACTGTGTAGTTCTCAGCTTTTACCAGACTACTAGATGGGCAACCAAAACCATAATTCGGCTAACAAGTATCTCAAGATACAATTTCATACAAAATAGAGTACATTCACTTATTTAACCTAAGCTTGGTGAATAATTTGTATTGAACGGAGTAGTATTAGTTACCGAATACGGTTGGGGGTGGGGCCGTGGATACCGAACGGAGTAGTATTAGTTACCGAAGGTGGTGGTGGTGGTGGGGTTGGGGGAGGGGGTGGAGACGCGTCGAGCAGAGCGCCAGAGTAGAAGAGCGAGAAGGAGACGTGGAGGGGACAGAGCAAGGGGGAGATGCGAGAGAGGGAGTACGAGTGCGGGGGCTGAGGTTTTGGGAGGCTGGGGAAGCAGCTGACCTTAGGCCCACCTGTCGACGCCGATTGTTTGAGAGGGTGGTGGTGTGGAGAGAACAGGCCACCACTAAGTCCTTTTAAGTAGTAGAGATATCATGTATCGAAGAAAAAATTTATTCATTGATGTAACAACTCTGAAAGTTCAGGTCAAACGTATTTCAAGGTTATCAACAGATGTAAGAAGAATTCAACAAACAATTTGGTAGTCATGTACATGTTTTTTTTCCCGCAAAATGCATCACAACTCTGTGTTGCTCTGTAATGTTACATCGTGCGGCTGAGATTCCTAGCTATTCTTAGTTAATGACACTCAAACCCAATTAGTTACTGAATGGAAATTTGCACATTATTACACCTGTTAGCAGATGCCCTAGGTATTTCCTCAACATCGACATAGTTTGTCTAGGATACCAACTCAGATCTGCTCCCTTCCACTTTTGCGTCATCCTGTGAGTACCACAACATGGAATTACTATTTCCGGGGAGAATTATTTCAACCATTATTCCTGACAGAATTAAACCAGGCTACTGTATGATTCAGTCGCTCCAAGATGTCCACTGCTCCAAACTTTCAAATTACTACTGAATTGTGTTATTCACACTATTGAACCTAACTACAGTGGTGTGAACTGTGAAGTCGTGTTAGTTGGGACTATAGCCATATAAGGAAGAACCGCAGATATGACATGCAAGCCACATACCAAAACCTGAAAGTGTTCTTCAGACACAAATCATAAGAAAAGGAAGGGGCACCACAACTTAATCTATTTACCTTGGAAGCAATGGTATAAAACCCATTATCAAGAGAATCATTTGCAAAAGTTAGCCACTCCTCATGGGACACATGGAGATCAAGGTCGTCGGAGAATTTGGCCTCTCGCAGAACCAATGCTTCGTATCTCATAGCAAGGTAGCTCTAGAGTATGCAAAATCTAAATTGAATGACAAAATGTGCAAAATATAAATGTGGCAATGCCTGATCCTAGGAAATAGATATGGTAGATATGCAATACCTGAAGGTACTCAAAGATAGTGGTGAAAGGAAGTTTCAACAATAGGCCTTCATCAATTGCCTGCAATTAAGAAAACAAGGCACTGATTGGTTATATATGCCTTGCGGTAATCTCCAATTGTTGTCTTGAACACAGCAGAATGAGACTCTGGGACTGAGATAAGTAACTCAAATGAGAACAATAGTTCCAAAACTAAGATGTGTAGATTGTAGGGTCATTCAGAACATAAAACTTTCTAGTTTAGTAAATGAAACTACTAAAATGACTAAGAAGGGATACGGTCCTAGTCTTCTAGATCTGACATCTTCAAGTAAGGAGGTTAAAAATTTGCAAAAAAAAAGAGGTGAAGAACCAAACAATTTTAAACCAAATCATACTGATTTAGGGAAACCACATGCAATATGGATGGATAAGTCAATTTGCATCACTTAGATACTTCAGGATTACAACCCCCAAACTTTGAATCTCTGATTCTTCACTGAACTCTAAAAAAATCAAGATACTGAATCTTAGGAGAAATCTCTGAGAAGGTCGCTTGCTTCAACTACAAAGATGTGCTTGGTGTCACTCACTTCTTCATACATTGTGGCATTCATAATCAAACAAGAACCGTCAGTAACTAATTGCGCAAGTGCCACTTCTTCAAGAAGGTTGCAAGTATACACCACTTCTTACAGAGCCAATTTCAATGAAAAATATGAATGCTTAGCTATTTTAGCATCCCTGGAGTGAATACAGCAACCAATAAAAAAATCTCAAACTAACAAGTCTCACCGGCGATGGATGAACATGACAGCGTAACCCGCCTTGAGAAAATACATGCACTAATCTGAGAAACAAAATTGCCACTAATAGTTCAAGTTACAACAAGCAGAAAAGTAAAAACGAAAGAAGAAGAAGAAGAGCGCAATATATACTCGGTGGATGCGGCCCCTCACTGGCCAAAGCTGAAATTGTTGATGTAGCGCACACAACACTGCTCCAGAGGCACTGTCGTGCCGCCAGAGGTGACGCAGACCACCCCGACGGGCCCTCCCCCTCCGCTCCCTACACCACACAATCAGTTCAAGAACGCAATTGATTGATACACTCATCAAAATCCGATCCTTTGTTGATCGAACATTAGGAACCAAGCCGAATTGTGCCCGGGTTCGATGATGAATTGGACAGGCTGGAGAATAGAGAAGGGGAAATTCAAGAATTGGGGCTACTTGCCGATGGGGTGGGGGTGGCGGGCGACGAAGTTGGCGAGGTTGGTGGCGATGTGGTCGTGGTCGCGGAGGGGTGGCGCGGCGCAGAAGAAGGCCGCTACTTTGTCCTCGAAGCTCCTAAAACCGGTGGCGGTGGTAGGATCATGATGGTGGCGGTGGCGGTTCCCATCTCGACGCCGAACCAGTATTCGCCGAGGTTGGGGTAGCGCGCCTCCTCGTAGACGGTGTGCAGCTTCAGTTCCCGCAGCTTGGCCTTGATGGCCGCATACTTGGTGCCACAGGGCAGTGTCTCCTTCATCCACTTGGGCTTGGGCAGCGGCCATTGCCATGTCCCCACCTCCACCGAGTACACGAAGTCCCCCATCGATGGAGCGTCGGCCTGCAGCCGCCTCCGCAGCTATGGCGGCCGGAGGCGTGGGAAACTGCGTGGGAGGGGCAGAAGACGGCGGCGCAGGTGATGCAGGCGTAGAGGCGGGAGGGAGAGGAGGCGGTGCAGGGCACGTAGCAGTGGAGCTCGCGCGGGTCGCGGTGGATCTTGATGCAGCCGAGCGGGCGGATGCAGAAGGAAGAGGATGGGAGGGGAGGAGGTGTGGTTCACCGTGGCGACGGCGGTGGCGAGGGCGAGGCGACGGTTGGAGGGGAGGACTGACGAGCGGAGGTTTCTGCGAGAGAATGGGGGGAGCGCAGAAAACACGAGGAGAAAACATGGGTGCGGTGCGATCTGGGCCCTCTGTAGTTCGCTGATCGGACGAACGACAAAGAGTGTGGGAGGACGGACCACCGTAAACTCTAATATTTAAGTAGTAGAGATACGTCGTGCTCAACGGAACCTGCTTCTTCCTCTGTCGGATTCATAGGTTCAGTTACTGCAGCTGATCAGGTTCTTCTATCTCCACATCTCAGTATTGCTGACAAAGCTGTTGCCATGCCTCTAGCTTCTGAGGTAATCCTATTCTCATACTGTCTTCATCGCACTGCACTTGTCACACAGGTAATCGCTGTGTTTTTTCTTTGATAGTCATGATCCTTCCTTATATTGTACAAAACTAGACATTCTTAGTTTGTTGGTATATTACAGATTGCCTATTTTTCCTTGCACTATACTAGCCCATACCCTCTGCATGCCATACCGAACTACATACTGTCGGACCCAGATTTCCTAATCCAGAATCCTCTGTAAAAATACTGTGCTATTCTCTGGATCAGTAGATAGCACTCACAAGCATATTGCTGAATCATTCATACAATACGTGATCTAAAACATTAAAATATATTACAATCAACAGTGTGACATAGACCACATCGGGTCAAGTTTTACATAAAGGCCGAACAGGCCAGATTGATTACATTACAAAAGAGCATCAATAGCTACAGCGGAAGTAAAAGAGATAGAGCTCATCTCATCACAGACAAGCGACTGGGGTGTCCTGTGCATGACTGATATTAACCAAGGAGGTTGGCTAATATCGGTTGTACACAAGAACCAACGAGTCCACTAAACTGAGGCGAGATCTAGTCTATAGAACCTAGACTACTCTTCTTCGTTTCCTTGTTCGTCGACCTCTGGGTCCTCAAAGAAAGTGTAGTCTCCATCATCCACATTATCTGAAGGGTTTGGGGAAAGAGCGAGAATGAGCACAACTTTCGTGCTCATGAGCCAACACACAATGCAGTATTATACATGCAAGGTTTAACAAGGATGGCTCGGTTCTTTTATTTGCTAAAGCAAGATTTCCAATTATCATAATTAGGAACTCCTATCACTTAGCATTTTAACCAAAATTTGCAATTTGTAAAGAGAGTAATTGTGCAATAATGTATTAGCAGAGGTTACCTCCACCTGTGCTTATTCTTTTGAATGTGGTTACATCCACCACTAGACAATACTGGGTTCGACCACCCAGGAACAACACTAGGTCTGGGTTACATCTACCCGACCAGTTTTCAACCTGTCCAAAAGGTTTTTGAATTAGAACTAACTCAAGTTAAGTTCCCATATCCGCCTTTGACCGTAGGCACGACTGTTTAAACAGTTTAGACTCTAGTGAGATGACTCCAGGGTTTAATAACTTCACTAAGCCAAGTTGTACTTTACAGACTTGTGGTTGTACATGGGAGGTCATGACAAGATTAAGTCCTTAGGGTTGTCTGGGCGGTTCAACCACATACCCACCATTCTCGTGCTACATTTGCACCAACCATCTTACCAGCCGCCCAGACGTGGCAGAAGAAGTTTGGGGTTTTGAGGAGAAAACCAGTTTATCACAAAGCCTGCAGTCATGTACCTCCCACGACTATCCCAAAATAATTTTTATATTTGACGAGATGATGGTTGGGGCATTCAGTACCCCAGTACTTATGCAAGACTAACATGCCGCTTAGGTACAACCTATAGCTAGTAATTACCATATAGTTACTAGGGTGACAAGGTTGGAGGGATTCAATTTGTCAAGGACGACATATTAAATAATTAATCATCGAATAGGTGTTTAGCTACCTTAAGCTTTAATATACATTTGAGTAAAGAATTAAAGCATACAGTTTGTTATTTTAAAGGAATGTAATTTTCATAAAAGTAGGCTCAACATGATCAAAGTATTGACTCGCCTTGGTTAAAGGCCAAAGGGTCTTGGTAGTCTTGCTCTTGATCAACTTGGAAATCCCCAGCGTCTTTGAACTCTATGCGGACGAAAGCACCCGAAAAGAAACAACAAGCAGGCAAGAGCCAATAAGTACAAGAGGAACAACAAAAGAGCTCGAAATAAAACAAGACCCATGCCATTAGCAAGATCTTAAACTAGAACAAACGTAGAAACAAGAAACACTGCAACTGAAGTTACAACGGAGAGGGAGGTCTGCTGAGAGGGAGGTCCAAACACAGGAAACTCACCAAGGTCAAGAGAGAGAGCGGCGTGGGGAAGAACAAGGGGCACATAAGCCTTTTTATAGGCAACCAAGGTGTGGGTGCACTGGCACGGAGGTGACAGGGCGGGGCAGGTGGTTGTAGGGATGGGCGTTAGAGGAGCGGTGACTTTGAAGGGCCAACTGACGCGGGCGCGGGGTTTGGATCGGGCGCACTGGGGTGGCGAGGACGTCAAGGACGGCCATGGTGAGGGCGCAGTGGAGAGATGACGCATGGGTGAAAAGACAGGGCAAGCAAAGGCGCCGAAGTTGCGGAGAGCAGGGAAGTGGGTGTGGTGCAGGGATGGCAGGGAGTTGGTGGTGCAGAGGGAGTGGGTGTGGTGCAGCAGAGAGCACGAGGGGTAGTCGTGAGCTGAGAAGAACAACTACTCCATTGACCACTGTTCAACACGAGTACTAAACATCGAGTACTGATTCGAGGTTTCGACTACACATGCTCGAAGGAGTTACGATCACACCTGGTCGTAGAAGAAATCGGAAGAGGTCCCAGAGGATGTCCTAGGAGGAGGTCCAGGAGGAGGTCCTGGGAGGAGGTCCTAGAGGAGATCCTGAAGGGAGGCCCTGGAGGAGGTCCTGAGAGGAGGTCTTGAGGGGGAGGTCCTGGGAGGAGGTCCTGAAGGGAGGTCCTGAAGGGAGGTGGGCGTGACCAAGGAAGGTGGTCTTTGCAAAAAGGACAGTTGCGATCGAAGAGGGTCGTCTTTGCAAAAAGGACAGTTGTGACCAATGGAGGTTGTCTTTGCAAATGGACAGTCGTGACCAAGGAGGTTCGTCTTTGCAAAAGGACAGTCGCGACCAAGGAGGGTCTTCTTTGCAAAAGGACAGTCGCGACCAAGGAGGTTTGTCTTTGCAAAAGGACAATCGCGACCAAGGAGGGTCGTCTTTGCAAAAGGACAGTCGTGACCAAGGAGGGTCATCTTTGCGAAAGGACAGTCGTGACCAAGGAGGGTCGTCTTTGCAAAAGGACAGGTCGTGGAAGAGTGGATAGAGAAGGCCGTTCGATTTAGATTGGACGGTTCACAAGGAGTTGAGAAGAACAACTGCTCGATTGACCACTGTTCAACACGTGTACTAAACATCGAGTACTGATTCGAGGTTTCGACTACGCATGCTTGAAGGAGTTAAGACCACACCTGGTCCTAGAAGAAATCGAAAGAGGTCCCAGAGGAGGTCCAGGAGGAGGTCTTGAGAGGAGGTCCTGGAGGAGATCCTGAAGGGAGGTCCTGGAGGAAGTCCTGAGGGGGGGTCTTGGAGGAGGTCCTGAGAGGAGGTCCTGAGGGGGAGGTCCAGGAGGAGGTCCTGGGAGGAGGTTCGGAAGGGAGGTCCTATAGGAGGTCCTGAGGAGGTCCTGAAGGAGGTCCTGAAGGGAGGTGGGCGTGACCAAGGTAGGTGGTCTTTGCAAAAAGGACAGTTGCGATCGAAAATGGTCATCTTTGCAAAAGGATAGTCGCGACCAAGGAGGGCCGTCTTTGCAAAAGGACAGTCGCGACCAAGGAGGGTCGTCTTTGCAAAAGGACAGGTCGTGTCAAACCCGGGAGCGAAGGATCCCGAATTCTCTGTATTCATACACCAGTCCAAGATTTCCAGTGTACACAGTCTCACAAAATGGATATCACAATCATATCACGAAATCGTAAATAACATTAAGTAAATAAATGTTTAATACAAATGAGTCTGAACAACAATATCAAATATCAAAAGATAAACACAGCGGAAACATAAAAATAGAGGTGAGACACACGATGCGCCACATGCAATCGTCTGGGTCGAAGGCCTACTCGTCCTGATCCTCACCGTCGGGGAAAAAGTCTTCTCCTGAATAAGATTTATTCAGCAAGAGTGAGCACAACTTCCGTGCTCGCAAGCTACACCCAATATTGAATGGAAATGCATGCATAAGGTAACAAGTGAGTATGGCAGGGTTTATTTTGCATAAACAACATTTTCAGGTTAAATAAACATAGTAATTTTAAGGCAATTTTATACTATGACTAAAATCATATTTTAAAATGACGATGTTGTAATATGGATAACCTCCAATGATTAAGTGAAGGATTCCCTCCTAACACTTGGCTTCCCGCCCAACTTTTCATAAGGATTAACCATCCTCAACATTTGATAAAGCATTTAAAAACAAAAAAAAAAACAATTCTAACTTTAAGTGGCCCTGCTAGCATGTCCATGACCGCGGACGCGGCTATTCGAATAGTTTCTACTCTGCAGAGTTGGTACAACTTTACCCACACGAGATGACATGCTCATTATGTCGGCCACTACACGCTTCTGTAGGCGTGTGACTGAGCAATTATCATGAGGCCTTTACAATGTTTTGTCCTAGTGTACTCATGCCCGCTAAGGTTTCGCCTCTTTGGACTAACCGTCCTCCGGAAGCCCCCTCTTGCGCCAAATGGGAATAAAAGTCTAACCGACACCCACATATCAACATGACATAAATACACTAAAATATTACAAATTAATTAGCCAAATCCTGCCCATACAGGACGTGTGGTGGTACGGTAAGGCATAGCAATAAGCGGCTCAAAGACCGGTCCTCAATTGACTTGGGCGTCATTCCTACAAACCATGAGACTTAATCTTAACCAGATCAATCCCGTGCATAAACCTGCACCCACCATTCCGACCATTTCGCCCAAGTCCGAACCCATTTTTAATTTTATTTTGAATAAAACTCTCTTTATAAATTCATGTGGTAAAATAATACCCATGTCAAGTTTGAATCAAATTTGTAAGAGATTTGGCTAAACCTTCCCAAATTCTTTGAGTGTGAGCTAAGCCTGGCTAAGCATTTGACTAGTTTTGATAATATTTTGTCTATGGTGTCAAGGTAGTCAAGTACAATATTCAAAATGGCCATACAATGAAACATGGGAGTAACTACATATAAAACAGGACATTAAAATACTTATACAAACATATGCATGCATTAAATAATTTAAAAACTAAAAATAACTTAAAAATACTGGGAGCAATATGATCAATGGTGTAACTTGCCTTCGTTGACGTCTTGGAATTCTAGGTCTTCGGATTGGTCGAATTTTTCGGAGTCGTCGAACTCTAAACGCGAAAATATGACAAATTCAAATTCAAATAAATTCAAAATCATAGATCAAATTAACTCCAAATTGAAATATTTTGGTTTAGTTAGCTAGATTATAATTTTATATAAATTTTGCAACTTGAATCACCCAATTTGGAGTTCAGATGCAAAAGTTATGAATTTTTGAAGTTTAAATCTATTTAAAACCTAAATTCTGAATTTATTAGATTTTTTGGATTTATTTTTCTAAAGGAAATTCTAGTTATTGCGCATTGATGACGTCGGCCGCAGGATTTTGGAAATAAAAGAATTAAAAACAAAATTCTGACAAGTGGGCCCCACGTGTAGCGATGAAAACGAACGGAAACGGACGGAAAAACCCCATTTCTACTTCTTCTATATTTGTTGGCGGAAACGGGATCGGGTTCGGAAAATGCGGGTTCGAAACGGAATCGGGATATGCGGGTGCACGGAAACGAACCAATACTAGGAAACTCAACGGAAGCGGACGAAAGCCTGAACAAGCGGAATACCGCACATCTTTATACTCACAATCACAATCACACACATCTTTGACGATGAAAAACAGGTAAAGCACGAATTCAGATATTCAAACGCAAATGAAAATAGTTTAGGATTTATCGTCCACACACTAACACAATAACATCGTGACACTTAGTTCGGATGACATCTAACAAATTAAAATGAGTGGCATGAACATAGCACAAGACATCACATAATAACATGGCATATTTTTCCGGATGTTCATCACCCATCACACTCTGCAAAGATCATCCATCTCGTCGGATCACTTTCACCGCCATCTTCCCGCATATAGTTTGGTCATAATTTATTGTTAAATGTTGTAAATATAAGGTTGCTACAATGTACAACGCATACGACATACCTCATCATTTAGGGGGGCACTTGGGGTCTAGAAGTGGAGAGTGGAGACCTAGGTTTTCTTAGATGGGCTAGTGTTGGGCCTCTAGGAGTTGGGGGGACCGGGGGACAAAGATTGGGCCTGCCTAGAATCCGGGTAAATTTCGGTAAAAATACGGAAATATTCCGACCAAATACGGAATTCCGCAAAAACGGACGGAAAAATGCCGTTTCTACGTCCGTCCGTGTTCCGACAGCTTCCGTCCCGAATTCCGAACCGATTCCGGATATTTCCGAAAATACGAAACGGACGGGTCAAATGTAGAAAAATGGACGGTTCGGACCGGGAAAATTTCCGTCCGTTTTCAACGCTACCCACGTGTCATAGACACAGCTCACAGTGGACTGGGTTTATGGGGTTTGGCTCAGGGATGTATTGGCGCAGAGGCTGATGTGGCCGCCATGTAGGCAGCCATGTATGCTCAGTGCCTAGGTGTCGCTGACTTGGCCGTCACGTGGCTGAGCCACGTAGGCCCGACGAGGGTGTGGCTCTGGTGAAAGGCTCGCCGGCGTTACGCGCCACGGTGACGGAAGTGAATGGTACCAAAAGCGAGAGGGAAGTGCGGGGATCCTGATGCGCTACCTCGGGGTGGCGGGGCAGGGCGTTTTGGTCGTCGGCGATGAGGTTTGGCGACGGCGTTTGCACGGCTCCGGTGAAGTAGGCGCTCCGAGGGTCCTCCGGCGAAGTGAGTGGGCGCACCGGCTTCGTGGCGACATGACGATGACGAAGGTGTGGTCGGGGTGGCCGGGAGTAGCTTGACGGCGCCGGAGAAGACAAAGAACGAAGTTCCGGCCGAAGAGCTTCAACTCGAATTCCGGCGAACACAAAAGAGGGGAGGAGTGGGTGATGGCGTTGGCTTCGGTGGAGAAATGCGCACCCGGGGCTACCTTTTATAGGTGTCGGGAGGCTCCGAGGCGGCGTGGAGGAGGTGGGGGTCGTGCGGCGGTGGTTGCGGCGTTGTGGGCGAAACTGTCGCGGAGAAGGGGGGAGATCGTGGGGGAAACGCGGCGGAGGTGGACGCGGTCATGCACACGTACGCGCGAGGATCGGGGAGGTTGAAATCAAGCCGTTTGCGAAGCTTTTGAATCTCCGAAAATGGCGGTTGACTCGTTGAGGACGAAGACTGGAGGTTGAAGAAGGCCAGACAAGTGGGGTCCACGCGTCAGCGACAGAAAAGAAAAAGGAAAAAAAGAAGAAGATATGAGTGGTTGGATTATGACCGTTAGATTCAAATCGTACGGTCCACAAGGTACGGTGTTGATCTGAGAGTGCGTTGGATCTAGACCGTTGGATGACAATCGGACGGTCCGCAACGTTTAAAAACGTTCGGGGTTAAGTTATGAACGAGGGTGGCACGTGGGCCGTTGAATTTAGATCGAAGGGCTCACGTTGATTGAGACGTTCGAAACTCGCGAAGGTTCAAGGGATCGTAGCCGTTCACTTTAGATCTAACGGCTCACGATGATTGGGTCGTTCGGAACTCGCGAAGTCATAGCAAGATCTGGCCGTTGGTTTAAGATCGAACGGCTGAGGGATGACGGAGTGGTTTTAACGTGCGTGCGCGTGAGGGGCGACAGGTGGGGTCAGGGTGAGAGAGAGGGAGAGTGTGCGCGCGGGATGTGGGCTGGTTGGGCCGCGCGCGCCGGGTGGGTTTGGGCTGGAGGTTTGGGTTTCGGCCCAAACCGAGTTTTGATTTTTCTTTTGTTTTTCTTATTTATTTTAATTCTGGTAATTCAATTAGGCTTTTAGAAAATAGTAAAATAATTCTAAAAATTATGGAAAAATTTAAAGAAATTTCCTTATTTATTTTGGACTTAATAAAATTATTTCCAACTTTATGTTGGCTTTTAACTTTGCAAATAAATTTATTTTGGCTTTAAAATATTCATAAAAAGCTTTTTTTTAAAAAAAAATTCCAGGAAATTCCACAGAAATAAATAAATTTTAATTTTTTACTGAAATTCGAAATTTGGGCTGTTACAGGTCGTGGAAGAGTGGATAGAGAAGGCCGTTCGATTTAGATCGGACGACTCACAAGGAGAAGGACGTTCGGACCGAACGAACGTGCAAACAGGATCGGGCCATTTAATTTCAATCGGACGGCTCACAAGGGGTGGGATGTTTGGACCGGACGAACATGCAAACAGGATCGGGCCGTTCAGTTACAATCGGACGGCTCACAAGTAGGGATGGCAACGGGGTCATTCCCCATCGTGGAGTGGTGGAACATCCCCATTCCCGAGAGACGGAAAATTCTCCGTCCCCATCCCCATCCCCGTCCTTGGGTGCTATTCTCTCCCCATCCCCATCCCCATCGGGTTATCGGGGCCCCACGGGGACCCATACCCGCAAGTTGGATCCCGAAAGAAGAGAAAATAAGATTCATAATGTTATAAAATGAGTATGAACATTCATATACAATACTAAAATGACAATATTTTTTGATTAATTAGCATCTGAAAAGTAAAGGATGCAAACATGATTATCTGGCTATAGCCTTATCGGGTTGTGCAGTACTGGGCTAATGGCCTACATGTCTTATCGGGGGCCCATGCGGGTAACAGGGATGGGGAGTAGGGGAATGTCCCCATCCCCATTTCACCCGATGGGGAATTGTATTTGCATATTAGTATCCCCATGGGGGAAGAAATAACCCCATCCCTGTCCTCTAATGGGTGAATTCCCCATCGGAGAACGGGGAATGGGGCCCCATTGCCATCCCTACTCACAAGGGTGGGGGCACGGGCGCACGGGAATGAAGAGCGGCTAAGCCCAAAAGGAAAGAAGATCAAAAGAGGAGGAGGGTCAGAGCTGAAGAAGGAGGAAATCAAACTTGGATTTTGAACTACGAAAGCAAAGAGTTTTGAAATACAAACTTGAGCTTAAAGGAAGCTAGGAGATTTGAGGCTAAAGATACAATGACAAACGAAGGGAATCAAAAACCACAAAAGCACAAACTAATACTCGTCCGAAAACAGGACGTTACACATACTTAACAATACATATATCAGATAGTGATTCAAATATCTATTCCGCTTAGTTCCTGCACTACACATAATTTCGCTTGCGTACCTTCTCAAAAGTTACATACATTGTTATTTCTAGCCGTTAATTCCTCACTACGTACATAGATAGCCGCAGATGTACACCACCTTCTCCGCAGCGTCTATCTATTACAGAGGAAGAAAAACAACTGTTGTATGTTTCTATCATTTGCTCGCCGTTGTTACACTCTACAATGTCACATCTATATACACATATATGACAACCCCTTCTGTTCTCCGCTGCCAGATCAAAGGAAGCCCACACGCCAGTTTCCTCTACTCGAAAGAGGCTTTTCCAACCATCTGATATTCCACAACAGGTACCCCCATACATCATTTATGAATTCCGACTTTCCTAGTCAGCAATAACGCCTATACATGCACATGCATTGCTTCAAAAGTTAACTAAACTACTCTTAACATATTAGCCTGCTACTTACACATACATACTTGCATGCAGTTTCCTTTCTAAATTTTATATTGTGCAACTCTGATTTTGCTCCATCTGTGGACATTGCCACTCCTACATCTTCTAAAAAAGATCGCTCAGCCAAGAAAGACAACTAAATAGAGGTATATTGCTCATACTCTCTTACAGAACAAATTCTGTGCATTCTTTTTCCTGTATAGAATCTCTTGCCGCCGCATTGTTTCTGCTCTATCATTATCCCTCAGATAATTACAGTCTATCATTATCCTAATCTAATTCTTCGTATATATCCCAGTTCTATTTTACCCGCTACTTTTCTTCGCTGCTATATGATACGAGCCGACCATACATGAGCTGTCTCATGGGCCAAGACCCAGTTATATCTGCTACTTCTACGTTGGCATAGCCTGCTCTGCACCCCTTGTATGTACGTGGATTTGCTAACTTGGACTAACTAGTTTTTGTTACCCTTTTGGCTTCTCCTTGATCTCTGCTTTTTTGTTTTGTTCTCAGGAAAGCTTCTTTCTTTTTTGTTGACCCTGATAATATGGATCTTGGAATCCAGTCGTATGGGGTATATCCAAGACAACTAAATAGCTAAGTAAAAAAATGTAGAATGAAAGAAAGATCCTAGTCCTATGCCTCACCTTTGTCTGTGACGATAAATAATATTCAGGAGAAGATAACAAGAATGCAAGCAAAAACTCCCTCCAAGAGATCTTGGAAAACTCAGACGACTCGTTAATTATTCTTGCTTCAAACACAGAGCATATAGTAACGCATCACGCATGTATATGAAAGCATGATAGAATCAGTTTACTGCTATTAGATGATAAACACAATGCTGCTGTTGTCTGATCTGATCTGGTCTGATCAGAAAACCAGGGGCCGTCGCCACCGGATGGATAATATAACTACTAGTTTATCTAAAGGACAGGAGAAAGCAAAATAGGATAGCTCATGAGCTAGCACAACAGCTCGTCGTGATCGTAGTTTCGCTGTTTGGCTAGCTGGTGTGCTCAACGATTTTAACTCTACCTGTGTTTAATCAATAAAGCTCTCTTCCTCAGGAAATTTGGTCATTTGCCACACATTACATGTGGTTTTGATAATTTGATATTACATTTCCGGTAATAGATTATTTGACACACAGTTCATGAGTAAATCGATAATATGCCATTTTGCAGAAAAATGCCAATTTTGTCAATGTCTTCTTCTCATTCTTCTTCTTTGCTCCGGCCATGGTTGACCCGCCGCGGTCTTATTCAACGGCGGCGGTGGGGTAGGAGCATGGTGAGCTCCCGGAGGAAGCGGGGGGCCTCCTTACTCTTCCAACTCGTGTCGGCGAGCACCACCATCAAGGTCGTCGTCCCCAAGGTGCACCTCGCTCCGCCGCTCCCCACCCCGGCCACCGCTCGGATCCAACAGTGTCGGCGGCTTGTAGGCGCTCGAGCGGAGACGACCTCCTCACCGGATCCAGCTGCATTGGGCGGCGCTCACGACGGCGATGACCTCCTCGCTGATCTTGCGAAGTCGAAGCGCGTGCAATTGGATATGACGACTTCCTTGCCGGATCCGACGAAGGCGAGGTCGGATGTGGTCTTGTTGGAGCTCGAGCAGTGGTGGCCTCCTCGTCGGATCCAACCACGCTGGCGGCAACGTCATCCTCAGAATGGCCATGCTATGGAAGCGGCGGCTGTTCCAATAGGCGGGGGCGAGGGAGCCAACCATGGCAACCAGATCCAATGGGGGAGGCAGCCATGGCTAGCGGAGGGAGAAGGAAGGGGGAGGAAGAAGAAGAATGTGCAGAGAGGTGGTGGCACAGGTGCTGGGTCAACTATGGTCGGAGTAAGGAGAAGAGGAAGAAGATATAGGCAAATTTATCCAAAAAAGCAAATAATCAAGTGGCTTGTGAAAAGTGTGGCATTTGAGCTATTACTTTGTACTAAATCCCAAATAAACGAAGACGTATATAAGATATACTAAATGATCAATTTCCCCTCTTCCCTCGAATTTTTTTTAACCCAACGAATGGCATCTCATCAATAGGTGAAAACAAATGACATATGAATGGGTGAAAAATAATGCATCTGCCCTCACTGATTTATTTATTAGTAGTAACCCGGCCTTAACACGAGCGGCTTTGCTTGCTTGTCAAAGTTGCTCAGGCAAGTTGTTCACACTTGACAGAAAGACAGTTCCGAGCAGAGCACACGGCGACTCCACCGCAGTGCAATAAGCAGTGAACACCACCACCGTTTGACTTCTCGATGCTGCCCCTACTCCTCCTCCTCCTGCCTCCCCTCCTCCACGGCGCTGCTGCCGCCGGCGACATCTGCATCGTCGGCAGCGGCATCTCCGGCTCCTCCACCGCCTTCTTCCTCACAAACTACACCTCCGGTCTCTCCACCGCCCTCGCCGGGGGTCAGGTCCGCGTCTTCGAGCGCCGTGCCAGGGTGGGCGGCCGCCTCGCCACCGTCACCATCTCCGGCGACGAGTTTGAGGCCGGCGGCTCCATCATCCACCCCCGCAATCTCCACGCGCGCCGCTTCGCCCATCTCCTAGGCCTCTCCGTCAAAACCGGCGGCGACGACGATTGGCTTGGGATCTACGATTGGCTTGGGATCTGGGACGGCGGCCGCTTCGTCTTCCAGACGCTCCGCCCGCCACCGCCCGGGAGCTCTTGGTTGCGCCGCAAGCTGCACGGCCTTCTCAACTCGCTGCTGCTTCTTAAGCGCTATGGCTTGTCGCTGTTCAAGATGGACAGATTTGTCCAGGTTCAACTTTTGCTCTTCCTCTTCCTCCTGCTTTACTATACTAACTCAACCCAGTAAGGGCTGGAAACGAGCCGGCTCGCTCTGGCTCGTTTGAATAGGGGGCTCGGCTCGGCTCGGCTCGTATCTCAGGACGAAGGAAGGCTCGAGTCGGCTCGTGAGCCAGAACAGATTCTTTGAGCTGCTCGGCTCGGAGCCAGAAGCCAGAACACCTCTGTTCCAGAGTTCATGATGCCGTTGCCTTTAGGGCTACTAGCACTGATCTATGACTACCTAGTCTCTCCAGGCAAGCACTGATCAGGGGAATATAAAAGGAATAATCAATTATTTGCCACTGCAAAGATGTGGATTTCAGGATTTGCCACTCCATGTGTGAATGACATCTGGGTCCCGGGACCACATGTCATAGACACATCAGTGTCTATTAACAATTGCTAATCTTCTTTTATATACTATCGATGAACAGCACAGAGCTAGCAAATCATTAGAAGTATATATATATATATATATATATATATATATATATATATATATATATATATAAAGATGTGGATTTCAGATTTGCCACTCCATGTGTGAATGACATCAGGTCCTGACCACATGTCATAGACACATCGTTGTCTATTAACAATTGCTAATCTTCTTTTATATACTATCGATGAACAGCACAGAGCTAGCAAATCATTAGAAGTATATATATATATATATATATATATATATATATATATATATATATATGATGTAACACTGCAAAATAAACAATAACCAAATCCACCGCCACAAATTTAGATTCTTTAAAGGGAGTAGTTTGTTACAAGCTAAATTAACAGGAAATTAAGAAAAGAAAGTGTGCACTTTCACTTGTCTGATCATGGGTGCTGTATACTAGTATAGTATAATTAATCGTATGTATGTGTAATTTAGCAGTAGATCCAAGAAGCCGAGGGAAAAAAACTAAATGCCTGTAGTAACATAGATTACTTGAAGCTGGCTAATCAAGAAGTTTACAAGGGAAATCAGATGTCAGATCTGCACAAAGGGGCAGGTGAGCTGGCCCATGTTCTCCCACCGATCGATGCAGGCGCGGTGGAAGGCGTGGGAGCAGTTGCCCAGCTGCCTCACCTCCTCCCCCTCGTCCACCTTGCCTAAGCACACGGCGCAGCAGGCGGCGGCCTCCTGGTCGGCTCCGACGAACCTGACGACGGGGAGGCGGTTCTTGATCCTGTCGACACGGGTGTGCGCGGCGTCGAAGATCTGCAGCAGCGACGGAGGCAGCAGAGAGGTGAGGGTATCGTCAGCGTTGGAGAGGGAGAGCAGTGCGGCTGCTGGGAGGGCGCAGCTGTGGGAGATGCACTCGAGGAGGTGGAGGAGCGATGGGGAATTGCATTCGGCAAATGGGTAATTGCAGTCGGCGCGGTAGGGGTAGGTCGGGATGGGGAATTGGTTGGGCGCATGGGCCTGGGGGCAAAGGCGATTGCGGACTAGGCTAGTATGCCTTCGTGCGGTCGTGCCTAGTCAACGAGCCGAAGGCAGAGCCAAGCCGGCTCACGAGTCTCGAGTCATTTTTTCAGCCCTACCATCCACCCTCTAATTCTACCAGTAGTACATTTTTATTTAGGAAAAAGTCAATATAACACCTCGAACTTTACAATCCACCCTGAACTTTACAATCCAATTCAAATAAAATCCTGATCTAGTTTCGCGTAGTAGTGGTATTGCAGGTGTGGTGCGATGAGTGGGTGGTTTTACTATTTAGGATGACACGTTAGCCAAGTTTAGTGAACGACGTGTGGGATCCATGGGGCTTCTCCCCCAAATCGAAACAGTGAGGGAATGAGCTACAGGGGCGGCGGCTATGCAAGTGCGGCTGGTAGCTCGATGGTGGAGAAACCCTTGTGGGCCCCACTATCAATGGACCAACTTGGTCAGCGTGTCATCCTACATGACAAAACCGCCAACTCATCGTGTTACGTAGGCAAATACCACCCTGCGAAACTGGATCAGGTGTTATTTGAACTGGATTGCAAAGTTTGGAGGATCAATTATCTGATTTTATAGTTCGGGGTGCTGGATGGACTTTCGAGCGAAGTTTATGGTGTTATATGGACTACATCATCAAGATTGCAATTTTACAAATATATATGTGATCTTCTGTGAAATGGTGTAGTAGGAAATGGCAAAATTGATAATGCTTGGTAAAATTTGCACGATTGGATCGGTTGTTTACCCTACACATCACCTTTACCATTTTATCGATTGAGATGAATATTCTCATGGTTTTACTGCTTAACAAGAAACGTGGTGAAGTGTCTTAAATACTCACATATTGTAATGCAGGAAATGTTGCAAAAATTTATGCTTTTCTACAATGGATTTGAGTCTCGTCCTGTGTTTCACACGGTTGAGGAGATGCTGAAATGGTCGGGCCTCTACGGGCTCACTCGCAGGACCCTAGAGGAGGAGCTGGTTGACGCTGGGCTGAATTCCCAAACTATATCAGAGCTCGTCACTGTATGATAGATATGATTCTTCCCAATATTCTCTTCCCCCATCTCAATTCTCAATCGATAACCCACAATTTTCTATATTGGCAAAGGAAGATTTTTCATGGCTGCTCCATGCTTTCATAACTGCATTTAGTGGAATACAATATGCGCTAAACTTCCTTTGTAGTTAATAGAGGTCTTGCACTCACTTCCTGTGTACATATATTGCTCAAGGCAATTCTCTTAAAATTTAGTTTCTAGCATCTCCCACATGTTTTGGAGCAGTGCCCACCAACCCCAAACACACACACACCCCACCCCCAACAAAAATAAATAAATAAATAGATAAGAGGGACGTTTCTTAACATTTCTTAGGACCGATTAAGAACTAATCAAACACTTGAAATCTCGGAAGACCTTAGGGCATGTGCAATGGTACAGACAGCTACTGTCTATAGCAATTCTTTATGTTACCTATAGATAGCACTAAAGTCAACTCATACAATGGTTTATCTTTTTTACTTATCTTTATAAATCACATAATCTTTTAATACTTTCATAGACCTATGAAATATAGTTGGATAGCTTCATTAGTTCTGATGATACAGTCAGTTACAAAATTATAGACAACATATTTATCTCTTTATTCTCTTTCATCCATAACTGCTTAAATCCTACGTGGCAGAGACTATAGATAACTGATATAAGTCCATTATACATGACCTTACCAGTCAAGCATATTATAATTGGTATATTCATCAGGTGTAATATGCTCTAGTGTTCTTCTGGAAGATGTGTTGTGTACCGTTACAACTGAAAAAAAATATATCGGAATTTATTAATTTCATAGAAATCTTACTCTTTCTGATAAGTATGTTCAGTGGTTTCCTGTCCCCTAACCTTGACAGGTGATAACAAGAATCAACTATGGCCAGAGTGTGAGTATAAGTGGCCTCGCGGGTGCTGTGTCTTTAGCTGGCTCTGAGTCAGGAATGTGGGCTGTCAAAGGAGGCAACTGGCAGCTAGCTACTGGATTGCTTAAGACCGCAAATGCCACCTTGCATCTCCAAGAAGGCATAGACTCAATCTCTGATGCTGGGGATTATTATGTTCTCAAATCCAATAAAGGGCATGAATATAACTGTAAGGTGACGGTGGTTGCAACACAACTTGATGAGGTGAACATTACATTTAGCCCTCCAATCTCCATTCCACCGAGGAAGATGCAGCATACCCATGCAACCTTTGTCAGGGGCCTTTTGAACCCGGTAAGTGTTATTGCACTTGGTGTACTGTATGGGTCATTTTGAGAAGAAACCTCCTCACATAAACATAAGTACACCAACTTGTTAAATGAGCAGCAAGTAACTAGTAATAGCCTGTTAACTTGATGCTGACGAAACATGAAAGCCTATACTCTTGTAATCTCCCTTGCTTGTCACGAGAAGTCACTCCTGTTGCGCTGTTTGTTACGATGCAGAAATATTTCGGTCTAAGGTCAGTGTCAGATATTCCAGAGCTGATAGGAACTCTGGAGCTCCCTGATATCCCTTTCTCGTGCATATCAGTTCGGAAGAAGTACAGCGAACATGATATGACTTACAAGATGTTCTCGCGTGTGAAGCTGGATGACAGTCTGCTGGATGAGATCTTTAGGTAAGTAGCTCTATAGAGTAGATTGTATTGGTTAAGGGAGTTACTAATTAGTTAAAGGCTTACAACAGCACAAGGAAAGAGACGATTCGGATAAACTGGCCTGCTTATCCTCACTATGAAGCTCCAGAAGATTTTGCTCCGATAATATTGGACGGTAAGCAGCTGTACTACGTGAATACCTTTGAGAGCGCGGCGAGCGCCATGGAGACGGGCGCTGTTGCAGCAGAAAACGTGGCGAGGCTCATCATTTCAAGGCTACCTCTTCCTCAACGAGCTGGGGCTCTTCATTTCAAGTCATTTGCTGAGCAGGAGGAAGAGTCCAGGCCGAGGGTGGATCTGTGAATTTCCAGAATGAATGGATGTGGAAGGAAGATGTTCGATTAATTTTGATCATTCGTGTCTGGACTCTGGAATCGTTGTATACATTTGTGTATCTTCGTTAATAGCAGTTGATGTGCGGCTAGCTGTTGAGATTCATATGTACACGTGGCTGTCTATATACCTGCCAAAAGTCCTTAATTTTTCTTCACGATGTGCATACATCTACTCGATCGTTTGATTCATGATGATATGTTGTGGACGTATTCGTTGGCCAGACCTACCAGTGCAGCCAGCGCAATGGAGCCACAACATCAGCGCTGGCTAGCAGCCGCGACGCCGTTATGGAAGGCGATCAAGTTATTAGTAAGAGATAAGTCATATTAATTAGTTCTCTTAAGAGATATTTTGTTGCTTCCGCTGTTCAAGAATGTATGATGTTTTCGTCATTGGCTCGGTCTCTAATATCTAACTTTAACTATTACTTTTCATATGATTATGTTCGTAAAAGTTGACAAGATTATTATATTATGAAAACATTTATCATGACAAATCTAATAATATTATTCTCTCGTGACCAATATAAGTAGTTGTTTCATATATTATTAGTCAAAGTTAGATAAATTTGATTGCACGTTTTCTAAAACGTCATACGTTTCTGAACGGAAGGAGTAGTTGATTTCCTTATCTTGTGGCATTCTAAATATGAGGGGAGTGTCTAGGCAGCAATCGAGTATTTTGTTTCTTTCCTGGTACTCAAATTTTTGTTCGTTGGATTCTAATCTAGGCGTCCAGCGCATTTACTAGCTCACGTAGCCTCCCACAACGAAACTAATCTAACGGGTCGGGTTTCATGTTCTCTTTATGGGCCGGCCCGTTTACAAAACAAAAACAGTATCGTTTGTTTTTTTTTGTCCGTTTTAGTTTGCTCCAATCGTGCAGCCCACAAGAAACACAAGAAACAGATAGAAAAAAAAAGTCTATAAAGACACAAGATAACAAAAGAGCCCATATCTGTTCAAAGCCGTAAAATTCTTTGGGCTGTTATACAAATTTTTAAAAAGCCCAATTGTGGTAAACCTAGTGCGTCAAACCCTAGATACAAAAAACCAAAAGAGTTGTCGGCCGATGAAACAGTAGGTAGAGGGCAGAAAGAGACGAACACCATAAAAAAAAAAGAGGAAGCAAAAACTATGAGGCGAGGAGGGAGATAGAAAACAAAAACGATGGAAGCAACATATGAGGAACAGGTGAGTCCAAAAAAGATGAAAGAAAGACTCAACAGTTCGCCCTGCAACCCCGTTCCCCCTGCGATTCTGGTAAAATCACCGTCCCATTTTTTTTTGTTTTTCCAGCCAGACGATCGAACCTGCAAGTACAAAAGTTAGATGTTAATGTTAACCAATAGGTTTCTGTTGATTTGTCAATTATTGCAATCATGTTCTCATGCAAATGAACCATACATGAATCGACTACAAGTGTTCTAGTCGATTCTTTGTTAATTATTGCAATCATGTTCTCATGCAAAATGGACCATACTTTTGGATTCTGTTTCAACTACTAGAACCAACACTGATGACTGTAGATTGGGTGAAATTGGGTATATCAGCCTGGTCTTCCAAGCTATTTCCTATTTTCTCACTAGTGCCCTTTCCTTCTTGGCTGCAAAAAACTTTTAAAAAGGCCCATTTGTGTTAACCCTAGAGCGTCAATCCCACACAGTTTTTACGTGAACATGGTTGGCGGCGATGAACAGTACGTAGAGAGCATAAAGAAACAAACACCATAAAAAAGAGAAGAAGCAAAAACCATGCGGCGAGGAAGGAGATAGAGAAGAATAACAATGGAAGCAACGGATGAGGAACAGGTGAGTCCAAAAAAAGATAAAAGAAAGACTCGCCAGTTCGCCCCGCACCCACCTTTCCCCTGCGATTCTGGTAAAATCACCGTCCCAATTTTTTTTCTAGGCAGATGATCGAACCTGCAAGTACAAAAGATAGATGTTAATGTTTCAATTTAGGTTGGGGAATGGATTTTTTTAAACTTCGGAAAAAAAGAATGTTACAAATAAATGGATGACGTTTATATGTTAAAAAACACATGCTCGAGGGATCATTGGTTCGCTTTTAGCTTGATGTTGCACATAGTGAAACACAAAATGTACATATATTTTTTTCCAAAATTACCAAAGTGGTGCAGTCGAAGATGCTTAGAGAATTTGCTCAGGGTGATGCTAACCTTGATAACGTGATTTGCGTGCTAACCTTATCAAATTGATGCAGGATGCTCACAGAGGAACACAAGACAAAACAAATTTAACTACATTCTTTGGTGACGAGATATCTATGTATAATGCATCGCCTCATAGTGTAAAATCCCCAACCATGTGTCCCTGGAATCATGTTTTTAAATGTAATTTGTGTTTACATCAGAAAAAACTAACCCTGTTACCGTGTGCAGGTTACCCAAGGCTTCATTGTTTCTAATTGTGATGCACAGTATCAGCATGTGACCCAACCTCTTCATTTGCAGGTGTTTTTTCCGCACTTTAAAAAACAAAATTTACATGTATAAAATCCTACTCAAACTTACCAAAAGTTGGTGTAAGAAAAATATATAAATAGATCTTGCTAGTATGGGCAAGATGTATATCCAGATGTACTGGAAAAAAAAATGCAACAAACAAAAAAATGTACTGACATTTTTTTCACAGCAAGCCATACTAACTGCTGAGGAAGGAGAAGATGACATATGCAATTTGAATGGCGTCCCACATGGATTTGGTTCGTTCACGGGTCTTTTGCAGCATGTTTCCGAATTAGAAATACAAATCCCAAACTATGTTCAGGTAAAAACATAGGTGGCGTGTGTGTGTAATATTTGACATAAAAATATGTGCATGACATGCGAAGAGCATAGAAAAATGTCAGACTTCGAAATAACTATTAACAAAGAAAAATTACCTTGTTACAAAACAACATGTTTATGACAAGCAGCAGAATCCCATATCCTTGCTCCCCGCTATCGTCACTTCCTACACATTCAGAGGTTTTTTTAGTGATCTCTCGTATATTATATATTTCTTGTAATTTCCATTCTACTATGTAAAAAATGGTCATATTGTTCCAGGTTTTTAGTGATTGCAATCTAGCTGCACCTGGAACAGACAGTGTTGTTGTGAGCGCAACAACTGAAACACGTATATTACAACTGCCACCAACAAATTCTACATCGCTAGCAATGCCCATGGATGATGAAATGTACAATCCAACGCTGGTGTGAAAAAAACCTACGCTATATTTTTCTTACATGTTGCTAAATAAAAATTTACACTTTCTATGCATTGTAAAATGTGGTTTCATATGGATGTATTAAAAAGGTGCTTCTTAAATTAGATACTGACAAAGAAACATATGACTTAGTTTGAAAGAAACAAAAAAATGTTTACTTTGCCTTAATATACTAAATAATGGTTGTGTAGGCATTTATAGAGTCTGATGGGATGTCGTCACGCCATGACTTGACTACCAGTATGCAAACATACAACACGAATCTGCAACAACATGAATCAAGTAGAGTGAGGAAGATGTCACACAGCCTGAGCCAACTGCCCCTCCAGATCAGGACGAAGAACTTTCAGAAGACGACATCGATAACTTGATACAAAACCAGAGGATTGTTTCTGCTGTACAACTTCAGGGGGATATGTATGCTGTATCAAAGTATGAGCCAACAATTGGTATGAAGTTTGCTACAGACAAAGAAGCTCACGCATTCTACAATTTCTATGCGTTCGTTTATGGTTTTTCAGTGAAAAGAGCCAACAACTATCACACACAGAGCAAAAAAAAAGTGGGGAGATCACTAGAGTCACAATCAGGTGCAACAAACAAGGAAAAACAAAGAGGACGGAAGTTACGCATCGACATCTCTCAAAATAAGAGGAAACGAAACACTATTATTAGAACAAAGTGCAGCAAAAAATGGTTGTGACTTTGAAGAACGGTATGTGGGTTGTCACGAATCTAGAGTTGACCCACAACCATGACATGAGTCCCCAGAATGAGACACGTTTTTTCAGATCGCACAAGTACATAACAAATGAAGAAAAGTCATTGGTAAGGACGCTGAATGAGTGTGGCATACCAAACAGAAAGATGATATACATACTATCATTCCTTAGGGGTGGCATAAGATCACTTCCTTACACAAAAAAGGACATTAGCAACCTACGGACAAGCATCCGAAGAGAAAACAATGAGAACGACATGATGCAGGTTCTTGCGTACTTTTGCAAGCAGCAAGCAGATAACCCTGGGTTTTTCTATGCATTTGACACAGATGGGGACAATACTGTTAGGAACATTTTCTGGGCTGATGCAAGGGCAAGGAAGTACTATGATGATTATGGTGATTGTTTGTGTTTTGATACAACATACATGACTAATAAGTACAACCTCCCGTTTGCACCATTTATTGGCATAACAGGGCATGGCCATACATGCCTGTTTGGATCTGCCTTCCTAAAAGATGAGACAACCGATACATTCAAGTGGGCTTTTAAGATGTTCTTCTTGGCTATGAAAGGAAGGCACCAAAACAAATAATAATGTACCAAGACGGAGCGATGAAGAATGCAATATCGATGTGTTGCCACATACAATACACGTAAACCGCTTATGGCACATACTTTACAAGCTAGAAAACAAATTGGGTAAATGTATTCAATCAAAAACAGGACTGCATGCTGAAATAATGGACACGGTTGTAAACTCACTAACAGTTGAGGAATTTGAGACTCTGTGGGTTAGCATGATAGTCAAGTATGACATTGCACACATCAAATACCTACAGGACATTTGGCAAAAAGACAGAGATGGGTACCTGATACTTGAAACAACTTTTCTTCCCATTTGCCCACACCACTTCAAGGAGTGAAGGCATGAACTCAAACTTCAAGGGTGATGTTGGGCCACATCACACAATCATGGGCTTTGCAAGAGAGTTCAGAGATATCAAACATGATATTGGACAGAGAAGAGAAAGAAGATCACAAAACAAGAAACACAAAACCACGGATGTGGTCGATTACAAATGGAGCATGTGGCAAGAAAACTTACAGAAATATTTTCCTAAAGTTCCGAAAGAACAAGCATACGACGACATCGCACATTGAAGAAATCATAAAGTGGACAACTTATGGGGTGTACCATGCGGATGACCATAACATAATCGAGTACGTAAAAAGAAGGTACTTAGTGCTCATAAACATACCGATGAGAAATACACTGCGTCGTGGCAAGTTCCAAAAGATGGAATAGTCGCTCCCACATTCTTAAAGTTCTGATCCATCTCAACAAAACATCTCTCCCAGACAATTACTTTATTGAAAGATGGAAGCCTAAGCCAGCAACAGGTATAGTCATTGAACCAGCACAGGTTGCAGCGCAGATAAAAGATGCAGAGAGTTTGCTCAGATTCAACATAATGTCAAGATTTATGGTTGAAATGGCATCAAATGTTTCAAAATCAGCAAAATTTTTGAATATGTCATGGATGAGATGCGAAACATCCAAAGGCATCTCCAAACACATGACATTGCTGATGTACCTACCTCTGCTCCATAGACAAAAAAACAAAGAACAACAACAACAAGATTTAAAAGATCTGAAGGGCAACAATTAGGAGATCCTGACAAGTCGATCACAAAAGGGCGTAAAAAAGGAAACAGACTAAAGCCTACAACAGAGGAGATGAGAACAAAAAAAAAACAAGCAATGCATGGGGGAAAAACATGAAAGGTTGCAAAAAGAGAGTGTCGCCATATAACATATATTTGCACTAATTTTTGTACTCATAACATTTCTTTGTTTTTGGTCTCACGGTGATGATTATGTACACATGTCTATAGTGGTACTGTTTTTCTTCATTACATCTACTCCCAATTTTCTGCTCCTTAAGTGCCGAATACATGCAGTTCTCTCTTTGAATGATGATATCTGAATATAAACATCTAAGGATCTATGAACAAACCACGCTTTCCTTGCCCCTATAAAAATAACAAAATAATCACCTAAAAGAATATCATTAAAAAACACATATCTAAAAATGTTGCATGGAAAAAATTGAGAAACGCTATGTATATATCTACCTTTGACACAAATGAATTAACTAGATCCAATGAGATCTCATTTTCTTTGTGCCGAGCATCCTGCTCAATAATCGCATCCTTATGTTTGACATGTCTTGTTGTGTAAAATGGGCGCCAAGGTAACTCTTGGGCTCCAGTTCAATGAATTTCATGACAAATACTCCGCAATCAAATCGTGATTCAAGAAAAATGACATTGACATGCAAGTAATAGTAAAAATACATGTGTGTTATACTGAAGTTATATACTCTGAGAACAGTAAAAACAAGTAAAAGATAATGTAAAAAATTATTTTGTATATTGTAGAACTACCATGTACTGCACAAGCACAAACCAACATTCAAAATTCAAAGAGGATATGACCATGTATTTTAGGCACCAAGAACTCACACTCATACTTGAACTAATACTCACACTACTAGGAAAAAATATCTTACAACAACCAACTGAAAACTAACAGAGAAAAAAATGTAACAGAAGTACTAAAGCATAACATGGAAAAAAATGTAAAAGAATAGCAGAAGTACTCAAGCAAACCCTACAGACAAAAATAATAATGTAAAATGACAAATACTCCGCAATCGAAACTGTGATTCAAGAAAAATGACATTGACATGCAAGTAATAGTAAAAATACATGTGTGTTATACTAAAGTTATATACTCTGAGAACAGTAAAAACAAGTAAAAGATAATGTAAAAAATTATTTTGTATATTGTAGAACTACCATGTACTGCACAAGCACAAACCAACATTCAAAATTCAAAGAGGATATGACCATGTATTTTAGGCACCAAGAACTCGCACTCATACTTGAACTAATACTCACACTGCTAGGAAAAAATATCTTACAACAACCAACTGAAAACTAACAGAGAAAAAAATGTAACAGAAGTACTAAAGCATAACATGGAAAAAATGTAAAAGAATAGCAGAAGTACTCAAGCAAACCCTACAGACAAAAATAATAATGTAAAATGACAAATACTCCATGAATCAAATCGTGATTCAAGAAAAATGACATTGACATGCAAGTAATAGTAAAATACATGTGTGTCATATCAAGTTATATACTCGAGAACAGTAAAAACAAGTAAAAGATAATGTAAAAAAATATTTTGTAAATTGTAGAACTACCATGTACTGCACAAGCACAAACCAACATTCAAAATTCAAAGAGGATATGACCATGTATTTTAGGCACCAAGAACTCACACTCATACTTGAACTAATACTCACGCTGCTAGGAAAAAATATCTTACAACAACCAACTGAAAACTAACAGAGAAAAAAATGTAACAGAAGTACTAAAGCATAACATGGAAAAAATGTAAAAGAATAGCAGAAGTACTCAAGCAAACCCTACAGACAAAAATAATAATGTAAAAATGACAAAAAATAATAATGTAAACGTTACTTACTTGGTAGTCTGCTTGGGTACATGGGGGAACTCTATTTCGAAATGATCGAGGAATTCAGGAGGGGTCTCCTTCACACATTCCTGCCAAGTTACTCTGAAATTTCTTACCTGTAAAAAAATGCATACAAAAAACCATAACAAGCAGTGCCTTAATAAATAAATAAACACAAAAATAGGAGGATAAAAGCAAAAAATAGATCCTTACAATGTTCTGTTTCAGATTGTTATGGAAAGAGCTATTATCCTCATAAAGTGAGTCCAGGAATATGTATTTTCGGTCTAGAATGTCAACAACGAACAGGAACCAGTGTTTGGCCACACATATAGGAAAGTACAGCTGCGTTTTTTGGGAAAGGAAAAAAATTATTTTTGAACAATACATAAAACTCATAAAAAACAAAAAATTGATTAATTAAAATATATTTCAAAACAACCCACCATGAAGCTCTTGTGCAGCTTTTGTACACTGTGTGCTTTTGTAAATTGCTGCTTTACAAAGTCCACCTTGAAATTTTTGGTCGTCTTGACAAAATGATCCTAAAAAAATATTTGCATATAAAACACGCACCAGTACAAACATAAAAAACCCTACTGTTGGATGTTTTAAGTTTTGCATTAGAAGAACAGCATGTGTCTCACAGGACCATTCTCTCTCAAGCAAACAAGTATATCTTACGGGGAAAAAAGGTTCCAACGAATGTGTATGTGGCTCTTTTGAAAACCATGTGTCTCAAACAAACAAAAGTATAACTGTCATTTTTAAGTTTTGAAAATACAGTTTCACACTTCAAAATGTGTGTCAAAAATATTTTCTCCTAAAACACAGTATAACAAAAGAACAAAGATTAACAAAGCAGAACATATTATCATATGTTTTAAACTTTAAATAGCAGTAACCCTCTCCCAACTTTCTTTTCATCGTGTCAAAAATAGTACAACTAGGATAAACTAATCATAAAGAAAATGAAACCTATTATCACATGTTTTAAACTTTAAAAAAATAAAACAAAAATAGAGGTTAACAAAAGTGATGAGTTCCTCACCCAACGTTGTCGAAAAGAAATGCAATCGGCTTTATCAGCCGATTCTCCACAAACATCATCTTGGAGTAAACGTTCATCGTGAAATTGAAAACCAATCCTCTTGGTTTCAATGATTGTCCAAGAGCAAGATATGTGCAATAAACGCCATCGAAAGATACTGCTGCTCATTGCTTTAAAAATTCAAAAACAAATAATATGCTTCAACTATTGAAAGACAATAAGATATAAGGTAAATGCAAACTTGGAATAAAAACTTGATTTGAAAATGTGTTACCTGCTGTGTTTGCTCCTGGACAACACACAAATTGCTTGATAGTACGCCACATCAGAGCCAGTGATGATGAATTTTGGTTTCAAAGATGTGTATGGAGTGCATGCGTAAACACTTGGCTTCACTTGTCTACGTGTGCCATGTATCGGCATTTTACACCTCAAGAGGTGCCCCATCAATGTTTATACTATTTAAACAAATTTGTGGCCTTCGGTTGGAGTTGGGTAAAAGCTTCATTGTAACTATGCGTTCCCGTGTGTCCTTTTATGTCGATATCGAAGTTTGAGTTATCTGAATTTTTCTGATCAAACTGTCTGCTGTTGTACAGCTCAATAACTTGGTTGAATGTATGGTGGCATTCCTGCTCATTTGTCTTATTGGGCAGTATGATGACATCAGGCGATGAACACTGACAACAAAAAAAAAAGCAAAGGAGATAAAAAAAAACAGACAAAGAAAACATAACAAATTAACTACTTCCCATATACAAAGAAAGAAAAGGAAAGAAAAAATAGTACTGTGTCAATGACATTCCATCCGAGCAATCACGACAGAGGTGCTAGTTCTTCGTAATCCAAATTGACAATCGCAATGTGTGTATTTTTGCAAAGGTAAAAAAATGTAATACAAAAAAACATGATATCTTAAGAAAAAATGGAATAAAAATTGAGAACAACAAACAAATGAAAAAAAAACCTCGCTAACTAAAGTGGCAGCGTTATATTTATCTTCTTCTCCGTTTCCTTCAAAAACATGGCCTTTTAAATCATCATTTGATGGCTGGTCATTTTGTTCTGCAAGTGCTAACAAATCCCACATAGGCTCCCATGTATACAGAGGTTCTTGCATCCATGACGCCCTGGTGGTAGCATCTGTGTGAAAAACAAAATAGAATGTGTGAAAACTAATTAAATAGAACACAAAAATACAATACAAAAAAACTAAATTGTATTACTATCCACATATATCGTAAGACACGTACTATGTTCATGATGCAAACTTGTAGTCACAACCATGTTTTTTTGCGTGCACACCACAACATCTGGTTTTTCGCCATCAGATTCCTCAATCCCACAAGTTGTTTTATCTTCTTTTGTATTAGTTTGCATCTTGATACCTCCTGATGAGCAAGAAAGGAAATTATTGATATACATGGAGACTTTGAATAAAAAAAGCATACGTCCTATGTTCGTGCAGCAGATGCAAAAAAATTGTGACGTGGTTGACTTGCTTGTGTAGACACAAATGAGACACTAGTACAACAATATGAGAGCATTTCCCAAAACGTGCAAACAGAAGCATCATAGCTACACATTTGTATACACAAAAGACATACGTATACTTTCAATTTACCTTACCATCAATTCTATTGCAAAACTGTTCCATCTATAATGGTATAACGGAGTTCAGAATAACAAACAACAAAAACGTTATATTTTACTAACAGGTAAAATACGTTATATTTTACCTTGTTCTTTCAGCTCATTCAAACAAACTTTGCCGCTTTGCCCTTTGCGTCGCTTAGCTCTAAATCATTATTTCTTGCTTGAATTTCCACTTCTTTGATGACCGAGCAGATCGAGATTTAGGATAGGCGAACACAACTCCGGGGTGAGCACTTAACCCTTGAGGCAACAGACGGACTACTTCTAGAGCCTTGGCTACATGATGACCTCTTCCTCTTACTTTTTGAATTGTTATCTGCATTTTGCATGTCGTAAAAAAATTACGTTTTTCCAGGGTGTATAAATTACTCTACATGGGGTGCTAACTTGTATACATGAAACATATGACAACTAATCACATACACCCAGTTAAACAAATGCAAAAAAAACTACTTAATTGTTAATGTGATCATGCATGGTTCTAGTACATCTCCACAAAACTTTGCACGGTGCAGTGCCTAGCACATGAGAAAAAAAACATAGCCTAAAACAAAAAAAATACATTATAGTTGGAAAAAAAACATGTGAATATGTGCTAGACCAAAAAAAAAATACTGTACTGATCAGTCCATGTGTCACACTTTCAAATTGCATTAAACGTACAGACCAAAAAAAAGACTACACACAAGACAACGACTACAGTAAAAATTGTCAAAATGATTTAAATAGAACTATAGCAAAAACAGCAGTACACATATTTTATTGCATTCCACCCTTTGAGTGCTCATGCTAGACAAAAAAACAAACCTGTTGATGAGGTCAACTTTAGTGTATTTACAGTTTCTGGTGGAGAAGGCTCTGCAGGGTATTCGGGGTCAGTGTCAACCTTTTGAGTTGTGTCTTCATCATTTTTTTTGCCTTCTGTGTTGTCATTGGTTTCAAGATTGACTTCATCATTTTTTTTGCATGTTTGGATCAGTGGCCTTAACTCCGTCGTGACAACTGCCACTATCATCTCCACCTAGGCACTTGCCCCCAGAAAAGCTGTCAACTGGATCGGAATTCCGAACAATTGTGGTTCTAGTGAATTCGTATGTGTCTTTAATCAAATCTAATAGAAATCCTTTGAATGTATCACTTGATATGTCTTCTTCATGCTGCTGAAAATTTGCTACTTTTTCCAACAAACCACACTTGGCCTACAAAAAAAAAATTAATTAATAAAAAAAAATGAGTTGATGGAAGAGAAAAAAAAGAGAGAGATACCTGATCAGACAGCCCATTGCCCACTATAGCATCTAATTCCTATCTAAATGATTGAAGATTAAAAACCAATGATTTCTTAGTGATACCGATAGTCGATTTTGAAGTTGTTGGCACACTAGTATTGTCAAAAACAACAGCTGGTGTAGACTGCACAGTTGTATCAATTAGAATCCTATCCAGCTTCGCCATTGTCGGGCTTCTCCTCTTGTTCGTCCATGTAAATCTTTTGTTGGAAATGTCTACATCCAGCAGCCCCTGATTTTGTATCCATGAATTGAATATAGACATACTTGTCCAATTTATATTGCCGTTACTTTTCTCATATGCATAGTGATATATGTTGAAGTCTCCAATTACCATACATGGCCCAGGTAGGCTATGTCGAATATCAGTTAGGCTACCGAAGAAGGGCTGACGGGTGTTATCCTCAAAAGGTGCATATACATTTGTGATGCAAAATCTGATTATGTCGGTTTTTAATTGGAAGGCTAGTGTTAATAACCAAATATCAGCATGTATCTTTGATGCCTCCAAATTGGTATTGCACCAAGCCGTGAGAGTGCCACCTGAGGTGTGAATAGAAGGATGGAAGTGGTAGTTTCTCAATTTCGGGGGTAAGAAGCTATTCGCTTTGAATCTGTCAATGTTGGGTAGCTTAGTTTCTTGAAGGCAAATAATATCTGGTTGTAAGTCTAGCAGAGTGTGATAAACTAATGCCCTTTTCTGAGTTTCTCCTAACCCTCTAACATTCCAAGCTAAGATCCTCATTTGCGTCTGAGCGTAGCTTCGGATAGCAGTATGCACCAGCACGCATCTTTCTCCAGAATCCAACATGTGCAAAGTACAGTAGGTTTTTCAGGTTGCCACACACAAATTGGCCCAACAAACACACAAGAGAAAGTAAGAAGCAACCAGAATTCGGAAACACAGTGCACTCACTGCCCAACCGAACTGAAACAGAAACAAAAGATTGAAATAAAATGGTACCAGACTGTCGGTTCTGCTAGAGTAGAAAACCGACAATGACCGAGAACAGTACACCCGGTAGAACAACACCAATAAAGAACCAAAAGCAAAAACGAAGTGCAAATGTGATTGCAGACAAAGTGCAGCACAGATGCAGATACAAGGATCATATCCGGACAGATATGCTTGCAGACGAAGTGCAGCACAAATGCGGACACAAAAGAGGATTTAGAAAACGCAAGCTCTGAAGGACAGAAAAGCTTATCAGACTTAAGCAATGTTACAGCAGCCACTTCCTGACGCAGCCTTCTTAATTTGCGCCGCTTCCTTGAGTGTCTCCTTCCCATTTAGACCACAGAGATTAGCTAGCTCTCTGACCATTGCCTTTGTAGTTGGCTTGGGCTTCCCTTTGAGAGGTAATTGGATTAATTCCCTAATTTTTCTTGCCTTTGCCGTTGCCATCCCTAATCCTCGGTTTTCTACTCGAGATCGCAACGGTAGCAAGCTTGGCAAGAAGCTCCTTCAGAACAGAAGGGCAGCAACTGACTAGCTGCTCGAAACCATCCGTCTCAGTGAACGCTTCCAGGTTGGTGCCGGAGCTGAGGAACTCGATGCACGCCTCCTTGAGCCCGCGGCAGCGGTACTGCTCCGCGAGCGCCAGCAGGGTCGCCACCGAGCTCGCGCGTATGTGCTCGCGCAGCCTATCGTCGCAAATCAGCTTCAACCTCTCGAGGCCGTACCTGTCGGCCGCCGCGAGCAGGTGCTGCGCCATCGCGCCTTCGTCTTGCTCGTTGTCGCCGGTCTCCGGCAGCGAGTCGGTGTACACGAACGTGAGCAAGGAGCTGAACACCTGCGCTTCCATGTCGTCTACACGGATGGTGCCTGTGGCCGCGCTCTCCTTCATCGGGCCGAAGAGTTCCGCTCTGAAGACCGGCGACCGCGCCCCGAGCACGCACCTGTGCGCGGCGAACGTCTCCCCGCCGACCTCGAAGGTCACGTCCGCGCCCTCTTCCCGCAACATCAGATCGCCAAGATGCCGGTGCAGGTCAGACGGTGGCACCGACACGAGTGCCCGGGCCTCCGCCGCGCTGACGAGATTGTCGGTGAAGGTGATGTCGCACCGAACGGTGAAGCAGTCGTCCACGAGATACTCCGGTCCGGCCTCCAAGTCTTCCGCGGTGATGAAGTCCGAGCAGCCCCAGGTCGTGTCGGTGGACCAGTCGAGGATCGGGCTGCAGGCTCGAGCGCAGGACGGTGCCGGCTTTCCTGCCCGGTCGAGCAGGCTGAACTTGCACTGCGCGCGCAGGGGCTCGGGCTCGGCTACCCTGTCGTCAACAACGAGGTAAAAGGATAAGCCACCAGAGCTAGTGTGGTTGCTGTAGTTGATATGCCAGGTGTAGCCTCCTGCGCTGAAACGCCGAGACTCGATGTCTTGATCCTTGGTTCGTGAGTAGTCGGCGATCTTGAACAGGACGAACCAGCTCACCATGGTGGCCTTGATCGCCGAGGCAGAGCGCGTCGATGTAGGACCACACATGGCGCGCACAACGCTAAGTCGAATGGCCTCTTCGCTGGCTAATTGAACTCAATTCGTGAGTAGCGAATTGAACGCGAGGAGTTGGATGCAGTTTTGTTGGCAGAGGCGACGGGGAATTAAGTGCGACGAGCAATGGTGTTCTAGTGCTTATAAATTGAAAAGGACACGTACGCTTTAGGATGCGTGGGGGACCCTGTTCCCCACTCTCCGGGTACAGGTTATTATTTAGGGTCTAAGGACTTGTTCGGACACTTTATAAACACGGTGCTTACACGTGCGTTACCTTTGTAAAGTCGAGAAAGCGGAGGCGAGAAAGCAAGCAAGACGCACCGCGGAACTGCCGCCCACTGCTGGCTTCCATCCGTAGCCACGTGCGCGTGTCTCCCTCGGCTCTCATTCTAGCGCGAAGGCAAAAAGCGCTGAGAAATCGGACGTCCGAGAGAGGGAGCAAACAAGATCGCACAGCGCACAAGGAAACGTCGACGTGGCCCGCCGATTTGAGCGTGAAGTTTTGCTCCCTTTAAACCGCAGGACTAGTAGACCCGTCGCGCCCTTGGGCACGTGAGCTCACGGCCGTGCGTGGGCCCCCGTGTGGACAGCGACGCTTGGGCGCACGTGAGCCACGGCGGCGCGTGGAAAGGCTCGCACCTGGAAAAGCTGGCTGTGCCGCGTGCGTGGGGCCGCGTGGAAAGGCTCGCACGTGGAAAAGGCGTGCGAGGAAAAGGCTGCCGCTGGCGCGCGTGGAGGAGCCGACAGTTGAGATGGAAGGAGGAAGACCATCCGACGGCCGAGAACACGAGCGATTCGCAGGCAACGAAAACCCAACGCCGATCGGACAGACGGGACTGAAACCAGCTCGAAATCGGAACGACGAAAAAAATGAACGACGTGGCCTGTATCTTTGCGTCTCAAAACGCTCTCCATTTATACCGAAGGACTAGAAGGGAACCCGCGCCAATTGGCGCGGGCGGCAGGTTGGAAATAATGTAACGACTTTGCAACCTAATCAACTGCTTCTCTACTCTTGCATATATTAGATTAAAGACAATGAACGGTATGAAAAGATTATAACCGAACATATCTCTTTTGAACATTAGGATTTGATGTACCATAGTGCACAAGTCATATTTGCGCCCAAAAAAAATATGAATATAACAAATAGTAATCCATATCTGTGTGAAAATTCAGCATCTTTCATTTTAACTTGTACACGTCGCTAAGTATGGCATAACAAAAACAGTTTCATCTTGACACATCACCAAATTTAAGGGCATTGACAGGAACAGCTGGAAAATGCTGACGATGTGATATTTATCAATACTCAATAATTATCTACAAAAGCAAAAAAACCTTAAATGTAAGTAATCTCTAGATAAGAGGTGCTCATATCAAAAGAGACACCTAGTGAGCATTAGCTTTCTTTAAAATACCTCACTTTTAAGCAGGGAATAAACAGTGATGGTCGTGAACCAACTGGTACAATGAAAAGCAATAGTATGTTGTCGCCAATTCCATGTTCTTATCCCGGGCGCACTTGGCTTGAACCCTTATGCCATCCTAAAGTTGATAAGTGGAATGTCAGTAAGGGGAAGTGGAGAACACTGATGCTTTTGAGCAATATAAAATGAATACCATTGGAGACTGTATACCATGGACAAAGGATCTAAGAATATTTAACATTAGAGAAAAACAGGGGCAAACTGCGATAACCTAAAACTGTGTCGGAAATTGCTGAAGTAATGAAGAATCTGACTAAACATTAAAAAGCAATTGTGAAGACATCCAACCCAGACATATGTATAGAAAGCGCTGCTCCTCGGTAATTAGAAACAACAGCGAAAGCTAGCATTGCCAGCTAAGCGAACTATTTGATTAAAAAAGTACAGTTTCTTTTATGGTAACCAATATTGGACCCTTCATAATAATCCTTTATGTAAACATGGTATCCAAAACAAACGGGAAAAAAAGAAAAGAACTGAATTTCTGGGGAAGGAAAGGGACACGGCTTCATAGTTCATACAAATACTGACCGAATACAAAGAAATAGATTCAATGCAATCAGATTGTATCATAAAAAAAGCGTAATTATGGACAAAGAAGTGCATACATGCTAGGAGGTCATGAGCACGTCCTGGCTTACTACTATCACAAAAGGTCCAACCTAGAGAATCAGAAGTATTGAAAGAGAACCTTGAAAAGGTATATGATCAAAACATCATGAGGCAGAGGAACAAACTGATGAATGGAAATTGCTAACAATACAATGAACTATGGAACAGCCTCAGGAACCACCAAACATAAATTTTTCAGCTGATAGTCTGTACAGATAATAAGAGCAACTGAAGATTCCTGTAATGCTACACTATTTTGGCATATAAGGCTCTACCTAATGGCTCCATATGTATAAATACTAAACATATCTGTAAATGAAGTTTAATTCAGCCTGGCACAATAGCATGCCATATATATGCATAGCTAAAAGTCTGAACCGACTGCTTCTACAAAATTGTCTAGGTAATCTTGAACCTTTGTCATCCTAAAGTCGATAAGTGGAATGTTAGTACATCAAAAATAAACCTACCATGCATTCATCCAAATATGATTATATAAACATATAGGTTCATCAAATGATTAATCTGTCAGATGCTGCAGAAACAGCCATCCAAAAAGGAAACGAAAGAGAGTACCATAACACGATGTCCTCGTCACCAAAGCCTTGGGAAAAGCAGCCACAACATCTCCAAGTCCACCTACGCAATGCAAAAGTTGTTCAAATGAGTAATCCAAGCCAACTGAGATGAACAACAGCACTGAAAAACGAAAAACACAACAGTGTTCATGCCTGTCTTGCACCAGGGAGAACATTTAGCAGCAACGGGTCTTTTCACCAAACCACATTGGCGAAAAAGGTTTCATAAAAAAAACCATCTTCAGTGAGTCCTGCAGCTGGTGTTCTGGACAGGAGACCTGCGATTGTAGCTGTTAGGGAAGAGCAAGACATAAGGGTAAGTCAATATATGCAAGACGTTTTAGCAAATCTTCTGATGGTATGAAATCTTAAGTAGTCATGTATGCATGTGACAGTCTTGTATTCTCTATTAAAGGATATGTTTTTTTATTTTTTTCGTCTGAAAGCAACCACCGTAAGTTAAGGTCAACCATACTATCCTAAAAGGTTTTAATATAGCTCAACAAAAGCAATGAATCATTTTTTTGAGCTCATTGTGAGACCTCGAACCATGCGTCCATATTAGCATTAGCATCCTGATGGCTCCCTAGTTGAATGAACAGGAGCAGTATGTATGGACATAGGAACCTAATTCAGGAAAATCGTACGGTACTCTACAGACAAAGGTATGTAATTACAATTTGTTCATTAGGTAGTGACAGTAATCCTGGAGCTGTAGGTCTGTATTCGATTACAATTTTTTTTGTGATCGCTGAGACTAATTTTTTTCTCTTTCAGACTTCCTTTTTTAAAAAAAAGACGGCAGGTCAATTTCTTTCTAAATCAATTGGTTCTTGATGTGTTTAGTTTTCTAATATGACAGAAGTGGCATGGTTTGAAAAATGTTGGTAGTTATAGTGGTATGGGCATGTTAGATATACAGAATGAGAGCATAAAAGGGCATTTTTAGGGTGGCAATATAGCTAAGACAATCAATTGAAAGGAAGAATTTATCTAGAGAAATAGGAAGCGATCTAAGGACATATTATAAACTGAGGAAGGTATAGATTACCTCCAAAGTCGATGCATGCTGTGGATGTTGTATTAGTAATGCAGGCTCTGATGAGGTTTTCCAAGTCATCTAGCTCTACAAAGGAAGACACTATTTAGAATGATGTGTGGCAACAATGCCATCGTACTCTACAGGCTGATTGTCCATGTATAGATACTCTCCAGTCAGAATCTCATGAAGCCATTTAGACATGCGCTCACAAACACGCTCAACACAGCGAGCAACCTAACATATATATACGTATAAAGGGGAAATCAATATCCTATAAGGTGGAATAGGCACAAAGTAAATAATACTAAATCACTATACGATCAAACTCATCCAGGTACCTCTACATCATTCAGAATCTGGACTGTATATATAACTAAGGAAGGAGTAATTTGAGTGGAACATATTCCTAACCCAGATGATCTTTCGAAAGGCTAATATGGATGAGATAGGCAGCACATCACCTTAAGAATTGTTTTTTGGGCTGATAATGCAATGTTCTATGTGCCAACACGAAAAGCAACCTAATATCAACAAACCTATTCTAGACTATACATATCGCCTACAAACAAAAAGCAGTTACAAAACCATATCTCAATTGAACTATTTACTGAGATCGAGTAACCTTTATTAGCAACTACAAAATCACGCAAGATGTTACTAACCACAAGCTCACATTAACAGAAATTTATGCACCAGCTAGAATCAGGCTGCAGGGAAAAAAAACAAAGTACCTGAGCAACGTCCAGAGGAAAACATTGTAAGAAGGACTACACCACCCTGAGTCTATTTGAATCCAGCATGAGGGCCTGCATCATCGATGGTGGCATCCATGGAATGATGGATTCTCTGAGAATCTGAAACGAAATATTGCCTGGGATCGAGTAACTTTTATTAGTAACTACAAAATCAGGCAAGCTGTTACTAACCACAATCTCACATCAACATAAATTTCTGCAGCAGGCAGAACCAGGGTGGAGGAACAGAAGCAAATTACCTGAGATAAAAAAACACTGTAAGAAGGCCTGCACCACCCGGAGTCTATCTGAATCCATCTTGAGGTTCTGTATCATCGATGGTGCCATCCATGGAACGATGATTTCTCTCAGAAGTTGAAACGATTTCTAGGATCAGCAGAACTGGGCATCCTCACAACCTCATCTGACATGAAACATATCCAATAAACCTCATTATTAGATATTTGAAACAAACCAAGTCAAGAAACAGTAAGAAACACGATGGTTTATGCACATGCCTCTCAGCACAGATCCTGGAAAACCTCTTTCTGTCTCGCGCGATTACGGCGACGCTGAAGCTCCGGTGCCCATGGTCATAGTAGTTGAGGAGCAGACCAAGCAGGCGCTGCGCATGAGCGCTTTCCATGAGTTCACGCGCGTAGAAGGCGATCTCCTTAGCCACGGCATCCGAATCCTCGGGGGTCCCCATAAACAACGTGTGGAGCGCCATTCGTCGAGCAGGTCACGGTCGTGGGGCATCCCCAGCGCCGGGGACAATAGCGGCACCCAAATGAAGCTCCGGCAGAGGGCTAAGTGTGGAGAGGGATGGAGGCGGAGAAGGGAGAGGGAGGGGAACGGGAGTCGGAGAGGGAGGCGAAGGGGAAGAAGATAAAGGTAGATCGAGGGGGCGGCGCCCCGAGGTGGCGGCTGGATAGGGAGACCGAAAGGGTGGTTGGGAGGAAGGGGTAGGGAGGGAGCGGCGGCGGCGGGGTAGGGAGGCCGAGGGGGATGGGCGGGAAGAAGAGGTAAGGACCGGCGGCGCTGGTGAAGAGGCACGGCGGAGGAGGGAGAGGAGCTGGCGAGACGGCGTGGGGGAAGGAGATGGCCACCCATGGCCGGCTGTGAGGTAGAGCGAGGACCGTGGGAGAGAGGAGGTGGAGAGGCAGCGGGGAGGAGGAGGACCTGGCGAGGCGGCGCGAGGTCAGGAGATGGGCGGCCGGGCGTGAGAGAGCGTAGGGGCGAGACGAAGGGGAAGACGCTGGAGGTAGATCGAGGGGCGAGACGAAGGGAAGAAGGTTCGCGACGTAGGCGCTTGTCCGGGGCGACGTGGGCCGCACGGGGCCGCTCCTTCCCATCGGGCGCACCAGGCTCGATCGCGCGGTCCGGAGCCGAGCTGGAGGCGATCCGACAGCCACATTTTTTCTGGTGACGTAGCAGGGCCGGATGAGCTCCAAAGCGGGCGACGTGGCTCGCTGTGGACCACGGGCTCGTTCGACGCGCGCCTGCTAGATCGTGTGGCCGCGAGCGAGCGTGGGCGTCATCAGACGGTCCACGATTTGAGGGCGACGTAGCGCGCCTGGGAAGGCCCCAATCCTAGCGGCCTTTAAGTATAGTAATTTAAGAGAAATTTTACTACATTATACTAGTAGTATACGGTGATGTTACATTATACTAGTAGTATACAGTGATAGTATAAATCAAATCTGATCATTGATTTATTAATGATATAATAAACTTTTCTTTGTATTTATATTTTTTGTGAGGGTATGATGGACCTTTTCAACTAAAGTTGAAAACACTGCCATGTGTCATGTGATCCTCATATAGATAATTACAATTATACCCTCTCGAAATTCTACTACTCATATTATAAAGTGTAGTATAACTAAATCCTATCTAATCCGAACTATTGAATAAAAGAGAATGTACAACTCATATTAAATTAAGTATACACTAAAAGAACTCTATTTTAAGGGAGTATCTATTCTTCAGGTAACTGAAATTTTTTTATCCATCAATCACCTTTCCTCACCGTTGGATCAATATTTTATGGACCAGATTGTCTCTTTTTAAAATAGATAAAAGTATTATAAGAAAAATACAAAAACATTCTAAACTAGACAAAAGTAAATCTAGGTAAACCCTACAACCCTACAAATACAAAAAACAAATACAAAAACAAATACAAAAAAATACAAAAATAAATAGAACTAAAAGTTACAGTAGAACTGTACTAAAATTGCACATCATTTGGTACTGCAATTTTAGGCTTAGTATTGTGCAACTTTAGGTGAGTGATGGATAAAAAAAAATTAGGCTACTGAAAATTAGCAAATCCGCTATTTTAAATGTGCTTCGATCCTCTAGTTGACGTGCAAAGGTGCTTTAATCGGTACACCACTTCTAAACGTAGCCAGCATGAAATTTATCATAAATCCTTCATTGTTACAAATAATGCACTGAAAATAGAAACAAGAAACACAAATTTTATATGAAAAACCTTTACGGAAAAACCATAAACGCACGAAGGCGTTATCACTATATGAGTAGAAGTTTATAATAAAGTTCTTGCTCTACCCACTACTACAGAAAACCTCTTCACAGACGGTTTCATGAGCCGTCTGAGTTTATGAGTCAGTAATGACATGAGGTCACCACAGATGGTTTTCGAATCGTCTGTGATGCAGACTATCATAGACGGTTATTAGCTCAGAACTGTCAGTGATAGTTTACTATTGACGAGGATTAAAAACCTCTTTATATTATTTACAATATATAAAAGACCATACGTCTTTGTGGTCGTAACACCTAAGGTGCACGACCTCACTGGTCGTAGAGATTCCAGAGGTTACATAATAGGTACCCTGGTCGGACGAAGGCCTAAGCCAAGCTCCCGACCAGGAGAACTGCTCATAAAAGGTATGAACTGATACTTGGAACAGATTCTAGGTATATTCTCTACCGTATGATGAATGGAGCACATGTATATTCCATGCCATACGACGTATCTTATCCAGACACACCAGCGAACAACCTCCATGCGGTTATATGTCTCATAGACATACAACCGCCGAACGGTTGATTCTTTATCAACCGTCACTTGACTCCGACCAGACGTAACGCTTCGCATCAGACGTCTTCTCCGGAAGTAATTGCCACCTCTTCGAGGGCTATTTAAAGATGAAACCTGGAAGGATCGGAGAGAGACAGAGGAAGACAAGACAGAGCCATCAGACTAAAGCATAAGCCGTGGATTCGTGTGATAGGTCTGAGATTGTAAGGGAACAAGCAGTGTTCTCAGAGCATATTCTGTAAAACCCAGTTCATATTAATAAAAGAGCAGTTCCATTATTTCCTTAGATTTCTCACGTCATTTTCTCCTTTTCTTTTCGTAAGATCGACGTCTTGATCGTCGACAGCTGGCGCCGTCCGTGGGGTGCGCAACGTGGAATCTCAGAAGAATTTTTCTGCTCATCAAATCTTTGTCCATTCCCCGTTTGTGATCGCTGATGCGGTTATGGCGGGAAGTTGGGACGAAGAAAATTGGTTCGACCTGGCGGACTACGCCAACCTTGACATAGATGCATGTATGCGCGCCATGGAGGAAAACGGAATTTCTTCATCATCCTCCTCCGCCGGTTCGCCCATGGCAGAAATCGGCGAAGTCGACCGAATGGATGAAGACACACCGCTACGATCAGTGGCGGTTTCAGAGGAAATGCTTTCGACCAGTTCGGAACACCCTAAAGCCTCAGCAAGCCCGGGCCTTTCGACGGGTAAAAAAGGTGATGAAAATTCAACACCGCAACTCGAGGTTCAATATACCTTTGATGCGATCATGGTTGATAGGTACTCACCGACGGCTTCTAGCAATTCCAGGAGCCAACCGACACCTGGTGATGGTGTCAATGAAACCTCCATTGGTCATAAACCAAGTGGGGATGATAAAGCTCAGCATTCGATCGGTGACTCGCCGGATCAGGTTGAGACCCTTCCGAAAACCTCAAGAAGTGCTGATCACTGACTGCTCTCCGTCGTGGAAACTTCTCGTAGAAGCTCTGAAAGGCTCTCCATCGATTACGAAGGAAGCTCATCGGAGGATCGCTGCTGGAAGCACGAGGTCAATGCGATCGGAGATACGGATCAAAATGCCGTGTACGGTCCTCCATACGTTGCCTCGCCACCATGTAATAATGGAGATGGTACGGGCGGTCAAGCACCAAATGCCGGAGGTAACGGAACTGGTGGACGTCCATCAGTTAATTCTCCTGATCCTCCCCCAACCAATGTAAGGGACCAGGCAAGATTGACCAGGAGATCGGGGGATTAAAGCCATCAGACACCTTCTTCTGACAGAAATCCTTCGAGACCTTCGGTAACATTACAAAACCTGCAGCAAGTCAGAGATATGTTAAATACTTCTGACCCTGCCCAGGCAGAGACTCCAGGTTTTTCCCAACTCGCAGGTCAAGTATCAGAAATTATCCAATAGACGATGCAGCGCACAGAAGCATATCGGGAACGAAAGCACCCGCAAAGTCAGACCATGACTTCATCGCAACATTCTTCCCGAAGCAGGGGCCTGCATGGTCGTGTTGAAGATCAGTTGAGACTGTGACCACCTCGACGATTCCGACCAACAAGTCATGAGGGAAGAAGACTATTCCAGGAATCCTCACCCTCACTTCGTCGAGAGGAGCAATCGCTTAGACCTGGTGATCTTCGACATCACCTAAACCAGACAAGCGGTCGGAGGCGTTCTACCAACGTCAATGACCGAATCGGGACATTGGAGCACCGATAATCCGTTCCTAGAAATCGGTCTCCAACCGATTACAATCCGGTACCTTTTCAAAGAAGGCGCCACGAAACTATCACAGGCTGTCGAGCCTTCTCAGCAGGGCTCCAGGCTGTACGTTGGCCAAATAGGTTCCGACTAGCCAATATGAATAAATTCAATGGGACCCAAAATCCTTTAGAATTTCTCCAAATATATACCACCGCTATTAGAGCGGCTGGTGGTGATAAAAATATAATGGCAAACTATCTTCCTACGGTATTAGAAGGATCAGCCCGATCATGGTTGTTTAACCTTTCAGTCGGGTCTGTGTATACTTGGGAGCAACTCTGCGACCTTCTAATTGCAAATTTCCAGGGTACGTACGATCGATCTGGAAAAGAAGACGATCTTCATATAATACGGCAAAAATCTAACGAGACTCTCCGGCAGTACATCAAAAGATTTAGCCAAGTTCGTAACTCGATACCGGAGGTTGCAGAATCTTCCGTTATCCAAGCCTTCAAAGCGGGATTAAGAAATCGAGGTTTACGGAGGATTTAGCTATACATCCCCCACGAACAACCATCGAGCTCTTCGACATGGCTGACAAGTACGTAACGGCTAGTGAAGCGGTCGAGTGGAACGAAGTCGTTAATCGAAAGGATAAAATTCCCCAACCTGGCTGAGATAGGACGGAAAAGAAGCAAAAGAAGACTCTCAAGAAAAAGAAGCATGGCAGAGCCAACGACAAAGAGGTTCTTGTTGTTCCTGAAAAATTTACCAAAGGAAGAAAGGATTATTCTGGTTGTGGCAAGGCTAAGGCTCCGACTAATGACTACAAGAAAAATAAAAAATGGTGTCCTCTCCACCAGCAAGCAGGATACGACCTGCGCAATTGTCGCACTTGGCAAAAGAAGCTAGAAGATTATTATGCAGATAAAGGTCCACTCTCGTCGATTCAAGAGCTCGGGGAAACAAGCTCCAAGAAGGACAAAGATGGTGACGAAGAAATGGAGTACCAAGAACCTCAGCACACCGTTGATGTGATCTTCGGTGGATCTTCTTCGTACGAGTCCAGACGTCACCTGAAAGCCATGGAGCGAGAAGTCAACCTTACCAAACCTTCGATCGCCGTTAAACCTTCAAGGTGGTCGGAGACGATAATCTCCTTCAGCAAAGAAGACTGTCTCATTCCTTCGACTCGACCAGGTAGGTTTCCAATTGTCATTGAGCCTACTATTAATAACTGCAGGGTTAATCGGGTCTTGATAGATGGGGGTAGTTCTCTAAATATTTTATTTGCAAGTGCTTTGGAAGATATGCAGATTCCCAAATCCAAGGTAAAACCTGTGAAATATGCCTTCCATGGCATAGTTCCTGGATTTACCGCTAAGCCAATAGGGCACTTGTCCCTACTGGTTACGTTCGGAAAGCCCGACAACTTCCGGACAGAAAAAATTTCATTTGATGTGGTAAATTTTGAAACTGCATACAATGCAATTCTTGGTCGTCCAGCTTTAGCAAAGTTCCTGATAGCCACGCACTACGGTTATCAGAGTTTAAAAATGCCGGGACCAAAGGGTGTAATCACGGTCCGAGGCGATCAGAAAATAGCCTATGAATGCGATCGGAAATGCTTAGAAGTGGTCGATGAACTTCCGACCAGGGGAACTAATACCGTTAACATGCAGGTCAAACATTCAAGACCGAAGATGACACCGAAACCTTCCGACCAGATAAAAGAGGTACGACTCGACGGAAGTGCTTCTCCAGAGGGTGCCAAGATACTAGTCGGGGCAGGACTCGACCTTAAATAGGAAGAGTCGCCCGTCTCCTTCCTCCAAGCTAACCAGGACGTATTCACCTGGCAGGCGTCCGATATGCCCTGAGTCCCGAGGGAGGTGATCGAGCATAGGCTAGCTTTATAGCCTAACAGAAAACCGGTCAAGCAGAAGCTACGGCGTTTCGCACCTGATCGGAAAGAAGCAATCCAGTCGGAGATTGACAAACTTCTCAAAGCTGGGTTCATTCGTGAGGTCGACCACCCAGAGTGGCTCGCTAATCCTGTAATGGTTAGAAGGGCCAATGGGAAATGGCGAATGTGTATTGACTTTACAGATCTTAATAAAGCTTGTCCGAATGATGACTTTCCCCTTTCTCGCATCGATCAACTTGTAGACTCTACTTCTGGGTGTGGGTTGTTAAGTTTTTTAGATGCTTACTCAGGGTACCACCAGATCAATATGAGTAAAGACGATGAAGAGAAAACTTCCTTCATCACTCCATATGGTACTTACTATTATGTAAAGATGTCATTTGGTCTCAAAAATGTTGGTGCAACAATCCAAAGGTTGATACAAAAGACCTTTAGCCCACAGATAGGTCGGAATCTTGAAGCCTACGTCGATGATCTGGTCGTAAAGAGCATCAACGCCGCGATCATATTCTAGATCTACAGGAGACTTTCAATAACTTAAGACGTCATAACCTTAAGTTGAATCCAGAGAAATATGTGCTCGGGGTTTCGTCGGGAAAGCTTCTCGGATTCCTAGTTTCGGCTAGAGGCATCGAAGCAAATCCAACGAAAATCGCCGCCATCGATTAGATGCGCGATCCGACCACAAACAAGGAAGTTCAGAAACTAACTGGTTGTATGGCAGCGCTAAGTCGTTTCATAGCACGGTTAGGCGAAAAAGGATTACCTTTCTTTAAGCTTCTCCGGAAACATGGGAGTTTCGAATGGACTAAAGAGGCAAGCAACGCCTCCAAGGAATTAAAAAAGTACCTTACGAGTCCCCCAATCTTAGTCTCTCCGAGATTGGGAGAAACATTGCTAATTTACGTGGCTGCAACGCCACAAACAGTTAGTGACGTATTGGTCGTAGAACGAGACCATATTCAACGACCGATATATTACGTAAACGAAGCCTTGCATGGACCAAAAGAAAGGTATCCGCAGGTACAAAAGTTGCTCTATGGTCTCCTTATGGCTTCAAGGAAACTAAGGCCTAGGAAACAGGGAGTCATCAGGACGAATAGCAAAATGGGCGGTTGAGCTTGGGGCGTTCGATCTCCATTTTGTCCCACGAACAGCAATCAAGTCCCAGGCAATAGCAGAATTCATTGCCGAATGGACAAACCCTGAACCCAGCCAAGGGCCCGAGTACGAGCACCACGATGAGTGGACAATGTACTTCGACGGTTCCTTGATGTTGCACGGCTCGGGGGCTGGGGTCGTCTTGATTTCCCCTACTGGCGAACAAATAAAGTATGTCATTCAGTTAAACTTTCCTGCTACTAACAATGTGGCAAAATACGAAGGTTTATTGGCAGGACTTCGAGCAGCTCGTTCGCTCGGGATTCGCAGATTACTAGTGAAAGGCGATTCTCAACTAGTATCGAATCAAGTAGGGAAAGAGTATCAATGCTCTAGTACCAAGATGTCATCATATCTGACGGAAGTACGGAAACTCGAAAAGCATTTCTTCGGTTTTCAGATCCAACACATTCCTAGAAAGGAAAACTTTCTGGCAGACCAGTTGACCCGGATGGCTTCCACAAGGACGTCTGTCGCGCCCGGAGTTTTTCTCGAGAAACTCGATCCACCCTCGGTAGTCGAGTCTTCCGAGGACATAGATGTTCGCAAGGAGGTCGCACACCTTGATTCTGCAAACATAGATGCTCCACAGGTCGATGATGGTTGGCGCCATCACGATCACGGTAGAGATTGGATGACATCGATATACAATTATCTTCAGCATGACCTAATTCCAGAAGATGATGTAGAGGCCGGTCGTATAGCACGAAAAGCCAAATCATACACTCTAATTGAACGTACCTTGTACAAATGAGGATCTCACGGAGTGTTGATGAGATGCATATCTCGCTCGGATGGTATTAAATTGCTAACCGAAATTCGTGGAGGAGTCTGTGGAGCTCATCATTCCTATAGAACTTTGGTTGGTAAAGCATTTAGGCAAGGATACTACTGGCCAACTGCGCTTCATGATGCAAAAGAGCTCGTGACGGCGCGTGCAATGTCGCTTCATAGCCGACAAGTACATCAGCCATCCCAAGCTTTGCAAACTATTCCTCTTTCTTGGCCTTTTGCAACCTGGGGACTAGACATTCTGGGACCTTTCCCAAGAGCACCCGGGGGCTTTGAGTTCCTTTTCGTCATGATTGACATGTTCACTAAATGGATCGAAGCCAAACCGGTTGTAAAAATTACAACTGAAGCCGCCAAGAGGTTTCTAACAAAAAGCGTGATTGCACGGTTTGGTGTACCCAGTCGTATAATCACCGATAACGGTGCCCAGTTCTCGAGCAGTAATTTTTAGGAATTATGTGAAGACCTAGGTATCAAGATACATTTCGCTTCTATTGCTCATCTGCAGAGCAATGGAGCAGTTGAGCGAACCAATGGTATCATAATGCAAGGAATCAAACAGCGAGTGTTTGACCAGTTAATTCAACAATCAGGGGCTTGGGTTCAAGAGCTTCCTTCTGTATTATGGGCCGTTCGTACCACAACTAGTCGTGCGACCGGTGAAACACCATTTTTTATGGTTTATGGGGCTGAAACCATGCTTCCTCCAGAATTCAAAATTGGTTCTGCTCGAACTTATTGCTTTTTCGAAAGTGATCAGTGTGAACGACGACTTAACGACATCAATTTCCTTGAAGAAAGACGAAATCAAGCTTTGCTATGATCAGCAAGCCATGCGTCGGTACCACAGTCGTAAGGTGCAACCTCGCAGCCTGGCTGTAGGTGATTTGGTTCTTAGAAAAATTCAGAACCAAGCGGGTCGCAACAAACTTTTACCTAAATAGGAAGGTCCATACACTGTGGTCGAAGTCACCCGACCAGGATCGGTACGATTAGCTATGTCGGATGAGCAAATTTTGTCTAATTCTTGGAATATTGATCAATTGCGTAAGTTCTTTGTTTAATTTCTTGTATTTATTTCATTTCATATTTCAATAAAGATGCATTTCCTTTCTTTTAAACGATAAGTATGGTTGTTTATATTCGTCGCATCTGGTCATATGCCTTTATTGTTGCTGGTTGGTCGGAGAAGACACTCATTCTCTCCGATATTCCTTTCAAAGGGATCTCAAATACTCATGGGTGCTGACTTAAATGTCACATACCACACCGGTTTTAGTCGTGATCATTGCTTCAATGATACACACGCATAGCCAAATACTCTTTTTTTTTAAAGAAACATACGAGTATAAGGAGTACCAACTCAGACAATTTATATGGTTTTCGTTCTTTCTTGACTTTGAAGACTGTTATTTTATTTCAACATTCTGTTCTACTCAAATTTGGCTACTGGTCGGGACACAGAAAGCCTCCTAGTCGAAGTCTCTCCTATCTGCACGTGGTCCTGCCCACTGGAAGGAGCTTCCTAGTGACGGTCCTTTTCCTACGATCCTCACTGCCAGTCGGATTTGAGTATGAGCACGTTTTGCGAGATATTTTACAAATCTTCAAATTCTTGAGATTCGATACGACTAGATTCAGATAATTTATAAACCAAGGTACTTATCTAGTCATTTCCTTTTTTGCATACATTCTTAATGCATATATTCTTATCAGCAAATCCAGTCTTTGTTATATCTTCCGACTACAAGTGGTATTTCATAGTAATTCGATAATGGACAAGATCTAGACTAATCGAAATCATCAGCTGGTTCCAACCACATGATTTCCTAGTATTCATTGGATCGTTGTCGTAAACATTATCAACACTCATACCACGGTCATTGTTATTACTCAATTTCTTGGTCTACTGCTTTCTTTTAGTAAGGTTCATCTACTAATATAAGTAGTCGGGGGCTAGGAGATATATGAGTATTTAAAAACATTGATAAGACAAAGCAGGATTTTCATTGATAAAAGGTAAGTTTCATTTTACATAATCTAATATTACATCCATTTACTTGTTGGGACCACCAGACTGGTCGCTGCGTGATGGAGATTCGACTTCCATTTCTTCAGCAACTTTCTCTCCGAGAAGTCTTACTTCCTCAAGAAGTTTTGTTGCTTCATTTTCAGAGCAGTTGAAGTCTTCTTCCACAGCTTTAAGATTAACAGATGGGTCGGAAGCCTTCAGTTTGGCTAAAGCGACACTAACTCCATTCACGATAGCTTCCTTCATTGTCTTAACATGGTTCTCTCGAAAGAGTGTTATTACCTCCTTGAAGATCTTCAAGTTGATGGCCGAGAAAATTGATTCTCTCTGAAGGATCTCTTAGAATGGGCAGATATGCGTTCCGACCCAGTCGAAGAGCATCTTGTTCAGAGCCTTGACTTTGTCTTCAAGACTCCGATCGAGTTCAGCCCCTTGGTCACGCTCAAACTCGAGGGTCTTCTCCGCTCGTTCAAGTGCTTGGGTTTTTTCTGCACGAGTGGATAAAAAGAAGTTAACATACTCTTTAAAATTGGAGTCATCGAGCACTGGTTAAGTCTACGACCAGTTACCTTTGATTTTCTTCTCACAAGAGTCGAAAACCTCCTTTTGTCTGGTCATCGCATGCTCGATCGACCGGTCTTTACCCTGATTTTCTTCCCTCAGTTTTATTATTATGGCTTCTTTGGCCACAATCTCTTCTTTAATTTTCTCTAAATCTATCAAATATGATAGGAAGAGAAGGTTAAGTTATAAGAGAGAAACAAGATGATAAAATTTAGGAAGTCAAACTAAAAGAGAAATGTTCTTACTTCTCAAATCGGAGTGTTTCTGCTCCAAAGATCTTATTCGTTGGGTTAGTCCTCCGACCACAGCATATTTCTCGACCATGTGCTACAAAAACAAAATTCCTTTCTTTGATAAGTTTTCAAAGAAACTTCAAAAGAAAGAGTTGTAAGGATGGTCGTGGAACATTTACCCGAATTGCCATGTTATTACACTCGGAAAAGATTGTATCTGGACCAATCTCAGCTTGACGGTCCGATATCTTACCCCAGGCTTCATCAAGTTCCTTATCCTCGATAAATCGGGGAGAAAAAGGGAATTTGTTAACATGAGAAGCATTGCCAGGAGGAGGTGGAACCTGTTGAGGATCTTTGGAGATGAATACCTCTGGAGAAGGAGTAAGGATTACTAGAGGATCCTGAGCAGATGCTGAAACCTGCTCGGGGGCTTCTTTTACTACTTCATCCTCGGCAGTTTTAGCTTTAGGAGTATCCTGATCAGGAACCTCCACGACCACCTCTTCCTCAGGAACCTTTTCCTGAGGGGTACTGCTGATGGACACGATCGAACACCGAAGATCTAAAAAGAGGAGAGAAGGTAAGGAAGATCCAAGGTATGTATGTATACGACCTCTTCATTTTATATATATACCTGGTCGATTTTCTGAATTTACCCTTGTAACGCATCGAAGCAAAGTTCGTTGTGCTGGCCTTCCTCTTCTTCTCAACCGATTTCACCGGTTCTAAACCGGTAGGGTTGATTAGATCTTGCGCATCCACTGATCGGAAATCAGAAGCGATGTCCGCGACCATTTGGTCGAGGTCCCTGATCACCGGATCAGTAGATGTAGATTCATCGACCTCTAAAACAGTAACTTCAGCAGGTACTGGTAGGTCTTCAGTTACCTTGCTAGAAGGTATGACAACCGCCTAATATATCATCAAAGATAATTAGGTGATGAACATCTAAAATATTATTTATGTTCGGTTTCCTACCTTTATAAGGTTGACATCCTGTATAGTCGAAGGGGTGGTCGGATCATCAATCGGCTCACATCTTTCAGTGACCTTGTTGATCCTCAACCCAACCGACTACACATCCAAAAAAAGGATTTATGGTATACCGATCAAAAATAATATGTACGATAAAAAAAACGGTTGATTTTTCTTACCTTAAGTCTTTCAATCCTCTCTTCGGCGGAAACAGCCGCTAAGATTCGGGGGAAACTAGCTTTATCGCCAGGCTCTCCGGCGCAGATCATTTTGATCCGCTTCTAATCTCATCGGAAGATAAAGCTGTAAAGGTGAAACAAAAGATTTAAGGATACAGAAATACTCAACTAAAATAGGTAAACTGGTCGGAATCATTCATGGCTTACCCTCTTTGGAATCCTTAGTCGTATCGTCACGACCAATATACTAGAGCATCCGGTGTGCTCGGGCCTTCAAAGGACTAACCCGGCGCGTGGAAAAATCCTTCACTACATGCCAAGATGTTAGACCCTTGACACTAAGAAGCTTAATTACTTCAGCCCATTTCTTTATTTTTCCCTCTTTTCTGTAGAGGTGCGCCATCTTGGATTCTCGACCGCCTTCTTACCAGAATAATAAAGGCTGTCTTTCTTCGTGATCTTCATATAGAACCAACTCTTTTTCCACGACGACCACGAAGATTTTGAGTACATAAATATGTACTCATCGGCTTTCCCGTCATGGAGGCACAAGGTGCACTCTCCAGATGTTCCAATCGTCTTCCCAGACTTTGTCATCCTGTAGTAGTACCTGAATAGATCTAGATCTGCTGGAATCTCCAAGTACGCTTCGCAGAGGTAAATAAAGATGCTGAGATTGGCGATAGCATTGGGAGCAAGATTCACCAATTCAACTCCATAATACTCCAAAACTTTGGGAAGGAAGGAGTGAATTGGTAGCCTAAATCCGCATTCAACATATGCAAGAAAAACAGGGATTTCTCCATCTTCACTACTCGAGGAATGTTCCCCAAGCGCGGATCTCCAAGAAATCAGATCCCTGTTGGGAAGCATCCCGATCTTCTCCAAGTTCTCTAATTTCTTCTCACTCAAGTCGGAAACCGACCAGTTAGTGATTTGGTCCGACATGATCAGATTTCTTTCGGGTGGGGAAAGAAAAGGAGGTCGGAAGAAGTTTTCCACTCGGGAGATGAAGAAGGAAAGCACGAAGTAAAAAAAAAACCCTAAGTCTACAAAGGGGTTTTATAAGCTTCAGAATTTCTAACAGCAATAAGGAGTTACCCAAAAACGGTCCAACGGACACAAAAACTCTTCAATTCCTAAGGCAAAGTTCTCAACTTTAAAGTGAATACAAACCGCTTCAAATACCCTTGCATTTAAATGAGCGTCAGCCCAATACGACTTCATCGGAAGAAAAGTGTTCACACAACCTATTCATTTAAAGTTCGGGGGCTAGCTGACGAGGATTAAAAACCTCTTTATATTATTTATAATATATAAAAGACCATACGTCTTTGTGGTCGTAACCCCTGAGGTGCATGACCTCACCGGTCGTAGAGATTCCAGAGGTTACATAATAGGTACCCTGATCGGACGAAGGCCTAAGCCAAGCTCCCGACCAGGAGAACTGCTCGTAAAAGGTATGAACTGATACTTGGAATAGATTTCAGATATATTCTCTACCGTATGATGAATGGAGCACGTGTATATTCCATGCCATACGACGTATCTTATCCAGACACACCAGCGAACAACCTCCATACGGTTATATGTCTCATAGACATACAACCGCCGAACGGTTGATTCTTTATCAACCGTTACTTGACTCCGACCAGACGCAACGCTTCGCATCAGACGTCTTCTCCGAAGTAACTGCCACCTCTTCGAGGGCTATTTAAAGATGGAACCTGGAAGGATCAGAGAGAGACAAAGGAAGACAAGACAGAGCCATAACACTAAAGCACAAGCTGTGGATTCGTGTGATAGGTCTGAGATTGTAAGGGAATAAGCAGTGTTCTCAGAGCATATTCTGTAAAACCCAGTTCATATTAATAAAAGAGCAGTCCCATTATTTTCTTAGATTTCCCACGTCACTTTCCCCTTTTCTTTTCGTAAGATCGACGTCTTGATCGTCGACAACTATCATAGACGGTTTGTAGATAAAATCATCTGTGAGAGCTGATGTATCACAGACGGTTTGTCCTAAGGAACCGTATCTGATATTCTTTTGTATTGCTAAATTATTTCTGTTTATTGGTCAGTCTTAGAAAATACTAGTTATGCCCTCTAAAACAAGCTGAAACACAATAAATACATATATACATCCAATTCACATTTATTTTAGAAACAAGTACATTCATTTCACAAATCAATTAACTAAAATTAACCATTCATGTACATTTACACACATGTACCATTAAGTTTAATCTTATCCTAATCGAATTCAATATACATTGTGGAACTTCCTATTTGGATTTATGACCTCACGGTTCAAAAATGACGCAATCTGCCCTCGAATGTTTATGAGCTGGTCCTGTTCTAACACAGTTGTATCGATGCTCACAATCTGTTACTAGAAAGATTAAATTCGTGCATATAAATTGATAAGTATGAAATAATTATTGCAAGATTGACAAACCTGGAGATCATTGGTCATCACAGAACCGACGAGTAGTTCCATGTTATGGCAAACATAGTATCCACAGGTGTTGCCTGATGGCTGCTGGTGGTACTGCAAAAATTGAATTGGTTAGTTCGAGAGGCATTACTACAAAGTGTTATATAGGATTAATATGTACTAGCGAATACCGGGTGTGAGGATCTCCAGGTTATTTTCGTAAGACCGTGGCCTTCCTGGTCTTATAGAAACAACTCTAGGCCTTAAGGAAATGAAATCTAATTTAACTCCATTTAAGTGAGAGTACTCAGTTGAGTTAGAGCGACGGTGACCATACATACCGCTCCTCTGCGGGTGCTACATGATGACCCGTTCTTCAACAGTCCAAGTACACACAAAAAAGAATTAAAGAGTATTTCAAAACAACGGGTATGTGTCCCGTGTTGGCTCCCAAAATCAGCGATCAACACGCACATACCCTCATTCAACGTCAATCACAATCATACACAAGTTATACATGATATATCAAGTGACATATGACATAGTAGTTCAAGTCTGCAACTATTACAAGCTGCCGATCAGCCAAATTCAAAATATTACATCAAGTAGCGACGCACTGCGTACCGATAGACGACATGAGAGCCGACGTGTTCAAGAATCTGCTGCATTTCATATACACGGACTCGCTGCCGGAGACGAAGGGGCAAGAAGAGGCCGCGATGGCTCAGCATCTACTGGAAGCCGCGGACAGGTACGGCATGGAGAGGCTCAAGCTGATCTGCGAGGACACGTTGTGCAGGCACATCGATGTCAGCACGGCGGCGACCACGCTGGCATTGGCCGAGCAGCACCGCTGCCACGGGCTCAAGGAGGCGTGCTTTGAGTTTCTCAAGTATAAAAGGAAGCTTGATGCGGTCATGGCAACCGATGGTTTCGAGCATCTGGCCAGAAGCTGCCCCTTTGTTATTTTCGAGTTGATGTCCAAGCTTGCTGCTCGTTGATAAGGGTTTTGAATCCTTCTCGCAATGCGAATCGCACACCCATGGAGAAAGAAAAATCAGTGGCTCTGCTACCTATCAGATACGAGTTATAGTGGTCATATCATTTATGTGCAGTCTTATCCTTAAAAGGATGAGATGTACGTACCTTTGTCTTTTTTGTTTGGTTGTTATATCATTTGTGGAGAACTATCAACTATGATGCAAAGAACAAGTGTGCTAATATAGTAATATGATGAGCAATTAGTTCACTTATTACAAGCCTCTACATTGACCTGGAAGCTCCTTACAGTGATCTGTTCTTCTTTCGTGCGATGTCGGCAAGCATTGCAACTATGCAGGGTTGTAACGTTAACTTCATTTTAGCTACATGCCTACATGGATGCTTGTTTTTGTTCAGTACAAATCTTCCTTCAGGTTCACCTAGTGCACAGCTGAAGACAAGTGAAATAACCCGAAAATTTGGATTTTTAAAACTTTTTGAAGCTTTTTGCTTGAATTCAGATTTCTTTCCCTTTTTGAAAACTTCACCCAAAAATCGCTTTCCGTTCGGGCGTTTCCGCCTCCCCCACCCGGAAACACCTCCCTCCCTGTGCGCCTTCTCCCTTCTTCCTCATGGCGCCACCGCCCCACGCCTCGCTCCTTCGGCGCCACCCCCGTCAGCTGCCACCTCGCCACGCCCAGCATCTTCGTCGCGCCACCTCCCCATCGTCATCAATGCACCGTGCCACCTCACCACGTTACCTCTCCCCGCCCGGCGCCGCCCGTTCGCTCCCACCCAACCACGTCGCCACCTCCCTGTTGCCACCGCACAGCTCCCACCGCCTCACCTAGGCTATAAAAGGGCCACCCCGGCAAGCCTTCACCTCCGTCCCCACCTCCAGCAACCTCCCACTGCCTCCCTCTCCTCCAACGCTGGCCAAATTTGAGCTTCTTCCGCTGCCGCCCCCTTTTCTCCTCCGACGCCCTTATGTAAAATCCGTCGTCTCCTTGCCTCTCCACTCCGGCTAAGCCGTGAGAGTGCCACCTGAGGTGTGAATAGAAGGATGGAAGTGGTAGTTTCTCAATTTCGGGGGTAAGAAGCTATTCGCTTTGAATCTGCCAATGTTGGATAGCTTAGTTTCTTGAAGGCAAATAATATCTGGTTGTAAGTCTAGCAGAGTGTGATAAACTAATGCCCTTTTCTGAGTTTCTCCTAACCCTCTAACATTCCAAGCTAAGATCCTCATTTGCGTCTGAGCGTAGCTTCGGATAGCAGTATGCACCAGCACGCATCCTTCTCCAGAATCCAACATGTGCAAAGTACAGTAGGTTTTTCAGGTTGCCACACACAAATTGGCCCAACAAACGCACAAGAGAAAGTAAGAAGCAACCAGAAACCGGAAACACAATGCACTCGCTGCCCAACCGAACTGAAACAGAAACAAAAGATTGAAATAAAACGGTACCAGACTGTCGGTTCTGCTAGAGTAGAAAATCGACAATGACCGAGAACAGTACACCCGGTAGAACAACACCAATAAAGAACCAAAAGCAGAAACGAAGTGCAAATGTGATTGCAGACAAAGTGCAGCACAGATGCAGATACAAGGATCATATCTGGACAGATATGCTTGCAGATGAAGTGCAACACAAATGCGGACACAAAAGAGGATTTAGAAAACGCAAGCTCTGGAGGACAGAAAAGCTTATCAGACTTAAGCATTGTTACAGCAGCCACTTCCTGATGCAGCCTTATTAATTCACGCCGCTTCCTTGAGTGTCTCCTTCCCATTTAGACCACAGAGATTAGCTAGCTCTCTGACCATTGCCTTTGTAGTTGGCTTGGGCTTCCCTTTGAGAGGTAATTGGATTAAATCCCCAATTTTTCTTGCCTTTGGCCTGATTCTGCAAGAACGTCCTCTGGATGAAGTTGAACTAGCCAGATAACTTGGGTGTTGCTGCCGCAGCTCTACGACTTGCTCTTTCCACTGGATTGATACGATCGCCGTCATATACTTTTTGTATCCTAGGGCTTCTTCGAACATACACCTGCAAATCATTATGTGACTAAGCTGGCAGAGGAACATTCAAGTCTGGGATCTTGGCAGTTGATTGCGCACTTGGTGGCAGAAGCTGAAGTAGTGTTGGACTTGCGTAAGTTATATCTTCTAAGGAGTCCTTGTTTTTGCCTTCGTCTTCTATTGCTTCGGTGAGATGAGGGTGAGGGAGTCCAGTTCTAACACAATGCCGTGAAACTAGAAGCACCACTGCCACCGGGCTTCTCTCAGAGGGAATTGGCAGGCTCTTGTCCAGCGGAGGCAGCATGGTAGGGGACATGGTGCAGATAGGTGGCGACGGCATTAAGGTCGAAGCTTTGTGGCTAATAACTGATTGGAGAGAGTTGTGAGGCAGCAAAGCCGGACACTCGGATAGCGGCATAAGCGAAAGGGGGGCGACTTCAGCAGCGATAGGCTTTGCTAGCAATGCTGGTTTGATCCTGTAGCGGTAATCGACTGCCGGAAGGAGAGCAAGCACCGGGCCCTCCTCGCTATCTGGTAACAAGCTGAATAGAAGAGATCTACAGCTCTCCCTCAAAATGGTTCCAGTTAAAACATCAAAGCAATGAAAGGTGGGTTCTCCTGCATGGCTCACTTGAACTACAAGGATCCAGGTTTCTATATCCCTACCCGGGCTTAGCTCCAAACGAACGTGATAAGATCCCCTCTCGAAGATTACCGAGGCATGCGGAGCACGTCCCGGGAAACCTTCCAGCTGCAGTCTAGTTGTTTGGGCTAGAAAGGCTAGCAAATCATAAAGCTTTGGGGTGGCGCTTTGCTGCAATGTGCGTCTAGCCCGATCACTATGAGGAAAAGTGCAACAATGGTTGAGCTGCGTGTGTTTGCAAAACCAAAGGACAAAGTGTTGGAATGACCTTGTGGTGAAGTAGGTGGCCGGAAATTAGCACGGCCAGAAAGGTTTGGCTGACGGCTAAAGCGGGGTGGTGGAGGAGGTGTTGTGTAAGATGGATTGACAATGTCAAGAGACACACGTCGAAGCCACAGAACCATGGACGGATCAACGAGCTCAATAGAGACTGCTGTGACAAGGGAATTTATGTCCCGGGCTAGCGGGCAGTGAAGATCAAGTGAAGTAGGATGACCCAGGGTTATAGGCTCCATGGGAGAGTCTTTGGCTGGTGGTTTTCGGATCTTGGCTTTAAAAGCGAACTGGGAAGCAAAGGGGCAACTCTTCTTGAGGTGGCCACTAGCTCTACAAAACCAACAAACTACGGGATCCCTACAAGAGGCTATGAAGTGGGTGTAGGACAGGCATCGAAAACATCTTCTTTGAAGGTCTTTAGGCTTTGTCGGGAAGACACGGTAAGAAAGCTTCAGCTGTGGAGAACAAATTGTCTCGGTGAGAAGAGCTGATTTATAGGAAAATGGCTCCAAGGAAGTGCAAGAACGGGTAGAAGGGATGTGCTCCTCAGAGCTTGCGTGCAGACATTGCATGCCTGGGTCACTAGAGAGCTTCATTGTCTGTAAGGTCTTGGGTATAGGGCCGGAGTGACGCGGGAATCTGAGCTTCTTTGACTGCCTTTTCTGTGAGAACAAATCTTGAGCCCTTTGCCGATTGGCCTCGTATCCTTTTGCAGTCCCTTTTGAGCCAGAGGAGTATCGAGTCCATGTATGTCGCTGCGTTGTCCTGCCGCTTAGATCGCGTTTGGATTCAGTTTTGGCCGTGTTAGTTTGTCGCTTCCGAATGGCTCCATCTTCCTGACTCGATAGCTGAAGCGTGCAACCCGCTGAAAAGGCATCTGCGCTGGTCCTTTTCAGACTTAGGGAAATTTTGATGCAGCCCGACCTAATCCAACCACAAAGAGCGATTTCGGACGCAATGTTAGAAGACGTCACTTTGAATTCAAAGACTCCCGTTCCAAGTTGCTTGGCTGCGTAGGCAGATGAACATCCACCGAAGCGGGAAGAGAGAATGTTGGCTAGTCTCCGGCGAAAGGAGGATGCCCGAGGAGACCACCGAAGCAAGGAGATAAGCTGGTGTGTGACATCTTGTGTTTATCAGATCACAAGTTGTGCAGAAGTATTTTGCAAGCATCAAAGATTCAAAAACAGTGCCTTGAACTGATGGCCTCTCGAATGGAAGGGGAGAAGCCATCCCAACTTGGGTCAAGAAGGACCAGGAGGGAGATGAAGCAGACATGATCAAGGCTGATAAGCAACATGCAAAAACCAATCCAGCCTCGAGGCAGGAATGAATCGAACCAAGAAAACACCAGAGCAAAAAAACAAGCAAGATAAAAGACAACCTAAACGAACCTGAGTACTAAGACATGAAGGAAGGTAGGGTGTTAACACTTAGCCTCCAGCCCTGGTCTTGCAGCAGTAGAGATCCCTGCAGGCTAGCCGGCATCCAGTTGCCACATCTCCCTGAGGCGGCTGGCAGCGGCGCAATGACGAGGAGGGAGCTAGGGCAGGGGAGCCGTCCCGGCGTAGGCCCGAGGAGGCCCGGGGAGGCCGGTAGCCACCGAGGAGACGAGGAGGAGGCCCGAGATCTCTTAATTTATGTTTTATCTAGGTTAAAATAGTTTTTTTGTTTCCTATCTATGTTTATGTTCACCATTTGCACAAATGATCTGGATGCTCAAAAGCTGCACTATGTTTGAATTATTATGACAATGTTCACTTTTATGCAATTTGCATTGATTTCACCTGCAATTTTACTTGACAGCAACATGCTATGTCTATGTAGGGTTTCACCAATCCCTTATTTTTGTCTAGTATAGAAATTAATCTCTAGCTATGTCTAGGTAGGAGTATCTATGTAAACATGATCATCAAAACATATACTGGTTCACCAAACCCTTATTTATGTGTAGTATAAAATTGATCTCTGTCTGTTGACTATGCCGGAGCATCCATCTGAACGTGATCAAGGGATGGAATGACACACTACGGAGGATGGTACTTAAATTTCCCGCATGAATTATGCAGGCATATGGAAATCTACAATTTGGAGATGAACAAGTGCAAGAAGGAGAAAAACAATTGCGTGATTGTTATGTCTCAGAGTTGATCGTTTTCCTCTGAGATGAACCAACTGAGTTATATGTTGTTCTTGGCTTAAGCACATCTAGAGACATTGAGAAACGACCCCTTATGTTGCTTTATTTTTTTATTTCTTTTCAGTTGATAGTATATTTGAGCTCATTGTTGCTTGCAGCACCCACCACTACTACGCCATCACAGCACGGTTGTTCACGCTTTTCGAACCGTGCGGAAAAATAGGTCTGTGATAACAGTGGTTATCACGCACGGCCAAGAAACCGTCGTGATATGAATATCACGCACGGTTTTTATCAACAACCGCCTGTGAAGACAGTATCACTGCACGGTTATTTACACGTAAACGTCGCGAAGTCGATTATCACGCACGGTTCGTTGTTAAAACCGTCTCATGATACTCGGAGTTCATGCACGCTTTTTTACTTAGAACCGTCTCGTGATACTCGAGTTCACGACGCTTTTACTTAGAACCGCTCGTGATACTCTGTCTTCACTGCATCGCTTTTATAAAAATCGCTCGTGATAGTTCATTAAACTAACTACATTTTTTCGATTTTTGGCTAGCCTCGAATTGCTAGCCATGCCCTCTCAAAACAAGCATACAAAAACAGATACATCACGGATAATCAATTGTCGACAAACTGAATCGATCATTACTCAAAATAAATTACAAAAGATCACATTTGTTCAAGTATTGTTACAAAATAAATTGGATTACAATTGAGTCAATTGTTTGCGGTGGTTGAGAAGTGCCGGCGGGGTGATGCGCTCGATGCGGCAATGGAGTGAAATTCTCCTGTCCTTAATTATCTCGATATGATAAAGCCGCAGAGCTTCCTCGAATGTCCCCGATCTCATTATCAACGAGTCCATCTAATTCTATATTCAATCTCACGCTAGCAAGAGTAAAGTGTTATGCATATATATTTAATTTTATAATTAGAAAATAATTATTTGGAGATTCACAAACCTCGGGATCCTTCTTCCTAGCTCTAATGATTTGGTCCATATGATGGCAAACGAGATTGCACATAACTCATCATTTTTTTTGGCGTAATCGCAAAAATAGAATTACATATATCGCTCGAGATGCGTTATTATGAAGTATGATATAGGATTATCGTATTATAGCGCGCATCGGAAATTTTGTCCTGTGTTAGTTGGACGCTCTTTCCATCGTATATTCCTTTGTTGGCAACATAGTCGATGAACGACCTACATGATTCCAAAAATTTATCCTCACCATTTCAAACTAATGAAGACTAAAATAGAGTTATGTATGAAGGAAATGAGCATACAATGCTTCCTCAAGACGAGACTTTTGCCTCGCTTTTAACCGGGCTAGGGAACGCGGTCTGCGTGACATCGAAACGCGTTGTCCTCGCGCCGCCCATTCATCATATTTTCTGCGTATCCAGCGGTGCCGAGTCCGCGCGGATGAGTGTTTCGTGTCCGAGAGCTTTGTGTGCCGCACTTTGCTCGTTAAATTCAGCGTCGTCTTCATAGCAACAAAGACGTCCCATGTTTCTGCCAAGAATCGTACTTGCGAAGGCGTCGACCGTGTTCACGTGCCGTGACAAGAATGCTCTTGAACGACCTCCACGATTTATCGATCGTGAGCATCGCCGTCCGCTCCACGCATGCCATGTCTCGCTTCGATAGTGAACTTTTGTAATAGTTCTATCCACGCCGCGCCTCTCGCTTCTTTCGCCGATCCTTCCACCTTGGTGTGGTGATGGGGACCGCTTCCTTGCAAGTATCCCGCATGGTCCGGAATCGCCACGAGCTCTTGGGACGCAGAGGGACCCCAAACCGACTAACCTCCGTGATGACCGGTCGGCCCACAGGCATCTTCGATTCTCCTCTACCATCTCGCTTCATTGTCATTGTCTCATGCGGCGTCGACGCTGGAAAGATGGTGCCTCTCGCAATGTCTGCAGTGTGCGACTGCGGAAAGATGGTGCCTCCGCCATCTCGCTTACTTGCTATCTATATAATTAGTTTGAGATATATTACTACCGTGCCGGGCAGAGGTTAAAATATATATAGTATGCGTATGAATGGTGATTGGCTAGGACATAAATATTTAGCTTCGATCCACCCTAGAGTGTATCTAAATTTGGAATGTACAACAAATTGCTCATAAGAGGAATTGTTTCTAGCTCAGTGAGGCCTGAATTGTGCTCACAGGTGCCATTTCTATTGAAATACCTTAAAATTTGTTTTATTTTGACGAACAAGAAACGAGACACCTGATATTTATTTGATACTTTTTTAAGTACACCGGTGGACACACAGACCCCAACAAACACACATAGACAGTAGGTAGCTACCTCAATTATAGAGCTCAAAAGACTGAATTAATTATTGAAACAATTATCAGAATATGGCTATGAACATCACAGAGCAAAACCCGAATCACTCATTTCTTTGCAATATCTTCCAGAGCTAGTCTCAAATATCAATCTCAATCACAGATCAAAAACAACTAGCACAAAGTGTATATATATGCAAAGAGACAGAGCACGTTAAGTCGCAATACTCACAACGGCGATTAGGGAGCAAAAGACTAAAACACCATCAAACATGGTACATATTACATCAAGGGCAGCCAGTGAAATGCAAAAGGAGGCTACAAATGTTTAGCCTACTCCTATTATACCCTAGAATAGGATACATGTATGTCATATCTAAAATTTTCATACAACAAATATCATTAGACATAGCTGCCCATGTCCACTCTAACCGACAATCAAGATCCTAGATGGTAGGAAACAAAGTAATGGCTCAACCAAGATCACCGGGTGCTATGTAAATAAAGCTATTAAACAACTAAGAAGCCTAGGTTTTGCTAGTTGCCGAAAACCAAATGAACATATTACCTTGCCACCACATAAGAAATTTTCTTTGGAATTGGGTCGAGATCCCGGCTGGGATTCGCCCTCCCAAACAAGCCCTAAGGGAGGAGGAGTTTACAAGGCCCAAAATATGTACAGAGAAAAGAGATGATGAACTACAACGGGTTGCCTAAGAGCTCGGGACGATTGACTGAAGGCACGTCGCCCCCGTGTCTTGTCTTTTATTTTCAAAAATAGGCAGCAACAAGAAACTAGCATAAGAATCCAACCACTCTTCTCAACAACCAGTCCACAGCCGAACCACCAACCAATTTGCCCACATCACGAATTAGGAAACGACGCAAGCAGCCTCAAATTAATGGAATAATCGAGCAACGCGCCACTCAAGCGATTAGCAATGTAGCGATGGCTCCACTAATAGTAGCGACCATAGCACAACCCAAACATTCACGCGAAAATGTTGCTTTATTTTTTATTTCTTTTCAGTTGACAGTATATTTGAGCTCGTAGCTTTGTTGCTTACAGACCCACAATGATACTGCCTCAGCTTTTTTATATTTGTAATTTGTTGGGCTGCTAGAACAGCACAATTGAGCCCAACTCTCTTAACAGGTCAGCATTGGAAAACCCTAAGCCCGTTAAGGGGGTAGGGATAACATTTGCTCGGTCCAACTACAACAGCATAGCCCAACTGAAAAATAGTGGACACGGTACCACTTTTTGACACGTTGGGTCAGCCCATATAGAAATTCCAGGCCTGATAAAGAACAAATCAGCCCAAAACAGCTTATCACAACACAGCAAAGAAACAACGGAGACAACAGTTGAACAAAAAAAGTCGACTGAGATTTAAAACAAAAACAAACAACCGAGGAATAGACAGCCGCTATAATAAATAGCCCGGTTAAGATGAGTTTACCAAAAAAAAAAAACAGAGCGGCTTGCAATACCTGTATGCAGCCAGGCATTTTACAAAAGAACACAACAACTAGCTAGGAAGTATCCAGGCTAATGAGGCTTTTAATTCATCACATCAGCGCACACCATTCTTGCGTAGTGCGTAGCATGGCATCACAAGATCGACAATTCATGGCCGATGGCTCTCCACACCAGATACAACCATAAAACAAGACTAGTCATGTGCCCGTGCGTTGCAACGGAAACTCATACTTTGCATCATTGATTTCTGAGCAATATGCTTAACACATATGTAATTCCTAAGCATTATAACCAGTTTTGGTAGGTATAGAGTACATTTGAACAACATAGCACCTAAAAATACAAATATCTTATGAGAAAACATTACCAAATGTTACAAGCACATAACTGATGAATTATTTTTGAACTGTTTAGTTCTCAGTTTTGACCAAACTGTCAGATGGCCAATCAAAACCACAATTTATAAATAAATAATTTCTCAATATCAATTTTGATCTATTCAATTATATAGACAACTATAACAGTTCAAACACCACTTCAGCATAATTCTATAGCAGAACTCTGCCGGGTGTTGGGCTTCCAGACACAACTTATGGTCCATCTCTCCAACCAGTTGTGTCACATCCCCAAATTAATAAAGTGGTTTATTATGCATCTCATGAGCATGCATCATGATTTGAAGCTTTTTATTTACATATTGTACTTGGAAAATCTCAAAATAAATATGAAACATCCACTTTAAATTGAGTTCCAAACTAAAAACTGAAATAAATGCTACTAAAGTATCTCTGGAAATAATTTATTCAAATACTATATTAATTATCACAAATTAATATATTTTTTCCCAAATTTTTGGGACTGGTTTGAAGCATAAGAAAATTCAAACACCATTAAAAGACCTAGCCTAAGTTTGAATTTATATATTACAAATTATAGTATGAACAGTAGGGTTAAATACTTTTTATGGACACTAGGATATCCCAGGAACCCCCAGAAATTATTTCATGATTTTAGGAAATTTATTTCCATTTTTAAAGCCCTGGTCAAAGTAGGGAAAGTGATTTAAAATTCTGGTCAAAACCCTAGACCTAAGCCGGTGCACTGTTCCTTGTGCTCGAGCCCGACCGCACCCCCGGCTAGACCTAACCCCTTCGCGCACTGCGCCGAACCCAACCGAGGTCTACCGTCCGATATGAAATCGACGGTCCAGATCGCGTACCTCTTCGGCCCGTTGCGATCACTTCTTTTAATCTCAGCCCTCCATCCGGGATCCAACGGTGTGCACCGAGTCACTTAAGTCTCGTCCGCTCGCGCGCGATGAGCCGCTGACATCGTGGGCCCGTGCTGTCAGGGTCGTCTCCCACCTCTCGCTGCAGCCCTCAAACGCACACGCCACGCGGCCGCGCTCGCCTGCTCCGAGCCGTTGAGAGATTCCGACGCCGTCAATCCACCGCCCCATCCACCACTCCGGAGCGTTCCCCACTTCACGCCGCCTCCAATACCGTCATCGCCCGAGCTTAACACCCCTCGCACCCCCTCCTTCTTCCTCACTTCTCCTCTGTTGACCGAGGAGAGGGAAGCTTGTTCTTGCTTCCTACGCAGGTAAGATCCCACCGGGTGATGCCATTCTTCTCTTTGTCCCATGCCCTCTCCATTTCTGCTATGCTCAGTTCTTGTCTTTGCTTGTAGCCTCTGGTTCACTTTCGTGCTCTAGCTCACGTCCAGAGTGCGCAGCCGCGGACACATCCGTGCCTTCTTCGTGTCCGGGAGGTTTTATCCTCAAGCTTGCGCGTCATAATGTACATTTGGATATGTTGAAGTTTTCCCCTCAATCAATTTTGTCATTATATGACAGATGTGAGATTTGTAGAAATCTCATTTTCGGCGGTGAGGAGTCTTTTCACCTCCCACTTAGGTCCGATAAGCTATTGTCCAATTCCTTGCTTCTATAGCTTCCTCGGATGATCTATAATCCATCTTGATCACTCATTCCACTGTGTTTTGCTCGGGATCCGCTCCTCGAGAAGCCGTGTGCGCCACCTTTCTTCTCCGTGCACACGCAGCTCGGCATCTCCAAGCTTCCCGAGCACCCTCCTTAGCTCGGTAACCTCTTCGTAGCCCGTAGGACCTCGTGCACCGCTTGTGTGTGCTGCGAGCTTTCTTCGCTTTGCACGTTGCCGTAAAACCGTCGTCGCTCAACTCCGGTTAGCCGCCGGTGTAGGCCGGCTCCGCCGTTGAGACCACTCTCATTAGGAGCGCCACACTATTGTGCATCTGTTTATGCCCTTGGCTGGCACCGCCGTGGCCGGGTTCACCGGCGAACTGCCGGGCAACCGCGCGGGAGCGTTGTCGTACTCCGACCAATACTAGTAGCTGGGAGGTTACGGCAAATGACGTTCTTTAAATACCTAATGATTGGCTTAGCTTTTAATGGATGTTTTAAGCGGCGCTAATGCTTCACTTACACGTGGGTCCCGAGCACAGAAAACGGCGGGGTTAAATCTTAGCAAAGAGTGACTGACCAGTGGGCCCTAGGCCTTAAGCGCCGTGCGCCGTGCGAGCGCACCGGTGGATCGAGTCCATTGGACCGTGCCACTGACGGCGGGCCCCGCGTGTCGGAATGGATTTTAAAATCTGAGATAAAATGGAATGCGCACTGTTTCCGGTCCCGCACGTCAGCGGCTGTGGCTAGGTTAGCACTCGGTAGAAAAAGTAATCAGTACTTTATGAAATTCGAAATCTGTTAATTTGTACACTGAAAATTGGTATTAATTCCTAAAATGCATAACTAAATCATTTTAACTTCAAAATGAGTGAAACCACTTCTGATAATTTTCATATTTAATGAACTTTATATTAAAATTAGTTTCAACCTTGTCTCTGTAACAGAGAGCATTAATTTGGAAAGCAAGCCATTAACACCATTATTTTTACAATAGAAAAAGGCTGATAACTTTAAAAATTCATAAGTAATTTTTGGGAACTCCAAAAACAGTGAAATCAGTTTTGATAATTTCTATTTCAAACAAACTTAATTATAAAAATGGTTTCAAACTTACCTCTGTCACAGAAACTATAGTTTGAGGAAAATGATCTTGATTGGCTTTATTTTTACACTATTAATGCTGATAACTTTAAAAATCAATATCTAAATCATGAAAACTCCATTGGGAGCAAACTCAACTGTTTTGAACTTGTAATAATATTGTCTTTTATTCCATGAAATCCTTATGCTCACCATTGTTCTACAAATTTTCACTCCATAATTAAATTACATAAATAAAGGCATATTGAAATCTGAAATTGAAACCACCATAACTTTCATATGCTAAATCAAAATGAGATAATTCTTTCACCAAAAATCATCTAAAATCATGACTTAGCTACTGTAGAAAAATCATGCATTTTTGAGCATCTTGATTTTTGGAGTATTTCTCGATGTTTATTCGGTATTGTATTTATAGATTCCGAGCTCGTTGATATTGATTCTTACGCTACTGAAGGAGAGCAATTAGCCTACCAGCAAGGCAAGCATCCTTTGAACTTTCTTTTTGCATCATGTTTGATCCCAGTTTTGCTAGGGTAGATGCAATGATAATTGCTTGCATGCTATTTTATAATGTCGATATTTTTGTAATGAATAGTTAGACACATCCTATTATCTTGTCATTGTGGCTATCCATGAATTATTCCTGTGCTGAAATGTTTAAGTTAGGATGTGTGAACATTATATTGTGCGGGTGTTTGCTTAGCCATGCAAGTCTAGAACCGGTAGTTGATTGTCGGGAATAACCCGACAATTATGGGATAAACACAACACTCATTATATACTTTTGTTTCAGATCTTCGTATCTGTTTTATAAGTGAAATTTTGTCATTTTAAATGAGCTTTTTGGTCTGAACAAGTGTTGGTTAGTGATGGTGCCTTCGTGCACGAGAATTGGGTATGTGGTTTGGCTTGTCTGGACAATTAAGGACCGAACTTTGGTAACATCGTTAATTCAAGTACATTCGTGCTATCACACGCGGGTTGGGAGCCGTATGGTTAAGTAGGGGGAAGGTTTTGTTGTGTTGAGTCCCACGGTGGTGACATTGTAAGGGCATGGGACCGTGAAATCCCATATTCCTTTTGGGTCAATAGGATGGAGACGTAATGTCTTGTGTTTCCTAGGAGCCCTGGGTTGAGGGACTTAGCTCAATGGAACCTTCTTGCTAAAAACGACCATATCTTGATTTACCCGGCCGGCATACCATAGGAAGTATGCTATATTCGGAGGCATCTGGAGGCTTACGGGCTAATCAAGTCGTGTGGGTAAAGTAGTACACCCCTGCAGGGTATAAATCTATTCGAATAGCCGTGTCCGCGGTTATGGACAACCGCTTGAGTTCGGGAGTTACTATTGTTAGACTTGGAATTAAAATTGTGGTTATAACTTGGTATTGTCATGAACGGGATGTTCATGCTTGTTGTTGTATCAAAGTAGACCACCACTTTGCTATTGGTATGATTCTTTTGTTATTGAATTCATTACTTATTCACATACTTTACTTATACTTCAAATCTGATTTTGAAATGGCACTTGAAAAACTAGTATGTGTAGGTTGTTCAGTATTACGTCATTTTCGCAAAAATTAAGCCAATATGAGCCCTTCCTTTGAATGACCTTATGCATAACTATTTTTATTTGTGTAAAACTTGTGAGTACTCTTTGTACTCAGCCAGATGTTTGCTGGCTTTTACAGGTGAGGAGGATTTAGAGACCGATGAGCTTATCGGTGTCGATTTAGGCGACACCGATGAGTAGTGTGCTATCATTTAACTCTCAGTTGGTTGCTGATGGGTTATGGGGCATACCATTGCTGGTCTTTTAGTCTATTTATGTGTTTCCGCTGCTACTTAATATTCTCTTTTAAATTTGGCCGGTCGGCCACTTGTATTAGTTGTAAACTTGGAACTATGTTGTATGTCTTTTGAACTATTTATGTATGAATGTTGTATGGATGTGATCAACGTTGAATGAGAGTATGGTTATATTGGTCGCTGATCTCGGAACCAATATAAGTCATACTCGCTGATCATGGCTTCCCATTTAACACACTAAGTGTAGGGCTTGACTTGTTGGGAACCGACAATCATGTAGTGCTCGCAGAGGAGCGGCGCGCATGATCGTCGGGGCTCTAGTTTTCAATCAAGCCTCTCATTTAGGTTGAGTTAAGTTGGAATTCATTTACTAAAGATCCAGAGTTATGTCCCTAAGACCTTGATTAGTCTCGGTATTACGGAGATAACCCGGGGTCCCCACAAGTTGAATGCTGAATTGGGATTCCTCTCATCATACTGAAAGTGAAGAGCCTCTACCACAATAGGAGAAGCTAGAAGCTACAACATAAACAACAACGAAAAATGACTTAGCACAAGAAAAAAGTATTTGGAGACAAGACAGCAAAAGAGTGATATGATTGGACAGTTTGTGTGTTAGATAAGTAATGTGCATAAGAGACCTCATATGGTCATATGACTATATTTTGAGGATCAGACAATTATACCTTACGAGCAAATGCGTTTGAAGAGAACTTCTCCTTCCATGCATCCGGTTTAGCACCCTGCGTAAAGGCAAGAATCATGTACTTAACAATTTTGGCATTAGTGTTATTGCTTTCTTAAGTTAAATCGGAAGGAACAAACATGTATATATACATATTTATGTTTGCTTCATTGTAGACAACATAGGAACAATTTAACGCTCATCATATCCAATGCAACCACAAAAACAATGATGAGACCAGTGAAAAATACATCTTTATCTCCTATACAATAGTGACAAAGTTATTCAAGCTGTGGAGCAAAAGAATATCCAAAGAAATATTGCAATGTTGACAACAAGCATAATAAAGTATTTAGCTTTCACTACAACTGAATGAAGCATGTACCCATTTGATGATATGAATCAGATTTTTTTAAAAAGGAATAAGCAATACAAAACTGTAGTTAACTTCAACTGCATTTTCTGTAATAAAAAAATCCTCTCAGTACTTTGGCACCCAGGAGAGAGCTAGTTGGAGGTTACTCCACTACTTTCTTCTCTGTGCGACATGAACATCCACAATAATGCATCCATCGGTAGAACATTTGCTTAGAAATATATGTTGTGAAACACAGTGGGTTTTTTCTCTCCATTTTTAACATTAAGGTGAAATTCATGATTGTACTTGCATATCAATACCAAACCTCCACAGAAAGTTTTTCATATGACTTTTGAAGGAGAATGATGTCATTTTTTCAAATAAGTACTCAAACGACCTTATATGGTTTGAAAAACCTTAATGAAGACCAAGAAAATTGATCAACCCGTGCTTTTCTAGTTTTACCTTGATTTCGTTTGCATTTCTCAAAATAACACACACTGATACAATAATGAGAAGTGTGTCTATTCGATAAGATTAGAATAGTAAGAAACAACTAAAAAGGAGCACTATCATGATGAATATATTAGGTACTGAATGAACCTGTTGGACCCATCAGACCCAGCAGCTCTGCTTCTCCAAATCTTGATTCACATCGCGCACCGCCACTTCACCTTGCAAGCTGGAATTCTCACCCTTTCCGACAAGTAACAAGCACCGGCTCTGAGATCACCGGGGAGCTCTCAAATGCAGGCTCCTTCCCAGCAGCATACCCTTTGTTATTCGCGGCCTTCTGCACATGGAAAACAAATACATCAATCGCGACAACAGATCTGTACTCTCTAGCAGCAATTGCATTACTCGACGCCACAGCCTTCAGAAAATTCAATATTTAACAGCATATGTACACAAGGATAACATGTATTGATATATATCGACAAATCCCTCGCCTTGGTAGAGCAAAAGAAAGTTTATACTTCACAGTTTCATGACACGGAAACCTTATGTGCTTAGGTCATAGTGATACAACAACAGAAAAGTGGCATGTGTACAGGAAGTATGGATATGCTTACCTTACACTTGGGAATTGGGATCAATTAACTCAGTTGGATTCAACAATTTGCTGCACTTTTCAAACTGATCACCTCGTGCTCAATCATAATTACAGCCTTCTGTTGGGCATTTTCCCTCCACAAGCCTATCGGCTAAGAATGGTTGGCATGTATCATAGTAAAGCTGCAAAGCATACAAATTTTGTATAACAGAAACAACATGCAGAGATGAATATATAGGTACAAGACCAAGAATTAGCTATACCTGCTGCATGGTATTTTCTGTGAGCCAATTGTTTTCCATCAATTTATGGAAAATTACCTGGCAGACTTCTGTCTGTTGAGGAGAGGATGTCCGCCCAAACTTGTCAAACTTTATGTCAAACCACATGTAAACCTCGTTATTAATAGCATGATACCTGCAATTTCAGTAGGGAAAGCTTCCTATGAACAAAATGATTTCATTTTACATATAAACTATGTAAATCTACAAAGATACATATATAGCATATCACAGGTTGATAACTGAAACTTTCATGTGCAAATTACAAGTCAAAGAAGTATTTGATAGATTTTGTAAAGGTCAATTGTAACTATGGAAGATATAATTGTCAAACTCTAAGAAAAATGCAGCATTAAATTTGTTCAATGCATGCAGATTGACTAAGCCGAATCAAACAGTCGTTAACCAACTATTGCAGCATGAAAGCTCCTATTCATTGTGATTTAGGAACGAAATCTAACCAAAAAACTAGTTCAAGAAAGCAAATCAACTAAAGAGCAAACCTATTTTCTTAGCTCTGTACATGCCTTCGTATTCACGATTAGCTCCCAAAAATCATCACTAAACATTAACTATACTATACTACTAAACACCCAATCGAGCAAAATACCACCACAAATCGCCACGCACGAGGAGCGCCGCACAAATTACTCTAAACGAATCCTCCATACCAAGTTACCAACAAACCATATTTAAAGAGAAGTGTCGAAGGTGAAGGGTCTCTCACTTGTCGCAAATCTCCTTGGGCGAGCACTTCTCCTCCATGGCCTTGGTCTCGGTGGCCGTCCCGTACTCGTCGGTGCTGCGTATGTAGATCACGTTGTAACCCCACAGCCGGCAGTATCGCACAAACACGTTGGCGCTGAGCATGCCTGCAACACCCGATCAAACCCGAATCCATCAGACAAATCGACGCCGAACAGCTAGAGGTCGAGGGGGGAGGAGGAATTTGGGGGAGATGGCGCAGTAGAAACAATGCTCACAGCCGATGATGTTCCATAGGTGTGGGACATTGTTGACGTAGGGCAACGCGCTGGTGAAGATCGACAGTTGAATCAGCTTGCCGGGAACTCCCCCAAATGCAGAACCAAGAACCTCAAATCCAAGCGACAAAAAGCTCAAATTAGCACAAACGAACACCAAACAAGATAGATCTAGACGGTGGCGGCCTGGAGGTGGCGCGTCGGATCTGGGAAGTGTCGACTCACCAGAGGAAGATGAGCAGGAGGCCGTTGCGGCGCTTCTTCAGCAGGCTTTCCTCGCAGCGGCTCTTGTGGATCTCCACCATGTTGTCCTCACGCCGGCGGCGGCCCTCCTCCGCGTCCACCGCCACCTTGTAGCGGCTGCGCCGCACCTCCGCCCGCTCGCTCGGCCTCAGCGACATCGTCGCCCTCGCTGAAACCCTAACGAAACAACAAATTGAATCGACGCGAAGAGCCGCGAAATGAACTCGACGGGGGTGGAAGAGGAGGGGGACTCACGTTGCCGACGCGACTGCCGAGGGATAGGTGGCCGGCCGTCATGGGGTCGGTGAATTCCGACTTCGTGGGGCGATACTCCGGGGGGCGCAGGAGGCCGCGGAGCCATGCCGGCACAGAGGAATCCACCGGCGAGCTAGGGCGGCGTGGTGGTGTCCACTGGGGCGAGGCGCTCGGGGAAAGGCCGGATCCAGCCGCGGTGAGAGAGACAAGAGGGAGGGATGGCGGTGCGAGTGTGTGACAGAGGGAGCGCGGTTGGGGTCATGAGGGAGAGAGAGAGGAAAGGAAGGGGGCGGAGTGGGATGCGGTCGTGAGCGCAAGCAGTTGTTGGCCGCGCGAGAAGATCCGAGCCGTTGGTGTCCTGATCAAGATTGGACGGACGTGATTGATAGTACGACGGACGACCACCACCAACTCCAATATTTAAGTAGTAGAGATGTACTAGTTAGATGAGTTTCCGAGGCAACAGTAAAAATAGAGAGAAAACGACGCTAGGCTGTTGCGGCTCGTGCTTCTCAGTTCATCTTTTACCTCCTGAGTGCGTGTGTGATCAAGGGATAGGAAAGTGTCGTAGTAGTGCCCCGCCCCCAAGGGTTATTGGGAATACCTAGTACGCTCTAGAGAATATGAGCATGTATACAGACCAAACATACTGCACACTCCTACCACAACTAATATTTAGCCTTCTTTTGGCATTGTGGTAGCTCGTGAAAACCACTTATTGACTCCTATTTCCTAATGTTATATGGAACAATTGGTTGGGTAAACCATAGTGCTGCACAACACAACAACCACAAGTAGTTCCCTAATGACGGATGAACTAACACGAAGCAAAGACATAACAAGAAGATTGAAATGCTATATTCATCAGCTGACTCGAAATTTTTTGCAGAATTTCTGCCATTAGATAGAGCTCCGACGTTGACGGCGGCTCCAGCAATCTTTTTATATGTTCCATTAGGTTTTCAGGATTCACTAGACCCCAATTGCATAGAGTGATCGACAACCTGTTGGTAGCCGGAAGCGGCGGCATTCTGCATGGACCATGGAGCCGATCCGCGGGGCGCGGCTGCAGCTGGGCCTCATCACCTTGGAACTGGGCCGGTAGCAGCAACGTCCAGCGGCGGACGCACTCGCGAACCGCGTCCAGGTCTGCACGCTAGGCGCGGCCATTTGCGATGGCTGGCAAAGGCTGCCGCTTGCCGCCGTTTTGCGTGGTAGAGAAGCAAATGAACTAGCGAAACAGAGACAAAATGACGAACCTCTTTCTCGAACTATATTTGTACATCTACTTTGATAGTTGATACTACAAGCATAGCAAGGTATTATCATCCTTTATATTAATTTGCAGGAAACATAGCAGCTTCCATTGCTGAACACTACTAGTACAATGGTCAGAGAAAACACAGATTTAGAGATACATCACATCTCTTTAGGACTAGTGTTCATACAGAAATGAAAACTCCCAGCCCATAAGAACTACTGTACTAACCACGTATACAGATTCTCTAATAAAAACTGCATATATGCAAATAGAACTACTTTTTTATTACTGAAACAAAGTATTAGCGTCCTCGGTTTTCCACTCGATAGATCACAAGGGTAGCAAGCTTGGCAAGAAGCTCCTTCAGAACAGAAGGGCAGCAACTGACTAGCTGCTCGAAACCATCCGTCTCAGTGAACGCTTCCAGGTTATTGCCGGAGCTGAGGAACTCGAAGCACGCCTCCTTGAGCCCGCGGCAGCGGTACTGCTCCGCGAGCGCCAGCACGGTCGCCACCGAGCTCGCGCGTATGTGCTCGCGCAGCCTCTCTTCGCAGATAAGCTTCATTTTCTCGAGGTCGTACCTGTCGGCCGCCGCGAGCAGGTGCTGCGCCATCGCGCCTTCGTTTTGCTCGTTGTCGTCGGTCTCCGGCAGCGAGTCAGTGTACACGAACGTGAGCAAGGAGCTGAACACCTGCGCTTCCATGTCGTCTACACGGACGGTGCCTGTGGCCGCGCTCTCCTTCATCGGGCCGAAGAGTTCCGCTCTGAAGACCGGCGACCGCGCCGCGAGCACGCACCTGTGCGCGGCGAACGTCTCCCCGCCGACCTCGAAGGTCACGTCCGCGCCCTCTTCCCGCAACATCAGATCGCCAAGATGCCGGTGCAGGTCAGACGGTGGCACCGACACGACGTGTCGGCGAAGGTGATGTCGCACCGGACGGTGAAGCAGTCGTCCACGAGCAGCTTCCGCATGAAGTCGTCGTGTCGGTGGACCAGTCGGGGATCGGGCTGCAGGCTCGAGCGCAGGACGGCGCCGGCTTTCCTGCCCGGTCGAGCAGGCTGAACTTGCACCGTGCGCGCAGGGTCTCGGGCTCGTCTATCCAGTTGTCAAGAACGAGGTAAAAGGATAAGCGACCAGAGTGGTTGCTGTATTTGACATGCCAGGTGTAGCCTCCTGCGCTGAAACGCGGAGACTCGATGTCTCGACCCTTGCTTAGTGAGTAGCCGGCGACCCTGAGCCGGAAGCACCCGCTCACCATGGTGGCCTCGATCGCCGAGGTAGAGATCGACGGTGTGACAAAAAAAGGCCATGGCGCGCACAACGCCAAGTCGAATGGCCTCTTCGCTGGCGAATTGAACACAAGGAGTTGGATGCAGTTTTGTTGGCAGAGGCGACGGGGAATTTAGGAGGCGTGGGGGGGCCTGTTCCCCACTCTCTGCGGACAGGTTATTACTTAGTGTCCAAGGACTTGTTCGGACGCTTTATAAACACGGTGCTTACTCGCGCGTCACCTTGGTTCAATTCAATGTTGGATCATAGATTTTTAGTTTTGAACAAGTGCCCGATGCGCGCTTTCATCCTCGGGTCTTTTATTTTAATTTAAGAGAAATTTTACGTTACATTATACTAGTAGTATATGATGGTAATATAAATCAAATATGATCATTGATTTATTAATGACATAATAAATTTGTCTTTGTATTTATATTTTTTATGAGGGTATAATGAATCTTTTCAACTAAAGTTGAAAACATTGCTCTTGCGTCGTGTGATCTCATGTAGGCAATTGCAATTACATCCTTTCGGGATTTTACTACTCATATTATAAAGTACTAGTAGACCGTTCGCGTCCTTGGACGCACAGCGGTCAACGTGCACCCGCGCCGAGGCCACAGAGCATACCGTGTGAATGCAAGGCCTTCCGATAAGATCAAACGATGCACAGAGCAAACCGCGTGAAGGCCAGCGCAAGCGAGCGTTTTGGAAGAAATATCGGATGGACACGATCCAGCGGGGAAAAACTTTCGGAGTGACGTGGCCTGCAAATTTGGGCCTGAATTTTCACTTCAATTATACCGAAGGACCAGTAGCCCTTGGCGCGCCTAGAGAACCAGAAGCAACGCTGGAATTGATGGCACGGCGCAAAGAAACGGGTGCAACATCTAGTAGAATCGGACATGCTTGAAGGAAACCGTGGAATTGAACGGACCGAGTGCCCAAAGAAACGCGGCGTGAAAGGAAGAGGCGAGAGAATACGGGCGTGGAAGGACGCACCTCCGCGCGGAAGCGGCAACTGAAATAATGCGCACAGGAGCCGAGGCAAACCAAAGACCTGGCTTTTCGCTGCCAAGGCCGCGCAACAAGACGTGAAGGACGAAAGCACAGGCATATCGAACGGCGGAGAAACAACCAAAACACGATCGGACGGACCAAGATAAAATGACGACGTGGCCTGTGTAACCGCGCCTCAACTTTCGCTCAAATTATACCGGAGGATAGTATAACTTATTGAGGAACCGTCGCTGGCGAGTCCAGTCCGAGCGATTACCTCGTAGACAAATACAGAATCGTAAGAACAATGCATGAACACAAGAACAGAATAAGAGATTGAACACAGAGATGTAGGGGGACGTCTTGCTTCTCTTTATTCCTTCATCAAACCATAAATCCTTTACAATGAATAGCACCCCCTATTTATAGGTTACGACCCTGCTAGGGTTTGGGATGGGGCGCCCACTAATGGGCCGACTGCAGGGTCAGGCCCATGGTTTCCCAACACTCCCCCTTGGGCACCCATCCTTCATGTCCATGTCTCGTCAAAACTCCATAAAAACTCAGTGGGAAAAATTTGGAGAAAGAGTACATGATACACGTTCTGCTGTGATGCACGAATTGCCTCATTAAAAACCTTAGCCGAGAAACTTCAGGAAAACTCGTCAAGGGAAAAAGAGTACAATCCACCCAATTTCATTAAATCTCCTGGATTTATTCTTTGGGTACTCGATCTTCGTGATCAAGCTTTAATAATGAGTTCGTGAAGGTTCTCCCCCTGAATTCTGCACTTCTCTAAGTCTCATCATTCCAATTCACATATGCATCTTTCAAAGTTTGACGCTGGAAGTGACTTAGTGAATAAATCTGCAAGATTCTCACATGACTTAGTGTGCGGTACTTTAAATACATTCATCTTTTGCAATTCATGAGCATAAAAGAACTTGGGGTTGATATGCTTTGTGAGAGGATTCTTCACATAACCCATCTGTACTTGTGCAACACAAGCTGCATTATCTTCATACAAAAGTAGGGGTTTGCGCGGTATTCAATCCACACGACTGCTGGATGTGGTGAATCATCCGCTGAAGCCAAACACATTCTTGTAAGGCCTTGTACAATGCTATGATCTCCAAGTGGTTCGTCGAAGTCGATACAAGATATTTCTTAGACGATTTTCATGGAATTGCAGTTTCACCACATAGGAGTTCATAGACTGTTTGCGATTTGGCTGCATGCGGGTCCTACAAGTACCCGTTATCTGCATTGTCATTCATAGTTAAGTCTTGGTTCTTTCTGTAGAACAGACTAAATTCTTTGCTTCTTTGGAGGTATTGAAAGATGTCCTTCATTCTCTGCCAATGCCTTTGGTAGGTTCTGTACTATACCTTGCTAATAGGTTCACGGCAAATGCAATGTCCGTTCTAGTACAGTTTGCCAAATACATTAGTGCTTCTATTGCACTTGAGTGTGGGAATTCGGTCCCGGACTTCCTCCCCCTCTTCTTTAGGTCTGTACGGGTCTTTGTCTTGCTGCAAAGATCTCCCGACCATTGGCACTTTCAAAGGGTATGCCTTCGCAAAGTCGAACCTTTCTAACACCTTCTGAGTGTAGGCTGACTAATGCACTAATATCTCTTCAGGGGCATGCCCAAGCTGCAAGCCTAGGCAATATTTGGTTTTCACCCAAATCTTTCATTTCGAACTCCGACTCCAGGTAAGAGCTTGCTTTCCTAATATCCTTCAGGGTTCCGATGATATTCAGATCATCTTCATACACTGCGATTATACAAAATCCATTCTGGGTTCGTCGTATAAATACACAGAGATTATTCTCATTGTTCGTGTAGCATTTCTTGCATAGAAAGTCGCTTCAAGCGATTATACCATATTCTGCCTGATTGCTTAAGTTCGTACAATGACTTTCTGAGTTTCTCATTGTACATATTTCTATTTGCTCTGTTTTGGTTCTGGACAGTGATATATTCAGGTATCTTCATATAAATGTCCGAATCCAATATTTCATAAAGGTATGCTGGTACCCCATCCATCAATTTCACTTCTAACTTCAAGTTCACTGCCATTGAGATAAATATTTAAAAGGGAGTTCCGCCCATGACCAGGGAATAGGTTTCTTCATAATCATCTTCTGGACGTGCAGTGAAACCTTGTGCAACAAGCCTTGCTTCTTTTTATTTCTCTTTCAAACAAATACCCACTTATGCCTGCAGGTGCACAAGAGGAGCGCGTGCGCTTACGAGCCCAAACGTCTTTCTTTTATTCAGAGAGAATAATTCAGTTTCTATTGCCTTCTTCCAATCTTCTCAATCTGATCTTTTCTCTCATTCAGCGAGCAATGCAGGCTCTGGATCAAGATCGTTGATTGTGGCAATTTTCTTTGTAAAATAAATGTCGACATTGGCTGTTGTCATATTCAAAGATTCTCCCGAGGTCATAAAGCTTATAGCTATTTCTTCAAGGCGATTCTTTTAATGCTTCTACTTGCTCACCGCGCTTCATTGCGGGCAAGTCCTTTAGTTTTTCAGCTCAGATGTGTGCGCACACATCCATGCCGATGTCTCCCTTCATGGGGATGTTCAATTCTGGTATGCCTTTTCTGAAGGTTCCATACCGATGCCGTGTCTCAACGGCTACCCTTACGTTCGGGCACTTCGGTGATCGGCTGTGACAAGTCCTTCTTATCCTTTTTCACCAGCGTCCCGGTTACCGGATTCGAGGACCGGAGTTCTCGTCCTTTTATTCCGAGGCCTCGGGCGGGATTAGGATACCTTCATTGGTATTTCAGCCCTCTCCGGTGCATTCTTTGCGAGCAAATGCTACTTGGTCACGCTCTTCAAATCACTAAAGTGGTCTGGCAGTTGATTCGCTAATGCTTGCAAATCAATTATCTTCTGGACTTCAATTGTCTTCTAGACTTCAATTCAATTATCTTCTGGACTGCAATTATCTTCTGGACTTCTCTATTTGCTTCACTAGTGCGCGGGTCATATGCATAGATTTCAATTATCTTCTGGATTTCAATTGTCTTCTAGACTTCAATTATTTCCCGACATTATTATCAAGGGTTGATTTCCTCCCCCTAATGACGGGAAACTGATCTCATCTGATATACTATCAACGAATCGGGCATTATGCAAATCTCCAGTCATAGGGTCCAAACACTTGATTATGGATCTGTCTCATAACCAATGTATATCCCAGACTTTCGGAGAAGACCCATTGCAGTTCGCTGCGGTGGTGGTATAGGTATATAACCCTTGCAAACCAAAACCCGCGAAGATGAGGAGTTTTCAATACTGACCCTTGCGCTAGTTGCATAGTTGGATGGATGTTATAGGACGACGGTCTAAAATTGATGAGAGCTGCTACGAGCAGGACTGCGTGTCTCCAACATATAGTTGGTAAATTACAATTCTTCAAAGTTCTGCTAGTCCATTCTGGGTGCGGATGTGTGGTATAGAATACTCAACTTTAATTCCTATTTTCATACAATAATCATCAAATGCTTTCAAAGTAAATTCTCCGGCGTTGTCCATTCAGGTGGACTTCATATGATGATCAGGGAAAATATTTCTAATTTAATTATCTGCGAGATTGGCTTTGCAAAAGCATGGTTTCTCGTAGACAATAAACATACGTGCGACCATTCCGAGGAAGCATCGATGAGCACCATAAAATACCTAATTGACCCTTACAGGGGTTGTATAGGACCGCAAAAGTCTCCCTGGATACGGTCCAGGAATGCAGGGACTTTATCATTCGCTTTCAGAGCAAAAGGTCTAATAATTAATTTCCCGGTGGCACATGCGGGGCACACAAAATCTTCAGTTCGGAAATTCTTTATATTCATATTATGTCCCTGTGAATTGTTAATTATATCTCTCATTATCCTAAGACCTAGGCGGCATAATCTATCATGCCAGAGATAGATAAGTTCAGAGCTTCTAAATACGTTATCAGCACGATCGACTCTCCTCGCATCGAAAAGGTAACCGTCGATGAACGACACTCGTAGATTGAATCGTTTTTCTAAATCGCATTCAATTCTGCAAATTTGCTTTCTAGATTGGTTTTCTACGGTGCAAATTTGCTCTAATCTGTCGCGAGCCGACTTGGAGTCGCCGGCACAATGCTGATCGATAGATTGCTTGAAAGAGCGGATGTACGTCCCCCTACATCTCTGTGTTCAATCTCTTATTCTGTTCTTGTGTTCATGCATTGTTCTTACGATTCTGTATTTGTCTACGAGGTAATCGCTCGGACTGGACTCGCCAGCGACGGTTCCTCAATACGTTATCAGCACGATCGACTCTCCTCGCATCGAAAAGGTAACCGTCGATGAACGACACTCGTAGACAAATACAGAATCGTAAGAACAATGCATGAACACAAGAACAGAATAAGAGATTGAACACAGAGATGTAGGGGGACGTCTTGCTTCTCTTTATTCCTTCATCAAACCATAAATCCTTTACAATGAATAGCACCCCCTATTTATAGGTTACGACCCTGCTAGGGTTTGGGATGGGGCGCCCATTAATGGGCCGACTGCAGGGTCAGGCCCATGGTTTCCCAACATAACTAAATCCCATCTAATCCAAATCATTGGATAAAATAAAAGAGAATGTTTAATCTATATTAAATTAAGTATACAGTAAAAGGGCTCTATTTTAAATGTGCTTCGATCTTCTAGCTGACGTGCAAAGGTGCTTTAATCGATAAAATCTTTGCCTTTGCTTCGGGGATGCTGTCGCTCACTTTTATGCCACCGCTTCTAAACGCAGCCAGCATGAAATTTATCATAAATCCGTCATTGTTACAAATAATGCATCGAAAATAGAAACAGGAGACACGAATTTAATGTGAAAAACCTTTGCTAAAAAACCATAGACACACGAAGACGATATCACTGTATGAGTAGAAGTTTATAATGAAGCTATTGCTCTACCACTAACAGAAAACATGTATTCCCGAGTGCCTATATATTTCCCAAGTGTCTGAAGGAAAACACTCGAGCAGGTCCCGAGTGTTTCATAGGACACTCGGGAAGAGGAATCAACCCTCGGTAAAATTAACTTTCCTGAGTGTTTCCCATAACACTCGGGAAACAATATATAATCCCGAGTGCATCGAAACGGAGACACTCGGGACACTTTTTTTCCGTCCCGCGCCGCTTTTTTTTTTGGCCGCGCCCTTTTTTTCCAGGTCACGCCACTTTCTTTTCCCGCCGCGCCTCTTTTTCTCTTCTAACCCTACATCCTCGCCTCCTCCCCCTCCTCCTCATTGCTGCCGCAGCGGCGCCTCCTCCCCCTTCCCCTCCTCCCGAGCGTCGCCCGCCTCCTCCCTCCTCTGGCACCGCTGTCCTCCTCCTCCCCGGCGTCCGCCACTGGCTCGGTCTCCTAGCGCCCACCGCCACCGGCTGCAGCGCCGCCCCGACGCGGCCCGCGTCTGGCCCCTTCAAGGCGCCACCTCCCCAACCGCACCGCTACCACCGATGCCCCTGCGCCCTTGCTCGCCTCTGGTTCCCCCGGCGAGTGTCGTTGCTCGGCTTGCCTCTACGCCTCCTGGCCCACGTGTGGGTCCTCCCCTGGGCTCCAACCAGCGTCGTCCGGGTCCGGCTCGCCCTCGTGCTCCCGGCCCCGTGCTCTCGCCTGCGCCTCTGCCTCCCCGGCCGTCGGCGCACCTCCCTTGGCCGCGCTACTCTCTCCAGCGCCGCGCCCGACCGGCGTGGCCTCCGGCCGTCGGCACCACTTCGCCTGACCCTCGGCCCGTGTCTCTCTCCCTGGTCCCTCCCCTTGCACAGAAGGTGTTTGATGAATTGCTCAAGAGAAATCTGAGCGCACATCAATTCTGGTTTATGCGCGCTAACTGTTTGTTGAATTTCTCATGGGAAATCAAGTGAATAATTTGTCAATTTAGAGAAGTTAGGTAGTTGTAAAAAATTTTAGCTACTTCTCTACCTCATGTTTTGCTTTCAGTTATTGATTATTGATATACTATATGAACATATATATTTGATTTATGCTCTACCAGATTTATGACCACCAAAAAGAAACAAAGGGAGTAGTATTTAGCATTGTCTGTGGGCCTTCTAGACTTGACCCTCAATTCATTTCATGTAAATAACATGTTCCTTTTCTAAAGCTTCGAATCTTATCCTATATGACATTGTTTATTATAGGTTGGAATTTAACAAAGGTTTTGTCATTGTTGCCTCATGACTGGTAGAGAGACTGATGACACATGACTAAGAGTCCTTATTTACAATACATGTTCTGGGGTAAGGGCTACTTGTATTGCTTCTCTTGTTCCTACATGAAACTTAATTTGATAATAGGTAGCCTCTTCTTGTGAATTCATTGTTGGCTAAGTCTGCCCCTTCTCGGCTAGGTTCTCCATGTTATCTCATACTTGCATGCTGATGTTGCTACATCCAATTAGTGGTTAAGCATGAACATACATGATTGCATTGTTGAATTGACAATGTGAAAACCCAACAATTCAGTAGGTTCTATCTTACCAAATAACTCTAGGATCGAACCTTGCATGTGGCAGTGCAGATTCTTGGGCTCATGTGATTACTACTAATGATGTCTTCTGCCCTCCAGGACACCACTGTCCAACCACAACCCAGAAATTTAACTGTAGCAAGGGGTACCGTCTCTACTCTTTCTCCCTTATATGCTATCTCCTACAACTTGCTAGAATCATGCCATGTTACATTTTCTTTGTAATCATGGTGCCCTTAATTTATCCTTGTTATGCTTGTTAAGTCAGTTGGCAAGGTTTAGCTTGGTAGCTTTCTTACCAGAGGATTAAGTATATGGTACAACCTTCTCTCACTGGCATTGCATTGAGTATTTAAGAATTCGGCCTTGACAGATATTTTGATTGTCTTATGCTTTAGGAATTTGTGCTTTTGATTGTTTAGTATACTAAAGTACAGAAACTTTTACTTTTACTTATTTAGGGTTGAATTAATATTACACCACCAGTTAATTCAGTTAGCAAGAGCTCGTAATCTTATAGAGTAATATTATCTCTAGAATTTTTTGTTCTCATATACAACTATGCATGCAGTATTTCTGAGAGCAAGAAGAGTTTGATATCATAGGTCACCAAACAAGGATCAACTTCCATTTTCAAGCCGGAAAGAAGCAAATGCTGCGGCATGCTTTCACATACCATTGGCTCATGTAAGTTGCTTACTTGGCAACACTTTAGTTCAGAATTATTTCTTTTATTTCTTATTTTTTCCATCACATACCATGAGATTGACCTGTGGCATATCTGTGATGCAATTGATGTCAGGGAGTTGTTGTAGTTATTTCTGTTACAGAATGCTTTTTCCTATGCCGTATCTTTGTATTTTTCATAGATAAGAGTATGAACTTTGTTATGGAAAATATGCAAGTTTGTGTTGACATGGACAAAGTAGATTAGCATATAACATTTATTATGATGAATGGCCTTATTTACCAAGTCATGACTTAAATAATTCATCAGATCTTAAGGAGTGCAAGAGCTAACCTTTTGGGTTTCCAAATATGTCAAGTTTCCAATCCTTAAAAGCATATGAGTTAGTTGATAAATATTTTTATTACATAAGTGGTGCATCACGTAACATATTGTTCATTTTCATTATTATAGTTTGGTGCAGGGTATTTACTTGTTACTATATTTATGTTTCTTTTTGTTTTTATCTTCTGTTTGGTGCAGGGTATTTACTTGTTACTATATTTATTTTTTTGTTTCAGGTGGAAGTGATTCTTCAAGCATTAGAATATGAGAAAGGTATTAACTTTCTGTAATAGTTGATTTGTATGCATTTAAAAAATATACTGCTTACTCATTTTGACTAGTTTGACTAGGCTATATTAGATGTTCGATTTTTAAGTGTGCCTATATGTGAACTCTACTAGTGTTAGCGTTCATTACATAACCCTGTCATGTTACTTGTAATGAAAATTGTTTTGTTTGACGAGTTAATCTCCAGGTACTATTGCTGATGAAAAATCTGTCGCTGAACCTTTGCTAGTGTTTTGACTATGTTGGGAATTAAGCATATGTACACTGCCAATATGGCGATATCTTGTTATGTGTTATGTAGCCTAATTTGTTCTAATGCATTGTCATACTTGGATTGTAAGTGATGAAAGTCCTGGCTGTTGTAGAGGAGGTTGCTCTCGTCACATTGTTCTAGCATGGACCAAGTTAAGCATGACAGCATAGGAGATCTGGGATCTACTCACACTCTTCATCTCCCGTTCATGTAATTCTAGTCATTCTCTTTCCGAGTGTTGTTCCTGACCTGCAATATTGCTTCTTCCACTAGGTCGCTAAGTGTATGAATTTCTCCACAGGGGTAACAAGCAAGTGAGAGTAGAATACTACTGTCGGTACTGCACTCAAGGCATTGGAAGTTCAAGTGACTCTGGAGTATCGCAGTGTGCTGAGTGCATAGTGCAGAGTGCTAGCGACATGCTGCAGTGCCACCTATGTATGTACATAGCTCTTAGTAATGCTCTAACCTTAGGCTAGTTTTTCTTATCATGTAGATGGCCGGCTAGTTTATGTGCTTGTGATTCTTTCTTTCTTTTTCCTTTTTTAACTTACATATCTGCCTACCACATAGTGGGGGCATGTTAGCATATTATGGTATGTCTTCGCTTTTACCTTCATTTCTTTGAGGATAAATGCTATGGTATGTATTTTGACTGTGTATATATATGCATGCGGTTATATGTAGCTATGTGCATGGGCTAACAAGCTGTTTTTAGGTATTAGTGTGTTGGATCTTGGATGCCATCAGGTCATTTTTTTTCCAGGTGAAATCTGGAATATAACTGTGGAATTGCAGTCAGCGTTGCATTGGGCATTTGGGCTATTGGCATATTTGGATATATGGGTGTTGTCTGTGTAACCAACTATTCCCGAGTGTACTTGGTTGATATATACTCGGGAAAGTATGTTGTTCATTTCCCGAGTGTTCTTACTTGACATACACAGGGGAAAATTGCGAATATGCATGCGTGCTAGATCACCACGTGGCTAGATTTCCCGAGTGTTTTTCAACGGACACTCGGGAAAGTATTCCGTTACGGTGTTGAACCCGTTGTGCCAACTATTCACTCAAGTGTTGGATGTTTCCCGAGTGTAAATTCAAACACTCGGGAAAGCTATTTCTCCCGAGTGTAACTCTCGGAAACACTCGGGAAACCAGTTTTCCCTCGACTAAAAGATCCCGAGTGCCTTTTCCCGACGGCCGGCCTTCAGGAACTTTATTCCCGAGTGTTTTTCGTATTTTCCCGAGTGTTTTGGACACTCGGGAAATTCCCATTTTCTGGTAGTGTACCCACTACTACAAAAAACATCTTTATAGACGGTTCAAAAACGTCATTACAGACAGTTTCATGAGCTGTCTGAGTTTATGGGTCAGTAATGACATGAGGTCATCACAGACGGTTTTATGCAGACTATCACAGACAGTTATTAACTCAGAACCGTCTGTGATAGTCAAGTTTGTAGATGAAACTGTCTGTGATAGTTTACTAGCATAGACGGTTTGTAGATGAAACCGTCTGTGATAGCTGATGTATCACAGATGGTTTGTAGATGAAATCGTCTGTGAGAGCTGATGTATCATAGACGATTTGTCCTAAGGAACCGTCTGTGATATTCTTTTGTATTGCTAAATCTATTTCTGTTTATTGGCTAGCCTAAGGAAATGCTAGCCATGCCCTCTGAAATAAGCTAAAACACAATAAGTACATGTATACATCTAAATTCATATTTATTTTAGAAACAAGCACATCCATTTCACAAATCAATTAACTAAAATTAACCATTTATGTACATTTACACACATGTACCATTAAGTTCAATCATATCCCAATCAAGTTCAATCTACATTGTGGAACTTCCCATCTAGATTTATGACCTCACAATTAAAAAATGACGCAAACTGTCCTCGAATGTTTATGAGCTGGCCCTGTTCCAACGCAGCTGTATCGATGCTCGCAACCTATCACTAGGAAGATTAAATTCGTGCATATAAATTGATAAGTATGAAATAATTATTGCAAGATTAACAAACCTGAGGATCATTGGTCATCGCGGAACCGACGAGTAGTTCCATGTTGTGGCAAACATAGTATCCACAGGTGTTGACCGGTGGCTGCTGGTGGCACTGTAAAAATAGAATTGGTTAGTTCGAGAGGCATTACTACGACGTGTTATATAGGATTAATGTGTACTAGCAAATACCAGGAAATTTAGATTGTATCACAGGATCCTTCCCTTGGATTTTCCTCCTTTAGCAAAGTCATGGCGAACGACCTACGTAATTTCAAAAGATTAGCCTTAGCCATTGCAAAGGAGGGAAAGACTACAATAGAGTTATTTATAGAGGAAATGTGTTTACCGTCGATTAATCGTCGGACAACTATGAAGTTGTTTCCGACCCTCTTTAGGGAAACTAGGTATATTACCTTGTTCCGTTTTGGTATAATTACAATTAGAATCCAGTGGAACCTACACAGGTATGTCGCCATGGTCATTAAACCTAAGTTCGTGTTGCTTATAAAGTACAAATCAACAAGTATAGCCACTAGTGCAGCACTTACTTCTGGTTGTAGGGCAAAACTATAAATTCCTTGTCGCGGTGAGCCAGCAATAACTCTGTCATGTAATCCTCGATGAATTTTACATTCTCCTTAATATTTTGCATGGAGACCAAGTATGGGTCAAGGAAACCAACCGGTGATTTCCTTAATTCAGCTTCATTAATCATGTGTGTGTGTGTGTATATACACACACACACAAAAGTAAGGAGTTATATATAACATTTATTAGTATTATACGAACGTTGACCATGATTATACACACTTACAGTGTCCATCATCGCATGAGTGAAGTGTCGAGGGCATCGAGGTTGAAGAGAAAGAATAAGTTCTCGAAGGTCACCGTGAAGACACAGTCTTGAACCACATGGTTAAGATGATCCTTTTTGAACTTGACATTGACACCCGAGCGCTATTATCCATATGTCTTATTGGCCTGTTCCATGTACCATAGATGCAATCTCGTGCAATCCATTCCTAGGGTAGGGTGACGCTCTACTGTCTCGACTAATTGCTCGCCTATCATGAATTTTCGGGCCAACAGCAAGAAAGGGATATCAAAACAGGACTCAACCGTCTTCGATTTGCCCTTGCTGCCTTACTTTTTAGAGGTCAACTTCATGATAGTTAGCCAGACACGAGGTGTAGATGCATCTGATGCACCAGGCCCTTGCCGCATTAGTGCAGGTAACTCTGGTGCAGGCAGCTCCCGTAGACTTGGCACCGTTGCAGGACATTTCCGTGAAGTTGATACCGGTGCAGGTAACTCCAGGCAGATGTCCCTCTTGGGCCACTGGATGAATGTTCCATTGGTTTGCCTTAGAGTCACGACCTCATCGTTTGGGGGCATCTGCAGTGGTACGACCTCGAAATTGGCATGAACACCGTCCACATTCACTTTTGCGAAACCCGACGCTAGATTTAGACCGTGCAACAAGGACCCGACACTGGATGGATACGCCTGGCCCCAAGTAGCATCCAGGGCAACGAAGGCATATCTTACTTGAAGATTGCACTTTGTAGCCACCTACATAACGATACAAAATTAGCTACTCCAACAGGCCTATCAATGGATCGAGCATTCCAGAGATAATAATTATTAGCAAGATGTCATCGACAAGAAATCTATTATCGCTTTTTGGGGTATGGATGGATGCGCAGCTACTCCGACGATTGGGGGGGGGGGCTGGCTAGCATAGTAGGGGCAGGGGCTTGCAACTGATTTCCCCTAAGCCTTTCCTCAAGGCTCTCCATCTGTTCTCGCGTCTCATCTCTGATGCGATCATTGATCTCATCTCTGAGGGATTCAGTGATCTTATCTCTAAGGTATTCACGAATCTCCTCTTGTAGCTGTACATCGCGCTCGGCTTTGGCTCTCTCTCTACTCCAGTACACTTCGGAGTCCTCTAGAAATACATGTTTCTATGGAACATAAAGACCAAGGCCTCTCGTGCGACCCGGTGCTCATTGTTTCCCAGGGTCGTGGAGAGTATATCTCTCTCCCTAACTGCTTGGAATGAGCCTTAGGAAGATTGTGCACTCATCGCTTCCTGCAATAGCTCGATATGTTATTTCACTTCCTATGAAGTTATGGAGTAATACCAGGCACTGGGACACTTTCTCGTCTGAGAGGTTTGGAAAAGAGATGGCTCCCGAAGACACAGTAGATGACCTCACTCTTATCCAGTTTTGGACGCACTCATTAGGGATCCCATCAAATGGCAGGGAGACATCCCATAGGCTTGCCCACTCATCCTGCTCCCTCCATTGTGGTATTTTACCCGTATACCCAGTGGTGCCGAGTGTATGGGGTGCGTTTCTTTTCCTGGAAGGTCTTGTGCGCCGCACTTTCACTTCTAAAATCATCTACCGTCTTCTTTGCCACAAAGTCTTGCCAGTACTCTTGTAATACCCTAAGTCTATTTAAGTGAAAAGAAAGAATTAGGGAGAAGACCCAACTAGAAAAAAAAATTAACAGAGGATTAGAGGGGGTTTCTACAATTATTCGACAACATGGGCCTTCGGCTTTGGCCTAGGAGGCCTAGGAGGGGCCGACCATGAATAAAAGGAGGGGTAAACCCTAGGGGTGGTACTATAGCACGGCGTGCTACAGTAGCCGACATTGCTACAGTACCCCGTGAACAGTAGCCGCCCGCCTCCTTGCGCCGTCTCCTTCGGGTGCTGCCGACCAAGAAGAAGAAGAAGAAAGGGAAAGGGAGAAATCGTGGCCTGGAGTGGGTGTTCTTCGCGTTCGGTGGTGGTTCTTTAAGGGTAAGACCCTGTCCCCTTCCGATTAGTGGATTATTTGATCTGTAGCAATGTCGGTATTATGGTCAACTCTGGACAAATTTCGTTAGACAGTCGTTTGGATGTAGTTAAGTGCGGATTCAGTCCTAGGCATCTCCTAGAGAATTGTAGAGGATGTCATCACATTTCGATGAAGTGCTAGATCGCGTCATTTGGACCTCTGTAGCAGACGTTATGAATTTTTTAGTGCGACTGTTCTGCAAATCTATGGTATTCTGACAGGTTTTAGTAATCTGACTTGAGAGACCAGTTAAATGGATAATTAGAGGATCTCAGTATAACGAAAGTTATAGATAATTGTCGTAGCTTTCAGACAAGCTCAAGAACGTGAAATTTGGACAACCGTGCTAAAAGTTATGGTAGTTTTAGTGTACTATCCAAAGAACCTGATATGAAATCGATGTTCTGTTAATTAGCTTGTTAGGGGTATTAGATGGACAAATCAGGAGGGCTCACCAACTAGGTTTAGGTGGGGGATTTGTTAAGCTTTCAATAGAGTCCAAGAACACCCCATTTTGATCTCTGTACTAAAAGATATGAATTTTTTATTACGACTATATGTCGAGGGGACAGACTGCTATTGAGGATTTTGGAGTTGGGGTTGCGCGAGAGAGTATAGTTTTTTTTGTAAGTGTTTATAGCTTGTTTTGGTCCAGTATTGTTATCTTAGGATGCTTGTTAACTTATCTCAGGTGGGGGGTTGGCTCTGGGGGCAGCGCCCTCTTCGCGTCCTTCGTTCTCGCACGATTGAGGCAAGTACATTGTTTGTTACTTGGGTTGTGAATGCTTGGTCATGAATGAGTGTATTTGATACATGATAGCGATGCAAGGTTGCTGACATGATGTGTGTACTAAGATTGGTGAATGCTCAAAGTATGATTATGCTCTATTCATGTACGATGTTATTGTTTTTGGCATATTGATGATGAATAGAGGCTGTGCATGTGCATATTGAGATCATGTTGAGGTTTGGGCATGTGGTGACCAAGCATGCATATCTTTGGGGTCCTCGTCATGTATGTGACAGGCTTGAGGTCCCCACACCTGTGGAGTGTGGGCTTGAGGTCCCTTTACTTGCGGAGTATTGGACAATTGGTCCCTGCACTTGCGAGCACAGGCATGGGTATACAGCGATGGTTGCATACTTTGCATTACCGGTAAAATACAAAAAGAGATAAAGAGAAAGGATCATTGAGCATTGCATATGCATGTGAAATGATTTAATGATGTGCTTTCTGGAAGTGGATGCTAATGTTACAATTTGTATTGTATGTCTTTTATATGTACTTGTTGAGTCTGTGGACCCACTCTTGCTTTTATTGTTGTTTTAGGTATCCAATCCAAGAACAGTATGCATGGGAGGGAGTAGCCTTATGTTCACACGCACACTACCATGAACCTTCAAAGTTGATTAAATTTCAGATCATACCTTAATAAATGAGCGATTTGCTTAAAAGATTTATTATGATTAGGTTTTCGTGTTGGATTATTTGTAATAATGAAGAGTAACATATTTAGATATTTGTGATTATGCTTTAGTCACTTAGTATGTCATGAATGCCTATTGATTATGCTGAATGTTGGATTGTTTAATTTGGATAATTGTAATTGATGGAATCCTTGGTAAAGTTAGCAAAAGAGAGAAGGTTCTGCCTGAATTTAGTAAAGTGTCATGGTTTTAACCTGTTTTGTTGTTAGTTTAGTAGCATTCCAGGCTCGTGTTGGGCTGGGGTGTTACAGTTCGTATCAGAGCGGGCTGTAGGTCTGTGGTGATTGGATTTACAACTTAGGCAACTTAATTTACTAAAATTTTATAATGGTTAATGAACTTAAAAACCTGACACACTGGTGCACAGTAGGGTGGGATGGGTCAAGCATTGCATTTACGCTTCTGTTATATTGTATTGATGATTCCTGTTATGAGATGACCTTATATACCTATAATATGATTCTATAATTAGTATGAGTGATGGTAGCGCATGTTGAGAGGTTGAGGTCATGGTTGTGGCCCTGGGCTTTACCAGGTCACACCATCTTTCGTGGTATGAGAACAGAGAAGTGGTTACCTCAGATGTCTTAGTATAGGCGTCCATAGTGAGTATCTTTAGAAAGTTGTTCTCTTCCTTGAGTTCGAATTTGATCAACTCTTGTCCAGTAGTGGTTGATGAATTTCTTTTGGATCAATAGTTCATTACAGTTGGTGGGTTTCTTTGAGAAGGGTTGATGTGTTTTCATTGGCTTAATTTGTCCGTTAAAGCAGTTACTGTTTTTCCAACTATTGAGTTATTCTTGCGGCTGGTGGACTTGGTTAGTTGTCAATATTGACCTTTATATTGGAGTTTTGTCTTTCTCGTCAAGAAACATGACCCATTTATTCGCTTGATATTTTTGGTTAATTAAAGTTTCCTCTTGCAAGTCTTTTAGTGTGTAGAAGTTTTGACTCGATAAAACTTCTTTGGGCATTTTGAGTGTAGAAGTTGAATGGTTCTATTTTATGAAAGAAAATATTAAACCCTTTAGCGATGTTTTCTCGTGGTTAAGGCAGAGGTTATAATCAAAAAATTTGATGGATATGATATGAGTTATCAAGGTGGGTCTGTAGCGTAGTGCATAATAAATCCTAACAAGTGTCCCTCGGAGTGAAATCGATGAAATTGAAATTGTCCTCTAGTAGTCCTTGATGAACTGTGATCAGGAGCATGACCACACTTAATTGAAATCAATAGAGTTATTAAGAAGTGTGGAACATTGGTGAAAAGGTCGATAATTAGAATTGTTTAGTTTGCCAAATTTGTTAGATTATTTGGGTCTCAATGGATTAATCTAACCGTGTAGGAAGAGAAATATAATGATGTGTTCGACCGTTGTCTCAATAAATGATAATATGGAATTTTCTTTAATAGACTATTTGACGATCTTATTTATGCTCGTGGGAATACAAATAGATAAAGGACCATCAATTCGTCCATGATTGAATGATCATCAATGGTATATGATAGCCTCTAGATTGGAATTAGTGTGTACTAAAGTAATGTGAGTATTCCAAATAGGAGAAGGGTTGAAATTTGAAAATGATTTATTTACGTGTGTTCCATGAGGATGTATTTTGGCTGCATGCCCTTGTTAAAAGAGGTTTGCTTCGACAGTGCGGTTGGTGTATTAGATACACTCTAGAACAGGTTGACTACTGCAATCTTATTAAGATAACAAAATATTAGGAAGTAATCTACTGTGTTCCTTTTAGAAAGGTTTATGATGGGATTAAATAGGTGACTTGCATTTGCGTGATAGTGAAATTATCGGATAATAGTATGTCGTTGATGAAGGGGTTTTGGTGTAACCTTTTAGAATGTGTAGTAGGTTCTCTCTAAAATAGAGTGGTTGCTGTAGTGAGAGTGTAAAAATTTGGAATACATTCAATTGAAGATGAGATGATAAAGGGATATGTAACTTTTTTGTAAGCCTTTGGGGACTTTATAAAGGAAGAGTTGACGTTAACAAACATTGTTAAGAGTGAATTATTCTTGATGTTAGTAACATGGTCTACAAGAGATTGTGACGCGTTAGAGTGGTGATGATTCTTCTAGAGAGAAAGTAAGTTGATTGCTTTTCGTAATATCGGATAAATGAAATATTTGGAGTTTTGCATTCGTGATCCTTTGGGAGTTCATGATTTATGTAGTAGATGAAATTAGTTTGAGCAATGTCACATTTTGGAAGGTTCTGATTGGTTCCTAAGTGATTAATGTGATTCAGTTTTAAAGGCACTTCATGTTTGGGTTCACAAGTAATGATGTAATCAAAGAGAATTGCTTTATTTGTTGACGGAAAATGAGTACAATAAGTATTTGAGGTTGGTGTTAAGAATTGTAATCTGCAACCTTTCTGTCATTACAGCTTAAGAGTTTCTTGGGTTTCCATAGCAATATTTTATTATTATGGAGGTTTAAAAATTCTTTCTTGATGGACATGTGCCCTCGACTGTGGACTCGTGTTTTGTTTCCCGAGATCATTACTATTTGACTAATTCTCTTAGTCACGTGCCCCCTCCAACGAGCGAAGTTTTCTTGTGTGTTGAAACTTGTATTTGTTTGATTCTTCCCTTTTGAGAAATGATTTAACCTTCTTGTGTTGCCAAGTCTCATAGAGTGTAATATGGCAATTGGTTGGTGGTGAACAACTATATGGTAGTGGTGAGATTTTGGGAACCAGTCTATGTGAAGAGCAGTAGAAGGTGAATTGGTGTCGACTTATAACTTCTTTCAGAGAATTCTATGGAATGTTTGTCATTGGAATACAATTGATTAGTGCTACAAGTAGGGAAACCTATGGCAAATTATAATCCAAGAACTTTTCTCCATGTTGGAATGATGGGATTATTGAAAGTATGGAATCCTGATAAATTTATTAGAGTATCGTGATTAGGTAATTAACTTTGCGAGGTTGTGTAGGTCATTTATGATGATGTGGTTTAATAAGAGGAAATTAACAAAGTAATCTAATCATTACGGCAATTAAAGAGACAACAAGGGTTGTGGAGTTGTTGTCAAGTATGACCCTATGAGAGTTAAATTATTTCTAAGGATATCTTGGTCAAAGAATATATTTATTTATTAACGTTAGTGATTGAGTATATTTGAACCTTGGTCAATCAGTTAGGGTTTTGCGAACGGGTATATTGTGGTTGTGTAACTGAATTGGATTGGTGTGGATTAGAGAAGGTCTAAGATTGGTGAAATAAATTGCCTTGGGGTAGTTACTTGATTAGTGAGGAATATTGATATTAATGACTGAGGTTATAGTTGAGCTGTGTGAAATTTTAGTAAATGAATTTGAGGATTTCCTATCAATTATATTAGAAATTCACAGTAGGAGACTTGAAGGTTGATTTTGGGCTTTGCATTTTATGCTAGGACCTTGGAGACCTAATATTATGTGTAGAGGTAGATGGATAGAAACGATTTTTGAATAGTGTGTTGATCTTTGATAGAATGCTTTGGGTAAAGTAAAGGAGTATGTGTGCTGAGAATTTGAAGTTGATTATCTTTAACAGACTGAGATAATGGGGTTGAGGGTGAAAAATCTTTATTGAGGTATTGGAAATGTTTTGTCAAGATAATTCCCTGGTATAGGAGTGGACTAGAGAATCCTTTTGTGGATTAGTAGAGTCCCTCTAAATAAGTATGGTTGTCCTTTTCGGTTTGAGGATCATTTTGGGATTGTCGGTTAAGAGGAATGAGTTAGTGTGATAGTTCTAGACACCCATGATTTGGGAAAGGATTTATTTCTTAAAAGAACATCTGAGAAAAGAATGTTCTCTCGAGTAGAGAAGTGCTCTAGTGCTTCTTGGTTGAGTTGGGTTTTATGACGGAGAACATGTACAATTTGAGTTGCCTCTTTGTTGGCAAGGTGGTTCTTTCCGGTTCAGAAAAAAAATGAAGTGTTTGATTTGGGCATTCGAGCGAATTCTCTTTTGGCTTATGTGGTGTTCAGTTGCAAACTGCCGAGTTGGAAGGATGGAAGGTTTTCGTGAAGAATCTTTGATTTGGATTTGAGTGTTTTGGAAAAAAGTTAGAATTACATTATGAAATCTTTGTTTTCAGTTGAATCTAATTATTAAAGTTTGACTAAAATAAATTGTGTTGCGTGTCCCTGCTTAATGGAGGATCTCCTTGTTATAATGAAGAGGTTGACTGAGCGATGGAACAAGAGTTCCATATGTTTACGTGCAAGTTTTGTGGTTTGGACCCGAAGAGATAGATAGCCTAAAGTATATTTGGTTGTTCTGGAAGATGTGGGGATTTTGGAAGATGGCAAATTGCTAGAACTATCTCGAGTCCTGGAGCGGGGAATATAACGTTTTGTATAACCTGGTGTTGAGAGGAGGCTTGAGGTATTTGGAGTGTGAGGTTTCATAAGATCTGTTAACCAGCGAGTAATATCCACTACACCATGGCATAGTATTAAGGGCAATTATCTGTCGGGAAAAAACTAGATTAGTGGCAATCTATCTGCCGGCAATATCCAAAAGATTAAGGGTCCTATTATCTGCCGGAAATAATTATTTTCTACAACAATCTATCTGCTGGCAATATTTTAACGTTAGCAACAATATATCTGCCCTAAAAAAAGTTAACCAGGTCATTATATCTACCGGGGATTCTAGCCCTCCTTTGCGCGCGGAGCTAAAAATAGAAATTTTATGAGGCGCGAACCCTTATCCCCAAATTCATCTCCCGATCGCCCCCTCTCTCCCAGCCTCCTTCTCTGGACTCCGACCTCGCCTCGGCTTTCTACGCCGCCTCCGCTGCCGCCCTGCGCCTCCAGGTTCAGCCGCCGCCATGGCCGCCCCACCGTGCGCTGGCTCACCTCCAGCCCTCCCGCTCCACTTGGCTTCTCCCCTTCCGGCTTGGCCTCCGGATCCCCAAATTCACCTCCCGACCGCCCCCTCTCTCCTAGCGCCTCCTTCTCTGGCCTCCGACCTCGCCTCGGCTTTCTGCGCCGCCTCCGCTGCCGCCCTGCGCCTCCAGGTTCAGCCACCGCCATGGCCACCCCACCATGCACCGGCTCACCTCCAGCCCTCCGGCTCCACTCGGCTTCTCCCCTTTCGGCTTGGCTTGGCCCGGCGGCTTGGCCTCCGGCCGCCGCCGTGCTCCTCCTGGCTCCTAATACCGCCTCTGGCCTCCCCGACGCGGCCGGGAGGCCAGCGTGCCTCGGCTCCCCCTCTGGCTCGCCTCCTGAGTCCCTACTTTCCTTACGGCTTAAACTTGATTTGTTCTCTGATTTTGATGTCTTTTTGGTTCACACAAGGCAAGGGAAATGGATGTGAGTTGATCTTCTATTTGAGCAAGGCAGAAGAAATGGAGGTGGATTGCAACTATTTGTTCTGTTAGGGAGGCTGATTTTGATTCATTGTTAGTTCAACCCATTTCTTCCTGAGGTAATACCCCCTCCTCCTACTAATTTCGGATTTTTGTGCTTGAGCTTGACTCACTATTCTGCTACATGTTAGCTGATGCATGCCCATGGTGTTGGAGGTGGGCTTGCTACTGGTGGTTGTGGTGGTGCCAATGCCGCACACTGAGGTATCCTCCCCCTTCCTCTCTACTCCCTGATCCCTCCCCTTGCTCTGTGATGAGCTGATGAATGATGAATGTTCTGTGGTGTGGTTGAGGGATGATAATGCTACTGGGGTGGAGATAAAGGGTGATGCTACTGCTATACTTGCATGATTTTGGTTGGTGCTATTTTTCAGGGGATGGTTAGTTCATATTGGGGTGATTCTGTTGTGGGCAAAATAACATTGAGCAATCCTTTAAGTTAGTATAGAATATTATAACATTGAAATGTTTTTCAGTGTAGACACTCCAGATTGGAGACGGCAGTGATAACTTTTTTTAATACTCTTTGACCATTTTACATATATATTATAATCTGGAGTGTAACACAATTACTTGATGCAAAAAAATGCTTTGCTTTCTATTCTAGATGGGCGTTCTCAGTTGTGAATTTTATTTTTCAACTCTTCGATCGCCCCCTTTTGTAATTTGAGGCTTTTAATTGTCTGAACTCTCTCATGACTTGTGCTTAGGTGGCTGGTGGAGTGGCAGCTCAACAATGTCATTCAATAAGCATGCTTATCATCAACTGAATTATGGTTGTGTTTATGATAAGTTGCTAGGAATCTCTTTCGAGGATTGCACCTACGTGGATGAATATTTCAATATCAATGAAGAAAGATCCTGAAGCAGATAAAGCTTTTGGTTGGGTTCTTGAAATGTGAGGTTCTGCTAATCGATTTCTTATTTCCCCAATTTGTCCAAACTTTTGATGTGGCTTTGTTACATGCACTCCAAATCAACTTCTTGATGTTTATGCTAGTTAATGATCATTGTAGTGCATATCTGACTATTCTTTATATTAATATTTATATGTTCTTTTCCTGAATTTCTAAACTAGTTTCAGTAATTGTCTGTTTTATTCAGAACTATCCCATTGAGTAGCCCAGATCAAATAGTAAGCTTAATATATATGGCTTGTGCACTTTGTACACTGCGGTTATACTTATACCAAGTACTTTTCGTTTATGTTGCTACTTGTTACACTTGTGCACTTTGTACAATGAATTGTATGACCTTGCAGGTTGGCGTAGTTCACCAATGTTTTATAAGTATTTTACACCTTTTATGCGGTTCAAAGCATTGCTTCAACTTTTTTCTCTAGAAGGGTCTACAACAAAAAATGAATCAACTCAGAGTATTGAGGTACTGTTTTGCACTCATCCTTAATTGGGAAATGAATCAACTCAGAGTATTGATTTTTTTTTTTACAGGTCAGGGGCCAATGAATAGACAATGGCAGATAAGTTCACCCACACTAGAGCATATACATCAATCAAGGTAGTAGAGCTTAGTCAACCAAGTGCTCTTACAAAATATGACTAGACTGTTAAATTGATCATGTATATGATTTACATTCCGATTTCAAATGTCTTCTTGTGAATAGATATCAAATGGCTCAGAATAACTAAATGCTATTTAATACCTTCACTTGTTTACATAAAGGATCGAATACTATCTAAGGGGAATTTACGTGGTCAGGCAGCCAAGAGTTATGAGAAGATCACAAATCGGCTACAGGTAATAGGATGCTCGCAAAGCTGGCCCTTTCAGAAGTCTAAGCCTATAGGAATGTGTTCATATCTCATCTGTGTGCAGCTCCTGATTATCAAAAGAACAGATTTTGTGATGGGTATAAGCTTTTTCTTCTCAGCAAATCAGAGGGAGAAAAGCCAATTGCATTAGTTGTACCTAGGCAGCCATTGCAACCTGAAACTACATGTAATAAAATTTTCTTTGTACTTCCAGCTTAGTCGATAGCACTCACTGAGTGGTCTGTTTTTTCCCCTGATGTGCTAGGCACCTATAATTTTTTGTTAGTGTAGCTACGTTTAGTGCCAAGCTTGCTGATTCAATTCTTGGTAAATTAGATGTTTAGCTATCCCAGAGTGGTTTGTTGCTACTACATTTGGATTAGTTACTCTCTTCACAATGTTGCTTCGAAATGTACCTGTGCTACAGGACAACTTGCTGTGTGAGGTTCCTCTTCCATGTATCCACCATTTCCATTCATATTATGTTGTACTAAATTATTCATTTATTTGTACTAAAGAAATTGAGGTTATTGGTTTTCATGTTTCTCTAGCTCAATATCATCTTCGAATTGCAACATGTGCTTATTTCCTTGTGTCAGCAACCTTGCTCCAATTGAACTTCGAAGTCTCATTTTCTTTTCCAGATTGCAAGCATGCTCTTAATTGGTTTTGTATATATTTCTAAAAGCAAAGAAATTTGACATTAAGAAAGCAAAGCAGACGTGGACTGACACGCTTTGATGGAGTAAGGAGTATGGTCCTCATATAATTGTTAAGGTTAGTTAGCTGAGATTAATTTTTGATACAGCTTAGATTTTGTTTGGCTATAAATAACACCTAGAAGCACTGTAGCATATGATCTGAAATCATTGGTTTTTTATCCAACAGTGGATACATGCCCCTAATGCAAATCAACGTAGCTTCTCTGCATTTTTTTCTTAGTTAAGTCTTCTATGAAGCTTCCATACAAGGTGCAGGGACTACTTGTGTTTATTCATTGCATTGCCATTTCCTAACCACTCAATGCACTCACTGATCTTGCTTTAACCTTTCATTCTATCGGCGCAGGCACTACTATTTAACATTGACTCCTTGGAGAGTACTGTTTCGCAGCTCGAAAAAGAGTTAAGTGACTTGTATTATCAGCTATGTCATAAAAATAATGCAAGGCTCCGCAGCATGTATATTCCAAAGTTCAGCGAAGTGCAAAATTTCAAACAAAACGGCAAAGTTCAGACAAGTAAGTGGTCCTAGGCTCCTAGCACTAATATCATAAAAAGTTGTTAGTAAAAAGTGTGTCATAAAAAAGTATTCCCTGGTTTTAGCTCTAAGTAAACCTACTGTTTGATTTGATTATTGCCTCTCAACACACTTAAGGACACTTTATGACGATTTATAGCAATCATGAGCGGCGAGAGAGTGACATGACAAAACTATCTTTGGTGTCATGTCATTTGCATCCTTCATATAAATGATAAGCAGTCCTAGCACATATATCATTATTACTCTTTTAACCTTCCTGTATTTAAACATTTGTTACAAACTCAAAATTGTCAAAAGAGTGATAGGAGCTGTGATGGGGACAAACAATGGTATCACTAGCATGCTCAGGAAAAAATTTAAACAAGAGATGGCTTTGCTACATCTGCAACACTATATGATATCTCCTTCTAGATCATGTGACATTAATAGGTTACATAATACTGGGCATCGGGAAAAAATGGTGTGTGCCAAAAACTTGTTGGAATTTTGTGTCGTCTTTGTATAGAAGTAGCTATGCAATTGTGCTTTTGTATTATACTATACATCCCTGATACATTCGATGAATGTTATTCCGACTAAGACCTCAGTGTTTAGGTTGTTTGCCATCAAGATTAACACCTATAGGCTATAGTGTTATTTGGAGATTAGAACTCAGAATACATCAATTCAGCACATGCTAGGTTCTGAATACAAATGCATTGCTAATTTATTGTTTCATTCTACTTGTAGTCACTATCAGTGCCCTGCTAATGCAGTGATATAGTGCATTCAACCTGTCTATAGCCCCTTCTTACCAATGAAATTAAAGTGCCTCGGAGCGCCAATGCGCGCACAGGGCTACTAGTGGGGAAACAAATGCAAAGCTGTTAGTGCAAGAATCATACTATACATCGTTGCTCTCTAGCTTGCAGATGTCAACACTCCTGTTGCCTTGTTGTATCATCTGATTGACACATTTGGTTATGTTTGAAATAACTGATTTAACATGTATATTGCTTAATAGTATGGCCATGTTAATTAGTCAATAAGATTATATTGTTAACTTTTTTTGAATGTGCAAATTCTAATAGACCACTGTGAACCTGAAATACATATAAGATTTGGTTATAATTAAAACAAAAAGGATCTTCTGTTTGTTTATTTAATCAAATCTATTGTTGGACCAGCAATAAAAATTTACTACAATTTTCATTCAGTAAAATCATTAGATGTCTCATATTCTGTGGAGATTTTACAATGTAGAAATTTCCTTTTTTTTTAATTTCAAAATGCTTATTTAGGGCACTTAACTGCCGGGGAAAACAACAATCAAGGGCAGTATAACTGCCGGCAATACATATAACTGCCGGGAAAAAGCTAACTGCCGGGGAAAACAATAATCAAGGGTAGTCTAACTGCTGGGGAAAACAAGAATCAAGGGTAATATAATTGCCGGCGAAAACAACAATCAAGGCCAGTCTAACTGCCGGCAATACTATAATTGCCGGGAAAAAGCTAACTGCCGGGAAAAAGCTAACTGACGGGGAAAATCAACTTTTTTAGGGCAGTTAACTGCCGGGAATACATATATCTGCCGGGAAATGTTTTTCCCGGCAACACTTTACCGGGCAGGCCATAAGTGCCGGGAATACTAATTGCTGGCAGATAAATTGCCTTTGAATGCAGTTTTTCCCGGCAGTTGCATTGCCCTTAATATTGTGCCATGGTGTAGTGATCGCATCTTCAAATCCTATCCGTTAAGTGGTTCTGGTTAGGTCGGTAGCGGCCGCTACTGATCTTGTTGCCAGCGATGCGCCGTCTGACGACGTTTTTCTTTTAAAAAAACCACCGCACGGCCACAATACGGCGGCGGGGCAACGTGGCAGCCGGGAAGCCCCTGCCATACGGCCGCCGTGCAGCAGGGCGCTATTTTTGCCAAATTTTGTTGTCCCCGACTAGATCTGTAAATACGAAACGAAATTACTCTAATACCGGCAAAAATTCATCCTCCTGAGGATAACTCTACGTACATGTAGTGTATACTGCTGGTACTAGTATTTGACAGCAGAGCCATTGATTAACGTTTCGGACAGTTGGAATTCCAGGACTTGCAGTTGAAGGCTATGTTTGGTTCGAGGCCTAAGAGCCGTGTTTGAGAAAAAATGATGTGTGAGAGTAGCTTGAGAAGTAAATGATTTTTGCCTAGTCAGGCATACCTAGAGATATGGTATTTGGTTGATGATATGTGTCTAGAGATAAAAAAAATAGAGAGAGAAAAAACTAAATGAATAAACAGGAGGGAGCTGCCTGCCAGGCGCTCAATTTTCACACCTGACTGCTAGGCCTGAGTCTAAGCGTCCTCCCGGTGTAGCATCTGGCCAGGCAATTCAGCTCAGGCTTTGAACCAAGCAGCCTCGAAGACACTCTAGACCATATGCATATGAGATTGCAGGATTTGCAGTTGGAGAACTGAGGCTAGAGTCTTCATCAACACGCCGACGAAGAGGGCAGAAGCGATCCAGTTGCAACGCTAGGACTAGAACATTATGATCCAGACAATAGACAGACATCTCACATCCCAAGCTTTGCCGACATCGACAGAGATCCAGAGCAGAGTTCTATCTTGCACTTGAATGCTAATTCGTCAGAAAACTGGCCTGTCTGAATTCTGATCAAATTTCAAGCACCCAAAGGTTTCAGGAAGATCGTCATGCAGTGGCAGTGGCAGTGGCATTGGCATACTATTTGCGCAGTCTAGTAGATTATCACCTTCTTAATTCATTTACCTGCGAGCAAAGGCATATAGCAAACAGAAAAAAAAACAATAGATTATGCAATGCCATATTGTTGATTCTGGTAGAAAAAATGCCATATTGTTGAATCAAATTGATCGGCAATATCTCTTATACATGCAGCTCCATGTATGTATTATGAGTGTGGCTTTTCTAAGCAGCGGTGTAGTGATTTGGATATTTGTACTGTACCCAAAAAAACTGGGGGGAAAATCCTACATATTGTACTACTTAAGATATGATTCCTCTATCTATCCATTTCTCTGTTCAAAATCAAACTGTGATAGCCAGAGCAACACTAAAGCAGACATTGCAAATATACGAGATGGCTACCTTCACAACCGGAGACAGCTTCTTTGCCGAGTGCCTCAGGCACTCGGCAAAGACCGATATACACTCGGCAAAGGCTTTGCCGAGTGGTACACTCAGCAAATGGCGCTCGATAAACAGTTTATTGGCACAGACCCCTTTGCCGAGTGCACTTTATCGGGCACTCGGCAAAGGCTTTGCCGAGTGCTAATCTGACACTCGGCAAAGAAAAGCCGCCGTGACGGCGAGCGCCACCGTGACGACGTCTTTGCCGAGTGTCAAGGTCAAGCACTCGGCAAAGGTCTCCGCTTTGCCGAGTGCCATTGAATCAAACCCTCGGCAAAGGTGGCGTCTGTGCCGAGTGCCACCGGGAGGACACTCGGCAAAGCATTGGTCACTTTGCCGAGTGCCTGGCCCGTGGCACTCGGCAAAGAATTGGTCACTTTGCCGAGTGTCATGGCCATTGCACTCGGCAAAGTGACCAAAAAACCTATTTTTTTACATCCCATCCAAACAAACAGAAGATATATATATAACAAACATCATCAACATCACATATATATCATCAACAGCACATATATATCACCAACACCACATATATATCACAAACGTCACATGTCTCACAATATATCAGAAATAACTTCACAAGTAATCCAAGTGCTCCATCATCTACAACCATAATTGCAAACCGAAGTACCATTAACAACCACAAGTAGTATCACCAAGATGGCCAATGAGACTGATTTGGTGAAGGATTCACTGAAGCATGAGGATCGTTCGATCCCGCCGATTGATTCTGCACAAAGAAGAAGAGATTGCATGTGTGAGACAAGATAAATATATACCATACATGAATAAAACTTTCATGCATGTACCATCCTGTCAGGATTGTATCGTTTGCCATTTTTCTGCCATGTCATCTGTTTCGCGGATTCCTCGGTCATGTATAGCCGTTGGATCCTCGGTATGAACGGAAGGTGCCGTAGGATTGTCACGAGAATGTCAAGCTGCCTCTTCTGGCCATCACCAGAATCTACCTCCAGGAACCTAGATGATTTACACTTTGGACAGTACTTTGCTTCCACGTATTCGTTCCTAAATAGGACGCACCCCTTCGGGCAAGCATGTATCTGCTCATACGGCATCTTAAGTGCACGAAGGAGTTTCTGTGACTCGTACATGCTCTTTGGCAGAAGGTGACCCTCCGGAAGCATGCTGCCAATAACTGTCAACATACCATCGAAGGCGTCTCGACTCAGGCTATACTGGGACTTTAACGCCATTATGCGTCCAATGGCATCCAGTTGAGAAACCTTTGTCCGCCATGAAGGGGTTTCTGTGCCGCGGCAAACATGTCGTAGAACGCCTTTGCGGTTGCCTCTGGCTCCTCCTCCGTACGTCCTTCAGCGAACTGTGCCTCGTGATAGTCATTTAACATGTCTGCTACCCCGGCATCAGCATCATAATCCTCGACGCGTGGTCTCACCACCTCCTCTCTCATACGATCGGCTTCACCATGGTAGACCCACCGGGTATAGTCTGCCGTAAATCCATTCTTCCAAAGATGTTCCCCCATGACCTTCTTCGTTTGTCTTTTCTGTTTGCACATTTCTTTGCGGGGACAACAAATTTTACTCGCTCCTTTAGCGACCACGCCAAATGCCCGTTCCAAGAAAGCATCGGTCTTGTCGATCCATTCATTGGTGACCTGACCCTGACTTGCGCGGCCCGTGTACATCCACTCACGGTCCTCCATCCTCTAACATATTGTGGGGACCCCGGTAATATCTCCATAAGACCGAGATTAGACAAGGTCTTAGGGACATAATTACGGGTCTCCGGTAAATGAATTCCAATTTAACTCTATCCAAGTGAGAGGCTTAGCCGAATACTAGAGCCTCAACGATCATGCGCGCTGCTCCCTTGCGAGCGCTACATGATTGTCGATTCTCCTTCGATTCGAAGCACTACACTTAGTGAGTTAAATGGGAATTCATCAACAACGAGTATGACTTATATTGGCTCCCAAGATCAACGACCAATATACTCATACCCTCATCCAACGTTGATTACATCCATACAACACATACAACAGGAATTCAAAAGACATACTGCATAATAGTTAAGGTCTACAGCTTATTACACACGACCGACCGGCCAAATTCAAGGTAAGTATCAAGTAGCAGCGGAAGCAAGTAAAATAAGCAAAAGACCAGTAGTGGTATGCCCATCACCCATCGGCAACCAACTGGGGGTTAAATGATAGCACACTACTCGTGAGTGTCACCCAAGTCAACACTAACGAGATCGTCATACTCATAATCTTCCTCACCTGAAAAGGCCAAGAACATCCGGTGAGTACAAGTGTACTCGCAAGTCTTACACAAATAAAAATAGTTATGCATAAGGGTCATTCAAAGGATGGCTCATATTGGTTTAGTTTTGCGAAAGAGACGCAACGATTAACATCCTACACATACTAGTTTTTCATGTGCCCATTTAAAATCAGCTTTGAAGTAGAAGTAAAGCATATAGTAAAATATTTCAGTAATAAACAATTGAATCATGCAAAGACCAAAGTGGCAGCCCACTTTGATGTACTAAACACATGAACATCCCGTTCATGACGAATACCAAGTTCAACCACAATTTTAATTAAAAGTCTAGCAATAAGCAGCCACAAATTTCAAGCGGTCGTCCATAACCGTGGACACGGCTATTCGAATAGATTTATACCCTGCAGGGGTGTACTACTTTACCCACACGACTTGATTAGCCCGTAAGCCTCCAGATGCCTCCGAATATAGCATACTTCGTATGGTATGCCGGCCGGGTAAATCAAGATACGGTCATTTTCAGCAAGAAGGCCCTATTGAACTAAGTCCCCCTTTTGAGATGGTTCCTTGCCTAGTACAAGCATCTGATAGCACTTGCTAGGGGGCTCACAAGTTATATTGGACATACCGATGCAATCAAAACAAATAGAATTGGTGCTCCCTTGCACACTATAAAGGATTACATCGGCTCCTAAGGAACATAGGATTTCACGGTCGCTATGCCCCTTACACCACCAAGGACTTAACACAATAAAACCCTCCCCCTACTTAACCATACGGCACCCATATACGCGTGTGGCGGACGAGTGTTGCTTGAACAAAGGTACCCAAAGTTCGGTCCTTAATTGTCCAGACAAGTCCTTCCACTTACCTAATGCTCGTGCACAAAGCACCATAACTAACCAACACTTTTCCAGACCAGATCTCATTTTAAAAATGACAAAATTTAACTCATAAAACAGCTACAAAGATCTGAAGTATAAATCATAAAATGAGAGTTGTGTTTATCCCAAAACCGCCGGGTTATTCCCGACGATCGAACTACCGTATCTAGACTTGCATGGCTAAGCAATTCTATAACCCATAATTCACACATCCTATCTTAAGCATATAGGAGTTGGCATAATTCAAGATTAACCTCAAGCATAGGACATAACTAAACTACACATCACAAAAATATCGACATAATCAAAATAGCATGCAAGCAATTATCATTGCACTATTTTAACCAAAACTGGGATCAAATATGATGCAAAAGAAAGTTCAAATGATGCTTGCCTTGCTGGTACAGTAGCTGCTCACTCTCAGTAGCGTAAGTGTCGATATCAATATGCTCGGGATCTATATAATTATAACATCAAATAAATACCGAGAAAACAACTCAAAAATCAAAATGCTCAAAAATGCATGATGTTTCTACAGTAGTTAGGTTGTGATTTTAGATGGATTTAGGTAAAAGAATTATTCCATTTGGAGTTATGAATTGGAAGTTATGCTATTTTGAATTTCAGGTTTCATTAAACCTTAAATCATGTAATTTAATTATTTGGCCAAAATTTGTAGAATAGTGGTGGGGTAAAGGATTACATAGGTAAATAGGTAATATTAATACAAGTTCAGAATAGTTGAGTTTGTCCCATTTGGAGTTCTTATGATTTAGTTATTGATTTTCAAAGTTATCAGCCTTTTATAGTATAAAAATAATGGAGTTAAGGAGTATATTCTCCCAAAATAGTTCCTGTGACAGAGGTAACATGGAGACCATTTTTAGAATTAAGTTCACTGAAAATGAAAATTATCAAAAGTGGTCTCACTATTTTTGGAGCTTCCAATAATTACTTATGCATTTTTGAAGTTATCAGTCATTTTTCTATTCTACAAATAATGGTTTTAATGGATTAATCTCCAATTAATACTCTCTGCTACAGAGACAAGTTTGAAACTAATTTTAATATAAAGTTTACTAAAAGTGAAAGTTTCCAGAAGTGGTTTCATGTGATTTGGAGTTATTAAGAAATAGTTATGCATTTTAGAAGTTAATACCAATTTTCAGTGTACCAGTTATTAGATTTCGAATTTCATATAACATTTACTACTTTTCCTACCGAGGCCTACGCTAGCCGCTCACACTGACGCGCGGGCCCTGAAGTCAGGGTTGACTCGGTCAGACTTGACCCAAGACCAGCCGAAACATGCCGAAAAAGTATTTCGTGAAATGCGTTCTCCAAACATGAAAACGTACTATCGATTTTGCAACTAAAGTATTACGTTTTCCTTAACAGAAAGCGTACACTCAAAAGTTACACAATCACTTAACCGGCTGTTCGGCCCCACATGTCATGGAGACTTTAACGCAAAACCCCAGCAGCTAATGAATGATTTGCCGACAAAGATTCGTTTATTAAATACTAATCACCGCAATTAACTTCTAATGATTGGGCTACAGGCGCGGTCGGAGCATGCCACGCTCCTTCACGGCCGCGCGGTGGCTCGCCTGCCCTGCCGGCGCTGTGGTCCACGCCGGCGCACACGGAGACCAGAAATGGATTCCTGGTACTCTCACGAAGCTCAAGGGGGTGGTGGCGCCGACGGAGATGGCCTGCACCGGCGGCTAGCCGGCGGCAAGCGGCGGTGACCTACGGCTAACATGCATGTGCCAACCTAGTTCATTTTAGAGATGAATAACGCATGCTTAAGCTATGAGAGTGGTCACTGAAGCTCACCAGAGAGATGGAGTGGCCGGAGAAACTTGGAGGTGAGATGCCCACAGCAATGGCGACGGTGGCGGCAAGCTCCACGAGGAGGGGTCGCTCTGGGCAAAATTTATGGAAACAAAAGGTTGAGAAAGCTTGAGCGAGGTCAGGAGGTGGTCACCAAGCATGGGATCGAGGAATGGCTCACCAGGATGATAATGTGACGATGAATAGTGCTATCAGCCGAAAAGAGGGGCAAGGTCCAAATTCCAGTGATCCTATCAAGCATCGATACAACAAGTTGAGGGGAAATCTTGATCATGTCCTAAGGCACAAAGTGACGCGCAAAAGAGAGGTCAAAACTCACCGGAGGTGAAGAACACAAGGTGATGTCCACCGGAGCGCGCCCTGGAGCTTTCAGTGAGCACGAGGACGGTCCCGGCGCTGCAAAGAAAATCAAGAGCTCGCATAAGCAAAAGGAGATGGCAAGCAAAGGAGGAGCTGGGGCGCCAAGGTGAGAAGTTTACTGGAGAATTGAGCTCAAGGAGCTTCCTCTCCTCTCACAACCGAGGAGAAGTGAGGCTAAAGGAGGAGTAGGAGGGTAATATGGCGGAGGGCGGTGGGAGCGGCGCGCGCGCAGGAGAAGCTCCAGGATAGGCTCATTTGGGCGGTGGCGCAGGGAGTGCCACAGGCGCTCAGCGCATGACGGCCGCGTGGAGCTCTGATCCTGTGCGCGCGCGGCTGCCCGTTGAAGAAACGATCTTGGTGTGGCCCGCGATGGCAGTGACTCAAGGTGGCGCGGCTCGGTGCAACACGGGGATTAAATCGGGACCGTTGGATGACGAACGGACGGACCAGATCAGAGAGGGGGTTCGGACAGGTCGGAAGGGGTATGCGATCAGGGCCGTTGATCTTAGATCAGACGGCTGCATGTGAAGGTACAGTTAGGCGGTCGGGCTGAGCCGCCTTGCCGAGTCGGACTCAAACCCGAGGAACAGTAGCCTGGCTCGGTCTGAGTTTGACTGATATTTAATTAGTTTGCCCTACTTTGACCGGGGCTTAGATATAGAAATAAATTTCCAAAAATTATGAAATAATTTGTGGGGGTTCCTGGGATGATATAGTTCCCATAAAAATTATGAAACCCCACTGTTCATAATATATTTTGTGATATTTAAATTCAAACTTAATGTATGTCTTTTAAGTTGGTTTGAATTTTCATTAGGTTCAAACTAGTCCCAAAAATTTTGGAAAAATTATATTTATTTATGAGATTTAATGTAGTATTTAAATAAATTGATTCCAGATGATGATCACAACTTTTTATCACTGATTCGAATTGAAATGTGAATTTTGATGTGTATGTTCACCCCAAATTAGATTTTCCAAGTACAATATATTATGGAAATGTTTTGAATTTGATAATGCATGTTAGTGAAATACATATTAATCCAATTTAATTAGTTGGGGCTGTGACAAACCTCCCCCCCTTACAAAAGATCTCGACCCGAGATCTGGGTGGAGAAGAATTAGAAAGTTTTCATTAGAAGTTATAATTTATGTTGTCTTGATTTCCTTCAAAGATAGTGTTGACATGTTATAATTATACTATAAGAATGAATTTTTACATTCATATATTTTACCTTTCCTTTCTTGATACGAAGGCACTTCATGTAGAGAAGAGGTCTGGATATGCCGCTCGCATTCGGTCTTCACGTTCCCAAGTTGCTTCCTCTTCCGTGTGGTTGCTCCATTGGACCTTGACGAACTTGATGTCACGATTCCTCGTCTTGCGCTCGGTTTCTTCGAGGATACGAATCGGGCTCTCTCGATAAGATAGGTTGGGTTGCAAGTCGAGTTTGTCCAACCCGGTTGCTTCCGTTGGGACTCGAAGACATTTCTTGAGTTGGGAGACATGGAAGACGTTATGCACGTCCGAAAGTGATGGTGGCAACTCCAACTGGTAGGCCACCGATCCCAGCTTAGCTAGAATACGGAAAGGTCCAATATAGCGAGGTGCCAATTTACCTTTGATTTGGAAACGACGTACTCCTTTCATAGGAGAGACTTTAAGATATACATGATCGTCCACTTTGAAACTCAACTCGCGACGACGACGGTCGACATATGACTTCTGTCGGGATTGAGCCGTCCTAAGTCGTTCGCGAATGATACGAACTTGTTCTTCAGCATCTTCCACCAAGGTTGGGCCATAGAATGTCCTCTCCCCGGCTTCGGACCAGTTCAAGGGTGTTCTACAAGCTCTCCCATACAATGCTTCAAGGGTGACATCTGAATGCTCGATTGGAAACTATTGTTGTAGGAGAACTCCGCAAATGGCAAACACTTCTCCCAATTTTTGCTATAGGACAGCACACAAGCTCGGAGAAGGTCTTCTAAAATTTGATTCACTCTTTCAGCTTGTCCATCTGTTTATGGGTGGTAGGCGGAGCTGAAAGATAGACTGGTCCCCATCGCTTTATGTAAGCATCCCCAGAAATAGGATGTGAATTGAGGGCCTCTATCGGAAACTATCACCTTTGGAACACCGTGGAGACAAACAATTCTTGCAATGTAAAGCTCTGCTAACTTGTCCCCATGGTAGGTGGTCTCGACAGGAATGAAGTGAGCAACCTTCGTCAAACGGTCTACAATTACCCATATAGAATCAAATCCAGTTTTTGTTCTAGGAAGGCCGGTGATAAAATCCATGCCAACTTCTTCCCATTTCCACCGGGGAATGGGCAGGGGATCTAGAGTACCAGCTGGCTTCAAATGCTCAGCCTTAACTCTTTGACATAGATCACACTCGACCACATACTGCGCAACGTGTTGCTTCATTCGGCTCCACCACAGTCTCTTTTTCAAATCTTGATACATTTTCGTACTCCCGGGGTGGATAGAGAATTTTGAGTTATGAGCCTCCTTGAGAATCAACTCTCTCAAGTGGCGATCAAATGGTACCACCATACGGTTTCCAAACCATAGGGTACCTTGTGCATCTTGCTTAAAACATTTTGCCTTGCCTTGTTTCATTAGTTCTAAAATTTGAGCCACTTCTGAATCAGTTTTCTGGGCTTCCTTAATCTGGTCCTCAAGTGTGCAAGTCACACTGAGGGCTGCAAGCGAACCTTCTTCAACTATCTCGTGTGTAGGCTTTGCAATGCAAAGACATAAACCCGCAGAAAAAGGAGTTACTGACAAACGATTGCATTGAGATTTTCGCTCAATGCGTCGGCCACGACATTAGCCTTCCTCGGATGGTAATGGAGTCCCATATCATAATCTTTAATCAACTCAAGCCATCTTCTTTGTCACAAGTTTAGGTCGGCTTGGGTGAAAATATATTTAAGGCTCTTATGGTCGGTGTAGATCTCGCAACGATTACCGATGAGGTAATGTCGCCAAATCTTCAAGGCATGAACTACAGCTGCGAGCTCTAGGTCGTGTGTGGGATAATTGGCCTCATGGGGCCTCAATTGCCTCGATGCATAGGCCACTACTTGGCCCTCCTGCATGAGCACACAACCGAGCCCGTGGCGAGATGCATCACAGTAGATATCAAAGCTCTTGTGAATGTCTGGCAGAACAAGCACGGAAGCTTCTGTCAGGCATTCTTTCAGGGTTTGGAAGCTTTGCTCGCATTCTGCTGTCCACTCAAATTTCTTTTCTTTCTTTAGAAGTTGGGTCATAGGCTTTGCAATTTTTGAGAAATTCTTGATGAACCTACGGTAGTATCCCGCAAGTCCAAGAAAATGCGAATGTCGGTGGCGCTCTTGGGTTGCTTCCACTCAAGGACATCTCGCACCTTACTAGGATCAACAAATGACACGCCCTTAGATAGGATGTGACCCAAGAAACTAACCTCTCGGAGCCAAAACTCACATTTGCTGAATTTGGCAAGCGGTGATGGTGGCGAAGCTTTTCTAACACAAGTCTCAAATGTTGCTCGTGCTCAAGATCGACTTAGAGTAGATAAGGATATCGCCGATGAAAACCACTACAAACTGATCCAAGTATTCCATGAACACCGAATTCATGAGGTTCATGAAATCTGTTGGGGCATTGGTCAAACCAAAGGACATGACTGTGTACTGCATAAACCGTAACGAGTAGAGAAGGCGGTCTTCTAATGTCCTCGGTTCTAACCTTAACTGATGGTAGCCTAAACTCAAGTCAATTTTGGAGAACACCGAGCTCCACTAAGCTGGTCAAATAGGTCATCGATCCGCTGAGCGAATACTTGTTCTTGATGGTGACCTCATTCAACGGACGAGTAGTCAACACACATCCGTAGACTCTTGTCTTTCTTTTGACAAAGAGAGCCGGACATCCCCAAGGCGAGGAGCTAGGCCTGATGAAACCCTTGTCTTGCAACTCCTTAAGTTGTTCTTTCAATTCTGCTAGCTCATTGGGCGGCATCCGATATGGCCTTTTTGAGATGGGCGCGGTACCAGGTGCAAGCTCAATGACAAACTCTACCTCTCGGTCAGGGGGCATGCCTGGAAGTTCCTCAGGAAACACATCAGGATACTCACTCACTATCGGTACCGCATCTAGCGCGAGAGAGGTACCCGCCTCTAAAGCATATAGGTGAGAACTACCCACTAAAGGTGCAAAGACGACCTGGATGCCGTCCTCGCTAGTCACTGAAATAGACCGCTGGGTACAATCAATCTTCCCCTGATTCTTAGATAACCAATCCATCCCTAAGATAACATCGATGCCCACTGAACTTATCACTATTAAGTTTGCTGAAAAGTTAACATTTTGTATTTCAATTTTTACGTCCCTGCAGACTTGATCGGTGTAGAACACCGACCCTGGGGACCGAATATGATAAGGCGGGTGAAGTGTATGTATCTTGAATTGGTTAAGTGCAGCATACTCGTTTTTAATAAAAGAATGAGATGCTCCAGAATCAAATAAAACCGATGCAGGACATGAATTAACAAGTAGTGTACCTAGCACGACGTCAGGTGCGTCGGTCGCCTCCTCTGCTGAGACGTGGTTGACGCGACCACGTGCATGCTGGGGTGGAGTAGGTGCTGCCCTCTATGGTGGTGGTTGTGGCCTCGCTGGAGCTGGGGCTGGTGGTGCTGGAGCAGAGTACGTCCGGGGCATCCCTCGCTGCGTGGCGAGGCACTGCGAAGCATAGTGGCCCTGACGGCCACAGTGGAAACAAATGACGCCGGGCTTGTATGCCCCGCCAGTCTGTGGTCTCTGGCCCCCGCTGTGCTGCTGAGCTACCGGTGGAGAAGGTCGTGGAGGTGCCACAGGAGACCTCGATGGTGCTGAAGCTGGGGCACGAGGTGCCTGAGGTAGTCCTGGGCGTGGCCTGGGAAAACTGCCACTCGCCACTGCCGTCTGTAAAGCCTTCCTCCTCTTCCTCGACTCATCCACCGTCATGCTCTCATGCTCCACCACTATCGCCTTGTTGACGGATCTTTGGAAGCTCCACGAAATCATGTGCGGCTAAAACAAGCCGCAACTCCTCTGGATATCCATGGAAGAACTGCCCGGCGACGGCGTCTGTCGAGACGTCGTCCGAGCATACCGCCGGTAGTTGAAATCATGTAGGTACTCGGATCGGCCCTCCGCCCCTGCCTCAAGGCAAGGAACTGCTGCTGCTTGATAAGCAGCACTCCCTCGGATGTGAGCCTCTAACGCGCGTCCTCGAACTCGTCCCAAGTCGGGACGTGGCGAGCGGGCTGCATGGCGGAATAACTATCCCACCATGCGCTCGCTGCACCCGCCAACTGATAGCTGGCAAACAAGACTCTCTCAACTCCAATACACTACGCAATATTCAGCTTCTTCTCTATGTTGTGCAGCCAGTCCTCTGCCTCCATCGGGTCCTTGCCACCCGCAAACGTCGGAGGGTTGGTCCGCTGAAACTCAGCGAGACCTCCGGCGCTTCGGTGCGGGTAGCTCTCTGCGGAGCGGAGCTGGGCGGTGTTACGTCGACCGCCTCAAGCATCCGAGTCTGGTCCATCCGGTTGCGCTCAATCATCATCATAAACTCGACCATGGATGGCGGCGGAGGGAGCACCTCCTCAGGCGGTCCGCCCTGCTGGGATGGCGGCTGAGAGGGCTCGCCATGCTCAGACGGCTGCTGGGACGATTGCCCCTGATCGTAGAAATCGCTCAGGGGTGCTAGACGGGGTGCCCTAGATGGGAGCCTGCGCGCAGGCTCCCGATCGTAGTCGGTCCTGTCATCCTGTATTAGACAAAGATGGTTAGTAAATAAGATAAAATCCATTACTTGGCTATACATGCACAATCGATATCAAAGAGCATGAAAATTGTAACATCAAATGGAACACCAAACATTAATCAACATAAAACCAAATCGATACAACTCCGTACATAAGCGCCCGCAGGCTTAAGATTACACTGAAATAGTAGTGTTTGCAAATAAAACCTAGCAGTTCGACATCCACTACCCTATTACATAAACCTAAGGATACAAGCTCAACATAGAGCTCTCTGCCCTAACAGCCTAGATATTATTCCGGTCAAAGTTCACCGGAAAGTCATCGAGCAGGTGGTATCCAGGGGATCCTGTGTCTTCTGGGTCTCCCGGGTTGGTGAGGCGTAAGGGGGATCCTACGCCGATGATATGGCCTCCTACTTCAGGAAGACGATAGTTCGGAGGTGCAGAAATGTACGGTGAAACCTCATTAGCGCCATACAGCACATCCGGACGAATGAGCCTCATGTCATGCATAAGCCGCAAATGCTCCTGAGCTATAATGAGACGACGACGCGTCTCCCATAACTCATGCACCATGCAGCGATGCATTTGGTCCATCACGTGAACCAATCTTGCCAACTGCCTGACTTGGGGGTCCTCCCCAAACTGGATCCTAGCAAACGAGTTCACGTCCCTAGCGCGTGCGCGCATCGGAAAGTGATCATATGGGGGCTGGGCTAACTCGGTCAGGTCGTAGCGAAGACGACTTATGGCCACCAAAGCCACTTCTTGTAACGCCATGGCCTCAGAAGTACCACGCGCCTGGAAGCGGTAAGGTATGCTCCCCGTGACCTGTCTAGCAACGATATCTATCACTGCCATAAATTCCTCCATTCCTGGTCCTCGATCACGGCGGTAGATGGAATAAGTGGGCTGATATGTGAAGTTCGCCCTCCACATCATGTCTCGCAGCAACGCCGGGTATCCATCCACTCCTTGACTTGAGTTTCCGGACAAGGCATGCGAGGGTTCATCTAAAGGCAAGAAGGCAAGGTAAGTTAGTTTCATAAACCAAAACAGGATCGGAGAGAAAAGATACTAAGATGGATAAGGAATAAAAGATATTCTTAACTTAAACTTTCGAAAATACTTTGATAATTTAAAAATAATTTGACCGAGGGACTTACTAACTTAACGCCGATGCTACCTCTAACCTACAATCAAGATGGCTCGATACCAACGCCAGGGACCCGGTAATTATCTCCATAAGACCGAGATTAGACAAGGTCTTAGGGACATAATTACTGGTCTCGATAAATGAATTCAATTTAACTCTATCCAAGTGAGAGGCTTAGCGAATATTAGAGCCTCAACGATCATGCGCACGCTCCCTTGCGAGCGCTACATGATTGTCGATTCTCCTTCGATTCGAAGCACTACACTTAGTGAGTTAAATGGGAATTCATCAACAACGAGTATGACTTATATTGGCTCCCAAGATCAACGACCAATATACTCATACCCTCATCCAACGTTGATTACATCCATACAACACATACAACAGGAATTCAAAAGACATACTGCATAATAGTTAAGGTCTACAACTTATTACACACGGCCGACCGGCCAAATTCAAGGTAAGTATCAAGTAGCAGCGGAAGCAAGTAAAATAAGCAAAAGACCAGTAATGGTATGCCCATCACCCATCGGCAACCGACTGGGGGTTAAATGATAGCACACTACTCGTGAGTGTCACCCAAGTCAACACTAACGAGATCGTCATACTCATAATCTTCCTCACCTGAAAAGGCCAGCAAACATCTGGCTGAGTACAAGTGTACTCGCAAGTCTTACACAAATAAAAATAGTTATGCATAAGGGTCATTCAAAGGATGGCTCATATTGGTTTAGTTTTGCGAAAGAGACGCAACGATTAACATCCTACACATACTAGTTTTTCATGTGCCCATTTAAAATCAGCTTTGAAGTAGAAGTAAATCATATAGTAAAACATTTCAGTAATAAACAATTGAATCATGCAAAGACCAAAGTGGCAGCCCACTTTGATGTACTAAACACATGAACATCCCTAACAATAAGCAGCCACAAATTTTAATTAAAAGTCTAACAATAAGCAGCCACAAATTTCAAGCGGTCGTCCATAACCGTGGACACGGCTATTCGAATAGATTTATACCCTACAGGGGTGTACTACTTTACCCACATGACTTGATTAGCCCGTAAGCCTCCAGATGCCTCCGAATATAGCATACTTCCTATGGTATGCCGTAAGATAAATCAAGATACGGTCATTTTCAAAGAAGAAGGCCCTATTGAGCTAAGCCCCCCTTGTGAGATGGTTCCTTGCCTAGTACAAGCATCTGATAGCACTTGCTAGGGCCTCACAAGTTATATTGGACATACCGATGCAATCAAAACAAATAGAATTGGTGCTCCCTTGCACACTATAAAGGATTACATCGGCTCCTAAGGAACATAGGATTTCACGGTCGCTATGCCCCTTACACCACCAAGGACTTAACACAATAAAACCCTCCCCCTACTTAACCATACGGCACCCATATACCGCGTGTGGCAGCACGAGTGTTGCTTGAACAGCAGGTACCCAAAGTTCGGTCCTTAATTGTCCAGACAAGTCCTTCCACTTACCCAATGCTTGTGCACAAAGCACCATCACTAACCAACACTTGTCCAGACCAGATCTCATTTTAAAAATGACAAAATTTAACTCATAAAACAGCTACAAAGATCTGAAGTATAAATCATAAAATAAGAGTTGTGTTTATCCCAAAACCGCCGGGTTATTCCCGACGATCGAACTACCGTATCTAGACTTGCATGGCTAAGCAATTCTATAACCCATAATTCACACATCCTATCTTAAGCATATAGGAGTTGGCATAATTCAAGATTAACCTCAAGCATAGGACATAACTAAACTACACATCACAAAAATATCGACATAATCAAAATAGCATGCAAGCAATTATCATTGCACTATTTTAACCAAAACTGGGATCAAATATGATGCAAAAGAAAGTTCAAATGATGCTTGCCTTGCTGGTACAGTAGTTGCTCACTCTCAGTAGCGTAAGTGTTGATATCAATATGCTCGGGATCTATATAATTATAAAATCAAATAAATACCGAGAAAACAACACAAAAATCAAAATGCTCAAAAATGCATGATGTTTCTACAGCAGTTAGGTTGTGATTTTAGATGGATTTAGGTAAAAGAATTATTCCATTTGGAGTTATGAATTGGAAGTTATGCTATTTTGAATTTTAGGTTTCATTAAACCTTAAATCATGTAATTTAATTATTTGGCCAAAATTTGTAGAACAGTGGTGGGGTAAAGGATTACATAGGTAAATAGGTAATATTAATACAAGTTCAGAATAGTTGAGTTTGTCCCATTTGGAGTTCTTATGATTTAGTTATTGATTTTCAAAGTTATCAGCGTTTTATAGTATAAAAATAATGGAGTTAAGGAGTATATTCTCCCAAAATAGTTCCTGTGACAGAGGTAACATGGAGACCATTTTTAGAATTAAGTTCACTGAAAATGAAAATTATCAAAAGTGGTCTCACTGTTTTTGGAGCTTTCAATAATTACTTATGCATTTTTGAAGTTATCAGTCATTTTTCTATTCTACAAATAATGGTTTTAATGGATTAATCTCCAATTAATACTCTCTGCTACAAAGACAAGTTTGAAACTAATTTTAATATAAAGTTTACTAAAAGTGAAAGTTTCCAGAAGTGGTTTCATGTGATTTGGAGTTATTAAGAAATAGTTATGCATTTTAGAAGTTAATACCAATTTTCAGTGTACCAGTTATTAGATTTCGAATTTCATATAACATTTACTACTTTTCCTACCGAGGCCTACGCTAGCCACTCACACTGACGTGCGGGCCCCGAAGTCAGGGTTGACTCGGTCAGACTTGACCCAAGACCAGCCGAAACATGCCGAAAGCGTATTTCGTGAAATGCGTTCTCCAAACATGAAAACGTACTATCGATTTTGCAACTAAAGTATTACGTTTTCCTTAACAGAAAGCGTACACTCAAAAGTTACACAATCACTTAACCGGCTGTTCGGCCCCACATGTCATGGAGACTTTAACGCAAAACCCCAGCAGCTAATGAATGATTTGCCGACAAAGATTCGTTTATTAAATACTAATCACCGCAATTAACTTATAATGATTGGGCTACAGGCGCGGTCGGAGCATGCCACGCTTCTTCACGGCCGCGCGGTGGCTCGCCTGCCCTGCCGGCGCTGTGGTCCACACCGGCGCACACGGAGACCAGAAATGGATTCCTGGTACTCTCACGAAGCTCAAGGGGGTGGTGGCGCCGACGGAGATGGCTCTGCCGTGGCTAGCCGGCGCAGCGGCGGTGACCTACGGCTAACGTGCATGTGCCAACCTAGTTCATTTTAGAGCTGAATAATGCATGCTTAAGCTATGAGAGTGGTCACCAAGCTCACCAGAGAGATGGAGTGGCGGAGAAACTTGAGGTGAGATGCCCACAAGAATGGCGGCGGTGGCGGCAAGCTCCACGAGGAGGGGTCGCCTGGGCAAAATTTATGGAAACAAAAGGTTGAGAAAGCTTGAGCGAGGTCAGGAGGTGGTCACCAAGCATGGGATCGAGGAATGGCTCACCAGGATGATAATGTGATGATGAATAGTGCTATCGGCCGAAAAGAGGGGCAAGGTCCAAATTCCAGTGATCCTGTCAAGCATCGATGCAACAAGTTGAGGGGAAATCTTGATCATGTCCTAAGGCACAAAGTGACGCGCAAAAGAGAGGTCAAAACTCACCGGAGGTGAAGAACACAAGGTGATGTCCACCGGAGCGCGCCCTGGAGCTTTCAGTGAGCACGAGGCCGGTCCCGGCGCTGCAAAGAAAATCAAGAGCTCACATAAGCAAAAAGGGAGATGGCAAGCAAAGGAGGAGCTGGGAGCGCCGAAGGTGAGAAGTTTACCGGAGAATTGAGCTCAAGGAAGCTTCCCTCTCCTCTGTCAACCGAGGAGAAGTGAGGCTAAAGGAGGAGTAGGAGGGGGTAATATGGCCAGAGGACAGTGGGAGCGGGCGCGGCGTACAGAGGAGAAGCTCCAGGATAGGCTCATTTGGGCGGTGGCGCAGGAGTGCGAGGCGCCACAGCGTTACGGCGCGTGGAGCTCGCTCCTGTCGCGTGCGCGCTGCCCGTTGGAGAAGACAAGATCTTGGCAAGTGGGCCCGCGATGGCGTGACTCAAGGTGGCGCGCTCGGTGCAACACGGGATTAAATCGGGACCGTTGGATGACGAACGACGGACGGATCGAGAGGGGTTCGACAGTCGGAAGGGTATGCGATCAGGGCCGTTGATCTTAGATCAGACGGCTGCATGTGAAGGTACAGTTAGGCTGTCGGGCTGGGCCGCCTCGCTGAGTCGGACTCAAACCCGAGGAACAGTAGCCTGGCTCGGTCTAAGTTTGACTGAGATTTAATTAGTTTGCCCTACTTTGACTGAGGCTTAGAAATAGAAATAAATTTCCAAAAATTATGAAATAATTTGTGGGGGTTCCTGGGATGATATAGTTCCCACAAAAATTATGAAACCCCACTGTTCATAATATATTTTGTGATATTTAAATTCAAACTTAATGTATGTCTTTTAAGTTGGTTTGAATTTTCATTAGGTTCAAACTAGTCCCAAAAATTTTGGAAAAATTATATTTATTTATGAGATTTAATGTAGTATTTAAATAAATTGATTCCAGATGATGATCACAACTTTTTATCACTTATTCGAATTGAAATGTGAATTTTAATGTGTATGTTCACCCCAAATTAGATTTTCCAAGTATAATATATTATGGAAATGTTTTGAATTTGATAATGCATGTTAGTGAAATACATATTAATCCAATTTAATTAGTTGGGGCTGTGACACATATATAGCGGCGAGTAATATAAACATCAATTGCATCTACACGACGTTCCTACTATCTAATAGGTGAGGATAGGTCCTAATCCCACGCGAGGATCCGTAGATGAGGTTAGTTTCCATGCTCTACTCCTATTCGAGACAGAATTTCGGCAGCACCTCCCCGCTGTTCTCCAAATACACGTCCTGCCAGGGAGAGTGTGTATCCGGAGAACAACAGGGAGATGATGCCGAAACTCTGTCTCGGATCGGAGCAGACCATGGAAACTAACCCCACCTACGCATCCGCGGGCTGTCCAAAAAACGTGGACAATTCGAAACAGATACGGTTTTAGATATGGAAATATCTGCATATTTCCAACCGTATCTCTTTCGAACGGGAGACGCCTAACTGGGTTACGTGATCTACGACCATGATACGGAAAGAGGGGTTATACCTAGGGTGGCGGTGGAGTCAGGCTAGCGGGGCCGTGGCGGGTCGGTGCAGTGGCGAGGCGACGCGTGCGAGCGAACCAGCCGCGAGGAAGGCGATCGGGGTCGCCGAGGTACTCCGGCGCCGCTCCGACTGGCTCTTCTCTGCAAAAAAAGAAACATAAAACTGTCAATACAAAATTTCGGCAGCACCTCCCCTGCACGGTGAGGTTTCCAAAACCTGCAAGAAAACCAACGGCACGATGGCCGACATGCACATATATATGAACGGCACGATGGCCGACATGCACAAGATTATATCCAACCACATATATATAACAATGTCACAACCACTCCTACGACTACTTAGACTACCACCACTGCTACTCTACCACCACTACTACCGCAACTACTAGTAATACTACGACGACGACGACGGTATGGCATACCTAGTGGGCGTCGTAGGGCGGCAGTGGTGAAGGGGCCAAGGCGACGGCTGGGGAAGCGTCGGGGACGTGGCAACGGCGGCCGGGGCGCCTCCTCCTCCTCCTCCTCCTCCTTCTTCCTCCTTCCTTCTTCTTCCTCCTCCTCCTTCTCTTCCTCCTTCTTCCTCCTCTCCTCCTCCTCCGGCGGCGGCGCGGCGCGGCGGCGGCGCGGCGGGCGGCGCGGCGCGCGCGCGGCGGCGTGGCGTGGCGCGGCGGCTGCGCGGCGGCGGCGCTTGCGCTTGCGCGCGCGGCGCGGTGCGTGTGCGCGCGCGGGTGTCGTGTGTGTGCGGGCGGATCGTTAAATCCCCCTTTGCCGAGTGCCCCCGATCTGGCACTCGGCAAAGAGGGTTTTTTTTTAAAAAAAAATTAAATTAGTCGGCGCGGGGTTAAATCCCCCCTTTGCCGAGTGCCCCCGATCTGGCACTCGGCAAAGAGGGTTTTTTTTAAAAAAAAATTAAAATTACTCGGCGCGGGGTTAAATCCCCCCTTTGCCGAGTGCCCCCGATCTGGCACTCGGCAAAGAGGGTTTTTTTTTTAAAAAAAAATTAAAAATATTTGCCGAGTGTCTTATCCTGACACTCGACAAACCATATTTTCTTTTCCACTTTTGACCTCCAAACTTTTTCTGCAGTCCTCATACAATACCTGGTACTCCATGTTCCAATGTGGCACATTTGTCGGACTTTTTCTATATTTCTTTAATTTATTTCAATTAATTGAATTTTCTTGGATAATTCAAATTATAACTGCTAGTCATTCGAATAATGAAAAAAAATGAATGGAAAAATGATATTCATGTTATTTAGTATAATGTGAGGTCAGTAACTGAGAATGTACCACCAATTTCGAACATCTTGTTCACGAAACATGACCACGAACTTGCGGTCGAGTTGTTTTTAAATTGTATAAAAAGCAAATGAAGTCCGAAAATCATGAAACTTGTCAAGATGTCATGATATCATATGTGGAGGCTGTGATAAAATTTTGAGAAGGTTTCGCGCAAGTTGTCACGTACGATGCTTGCAAACCGAAGAATCTCCGAAGAAGTTGTCACGTATTCTTCTGTTTTTTTTTAAAAAAAAATTAAAAATATTTGTCGAGTGTCTTATCGACACTCGGCAAAGAGGCTCTTTTGAGTGTCATTAAAATGACACTTTCAAGAAACCATATTTTTCCACTTTTGACCTCAAACTTTTAGCGGTCCTCATACAATACAGGTACTCCATGTTCCAATGTGGCACATTTGTCGGACTTTTTCTATATTTCTTTAATTTATTTCAATTAATTGAATTTTCTTGGATAATTCAAATTATAAGCGCTAGTCATTCGAATAATGAAAAAATGAATGGAAAAATGATATTCATGTTATTTAGTATAATGTGAGGCGTAACGAGAACAGACCACAATTTGAACATCTTGTTCACGAAACATGACCACGAACTTGCGGTCAAGTTGTTTTTAAATTGTATAAAAGCAAGCGAAGTCAGAAAATCATGAAACTTGTCAAGATGTCATGATATCATATGTGGAGGCTGTGATAAAAATTTGAGAAGGTTTCGCCCAAGTTGTCACGTACGATGCTTGCAAACCGAAGAATCTCCGAAGAAGTTGTCACGTATTCTTCTGTTTTTTTTCGGTTTGCAAGCATCGTACGTGACAACTTGCGCGAAACCTTCTCAAATTTTTATCACAACCTCCACATATGATATCATGACATCTTGACAAGTTTCATGATTTTCGGACTTCGTTTGCTTTTTATACAATTTAAAAACAACTCGACCGCAAGTTCGTGGTCATGTTTCGTGAACAAGATGTTCGAAATTGGTGGTCTGTTTCTGGTTACGGCCTCACATTATACTAAATAACATGAATATCATTTTTCCATTCATTTTTTTTCATTATTCGAATGACTAGCAGTTATAATTTGAATTATCCAAGAAAATTCAATTAATTGAAATAAATTAAAGAAATATAGAAAAAGTCCGACAAATGTGCCACATTGGAACATGGAGTACCAGGTATTGTATGAGGACTGCAGAAAAAGTTTGGAGGTTAAAAGTGGGAAAAAATATGGTTTGTCGAGTGTCATTTTAATGACACTCGGCAAAGAAGTCTCTTTGCCGAGTGTCAGGATAAGACACTCGGCAAAGGGTTAACGACGGCTGCCGGCCGTTAACGGTGGTGCCCTTTGCCGAGTGTTCGGTTTGCGAGTGCGGGCATTCGCAAACCCGATCTTTGCCGAGTGCATTTTTGCGAGTGCTCGCCCTCGGCAAACCATCTCTTTGCCGAGTGCCAGATGTTGGCCGAGTTCTTTCTATCCGGCACTCGGCAAATAGCCTCTTTGCCGAGTGCCCGATAAAAAGCACTCGGCAAAGGCGGGGACACTCGGCAAAGAAGCCATGTCCGGTAGTGCTTAGGTTAAAACATAAAATTTATGTGACATCAGTGTCCTGTCATGGATATTCATACCATATTACATCACTGTCCTCGTGCCGGGTTTTGCGTCCCAAAGCAGACGTGAACTGCGGACTCCCAAGCAAGGTGACAGTCAACCAACCAGGTTGTCAGACCTACCCGCCGCCGCTCGCCACCTTTGCCATTTCTTCGTGAGGGGGCAGGACCGAAATGCAATGGCTGGCCTTAAACGCTCCCGCTTTGCCTTTCAGTCCGGGCAGAACACCACTCTGCCGGAGGCCCGCGCTGGAGCAGTCCCATCCTGCTCCACGGCTCGATGCAGCATGCCCGCCAAGCGCTCCTGTTACCGCCGCTGTTTCCGCTCGGGAGGCAGCTGGGGGTCACGTGCCTCACCTCACGGTGGTCAACCTCACACGCCTTCGAGCACCCCAGCAGTCAGCAAATCAGTTCAGGTAGTTTGCGACTCACAAGGGCGCGAAGATGACCTTACCTCTACCAGGCGTCCCATACCTTGCGAGCAGGCCGGCACTGATTCGGCGCAATTCATTCCTACGGAGTCCACTCAAAGCGCGATCCCGCCAGAAGGCGCCGGCGATATCTCAGCGTCATGCTCAGTTCAAGACCATGGCGGTTCCACCCCCACTGGCACATGTAAACTCTTAACTTATTCTCGTAGGGCTAAAGGAGAACTGAAAGACCACCTTCTGCCTTTGCCGGACGTCCAGCGCCCACTTCTCAAACAATCTACGATATTCACCCCGAGGAGCAGCTTCAGGGAGGATCAAGGCTACGGCTGAACAGCGTGCACAAATTCTCTTAGCTGGAAAACTGGGACTCCTCCAGGGGAACGGTTCGGAAGATCGCTCGAGCCTAGACTCTTTCGCAAGATTGTTCGACAGCCAGCTTTCGCGAGATCACATCGTCGCTCTCGCAGCTCTTTTCAAGACTACGGTTCCGGATAACTTGCTTCCCGTTGCCGAAGGGTTTACTGAGGCCATTCAAAGCGGAACCGTTTCTTGGCTCCCATCAACATGCAAGGCTGCAACATCAACTTCATCTCATGGAGTGTAAGGGGTCTAAATTTGAGGGCCAAGAGAAGTGTAATAAGAGAGTCTATAATCGCCTCGCATGCCACGGTCGCCTGTATCCAAGAAACGAAACCCAGTGTCTTTGACTCTTCCTTTGTAATGGAAACCCTAGGACAATCCTTCGATGGTTACTTCTACCTTCCGTCTTCACAGTCCAGAGGAGGCATCTTATTAGCTTGGAACTCTAGTAGGGTTATTTGCATGTCCCTGAGTTCAGGGAACCACTCAATAACAGCTAAGGTAGTTTTACCTGGCGGTTCCTCTTCCTGGATGACGGTCGTCTATGGCCCCTCGAAAGACGCCGACAAACTAGCGCTCCTCCAGGAGCTACGTGACATCAAGGGTTGTATTTCCGTCCCATGGATGAGCCTTGGAGACTTCAACCTCATCCTGCAAGCCAGTGATAAGAATAATGATCGCTTAAATAGAAGGCGAATGGTAGCTTCCGACGGGTGATAGATGACCTAGAACTCAAGGAAATACATCTCAATGGCAGATCCTTCACCTGGACAAACGCAAGGGACAGGCCGACCTTGGAGCACATTGATAAGGTTTTTGTCTCTACAGAGTGCGACCTCATGTTCCTGGATTGCTTCCTTCGAGCCCTACCATCCACGACATCTGATCACTGCCCTCTTTTGCTGTCAACGGCCTTCTTGATGGGAGCCAAGAAACAGTTCCGCTTTGAATCCTTTTGGACTAGGATATAAGGGTTCTAGGAGGCGGTTTTGCATGCATAGAAATGCAACCATCTTCTGATCGATCATTTGCGACGGCTCCACGGTTTGCTTTCAAACACAGGTCGTGCATTACATAGCTGGAGCCAGCGTCAGTGTGCTAGTATCCGCCAGCAAATCGGGATGGCCAAAGATCTAATATGTCATCTAGACCTGGCCGAGGAAAAAAGATCTCTCCCCCCTTTGGAGCGCTGGTTAAGAATGGAGCTCAAAAGGAAGATGCCAGGTCTATGCTCTTTTGAAAGAACTATCGCTCACCAACGGTCGCGTATCAAGTGGTTGCGGGAAGGGGATGCAAACACAGGCTTCTTCCACCCACATGCAAATCACCGTAGGCGTGAAAACTTCATTGCAAGTATAAAGGTTACTGAATCTTGGATTCTCATGCAGAAAGGTATGGAAGAGGCCTTCCATGAGCATTTCGTTAATCTCATTGGAAAACCGGTTGCACGAGCTCATTCCTTGGACTTTGGTTTCTTGGGATTACCTTCCCATGATCTTCATGGTCTAGAAGCGGATTTCACCGAAAATGAAGTTTGGGAAGCAATCAAGAGCTTGCCATCTGAAAAGGCGCCAGGACCTGACGGTTTCATGGCCTTTTTATCAACGTTGCTGGGATCTCATCAATATAGATATAATGCGGCATTTTATGCCCAAGGTCGCTTAGCGGGATCAAACTTCAATTTGCTGAACAAGGCTTTACTCACATTACTACCGAAGAAACATGAAGCTCAGGAACCGAGTGTAACACCCCAGCCCATCATGAGCCTGGAATGCTACCATAATAGCATAAAACAAATTAATTCTAAGGCACTTTACAAAAAATTTGTGAGAACCTCCTTTGTATAAATAATCATACCGAGGTTCGCACAAGAAACAATAACAATAATCAATTAACCAGTCTTCCAATTCAAAACATAATCATAAAGACATCCATATTATGCTAATCAACGCTATTACACAAATCCAACATAAGGCATAACCAAAAGAGAAGCCCTTAAGCAGTTTATTCAGTTATTTAAGCATGATTAACTTTATTGAATTATAATCTCAATGTTCGTGGCAGTGCTTCAAAACTATAACTATGCCCTCCCATGCATGTCGCGCCCTTTTTGAGAGGTACCTAAACAAACAACAACAACAAGGGTGAGTTCGATGACTCAGCAAGTACACTATAATCAAAGACAATATTCTTAATGGTAATTCAACAACTCAATACACTTCACAACATTTAGGATAAACCATGCACATGCTATGCAGTATGCTCAACTTTCACTTTATCCTTTACTTTGTCTCTTAGCATTACACCTGTAATGCGGAGTGTGCATCCGTCAATGCACACCCATGCCTGTGCCTTCTAGCACAGGGACCAATTGCCCACATACCACCAATGTGGGGATCTAGGCCCATGCTTCACGAGCATGGGGATCTTTGCCCGTCATCATTATGACGGGATCTCAACAATAGCATGGTCAACTCGTGACCGAGCCCACAAATGCCAACATGATGCGTGTGTATGCAATTTCAATAAGAACAATAAATGAACAAATGCATTCACATCTTCATGGCATACAAGTAGACTATTCATAATACAACTTTCTCATCCTTAGGTATCATACTTTTCCAACATCAATGCGTAGTATATAACATATGCACCACTACACACGAACTATAATTTTCACAACGCAACAAAGATTCATGGTTCACACCAAACATTATCTAATATAACACAAGACTCCACTCAATAAGTTCAATGCTATTCCTTAATGCACTTGCAATACAGTAACAAAAACATTCATAAGCATACTTCATCATAGAGATGCATTTCAGTAACAGGATCATATATAAGCCACTTCCATACTCAAACTAACTAAACAGCGACATTCACCACAAACAATCAATTCAACACTCATTCAACATCTGTCTACTAAAATTGTACTTGCCTCAACCGTGCGAAGGTGGATGTCGAGGATAAGGTACTGCTCCGGAGCCAAACCCACACTGGACATATAAATGAGACATGCTAAGGCTACCATGTAGGTCTAATAACAAACTGTAATCACAAATGAACTCATCGTCCACTGACGCGATCCCGACTCTATTATCGGCTGCCAGATTTCCTTTCCAGAGAACAGCCCCTTGAAAAAATCATAACTTCTTGTACAGAAATCCAAATGAAGTGATCTTGGACATTCTGAAAAGGTTATTGAATTCCCCTTCTAAACCTAGTTGGTCAGGTTCTCTGATTCGGCCCTTTACTAGCCCTACCAAGCCATTCAACAAAGCATCAATTTTTGCGTCGGGTCTCTGGACAGCAACAATAAAACTATCGTAACTTTCTATACATTCATCCGAATTTCATGATCTTTACTTTTCCTGAAATCTGGAAGGATTATCTACATTTTTCGTTATGGCGAGACCCTCTGATTTGTCCTCTAAATATACGCTTAGGTCGAAACACTAAAACCTGTCAGACCAGCAACCATTCCACAGCATAGACCCAATAAGAAATAAATCATAACTTTTGCTACAGAGGTCCAAATGACGTGATTCTTGTCGGCAATGAAAGATAACGAGATATCCTACAACTCTCTAGGAGATCCCAAGTTCCAATTCGGCACTTATCAAATTCTTACTTAATTAACAAGTTAACTGCAGATTCTCGTCAGGATTTTGGGACAGCAGCACTAAACAAATCATAACTTTCTAACCGTTAATCGGATTTGGGCGTTCTTGGCGGCCACTTAAACCTAATAACAAACCCCACATATCTCTAGGAGATGGGGTCTCCAGATTCTGCTTCTAAGGATACGAAAACAGCCACGCACTAATCTGGACAGAACGCGATCTAAACCCGACATTGCTAGAAAAACAACAATTAAACATCTAGACGATGGGACAGCGGTTACCCTTGACGAACGACGTAGACGACGACGATCTCCACCCCCCAAGACGGCCTCCTCTACTCACCTCCTTCCTCCTCCCATGGCCGGCGGCGGGGAGTCGTGCACCGGGGAGAGTCGTGCACAGGGAGGCGCCGGTGGAGGAGCTGCCGGGCGGGGAGGGGCTGCCATGGGAGGAGGTGCTACAGTGCGGCGGCTCTGTAGCGTCGTGCTACAGTACTCCACTACAATGTAGGGCTAGGGTTTGCCTCCCCTTTTAAGTGGTTCCTCGGTTGGGCCAAAAGCTATGGGCCGAAGGCCCGAGTTCTAATACTCTTTCTAACTTCTGAATTTTTCTTTTCTAATTCTATTTAATTTCAGTACTAATCACTTATTTGTTTTATTTTTAAACGGGATATTACATTCTACCCCCCTTAAACAGAATTCGACCCCGAATTCTACTTGTCCTTCTATTTGCAAGAACACCACAGCTGAAATTAATCACAATTAACACGTACTCGAAGTAAACAACTCTGTATTCTGTTTGCTCATACAAGATTCCAATTCACAAGTTGCTTCCCTCTCGGACTTATGGGATGACATCGCCTTGACGGATACTAACCTCTTACACCTCAACACTAGTCTCGACCTTTACAGGTACACTCAACACACGGGACTCAAAGGTAGGTTCTTATTTGTTGGCCAACACTCTAACAAAATCTCAAACTTGGACCACTCATGTACTCACTCAAGACCGAATATACAAGACATTGCGTACTCGCGCATGTACTGAAATGGTCCTAACGATACGCCAATCTACAAAACTCCGTAACTATCGGAACCTATCCAACACACCTTTGGTTAAACTTCCGTTTTGTACCGAATTACACCATCGCACAAAAACACACGGAACTCTAATTCCAACTCTCGATCGATCACTTTACCTATGCAAGCAAGATCTCCTTTGACAAGGGACGTACAAAGAACTCGCCTACCAACTCACTTATCCAAGAACTAAACGGAAAACCAAGTCGTCATAATGCATCCAACTCAAAACCATCTCCCACTAGAAAAGCTCAATCCAAAATCAATAAATATATCAAGAAAACTTTTCCACCTTTCAAGTTGGCAGGTTGCCAGCAAACACCACAATAGCGAGAGGCGAAATCACTCAAATGACCAAAATAACCATTTTTTTAAACCAAAAAGAATCAGGCAAACCAAGGAGAATCTTCCCAATTTATATTTGGCTTTGTCATAGAGACTATGCTCAAATAAAACCGGGAAACATTTCATTATCCGAGAATAATACCCTTTTTTTTCAAACTTTCTTGTAAGACTTCAATTTTCTCTTAAACCATGAGATTCCAATCATCACATAACATACTAATTCATTTCCTTTAGTTTGGCAACCTCAAAGCTATGCTCAAGGTGAACACATATTCCACGCCTATGTAGAGAGACTCTTCCAACCCATAATAACATACTCTGATCAACTTCTCTACACAAAGGAATTACTTTGATAAATAATTCCCAACACACCACAATATAGATTTACACCACAATCACATCATCTCAATCTTTTAGGGATAATCGACTTGAAATTTACCACATTCACGCTCATTTAGTGCATCCAAAAGATTCTATCAAAGTTCACCATATCTCTTGGAACCTAATCACGGGGAACCAAGATGCTAGCGTGAAAATGTAAAACCCAATTCAACCTCTAAGACTCTTACAATAAATTTTCGGTATTCTTGATAGGTAACCTCGGATCTCAAGACTCGAATTTCATACACTCAACAATAACCTTAGTTATTAATGTTAGCATTCGTCACCAATCAAGTAACCACTCAAGTTAACTCGTTTCATCAATCTTAGACCTTCTCCAACCCACACCAAGCAAAAGCGGCTACTCGACCACAATATACCCATTCACAAAACCCTAACTAATTGACTAGGATTCAAACATACTCAATCACTAACATCCATACATAAATATGTTCTTGATCAAGTTATCCATACCGCTAACTCTAATGTTCGCCACATTGTGCGCAACCTTGGACCACATCTCGCTATAGGTCCTCCTAGTTGCGACCACGAAATCTGTTAACTCCAAAGTCAAACACCCTATTTAAATCAAATCCTCTCTAAGGTTCAATAAACCAATTTATTACTCAATGCCTCTCCCAAAGGTTCACAGGTCATCCACTAGACCACCACTATTTCATTGCGGATCACATCCAAGATACTTTGCAACTTAGTTCGATTAACCCTTTCTTAGAAGAAGAGGCAAATAGAAATAAATTTCAGCGTGAAGAAAACGTTACCACTTACAGTAATTAGAAGATCAAGAGAGACAATCAAATAACAATGATCTCGAGAATAAACCGATAAAATCATAATTGAGGGCACACGTCCCACAAGCGGAGAATAACAAGCCTCAAACGGAAATAAAACTTTGCTTTTGAGATTCGGGAAAACTCTTATGAGTAAGATCAAAATCTTTAAACAAACTTCAATAACCAACAAGTTACAAAACTTGACTCCATTTTCCTTTAACAAAGAAAGCAACTTTCTTTGGGTGCAGCGTCACCATGCCAACTCCACCAAGAAGAGATTTGAAGACCACATCATACGGATCACTAGGAGCTAAAAAAACCTCTCAACATTTCATGTTGCTCAAAACAAATTCAGTTACCATATCAACATGAGGTCCGAAAGATCCTGGACCCAAAACTAGAAACCTTTTCACCTAATCCGTGTCGAACAAGCGATCCAATCCTTCATACAAAACATTCACTATTATCTTCATAATCCCTTATTGACAATCACATTAACAACGAAATAATACACTCTTAGTGAAAGTCATCCGAGCCTCGATCCCATCTTCAACCTCTCCAAAAGAAATACAATCAGAACACCTCACTCAACGTGAGCTCGGAATGCTACTAAACTAACATTAAAAACTTCAAAACCAAGTTCAAACTACCAAATTTCGACATAACCTCCTTTAACATGTTAACAACATGGAGGTTCCAACATTTAGGTAAATCATAAACAATTAATCCAACATCCAGAATCATCAATAGGCGTTCAAAACATACTAACCAACTAGCATATCCAAAGGAGTCTTAATTACACTACTCATCATTATTACACTTAATCCATTGCATGAGGCATAATCATAATCATAATCAACTCCTAAGCAGTTTGCTAAATTATTGAGGTACGACTAAAACTTAATCAACTTTAAAGATGAGTGGCAGTGAGTGAATCCAAATCAAGTCTACTTCCTCCCATGCATGCCGTTCTTGAATTGGGTACCTAAAACAATAATGAAAGCAAGAGTGAGCCCACAGACTCAGCAAGTACAAAATAAAGACATACCACAAAGGTTATAACATTAGCATCCATAATCAGAAACGCATCATTAAAACATCTCATATGCATATGCAATGCTCAAGGAACCTTTCTCTTTATCTTTCTGTGTGCATTACACCGGTAATGCAGAGTATGCAACCGCCGCCAGATACCCATGCTCGTGCGCGCGCACGCACAGGGACCAATTGCCCATTACTCCGCAAGTAATGGGGACCTCAAGCCCACACTCCACGAGTGTGGGGATCTCGGGCCCGTCACATTCATGACGGGGATCTCAAAGGGAAACATGCTTGGTCACCGCGTGACCAAGCCTCAACATGTTCTCAATATGCATATGCTTATCTCTTATTCATCATCAATCTTACCAAAAGACAACAACATTGTACCACAATAAAGCATAAGCATAATTTGAGCAATCACCATACTTAAACAATCATCAAGTAAGCCATCTTGCTATGCAATCATATATCAAAAAGCACACAAACATAGCCAATCAATCACACCCATATAACAAACAATGCACTTGCCTTAACCGTGTGAGAATGGAGGGCGTGACGGTGCTGCCTCCGTACCAATCCCCACCTAATACATTAAGATCATAAGCTAAGACCACAGTAATGAACCACAAAAATTACAAAAGCAAACACAAACTAGCCTTAGCTTACAACGTGATCCCGACTCCAATTTTCTAAATGCTGATTTGTGCCTTCTGTAATCAGTCAAGTTCTAAAATTCATATCTTTCTGTATAGGGGTCTAAATTGGGTGTTCTTAGACTTCATTGAAAGGTTATCAAATTCCCCAACTAAACCTAGTTGGTGAGACTCCCTGATTCGGCCATCTAAAATCCTTTTTAACCTAATTAACAAAACATCGATTTCACGTCATGCCCTCTGGACAGAACACTAAAACAATCCTAACTTTCAGCTCGTTTATCTAAATTTTGCGTTCTTGTGCTTCCCTGAAAGCTACGACAATTATCTACAACTTTCGTTATACTGAGATCCTCTAATTCCCTCTGTAACTTATGGTTTTAACCAGATTTCTACAGACTGTCCAAACGCTGACAGATTCGCAGGACAGTCGCACTAATAAATTCATAACTTTTGCTACAGAGGTCCAAAAAATACGATCTAGCACTTCATTGAAATCTATTGACGTCCTCTACAACTCTCTAGGAGAAGCCCAAGACTGAATCCAAACTTAACTACATCAAAACGTTTGTCTAACACGATCTGTCCTGAGGAGACATAAATACCGACATTGATTAACTATCCAAAACGCATCGGATCAAAGGGAATTGAGGTTACCCTTGAAGAATCGCAGGAGATGACAAACCACCCCTACGAAGAAGATCCTCTCCTCTTCCCTTCCTCTTCTTCTTCTTCTTCTTCTTCTTCTTCTTCTTCTTGGTCGGCAACACCAGAAGGAGACAGCGCAAGGAGGCGGGGGTGGTACTATTCACGGGGGTACTGTAGCAGTGGCGGCTACTGTAGCATGCCATGCTACAGTACCACCCTAGGTTTCCCCTTCTTTTGTTGGTGGCCGGCCCTCTCCGGGCCTCCCGGCCAAAGCCCGAGGCCCAGTTGTCGAATAATTGCGAAACCCCTCTAATCTGTGTTAACTCTATTTTTTTCTAGTTGGTTCTTCTCTCTAATTCTTTCTTTTCACTTAAATACACTTGGGGTATTACATTCTACCCCCCTTAAACAGAATTCGACCCCGAATTCTTCTCACTGATCCACTTGAATGAGCACCGAACCGAACTTAACAAGCGTTAACACATACACGCGTGAACGACTCGCATAAGGCTCGCGCATGTGAGACCTCTAGCTTCCAAGTCATTTTCCTCTCGGACATATGGGACCACCGCACTTTGATGCAACGGACGATACGCCTCATTACACTTATCGACTTGACCGTAACCACTTAACGGATAGGACTTGAAGATGCGACATTACTCGCCGGTTAATGATCTTATGAAACCTCACACTCCAAATACCTCAAGACTCCTCTGAGCGCGAGTCATACAAAACGTTATATTCCCGCTCCAGACTCGAGATAGTTCTAGCAATTTGCCATCTTCCAATATGCCCACATCTTCCGAACAACCAAATATACTTTAGGCTATCTATCTCTTCGATCCAAACCACAAAAAATTGCACGTAAACATATGAAACTCTTGTTCCATCGCCCAGTCGACCTCTTCATCATAACAATTAGATCCTCATTAAGCAGGGATACGCAACAAAACTTATTTTAGTCAAGTTTTAATAATTAGATTCAACTGAAAACAGAGGTTTCATAATGTAATTCCAACTTTCCTCCAAAACACTCAAATCCAAAATCGAGATTCTTCACAAAACCTTCAATCCTTCCAACTCGCGGTTTGCAATTGAGCACCACATAAGCCAAAAGAGAATTCACTCAAATGCCCAAATCAAACACTATATTTTTTTCCCGAACCGAAAAGAACCACCTTGCCAACAAAGAGGCAACTCAAATTGTACATGTTCTCCGTCATAAACCCAACTCAACCAAGAACCACTAGAGCACTTCTCTACTCGAGAGAACAATCTTTTCTCAGATGTTCTTTTAAGAAACAAACCATTTTCCGAATCATGGGTGTCCAGAACTATCACACTAACTCCTTCCTCTTAACCGGCAATCCCAAAATGATCCTCAAACCAAAAAAAGACAACCATACTTATTTAGAGGGACTCTATTAATCCACAAAAGGATTCTCTAGTCCACTTCTATTCCAATGGAATTTTCTTGACAAAAGGTTGCAAACATCTCAACAAAGATTTTTCACCCACAACCCCATCATCTCATTCTGTTAAAGATAATCAACTTCAAATTCTCACCACACACACACTCTTTTACTTTACCCAAAGTATTCTATCAAAGATCAACACATTATTCAAAATTTGCTCCTGTTCATCTACCTCTACACATATTATTGAGTCTCCAAGATCCTAGCATAAAAATACAAAGCCCAAAACCAACCTTCAAGTCTCCTACCATGAATCTCTGGTGTAATCGACAGAAAATCCTCAAATTCGTTTACTAAAATTTCACACCGCTTAACTATAACCTCAGTCATTAATATCAAGATTCCTCACTAATCAAATAACCGCCCCAAGGCGATTTATTTCACCAATCTTAGACGTTCTCTAATCCACACCAATCCAATTCAATCGCACAACCACAATATACTCGTTCGCAAACCTTAACTAATTGACCAGATTCAAACATACTCAATCACCAACGTTAATAAATGAATATATTCTTTGACCAAGATATCCTTAGAATTAATTTAACTCCCATAGGGTTACTCATTGAGGCCGGGTCATACTTGACATTAGCTCAACAGTTCCTGCTATCCCATTAATTAGCACGACGCTTAGGTTTCTTCACACCGCTACTTTCATTAAACTTCACCACCACAACTTTTCTGCACAATCGTACTAAGTATCCAATTGCGATACTCTAACATGTTTATCAAGAGTCCATAATTCCGATAATCTCAATATTCCAACATGAACAAAGGTTACTGGATGATAATTCGCCATAGGTTCCACTAGTTGTAACACTAATCACTTTTATCTCATCGACAAACTTTCCATTTAAATAGAATTATCTCCAGGTGTTGTAAATCAAACCAATTCACTTTATATCGCTCTTCAAATAGCTTGGCCCCGTATTTGATCGCGATCATTTACTTGACCACCAACCAATCGCCACATTACACTCTAAAAGACCTTGCAACCTGTGTCGGTTAATCTTTTCCCAATAGGAAAGTGCAAACAAATACAAGTTTTAACACACGAAAAACACTACTCCTCATAGTGAGCACGAGACAAAGAGAAATAGTCAAATAGCATTGATCTCGAAAAACAAAGGACGAGACCACGCTTGAGGGCACATGCTCCACAAGAAGGAGTTTCAAACATTAATAAATCACAATAAAATATTACTTTTGAAACTCAAGAAACACTTAAGCGGCAATGACAGAGAAAAGTTGCAGATTACAATTCTTATCTCCAACCTCAAATACTTATGGTACTCATTTTCACAACAAATAAAGCAATCTCTTTGATTACAACATTACTTGCCAAACCAAACAAGAGATGCCTTTGATACCAAATCACATTCATCACTTCGGAACCAAACGGAACCTTTTCATATGTCACGTTTCTCAACTAATTTTATCTACTACATAAATCATGAGCCCCCCAAAAGATCACGAATACAAAACTCCAAACATTTCATTTAACCGTTATTAAAACAATCAACTTACTTTCTCTCTAGAAGAATCATCACCATTCCAACGCGTCACAATCCCTTGTAGACCTTATTACTAACATCAAGAATAATTCACTCTTAATAAGGTTCGTTATCATCAACTCTTCCTTTATAAAGTCCCCAAAAGATGACCAAACTGTTACATTTTACTTTATCCTCTCATCCTCAAATGAGAGTACACCAAATTCTTACACCCTCACTATAACAACCACCATATTTTTGAAGGAACCTACTACACAATTTACAAGGTTACACCAAAACCTTTTCATCAAAGACATACTATTATCCGACAATTTCACCATCAAGCAAACACATGTCATCTATTAAATCTCATTGTAAACCTTTCCAAAAGAAACACAGCATATTATTTCATAACATTTTTGTTATCTCAAAAAGATTGCAACAGTCAACCTGTTCTAGGGTATATCTAATACCCCAACTGCACTATCGGGGCAAGATCTCTTATAACAAGGACATGCAGCCACAATACATCCTCGTGAAACACTCGTGAATAAATTACTTTCAAATTTCAACCCTTCACCTATTCGGAAGGCTCACACTTATTTAGTACACACTAATTCCAATCTAGAGGTTATCATAAACTTTTGATGATTATTCAATCATGGACGAATTGATGGTCCTGTATCTATTTGTACTCCCACGAGCATAAATAATATCATCAAAAATCCAATTAAAGAAAGTTTCTATATTAATATCTACCAAGACGACAGTCGAACACATCTTATATTTCTCTTCCCACACAATTAGATTAAACCATTGAGATCAAATAATCTAACAAGTTTAGCAAACTAAACAGCTCTAGGGGTCAACCACTCCGTTAATGTTCCATAGTTGTTAATAACTCTATTGATTCCAATTAGGTGTAGCCATACACTTAATCAAAGTTCAACAAGAACTAATACATGACATCATCAAATTAATCAACTTTCCTTCCAAGGATCTTAGTTAGGATCATCAATAGGCGTTCAAAACATACTAACCAACTAGCATATCCAAAGGAGTCTTAATTACACTACTCATCATTATTACACTTAATCCATTGCATGAGGCATAATCATAATCATAATCAACTCCTAAGCAGTTTGCTAAATTATTGAGGTACGACTAAAACTTAATCAACTTTAAAGATGAGTGGCAGTGAGTGAATCCAAATCAAGTCTACTTCCTCCCATGCATGTCGTTCTTGAATTGGGTACCTAAAATAATAATGAAAGCAAGAGTGAGCCCACAGACTCAGCAAGTACAAAATAAAGGCATACCACAAAGGTTATAACATTAGCATCCATAATCAGAAACGCATCATTAAAACATCTCATATGCATATGCAATGCTCAAGGAACCTTTCTCTTTATCTTTCTGTGTGCATTACACCGGTAATGCAGAGTATGCAACCGTCGCCGCATACCCATGCCTGTGCGCGCACGCACAAGGACCAATTGCCCATTACTCCGCAAGTAATGGGGACCTCAAGCCCACACTCCACGAGTGTGGGGATCTCGGGCCCGTCACATTCATGACGGGGATCTCAAAGGGAAACATGCTTGGTCACCGCGTGACCAAGCCTCAACATGTTCTCAATATGCATATGCTTATCTCTTATTCATCGTCAATCTTACCAAAAGACAACAACATTGTACCACAATAAAGCATAAGCATAATTTGAGCAATCACCATACTTAAACAATCATCAAGTAAGCCATCTTGCTATGCAATCATATATCAAAAAGCACACAAACATAGCCAATCAATCACACCCATATAACAAACAATGCACTTGCCTTAACCGTGTGAGAATGGAGGGCGTGACGGTGCTGCCTCCGGTACCAATCCCCCACCTAATACATTAAGATCATAAGCTAAGACCACAGTAATGAACCACAAAAATTACAAAAGCAAACACAAACTAGCCTTAGCTTACAACGTGATCCCGACTCCAATTTCCTAAATGCTGATTTGTGCCTTCTGTAATCAGTCAAGTTCTAAAATTCATATCTTTCTGTATAGGGTCTAAATTGGGTGTTCTTAGACTTCATTGAAAGGTTATCAAATTCCCCAACTAAACCTAGTTGGTGAGACTCCTGATTCGGCCATCTAAAATCCTTTTAACCTAATTAACAAAACATCGATTTCACGTCATGCCCTCTGGACAGAACACTAAAACAATCATAACTTTCAGCTCGTTTATCCAAATTTTGCGTTCTTGTGCTTCCCTGAAAGCTACGACAATTATCTACAACTTTCGTTATACTGAGATCCTCTAATTCCCTCTGTAACTTATGGTTTTAACCAGATTTCTACAGACTGTCCAAACGCTGACAGATTCGCAGGACACTCGCACTAATAAATTCATAACTTTTGCTACAGAGGTCCAAAAAATACGATCTAGCACTTCATTGAAAGCTATTGACGTCCTCTACAACTCTCTAGGAGAATCCCAAGACTGAATCCAAACTTAACTACATCAAGACGTTTGTCTAACACGATCTGTCCTGAGGAGACATAAATACCGACATTGATTAACTATCCAAAAACGCATCGGATCAAAGGGGAATTGAGGTTACCCTTGAAGAATCGCAGGGAGATGACAAACCACCCCTACGAAGAAGATCCTCTCCCTCTTCCCCTTCCTCTTCTTCTTCTTCTTCTTCTTCTTCTTCTTCTTCTTCTTCTTCTTTTTCTTGGTCGGCAACACCCGAAGGAGACAGCGCAAGGAGGCGGGGGTGGTACTGTTCATGGGGGTACTGTAGCAGTGGCGGCTACTGTAGCATGCCGTGCTACAGTACCACCCTAGGGTTTCCCCCTTCTTTTTGTTGGTGGCCGGCCCCTCCTGGGCCTCCTGGGCCAAAGCCTGAGGCCCAGGTTGTCGAATAATAGCAGAAACTCCCTCTAATCCTCTGTTAACTCTATTTTTTCTAGTTGGTTCTTCTCTCTAATTCTTTCTTTTCACTTAAATACACTTGGGGTATTACAACAACCCATACGGTTAAAATAAACCTCTTTCAACAACATCATGCTTATCAAATAACAATTTCGCAAAACACGATTTCATATATCACTTATCATTTATCCATCCAACTATTAGTGCTGCTCAACACACACTTCATCTATTACTAACAATCGACAATGGTATTCATCACGTATGCTCATAGGGCCCTACTGCTGTTTACCATCACCTATCCATTTATGAACACAAAGTCAACATTCCACTATATACTTAGGGTTTAACTAAAGATTTAATAACACCATCTCCTTTAATCACCGTTTTCACAGTACTACCTCAACATTCCTCTAATCCGATATACGTAGGTTTCAATCTTGTGATTATGTAAGATCATCAATACCTCACATTTTTTTAATAAATCTCGGATTCCTAGTAGGTTTAAGCATACCTTTACTCACAGTTCATCAAGAACTACTAAAAGACAAAGATCCACTTAATCAACTTCAATTACAAAGCTCAGGTTAAAACCAATTATGCTCCACGCAAATGTCCCTTCTTGATAATTTATGCTATAACAATTAATCTAGATGATTACCACCTCCCATTTAATCACAACAAGACACCGCAACAGAGTTTTAACTTTTTTTTTAGGAAAAGAGGCATAGAACTTAATCACTCGAAATAATCCAAGAGAAATACACAAGCCAAAGGTTTCACAGGTTAAGGAACTTGCAACAAAAAAAACTTTCATTACCCGCAATGCCAAGCGAATAAATGGGTCAAGTGTGCCAACAAGAAAGTAGAAATCTCATAATAAGGAACAAAATTTCCAATGACGACATTCACAAATAGCAAGAATAGCTCAAGTGTCAGAAAAGACAACATTTGCTCTATAAAACAATTATAAACCAATTGAAACCCATCAATCGCAAGCGACTCAACAGTTGGAAGAACAAGGCTTGCTTTAAAGGGTCAAATTAAATCGGTGGAAACGCATCAACCTAAGGAACTACTAATCCAAGAGAAATTCATCAAGCACGATTGAACCGAGTAGACCAAATCAAAATTAGGAAAGAGAACAACCTCTCCAAAGATACTCACTATTACCCTACTATGAACGGTAGTGTAGCTCAGTAAAGCCTGGGCCACAACCACGACCCCAATCTCTCAACATGGGTTATCCCCACACCTAATAACCTTGGTATAATACTATAGATATATCCGATCATAACAGAGATCAACAATACAACATAACGGAAGCGTATATGCAATGCAAAACCCAACCCACCTCATCAGGCACAAGTGTCAATTTAATATTTCAACTACCACGGACCTAAAGCCCGCTCGATACCAATCAGAACACCCCACCCATCATGAGCACGGAATGCTACCATAATAGCATAAAACAAATTAATTCTAAGGCACTTTACAAAAAATTTGTGAGAACCTCCTTTGTATAAATAATCATACCGAGGTTCGCACAAGAAACAATAACAATAATCAATTAACCATCTTCCAATTCAAAACATAATCATAAAGACATCCATATTATGCTAATCAACGCTATTACACAAATCCAACATAAGGCATAACCAAAAGAGAAGCCCTTAAGCGGTTTATTCAGTTATTTAAGCATGATTAACTTTATTGAATTATAATCTCAATGTTCGTGGCGGTGCTTCAAAACTATAACTATGCCCTCCCATGCATGTCGCGCCTTTTGAGAGGTACCTAAACAAACAACAACAACAAGGGTGAGTTCGATGACTCAGCAAGTACACTATAATCAAAGACAATATTCTTAATGGTAATTCAACAACTCAATACACTTCACAACATTTAGGATAAACCATGCACATGCTATGCAAGATGCTCAACTTTCACTTTATCCTTTACTTTGTCTCTTAGCATTACACTGTGACGCGGAGTGTGCATCCGTCAATGCACACCCATGCAATGTGCCTTCTAGCACAGGGACCAATTGCCCACATACCACCAATGTGGGATCTAGGCCCATGCTTCACGAGCATGGGGATCTTTGCCCGTCATCATTATGACGGGATCTCAACAATAGCATGGTCAACTCGTGACCGAGCCCACAAATGCCAACATGATGCGTGTGTATGCAATTTCAATAAGAACAATAAATGAACAAATGCATTCACATCTTCATGGCATACAAGTAGACTATTCATAATACAACTTTCTCATCCTTAGGTATCATACTTTTCCAACATCAATGCGTAGTATATAACATATGCACCACTACACACGAACTATAATTTTCACAACGCATAAAAGATTCATGGTTCACACCAAACATTATCTAATATAACACAAGACTCCACTCAATAAGTTCAATGCTATTCCTTAATGCACTTGCAATACAGTAACAAAAACATTCATAAGCATACTTCATCATAGAGATGCATTTCAGTAACAGGATCATATATAAGCCACTTCCATACTCAAACTAACTAAACAAATGACATTCACCACAAACAATCAATTCAACACTCATTCAACATCTGTCTACTAAAATTGTACTTGCCTCAACCGTGCGAAGGTGGATGTCGAGGATAAGGTACTGCTCCCGGAGCCAAACCCACACTGGAAATATAAATGAGACATGCTAAGGCTACCATGTAGGTCTAATAACAAAACTGTAATCACAAATGAACTCATCGTCCACTGACGCGATCCCGACTCTATTATCGGTGCCAGATTTCCTTTCCAGAGAACAGCCCCTTCAAAAAATCATAACTTCTTGTACAGAAATCCAAATGAAGTGATCTTGGACATTCTGAAAAGGTTATTGAATTCCCTTCTAAACCTAGTTGGTCAGGTTCTCTGATTCGGCCCTTTACTAGCCCTACCAAGCCATTCAACAAAGCATCAATTTTTGCGTCGGGTCTCTGGACAGCAACAATAAAACTATCGTAACTTTCTATACATTCATCCGAATTTCATGATCTTTACTTTTCCTGAAATCTGGAAGGATTATCTACATTTTTCGTTATGGCGAGACCCTCTGATTTGTCCTCTAAATATACGCTTAGGTCGAAACACTAAAACCTGTCAGACCAGCAACCATTCCACAGCATAGACCCAATAAGAAATAAATCATAACTTTTGCTACAGAGGTCCAAATGACGTGATTCTTGTCGGCAATGAAAGATAACGAGATATCCTACAACTCTCTAGGAGATCCCAAGTTCCAATTCGGCACTTATCAAATTCTTACTTAATTAACAAGTTAACTGCAGATTCTCGTTAGGATTTTGGGACAGCAGCACTAAACAAATCATAACTTTCTAACCGTTAATCGGATTTGGGCGTTCTTGGCGGCCACTTAAACCTAATAACAAACCCCACATATCTCTAGGAGATGGGGTCTCCAGATTCTGCTTCTAAGGATACGAAAACAGCCACGCACTAATCTGGACAGAACGCGATCTAAACCCGACATTGCTAGAAAAACAACAATTAAACATCTAGACGATGGGACAGCGGTTACCCTTGACGAACGACGTGAGCGGCGACGATCTCCACCCCCAAGACGGCCTCCTCTACTCACCTACTTCCTCCTCCCATGGCCGGCGGCGGGAGTCGTGCACCGGGAGAGTCGTGCACGTGGAGGCGCCGGTGGAGGAGCTGCCGAGGCGGGAGGGGCTGCCATGGGAGGAGGTGCTACAGTGCGGCGAATCTTGTAGCGTCGTGCTCTGATACTCCACTACAATGTAGGGCTAGGTTTGCCTCCCCCCTTTTAAGTGGTTCCTCAGTTGGGCCAAAAAGCTATGGGCCGAAGGCCCGAGTTCTAATACTCTTTCTAACTTCTGAATTTTTCTTTTCTAATTCTATTTAATTTCAGTACTAATCACTTATTTGTTTTATTTTTAAACGGGATATTACACCGAGCGACTAACAGCCTATAAGCTTACTGCACAGCTTCACCAAAATTTTCTCAAAAGTTTTGGCTAGAAGGTTAGCACCAGAACTGACAAAGCTAGTAGCAACAAAACAATCAGCTTTCACCAAAGGTCGATCCATACAAGATTACTTCTTATTGGTCAGACAATCAGCTCGCCTTCTCCATCAACAAAAAAAGGTTGCTTTCATTTTCAAACTCGACATCGCACAAGCCTTCGACTCTGTGTCCTTGTATGCAGGTGATGCGGTCGCGTTTTTAACTCTAGTCAGTTCATATCTGCTAGCCTTCAAAGAAATTATCCAGCTCTTTAGTGAGGCTTTGGGCCTTCGAACAAACCTAGTCAAGAGCTCGTCGACGCCTATTTGGTGCAACGACCATGAGATCCATGTCACATCCCCAAATTAATAAAGAGGTTTATTATGCATCTCATTAGCATGCATCATGTTTTGAAACTTTTTATTTAAATATTGTACTTGGAAAATCTCAAAATACATACGAAACATACACTTTAATTTGAACTCCAAATTTAAAACTGAAATAAATGCTACTAAAGTATCTCTGGAAATAATTTATTCAAATACTATATTAATTATCATGAATTAATATAATTTTCCCAAATTTTTGGGACTGTTTTGGACCCTAAGAAAATTCAAACACCATTAAAAGACCTAGCCTAAGTTTGAATTTATATATTACAAAATATATTATGAACAGTAGGGTTCAATAATTTTTATGGACACTAGGCTATCCCTGGAACCCCCAAAAATTATTTCATGATTTTAGGAATTTTATTTCTATTTTTAAGCCTCTGGTCAAAGTAGAGAAACTATTTTAATTCTCAGTCAAACCCTCGGACCTAACCATGCTACTGTTCCCTGGGCTCGAGCCCGACCCAGGCGAACTGACTCAGCCCGACCGCCTAAATGCACCTTCGCCTACGACCGTCGGATCAAGGTTCAACGGCCCAGATCTCCTCATCGATCGACCTGTCCGAACCCCTCCTTCGATCTGAGTCGCTCGCTCAAGATCCAACGGCCTACGTGGACTCACTTAAACACGGACTCGGGCGCGCGTTGAGCCGCTGACGACGTGGTTCCGCGCTGTCAGAGCCATCTTCTACCTCCCGTTGCGGGCGCAGAGAGCTAGCGCCACGCGCTCGCGCTGCTCGGACATGCACAGCAATGGCGATGTTCACGCCGTCAATCCACCGCCCCCATCCACCACTCCTGGAGCTTCGTTACACGACGTCGCCTCCAATGTCGTCATCACCCGAGCATAATACCCCTCGCAACACCATCCTTCTCCCTCACTTCTTCTCTGTTGACCGAGAAGAAGGAAGCTCGCCTGTGCTCCTCACTTGGGTAAGCTTCCACCGGGTGTTTTCCCTCTACTCTATCTTCAACGCCTTCTCCATTTTTGCTAAGCTCAGTTCTTATCTTTGATTGTAGCCTCTTGTTCACCTTTGTGCTCTAGCTCACGTCCAGAGCACGCACCCAGGGACATCTTCTTGCCATCTTTGTTTCCGGTGATGTTTTTAACCATTCTCGCGTGTCATAACGTGTATTAGGGTATCTTGACGCTTTCCCCTCAATCAATTTCATGGATGCATGGCAGGGTTGAAGTGAATTGAAGTTTTGCCCCGTTTCGACCGCAAATCAACTTTTCATCTCCCACTTGGATCCGGTAAGCCATTGTTCAATTCCTTGCTTCTATAGCATGCTCTTAGGCTCCTGAAGCTATTCCGAGCATTCACTAGTCTTGGTTTTGCTCAGTGCCATCTCTCCACGTGAAGTCGTGTTGTCAACATCTTCTTCTCCGGCGCCGTCGGTGCTCCAGCCGACTTCCAGCTTCCCCGAGCTTCCACCTAGCTCAGGTAACCTCCTGGTAGCCAGTAGAATCTCGGGCACCCGCTTGTATGTGCTGCAGAGCAACACATTGCTGCATGCATCATGTCCGTAGTTTGTAGCTCCGCTCAACTCCGACGAGCCGCCGGTACAGGCCGGCTCAGCCGTCGAGACTACTCTCAGTAGGAGCACCATACTATTGTGCACCCGTACAAGCTCTTGGCCGGCTCCGCCATGGCCGGAATCATCGGCAAGCCGCCGGTGAAGCGCGCGGGGCAAAAGCCTGTTGTCGTACGCCGACAGCATTATAGCAAAATGATTAGGAGTTAAGTGGTAATCATTAGCGGTAAATGTTGTCTTAACGAGTTTAACAGTCGTTTACACGAGGGTCCCGTGCACAGAAAATGGTGGGGTTAAATCGTAGCGTAGAGTGGCTGACCTATGGGCCCTGAGCTTTAAACCCTGTGCACCGTGCGAGTGCACCAGTGGACCAAGTCCTTTGGACCAGGTCACTGACGGCGGGTCCCATATGTCAGTTCGGAAATTAAAATCTGAGTTAAAAAGGAAATGGCACTGTTTCTGGTCCTGCGCGTCAGCTACTGCGGCTAGCGATTGGTTCGGTGAGAAAAGTATGAAATACGTTAGGAAAATTCGAATTCTATTAATTTGCACACTAAAAATTGGTATTAACTTCTAAAATGCATAACTAAATAATTTTAACTCCAAAATGAGTAAAACCACTTCTGATAATTTTTATTTTTAATGAACTTTATGCTAAAAATGGTTTCAACCTTGTCTCTATAACAGAGAGCATTATTTTGGAAAATGAGCTATTAACACTATTAATTCTACAATAGAAAAAGGTTGATAATTTTAAAAATTCATAAGTAATTCTTGGAAACTCCAATTGAGGCAAACTCAACTATTTTGAAATTGTAATAGTATTTCCTATTTATCCATGTAATCCATGTACTCACCACTGCTCTACAAATTTTCACCTCATAATTAAATTACTCAAAGAGGACATATCGAAAACTGAAATTCGAACCATCATAACTTTGACATACTAAATCAAAATGGAATAATTCTTTCACCAAAAATCATCTAAAATCATGACTTAGCTTCTGTAGAAAAATCATGCATTTTTTAGCATTTTGAATTTTGAGGTATTTCTCGATGTTTATTCGGTATTACATTTATATAGATTCCGAGCCTTTTGATATTGACTCCTACACCACCGAGAGTGAACAATTACTCTACCAGCAAGGCAAACATCATTTGAACATTCTTTTGCTTCATATTTGATCCCAGTTTTTGTTAAGTTAGTGCAAGGATAATTGCTTGCATGCTATTTTGATAATGTCGCTATTTTTGTGATGAATAGTTAGACACATCCTATTATGTTGTCATTGTGGCTATTCATGAATTATTCCAGTACTGAAATGCTTATGATAGGATGTGTGAAATTATATTGTTCGGGTATGCTTAGCCATGCAAGTCTAGAAACGGTAGTCTGATTGTTGGGAATAACCCAACAATTATGGGATAAACACAACTTTCTTTACATACTTTGATTTCAGATCTTCGTATCTGTTTTATGAGTTAAAGTTTGTCATTTTAAATGAGCTTTTGGTCTGGACAAGTGTTGGTTAGTGATGGTGCTTTGTGCACGAGCTTTGGGTAAGTGGTGGACTTGTCTGGACAATTAAGGACCGAACTTTGGGTTGTTGCAATTCAAGTAAAACTCGTGCTATCACATGCGGTATATGGGTGCCGTATGGTTAAGTAAGGGGAAGGTTCTGTTGTGTTGGGTCTCACGGTGGTGAAATTGTAAGGGCACAGGACCGAGAAATCCTGTGTTCCTTTTGGGCCGATAGGATGGAGACGTTAACATCTTGTGTTTCCTAGGAGCCCTGGGTTGAGGGACTTAACTAATGAGATCTTCTTGCTAAAAATGACCATATCTTGATTTACCCGGCCGGCATACCATAGGAAGTATGCTATATTCGGAGGCATCTAGAGGCTTACGGGCTAATCAAGTCGTGTGGGTAAAGTAGTACACCCCTGCAGGGTATAAATCTATTCGAATAGCTGTGTCTACGGTTATGGACGACCACTTGAAATTTGTGGCTGCTTATTGTTAGACTTGGAATTAAAATTGTGGGTAAACTCGGTATCGTCATGAATGGGCTATTCATGTTTGGTGTTGTATCAAAGTGGACAGCCACTTTGCCAATTGTATGATTTATTTTGTTATGGAATTCATTACTTATTCACATGCTTTACTTCTTCTTCAAATCTGAATTTGAAATGGCACTTGAAAAACTAGTATGTGTAGGTTGTATCTTGTTGCATCTCTTTTGCAAAACTAAGCCAATATGAGCCATCCCTTGGAACAGCCTTATGCATAACTATCTTTATTTGTGTAAGACTTGCGAGTACTCTTTTGTATTCAGCCAGATGTTTGCTGGCTTTTACAGGTGAGGAGGATTTTGAGACCGATGAGCTTGTCGGTGTCGATTTAGGCGACACCGATGAGTAGTGTGCTATCTTTAGCTCCCAGTCGGTTGCCGATGGGTTATGTGGCATACCACTGTAGGCATTTTGGTTTATTTACTTGCTTCCGCTATGAACTTGTTTAATTTGGCCGATCGGCCACTTATGTAGTTGTAAATTTGAAACTGTGATGTATAACTTTTGTACTATTTATGTATGAGCGTTGTATGGATGTGATCGACGTTGTAATAAGAGTATGAATATATTGTTCGCTGATCTTATGAGCCAATATAGGTCATGCTCGCTGTTCATGGCTTCCTATTTAACTTGCTAAGTGTAGTGCTTGACTGGTTGGAGAACCGACAATCATGTAGTCCTCGCAGAGGAGCGGCGTGCATGGTCGTCGGGGCTCTAGATTTTAGTTAAGCCTCTAATTTGGACTGAGTTAAGTTGGAATCCATTTACTGGAGATCTAGAGTTATGTCCCTAAGACCTTGATTAGTCTCGGTCTTATGGAGATAACTCTGGGGTCCCCACAGCTTTGGTATCAGAGCCATATTGACTGTAGGTTAGAGATAGCACTGGCGTTAGAGTTAGTAAGCCTTTTTGAGTCAAGATATTTTGAAATTATCAAATTACTTTCAGAAAGTATAAGTTAGGAATATATTTTATTCCTCATCACTCTTAGTGTCTTTTCTTCCCTTACTCTTGTTTGGATTGAAAAGGAAGTCTTACCTTGTTTTTCTTGCCTTTAGATGAGTCGTCAATACCTGGTCAAAGAAACTCAAGCTGAGAACGTGGATGGATACCCAGCGCTTCTCCGAGATATGATGTGGAGGCGAACTTTACTTACCACCGACCTCACGCCATCTATCGCGCGACAGGGGCGAGCATGGAGGAATACTTGGCCATGATCAACATTATCGCCAGACAAGTCACGGGGAGTATCCCATATTGTTTCCAGGCTCGTGGCACTTCTGAGGCTATGGCTCTACAGGAAGTGGCTCGTGTGGCTATGAGCCACCTCCGTTATGATCTGACGGAGTTGTCTCAGCCGCCTTACGACCATTTTCCTATGAGATAGCGTGGCACAGAGGTGGACACCTTTGCCCGGATCCAGTTTGGGGGAAGACCCCCAGGTTAGGCAGTTGGCAAGATTGGTTCATATCATGGACCAAATTCATCGGTGCACTGTGTATGAGTTGTACGAGACTCGTCAACGTCTCGTGGTGGCCCAAGAGCACTTACAACTCATGTGTAACATGGGGATTGTTGACCGCCATGTGATTTATGGTGCAAATGAGATTCCCCCATATGCTTCAGCACCACCGATGTACCGCCTTCCGGAAGTACCGGGGCGCGCACCCAACTATGGGGCGAGACGCCAGGCCCGTATGTCGGTCGGCTTTGCTCGTACTCGTAGGATGGAACCTGCTGGAGGCCATGTCATAGAGCAAGGCTCCCCTTTGCGTCTTCCTAACCTAGGAGACCCCGATGATACGGGATCCCCTGGGGCACATCTTCTGGACGAGTTTCCGGTGAACTTTGACCGGAACAACATTTAGGATGTTGTAGGTGTAAGCTCAGGGTCGAGCATGTATCTTTAAATTCCTGTAATAAGCTAGTAGTAATTGAACTATTAATGTTTCTCTTGCAAGAACTTTTATTTTAGAAGGTTGCGTTTCGCCACGGGCCTTTATGGATGTAATTGCATTGGGAAAACTATGATTTGAATTTATGGATCTTGTACTGGCCTTAGCGCCTTTGTACGCCCATTTGGTGTTATGTTTTTGTGCATTCTATATCATTATGCATGCTTAATTAAGAACTATGTGCTTGCTGTCCAGATTTATTATTCACCCCTTTTTCCAACGATCTTGGCCTCTTTTTAATTTTCCTTGTCACTTCAGGATGTCAGGCCCTAACACTCGTGCGAGAGCTCAGCGTGATGGGGGATCTCCACCCCAGGGCACTCGATCTGCTGCAGTAGCTGAACTCTATGCTCGAGAAGAGAGGGGTGAGCCCTCTCAACAGCATCATCAGTAGGGTAGTTCATATGAGGAAGTGCTTCCTCCGCCACCCACTATGGCAGAAGTTTTGGCTCAGATCGAGAGGAATAGGATGGATCAGACCAGGATTCTTGAAGCTATCGCTCGCAACACTTCTCCTGCTCCTGCGGCAGCAGGGGGAGGGGGAAATCTTCGGCCACGTGGGGGTCTCGCTGAATTCCAGCGGACAAATCCTCCATCCTTTGCGGGCACTGGGGATCCAATGGAAGCTGAAGATTGGCTAAGAGACATTGAAAACAAGCTAGCTATTGCTCAGTGCACAGGCATTGAGAGGATGCTCTTTGCCACCTATCAACTGGAGGGTGCTGCTAGTGCGTGGTGGGATAACTTTTCCGCCATGCAGCCTGATGAAGGAGTTCCAACATGGGCCGAGTTCTGTGCAGCTTTCAGGGAGGCCTATATTCCTGATGGGGTCATGTCGATCAAGCAGCAGCAGTTTCTTGCTTTGAAGCAAGGAAGGAAAATTGTTACTGAGTATCTTTAGGAGTTCAATTCCTTAGCTCGCTATGCCCCTGATGATGTCTCCACTGACACTCGCCGACAGAACCGGTTTATGGACGGTTTGACTGAGGAAATGCAGCTGGCTCTAGCTGTACATGATTTCCGGAACTTCCAACACTTGGTGAAAGGCCATTGTAGTGGAGCACAAGAGTGTGGCTGTAGAAGAGTCCAGGAAGAGGAAGAAAGCCGCTCAGTTTTTAGCTAGCGGCAGTTTTCCTCGACAGCGCACCGGACCGCCCCAGGCACCTCGTTCTCAGGCCCCAGTGCCACTAAGGCCTCCTGTGGCGCCTCCACGACCTTCTCCACCTACGGTGCAGCGGAACAATGGGAGTAAGAACTCCCAAAACAGCGGTACTTACAAGCCTAATGTCACCTGCTTTCATTGTGGTCGCTAGGGTCACTATGCATCTCATTGCCTCGCCAAGCAGCGGGGAATGCCTCAGGTTTATCGAGCTCCTACACCACCTCCGAGGGTAGCATCTGTTGGAGATATGCCCTAGAGGCAATCATATTGATGATGATATTTCATTGTATCCATGATTTAATAAATGTTCCTTGAATATTGCCTTTGTGTTGATTAACAAGTATGTGACTTGTTTGTGAAACTCTTTACTTGTATGGTTATTCTAAAGTTGTCCCTAGTCGGAGTTCATGTGAGGACACACGTGAATGATGGATTAGCACATGTATCGGTTGATGACCATGTTTCACAGGTCATAGACATGGAGATGTCAAACCAATAATGTGGACACATGTTTAGAACATGGGGTTGGACCGACCCAACATGAGACATAGTAATTATTCTTATGGTTCTCTCTACACAATGTGTACGTCTTGTCCTTAGACACGAGATTGTCGCATGTACTTGAGATGTGAATCGACCTACTTAGGGGCTATCAAACGCTACTCCGTGAATCGGTAGTTATAAAGGTAGCTTTGGGTTTGTCATGAAGCATGCTTTGCGAGGCATGGTCAGTCGAGATGGGATTTGCCCCTCTCTACCTGAGAGAGATATCTCTGGGCCCCTCGAGTGATCGGATCCAGAAATGCATGGCCATGCTACTTAAGGTTAAGAGTTAACCTAGTAAGGGATTCCGGATCACAGGATCGAGAAAGAGTGGTCAGCTTGGAGCTCGACCGAATATCGTGAGGCAAAGGGATTGGCATGTACATAACATTGTGATGGTTCGTCCGATATGATCTTTACGTATGTTTAGGAGTTGGCACGTCTTGCTAGAGGCCGCTACCAACTATTGACCAAGTATGTGTACTCGCGTCATGTCTAAACATATGTGAACCATAGGGTCACACACTTAAGGGGCTGAAGCCTAATTCGGATTGGATCTGAATTAGACTGGGCATTGAGTCCTAATGGGCCTCTATTCGTAGAAGCCCATTATAAGGACGTCTATAAAAGGAGGGCAGGGGCGCGCTGGTTGAGTGTTGAGTTTTTCGTGACATCCTCAAACCCTGGCCGCCACCCCTCCCACGCCCTAGTCGCTCGCGCGGATCTAGTAGTCCGGCGTGCGTCGCTTCCTCCCGTACGTGTGGATACCTTTGAGGCGCCAGCATGCGTGGCGTTGGGACGAACCGCAAGAAAGGAGCATGACGTGGGGCCGCGACGAGGACGAGGAAGTAGTACGACTACTCGCCCGACGCATCGCATCAATCGAGTACGACTACACCGCCGACGTCTTTGCATCAACTTCCGCACTTGCGCGTCTAGTGGTAAGACCGTGATCTATAATCGCAGTGATCTTGGTTTACGGTAGAATTTTTAATTTGCGCTAGTGTAGCCTACCGTTTCCCTCGATGGTATCGAGCCGAGTTCTTTGTCATGTTATAGGTTCGGTGATTTGCATATGGCGATATGTAAATCGGTATGATCGATGTGATCGATTGTATAGTTACGTAATGGATTGATCTGTTTCGTGATCATGCTTTGCTAAGGTCGTGAAACAACATACCCCTACCGGTCGGATTCGCCATCGGGGTGAAGCGGTGACACGTAAAACCGATTGCGGAATGCGAAGATCAATATGATTGATCGAATCGAACCTAGATTAATAATCGATGTACCGTGATCATGCTTTGCTAAGGTCGTGAAACAACATACCCCTACGGTCGGATTCGCCATCGGGGTGAAGCGGTGACACGTAAAACCGGTTGCGGCATGCGAAGATCGATACAAATTGGTCGAATCGGAACGATGAGTCGATTTGTGGTAAATATGATTTGCCGATCAAAATCCTATGTAAAAATTGCATAGATTGGATCTCTGTTTTTTACAATTTCGGACGCCGGAGATACGCGAGGCACGCGCCTTCGAACCCGATGAAAACCCCTCGACCCCTATCCCAGAGATTGCGATTCTATGCATAAACTTGTTTTTGCGGGATGTATGTGACCGTATGGCCTAATGTGTATGTGATGCATGTTTGTAATATTTGCATGACTGCGTGTAGTCAGGTACGGCAACACTACTGAGCCATTGTGTTGCCAAAGTATTGTATTAACGGCTGCGTGCTTGACTTGTGATGATTCCTAGTATCCATGTATTTTATTACTAGCTGTTATGAGTAATAGCTTATAGTAGTACTCGGAGGACACATCACTTGGAGGATGGCACACATGAACCATGGAGATGGAGATCATCATGGTGGATGATTCTATGGCGATGGAGATCACCATGAGAAAATGGGCCATCTTGAGTCACAACCTGTGTGAATGTTATTCCTATTGTTTTACTCCTATGCATGTTTGAATGGTAGAAGTATAGCGATCCCTCACAAAATGTTAAGTTAAACATATGCCCTCCCAATTAAACTTTGCACCATCCCATGTCTTGTAAATTGATGGTGAATCTATAAAATTAGGGCACCATCAACTTTCCTTGACTAGATGGGTTTTGTATCGGATACTTACATGCATAAGGATTGGTGAACTTAACAAGGTTATCATAAAGGTTATGGGCCTTGGGGCATAAAGGTTGGGCGCCGGGGCATAGAGATGTCACCCAACAACAAGAGTCATATAGAGATATGATTAGCAAGGTGTTGCTTATCAAGTACCTTGTCTCCTAGCGGTGATGCAAAAGCTCACTAGTAGACTCGTTAATTGCGGATCTTGAATCGCTAAGAATCAACAGAGGGATGTTGATTTTAGTGGGAGTACATTCTATTAAATTTGTTTAATACAGTTTACTCTATCATGGTTTTATTTGTCTTAGTATTTTGCATTTCCTATTGTAGATCAATGGCATCTAGCAACCACGCACACCCTTTTGCTTTGCGATCGATTCTTGAGAAAGAGAAATTAAATGGAACAAACTATTCGATCAGTCCGTAACACGAGAATTGTTCTCGTGGCGGATAAAAGGAAAACGTTCGACACCCCAATCCCGAAAGAACTCGCAAATAATGCGTCTGCTGCTTGTTAAAAATGCCTACAAGAAAGCATGTGATGACTCTCTTGAGATTAGCCGTCTTATGCTTGCATGCATGGAACTCGACCTTCAAAAGCGGTTTGAGGATCGAAGCGTATGATATGATCATAGCGCTTAGGACATGTTCCGCACACGTGCCAGATGAGCGGTTCAATGTCTCTAAGGCTTTTACGAATGCAAGTTAATGAAGGTGCACCGTAGGCCCACATGTGATCAAAATGGTTGGTTCTGATCGGACTTTGGATAAACTTGGTTTTCCAATTGGCCAAGAGTTGGCAATCGATTTCATTTAGCGTCTCTTCCACCTAGCTATGGGCATTTCATTTGAACTACCATATGCATGGGGCGGATAAGGGCCTTAATGAGCTTTGTGGGATGCTCAAAACAGCAGAGAATGACATTAAGAAGTGTGCGGGCCTAGCCATGTGATGGTTGTGCGAGAACAAGTCTAGCTTCAAGAAAAGGGTAAGCCATGGCCAAAGAATAAGGGTAAGGTTAAAGATATGATCTCAAGCCAACGCCTAAGCCTAATCTTGGACTGAGGCGAGACAGATGCTTCTATTGTAAAGAACGCCACTGGAAGAGAAACGCAAGAAGTACATGGATTCCGATGAATGCAAGAAGAAGGTTGGAAGTAAGACTTCCACCCATGGTACACTTGTCATAAATGTTTTAGACATTTTTCTCAGATTCTCCTATTAACTCTTGGGTATTTGATACCGGATCGCTTGCTCACATTTGCAACTCGATGCGAGGGCTAATAAGAAGTAGAGGAGTCGCAAGAGGTGAAGTTGATTTTCGTCGGGAATAAAGCAAGGGTTGCTTGCGTTGACCGTCGGCACCATGCAACTTCAGCTTCCTTCAAGATTTATTATGGAATTGAATAATTGTTATTATGTTCCTAGTATGAGTCGAAACATTTTATCCCCTCATGTTTGATGAGAGATGGTTATTCATTTGCAAGTAAAGACAATGGTTGTTTGATCTCTAAAAATGGAATGTTTATGGCTTTTTGCCCATTGTGAATGGGTTATTTATTTTAAATCTTGATGATGCGCCTATCTTTAACATAAATGCTAAAAGACTTCGACCTAATGATTTGAATCCCACCTACGTTTGGCATTGTCGTTTGGGTCACATAAGTGAAAAGCGCATGAAGAAGCTCCATGTCGATGGTCTTCTAACCGTTTGATTTTGAATCATACGAGACATGTGAAGCTTGTTTGCTTGGTAAGATGACCAAATCACCTTTCAAAGGTTCTTTTGAGAGGCGTCGACTTGTTGGAAATCATACATACCGATGTATGTGGACCAATGAGCACGATCGCTAGAGGTGGATTTCATTACTTCATAACTTTCATCGATGATTTTAGTAGATATGGCTATGTCTACTTAATGAAGCATAAGTCCAAACTTTTGAAAAGTTCAAAGAGTTCCGAATGAGGTTGAAAATCAACGTGCCAAGAAAATTAAGGCTCTGCGATCGATCGTGGTGGCGAGTATTTGAGTCATGAATTTAGCAATCATCGAAGAGTTGCGGAATTGTTCCACAGCTAACACCGCCGGAACGCCTCAAAGAAACGGGTATCCGAGCGCGATCGGACCTTGTTGGACATGGTTCGATCGATGATGAGCCAATCATTTACCATTATCCTTTTGGGGTTACGCTCTAGAAACGGCAGCTTTCACACTTAATAGGTACCGTCTAAATCCGTAGTTAAGACACCATATGAGATATGGACCGGAAGAGTCACGGTTTGTCTTTTCTAAAGATTTGGGGATGTGAGGCGTTTGTCAGCGACTCTGATCGGACAAGCTCACACCCAAGTCGGATAAATGTATTTTAGTGGGATATCCGAAGGAAACCTTTGGATATTACTTCTACAACCGACTAGAGGGCAAAGTGTTTGTCGCTCAAGTGGTGTTTTCCTAGAGAAAGAGTTTCTCAATAGGGAGACAAGTGGAAGAACGGTGCGGCTTGAAGAAGTTCAAGATGAACCAATCGGGAAGACTCGACGAATGATGCCCATGTGGCGTAACAAGTTGAGGAACCCATGGCAAAGGAAGCACCACCACCACGAAGGTCGGAAGGCTCGCAATGCGCGAGATATATTATTGTTAGACAATGATGAGCCTACGACCTATGCGGAAGCAATGATGGACCAGACTACGAGAAATGGCATAGTGCCATGAGATCCGAGATAGCATCCATGGGAGACAATCAAGTTTGGAATTTGGTTGACCCGCTGATGGTGTTAAAACCATAGAGTGCAAATGGATCTATAAAGGAAGATTGATATGGATGGAAATGTTCATATCCATAAAGCTCGACTTGTCGCAAAGGTTTTCGGCAAGTTCAAGGAGTTGACTACGATGAGACTTTCTCACCGTAGCGATGCTTAAATCAATACGGATCATTCTAGCTATTGCTTGCATATTTCGACTATGAGATATGGCGGATGGATGTCAAAACGGCTTTCCTTAATGGAAATTTAACCGAGGACGTGTATATGATACGGCCGAGGGTTTTGTCGATCCAAACAATGCTAGAAAAGTATGCAAACTTCAAAAATCCATTTATGGATTGAAGCAAGCATCTCGGAGTTGGAACATTCGTTTTGATGAAGTGGTCAAAGGGTTTGACTTCATCAAAAGCGAAGAAGAATCTTGTGTTTACAAGAAGACAAGTGGGAGCTCACTCGTATTTCTAATCTTATATGTAGATGACATATTACTGATTGGAAATGATATTCCTATGCTCGAGTCCGTTAAGACCTCACCAAAAATAGTTTCTCAATGAAGGACTTAGGGAAGCGGCATATATTTTGGGTATTAAGATCTATAGAGATAGATCAAAAGGCTAATAGGATTAAGCAGAGTACTTACATTGACAAAGTGTTGAAACGGTTCAACATGGAGGAGGCAAAGAAAGGGTTCTTGCCCATGTCTCATGGCATAAATCTTGGCAAGACTCGGTGTCCTTCGACAACCGATGAGCGAGATCGCATGAGTAAGATTCCATATGCTTGGCCATTGGATCTATCATGTATGCTATGATGTGTACTCGCCGATGTTTCCTATGCTCTAAGTGTTACGAGCAGATACAGGTGATCGGTGAGAGTCATCGGACAGCGATTAAAAACATCCTCAAGTATTTGAGAAGAACTAAGGATGTGTTCTAGTCTACGGAGGTGAGGAAGAGCTCGTTGTAAATGGTTACACCGATGCAAGCTTCCAAACCGACAAAGATGATTACAAATCGCAATCGGGTTTTGTGTTCCTTTTGAGCGGTGGTGCGGTAAGTTGGAAGAGTTCCAAGCGGAGATCGTTGTCGACTCTACAACGGAGGCCGAGTACATTGCGGCTTCAAGCGGCAAAGGAAGGTGTTTGGATAAGGAAGTTCATAACCGAACTAGGTGTGGTTCCTAGTGCGTGCGATCCTGGATCTTTCTTTGTGATAACAGTGGGGCCATTGCGCAAGCCAAGGAGCCGAGGAATCACCAAAAGAACAAACACATATCATGCGGCGGTTTCATCTCATTCGAGATCCTTAATCGAGGAGATTTAAAGATATGCAAAATACACACGGTTTGAATATTTGAGATCCTTTGATGAAGCCTCTCCCACACCTAAGCATGAGGCGCACACAAGAGCTATGGGTATTAGATATCTTCTAGATTGACTCTAGTGCAAGTGGGAGATGTTGGAGATATGCCCTAGAGGCAATCATATTGATGATGATATTTCATTGTATCCATGATTTAATAAATGTTCCTTGAATATTGCCTTTGTGTTGATTAACAAGTATGTGACTTGTTTGTGAAACTCTTTACTTGTATGGTTATTCTAAAGTTGTCCCTAGTCGGAGTTCATGTGAGGACACACGTGAATGATGGATTAGCACATGTATCGGTTGATGACCATGTTTCACGTGTCATAGACATGGAGATGTCAAACCAATAATGTGGACACATGTTTAGAACATGGGGTTGGACCGACCCAACATGAGACATAGTAATTATTCTTATGGTTCTCTCTACACAATGTGTACGCCTTGTCCTTAGACACGAGATTGTCGCATGTACTTGAGATGTGAATCGACCTACTTAGGGGCTATCAAACGCTACTCCAGAATCGGGTAGTTATAAAGGTAGCTTTCGGGTTTGTCATGAAGCATGTTTGCGAGGCATGGTCGATCGAGATGGGATTTGCCCCTCTCTACCGAGAGATATCTCTGGGCCTCGAGTGATCGGATCCAAATGCATGGCCATGCTACTTAAGGTTAAGAGTTAACCTAGTAAGGGATTCGGATCACGGGATCGAGAAAGAGTGGTCGCTTGGAGCTCGACCGAATATCGTGAGGCAAAGGGATTGGCATGTACATAACATTGTGATGGTTCGTCCGATATGATCTTTACGTATGTTTAGGAGTTGGCACGTCTTGCTAGAGGCGCTACCAACTATTGACCAAGTATGTGTACTCGCGTCATGTCTAAACATATGTGAACCATAGGGTCACACACTTAAGGGTGAAGCCTAATTCGGATTGGATCTGAATTAGACTGGGCATTGAGTCCTAATGGGCCTCTATTCGTAGAAGCCCATTATAAGGACGTCTATAAAAGGAGGGCGGGCGCTGGTTGAGTGTTGAGTTTTTCGTGACATCCTCAAACCACGCCGCCACCCTCCCACGCCCTAGTCGCCGCGCGGATCTAGTAGTCCGGCGTCGTCGCTTCCTCCCGTACGTGTGGATACCTTTGGAGGCGCTGCATCTGTGGCGTTGGGACGAACCGCAAGAAAGGAGCTGTACGTGGGACGCCGCGACGAGGACGAGGAAGTAGTACGACTACTCGCTCGACGTCTCGCATCAATCGAGTACGACTACACCGCCCGACGTCTTTGCATCAACTTCCGCACCTGCGCGTCTAGTGGTAAGACCGTGATCTATAACTGCAGTGATCTTGGTTTACGGGTAGAATTTTTTAATTTGCGCTAGTGTAGCCTACCTGTTTCCCTACAGCATCTACCCCTCCTCAGATCCCTGCACGTGGTCGAGTGAACCACGTCACCACCGAGGAGGCAAGCGACGCTCCGGACGTCGTTTTGGGTACACTTCTTGTTAATTCTTGTCCAGCATCAGTTTTATTTGATTCCGGGGCATCTCATTCATTCATCAAAGAAGAATATGCTGCACTTAATCAATTTGAAATACATAAACTTCAGTCACCTTATCAAATCCAGTCACCGGGATCAGTTTTCCAAACCGATCAAGTCTGTCGGGACGTAAAAGTGGAAATTCAAAAGATTAACTTCTTGGCAAATCTAATTGTGATAAATTCAGTGGGTATTGATGTGATCTTGGGGATGGATTGGCTGTCCAAGAATCGGGGAAAGATCGATTGTGCTCAACGGTCTATTTCTGTCACTAGCGAAGACGGCAGTCGAGTTGTTTTTGCACCTTCAGTGGGCACTTCTCATCTTTATGCTTTGAGAGCTAGTACCTCTCTTGAAATTGAGAAGGTGCCAGTGGTGTGTGAATATCCAGATGTATTCCCCGAAGAACTCCCAGGCATGCCTCCTGATCGAGAAGTTGAATTCGTCATCGAGCTTGTGCCCGGTACTGCGCCGATCTCAAAACGGCCATATCGGATGCCTCCTAATGAGTTAGAAGAATTGAAGAAGCAACTCCAAGAGCTTCAAGACAAGTGATTTATTAGGCCGAGCTCCTCACCTTGGGGATGCCCGGCTATCTTTGTTAAGAAGAAAGATAATAGTTTGCGGATGTGTGTCGACTACCGTCCTTTAAATGAAGTCACTATCAAAAATAAATATCCACTTCCGCGGATTGATGATTTATTCGATCAATTGAGGGGAGCCCAAGTATTCTTCAAGGTTGATTTGTGTTTGAGCTATCATCAAATTAAAGTTCGAATTGAAGACATTCCGAAGACGGCATTCTCTACTCGTTACGGGTTGTACGAGTACACTGTCATGTCTTTTGGTCTGACGAATGCACCGGCATACTTCATGAATCTTATGAATTCAGTGTTCATGGAGTATTTAGATAGGTTTGTTGTTGTATTCATCGATGACATCCTTATCTACTCAAAGTTTGATGAAGAACACGAGCAACACTTGAGGCTTGTGTTGGAAAAGCTCCGTCAACATTAGCTCTATGCCAAATTCAGCAAATGCGAGTTCTGGCTCCATGAAGTTAGTTTCTTGGGACATGTCCTATCCAAGGGCGGTATCGCTGTTGATCCAAGCAAAGTGCAAGATGTCCTTGATTGGAGACAACCCAAAAATATCACTGATATCCGCAGTTTTCTCGGACTTGTGGGTTACTACCGCAGGTTCATCCAGAACTTCTCCAAAATTGCGAGGCCAATGACTCAACTTCTAAAGAAAGAAAAGAAGTTCGAATGGTCGCCTGAATGTGAGGAAGGTTTTCAGATCCTAAAGAAATGCCTGGCCAAAGCTCCTGTACTTATCCTGCCCAACATTCACAAGAGCTTTGACATTTACTGCGATGCATCTCGCCATGGGCTCGGTTGTGTGCTTATGCAAGAGGGCCGAGTGGTAGCTTATGCATCGAGACAATTGAGACCACATGAGTTGAATTATCCCACTCATGATTTGGAACTCGCAGCGGTTGTTCATGCTCTCAAGATTTGGCGACATTACCTCATCGGTAATCGTTGCGAGATCTACACCGACCACAAGAGTCTTAAATATATCTTCACCTAAGCCGATCTGAATTTGAGGCAAAGAAGATGGCTTGAGTTAATCAAAGATTATGATTTTGGACTCCATTATCATCCAGGAAAAGTAAATGTGGTAGCTGATGCCCTAAGCAGAAAGTCTCAGTGCAACTGTATATCGATAACTTCCATTTCGGCAGGGTTGTGTGCTGCGATGCAATCTCTGCACCTGGAGATAATTGAAGAAGGTTCTCTTTCTGCCCTTAATGTGAATTTTACACTTGAGGACCAGATTAGAGAAGCCTAGAAAACTGACGCAGAAGTAGCTCAACTCCGCAAAGAAGTGAAGCAGGGCAAGGCCAAGTGCTTCAAAGAAGATACACAAGGCACCCTATGGTTTGGAAACCGGTTGGTGGTGCCCTCTGATCATACCTTGAGAGAACTAATTCTCAAAGAGGCTCATGACTCCAAATTCTCTATTCACCCGGGTAGTACCAAGATGTACCAAGATCTAAAGAAAAGGCTTTGATGGAGCCAAATGAAGAGGCAAATTGCTCAATATGTTGCCGAGTATGATGTGTGCCAAAGAGTGAAGGCTGAGCATTTGAAGCCAGCAGGTACTCTACAACCCCTGCCCATTCCCAAGTAGAAATGGGAAGAAGTTGGCATGGATTTTATCACCGGCCTTCCAAGGACTCAAGCTGGGTCCGATTCTATTTGGGTAATTGTCGATCGTCTTACGAAGGTTGCCCATTTTATTCCTGTTAAGACCACCTACCACGGGGATAAGTTAGCCGAGCTTTATATTTCCAGAATTGTTTGCCTCCATGGGGTACCTAAAGTAATCATTTCGGATAGAGGGCCTCAGTTCACATCTTACTTCTGGAAGTGCTTACATAAAGCAATGGGGACTAGTCTATCTTTCAGCTCTGCTTACCACCCGCAAACATATGGACAAACTGAGAGGGTGAATCAAATTTTAGAAGACCTTCTCCGAGCATGTGTGCTGTCCTATAGCAAAAACTGGGAGAAATGTTTACCGTTTGCGGAGTTCTCCTACAACAATAGCTTCCAATCAAGCATACAAATGTCCCCCTTTGAGGCATTGTATGGGAGAGCTTGTAGGACACCCTTGAACTGGTCTGAAGCCGGGGAAAGGCCATTTTATGGTCCAACCTTGGTAGAGGATGCAGAAGAACCAGTTCGGGTTATTCGTGAACAACTTCGGGCGGCTCAATCTCGTCAGAAGTCTTATGCCGACCGTCGTCGTCGCAACTTGAGTTTTGAGGTGGATGATCATGTCTATCTTAAAGTTTCTCCAATGAAAGGAACACATCGTTTCCAAGTCAAAGGCAAACTGGCACCTCGCTACATCGGACCATTCCGAATTCTAGCAAAGTTGGGACCGGTGGCTTATCAAATAGAATTGCCACCATCACTTGCAGATGTGCACGATGTTTTCCATGTTTCCCAATTGAGGAAGTGTCTTCGTGTCCCAACCGAAGCAACTGAGCTAGAGAAACTTGACTTGCAACCTGATCTTTCTTATCAGGAGCACCCGACATTGCACAAGCCTTCGACTCTGTGTCCTGGCCCTTTTTGCTAGAAATTCTGCGAGACAAAGGTTTTGGCCCGAGATGGTGTGCTTGGCTCAGCATCTTGCTCGGATCGTCGTCCACCAGAGTTCTTGTCAAGGGCCAACCTAGACAACCGATCTAGCACGGTCGTGGCCTTCATTAGGGAGATACTGCATCTCCTTTATTGTTTTATCATCGCCATGGACGTTCTCAATAGTATGTGCCTTGCTGCAGAAAATGCAGCTTTGCTAGATCCGATCGGTGGGGGCCAAGGTTTACCTCACTGGCTATCCTTATATGCAGGTGATGCGGTCGCGTTTTTAACTCTGGTCAGTTCATATCTGCTAGCCTTCAAAGAAATTATCCAGCTCTTTAGTGAGGCTTTGGGCCTTCGAACAAACCTAGTCAAGAGCTCGTCGACGCCTATTTGGTGCAACGACCATGAGATCCATGTCACATCCCCAAATTAATAAAGAGGTTTATTATGCATCTCATTAGCATGCATCATGTTTTGAAACTTTTTATTTAAATATTGTACTTGGAAAATCTCAAAATACATATGAAACATACACTTTAATTTGAACTCCAAATTTAAAACTGAAATAAATGCTACTAAAGTATCTCTGGAAATAATTTATTCAAATACTATATTAATTATCATGAATTAATATAATTTTCCCAAATTTTTGGGACTGGTTTGGACCCTAAGAAAATTCAAACACCATTAAAAGACCTAGCCTAAGTTTGAATTTATATATTACAAAATATATTATGAACAGTAGGGTTCAATAATTTTTATGGATACTAGGCTATCCCTGGAACCCCCAAAAATTATTTCATGATTTTAGGAATTTTATTTCTATTTTTAAGCCTCTGGTCAAAGTAGAGAAACTATTTTAATTCTCAGTCAAACCCTCGGACCTAACCATTCCCTGGGCTCGAGCCCGACCCAGGCGAACTGACTCAGCCCGACCGCCTAAATGCACCTTCGCCTACGACCGTCGGATCAAGGTTCAACGGCCCAGATCTCCTCATCGATCGACCTGTCCGAACCCCTCCTTCGATCTGAGTCGCTCGCTCAAGATCCAACGGCCTACATGGACTCACTTAAACACGGACTCGGGCGCGCGTTGAGCCGCTGACGACGTGGGTCTGCGCTGTCAGAGCCATCTTCTACCTCCCGTTGCGGGCGCAGAGAGCTAGCGCCACGCGCTCGCGCTGCTCCGACATGCACAGCAACGGCGATGCTCACGCCGTCAATCCACCGCCCCCATCCACCACTCCTGGAGCTTCGTTACACGACGCTGCCTCCAAAGCCGTCATCGCCCGGGCATAATACCCCTCGCAACACCATCCTTCTCCCTCACTTCTTCTCTGTTGACCGAGAAGAAGGAAGCTCGCCTGTGCTCCTCACTTGGGTAAGCTTCCACCGGGTGTTTTCCCTCTACTCTATCTTCAACGCCTTCTCCATTTTTGCTAAGCTCAGTTCTTATCTTTGATTGTAGCCTCTGGTTCACCTTTGTGCTCTAGCTCACGTCCAGAGCACGCACCCGGGGACATCTTCTTGCCATCTTTGTTTCCGGTGATGTTTTTAACCATTCTTGCGTGTCATAACGTGTATTAGGGTATCTTGACGCTTTCCCCTCAATCAATTTCATGGATGCATGGCAGGGTTGAAGTGAATTGAAGTTTTGCCCCGTTTCGACCGCAAATCAACTTTTCATCTCCCACTTGGATCCGGTAAGCCATTGTTCAATTCCTTGCTTCTATAGCATGCTCTTAGGCTCCTGAAGCTATTCCGAGCATTCACTAGTCTTGGTTTTGCTCAGTGCCATCTCTCCACGTGAAGCCGTGTTGTCAACATCTTCTTCTCCGGCGCCGTCGGTGCTCCAGCCGACTTCCAGCTTCCCCGAGCTTCCACCTAGCTCAGGTAACCTCCTGGTAGCCAGTAGAATCTCGGGCACCCGCTTGTATGTGCTGCGGAGCAACACATTGCTACATGCATCATGTCCATAGTTTGTAGCTCCGCTCAACTCCGACGAGCCGCCGGTACAGGCCGGCTCAGCCGTCGAGACTACTCTCAATAGGAGCGTCATACTATTGTGCACCCGTACATGCTCTTGGCTGGCTCCGCCATGGCCGGAATCGCCGGCAAGCCGCCGCTGAAGCGCGCGGGGCAAAAGCCCGTTGTCGTACGCCGACAGCATTATAGCAAAATGATTAGGAGAGTAGTGGTAATCATTAGCGTTAAATGTTGTCTTAACGAGTTTAACAGTCGCTTACTCGAGGGTCCCGTGCACAGAAAACGGTGGGGTTAAATCGTAGCGTAGAGTGGCTGACCTGTGGGCCCTGAGCTTTAAACCCCGTGCACCGTGCGAGTGCACCAGTGAACCAAGTCCTTTGGACCAGGTCACTGACGGCGGGTCCCATATGTCAGTTCGGAAATTAATATCTGAGTTAAAAAGGAAATGGCACTGTTTCCGGTCCCGCGCGTCAGCTACTGCGGCTAGCGATTGGTTCGATGAGAAAAGTATGAAATACGTTATGAAAATTCGAATTCTATTAATTTGCACACTAAAAATTGGTATTAACTTCTAAAATGCATAACTAAATCATTTTAACTCCAAAATGAGTGAAACCACTTCTGATAATTTTTATTTTTAATGAACTTTATGCTAAAAATGGTTTCAACCATGTCTCTATAACAGAGAGCATTATTTTGGAAAATGAGCTATTAACACTATTAATTCTACAATAGAAAAAGGCTGATAATTTTAAAAATTCATAAGTAATTCTTGGAAACTCCAATTGAGGCAAACTCAACTGTTTTGAACTTGTAATAATATTGCCTATTTATCCATGTAATCCATGTACTCACCACTGCTCTACAAATTTTCACCTCATAATTAAATTACTCAAAGAGGACATATCGAAAACTGAAATTCGAACCATCATAACTTTGACATACTAAATCAAAATGGAATAATTCTTTCACCAAAAATCATCTAAAATCATGACTTAGCTTCTGTAGAAAAATCATGCATTTTTGAGCATTTTGAATTTTGAGGTATTTCTCGATGTTTATTCGGTATTACATTTATATAGATTCTGAGCCTTTTGATATTGACTCCTACGCCACCGAGAGCGAACAATTACTCTACCTGCAAGGCAAGCATCATTTGAACATTCTTTTGCTTCATATTTGATCCCAGTTTTTGTTAAGTTAGTGCAAGGATAATTGCTTGCATGCTATTTTGATAATGTCGCTATTTTTGTGATGAATAGTTAGACACATCCTATTATGTTGTCATTGTGGCTATCCATGAATTATTCCAGTACTGAAATACTTATGATAGGATTGGTGAAATTATATTGTTCGGGTATGCTTAGCCATGCAAGTCTAGAAACGGTAGTCTGATTGTTGGGAATAACCCAACAATTATGGGATAAACACAACTTTCTTTACATACTTTGATTTCAGATCTTCGTATCTGTTTTATGAGTTAAAGTTTGTCATTTTAAATGAGCTTTTGGTCTGGACAAGTGTTGGTTAGTGATGGTGCTTTGTGCACGAGCTTTGGGTAAGTGGTGGACTTGTCTGGACAATTAAGGACCGAACTTTGGGTTGTTGCAATTCAAGTAAAACTCGTGCTATCACATGCGGTATATGGGTGCCGTATGGTTAAGTAGGGGGAAGGTTCTGTTGTGTTGAGTCTCACGGTGGTGAAATTGTAAGGGCACAGGACCAAGAAATCATGTGTTCCTTTTGGGCCGATAGGATGGAGACGTTAATATCTTGTGTTTCCTAGGAGCCCTGGGTTGAGGGACTTAACTAATGGGATCTTCTTGCTAACAATGATCATATCTTGATTTACCCGGCCGGCATACCATAGGAAGTATGCTATATTCGGAGGCATCTAGAGGCTTACGGGCTAATCAAGTCGTGTGGGTAAAGTAGTACACCCCTGCAGGGTATAAATCTATTCGAATAGCCGTGTCCACGGTTATGGGCGACCGCTTGAAATTTGTGGCTGCTTATTGTTAGACTTGGAATTAAAATTGTGGGTAAACTCGGTATCGTCATGAATGGGCTATTCATGTTTGGTGTTGTATCAAAGTGGACAGCCACTGTGCCAATTGTATGATTTATTTTGTTATGGAATTCATTACTTATTCACATGCTTTACTTCTTCTTCAAATCTGAATTTGAAATGGCACTTGAAAAACTAGTATGTGTAGGTTGTATCTTGTTGCGTCTCTTTTGCAAAACTAAGCCAACATGAGCCATCCCTTGGAACAGCCTTATGCATAACTATCTTTATTTGTGTAAGACTTGCGAGTACTCTTTTGTACTCAGCCAGATGTTTGCTGGCTTTTACAGGTGAGGAGGATTTTGAGACCGATGAGCTTGTCGGTGTCGATTTAGGCGACACCGATGAGTAGTGTGTTATCTTTAGCTCCCAGTCGGTTGCCGATGGGTTATGTGGCATACCACTGTAGGCATTTTGGTTTATTTACTTGCTTCCGCTATGAACTTGTTTAATTTGGCCGGTCGGCCACTTATGTAGTTGTAAATTTGAAACTGTGATGTATAACTTTTGTACTATTTATGTATGAGCGTTGTATGGATGTGATCGACGTTGTAATAAGAGTATGAATATATTGGTCGCTGATCTTGGGAGCCAATATAGGTCATGCTCGCTGTTCATGGCTTCCTATTTAACTTGCTAAGTGTAGTGCTTGACTGGTTGGAGAACCGACAATCATGTAGTCCTCGCAGAGGAGCGGCGTGCATGATCGTCGGGGCTCTAGATTTTAGTTAAGCCTCTCATTTGGACTGAGTTAAGTTGGAATCCATTTACTGGAGATCTAGAGTTATGTCCCTAAGACCTTGATTAGTCTCGGTCTTATGGAGATAACTCCGGGGTCCCCACAATCCAGCTCATCACTGATAGTTTTCAATGCAACATCACTGCCTTTCCGTGCAAATATTTGGGTTTGCCACTCACACTCAGAAAACATTCCCGGGCAGATTTTCAACCTCTCCTGGACATGGTCGCTAACCGCCTTCAAGCCTGGCATACTGGTATGCTCTCTCAAGGGGGGACGTCTCATAATGGTTTAGTCGGTGTTGTCAGCTATGCTAGTGTTCTCTTTTATGGCCCTTGACCCCCGCCCCCCTCTCGGTAATCTAGGAAATTGACAAAAGGCGTCGAGCGTTTCTTTGGAAGGATCACAGAGCGTCGCGGGTGGGAATTGCTTAGTGGCGTGGTCTTCTGTTTGCTGCCCACGCCATCTTGGTGGCCTCGGTTTGCCTAACCTGGTCGTCCTAGGACGTGCTCTACGTATTCGCTGGCAATGGCTGCAGCGGTCTTGGTCGACGAGGCCCTAGGGAAGACTACACAACCAGACCACCCGAGCTGAGGAAAGCATGTTCAAAGCGTCGGTTCTGGTAAGGATCGGCAACGACGAGAATTCTCTGTTCTGGGAAGACCATTGGCTCGATGGCCGATCGGTTCATAGCTTGGCGCCATCCATTGCAAACATGGTCAAACTATCAACTCGAAAGCAAAGAATGGTGACCCATGCCCTCTCAGGGCATTCATATACTTTGGACATATCAGGTCTCCCCGAGGACGTTGGCATACCGGAATTCTTACGATTATGGGACACACTGTAGTCCATCCAGCTATCTCAGGACATGATCGACTCGGTGCTTTGGTGGTGGGAATCTTTAGGCTGCTACTCCTCGAAGTTAGCCTATAGAGTGTTCTTCATTGGCTCGCTTGTTTTCTCTTGCGCAAAGGCCATATGGAAAGCTCGGGTACCTCTAAAATGCAAAATTTTCATTTGGCTAGTGATCCGCATAGCTGCTGAATAGCCGACTGACTACAGCGCTGAGGATTGGAAAACCAAGGTGTTTGTGTGTTTTGTGGGTATGGTCAAGAAACCATCGACCACATTCTAGTTGGTTGTGTGGTAACCAGACAAGTTTGGGTGTGGTTCTTAAGGTAGGTCAGGTTTCCAGCCACAGTTCCTATGGGCCACACAGTTCAACATCATTGGATTGCAGCAAGGAACTCGGAACCTAAGCACCACAGGAAGGAACTCGATGCGTGTATTATTCTCGTCTCCTGGATGATCTGGAAAGAGCGTAACCAAAGGATTTTCAAGAATGTCGCTACTACTATCGATCAGCTTCTGGTTCGTATTCAGGATGAGCACCACCATTGGCGCATGGCGGTGGCACTTGGACGGGAGGCGCCTGTGGAGCAGGAGTAGTTTCAAATTTCTACCTCGCTTTCGGTCGTCCTCTGTTCACCGTAATGCATTGCTTGGGTTGCGACGGAGGTGTATTCCTGTAGTCTATTTTCTTTAGTTTTTCTCGGAGGGTCGTGCTCCTAGTAATCTCAGGAGTTTTTTGTTTTCCTATCTGAATCTGCACTGTTGCTATAACTGTTTTCACCTTTTCTTCTTAATGAAAAGATGTGCAAAGCTTTTGCACTTAGTAAAAAAAGACCATTCAAATTGTTAGAATGATGACCGAGTCAAAACCACCACTAGTTCCAGCGAGAGTCATCTTGTGAGGGGCCTGTGCAGGGGTTACCAATGGCTCGCATAACACCTTGCCACAGTAGCCTTGTCCACACGCACGGGGCAGAAAGGACCATGGAGCCCACCTGTTAGTCTCTCAACTTTTTTCAAAATTTCCGAAAATTAAGATTTTTGGAATATTCTCTTGATCCCACCTTTCTGTCTCTGTTTCCTCTCTCCTATGTTATTTTTTCAAATTATTCCACCCAAGCCATTTCCGAAAGTCCGTTCTACAAACTCCGATTGAGCTCGTTCAAGTTTCTAAATTCATATAAAATCAAATCCTACCTTCCAGTATTTTTATTATAATTTTTTAGGTTTATTTGTCTTCTGTTTTGGTATTTATTTGCTCTCTGTTATGCGTTGCGTATATACGTTGATGCTTCGAAAGCTTACGAAGGCGTGGAGTTTGCTCGAGACCAGGATCAAGACTTGTTCCAAGGAAATTTGTGATTTAATCATATTGCACCCAGTTTTACAAAAGTATTTTGTTTCAAATTATTGCATGCTAATTTAATTATCAAATGTTTTATTATTTTCGGATTAGCTATGCAGACTATTTGATTTATGTCTACTTTGTCAATTGTATGCCCTGATCATTTTTCATCCTAGGTTGGTTAACTATTAATTTGTCAATAATATAGTATGGGTTGGTTAGACATGATTAGTATGCTTAACCTTGCAATGGGTTATTGTTATCGTTTTGAAATGAAAGTCTATACCTGATTAATGGATTATGAAATATCTTTGTGAACCCTTGTGTGTCATGTGTTGTTACATATTGATGGCATGTGTTGCACATTAATCAACTGGGTGGGAAAATGACTTAGACTGGGGTGAGTGGAAGGACTGTGTGACCTTGCCAAGTGTGTTGGGCATGTTATATGATGATTTAGCTAGATGATACGGATGTCTCGCCTTGGTCAACTTAAGGACTTAACTTTATGCGCAATTGAACTGAGCCATATTATACAACCACATGCTTGGAATAAGACAAACCTAGCTTAGTAAGTGATGGCGTGGAGACCCCGGGTTATCTCCATAAGACCGAGACTAAGCATGGTCTTAAGGACATAACTCTGGATCTCCGGTAAATGGATTGCAACTTAACTCAATCTAAATGAGAGGCCTAACTGAAAACTAGAGCCCCAACGATCATGCGCGCCGCTCCTCTACGAACACTACATGATTGTCGGTTCTCCAACAAGTCAAGCACTACGTTTAGTGGGTTAAATAGGAAGCCATGATCAGCGAGTATGACTTACATTGGCTCCCAAGATCAGCGACCAATATAACCATACTCTCATACAACGTTGATCACATCCATACAACACTCATACATAAATAGTACAAAAGGCATACATCAAAGTTCCAAGTTTACAACTAATACAAGTGGCCGACTGGCCAAATTAAACAAGTTCATAAAGTAGCAACGGAAGCAAGTAAGTAAACCAAAATGCCAGCAGTGGTATGCCCCATAACCCATCGGCAACCGACTAGGGTTAAAAGGTAGCACTACTCATCAGTGTCGCCTAAATCGGCACTGACAAGCTCATCGGGCTCGATATCTTCCTCACCTGTAAGAGCCAGCAAATATCTGGCTGAGTACAAAAGAGTACTCGCAAGTCTTACACAAAATAAAATTAGTTATGCATAAGGCTGTTCCAAGGGATGGCTCATATTGGCTTAGTTTTGCGGAAAAGACGCAACAAGGTACAACCTACACATACTAGTTTTTCAAGTGTCATTTCAAAATTAGATTTGAAGTAGAAGTAAAGCATGTGAACAAGTAATGAATTCAATAACAAATAAATCATACACAAAGCAAAATGGTTGTCCACTTTGATACAACAACAAGCATGAACATCCCGAACAAGTTATAACCACAATTTTAATTTCAAGTCTAACAATAGTAACTCCCGAACTCAAGCGATTGTCCATGACCGTGGACACGGCTATTCGAATAGATTTATAACCTGCACGGGTGTACTACTTTACCCACACGACTTGATTAGCCCGTAAGCCTCCAGATGCCTCCGAATATAGCATACTTCCTATGATATGCTGGCCGGGTAAATCAAGATATGGTCGTTTTTAGCAAGAAAATCCATTGGGCTAAGTCCCTCAACCCAGGGCTTCTAGGAAACACAAGACGTTAACGTATCCATCCTATCGGCCCAAAAGGAAAACATAGGATTTCTCGGTCCCATGCCCTTACAATTTCACCACCATGGGACTCAACACAACAAACCTTCCCCCTACTTAACCATACGGCTCCCAACTCGCGTGTGGTAACACGAATGTACTTGAATCAACAACGTCACCAAAGTTCGGTCCTTAATTGTCCAGACAAGTCCACCACTTACCCAAAGCTCGTGCACAAAGCACCATCACTAACAAACACTTGTCCAGACCAAAAACTCATTTAAAATGACAAACTTTTAACTCATAAGACAGATACGAAGATCTGAAACAACGGTATATAATGAAAGTTGTGTTTATCCCATAATTGTCGGGTTATTCCCGACAATCAGACTACCGTTTCTAGACTTGCATGGCTAAGCAAACCCGAACAATATAATTTCACACATCCTATCATAAGCATTTCAGTACTAGAATAATTCATGGATAGCCACAATGACAAGATAATAGGATGTGTCTAACTATTCATCACAAAAATAGCGATATTATCAAAATAGCATGCAAGCAATTATCATTGCACTAACTTAACAAAAACTGGGATCAAATATGATGCAAAAGAAAGTTCAAATGATGCTTGCCTTGCTGGGAGTTCACTTGATCACTCTCGGTTACATACTCTCTTACTCCCGGCAACTCGGAATCTATAGAAAGGCGATATCGAATAAACATCGAGAAAAGTTGAAAAATTCAAAGTGCTCAAAAATTTATGAATTTTATACAGTAGCTATATAATGATTTTATATGAATTTAGGTGAAAGAATTATTTCATTTGGAGTTAATATGTGACAGTTATAGCAATTCGAAAATCAGTTTTTCAGAAAATGCTAAAAATCAATGTTCTGTTACTGTTCACCCGAATTTAATTATTTTGTGAAAATTTGCAGAATTCTAGTGGAGATAAAAAACTACATGGTTAAATATAGAATAATATTTTATGGACAACCCAATTGGATTCATCCCATTTGGAGTTCATATGAATTTTCTAAGAATTTTCAAAGTTAATTCAATTTCTAGTGTAAAAATAATTCTTTTCTGCATTTTAAATGGAATTAAATCCTTTTTATACACGGGCTGCCCTAGACTTTGTCAATGATAGATAGGGACCTTGTATTTTATTTTATTTTCCATTTATTTTATAAAGGAAAACATCTACCGACAATCTAATCTTCTCATAAGCATATATTTAACCGATTCTCCGATGTCGAATCCAATCACATGCATAACACTCTCCAATCATATTCTCATATCTTGATCTAAATCTCATACTAACCTCCACTAGGACATTATCAAGGTATTCAATCCATCGAGTGATGCCCGAACTCACGATCTTCCAAATATACAACTTATCCGATAATTACACGAAATCCACCGACTCATGGGCATATGACCATGATTGAATCCATCGATCGTTCTCCGATATACTATTTAAGCTAATGCTAACTATCTAGCTCTACTAGTCTCGCCTTGGCAAATCACAATCGCATACACTCAATTTTCCATCGATCAAGATTTAATTGACAAACCGATACCTAATGATCTTTACAATTTAAGAACACATCCAACATCTAATTGCTCACTAATCGATCAACTTATATCCATACCACTGAACTTAGTTGTGAACGACATCTACCAATCCAATCACATATGCGTCTCTACGATCGACTAATAATCATTTAGCTACTAATCCAAAAGAGAGTACAATTGCATTGACTCGGCACATAGGATTTATCTACTAATTACATGGCAATCCAATTAGTTATCTAAAATCGAATAATCCATTCCTATCATCTCCAAATTCTAGAACAAAAGACTCACATAACTATTAACTAAGACATCCGATCAATTTGCTCATGATTAAATAAACCATCCGATTCAACCTCCATATCTCATTAATCATCAACACATAAGTCATCCAACAAGTAATAAATCATAAAATCCATATGCGTCAGAACTTCCAAAAATTTACTAATCCAACGTGAGGGAAAATCTTCAATTAATTTATCCTCAAAGATCACCACAATTTTGCATACGACTCCAAAATATCATCCGGTCAAACAATCCAATGTATATTTAATCTAGCATCCACCGATCAACAATACACATATTTTGCCTCAATAATCTAGTTATTCGCATTCACCAATATATTAGCACATAATCCCGCCTACGCACAAATAAGTCCTAACCGGAGAGTTACACCGGTCTTAACCTACCAAATAATTTGTACAAATAAATATGCATAAATAGATGCTATGCTCGTGACTAATATGCAACATACACAACTAATAATGTAATGTGATAGCACAATTTAATGCGAAGTATTTTACCACGACACTAGGCGTGCCTAATATCGCTGGATGTCGTCTTCTCAGCTCTCGTTTGCATCCGTTGTAGTCGTCGCCGATCTCGTGTGCATCTGCATCCGTGTCCACCGTAGTCGTCGCCGAGCTCGTCCGCGATCGTGTCCGCCATCTCGGTGCCGCCGCATGCACCACGCCGTCCTTTGTCTCGGCTCCTCCCTCGACGCCGCGTCCTCGACCTGGTACCGAGCCTCGCCGGGCCGTCCGGGGCTGCCGTGTCACATGTATCGTCTTTGCCGACGCCGTCGAGGTCGGCCACACGCATGCATGCGCTACGCCACCTCGCCACTCGCACACGCCGCCCCTGTCTTCCACGCCACCGTCTTCACGCCGCTAGCCGTGCCGCCAAGCCTCGCGTCCTCGGCTCGGCCACCTCTGCCTTGGCGTCGTGTTGCTGCGCTGGGCCGAACCTCCGCACCTCCGCGATGCGCGCTGGGCCGCCGGCCACCTCGCTGGTCACGTCTCTGTCGGCCGTGCCCTTGGCCGGCTCCTCACGCTGCCTTGCGCCGCTGCGCAAGCATGCACCGCCGACAGCATGCACCATGTCGTTGGACAGCGAGCCATGCCGCCGCGCATGGGGTTGCGGCTGGAGGACTGATGCCGCACTTGCCCAAGCCGCCCTCCCTCTTGGTTACCACTGCACCGACCACACCACGCGGAGCCTCGCGCTTGCGGTGTCGTTGGCTGCTTCTGCCCAGGCCGACCACCTCTGCCTTCCCCTTCTTCTTCTCCAAAACACACTCAAAAGCTCATGCATGCGAGAAAGATTTACAGAAATAGGATGCTCTTGAGATGAGGAATGCTATGGCATAGCATGCAAGGGCTGATTTTCGGTTTAGAGCTGTGATTTTGAGGAGAGAAGATGGGAGCTTGAGCTTGTCTGAGAGAGAAATGAAGTTGTGCTGTTTTGGGGAAGAAGTGGTGTGGGAGAAGATGAGTGGTAGTGGGGTGGCTCGGCTGGGATGGCAGTGGGGTGCTCAAAATGAGTAGAAATGGCATGGGTAAATGGCAGTGAGCTAAACTAAAAAGGGGAAAGTGACAGGAGCTGCTCGGTTTGGGGGAAAAAGAATGCCAGTGCTTTTGGATGTTGGATGGAGTATGGCAGTGAGGTTTCTCTCTTTGGGTAAAGAAAGAGATGGTAGTGGGGAGAAAGGAACATGGGGCTTTGCACTTGTGCTTGGCTTGGGAAAAATGGCTGTGAGGTGAAGTCATGGTTCGGCTGGCATCAAGTTGGGCATGCATGTGGTTTCTTTGTTGGGAGATGGGGAGTGAAACAAGGAAAATGGCAGTGGGGAAGATGGTGTTTCGGTTAGGGATAATGAAATGAACAGTGAAGCTAGAAGAATGGCTGTGTGTAATGCTTGTTCGGTTAGGACAAAAACAAAGGCAGAGGGTGCTCAGTTGGGAAGAAAAATGGCTGCAATGAACAGTGTATCACTTCCTTCCCTCTTCTCTAATTCACTCAAACTATCTTGCATGTGAGAACTAGAGGTAGGAATGGATTGCTCTCGCTACGATGAATGCCGCGGCGTGACATGCAAAGCTCAGTTCTTCATTTTTGGTGGAGATTTGAAGGAGAGAAGGAGACAGAGATGAACATGTACAAAGAGCTTGTTTAGGAGTGACTAGAAGTGGTATGTTGTTGGGGAAGAAGAAACAGTGTGGAGATTGAGAAGGTGTTCGGCTGGAGGAAATGAAAATAGGCAATGAAATTACTTAGCAGTGTATTTCTCCCTCCTTTTCTCTGACTCACCCAAATGACCTCGCATGTCCGAACTAACTGCTAAACTGGAACACTCTCACGATGACGATCGCAACGGTATAACATGCGTCGTGGGATTCTTGATTTTTGGTAGTGATTGCGAGGAGAGAAGTTGGGAAAAAGAATGGACATGTAGGCGTTTCGTCTACAGTCGGTCAGACTGAAAAAGAGCAGCGATACTAATACATACATCATGATTTTTGAAATACATGCCAAAACAATATATCAATAAAATTAAATTTTAACTACAGTCTTTCAACCAATGCGATTAAATATTATTTGTTATTATTATTACTATTATGCAACTTCTAAACAACTTGATTTAACTTTAAATGCAACATTTTAATTAATTCAAATTGATTTTAAAAGCAATCTTTTACTTCAATGTGGAAATTTTTTAAATCACAGCCAAATATTTATTAGATCGCCAAATTAAATATTAACATCCCGATTCTAAAAATCTGGATGTTACATATGGAGTCTAGACATTGGCTGCCTTTGGAAGTAGGTTAAACTCGGTGTTAGGGTGGAGGTGTGAACTCTTATGTTGGGTCACATCTATGGACGGTTCGCTGTTGTGAGGACCCGGAATATTTAACTAGTAACACTTAACCTCCAAATAGTTCTAGCATTACTAATTAAACATTCTAAGCCTCGATGGACATATGCTTCCCAGAATTGCAGCATATGCACATCATCACAAAATTACACATCATTTCCATACACCATACAACACTAAGTTCAATAACGACATACATAAAGTAAAGTTATTACAAAAGAGCCGACCGGCCAAATAGAACAATATACAAGAAAGACAGCGGAAGCAAAAGGTGCCATAAGATGGCTAGAACAAAAGTCGATCGGTTAGCCAACATAACCCACAAGGCAACCGACCGGGCCGCCAAGCTAGTCGCCCCGCAAGCTACCGCAACAAAGCTCACAAAAGTGAGGCCCCTCGAGCTCACCTTCTTCCTCTGCAACAAATACATTTAAGCAAGATAACCGAGTACACAAAGGTACTCAAGATCGACGTGTGGAATAGCGCACCTATTCATAAACTACATGCAAGCTTATTTAGGTGGAGGTTGTATGTCTCATTTTGCATAAAGCCAACTTTATTTGCAATAATGTAATACATTTAAAAGCAAGTTTGCAAATCTGTTTTATTGTCAAAATAACGCGAAATAAAGATACATACAAGTAACCACAGAAGTGACTATCCCAATAGTCACCACAACATAGCACTAATCCCGATTCGTACCACCCATCAAGTTTTAATTAAAAGGTTGTAGTCTAGTTCTCACGGGGCGTATCCGAGCGTGTCCATAACCTAGGACGAGGCTATTCGAATAGTTTTAACCCTGCAGGGGTGTACCAATGTACCCACACTTGCATCGCCTTTAAGCCACAAAGCACACTACCGAAGGTATGCCGGCACGGCTAAGTCCTACGAGACATTTCCAATCTTGTGCATTAACTACGAGCCGCTCGTATGGATAGAAACCCATACGCTTACATTGCAAGCCGAAAGACAACCAGCCATCACGGGGGAAGCCTTTCGGACACTACAATGCTCCCACCTCCATCCCTCCTGCGACTCCCTGCGACCCGAAGCCAATACACGCCAAAGTACTAAGTCAAGAGAGGTCTCATACCCTCTAGTGTGGTTAGCACGCAAAATGCTCAGTACGGTGGCGCAAGTAACTCGGTCCTTAATGACCCGGGCGCCATTCCAGTCACACCCAAAAGCACACCAACATACCATTGTGCCCAAGTCTAAATTATTTTTGTTTTAGGTTTTAGTTTTCATAAATAGACATGGCACAAGGTGGAAATCATAATCATAATAAGTTTCATGTGATCAAGGTTATCGACAAGTCGATAACCGCCCATTTTTATCGAAAGCTAAGCATGGCTAAGCATTTAATTCGTAAGCTACTAAGTGAAAAGAGCTCATCCACGAACTCTAATCACAGCAACAACCTAGGCTCATGGTAGTAGAGAATAAACATTTGTCTAAGGAAATGCATCTACTAGGTCAACTATTAACACAAAGTAGCAATGCATAAATAGAATTTGAAATCAACATAAATACTTAAAATACTGGAATTAACATGATCAAACTTCTTGCCTTGCTGGATTTGTTCTTGCTGCAGAGGGGAGTGCTCAGGTTCGATAAATTCTTCGGAACCTAACGCGAAAAGGCGATAAAAACCGATAAGAACGAAGAACACCAAAAGGAACTCAACAGCAAAGAACATCCAAATCCCATGAAATTTCTACAGCAGCTAGAGGTTGATTTTAGACAATTTTAGAAACAAGAATCACTTCATTTGAACTTAGCATGAAAAAGTTATGCCCTAAATAATTTCTCTCAGCCTGAAAAATCCTAATTAAATTAATTAGAGTTACTGTTCATGGCGAAAATTTCCAGAATGATCTAAGGTTTGAAATTTTTATGGTAGGTAGCTAATGGTATCCTAACAACAGCAAAACTGAGTTTGCACAATTTGGAGTGGAAATGAATTAGTTATGATTTTTCTAAGTTCTAAAACTAGCATAACTTACTTTTCTGGAACATAAATAAGGACAAAGCCTAGTTCATAATAAAGCATGTCTATAGACAAATTTTACCAAGTTGAGTTTGCTCAGAAAGGATTGACAGAGAAAAAGTTATGCATTTTACAAATTTTCAATGAATTTCTAGACATCATTTTTCACTAAGCAAGATCATGTAATTAAAGTCATTTTCTACTATATAACAGTGCCTAAATTCATTCTCAGATTAAAGTTCATACTACAACAGAGCTACAGCAACTGGAATCATTCAAAAAGGAATTGAAATGACAAAGCTATGCACTTTTGAAATTCGAAACCTTAAAAGACTTAGAAAATTTGAGCTCTCGGGAGGTCCAAAAGAACTGAAGGAAAAGGGAGAGGTCGTGGGCCGTTGATCTTGCATCGCAGGGCCACAGATCTCGAAGCACAGCACACGGGAAGACCTCCTCCCGCATTGGGGAGGTCTGGACCGTTGAGATCTGATCCAACGATCACGACCAGTGCATGCACTGCGCACGCAAAGGAGGTCCTCGCGCCTAACGGAGGCCGTGACCGTCAGATCAAGATCCGGCGGTCCCGAGCACTAGGGGAGGTCCTAAGGGTAAACCTACGGAGGGAGGTCTAGCCCGTTAGATCTAAATCTAACGGTTTAGACCAGAGGAGGAGGTCCTAACGCTACGGATCCAAAGGAGGAGGTCCTAGACGGTCAAGATCTCCAGGGGGAGGTCTTGATCGGCTGGGATTTACACGAGGAGGTTTTGGGTGGCCAAGATCTACTCGGAGAGGTCCTATACGACAGGGTTTTAACGGGAGGAGATCTGGACGGTTCAGATTAGGCCTAAGGAGGTCCTGAACGGTTCAGATCGACGCGGAGGGAGGACTTTTGCCAAGAGGACCTTGGAGGAGGTCCGGGGGCTTTTCTTTTATAAAAGACCAGGGGTGGTCTTTTACGAAGAGGACCCCGAGGGTGGTCCTAAGGTGGTCTTTGCAAAAATGACCAAGGAAGGTCTTTTTGCAAAGACGACCCCGAGGGTGGTCTTTGAAAAATGACCAAGGGAAGTCTTTTGCGCACGGGAAAAGATCTAAATGGCTAGGATTTAACCAAGGTGGTCTTAGACGGTTAGGATCGACTCAAGGGGAGGTCCTAGCGCGCAAGATTTTACACAGAGCCAGATCTAACGGCTAAGGGCTAATCCCAGGAGATCTTTAAAGGCCGAGATAGAACTAGGGAGGTCCTGGGACTTAGAAATTTACGCGGAAACCCATCTATGGTACAGATCTAACCGAGGGTGGTCCTAACGGCCGAGATTAACGAGGGGGAGGTCTTACACTTAAGGGTTTTCACGGGAAAGATCTAAAGGTCCAGATCTAGCCCAAGGGAGGTCCTCAATGGTTGAGATGCAACCGAGGAGGTCCGGGGACTAGGGATTTTTCAGAAACAACTCCAACAGTCAGATCTAAACTTGGGGAGGTCTTTTACGGTCAGGATTGATCCAAGAGGTCCAGCGACTTAGCGATTTCATCGGAAACGGCTCTACGGCTCAGATCTAGCCTGGGTGGTCTTTGACGGCCATGATTAACGCAGGAGGGAGGTCCTGAGGAGGGAGGTCCTAGCGGAAATACGGGAAGTGACCCGACGGCTGGGATTTGGCCTACGGAGGTCTGTAACGGCCAGATCTGCTCTAGAAGGTCTAAGGTGCTCCTACTGGTGCGGTTCCTTAGGACAGCGACTGAAAGGTGGCGGCTAAGGACAACTTAAATGCTGCAGATGATTGGCAATAACGGAACCTAAAAAGGGACTTTAATGACCTCTGGATTTTAATTCTAAGCCCAAGGCCCACACGTCGGTGACACCCGGCACGGATCAAGACATGATTAATGCGCCAATGATTAGCAATGATTGGGCATTAATGCTGTCCTAAGAAAATGACGAAAACGGGAGTTTGCACCGGCAAAACTCCCGAGCGCGTTTAACGGCTTGCCACCGGCGACAGGGACCACGCCGGCGCCAACTAAATACTGGAATGGAACCGCAATATCATCGCGGAGCTAAAGGTGGCAACCTCGTCGGCGGCGACGGCCTTGAACGCCGGCGAGCCGGAGATAGGCTAGGAGACTAAATGCGACAAAATGAAAAGCTAACGAGGTTCAAAACGACCGGGTTTCCAACACTAAGTACTAACCTGGGAAAGAAGGAGGTCCAAGAAAGGTCGCAGGAGCTCCGGTGACGGTGGTGCTCGCTGGAGTTGGGGAAGACGACCAGCACTGCTCCGAAAACAAGCACCCCGAATTGTCCACCTCTGGGAAGGTTTAAACAAAACAAGTTAGGGAGACTTGAGTTGACCTAGAGAGCAAGGTGACAGCCAAAAAGGCAATAAAGAACCACTGGAGCTCGGAGGTCTTCAAGGAGCTTCAAAGTCGACAATGGGGGCAGGGAGGTGGTGTTCTAAGGTGTTTGAGTTTGGGGCTCACACTCACAACCGAGGGAGTTCAAACAGCAACCAAGAGTGGGAAAATGATATTGAGGAGGGCCCTGAGCTAAATAAAACCGGGGAGCTCGCACAAGGGTTTGGACAAGCCCCACTGTGAACAAAGTCCATGCTCCTGCCATGAACTCGCTAGATTTGACAAGAGCAGGTAGGTAGGGGAAGACTTCTAGGGCTAGGCTCCTGACACATTTAATGCGTGGCAGAAAGAGACGTTGGGAAGGACCAAAAGTGACAGTACCCTGCTCCCAACTGCTCTGACCCTGACACACGCACGGGTGCGGGAAAACCGTGATGACCAGGGCTCGAGGAGGTCCTGGAGGAAGAAGAACAGGGCTTTGGGAGGTCCTAGATGATCCCAATTTGCATGGGGTGGTCCTGGACGTCCCAGATCACTCGAGGTGGGGAGGTCTTAGCGGTGAAGAGGTCCAGGGAAGGTCCTAGGAGCCGTGGGGAGGTCGTGGGCGTCGGATTCAAATCCAACAGCTAACACACGCGCGCCCGAGTGCGGTTGAGTGGACTGGGCCCAACCGTGTCGGTTGAGTTAGGCTCGGGCTCGAGCCCGAGTCTGACTCAAACCAGATTCGATTTTCTGGTTTTTGAGAAGGGCTGACATTTGGGGAATTGTCTGAGGTAGCAAACGAACTCCAAAAATTATGAAATTTTTTTACAGGAGCTTGCTAGCTGAGGGATTGACCTTGAATAAAATTTTCAGAGGTTTTGGTGCTGTGGATTTTCCTCCAAAAATTTTACCAAGGTACTGGCCCAAGGTTTGACCAGATTTTGAATTGGGTTGACTTTCCTCCAACAGTATTCAAACAATCTCTAAAAATTGTGGAATTTTTCAGAGGAGTCACATACCAACCCAAGAATTTAGGAAAAATATTTCCAGAAGATTATCACAAGAAGGAACAAGAATGTTTTTGAAGGATCAAGATTTGGATCAAAGACTTGTGACTTTGTATTTCCATAACCTCTTGTACAATAGCTGTTCAGTACAAACAGGAAATACAAGATGTAAGAAAAGTTTTAATTTCTACTCATTTTCTTACATTTGAAACACAAGCCTAAAATTGGGATGTTACAGTTGTTTACATATCAATTGGTGCACTCCAGACCAACACCTGTGTGGGTTTGGCTACTAGCTTTGTGCTCATCGGAAGGCCCAATTGTTAATATGAAGTTTTGGAAAGGCTTTGTTGTGATCTTCTCTGATGGAGGCGGAGTGCCCGATATTTCGATGAGATTGATAACTATCGATTTTGGTGGAGGTGACTCTCGTGATTCGACTACAACCGTACGACGACGCTTGCACCTTAGCATTCATTGAACCAACTCTGAGATGTTATTGACCTTGCTGGAAGCACGATCAACCTGAACACAAGGTTCAATTCCTGTGAACAATCGAAGAACTAGTAAGAATAAGATGTAGTCAATCTAATATTGCGAATATGATTGTAGTGTAGATGGTATTGAAAAACAAATGTGGGATCCCGAAGGCTGTCTTGACAAGTGGTCATCCGACACAACTGAAGAACAGGAGTTTGCACAATGACTAAACCTAAACTCAACGAAATCTCAATTCTAGCAAAGGGAGGCGATGACTCTTATATGGGGAGATGACCAGGGGTGGCAGCTAAGGAAGTGGATGCACACCCCTAGGGTTACAAGGCCCATGGGCCCAAGAGGAGGTGGCGTAGCACCCTTTTGACTCGGACTTAAAAATAGACGTGGATTGTTTTGTTTATTGTGGCTGGCTCAGATGGAATTTGAAGATGAGGTTGGATCCTTTGGAAAGTAGACTTGATAAGCTTTCAATGAAGTCCAAGAACGTCCAATGGAGTCCGTATGAAGAAGTTATGGTCGTTTGAACTTAGTTCTGTCACAGTAGTCCGAATTCGAATCCAGAACGGGTTCAACTTGAACTCTTGCTTGGCTCAGACCCGAAGTGATGTGGTGACCTCCATTGTGCCTTCCATGCCTGTCCATGACTCCACATGCCTCTCCTTGGTCCTTTCCTATGTTTTTAAGCACAATTAAATGACTTGCACTAGATAACGATCTATTCTCAGTAATATATAAACCTATGAATGAATTCACCTGGTAATTAAGATGGCGAGCACGAGCTCAAGTAAGTGGTCCTTGTAACACTGGTTGTGGATGAGTTGTGTGTGTAGGCGCAGTTGTATCCAAGTTAGGGATGTTCTCATCATCCTCCCCTTCTTGCATTTGAGTCGTCCTCGACTCAAGCTCAACATCTTCTTCCAAGTATGGCTTCAAATCTGCAATGTTAAATGTGGGACTAACCCCAAAATCTGCAGGCAGTTCAAGCTTGTATGCATTATCATTAATCCTTTCTAACACTTTGAAAGGACCATCAGCTCGAGGCATCAATTTTGACTTTCTCAATTTAGGTAACCTATCTTTTCTCAAGTGCAACCAAACAAGATCTTCTGGTTTAAAAGTTAAATGTTTTCTCCCCTCACTACCAACAAGTTTATATTTAGCATTTATGCACTCTATATTCTCTCCGTAGCTGTCTCATGTATTTTTAAAATCAATTCAGCACGTTGTTGAGCATCCAAGTTTAATTTCTCCGAAGATGGAATATGCATTAAATCAATAGGAGCACGAGACACAAAACCTTAAACAACCTCAAAAGGGCACATCTTTGTAGTAGAATGCAATGAACGATTATAAGTAAACTCAATATGAGGCAAGCAATCTTCCCATATTTTTAAATTCTTTTTCAACACAGCTCTAAGCATTGTAGATAAAGTTTTATTCACAACTTCAGTTTGTCCATCAGTTTGGGGATGACAAGTAGTAGAAAATAACAGCTTAGTCCCCAATTTAGCCCATAAATTTCTCCAAAAGTGTCTAAAGAATTTAGCATCACGATCTGAAACTATAGTATTAGGCACACTATGTAAGCGAATAACTTCACGAAAGAATAAATCAACAATATTGGTAGCATTATTGCTCTTATGACATGGTATAAAGTGGGCTATTTTAGAAAATCTATCAACAACCATGAATATACTATCGCTCCTCTTCTTTGTTCTAGGCAATCCTAAAATAAAGTCCATTGAAATATCTTCCCACGGAACGCTAGGAACAGGTAGAGGCATGTATAAACCATGAGGATTAAGTCGTGACTTAGCTCTTTGACATGTAGTGCAGCGAGCAACGTAGTGCTCGACGTCCCGTCTCATCTTTGGCCAAAAGAAATGATCAGCAAGTATATCCTCCATTTTCTTCACGCCAAAGTGTCCCATCAGCCCGCCTCCATGCGCTTCCTGTAACAACAAACGAACGGAGCTAACTGAAATGCATAGCTTGTTAGCTCTAAACACAAACCCATCATTAATAACAAATTTGTTCCACGTTTTTTCTTCTTTACAATTCAACAATATATCTGTAAAATCAGCATCATGCACATATTGCTCTTTAATAGTCTCCAATCCAAAAAATTTGAAGTCAAGTTGTGAAAGCATGGTATATCTCTTAGACAAAGCATCAGCAATAACATTCTCCTTTCCCTACTTGTGTTTTATGACATAAGGAAAAGACTCAATAAATTCAACCCACTTTGCATGTCTACGGTTCAGTTTACTTTTACTTCGAATATGCTTTAAAGATTCATGATCAGAATATATAAAAAATTCTTTGGGCCATAAATAATATTGCCAAGTTTTCAAAGTTCGAAATAGTACATATAATTCCTTATCATAAGTAGAATAGTTCAAACTAGGCCCACTCAATTTCTCACTAAAGTATGCTATATGTTTACCTTCTTATAACAATATGCCAAACTAATTCCGCTAGCATCACATTCTAGTTCAAAAGTCTTATTAAAATTAGGGAGTTGAAGTAGTGGTGCATGTGTTAACTTATCTTTCAATGTGGTGAAAACGTTCTCCTGTGTGACGCTCCAAACAAATGGCACACCCTTCTTGGTGAGCTCATTCAATGGTGCAGCGAATGTATTGAAATCCTTCACGAAGTGGCGGTAGAATCCAGCAAGTTCTAAAAAGCTTCGTACATGTGTGACCGTGTTAGGAGTCGATCAACTTTGTATTGCTTCAACCTTGGTTTGATCAATTTCAATTCCCTGTGGAGTAACAATATAGCCAAGAAACGCGACTCGATCGGTGCAAAAGGTGCACTTCTCAAGGTTACCAAATAAACGTGCACCACGTAAAGCATTAAAAACAACACGTAAATAGTCAAGATGTTCCTCTAATGATTTGTTATATATCAATATATCATTAAAATAAACTACCACAAATCTACCAATGAAAGCACGCAAAACTTCGTTCATTAGTCTGATGAAGGCGCTAGGTGCATTAGTTAAACCAAAAGGCATTACTAACCACTCATATAACCCAAACTTAGTTTTAAATGTTGTTTTCCATTCATCGCCTGATTTCATGTGAATTTGATGATATCCACTACGCAAATCAACCTTCGAGAAAACAAAAGAGCCACTCAATTCATCAAGCATATCATCTAACCTAGGAATAGGATGACGATACCTAATGGTGATATTATTGATTGCTTTACAATCTACACACATGCGCCATGATCCATCTTTCTTAGACACTAAAATGACCGGAACAGCACAAGGACTAAGAGATTCGCACACATACCTTTTAGCAAGCAATTCTTGAACTTGGCGCTGAATTTCTTTAGTTTCTTCCGGATTAGTCCTATATGGTATGCGGTTGGGCAATGATGCACCGGGAATTAAATCAATTTGATGCTCAATCCCTCGAAGCGATGGCAACCTCGGTGGTATGTCCTTCAGAAAGACGTCGTTGTACTCCTGCAAAATGTTAGTGACAGCAGGAGCCAAAGAAGAAGGTATATCCTCAAATGAAAACAAGGCTTATTTGCAAACTAATGCATAGCAAACAGAATTACTAGCATCCAATTCAGTCATATCAGATTTGGTAGCAAGAAAACTAGCACATTTCAATTTAATTTCTTTATTCTTCACATGAGCAGATTTAGATTCTTTTTTCTTATGTTGCTCAAACTCTTTTGCTACAATCTGATTTTCACTCTTAGCATTCTCCTGATTTTTCTCTCTATTAGCTCTAGCAAGTTCATCTTCAACAATTTGTTCAGGAGTCATAGGATGCAGCATAATTTTCTTTCCTTTAAACATGAGAGAGTATTGATTATTTCTACCATGATGCACACAATCAGTATCGTATTACCAAGGTCTTCCTAATAACAAAGAACAAGCTTGCATAAGAACAACGTCGCAATCAATATAATCATGGTATGAACCCATAGAAAAATGTACTATCACCATTCATGTTACCTTCAACTTACCACTGTTATTGAACCATTGAATATGGTATGAGTGGGAATGAGGGTTGGTTGGCAAAGTAAGCTTCTCCACCATATCCATACTCGTCAAATTGTTGCAACTCCCACCATCAACAATTATGTGAATCGAACGTTCCTTGACAACGCCCTTGATTTGGAACAAATTATGGCGCTGATTTTGCTTAGCACGAGAATCTTGAGCACTTAGTACGCGTTGCACTATAATGCTCAAATACTTGTCAGCATCTTCGGTGCTAACATGTTCTGCCTCATGATCAGACTTATCATCATTTCCTGCAGGTTCGGTTGCAAGCATAGCATATGTTTCATCATCAAAATCACTAGTAGAAGAATACCCACCATCGTCGCGTATAATCAGTACACGCTTGTTTGGACAGTCCCACATCATGTTCCCATAGCCTTTGCACCGATGACATTGAATATCCTTATTTCATCCTGTCGAAGCAACCAAAGATGAGGTTTTTGCAGAAGCTTGTGGTGCTGATTTGGTTGTTTCAGAAACTCGTGGTGCTGAATTTGAAGTAGTGGGGCGCTGCTTGTTATTGAAGGGTGGCGGTGGGGGTGCACTGGTGGCCGAGGCAGTAGAGGTGCGTGGTGTTCATGAGTTTGTGCGACCTGTAGAAGAGTTAGATCGTGTCCTCATCTGACGTCCCTGCACTTCACGTTCAGCTTTGTAAGCAAGATGAAACAATCTAGTAATGGAGTTGCAATCTTTATAATCAAGGATGTCTTGAATTTTTCGATTCAATCCTTCCAAAAACCTAGCCAGTGATGCCTTCTCATTCTCATCTAAACCACAATGCAACATACCAATTTGTAATTCTTGATAGTAGTCTTCCACAGACTTTGTACCTTGTTGTAAGCATTGTAATTTATTTAACAAATCACGGGCATAATATGAGGGAACAAATCGATAACGTATAAGCAATTTTAAAGCCTCTCAAGTGTTAGATATGTTATTGGGATGTTGACGGCAATGTTCTTTCCACCAAACAGAAGCAAAGTCGGTAAATTCACTAGTAGCAGCCCTAACTCGTCCAGTATCAGGAAATTCATGACAAGCAAATTTTTGATCCACAGCTAGTTCCCAATTAAGATAACCATCAGGATTATATTTACCATTAAAAGAGGGCATAGTAAATTTAACCTTAGCAAAAGAATCATCGTGGTCACGTACCTCACGTCGTGGGGGGTCTCGTCGCATACCTTGTTGACTAAAACGCAACTGTCGATGAGCTCGATCGTTGTTGTGGTTACCTATGTCATTAGCCTCGGTATCAGTCACATAGTTAAATTCATATTGTCCTTCTACCACCGGGGCAGCAGGGGGAACAGCAGTGGATGCCTGGGCAATCTCGTCAAAGCGTGCCATAATACCTGCCAAAAAAGTGTTAGTGGCCTTGTGCTCTCTCCATCACGACGAGCGTGGTGTTTGTCTCAATCTGGGCGCCCTCAAATTGAGCAAGTCGCTCATTCGTGACCCTGACATCTTCCTCCAGACCCTCCGTACGAAGGTTCATGATGTGCCGAAAATATTGTATGATTGCCTTTGTACGAGGAGTATGAGATTTATCCTCATCCAAATGCTCTGCCGAACCTGCCATTGTTAGCAAATCACAAGTATATGTCCATAGCAACTACTAGGGTGTGGTGGTTCAAAAGTCGCTAACACTCAAGACTTGTATCGAATTCTTACCAATTCTTACCAAGCAATAGGGGTGATCAGCAACCAGTGATGTCAACGTATCTCCGAAGATTGGATGGAGCGATTGTCAGGTAAAGTTCAGCCTGTACGGTGTAGAAAAGGTGTAGCTGGGAAGGCTCAAGTATGGTAGCAATAGATTAGCAACAATCAAATCAGATAATGCAAGCTGAAAAATCGTTCAATGTCGATTAGTGCTGGTCCTAGGCTAGACCGTACTAGAGACGCGAGCCTAGAACACAAACGAAATCACGGTGCAGCAGAAACTAGAGAACGTTGCACACTGAGTATGGAAGCTCGAAAAAGGATGCCGTCTTCACGGGGAACCGTAGAATCACTTTTAAAAGGGCTCTGTCAATTTTGAGCGAATTCTGAAAAACTTGATTTTTTTTTTGTCGCTCTTTTTTTTGCCTCTTTTTTTTTTGCAAATCTGCACCTCACTCAAAACTCTTCAAATTCCTCTTCTGGGCCTAGGGAGGTATATAGATCACAAACTTTTTGTAAAAGGCAGGGGTAAAAAAGTAATTAAAAGATACTCTCTCTCGAAACTTTGATTTTTTTTTTATCGTGTTGCCGAAGTCAGATGAAACTTAGGTTTCCTTCTGGCAACACGAAAACAACCTCTTCTTTTTTTTCTCTTTTTTTTCTTTTTCTTCTCTGTCACAAACCGAAACGAATTGTTGTTCTTAGTTAGAGTTTCCCTTGGTGTGGCGGCGGCAGGCGGATGGTGGCTTACTGCGGCAGGAGGATGGTGGCCATGGTAGGACGCGGCAAGGGATGGCAGCAGCGCTGGTGGTCGCGGCAACGGCTCTGGTGGTCGTGGCAGCGCGAAGGCAGAGACGGCAGCGGCTCTGCCGGGTGCGACAAGGACTGGCAACGGTGGAGGTAGGCGGCAGATTGAACCCAACCGCAACGGTGCGACCAAACATGAGGAGAACTCGAAACTCAAAGGAACTAGAAACTAAGACCAGCAAAGGACACGGCGATGCAACCAAAAGTTCAACAATGCAATGCACTGAAAAGAAAGATGCAATGGCGCAATCGGTCTTGGACAAATAGGTGATCTAATCCTATAAAAAAAATTGGCTTTTTCTAGACATTTGGAATTAAGCAACCTAACTATGAAAAACAGTAAATTCTTACCGAGCAACCTTGAGCTCTGATACCACTTGATGGAGGCGAAGTGCCCAATCTTTCGATGAGATTGATAACTATCGATTTTGGTGAAGGTGACTCTCGCGATTCGACTACAACCGTACGACGACACTTGCGCCTTAGCAATCGTTGAACGAACTCCGAGATGTTATTGACCTTGCTGGAAGCGCGATCAACCTGAACACGAGGTTCAATTCCTGCGAGCAATCGAAGAACTAGCAAGAATATGATGCAGTCAATATGATATTGCGAATAGGATTGTAGTGTAGATGGTATTAAAAACCAAATGTAGGATCCCAAAGGCTGTCTTAACCGGTGGTCGTCCGACACAATTGAAGAACAGAAGTTTGCACAATGGCTAAACCTAAACTCAACGAAATCCCAATTCTAGCAAAGGTAGGCGGCGACTCTTATATGGGGAGACGACCAAGGGTGGTAGCCAAGGAAGTGGATGCACGCCCCTAGGGTTACAAGGCCAATGGACCCAAGAGGAGGTGGCACAGCACCCTTTTGATTCGGGCTTAAAATAGACGTGGATTGTTTTGTTTATTGTGACCGGCTCGGATGGAATTTGAAGATGAGGTTGGATCCTTTGGAAAGTAGACGTGCTAATCTTTCAATGAAGTCCAAGAACGTCCAAAATGGAGTCCGTATGAAGAAGTTACAGCTGTTTGAACTTAGTGCTGTCGCAGTAGTCCGAATTTGAATCCAGAACGGGTCTAACTCGAACTCTTGCTTGACTCGGACCCAAAGTGACGTGGTGACCTCCATTGTGCCTTCTATGCCTGTCCATGACTCCACATGCCTCTCCTTGGTCCTTTCCAATGTTCTTAAGCACAATTAAATCACTTGTATTAGGTAGCAGTCTATTCTCAGTAATATATAAACCTATGAACAAATTCACCTGGTGATTAAGATGGCAAGCACGAGCTCGAGTAAGTGGTCCTTGTAACACTGGTTGTGGATGAGTTGTGTGTGTAGGTGCGGTTGTATCCAAGTTAGAGATGTCCTCATCATTCTCCGTACAAATTTATTGCATCTTGTGGGTAAAATATACAACCTCTGCAGAGTGTTAACAATCTATTCGAATAGCCGCATCTGTGGCCATGGACATGCTCGGGGATTCCACATGACGGATAGAATTTTATAAAACTAATCTGGGTGGAAAGTGAAGTGAATGTGTTAGAAAGGATTATGCTTTGTGCAAATATTCATATTCTTGTTTAATTATTATTATAGTTTTATTATGCTTTCAATCTATTTATTCATATCCAAATGCAAATGTCGCTTTGTGCAAAATAACCTTAGTAGCCATATCCTTTGGAATAAGCTTTGCATCTATATATTGCATTATGTGTGCACAACTTGATAAGTACTCCATGTACTCACTCTTGCAATAATCACCACTCAGTGAGAGAAGTGGAGTCAACACCTGCTCTAGAGGAGGAGTAGTACGAAGAGGTTGATCGTCAGGTCTTGTTCCCAGTCGGTTGTCTGTGGCAATTCGATGGGTTCCGCTGAAGTTACTTTCATTCCACTGCTGCTATTTTCATTAGTGCTAAAGCCCCGCGTTGCTCAATAAATGTAAACTCGAGCATAAGGTCACAAAAGTTATTTATTTATCAAACTTAGGATGTTTACCCTTATATTCGCTGTGTGGAATGATGTTCATCATTGCTAACACTATGTGCACTAGCGTGATCCTAGACTAATGCAGTATGCACAGAGGTTCTGTATTTGCATATTCGGGTCCCGACAGAGGTCATCGTGGTTAGTGAGGAAGCCACAACATTGAGTTAGCCAACTTCTAAGAAGAGGAGCGACCGACACAAAAGAAGAGGATATCAAGCATGTATAACATCATATATGTGTATATACATGCATGCATCCACACAAATAGAATCACAGATGTACAGAAGCAGAGCAGCAAAGAGGTCGAAGTAGAGATAGCATAGCCGTAGGGAAAATAGGCTTAGGGCCACTTGAGATAGCATCACGTGTGTCCCTAGCAGTGATCGGCGACAATTGCATGTGTATCAGTATGTGTGTTGATGTCACAATGGTCAGTATTAAGCAATGATTGGAGAGAGGTTGAAGATAACTATGTGGTAGAGTATTATATTAGAAAGGGTAGCAACTAAGAGGGATCAATCAAGAATTGGGTTTGTTGTTGGAGATCGAAGCAGAAAAGCTATGGCGGCGAGAAGAGATAGAAGACACACGGTTCGGTAAGGCAGTCAACGTGTGAGGGATCAAGATAAGTGCTAGGTAGGTCACCCATGGTGCATCACTGCATGCATGAGCAAGGTACTCTAATATCATGTAAACTAATAAGATAATTTGTCTCACACATAATCAATGTACCACTTGAGATTAAATAGAGATACACGTGCATGCATACATTTTTTTTTTATGAAAAACATGCATACATTTTGAAAAGAAGTAACTAATGAAGGAAGAATACGGATATACAGCTACATGATCCATGCATGATAGAGAGTTGTTACGTATCTAAGAACCCTAACAACTCATGATGCTCAATGGCTTTCTTCCATCAAAGCCCATAATTTAATTACGTTCCTCATGTTGTATTTGCCTTCAAGCTTTTATCGTCATTTCTAGTGTTCATGATGTTTTGAAAATTTAAATAGCCTACAAGGTACGTAAATATATACACAATCATGTAAGTTATATTATTTGAGACTACAAACTTTAAAACAAATCTAGCCACCCAACTAGTTTATTCAAAAACATATATAGGAATATCTCCTATCGTATGAAATTATTTAACAAACTTTATAACAAATATAACCACCCTACTAGTTTATTCAAAAACATATATAGGAATATCTCCTATCGTATTAAATTATTTTGAGGCAATCCAAAATTCAAACTCCGCTCGTATTTTTTTTCCTTAGAATTGAATCCCTTCATTTTCATTCAAAATTGAAAATTCTTTTTGTTCCACACGCGCACAGAGCACAAATCAGGTGCAGAAGGCCAAAAGGCCAAAAGGCCGAAAGCCTTCCCTCTCCTCCCTCCCAGACCGCCGCAGGCCCGCAGCGCCGCACCTGTACCCTCTCCCACCCCCGGCTGCTCTCACCCATACCCATCATGGGGATCCGTGCGTCCACCATCGGCAACGGCGAGCTCTCGCGCTCCGCCTCTGCCATCGTCGCCGGCGCCTTGAGCGGCTACCACGTGCTCAAGATCGAGGGCTACTCCCACACCAAGTCCGTGCCCAATGGTAAGCACGTCGAGTCTCACCCCTTCCGTGCGGCAGGGCACACCTGGTTCATCAAGTATTACCCCAACGGCTTCATCACGAAGAACGCCGACTCCGTATCCCTCTACCTCGTTCTTAAGGATCGCGTCGACGAGGACGTGGTGGTGCAGTCCTGGTTCACCTTCATCGACCAGGTCGAGAAGGAAACGTCGTACAGATTCTCCACCAACAGCTCTTGGGGCCGTGGGGAATTCGTCAAGAGGGAGGACCTGGAGCGGTTCGAGCGCCTCAAGGACGACTGCTTCACGGTCAGGTGTGACATGATCGTCGCCGGCGAGTTCCGCAAGGAGGACACCGTGGTCCCCTCCGCTCCCTTCGTCGTGGTGCCGCCGCCTGACTGGCTGCAGCACTTCCGCGACCTCCTGCTGAGCGGAAAGGGCGCGGACTTAAGGTTCCGGGTCGGCGGCGAGACGTTCGCCGCGCACCGGTGCGTGCTCGCGGCCCGGTCGCCGGCCTTCATGGCGGGGCTCTTCGGCGCGATGAAGGAGACCACCACGGCGCATTGCGTGCAGAACTGCAGATTGATGACATGAGAGCCGACGTGTTCAAGAATCTGCTGCATTTCATATACACGGACTCGCTGCCGGAGATGAAGGGGGAAGAAGAGGCCGTGATGGCTCAGCATCTGATGGAAGCCGAGGACAGGTACGCCATGGAGAAGCTCAAGCTGATCTGCGAGGACAGGTTGTGCGCGCACATCGACGTGAGCACGGCAGCGACCACGCTGGCGTTGGCCGACCAGCACCGCTGCCTTGGGCTTAAGGAGGCATGCTTTGAGTTCCTCATGTCTCCGACGACATTGGATGCAGTCATGTCAACCGATGGCTTTGAGCATCTGGCTAAAAGCTGCCCCTCTCTCTTGAGAGAGTGGATCTCAAAGCTTGCTGCCCGTTGATGTGGGAGAAGGCGAGAAGCAAATCAAGTACATGAACAGGGGTTTTCAGTAATGGCAGTTGCATCTATCCAGAAAGACAAATTAGTGGCTTTACTCACTGATGGATGACTTACATTTAGAAGATTTGGATAGTTCTTGGTGCATGTATCTAGAAGTAATGATTAATTGATTGCAGTACACAGGTGAGTGCAATTTGTTATTGAGAATTGCTCTGCAATCCTAGCTCCTGTGTGTGTCCTGATTTATTATTAATTTTCTCTACATAATTATCGCATAGCAATTTAGAGTTATTCAAGTCCACAGTTACCAAGAATCCGTTACTACTTCATGTTATTTTGGTGAGTTGATGTTGTTCACTTATGGCCAGATTGAGTATTTCATTATTGAACTGTGCAAGCAAACATTAACCCAATTCTTCGCCACATCTTGCCTGGAGACTGCAGCAGCCACTGCTCTGCAGTGGTCTCTGCCTTATCACCACTTAGTTGTTTTGTTCTTGTGTTTGCTTCTCACAAGATGTCCTGTAATTAGCTTGTTCTTGTGCCATATCTTAGATAAGTACATAACATAATTCAAAAAACTTTACAGGCACAGAATTAAAATAAAATCGAACCAAAGTAACATGTCACTGTTACAGACATGAAACTGAGGTCATGCAAAATGAAAACCATTTGTAATTAATTTGGCTTTCCCCTCATTTTTGACAGGATACTGGTACTACATAATTTTATTTTTAACTAAAGGTAGTCGTCTCCTATATTTTTCATATTCACAATATCTGCTTCAACGTTCTTATCATAGCTTCTTGGTTTTACCTGTAAAAAAATAGCTTCTTGGTTTTGAACTGATATATGGACGAAAGGAATCATATCGCATAAAAATATCTACACGGAGCAGCATTTGCAAGATAGGAGATAGCACTGGTCAAGAGATCCTAGAAATTTGTTGTTTCTTGCTAGATAGATGTTTGCTTAATTGCCTCTTATGGTATTCTTTTGTTTTCCATGATTATATGTTTGTTTCCGTTTCAGTTCACGCTTTACAGGGATATGTTTTGCGGGCAATTTGGGGTTTGTTTGGTTGGTGCCCTAGGCTCCATGCCTAGAAAAAAATGGTGCTAGAAGGTAGACTGGAAAGTAGATTATTTTTTGACTAACTAGGCAAGTCTGGAGATGTGGTGTTTGGTTGAACACCTGAGTATAGGGAAAACATAACTTTTTTAAAAAATAAAGTTTTGAAAATAAAAAAGCGTAAAACTACGAAATACACTTCTATCAAGTGTGCTCTAACATCAATTTAGCCATCCCAAAATAAAACAATGAAAATCGTTCATTAACTAACTTTGATAATTACGTTAAAAACTAAACTATATTAGCCAACAGATGCTTTGGAAATAAATACTAATTAGATTAGTAACTTCTTCAAATATGATCTTTCCTTAATTACACAGTCATCTATGTATGTCCACATCTACCATCCATTCACCTCCTAATCTCAATTAGCTAGTATTATAGCTGCTGCCTACAGCCCAGGCGAACGCTTTTAGTGTCCTGGTTTAGGCTGGAGCCGCCGGGGAAGGCATGCCTCGAACCAAACAGTTTGCAGGCAGCATCCAGTGAGGACTTTTGCTTCGCAAAATGGTCTCAGGTCTCAATCCAAAAGTTTCGTCACTGATGTTCTATATTTTTTGCCTTTTCCTTTTCTATATTCCTACTGTTCTAGACCGTGAGACTATGAATCTGTCGATTTCGTTTTCTATCTTCTTTTTTTTTTCATTCACTGATTTTTGATGTTATAACGTTAATTATAATCCACTTATTTTATACACAGTTAATTTGATCGAAGATTGTATTTCTTCATTGTGTTGGCGTGCCAGGATGTCAGGCGCCTGCAAGATTTTTCTGGTCTTCCTTTTCTTTTCCTTTTCCTTTTTTGATGTTTCTTCTTCCTTTTCTTTTTCTTTTCGGTTTTGCTAGTTTTAAGTTGCCTGAAATTTTCTTAAGTTTAAGTCACTTGTTGTGACCATTGGATTTATGTAGAGATTGGTGTCATATGATTGGATATTGATTCAATGGATGTCATATGATTAGATATTGATCCAATAGTCACAACAAGTGACTTAAACTTAAGAAAATTTCAGGCAACTTATGAATAGACAGTCTCTTTTCTTTTATTGCTTAGCGGTAGGTTCAGATGGTGAATAGGAAGAGATGGGGGAAATTTTTGCATATTTAGCCCTATAGCAATTTTAAATTTTAAAAATAGCCCCTTTCGAGCGAAAATTTCAAAAAATAGCCCTGTAACAGTGCACGTATCATGGTACCGAGGGCGGCGACCACTGGCCACCAGCAGTTAGCCCCGGTGCAGCGCGCGACAACCCCCCATTTTCGGATTTTTTAAAAAATAATGAAGAACATCTTAAAAAATTCAAAAAAATAAATAAAATAAAATAAAATTTGGAAAAAATTTAGATTTTTTTTTAAAAATATTAAATATTATTAAAAAAATATTAAATATCTATTGTATGATGTTATTATTTCTTTGAAAATAAAAGTGTGGTGACAACGTTGGTTGGTCTGTTTGTTATTTTTGTAGAATATGAAGGGCACAAAATTTGTCAGACTCGCAATAACATTTTGTGATCGTCGTATATTGTTGTAGTGGGCTAAATTTCTGAGAAATTTTACGAGGACGATTAAGATAGTAATGAGTCGTAAGGAGGAAGGTAAGTGATATTACGATGCGCTTGTTAAAAATGACGAGTTAAAGCATATTACTTTATGGAGCTTGTACAAAATACAATTAAAGGGGCTGAGAACGCTCGTTGTGATTATGAAGATGGCCTAAAACAGTACATTGAAATGTTGGGGGCCAGAAATGTTGTGGTTCCATACTCTATATGCGCTGCACAATTTTCTTCAGTTATTTCGATTAGGGTTTGCAGAAATGAAAAAAAAAAGTAGGGTTTGTTGTCTTGATAGCAAGGTATATTTGCGGTATTCCAAATACCCTATACTTTCGCGTACTTCTGGAAAACTATCTGTTAGACTCGGAATAATATTTTGTTAACGCTGTATCGCCAAAGTACAACAATGTCGCAAAAGCATACGTCATGTAATGCAGGGATACGCGACAGTTGATCTATTTATGAAGGACTACGATACATAGATAAAGAGTGAACATTACAATCTTATTACAACTGAACTTCTACTTGGCAAGAACAAGAAATAATAGAAGAAATACCGCAAAACTAACTATGTGAAGTAATTTATGAAGCATTTTCTCAACCCTTTCCATCCTTTCATCCAGTCTTTTAAGTCTGTTAGCTTCATTTTGCATTGGTTGATCGGAGGGTCGAGCCACTGGACGAAATGCGGCAACACCACGAGTGTCTTCTTGTAAGGCAGCAATTTGCATTGCAATATCTCGAACTCATCGAGCAGCTTCATCACCCCACCGCCAAAACCGCATGTTGTGTTCAAAAGGAATTGCGGCTTGAAGTGAAAAAGAACGTGCTATTTCGAATGGAATTCATTTGGGATGATTAGGCAGTACTTACCGTAAGATTTGAATACTTCATGAACACTCGGGATGGATTCGTTGGCGTATGCGAGGTGAACACATTTGCCGGATCCCTGCAACGAGGGTACATGAGGTGCTGTCGCAGCGATTCTAATTGTCTGCTGACACGAAAGTTAGATGAGGCCGAAGACATGTTGTTATAGAATGGAAGAAAGGAGAAGAGGGAGTGAAGAGTGAGGTGAATGGCTGTCAAAGCATTCATATATAGCCTGTGGCTAAATTGTAATTGGGTTCAAGGATATTCGCGTCCGCGAGGTAGCTGGCCTGAGGAGGAATCATTTGGCAGTGTTGCGTGATGTCTTTTAGATTTTGTCCCGACTCGTCGGGTCACATCACTGTACAAAAGCTGACTTGTCGGGTCAATAACTGCGCAAAAGTTGACTCGTCGGGTCACATCACTGTGCAAAAAGCTGACTCGTCGGGTCACATCATTGCGCAAAAGCTGACTCGTCGGGTCACGTCGCTTGCACGGAACCATAAGTACATTAGAATCCGAAGACAGATGCACATTACACGTGGTCACATGGCATGCTAGTTCGGCTAATTGCTTGAGTCATCCTTGCTACTACTACGGTATAGTGCGACACAAGCATCCGGACTATGTAAGTATACATACATGCCTTTAGGGGATAGTAAAAAACATGGCGGGTAGGACGAAGGACTACTACGGAATGGCCCGACCTACTGTGAGGATCGGGGCCATTTTCCCTTCCTTGTGAGCTCGGCGTTGAACTCCTCGCGGCCTCTTTGGCCTTGGCCGCTATTTCCTCTTTTTCTCGCGCCCTCTCGCGAGCCTCGCACTACTGCGATTGCACGCCGAGATGAGCTTTTGTCTCCGACGATACGCTGCTTTGCTCGTCGTTGCGGCGCTCGTCCTCTCGGATCTCGCGGGCCTTTTGACATCCCACTCCTCGAAGTCGAGTCCACCGGTCATGTGGTGGATCTCGTAGTCGATCCACTTGCGGTAGCCACATAGCGGATCCGGGGACTACGGGTAGATGGGAGAGGTTGTTAGTGCATACTTCGAAAGAGAAAGGGTATAAGAACATACTGTAACTGGACCTTACCGGCTATTGATAGCTGCGTGTGTCCCAACGGCGGTCGGGATAGTCACAGGAGTAGTTCGCACAACCCCAGTAACGCATGCCCAGGCTTAGCCGGTGCTTAGACTTGAAGAACTTACATGGGTCCATGCACCAGCAGAGGGGCGGCGTCTCCCCCTGGCGGTGCTTTGCGCGAACGCCGATTGGAACATTCAGATGGGGTTGTCGCGCACGGGGCCTCACTACAGAGAGCTGCCATCCTAGCAAGCGCCTCTTGCTGGACCCGGGCCGCAGCAGCCCTTGCTTGGTCGTCCCGCTCCCCAGCAGCCCTTGCTAGTCCGCGGATCTCTTCCCATTGCTTTGTCATCTTGTCTCATTGCTTCTTCTGTCTCTTGTCCATCCCGACGTGGTGAAGGAAGCTCTTGTGTAGTGTTGGGTTTGGTTGTGTAGTGTTCTCTCCCAGAGCAGGTCACCCCCTTTTATAATCCCCCGGGGGTGGTCACGGTATGGTTAAGTTCTGGTGAGTAGCCTACGAGGTAGAGTGCTGTCTTATCTTTCTGAAAAGTTTCTGGCGAGGCAGAGTGATGTCTTGTCTTTCTGAAAAGTTTCTAGCGAGGCAGAGTGTTGTCTTGTATTTCTGATAAGTTTCTAGCGACGCAGAGTATTGTCTTGTCTTTCTGAAAAGTTTCTGGCGAGGTAGAGTGTTGTCTTGTATTTCTGAAAAGTTGTCGATTCGTCGGGTCACGTCGCTGCCCAAAGCTGACTCATCGGGTAACGTCGCCGCTGCGCAAAGCTGGCCCGTGTGGTCTTGTCGCTGCGCAAAGCTGCCCCGTGTGGTCTTATCGCTGCGCAAAGCTACGCAAAGCTGGCCCGTGTGGTCTTATCGCTGGTCTTGTCGCTGCGCAAAGCTGCCCCGTGTGGTCTTGTCGCTGCGCAAAGCTGCCCCGTGTGGTCTTCTGCGCAAAGCTGGCCCATGTGGTCTTGTCGCTGCGCAAAGCTGCCCCGTGTGGTCTTATCGCTGTGCAAAGCTGGCCCGTGTGGTCTTGTCATTGCGCAAAGTTGAGCCGTGTGGTCTTGTCGCTGCGCAAAGCTGCCCCGTGTGGTCTTGTCATTTGTGCAAAACCGCGCAAAGCCGCCCGTAGTCTTATCGCCGCGCAGCCGCCCGTGTGGTCTTACCACGCGCAAAGTCGCTCGTGTGGTCTTATCGCCGCGCAAAGTCGAGCCGTGTGGTCTTGTCGCCGCGCAAAGCCGCCGTGTGGTCTTATCGCTGCGCCTCCGTGCTCGCTATATAAACGCATGGACACACAAATGGCCGATCATTCCCTCTTTACGAGGTGCCTCCTATCCCGTGTGGTCAAATTTTTATTTGTCCGTTGTTCGCACCATTTGCGAAAGTCGTCAGAACGTAAGCTTATTTCAAAGCAACACGCGCACGGTTTTTACGGTGTGTTTTGATGAAATATTGTCTTATTTTCGCCGAAATGGAGATGTCAGACGTGTTCCACGGAAATGTGCGCCCGGTCCGACGAGTGGATTTCTCCAGCTGCCAACATGCCTTGCTTAACATTCCCAACCTGGCACACGTCGATTTGCTCGAGCTACGACACTGCATTCGGCAGTTGTTCGATAGGCATGTCGCTAGGAATAAGATAGTAATAGAGGCGATCACCGCGAACACGGTCGTTCCACACGGGCACATGGTGTGGGGCCTGGCGAAGGTGACCAGCAGTGCCATGTGGGCACATCACATGGAGATTGTTAGCAATCCTCACGCTCCGATCTATCGACGACCCATGGTGTATGTCCATTTTGTTTATCCAGGTCAATCCTTTGGTGGGGGCGCCGTTAAAGGAGGCAGCGACACTCTTCTCCCCCTCTTCGGTTTGTTGACGACGGGAGAGATGTCGAGTGCTCCAGTAGATGAAGATTTGGGTAGTTTCGAACCGAATGAAGGTGTCGACAAATGGAGCGGTGCTCGTGTTAATTGTCATGAGATTATTAATGGCATGTCCGATGGCATTGCCACCGAAGATGACACGAATTTTGACTCGTAATCCAGCGAGGATGAAGGCGACGAAGCGGGTGGGATCGTCGGTGGCATTGTTTCGACCGACACGGACTATATTCCTAGTCGATTGGATTGCCAAGCGGCTTCTTCCCTTGTTCTGTCCCACGAGCACGAGTCTTCGTGGGCCTTCGATGCGGACACCCTACTTGTGGGCCAACAGTTCCCACACAAGGCTGCCGCCAGGCAAGCTATCGTGAGTTTTGCGGTGAAGACCAGTCGGACTTACCGAGTTTACAGGTGAGTTCGGACATTGTTTGTTATTGCTTTGAACTATGTAGGGTAAGTCGCACTAACTATTATATGGTTTCCATTACCTGCAGGTCTAATTCTGACACGTACATAGTTAAGTGCGTGCATAGCTCTTGCCCTGGCAAAGTTCGTGCGCAGAGATTCCCTAGGGCGGGAACGGCCTTCCGCATTACAGTCGTTACAGGTCACACGTGTGAGCTTCAAGAGCCATTGCAAAATGCATCCGAATGTAACCTCTGCGTACATCGTGAGCATCGTAAACCATGTAGTTGTCGCCGATTTGACCGTTTCGCCCAAGGTCCTCATGGCTCACGTAGCGAATACATTAGGGTATGCCGTTAGGTACAGTAAGGTATGGCGGGCGAAGCGGAATGTCCTCAAAGGGTTGTATGGTACCTACAAGGAGGCGTACGATCTAGTCCCCAGAATGCTTAAGCAAATTGCGGATGCCAATCCGGGGACATGTGTCAATAGGGAGGACAGGCCCGACCGGTCGAACAACCCACATTCCCTTATCCTTGATCGAGTCTTTTGGGCATTTGGCCCGGCGGTCGTGGCTTCTCCCACCGCTGCCTCGTCCCCGACTATGGACGGTACTTTCCTTTGCGGGAAGTACAAGGGCACCATTCTTACCGCTATTGCCGCGATGGCAACGACTCGGCTGCTCGGTTGCCTTTTGCCATTGTAGAGAACGAGAGCACTAACGGTTGGTTGTGGTTCCTAGCGAACATAAAGCAACATGTTGTAAGGGCCGACCGAATGTGTGCGCTATAACCGACCGTCATGTTTGGGTTGTTGTCCGCGCTGCTCACCATGCAAAGACGCAGATGCGAGCCCGCCGCTCGGTGGAACGACATGCGCACACGTTGGTGCATGCGCATCTAGCCGCCAACTTCCACACGCGCTTCAAGAGCAAAGACCTCATGAAGAAGTTCAAGAAGCTTTGCTCAGAGAACCGAGCGCAAGTTCGATGCGTGTGGCGGAGCTCGAGGTCGAAACCGAGCATGCTAGTGGAGGTTCGACCAGCGCACCGCAGCGAGTTCGCCGAGTGGATACGCTTGCATGCCCCCGACTATGAGAAATGGTCCCTTCTTCACGACACCTATGGTGCTCGGTACGGCATCATGACAACCAACATGTCTGAAGTCTACAACGGTGTGTTGAAAGGGGTTCGTGCCCTGCCCATCACAGCTATTGTTGAGGAGACATGGAATCGCACGGTCGGTTACTTCGTCAATCGGGCAACAATGGCGAAGAAGCATTTGGACGAAGGAAAGCAGTACTCAGAGGTTACCCTCGCCTGCATGGACAAGAAGATCACCAAGGCCCGATCCCATGTAGCTATCACAATGGATGGCGTGAGGAGGAAGTTCGAGGTCCGCCTGTGGGACAAGTACGTTCGTGGCCACATGAGAGGTGACCGGAAGCATGTTTGCACCATAGGCGATGTCGCAGTTTGCACCTGCAATAAGCCTCAACTCTTGCACAAGCCTTGCTCGCACGTATATGCTGCATGTGCTGTATTTCATCAATCTTGTAACATGTATACATCGGAGTACTATGGCATAGACACCTGTATGATACTTGGAACGGAGAGTTCAACTCCTACGGCGTCGAAGGCCACTACAGGGACATATGACAGGGAGTAGTTAAGTGGTCGCCGGATGAAGCACTGCGACATCCAGGCCGTGGGAGGCGTCAGTCAAGGCGCATCCGCAATGACATGGACGCGAGCCAACGTGGAGATCAACCAAGACCAAAAAGGTGTAGGCTATGCAAGACTCATGGGCACTCATTTAGGAACTGCCCTAATAGACCTTCTTCCTCCGATGCCACTGTGTATCCGTAAGCTATCCGGTGTATTAAATCATGTTGGTCGTAGTGATTCCAGTGTTGTAGTCATTTGCGTTGTAACCTGTACTACTTTCTATCTGAAACATCCCAAGTATTAGACTTGTGTCTGAAATGTAAGAACATGTGTGTGCAAATTTAAAACTTTTCTTGCATCTGGTATTTCAAACCGTGTGGCAATAAACAATTTTCTAATAAGACAATCACTACGGCAAGAGTTGAGAAGATGCTTAACAAATTAGTAAATTTAGTTAGTTTCGCAGTGTTTCTTCTATTGTATGTAGTTCTTGCGAAGTAGAGCGTTAGTTCTACTTGGGTTTGTACTCGCACTCTTCATCCATGCGTCGCGGGCCTTCATGAATGAGGATAAAATTGTTCTGCTTACATAGACAACAAACTAAATAAACAACTGGATTACAAGTTACAACATATAATAGACTTCAAATAAGCAACTAGATTACAAGTTACAACATATAATAGACTTCTAATGTTACTACTCCTCGCGCTGCTCCTCGCTGCTCCTCGCATCGCTCGCATAGGACCTGCGACCGCCTTCCGCGCCGTGTTGCCGCCGAGGTCTCTCTGTCGACCGCCTCGTGAAAACGTTAGCCTATCAGGTGACCGTGGGTTATGCCGCAAGTCATAGCGGGCTCTTCAACACCGTGTCGTCGTGGCACGGGGCATCACCGCGGATCGGCGTTGACAACAGCTCGGTGATCCAAGCATTAGGATCCGCAGTAGGATCCACGGAAGGGCACCAACTCAGCTCAGCCTGCGAGGTGAACTGGGGGAACTGCTCCGGGTACGGTGTGTAGCCGGACTGATACCATGGTGCCGTATCGCCCATTGGAAATTGCCCGACGAAGAAGGGCCGGGGGAGAATCGGATAACCTCGGTGGCCGGGTTGCATGTTCGTGCTCTCTCTAATGTCGTCTTCCCGCCGCGGTGATGACAACGGCATCAGCGTAGGGCCCCTCCGCGACGAGGACGGGATCAGCGTAGGGTCCATCTGCGACGACGACGGCATCGCAGACGGTCCTGCGTGGCAATCGCGAAGATGATCCGCCGCCCATGCTATCGCGCCGGGTCGACTCGCCGGACGGAAGATGGAGGGGTGAGGGTACGCGACGATGCTCCTCCGATGCCTCAGTCGACATCGGTGGGCCTTCTACGACTCATGTTACGAACGACTTGCTTAACATCGCCAACAAGCGCCTTCATCACGTAAAAGACGCCAATCGTGTTGTTCGTGCCCCGCTCGAGTTCTCGGCCGGCGCGCTCCAGAACGCTCTCCAACCGGTCCACCTAGATGGTTACGAAACAAACAAAATTTGGTTACTTAACCCTATTGCGGAGGGTGGTTAATATACTACATGCTGAACGTACGGAATCGTCACACCGTGCTGCACGGTGCGGGTCCAGGCCCAAGCCCAACCGTTCGGTGTGGGTAGGATTTTCATGTCGGGCCGGGGGGCGCCTGTCATTCTCGTTCGCGTGTGCCGTACGTACCACTCCAGGTACGTACCGTAAGTCCCTTCATCGTAAGCCCGTGCCTCCTGCAAAATGGAATCAGTGGCCATTTGCCATGCATCTACCCACGACTGCTGCGTCTGAAGCCAGTCATCGCTCTTGCGGCCCTTCTTCGTCTGCCTACAGGTGGAACAAATACAACAAATTATGGTACCGACATAACATATGAGTAAATGACCTACAACATTATTAAGCAATGCAATGTACTTACAAGTGACTGCGCCTCGCAAGCGGTCGCCCTAGAGCAGGGGGGATCTCTTGGTGCAGCTCGAACTGCCTCATCACCCGTTGTGGATTGTAGGCCTCAACCATGTGGGAGAAGACCAGATGACAAGTTGTCCTCCAGTACGCCGCATCCTGGTGGCATAGCAAGCTCAACCTGTCGGCGCCAGGCCTCGCACGAAGGCATCCGTCCAAGGAGCCCATATTACATCATCCTCGTGCAGGACCTCGAATTCGTTGTGGAACTCGGGTTATATGCGACGCACTCTATCTCTAGACCACCCCAGTGATGCCACAGTCCATCGGGATCCCATGGTTGGGCCTTCCACGGGATCCTCGTCGTCCGCCCAACCATAGAAATGTTGTGTGCGCGGTAAGGGTGGATCACGGCGGAAGTACGCCGCCCAACGGCGGCGTGCTCCCGACCACAAATTGTAATAGCGTGTGGCAACCCGACAAAGACGGGCTCTGTTCTCGTCGGCGACGCGAAGCGCCGCCGAAAGCCACGCAGATGCACAACACAAGATACCAACCCCAATCAGCATGCGGCACATCTCATCGTCGGCGTCCACGATGGACTCGCAAGGTGAATATAACTCGGGTACACCATGTCTCCCTGCGTGCTAGGGAACATGACCCACCCGAAAATAAACAACAAATATGCAATTAGGTGGCATCGAACCACCTCCTCCGTTGCGTCATTCGGGCAATGCATGAATTGACGCAGCAAGCCGTGCGGAACGCCCTTAGACCTCTCGGGGATAGGATGCCCGAAGCGATGATGGAGACGCGCCTTCCAGTCCACCGACCTCGGAGGGGGAACAACCGCACGGCCTCGCAACGGTAGCCCGGTAATGAAGCTGACGTCTTGCAGTGTCACGGTCATCTCCCCCCACCGAAAGTGGAACGTGTGGGTCTCCGGCCGCCAACGATCAACTAGAGCGGAAAGAAGGCAGGCATCAATCAGGAGGTTTTGCCCCATGTTCAGCATCCGAGCGAACGCAATCACCCAGATTGACGGTCTCGGAACGCATCGCCGTCCAACGCCAAGTCTCCTCGGTCCCCGTGTCACCGAGTTGGCGGTCCATTGCCACCGATCCAACCGTGACAGCGATGTTGGGCGTCCTATGCCTCCTCGAGTAGGGGTGGTATAGTATGTGTCATTGCTACAAATAGAGAACAACCAACAGTTAGTGAAATCTAAGTACGTACTTAACGCTACAGACTGCAATAATAGAAAAATTTTAATACGTCATTACCTAATCTAATCGCAACGTCAGAACACGCGCTGCGCCTCCAACGACTGCGCCGCGGGCGTTCGTTCATATACGTAGTGCAAAACAGACAACGAATGACTTGATGTGAAGCGATGTGACTTCGACGTGATTTAAAGAAAAAAAAACAAAAATACTTTTTGTTTTCGGTGGATACCGACGAAGCGCGAAGCTAACGCCGCTCGGCGATGCGACCACTACCGCGCGAATTAGGGATCTCTGGCGCATCGCTCGCGCTCGCAAAGACGCGCGCGCTGAAGTGAGGCGTACCGCAAAGACGCGCATGTGAGCCGAGGCGGCCGGCAGCAGTCGTTTCAAAATTATTTTTCAAATTTTTTTTAATAATATTTAATATTTATAAAAAAAATTCTAATTTTTTTTCCAAATTTTATATAATTTTAATTTTTTTTTGATTTTTTTAAGATGTTCTTCCTTAAAAAAAAAACCGAAAATGGGCGCCACGCACTGGGCCAAGGCGTGGTTGTCGCCTTATACTGCAGACGTGCAATCGTTACATGACTTTTTTTGAAATTTTCGCTCGAAAGAGACTATTTTTGAAATTTAAAATTGCTAAAGGGTCAAATATGCAAAAATTTCGAGATGGGGTGAGGGGAAGCCTAGATTCTTTTTTCTGGTCTTGACAGATATGGGTTTTGTTGGGTGAGGGGGAAGTCTATTATTATTGGTTGGTCATGGCAGATTGCCAGGATGTGAATTTTCTTGAGTCTTTGTTTTCCCCTAAATAATTGCACAGGGCCTATGGTTCTTTTGATTTTGCCTTCATTCCCCCTCTAGATTACATTGCTTTTACCTATATTCATTTTAAGTTTCTGCTTATTTAGCACGTTTTTAAATCAAAATAGCAAAAATAGCACTCACCCAATATAAAATGGTAAGAATAGCACACCTGCCACGCGAAAATACCGTGGTAGGGGGCCGGGCCCCACGGAGTGGCAACCGACCTGTCGCACCCCAGAGAGCGACAGGTCACCTACCCAGGACACCTACCGCTCTCTAGGGGCGCGCTAGGCCATCTGCCGCTCTGTGGGGGTGCGACAGGCCGGCTACGGCCGAATAGGAGCTCGCCACGTGGCCTACCACGCACCTGGAGTGTGGTAGGCCTCCTGCCGTGTCTTTTGAGCGTGGTGAAGGTGATATTTTTGCCAATTCATTTACGAGTGGACTATTTTTGCTATTTTATTGCGAAACTGTGGTATTTTAGTCAAAGGCTCATTCATTTTTCCATGATAACTCATTTTTCTTACGATTAGTCGTTTCTATTGATTCCGCTTCGTTCCAGAGATTCTACTGTAGTTTAGTGTAGTAATGTGATATGGTTTGGTTCCTTTGTTTACCTCAAATGTGTATGCATTACTTGGAGATCTCAGTGAGCTATGGTTATGGTTTAGTAATTCAGGGAGGTAGGCATATCATGGAAATTAGTTGACTGGTCTTTTCCTTTCTTGTTTTAGTACATGTGATATGTCCATAATTTTGTTCATGGCCCTAATGAACCAAGCCAAAATTTGCTATGGCCAAAACTCGAGCAAAACCAAAATTTAGCAAAATGAACGTTATTTGTATTATGGCTAAGCTAAATTTTGGTGTTACCAAAATTTTAGTGAGCGATTTCCTTACCCTCGGATTGCCCGCATGTGACATTGGATTTCGATAGCGTTACCATATTTTTATCGATATTACCAAATATTGGTAGCAAACCAAACGATAGCTAATTTTCATTGGGTCACCAAAATTTGATTTTATTCACTTTGGTGACAAACCAAACAGGTTTTATCACAGATAAAACTATGTAGTTGTTTATCATGTAGGATGCAATTGTATACTCATATAGGCAACGATTAAAATATTTAGAGATGAACTCAAGCAGCATAACAATGAGGGTGTTCTAAATTGAGGTTTGATTATGCGGCTACGAGGCTGTTCTGTCCTGCATATTGAATAAAGAGAGATCAATAATATTGCAACGAGTACTAAGCCTGACGTAGTATCCTCTTCCATAGCAAGACCGATAGATTAGTCAACAGTCACTTGCTTACTAAAACTCTTAATCAATGTTCTTGAGTTATGCATATTTAGCTGCATATTATTTATTATTTTTGTTCACCGCTACATGCAGAGGGAAAATGAAGACGTTTTGTTTAGACCATGCACTTTAAGGACAACAGTACTGTTTCAGTATTTGGTTTCATTGACAAGATCACTGTTAGGAGCATTGTTATTATGTCTGTGAGCTGAACTCCCCCTTTTTTTTGGAAATATGGAAAAAAAATTCTCGGTAAGGGATGATATGCTGGAGAATGAAAAAGAAGTTTCTTGGTAAGGGATGATATGCTGGAGAATGAAGTAAAGTTGACTCAAGTTTGCAAATACATGATACTGAAACTACCAAGATTGAGCATCTTTGGTAGTTTATGTACACTTTTGTTGTTTTCCAACTTGATCAGCTGATCTATTCTGCTTTATTTAGTTAACACCAAGCTGTTAGCACAAATCAAATCATGTTGTTAAACAGTATACAGTTATGGATATACTGTTGTTTAGATGATAAAGCAAAATAATGCGCACTAAGCTACGATTAAATATTCTTTACATTCTGGTAGGGTGTCGCAAAGCTCTTGGACAATTCAGATGAAGACACGGGAAGCGGCACAGATGTAGACCCTTAGGGCCTGTTTGAGACTGCTTCAACTTTTTATTCAGAAAAGTCGGAAGCTGAATCAAACGGACAGCTTTTTCTAGCCGCTTTTGTCGAAGATGGAAGCCGTTTACAACGTGAGGAAGCTGGAAGCCGCTCAGGGGTGGCTTCCCACGGCTTCGGCGGGATGACGTTTCGAATTTGACTATACAGTTTTGGGTTATTTACCTGCCACTTGCTACTCAACGAAACCCCAAATCTCACCAGCACCCCTCCGCCCGAAGCCCTAACCCTAGCTGCGTCGCTTCTGTGCCCACCCGCCCACCTGCCCCATCCTTCGTGCCGCCCCGACCACCTCCCTCCCCCTCCGGCCGGTCTCCTCCTCCCACGCCTTAGTCTCTGCGGCCCCTCCTCCCTCCTTCTCCTCCCTCGATGGCACCTTGGTCTCCGCCGCCACCTTGGTCTCCATGGCCCCTCCTCCCGCGTTGGCATCGGCGCCCCGCCTCCGTCCTCCTCCCCCACCGCTATCCTCCTCCCGACACCATTGCCACCGCCATCCTCTTGCCTCGACGCCACCCTCTTCATTTTCTTTTTTTTCGCCCTGATATAGTTCATTTTCCTTTTTTCTAATATAGATTATTTTTTTTATGTAATAATTGAATTGATTACTTGTGTAATCATGGAATTAGATCAATTGTTGTTAACTGCCATCAATTGCGATAATTGTTGTTAAGATTTACCTGTGTGCAAATTATCGTTAATTGTGATCAATTGACGTTAAGATTTACTTGTATGTGAATTATCGTTAATTGTCGTCAATTGACGTTAAGATTTACTTGTATGTGAATTATCGTTAAACGGTATCAAACAAGCTATCATTTGCCTTAGAGGTATTTCAGACGTTTCCCAATTCAAAAGCTCCAACCAAACTGCCAAACACCAAACGTTTTCAATTCAGCCGTTCAGTCCTGGAGCCCTTCAGCCCAACTGAAAGCTACTTATAAAAAAAGCTGCAGCCATACAAACACAGTACCTTAGGCATCACGAGGAAGTCGATTGTCAAAACTTGCACCAAAACTTCGCAGACGCCATCGTTTCTCTAGGTTCAGCACTAGCACTTTGAGTCTTTGAGGTTGGAAACTTGAAATCAATCTCACCCAGACTCGAAGCCTTTTAAAGGAACTGTACTAATTCGTGCAAAATTTCTTACGACATTACCAATTCCTTGATTCAATACATGGCCCTACATTATGTCGTATTTTATACACTAATTAACCGAGGAAAATATTGACATATACTACGTATTAAAGACAACATCAAGCCGTATCGAAGTGAAACACAAGATATTACGAAAATTTGGCTACATAATATAATCTTTGCAGTGCCAAATATACATCTATTCGATTTATAATAATAACATTTTTATCTGCCCATACGTATTATTTGGCAGTGTACAAATGGATGAGGCCAAGTGGCAGACACAATACCCCAAAGCCCGGAGCCCACTCTCCCACTCCACGCCCCCTCCCCTCACGATCCCCGCCCATTCCCGCCGGCCACCACGATCCAATGGCCAACACCAACCCCCGCACAGCACACGCCGATGCGGACGCGCCCACTCATCCCCACGCAACCGGACGCCCGGATTTTTATCAACTGCCGCTGCGGAACCCCGTTTCAAGTCCGTTGCCGCCGCCTTGTCTCGTCTCTACTCCCACCCACATCCGCCCCACTAGCCCCCCTCCTCGTCTTCTTCCCCGAGCTCTCACCGAACCCAAAAAAAATTCCTCTTTTTTGCGCGGGTTTCATCTCCCAGATCCAGCTGCTGGTCTCGTAGATCGGCGCGTCGCGTAGTCCGGATCGCGCGGGTATTTTCCTCGGGATTTTCCGCACCGGAAGTGGCGGGACTCGCCGGATCGGATCCGTTGGCCTGCTCCGACGAACCGGTGGGTTGGGGGTTGTGGTTGGTAGTTTGTTTTGGTTATGTTTTTGGGTGTTTATGTTGATCGGGTTGCGCTTGCGGTGCGCGTGTGTGGATGCAGTGTGTTCGCGCGTGGATCTGCCGTAGAACGGCGGGGAGAAGTGTGGAGGAGACGACGTTCTCTGTGGTGGTTTCGATCCGATCTTCGGCTGTAGATCTGGAAGGTATCCATCGGAGAATCTCTGTTCCTCCTCTAGTTTTGCGGGTGAAAATCGCGACCTTTTCCTTAGTTTTCTTGTTTTCTTGTGATTTACTCATCAAAACTGCAACTTTTACCACAGTTGCTGCTCGTCTCTACCGACTGAGTCTGGGGATTTGAGGGGTTTCTGATGTGTACTGTTAGATAGGGGGCGCTTTGCCATCTGTTTCTTTCTTAGGTTTTTGCTCGTATTTGCATCAGGATTGTTCTTTCTGTGGTATTTGTACTAGTTTCTGCTGATTATAGGATTAAAAATGCCGCCTTTTGATCTCCTCGTGTGTTCTGTTTGTTTTGCACTAGGGCATCGTGTGACCCGCCGCTCCAAGCTGCCTAAGTTATATCGGGAAGTGACCACCTTTCACATCCAGGATCACCAACACCACCATCTCCGGCGATGGAGGCTCTTGTGGTTATCTCGCAGCAGCGCAACCACCACCACTCTGGTGGCCGAAGCAAGTCGTCGGGACCGCACTTCTCGTCGACGCCTCCCTCCCGTGGCTTTCGTGGCATGAACTGCCGGTCTTTCCACTCCGGTGCCTGTGTGGGTCTCCTCCCGTCCCCACCACCGCCACCCACCCGCACCTACTCATCCCCGGAGCCCAAGACGCCGAAGCAGCAGCAGCAGCCACGCCACGGTGGCAAGCGCAGCCGGCCCATCTCCATAAGCCCCTCAACGTCTCCACCCTGCCGGCCGGAGCTTTGGGCGGGTCCAGCATTCTCCAACTCACCACCCCCTAGCTCACTGCCGACCCCCAAGTTCTCCCTCCGCCAGAAGCGCAGCATCTCGCTTGAGCTGCCACCTGTTGAGCGGCCTGATGATGTGGAGGTGAGGCCACATGCTAAATCGGCTCCCTCCTCACCGGTGGGTGGATCGGGGTTTGACTTCTTTAATGATAATGAAACTGCTATTGCGACGGAGAATCTGAGGAGGATACTCCATTTGGATATCACAGATAATTGAATAATGGGAGGATGGAAGGGCAGTTCCTGTGTATATATGTTGTCTTCCACTGACTTTTCGCATGCATAGTAGTGTATAGAGTAACGGGAAGAATAGCTTGGGCGAGGTACAGTATGGTCAAGATCAGGGTGGGGGTGGAGTTTTGTAGGTGAAGCATTTTCTGAAGGTTGGATAGTAGAAACTGCCATGTTGGTTTTGTTGTGAAGGTGGATACTTGGGTAAGGCTATGGTGGACGGCAGTTGATGACACCTTTGTAGCTTGTATTCACCTACATAGTTCCTGTGTTCTCAAGTATTTGTTCCTAGGTGTAGTTTGGAATCTTCCTAGAATTGCATCATTTGCATCCATGATACCTGTGTTGAACCGACAGTGGAACTCTGCCAGTTCATGTCAGGGAGAATAGCGTAGTCTGGAAGTTTGTTATCTGTAGCATACATCCTAGTCCCCAATCAGATGTTAAATATTTATAGAATACCTACATTTCATGGGTCTTGCATATCGTTGCATACATACATTCCTTGTATTCTCTTCCAACTGATTCTCATTACCATCCTGACTTCCCTGGTGCTCTGCAAAGAACACCGAAATCTCTCCTCACTGGCTCTTCTGTTTTTTTGGAAGGAAGAAGCTGGGTGGAAGATGGAAGAAGTACCCTCCCTTACGTCTTGCTCCCTTCCATGCCAATACTAACTTCCCTCTCTTTTGGTTTGTTGCATACTTGCATATCTATCATGTCATATTCTGTCCGCCTCCATTCATTTTAAGTCCATCTCATGTCACTTCACAAGTTGCATCTAGCACCAATCCTTTAGTCAATCGCATCCTCGTTCATTCCGACTCCAAGTTCACGAACCACTTTAGGAGTTGGTTTTCTTCAAGCTTTGAGTGATCTTGACTCTTGAGAAAGAAAGTCAGACTCTGGAGACCTGCGGAACATGCAAACGCCAATAAGGTAGCTGTGTGCCTAGTAGAACTTTTCAGTTTTCTGTGAAATGCTTGTTCCTTATCTGATACTAATTTTTGACTCATGTGCTTATGCAGGTCTGGTTTTGCGGCCGTTTTACCCTGTGTTGAAGTACCTGCTATATTGTTACGTGTTGTCATCTAGCAGCCAAGGAGCAGTATGTAGTTTAGTCGTTTGTAATATCAAGCTTGGCAAGTTGCTTCTGTTGATGTTCCGGTGTTATCAGCAGATGCTATTATGTTTTCTGTCAGTGTTATCTGACAATGTTACTACGTTGTTGGTAAGAACCAAAATACTGTTATGTGTTATATTAGAACTAAAATGCTTTCGTCGGACCAAGTTAGTCCATATCCCTCCTTTCCTTTTGTTGGTTGGAGCTTCTTGTTCTGTTCTCTTGTGTAACAATGTAACGCTGTTGATGCTATCACATGATTCCTGGCTACCCCAGATTGCTGTGCACGGGTGTCAGGCATGGTTGTAGCACACTATTACTTGTATGGGAAATATGGATGATGCAAATATCGTGCTGTGAGATTCATCTGAAGAGGGTACTGGGGTGGGATGAAAGGAACAGTTACATTAAACGACTAATATTGTGCTGTTTGCCTGTTTTGTTCTCCTGATGTGGTGCTAGGCATGCTCCTGTTTATTTCATTGTATCGATGCATGTGGTTCTTTAGTCATGTATGGTGTTCTGGACTTCTGGGTTCTTTGGAATCACCGGGTCGCATTTCTGGACAAACAATTTTAAGGGATTATTCCTGCTTGGGCACAAAAAAAGTTGACATATGTCCATGTTCCCGGCCAGGTTTTTGTCTGACAGATATTTGATTTTGAAACCAACTTTTCTTATCTCATTCTGAAGCAGTGAAAGTCTGTGAAACCCGAGCGAGCGAGCTGGGGCTCGTTGGTTAGTGGTGGCGTCGCCGTCGCTTGTTGTCGAATGTTGCTCTCGTAGACGTTTCGTGGATAAGGTGTTTCTTTTTCTATATTGTAGACTGGATGGAGAATTCCCAGATATATATAACATCTTTCGACCAGCTTTTCTGGCTTACTAAGGGAGGGGTATACCTATGTCACTAGAATTTCAAGAAAATTACCCTTCAAATACCACTGATTAAAAGACGCGTCCCGTTTGATCCTCTTCCCATTGCTCCCACTCATCCTGTTCGTCCTTAGATCGAGCGGACGCGGCTGCCCAAAGCCGGACCGCATCGCCGCCCCAAGCCCTCGGCCTCTCCGTCTCCCCCAACTCTGGCCTCTCCATCCATACTCCCAACATCGCCTTGCTGCCCCTCTCAGCACCCACCCGACGTCGCCCTCCCGACGCTGCTGCCTGGAGCCGGCCCTCTCCTCTGCCTCCCTGCTAGTCTGGATGATGTTGGCTCCCTTCGGACCTGAGCACCGCTGTCGCCGCCTCCCTCCATGTCCCTCGTCATCATGACCGATCAAGCCGCCGCCAAACTACACCTCCCGCTGTGCAATTTGTTATCTCTTGTAGTAGTCTGGCAATTATTCTTGAGCTAATTCATTTTTTTAGAACTTTGGAGATGGGATGCTTTCATGAAGGTAATGGAAATAGGGGAATTTTGAAATATGCCACTCTTGAGTTTGTGGTTTTGAAATATGCCACTTTTCAGTTTTTTCTTTGAAATATGTCACTCCTCATTACACTCAGGAGTAGCATATTTCAAAGAAAAAACTCAGGAGTGATATATTTCAAAACCACAAACTCAGGAGTGGCATATTTCAAAATATACCATGAAAATATGAGGAGAAAAACATACACAATATGGGACGCCTCTAATTCTTGTTTAATATGTTGAAGACATCTTGGTAGATGAAGCATCTACCAAGATGTCTTCGACATATTAATGTGAGTGATTGTTAGCATGGATTTGCAATTTATAAACTCTTGTAGTAGTCTGGCAATTATTCTTGAGCTAATTCATTTTTTTTAGAACCTTGGAGATGGGATGCTTTCATGAAGGTAATGGAAATATGAGGAAAAAACATATACAATCTGGGAGACGCCTCTAATTCTTGTTTAATATGTTGAAGACATCTTGGTAGATGCTTCTTTGCTAGTACTGGTACCTCAATGCCTCCTAGAAAATGTTGAATTGTGCCATAAAATCCTGTCAATCTGAAGGTAGCACTCCCGTCCTCTTTCCTTGGATGAGTACCAATGCTTGTTTAGATTTAGAAATACTGAAAAAAATCCCATATTTCGTTCAGTTTTGCAAATGCTACCCCATCTACCACTACATGTAGCGATCTGTGTGATTGGAAGTAGTTCATATTTTGGATTCAAACAAAGAATAGTGTGGAAGGCAATGAGAAATTGGCAGTTTACAATGTGTAGTGCTTTGCCGATCTAAAATAAGCTCTGTTAAGACTAGCATGAGAAATGCATCACTAACACACCCACCTACGCATCTGTTTATTTCAGTTTCTTTCTGAATTTTCCCTGACTTGAATTTGTTATGGACTTTTTTAACACAGTTTTTGGAAGATCGGTTCCAGACGGGAACCTTTTGCTTCGTATAGAAACTGAGCCACGTCTAATTGGTGTACATGCGGGATCAGTTTCAGCAAGCAGACAGAAGTTGGATGTGTAATTAGTAGCCTTGACCTGCTACTGCTGTGAAAATTGAAATCGTGGCTAGCTTGTACATGTTATACATAGGGCCTATTTAGTACGACTCTTAACTCCTAACTTCGTAGTTGAAGTAGATGGAGCTGTGCCAAACGAGGCATCTTCACAAAATTTTCGGAGTTCAAGCAACCAGGAGCGAAACAGTCCGTAGTGCAAATTTTGAGAACAGATGGAACCTTGCTCCAAGTGAGGAGCTGTGTGCCAAGAAAGCAAAATGTCACTAGGAGTTGAGGTAAATTACCAGTAATATGCCACTGAGTACCTCCGCACCCCCAAACCCCCAATCTCGTGAAACGTCCCAAGCCCCCCCCCTTTTCCCATCCCGTCCCAGAGAACCCCAGAGAGAGGAGAGGAGGGGAGAAGCGGCGGCGACGAGGGCGATGACCCCCTACGTGGCCCACGTGGCTTCAACTTCCCCCTTCCCATGGCGCATGCGGCCTCGGCTTCCCCCTACTACGGTGTCGTCGCCCTCTCCCCGACGCACGCAACCTCATCATCCTCTCCCCGGCACAGCGAACTCGTCCTCTCCCATTCGGCTGCGCAAGTGCGTCCTCCCTCCCCACCTGCAGTCCACCCCGGCGCACGCGACCTTTTCATCCTCTCTCCCCGGCGTGCACAACCCCGGCTACCTCTCCACTGACCTCCCCGGCTACCTCTCCACCTACCTCGGCCTCGGCTACCTCACCACCGACACCGGCGACGTCGAGGTAAGACAAACCTATCACCTATTGATTTGTGTTGTTGGGATTCATGTGAACCGAGCTACAATGTGTGTTGTGTTGGGATTCATGTGAACCGAGCTGCAATGTGTGTTGTGGTGTTGGGAAAATTTTGTTCTTGATTCATGCTTGAAGATGCAATTTTGAGATGGGCAGAAGAGAAAGTTAATGTGGATGAGTCTGATAAAGTTTTTGTTGAACAATCTAATGCTTTCATTCTGCTGTGCTTGTGCTATTACCAAAACTCAGACATTAGTACCAAATGACTTGTCAAAATCAATTAGATCAAAGCGATTAGCTAATGCAATGCTTCTTTTCATGGAGTCTTTTGTTGGCTATCATTGCATCAAAATCTGGCTATGCTCTACAAAGATTAGGTTGCTTATGTGTTAATCTGGAACAATCACTGATATTTGGAATGTCTTTTTAGAATTTAGAGAGGTCAAAACATATAAATACCTCATGAACTGTGAATAATTGAAACCTAGATACATGATTCTATGAGAATTACAACCCAGCTGTTTCACTTGTGGTATTTATTAAGGCTTTGATGGTTCCTTAGATATGAATATGATATGCATATACCTTTACTGTAGTACCTGTCCTAGCCCTTGATGTCCAGTTTGATTATCTCCTTTTCATGGAGGAACACAAATGCATTGGCATAGTGGCATGTTATCTTAGTGATTAGAACTAAATAGTTCTTAATTCTTATATGAATTTGCTTTTAATTGCTAAGGAGAAATAGGTAATAGGCATGTCTATTGTTTCCTGGAATAGCATAACCATGTGTTTCTTTTGCTGTGGTGGTTCAATTTTTTCCCTTTTGAAAAACCATTTATACATATGGAAAGATTATTTTAGCTACTTCTGATTGATAGATACTTGTTGAAATGTGAGGATCATCTACATCCCTGGATGCCCTCCAACTGCTGAAGCTCTACTATACGGTGTTCTTCAGTTGCAGAAGAAGATCAACAGGTGCAAGGATTTCCTTCACTGGTGATCTATATTAGCTTGTGTGCCCTGCTTCACAGTTCATGAACAAACTGGCTATATTAGCTTGGGTCAGTATATTGAGGTAGTCTTCAGCTCCCGAGTTCATTGTGGGTCGGTCCACATGGGTGATCTATCCAAGACATATGTTTGTCTTTGTTATGGATTTTTTATTACGATATTTATTGAATTAGAATATTTGTTATGAACTTTCTATGTTTATGTATGTTTTATTTAATTTCTTTCGAGTAAAAATTTCCATTATGGACGAAAAAGATGGCATAACATGGCACAACATGGCAAAAAAATAAATAAAAGCACAACATGACTGAAATCAACTTACTAAATTGTTATAGGTTATGCAATACAAAAAAAGATTACAAATCACAAAATGAGGATAGTGCGGTCTTTTACAAACATTCTTATTCCCAGAACTGGAGCTAACTTTCTAACCAAACATCTCGTTCGACTGCCCTAACTTCATAAAGAAGTGGATTCAACAGTGAAGCTGGAGTTGGAGATGCAAAAATTTAGAGCAGAGCTATATCAAACAGGCCCAGAATACATGCAAAATTCAGATATTGTGATCAAGTGTAAAAGTTGTACATATATGCTGGATTCATTATTGTAAAGGTTAAGTTCTAGAGCTGTTGATTGTCTAAATAGCTGCAATTTTCTGAAAGGCACGTAGAGCATAGGAATATGTATTGCCATGCAAACTTTTATTGGTAATGTTCCCCTATAGTGGAGTGTTCGTCTATGTGGACACTGCACCTTTTGTGGGTAGTATTGTATTGCTGAAAGAAAATATACATTTGATCTTCTAGTTGTGATTTTGGACGTTTCAAAATATTGCTCAATTGTTCATAACTTAGTACAATTAAGTCGTTTAATCAATATTTCTGCTAAAAAAACAACTATATTTACGTTAAATCAACACACAAACATACATGTAGAACCCTCAAGTGTATTTCAGATATTTCAACCTTCATCCACAACTGAAGTAAAAAAGCCACACTGCCAAACGACATCTCAAAAAAAGCTACAGCCAAGGGTCGGAAACCCGTTCCCGGGAAGTTTCCCGCTCCCTGGCTGGTACCGGTAACCGGGTTTTATTCGGACGAAATTCACTCAAATTTGATTAAAAACCATTCAAAATTCAAAATCCGAAATTTGAATTTGCAAACCCGGCCGGGATTTGGGATCCCGCCACCCCACCGGTAAGCGGTTACCGGCCGGGATTTTGATCCCTGGCTACAACCATTAGCTACAAGTGATTTTTAGCAAAACCACCTCCACCCCCCCCCCCCCCAAAAAACAGCTTATAGCAAAAGCTACAGATCTCCCAAACTGGGCCTATGAGGCTAATGGTGTTAGGCATGTAGCTCTTCAGATTTTTTTTCAACTGCTGATACATCAGCGCTTGCCCAAAATATGCTAGTTGTGACATCAGTACCAACTGAAAAAGCTGTTTGTGAATCACACACTTGAGGTTATGCATTGCAAGACTGTCATTTTGTTGGAAAAAAACATTGTTCTAGAAGAGAGTGGAAGTGTTGACCAAAATAGCGACTAGATGGGGTGAATAGGAGCCCACTCCTTTTCACCTTGGTATTCAACTACCTTTTTCTCTCCAATAGCTATGAGAAGCTATGAAGATTAAGGCCTCAAGATCATAGCAAAAGACTTGAGCTAAAACCGAGAAAATTAACCCTCAACACCCTTAGCCAGTCTGACTGCTGGCAATGGTCAGACCGCTGGTGAGGCCGATCTGACCGCTACTTGAAAATCAGCACGACGAAAGATCCACAAATCGATCTAACTTTTTAACTAATGATCCAAATCCCCTGAAATTTCAGACATAGCTCAACAAAAAGGTCAGTAACCTATTACAATTGTCAATCAAGACGATCCCAGTCAAGGTTTCACGAATTTCTTAATTGAGAGCAAAAAGGCTCACAACAAGGGGAAACCTAATTTTGATCTCAAAGCCTGCTCATGGATCAAAGATGGTCAAGATGATCTTATATCAAATCTCACAAGTCCCAGTAAGCTAGATCACAGCAAAAGACCGAGGTAAAATTCCTAGAACATAAGAACCCCAAAATCACTAAAGAGAGAGCAAAAACAAGAGAGAATTCATCTTGTTACAAGCTTGATTGGATTGATTAGAGGGATTATAGGTTTACAGCCACTCCAACATAGAGGAGAAAAGCTCACTCATGAGCACCTAATCTCTCAACACATCTCTCTCAAACTCTAACCTCCTCTATTTTCTCCACTTTTTCTAAATATCAAATTGGGATTTCCAATGTTTGGTTGTGCAAATCCTACATTAACCCTTTGTAAGATCGAGGAGGCCGACTAGAGGGGGGTGAATAGGCGTTTTAAAACTTTTATGAGCTAAAACCGATTTCTAATGCGGAAGCTAAAAATCAATTCGGTTTAGCCTAAATCAACTAAGTTCACTAAGTGCACCAACAAAACAAGTCAATAATAAATAGAGCAATTTTAGCAAAGACTTGAAAGCAATTAACCAATGATATAAACAATTAAGTACATAAGAGCAATCACACAAGTAAGCAATTTGATTCTAGGAATATAAATTGCTATGTAGTAAAGCTAGAATGCAAACCACAATTGACACGGCGATATTTTTCCCATGGTGATCGAAGACTTGCCGGTCTCCCCTAATCCACGTTGAGGTAAGTTCAACCTTTTGGATCGGCTCCAAAACGCGAGGCAACACCTCCGAAGTAAGTCCAAACCACTTGGACCGGTTCCAACCGGACCAACACCTCTAAGTGAGTTCAACCGCTTGAACCGACTCCAACTTGAACTTATCACCTCAATCCACTAGGGTTGCTCTTACTCCACTCCGGAGATGGCGAGCACCAAGCCACTCACAAATCGCCCGGGTCTTCTCACAAGCTTCACTTGAGAAGATCACCGACGCACAACGCCTCCACGCCGTCTAGGTGTCAGCAAACACCAAGAGTAACAAGACTCAACTTTCACTTGAACCAATCAAGTGCCAAAACTCTATGGATAAGCAATCCACAACCTAATGCAACACATGCACTTAGGGTTTGCTCTCAATCACTCACTAAGTGCAACACATGCACACAAGAGTATGAGAGGCTTGCTCTTAGCTCAAAGAAACTCAATGGGGCACCAGCAACACTTTCTCACACAGCCAAGGTGGGTATTTATAGCCCACACACAAAAACTAACCGTTGAGAAAAGATTCCAGAGAATCTGAACAAAACCGGCAGACCGCCAACTAATGGCCGGTCGGACCGCCCAAGCGCCAACGGCTATAAAACTAGCCGTTGGACTCACAATCGGTCTGACCGCCAACCAATGGCCGGTCAGATCGCTCACGCCGGTCAGACCGCCAGAGGGGCCGGTCAGACCGCTCAACTGAGCACCGAGCAAAATCAGAAAACATCTCTTCTGGAAAATACATACCGCCAAACAAATATCGGTACAACCGCACTCCGGTAGTACCGTTTCAAACTTCCGGTACTACCGCACCCCGGTAGTACCGCTTTCTTCTGCCGGTACACGAAAATCGGTCAGACCGCCCAACCCATGGCGGTCAGACCGCTACCACCGGTCAAACCGCTACCAGAGGCGGTCAGACCGCCAGCAGTCAGCAAGACTGAAAACAGACTTTGTACATTTGCCTCAACTCAATTTGTAAAATATATTTACCAAATTGATGCAACATGTACATAAAAGATGAAAGCTAGATTCTCAACAAGTTGCAAAACACATTTGCCAACTTTTAGAATCACCGCCACAAGGAATAAGGTACATGGACTTAAACCGTTTGCAAAACACATTCGCAAACTAAAGTCACATGCTACAAGGAATAACCATGAACCACAACTATTTGCAAAACACATTCGCAAATATAGGCAACATGTTAAGTTGAGCTAGAGCAAACACAATGAGCGATCAACACAAGACTAACTCAAGTTACTAATTAAGACCCCTCTTAATAGTACGGCAACCTATACTAGCAATCCGGTCTCCAACCAAACACCGAGACCGGTAAAAGACTAGGAACAAATCCTTAGCCCTAACTAGTCATACCTTTTCCTTGCGCAACCACTTGAAGCTTGATGACGCATATCCTTGCTTCAAGTCTTGACATACATCAACTCATGATGCACTCTTCACTTGACTTCCATCAACACATGATGGATTCTTCTTGTCTTGATGATCAACTCATGATCATCTCCTTTACTCCAAGCTCTTCACTTCAATATCATCAACCCATGATGATGTTCTTCTCTTGATATCATCAACACATGACGATATTCTTTTTCTTCAAACACTTGACTTGATGACGATCAACTCATGACATCATCCGAAGTCTTCAATCACATGGAACATAACCTATTTCACCAACTCATAGAAAAATGTTAGTTCCACAAGGTGATTGTCATTAATTACCACAACAAACCATTAACCAATAATGGTGGGACAAGATACCACAATCTTTCCCTCTTTGGTAATCAATGATAATTGCTTCAATAATAGGTAATTGAATGTAATTGGTATGAGTATATATAAACTACAAATGTTATGTATACTCAAAAGATACATGAGCATATATGAACTACGCAAGTCTCATATGCCCATAAGAATATATACGAACTACACACGTTGCATATATTCAAGGATATGTTTCAAGGTAAAGATCCTTAATATATGTGGACAAAGGAATATGGATCGATACTAATGAAACCACAAGATATAGATTGAACTCCCCCTAAATGTGTGCATACACGAGTGTATAATTAAGACATATGCACATATACAAGTTTTCCTTTTTGGTGAAGTTCAACCTATATAATGGATCCGAGGAATGCAAAGAAGATATAATAAGATGTTGAATGCATACCTCTTTGATCTTTAAATCCAACTGAGACTAAACAATTTGTATGACAATAGAAGTGTTAGTCTTATAAAGATTTGTCATTTGGAAAGCATACCTTATTTGATTTTTACCTCTTTATCCATTTGAGACTAAACAATAGATGTATCAAAAAGAGTGTTAGTCTCATAAATAGATTTGTCATTAATAACCAAAACCCCATTAACGCATAATGGCGGGTCTAGATTCTTCAATCTCCCCCTTTTTGGTAATTGATGACAAATCATTTATCAATAGCAACATTTGGATATTATCAACATATATTGAGTAATTAAGCTATTGAAATGTAAATCATGCATATAATGTATTCTTAAAGCATCCGAAGGAGACATGCAAAATATTTGATACACAACCAAATGTGAAAAGATATTGATCCATCATTCTCCCCCTTTTGGCATTAAACACCAAAAACTCAAATCAACCTTAAGCCAATTGAAAGATTTTGCATAAACAAGAGCTTGGCAAGAGAAGGTATTTTATTTAGATCAAATAAACATTCTTCCCTTTTAAAGACAGGTTGGGTTCTTAAGAGAATTTTGAAAGTTTCTGCTACCAAGAACCAAACAAGGATAAAAACTCCCCCTAAACATGTGCATTTAAGATCTGAAAGGAATACATGCACAAGAAGATTTTATAAAATTTTGACAGAGTTTTCTCTAAACAATAAATCCAAGGAAGCATGACAATTTATAATCGAGATAAGAATATTCATGCAACAACAATAAGGATTCAATTAATAACATAATTCAGACAAGGATAAAGAACACAATTCATAACATTAACAATCACATATCCAAGAGTCTGATAGTAATTAATGATCACAACAGGGTTCATAACAGATAACAAAAGATAACATATAGCTTATCCCACAAAACAAGGTCTATTGACCTACATATGAAAAGATAGAACAACTAAGATGGAGGAGCAGCTGATGTGGATGGAAGATCGTCCTGCTGAACGCCTGAAGATGTATGACGACGTCTCCCAAACCTCTGATAAACAATCGGTACATGCTGCGATGATACTCGTGAGTCTCGCATCCATACGATCGACCCTCAAGTCCAAAGTCTCCAACCTAGCTGAAGTCTCTGCATGCATCGATCATATCTCGCATCCATGCGATCAAACCTAGCATCCATGCTCGCTCAAGGCGCAAGATAGCCGCCAAGATCGCATCCCGCTCCGAGGAGCTCACGACTGGAGGTCCCTGAGAGGATGATCCCTGCCCTGGATGCTGAAGAGGAGGTGGAGGGGGCACCTAAGGAGGAGGAGCATCTCTAGGTCTGTACTCCTTATGCTCCATATCACAGTCCTGATCAAAATCTACCTTGCTCTGAATGAGCTTCATAATGTAGGGAGCAAAATAAATGCTCTTGGTTTTATCTCCCTTGGAAGTGGCAATCTCTCTAATAATCAAATCCATAACATCAAATCTCGTGCCATCCATAATATACTTAATCACATTCCAGGCACGTCCATGTATCTCATCATTATTTCCACTCCTAGGAAAGAATGATGCTCTCATGATCCTATTAATAACACTGGGAATGGCAAGAAGTCCAGTTACCTTTCCACGTGCATAAAGATTTCCTTGAACATAGAACTCATCTACCTGAGTGAGGTCAAGAGATTCCTGAAGATGTACCTTTAGACCACTCGAATCTCCTAGACTCAGGGCACTTATAAAATCATCCTTGGTAGCTTCCAATTTTTGATATCCAGTCATCCATTCAAGATAATCATGATCAGGAGAAACAAAGACTGTAGCATAAAACTGTCTGATGGCTTTTGCATGAAAGTTGCATTGTAAAGAGACTAAAGATTCCAATCTGACAGCTCTAAACAATCTAAGCAAACCATTATAGACTGGATTCTTGCCAATGTAGCTCCATTTCACAAAGCGATAATTAGCAAACTTTTTCTTAGCATAGATTATCTGAAAGATATGCTGTTGAAATAAAGTGTGGAACATACCCATGGTTGCATTTCTAGGAAATCTGAACTGATTAATGTGCCTTAGAATTGTATACTGTTCACTTTTGATGGTTGACACATCAAGTCCAATAAACTGACTCTGATCAGGAGCAACATCTTCATTCTCATCATCATCATCATCATCATCATCATCATCCTCATACTCATTGTCACTGCTGTTATCACTTGCACTTTCTTCCTCTTCTCCTTCTTCTTCCACATCTTCCATATTTTCATCTTCTGAGGGAGAAGGAGGTGCAGCGCGTTTCGCAATCCTCTTGTTCGGCATCGTCACTGAGATAAGATAGCAATGAATATCAAAGGAGTTTCAAAGAATGAATTAACAAGCAATCATAAAGCCATTTCGATCATCGCTTATTGTCACAAAGGGTCGATCACGCTCGCCTGGCGGTCGGACCGCGTAAGGATCGATCAGACCGCCAACTTGCGGCCGGTCAGACCGCCAGTGACAAAATGACATTCTGAAATTTTGGAAAAATCCAAAATCTTCAATTTTGTACAATAGCATCATGAGTGGTTGTTAATACAGTCCTATCATACTTGCATATCAATAAATTTCCACCATTGAAGTGAATTTGGGGACAATCATGTCAAACCCTAGAAATTTAGGAAAATTTGCAATGTAGGTAAAATGCAAGTAGAGAAACAAAGGTTTACCGGCTATGGATGAAGATAGGAATCAAAGGAGATAAACCCTTGAGTCAAAAGAGGAACACAATAGCCGGATTGATAAGTTCACCTCCACCTAGGGTTTCAAATTTTGGTGAGAAGAACCAACCAAAGTGAAATCCAATTTGGTTAAAGAGAGGAGGAGGTGAGGAGGAATTCTTGAATACCTTTGAGAGCTAAGGAGTTGGTCGGAGAGGGAGATCCGGGCCAGAGAGGGAGGAGTGGCGGCCGGGAGCAACAGAGAAGAAGTATTTTCGGTTTGGAGAGGAAGTAAGGAAAACTGCTGTTCGGGTGAAGTATTAAGGACTTCACGCAAAACCGGTCAGACCGCTGGGCATGGCGGTTTGACCGATTTCATCGGTCCGACCGCTTGGACGGCCGGTCAGACCGGTAATGACTGAAACTGACAAATAGTTCAGTACTGGATTTTGAGAAAAGATTGAAATTGTTGTAATTTGCTCCAAATGTTCACACAATCAATCAAACAAATAATTTTGGAGCATTTCCAACTTATATAGCCCTTTAAAATCCAATTCTCGAATAATTTTTATAAACTAAATTTTAGTTTTTGCAAATGAAATTGTATTTTCGAGAACTTTCACAAAAAGAGCCAAATTGAGCATTTGATGAAATATATAGCATCCAATTGCATGTATGAGTCATAAATACCATCATGGACCTATTTATGTGAATAATTTAGGCTCAAATGGCTAAACTCTCTTAAGTGCTAGAAGGTGGCCATTTAGGTCAAACCGATATTTTGGACGAGTTTCAAAATCGAATAACTTTTGGTGTGTTGGTCTTTTGGAAATCATTTGAATACGAAAAGTGTTTAGAATAACCAACTCTAGGATTTTCCTTTTGGAACGAAGATCAAATTCTTTTTAGAATAGATTTTACACAAAAATCTAGTTTAGGTCAAAAACAAGATCCTAGAATCTAGAATTTTGGGTAGAAACTTATTTTCACTTAAAATATGTTTTTCTTGAACCAAATCCTTTGGTAAACCTTTGAAATGCATTTGTATACATTTTCCAACTAATTTTTCAAAGGATATACTAATAATTTCAAAATTTTGACTTTTGGCTAAATGGCTCAATTTAGAAAAATATTACTAGCACTTAATTAATTTGGGCACACGTTGGGACGTGATATACATGTAAATGATTTAGCACTCCCCCATAATGTGCCACAACCATCTTGCTCAATATTTCAATAATAAAGATATAGCACAAGAGCAAGAATAACCCTTTTTATAAGATTTTCATGAATGCAACCTACACAAGGTAAAGGGTCTAGATACTTCAATGTAAATACTTGTTACCGAAATGGCATTGGCTTATGATATGATATGATTATCCTCAAGCTTGGCTCCAATATTGACATAAGGTGGAATCCACCTTTTCATGAATACGCCAAACCTCCAATGCATCTCCAAGTACCTATTAAGCTTTTAAGCGCATTTGGTACCCAATACTTGGTTGGGTCCATGAATGTTAGTCACAATACTTTTGGGCACCCAAATAGCCCTTCTAATAATAGTCTTAGGTGAACTAATAATTCTAGCAAACACATTGCCATTCTTATACTTCCTAAGCACATAATGATCATTATAAATAATTGACTTAGGAGAGATACCTTTGGGACATTCCTTACTAAAATGTCCTTTCTCCCGGCAATTGTAGCAAGTAGGGCTTTTGCTTCCCCTTGATGTCTTCTTTTCTTGCTCATTGTCGGCTTGCCTCTTACTTGAATGTCTTGGCTTGACATCCTTTTGATTTGGACACACCGAGGCAATGTGTCCAAACTTCTTGCATCCAAAGCACTTGATAATTTTGAATTGATCTTCATTTTGCTTTGGGTGACTCTTCACCTTCTTCTTGGCGGTGAGACCAAGTCCTCTCTTGTCTATTTTCTTGATAGGGCACTTGGAGGCAAAGTGACCCTTCTCATTGCAATCAAAGCATTTGATATCCTTGATCTTGTTAGAGCACACGGAAGCAATGTGTCTCTTTTCATAACATCCAAAGCATTTGATATTTGAGTATTTCTTTCATTTTTGCTTTGGGATGAACTTCACCTTTTTCATTTCGATGAAGCCAAGTCCTCTCTTGTAATCTTCCTTATTAGGACATTTTGAGGAGAGGTGACCCTTTTGATGACAATCAAAGCACTTGATGTTCTTGTTGTGTCTTTGATTGTGTCTCATCTTGCTATTCTCCCTTTTCTTCATGGGAGTGAAGTCGATTCCACTCTTATCACTTGAGCTTCGTTGCTTGCTCAAGATATCATCAAGAGTGGTCTTCCCTTTGTGGCTTCTATCCAAGTCATTTTTCAAATTTGTGACTTGGACCTTGAGTCTTTTGTTTTCCTCTACAAGATTAGTTTCAACAAGCATAGAGGAAATAGAAACATTTTCACAAATGCTACAAGGCATATCAGTTAAATCATCACAAGATGTGGATATGCTAACTTTAGATGAATTGCAAGAAATAGGAGCTATGCATGATAAATCATCTATTAGATTACATGTTACACCTATATCCACCTTGGAGCTAGTATATTCATTTAGGAGGAGCTTTTCATGTTCATCTTTTAGAATATCATAATTATTTTGAAGTAAGACATGTTCTTTCTTCAAAACTTTGAATTTAGATTTCTCCATTCCTAAATATTCATTTAGATCTTCTAGCATATCTATCAACTCATCATAAGAAGGATTATTATCATCATCATTATTTACCTTCTTATTACCTTTAGCCATAAAACAATGAGGCGAAGTGGATGAAGTTGATGTCTCATCATCGGCGGAGCTAGAATTTGAGCATTCTTCTCCCGACATCCATTCTTGTATGCAATCATCACTTGTGAAAGTGGACATTTCACAATGGCATTGTAATTGTGTCCACATCTCATGAGCATTCTTGAGATCGCATACTTCATTGAACACATCTACACTCAAAGCACTAAATAAAGCGTTAATTGCTTGAGCGTCGAGATGTAAGCATTTCTCTTCCTCAATTGTTGGATCAAGACTATCCAATGGAGGAGAAAAGCCAACATCTACAATCCGCCATATATTTAGGCCCATGGCCTTAAAATAACATGACATGTGGATTTTCCAATATGCATAATTTGTGCCATCAAATTTAGGTGCTTCACCTAGGTGCACTAAATCTCTAGTCGCCATCCTTTACTCTCTAGACGGTTAAGTCTAATAAATGAGAGACCAAGCTCTGATACCACTTGTAAGATCGAGGAGGCCGACTAGAGGGGGGGTGAATAGGCGTTTTAAAACTTTTATGAGCTAAAACCGATTTCTAATACGGAAGCTAAAAATCAATTCGGTTTAGCCTAAATTAACTAAGTTCACTAAGTGCACCAACAAAACAAGTCAATAATAAATAGAGCAATTTTAGCAAAGACTTGAAAGCAATTAACCAATGATATAAACAATTAAGTACATAAGAGCAATCACACAAGTAAGCAATTTGATTCTAGGAATATAAATTGCTATGTAGTAAAGCTAGAATGCAAACCACAATTGACACGGAGATATTTTTCCCGTGGTGATCGAAGACTTGCCGGTCTCCCCTAATCCACGTTGAGATAAGTTCAACCTTTTGGATCGGCTCCAAAACGCGAGGCAACACCTCCGAGGTAAGTCCAAACCACTCGGACCGGTTCCAACCGAACCAACACCTCTAAGTGAGTTCAACCGCTTGAACCGACTCCAACTTGAACTTATCACCTCAATCCACTAGGGTTGCTCTTACTCCACTCCGGAGATGGCGAGCACCAAGCCACTCACAAATCGCACGGGTCTTCTCACAAGCTTCACTTGAGAAGATCACCGACGCACAACGCCTCCACGCCGTCTAGGTGTCGGCAAACACCAAGAGTAACAAGACTCAACTTTCACTTGAACCAATGAAGTGCCAAAACTCTATGGATAAGCAATCCACAACATAATGCAACACATGCACTTAGGGTTTGCTCTCAATCACTCACTAAGTGCAACACATGCACACAAGAGTATGAGAGGCTTACTCTTAGCTCAAAGAAACTCAATGGGGCACCAGCAACACTTTCTCACACAACCAAGGTGGGTATTTATAGCCCACACACAAAAACTAGCCGTTGAGAAAAGATTCCAGAGAATCTGGACAAAACCGGTCAGACCGCCAACTAATGGCCGGTCGGACCGCCCAAGCGCCAACGGCTATAAAACTAGCCGTTGGACTCACAATCGGTCTGACCGCCAACCAATGGCCGGTCAGACCGCTCACGCCGGTCAGACCGCTAGAGGGGCCGGTCAGACCGCTCAACTGAGCACCGAGCAAAACCAGAAAACATCTCTTCTGGAAAATACATACCGCCAAACAAATATCGGTACTACCGCACTCCGGTAGTACCATTTCAAACTTCCGGTACTACCGCACCCGTAGTACCGTTTCTTCGGCATACACACGAAAATCGGTCGATCGCCCAACCCATGGCGGTCGGATCGCTACACCGGCCGATCGCTACAGAGGCGGTCGGACCGCCAAGCGATCGAAGATCGAAATGACTTTGTACATTTGCCTCAACTCAATTTGCAAAATATATTTGCCAAATTGATGCAACATGTACATAAAAGATGAAAGCTAGATTCTCAACAAGTTGCAAAACACATTTGCCAACTTTTAGAATCATCGCCACAAGGAATAAGGTACATGGACTTAAACCGTTTGCAAAACACATTCGCAAACTAAAGTCACATGTTACAAGGAATAACCATGAACCACAACTATTTGCAAAACGCATTCGCAAATATAGGCAACATGTTAAGTTGAGCTAGAGCAAACACAATGAGCAACCAAACACCGAGACCGGTAAAAGACTAGGAACAAATCCTTAGCCCTAGCTAGTCATACCTTTTCCTTGCGCAACCACTTGAAGCTTGATGACGCATATCCTTGCTTCAAGTCTTGACATACATCAACTCATGATGCACTCTTCACTTGACTTCCATCAACACATGATGGATTCTTCTTGTCTTGATGATCAACTCATGATCATCTCCTTTACTCCAAGCTCTTCACTTCAATATCATCAACCCATGATGATGTTCTTCTCTTGATATCATCAACACATGACGATATTCTTTTTCTTCAAACACTTGACTTGATGATGATCAACTCATGACATCATCCGAAGTCTTCAATCACATGGAACATAACCTATTTCACCAACTCATAGAAAAATGTTAGTTCCACAAGGTGATTGTCATTAATTACCACAACAAACCATTAACCAATAATGGTGGGACAAGATACCACAATCTTTCCCTCTTTGGTAATCAATGATAATTGCTTCAATAATAGGTAATTGAATGTAATTGGTATGAGTATATATAAACTACAAAGGTTATGTATACTCAAAAGATACATGAGCATATATGAACTACGCAAGTCTCATATGCCCATAAGAATATATACGAACTACACACGTTGCATATATTCAAGGATATGTTTCAAGGTAAAGATCCTTAATATATGTGGACAAAGGAATATGGATCGATACTAATGAAACCACAAGATATAGATTGAACTCCCCCTAAATGTGTGCATACACGAGTGTATAATTAAGACATATGCACATATACAAGTTTTCCTTTTTGGTGAAGTTCAACCTATATAATGGATCCGAGGAATGCAAAGAAGATATAATAAGATGTTGAATGCATACCTCTTTGATCTTTAAATCCAACTGAGACTAAACAATTTGTATGACAATAGAAGTGTTAGTCTTATAAAGATTTGTCATTTGGAAAGCATACCTTATTTGATTTTTACCTCTTTATCCATTTGAGACTAAACAATAGATGTATCAAAAAGAGTGTTAGTCTCATAAATAGATTTGTCATTAATAACCAAAACTCCATTAACGCATAATGGCGGGTCTAGATTCTTCACCCTTATATAGTGGAGGCTGGGTCTAAAGAGAAAACCCTAATGAGCACTCGTTAAGCCTACACACAAACGAGTCTATACTCACACACACTTCTCAAAGCGGATGACAATCTAGGTCTCCCAAATCCATCTCTTCGTGATCTTCGCCTTTTCTTGACCTAAACCGCTTCTCCTTTGTGTTGTCTCGCGCCGCGATTTCTTCAAAGTCACCAACCCAGTATTTTATCGAAGATACCAAAATACTCATTCTCGATCATTCTCCATGACTGAGTCCCATCGTCGTGAAGCAATCTCATGCTTCGCCACACGTAGGCTCATCAATGACTTTTGCATGCCGACAAGTCTCTCCCATCCGGTTCCCATCAGACCACCTTAGCACTTGCACTGGCCCTAAGCTACTTGATGTAACCCGTTGCACTGAACTTCCCGTTCGGTTGTTCTTGTCCATCTTCCACTATGGTCGAGTCCAACTATTTCATCCGACATCCTTGATCGTTTTGGACTTCAACTCTCCTAGCCTAATCCCGATTATCTTCGCCATTGACTGTAGTTGACTCCAAGCGTCTCTGCATAACAGTAAATTAAGAAATCGATTTCGGATACACGTTGTTCGCAATTTGACCCATATTAGCCAAAACATGTATCATGCAACACATATGTAGTGAATCCCATGATTTCAGCCAAGTCTGCAAAATCACCACAACTCACTGTGCATGATCTTACCTTGGCCGGTCAGACCGGCCCTCGGTTGATCTGACCTCCAGGCCACTAGCGGTCAGACGACCAACCACTGGCTGGTCTGACCGCTCCTGATGGGTCTGACTGCCAGTCTCGGTAATAGAGGACCAGTCAGACCGTCCACCGATCTAACCACCAACCTTCCCAAATCTCAGAACATCCTTCTCTGGACTTTTTGGTAAAACTCTATCTAGTTTCGCGTCTAGTCTCCATTTTCAATGACACCTAGTGCAACCTCACCCTCAAGCACTCCTACATAAGTCTTTGGTGCACAATCATCAAAATCTCGTACCGCTGGTCTGGCCACCACCCGTAACTGATCAGATTGCTGGCTATGGTCGGTCAGACCGCTGGGTCCCAAACAGTAAAAAATTTATTTTGCTAAACCGAGGGTTTCTCTCCAAACACCTCAACACCAATATCAATTGTTCAGTACTAAGATTAGAACCATACCACATGATTTCCACTAAAAGCAGCTCAGTTCTGACGTAAAACGGGAGCCTGTCGTAGTCGTCGGTCCATTCGTCAGGCAACGAGCTACATTGAACATAGTACATTTGCGGGGGGTAAAACTTTAGTAGTTCTATATTCCATTTGTTTTTACCGACATATTGATATTGTGACAGAAATCAATGGCCAAAGTTACGTTTGTAGACTAAGTCCATGTCCAAAACAACTTATACATATGTAAAGATGTCGCATTTCGACGGATTTTTATCAAGCAGGCTCTGGAGAGAAGCTGAAAGCTTTGAATGTGTCTAGACCAGAGAAATAAGCAATCAATTTGGCTAGGCAATCTTACCCTGCCCTTACTCTTCTGGTGGTAACTTATGTTTCAAGAATTTTACAGTTACATTACTACTGCCGGGGTACTGTTCCATGGATCTAGATTTCTGATGCCATTCCAGTACTAGGGTGATCCTTCATCATTGCAGCCAACAAAGCATTCACAGGGGTATTGATGAGACAATAACATAGGAAAAATAAATGTTGAAAATATGGAACTGACTCAGCCTTTTGGCTCCATCCTTCTGCTTGGCATCTGATGGAGAATCATACTCAAGCAAGCTGCACAATTATGCAAGTGTTCCATAAGAGCAAAAGTATAGATTATCCTTCTCATGAGTGATTTGTGCCTTCACAATGGCTCCAAACTGAGCACCTGGGTCCTACTCAGCATCTGTCCCTCTGTTGGCACAATCTTTTGTTTTTTTTTTCTGATTTGGAGCAAGCATCTTCCTTTCATGATTGTCATTTGGCTTTGCATGCTGATCAGTGGGAACATGAGCCAACATAATTATGCCCAGTAGAACTGTGACAGGAAAGATGCTAAGCCAGTAGCTACTCAATGGTAAGCATCTAGAACAGTTGATGCAAATCTGAAGTGACTGCTGCAGTAGAGACTAGAGAGACGGTTCCCTGACTGACTATAAATCCATCTAGCAAAGTAATTTAGGTGTGTGTACTTATCTGGAATTCTGGATCAGTGCATTTGACTACCCAGTTATTCTTACCAATCAGTTGTGTAAATATCTTCAGGAGATGCATTGACTGGGAAAGTGGAGAACACCTCTCATGACTAAGGCTTGGATTGGAAGCTGTATATCTGACTGAAATGTGACATTTACTTGTTCACCTCATTCTTCTGCACACATGTATCAGGATTCAAAAACATGGATCACAACTATAATGGTAATCTTTACAAGAGATTATCCTAAGTGAGACAATCTAATTTGATTTTGATTTTTTCTTTGGGTACGAAATAGAAGGCTTAAGTCGATGCTCCATGACCAGGAAGAAGAGAATGCAACAAATGTCCAATGAATGAATGATGGTACCATGGTAGATGTTTAAGAAGTCGCAGAGAAAAAATAATTTCAATTCATGAAAGCAAGGAAGCCGAATGCTACATTGCAACAATGGTTCAATTTATACTACTCTCCTTGTACAAATCATGTACTGATGATCTCAGTCTCGCTACAGCCAAAACTAGAACGTTCAAGAAGCCATCTTCTAGGCCAAAGAAGGTTTCACTTGGCACCAACTCAACGGAGACCTTCTCCACGAGGCATGCCGATTCGAGGTTAAAAATGGCGCTAGCTTGCAGCTTAGCTAGTGCCAGCGACAACAACTACTACTAAAAGCAGCAAGGCTCAGTTTGCCGCGCCGCCATTGCTCGCTGGCTTTGATATTCTTCTTCATCTTCTTCAGAGGCATTTCTCCTCCTGTCTGGTTCTTGATCAGGACGCGCCGGAGGGCGTGGAGATGTCACTGGACCGGCGCCGCAGCATCTGCCGCATGCCGTCGGCGACGCGGAACGCCGGGTTCTTCCTGCTGAATTTGCCGCAGAAGGACATGTGGTCCCTGACGGCCTCCTCCAGTGCGCCACCGCCGCCCTTCTTGGTCACCTCGTCCCTCACCGCCTCCGAGCACAGCCCGCAGAGCCACCGCCCGCCGAAGTCGACCTTCACGCCGGCGATGTATTCCCGGGTACAGTCCTCCCTCAGCCCGCAGCACTCGCACTTCGCCGACTCGATCTCCATGGCCAATGCAGCCGGAGAATCGAACCCAAGAACTCAACTGAAGCTTACACAATGTAGGCAGCACTAGTAGATGTCTCTGTATGATTTCTCTCTCTCTCTCTCTCTCTCTCTCTAAGGTACAGCAACCTGAAAACTCTGCATGCTGTGTGTTGTGTTGTGGTTGTGATGGCACAACGGTGCAAAGCGCTGATGAGATTTTTATATAAGAGCGGTTAGACTTATCCTTGGCCTTGCAGCGCTGTGATTTTCGCTAATCATGCCTTGGGATTAGCTCATAGAGCGTTAGTTGACTCTGGTACTGCTCACAAGTCTTACCGAACCTTGTCTTGGCCTAGGTTGCTCATGACCTGCACTCCCTGATTGACTCGCACACCTCAGTCCTGTTTGAGCTGTGAAATGTTTTTACTACTGAAACAATGTTATCTTGTCACAGCCTGCTTGGTTCATGGATGAACACTTCAGCTTATCTGCAAAAATCGCAGAATTAATCGACGCCGAGCCATGCGAAGAAATTACTGAAATGTTAAATCTTTTCAGTAAATTATGTACCTGGAACCAGTCTGAGACTGAAAGTGAATGTATTTTTTGCCCTGACAGGTCAGCCTGTTCAAATTCGAAATCTGAAGCTCTGCAAGAACCTGTTGGAAGTCCAAGTCGAATTAGCACTAAGCCGTCGTCATCATAGTGCCTGTATCTTTACAGTTATTGCTCTCTCCACGCCCAATAAAGCCTGAACAAGAATCTTATTAGAGCAAACTAAGTTATGATCATGGGCAACCAGATAAATGCTCTTTTCATCCCCTTTTCTCTCCTTTCGGCTGCCTAAATTCTTTTTCTGTAGGCAACCTGTCGAGACCCGGATTTGCCGTCCGAAACCCACTGTGTATACCAACATTAGTCTCTGGATCAGCAGCTAGTACACACATTAACATCATTGAACATCAAACACATATCTCGCAAAAGTAAAGCTATTACGTAATATTAAACAGTACATAAATAGATCGTACGGTCACCTGACATACACATGGGCCGATCAAACCAAATACCTTTAAAAAACATTAGCAGAAGCGGAAACAGAAATAACACCCAAGTGGGACCCTCAGGATATGCCCACAGGCAATTGACTGGGGCTCACGACTTAATTATTGGCCTCTCGACTTCCGGTCTTGTCCAATGCGATTAATCGCCCATAGTCTTCTTCTTTTCCATTTACTGGATGATAGTAATGGAGCGACATTGAGTACAAAGGTACTCAACAAGTTACCACACAAAATGTAATTATAATGGATGCAAGACTGATCAAAGGAAGACTTGGAGTTTTTTTATTTGCAAAAAGCCACATTTGAAATAGACTAAGTAGTAGACAAAATCCGAGACCTAGCATTTTAACTAAATCAAGTTATAACGAGATTGAGTAATTGTGTATAATGCTAGCTGTCGTAGGGGCGGCCCACCGGCCCCAACGACCCGACGAAGACTGCAAGGCCCTCCCCCCCCTCCTCGAGGGCCATGAGCTAGAGACGCGGTCCGAGGCCCCTAGGGGTACCAAGTACACCTTCGTGAAGGCCCCGAAGGGTGCGTGAACGCCACCAGGAGGCCCGCGAGGGCCGGCGGCCTGAGGTGCGGCTGCCCCCTGCCCCCCCTAAGGTACCAGGCATACCTTCGGGGAGGCTCCGAAGGAGGTGCGAAGGCCGCGGAAGGACTACTGAGCACCACGGATGCAGGAGCCAGGAGACCCCCCGGGGCCACCTCGGGGGTGCCGAAGGGTGTCCAAGGCCTCTCGGCCCGAGGACACCCCGCATGGTGCGAAAGCCGCTGAAAGACTGTCGAGCACCACGGATCTAAGAGCCAGGAGACCCCCGGGGCCACCTTGGGGGCACTGAAGGGTGTCCGGGGGCCCTCGGCCTGGGGACACCCCACATGGTGCGATGGGAGGAGAGCACCGGTGGACCGAGCCTACCAGCCGGATGGACCAAGACCAGGGAGGTCCACCATAAGCCGAAGGATATGCGTAGGGGAAAGAAAAGCCCCTATGGCCCCTTTAGGCATAGGGTCATTTTAGAGATAAATTTGTAATCTCATGTACCTTGGTCAGAAGGCTATAAATAGCTGCCCCCCATGTAATAAAGGAGGCCTATTTTCGAGACAATTAATGCACATTTACTTCTCCTAGCACCGGTCCTCCCTCAAGGATCCCTTGGTTCCCCTTGTAGCAACCAGGGGTCTCCTTTCTATACTGTCTAGTCCTCTCTGCTACAACACTAGTGAAGGCTCCATGCACCTGCTAACAGAGAATGGTTCCCGAAGGTTCCATCCACCTACGAGTAGAAATTGGTTTCATCCACCATATGCTTAATAACTTTTAGAGCTCCATCCACCCATTAATAAACACTGAGTTCTATCCACCTAGGACAAAAACTCAGGGTTCTATCCACCTAACAATTTTATCCCACTCACAAATGGTTTTCGTAAAACAGAGACTAACTAAGCAAGTTCTCATGCATCGCCCATGACCGTGGGCACGGATATCCAGACAGTTTTCACTCTACAAAAATTGATGTGGACATCACGCCTATGAACACTACACCTTTTGTTGAACCGATTGATGATGATGGTGTTAATTCATCTAAAACGGCGGAACCAATTGAGCTTGCATACAAAGGACCAGTTACATGCGGTCGTGCTAAAAAAAATAATCGAAAACCAGGTGAACGCTAACTTGAGCATTATTTCTGATATTAATGATTTGGCAATACTTCCAATGTGTCCTTCTCTTTTGTTGCTTAGGTGCATTGGAGAGGAGCCATTAGTCAAGGAGATACAAGAAGAGAGGAATTGCTGTACACTTAGGTGCATTGGAGAGGAACCATTAGTCAAGGAGATACAAGAAGAGAGGAATTGCTGTACACACTTAGGTGCATGCGTCAACAGAGAAGAGAGCTGAATTCTTGCTGACTCAACTGACCAGACAAGAACCAGGAAACATATCCACTGTTTAAATACAAGATCCTTGAAGATAATATTCCAACTTGAAGACCAAGCAGATTAGGAAATATCTGCCCACCCCAATTCCTTTTCCATGCACGTACATGCTGCTGTGTTGACTGATTGCATACCCTATCACGTTGGATTATGCCCTTAATTGTTTCAGAATTATTTTTTCCTTGATCTCCTTTGCTATTAGGCTTATATATACCATATGTAAGGGTCATTTTGGAGCCGAAGACTCATATTACGAAATTTATTCTAGACATAAAAACCATGAACATGGAGATTGTTCGTGCTGCCTTGTTCTTGTGATTTCTCGCGAATCGCACCTAATCTGTGCTACTGGGCCTTTGCGGGTAGTTTGTGTGGGTTAGTATTCAGGTTTATGGACTAGTGATTGTCTCAGATAGCAGGCTTCGGTTAGCTTCCTTGTTGCTGGGCACAATTCCACCAAGTTATCCTCGAATCCTACGTTGTTATTATCAGGAACACGACATATCAATTTATCACGAAGTTGGTGCGTGCCAGAGGTTGTACAACTTTACCCAAAAGATATGATCATCTTGTAATTTCAACACGCTACCGTAGGTGTGAGACTAAAAAAAATCATCACAAGATCTTTACAATGCACCACCCAAAGCAGTTACGCCGGCTAAGGTTTCAACCGCCGGAGGGCTCTATCCACCCAAGCCGGAGGCCCCCTCTTGCACCATATGGAAAAAGGTCTCTCTCCAACACAGTTCTTGTATTCCACCGGATCGTGTAACCAACGTTGAGGCAAAGCAAATTAGTTAGCTAAGTCGACACCATTGTAGACATGTGGTTACACTATTAGTGCAAGGGAGGTCATCACAAGATTCAATCCTTAATTGACTCGAGTGGAACTACCACATTACAAGCTTTTGTGCTCCATCCGCACTCGTCCGACTTACCATCTGTCCAAGTCTAAAATAGTTTTTTGAGTTTTTGTTTTGAATTTTTTTTCTAAGTTAAACATACTAGCTATCTCCATCCAAAGGCTGCCTAAATCAAGTTTTGATGTTTGAATGATGTCGGAGAAAATTAATACTCACGTGTCAATGTATCTAAGCAAGACTAAGCATATCACTTAGATACATACTTAATGACTAGTTAAGTTTATCATTATTCCTAGGGTGACAAAGGATAGTGTCCAAAATCAAAGAATGTAATTTTATTAGCTCACTTAACATTAAGCCATTAACTATGAGCTAATGACAACATAATTGTAATCAAAGTATAGCATGCAATTTTATAATTTAAAACAACATAATTGCATTGAAACGTAGGTGCAATATGATCAAAGTGATGACTTGTCTTGCTCAATGTTTTGATAATCTTGATCTTGTTCTTGCTCTTGCTTACTGTTACTCCTTCAAGACATCGAATTCTAATTACACAAAAAATACGATTGAATTCAAGAATGCCAGAGTACAACCAAATGAAATCAAATAAATTCGAAGGCATTCAAATAGATCCAATAGAATTCAAACCAACTCAAATAAATCCCAAAATTCAAATATTTGGTACCAGGGCGTGGATTTGGATTTATGATGAATTTAGGATCTGGAACCATTTGATTCAAAGTTAGGATGAGAAAGAGCAAATTCTTGAAAGATTCGTCGGTGGAGAAATTACGAAAAAAAAAGAAAATAATCTCGGGAATACTCCTCTTAGGTCATTTAGATGGAAGAGATTATGTTAACAGGTAGGATATGCTGATTTTATTTATTTTACTAATTGTTCTTTTATTGGAGGCGGATAATAGCGGGTAGATGGAATTAACTTGACTTTGATTTTTTTTCTTGAATTACGATTGTTTCATTCAGAATACCTCGTCATGATTTACACATGAGATCTAGTTTATTTAATGATTTACTTTGTTATTTTCTACTTATCGAGGAAGTTCCATGAGTGATAGGTGAGAACTACGGATAGTTACGAGAGTCCACATGATATACTAAGGAGCCTTTAACAAATTATAATTATTTAGAAATCACGGTGCGGGATCTGCATGTCATTCGCTTTTGTACTAAACAATCCTAATGGTCTTACGCCGACAAATTAGTGACTTATTAGCTAAGCAATTAATTTAAACAAAACTAATGATGGGAGGGTCCACTTGTAGGTGGCAATCCAACTTTCTATATAATTTTTATTTCTAAATTACTAATGGTTTCATGAGTCATACTAATGGGTATTAACTACATATTATCTTCACAAATTACTAAGTGGTTCCTACATGTTAGTGACATATCATCGAGTTAATTTTCAACTAACATAATTACTTACGTGGTCATGCATACAAATGTATATAATTATATTTTAATAGACTTCCTAATGGAGTTTGCACTCTTAAAATAAATACTAATGACACACTAATTATTTACAACCTAACCCTCATTAATTTAATTACCCTTTATTGAGTAGGGCCCAGCTGTCATGCATAAACTAAAGTGTACCTATTGTATTAGGTTAATTTTCAACTACAATATTTACTAATGACTTAGAGTCTACTGTTGAATGGGACACTAAATAAATTAATTATCTTACTTACGCACACACACACACAAACACATACATACATACATATACATATATATACCACACACACAAAAAAATTTTATTCTAACGGAACTTCTAATTAAACTTGCACTTTTAGTTCAAAACTAATGATTCACTAACTAGCTTTAATTAACATCTATCACTATTAAATTTTAATTGGTATTTAAAACTAATTAACATAGATACTAATGGATCTTGAGACTACCACTTAGTGACACACTAATTATCTATGGTTAACATATAACACTAATAGATTTTGGTTAATCATCTAATTAAGTGGGCTCTAGAGGTAATTAAATTATTAGCAAAACAATTACATCTAACTTAATTACAAATGTAGCATTTAACTAAATATTATTATTAATAATAATAATTAATGTGCAAGTCCTATGTGTCAATGACACATCAACAAATCCTAGTTAGCCTTCAACTAAATTAATTATTTGTGGGGCTCATTTGTCAAGCATACATTATATCAAGTTTTCATTTTAGCACGAATACTAATGCTACACTCAACTAACTTAATTAACATCTAACAATAAGTAACTTAATTAAACTCTAATTATGTGGGCCCAACTATCTTGCATACAACACCTTAAGCTATGTTGCAAGGAAATTACTAATGCCCTAGGGTCTACTATTTGGATAAAACATTACCTAAATTATTTGTCTTGGCTAATCCATAATTAATATGGGTTCACTCATCATTGGAAGATTACTTAGTTTGATAATCCATATTATACTCAGATTAATGTGGAGCCAACTATAAGTGATATGGTTCTCATTTTAAATTGCATTCTAAAGGAAATACTAATCACCTAGGGTTGGCATGCCATTGAGACATTTATATGCACCTATTATGTTTTAACATAGATACACAATAATATTATAACAAAACCTCTAATTAAATTTGAACTTTTAAAATAAAGATTAATGACCTAATAATAAATTTATAACTAACATCTAACACTATTACACTTACTTAACATCTAATTAAATGGCCCCATTATCATTCACAAAGAGAGAGTGACACATAGATAAATAGAGAGAGAAAGAGAAGGGGGGGCATAGCAGGGGAAAACAGGGGAGGCAACCATGGGTACCGACGGAGAGTACGACACCGGTGGAGGAGGAGAGGGTGGCAGCCGGCGAGGGAAAAATGGAACAGGGAAGGGGAGGCGAGTCTAGTGGTGGTAGTGGTGCGGTGCAAGAAGCTCTAAGGGGCACGCACAATGGGGTACGACGGCCGGGTATGGGGAAGAAAAGCCTCGAAGGCGGCAACGAGGGGTAAGGGCAGAGTTAGCGTGTGCACGGGCATCATGAAGGAAGAAGGATCTCACCATAGTAGTCGGTGGAGGCAAGGAATAGTCGAGGCGTGCTGGCGATGAGAGGTGAGGGCGGCACGAGCGGCTCGTCGGTGGAGGCAACCTGGGGTGAAGGGATGCTCGAATCAGAGGATGAGGAAGGTAATGTGAGGTACAAGGATGCTTCTGGAGGGAAGAATCGATGAGGAGCTCACCGAGTGATAAACGATGGTGGTGGCGGTAGATTCGGTCGGTTTTGGGGAAGATGATGGTGGCAGCGTGCTCTGATGCATGAAACCCAAAATTGGGCAAGGGGAATCGAAGAGGAGGTTATGGAACACATTTTGACGCGAGACAAAAGTAGATGAGCTCACCGGGTCGATAGGAATGATGAGGTGGAGGCGACGACCGCGAGTGGAGAGGAGGAGGGAGATGGTCATGTTCCTAGTACTTATGCGCACGAGAGGCGGAATGGATGTGAGGAATGGATAGATGATGCCGAGGCGTGCTTGTAAGACATGGCATCCATGGCTGGAGTGTAAGGTCAAGGAGGCCGACTAGAAGCGGTGAATAATCTTTTCTAAAAATTTATAAGGCTAAAACCGATTTTTATATGCGGAAGTATAAATCAAAACGATTTGGTACAATGAAGGCCTAAATCAACTAGTCTCACAATGTACACCAACAACCTAAGTCTAAAACAAGGTTTACAATCCTATGGTGACAAGCAAGCAATTCAATTCTAGGAATGTAAATGAGCACAAGGAGCAAACCAAACAAAAGATGACACAATGACTTTTTTCGTGGTGTTCGAAGACTTTTCGGTCTCCCCTAATCCAAGTTAAGGTAACCCCAAATAAATTGGACATGCCAAATTAAGCCAACACCTCAATCACTAGCAGTTACTCTTCCTCCGAAGATGGCGAGCACCAAGCCACTCACAACACGCCGAGCCTTATCACAAACTTCTTGAGAAGATCACCGGACCACGACGCCTACATGTTGTCTAGGTGTCGGCAAACACCAAGAATAATAAGCAAAGCCTCTTGCTTGACTCTCACCAAGTGCAACACATGCACAAGTAGATGCTCAATCCAATTCTAGTTGCAACATATGCAACGAGAACCTGTCCCTTTGCTCACAAGGTGCAACACATGCACAATTGAGAGAAGAAGCTCACACTAGCTCAAGAGAGTGAAATGACATACCAAGAGTTACCTCTCAACCGGTCATGGTGGGTATTTATAGCACATACACCAAAAGCTAGCTGCTGAAGTCTAAAAGGGCTGAAAAATAGCAAAACCCGGTCTGACCGCCAACCCACGGCTGGTCAGACGGAGCTACAGTGTAATGGCAATAAAACTAGCCATTACAGATAATTTCCGGTTAGACCTCCCTCACAGGTCCGGTCTAATCGAACCTCGATCAGTCCGGACCGGTTAGACCGGACTTCTAGGGGGTGGGAAAAAAACTAAAAAACATGCCCTCTAGAAAAGATTGACCGGCCTTATAAGGGTGGTCAGATCGAACCCTAGTCAGTTCAAGCTTGAATTTCAGCATAGGGGACACTCAGAAAAATGGTCATAACTTTTAACTCCGATATCAGAATTGAGTGATCTTGGACTCTATGGAAAACTTATTCAGAGGGCTACACAACTCATCTATTTAATTTATTCAAACATATTTTATCAAATCAAGAATCATAACTCCAAAGATCCAACACATGGCCTAAGTCCAAGAAAAGAGCTATAAACATTCTTAGACCATGCCAAGGAAGGATGCATAAACTTCAACAATTTGCAAAACACATTTGCAAACTTTAGTTTCATGTCATAAGGAGTAGGTGCATGGACTTCGACCATTTGCAATACATATTTAAAAATTATAGTCTCATGCTACAAAGAGTAAATGCATGAGCTTCAACTGTTTATAAAACATATTCACAAACAATAGCATTATGCCTAGAAGAGCTCTAGTAAGTGGGATTGAGCTATTAACATATGATGATACTCAAGCTATTATACAAGACCCTTCTTAATAGGATGGCAACCTATACTAGCAATCCGGTCTTTCAACCAAACACCAAGATCGGTAAAAGACTAGGAACACATTCTTGAGCATATGCTAGTTATACCTTTGCGTTGCGCATCCATCTTTGGTTCAAGACTTAATGACGAACATCACACCTCCAAGTCGCGAGTTCTTGTCTTGTTCATCAACACATGATGAACTCTCTCATGTCGGGATCTTGACTTGGTGCTCATCAACACATGATGTCATACTTCGTTCTGAACCTTGACTTGATAACCATCAATACATGATGCTATCTAAAGTTTTCATCATCATGAGACTTAACCTATTTGACCAACTTATGAAAAATATTAGTCCCACAAAACTATTTTCATTAATTACCAAAATACTCTATTAACTCATAATGGTGGGTCTAGATTCTTCACGGAGCTCACTAGAGCGGTAGCGCGAGTCAGGGCAGGCGCAACGGCCGCAATAGGGGAGCTCGAGCTCCTCGAGCTCTCTCTTCCTTGTTGATGTGGGGTGGAGGAGGGGGATGGAGGAAAATGAAGCGGAGGTGGAGGCGAGCTCGATGTTGCGCTCAACTGTGGCTTAAGTAGAACAAGGCGAGGTGCAATTTCTCTCGTGGGACTCGGTGGCGAGATGGACGAGTGGCGCAAACTGTTGCTATGAAGGACGATGAGGCTATAGTGTAGAGTATGGGTGAGGCGACGCGAGTTGACGTGGGAGTGAGTGGCCTCGACGTGCGGTTGCTGTCAGGCAAGGATGGCGACGATGCCCATAGCGACATGGCTATAGTGGCAGCGACGTGGGAGTAGGGGAGCGGTGCTTGTGTGGTCAGCGCGTGGAAAAGGACGGCATAGAGGGCGGGAGGAGGAAGGCTAGATGGGCCGGGCGGCGCTGGGCCGAGAAGGGTAGTAGGAGTGGGCCGTCCCCAGAGGAAAACAAGGAAAAGAAAAAGGGAAAGGAAAAGAGGAGATGGGCTGGGCCGGGTCAGGTTTTGGCCCAAAGCCCCAAACCGATATTTGGTTTTTTATTTTCTTTCCTTTTCCTTTTCTTTGTAAATTTAGGTTTCAATTCAAATTTGTTTTCAAATTTCATCGATTTAAATTAGGTTTGTATTTTGCTTCTTGAAATTCAAAACTCGACAAAGTTTCAAATAAAATCCAGGAAATTTGAATATCATCAAAATGCATTAAAAAGTTTTAAAATTTTCATGTTTTCAAAATTTTGAAATACATTCAAATTTTGGGATGTTACACAACACTAGCTAGACTATTTCAGTCATGCTCATTAGTCATAACATATTTACATGTCACTACTACTACTAAGCTCATTGGATTAGTTGATCAAATCTGTTCCTGTCAGTTTTGACCCATGAATTGTAAGCAACACTGAACATATTCTCAGCTAGCCTAATTTATTAACCAGCCGCCTGATTGGATTGTTTTTCAGGCCATCTGGATGAGTGACCAAACAAGATTAGTTGAATATGAGCTAACCCCGCGGCGCGACTTCCGACGCTTTTAGGTGGGCATAACCCCTTGATTATGCTATAACAGCAACATCCTCGGTAGTCTAATATTGCTAACAGGTCAGAGGGCCAGCTTGTTAGTGGCCTATTAGCAAACGCATCCCCAAATTAATGCTGGACCCTAGATGGAGAAGTACAATGCAACAAAAAGAATTCAACTGATTAAATTCCCTTTTTCTCTCTTCTTTTGCTAGATTTAGTCTGCCAGTTTCTGTTATGATGAACAGGAACAACTGTCTGCATAATCAAAGTTAAAACCTTACAACTTACAACAAGAGATGATGCTGAATAAAGCTGCAATTACATTGTTCATCTTGACATATTCAGAGATTCACTTGGTGCATTTACATCTAACATTGAAACTTTATGATGCTGCTCAGTACTGGTAGTAAGCTGTACATCAGATCCAAATAAAATTCACTGATGTGAAGAGTTGGGTGTTCAAGAGACTGAAGCGCAATGGAACAAATAGGCAGGTAAAAAAAAATGAAGGAAAGAGCTGCCAAATTCCAGGCTCCATTTCCCCTTAAAGCCCCTACTTAATGATTAACAATGCCTGGTTTATTCCCTTCTAATTTTGGATTTGTCTTTAGACCATGAGCAACCACTTCAATTATTCCCCACCGGAGTGTTCTTGCTGGCCACCTCCATATGAACACCACATGCACTTGTCCTCCATGTCAAGTATTTTAATTTTTAATCCCATAGCTTCCTACTCTGCTGACATATAGTAACTGCTCATCAATATGTGCTAGAATTTAACTCCTAGTATTAAGTAAAACTAGTAGTAACACACTGGAGTTGGTAAAGCATCAAAGTTGGAACTTCACACCACATGGTAAACTCCAGAATTTGCTTTCTTGGAAGGGGAATAACATATTTCTGAGCTGGGCCCAAATGCCCAATTTCTTGGCCTTGTCCGGTTTGCCATGTGTGGAATCCTGGGCTTTTGGTTAAAGCAACAGATATAGACATGCCTCGTATGTTTTGGCAATGTTGCAACAAAAAAATTGTAGGCTAGTGTCACAATAAGTATGGCTTTGATTTGATTAATTGAACCTAGCTCCAGAATAAAGCATGCAGCTAGATGCAGATGGCCTTGCTTTACTCTTCTCTCTACATATATACCAGATGAGTGTATGATACCATATATATTCATATGATTTAGGGGGGAAAATTAGAGGAGTATATTCATCTACTAGTGCTAACCACAAAATAAATATTATATATACTATTTCCACTGTCTAGCATAGCATGTAGTGTCTGATCACTTGAAAAAATGTCGAAGTGACAAGACTAGTATACTATTTCGCTGACTTGCAAGTTCACTAATAATATCTTGTCCATAGGAAATAAGTAAGATCATTGATGTTCCTAGCTCTTAATTGTCCTATATTATGTGGTGCTCGTGACGTGTGATCATCGGTGCACAGATTAACAAGCCCTGACTAGAACAAGGTTACTAATCCATCGCTGTCATCATCATAAGATAGAGATGGAGCTAAGACTAAGCTGTTCCATCGGCACCATCCTACCTATTTTCTTGGAGCCTATTACGAGGCCAAGAAAGAAAAACAGTCCATTTCTCGCTGCTGTCATCTTGATTCCTGACAAGCTAGCTCCAATGACAAGCTGCTGTCATTCCTTGGAAATTGGCTTGTGGGATTAATCGTAAACATATGTACGCTCTTTGTTGGGTCATTTGGACGCTCTTTGTTGGGTCATTTGGTTGAATTGTAAAGATGTGGTGTTTGACAAGATATAAGTTTTTTCTGCTTTGCAGGTTATCTTCAAAGGTACCTACTGGTTTCGCTTCTGGTCGCTGTTGCATAGGGAGGAGGATCGTCTTATCATCCAGGACATGTGCCGACGTCTATAAACTACTGTTATAGAGATTTTTTGCCAACCATGGGTGGCGGTTCAACAATAGAATTTGTCTTTAGTTTGTAGACATGGCTTGGTCCCTATTTTTTATTCTTGTTCTCATCTGATTTGTCAGGTTTTCAGATACTGGCTGTAATAAATTACTTTCGATTGCATTTTTTGATGCTGACTAGCCGCATGCACCTTGCTGTGCAGATGCTTGAATAAGAACTATTCCCTTTTCAAAAAAAAAAAAATACCAACTACCTCTCAGGCTGACGTCCGGATCCTCTCCTGTACGAATCAATGTTTGAATAGCAATTTCAGTGAGCGCTCGGCGGCAATACTGTAACAACTAGCAACGGCAGAAACAGTAGCTGCCTACGGTAGCAAAATACATTGTGGTAATTTTACTATATTCTTGAGTGCTGTAGCGCTTGATCTAGGCCGTTTGTTTTGGATCAACGGTAGATAGAATGATCTAATGTATGTTACTGTGCTCCTCTACATTAGCACATGATAATGCAGAGGATCCGCTTCCAACTGCCGGTTGGGGATGTGCTGTTTATATAGATTTTTCATTACGAGTTTCTAGGATTTGAACATGTAACCTATGTGTTGTGAGCTTTATGATAACTAAACATACTAGACAAGAATTTTTTTTATTAATTAACTCTTTTTAATTTTATTTTTATTGTTAACTCTCTGTAAACTTTATTTTCAAATCTGATCTCTTTGGTCACGTCACCACATGTAGCGTGACAAAACATTATCACACCATCACTGTGACAAAACAATATTGTCACGCTACCACCCGTGACAAAACAACATTGTTACGCCACCGGTGGTGGCGTGATAAGAGCTTTACAAGATACGATGCTGGCGTGATAATATTGTTTTGTTACGTCACAGGTGGTGGTGTGATTAAAAATATCAGATTTGAAAATAAAATTTGCGGTAGTTAACAATAAAAATAAATTTAAAAGGGGGTTAATTAATAATAAAAAAAATTCACTAGCCAACTGTCTGCTAAAAAAACCAAGCCAATCAGATGTTGAACTTCATCATACTCACGGGTCACCGTTCCGATTCAAGGATAGTCTGAAACCAAGAAATTCCAAACCCTGCCTGTACGGTATGTCAGATTGCTGCCCTTGCTCGACATGAATTGTACATGTACAGTTGTGCACTCCTGTATATGCATCCTGAATTCCTGGTAGGTTCATTGCTCTAAGTACGTACTGGGAGGTCAGATTTGAGCTGAGCTAAAAGGACAATTTTTCAGCATATTGTTCTCACCGGTAAATTTGCAATTTTTATGCATTTTTGGCTGGGTTGGTTTAGCCACATTTGGTTATGGTAAAATTGGCTTTGAACACCGTACTTAGTTGGCATTTGTTAAAACACACCATAAAATTGATAATTTGCTGACGGACACTACAAAATTATAGTAATTTGCTAGAGCACACTAGATCAATTAAATTATTATTATTCTGAAAATTAGGAGAGATAAGGTGTTTTAAAAGTCCCATTTTTCCTATGAGAGATGTACAGGAAGACATGGAAAGATAAGAGAAGCTAGAGGGGTTGACAATGACAAGTGGACTTAGTTGACCTCCGAGGGCAAATGTGACTTTTTGTGCTCTTTATATATCCTAAATTTCAAAATAATAATATTTTAATTTCTCCAGTGTACTCCAGCAAGTGATCACATTTTTGCAGTGTCCGTGGATTTTACGGTATTTTTCAACAAATGCCAACCAAATGCAGTGTCCGAGAGTCAAATTTGCCTTTTGTTATATATTGTTTTGACAAGCTAGGTTGAGATTGGAGATAGGAATTAAGAAATATCGCCTTGTTATTTCTAGTATAATCGTTATGACAGGTTTGGCTCTCGTATTATAGTACACAAGTGCATACAAGCGTATATTAATTTTTAAGAACGAGGATGGAGCTTCAGATCTACTATAACCTCAACCACCATATTTTGTGCTCTACGGCTAAGCTATGTGTGAAGACCCATGTATATGACTTGTGAGACAACCATATTTGTTTCTTCATATGATTTATCAGTTGCAACCACTTTGGGCCGGCAAGAATCAGATGCCATCTTAAAGGTTTCATCCTCTTTGAGAGCAATGGTAAAAATCTTGCAAACAGATGGATTACGGCTTTGTCAAGTTGCCTCCAAAGGTTGATCAGTGGGCTCAAAACCTGGCTCCTTTCTTGGGGTGTGCCTTCCAATGCAAGGCTTCTCCTGAGTTCCTGCTGATCCAAATGCACTTCATCTCTATCCACATACTACTAGCTACTTTCCATACCCAAGCACCAATAATTAGTGGCACTTTGATTGTTGTGCAGTCTTAGTTAACCAGCTGATGGGCCCTACATTTCATGTCATGGAGATGTGCCTAAGTTAACTGCTACCACCACTCCTCCTACTTGCCTATTGTCACCGTGATTATAGCTAATGGCCCTCAGAAGTCGTGGCTTTTCAGATCATAACAAAAACCAAACATGACCTCGCTAAGCGACACCTGACCCGCCATTAACTTTAATTGAACAAATGTCAGATGTAATTTTCCATCAAGGTGATAGGTTTGCATCTAGGCAATGAAAGAGGGAGGAGAGCAAGCTAATTAAGGACATGATTGCCTCATTGTGATGTGGTTTCATCATTTCAAAGATGCAGTGCTTCAGGGAAAGAAGTGTTCCATGTATACATGGAGGTTCCCCCCCCCCCCCTTCTTTTCGATCAGTGAAATTAACCTTTGTGATCTAGCTACCGCGGACAGGTGGGCGCTCCTGAGTTTGTGAGCCTCGCTTGTCACACTACTACAGAAAGTCTCATCACAGACGGTTCGGAACCGTCGTCACAGACGGTTTTTGAACCATCTGAATTTTTACGTCTATGACAATAGGTGTTATCACAGACGGTTCTTGAGCCGTCAAGAATCGTCTGTGATAAGGTACAACACAGACGGTTTTATTTACCTACCGTTTGTGATGTAAAACATATCACAGGTGGTAAGTAAATAGAATCGTCTGTGATATCCTTATATCACAGGCGGTTGTTAGTGGAAACCGTCTGTGATAGTGTCCCTTCACAGACGGTTTGTTAAACCGTCTGTGATAGTATCCCTTCACAGACGGTTTAACAATCAAATCGTCTGTGATAGTTCTTTCAATATAACTATTTTTTTTTGTTAGCCTCAGGAATTGCTAGCTATGCCCTCTGAAAACAACAAGCAAGCAGAAAATAGATACATCACAGATGAATCAATCGTTGACAACTCAAAGTGATCATTTACAACTCAAAATCAATTACAAAAGAATATGTATCAAGTATTGTTGCTAGAGTTACAATTGAATTACAACTACTCAAAGTGAATTACAATTGAATCAATTGTTTGAAGGTCGTTCAGCGGTGTCGACGGAGTGAAACTCTCCGTCGGCTTTAATGATCTACGTCTTGATGAAGCCGCAGAGCTTCCCTCGAACCTCCGAGATCTCTCTCATAACGAGTGCATCTAAATCTATGTTCAAGCCATGTCGCTAGCAGGAGTAAAGTAGTAAGTATATATATTTAAATTTATAATTAGAAAATAATTATTGCGAGATTGACAAACCTCGGGATCCTTCAACTTAGCACTCATGATTCGCTGCATATGATGGCAAATGTAAAATGCACATTGTTCTTATTTTTGCTGACGACACTACAAAAATAGAATTACATATATAGGTACAGTCAGTTCGAGACATATTATTACGAAGTATGATATAGGATTATTATGTTGTAGCGTGTATAAAAAATCGCGTCCTGTGTTGTAGTGTGACGCTCGATCCCTTGTATGACCCTCCCTCAGCAACATAGGCGATGAACGACCTACATATTTCTAAAAAGTTATTCTTGTCCATTTCAAACGAAGGAAGACTACAATAAAGTTATGTATGGAGGAAATGAGCATATCTGTCGAGTATTCCTTACACAAGGGTGAAGTCGTGGGTTTTGTTGAGTAGGGAATCAAGGTATATTACATTGTTCCTCTTTGGTATAATGACTAAAAGGATCCAGTGGTACCTACTCATGTATGTCGCTATAGTCATTAAACCTAAGTTCGTGCTGTATATAAAGTACAAATGAAATTTGTGTAGCAAGTAGTGAAGCACTTACTTCTGGTTGTAGGGCACCATTATGTAGTCCTTGTCGTCCTGAGCAAGCAATCCTGTCGTTATATATTTCATGATGTAGGATGCGTCTGCCATGATGGTTTGCTCAGAGACTACGTGTAGGTCGAGAAAACCCACCTATTCTTTTAATTGTCAGGTATTTTTCATCATGTATCTATACATAAGCAATGAGTTGTTATATTAATCAGTATTACGTGAATATAGAACTTGATTGTACACACTTACAGTGTCCAGCATCGTAAAAGTGAGGCATCGATGGCTTTGAGGTTGAATAGGTCGAATAAGTCGTCGAAGCCCACGACAAAGGGGGCTGAATTATGGAAGAAATGCTCCTTCGTGTATGTGACGGTGATTCCAGTATCGCACCCCTTCTCTTTGGTCTTCTGCATATACTAGGCATGTAAAGACTGGCAACTTATTCCAGCACGGGCTAATATTGTGTCGGTGGCTAACGGACTTCTGAGGAAGTATTTTCTGGGCTTGGGAGGCACCTTAACGTTCTGCGATTTCGATTTGACCTGAACGACTTGGCCGCTATGTGTCTTCCTGTGAGACGACTCGGGAAGCGATACAACGACACGTTTTTCTTGTTCCTTCGGTGTCTTCTGCACAGAAACCGATGAGGCGGGCTTCTGAAGCAAAGGTTGAGGTGGAGTCATCGAGGGTCCTGTTGGAGAGGCATGGTCATGTCGAGATGGTTAGGGTGGAGTCATCGATGGTCCTATTAGAGAGGCCTTCTGAATCGAAGGTTTAGGCGACACTGCAGGGTCCAGGGCGATGTCCTTCTTGGGCCACTGGATAAAAGTGTACACAACATCCCCTAATGTTCTGATGTCTTCGTTCGGACGAATCTCCAGCGGGATGACCCAGAAATTGTCATGTACCATGTCCACCTAGACCCTAGCGTAACCCTGCGCCACCTGGGTACCGTGCTGCACTGCCCCTTCCTGGCATGGATACGCCATCTCTCGCCCAGCCTCAATAGACATGGACCCAACCATCCTCACCTGGAGCGTGCACGGCGTCGGCTCCTACAAAACGATACGCAATTAGCTAAGATGTCCTATAGGTCTATCTTTGGAGCATTCCAGAGATGTACATTACCTTGATATCGTCGATAGATAATTGAACGTCATGTTCATAATTTTGCGTGGACGCGACGCTACTCCGATGTTGAGGAGGACTGGATCCCAAAATAACGGGGGCGACTTGCGACTGATTGAGGAGTAATTGATTCAATTGATCCTGCAATTTTGTTAGCCTTCCTTTAAATTTTGCAGTAAGCACCTGTTCCAATCAATAGTCGTACTCGACCTTGGATCTCTTCCTACTCCTATACGTGCAGTAGTCGTCTGCGAGTCCATCCCTCCAAGGTACGTAAACCCCAATGCCTCGTGCGCGACCAGGGTGCTCCTTATTTCCTATGGCCCTAGATAGTATATCCTTTTCCCTGTCTATTTCGAAGGAGCCTTCGGAACATGCGAAAGTCAATGCTTGCTGCAAGAGGTCATCATGTTATTATAGACACTATGAAGTTATAGACTTATTAACAACTAGGTAGTTCGACATATCTTACCAGACGTTGGGACACTTCCTGGTCTACCGGGTTTGTGAAAGAGAAGCCGCCCGAAGACGTGGCTGATACTCTCCCTCTTAACCAGGTTCGAGCATGCTCGTTTGTGATCTCAGCAAATGGCTCTGTTGCGTTCTCGTCCTCCGCTGTCCATTGCTCCTTTTTACCTGCATACCCAGCAGTGCCGAGTTTGTGGGAGTGAGTGTTTCGTGCTTGGAGAGCCTTGTGCGCCGCACTTTGCTCCTGAAATTCGTCTGTTGTCTTCATTTGCACAAAGACATCTCATATATCCCGCGACAAGAATTTATACTGTGTGAAGGGTGTCCGACCCATGTTCACGTACTTCGTGACAAGCGTGCTCTTGAAGGCCTCCATGTGTGTCCCATCGTGAGCAACGCCTGCCGTTCCATGCGTGCCTGGTCTGCTTCTGGGATAGTGAACGAGCTTTAAAGTTCTATCCACAGCTCGCCTCTCTGATTTTTCGACAGAGTGTCCCAGCTTAGTATGGTGATGGGGACTCGTTCCCTTCCAAGTATCCTGTAGATGGTTCGGAATCTCGCCGCTGCTTTCTTGGGACTTAGAGGGACCCCACCGTCACTGACCTCCATGATAGTCATTCGGTCCGCAAGCATTTTCAATACTCCTCTGCCATCTCGCGTACGTACCACTTTGCTCGGAGATCCAGACGCATTCGACGACGTCGATGAAGGCGGCAAAGACGGTGTAGACGCCATCTCGCTTACTTGCTATCTGTATAAGTTACATACGTAATGAACTAAAATTTCAGAATTCAAAACGCCGAGAGTTTAAATAAAATGAATTGCAAGTTGATATCTACGAGGTATTTTTGAAGATAATTTCTCTTGGAAACATATTTTATACAGAAAAATAGAAGTTACCCAACAAATTAACTATATAAACAAATAGTATCAAAGGATACATTCACATCAATAGACAATACATTCACAACAAATGAAAGCATATATAGACATTGCGGAATTGTTCGTACAACGGCGTATCAAATGGTATCAAGCATATCACACATTTCACGTCATTCCTAACAACACTACAATCTAATATAACGCAAAAGGAAAAATATGCTCAACATATACATTATGAGAACAACCAAAATCAGCATACCGCTAAGATAATTAGATTATTCGATTGCTCTCAGTTGGCTAATTGCATAAGACAAAGTCTTTGCCATCTCAACCCTCAGTCAAAATCTCTTCACCAATCAAATTTGATAATTACAAAACAGATATTGAGCTTAAACTACAACTTTCCTATTTAATATGTCAAATTTATCACAAAGTAGCAGATTAAACTTTCCGTCCACAGATTATCTAAAGACCACCAATGTGAATAATATCACAAAGAAAGCAGTATACAGTCTGTCTAAAACAGAAGAACAGAGCAAGTGATGCCAAGATAATTCACAAGAATATTTTAACAGTTAGTCTAATCAACAGATTAAGAATACCAATGTAAATATCTCACAAAACATCAACTAGCTCAATGATCATAAAGGATAATTTACCTTTACATAGAACTAAAATGCAGAAAGTAACAAAGCTACTGGATATAATTGACCACAAAAGGCAAAAGGTGCCAGCTCAAGATCGTTTCTATTACCAATTTGATTTCAGATTTGACAATCATCACAGAGCATTCAACCGAACCCACTAGCACCAATTTGCAATATATTCCAGTACCAATTCCAGATATGAACCAGTACAGCACAAAAATACACAAGGGATGCACAAAAGATAAACAATGATACTCACAAATTGGCGACGGGGAGAAGGGGAAGGAGGAGGCGCAGACGTGGCGGTGGGGTGGCGAGTGGCGACGAAGTAGGGCGAGCTAGCGACGGTTAGGCGCTCGGGCATCGTCGATGTCGGGGGCGGCCGGGGCTAGCGACGATGCAGGGGGCGGCCGGGCATCATCGATGTCGGGGGTGGCCGTCGGGGAGGAGGCTTCGGGCGGTGGTGTGGAGTTCTGGTGCACTCAAGTGGGGAGGCGAACGGGCGAGTGAGGAGTAAGGTGCTGGGAGGAAGTGTCGAGTAAGGAGGAAAACCCTAGCAGTACCTTGGGCGGCGGCGTCGAGGGCGGCGGCGCTCGAGTGGGGAGGTGAACGGGCGAGAGTAAGGGCGAGTGATGAGTAAGGGTGGAAAACCTAGCGGTTCCCACTCTTAATAAAGGCATATCATAGATGGTTCTATTATGAAATCGTCTGTGATTACTTATCACAGACGGTTCAATAATAGAACCGTCTATGATATGAAACTATATAATACTTCATTCAGAGATATGTGCAACATGTATTAGGCATACAAGAGTAGGGAGACATTAGGTCATACAAGAGCACATTCAGATATATCCATAATTTGGCATGTGTATAATATTACCATTCCACATTACAATGAAGTCCACATTGACAGCAAAATTAGAGATGACAAGTCCATATATAACATATTAACATATGACAATTCCACATTGATATGTCTCATGTTATAGAATAAATTACAAATGAAATAAATTCTTATTTAAAATATAGCCCTTCATGACGATCGATGCGCATATAGCTAGCTTCCTCATTGAGGAAGGTTGTACATACATAGATTCACGGGTCAGGTGCTATGTCGGTTGTTCATATTACCGAAAGGATTCATTCCATCTGTACTCAACCCTAACCTTATGTTCCTCGGTTCCGCACCGAACTCTTCGAAGCTCCGATCGAAGTTTCTCTACTGGGCAGAATCAGCAGAGTGTCTTAGCTTTCCATCTTTCTTACGCTCCTCCGAGTGCTAACGCAGCAATCTTGCATCCTTTCGGTTCGCAAATAAACGCTTCAAACGTGGGGATCACAGGCAGATACCACAACATCTTAGCAGGAGATCCTTGCTTTACCTTAGCAGTATTCTTACTCCTGTATCGGGATGCTTTGCACATGGGACATACATGCATGTCTGCATACTCTTTATGGTACAAGATACAATCGTTCGGGTATGCATGTATTCTTTCTACTTCCATTCGCAATGGCCAAAAAACCTTCTTGGCTTGGTAGGTGGTGCTGGGCAACACGTTTTTCTCCAGAAGGATGTCCGCTAGGAGACCTAACAACGCCGTAAAATTCTTATCGAATCAACTATTGCTTGCCTTCAATTTCAGCAGTTCAAGCACGGTTGACAATCTTGTGTATTCTGGCTTGCAGCTAGGGAATAAAGGTTTCTTTGAGTCCTTCATTAAGCCCTCGGATTTATAAAACTCTCTCTCACTGTTTTTCCCTTCTGCATCGCGTAGCATCTGATCCAGATTGTCATCGTGCGATCTATCCTCATCAAAAGCACGTTCCACATCTGGCATATCGTTGAATTCTTCGGCGATGTTTTCATTATTAACTTCCTGTATAATCTGTTCTTCACCGTGACTGGTCCAACATGTATACCTTTTTTTTGAAACCCCTTCGAATCAAGTGTGCTTCGATCTGCGCTGGATTGTTAAATATCTTCAGATTACCACAATCAATGCATGGACAATACATAAATTCTATCCCTTCTTCAACATGTAACAACCCAAAATCTTTAAGCTGGATTAGCTAAGCATCTACTGTGCATTTACGAAATTTTGGACCTTTTTAAAACTTTTTGTTGCAGCAAATAGGTTTCAAGTGTGGGAAAGTTTTAGTTGGATTCTATATTATCTGATATGTTTGTTTGGATTCTCTGGAATTTTTGGAGCTTATTTGGTTCCCTATTTAATTTGCATGTTCAAATTTTGAATTTGAATTTAAAACACAAATCTAATAGGTAAATAAAACAAAAGGGAATGAAAATTTATAATTAAAAATCTAAACTCAGCATAATTATTCAAAATATTGATGGAGAAGTTAATTAAAGCATGTTTGCAATTTTCTCACATCAAGTAATAATAATCAAAATTTAATCGAATGGTTGAAAGACTGCATTAAATTTAATTATTTTGATTTTATGTTTTAGCATGCATCACAAGAAATCATATCGTCTTGCCTGCATTAGTATCGTTGTTTTATCTATCAGTTCGACAGATCGCAGGCGAAATACCTGCTTATACGTTCTTTTCCGTGACAAAACCACCCTACCGACTGGACTTCTATTTTGTTTATTCTCCCATTAGAGCACTCTCCCTGTCATTTCTTCCCCCAACTACCAACTCACTCACAGCCATTTATCTCAGCCGAACCCCATCGCCCTGCATGTGCGCCAGCTCGTCACTGCCTGTGCGCGTGTCCGTGATGTTCTGAGCGCAGCACTCCTAGAGCCCTCTGCTAATTCCTTCCTAGTCTTGGCCATCTCTTCTCAGCCTCCTTTTTCTCCATAGACAGCTAAGCCAATCTTCCCTTGTTTTCTCCACTGAAATGGAGCCAAGCTCCTAGCCAGCGTCGGCCCCCTTCACGCGCCCCTCTTCCGCGCCGCCACACCGCAGCTCGTCCCGGCTACCTCCCAGCTTTCCCCATCTCCGGCTCCTCCTTCCACCGACCCGGCCCGGTCGCTCTGCCGCCCCTCAGCGTCGACCGCCTCCACCGTCGCCGGTTGCGTGCACGCCGCCGATCCTCTGGCGCCACCACCGCTCGGCTCCTTCGCCGCCCAAGCCCCGCCGGCCGCTTCCACTGCCGCCACCTTCGCCGCCTCGCGCGCTGCTTTGCCTTCATCGCCCCACCGCGCTCGGCCGAGCCAGCGTGCCGAGTGCCGCGCTTCATCACTCGCACGCCCTCCCGGCCCGATCGCGCCGACATCGCCTCCACCGACCGCCCTGGGCATGCCTCCGCAGCATAGGAGCTCACCACAACCCCAGCATGACCGCCGCCGACAAGCCAATGCCGAGTCACCTTCGGTTTCTTCTTGTTGCCCTCTACGTGTTTGTGTAAATGCCTCAAAGCATGTATTGTTTCTCTGCAGGTGGAGCTCGCCTCGCCATCCTCGCCCTTTCATCCGTGCTCAATCGCCGTCAACCTCCTCGCCAACGGTCAAGCCTCTTGGCCTAGTGTTTTTGTCACTCTGCTCGTCACTGATGTCCAAATTGCTAGCTTCAGGTTTCCTTCACTGCAATTTGTGCTCTCCATTGTGTGTTTGGTTTTGGATTAGATTGATTATCATGTCAGTGTTGAGACTGGTACTTGAAAAGATCTTGATTCAATTAGCCCTTTTTAGCTAATCGCGATGTATTGATTCTGAGAGTCTGTGTATAATAACACTGTGATGTTGGCTTAGAGTTCAGATTTGTGGTTGAATTGGATTTGTAGGATTTACTGCTAGTATACACTTATACCTCTATTACATCAATTAGTGATTGGTTTAGGATTTTAAAGGGTAGTCAGTAATGGCAAGTTAACAGTTTTCAGAGTAGTAAGGCAATAAGTTATCTGCATGCTGAAAAATTTATTAGTGGTGCTTCGGATTGTGCATAGTTAAGTGTCAGTAAGGCCTAATTTGGTTAGAAATCTGAGTAGCATTTAGTAGTTGGCTAATTAGTTAGTCAGTGTTCCAATAGCAAATTTGTAGGTCTAAATGAACTTATAGCAGTGAGGGCTGCATAGAGTAGTTAGCTATTTAAATGGAGGTAGTATGCTTCTTAGATAATAGATCTTCAGATAGAAGTTGATGAAATGATGAGTTGTGTTACATGTTGTAACATTCAGTGGACTCCCTTTTTGTCTACTTCTCTGTAGTCTCTTTAGCTCTCTGTGTGTATGAGTGGTAGTAGGGCTCATTCCATTAAGTTGGTTAGTAGAAGCATGATTAAATCAGTTAATTTGTAAGTACTCGATTAGTAAACTATCATCTAGTCAAGGAAAAGGTTTAGTGAAACTAAGTAATCTAAGAGGAGAACATATAAGAGGATTGATTTTGACTGTATGATCATCGTGGATGTGTACATAAAATGCCCGGAGAGAGAGTGCTTGTGAGCATTAGGTGGCCGGTTAAGGAAAATAGCATCACCTAAGCTCTAGGTATCGTCCGTCGTCATACGTTCTCAGGAGCAATAACGTGACAACTATCGACGGCCGATAGGATTATGGCTTGGTTAGTGAGGTCGATGGTTGTGTGTACCTCAACCCGCAGAGCCCCTCTCGTGTTGGATCTCGGTGTATGATCTTATGGCAGTAGGCTAATTTTTGCTAAGTCTAGTAGTTAGTATTACTTGTGTTCTTTTAGCCCTTGAGCACTTAACCAACAGTAGCAATAGGTCTTTTTGATATATAGTACCTAGTGTTAAAGCATTAAGATTAGCAACCTTTGGTATGGTCTTTAGCTTAAAGTCTTAAGATTATGCTTTCATTTGAAAATCCAGGATAGATTGTTTACATCATGAAATTGGTTAAGCTTCACAATTACAAAACTAATTTAAATAAACTCCTAACCAACTAATTTGTTGTTCCTAATTTCATAATCTATCTTCGGTGTTATTGTTTTTGGATACTGTTGGCGTTCTGGTGTTTATTTGCTGTTTTTCGCTTTGGCAGTTTTTATCGTTAGATGACGTTGATTATCGAGAGTGACCCTCTCTGCAGCAAGTCGATTATCTTTAGCAAGGCAAAGGCAAGCAGTTTGATCATATCCACGCAATCCCATTACTTTTAAAATCTAATACTTTGTTTTACTCGTACGTATGCATGCTTTTGTGTCAATGATTAATTTTATCGATTAGAGGTAGTTAATCCTATTGCATTGTTGGCTTGAAATTGTTCACCCCTGCCACTACCTTAGGAATATTATTCTCACTGGTGAATTAGAGCCTGGTGAATGATTTAGGGCCTTTTATTTGTCTTTGCGATATGATGCTTAGCCATGCTTAGATACCGGTAGAATTGGGCGGTTATCGACTTAGTCGGTAACCTTGATCACACAAAATTATTATAACTTTATATTTTAGCATTTTTGCTATGTTATCTGTGAAAACTAAAAATGAAAACAAAATGATTTGGACTTGGGCACAATGGTAAGATGGTGTGCTTTGGGTGTGACCGAAAGGTGCCCAAGTCGATTAAGGACCGAGTTATTTGCGCCACCGCATCGAGCATTTTGCGTGCTAACCACACTAGAGTATATGGGACCTCTCTTGACCTAGTACTTTGGCGTGTATTGGCTCCGGGTCGCAGGAGGGATGGAGGTGGGAGCATGGTAGTTGTCCGAAGAGCTTTATCCTGAGTGGGTAGTTGTCTTTTCGGCTTTACCATGTAAGCGTATGGATTTCTATCCATACGAGCGGCTCGTAGTTAATACACAATATTGGAAAAGTCTCGTAGGACTTAGCCGTACAAAGATACCTTCTAAGTGTGCTTTGGCTTAAAGACGGTCTGAAGTGTGGGTACATTGGTACACCCCTGCAGGGTTAAAACTATTCGAATAGCCTCGTCCTAGGTTATGGACACGCTCGGATACGCCCCCCAAGAACTAGACTACAACCTTTTAATTAAAACTTGATGGGTTGGTATGAACGGGTGTTCATACTATTGTTGTGATGGCCATTGGGTTGGTCATCTCCAGGATGTCTTTTTGTTACTACTTACTGTATCGCTGTTATTTCTGCAAATAAAATTTGAATTGTTAAAACTGCCTTCAAACTATTACATTATTGCAAAAGAAAACTTGTTTTCTGCTAAAAGTAAGTCCAGAGCCCCCTCCCCTCAAGTAAAGCTTGCATGTAGTTAAAATATAGTTCTGTTACCCTTACACATCAGTCTTGCGAGTACAAAAACAATTTTTGTACTCAGGTGCTTTGCTTAATGTTTTTGTTGCAGAGGAAGAAGGTGAGCCCCGTGGGCTTCCCTTTTGTAAGATGCGCTTCAGGTTTGACGACTAGCTTGGCGGCCCGGTTGGTTGCCTTGTGGGTAAAGGCACACTAATTGGCTCTTTTATTTATCGCCATCTTATGGCTTTTGCTTCCGCTGTGTAGTTTGTTATCTATCTTGTAATTTCAATCTGTTGTATAATTGTAGTTTTGATATTGTAACCTCTCGTGTATGGATTTGATGCATGATTTTGTAACGGGGTGTGTATACTGCATTTCTGGGAAGTATACATATCCTGAGGCTTGGTTTATTTGAATTGTGATGCTAGGGTCAATGGAAGGCTAAGCATTACAAGTCGAATAAACTGGGGTCCTCACAAAGTTGGTATCAGAGCTGTACTGACCGTAGAAACCCCTAGCTTGGTCATCATTAGGATATTTTGAAAAACTTATTTTCAAAATGTCAAATGGGTTATGAAAATTTAAGTAAGATCTCAGATTTTACTCCTTATCTATCTTAGCTTGCTCATCTTGCCTTATTCTTGTTGAGTTTTCGAAAAAGTTGTTCCCCTCTCTTCTCCTTTCAAAGTTAGTTGGTTATCGGTTAAATTCGGTTTGGGGAATAATGAGAGTTGAAAATATAAAATGTTAGTTGTTATTTAGTGAAGATTTGAAGCACTCGGAGTTGAAGCACTCATCTCGGAGCTCGGATACAAAATCTGGACAGCAAGTACAAGTTTTGAACTGCGAGCACTTAGTTCGTCGTTAGGGTTAAAAATGAGATGGTAAATCAACTAAAACTCATAGGATTAAAAGGGTAAGATGTGATATTAGATGGCTAATGCCCAATGCACCCTTATATGGTTTTTACCATGCACAAATGAAATTTGTGTAGCAAGTAGTGAAGCACTTACTTCTGGTTGTAGGGCACCATTATGTAGTCCTTGTCGTCCTGAGCAAGCAATCCTGTCGTTATATATTTCATGATGTAGGATGCGTCTGCCATGATGGTTTGCTCAGAGACTACGTGTAGGTCGAGAAAACCCACCTATTCTTTTAATTGTCAGGTATTTTTCATCATGTATCTATACATAAGCAATGAGTTGTTATATTAATCAGTATTACGTGAATATAGAACTTGATTGTACACACTTACAGTGTCCAGCATCGTAAAAGTGAGGCAGAATCAGCAGAGTGTCTTAGCTTTCCATCTTTCTTACGCTCCTCCGAGTGCTAACGCAGCAATCTTGCATCCTTTCGGTTCGCAAATAAACGCTTCAAACGTGGGATCACAGGCAGATACCACAACATCTTAGTAGGAGATCCTTGCTTTACCTTAGCAGTATTCTTACTCCTGTATCGGGATGCTTTGCACATGGGACATACATGCATGTCTGCATACTCTTTATGGTACAAGATACAATCGTTCGGGTATGCATGTATTCTTTCTACTTCCATTCCCAATGGACAAAAAACCTTCTTGGCTTGGTAGGTGGTGCTGGGCAACACGTTTTCCTCCAGAAGGATGTCCGCTAGGAGACCTAACAACGCCGTAAAATTCTTGTCGGATCAACTATTGCTTGCCTTCAATTTCAGCAGTTCAAGCACGGTTGACAATCTTGTGTATTCCGGCTTGCAGCTAGGGAATAAAGGTTTCTTCGAGTCCTTTATTAAGCCCTCGATTTTATAAAACTCTCTCTCACTGTTTTTCCCTTCTGCATCGCGTAGCATCTGATCCAGATTGTCATCGTGCGATCTATCCTCATCAAAAGCACGTTCCACATCTGGCATATCGTTGAATTCTTCGGCGATGTTTTCATTATTAACTTCCTGTATAATCTGTTCTTCACCGTGACTGGTCCAACATGTATACTTTTTTGAAACCCCTTCGAATCAAGTGTGCTTCGATCCGCGCTGGATTGTTAAATATCTTCAGATTACCACAATCAATGCATGGACAATACATAAATTCTATCCCCTTCTTCAACATATCCTGCTCGGTAGCTCTTTTAAAAGCAAACACGCCTTTAATGTACTCTTCACTCTCACGGTTCGCACTGTACATCCAGTTTTGGTCCATCTACACATGTAACAAATTAGTAGTGTTAAATTAAATTAATAAACTGTAAATACGTTACTCCTCCTATTAACCAAACATACTAAAATTGATTAAAGATTAACCTAGAGCAAATATAAAGAGTTACAGATCATTACCTTCGGAGCTCACGACGAAAATTCCAAATAACCCGTGAGATTTCTCACCTTCTCCTTCTCCTCCCTTCCTCCTGATCTCCTTCTCCTCCCTTCCTCCTCTCTATCCTTCTCCTCCCTTCCTCCTCTCTAGCTTCCTGTAACAGCCCTAACTTAGGGTTTGTATTTCAAATGTAAATTATGAGGAGAAATAAAAACTTTTGATGCCTCATGAAATCATTTGAGAGTTTCTACAATTTTCCCTAGCAATTTCCAATTTTTGGAATTTAATTCTTGTGGTTGGAAATTGTTGTCAGCAAATTCATAGCTTTCAAACTTGTGATCATCCTCTGAAATTATTTTTCCTATCATCTTGATCATCCTCTCTACCTCCCTGAATTATCTCAAAATTTTTAGATTTTATTTGCTATTTCAAATGGCCAAGTCAAACTAGTTGAAAATCTGGTCAAACCCTAGGTCAGCATGCTTGTGAATTTTCTGCAGAACTTTTCAGTGCATGAAAAGTTCTGAAAAATTTATGCAATGTTGTTCTCTGTCTCTAGTAGCTTCCATAAAAATTTCGGAATTTTTGGAGCCCTGGAGCTATCTCTAAAAATCTCCCAAAACTCCTCTGTCTTTTAAATCGAATTAAAACATCGCTTGTCGGGCCCGAACCACACTTGGGCTCGAGTCCGACCGCACCACATGGCTCGGTCGCGCCACCTAGCGGCACCGCCGAGCCCGATCTCTGCCGACCGTCCGATTCAAATCGTGCGCCCTCGTGCGCCGAGTCCGCCGACCGTCCAATGCTTACACCGATCTTAGCCGCCCATTAGCGATCGAACGGCCAAGATCTTCCGGCCGAGTCGAACCGCTTAGTAGGATCGCACCCAACTCGCTCGCGCCACTCCGCCTCTTCGCGACGTGTGGGCCATCCTCGCAGTCATCACCTACTCGCGCTGGGAGCCGAGTGCCATCGGCGGCATGCATGCGCGCCACCTCGCCTCGCCGCCCATTCTCGGTTTTCTCGCGCGTTTCACCTCGGCCGCATCGCTCGCTGCTAGCCCATATCCCGGTGCGGCATTAATCGCCGCCATCTACCTCTCGACTCGCTTTTCCTTCCATGCGTCTCGTGCCGAAGCTCCGCCTCTTGTTTCTTCGCCTCTTCCCTACTTAAGCTCACCCAAAGCTCCTCTTCCTTCTTTAGACACCATTAAGCCAACTCCTATCACCCATTGCTCCTTCGAGCTCAAATCGTAGTAATGCTCGAGCTCGTGCACGCATCGTGGCACCGCCGCCGTGTCATTACCGCAAATGTGAAGATCATCCTTTCCTTTTCGCGTCATTTCGTGTTCCAGCTCTCAACCGTGCTTTCCTCAACTAATTTGAAGTTTTATTCACAGAGCCGTTGAATTTCAACTTCCTCTTCCTCGGCCGAAAGTTCAAACCTTCGCCCTCTTCTCCTGAGTTGGTTCATAGAGTAATTGCTCGCGCTAGCGCCATCCGTGCACTCACCGAGCTATCTCCATCTCCCTTTTCTCCTGCTTTTGCTCGTGTTGTTCCTTCCTGGTGACCCTTGATCGCCGCCGCAGTTCTCGCCGCCGCCATCTCCGCAGCCCACCGAGCTCGCGTCATTCCGGTGAGTTACGAAGCCTCACCGATGCCCATGCGCGCTAGTTTTCACCTTATTCTCCTCTGCGCATGCGTCCTTGTCACCCCCATCGCCGCCGCCGTGCTCGTCGCGCGCCACCTCGGTGCATCTCCGCCGCGTGACCACCTTCGACTTCGGTGATCCTCGAGCAACCCATTTTGGCCGTCAGAGCGACCTCGCCGCCACTCCTTCACCGCGATTTAATCCAGTCCGAGAGCCGCCGAGCCTCTCTCGTTTCTTCTTGTGCTCCTCTGCTGCATGTCGACGGCTGGGGCCCACTCCTTCAAAACCAGTTCTTTAGTCTCTAATCATGATTAGGAATGTTCATTAGTTCACTCTCATTGCATGATAAAAAATAGGTATTGGAAGTTTGAAAGTATTTTAGTTCTCTGTATGCTTGTTATTGTCGTTTTCTGTTGTCAGTAAACTGAAATTGGTTTCATTCTTATGCTATTCATATTTGGTTAGTGCTTGGTGACTCCTTTAGAAGTGGTGCTTAGCAAGAAGTTAATTGGATAATCTCTATAGGATTTAAATCATTAGTTGGCTTTTGATCTATGAAGCTGTTATCAGAATTTGAGGTTTTGCCTCTGTGCTTGTGGTGTATTTTCAGTAAAGTAAGATTTTGTTGTAGCCGCATGCTGAAAATCGTTAGCGTTGCAGTACCTTGGTGTGGTGCTTAGGAGTGTGAATAGCTGAGTATCTTTAAAATCCTATCTTAGATAGAAAAGGTTGTTAGCATCTCACAATTAAATGCTTGACTAGTTAGTGTTTTCAATAGCTTCTTGTAGGTTCTGTGCTCTTCCCTGTTAATGGTTGTTTTAGAGTAACTAGCTGTTTTTGATATACTAACTTGATGATTAAATAATAGATGTGCACACAATCACCATCAAAGTCTGTCCAAAGTTTAAATCATATAAGAGGATTGATTTTGTGGCTAACCTGATAAATAAGTGAGTGGGTAGATCAATCACTTGAAAGCATGTCTTTTTGAAGCATCTCTGTAGCAGTTATTTGTTACTCCTTTGTGATGGTCTAGCCTCTGTGTATAAATTGGTGTTTGTATTTGATTATTGAGTTTTGCCGGTGTTATTCGTTCTTATTCGCTGTTTTGTTCAATCGTTAGGATTCGATATTTGCGCAACCCCGAGAACGACCCTCCGCAACAAATTGAGCAACAAAGAATGTGCAAGCGCTTTGATCATTTTATCCAATTTTAAAGTATAATATTTTGTTTCAACTGTATGTATGCATCGCTTATTTTGTGTTAAATTGGTTAGTTAAACCTTTAGATGCATAATCTGTAGGTAAATATCCGTCCTCTACTACCGAGCCTAGGTTATTTGTCGTGATTAGAGTTCACGGATGAACTCGTCACTTAGTAGATCACGAGTTCAAATTGCTTAGACATGCTTAGTATCGGTAGAAATGGGCGTTATCGACTTAGTCGGTAACCTTGATCACACAAAATTTACTACAACTTTATGTTTCAGATTTTTGCTATGTTTAATTGCAAAATTAAAAATGAAAACAAGAATGATTTAGACTTGGGCACAATGGTAAGACTGGTGTGATCTGGGGTGTGACCGAAAGGTGCCCGAGTCGCTTAAGGACCGAGTTACTTGCGCCACCGTCTCGAGCATTTTGCGTGCTAACCACACTAGAGTATATGAGACCTCTCTTGACCTAGTACTTTGGCGTGTATTGGCTCCGGTCGCAGGAGGTCGCAGGAGGGATGGAGGTGGGAGCATGGTAGTTGTCCGAAAAGCTTTATCCTGAGTGGGTAGTTGCCTTTTCGGCTTTACCATGTAAGCGTATGGATTTCTATCCATACGAGCGCTCGTAGTTAATACACAATATTGGAAAAAGTCTCGTAGAACTTAGCCGTACAAAGATACCTTCTAAGTGTGTTTTGGCTTAAAGGCGGTCTGAAGTGTGGGTACATTGGTACACCCCTGCAGGGTTAAAACTATTCGAATAGCCTCGTCCTAGGTTATGGACACGCTCGGATACGCCCCCCAAGAACTAGACTACAACATTCCAATTAAAACTTGATGGGTGGTACGAATCTGGGATTCGTGCTATTGTTGTGGTGACTATTGGGGTAGTCACTTCTAGGTTGTTTATCTTTCGCTTTTGTTATTAATATCCTTACTGTTATTTCAATCTTAAAAATGAATTGCAAACCTGCCTTCAAACTGTATTATATTATTGCAAATGAAAATTGGCTTTATGCAAATGAAACATATGGCCTCCACTAAACAAGCCTGCATGTAGCATATGAATAGGTCTGCTAGTTCACACGTCGGCCTTGCGGGTACAAAGACAATCTTTGTACTCGTGTGCTTTGCTTAATGTTTTGTTGCAGAGGAAGAAGGTGAGCCCCAAGGGCCTCACTTCGTGAGTCAGGTTGCCGATTCGTGGACGACTAGACTTGGCGGTCCTGGCCGATGCCTTGTAGGTTGGAGGCATGTCGATTGGCTTTGTTTATAGCCATCTTATGGCACTTTTGCTTCATTGTCGCTCTTGTTTATTTGTGTATCTTGGCCTATCGGCCTTTGTCTGTAATAACTCTACTATTTGTTTATCTCCGCTTGGTAGTGTGGTGTTTGGACTCTATGTTTGGAATGGAGTTGATGTCTAATTTTGTAACGGGTGTGTATATCGCTCGGAAGTATACATATCTCGAGGATCAATTTATTTGATTTGTGATGCTAGGACCGGTGGTTGGTTAAGCATTACATGTCGAATAAATTGGGGTCCTCACAAAGTTGGTATCGAGCCATTCTCGACCGTAGCAACCCAAGCATAGTCGTCTTTAGGATATTTTGAAAAAGCTTAATTTCAAAGTATAAGAAGGGTTTATGAAAACCTAGGCGATTCTCGATTTTACTCCTTACCTATCTTAGCCTTCTACTCTCATCTTACTCTAATTTGAGTTTAAAACTTGGTTTTCCTCTTTCCTTTCAAAAGATAGTTGCTACCAGAGAATCACTTTGGGAGAACCATAGAGAATTAGTCTAATTAAAATTTGTGGGAGCATAAGGGTAAGATATGTATGAGTTGCTAAGTATCCGACTTTTGTCAATTGGTTTTGTAACTTAAAAGTCTTGTGTTTATTTTGTGTCATTAGTGTTATTTGCAGTGGGTTATCGACTTCGTGTTTTCCGGCTATTGTTAACTTGTCTTAGTGAAACAGATGGCCGGAGAACGCGTGGCGCCAAGCAGTGGTCATGATGAGGAGCTTCCTCCTCCGACCATGGTCGAGGTGCTCGCCGATCGAGCGAAACCGCATGGACCGACGCGCATCTTGGAGGTTATTGCTAGGAATACCTCCACTCGCCCGTGGTGGCGCCACCGCACTCGCGGGGACTTGCAGAGTTCCTCCGCACACGCCGCCGACTTTCTCCCGCTCGAGGACCCTCTCGATGCGGATGATTGGTCGCGCATGGTTGAGCGAAGCTCAACATAGCTCGATGCGTGCACAGATAAGGCACTCTTCGCGTCCCACCACCGAGGGCGCAGCACTCTCATGGTGGGAGAACTATCTCGCCATGCACCGCGGGCCATGTGGTCGCGTGGGAGGAGTTCAGATCGGCTTTCGTCGGGCCCACATCCTCGATGGCCTGATGAAGTCAAGAAGAAGGAGTTCCTCGCGCTCAAGCAAGGGCGCAAGTCCGTGACGGAGCACTGCACGAGTTCAATCATCCGCTCGTTATGCTCCGAGAGGTGGCCTCGGATGAGGCTAAGGTGAGAAGTTTATGGATGGCTTGTCCGAGGAGCCGCAGGACAGCCGTCTATTGTGGACTTCCCGACTTTCGTGCCTTGGTAGATAAGGCCATTGTTGCCGAGCATAAGGCAAAGGCGCAGGCGAGTCCCGCAAGCGCAAATGGGAGGCGATCGATCGCTCACACCACCTCACTGCCCTCGGTGGGCGGGCAAGACCAAGATGGCCTGCTCTTTTGCTCCACCGCGCCGAGGCCATCTCGCACTCAGCTCTCGCCCACCGCAGCCGTGTTTTGCCACGCGCGCCGCGATCCAAGACAGAGCGGCCTCGCAATCCGGCGCCGAGGTTACTTGTTTTATTTGCCACAACAAGGGCCACTACGCCAACGCTTGCGCCGAGTGTTGCAGCACCCTCGCCCTAATGGAGGACGCGGCGGGAGTGGTCACCCACCGACTGTAAGATTATCCGAAGACCTGAGGTGCGAGCAATGGTCGAGTCAACCACCTTTCACCGAGGAGGCTCGGAGGCGCCGATGTCGTGATTGGTACACTTCTTGTTAATTCTCGCCCCGCTGCAGATATTTGATTCTCGAGCATCGCATTCTTTTATTTCAAGATCATTTGCTGCTGCTAGTGGTCTTCACCGTGTTCCTTTGGGAGTTCCTTTGCTCATCCGCTCCGGGTCGGAAATGAGAGCTGTTCTACTGATGTCGTGATGTTCCTATCATAGTCCAAGGAGTGGGGTTTTGGCAAACCTTATTCTCGCTCGATTCAATGAGCCCGGATGTGATTCTTGGCATGGATTGGTTGTCCCAACACTTGGGACAAATCGACAGCTGCCAGAAGATTGTCTATCTCACCACTCTTCAAAGTAACAGTCGGATTTTCGCCAGCCGGGGCCACATTTATGTGTATTAGAAGCTTAGCCACCTTGCGATTCGTGGATGTTCCCATAGTATCGACTTTGTGGATGTCTTTCCCGAAGACTTGCCCGGATGCCTCCGCTCGAGACCTTGAGTTTGTCATTGAGTTGCTCGCCCAGACGCCTCTATCTCGGCGGCGCCAGATCGGATGCCTCCCAATGAGCTAGAGGAATCAAGAAGCGGCTTGGTGAGCTCCAAGCAAAGGGTTTCATCCGTCCCAATTCATCTCCTTGGGGTTGTCCGTGATCTTTGTGAAGAAGAAGGACAAGACTTTGCGCATGTGTGTTGATTACCGCCCTCTCAATGAGGTGACGGTGAAGAACAAGTATCCTCTCGCCCGCATCGATGATCTGCTTGATCGCTTGATCGAGCCTGTGTGTTCTCAAAGATCGATTTGAGAATGGGGTATCATCAGTCGATCGATCGAGGATATTCAAGACGGCTTTCACTACTCATTATGGGTCATGACGAGTACACCGTCATGTCTTTCGGTCTAACCAATGCTCCAGCTTTGTTCATGAACCTTATGAATTCAAGTGTTCATGGAGTTTTTGGACAAATTTGTGGTGGTCTTTATTGATGACATTCTTATCTATTCCAAGATCAAGCGAGCATGCCGAGCATCCAAGATTGTTTTGGGCAAATTATGGAGCATCGGCTATATGCGAAGTTCAAAGAAATGTGAGTTCGTTGAAGGAAGTGGCATTCTTGGGCCATGTTCTTTCACCGAGGCATAGCCAGGATCCGTAAAGGTCGATGTTCTATCTTGGGGCAGCCAAGTCACCACCGAGGTGCGGAGTTTTCTTGGTTTAGCAGCTACTACCGCCGCTTTATCGAGAACTTCTCCAAAATCGCAGCCGATGACCGAATTGCTCAAGAAGGATAAGAAGTTTGTGTGGTCCTCTGCTTGTGATGAGAGCTTTCAGAGCTCAAGCAACGATTGACTTCACCCGATTCTCACTCTTCCCGATATCCACAAGAGCTTCGATATTTATTGCGATGCCTCTCGTCGTGGACTTGGATGTGTTCTTATGCAGAAGGCAAGGCGCTTGCCTATGCATCCAGCGCTTGAGACCTCACGAGCTCAATTATCCCACCCATGATTTAGAGTTGGTCTGTGGTGCATGCACTCAAGATTTGGCGGCATTATTTGATCGAAACCGTGTGAGGTGTATTCGATTACAAGAGCATGAAATACTTGTTCACCCAGCCAGATCTGAACCTCAGGCAGAGGAGATGGTTGGAATTGATCAAAGATTATGACAAGGGTATTCAGTATCACCCTGGCAAAGCCAATGTGGTTGCTGATGCACTTAGCCGAAAAGTGTATTGCAATACTTTGATGATCCAAGAGCAAAGAACCTGCACTTCTTGCGAGTTTCAAATGCCTCAACTTGGGCTTGGTTGAGTATGGTTCCTTGTCGCCTTGGTTGTGCAACCGACCTTGGTGGATCAAATCAAGGCAAAGACAAAGAATCGATGTTGGTGTGGGTAAAATCAAGCAGAACATCAAGAATGAATCAGCCAGGTGTTTCACAGAAGATGAGCACGGTGTTGTATGGTTTGGGCAGCGGCTTGTGGTCCCAAAGGTCCCCGAGTTGCGGGATTTGATTCTTCAGGAGGCCCATGATTCGCCTTTGACCATCCATCCCGGGGCCACTAAAATGTACCAAGATCTGCGTCAGAGATTCTGGTGGACTCGCATGAAACGCGAGATTGCCAGGTTCGTTGCCAGATGTGACATGTGTTGTCGTGTCAAGGCCGAGCATCAGCGTCCAGCAGGTCTTCTTCAGCCCTTGCCTATACCAGAATGGAAGTGGATTACAGAGGCATGGATTTTATCACCGTCCGCCTGCATCTGCGGGAAGGATGCGTTATGGGTTATCATTGATCGATTGACGAAGGTGGCCCATTTCCTTCCAAAGGCGATCGAAAATCGATGTAAATCGCCTAGCGGATCTTTACATATCCCGCATTGTGAGTCTGCATGGTGTGCCACGAACGATAGTGTCAGATCGTGGTTCTCTTTTCACTTCCCGATTTTGGCACAGTCTGCAGGAGGCCATGGGTACCCGTCTTACTTTCAGCACCGCCTACCATCCTCAGACTGATGGTCAGACAGAGCGAGTCAATCAGGTGCTTGAAGATATGCTCGTGCTTGTGTTCTTTCCTATGGAAAGAATTGGGAGAAGTGTCTACCGCTTGCCGAGTTCTCCTACAACAACACTTCCGTGCCGCCTCGGTATGGCACCATTTGAGGCCTTGTATGGACGGCGCCGCAGAACACCGTTGAACCGGTCGAACCGTGAAAGGCGCTTCTTTGGTCCGCATTCCATCAATGAGGCCGAAAGTCAAGTGCGCTTGATTCGTGAGCACTTGCGTGTGGCTCACCGAGCGTAAGAGCTATGCGGTCGGCGTCGCCGTGAGTGAGTTTCCACCAATGACTTTGTGTATCTCAAAGTCTCGCCTCAAGGGACATCGCGTTTTTTGTCAAGGGCAATCGCTCCTCGATATGCTCGGACCATATCGCATCGCCAAGAGAGTGGAGCTGTTGCATACAAGTTAGACTTGCCGCTACACTTGAGGGGTGCATGATGTTTTCCATGTATCACAATTGAAGAAGTGCCTCGTGTTCGGTTGAGGAAACGCCATTGGAAAATATCGATGTGCGGAAGATCTGTCTTATCGTGAGCGCCCGCTCGTATCCTCGATGAAGCTGAACGCAGAACGAGGAACCGTGTGATCAAGTTCCTCAAAGTTCGATGGTCAAACCACTCCGAGGATGAAGCCACTTGGGAGCGGGAAGATCGCCTCCGAGCAGATTACCCATCATTCTTCTCCCATGATCGTAATCTCTGGCGAGATTCCTGTAAGGGGGAGATTTGTAACAGCCCTAACTTAGGTTTGTATTTCAAATGTAAATTATGAGGAGAAATAAAACTTTTGATGCCTCATGAAATCATTTGAGAGTTTCTACAATTTTCCTAGCAATTTCCAATTTTGGAATTTAATTCTTGTGGTTGGAAATTGTTGTCAGCAAATTCATAGCTTTCAAACTTGTGATCATCCTCTAAAATTATTTTTCCTGTCATCTTGATCATCCTATCTACCTCCCTGAATTATCTCAAAATTTTTAGATTTTATTTGCTATTTCAAATGGCCAAGTCAAACTAGTTGAAAATCTGGTCAAACCCTAGGTCAGCATGCTTGTGAATTTTCTGCAGAACTTTTCAGTGCATGAAAAGTTCTGGAAAATTTATGCAATGTTGTTCTCTGTCTCTAGTAGCTTCCATAAAAATTTCGGAATTTTTGGAGCCCTGGAGCTATCTCTAAAAATCTCCCAAAACTCCTCTGTCTTTTAAATCGAATTCTGAAAACACTGTTTGTCGGGCCCGAACCACACTTGGGCTCGAGTCCGACCGCACCACATGGCTCGGTCGCGCCACCTAGTGGCACCGCCTGAGCCCGATCTCTGTCGACCGTCTGATTCAAATCGTGCGGCCCTCGTGCGTCGAGTCTGTCGACCTGTCCGAATGCTTACACTAATCTTAGCCGTCCATTAGCGATCGAACGGTCAGTATCTTTCCGGTCGAGTCGAACCAGTTTGTAGGATCGCACCCAACTCTGGCTCGCGCCACTCCGCCTCTTCGGCGTGTGGGCCATCCTCGCAGTCATCACCTACTCGCGCTGGGCCGAGTGCCATCGGCGGCATGCATGCGCGCCACCTCGCCTCGCCGCCCATTCTCGGTTTTCTCGCGCGTTTCACCTCTACCGCACGCTCATTGCTAGCCCATATCCCGGTGCGGCATTAATCGCCGCCATCTACCTCTCGACTCGCCGCTTTTCCTTCCATGCGTCTCGGTGCCGAAGCTCCGCCTCTTGTTTCCTTCGCCTCTTCCCTACTTAAGCTCACCCAAAGCTCCTCTTCCTTCTTTAGACACCATTAAGCCAACTCCTATCACCCATTGCTCCTTCGAGCTCAAATCGTAGTAATGCTCGAGCTCGTGCACGCACCGGGCACCGCCGCCGTCATTACCGCAAAGCAGTGAAGATCATCCTTTCCTTTCGCGTCATTTCGTGTTCCAGCTCTCAACCGTGCTTTCCTCAACTAATTTGAAGTTTTATTCACAGAGCCGTTGAATTTCAACTTCCTCTTCCTCGCCGAAAGTTCAAACCTTCGCCCTCTTCTCCGGTGAGTTGGTTCATAGAGTAATTGCTCGCGCTTAGCGCCATCCGTGCACTCACCGAGCTATCTCCATCTCCCTTTTCTCCTGTTTTTGCTCAGTTGTTCCTTCCTGGTGACCCCTTGATCGCCGCCGCAGTTCTCGCCGCGGGCCATCTCCGCACCCACCGAGCTCCGCCATTCCGGTGAGTTACCAAGCCTCACCGATGCCCATGCGCGCGCTAGTTTTCACCTTATTCTCCTCTCGCGCGATCGTCCCTTGTCACCCCACCGCCGGCCGCGGTGCTCGCCGCGCGCCACCTCGGTGCATCTCCGCCGCCGTGACCACCTTCGGCTTCGTGATCCTCGAGCAACCCATTTTGGCCGTCGTGGCGACCTCGCCGCCACTCCTTCACCGGCGACGAATCCAGTCCGAGCCGCCGAGCCTCTCTTCTTCTTCATGTGCTCCTCTCTGTCTGCATCGGCGGTGGGGCCCACTCTTCAAAACTAGTTCTTTAGTCTCTAATCATGATTAGGAATGTTCATTAGTTCACTCTCATTGCATGATAAAAATAGGTATTGGAAGTTTGAAAGTATTTTAGTTCTCTGATGCTTGTTATTGTCGTTTTCGTTGTCGATGAACCGAAATTGGTTTCATTCTTATGCTATTCATATTTGGTTAGTGCTTGGTGACTCCTTTAGAAGTGGTGCTTAGCAAGAAGTTAATTGGATAATCTCTATAGGATTTAAATCATTAGTTGGCTTTTGATCTATGAAGTCATATCGAATTTGAGGTTTTGCCTCGTGCTTGTGGTGTATTTTCAAGAAAGTAAGATTTTGTTGTAGCCGCATGCTGAAAATCGTTAGCGTTCAAAGACCTTGGTGTGGTGCTTAGGAGTGTGAATAGTGAGTATCTTTAAAATCCTATCTTAGATAGAAAAGGTTGTTAGCATCTCACAATTAAATGCTTGACTAGTTAGTGTTTTCAATAGCTTCTTGTAGGTTCCGTGCTCTTCCACGTTAATGGTTGTTTTAGAGTAACTAGCTGTTTTTGATATACTAACTTGATGATTAAATAATAGATGTGCACACAATCACCATCAAAGTCTGTCCAAAGTTTAAATCATATAAGAGGATTGATTTTGTGGCTAACCTGATAAATAAGTGAGTGGGTAGATCAATCACTTGAAAGCATGTCTTTTTGAAGCATCTCTGTAGCAGTTATTTGTTACTCCTTTGTGATGGTCTAGCCTCTGTGTATAAATTGGTGTTTGTATTTGATTATTGAGTTTTGCCGGTGTTATTCGTTCTTATTCGCTGTTTTGTTCAATCGTTATGATTCGATATTTGCGGCAACCCTGAGAACGACCCTCCGCAACAAATTGAGCAACAAAGAGCCAGTGCAAGCGCTTTGATCATTTTATCCATATTTTAAAGTATAATATTTTGTTTCAACTGTATGTATGCATCGCTTATTTTGTGTTAAATTGGTTAGTTAAACCTTTAGATGCATAATCTGTAGGTAAATATCTGTCCTCTACTACCTGAGCCTAGGTTATTTGCTGTGATTAGAGTTCGCTGGATGAACTCTCGTCACTTAGTAGATCACGAGTTCAAATTGCTTAGACATGCTTAGTATCGGTAGAAATGGGCGGTTATCGACTTAGTCGGTAACCTTGATCACACAAAATTTACTACAACTTTATGTTTCAGCATTTTTGCTATGTTTAATTGCAAAATTAAAAATGAAAACAAGAATGATTTAGACTTGGGCACAATGGTAAGACTGGTGTGATCTGTTGGGTGTGACTGAAAGGTGCCCAGCCGCTTAAGGACCGAGTTACTTGCGCCACGTCATCGAGCATTTTGCGTGCTAACCACACTAGAGTATATGGGACCTATCTTGACCTAGTACTTTGGCGTGTATTGGCTCCGGGTCGCAGGAGGTCGCAGGAGGGATGGAGGTGGGAGCATGGTAGTTGTCCGAAAAGCTTTATCCCGAGTGGGTAGTTGCCTTTCGACTTTACCATTTAAGCGTATGGATTTCTATCCATACGAGCTGCTCGTAGTTAATACACAATATTGGAAAAGTCTCGTAGGACTTAGCCGTACAAAGATACCTTCTAAGTGTGTTTTGGCTTAAAGGCGGTCTCAAGTGTGGGTACATTGGTACACCCCGCAGGTTAAAACTATTCGAATAGCCTCGCCCTAGGTTATGGACACGCTCGGATCGCCCCAAGAACTAGACTACAACATTCCAATTAAAACTTGATGGGTGGTACGAATCGGATTCGTGCTATTGTTGTGGTGACTATTGGGGTAGTCACTTCTAGGTTGTTTATCTTTCGCTTTTGTTATTAATATCCTTATCGTTATTTCAATCTTAAAATGAATTGCAAACCCGCTTCAAACTGTATTATATTATTGCAAATGAAAATTGGCTTTATGCAAATGAAACATATGGCCTCCACTAAACAAGCTCGCATGTAGCATATGAATAGGTCTCTAGTTCACACGCCGCCTTGCGGTACAAAGACAATATTTGTACTCGTGTGCTTTGCTTAATGTTTTTGTTGTAGAGGAAGAAGGTGAGCCCCAAGGGCCTCACTTCGTGAGTCAGTGTTGCCGATTCGTGGGCGACTAGACTTGGCGGTCCTGGCCGATGCCTTGTGGGTTGGAGGCACGATTGGCTTTGTTTATAGCCATCTTATGGCACTTTTGCTTCCGCTGTCGTTCTTGTTTATTTGTGTATCTTGGCCTATCGGCCTTTGTCTGTAATAACTCTACTATTTGTTTATCTCCCGTTTGGTAGTGTGGTGTTTGGACTCTATGTTTGGAATGGAGTTGATGTCTAATTTTGTAACTGGTGTGTATGTCGCTCAGAAGTATACATATCTCGAGGATCAATTTATTTGATTTGTGATGCTAGGACCAGGTGGTTGGTTAAGCATTACAAGCCGAATAAATTGGGGTCCTCACACTTCCTCCTTTCTTTCTCCTCTCTAAGGTGGCGCAATGGGGGTGGCGGCTCAAACCGAAATTGGGTTAGGGGGTGGAGGCGCTAGGGGGCAGTGAGTCTGTCGGGAGCCGATATTTATAGTGCTAGCATATTACAAACGGTTTGTATTAAGAACCGTTTGTGATAGTGCCTTATCACGGACGGTTTGTAATACAAACCGTCTGTGAATTATCACAGACGGTTCGTATTAAGAACCGTCTGTGATGAGTGTGATTATTACATACAGTTCTTGTCATAAATCGTCTGTGATAGTGACGTTGTAACAGCACCGATTTTCAGGACTGTTAAACCATTCACAACCGCCCAAGATGTGTAGTTGCGAAGTAAATAGTACCTCAAGCAAGCTTCCGATTACAACAAAAATCAGACTTTTATTAAACAAGATTAAGGTTTATCAACCTGTTTTTACCTGACACGGGCATCCAAGCCCAAAGCTAATATAATACAAGACAAAAGAACTTCAAACCACATGCATACTTGAGCGCGGTCGAGACTTAATAATAGTAGTCGTTGCCTTCAGGGGATCCACCAGAATCCTGCTCACAAGGGTTCTCCGCATGATCCCAGGTTTCTTCTGTAGATGTTTTGCAGATTGCAAGAATGAGTACTTATACCGTACTCAACAAGCCACATGGAAATCTTAATTAATTACATACAAGGAGTTCAATGGATGGTTAGGGTTTACCATACCTGACATATATGGATGCATTTTGCATTTAAAACAGATTATAAAATAGTAAAACAATAATAGATATAACATCAGGGGTTTCTCAACACTTGCAAATACCAACTCAACATCTCAACAACTCTACTTATGCCTCTGTACTGGAATCACCCATTAACACAGCTTCATTAACCGGAAGCACGACGTATTGAATACCTTTGATTATACACTCTGCAGAGTTGCCCAACTTTACCCACAAGATATCTCAAACTCATACTGTCATGCAATATACATGCAACACGTTAGCGTGCGACTGAGCTGAGATAACAAAACCTTTTTACTACTCAACCTTTCTAGCATCTACCCGGTAGGTCTTAATCCATACAGCTCGGGAGACCATCGGCCAACAGTGGAATCCATACTCTGAGGATGACGGGCCCATACCGTTGTGGAGACCAGCGAGTGTCCCTTTAGGCCTACTCCTGTCCCCCCAAGTCTTGTAGATGTTCAATTGGACAAACAATGTACTAAGCCAGGGAGTAATGACCATGCTTGTGGTTGAGCGGTTATTGTATCTGTTACTTGGCACAAGGTTCTTGTCCTTAACTGCCATCCAGTGAGGCGATGGACTAATACCAACTCGTGGCTGTCCACCTCCAGATCTCACCGATGACTCACTTTTTAACACAAGTCTATTGAGTTGTTCAACTTCCTGGACAAGGCCCTCAACTTTCTACCAAAACCATTGGCGAATAGCCAATGCTCTTCACCAGAATTTATACACATTTTTGTGACAAAACTACTTATATAGTTATCATTTTATGTGAACTTGTCAAGGTAAATATGGCCTACAAGAACTGGGTGGGTTTGTCTGTAGGGTAATGGGATTTATCTAATTATCATGACATTCAAAAGTATTATTTCAATATTTAAAGTAATTGGCACAAATACAGTAATGAAAGTAATAATATAAATATATGAAACATGGGTTCAAAATGATCAAAGAATGTGACTTGCCTCCTTGCACAAATTCTTCTTGATTTTGGTCTTGTCCGGCGTCTTCTGGAGCCTGGTCGTCGAAGTCGTGACCTAACGCAAAATAAAACAAAATAAACCAAATAAAATCCGGCTCAACAAGGAATGAGTTGGGAACAACATGCAAGTAAATAAAAACAGAAAAGAAACTTAAAGGAAGGTGGTGTGGAGGATAGGTATTTATTTGGTGTTTGGTTGGACTGAACAGAGTTGATATTTAAATCCAAGTACAACAAAATAATAGTAAAGAAATAATGAATCTGATATAAAGGGTAAAAAGATTTATTGGGAGCTTGATATAGCTGATCGGAGTCAAGATTGGGCTTTCTGGGTTCGAGACGGTCGAAACGAGTATAAAATGAATATTTATGGTTTCGGGCGAAAATGTGTCAGATAATGAATAGTAATGTTTTTACTATTCATATATGAAAATGGATTAGCAAATAGTAATTGAATCACTATTTTTAGTTAGTGAACAGTACCAAGTTTACTGTTTTCGAAGGGAGGTGAATAGTGGAATTTTCGGATTTGTGAACAGTAAAAGAATTTACTGTTTAATGAAACAGTAAAAGGCCAAAATGGCCGAACAGTAACGGGCTGGCCCAAAAGGCTAGGCCTTTAAGGCCCAGTGCTGGGTAGCCTTGAGCTGCGCTTGGCCGAAGGCCAGAGCGCGCTCGGCTCTACCCGAGCGGCAGCAAGGCCGGGTGGTGCGGGGAGCACCAGGGAGGCAAGGGGATACCATTTTGGGGGTTTCAGAGGGGTTGAAGGGGCTCAGGAATGATGCGGCGACGAGAGTGGCGGCCGGAGCAAGGGACGAGGCCGGCGGCGTTAGGGTGGCGCACGGTTCAAGGGGAGGGGTGTTTGAGCATCAGTGGGCCAAGGGGAGGCCAGGGGAGGTGTCGGTGGGGTTTAGGGTGGTCTGAGGCGCGTTGGCGACGGCGACAGTGAGAGGAGTGGCGGAGGAGCTCGGTGAGGGAGGAGGGTGGGGAGGTTAGGGGAAAGCTACGGGAGGGTGAGGGGGAGCTTACAGTGGCCTCAATTTAGTGGTGGGGCGGATGGAGGTGGTGAATTGGCTTCGGCTCGTTGAAGAAGAAGAACAGTGGCGGTGCAAATTCTTCAATATTGGCTGGCTCCGGTGAAGAAGAAGCTGAGGGGAGGTAGCGCGGTTGGGGATGAGAAGGAAGGCAAGCCGGAGGTAGCCTTTTATAGACCGGGGAGAGGCGTTGGGAGCAGTGCGGCGGCAACAGGGAGGTGGCGACGTGGTTGGCGGGGAGAGGTTGGGCGGCGCCGGGAGAGGGGAGGTGGCGCGGCGAAGGCGGTAGAAGTTGCGAGTGAGGGCAAGGTGGTGCGGGAGGTGACGCCGAAGGAGCTAGGCGTGCGGCGGTGGCCGGGATGACATGGGGGGGGGGGGCGACGCGGGGAAGAAGATGTGGGTGGCGCCCGTGGCGAAAGGCGTCTCCGGGAGGGAAAAACGGCAATGCCGAAAGAGGAAAGCGGCAAGGAGGGGAAATTTGCCAAAATGGGAAGGTTTTGAATTCAAACCGAAAAGGCTTCAAAGATTTTGAAAACCCCAAATTTTCGGGTTATTTCAGACATATCACAGATGGTTCGTTTGGAACCGTCTGTGATAATTACAACACAGATGGTTCCAAATGAACCGATGAGACGTCCAGTATTAGTCCTTTTTAATAGTGTCAGTGACAGTTCGTAACGATTTCGAGCCATTTGTACATACCAGCGGCGGACCTAGGATTTTACCACAGGGTATGCCGTAAAAAATATTTCTTACGCAATTCGGTAAACCATTTACAATTCGGTAAAATCATATTCTAATTCGGTAAAACCAAATACATTAAATAATATGATAAGCCTTAAATTCAAAGATTAAGCTAAAAATGACGACAAATCTCGATATAAATAGTTCAAATGAAATACAAATAGTTCAAAATATAGCCATAGAATAGACTTACAATGTTACTTGTCTGACTTTATCCGCCGCTTTCTGAATGACATGAATGTCTCGATTATATCATCTTCATCCACTTGGAAGAAAATATCCCGCCAATGAATGTGACTAGACAATCGTCCAAAACACTATCACCTAGCTTATTCCTTGACTTTGTTTTCACTATAACCAATGCGAGAAAATACCCTTTCAACACTCGCGATTGCCACGGTAAAAGCAATATCAATTTGAGAAGCAAGTAAACCATATCATACACTTTGTGCCTCTGTGTTTCAACAAGCTTAACTGAGAGATCAACAATGTTGTCTAGACCTTTGAAGGTATCATCTCGTCGCATGTCATCAATATAATTATCAAGTTGCAATTCAAGTTTTAGCAAATCATTGTTGGAGAACTCTTTAGGATAAAATTCAGCCAATCTACATACCTTCTGTGCATCAAAAGAAACAAATGAGTGGGAAGGACTGAAGGCTGACATACAAGAGAGTAGCTCCATATTGATCTCATCAAACCGATTATCAAGCTCTTGACTGATTTGATCAATGACACCAATGTATACTTCTCTCCGAAATGGTCATCATTTGTTTGGTTTCGCACGGGCATACCTTGCTGATTTTCCATAAGGCACATAAGCACCATCCATAGCAGAACTTCAACATCATGTTTAATGCAAAAGAAGTGACTCTCTCAAGAAAATGATCCCAACCATCGACCTCAATCTGCTGCATTCTCGTTCTTTGCCACATTAACAAGTGAGATTGCATTAAGAATATCTTGATCCCTTCTCTGCAAGCACTCGATAACTCATTTGTGTATCCAAGAATAACATACATTAAGTGCACAAAGAAAATGAACTCAAAGGTTTCAAATGCTCCAAGCACAAAATGTATCTTTGTCCAATCATCCTTATGTGAAATATCATCACCGAGATCAATGAGCACATCATGAATTGAGGAATACATAGTGATGATGCTGCATATAGTTTTGTAATGAGAGCCCCACCGAGTGTCACTGTGCCTAGGCAAACCCATCTCTTGATTTAATCCACTCCCCGATTCAAGCTCACCACACTCTAGTGATGTCTTGATATTCTCAAGCCTAGCATTTCGAAGCATACCATGACGCTTGCAAGAAACCCCAACAATGTTCAACAAGATAGATACTTGATCAAAAAAAGTCTTACAATCAGTATTTCCCTTGGCAACAAAGAACAAGAACTAGTTGGAGTTGATGTGCAAAGCAATGAATATAATACGCAGAAGGTGATTCTTGCATGATTAATGTTTTCAGCCCTTTAATATCTCCTTTCATATTGCTAGCCCCATCATAACCTTGACCTCTAATCTGAGTCATACTCAATCCATGACTAACAAGTAAACCTTCGATAGCTTCCTTAAGTGACAAAGAGGTAGTATCATCTACATGAACAACTCCAATGAAGTGCTCACAAGGCCTTCCAAGTTTATCAACATAACGCAAGCAAAGAGCTAGTTGTTCTTTATGTGATATATCACTAGACTCATCGGCTAAAATTGCATAGGGCTCATCACCAAGTTCTTCAATTATTTTCTTTCTAGTTTCTATGGCACAACAATGAATAATTTGCTTTTGTATCTTTGGACTAGTTAAGGTGCAATTACCTGGAGCATTGTTCAAGACATGCTTGTTCACTTCATCACTATTTCCTGCAAGAAACTTCAAAAGTTCAATGAAGTTTCCTCTGTTGCTAGACTCTTCGCTTTCATTATGTCCACGGAATGCCAATCCTTGATGCAAAAGAAACTTGATACATCTAAGTGAATATGTCAACCTTTTCTTGTAAAGACGAAGATCCTCATCAGTCCACTTCTCAATGTGATAATCAATTGCTACCTTGGGATTCATAAAACCAATGTATCTCTCCTGAGCTGCACTGTGTGCCATAGAACCACTATGTTTGAGAAGTGCTTTGTTTCCTATATTCCAATTATTCCATCCATCAACAATAAATGTATTTGACCCGGTACCCTTCTTGAACAAGTAGCATATAAAGCAAAACGCAGAATCCTTCTTGATACTATATTCAAGCCACTCATGATTATACAACCATGTCAAATTGAATTGACGATCTCTGTCTCCAATCTTTCTTGATGGAAAATCATGTATATAAGGTTTGCATGGACCTTTAGTAATATATGCTCTACGGATTGCATCTTGATCATTAACATGATAATCTTTAATGGGCAGCCTTTCACCTGGATCATGTGGAAGGCGATTGATGTCATAAACCGGCGGCTTTGATGCGGGCGGTGGCGATGACGGGGGCGGGGGCGAGGGCACATGATCCGCAATTTCTTCAACTACTACTCTATCTTCCTCTTGATTATGCTCTTCCACAATAGTTTCAACCGGAGGTGGGGCAGGGTTCAAAGCAACAGCAACCGCCTTCTTTGCTGCGTGTTTCTGAAAAAGAGATACAATGTCTCCGCTTCTCTTCATAATTCAACAGTTCTGAAAAAACACTTTAGCAATTAGCTCACATGCGATGATAGAATGCATAAATTCAGACAGACTATAAGACGATTATGTACGAACCCAGAAGGAAACAAGCAAAACTTAAAAGCATATTTCTTCGATAGTCATGATTAAAAAAAAAACTTGAAAACTACAACAGAACAACAATTCTAATGCGTATACAGGCCTTGATTAGGCATAGAGCACCTACCTTGTTCCCGGATGCCCGGATGGTGAGCTCTTCTTGGGCCTGAAGGAAGGTCCTCTGGTTTCTGCACAATCAAATGCAATCAGATCACCACACGCGAAAAAGAATTAGAAGCTAGCTAGCTAGCTAATACCAGTTCAAGTCTTCAAGAACACCCGAAGCAACCCAAAAAAGATAAATGTTGGCATCGGTAGTCCCTGCTCTTGCAGATCAACTTATTCCTGGCTAGCCCCATGCTGGGAAGGCCAAACGATCGGAGCGTGACTACAGAAGCTGAAAGGCCGGCCGTCTTGCGCACGCGTGCCCAGGGTATGCCGTGGCCCACCCGGCATACCCTGTGGGTCCGCCCTTGGTACATACGCCTAGGGCCTTTCTGGTGGCTGCGACAACTTATTAAGTAGTTTTGTAAAAGAAAAGCTTTCTCTGAACGAACTCGCAAAAGCAAAGCTGCATCATCGATCGATCCATCTGTCCATCATCGAGTAGACAAGTGGTGACCTCCAATGGGACGGTTAGAAGCTTAAGCACCAAAAGGTGAAAGCCTGGAGTGCTTCAGGGACGTTCATGGAGTAGCGATGTATCTCTCTAGGCATCATTGCTAGTGAGATCAAAAGGGAGTTAAGGCCCTGCCGCGGCTCGTCCGCTGACTGTTTGGGCATGTGATTGGGGCCAAAAATGCATGCTAGAAACAGGGGAAAGTTGGTACCAGCTGATGCTCATCCTTTCCCTTCTGTTCTGATCTCTTGACTATGCATTGGTGGTTAGACTATTGTATTAATGAGGGATGATCAAAGAGGGCAAATGGGATGCCGTTTTTGCGTATGACTGAATTTCCTTACGGGATAAATCGGCTTCGCAATAGCAATTGTTCGGCTTGTATTAGTTGAGAAATCCTAAATATATAATGCTCTGCTAATAAACATTTCAGTCACTATTTCTGAAGGTTCTTGTGAGTGGCACTTTTAGCACAGCAGGTCTATGTTTTAAGAAAACAAAGGTACCTTTTTTTTTGTTTCTAGTCAGCGCAGAAATCCTAATTTCATTTATGTTGAATTCCAGAATACATACTTCACTTTTATTTTTTATTTTTCTAAAAGCATAGCCTCAAACCCTTGAGCACAACATCGCTACAAAATGCTTGCCAACTATCACAGCTGCTCCATTGCCAACAACAAATTCTTGATTCACCATTGATCAATTGCAAATTCATTCACCAGAGGAAATGTGCCAAAAATACTTTAGATGCATGAAAAATGACCAGACAAAGCCAAAGTTTTAGCCTTGGTAGGGTACCCCACTGATGTAGCATGGCAGTTAATAAGGGCATGCATGGTGCCTATCCATTCTTCAGATGGTAGCTAGTAGAATGAGGACCCCCTACATATCTCCATTACTTTGATCTCTAGGTCATGGTCAAAGTGGCCATCCAAATTTTCAAGAGAGTATATACCCACAAGAACACAAGGACCCAGCATTGAGCTATTCATCCATCAACTGCCACTGTTTGGACTAGCACTGGTCGGCCATGGTCCAGCATTGCAATCACTCCCGTTCTCTGATCTGGACCATCTTCCATATTTCTTTTCTCAGTGAAGCCTGACTACCTAGACCCATGCACACTCTGAAGATCAAAAACAGAAAATGCTATCAATAGTCTTTACTTACAATGTGCTGCAATACCCTGAACCTGAGGAATTATTTCTGCACTCCAATAAGAGAACATTGCATATATCCTGTATCATAAAACACTTCAGTTAGTACTTGGTTACGAGTTAGCGCAGATGACACGGCCAACTCGCTCTCCTGTATGCTTTAGGATCTGTGCAGTATTCTTTCTGTCGAGAATCAAAAGAATTTCCTACATCTTAACGGCGACAAAAGTTTTCCACTTTCTAAAACATGAACATTTTGTGGATAATGCTCCTCGGTTTCACCTGCCCATTGCTTAGTCTAACATGGCAAGACAGACACATTTGGTTTTAGGTTGTGCATACTACATACAAAGAACAGCATGAGTGATTGAGCACATAGCATATTTCAGGCTTTTGTAGCAAAGCTGATGACTGGTCCATCCTATCCTATCAGCAATCCCACTGCAGAATTAAAGACAATAATTGAGCTGGGCCAATGGGGATTGGCATTGGAATTGGCATTTACTCGCCCAATCAGAACCGATCGAGTCCAAACAAACTGATCAGTTTTAAAATCAGGTCTGATCTCTGATTTAAAGAACCACCACGATACAGACGAAATAGGATACGGTCTGAATTGAATATGTAGCTGTAACTTCGATTTGACGCCATTGGAATGTCCTTTTCCCTTTGATGGGCGCGTTCCTGACGTGTCGATTGTTCATTGAGAAGGCAGGTGTCGTAGTGCCGTATACCTACGTCCATCCACAAGCAGAGAAGGGCATGAGCATTGAGCAACGCTATTTTGATAGTAGATTTTTGTAATTGAGATTTTTTTTTCTTCAGAAATCTAAGGCCGTGTATGGAACGCGTGAATTTCACATGATTTTCATAGGAAACAAAAATTTTCCGTGTTCTAAACAGGGCCAAAATGAGTATATATAGAGGGCAAATATAAAGTGTGGAAAAAAATTCTTAAGAGATAACTTTTTAGGAACACTTCCTTAAAGAGAATTGTGCAAGATTTTTTTCGTTATGTAGAGGGCCAAAGATCTTTTTCACACAATCCAAGTGTTTGTCATTTGTCATTTTGTTCACGGTTTCACTGGTAACTGGCTGATTACCGTCGATTCTGATTCACTTCAATTCCTCTCGAAAGAAAAGGACATAATGATTAATGAACAACTAATATACTACTATGGTAAGAATGTTAGGTTTTAAATCTTTTACATATAATTTCATCCTGAACCATCTGACCATGTTTGAAAGTTTGCAACTGTTTCACACCATTTCCAGGTGGATTTTATACACTGCATGCTCATGTCGGTACAACCCAACCCCGGGGTAGTATATCTATCAGCTAGCCAGTACTGAATAATTTCTGATACACACCATATAGCAGTTGTAGTGATGCATTGGTCAATTTCTGCAGTACCAGCACTGAAAGCCCTAGCATTAATGCCTGCTATAACCGTATGCTTTGTCTCTATTTTACGCAGCATTTGTCCCTTTTGTAGACGCAGGATTGCAGCCTAGCCTACAAGAGAAAGAGGAGAAAGAGACCATGGATGCATAGCTTTACCATTCATTCTCTCTCACGAGCATGCTTGCATGCATGGCGCTGGCCAACCAGGCTGCGTGCAGGCGGTCACCGTGGGGCCCACCCCCACAGCCTCACACGTGTACCTGCACAACGAAAGTAGTGGCTCTCCTCGGTTAGTGTGAGGTGTGTGTGCGTGCAGAAATGAGATTGGTTCGGTTCACACGCTGCGTTGTGTTGTTGCTTGTTCAGAGCGTTGTGTTGTTGCTTGTTCAGTGACCTTCAGGAACCGTCAGTAAAGATGAGCTTGCTCCTACAGAGATCACTGCGTCGAGTTACTTTACCTGTAGTCTAGCTGGTGAAAATAAGTAAGAACAATTTTCACCGCAAGTCCGTGTCTTTTAGGCCCCGATTAGAATGGAGGAAATTGCACCGATTCCTGCAAAATTTCTACGAAATTCATATGTTCCTATTAGACTCTTACGTTGTTTCTTACTTGTATCTTTCAATTTTGCTTATCGATTGTATCTTTTAGAATATGCAAAAGTTTAAGTGAAGATATGAGGGGTTCAGTTTTTTTTTCTTGTATAAATGATAGCACATATCTTTCTCTATGCATACTGTAAATGCCAATGATGTGTGTCACCTTTATAAGAACAAAAGGAAGCATTCCCATTATCCATATGAATTAGTTACGAGGTTCAATTTGTCAGCTAGATCGGAGCTATTCATGACCTCATATCCAACGCAAATGCAAACAACACACAATAATAGTACACGTTATATTGTAATAGATCTTATCCCTCTACCCGCTCACGGTAATATATACCCCTCCGTTCTTTTTTACTTGACATAGTTGACTTTTCACGGTTTTCGAGATGTGAGTTTGACCACAATTTTTTATAATTTTTACATTAAGATGTACTAATAAAATTGTAATATTATGAAAGTATTTTCAACGACAATTCTAATGATATAATTTTCATATAGCAAATCTAGATAGTTTTAAACTTATTGACGGTCAAATTTTAAAAAATTTGACCGTAAAAAGTCAACTGTGTCAAGTAAAAAGAACGGAGGGAGTATATTGTAAACTCTAGGACACCCTTGTCCCTTTATAAACTCACTTATGACGTACATCTCACTTGTCATACCCAGAAATAAATTTTAGATTAGGCAAGATAACCACAAGGTTTCCACTTACACCAATATTTGCATCCGCACGATACAATTCTAAAATAGCTATTCAAATCTAGCAAATCAAACATTTAGCCAATCACAAAACTCAATCCATTCTATTTTCAACTAATTTCCTCAAGCACCAGTGACTACGCAATACTTCAGTCCTGCCTTCCACCCTAGCCAGCAGCTGCTAGGGCTAGCTCGACACCTCGACTGGACTACTCAAGCTTCCCTCCTCCAGAGTGCAGGAGGGAGTTCTGACCATGTGACGAGTACATACTAGGCTGAGCTATACTTAGTTTCTCATCATGCGACCCAATACTCCCCCTCTCTCTCAATCCCTTGACATAGTTCCTCAGGACAGTGCTCACCTTGCTTGTTCTTCCACTTATCGATGCCGAGCAGAGCTCGCTCATGACGAATGCTAGGGTGGGTGGGTGGGTGGGTTGGGGTCCTACCAGCGACATACCTCGGGTGGCCATCCAGGCTCGCTCTATTGTTGAATCCGTCCTGCTTATCATGATATCAGCGAGCGATCTTAACCGCTGAGCTATGAGATAATCCTTCGAGACAAGCTGGCGTACTAGCCATGGCTACTATACATACAAACTTAACCGTGCTATTTTCGACAGGAGTACAGACAAATTTATACACGGATGTAAATAGGCATCTCGCTCTTCCCTACCAAGAACTGAAAATACGACCAAATAAATGGTCCTTGCATTGCTTCAGCGCAGCTGCAGCTGATGATTATCCTTAGGTGCATGCCTGCAACTAGCCTGCATGCTGCAACTTGCTATGCTTAACAGTCGCTCTTGACACTGCATCACTCACTGCACCTCCACGCATCCCTCCGCATGCATAATCGATTCTTAACCTCCCTGCTTCCCCACTGACAGGTGGGCCACCCCTGGGACGTGCCGGGGGCCCGCATGTCGATGATTGCATCTGCTCGAGCTCCCGGCTACAATCAAAATGGCTAGCTCATCCTCTCCTCTCTGGAAAGGGGAAGCTGCATGCATGTATTTAACAGAGAGCACTACTAGAGCTTGGCTTGCTTGGTAGGAGGAGATCGAATGCTATGTGCTCCAGCTCCTGCACAACGACCTAGCTTACTTGCTTCCATGCATGCATGGCTGCACACTAATTTGCTCTGTGACTTGCAGGCTTTGCATGCTTAGCTAGCTGCAGGTATAACAAATCAATTCTCTGAACCAATCAATCTCTTGTTTTACAGCATGCACGCATGCATCTTCCGTTGGTTCCTGTGCAATGATGCGATTTCATGGCGTTTTTGCAGTGGTGTTTACCGATCGAAGTAGCTACCGATTGAGTGTGCTGGTTGATTGCTGAGGTGAGTGAAAGTGTGAAACTAGTATGTTGAGGAGGAGGGCTAAGCCGAGTAGTGGAGGCACCAAGCAGCACAAGATTGCGTTCGATCATGGCCACGCCGCCATTCCACCCCCCTTCGCCTCTCCGCCCAACCTGGTCTTGGCTTCCTCCGAAGAGGTCTCGCCGGAGCGGGCGGAGGCCGTCATGAGCCCCACCTCCATCCTGCAGGCCGCCAGCCCCACGTCTCCGGCCACATGTGGTAGCGCTAGCAGCGCCACGGTCGTCCCTTTCTCCCGTATCGGCAGCGGCTCAGGCTATCACCGGAGCAAGAGCAAGAGCCACCACCACCACCACCCTTGGGAGACCAACCCCGTCGGGCTCGGCCTTGTCGGCGCATTGAACGGGGACGCCCTGGGCGACGCCGCGCCGACGGTCCTGACCGGGCAGAAGCTCCGGGTCCAGACGAATTGCGCGCCGTGCTCGCCGTCCAAGGAGTTCGGCGTCAAGAGCAGGAGCGGCGCCGCAGGCGCCCCCGCGCTCGCCGATCACCCTGGGGTGCAGCGCGCTTCCCCTCGCCGGTCCATGTCGCCGAGGGAGATGGAGTTGTCGGAGGACTACACCTGCGTCATCGCCCGCGGGCCGAACCCGAGGACGACGCACATATTCGACAGCCGCGTCGTCGAGAGCCGCGGCGGGTTCTCGGCGGGGTGGGCGGCGAGCGGCAGGGACAATTTCTTGAGGTACTGCCATGGCTGCAGCAAGGACCTTGGCCAAGGCAAGGATATCTTCATGTACAGGTCAGTGCGAGCCTCCACTCTCCACTCTCCATTTCCTTTCTTCTACTTCTCTGAAGTTTCAGAATTCATTGTGTTCAGTGCATATTGTTCTGAATCTTTTCAGTTGATGAGAGTGAAAATTAACTATGTCTCAGTTAGTAATTAACTTGATTAGTTCATTCATTTTCACCAAAAACTTTCCTGGTGTTCTAACTTCTAAGCTATTTGGCCACGGTGAAGATTCAGTGGGAAGAGGACTGAGCTTTGGCTCAGTGGTGCGCACTGCCGGTGAGCAGGGCAGCAGGCCACCCACCCGCACTTGAGCCTGAGCGTACGCATGTCTCAACTGGAAATTTTGAGGGCTGAGCAGTTGCTCAGTTGGCACAGGAAAGCTTTGGACTTCTATCTTCTCACGGTTCGATCGTTATCGTTAGCTTCCATGTGCGTCTCATGATGTATGACGCTTCTTCTTTAGTATGGTCGGATAGGGTAGAAATCTCGGGCGATAAAAAAAAAGATTCCGTGGGGAAGAAAAGCTTATCAGGTCTGTACTTTGGTAGAATTAAATATGCTAAATGCTAATGGAGCCGTACATCGCAACAAACTAGAACTATCACTAGTTCTTGGAATATCTTCTTTTTTTTTCATTCTTTGGTGTCATTTGATTGACTGACCGATTCTGATGGCCTGATCTTACAGGGGGGAGAGGGCGTTCTGCAGCCGCGAATGCCGCTACCACGAGATGCTATTCGATGGGGGCATGGAAGAATTCTGACGCGGATCGACTTGCCAGCTACACAAATTTTTGTAAAACTTCAATGTGCTTGAGATGTTGGAGAAGAAGACCTGATCCTGCCTCCATGCCTCTTGTTCTTTCCACTGTGAAATGTGGTCTTTTCAGCTCATTTTGCTGTTTCTTGTAGAGAAGTAGCTTATTTGGTGAGCAGTTAGGACTAAGGAGGAGTCTTCAGTTGTCACCTTCACTCCCTTTTGATGAAGTATGTAAGACTGAGACATTGCTGTGGCTCATGCAACTGTTGTGTTCCATCACTTCCATGCCAATGATGTCATGAGGAGAGGTGAGTGGTGGCCACACTAATGGCAGTGGGTCAGTGGGTAACAGTGCTACTGATTAAGCATGGCAAGGTTTACTACTGCCTGTACTGAATTTGGTTTATCTGAAATGCTAGCTGTAAAACCCCTACAGAGAAAATCAGAATTGAAATGTCCTTAAATTTCGGTAAAGGAAGAACTCCACATGCAGAGAACTGAGCCAACAGCAGCCTCAATCAAATAGCAGAAATTTCAGTGGAAATTTTGAATCATGGAAATGGCATGGTACAATTTATTTGGACACTGAATTGCTTAACAGCAATTGATAGCACTCCTTGTCCCAAGCTACTTCCTACCCTTCTCTGTATGTAAGATTCAAGCAGGCATGCATCAAACATAAAGCATAACAAGTTAGTTATATCAATTCCAAATGCATAGAAATGTAGCATATCTGATTTTTCCGTGAGAAGGAAATAAGACCTGAAGGGCCTTAACTCTGGATTAATAGCAAGAGTTTGGTACAACCACCATACAGCTCTTCCCCGTCTCAGCTGCTCTTCCCAATCTCTCAGGAAAGAAAAAGAACAAAATTGCTCTGTGGAGGTGGCGACGATGCTCCGCCCTTCTCTAGCATCGGCTGGTGGTGGCGCCCGTGCCCGTGGATGCGTCTGGCCCAGTCGGCCAGCACCTCCTGGCGCGCGCTTCGTCGGCGGCGCACCGCGCTTCGTGAAGCCATCGCCCGAGGCGGCGCTCCATGCGAGGAAATCTCCTCCTTTTCTTGCCTGAGGTAAGTCTTGTTAGATAATCTTTGTTTATTGCTTCCATATCCGAGTCAGCTTTAAGGCCGAGTCCGAGTTACATACATACGTAACATACGTTTGGTACTATATAACTAGTACTAGCACCATGTAACAGAATAAGCAATGTAAGTTGAGAGTTCAGAAGCAAATAGAAAACGCTGCTATGAGTGCATAGCAGCACCAAAGTCCTTTCTCCTGTTCTCACGGACATGAATTGTGTATTGCTATCAGAGTTTCAGTACGTGGCTTTCATCCAGTGTGTTCGCGTGTGCACGTGCTTAGTCTTTGATCAGTTTCATCGAGTAGAGTCTTCTGAGCTATTCCAACAAATCTCCCATCCCTTCCTAGTGGAAACACAAATTCCGATGCAAACATTAGCTTGCTGGTTGGATTGATAAACCACGATTGAAGATTGGGGAATAGTACTACACAGACGTAGAAGCATATCTGGGATGTTCTCTCCTGGCTACTTATTCTTCCACTCCATTTTCCACTAGAGCTAGCCAAATGGGTCGTGCCTGATGGGCCAGCACGAGACACAACACGGTCCGACCCGGGCCGACAATGCATGGCACTATTGTAGGATCAAGGATAACCGACTAGAGGGGGGTGAATGGGAGGTTTTTGAACTTTTTCACAAATTAACGAGTTAAGCCAATTAACAACTTAGTTTAGACAAGTTATACTTCTAGCTAAGCAATACAAGCACAAAGATCAAGCTAGGAATATAAATACGGAAGAGTAAAGACTAGAAATAACCACAAAGAGACACCAATGTTTTCCCGTGGTATCGAAGACTTGTCGGTCTTCACTAGTCCACGTTGAGGAAGCTTGACCACTCAAGCCGGCTCCACGAATTAAGCATTCCCTCGATCACTATGGTTATTCTTGCTCCGCTCCGGAGATGGTGAACACCGAACTACTCACAATCTCGGCAACGAGCCTCTTCACAATCTTCTTGAAGAGATCACCGTGCAAGCGCCTCCAAGCCATCTAGGAGTTCGGCAAAACTCCAAGAGTAACAAATCGATGACCTTCGCTTGACAATTCACAAGTGCAATGGGATCAATCTAGAATGAATGAATGCACTTGAAAGAACTCAACCACCTCACAATGAATGCACAAGAGAATTTTGGTGTTGAGTGAATGCTCAAAGCTCTCAAGGCTCTATAGATGTTAAATGAACTCTAGCATCTGCCCTTGAGCAGTTGGGGGGTATAAATACCACCCACCAACAAATATATCCGTTGGGGAGAAATCCCCAGAAAAACAGCGAATTGCGGTACTACCGCCAAGTAAATGCGGTACTACCGCACTTTACCACCAGCACAGTAACGGCTATAAAGGAAGATAATAAATGCCCTGACATAGCCGTTAGAATTGCAGAGCGGTACTACCGCCACGAACATGCGGTACTACCGCTTTCCTGGTCATACCGCCCGAAGGCAGCGGTACTACCTTTCCACGAGAAATCTCAAACTGCATTGCTACTGGAAAAAATGTACCATCGAATAATCGGTACTACCGGAGGTGTGCGGTAGTTCCGCTTTTGAACAGCGGTACTATCGTTAAGAGGGTTTTCACCGAGACACCCAGAAAACATGTTCTCTGGAAAAAACGTACCATCACTAAGTCGGTACTACCAGAGGTGTGCGGTAGTTCCGCTTTAGAACAGCGGTACTACTGTTAAGAGGGTTTGCACCGAGACCCCCAAAAAACATGTTCTCTGGAAAAAATATACCGCCTTTTATGCGGAACGACCGGGGTGCGGTAGTACCGCACTACAATCTCGGTTATACCGTTCTCCGGTAGTACCGCGTGAACACGCCGCTACTACCGATCATTTAGACAGTGCAACGGATGCTTTTCAAAGGAAATTCAATTTCATGCATGATCCTAAATTGATCCTCAAGGCAAGTGAATATGCTATCAAGTTACTTGGACATGATCCCTCTTAATAGTACGACATTTATCCTATAATCCGGTCTTCCAACCATATCTCCTAAGACCGGTAAAAGGTAAAAGATTTCTAATCTACTTGTACCTTGACTTTGATCTAATTTGATCTTCACGATATCCTTTAGCATGCAGCTTCACGATCGTACTTATCATTTGGACTTAACCTTGCAAATACTCAACAAACACATAAGTCCAATTATCACATATTATCATTAATTACCAAAACCAATTTTTAGGGGCCTAGATGCTTTCAATCTCCCCCTTTTTGGTAATTGATAACAACATAACTAATGTGTGAGGAAGATTATTTTGAATATACTCCTTGTGTGAAACAGGTATATATTCTATTTCTAACTTAACAATATAATTCTAATAAAGAGTTCAAAAGAGTTGAAGTAGAATTTTAATCTAGTTGGAGTAAAGAAAGCTCCCCCTAAACATGTGCATATAAGTTATGGACAAGCTTTGCAAACACAAGAGTTTTAAGAATTTTAGCGGAGTTTCTTTAGCATGTTAGATTTCGAGGGAAATGCAAGTAATAAGAGAAGCTGAAATAATAATTGCATTTCAAGACAATAACCAACAATTGCAACAGATATTTAACAAGACACATGATTAAAGTCAACTATTACAATCAAACGCAATCAACAAGATTCAAAACAAGCTCCCCTTACTCTCAAGACTACTACTACTACTACTTCTCCCCCTTTGGCAGCAAAGTACCAAAAAACATCAAGCAGTGGGACCCGGAGAAGAAGGAGCTGCTGGGTCCTGAGAAACTGAATCCTGAGGAGGAGGAACAACCGGAGGTGGAGAAGCTGAAACAGCTGGAGCTGGAGGGACTGGAGCAACAGGAGCCGTGACCACTACAGATGGAGCACCAGGTGGAGTATTGGGGCGACGACGCGTGAAACGCAAAGGAGGAGATAGACGCGGAAGAGGTGGTAGACGGTGTTCCATAGAGTCAACTGTCTCTGTCAGGGCGGCAAGTCTGTTGTTAGTCTCATTCTGAAAATCTGTAAGTGATGTCCTCATCTCCTGCTGAGTGACCTTAATCTGCATCAGATTATTAAGAATAAGAGTCTGAGTGTTAAGAATCTGAGCGAGAGTGGCTTGGCTCTGAGAGCCTTCTGCAGCTGCCTCCTCTGGGGCAATAGCTTCTTGTTGATCTACATGCTCTTGCTGTGCTGGCTGAATAGGAGGTCCTTCTCTTGGCTTGTAGGCTTTATGAATAGTGCCTAAGCCTCCTTAGTACTCAATTTTGCTGAGTATTAGGGCCATGATAAAAGGAGCATGATAAATCCTTTTTACCCTATCATCTTTTGAAGAAGCTATACTCCTGATTATGACATCTACAACATCAAACTTCTTCCCCTTTGAGATAAGATCAATAATGTTCCAAGCATGTCCACGCACAACATCAAAATTTCCACTCTTAGGAAGAATAGTGTGATTAATAATCCTATTAATCAAACTGGAAATGGGAAGCAAGCCATGAATTTTTCCTGGAACAAACCTGGCATTTCTATCATAATGATTTGTCCAGCTAGGAACCATCAGGGCAGGTCTGTCATAAATATTCTCCCACTTGCTGGATGAAGATACTCGCAGGACAAGCTCAAAATCAGTCTTACTACACTCCACATAGCGTGTCACTGTCATCCATTTCATCTTGGTGAAATCTGGAGAGAGAGACATAGAGAGTGGCATAGAATTGCCTTATAATTTCCTGATCATAATCATGCTTTAGAGCTACAAGTTCATGAAGACCCGCTTGTTGAAACATCTCATATATGCCATCATATTTTTCCAATTTGTTGATGTGTAGCCACTTTATCCACTTATGATCAGCAAACTTTCTGTTCTGGCCATATACCTCTTCATAAACTTGCTCTTGGAACTTTGTATGAAATCTAGGATTGATTGAGTTGCTAGGCAGGAGGTACTGATCCTTGTGTCGCAGGACAGCATAGTCATCAGCTGATATGAGCCTTAAGTTAATTTGAGGCTCTACTGGATCTTCCATCTCTTCATCGATGTCTTTGAATCTCTTCTTCGAATCGGATCCAAACTCGACCCGGCTTGTGAGGATACATCCTCATCTTGATTCATAAGTCTGGACCTTTGCCTTTGTCATGAGATTCTTCAACTGGATCTTCAGGAGGAGCGGAGGAAGAAGATTGACCTCTACGAGGTCCAACTGATTGGCGAGCGGCATTTCTTGTCCTTGCCATCTGAGTAAGGAGATGAAAGGTTACAAGGAGATCAAAGGATCAATCAAACTAGGATCAAAATGAATGGAATGATATTTGTGGTTCTGTCAGTAAAAACGGTAGTACCGCAAATCTTGGCCGGTAGTACCGCTTCCGGTAGTACAGAGCTCAAGGAGCGGTAGTACCGTGACCGGTAGTACCGTGCCCAAGGGGCGATAGTACCGCTTTTACAGACCCGGTTCTAGGGTTTTGATTTTGAAGAGAAATTCGATGTTTGTTGTGGTTTGAATCCAGGGAATAGATGTATAAACATCATTAAACATCAAATATGTTGTTTTGCCCCACTAGAATCTCATAGAACCGCAACATTTTAGATCAAACTTGATTTAGACCTAGGGTTTGAGATAAAACGGTAAGAGCGAGGATTTTAGACGATTTACCTCGAAGATTTGGAGGAGTGGAACCCTAGAGATGCTAGGAATCACCAAGGAGTGAAGAACCGCCAAAGAGGTTTGAGGATCTTAGAGAGGATTTTGGAGTTCTTCGGGAGGGAGAGAGAGAGAGAGCGCCCAAGAGAGAAGACGGGGAAAGTGAGAAACGGTAATACCGTTCGGGGAGAGGAAGTGAAACGGGTGAAGGGAACCCGCTTGGATCCCGTGATGCGGTAGTTCCGCACTTTTCTTCCGGTAGTACCGTACTGCGGTAGTACCATGTTTAAGCGCCGGTAGTTCCGATTTTCCTGGGACTTCAAGGGATAGCTCTGGATTTCTTTGAGATTTTGATTGATTTGCAAATGATCCTTAGTTTTGCACTCAAATAAATATTGTTAAGGATCATTATGCATAGAATAGACTAATGTCTATATGAGAATATAGTTTTTATGAACATAGATATTCTTAATAATATTTTGAAAATATTTTCTTTCAAAAACTTTCGAATAACACCAAATCAACCAAGATACATGAGGCAAAAATTTCAACCAACATTTGAATAGTCTATGACATTTAATTCATTCCTCAATTTGCAAAAACGCCCTTCATCTAATGGCTTGGTGAAAATATCCGCTAATTGATCTTCGGTTCGGATGTGGCTAATTTCGATATCTCCCTTGCCCACATGATCTCTCAAGAAATGGTGACGAATGTCGATATGTTTGGTTCTTGAGTGTTGGACAGGGTTATTTGCTATTTTCACCGCACTATCATTATCACATAAAAGAGGCATTTTATCAATTTTAATCCCATAATCCATCAAAGTTTGCCTCATCCATAGCAATTGAGCACAACAACTTCCCGCAGAAACATATTCGGCTTTGGCGGTAGATAGAGCTACGGAATTTTGTTTCTTGGATGACTATGATACTAAGGATCTTCTTAATAATTGACAACTCCCCGACGTGCTTTTTCTATCCACTTTGCAACCCGCATAATCGGAGTCCGAATATCCAATTAAATCAAACTTAGCACCTTTAGGAAACCATAAGCCAATGCTAGAGGAATGCTTTTAAATATCTTAGTATTCTTTTTACGGCCATCAAGTGGCACTCTTTTGGAGATGCTTGAAACCTTGCACACATGCAAACACTAAACATAATATCGGGCCTAGATGCGGTGAGATAAAGCAAACTACCAATCATAGATCTATAAAGCTTTAAATGTACTGATTTACCTCCCTCATTTAGGTCGAGGTGACCGTTTGTTGCCATTGGAGTTTTGATAGGTTTTGCGTCCTCCATCCCAAATCTCTTGATCAAGTCTTTTGCATACTTTGTTTGGCTTACGAAAGTTCCATCTTTGAGTTGCTTGATTTGAAGTCCAAGAAAATAGCTAAGTTCTCCAATCATGGACATTTCAAATTCTCTAGACATCATATCACCAAATTCTTTGCAAAAGTCATGATTAGTAGAACCAAATATGATATCATCAACATAAATTTGACATACAAAGAAATCATCATCTAATACTTTAGTGAATAAAGTTGAATCAATTTTCCCGATTTTGAACCCGTTTTGAAACTAGAAAGTCTCTAAGGCGTTCATACCATGCTCTAGGAGCTTGTTTAAGACCATAGAGCGCCTTAGAGAGTTTATAGACGTGATTAGGATTCTTAGGATTTTCAAAACCGGGAGGTTGTTCAACAAACACAAGTTCAGATATTTCTCCATTAAGAAAAGCACTTTTGATATCCATTTGAAATAATTTAATATCATAGCATGATGCAAAAGCAAGTAATATACGAATTGACTCAAGTCTAGCTACGGGAGTAAAAGTTTCACCGAAATCCAAACCTTCGACTTGAGAGAAACCCTGTGCGACCAATCTTGCTTTGTTTCTTATAACCATACCATTTTCGTCTTGCTTGTTTCTAAACACCCATTTTGTACAGATGACATTGTGTTCTTTGGGTCGATCCACCAATGTCCAAACTTCGTTTCGGTTGAAATTATTAAGCTCTTCGTGCATTGCAATCATCCAATCCGGATCATCAAGTGCTTCATCTATATTCTTCGGCTCAAGGGAAGAGACAAAAGAGTAATGTTCACAAAATGAAGCGATACGAGATCGAGTTTGAACACCTTTACTTACATCACCCAATATTTGATTTATTGGATAATCTTTTGCAATCGCATTGTGGATTCTTGGTGGTAGGTTGGATGGTTGATCATCTTCATTATTGTTTTCTTCCACTTGAATTTGAGTTGTTGTGGAAGAGGTAGGAGGTTCAACTTGAGTAGAAGATGACGGTTCATCTTTAGGTTTGATGTCGCCAATTTGCATATTTTCTATAGCCTTTCTTAACAATTCATCACCTATATCATCTAAATTCTCATGCCCTTCTTGAGAGCCGTTAGTTTCATCAAATTGAACATTGTGTCTTTCTTCAACTAAACCGGAGTTTTGATTGAAGACACGATAAGCTTTGCTATTTGAAGAGTAACCAAGCAAGAAACCAACATCACACCGACTTGCAAATTTTGAAAGACGAACACCTTTTTTCAAAATGTAACATTTGCAACCAAAGACACGAAAATAAGATGTTCGGTTTTCTTCCAACAAGGAGTTCATAGGAAGTCTTTTTCAAAAGGCGATGCAAATAAAGACGATTTATGACATGACAAGCGGTGTTAATTGCTTCCGCCCAAAAGCTATCGGAAGTATTATATTCATCAAGCATTGTCCTAGCCATCTCAATTAATGTTCGATTTTTCCTTTCTACAACTTCATTTTGCTCCGGAGTGTAGGTTGTGGAAAGTTCGTGCTTTATTCCAAGTTCATCACAAAAGTCTTCAACTTTAGTATTTTTGAACTCGGAACCATTATCACTACGGATTTTCTTTATTTTGAAATCAAATTCATTTTGAGCCCGTTTTGCAAAGCTTTTGAAAATTTCGGAGGTTTCGCTTTTGTCATTTAGAAAGAACACCCATGTATATCTAGAGTGATCATCCACGATAACTAAACAATAGCTATTTCTCCCGATACTCTTATAGGTTGTTGGCCCAAATAAATCTATATATAAGAGTTCCAATGGTCTAGAAGTTGACATAATACTCTTGGAAGGGTGAGAGCTTGCGACTTGTTTACCGGCTTGACAAGCACTACAAAGTCGATTTTTCTCAAACTTCACATCTTTCAAGCCAATTACTAAATCATGTTTGAAAAGCTTTTTAAGTTGAATCATGCCAACATGAGCTAGCCTTCTATGCCAAAGCCAACCTAATGAAGTTTTTGCAATTAAACAAGTTTGTAGACATGATGCATTTGAGGAGAAATCTACCAAATAAAGATTTTCAAATCTAAAACCTTTGAAAACTAAAGCATTATCCTTTTCACTTGAAATTGAGACACCTTCATTTGAGAAAGAGCAAATTAAGCCAATATCACATATTTGAGCAACGGATAATAAATTAAAATTTAGTGATTCAACTAAATATACATTAGAAATGAAAAGGTCATTTGAGATAGCGATTTTACCTGATCCTATTATCTTTCATTTACTATTATCTCCAAATGTGATCTTGTCACTTCCTTTTACGTTCTCGAATGTGGTGAACATTTTTCTATCACCGGTCATGTGTTGAGTGCATCCACTATCAAGCACCCAATGTTTTCCACCGGTCTTGTAGTTCACCTACAAAATAAGAATCAAATTCTTTTAGGTACCCAAATTTGTTTGGGTCCTTGGAGGTTAATGACCAAGGTTTTAGGCACCCAAATAGCATTTTTTTTAGCGACTAAAATCGAAGTGCCAATAAATCTTGCAATAATTTTACCATCTATAGATTTCTTAAGCATGTAGCAAGAATCATAAATGCCATAGGATTTAACATTAATATTTAAGTAAGCATTTGATATGTGTCCTACCTTACCACATTTATTGCAATATTTACCACTTTGCTTAATAAACCTTGGAGATTTGTTTACCGGTTTCTTACCTTTCTTGGGCACATACCCAAGTCCTTCCTTATTGAATGAGCACCTTTGCTCACTCAATAACTTGTCAAGGGTTGATTTAACCTTGAAGCATCTTTCCAAGCCCTTACTTAGCTTGGTGACTTGCTCTTTCAACTCATGATTTTCAACAATTAGTAAAGGGTCACAAGTATTATTCATACCAACAATTGAATCATCATTTGAGCAACAAGGTATGGATAGCAAGTCATCACAGGAAGTAGAAATACTAGACATGGATTTAGCATTTGACACATTTTCTACTCTAGGCATTTCATTCATTAAATCACAAGTAATACCAATATTTGAATGAGATTTTTCTATATCTTTTAGAAGAAGAGAATCATGAGCTTCCTTTAGCTCCTCATAAGAGTCTTTTAGAGAGATATACTCTTTCTTTAAGACTTTAAATTTTGATTTCTCTTTTCCAATATACATATTTAAATCTTCAACCATGTCCATTAATTCATCATATGAAGGAGCATTATCATTAATGGATTTTACCTTATCTCCTTTTGCCATAAGGCATGTAGGAGACGCGAAGAGGGAAGAAGCTTCCTTTATGGCGATGCCGACGAGTCCTCTTTTCTTAGAAGACTCTTCATCACTTGATTCGGAGTCGGAATATGAATATTCTTCATCGGAATCCCACTCTCCAATGTGTGCTTCATTTTTGCCATTTTTATGAAGCCTTTTGAAAAGCTTCTTCTTTCCATCTAATTTCTTCTTCTTTAATGATTTATCTTTGTCATCCTTCTTGTTGGGGCAGTTTGAGATTATGTGCCCCTTTTCATCACATCCATAATAGCGAATGTTGCTATATCGCTTGTTGTCATTTGAGGATTGCCCTTTCTTGTACTTGTTGAAGTTGAAATTTCGATGTGGGCGTCTTCTCATGAATTTCTTCATTCTCCTCACAAGGAGAGCATACTCCTCATCCGAGTCTTCTTCTTCATCCTCATCATCACTTGACTCCGCTTTGGCCTTGAAAGCGGTAATTTTCTTCTTGGTTGAAGATGACTCCAAGAGCTCTTCCTTGTCCTTCTTGTATGTCCTTCTTGTATAGCTCGTTAGTGATGAGGTTGCCCAAAAGTCCGGTTGGTGTCATTCTTGGCAACTCGGGAGAGTTGAGAAATAAGGTCACCAACGTCTCGTATTTATCCGGGAGCGCCCTAAGCATCTTGCGCACAACATCAATATCAAGAAGGTTAGTACCAAGACCTTTGAGTTCATTCACAATGTTGTTGAGTCTTGAATACATCTCGGTGATGTTTTCATTTGGCAACATTATGAATGTCTCATATTTAATCCGAAGCCTATGCAATTTAGCTTCTTTGACCGTGGATGTGCCCTCATGAATTTCGGAGAGAGTAGTCCAAATAGCATGAGCGGTTTCCAGATTGCTCACCCTATTGAACTCATCCGCGTTCAAAGCACCAAAGAGAGCATTCATAGCTTGAGCGTCTAAATGAGCATTACGTTCATCTTGAACCGTGAAGTTTGTTGGTTCAAGAGGCATAACATAACCCTCATTTACAATTTTCCATATGTTTGGACTCATGGCCTTTAAGAAAATAGACATTCTAATTTTCCAATAAGAATAATTTGAGCCATCAAACAAAGGAGCCTTTCCTATATGCATACCCTCACTAGCCATCCTTTCTCTCTTAGACGGTAAAGTCTAACAAATTGAGAGACCAAGCTCTGATACCACTTGTAGAATCAAGGATAACCGACTAGAGGGGGGTGAATAGAAGGTTTTTGAACTTTTTCACAAATTAACGAGTCAAGCCAATTAACAACTTAGTCTAAACAAGTTATACTTCTAGCTAAGCAATACAAGCACAAAGATCAAGCTAGGAATATAAATACGGAAGAGTAAAGACTAGAAATAACCACAAAGAGACACCGATGTTTTCCCGTGGTATCGAAGACTTGCCAGTCTTCACTAGTCCACGTTGAGGAGGCTTGACCACTCAAGCCGGCTCCACGAATTAAGCCTTCCCTCGATCACTATGGTTGTTCTTCCTCCGCTCCAGAGATGGTGAACACCGAACCACTCACAATCTCGGCAACGAGCCTCTTCACAATCTTCTTGAAGAGATCACCGTGCAAGCGCCTCCAAGCCGTCTAGGAGTTCAGCAAAACTCCAAGAGTAACAAATCGATGACCTTCGCTTGACAACTCACAAGTGCAATGGGATCAATCTAGAATGAATGAATGCACTTGAAAGAACTCAACCACCTCACAATGAATGCACAAGAGAATTTTGGTGTTGAGTGAATGCTCAAAGCTCTCAAGGCTCTATAGATGTTAAATGAACTCTAGCATCTGCCCTTGAGCAGTTGGGGGGGGGATATAAATACTACCCACCAACAAATATAACCGTTGGGGGAGAAATCCCCAGAAAAACAGCGAATTGCGGTACTACCGCTAAGTAAATGCGGTACTACCGCACTTTACCACCAGCACAGTAACGGCTATAAAGGAAGATAATAAATGCACTGACATAGCCGTTAGAATTGCAGAGCGGTACTACCGCCACGAACATGCGGTACTACCGCTTTCCCGGTCATACCGCCCGAAGGCAGCGGTACTACCTTTCCACGAGAAATCCCAAACTGCATTGCTACTGGAAAAAACGTAATGTCGAATAATCGGTACTACCGGAGGTGTGCGGTAGTTCCGCTTTTGAACAGCGGTACTACCGTTAAGAGGGTTTTCTTCGAGACACCCAGAAAACATGTTCTCTGGAAAAAACGTACCGTCACTAAGTCGGTACTACCGGAGGTGTGCGGTAGTTCCGCTTTAGAACAGCGGTACTACCGTTAAGAGGGTTTGCACCGAGACCCCCAAAAAACATGTTCTCTGGAAAAAACATACCGCCTTTTATGCGGAACTACCGGGGTGCGGTAGTACCGCACTTCAATCTCGGTTGTATCGTTCTCCAGTAGTACCGCGTGAACACGCCGGTACTACCGATCATTTAGACAGTGCAACGGATGCTTTTCAAAGGAAATTCAATTTCATGCATGATCCTAAATTGATCCTCAAGGCACATGAATATGCAAGTTACTTGGACATGATCCCTCTTAATAGTACGGCATTTATCCTATAATCCGGTCTTCCAACCATATCTCCTAAGACCGGTAAAAGGTAAAAGATTTCTAATCTACTTGTACCTTGACTTTGATCTAATTTGATCTTCACGATATCCTTTAGCATGCAGCTTCACGATCGTACTTACCATTTGGACTTAACCTTGCAAATACTCAACAAACACATAAGTCCAATTATCACATATTATCATTAATTACCAAAACCAATTTTTAGGGGCCTAGATGCTTTCAACTATTCATACACCGGCCGGGCACAAAGACGCAACGCGACATCTGATAGCTCGGGCCGTGCTTGGGTCAGCACTTCCGACACGGCACAAATAGTGCTTGGTCCATTTAAAGACGACCTGCACACTGCTGGTCCATTAGGCATGACACTGTTTTAATATACATATATAATTTTATTTTTATTTATTAATATTTATATGATTTTCTTTTCATTTTAATACTTATATGGTTTTATTTTGTAGTTTTAAAATTTTATATAGTTTATTTTATAAGTATATATATAATTTTTTTGGTTTTTTTAAATATATATTTTTTCTAGGATTGAGTTTCAATTTTTCATGTCTTATGAACTAAATGACAAATGTTTTAACGAGCTAGCTATTTGAACATTAATAAAATTCTATTACATTTCAATATGGTTGTCTCATTTTTTTTTTCAATTTTCATGTCTACTTCTGAATTCTACATATTTTTCTAATTTTTTAGGATTTTTTTTCTATCGAGCCAAATGGGCTAAACGGGCCACATTTGGCCCGATGGGCTAAACGGGCACAAAAGGGCGATGGGCCGTGCTTGGGCTGTCACCCTGGCTCGTGGGCCGGCCCAGCACGACACGAATTGTAGCCGAGCCGTAATGGGTCGGGCCAGAATGGGCCGGGCCGCCACGGGCCCATGCCGTGCCGTCGGGCCGCCCATTTGGCCAGCTTTGCTTTCCACAGACTCTTTTTTCCCACGCTCTCTTGGTCCCTCATTCTTTCACTTCACTTTCCCTCAGCTCTTTTTTCCCACACCATCTCCAAATCGTCTCTCTCTCCCCCTGTTTCCTTCCCTAAACACCAAACCATACATGCTCCCTTTCCCTCTTTGGGTTTTCGCCATTGGTAAGAACCACTGCCTCTCTTGTGGTCGTCGCCTCCACCCTTCTCGTCCTCCTCCTCGGGCTGGCACGCTGCGCGGCGGCGGGAGCCGACGCCGATGTGGTAGTGGTGCCTCGGAGATCGGGGTGACGGGCGTGGGCGAGGAGGCGGACAGGTTTGGGTTCGGCGGTGACGCGCGGCCTGCTTCGGTGAGGGCTCTGCGGGTGTAGCGCCTCGAGGAGTCGAACATCCTGTCTGATTCTAGCGTGGTGAGCCTGGCTCAGTCGTCGTTCCGGAAGCTGGTGGTGGGGATGTCGTCCTCGTCGTCTGCGTGGGACTGGGAGAACTTCTACCCGTCGCCGCCGCCGTCGGACTTTGAGTTCTTCGACCAACGCAAGGCTAGCCTCGAGAAGACCAATTGCCTCTGCGAGACGGCGATTGTCGCAGTGTCTGATTGTTGATTCTTTTGAACTTCTTTGATATGTTGTGGCCGATTCAAAAAAATATTACGACCGCTAGAAAAAAAAATATTGCGATCATTGAAAAAAAATGTTGCATATGAATTCTGAGATGTTGCATCTTTTTGATGTGTTGATGTCCTTTTTTAGATGTTTGCTTTGATTCTGAGATTTTTGAGAGTTTATTTGAAATGCTGCGTGTGAATTTTTTATATGTTGCAACAAACGAAAAAGAAAATGTTGCACTCTTCTTTGCCATATGTTGCATCGGAGCATACGATGGGAAGCCTCTCATCGTACGTCCGAGCCGCAGTTGCGCCCTTGAAGATTTCAATGGCAGCAATTGTACACTTGCAAACTCTCTTTATCAGCAACATGTGCTATGCTTACCAACCGTGAGATTATCTTTTGCATCGCGGATCTCTTTGGCTATGTCTTCTTATGCAAACTTTCTTGGTCATCAGTTGTTGTTGTTGCGCTTGCTCTCGCGGTAATGTTGTGATCGCCTCGTTATAATTGGGCAGAGGAATAATGAGGAGTTATGCATCAAATTCATCAGTGCGATTATTCTATTTTCACTTGGGGTTTGAAATAAAATATTATAATATATTTTGAATATAGGTTAATACTTTTTTTGTGCAATCAAAATTTCTAAGGATACACTTTATTTGAGCACAAATCTATTACAAGTCACTCTTTTTTAAATAAATATCTACCTCTCACATTCTTCTCTTTTCTTATGCTCTATCTTAGCATAACCGCATGAGAAATGTTGTATTTTGCTCGTATATATAGATTGTTATAAGGGAGCAATGTGCTTAGACATACGCTCCTGATTTCTCCCCGCAACATGTCCGACAGACACATACATGCAACAAAAAAATTCAACATATGCAACAAAATACATAGATCTCGAAAAATAGAGAGGGGTTCCATAATCTTGTAAAAATTCACTGAAAAACTAAAGGAATAAGTCCAGATTACTCCCTTGAACTATCAGAAAAGTCTGGTTTACCCCCTGAACTACAAAATCAGTTATTTAACCCCCTGAACTTACGAAAACTGGACACAAAACCCCTCAGGTTGGTTTGAAGAGGTGGTTTTGCACACGTGGCAACTTTTGTCCATGTCAGCATGCAACGAGGTCACTTTTGTCCTCTCCTCCCTATTCCATGTGGCGGTGACTCAAAGCGCCGTTAAGGCATCATTAACACCGGCTAATCATTGCTGCCTTGGCGCTAATTGAAGGGGATTTGCCCTAATGACAAGGGAACAGTGATGTCCGATTTACAGACAGCGGAGGGAGGCGCGCGTCTTGGGCTCGCCGCCGGTAGAGGAGGGTGTGCGGAGCTAGGCAAGGGCAGGGATGGAAAACTCTTGGTGAGGCGGAGTCGATGACGGTGGTGGTAACACCGGAGAGTCGCCGGAGCAGCGGTGTGACAACAAGGGGGCGGCGGCGGCACTTGGCCAAATCTGACAATGGCGTTCGGCCGACTCTTGATGAGAGATCGTGGAAGCATGGGTGAGAGTGAAGCTCAGGGGACCTACCAAGCCAAGAATGGGCGTCGGAGAAGAACGGTGGAGGGAGATCGACAGGGAAGAAGAAAGTGGCCGAAGCCAATGAAGACAGGAAAATGCGACGGCAACGGTGAACCAAAAGCAACTCCGTTTGAGGGGAAGTGCTCCTTGGCTCAGGAGGCTCTTGGTGACAGGGTCGGTGCGGCGGTGGCATCGTCGAAGCGGCGGCGCGACAACAAGGGGGCGGCGGCGGCGCTCGGCCAAATCCGACAACGGCGTTTGGCCGACTCTTGACGAGAGATCGTGGAAGCATGGGTGAGAGTGAAGCTCAAGGGACCTACCAAGCCAAGAATGGGCATCGGAGAAGAACGGTGGAGGGAGATCGACGGGGAAGAAGAAAGTGGCCGAAGCCAATGAAGACAGGAAAATGCGGCGACAACGGTGAACCCAAAGCAACTCCATTTGAGGGGAAGTACTCCTTGGTTCGGGAGGCTCTTGGTGACGGGGTCGGTGTGGCGGTGACGTCGCTAGAGCGGCCAATCACCGGAGGAGGCGGGGAGGAGCCGGGTGGGCTGAGCTAGGGAAGCAAGCCAACAGAGAGGTGCGAGGTCGAGCCGGGGTGGCGACGGTGAAGGCGAACTGGGTGGAGAAACCCCTGTGGAGTGCGACGGGGGAGGCATAGAGCGCACGGCCAACGACGGCGGTGGGGACGAGGAGGTCGCGGGAGAGGTGGATGGCGTGAGCAGCTCGACGCCTCCTCTCCTCTGCTTTGTCTCTCTTGTTGCTCTCTCTCTCTCTAGTCAGCAAAACCACTGCCACGTGTGCAAAACACCCCTCCAAACCGGCTTGAGGTGTTTTTTTTGTCTGGTTTTCATAAGTTCAGGGGGTTAAATAACCAGTTTTGTAGTTCAGGGGGGATAAACTAGACTTTTCGGATAGTTCGAGGGAGTAATCTGGACTTATTCCAAAACTAAAAGATCTCGTTAGCATACATAGATATACTTGAAAATTAGCACTGAAGTTTGGAAAAACATTAATTGATGATGCTATAACCTTTGCAACATTTTGAAAACACATATGCAATACATTAGACGTCTCAAGCAACATCAGTAATTAAACAATTCACCAGTTTTCAACACATCAGACGTCTCAAACAATTCACTAGTTTGGAACAAAAAAAGGGCGATCAGGTGCTGCAACATTTGAGCCTCACTTATGAAACTTTTTGATTTCACATGTGCGACAATGAACAACACTAGATGTAACATTGAGAAATTCTTAAAAAAAAAGCATTGCAAGAGTTTATTATTGCAACATTCAAAAATTGTAGTCCCAACATCTCAAATCTCCTCTTGCAACAAAAAGAACATATGGCGGCAACAAACACCCAACTCACTGGCTTTGAGACTCGACGGTAAGCTTAGCCTCAGATGAGAAGGACACAATATTTTGGATAGTGACATACACCATCTCAAGAATTTGTAATGCAACATTAAAAAAACAAAGTCTAAACATCTTAAAACACCTGATGCAACAAAAAACTCTCTACTGCAAGAAACAATCAATTCACTTGCCTTGGCCTCGACAACGACGACGACAAGGTTCAAGAAAGCGCTAGGCGCTAGGCGAGCGGTAGCCCAGGGCCTAGTGCCTAGGCGGACTAGGCGGCGCCTAGGCGGTGAGTAGGCAGTCGACTAGGCGACAGTGCAGAGCAACTGGCAGCATATTAGAAGTAGAAGGCAGCAGCTGGCAGCAAATTGGAAAGCCGCATAAGATCCCAACCAGCCCCTTGTCTCTTGGTCAAAAAGTGAAAAACAGTGTAGAAAAGGCTGTAGCAGCATGTTCTCTAACCAGCACCAGCCCCACGTCTCTGGTCCTTTCTCTCTCTCTCTCTCTCTCTCTCTCTCTCTCTCTCTCTCTCTCTCTTTCTTTTCTCATACGGAGAGATATCCCTTTCCCTTCAGTTCCTCGCACGAAGACTTGAACTCCATCCTCTAGCCACGCGGGTTGCAACGGTAGCGACGGCCAGGCGATAGCGGCCTCGGTGACAACGACGGTTAGGCTTGCTCGGTCCTCTCTCTTCCTCATCAATTTCCCCTCTCCCCTCTAGTCGCCTCTCCCCTCACACCGCCTCGCCTAGAGCTGTCGCGCGCTGCCGAGGACCGGCTTTGACCGTCTAGCCGGTCCAAGGCGGCCCTCCCGCCTAGCCTGCCACCTTAGGCGAAACCGTGGCGGCTGCTCCCCGCTGAACACCTAGGCAGCACCTAGTCGACACACAGACCCAATTTCTGGAACCTTGGGTGGAGGCACGCTGGCCCTCAGCTCCCTGATGTTGTCGTAGGCTCTCTATGCGTCACCCCCAGTCCTCCTCCTCTGGCTGTTGTCCAACGCTCTATCACGAGTTCCTTTCCTCATGGGCACAAAGTGGCAATGGCTTCCCAAGTGCCGCGAGCTCCAGTCGTGACCACGTGCAATAAGATAATGGGGGGGGGGAGTAGAGATGGGAGCTAGCATAGAGAGCGCTGCAAGGGAGAGAGATAAGGTTGCATGCATGGTGGGAGAGGGAGCTGTAGTGAGAGAGAAGAGGGGATGAATTGTGATGTAGGTGGGTGGGAGCTAATGAGATAAGGTTATTATATGGTGGAGGTTGAAACACGTGGGAATCAATTGAGTAGGTTGAGCAGGTCCTTGCCTATAGTACAATAGGGAGGAAGTGTCCGACGCGGAGTGCTTGCTTCGGACGCATGACGCGTAGCATTACCCTTATTATAACCATTAATTCATGACAATAGACAATCTAATTCATTCAAAGAAAATATCTAAAGCACTCAGATATTTATAAGGATTTCTAAATTTCTAAATTGGATAATCTAGAATCTTCTCGTGAATTTATCTCTCTCCCTTTCGATCCTTTAGAAACTATATGGGTGCATACACATTGCAGAGAATATCATTAACATAGTATGGTATAAAAATAAGAATACAGTAGTTCCTAGAAATTGTGTAATGGAACTAATTAAACATAATAGAGCTAAAAAGAGAAATTAGCGCACATTACGTACAAAACAATTTGAGAAATGTCGTTTATCCTAATCAATTGCCAAAACCTCATATCTGCAATTTTGAAAAGAAGGCGTAAAAAAGATATATAATATGTTTATTCCTTTCTCACGCTCTTAATGCGGTGGTACAATAATTTTGATATTGCTATATCCAAATATGTGCTTATACGTGTTTCTATAAACTTATGTGCTAGACCCTAATATATAGTTAAACAAGATTAGAAACATAATTATCCGACTAAATTAACTATAGGATGTTTGTTTATCTCTATAGAGTAGTGAGGATAAATATTTTTAACTAATACAATTTTATGAATTGTTGCACAAAGAAGTATATAGATGGAATTGTAGGGTCAGATGTTGCTCTATTCGATAAAAAAATTGTTACTCCATAATTTAAGTGAAATTTCTAAATAATACTCAACTAAAAATTTGAGGAAACTAGTCAAATTTCCCATCATTCAATTTGCACCACAATTTGTGCTCTGGTCAAGAGGTCTTTGACTTCTCTGGTGGTCATGATAAGTGTCGGACCCCGGGTGTGGAATACCTGAAATACTCGTGTATGTATTGTACTAGTCCCATGATCAGTTGCTAGTACACACATCCACAATATTGGCATACACATCCATACATAATTACATACAACATGAAATAAATATAGTACATAAACTTAGATGATTACATAGTTTACAATACAAGGGCCGACCGACCAAATAAAAGTTCAAGTATGAGAAGTAGCAGCGGAAATTTAGTAGATTAAAAGCAAAAGTCCAACGACATGCCCATCCAAACACTCAGGCAACTGACAAGGACTAAACCCTAGAAAGACCGGTCCCTGTACCCCCCGGTACTGGGACCAAAGAAGGCGCCATCCGGCATATGGTCGTCCTCATCCTCTGAACAACAATTTAAGCAAGATTGAGTACATTGTGTACTCACTAAGACTTGTAGTGTATCGCAAAATTTATATATATGTATGGCTAACAAGGGAGGAGGCTCTATGCTACAAGTTGTTTTCACAATTAAGCAAATTTTATTTGCAATATCAATACATAGTATTTTGCAACGGAACTTTAAAGAGCAGTTAAATAGATTAGAACAACAAGGAAGTAATTTGATAAATAACAAATCAAAACCCTCCTTGGCTGAGATCAACATCTTATTTTCAGCCACACCATGGCACTCAATTCAAATATCACCAAAAATATCCATCCCAATATTTCCCAATAAAATTGTTTTTTTGCAAAAGTAGAGACTATACCTGATGGACTGCACTAAGCATGCTCATGACCGCGAGTACGGCTACTTAAATAGATTTATACTTTGCAGAGGTGTACAACTTTATCCACAGTATACGAATTCTCTAGTTTATCCGGCATCCGTCGATACCATCGCTCACGATCTTTTAGTAAGCAGTCTAGAGCACGTAATGAAGCCTTTACATCATCTAGTCCTAGCCTTGCACTAGCCCAGCAATGACAATCCTCACTTCGATCTCAGGAACCTCCCATCAAAGTGAGGCATTCACCGTTGTGTCAACAAGCTTCGTTCGCGACATCGTGGTGAAGGGAACCCATTTGAGCATGCCTACCGGTCATGCTCATACTACTACGACCTACCAATATACAAGGCTAGTCTTCGATGACTTAATTAGCTAAGGTTGTTCCATACCGGCACATGTGGTTGTACACTTAGGCTTAGATTGGTGACACTGGCTTTTGGTCCTTAATTGACTCGGGTGAGGATCTCCCCTTATCTACTTGTGAGATACACCTCTCACACTTCTCAGATTGTAATATAACTCGCTAGTATCACAAACTAAGTTTTTTTTATAAAAAATAACAGAGGTAAACCCCTCTAGACCATCATTTCAAAATATCCCAAAAACCATCATTTCAAAATATCCAAAATTCATATTCAAAATTTAATCCATTTTCCAATTTTGGTAAATCTAGATCCTAGCTAAGCATTTGTGCGATATTCGCACTCGAAATACCCAAATCGACATCATCTATTGCCTAAACCATAACCTATTTCATACAATAGTAATGATACCAATATTTCGAGGAGGATCATGCATTTAATAGGAATATAACTATCGTTATCCCCAAATATATTAATTTTAAGCAAACATATATGCATGCATAATAGATTTTGCAAAAAGAAGTATAAGAATTGAAATAATAGGATCAACAAGGACAAAGTGGGTGCTTGCCTTGCTCTGGTATCTCAGAGTATGAGGATGGAGGATCGTCGTAAATTTTGTTCGAAGTATCGACCTCTATTCAAAAAGAGCCGATAGCAAATTAATTATAGAAAAATAATTTCAACAAAAAAATTCTAATATTTTTTACATATTCAGACATAGCAAGATTTTAGATGAATTTAGAAAAAAAAGGTTCATTCAATTTGGAGTTCGTATGCAAAAGTTATTAACGTTTTAATTTGCTTCGGTTTCAAAATTCTAGAAAATAAGAAAAGGGTGACGTCGAAAGCGTATTTTCTGATGTCTACGTTGTCTAATAGAGAAAGCATAATTCCCTCTGAGTTCTTTTGATATTTACGCTTTCCAACCGGGAAAGCGTATTTTCCACTAAACTAGAAGCGACTTTTCCCACTTTTCTATTTTTTGAATTTTATTAACTTACATGTGGTGCCTACTTGTCAGTGACTCATAGTTTTATTTTCAAGATTTTTATTTATAAACTAGTGGCGGTCCCACATGTCGTAGACTCATTACTTACTTAACTAAATGATTAATTTCTGATTTGATTTAATCCACTGATAGTTGTGGTCCACATATCAGCCTCTCGGATTTTAAAACATGTTTTAAAACCGAGAATAGTGCGTGGTCCCACATATCAGTGACACATACTCTAAATACAATTTGGAATAGATTTCTGTTTAACGTTTCACCCGATCCCAAATGTCATCGACTTATTATCTTTAAGCTTTGTTAATTAGCGCTAATCACCTCCTAATCACATGGGTCCACTGTCGGTGAGAGAGAGAGAAGGAGAGAAGCAGGGCGCACACAGCTGAGGGGAAAGGCAAGCTTGCCAGCAGCGAGGTCGGTGCGCAAAAGCTCGTGGGAGCCTAGGAATGGAAAGGTGGTGTCTTGGCGATGCTAGGGGAGGTGAAAATGACCGAAGAGATGGACAGAGTTGGTGGCACGATAGCGAGAGGTGGCGGGAAGCTTCGAGTCCGCGACAGCTTTGGTGAAGGAGAGGTCCTTGAGGTTAAAGGAGAAGCGCACTGGACTCGGCGAGTCTAGGTGATACTAACAGAGTAGGCGCGAGGACCTAGGGTCACTAGAGGTGAGCAAGCGGCATGCAACCACGACGGCGCAATGGGTGGCTAAGGGGGAATGGGTGCTTGGGACTCGCCCTTTGCAAAATAATGCATGTATGAGGATAAGTGTATCACCATGATCACGAGGAAGAAGAAGATGAGGCTGGAGAAGGGCTGAGGCAGCTTGTCGACGATGAGAAGTGGCGGCGCGGAGGGGGTTCATGGCGACAGCTCACCACAACAATGGAGAGGCTACAAGGAGTGTCGTGTTAGATCACTGACTTCCTAGAGATGATGTAGATGCAAAGAATCGGACCGAGACTTACCGGGGTTTTAAGGAGAACAAAAATGGCGACGGTAGTCGGGAGAGAGAAAGATGGCGGTAAAGCTCAGATTCTTTGTGAATCTGCCTACATTGAGTGGGGAAATTAGATGGAGGAGTGTTGGAACACATAATGATGTACTCGGAAGATGTTCAAACCTACTGGAACAGTGAGAACACCGTAGCTTAGATCTAGTGCACGCTGGAGTCAGGGACGAAGGAGAATGCGATCGACTACGAGACTCCCGGAGTTGCATGGAGTAAAGAAGAGGAATGAGTGATAGATGAGGATCAAAATAACACGAGTGTCGTAAATGAGGAACCTCACCAGAGAGGCAGCGGAGGCACGCTCACCGCCGTCGGAGATGATGCTAATGTTTTCACAAAACTAAGGAATGATTAAGCTCAAGTTTGCATGGAATGGAATAGTGGTGAGCTGAGTAGAAAGGTGTGCACTCTATTGCTTAAGTATCTAGGGCATTCGCATGAGAAAATCGGCTAGACGCCAGATTCTCATGGAAGCTCTCGGGTTTCTCCGTCCGTGTGGGAAGATAGAGCGTCAGTTGGGTGGATAGCATGCGCGAGGGCTGGCGGAGGTGATGTAGGCAGTTGAGACTCGATTATATGGGGGAAGTGGTCGCAAACCATAGGCGAGCAATGGAGCAGGCGATGCGTTGGTGTGCTGACGCGCGCGGGCATAAGGTGGAAGACAGTCTCTGGCAAGCGGGCCCACTATGTTAGCAAGAGGGTAAGCGGGAGTGCTGGTGTGGGTTGGAGCACTGAGCTAGAGAATTGGACCAGGCAGATTCGGCCCAACGACGCGCGTGGAATTCAAAACAACTTTTGAATTTTCCAAAACTGGCTGAATGTTTCCTGAATTGTTGTACTTAGGAAATTGGCTCCAAAATTTATGAAATTTTTTGTAGGGGCTTCTAATACCATATAGTCTCTTGAGGAAAATTTTCATGTTTTTATCTGTAGTGTAATTTTCTCAAAAATTCTTCCAATTTGTTGTTTTCATATAAATGCATAGTTGCTTTTGATGAAAATTTTCAAAACATGCTAAATAAATTTTTCCACAAATAAACATGCTTAAATTTTATTTCCTCACTTATTTTATTACATTTACAAAAAATGTGATTTTTGGGGATGTAACAATAAGGTTAGGATTCAGGTTCACCCAATTTAGGTTTTGGGTTCACCAGAATCCCCAACTATATAGGGAGGAGAGCAGTGATGAACCAGCGTTGGGCGGCAAGGCGGCGGTGATGCCACTGGCCATGGGTACATAAGAGGATGGTGGACAGTGTTAGCAGGATGGGGATGATTGTGAGTACGAGTTTGTCTTGGGGAGGAGCGGGGTGGTAGGGGGGACGGATGCAACGGTGGAGGTGGTGGAGAGGCAGAGAAAGAGGATAGGGTGGCACATTAGGGTTGTTGTGGCTTACGGTAAGATGGAGATGGTTATAATAAGAGCGAGTGAAAGAAATCAGAACGGTTAGATGTCAATATAAGGATAGAAAATCTGATTAGTTTTTAAGGATGGATAACCAGTCGTTATCTGGTTTAAGTAGAAAAGTATTTTTCTACTTTATCTTTCTTGTGCCTTTCTTGTCCCTAATTCACCTCACGCCGAGTCTCAACACCATGTCTCGCTGGCAGGCGGTGCCCCTCACCAAAAATACGGCATGAACAAGACCACAAGGAGTGACTGATATGTTCTCCGCCTCTTCTCTTCGTTTCCACCATTTGCCATATTTGGCCCTCCTCTCCCTTCTCCGACGGTCGGCACGGTGAGCTCCAATCGGAGATCCCCCATCAACATCCTCATCGGCTATCTTTGCTTTGCTGCTATCAATCTCATCCAAATCTTTTTTTTCTGGGATGGATACTCCAATCCATGTAGTTTATTGCGTGGTTGAGTACTAATAGCGATATATTCTCCAAAATTTTGAGGGGTTCAACTAAATCCTCATGCCCCACATTAGATCCGCCTCTGCTTATTGATTGGGAATTTGGGATAGTTATTACTAAAATCCAGTCATGTCAATGGCAGAATCTGCCGAATTCTAACATTTCTTGTATTAGTTTGAGCTTTTCAATGGCGGAATCGTGAGTCCGTATAGGAGTATGTGAGTTGAGCCTTTATGAGGGGCATAGGAGCAGGCTATGTAAGGTGTCAAGAGAAGCAAGAGAGCAAGCAATGTAAGAAGAGAACATAAGCAGTTGACAAAGAAGAAAAAGCTGCATGTGTGCAGCACCAAAAGCCTTGTGTTTTTTCTCCAGTACGTGTGCATGTTTTCTTTCTAGTATTTTCACGTGAGCTCTCGCTAGACGTGTGCTTCCAGCATTGAAGTTCTAGCCGAGCGAGCGTGTCTCTTCGGGTTTGTTCCAACAGTTGGTATCAGAGCGTTCTGATCTTGGTGGTATCTGAAGATCATGGGCGACAAGGCGAAGACCCGGGATGGGCCATTCTCTCTCCTATATCCTGTCCTGACGAGCGATAATTACCCGGTGTGTGCTATTAAGATGAAGGCGAACATGCACGCCCATCATATACGGCGGTGCGAACTCCATGATGCGGCAACTCATCGGTAAGGAGACGGCACGTAAGGCGGTGGCGCTCAAGGCGAGGGAGGAACATGTGAAGGAGGTGGGCTCCAAAATTTGCGAGTTCGAGAATCTCGGTGGGAGAAACCCGCGGTGGATGAGTTCAGAGGACCATTTGGCTTGTAATGCTTAACCAACCACCTGGTCCTAGCATCACAAATCAATTAAATCGATCCTCGAGATATGTATACTTCCTGAAAGAACAAAATTAGACATCAACTCCATTCAAAACATAGAGTCCAAACATTACACTACAAACGGAAGATAAACAAATAGTAACAATATTACAGGATAATGGCCGATCGCACAAGATGCACAAATAACAAAAGAGAGACAATGGAAGCAAAGTGCCATAAGATGGCTATAAACAAAGCCAATCGGTGTGCCTTCACCCACAAGGCATCCGACCGACCGCCAAGACTAGTCGTCACCCACGGCGGCAAAGACACTCACTCACAAGTGAGGCCCCGAGGCTCACCTTCCTCCTCTGCAACCAAAACATCAAGCAAAGCACCGAGTACAAAGATTGTCTTTGTACCCGCAAGATCGACGTGTGAACTAGCGCACTGTTCATATGCTACATGCAAAGCTTATTTGGTGGGGGTCATATGTTTCATTTGCATAAAGCCAATTTTCATTTGCAATAAGGTAGTTCTAAAGGCAAGTTTGCAATTCATTTTAAGATTGAAATAACAAGAAAGATACTAATAACAAAAGCGAAAGATAAACAACCTAGAAGTGACTATCCCAATAGTCACCACAACAATAGCACTAATCCCGCATTCGTACCACCCATCAAGTTTTAATTTAAATGTTGTAGTCTAACTCTTGAAAAGCTTACCCAAGCGTGTCCATCACCTAGACGAGGCTATTCGAATAGTTTTTAACCTGCAGGTGTACCACTGTACCCACACTTGCATCGCCTTTAAGCCAAAGCACACTTCAGAAGGTATGTCGGCACAGCTAAGTCCTACGAGACTTTTCCAATATTATGTATTAACTACGAGCCTCGTATGGATAGAAACCCATACGCTTACATGGTAAAGCCGAAAAGACAACTACCCACTCGGGATAAAGCTTTTCGACAACTACCATGCTCCCACCTCCATCCTCCCGCGACCTCCTGCGACCGAGCCAATACACGCCAAAGTACTAGGTCAAGAGAGGTCCCATATACTCTAGTGTGGTTAGCGCGAAATGCCCGGATAAAAATTCACTCACAAGATGTTCGGTCCTTAATTGACCCGGCACCTTTCCAATACACCCAAAAGATCACACCAATCTTACCATTGTGCGCGTCCAAATCATTTTTGTTTTCATTTTTAGTTTTGCAATTAAACATAGCAAAATCTTTGAAACATAAAGTTGTAGTAAATTTTGTGTGATCAAGGTTACCGACTAAAGTCGATAACCGCCCGATTCTACCGATACTAAGCATGTCTAAGCAATTGAAATCGATCTACTAAGTGACAAGAAATCATCCAATGATCTCTAATCACAACAAATAACCTAGGCTCGGTAGTAGAGATCAATATTTGTCTCAGGATATGCACTACAGATTTAACTAATCCATTTTAACACAAATTAAGCAATGCATACATACAATTTGAAACAAAATATTAGAATTTAAAGTACTGGGATTATCATGATCAAATCGCTTGTTCGCCGCTGTTGCTCAATATGGTGCGGAGGATCGTCCTCGTGGTTGCCGAAATATCGAAGCTCAACGATCGAACATAACAAAGAAATAAGAACGAAAAACACCGATTTAAACTCAAACATTCAACAACATCAAACAAGCCAAAACTCACACAAAGAGCCTAATTATGAAATAACAGAATTTTAGAAACAGAGAACCAATCATTTTAAGTTATTAGCAATTTTCTATGAATTTTCTAAGCTAAAAACACAACAAGTCACTAGTTAATTACTTAACAAATTTTCATGAACAGAACCAGTGTATAAAATCTATCCTAATAGTTAGTATACTGAAAATGAAATTTACAGAATTGGATTCATTTAATTTGGACAATTATTGGAAGAGATATGCATTTTCTAATTTAGAAGATACATAAGACATCATTTTATTAGCTAACAGATTTTTGCTACAGAGACATGGGTGAAGTTAATTTTATCAAATAGTACACTTAAAATGAAAATTAACAAGACTGGTTTCATACAATTTGGATAAAAATTGAATTAGTTATGCATTTTCTAAGTTTAAATGAACTAACAAAGGCAACAAAACATATTACGTAAATACTAAAGCATTAAATCCTTTTTCTACCCACGGCTATCTAGCCCCAGACATCGACAGATGGGCCCGCAAAGTGTCACTGCAGACACTCACCTGCCGCCGAAGGTGACGTCGGCGTATTCGAGAATACGCTTTGACACATCAAAGTGTACTTCTAACACATACTCACGCAGAAATACGCTTTCAAACAGAGAAAACATATCGCCAAGGGTTACACACCCACTAATCGACATCATGGGCCCACATGGCGTTGACTCGAGGGAAATATAACGTTGGATTAGAGTTTACTAAACACGACACGAGAGAGGCCCACAAATCAGTGACATAACTAAACAAATATTAGTGCTAACTGAACGCCACCGGCGGCTCGCCGGCGCGCACGGGGACGGCGGCGCGGCCGCGCAGTGGATCTCGCGAACTAGTGGGTTTCAAAGCGAGCGAGTGATACCTTCGGGTTCACAGAGACTCGGCGAACCCAGTGGTGGCGACGCGGGGTCCGATGGTCACCGGAGTTGAGCTCACGACGACCGGAGGCGGAGAAGAAAGCACGGCCCACGCGGAGAAGGCGATACGGACTTCTAGAAGACTCCGGAAGGTGTGCTTAAGCTTCGCCAACACCGGAGCAAGAAGCACACGATAACGCCGACGAAGAAAGCCCGAGGTGACCGGAATTTCCACGGCGGCGGAAAACCGAGCTTGGAGAAGAATTGGTCGCACGCCCGCAACGATGCACAAAAGGCAGAAACAAGCCCACCGTTAGACTCAGTGCATCAATGCGATCCTAAGGGACTAAGTGACGGAGCTGGAAACTCACCAGGTCGCAAACGAGCTCACGGGATCGAGATCGCCGGAGGCGGAGACGACAATACCGCTCTTGGTGATCCACAGACGCCAAGGACACGAATAGGCAAATGGAGGCGGCGAGGCAAGAGGAACACGATGGTGCGTCGCGGCTCAAGCGGCTCGAACGCGGCGCTTACGCTCGAGTTTTCTCCACCGGCTAAGAAATGGGCGGAGAGGCGCAAGAATGGTCGCGAGAAGGAATGGACGACCCTATGAGGTAGATGGACTTGAGCGATCCTTCGGAGGCGTACACGCGCCCGGCGTGGCGGCGACGAAGCTGCGTGGCACGCATGCGCGATCGCCAACGAGCTCCGGTGGCGCCGAGTCGGCGAGGAAGAACCCGACAGTGGGACCCATATGTCGCCGACAATGGCGGTGCGAACCGGTGGTTTGATTTGATCGACGCGCACCGACCGCTGGATCTAAAATGGACGGCCGATTGGTGTATGCATTCGACAGTCGGTTAAGACGCGACGTGGATCGCTCGATCTTCATCTGACGGTCACGATTGATTGACTCGGGCGGTACGCTTAGTTGACGCGACCGAGCCAAGTGGTGCGTAGTCGGACTCGAGCTCGAGTTGGGTTCGCCCGAGGAACAAGACTTTGGAATTTGATTTAAAAGACAGAGAAGGTTTTGGGGAATTTTTAGAGGTAGCTCCTGAGCTCTAAAAATTTCAAAATTTTTATGGTAGCTACTAGAGACAGAGAACAACATTGCATAAATTTTCCAGAACTTTTTATGCACTGAAAAGTTCTGCAGAAAATTCTCAAGCATGCTGACCTAGGATTTGACCAGATTTTCAACTAGTTTGACTTGGCCATTTGAAATAGCAAATAAAATCTAAAAATTGTGAAATAATTCAGGGAGGTAGATAGGATGATCAAGATGATAGGAAAAATAATTTCAGAGGATGATCATAAGTTTGAAAGCTAAGAATCTGATAACAACAATTTCCAATCACAAGAATTAAATTCTAAAAATTGAAATTGCTAGGAAAATTGTAGAAACTTTCAAATGATTTGAAGAGACAACAAAAGTTTTTATTTCTCCTCAAAATTTTACATTTGAAATACAAACCCTAAGTTAGGGCTGTTACAAATCTCCCTCTTACAGAATCTCGCCCGAGATTCGGTCACCGGGAGAAGAATGATGGGTAATCCGCTGAGACGATCTTCCCGCTCCCAAGTGGCTTCATCCTCGGAGTGGTTTGACCACTGAACTTTAAGGAACTTGATCACACGGTTCCTTGTTCTGCGCTCGCCTTCTTCGAGGATACGAACGGGACGCCACGATAAGACAGATCTTCCGCACATCGATATTTTCCAATGGCGTTTCCTCAACCTAACACGGAGGCACTTCTTCAATTGTGACACATGGAAAACATCATGCACCCTTCAAGTGTAGATGGCAATTCTAGTTTGTATGCAACAGCTCCCACTTTCTTGATGATGCGATACGCCCGACATATCGAGGAGCTAGTTTGCCCTTGACACCAAACGACGATGTCCCTTCAAAGGTGAGACTTTGAGATACACAAAGTTATTGGGCCGAAGCTCACCACGACGACGACGATCCGCATAGCTCTTACGCTCGATCGAGCTACGCGCAAGTGCTCACGAATCAATCGCACTTGACTTTCACCATTGATGGAATCTGACCAAAGAACCTCTCACCGCCGACCAGTTCAATGGTGTTCGCAGCGCCGCCCATACAAAGCCTCAAACGGTGCCATGCCGAGACTAGCCTGGAAGCCGTTGTTGTAGGAGAACTCGGCAAGCGGTAGGCACTTCTCCCAATTCTTAGGAAAGAACACAAGCACGGAGCATATCTTCAAGAACTTGGTTGACCGCTCCGTCGACCATCATCCCGAGGATGATAGGTCGAAATGAAAGAAAGACGGGTCCCCATGGCTTCTGTAAATCGTGCCATAGCCGAAAGTGAAAAGAGAGCCACGACCGACACAATCGCTCGTGGCACACCATGCAAGCTCACAATGCGGGAGATATAGAGATCGCCAATCGATCGACACCGAGAGTGGTGGCATCGCAGAAGTGCGCTACCTTCGTCAATCGATCGATAACAACCCGTATAGCATCCTTCCCCAAGAAGTACGGGCGCACTGATAAAATCCATGCCTACGTAATCCCACTTCCACTCGTATAGGCAAGGGTCGAGGAGACCGCCGACGCCGATGCTCGGCCTTGACGCGACAACATATGTCACATCCGCCACGAACCCGCAATCTCGCGCTTCATGCGAGTCCACCGTAATCTCGACGCAGATCTTGGTACATTTTAGTGGCCCCGGATGGATGGACAAAGGCGAATCATGGGCCTCTGAAGAATCAAATCCCGCAACTCGGGACCTTTGGGACCACAAGACGCCGCCCAAACCACACAACACCGTGCTCATCTTCCGTGAAACACTTGGTGATCCATTCTCGATGTTCTCGCTTGATTTTACCCACGCCATCATCGATTGTCAGGTCGCCTTGATCTCGATCCACCAAGGTTGGTTGCACAACCAAGGCAAAGAAGGGAACCATGCTCAACCAAACCCAAGTTGAGACGCTGAATTTCGCAGAAGCGCAGTTGTCGCTCTGGATCATCAAAGTATTGCAATACACTTTTCGACTAAGTGCATCAAAGAACCACATTGGCCTTGCCGTGGTGATATCAATACCCATGTCATAATCTTTGATTAATTCCAACCATCTCCTCCGCTGAGGTTCAAATCGCCGAGTAAACAAGTATTTCAAACTCTTATGATCTGAAAACACCTCACAGCCGTTTCGATCAAATAATGCCGCCAAATCTTGAGTGCATGAACCATCGCAGAAGCTCTAAATCATGGGTGGGATAGTTGAGCTCATGAGGCCTCAATTGCTCGGATGCATAGGCAACCGCTTGCCTTCCCGCATAAGAACACATCCGAGTCCTCGACGAGGCATCGCAATAAATATCGGCTCTTGTGGATATCGTGAGAGTGAGGATCAATGAAGTCAATCGCCGCTTGAGCTCCCAAAGCTCTCATCGCAAGCGCGAGGACCACACAAACTTCTTATCCTTCTTGAGCAATTCACCATCGGCTTTGCGATCTTGGAGAAGTTCTCGATAAAGCGCGATAGTAGCCCGCTAAACCAAGAAAACTCCGCACATCGCTGGATCGACTTGGCCGCCCAAGATAGAACATCGCCGACTTTGCGGGATCTACAATATTACTCCACCTGAAAGAACATGGCCCAAAAATGCCACTTCCTTCAACCGTAACTCACATTTGTTGAACTTCGATACAAATGATGCTCCATGACTTGCCCAAAACAATCTTCGATGCTCAAGATGCTCGCTTGATCTTGGAATAGATAAGAATGTCATCAATAAAAACCACCACAAATTTGTCCAAATACTCCATGAATACGGAATTCATAAGGTTCATGAACAACGCTGAGCATTGGTCAAACCGAAAGACATGACGGTGTACTCGCATGTGCCATAACGAGTAGTGAAAGCCGTCTTCGAATATCCTCACTCGATCCGACTTGATGATAGCCCGATCTCGCATCAATCTTGAGAACACCCGAGCTCCGCATAACCGGTCAAAAGATCATCAATGCGGGCGAGGATATTTGTTCTTCACCGTCACTTCATTGAGAGGACGGTAGTCAACACACATACGCAAAGTCTTGTCCTTCTTCTTCACAAAGATCACCGACAACCCAAGGAGATGAACTGGGACGGATGAAACCCTTTGCTTGGAGCTCACCAAGCCGCTTCTTCAATTCTTCTAGCTCATTGGGAGGCATCCGATACGCGCGCTTCAAATCGGAGCTGACCGGCAAAGAACTCGATGGCAACCTGATCTCGAACCGAGGCATCCAGGCAAATCTTCGTGAAAGACATCCACAAAGTCGATACTATGGGAACATCTTGAATTTGCAAGGTCGGCTTTGCTTCTAATGCACATAGACACGGGCCCCGGCCGTGGCGAAACCCACTCGCCACCCGGAAGGGTCGGTAAGATAGACAATCTTCCCGCACAATCGATTTGCCCCAAGTGTTGGGACAACCAATCCATGCCAAGAATCACATCCGCACTCATTGAATCGAAAGCGTAATGAGATTTGCCAAAAATCCCACTCCTTCAACTATGATAGGAACATCCCGACATCAGAATCGCTCTCATTTCCGACCGGAGAGCGGATGAGTAAAGGAACTTCCAAAGGAACACAAAGAAGACCACTAGCAGCAGCAAATGATCTTGAAATAAAAGAATGCGATGCTCCGTAATCAAATAGTACCGCAGCAGACGAATTAACAAGAAGTGTACCAATCACGACATCCGCGCCCCGAGCCTCCTCACCGAAAGGTGGTTCACTCACACGCCGCACTCGGTCTTCGGATAATCTTCCGTCGTGGTGACCACTCCCCCCGCGTCCTCCATTAGGACGAGGGGTCGCCGCAACACTGGAGGGCGCATTCGCATAATGGCCCTTGTTGTGGCAGCGAAACAAGTCACCTCGGCGCCGGATTGCGGAGGCCGCTCTGCCTGGATCGCAGCGCACGTGGTCAAACACGCCCGCGGTGGCGAGGAGCTGTGCAGATGGTCTCGGTGCGGTGGAGCAAAAGAACGGGCCATCGGTGCCGCCCACCGAGGACGCAGTGAGGCCGGTGTGAGCGCATCGATGCGCTCCCATTTGCGCTGCGGGACTCGCCAGCGCTTTGCCTTATGCTCGCAACGATGGCCTTATCTACCAAGGCCGAAAGTCCGAGAAGTCCACAACAGATAGCTTGTCCCGCAGCTCTCTGACAAGCCATCCATAAATTTCTCCCGCTAGCCTCATCTCGAGGCCACCTCCCCGAGCATAACGAGCTGCATGATTGAACTCGCAGTGCATCTCGTCACGCACTTGCGCCCTTGCTTGAGCGCGAGGAACTCCTTCTTCTTCGCCTTCATCGTGCCATCCGGGATGTGGGCCCGACGAAAGCGATCTGAACTCCTCCCACGCGACCACATGGCTCGCGGGCCGCATGGCGCAGATAGTTCTCCCACCATGAGAGTGCCGCGCTCAAGCCGGTGGGACGCGAAGAGTGCCTTGTCCCGCGCTCGCATCAGGCTATGTTGAGCTTCCGCCAACCATGCGCAGCCAATCATCCGCATCGAGAGGTCCTCGAGCGGGAGAAAGTCGGTGGTGTCGTACGGAGGAACTATGCAAGTCCCCGCGAGTCCGTGGCCGCCACCATCGCGCGGAGTGGAGGTATTCCTAGCAATAACCTCCAAGATGCGCTGCCTGGTCCATGCGGTTTCGCCGACCGAGCGAGCACCTCACCATGGTCGGAGGGGGAAGCTCCTCATCATGACCAGCCTGCTGACTACCACGCGCTCTCCCGCCATCCTGTTTCACTAAGACAAGTTAACAATAGCCGAAAACAAGAAGTCGATAACCCACCGCAAATAACTAACTAACAAAGACAAAACAAACACAAGACTTTTAAGTTACAAAACCAATTGACAAAAATCGACACTTAGCAACTCATACATATCTTACCCTTGTGCTCCCACAAATTTTACTTAGACTTAATTTTCTATGGTTCTCCCAAAGACCGATTCTACCAGAGTAACTATCTTTGAAAGGAAAGAGAGAAACCAAGTTTTAAACTCAAATTAGAGTAAGATGAGAGAGAAGGCTAAGATAGGTAAGGAGTAAAATCTGAGAATCGCTTAGGTTTTCATAAACCCTTTTATACTTTGAAATTAAGCTTTTTCAAAATATCCTAAAGACGACTATGCTTGGGTTGCTACGGCCGAATGGCTCGATACTCAACTTTGTGAGGACCCAGCTTATTTGGCTTGTAATGCTTAACCAACCACCGGTCCTAGCATCACAAATCAATTAAATCGATCCTCGAGATATGTATACTTCCTGAAAGCAAGATACGCACTCGCTACAAAATTAGACATCAACTCCATTCAAAACATAGAGTCCAAACATTACACTACAAACGGAAGATAAACAAATAGTAACAATATTATGCATAATGGCCGATCGCCACAAGATGCACAAATAACAAAAGAGAGACAATGAAGCAAAAAAGTGCCATAAGATGGCTATAAACAAAGCCAATCGCTGTGCCTTCACCCACAAGGCATCCGACCGACCGCCAAGACTAGTCGCCACCCACGGCGACAAAGACACCTCGTAGTGAGGCCCCGAGGCTCACCTTCCTCCTCTGCAACCAAAAACATCAAGCAAAGCACCGAGTACAAAGATTGTCTTTGTACCCGCAAGATCGACGTGTGAACTAGCAGCACTGCTCATATGCTACATGCAAAGCTTATTTGGTGGGGGTCATATGTTTCATTTGCATAAAGCCAATTTTCATTTGCAATAAGGTAATACAGCTCTAAAGGCAAGTTTGCAATTCATTTTAAGATTGAAATAACAAGAAAGATACTAATAACAAAAGCTAAAGATAAACAACCTAGAAGTGACTATCCCAATAGTCACCATTAACAATAGCACTAATCCCGCATTCGCACCACCCATCAAGTTTTAATTTAAATGTTGTAGTCTAACTCTTGAAAAGCTTACCCAAGCGTGTCCATCACCTAGACGAGGCTATTCGAATAGTTTTTAACCTCTGCAGGTGTACCATCTGCACCACACTTGCATCGCTTTTAAGCCAAAGCACACTTCCAAGGTATGTCGCACAAACTAAGTCCTACGAGACTTTTTCCAATATTATGTATTAACTACGAGCCGTCGTATGGATAGAAACCCATACGCTACATGGTAAAGCCGAAAAGACAACTACCCACTCAGATAAAGCTTTTGACAACTACCATGCTCCCACCTCCATCCTCCCGCGACCTCCTGCGACTCCTGAGCCAATACACGCCAAAGTACTAGGTCAAGAGAGGTCCCATATACTCTAGTGTGGTTAGCACGCGAAATGCCCGGATAAAAATTCACTCACAAGATGTTCGGTCCCACTGACCCTGCACCTTCCAAATACACCCAAAAGATCACACCAATCTTACCATTGTGCCCGCGTCCAAATCATTTTTGTTTTCATTTTTAGTTTTGCAATTAAACATAGCAGTAAATGTGAAACATAAAGTTGTAGTAAATTTTGTGTGATCAAGGTTACCGACTAAAGTCGATAATCGCCAGCTTCTACCGATACTAAGCATGTCTAAGCAATTGAAATCGATCTACTAAGTGACAAGAAATCATCCAATGATCTCTAATCACAAAGAAATAACCTAGGCTCGGTAGTAGAGATCAATATTTGTCTACAGATATGCACTACGGATTTAACTAATCCATTTTAACACAAATTAAGCAATGCATACATACAAATTAAACAAAATATTAGAATTTAAAGCACGGGATTATCATGATCAAACCGCTTGCTCGGGTCGCTGCTCAATATGGTGCGAGGATCGCCCTCGTGGTTGCCGCAAATATCGAAGCCAACGATCGAACATAACAAAGAAATAAGAACGAAAAACACCGACAAACTCAAACATTCAACAACATCAAACAAGCCAAAACTCACACAGCAATTTAATTATGAAATAACAGAATTTTAGAAACAGAGAACCAATCATTTTAAGTTATTAGCAATTTTCTATGAATTTTCTAAGCTAAAAACACAACAAGTCACTAGTTAATTACTTAACAAATTTTCATGAACAGAACCAGTGTATAAAATCTATCCTAATAGTTAGTATACTGAAAATGAAATTTTACGAATTGGATTCATTTAATTTGGACAATTATTGGAAGAGATATGCATTTTCTAATTTAGAAGATACATAAGACATCATTTTATTAGCTAACAGATTTTTGCTACAGAGACATGGGTGAAGTTAATTTTATCAAATAGTACACTTAAAATGAAAATTAACAAGACTGGTTTCATACAATTTGGATAAAAATTGAATTAGTTATGCATTTTCTAAGTTTAAATGAACTAACAAAGGCAACAGAAAACATATTACGTAAATACTAAAGCATTAAATCCTTTTCTACCCACACTATCTAGCCCCGCATAATCGACAGAGCGGCTCGCGAAAGTGCGACCAGACAAACCGCCGCCGAAGGTGACGTCAAGGCGTATTCGAGAATACGCTTTGACACATCAAAGTGTACTTCTAACACATACTCACAGAGAAATACGCTCAAACAGAGAAAACATATCGCCAAGGGTTACACACCCACTAACCGACATCATGGGCCCACATGGCGTGACTCGAGGGAAATATAACGGTTGGATTAGAGTTTACTAAACACGATTACGAGAGGCCCACAAATCGCTGACATAACTAAACAAATATTAGTGTTAATCAACGCCACCGCTGCTCGCCGCAGCAAGACGGGGACGGCGCGCGCCGCCGCGCAGCGGATCTCGCGAACTAGTGGGTTTCAAAGCGAGCGAGTGATACCTTCGGTTCACAGAGACTCGGCGAACCCGTGGTGGCGACGCGGGTCCGATGGTCACCGAGTTGAGCTCACGACGACCGGAGGCGGAGAAGAAAGCACGCCCACGCGGAGAAGGCGATACGGACTTCTAGAAGACTCCTAAGGTGTGCTTAAGCTTCACCAACACCAGAGCAAGAAGCACACGATAACGCCGACGAAGAAAGCCCGAGGTGACCGGAATTTCCACGCGAAACCGAGCTTGGAGAAGAATTGGTCGCACGCCCGCAACGATGCACAAAAGGCGTAACAAGCCCACCGTTAGACTCGCATCAATGCGATCCTAAGGGACTAAGTGACGGAGCCGAAACTCACCAGTCGCAAACGAGCTCACGGATCGAGATCGCCGAGGCGAGGAGGATGATCATAAGTTTGAAAGCTAAACCAACAATTTCCAATCACAAGAATTAAATTCTAAAATTGAAATTGCTAGGAAAATTGTAGAAACTTTCAAATGATTTGGATGAGTTCGCCGGTAAGCTGACTTCACTATACAATCAGATTGTCTCTCTCGGCGATAAGATGGAGGAATCTATGGCAGTGAAGAAATACCTACGCGTGCTAACAGAAAAGTTCGTACCTGTCGTCACCACCCTCATGTACTCCTCGGATCTGGATACAAAGAAGATCGAGGAGATCACAGGTTCCCTCAAGGCGCATGAGGAACTACTGAATGGGTATCAGTCCCATAACAAGCAGAGGTATCAGTCCCATAACGAGCAGACGTTGCTGTTAAAGGGAGATACAAGAAGCGAGCATGGACACGAGCGTGGGTGAGGTGGCAGAGGAGGACGTGGAGATGGGGCTGGGCAAGGCGGTGGTGACAGATCACGTGATGAGTCACATGTCAAGTGTTATAAATGTGAAGAATTTGGTCATTACGCGTCGGAGTGTCGCAGCCACATAAAGTGCTTCAATTGCGATAAGTACGGGCACTACGCTTCGGATTGCCGAAACAAGAAGAAGAACGAGGAGGTAAACCTCACCCAAACTAGTGAAGATGACGAGCCGACCCTGCTTTTCTCTTTATGTGACAAAGAGGCGCCGATCATGGTGATGTTGAATGAGGAGAATGTAGTTCCTAAACTACGCACAAATGGAGGCAGCCGTGATCATACTGATGAGTGGTACTTGGACAATGGAGCAAGCAATCACATGACGGGAGATCGCTCCATATTCCATGAGCTCGACGAGAAGATTTCGAGGAAAATCAAGTTTGGCGACGGCTCCACGCTGGAGATAAGAGGTAAAGGATCAATGTTGTTGCAATGCAAGAACGGCGATCAGAGGATGCTGACTGAAATTTATTTTATACCGAGTTTGTGCAACAACATACTCAGTCTCGGGCAGTTGGCGAAATTGGGGTGCAGGGTGGAGCTGCAGGATGAGTTCTTGCGTGTCTATGACAAGAACAAAGATCTGTTGATGAAGGTGAAAAGATCTTTGAATTGGTTGTACAAAATCTCCCTAAAAACTTGTAAACCAGTTTGTGTGAAGGACGATCTGGAGGAACAAGAGTGGGACTTGGGTATCGAACCAGAACATGGCGGAACCTAGGAGTGTCACGCAGTTGGGGCAACAGGCGGAGTCTTGGGAGGTCCAGATGGCGCGCAGCAAAGCACACATGACACTGCAGGGGGCGGTGAGTCCCACGCGGATGAAGGGCGCGACATACATGAAGTTGACGCGGGAGGGAGAGATGGTGTAGCCTCAGCTAAGATGTATGCGGGGAAGTGGGCAGACTTGGTCCAAGAGAGAGGAGCGAGAGGCTCAGGTAATGGCGAAGCCCAGGCGGCCGTGGGAGCAGGTGCTCCAGCCTAGGTGGGCGTGCGAGGAAGGGCGAGTTCAGTCCAGGTGCGAGGCACGGCAAGCGTTGGTTTGTGCATGGCTCAGGATGGAGCAAGCGTGGGTGGTAGGGTAGTATCGGCCCATGAAGGAACGGCGCATGGGACTGCAGGTAAAAGAGAGAGATTTGGAAGTTCATATGCGTTAGAAGATTGGCGTAATTAAGACGAAGAAACAAGATTAAGGGGGTGAATGTTAGGATTAATCTTGTTTAGTCTGTTTCTGATTTTGTGCTTGCCGTTTCCGAGTTGTATTCGATGAATCCGAATCAGTGTATATGTTGGTTCTTAGCAGCCTTTAGTTTGGCGTATACGAGTCGGACGTGAGTCCGTATAGGAGTATATGAGTTGAGCCTTTATAAGGGGCATAGGAGCAGGCTATGTAAGGTGTCAAGAAAAGCAAGAGAGCAAGTAATGTAAGAAGAGAACATAAGCAGTAGACAAAGAAGAAAAAGCTGCATGTGTGCAGCACCAAAAGCCTTGTGTTTTTTTCTCCAATACGTGTGCATGTTTTCTTTCCGGTATTTTCATGTGAGCTCTCGCTAGACGTGTGCTTCCAGCGTTGAAGTTCTAGCTGAGCGAGCGTGTCTCTTCGGGTTTGTTCCAACAGTGTGACCCTCCTTATCCATGGCAGGCAAATGCTTGGTGTTGGAAGAATTTGTACATCATCTTGTTCAACCCGTGCTGTATCTTCATTACTTGTGGGTCGACAACGTTTGGTTGCTCATGACAGCGCAAATTGCTTGGATTGGTACTAATCACAGCGGTGATAATACAGATTCTTGAACCAATGAACCCGAAGCTACATATCGGTAGTTGTGGCGCTTGCTTTTCCACTATTACTGAAACAGCTAGCATTGGAGATAGAGAATGCGATTGATCAGCAGAGGTTTGATGATGCATGGAGGCCTGTTGCAACATGGTCGGCAAAGATGGAAGCACACCCACCTGTTGGTAAAGATGTAATGTTGCAACATGTGCGATTGATCAGCAGTTGGTAAAGATGGAAGCACACCCACCTGTTGCAACATGGTCGGCAACCGGCGCATTTCTTGCTTCTGATATGGTAATGGAGACTGGCTACCTTTTCCAGAACAATAGAGTTGATCAATGGAACAAGAGCAACCGTCCATTGCTATCAATGAAACCCAATTCATTTACCTTCAACGTAGTTCTGAGTTCTGACTGCATCCCTCCTGTTTGGTACTACAAGAAAAGCAGAGCAGCTTCTCGAATTAATGCCTAGGATAGTGGTGAAGCCTGAAGCCGGCTTGCTGATTGTTATAGCCCATATATATGAAAACAATGGACTCAGAGATGAGATTCAGAAGTTAAAGAGGCATGTTGATGAGGCCTGTGTCTTGCTGAATCGGACTTCAGGCAGTTTTATGATTGCCTGCGCTCCTGTCATTTGAAATTTGGAGATTTGGATTCTGCAGTGGATATGGTATTGGATATGCTTAAAAAGGGTAAGAATGCAAAGCGTTCACTACAAGCAGCTAAAGCAGTTCTTGAAGCAGTTGAAAATAACAAAATTTATCTTCCTCATGAGAAAACTGGGCCTGAAAATTCAGGTTCCTTAAACAAATCCGTATCTAATGATAGCCAAATGCGAAACTATGTTTCTTTCTTCAAAGATAAGAGCTTTGCAAGGCTTAAATTAGAGGAAAGAGAATTACTCAAGCTATTATCAGATAAGCTGCAGGAACAGGTTGGACTAGTAAAATATGAACATGGTATCATCCATCCAACCGAAACAATGTATGCCAAGCTTGTTAAAGCATTCTTGGAAGCAGACAAGATCAGTGCATTGGCATCATTTCTTGTGAAAGCAAGCAAAGAGGATTCTCCTGTCTGTATTGAAAGTTCCTTCGTTGTTCAAGTGATAAATGCATGCATCTTTTGGGTTATTAGAGCAAGCACATGACCTTCTTGACGACATGAGATTTTCTGGAATTAGGGTTGGTTCTTCATTTGTTCGTCACTCCTAGTCCTAAAATCCTATTGTGTAGGACCGGAAAAGCGATTAGAGGGGGGGGATGAATAGGAGCTTAAAAACTTTTTCACTTTGAATGGATTCAACTTGTAAATCACTTCAATAGCTATGAGAGCTATGAAGATCAATAATTTAGCATAGAGGAAGTCTTGTGTTGAATCCACTCCTAACCCCCAAAGCTCAGCAAACAAAATCGAGAAAGTGCTGAAGAAATCAAGGAAATCGGTACAACCGTAGGCAAATGGGCGGTTGTACCAACTTCCTTGGAACAGCCCGACGACGAAAACTAAAATTGGCACAACTTTTGATCTGTAAAGCCAAACTCCACGAAATTTGAATCACACCTTCTTAAAGATATTAGGAACCTATTCCAATCAAAGATTGCAGAGATCCATACCAAAGTTCCTATCTTTTTCAGTTTGAACAAAGGGTGCTAAAAAACCGAGTCAAAATCGAAATATGATCTAGAGACTTGCTCGTGTGTGATTGATGACTAAGGTGATCCTAGATATGTTCCCACATGTCACAGCAAGCTAGATCAAGAGAAGAAATCAAGCAAAAACTCGCGGATCAAAGAAAACCCCAAAATCAACAACTAGAGAGGATAAACACAAAGAGACTCATCTCAAGAAGTAATACTTGGATTGATTTGAGATGGATGATTGTTGTTTACAGCCACTCCCACATAGAGGACAAAGCTCTATCCAAGAGCACACACTCAATCCAACCCCTAGAAACCCTAGCTCTCCTCCTTTCTCCCCAAAACCCTAAAACACAAAATAGGGTTATCAAATGGCCAAAGGGTCTTAGTGCAACCAGCACTTAGCCCTATTTATAGTGGAGGCTAGCATATAGATAATATTCCATTAGGGCACCCATTAAACCCTAACACACAAATGGGTTAACACACGCACGCATCTCAAAGCGTCGTTTCCATCTTCGCTTGACCTAAACCGCTTCTCCATGCGCCGACCTGCGCCGCGGTTTAGCCAAGTGAACCAAGGCGGTATTTGGTGAAATTACCAAAATACCCCTTCTCGATCTTTCTCCAAAAGACCAAGTCCAATCCTGGTGAAGCAATCGCCTGCTTCGTCACGTGTAGGTTGATCAACGGCTCCACGATGACAAGTCTCTCCCGTCCGGATCCCACCGGCACCACCGAGGCACTTGCACCGACTCCCGCGCCGCTTGATCCAACCAGTCGCACCGAACCGCCCGTTCGGTCATCTATGTCCATTCTGCGCCCCGCTTGAGTCCTTTGACCTCACCCGACATCCTTGATCGTTCTGGACCTCAGCTCTCCAAGCTTAGTCCCGATCCACCTCGCCGTTGACCGTCATAGACCTGCAAGCCACCTGCACAGCAATAGACCAAGAAACCATCTCCGGGAACAAGTTCTTCACAACTTGACCCACGTTAGCCAAAACATGTATCATGCAACACATATGCAATGATCAACATGAACTTGACCTAACCCAAAACAAATCTCTAAGAGATTTGACAATCAGCTCAATTCATTCCACAAGCGGTACTACCGCCACATATCCACCGGTATTACCGCAACACGGTCATACCGCTCAAAACGCTGCAGTCGTACCGCTCCTCGGAGAATCCCAAAATCTCCCAAAGACAACTCCTCTGGAAATTCCATACCGCTCTCAAGCGGTCACACCGACATGCGGTACTACCGCCATTCAACACGCGGTACTACCGTTCCCGGAGAAAACCAAAGTCTCCAAAACATGCCTTCTGGAATTTTTCAACCACCACACAAAGTACGGTAACACCGCACCGCGGTACTATCACCATTTGCCTTGCGATACTACCGCTCCACTTAAACACGCAAAAGCCTTAGAACCAAACACCCTGCCACGTGGACGACATAGATCAACGTGAACGCTCAGACCACTCGACTTGCGGTAGAACCGCAACCTCACCTACAGTCATACCGCTCTGTGGTAGAACCGCTCAATACACGCCGGAACTACCGTTCTACCTGACACTTGCTGAAAACTCCAGATTTCAACAAACTCTCAAAGCAATTGCCAATTGTATCATCACCTAAGATCATGAGCATGTTCCTATGACATCCACAATGTCCTCATGACATCCACATATTGCAAAGAGGGCCACCTTGAAGATGATATAACCGCACTTTTGAAGGATGCTCAAAAAGCAGGCATTCGACTTGATGCAAGCTGCTATGAGGATTTGATACAATCTAGGTTGCGTCGCAATAACACCATAGGTGCTCTCCATCTTTTCAAAGAGTTGAAGAACTTGAATGTTTGGAAATCCGGTCACAAGGAATTTGAGATGCTAGTACAATGCTGATAACAATGAAGCTGCTTTGATGACCAAGCTAGTGGAGGAAGTCAAAAGTGGTCATATGGTTAATCATGCTATTCATGACTAGAATAATGATATCCATTTCTTCTGCAAGAAGAGATTGATGCATGATGCTCACAAAACACTGAGCAACATGCGGGCTTTAGGCCTGTTAGACCATGTAGATGGGTCGTGAATTTTGATGTTGAATAATTGACATTTGGGTTGCATTGTAATTTGCGGTTCTGAAAGTTTCAGTCGTTCAGCTTGACTTCGAGTACTGTTCATTTCGAGTACCGTAATACTATGTCTTCGAGTACTGCAACTACGAGTACTGTTCACCACAAGCATTGTAGCTCCGAGTGATGTCCTTTTGGTGCACTGTTCATTTTTTAGTATTGTAGCTCCGAGTACTGTTCATTTCAAGTATTGTAGCTCCGAGTACAGTTCATTTTGAGTACTGTAGCTTTGAGTTCTATTCATCACGAGTACTACGTGGTCGTAAAAGGTTTTAGCTGGATGTGGTCATAGCTGAACGTGGTCGTAGAATGTTTCGACTACTCGTGGTCGTAGATTGTTTCGACTGCCCGTGGTCGTCGAAAGTGGTTGGTGGTCGAAGCTATAGTGCATGGTCGTGGGCTTCGAGTGCTACAGTGCCTGGTCGAATGTTGAAGCTATAGTGTCTGGTCGATGGTCGACAGCTACAGTGCATGGTCGTAGACATCTTGAAGCTGGTCGTAGACTTTCTGGAAGTGGTCGTAGAAACTCAGGAACTGGTCGTAGACATCTTGGAACTGATCGTGGACCTAGTAGAACTGGCCGTAGACATCTTGAAACTGGTCGTGGACCTAGTAGGACTGGTCGTAGACATCATGGATGATCTGGTTCAGGTTTATGGATAGATGTGGGTGTGATATGTGTGTGTATGAACTAATATTGGTCAAGTTGAAGAACTTGTACCAGGAAAAATGTTCTTTGGTCTTTGCATGTGCGCTTGTGGTAAGATGATCATGGTAAATGACGAGGAGGACCGGGACTAGGATGGGAAAATCTGAGGTTCAGGCGATCAAGGATGTCACGAGGTGGTCGGGCTTATGCTGGGGCACGAGGAGATCAAAGGTGGATGCATGATGCGTAGAGAAGCTTCGAGAGGTATAGTCCTGAAGGCTTACGATGCGTGAGGAGACATGGAAGGTATTTTATATCTAGAAGGTTTAGAGATATTGGAAAACCAGTGTTTGGAAGAGTTTCGGTCCCTTGATTTTCGAAAGAGATAATATTCTGTGCCGTGGTTGTGAAGGACACGGCTTAGGACTCTAGCCTATAAAAGGAGGCAGAGATTAAGAGTTTTGTGTGGCTTTTGCGCGTTTTTTCGTGGCTTTGCGTCGAGTCTTTTTGCTAGGGTTTGAGGGGTGCCGTCAGAGCACTTTGTAGCCACAGAACAAGATTCAGAAATAAGAGATCAGATCCATTCTAAGAAATTCTTGTTCTCGTCGGTGGCGTGTTTCTCTGAGCATCGATTCAGATTCGTTCTCGTTTGAGCGTGGCGAGATAGCTTTTCTTCGTCGACTTCGCTATCTACGTTCACATGCTGTGTTGATCACCCGATCGTTGCCAACCACATCTGGAGGTTGAGAGGATCAGCGCACGGCAATTGGAAGGAAGAAATCGTGACAATCATTCACCCCTCTCTAATTGTTGTATTCGATCCTACAAGTGGTATTAGAGCAAGGTTGCTATGGCGTCGGAAAGGTATGTGAATCGTCCCTTCATGCTAGATGGTACTGATTTTGCCTTTTGGAAGTATCGTATGCAAGCTTACATCGAGGCTCATGGTACTGATGTTTGGAATAAGGTGTCCAGACCTTATGAGGTTCTCGTTACTGTTACCAATCTAAATAAAATAGATGTTGATCTAAATGCTCAAGCTCGTAACTTGCTGTTTCAGGGGATTTCTCGCAAAGAATTTGATCGTGTTGCTCATGAAGCTTGGTGAATTTCTTGATGAGCTTTTTGCTCGTTTTCAGAAAATTTTGAGTAATCTGCATGGTGTTAATGTTATCCCTACTGATGAAGATAATGCAACTAAAATTTTGAGATCTTTAGGTTCTGAGTGGTTGATGGTTGTCAGGACTATCAATCAAACTATCGATCTAGATATTTTAACCATAGATGATTTCTTTTTTAGATTGAAAACCTATGAGATGGAAGTCATGTCATCTAAGATTGATAAATCTTTGTCTTTAGCACTTGTAACTAACCCCATGTAGGCTGCTTCGTCGAGTTCTTTTCCTTTGTGTGCTTTGTCCTCTTTTTCAGAAAAACAGTTCGAACAACTCCCTATAGAGGACTTGGTGTTGATCTCCTCACGGGCATACAAGGCACTCAATAACATAAGGAGGAAGAAGCGAGGTGGCGCATCTAGTTCTATCAAGTGTTATGAGTGTGGCGAGCCAGGTCATATTAAAGTTGACTATCCTAAGCTCAAAGGGGAAGGTGATCAATGAAGACAAGAATTACCGTGGTCGGTCATCCAAGAATAGCAACATCAAGGGTAGCAATTTCTGTCGAAAATTTGCTGAAAAGGTTCTTTCGGCTATTGAGCATCTTAGACTGAGTGATGTGGAATCTGAAAGTTGCGACGACGATCACGACCACGACAATGATGATCTTAAAGATAAGAAGAAGAATAATGACTTCAAGGGCATGTGTTTTATGGCAAGAAACGACAATGACAATGACGATGACAGTGATCCAGATGAGGTAAGACCATCATATGATGAACTTGAAGATAGTTTGATTAAGCTTGCTATGGAATTAAAAATGACGAAAAAGAAACTGAGAGAAAATAATAGTCTCGTTGAAAGCTTAAATTCTGAAATTAATAGACTTAAAGCTTTTATTCCTGATGACGAATCATGTAAGTCTTGTCAAGTTTTACATTCTGAGTTAGAGACTGCTAGGTCAATAAATGCTAAATTTGATGATTTGAGGCTAGCACATGACTCTTGTAATGAAAAGTTAAAATTTGCAAATGATGAAATTGAAAAGCTTAAGATTAGTGTTTCTACCTGTTTTGAGTCAAGTATTTTAAATGCTCAAACTAAAGTTTGCTCTAATTGTAAATTGTTAGAAGCTAGACTTAATTCATCTCAGGAATCAATTCAACAAATGCTTTATCATGAGACACTTTCTTGCTCTAACTGTCCTAAGTTTAACACTGAAATAGAAGGTTTGACTAGACAACTTAATGATTTTGCTAAAAAGAAAAGGTTAGCTCAGTCTAGTGCTTATAAGAAAACTAAGACTGAATCTATCAAATGCACAGCTTGTCCTACTCTAGCTAAAGAAAATGAGTATCTTAAGAATACTTTAGAGAGATTTTTCTTTGGCAAGAAAATTTTGAATATGATCTTAGACAAGTCAAGAGTGAGTGTTAAACATCATGGATTTGGATTTAATTTTGTTGAACATACCAAGAATAATCCTCCTAAGATTGTTAAGTTTCTTGAACCTGAAAAATTTAAAGTATAATCTGAACCAAAATAAATTATTTTTAAATCGGCTGATATTGCAAAGGACTCATCTACCAAAGTGAGTGTTGTAAAGGCTATAGATACGATTTCTCATAAAGACAAGTATCAATGCACTCATTGTGTTAGAGAAGGCCATTTGGTTCAGTTCTGCTTTCGAAAAGCAAAGAAAGAAAAGAAAGACACGTTAAGAAATATTTCTCATTCGATAGTGGAGTTTGGACAAGCTCCTCATCATCGTTTTGCTCCTTCTAAACATTTGTCTATAGAATTGAGAGTGTCTGTGATAGAACCGGTAAGACCAGCATTTTACACACGGTTAGACCAGCGGACGGTAAGACCGACGTTTCACACTCGGTCTTATCGGTTGGCGATTAGACCAGCACATCAACAGCGGTCTGACTGGCAGTGCTTAGAATCTAAAAGCGCCTTGTCTCTCCCTGTTGTTGCTCCTGTTCATCGTGTATCTCAATATTGGTTACCTAAATCCTTTTTTTTTAACCAAGTACTAAAATACCGACGATTGTTCGCGCTTTGTAGACTCGTCGTAAGCGGAAAGAGAACATATAGTTCATTGACTCCGATTGCTCTCGACATATGACCGGAGACTCACGATGGTTCTCCCTCACTCATGCTATCGGTGATGAGATGATCACTTTTGGGGACAATGCTCAAGGACGAGTACTTGCAAAAGGTATTGTGCACATCAACGACAAGTTCATTTTAAAAGATGTTGCTCTTGTCAGTAAGTTGAGCTATTATCTGCTTTCGGTCTCACAATTGATAGACGACAATCTTGAGGTGAGCTTTAAAAGGCATTCTTATAGCATTTTAGATTCATCTGGTGATATAGTATGCATAATTTCTCGAGTTGGTCGTTTGTTTAAGGGTGATTTTCATATTCCTCCTCATCTGATCTTAGGTGCCTTGTCTCATCTGTTTCTAAAGATTTTTTCACTGGCACCAGAGATTAGGTTATATTGGTTTTGATCATATTGCTCATATCAGTAATTTGAATCTTGTTAGAGGAATACCTGATCTTAAAATTGAAAATACAATTAATTTTGTTTGCTCTCCATGTCGTCATGGTAAGATGGTCCCTGCATCACACCCTCCACTCACACTTGTGATGACTGATGCACTTGGACAACTGTTGCACATGGATACGGTAGGACCTGCTAGAGTTCAGTCAGTTGGAGGTAAATGGTATGTTCTTGTTATTGTTGATGATTACTCTAGATACTCTTGGGTCTTTCCCATTGCATCTAAGGATGAAGCTTTTGGTCACTTTAGAGAGCTTGCCCTTAGACTTGCCATTGAACTCCCAAGAGCACTTAGAGCAATTAGAAGTGATAATGGAACTAAATTCAAGAACACATTATTTGCTTCTTTTTGTACTGAAAAAGGTTTAAATCCTCAATTCTCTTCAGCTCGTATGCCTCAACAGAATGGTGTTGTAGAATGTAAAAATAGAACTTTGGTTGAGATGGCTAGAATAATGTTAAATGAACATGCTACTACTAGAAAGTTTTGGGCTGAAGCTATTTCTATTGCTTGCTATATTTCTAATAGAGTATTTTTGCGAGCTAAATTGCATAAGACTTCCTATGAGCTTCGGTTTGGTCATTCTCCTAATATTTCTCATTTGAGGGTCTTTGGATGTCGTTTCATTCTTAAATATGGAAATCTTGATAAGTTTGAATCTAGATCCTCGGATGGTATTCTTCTTGGATATGCAGCTCATACTTGAGGTTATCATATATTCAACTTAGAAATTAACAAAATTGCAGAGACCTGTGAGGTCACTTTTGATGAAGCTAGTCCTGGTACTAGATCTGGCAACACAGGTATTCAGGCAAATGATACACTCGAAGACATCTTCTATGACTCCAACGACAATGAAAGAGTAATCTCGATTCACACTTTGACACAAGTCTCTACACCGATGGAATCTTCAACTAGTGGCTCTGCTCCTACCTCAAATGAGGTAGAGGCCACTACTGCTATACCTATGTCACCAACGACTACACAGGCTCCCCTGCATATTCAATGACGGCATCTTCTTGAACAAATAATTGGTGAGTTAGATAAAAGAGTTCTTCGCAATAGGTATAACTCCGATGCCTCATATGCTCATGCTGTTTTTGTTTCCTTGTTTGAACCCCAAGATGTAAGTCACGCTTTATCTGATGAGTCTTGGATTAATGCCATGCATAAGGAATTAGAGAATTTTGAGCGTAACAAAGTCTGGACCTTAGTTTCACCTCCTCATTGTCATAATGTTATTGGAATTAAATGGGTTTTTGAGAATAAACAAAGTGAGGATGGTGTTGTTGTTCGAAATATGGCTAGACTTGTTTCTCAGGGTTTTACCCAGGTGGAAGGTCTTGATTTTGGTGAACCTTTTGCTCCTGTTGCTCGATTAGAAGCCATTAGAATCCTTTTAGCATCTGCTGCATCCAAGAATTTCAGACTGTATCAAATGGATGTTAAGAGTGCTTTTCTTAATGGCTATATTGAGGAAGAAGTTTATGTAAGACAACTGCCTGGTTTTGAAAATCCAAAATTTTTCGATCATATCTACAAACTGTTCAAAGCTTTATATGGTTTAAAACAAGCACCGAGAGCGTGATATGATAGGCTTAAATCATATTTGCTTAAAAATGACTTTCAAATGGGTAAGGTAGATAAAACTTTGTTTACTCTATAGCATGGCAATGATCTTTTATTCGTTCAGATTTATGTGGATGATATCATCTTTGGTGGTTTCTCTCATGCTCTTGTTTCCAAGTTTTCAGATACTATGAGCAGAGAATTTGAAATAAGTATGATAGGAGAACTCACGTTCTTCCTAGACTTTCAGATCAAGCAATCAAAGTAGGGTATTTTTGTTCATCAAACCAAGTACACCAAGGATCTCCTTCGTCGCTTCGACATAGGGACAAGCAAACCTGTCTCCACACCAATGGGATCCACTGCAGTGTTAGATCCTGATGAGGATGGAGAGCCTGTTGATAAAAAAGAATACAGAAGTATGATTGGTTCACTTTTGTATCTCACTACTTCAAGGCCAGATATTCATTTTGTTGTATGTCTATGTCCTCGTTTTCAAGCTTCCCCACATGCTTCACATCGTCAGGCAGTTAAGCCAATTTTTAGGTATCTTCGGTCAACTTTAGAATTTCGTTTATGGTATTCTTCTTCATCACGCCTTACCCTTAGAGCTTATTCAGATGCGGATTTTGGTGGTGTAGAATTGATAGGAAGAGTACTTCTCGCACATATCACTTTTTAGGCACATCTCTTGTTTCGTGGGCTTCTCGGAAACAGTTGTCTGTTGCACTTTCCACTAATAAGGCTGAATATGTAGCTGCTGCTTCTTGTTGCTCACAATTGCTTTGGATGACAGCTACTCTTAAGGATTTTGGCTTAGAATTGTATAGTGTACCACTTTTCTGTGATAATACTAGTGCTATTTGTATTGCAAAAAATCTTGTGCAACATTCAAGAACCAAACACATTGATATTCGATATCATTTTCTTAGATACCATGTGGAAAAAAGAGATGTTGTTTTCCACTTTATTGATACAGATTCTCAAGTTGCTGATATTCTCACAAAACCGCTTGATTCTGCATGTTTTGCTCTTTTATGAAGTGAGTTGGGTGTGTTGCATCCTATTGACTTATTCTGACGGAGTGCTTATGGTTTAAAAGTTCAGAAGCTTTGTTTATTATACTTTTTAAACAATTCATCAAGTCCAAGCCATTAAAATCAAATGAGTTGTAGAGCTCTCGTTATCATATTTACTCATATGCTGTGTAGCTTTGATCTTGACTGGTAATAATTAATGTGCTACATTTGAACTAAAGCATAACATGGCAGAATTCATTGACTAGATTGATTATAATGATTACTTTAGGATGTTCATCGAAAAGGATTAATTTGATTGTGAGTCTTATTTTAAATCTTGGATTTGAAGCTTGTATGTCTCTCATTGCAATCCTTTTATACTCACTCAATTTGGTATGTCTTAAAAAAATGTTGAGAAAGAGTTAAATGAAAAGAAGTATGCTTCAAACATGCCATACATGTCCATGTATATTCAAAAGATGTATGCTTCAAGCATGCCATACATGTCTATGTATATTAAAAAACAAAAAAAAAACGCACACAAAAGTGCTCAAATGAAAAGAAGTATGCTTCAAGCATGCCATTGAAAAGAAGTATGCTACAAGCATGCTATATGCTTAAGAATTGAATGTGGAGCAATAGATTGTTACATAAGACTGCTAGCTTATCTGGTTTTAAAGTTTGCTTCATTTTTAGGCTTTACCTTTTCCTTGTGATATCTCTTTGTGCTCTTTATAATCAGTTTAGTCAGTGTTGAGATGCCTATTATTAATTTAATTTGCTTAATCATTCTACAGACTTGTTTTGACATTGGTATATGGTATATAACTTTATATGATCATGATAGCTCTACTCGATAAGATGGCTTGGTTACCTTACTAGATTAAGACAAAGTTACTTGGATAATATACAAAGCTTCTTGATTTTTACTCTTCTTGCTCTTTCTGTTTTGAACTTTTATTTTTCTGAAGTTCTTACTGATTACATTGTCAAAGGGAGAGAAAAATGGGAAAATTTTGGAGACACTGTGTTGAGGGGGAGTTTCTCGATTGCTGCTATGTTCTGTAAATTTTTTGCTTTGTAGTCCTTGTAGTTTTTGAAACTTTCTTTTCACAAATTTTTTCGTTTCTTTCAAAAGTCATCTCACGATTTTGAAGTTTTATCAATGTATTTATCAAGGGGGAGATTGTTAGACCATGTGGATGGGTCATGAATTTTGATGATGAATAATTGACATTTGGGCTGCATTGTAATTTGCGGTTCTAAAAGTTTCGGTCGTTATGCTTGGTTTATCGGTTGTTCTGTCTGGCTTCGAGTACTACTCATTTCGAGTGCCATAATACTATGTCTTCGAGTACTACAACTATGAGTACTGTTCACCACGAGCACTATAACTTCGAGTACTGTTCACTACGAGTGATGTCCTTTTTCGTGCACTGTTTATTTTGAGTACTATAGCTACGAGTATTGCTCATTTCAAGTACTGTAGCTCTGAGTACTATTCATTCAGAGTACTGTAGCTTTAAGCACTATTCATCACGAGACTGTTCATCACAAGTACTACATGGTCGTAGAAGGTTTCAGTTGAATGTGGTCGTAGCTGAACGTGGTCGTAGAATGTTTCGACTACTCGTCGTCGTAGATTGTTTCGACTGCCTGTGGTCGTCGAAAGTGGTTGGTGGTTGAAGCTACAATGCATGGTCGTGGGCTTCGAGTGCTACAGTGCCTGGTCGAATGTTGAAGCTATAGTGTCCGATCGATGGTCGAAAGCTACAGTGCGTGGTCGTAGACATCTTAAAGCTGGTCGTAGACTTTCTGGAAGTAGTCGTAGAAACTCAGGAACTGGTCGTAGACATCTTGGAACTGGTCGTGGAACTAGTAGAATGGTCGTAGACATCTTGAAACTGGTCGTGGACCTAGTACGACTGGTCGTAGACATTATGGATGATCTGGTTCATGTTTATGGATAGTTGTGGGTGTGATATGTGTGTGTATGAACTGATATTGGTGAAGTTGAAGAACTTATACCAGGAAAAATGTTCTTTGGTCTTTGCATGTGCAGCTTGGGCGTGAAGACGATCATGGTCGATGACGAGGAGGACCGGGACTAGGATGGGGAAATCTGAGGTTCAGGCGGTCAAGGATGTCACTAGGTGGTCGGGCTTATGCTGGGGCATGTGGAGATCAAAGGTGGATGCATGATGCGTGGAGAAGCTTCGGGAGGTATAATCCTGAAGGCTTACGACACGTGAGGAGACATGGAAGGTGTTTTATATTTGAAAGGTTTAGAGATATTGGAAAACCCGTGTTTGGAAGGGTTTTGGGTCCCTTGATTTTTGGAAGAGATAAGATTCTGTGTCGTGGTTGTTAAGGACACGACTTAGGACTCTAGCCTATAAAAGGAGGCAGAGATTAAGAGTTCTGTGTGGCTTTTGCGTGGTTTTTCATGGCTTTGCGTTGAGTCTTTTTGCTAGGGTTTGAGGGGGTGCCGTCAGAGTACTTTGTAGCCACAGAACAAGATTCAGAAATAAGAGATCAGATCTATTCCAATAAATTCTTGTTCTCGTCGGCGGCGTGTTTCTCTGAGCATCGATTCAGATTTGTTCTCGTTCGAGCATTACGTGGTGAGATAGCTTTTCTTCGTCGACTTCGCTGTCTACGTTCACGTGCTGTGTTGATCACCCCAACCACATCGGGATGTTGAGAAGACCAGCGCACGGCAATTGGAAGGAAGAAATCGTGACAATTATTCATGTAACACCCTGGCTACTCGGAAGCCAAAATGTTACCTAAATAATCTAACAGACAACCACAATACGAGAGAATGATGACAATGTCTGAACCATATAAGTATATCAAATGAAATGGCCAAGTCTCACAGGTGGAAAAACCATTCGTAACCTAGAAGAAGTCAACAACCACATTTAACTTCCTTTATTAGAGTTCATCACTAAACAAATGAAAGGCAGAATCAAATCTTAATATTGAAACTGAGATATGGTGAATGAGTGGATAGTGCGTGTCTACTCCCTCCCAATAGAATCATCCTCAACGATCACCTAAAATAAACAAACAAAGCAAGAGTGAGTCCGAGACTCAGCAAGTACAATGAATAAATAAGCATACAGCAAAGATGAACAAGACCACAACGTTAAAGAATATGAACATAACACTGGATGCTTAATGAATGAATGGAATGAAAGGATCTTCTGTATTGAATGGACTGAACTACTGCTTATACCGGTATAGCTAGTGACACACCCGTCGGTGTTCACTTAAGCCCGTATTTAACAAAATACGGGGATCCAAATCCCGTATGAAGAACATTTTATACGGGTGTCCAAAACTGCCCACATTAGAATGGTGGGTCTCACATGCCCATATTGGAATTGATGGGACTTAAACTCCACTCCCGTGGACGGAACATGAAAATGGATGCATGAAATGAATTATTGAATAAAGAATATCATCATCTCTAGGTATGGGAATATCACAAATGAAAGAATATAAACTTTGAACCTTCTCATGTAACATAAAAAATCACAACACAAACATTCAAGCATTTATAATTCACATTTGATAAGATTATCAAAGTACTTATGAACAATGACTAGAATCATCACCGAACATATGAATTTTACATACGGAAGGAACATAATCATCAGAACTTCTCACGTATCAAATGAAAACACAATACGAACATCAAGCATCCAACATACACAATTCATACAAACGTCAGTGTACTTGCCTTTAGCGTTGCGATGCGTTAGGAGGTAACGACGATGCCGCTAATCTCAAAGCCTCACCTCCTACACCATTAGTTTACTCAATAAGAACCATGAAGTCAAGACACTACTTGCAACATATACCCCAACACCCCAACGTTTAATTACACAATTTTACCCCAATGATGCACACAGCCTAATTTATTATTAAGTTTAAAGCACCATAGTACCCAAACTGTTAAACAAGGTCCTGTGGCTAAACCTCCACCCATGAGCACTTAAAATTTGCTTTGCCACAACCTCCAGACGGTCGCTTCCAGCCAACATGGACTCCTTCTGGTCCGATTTCTGCAAATTTGCCCAAGCCCTTAGCCAGTGCCCGGTCAAAAGGATAACCTGCAATGGATTAGTAACTATCTTTTTATTAAAAACGGCATCATTCCGGTATAACCAGATAGAATAACATAAGGCACTAGCTCCCACCAGGAGTTGTGACTTTAAAACCATAATGGGAAGTTATACTAAAATTGACATAACTTTTGCTCTGAAATTCGTAAAAATGCAAACTTAGGCTTGTTTGAAAGGTAACAAGATTATCTACAACAACTCAGTTGATGGAAATCCCAAATTCTGAATGTACCAAGCCCCAAAAGGCCGATGAACACTCTCTATCAGAACCACATGACACTTCTAGGCAGCAGTACGAAAAAGTCCATAACTTCTAATTGGCCAAACCAATCTTAGCGTTCTTTATCAATATCAAAAGCTAAGACCCAGGCCTACAATAACCTAGTTGGGTGAAAGCCCTGAATTTGCCATTAACTTGATCATATATTAAAAGACAATTCGACAATTCATTCTCATTAGGGTTCTGGACAGTCAACTTAAAACGTGTATACCTTTTGTTCTACAAATCCAAATGGTTGTTCTTTATCAATCCTGAAAGCTAAGAACGAACCCCACATAACTCTAGGAGATGGGATCCTCTGATTCGGAATCTATATACACGAAAACAGACATGCAAGTAATGGACAGAATTCTGGAATTGAACGCCGCAATTCAATGATTATCTAATTGATGGCAATAACGAATCTAACTTGATTCAAAACAGCGAGGAGACGAATCGTTACCCTTGAAGACACTAATGAACTCGCTGAAAACCCTACAAGGATCTCCTCTCCCCTTTCGTCTCCCTCTCCGGCAGCAATGGAGGAAACACCACAAAGGGGGAGGACAGCAATGGAGCGCAAGGGGAGGAGGTGCTAGACCAAGGCGTCAATGGAGAGGGAGAGTGGCGGCTCTAGGGGGGAAGGAGGGGCAAGGGGAGGGGCTCTAGGGTTTCAGCCGTCCTCCCCCCTTTCCCACTTGGCCGGCCTCCACATGGGCCTCCTGGGCTAAAGGCCCGAGGCCCAGGTTCTCCCTACTTTATTTCTGTGCAGCGAACACTTCAGAGGTCGTAACTTTCTCTTTTGAACTCGGAATGGAGTGATTTTTGTCTTCCAATTTAGATAACTCATAGCACTGCAACTTTCTATTTGTGGAGTTTTTCTTAAAATGTCATCTTCATTACGAAATTTTCCTTGGAAGTTGACTCAGTTGCGGACCTTGGTTCTCTGTACGGCCTACCTTGCGGGCCCCATATCTCAAACCTTAGAACTCCAAATTAGGTAAATGAGGATTCTAAATTGTACTATGGAAAATGATCTACAACTTTGTAGTTATGAGGTTTTCCATTCGAAGTCGGTCTAGTCGCGAAAATTACGTTGCAAGATGATTACAGATTCTGTCATGTTTCTGTGCAAGGCAAATAAGGAATCTCTCATTCTCCTTATATTCTCTGTACCTAAACGGGATATTACAATTCAACCCCCTCCGATTGCTGTATTCGATCCTACAAGGCCACACTACAAATGCCCAAACTTTTTATTCTTTAGTAACTGCTTATGCTGCCATTGGTGGCAAATATGTTGAGGTGGCTGATTTGTGGAGTGAAATGCAAGTCCTGGCCAACTCAAGCTGAATGAAAATTTGATCAGGAGCCTTTGGACTCTCTATTGTATTGCTTTGTGAAAGGTGGTTTCTTCCTTCGAGCCATATGTAACACCCTGGCTATTCGGAAGCCAAGATGTCACCTAAAACATCTAACATACATCCATATTGCGGGAGAATTTGAATAAAATCAACTAATGATAGTATCAAAACAACGTGACATGATGAAGGTATCCTTCCTTCACCATCTAAACTATTTATTTCAGTTCATTGATAATGAAAGTTCATATGCAGTAATAAATCAACCTCAATGTGGAGAAGGTATCCTTCCTTCACCAATTATAATTTAATTATTACAGTTCATCATTAACGAATGTAAGATAGAACTAAATTTAATCTTGAACATGAATAGGGTGATGTGAACGAGTAGTGCGTGTCTACTCCTCCCAAGTGAGCCAACATCGGGGTTACCTAAAATAAACAAACAACGCAAGAGTGAGTCCATGACTCAGCAAGTACATATATCAATATGATAATCATTCAATATGAATAAGACAATCTCATCATCGAGTTCGATCACATCACAACCGACTACATATGAAGACATGATATGAATGCTCAAAATCAAAGGAATGGATGCACACATGCATATATCGCAGGTATAGCCGTGAAACACCCGTCGGTGTTCACTCAAGCCCGCATCTTAACAAAAATGCGGGATCCACTTCCCGTATGAAGAACGTTTCATACGGTGTCCAACATTGCCCATCTTGGAGTTAATGGGTCTTACATGCCCATTCGGAATTAATGGGTCTTTCAAATCCACTCCGTGGGCGGGACATGACAATGTCCAACACCGCCCACACCGGAATGGTGGGACTTGCAATCCACTTTCGTGGAGGAAACATGCATAATGAATGCATAGAATGAAATACTGAATATTGAAAGACATGATAACAAAACATGGATTCAACACATATGAAAGAACATAGACAATCCATCTTCTCTCGTATCATACCAAATCACAGCATGACCATATAAACATTCATCAATCACAATCATTAAGGGTGGCAATGTACTTGCCTTCGCGATGCGACGCGTTAGTCGGCAAAGGTGATACTCCTAAACCCGAGGCTTCACCTCCTAAACAAGTAAAATAATTTCAATAAGGACATAATATACCCAACACTACTAATCGACGTTAAACATCGCTTCACGATGACTCTAGTCATTAATACAAAACTTAAAATGAAATCAACAATTTCTGACATAACTTAATTCTGGACAGCAGCACGGTAATTGACATATCTATTTGTCTGGAACTCGGAATGAGGTGAGACCAATTTCCATGGATTCTTAACTGACATATCTACAATACTCTAGTTGGGCAAAAGTTCAGATTTTGCCTCTAATAAAATTTGGCCCACGGCTCAAATCTGTTGACTGAATTAATTGACAGAAATATCGGCTAAAATAAAATATCCATAACTTTTGTTGTACAACTCCAAATTGAACATTCTTTATCAATCTGAAAAGGTTATCGAATTATCTACAATAACTTAGTTGGAACGACATTCATATATTGTCTTTAACAAAAAGTGGCACACGGGTCAAAATTAAAGATAGAAACTGACATACAAACTGGACAGACTGACATACAATCTGGACAGTCACAAAGAAAAGTGCATAACTTTTGATCTATAAATCCAAATGAGGTGTTCTTTATCAATCCTGAAAGCTAGTGATATCACCTTCAAAATTTGTTATGGGCAAGACCTCTGAATCACCCTCTAACTAGGCCATAAATCAACCTATACAGAGACTGCTATTTCTCGTCAGGATTCTGGACAGCAGATAATAAATCTATCATAACTTTTGACTCGAAAGTCGGAATGAGGTGATCTTGGCGGCCAACGAAAGCTAAGAACAATACCTACATAACTCCAGGAGATGCTCATCTCAGATTCGGCCTCTAAAACCACGAAACAGACCCGCAACATTCTGGACAGAATTGATTTTCTGAACGCAGCAGTTCGATCTAATCAAATATGAACCAAATCGCATCTACCACTAATCAAACGACGAGGATCGGTATTCGTTACCCTTGTAGAACCCTAGGAAGACGCTGATCAAACACCCCGAAGAAGATCCCTTCTCTTCTCTTCCTTTCTCCTTTCTTCTCTTGCCGAAATCCCTTTCTCCCTCTTCCTTTTGGCCAATGGCAGCAGGATGAAGGGGTGTATGGGGCGTGCTACAGTACACAGCGGTGCTACAGACTGGGCGGCGCTACATGCCGTGCTACAGATAATGGGGTGGTTGTCTAGGGTTTTAGGAGGAAAAAGGGGCAGCTTGGGCCATGGGCCTTAGGGCGCCCCCTTAATGGCCCACTTCATGGCGGCCAAAGACAGCCCTTAGCTTGGGGAGGCCCAAATTCCCAATTCTAACAGAATCCTTAAATTTAATTTAATTTTCTCTTCCAAACAAGTTTCTCTCTTACCGATATACGGGATATTACATTCTACCCCCCTTAAACAGGATTCGACCCCGAATCCTCACACAGTACTGCGCGAAAGGACAACCACAACTGAGAACTATTAACGGTAACCACGTACCTGAAGTGATCAAACCGGATAACGCTCACGCATACGAAACTCCAACTCCCAAATGGCCTCTCCCGAATTGAGGAGACCACAACACAAAGATGTAAAACGACATCTGTCCTAACACTCAACCCGAACTTTCCAAGTATACTCATCAGAAGAGGATCGAATGTAAGACCTTACTCGATGGTCAACGTTTTTAATGAAAACTCAAACTTTGAATGGCCCAGCTACTCACTCAAAGACGAACACACAGCAGATGTTGCGTTCTTCGCATATGGACCTTAGACGGTCAAAGCGATCGCCAACTTCCTAATTTACGCCATTGTTGGAAACGAGCGAATGAACCTGAGACAAACTCCCCTTTGGTACGAAAACACACAACGGGCTCAAAATCGAACTCTTCATCTAAGAAAGGACAACTCCGTTAAACAAGAGTGTACAACAGAGCTGGTTCCTAAACCACCAATTCTCAAAAAGAAGCCAACTGGAAATAGAGTCCTCATCGCAACCACGCAATACTAACTCTTCACCAAAAGTGTAAAATCCCAAATTTGATTCATCACGAAAACAATTCCACTTTCTAAATAGGCGCTTCTGAATGAACACCACGAAAACCAAAGGAGGAATCATTTTAAATGCCCGAATAAAAACTTCCTTTATTATTTATTTATTTATATATTTTTTTGCTCAATTGGAAAGAAACATACATACTAGTGCAGTGCCAACTCAAATTGCCAAGGACATCACCAACAACACAAAGCTCATGTGAGAATAAAGAAAACGCTTCATTACTCAAAAGACATTTTTTTTTCTTAGTTTCACTTTTGGAATAAAATCTCTCTCGGACCTTGGAATTAATTCATCGCATACCACACGGGCTCAAACCTCTTAGTTTAACATCCTCAAATTAGGCTTAAACCGAAATACATCATCCACACCTTTGTAGAGAGACTCTATTGATTCCATGAACACTCTAGAGAACTCCTTCAACGATGACATTAATTTGATAGAAGGCACCAAAGCACCTCAAAACCCATGCAATATTATCACCTCCAACTTTCAAGAATAACACGTCGAATCCTCGTACACCCGCTCATGAACTACATCAAAAGAGTTCTATCGACAATCATTCCGCTACTCGAATACTCCAGTTTTCTATCCTCTACACGCAAATCTTTGGGCGACCAAAAGTCTAGCATGAAAATGAAAAGCCCAAATTTAACCTCCGAGACCTCTACAACGAATTCCTCTTATAACAAATAGTGAAATCATCGGATTAAATCTCTAACATCCCCACAAATCCGACATACTCACTCATTGACATCATGAGAATCACTCACACAACATCGCAATACTTTCCAATTGTTTTACTCTATAACATTGATTAAGGTTTCCATACATTTGATAATCCCCAACATTTCAACATGAACCAAAGTTTTGGAACTACACTATACCATAAGTCCTACTTAGTCGAACAATATACGCTTTTACTTGAAACCATACATCCCATCTCAATCAACTTCCTCCAAGAGGCTCAGTCAAAACCAACTCATCTTCTATTACTCCTCCAATAACTGGGTAGCAAAATCTCACCCCTACAATCACTTAACCACCACCAAACCAATTAACAACTTACGATTTGTAAAACTTTACAGCACAAAACGGTTGATCCTTTCTCAAAAGAAAGAGGCGAACAAGAACAAATTTCACCACACAGGAAAAAAAAATGCTGCTGCTCACAGTGAGCACGAGACCAAAAGAAATAATCTGGTAAAGAAGATCTGGGAAAACAAAAAATTGAGTTCACAGCGGAGTGCACGCATCCCTCGAAAAGGGAATAGCAAATAACCACCAATAAGAGAAATGACATTGCGATTGAAACTCGACAACTCTTGAGTGTAAAGAGCAAAAGTTTATGAACAATTCAAATAACCACAAGTTACAAAACTTGACTCAAATTCTCAAATATTCCTACTGCACTCTTTCCTTTAACACTGAAATTAATTTTTTGACTAACATCGCTTTGCCACAACGTACAAGATAAGATCTTTAGTCCAAACCACAAGGACTAATTAAGAACCAATGAAATTCTTCAATACGTCATATTTGTTCAGAACAGTTCAACTACACAAGAAACATGAGATCCAAATAATCTCAGCCACCAAACTCGAAACATTTTCAATTACAGGATTTCGCGAAAAGCAAGTAGATTATTCTCCTCTTAAAGGAACCAACATAACTTCTTTGATTGCAACCTCACGTTGCCAACTCAGACCAAAGAGCCTTTAAAATTAAATCACACAAATCTCTTAAGAAGCAACAGGACAATCCAATACCTTAATTTATTTAAAATAATTTCAGCTACCAGATGATTCATGGGCTCAAAGAAAATATCACGAAAGCTAAACTTGAATTATTCTCATCTGAACGATATCACCAAAGGCGATCAAATTACTATGGGTATTAACATCAATTTCACAACAACAATTAGAAAACACTTCAAAAGACCCACGTGAAAAGAATGAATTGATTCTTTCTCAAAAGAAGAGACAAATGGAAACGATTTTCACCAACTAGAAAACTCATCCACCACTCAGACCAACATGGGACCAAGAGAAGAAACCAATTAAGCAATGAACTCACAGAACATAAGTGGAGTCCATAGTTGAACGCATAAGCCTCACAAGAATAGAATATCGAACCTTAATGATAAGAACAAATAAGTATTCAAAATCAAGCACTTGCATCATCAAGAACCACTGCAACTTTGTAACATATCGTTACTCGATAAACTTCATTTACCACATAAAGCCCGAACCCCAAAAGATCATGAATACAAATCTTGAAATTTGATCATTTAGAGAATATCACCATGGGTGATCAAATTACCACAGAATTAACCTCATTCTCACATTTTGACGATTTAATAACATCGACAACATACACTAGTACCAAGAATCATCAAACTTTATTACTCCATCCTAAAACTTCCCAAAGGGAATACAAACCACAAGGTTGAAACAAATTTATTATAACCAGATTATGCTAAGCAATAACAATATCACAACGCACGCTATCAAAGACTACTTACGAAATTCATCTACTCAACTGTTGGTGTTGCTCAACACCTTCTTCATCGCTCATTAACAATTGATGATTGTACTAACCATGTGTATACATACGGTACTAATTCCATTTGCAATCACATAACCAAATATAAACATAGATTCACATTTCACCTTTATTCGTAAATCATTTCAAAACATGATTAAAGATTCACTAACATAATTTCCTATAAACAAGGTTTCATGAATCGATACACCAGCACCCATCTGGTACTTTATACAAGTTTCAACAATTTTTGCATACCAGGAAATAGATAAATCTAGCTCTTATGTAAGATCTATAGGTTCGAATGGATATGGACAATCTTTATTTAACATACACTGTATCAAATACAAGGACATTTCAAATTAATAAATTTCAATTTCATGGATGGTAGTTAAGAATAATTGATTTGCACCATGCTAAAACCCAACTTGGTAACCCACATCATAGCAATTTATTCGTTTAGTTATAACTTCTCATTTTAAGCATGGCAAGTCATCACAAAAGGATTCTAACGTCTTACTTCACAAAAGAGAGACTTCAAATTTCAACGTTCAAGTAATCCAAAAGAAACACATAAAGCAAAAGCTTTTCCATGCAAACGAACTTACAACGGAAACTCTCACTAACCAAGCTATCAAACGAGTAAATGAGTCATTTTTTCAATGAGAAAGAAGGAGCAACCATGAAAACATCAATCTAGCCAATTGACAACGATCACAAGTAGTAAAAGCAACTCAACAAATAAAAGCAATAATTGTTTGAGAGAACCAAGAGGATCTATTGAAAACCATAAACTATCATGAACCACAAACCCGGAGAAATTCATCAACCACCACAGACAAGAACGCCAAAATCGAATTCAAGGAAGAGAACAACTTTCTAAAGCAACTCACGCTTAACACTTGAAACTACGGTACTCGGGTCACTACTCCTCTAACCACGTCTCGCGAACGGTGGTGTAACTCGTGAATCCCAGTAACAACCACGATCTCCACTTCTTATCATCCGTTAACAACACGCTTCACCAAAATACTCAATTATGAATATACAGACCATCTCATGACAATCATAGTATTAGTTCATATTAACAACAAGAACGATAGTACGTAAGAAATTCAAGAACGTTCAATATGATGAAACACACCACTAGAAATACGAATACGATGGATTACCCAAACCCCACCTCATCGTGCACGAGTGTGTCAATTTAATAACTTAATTACCACGGACCTAAAGCCCGCTCGATACCAATCTGTAACACCACGGCTATTCGGAAGCCAAGATGTCACCTAAAACATCTAACATACATCCATATTGCGGAGAATTTGAATAAAATCAACTAATGATAGTATCAAAACAACGTGACATGATGAAGGTATCCTTCCTTCACCATCTAAACTATTTATTTCAGTTCATTGATAATGAAAGTTCATATGCGATAATAAATCAACCTCAATGTGGAGAAGGTATCCTTCCTTCACCAATTATAATTTAATTATTACAGTTCATCATTAACGAATGTAAGATAGAACTAAATTTAATCTTGAACATGAATAGGGTGATGTGAACGAGTAGTGCGTGTCTACTCCTCCCAAGTGAGCCAACATCGGGGTTACCTAAAATAAACAAACAACGCAAGAGTGAGTCCATGACTCAGCAAGTACATATATCAATATGATAATCATTCAATATGAATAAGACAATCTCATCATCGAGTTCGATCACATCACAATCGACTACATATGAAGACATGATATGAATGCTCAAAATCAAAGGAATGGATGCACACATGCATATATCAGATAGCCGTGAAACACCCGTCGGTGTTCACTCAAGCCCGCATCTTAACAAAAATGCGGGATCCACTTCCCGTATGAAGAACGTTTCATACGGGTGTCCAACATTGCCCATCTTGGAGTTAATGGGTCTTACATGCCCATTCGGAATTAATGGGTCTTTCAAATCCACTCCGTGGACGGACATGACAATGTCCAACACCGCCCACACCGGAATGGTGGGACTTGCAATCCACTTTCGTGGAGGAAACATGCATAATGAATGCATAGAATGAAATACGAATATTGAAAGACATGATAACAAAACATGGATTCAACACATATGAAAGAACATAGACAATCCATCTTCTCGTATCATACCAAATCACAGATGACCATATAAACATTCATCAATCACAATCATTAAGGGTGGCAATGTACTTGCCTTCGCGATGCGACGCGTTAGTCGGCAAAGGTGATACTCCTAAACCCGAGGCTTCACCTCCTAAACAAGTAAAATAATTTCAATAAGGACATAATATACCCAACACTACTAATCGACGTTAAACATCGCTTCCCGATGACTCTAGTCATTAATACAAAACTTAAAATGAAATCAACAATTTCTGACATAACTTAATTCTGGACAGCAGCACGGTAATTGACATATCTATTGGTCTGGAACTCGGAATGAGGTGAGACCAATTTCCATGGATTCTTAACTGACATATCTACAATAATCTAGTTGGGCAAAAGTTCAGATTTTGCCTCTAATAAAATTTGGCCCACGGCTCAAATCTGTTGACTGAATTAATTGACAAAAATATCGGCTAAAATAAAATATCCATAACTTTTGTTGTACAACTCCAAATTGAACATTCTTTATCAATCTGAAAAGGTTATCGAATTATCTACAATAACTTAGTTGGCACGACATTCATATATTGTCTTTAACAAAAAGTGGCACACGGGTCAAAATTAAAGATAGAAACTGACATACAAACTGGACAGACTGACATACAATCTGGACAGTCACAAAGAAAAGTGCATAACTTTTGATCTATAAATCCAAATGAGGTGTTCTTTATCAATCCTGAAAGCTAGTGATATCACCTTCAAAATTTGTTATGGGCAAGACCTCTGAATCACCCTCTAACTAGGCCATAAATCAACCTATACAGAGACTGCTATTTCTCGTCAGGATTCTGGACAGCAGATAATAAATCTATCATAACTTTTGACTCGAAAGTCGGAATGAGGTGATCTTGGCGGCCAACGAAAGCTAAGAACAAGACCTACATAACTCCAGGAGATGCTCATCTCAGATTCGGCCTCTAAAACCACGAAACATACCCCGCAACATTCTGGACAGAATTGATTTTCTGAACGCAGCAGTTCGATCTAATCAAATATGAACCAAATCGCATCTACCACTAATCAAACGACGAGGATCGGTATTCGTTACCCTTGTAGAACCCTAGGAAGACGCTGATCAAACACCCGAAGAAGATCCCTTCTCTTCTCTTCCTTTCTCCTTTCTTCTCTTGCCGAAATCCCTTTCTCCCTCTTCCTTTTGGCCAATGGCAGCAGGATGAAGGGGTGTATGGGGCGTGCTACAGTACCTGGCGGTGCTACAGTACTGGGCGGCGCTACAGATGCCGTGCTGCAGAATGAGGGGTGGTTGTCTAGGGTTTTAGGAGGAAAAGGGGCAGCTTGGGCCATGGGCCTTAGGGCGCCCCCTTAATGGCCCACTTCATGGCCGCCAAAGACAGCCCTTAGCTTGGGCTGGAGGCCCAAATTCCCAATTCTAACAGAATCCTTAAATTTAATTTAATTTTCTCTTCCAAACAAGTTTCTCTCTTACCGATATACGGGATATTACATTCTACCCTCTTAAACAGATTCGACCAGAATCCTCACACATCGCGCGAAAGGACAACCACAATCGAGAACTATTAACGGTAACCACGCACAAGTGATCAAACCGGATAACGCTCACGCATACGAAACTCCAACTCCCAAATGGCCTCTCCGAATTGAGGAGACCACAACACAAAGATGTAAACGACATCCGTCCTAACACTCAACCCGAACTTTCCAAGTATACTCATCGAAGAGGATCGAATGTAAGACCTTACTCGATGGTCAACGTTTTTAATGAAAACTCAAACTTTGAATGGCCCAACTACTCACTCAAGACTGAACACGGCGGATGTTGCGTTCTTCGCATATGGACCTTAGACGGTCAAAGCGATCGCCAACTTCCTAATTTACGCCATTGTTGGAAACGAGCGAATGAACTCGAGACAAACTCCTTTGGTACGAAAACACACAACGGGCTCAAAATCGAACTCTTCATCTAAGAAAGGACAACTCAGTTAAACAAGAGTGTACAACAGAGCTGGTTCCTAAACCACCAATTCTCAAAAAGAAGCCAACTGAAATAGAGTCCTCATCGCAACCACGCAATACTAACTCTTCACCAAAAGTGTAAAATCCCAAATTTGATGATTCATCACGAAAACAATTCCACTTTCTAAATAGGCGGTTCTGAATGAACACCACGAAAACCAAAGGAGGAATCATTTTAAATGCCCGAATAAAAACTTCCTTTATTATTTATTTATTTATATATTTTTTTGCTGAATTGGAAAGAAACATACATACTAGTACAAGTGCCAACTCAAATTGCCAAGGACATCACCAACAACACAAAGCTCATGTGAGAATAAAGAAAACGCTTCATTACTCAAAAAGATATTTTTTTTTCTTAGTTTCACTTTTTGGAATAAAATCTCTCTCAGACCTTGGAATTCGAATTCATCGCATACCACACGGGCTCAAACCTCTTAGTTTAACATCCTCAAATTAGGCTTAAACCGAAATACATCATCCACACCTTTGTAGAGAGACTCTATTGATTCCACTAAACACTCTAGAGAACTCCTTCAACTGATGACATTAATTTGATAGAAGGCACCAAAGCACCTCAAAAACCCATGCAATATTTAAAAGAGTTTTCTTGGTTTTCTTGAATTTCCTCGATTTTAAAAGGGCTATTCCTATTTTCCAAAAATTAAAAATAATTTATGTGCAAACATAAAAGCTAAATTTAAGTTGAAAATAATTTTATTAAGTCCATAATAATTCAGGGAATTTTTGTGAATTTCTTTCTCATAATTTTTGACTTTATTTGCTATTTTCTAAAAGCTCTTTTCATTTGTTGCTATTTCTGAAATTCGGAAACCAAATAAAATTTCCCTTTTTGCTCTCATGTCAAATTACCCTTTTTCAGCCCATTTATCCTCTCTCCCACCAGCCCACTCGCGCCCAGCCCAACCCCTCCTCTCTCTTACACCCCGGGTCCGCACGTGAGTCGCACCCCTCCTCCTTTCTTCCTTTCTTCTTCCTCCAGCCATGCCCATGCTGCCTCCATTGCCGCATGCCCCCGATGTAATACTCCAATTTGTTCTAAGGAAGAAAGTCGTTCAAAAGTGAAATTTTGAGAGGAAAAAAGGGGGTTTACGCATTATTCTGGAAAACCTGGGTTGTGGGACGAAAGCCCATAGCACCAAGGCCCAAGTGGGCAACCGACCATTAGGTGGGGGCAGCAAACCCTAAGCCACCCTCCCCCTTGCACCTCCCCTCCTTGTTCCCACTTCTTGGCTGCCACCCCTCCCCTCCCTAGCCGCCTCTTCCCCTCTTAACCAGACCCTCCCTTGCACTCCTACCTCCTCCTTGCTGCTGCCCAAGGCTGGTACCTCCTTCCTGCTGCTGCCAAGAGATCAAGGGTAAGGAGAAAATGAAGAAAGCATGAAAGGGAAGAAGGCTACAAGAAGGGGTTGATCTCACAAAGGATTTTAGTGGTTCTCATCCCGGTCTTCAAGGGTGACCCTTAGATCTCCTTGCTTTGTTTATTAGTTTTGATATCGGGTAGTAGATCGGTCTTTCTGCAGATCGTGTTGTGCTGTAGTTTTGGGTTCTGTAGTTGCGAATGTTGGGTTGGCCACCTCCTAGAGATTTGTGGGTAATGTCTTTATCTTTCAATATAATCCTGGATCACATCGTTTGGATGAATGGATCTTGAGATATGAATTTTTTTTCAATGCTGCTATGCAGAACCTCTGGCAGGTTATAGCAGTCGTAGTAATTAACAGATTAAAATAGATAACGGCCAAATCAGGAATATTTACCAAAATGAATTTTGTAGGTAATTCAATTAGCTTTCAATAATGTTAAATGATTTAATTTTTGGATCTTCAGAATGAAAGTTATGGATATTTCAATATTCCTGTCCAGAATGTCTGTCAGATTCTAACAGATGTTTTGATCTATTTGTTAAAATTAGTTAAATGCAAAATTTGAGAATCCGACCAACTAGACTTTTGTAGACATTTTCGTAAGCTTTCCAGAGAGACCCAGAATGCATTTTTATGATAAGCAGAATGGGAGATAAGCTTTTTAGAAAGTCGTTGTCCAGTATTGAATTACTGCTAGTTCGTCGTTTCGCTTGAGTAGAATGACTATATGAAATATGGGTCTTTGGGAGTGCGGATTAGAGCGTTGCAAATAGCTTTGTTTCATCTTGTCAAAACTTGTTTTTGAGCAAATTATTTATTGTAGACGGAGTGACCTTGAGATTGGTTTCACCTTCTTTACATTCCAACTTGTCGCAACGCGAAAAGCAAGTACAATTATAATCATGTTGGATGCTTGTATGTTCAATTTGGGTAAATGATTGTGATATGGTTAACTTTCTGAGGTATGAGTACTTTTCGTTAATTACATGCTTCCGTTCATTATTGATACAAATTGCAAAGTATGCAAGTATTCCTTCATTCCATTACATTCATTTCAAGCATTCATGCTTAACCCACGGGAGTGGGTATTGAGATCTCTATATTTTTAATATGGGTAACTAGATCTTCATATGAAATATTCTTCATACGGGTTTTGGATCCCTGCATTTTGAGAATGCAGGCCTGAGTGAACATGGACGGGTGTTATACTGGCTATACCGGTATATGCAGAAGAGAAGTGGAGACATATGCATCTTGCATCGCATTCATGGTATATTCATATGTAAGGGATAATTTGAGAATGATTTGTATCCGATTCAATGTTTCTGTTTTGTATTCGATTCAATGTTTCTTATTCATTAATTCGTACTTGCTGAGTCTTAGACTCACTCTTGCCATTCAATGTTTTAAGTGATCGTTGAGGACGACATTCATTGGGTGGAGGTAGCTCATGGATGCTTATCACATTGTTGCACACACCATCACTTAAATAATGTTTCCTGTTGCTTCCAACCAAATCGAATCTCTTAATGTAATAAGTATTTATTGGATACTTCTAATAGTTTTCTTCAGAGCTTTTAAACGTGAGATGATAATTCGATCTAGTTGGAACTTATTAATGATGTGTATTATTCTTGTTTGGGTTGTAATATCTATTGTTTTGATTTTAGTTCCTTGCTGAAATTTATGTTTATAATGTTATTAGACATGATTAGTAGATGTCTAGCTGTCATTCATTGTTCTTTTGACAAAGAAAATTTGTAGTTTGGTTTTGATTTGTTAATGTAAGTTACATCTTAGCTTTCGCATAGCCAGGGTTCTACACCCGAGCTCGTCAACATCGCTTGTGTGGCGGTCGACACTATGCCGTAAGCCAGTCCACCGTGGACTGGTGTAAATCTCATGGACCTGGTCTATGGACCAGGCCCACATGCTAGTCTCCGAAATTACATTTTCTTTTGGAAAATTAATTTTGCAGAAATTCAAAATCCTCGCAAACGTCATGCCGATGTAGTAAATGGATTTTCCCTTAGAAAAATAATTCAATATATTCTAGAAATCCATTTCTGTCATTACATGTTAATTTCAATCTTCCGAGAGTCCGTTCTCCTTCGTTCGAGCTCTGATTCAAGTGGTTAAAATTTCTAAATTCATATAAATTCAATATCTATATCTCAGAACCTAAATTATTTAATTTGAATTTAATTTGAATTTTTGTTTGAATTTGGATTATTTTCGTGTATAAATTTCGATGACTTCGGAGAGCCAGATTTCGACATCGTTTTAGAACAACAATTATTTGAGCAAGGCAAGTTACATCTTTGTATCATATTTGATCCCAGTATTTAAAATTATTTAAATTCCATTTTAAACTATTACCGCATGCTTGTTTGTTTTCAAATGAATTTAAATTCCTGTTTTAAAATTAAAGTTATTCCCATTACCATTGTATAGTCAACTTTGACATTGAATTAAACATACCTTGACACCTTAGATGAAAATCTAGTTTATGCAATAGTATGAACTAGAATATTTTGGGAAAATTTAAGATTAGTCATACTTAGACCTGAAATATTTGATTCAGGAATTTACAGCGAAAAATCAAAAGTTGTTTAGATTGTATCCATGGCATTGGTGTGTCATGAAAGTTTATAAATGATTTTAAAAAATAAAATAAAATGAATTGGTTTAGACTTGGGCGAAATGGATGGTGCATGTTGATACATACGATTGATTCATTTCTATGATCGAGACCAGGGTTTTCTTAAAAGTCTCCCAAGTTGGTTAAGGATCGGTCTTCGAGCTGCATCTTACATTGCTCCACCGCACTACCACAAGTCTGGAGTAGGACAAACCGGGCTAAATAATTTGCAATGTCCCATTGTTAGTTGTGCCATGTTAATGTGCGGGTGTCGGTTAGACGGTATTTTCACTTGGTGCAAGAGGGGGCTTCCAGTGGGTGATTAGTCCAAAGAAAGTGAAACCTTAGTGAGCATAACTACTTTGGGATAGCACATTATAAAGGTCTCATGATAATCACTTATTCGCACACCAACGAAAGTGTGTAAAGTGAACATTAAAAGTCGATTATCTATTGTGGGTAAAGTTGTACCACCTTTGCAGAGTGTAAAACTATTCGAATAGCCATGTCCATGGTCTTGGACATGCTGAGCAAGAACACTCAAAGTTAGACTTTTGTTTTGTTTTCAAAAGATTTTGGCAAATGATCTTGGATAATTTATCCAATTGGGAAATTTGGCGGTTAGCCATATGATAGGAGGGTATCCTTCACCAGAGATATATGGAGGTTATCCTACCACAAAACTTGACAATATAAAATTGCTTGGGAACTTAGTAATTGTATTTAAAATGCCCAACATTGCTTTTGAACAAATAACCATATAAGCCTTCCTTTGATATATCCCTGCATGCCTTATAATCTGTTATTGGGTGTAACTTACGGAGTACATTTTTGTACTCACTCTTGCTTAATAAAATATTGTTTAGAAGAGAAGGACTTCACAACTACTGAGGATCTCGACGACTAGGCCGCTACCCCAATCGATTGCCTGTGGTAGATTAGCTGGGCTCTACTACTTTATTTTCGTCTTCCACTGTGTTCTTTATTGTTGTCTTGTAAGACTTTCTTGTAATAAACTCGGATATTTATTAATGAAGATGTGCGAATTATGGATGTTACCATATTTGTTTACTATGTACACTAGTATTTGGGGGGTGTTACTCCTAGGTCCGATATGAGACACAAAAGAAGCCACCACATTCGCTCTCAAGATCATGTATTTCTATTGTTGCCTCCTATGGAATAAAAAAAATATAACATCTCAAAATTCCGAACATTTGAAATTGCTGAAAAATATGAGATTTTTAAAACTTTTTGTTTTGCTTCATCAATGTTCGAATTTCTAGGTTGTTATTTGAAACTTCGACACAATTTGAATGGGAGTTTAAAAGAAAATAAAAAAAATAAAACCCCCAAAAGAGTTGTCCGGGTCGAACTACCCGACACGACACCTCTCTTTCCTTTTTATTTTTTCTCTTTTCTTTTTTCTCTCCTTTCCTTCAGTCTTCTTTCTTTCCTCCCAGGCCCACCTGCCAGATCCCCTTCTTCCTCCCTCCTTCCTCTGCATTCACCCGAAACCCCACTGTAGCCATGTTGTCCTCATCCCGTGCCCTGCGTCGAGCACGTGCCTACACCCCACCTGCCCTGTCCTGCCCTCATCGCCTCTCGTCCCTTCACTGTCACCACGTCCTCGCCGTTGTCACCCAACACCAATAACGCAAACTGTGCTCTCTTGCGCATCACCACACCATCCCGTTGTCCACACCATGCACTGGTGTCTCCACGCCGTGCCATGCTACATCCCCCCATTTGCGCTTACCTGCCCCCATCACCGTCCCCACCACTATGGCCAGTGCCACCGCCGTCCTCACTCATCCACCTACTCTTATCGCGGTAACCCATCGCACTCCCGCCTTGTCCCCTCCACTGAAGTCGCACCGCACCCGCGTCATCGTCGCTGCACACAACCCCTCTATCAACCTCGCCCTCCCTCTATTTAAGCCATGCACTGGCCTCATCTTCTTCCTCTTGCGCCTCCATTCACTCCCTGTGCCAACCACCTCCTTCCCGAGCTTGCCTCGAGCCAATACTTTGCCATGTCCACGATGATCACCGCCCCGATGAAGCCTCGCGCCGGCCATCAACGTCATCTCGCCATGCCGGCCGACCCAATGCACCTCTCCCGCAATCGAGCGCGTCAAACCCCCCTAACCAATTGGAAGATCCCCGTCGGCAGTGCGTCATGCCATCTTCTTCCTCCGTTCAAGCCAAAAATCACCGCCGCCCTCGCTCCGGTGAGTCCCAGCCAATTCCTCTCTCCAGGAGTATCCCCTCACCCCTCTCATCCTCTCCAAACCCCCGATTGGAGCTCTCCCTCACCCAAACGCCGACCCCACGGTGAACCTGTTGTGCCACCCTGGGTCATCGCCGCCAGCCTGCCTCGGCCCATCTTTGTCACCAAGAACCACCCCGGTGAGCTCCCCTTACCTCACCGATGCTTGTGCTCCCCTATCTTCCTCCTCTCCCCCTCCAGCACCTTGAGGTCGCCTCCTCTCCCCGATTCCATTTTGCCACTCACCTGCCGCAGCCGGCGAAGTGTGTCCGTAGTGCCCCCTACTCCTCTGTTCTATCTTTGCTCCCTTCTCTACTCTCAGCTCCCTCTCTGTGTGTTCTCTGTGTGTGAGTGAGTGTATGACAGTGGGCCCTATCCATATGATGATCAGCTAAAATCGGTTAGTAATGTCAATTGGCTGTTTGGTGCTTCAACTAGCACTAGCTTCCTTTCTTACTCACTCTATTTGTCTCTGTGTAGCACTTGCTTTCTGAGTATGTGCAAATGAAAGATGGGCCCACTTGTAAGCTATTAAGCTTCAATTAGTGCTTCAATAGTGTATGACTAATAGTGAACCCTTTCAAACTCAACGGTTACTTAGAAGCCAGTTATCAATTAGCTAATAACATCACACACTAGCAAGTTCCCCGGTAACTAAGTGATTAGTAATTAGTTTAAGTAATTACAAGGATTAAGGTGGATTAATGAAGTAGGTTTCAATTGCCATGTACCTTCTTTAACTAAACCGATTAGTGAAACAATAGGATGGATGATTCGAGTACATGCAAACCATTAGAAAATAAAACATGATTTCAAGTGACTAGTGATCAACTCAGGTAGCTAGAACCTAAGATGATATAGTCATGTTTAGGCATATGTATACACATATGTTCCAGTGACCAATAGGCCCTAGGCCATTGACATACAATGATAAATGATAATAAGGACAATACGTCCATGGCATGTACACCCACTAGTAGAGTAGTAATAAAGTAATACATCATAGAAACATAGACTTACAAGTAGGCCCTCACTAAATTATCGATTAGGTAAAATGATTACGTTAGTTAAAACCTAACTAGGGTCATGATACGTCACCGATACCTAGGCCTATACATTAATGAGTAATAATAGTACTATTAGATAATCATGGAGGTTAGCGGTAGCTATGATCTACCTTCATGCTAGTAATAGTAGTCAAAGGTGGTAGGGATGGCCACTACAGAAGAATCAATAAGACAAAAGCATGTAGGCCTTATGTAGCAGTTATCTACTTTACTAGAAGAAGTCGTTAGCAGATGTTGTAGCTAAGGATCAACCTAGTGTGATAGGTTTACTTTAGTATATGCCAAGCCATGTAGGTAGTAAGGCTAAGTACAAATCATCGCAAAGATGAAACCCAAAACCATAAGACACCACTGAGGGTATAAGACCGGTGTCTAGCCAATGCTCAGAAGTTCCAACTAAGGCTCGTGCAACTTACTTGATAAATATCAAATCCTAAAAGGAATCATTAAGTAAACTAGGCCCCATGTGTTAGGGAGACTTATGTCTACCCAGAGCGAATCCTCGCACCTACACATAGGTCTCACCCAACTATCTTGGAACTTCCTCAATAAATAGGTAATGATAAATAGGCACCATGTGTGAGTAGCGGTGATATGTCCCCAAGTGGATGATGGTAATCCAACCACCAAATAACATCATATAACCTCCAACTATCATCCATCACTATCCGCTCCCGGCAGGAGTATCGATCGTGGTACGAATGTGGATAAGAGAATCCTACCTAGCAAGGTGATCTCACCCATCTAGGTAACCAATGAGGAATATTCCTATGAATATTCTCTTCCTCCCGTTGGAGTCCTAACTCCTTGCACCAGTAGACTTTTTGAGGGCCCGATCCCTGTCGCCTTCACACCGGATCAAACAGTCACCTAACCCTAAGTCTGACTATCAACCCAAAACCCCACCACTAGACCAAATGAATAGAGTTTGGATTTATCTACTTTGGTCTGAAGTATTTTCTTTATTCCAAATATCCCTGGATGTACTTCATTCCATCTAAAGTATTTTCTTCATCAACTTCCTTTGGTTATACTTCGTCTGAAGTATTTCCTTTATCTACTTCCTTTGGGTATACTTCGTCTGAAGTATTTTCTTCATTAACTTCCGTTGGATATACTCCATTTAAAGTATTTCCTTCATCAACTCCACTACGTAGGTTTAGTTTCATTAGGAATGCTTCCTTCTTTCAAGATGCTATTAAATATGTTTCCTTTGGTTTGAATGCCTTTGGATTTATTAGATTTCATTTGGATACTTTCAAACGTTCTTGGATTCAATCGTATTCTGCGTAGTTAGAATCTGAAGTCATGATAGAACAACAGTCCCAACCACAACGTGGTCAAGACCAAGATTATCAAAACATTGAGCAAAGCAGTTATCAGAACATTGAGCAAGGCAAGTCAACACTTTGATCATGTTGCACCTACTTTTGAAATGCAATTATATTATTTTAAATTATAAAATTGCATTGCTATGATTCATACAAATATGTTGACTTAACTCATAGCTAATACCTGAATGATAATTGTGTATATCCTTTCCATCCTCGAACTTGGACACTATCCTTTGCCACCCTAGAACTAATAGAATACATACTAGATGCTAAGTCTGTATCGAAGTGTCAAGCTTAGCTTTGCTTAGATACATTGACATGTGGGCATTAATTTACCCTGACAACATTCAAAACTTGCCTATGGATTTGGGCAGTCGAGGTTGGAGCCTGGCTAGTATGTTGAACTAGAAAAGTATTTCAAAACAAAAGAAAACCAAAAATAGATTTCGACTTGGGCAGTTGAAAAGCGTGGCGGGTGCTAGTAAAGAGCACGACAGAGTGGGTGTGAGGAAGTACCACCCAAGTCAATAAAGAACCGAGTTCTTATACGGCCTCTCGTGTAAAAATAGTGCAACCACAAGTCTATAATGGGTACGACCTGGTTGATTGATTTGTTCACCTCAGTGTTGCTTCATCATCCCACTCATGTGGCATGTATTATAGTCTTAGTAGACAACCAACCAGAGGATTGGAGTCCAAAGGGTGGCACGGCTATAATGCATTAGGAAATCACTACGGTGCAAAAGGGGGCTACGGAGGGTGGCATGCACTACGGTCTTAGTAGACAACCACCCGAAGGATTGAAGTCCAAAGGGTGGCGCGGCTGTATTGCATTAGGAGACCACCTTCGATAGCGAAACCTAGCGAATGGGGTTGCATTGGGTAGCATATTCTAAAGACCTTGTGATGATTATCTTAGTCTCACACCTACGGTTGTGTGTTGATAGTATAAGATGATTGCCTCTTGTGGGTAAAGTGTGCGAACTCTATAGAGTGAGAAAATTATCTAGATATCTGTGCCCACGGTCACGGGCGATGCCGAGAACTTACTTGAATTAGCTTTTATTTTTATAAAACAACTTGTGGGTGGGATGAGAAGGTGGGTTGGAGCCCAGAGGTTGAAAATATAGGTTGGAGCCCAAAAATTTGAGATGACCTTGTTGAGAACCAGTGAGAAGTACAGGATGTGACTTGAAAAATAATATGAGCACTAGGTGGATGGTGCCACTCGATGGTATAGGAGGTTGGAGCCTCTACTAGTATTTTACAACAAAACTCAACTTTGTTAAAACTTGTGTTAGTTAAAAAATGCTAGATCTCAGGATTTGCTACTACTTAATCTATTTCAATAAGTGGCTTTATGCAAACAAAAAAACCACAAGCCATTCCTTTGATTGGTCTTGCATATTATATAACTGCATTCTGTGTTTTGGCTCGCGAGTACAGTTGTGTACTCATACTCGCTCAATATTATTATCCAGTAAGTGTAAGAGAAGAAAGCTATGTGGGCACTCATAAGCATTCGTTAAGACTGGAGATCAAGAAGGCCAAGAACTAGGTCGCGGGCCCCAGTCACTTGCCTGTGGGTATATCATGAGGGTTCCACGTGGTATATATTTATTTTGCTTCCGCTGCTATTCTTTGAAAGGTATTTGGCCTATTCGGTTATTCTGCAAGTCAAAAGCCATAAGGTATATTTATGCTTGATTATTATTATGCAATAGTTTTTCATTTCCATAATATGTGTTTGATATCCAATGATGTAACAATGGGCACTTGCTACTAATCTAGGAACTAGTGCCGTGAACACAGAACATTCCCAAATTGTAAATTTGGGGTCTAACAAAAAAAATATGAAACTTTGATTGAAAAAAATACAAGTTATAATGTGGATAGCACGAATGGTGTCGGAGGACACCACAAAAGAACACAATGGCATCGATCTGTCCTACAAGAAGACATTTATCCATGGGGAAGCGAGAGCCGCGGTAGCGACGACGAAGATGGGGATAATATCGTGCTGCCCGCCGTAGCCATTGAAGAGAAAGTCTAGTGTTGAAGGAGTAAAGGGCAACTATGACAAGTGATGAGCGTCAGCGTTGTTGAAGAAGTTAGTGGTCAAAGAAACTCAATGATGGAAAAGCCCTGGCAGAGAAAAGATGAAGCTTTGCATTGAAGATGAGCTATAAACGATATGGGCCCATCGGGTAGCTAGGAGCGTGCCATCACTAGTGAGGGGCACGTTGTTGCTAGTGGTGGTGAAAAGATTCTCCATACCGTTAGACAACGACTAAAGCAGACATGCCGATATAGTGAAGATGGGAGGTCGACACGGTTAGTGAGTAAGCCACAACGTTGAGTTGGCCAACATCAAAGAAGACGAGCGACTAACACGAGAGAAGGGGACATTGAGCGTGTATAACATCATTCATGCGTATGTACATGCATGCATCAGTATGAATAGAAGCACGGGTGTATAGAGGCAGAGGAGCAAATTGCTTGGAGTAGAGATTGTAACACCCCAGCCCAACACGAGCCTGGAATGCTACTAAACTATCAACCAAGCAGATTAAAACCAAGGCATCTTACTAAATTCCGGCAGAACCTTCTCTCTTTAGCTAACTTTACCAAGGATTCCAACAATTACATGTATCCAAATTGAACAATCAAACATTCAGCATAATCAGTAGGCATTCATGACATACTAAGTGACTAAAGCATAATCACCAATATCCAAATATACTGGTCTTCATTATTACAAATAATCCAACACGAAAATATGATCATATAAAATCCTTTAAGCAATTCGCTCATTTATTAAGGCATGGTTTGAAATTTAATCAACTTTAGAAGGTTCATGGTAGTGTACGTGTGAACATAGAGCTACTCCCTCTCATGCATGTCGTTCTTGGATTGGGTACCTAAAACAACAATAAAAGCAAGAGTGAGTCCACCGACTCAGCAAGTACAATTCATGGCATCAACAGCATACATAAGGGTAAATCGTCAATTATTATCCATCCAGCTACACACCAAAAGTATCACATGCTCATGCTATGCAAATGCTCAAATTCTCTTTATCTTTATCTTTCTCTTTTGCGCATTACACCAGTAATGCGAGGTATGCAACCGTCGCTGCGTACCCATGCCTGTGCTCGCAAGCACAGGGACCAATTGCCCAATACTCCGCAAGTATAGGGGACCTCAAGCCCACACTCCACAAGTGTAGGGACCATAAGCCCATCGTTTACATGATGGGGACCTCTTCTCAATGCCCACATTCCACGAATGTGGGACCTCAAGCCCGTCATCTACGTGACGAGGACCTCAAATATGCATTCCTGGTCACCACGTGACCAGGTCTTATGAATGCTCTCATGGTGCACATGATCAATTATCGTTTTACGATAAGCATGAACAACATCAATGCCATACATGATTAACAATCACCCGTATCATAAGCATTCCTCATCTTTAACCAGCATATCATACTATCAATAAAACACGGCTAATCTATCAATACTAGCATGTATCATAGACTTCATAACTTTCAAGCATCCATGAATAACACGTAACTCATATCGCTAGAAACCATGAACAATACCAAACATACCACCATAACAATCATGGATAACACAAATACTCCTGGTATTTATCAAACAATGGCATGCAATGTTTTCTATCATATCCATCACTATACTTGCCTTAACCGCGAGAGAACGAGGGATGTGCAGAAGGGGCTGCCTCCGGGAACAAACCACCACCTGAACATATTTATAACGCACGCTAAGATAACAGTAGTAGGCCAAACAACTATAAGAGTAAACGCGAACTCGCAATAGTTCCTTTAGCGCGAACCCTACCCCAAATTCTAAGTGTTATTCTGTCCCCTCTGTGGACAGTCACGTTCTAAAATTCATAACTTTTAGTACAGAGGTCCAAATGAGGTGTTCTTGGACTCTAATTAAATCTTAACAAAATCTCCATCTAAACCTAGTTGGTGAGTCCTTCTGATTCAGTCATCTAATAATCCTATCGAGCTAATTAAAAGACAACAAAATTCACATCGGGTTCTCTGGACAGTACACTAAAACCACCATAACTTTTGATACAAAAGTCCAAATCTTGCGTTCTTTATCTCTCTAAAAAGTTATGAAAATTACCTACATTTTTCGTTATAACGAGATCCTCTTATTTCCACTTTAACTAGCAGTTTTATCCAGATTACTACGATCTGCCCGAATGCTGACAGATCAGCAGGACAGCGACACTAAAAAATTCATAACTTTCAGACCGTTAATTGAATTTGGGCGTTCTTGGCGGCCACTGAAATCTAAGAACATTATCTACAAAACTCTAGAAGATCAAAACTCCTAATTCGGCCTCTAAACACACGAAACGGACCGCGCAATAATCTGGGCAAAACGCGATCTATTAAACCGACGCAAATCAATCTACCAAACGACATCAACCGCAACCACTACGCATCAACCAACGAAGAATACGCGACGTTACCCTTGTAGAATCAAAGCAAGATGAAGAATTGGCCCTGTGAAGATGATCTCCTCTCCTTTCTTCACTTGATCGGCAGCAAAGAGCACCGACGGCGAGGAAGGGAGGCACCAAAGAAGGATGGGGTTGCGAGGGGAGGGAAGGGGGTGGTTACTGTAGTGGCGGCGGCACTGTAGTAGGTCGCAAGCTACAGTAACCCTAGGGTTTTGACTACCCCTAATGGGCCAAGACTATGGGCCTTTGGCCAAGATTTAATCCCCTTCAAGAGAAATTCTAAAATCCTTTTTTAAATCCTAAAAAAAATGGTTGAAATTCAAATAACTCTCTCCCGTTAATTCTTTCTAATACTTTTGGGGTATTACAGAGATGGCGCAGCTGTGGGGAATATGCTCGGGGTCACTAAAGAGAGCGTGACACATGTTCCCAGCTAGGATCGGCGACGGTTTCATGTGTATGTGTGTTGATGTCACAATGATTAGCATTAAGCAATAATTGGGGAGAAGTAGAAGATAACTATGTACTAAAGTATTGCATTGGAAGGGGTAGCAACTGAGAGGGATCAATCAAGATTTGGGCTCACTGTTGGAGGTTGAAGAAAAAAAAATGGTGACAACGAGAAGAGATAGAAGCCACATCGACACGGTTTCATGGGGCAGCCGGTATGTGAGGGAAGATAAGTTCAAGGTAGGTCGCTCACAGTGCATTGGTGTATGCGTGAGCAAGGTACTCTAATACATTATATCATGTAAACTAACAAGATACTTTGCCACATACATAATCAACGTATTACTTGAGATTAAATAGAGGTACATGTGCATGCATACAATTTGAAAAAAATAACTAATAGAGTAAGAATAGGGCAGACAACTACATGATTTATGCATGATGAAGAGTGGTTAGTTTCTAAGAACCCTAACAACTTATTGTGCTCAATAATTTTCTTTAATCAAAGCACATACTTCAATTACGTTCCTCATGTTGTAATTTGTTTCAACCTTCTATTGTTGTTTCTAATGTTTAGGATATCTTAAAAGTCTAAATAAACTACAAGATATGTAAAATATATTATAAAGCATTTATACAAACTGAATGTGTGGGCACCCTTCTAGTTTGTTTATCATTTATGTAGCTATGCTCTTTAGTTATAAGATTTCCTCACTTTTTTTCTCTGGCTCTGTTTACTCATTACAGACAAGTCTATTTATAGGCATATCATTATGATGCATTGTTTGAAAATATTGCATAGAACATATATATTAGCATCATATGTTTTGGGAATCTCCGACAGTCGGCTGTCGGTAAAGCATATTGCCGACAGTTTTAGAAACTGTCGACAAAAAAATTATCTAGTGTAGTGTGTTACCAATAGTAAATTGGAGCCTAGAGTCGCTAAGTGCATTTTCCTTGGTTATAAACCTGGTATGAAAGGATATAAATTGTGGAATCCTGAAACTAGAAAGATGGTTATTAGCGGAAGTGTTATTTTTGTTGAATCTGCTATGTTGTATGATAAACCATCTATTGATGTTCTCATTGAGAAGCCGCAGAAATCAAGCGTGCATGTGGAGCATGTTATTAATTTGGGATCTACACCAAAAGCTGAAAAGGAAAATATACAGTATGTTCCTATTGTCTTTCAACCACTACAACGTTCCATTGCAACCGACAGACCTAAAAGGAATATTCAAACTCCCAAGATATTGATTCAGAAGCTGATGTTGTTGCTTATGCTTTGAATGTGGCAGAAGAAATTCAATATACTGAAGAACCTTCCACTTATTCATGGGCTATCTCTTCTAGTGATTGAGAGAGATAGATAGTTGTCATGTATAATGAGATACAATCTCTTGAGAAGGATGGCACTTAGGAGCCGGTTAAGTTTCCAATTGATAAGAAAGTTATTCGCTGCAAATGGATCTTCAAGAAGAAAGAAGACATTTCACCAACCGAAGAGGTTAGGTATAAGCAAGGCTCGTTGCTAAAGGATACAATCAAATTTCATGTATTGATTTCACATATATATTTTTTCCAGTTGTGAAGCATAGTTCCATTCGTATTGTACTCAGCATAGTGGTTATGCATGATTATGAGCTTGAATAATTGGATGTGGAAACTTCGTTATTACATGGGGAATTGAAGGAATACATTTATATAGAGCATCCGGAAGGTTTTTTGTTTTCGGGAAAGGAGGATTATGCTTGCAAGTTGAAGAAATCTCTTTATGATCTGAAGTAATCACCTAGGCAGTGGTACAAGAGATTTGACTCCTTTATGATCTCTCAAGATTTTAAAAGATCAAATATGATAGCTGTTTTTATTTGAAGTCTATTAATGGTCTAACTATTTATTTGCTCCTATATGTTGATGATATGCTGATTGCTACAAAAGACAAGGCAGGAATTTCAAAGTTGAAGGCACAATTGAGTAGTGAATTTGAGATGAAAGATCTCGGTGCAGCAAAGAAGATTCTTGGAATGAAAATTACCAGAGATATATGGTTTGGAATATTATACCTAAGTCAGAAAGGGTGTATTGATAAAGTTCTTTATCGTTTCAACATGCATAATGTCAAATCGGTGAATACTTCGTTAGCTGCACAATTCAAACTTTCTTCAATGTCATATCCACAGTCAGATGATTAAGTTGAGAACATGTATAAAGTTCCATATGTCATTGCAGTTGGTTCACTTATGTATGCCATGGTATATTCTCGCCCCAATTTATCTCAATCATTGAGTGTTATTAGTAGATACATGGCTAATCCTAGTAAAAAAGCATTGGAAAGCAGTATAATGAATTTTTAGATACTTGCGGGGGCACATATGTTGCTTGTTTATAGTTTGAGAAGACTAAAGATAGAATTGTTGGTCATGTGGACTCATATTTTGCTAGAGATCTGGATAAGAGAATATATCTTACTGGTTATGTGTTCAGTGTTGGAGGATGCACCGTTAGATGGAAAGCAAGCCTGCAAGCTACTGTTGCCTTGTCCACTACAGAAGTCGAGTATATGGTATTTCTGAATCTTGCAAAGAAGTCATTTGGCTAAGAGGTTTGTTTACTGAGATTTGTGGAAGTATGTCTTGCACAAAAATATAATCAAAGCTCTATTTGCCTTACAAAGAATCAAATGTTTCATGATCAAACAAAGCACATTGACATTAGATATCAATACATTCGAGGTGTCATTGTTCAAGGTGACATTAAAGTCGAAAAGATAAGTACTCATGATAATCCAGTTGATATGATGACAAAGACAGTTCCTATCGCTAAGTTTGAGCTTTGCTCAGACTTAGTTGGTATCATTCAGTAGTCCTATGGACTTTCAGTGCATAAGGTGCCCATGCTAATCTATTTCGAGGAGATCACGTTTTGTTTTGGCTACATGAAGAATTCGTCTGAAGTGGAGATTGTTGAGTTTGAGTGTGATACGAATTGAGTTTTAGAGTGATATGAATTTTGTTTCCTGTACCACTATAAATATGTCCATGTAGTCCACAGGAAAGAGCAAGAGCTTTATTGTAAATATCTCATATAGTGATATTGCTTCCGTGCGCCTACAGTTTTTCCTAAAAGGGTTTTTCACGTAAAATTTGTGTCTCTCGTTCTTGTTTTTCTTTGCATTATTTACAACGATCATGGTGTGCATTGTGCTCATTGAGATCTCCCTTAGCCCAAGGCCCTAACAAGGGCATCCATCTCTGTATGATTTTGTAGTTGAAGTGATTTTGTTCCCAAGAGAGTTCCTTTGTAACTTGACTTCTCTGTATCACTGTGCAAATGTATTAAGGGCATCTTCCTTTGGTTGAGCCAAGATCTCTATTTGAAAAGAAGAAAAAATTAGCTCATGTCGTAGCATCAAGACTAGACATTGGGTACGGGGTACCCTTTAGTCATGGAAAGACCGAACAAGAGAGGAGCGAAATGTATTGGTTATATTGATGAAGTAGTGAGTGAATGAGAGAATGAGCCCCCTCCTTACATGTCCTTAGGGTCATATATATAGGGGGGCAAAAAGGGACATTTCCTTCTTGCCCTTTGCTTACATTGAGAGAGAGAGAGAGAGAGGGGTATTTAGGTATATTTTTCTGGATACATCACATGGACCTAGTGTAGGGAAACAGGTAGGCTACACTAGCGCAAATTAAAAAATTCTACCCGTAAACCAAGATCACTACAGTTATAGATCACGGTCTTACCACTAGACGTGCAGGTGCGGAAGTTGATGCAGCACGTCGGGGCAGTGTAGTCGTACTCAGTTGATGCAGTACGTCGGGGCAGAGTAGTCGTACTACTTCCTCGTCCTCGTCGCGGTGTCTCACGTACAGCTCCTTTCTTGCGGTTCGTCCCAACGCCACAGATGCAGCGCCTCCAAAGGTATCCACACGTACGGGAGGAAGCGACGCACGCGGACTACTAGATCGCGCGGCGACTAGGGCGTGGGAGGGTGGCGGCCGGGGTTTGAGGATGTCACGAAAAACTCAACCTCAACCAGCGCGCCCTGCCCTCCTTTTATAGACGTCCTTATAATGGGCTTCTACGAATAGAGGCCCATTAGGACTCAATGCCCGATCTAATTTAGATCCAATCCGAATTAGGCTTCACCCTTAAGTGTGTGACCCTATGGTTCACATATGTTTAGACATGACGCGAGTACACATACTTGGTCAATAGTTGGTAGCGCCTCTAGCAAGACGTGCCAACTCCTAAACATACGTAAAGATCATATCGGACGAACCATCACAACGTTATGTACATGCCAATCCCTTTGCCTCACGATATTCAATCGAGCTCCAAGTGACCACTCTTTCGATCCCGTGATCCGAATCCCTTACTAGGTTAACTCTTAACCTTAAGTAGCATGGCCATGCATTTCGGATCCGATCACTCGAGGCCCAGATATCTCTCTCGGTGAGAGGGCAAATCCCATCTCGACCGACCATGCCTCGCAAAGATGCTTCATGACAAACCCGAAAGCTACCTTTATAACTACCCGATTCACGGAGTAGCATTTGATAGCCCCTAAGTAGGTCGATTCACATCTCAAGTACATGCGACAATCTCGTGTCTAAGGACAAGGCGTACACATTGTGTAGAGAGAACCATAAGAATAATTACTATGTCTCATGTTGGGTCGGTCCAACCCCATGTTCTAAACATGTGTCCACATTATTGGTTTGACATCTCCATGTCTATGACCTGTGAAACATGGTCATCAACCGATACATGTGCTAATCAATCATTCACGTGTGTCCTCACATGAACTCCGACTAGGGACAACTTTAGAATAACCATACAAGTAAAGAGTTTCACAAACAAGTCACATACTTGTTAATCAACACAAAGACAATATTCAAGGAACATTTATTAAATCATGGATACAATGAAATATCATCATCAATATGATGGCCTCTAGGGCATATCTCCAACACCTAGCACATACACTCATATGTCTTTCCCTAGGGCCTCTTAGTATTGTCGACGACCCTAGGGGCGGGCACCACTTGGAGCCCTCCTAAGACAAATCCCTTGTCTGCAAGAGCCAAGGTCGCCAGGACAGATTATGTGGTCTTTAGGGGCGAGCGGACATAATCCTTTCACCCCCAGCCCCTCAGGAGTCAGGATACCCTGGGTAAAATCAACGCGGGGCCACCATGCCGAGGCATGGCTTTCAAGGCAGGCAGCACATCGTGGCCGCCCCACTGAGGCTATGGCCTCGAGGTGGGCAGCGAGGACAGACGGAGCCCGTGCAGGTGAAGTCGACGCAGGGCCACCACGCTGAGGTATGGCCTGCAAGGTGGGCGGCACGTCATGGCCTCCCCCCCCCGAGGATATGGCCTCGAAGCGGGCGGTGAGGAGAGATGAAGCCCATCCAAGCGAAGTCAACGCGGGGCCGCCACACCAAAGTATGTCCATCGAGGTAGGCAACATGTCATGGTCGCCCCGCCAGACTATGGCCTTGCGGTGGGCAACGAGGAGAGACGAAGCTCATGTGGCTAAAGTCGACACGGGGCCGCCACGCCAACGTCATGGCCAGCCTGTCGAGACTATGGCCTCAAGGAGGGCAGCAAGGAGAGACAGAGCCCGTGCAGGTGAAGTCGACTCGGGGTCACCACGCCGATGTATGGCCTTTGAGGCAGGCCGTGCATCGTGGCCACTGCGCTAAGGCTATGGCCTCGAGGCAGGCAGTGAGGAGAGATGGAGCTCGTGCGAGCAAAGTTGACACAAGGCTGCCACGCCAAGGTATGGCCTTCGAGGCGAGCGACTTTTTATGGCCGCCCTACCGAGGCTATGGCCTCCAAGCGGGTGGCGAGGAGAGACGGAGCCCGTGTGGGTGAGGTTGACGTATGGCCGCCATGCCGAAGTATGGCCTTCTAGGTAGGCAGCACGTCGTGGCTGCCCCGCTGAGGCTATGGCCTCAAGGCAAAAGGCGAGGAGAGACGGAGCCCGTTGCGGGCGAAGTCAACTTGGGGCTGCCATGCGGAAGTATGGCCTTCGAGGCGAGTGACGCGTCGTGACCGCCCTGCCGAGGCTACAGCCTCGAGGCGGACGACGAGGAGAGACGAAGCCCATCGCAGGCGAAGTCAACGTGGGGTCGCCACACCAAGGCATGGCCTTCGAGGCGGACAGCGCGTCGTCACGAAGTCGTCACTATACCTTATTATTTGATTACTTCTTTGGTATAACTGTTTGCGTTGGTCCTGTTATGGGCCAGGTACTGTCCCCCCCCCCAGTCGCTCCTAGTCGTTTGCACACACAACTTGGAGTGACGCGAAGGGCTAATGGCGTCTGCAGGAGGAGGTGAATGTTGAGCAACGTCCCTCATACATTTTTTATTTGGCTCACTTAGGAGCCCTAAGTTATCGCTGGGGAGGTGAAGCCGAGTGACGTCCCCTATACTTTTTGATTGGGCTTGCTTGGGAGCCCATACTTTTTTGATTGGGCTCGCTTGGGAGCCCAAAGCTAGTGAGGGGGAGGCAAAGCCGAGCGCTGTCCCCCATTCTTTTTTTATTGGGCTCGGTTGGGAGCCTGAAGCTAGTGAGGGGGAGGTGAAGCCGAGAGTCGTCCCCCATACTTTTTCGATTGGGCTCGCCTGGGAGCCCAAAGCTAGCGATGGGGAGGCGAAGCTGAGCGCCATCCCCCATTCTTTTTTTATTGGACTCGGTTGGGAGACCGAAGCTAGTGAGGGCGAGGTGAAGCTGAGCAATGTCCCCCAAACTTTTTTGATTGGGCTTGCTTGGGAGCCCAAAGCTAGCGAGAGGGAGGCGAAGCCGAGCACCGTCCCTCATACTTTTTTATTGTACTCGCTTGGGAGCTCGAAGCTAGCGAGGGGGGCGAAGCCGAGCGCCATCCCCCCATACATTTTTTATTGGGCTCGGTTGGAAGCTTGAAACTAGCAAGGGGGAGGTGAAGCCAAGTGTCATTCCCCACACAATTTTTTGGTTGGGCTTGCTTGGGAGACCAAAGCGAGCGAGGGGGAGGTGAAGCCGAGCACTATCTCTAATACTTTTTTTATTGGGCTTACTTGGGAGCCCGAAGGTAGCGAGGGGGAGGCGAAGCCGAACGTCGTACCCCAACCTTTTTTTGATTGGGCTCGCTTGGGAGCCCAAAGCTAGGAAGGGGAAGGGCAAGCCGAGCATGGTAACATCCCAAGTTTTGTGTCTTTCAGAGATTTTCAAAATAAAAATAACAATGTGAATTTTTTAGTTTTGTCAAAAGCTCAATTTGAAAAACTTTTGACTGAATCATGTAAATTTTTTTTGACTGAAGCTCAATTTGAAATTTCAAAAGATATAAAAACAATTTAATGTGAGTAAATCAAACTACAATTAAACTCAAATTTTTTGTTTTATTTGATTTTCTGGTGTTCTCAACTATTGTCTAGATTTTCTCTTGGATTTCTTTTCCAAGATATTTTTGTTATTTCTTTTGAGTTCTGTTTAAGTTATTTATTTTTCTATTTTCCCAAAATTTCTTTTCTTTGTTGTAAATTATAATTTAAATAAAATATTTCAAAGATTTGGATTTATTTGGAGTTCTTGATTATATCAATTGAAATCTCAAATCAAATTCCAAAAAAATCAAATCTTTTCTTGGCCAATTTTGAATTCAAATTCTTAATTTGAATTCACCTATTGTCAATTTCAAATCTTAGCCGAAATTCAAATTTAAAATTAAAATTAAAATTCTCTCCGAAATGCAAATCTCATAATTTCATTTCAATTTTTCTTGGGCCGAACTGTTTTTCCTTTTTCTTCTCTTTTTATTTTCGTTTCCTTTTGCCTTGCTCTGTTTCTTGCCAGCTGCTGCTCTCGGGCCGCTAGTGCCATGTCGTGCCGCCCCTCAGTCCGACAGTATTGTGGTCGGCCACCCCTTGACCTTGCCCCCTCCTAGCCGCACCTAGCTACGCCCATGCCTAGCCATGCGCCTACCTGCGCCGCTCCATGCCAAGCTGCAACGAGCCAGCCAATCCTACGTCGTGCCATGAACACCGCAATTCCCACGCCATCCGCGTCATTACATCTCCACCATCATCGCGCCATGAATTCACAGTCGCCGCGCCATTCAATTGTTTCATTCGAAAATTTCTGAAACCTAGCCATTTGCGACGCTGTTGATCACGCTCCCATTCCCATCATTTGAATCCTTGCCTAAGCCTTTATATGGAAGCATCACCATCACATTCACCTCGTCTCACTCCCCACGAACTCTCTCTGTCTCTGGAGCTCTGTAGCTGCCGCAAACGTCGTCTTCCCGAGCGCCTGCAGCAAGCCTAGCTTCGTGTTCCTGCTGTTCTGGTGAGAATCTCGATGTCCTAACCGCGTCATATTGTGTTCCCATGCTCAGTGATCGTTTCCCCTCAATAATTTTCTCTTTTTATTGCAGTTTATCGCTGAATTTCAATGTTTTCTTTTTCTAGGCCGAAATTTCCTATGTCGCTCGATCTCTTTCTCCAATGAGCTTCTCGCTGATTGGACCATGTCATCACATCTTCCCAAATATCCTCTACCAATCCCTCACCTCCATTCGGCCGAACCTTGTCCCGGGAGTGCTACCGCCGCCACCACCTTCTTCCCACCACCCGCCCCGCCGCCTCGGCCACCCTTCAGCCTCCCCGAGCAGCCCTGCCACTTCCATGCATGAGCCATTTCCTTATGGGCACCGCCGCATCGTCGGCGCCATCGCACGGCTATGCACCGCTACTGCCGTCGGCCCCTCTGGCATCGCCGCCACCACCTGCAAGTAGGGAACCCCGCCGGGGTTCCATTTTTTTTGTCACCGCACGTTCCCGCGCCGCCGCACGCCGACGCCGCCTGCGCCCTCCCCTATTTTTCCCCTGTGTTGTCTTCTCTCTCTCTATGACACGTGGGTCCCTCTAGTCATACACAGAGTCCTTTCTTTCTTTCTCTTTTTTTCTCTAGTAGATGCGCCCAAGATGTCATACTCTGTGTTTTGCATTATAATTTCAAAACAGAATATTCCCTCCTTTCCATTTTTTTCAGGATTTTCTTTCCAACAAATCTTTCGGATGCATGTTCTCCTTCGTACAACCTCCGATTCTATCGATTCTTGTTCCTAAATTCCTATAAATTCAATATCTCTCTACTGGTACTAATTTTATATATTTTTTTAGATTTTATCTATTTTTCTGTTATTTATTTTGTTTTTGTTTCGCGCGTGTAGAGTCTGACGCCATCGACATCAGTTTGGACTAACCAGATGCGTTAATTTACAACCTTCGACGAAGACAAGTCGTAGACCTTTGATCATGTTGTATCTATTTTTACAAAATATATTGTTTTATATCAACATGCATACTAATTTTATATCAATTGTTTTCAGGAGTAGCTAATTACCTAATTGACATTATGCCGCCTTGAATATTATGAATGTTGTGTATCCTTTGACACCATAGGTTGGGTTGTTATTAGTTGGACATAATTGTAATACCAACATGGGTGACGTAGTATGCTTAGTCATGCTTAGTTGTACGATGGGTTCTTTTTCACAAGATTAATCATTGTAACTTGACTTAATGAAATATGGATTTGTGATGCGAGGCTACTGTGTAAAATTTATTGTGGCATGGCAGGGGATGCCATTGGGCCTAGTTGAACAAAACGGTTTTCCTACTCGGGCGAATGATCGTGCGGTAAAGGGGGTGCGGGTAGCACATTTTAGATGAGGTGAGCTCGCCTAAGTAATCACTAAGGACTTAATCTTGTGCGTCATTGATCTGTGCCTTATCTTGCAACCTCTTGTCTATTATGGGATGGACTTGGCTAATTAGTTAGTAATATCTTGATTTTAGTTCTATTTTTGGAAGCATGAACTATGGGATGGACATTCACAATGGCGCAAAAGGGGCCCCTGAATGGGTGTGAGGTCCATTCCGTGGTGAAACCTTAGCGGGCCGAACTATGATACACTAGTTAGAATGGCAAGCCCTAAGTATTTATATTTTTGAAAAATTAGTTTATAAAATTTTAAGTTTCTTTGCTACTTCTTTTGTCTTAGTATCTTGTCTTGTCTTTACCATCATTATTTAAAATTATTTACTAATCTTCTCTCAATTTCAAAAATTTTAGATGTGTTGCGCCAATTGTAACATCCCAGTTTTTCTGAGCTTTAAAAATAAAAATAACCATTCGGTTTTGTTGAAATTCTAAACATTAACTTGAAATTTTGAAAATTAAAAGTAATTTAATATGAATTAATCAAACATCAACTAATTCTCTTTGGCTTGTCTTGAGTTTATTGGGGTTCTCTGGTACTCGGAATCCACTTTCTCTGTTCGCTCCGTTTTCCCGTTGCTCCTCCTCCTCCTAAGGACCTTCCCCCATGTCACGACCACCCCCTTGGTCACGACCACCCCCCTTGGTCACGACACCCTTGGTCACAACCACCCCCCTTGATCTCGACCGGTCCCTCCGACCTGGTTTTGACCAGCCCCGCCCTGGCCATCTTCCACCTCTGCCCATGTTAGTGCTGCTCGGGTCAATGCCGTACGCGCATGTCGCTCGGGTTAGTGTCGTACGTGCGCTTTACGCCTGCTCACCTGCCCCGTCATGTGCATTAAATGCACCTATCACCGCCGCCTCTGGCACCTCCTGGCTCCTCTGCCATCCGTGTGCGCCCTCTGAGCCACCCCACTTTCACCTTGTCCTCTCAGCCGTACGCACGCCCGTGCCTCCCTCTTTCTTGCGCATGCCACCGCCTAGCCTGCCAGCCTAGAGCTCCGCTCATGTGCCCCGCTCGTTGATCTCTCTCTCCTCCTCCTCGGCTGCTAAATAGAGCACCTAGGATCCCTCGCCCTCCTCTTGTTTTTCCCTCAACTCTCTCTCTCTCTCTCTCTCTCTGTCCTGGAGAGTTTCCCCGTGCCCCGACCTCCCTCTCAGTCGAACCTCCTTCCGAGAGCCCGTTCTCCTCCAATCGAACTTCGATTCGAGTGATTCCTTCCTCTGAACTCATCTAGTTTCTTCCTCTTGCTATTTGTGCTAATTTGGTATTTATTGGGATTTTATTTGGAGTTGTTTTATTTATTTGGCTTTGTTCCAATGTGTAGATTCTGGCGTTTTCGAGGAGTTCTTGGACCCGACGACCTCGACCCAAGCATCTCAACTCTTCAACGAAGGCAAGTCGTAGACCTTTGATCATGTCGTACCCAGTTTATAAAATTATATTGTTTTATATCAACATGCATGGCTAGTTGTATAAAAATAGTTTGGGAATTAGCTAAATACCTACTCGACAGTATGACTCCTTGAATAATTGTGAATGACATGTTGACATGTTCCCTTGGACACCATAGGTTGGGTACTCCTAGTTGGACACTATTGTTATACCAACATGGTTGCGTATTATGTTTAGCCATGCTTCAGTTATGCGATGGTTTCTCGATCTCATGATTCTTTGATGTTGAACTTGACTAATGAAATATGGAATTGTGGCGCGGCCACTGTTATTAAAAGTTATTGTGCCATGGCAAGGGCTGTCATTTGGTCAGGTTGAAACAAAAATGATTTCATACTCAGGCGAATGATCGTGCAGTAAAGGGGGTACTGGAAGCACATTGGGATGAGGATGATTCGCCTGAGTAGCCACTAAGGACTTAACTTTGTGCCCTATTGATCTGGGCCTTATCGTGCAACCACAAGTCCATTATGGGGTGGACCTGGCCAAATAACTAGCAATGCTTTGATTCGGTTCTATTTTTGTGGAAGTGTGAACCCTAGGTTTGACATTCACACTTGGCGCAAGAGGGGGCCGGTCTACTGGGGTGTTGTTTTGTAAGGTGGATGTTGGGAGTTGTGGAGTCAGTCAGAGGCAAAACCTTAGCAATAGAACCGGGTCAAAACAGAGCTTCGTAAAGGTCTTATGATAATGTCTTAGTCGCACACCTCGAAAGTGTGCGAACGGACAGTATAAGATGATTATCTCTTGTGAGTCAAGCTGTACAACCTCTGTAGAGTGTAAAACTATTCGAATAGCCGTGTCCCCGGTTATAGACAGTGCCTGGTGATTTCGCACTAGGGGTAGATTTTCCTAAAAAAAAGGTGGTCGTGGTTGGTTCCGAGTACCACGTCCTGGTCGTGGGAGTGGTCTGGGAAGTGAACACGGTGTTCATGAGTTATTTCAAAGAAACTGATTACTTATGTATTAGTCTTTCAACTCATGCTTTCAATCTACTTACTGTATTTCCAGTCAATACTACTTTCTGCAAAATAACCATAAAGTTATCCTTGTCAAGCCCTACATGAATACTATTTACTTGCATTTCCCTACGACTTGCTAAGTACATTCAAAGTACTCATGGCTTTATGCCCTCTGGTTGATCAGTCACCGAAGAGGACCCAGGGAGCTCAAAGTTTTATAAAGATGAGTACTTTGAAGATTATGCGATCTAGGGGATGTCCTCCACTCAATAGCCTGTGGGTGTATCGAATGACTTCTACGAGATGTTTTGTTTTCGTTGCTTGTAACCTCTTGGTGTTGAGCCCTACGTGGAAACTTTTGTAAAAACCTTGACCATAAGGTCTTTTGCTGCTATAAATATTAATTTGTCTACTTCATCTTTAGTTTGTTGTATGGATATGATTTCATCTATGTTGCAACTGTGCGAGCTAGCTACTGACCATGTGACTAGTTTAGAATGCACAGAGGGTGCAACCTCGAGGTCCCGACACCAATTCGCTTATCGAGAAGGAGGGTGGATTTTGCGAGGAGCTGTGGCTCGTGCTCCAGGAGGTGGGTCACACTCGCTGTCCTCAGTTGCACGGTTTCACTGCCATAAAGGATGGTAGGGAAGTCTGGTGTGTCCAGCTTACCTTCTTCGCTAAGAGTAGCCATGATGGAGGAAGGCCGTTCTACTACATAGTGGAGCAGAATTCTTATGATCGAGGCTGTCCAGAAGCTGCCAAAGAGGCCATAGCTTGGTTGGGATGTTACTATCGCAACTTGTTGGAGGGTACTACCTATTGCCATCTCCCTTATCGCAAGAAGGGTTAAGTCTTCAACCGTTTCGGGAGCTACTAGGGTGAGCTAGACCCTACGGTAGTTCAGATGGGTACCTACATCAAGGCACAGGATGAAGCTCACGCACGCATGGCATTGGAGCTACAATGCGCATATGAGAAGTTAGGTGTTGTTCAACTAGAGTTAAACCAATTGAAGGCAACTCAGCAACAACCTCCACCAGCACCTCCTCAAGATGATCTTCCCTATTGTGGAGCGACTCCAAACCCACAACCAGCCAAGCGCCATGGAGGACTACTTCTCAGGATGATCGCACGCAAGAAGGTGCGTCGTCCAGAGGCTGTTGGCCTGTCTGCTCAGGAGATCCACGGTCTAATTGCATCTACCAGATGAGGGAGGACTTCACATGCCTCAGTGCACGGACGTGGGTGGCTCAGCGACGATTCAGAGGACCCCGAGGAGCATGTCGTAGGGGTGGATGTTGAGGAGGACACTAAGGAGGATCCTGGGCCAGTGGAGTTTGAGTAGCAGTGATTCTTTGGCGTAGTGACCGTAGAGTCCAATAAAAGTCGTGTACATTTGGACATATTATTTATTTGCTTGTGTGTGGTTTGGACTATATCAAAGCCCTTAGGCACTTGTGATACAGCCATTCTAAGAACTATTTCCTGTTTTATTGTTTTCTGTTGAAGTTTTCCTTCTTGTTCAGTTTGTCTTTGGTGGTTGTTTGGGATGTTAGTTTTACCTCTGTTTCCTTATCCTTGCTTTTCCCTCTTTTCTTTTGCTAAGCCCGTATATCAATTCAGAAGGAGACTGCAATTTCAAATGCAACAGTGGAGTTAAAGCATTCAATGCTACTTCATCAACAGAGCTAAGTAGCCAATACCATCAATAGTCGTACCTTCTTGTGATCTTGAGATCCAAAATATATGGAATCTACTCTTGTTGAGAATAACTAGAGTCTTTGGATGCCAAGCTAGGTAATTTTGGAGAATCATTTCTAGACAGATTTTGAGTTAGAAAATTCTAAGATTGGGTGATGTTATAAGAAGTTCTTATGAATACAAGGGTATGATGATAGATATGCCTTGATTACGAATGATTTAAAGAATAGAAGATTGGTGGATTATATAGATTATAGAGAAAGAAATGAACTAAAGGAGAAAATTTATTAGATCATGAAAAGTATATAAACTTGAAGCACTATTTTGATTATTCGGTATCAAAAGGATAAATTATATTTAAATCAATTCTAAAGTTGATTAATGTTTGTCAGAGAATTAGAATTGAGAAATGTGTTCAGTAAATGTAGAGAGTAAAACACGAAAATAATTGGATTTCTCGTATCAATTCAGGATGTTAATTTTTGGTAGAGTTGGTTGTATCTTGCGGAAATGTGTGAACATTGTGGAGTTATTAGATTTGTAGTTTTGGGTGGAATTACCATTGTTAAGGGAATAATTTCATGGACAATGAGGTGGAACAATAAGTATATCAGATGGTTATTGGAAAGTATGCTTCTAATATTGATGGTAATCTTACTGATATTGGAGTTGGTCTAAATAATTGTTGGATAGATTGCGATAAAATAGTTTGGTGAGTTTAAATTTGAATTTAATGGATTACAAGTAGTAGTTTGCAAAGTTTTATAATCAAGACATTGGAATTTTATAAAGAGATTATGGAGGATTGCAATTCTTAAATATGCTTGAGAAATTAAGTAAATGATGTCGTGGATTTATTTAAAATCTTTGAGAAGGCAATAGTGCAATTATAATGTTGGAGAAATTTCGTTCAAAAAATGGATACAGTGAAATTTAGTATAATCTTGGAGTTTACTACATTGGATTATGTGATTATTACCACTAGATTTGTGTAGATTGGTACAGTAAAGAAATCATATAATCAAAGTGGTGAATTTTGTTGAATTATTTAAGCATATGTCCAAGAAAGATTATGAAATGTGTTGTCTTATTGATAAAATGTGGGAAACATTAAATGATTTGGTTTTCAATTTGGTGACATTATGCTATGTTGGCATGGTGGATTTCAATAATCATAAGAAATAGGACCCAGCAAAAATTGGAAGACAAATTTGTAACTTTTAGTTGGCACTACAGTACATGGTTGTGAACTAGCAGTTTGGTAGCAGCTTACCAAAATGGGGCTACCTCCGCAGCTATTAGAGGTGCCCAACGCTTCCACGTGCCGCAGTAGAAGAAAAGCCTCAGAGTACCAGAAGAGCAGATGTCTCGGGAAGAAATTGAACTAAAGGAGCAACTCACCAACCAGGGGTATCACATCAGAATTTCTGAGGAAGTTGAATGTCAAACCTAGAGTAAGATCTTGAAATTCTACAAAGCGCAATGGAGCAACCGTTCAGAGGAGGAAGTCACCTGGGAACTTTATAAGGACCAAGAGCCGAGTATCCTGACCTTTTTTCTCTATCCGTCCAAATCTCAGGTTCAAGATTCTTTCTAAGGGGGGTACGTTTGTAACATCCCAATTTTTGTGTCTTTTTGAGATTTTCAAAATAAAAATAATTATTTGAATTTTCTTATTTTGTCAAAAGCTTAATGTGAAATTTTGAAATATATAAAAACAATTTAATGTGAGTAAATCAAACTTCAATTAAACACAAAAAAAATTGTTTTATTTGATTTTCTAGTGTTCTCAGTTATTTTCTGGATTTTCTCTTGGATTTCTTCTCTAAGATATTTTTGTTATTTATTTTGAGTTCTGTTTAACTTATTTGTTTTATATTTTCCCAAACTTTATTTTCTTTGTTGTAAAATTTAATTTAAATTAACTATTTTAAGATTTGGATTTTATTTGGAGTTCTTGATTATATCAACTCAAATCTCAAATTAAATTCCAAAAAAATCAAATATTTTCTCAGCCAATTTTGAATTCAAATTCTAAATTTGAATTCACCTCTCCACAATTTCAAATCTCCGCCGAAAATCAAATTTAAATTTGAATTTGAATTCTCTCCAAAATGCAAATGTTGTCATTTCATTTCAATTTTTCTTGGGCCTAACACCTTTTTCTTCTCTTTTTCTTTTCTTTTCTTTTTCCTTTTGCCTTACTCTGTTTCCTACCGGCTGCTGCTCTCTAGCCACCAGTGCAATGTCGTGCCGCCCCTCGCCCGACAGCACCGTGGTCGGCCGCCCCTAGACCTCACCCCTTCCTAGCCACACCCGGCTGCGCCCGCGCCTGCCCGTGCCTAGCCGTGCCTGAGCCACGCGCCTGCCTGTGCCGCTCCATGCCGAGCCACACCGAGCCGTCCAAGCCCACATCGCGCCATGAACGTCGCAATCCCCATGCCGTCCGCGTCATTACATCTCCACCATCATCGCACCATGAATTCACAGTCGTCGCACCATTCAATTGTACCATTCAATAATTTCTGAAACCGAGCCATTTACGATGCCGTCAATCACACTCGTGTTCCCGTTGTTTGAATCCTTACCCGAGCCTTTATATGGAAGCATCATCATCACCTTCACCCCATTCCACTCCCACGAACGCTATCTGTCTCTAGAGTTCTATAGCTGCCACAAACGTCGTCTTCCCGAGCGCTGGCCGCGAGCCTAGCTTCGTGTTCCCATCATTCCGGTGAGAATCTCGATGTCCTAGCTACATCATATTGTGTTCCCATGCTCAGTGAACGTTTCCCCTCAATCAATTTCTCTTTTGGTTGTAGTTCGTCGCTGAATTTCATTATTTTCTTCTTCTAGGCCAAAATCTCCTCCATCGCTCGATCTCTTTCTCTTATGAACTTCTCGCCAATTGGACCACATCATCACATGTTCCTAGAGATCCTCTACCTATCCCTCACCTCCATTCGGCCAAACCATGTCCAAGGAGGCCGTCACCGCCACTGCCACCTTCTTCCCAACCTCCCCGAGCAGCCCTACCACTTCCCCAAGCCACATCCAAGCCCATGCGTGCGCCATTTTCCTTAGGACGCTGCCGCACTGCCAACGCCATCGCACAGCCATGCTCCACCGCCGCTACCGCACCACCGCCGCCATCGCACGGCCGTGCGCCATCGCTGCTACTACTGCCGGCCCTGTGCCCCTCCGACACCGCCGTCACCACCTGTAGGTAGGGAACCCCGTCGGGGTTCCATTTTTGATCGTTACCCACTCCCGGGCCACCGCTCATCAAAGCCGCCGCAATCCCGAGCCACCTGTGCCCTCACCCGTTTTCCCCCTGTGTTGTCTTCTCTCTATTTCTCTATGACGCATGGGTCCGTCCGGTTATGCACAGAGTCCTTTCTCTTTTTCTTTCTATAGCAAATGGGCCCAACATATCATACTCTGTGTTTTGCATTATAATTTCATAACAAAATATTCCCTCCTTTCAATTTTTTCAGGATTTTCTTTCCAGCAAATCTTTCAGATGCTCATTCTCCTTCATACGACCTCTGATTCCGTTGATTCTTATTCCTAAATTCATCTAAATTCAACATCTCTCTATTGCTATTAATTTTTTAGATTTTATTTGTTTTTCTTTTTTTTTGTTTCACGCGTGTAGAATCTGACACCGTCGACACCAGTTTGGACCAACTAGACGCGTTAATCTCCATCCTTCGATGAAGGCAAGTTGTAGACCTTTGATCATGTTGTACCTATTTTTACAAAAATATATTATTTTATATCAATATGGATGCTAATTTTATATCAATTGTTTTCAGGAGTAGCTAATTACCTAATTGACATTATGCCGCCTTGAATATTGTGAATGTCGTGTATCCTTTGACACCATAGGTTGGGTTGTTATTAGTTGGACATAATTGTAATACCAACATAGGTGACGTAGTATGCTTAGTTATATGATGGGTTCTTCTTCACAAGATTAATCATGATAACTTGACTTAATAAAATATGGAATTGTGGTGCGAAGCCACTGTGTAAAATTTGTTGTGGCATAGCAGGGGATGCCATTGGGCCTAGTTGAACAAAAATGTTTTCCTACTCAGGCGAATGATCGTGCAGTAAAGGGGGTGCAGGTAGCACATTTTGGATGATGTGGACTCGCCTAAGTAATCACTAAAAACTTAATCTTATGCTCCATTAATCTGGGCCTTATCGTGCAACCACATGTCCAGTATGAGATGGACCTAGCTAACAAATTAGCAACGCCTTGATTTTAGTTCTGTTTTTGGAAGAGTGAACAATAGGATGGACATCCGCAATGGTGCAAGAGGGCCCCCCCGAATGGGTGCGAGGTCTATTCAATGGTGAAACCTTAGTGGGCAGAACTAGGTTAGGACAGAGCTTTGTAAAGGCCTTGTGATAATCATTTAGTCTCACACCTATGGAAGTGTGTCAGACGGACATTATGAATTGATTATCTCTTGTGGGTAAAGTTATACAACTTCTGCAAAGTGTTAAAAAAAACTATACGAATAGTCGTGCCTCTGATTATGGATAATGCCTGTGGATTTCACACGACGTACAGAGATTTCATAAAATGTTATATCGTGGACTGGTTGAAAAGTGAACGGGTAGTTCACTGGTGGATAAGTTGGGAAGTGAATGGGTGGTTCATCGGTTGTTTCAAAGAATTTGTAACACTATTTAAAATACCTTTCCAATGTGCTTTACAATCTATTTATCGTATTCACTGTCAATATCGCTTTCTGCAAAATATCCATACAACTATTCCTTGTTCAAGCCATACATGAATATTAATTGCATAATTTTTCCCTATGACTTGCTGAGTACTTTATGTACTCACGGCTTATTGCCATTGTTGATCAGTTGCTGAGGAAGAATTCAGAAGCTAAAAGTTCTTCGTGGAGGAGTTCTTTGAGGACTTTGCTAGCTAGGTTGCGGTCCCCACTCGATTGCTTGTGGGCATGATGGTTGTCGGGACCCAAAAATACAATTCTAGACCCTCTGTGTATACTGCACTAGTCCAGGATCACGCTAGTGCACACAGTGGTAACATCGATGAAATATCATTTCCATATACAAAGATGACTAATAAATAGGCAAATAACAATAAATATCAGAGTAAAGACCTTAAGGTCAAAGCTTACAATTAATGCCTCAGAAGGCGAATAGCTCAATGAAGTGCAATGGCGCGAAGCGAAATAACCGGTGAAGCCCATCCATATGCCCACAAGCAATCGGCTGGGGTGCGCGACCTAGTTCTTCTCGATCCTTGAAGTAGACCATGTTGACCGACGATTCCTCCATTTATGTAGGTTTGGGCGCAAGTTTTACAACAAGCGTGGGTACACAACCATACTCGCAAGTCATACCACAGAATGCAATGTATAGATGCGGGCTTATTTCAAAGGAAATGGCTTATGTGGTTATTTTGCAGAAATGCAACATTTGCAATTAAATATGAATGATAGATTGAAAGCATAATTCAAAACAAATAGACAATATTAATTTAACAGTTGTTTCCACAAAGACACATAGCCTAATCAAATTCTTTCACACAGCCATATGACTTAAATCACACAGCTGCCCCTTCCCAATTGTTTTATAAAAATCTACCCCTCGTGTGAAATCCCCGAGCATGTCCATGACCGAGGACGCGGCTATTCGAATATATTGTTTAACACTCTGCAGAGGTTGTACACTTTACCCACACGATATAACGGTGTGGCGCGCCGATCATAACAAAACAATTCGGCAACCGTCTCAACATTGGCGTTCTTATTCACACGATCCCATATCACAAAGCTTAACCTATCCACGAACCCCAATGTTGAAACTCCGTAACCTACTAAGTTAGGCTGTCACGGACATGTGGTCGTGCAGATATAGCTCGAGTTCAATGGCGCACAAAGTTAAGTCCTTAATTGACCAAGGCAAGACTTCCAGTTTTTCTAACTAAACCACACAGATAAATCCCAATCACAAAGCCACCAGTTCACACAGTATCCACCACTTGCCTCAGTCCAAATCCTTTACCACCTAGTTGGTTTTAGTGCAACACATGCCATCACGAAGTAATAACACATAGCACACAGTTTTACACAAAGTTCCATAGTCTCTTAGTCAAATTTATAATTGCAACTCAGGTGATGATGATGACTCGTTGCATGGCTAAGCAATCTACTCGTACTAACTAACCCACGTTGGTAATACCATAGCACCAACTAAATATGAACCAAACTAGGGTGACAAAATATTATGACATACAATGGACAAAGTGGATATAACAAATTGGATTAATAGCTAAACCCAAAAGCATTTAAATAATTACTTAAAGTAAATGCAATAATTTAAATCAAAGTAATTTTAAAAACTGGGATTCAATATGATCAAAGGTATAACTTGCCTTGCTATAGCAATGATGATCTTATTTTATCTTCAATCTTCTACTTGCTTGATCTTCCGCTCCTTCGGACGATTCCTGGACTTCGGCGTCTAACGAGAAAGAAAGCGCAAAACAAACTAAATTCAAAAGACAAATCAAATAAACTACAAATTGAAATTGAATGGTACTGGAAGGTAGATATTGAATTTAGATGAATTTAGAAACTTGAATGAGTTCAATCGGAATTCAGATGAAGAAGATATGGCTTTTGGAAGATTGGAATTCACATGAAATGATGAAAAAACTTTACGGAATATTCTCAGAATATTCTATTCCGAAAATATTAGAAAAAGAATAAGTGTATGATAGGTGGGACCGACTGGTATTTATGAATTTCTAGAATTAAAATAATTCCAGAAATAAGGTTGAGAGAGTGACAAGTGGGACCAATGAGATAAAAGGATTTTCTAATAATTAAATTAATTCCTGAAAATAGAATTAGGGATTGACATGTGGGCCACTGGTCTATGGACCAGGTCCACGGAGAGATGCTAGTCCACGGTGGACCAAGCTCATGAACAAGGGTTGACCAAGATTTGACTGACATACGGGACCCGCATGTAAGAGAGATAAATAATTAAGGTGTTTAATTAGGAGGATGACATGTGGGGTCTACATGTAAGAGAGATGAATAGATATTTCTTTTCTTGCATGGCAAAGATTAGAGGAAAAGTAATGAGAAGGATCGATTAGCAACCACGAGAGAAGAAAAGCTACGTTACGGACACGAGCATGAATAGGAATAGAAGCTACAGTGATATTTGGTACATGGCCATGGCAAGAATTTTAGTCTTTGCAAAGGCAAAGCAAGGAATCAAGAACTAACGAGAGATGATGCATGGATTAATTAGATGACCGGGAATCAAGCCACGAGAAGGGCAAAGGCAACGAGAATCGAACACATACATGAATAGGGACTGTCCCATGCATCGCCGGTTCTTGGGTATGGAATAGGCATCGGCTTGGCGGCAAGTGCGTTAACGAGATTAACTAGCGGGAGGAACCACGAGAACGGGGCTTGGCGATTGAGTTGGAACTTGCATGGCGGCATCACTCCGTAGCGACATGGCAAAGTAATGGAGAGAGGATTAGATAATCAAAGATTAGGGAATAGAGAGCGATAGCAACCAGATTTTGCACAACAGAGAAGAACCACGTTCTAGGCGGTCAAAACGAAGTGTGAAATAAGATGAAACGCTACGAGAACAAAGGAGCAACACACAACGCATAGCGCACGGTATACATGCATGAGCGAAGGCGCGGAGTGGCCGGCGGCGGAGGCGATGTCGCGCGCGAAGGGCAAAGCGGAAAGGAAACGACGAGCCGGACGCGATGGCGCGGTCGGATTTTGAAAAACTCACCGAGGAAGCGGCGAACGCGAAGAACACGGTTGGACTCTAATGGCGGCGGTGCTCGGCGATCTTGGCGAAGTGGATGGAACCATGGCGTGAAGGCGGCGGCGAAGCCAACGCCGCATGACGGTTCGGCCAACGGACGTCGGACGAAAGCGCGATTCGCGGAGAAGACCTTTGGTTGGAGCTCGGTTTTTAGGAGATTGCGACGAAAATAGATCGGTTTGGAGGAAACCAATTCAGGGGATTGGAAGAGGGGATCAACACGGACGCGTGAGTGCAAACGGCTCGCATTTATATGAACCATGGAAGAAGATATGAAAATTTGAAGTTTAGAGTTTGAAACGGATACGGACTCTCTGCTGCGTTCGGGAGGAACACGATGAACAGTGTTTCGCAAATCCCGAAAATCAAGGAGATCAAATAAAATAGCAAACAAATCCGGAAAAATCTCAGAAAATACCCAAAAATTCCTTGAAGGACAAGGAAGCCAAATAACACAAATTTTTATTTAATTAATGTTTATATTAGTCAAATTAAATATTTTTAATTTAGAAAATTCCAATTAAGCTTTATTAATTCAAATAAAATTGGTGAAATTTTCCAGGGACCTAAACTACTCAAAAGGTTTTTGAAAAGCCAAATTTTGGGACGTTACAAACCTCCCCCCCCCCCTTAAAGGAATCTCGTCCCGAGATTGGTGCTATAGAATAGGATAAGGAACTCAGCCTTCGGGTTCACTTCTTGCTTTCAATTTGCTTTGACTTTGACAGAATCGCTCTTCTGACCATTTACAGAACAACGCCTTGCTTCTTGCAAAACTTCACGTTTCACTGAAACTTGACAAACTGGCTCTTGGCTGGAAAGCATCTTGAAACTTGATTGCTTCTACCGGGGCTGCTTGATCGATGCTTGAAGGCACTTCTGAAGTGGAGGAAATCTTGCTGCTGACTGGCAACTCAGGTTAGCAAACTAACTCTTTTTCTGCGCTTCGGAAACTGAACTAACTGACACACTTTTGTCAACTCTGTCATACAATTCTTAGCACAGAACTTCAATAGGTATTCTGAAGATAGACATGGCTTCGAAGGTGATAATCTGTATAATCTGTGTAGCTTTCCTTCTTGAACACTGTTACTTAAATTCCATTTAAGATTAAGGACACTTGGTCTGCTTCATGATTAATGCAACATCCACATACTTTGTAAATTCATACGCCTAGCCGGCGATGACTTCCACGATGAACCACTGTGAATTTCAGAGTGTGACAATTGGGACTGGCTGACATCTGGGTTGTAGGGAACTCTGCACACAACACTTACTTGCTCGACTTGGTACTATGAGTTAAGGCATAACTCATTAATCTTTTTTTTTCAATCTGTCCACGATTGGGCGATACACAACACTAAAGCGAAATGACCATCCAAGGCTTCAAACACACACTTCGCGCTAACACGAGATAAGCGGGATCCTCGATCGTGACTTTCCTAACACATCGTGCAAATTGACCATCTCTCAGATCTAACACTGCACCCATGCCGTGAATACCATCTCATCGTATACAACCTCCGTCGTATACCACTCGCTGGCGATCTCCACTCTGCTAGGCGGTCTCAAACTAGGTGATATTGATAGGCATGAAGCGGCGACTTACGTCAAAAGATCAACAATCACCTTTCAAGAAATTATATCCCGATTGGGTCCTTGGAGATCCCTTATCTGAATTCTCAATGATAGAAGTACTTTGACTAGCCTCGACATGTTGGCTAACTTTCGGACATACCAAAGGTAACCCATTCGGCGATATTTCGCCTTATTTTGGATCATCACAATTCAACTTTGAGATCTTTATGCGCCTTGGTACTTTCGAGAAAGCGGAATGCTTACACTCAAATGTTGGTTTGAGCATCAACTCTTGGAGTTCCTTCTAATAAGATATGCAAATATACTCATTGATCCATGGATCATTCTTTTGCCTTGATGGGTTCTCACTCTTTCCTTGGCTTTACGTGAGGACGGATCACTTAACGTTCTTGTCACCTCACGATTTCTAGCATCGGTCGAACTCGGGTTCAAGAGATATCCTTGCAACCGACTCAAGATCCAAACTCGAATTTCACGGGTAACTTTAGTGATGATTATGAGATCCTTGTGGTAGCTCTTACATTTCAAAGTATCATCATTTGTCTTGAGTGCAGTGCGAGGAAACGGATTCCAACCTCATGGTTCTCAATCCAATAACCATCTTTGTTGCTCCACGGTAGCAACTTCGAATTATGACTAAGATAATTCACCACAAAACTTCTTAACACACCAATTCTTGGATGTTCCGTGATAAAAGCTATCAAGGTTCTTTACGGTATCGACAATACGAACATTGGAGTTGTGATTAATCTCTTCTGAAATTCTTACAAACACGGTTCACTTCTAGCGGCCTGGGCGAACTTCTCTTCTTGCAACCGGTGAGGGGTCTTGGCTAACTTGAAATGACTGTCTCATTTATCTTCAACTAACACTATCTCGAAACAACTGCTTCACTGGTATTCAACTGACACTTCTAAGCTGACGGGTTTGATTTACCACTGCCTTTATCTGATAAAGTCATCTAATCTACTCTATCATTTTTGGCAAACTCGTTGGCAACTTTTGTCATAATTCATCTGTGACGTAATTCCTTCTGGAATTGACTGATCCTAGGTACCAAGTCAGAGACAAACTTGACTTTGAATATGGTTGCATGCTGCATAGACCACTTGCAATGAAGACTGCATATTCTCTTGCGGATACAGACATTATCCATTGATTAGATTCTTCAATCATTTACTATTGTCTCACTGCTATGCAAAATGATGAGTTGGAACTCAACATCAAATTCCATAGTTACGGCTCTACAGCCTTCAATCATCATAACTTAACGCTTGATTACTCAACTTGCAAAGGCATACTCTTGGAAAGGTATCCAATGATTTAATATCCAATAATTTCTTTTTCTCCGTAACTTGCATGCAAAGATGTCCACATTTTTGCTTTCTAACAAAGGAAAGGTTACAATAATTCCCTGATTTTACTGCTACTAACAGAGGCATGACACTGCATGATTTGGTATCACCAATCTAGACTTTCTTGGTAACATCATCATTCGAACGTCTCTTCTTTGACTACTTCATTGGGCAAACGGATCCTGGTGCGTTACCAACTGCTCTAGGAGTTAAAATCTTAAGCGAGTGACTTACGGTATTCTTGCATGCGGGTGAGTGGTGGTTCCACCGAGGACACTAGCTGATGTAGTGACCTTTTCCATGATTGTTGTAGCATAGACATGTCGAACCTTGTGACTTTTTCTGAAGAGGTCAAGGCAGAGCGATTATTTTGGTGTTCTTCAACCTTCAAGAAGGATAGTCGCTTTGTAGGACATCTCTTAGCATAGTGGCCTTGCTTACCACACTTGAAACACACTAGTTACGAGACTGGCTTGTTTCTCTTTTGAGGTGGGCTGCTGAGGTCAATATTCTGCTTTTGTAATTCTTTAGCTGACATATCTTGTACTGACAATGGTTTGCCTTCTCTTGCTAATGTTCTGACAGTAGCTCGAAAGTTTTCTCGCTGACGTTGCATTGCAAAAGTCAACACGGAATACATAGGGCACTGGCTCGAACAATGATCATAGCTTTCACACAAGAAACATGTGATCTTACTCATAGAACATTCTCCAACGGAATAGTTTCTTTCGCAACTAGAACAATTGATATTGTGCTTATCGGCACTATGGCCTATTTCTCCACAGTGGGTACATGCACAATCTTCTGACTTATCTGGTTGGCAGCATTTCAACTGACAACGGCTAGATTTGGTGTAGGATATCGAAATAGCAGGTTTCTCTTGATCACTTATGCTTGATATTACATACTGTTGGCACAAAGTGGTGGTGAACTCTGCCCAAGTGATGGTGTGCTCGTCTGATGGGCGATGCAAATTTTCCCACCAATCTAATGCAACTCCTTCTAAATGATGAGTAGCATAGAAAAATTTCTCATTATCGTTGCACTTCACAATAGTTAGCTTTTCTTCTATGGTGTGAATCAAGATTACGCTTCATTGAGTGTGGTTGACCCTTCAAAGATAGGCGGCTTGGTCCTTAAGAACTTTGCAAACTCAAGCGAGGCGAGCCGTTGGGATGGCAACGAGTTGCGCATCATTGCAAACATTACTATTGTCAGATGGTTGCATCGTCACTTGCATGATCGATTACGGGTGGCGGGAGCCGGCTCGGGTTACGATGGGTCACTCGCGCGGAGATAGTTGTTGGTCATCGTGCGCTCTGCATGCGACACGCAGCGATGCGATGACTTGCTTGATTATTCTGATTCATCAAGTTGAACTAAGGTAGCAGTGGTCTGATTCTGCTGGGTCATCCTGTTGTTCATGTTCTGTATCATCGCGTCCATGAGTTGAGTCTGAGCTACCAAGGATTGTTCCATGGCTGGATCTGCTACTCTGATGCGACAAGCGCCCACCGGATTGACATGGTGCAGTGAGTGCAGCATCGTGTCTCAAGATTACTGACAAGGCTGGCTTCACTGGGGTTCTCCATCTGCTGGCTGACCAGGGCTAATAGATGCGAGGGAAAAGCACAAGGTAAGGGAAGAGAATCTACTAAGGGGAGCGGGTTTAACCCAAAGAACACCAAGGAACACACAAATAGCCGAAAAGCTATTAAGAAGCATAAAACTCACAGCCAAACTACACCAAAGAAGGGAAACAAAGATCTAATCGTCTAGTCGATTAAACTCTAACTTAACAGGGCGACTTGGTTCAACACACGGGAGGAACCTACACTGATTTATCCTATATGGTTGGTCGGAAGAAAACTCGATCTGAGCACGGTCTTCATCAAATGTTGATTGCTTGCGATCCTTGGAGGCGAAGCTTGGAGAAAGATGGGGGCGACGTACAACTTCATCTTAGTCTTGAATTCTTGTGACGCACTTGTCTTGAACACTTGGGGAGATGTCGATACGTTGTTGTTTGTTACGTGGTCTTCAAACAGTTGCTCAAAACTGCTCTTGGGCATCCACCAAGACATTTAGCACGAATAACGATGACTATAGAAATTATGAGGGGAGAGAGTCCAATTTAATACTCAAAATGGTGAGGACGAATATAGATGAGAAAGGAATAGAATGGAAGAGTATAGAAGCTAGACAAGATGAGAATAGCACATCGTTAAGATTTTCCATTTGTAAAATAAGTTTTGAAGTTTTCCTTACAACGGCCATTCTAACTAAGGTCACGACCTACAGTCGATATGGCTCTGATACCACCTCTGTCGGGACCCAAAAATACAATTGGACCCTCTGTATATCTTGCACTAGTCGAGATCACGCTAGTACACACAGTGGTAACATCGATGAAATATCATTTCCATATACAAAGATGACTAATAAATAGGCAAATAACAATAAATATCAGAGTAAAGACCTTAAGGTCAAAGCTTACAATTAATGCCCTCAGAAGCGAATAGCTCAATGAAGTCTGCGGAACGAAACGGAATAACTTCAGTGAAGCCCATCCATCTGCCCACAGGCAATCGGCTGGGGTGCGCGACCTAGTTCTTCTCGATCCTTGAAGTAGACCATGTTGACCGACGATTCCTCCATTTATGTAGGTTTGGGCGCAAGTTTTACAACAAGCGTGGGTACACAACCGTACTCGCAAGTCATACCACAAAATGCAATGTATAGATGCGGGCTTATTTCAAAGGAAATGGCTTCTGTGGTTATTTTGCAGAAATGCAACATTTGCAATTAAATATGAATGATAGATTGAAAGCATAATTCAAAACAAATAGACAATATTAATTTAACAGTTGTTTCCACAAAGACACATAGCCTAATCAAATTCTTTCACACAGCCATATGACTTAAATCACACAGCTGCCCCTTCCCAATTGTTTTATGAAAATCTACCCCGTGTGAAATCCCGAGCATGTCCATGACCGAGGGCGCGCTATTCGAATATATTGTTTAACACTGCGAGAGGTTGTACACTTTACCCACACGATATAACGGTGTGGCGCACCGATCATAACAAAACAATTCGGCAACCGTCTCAACATTGGCGTTCTTATTCACACGATCCCATATCACAAAGCTTAACCTATCCACGAACCCCAATGTTGAAACTCCGTAACCTACTAAGTTAGGCTGTCACGGACATGTGGTCGTCTGCAGATAGCTCGATTCAATGGCGCACAAAGTTAAGTCCTTAATTGACCAAGGCAAGACTTCCAGTTTTCTAACTAAACCACACAGATAAATCCCAATCACAAAGCCACCAGTTCACACAAAGTATCCACCACTTGCCTCGGTCAAATCCTTTACCACCCGATTGGTTTTAGTGCAACACATGCTATCACGAAGTAATAACACATAGCACGATTTTACACAAAGTTCCATAGTCTCTTAGTCAAATTTATAATTGCAACTCAGGTGATGATGATGACTCGTTGCATGGCTAAGCAATCTACTCGTACTAACTAACCCACGTTGGTAATACCATAGCACCAACTAAATATGAACCAAACTAGGGTGACAAAAGATTATGACATACAATGGACAAAGTGGATATAACAAATTGGATTAATAGCTAAACCCAAAAGCATTTAAATAATTACTTAAAGTAAATGCAATAATTTAAATCAAAGTAATTTTAAAAACTGGGATTCAATATGATCAAAGGTATAACTTGCCTTGCTATAGCAATGATGATCTTATTTTATCTTCAATCTTCTACTTGCTTGATCTTCCGCTCCTTCGGACGATTCCGGGACTTCGGCGTCTAACAAGACAGAAAGCGCAAAACAAACTAAATTCAAAAGACAAATCAAATAAACTCCAAATTGAAATTGAATGGTACTGGAAGGTAGATATTGAATTTAGATGGATTTAGAAACTTGAATGAGTTCAATCGGAATTCGGATGAAGAAGATATGGCTTTTGGAAGATTGGAATTCACATGAAATGATGAAAAAGCTTTACGGAATATTCTCAGAATATTCTATTCCGAAAATATTAGAAAAAGAATAAGTGTATGATAGGTGGGACCGACTGGTATTTATGAATTTCTAGAATTAAAATAATTCCAGAAATAAGGTAGAGAGAGTGACAAGTGGGACCAATGAGATAAAAGGATTTTCTAAGAATTAAATTAATTCCTGAAAATAGAATTAGGGATTGACATGTGGGCCACTGGTCTATGGACCAGGTCCACGGAGAGATGCTAGTCCACGGTGGACCAAGCTCATGAACAAGGGTTGACCAAGATTTGACTGACATACGGGACCCGCATGTAAGAGAGATAAATAATTAAGGTGTTTAATTAGGAGGATGACATGTGGGGTCTACATGTAAGAGAGATGAATAGATATTTCTTTTCTTGCATGGCAAAGATTAGAGGAAAAGTAACAGAGAAGGATCAGTTAGCAACCACAGAGAAGAAAAGCTACGTTCTGGACACAGGCATGAATAGGAATAGAAGCTACAGGCTGATATTTGGTACATGGCCATGGCAAGAATTTTGGTGCTGCAAAGGCAAAGCAAGGAATCAAGAACTAACAGAGAGGATGCATGGATTAATTAGATGACCAGGGAATCAAGCCACAGAAGGGCAAAGGCAACCAGAACTGAACACATACATGAATAGGGACTGTCCCATGCATCGGCCGGTTCTTGGGTATGGAATAGGCATCGGCTTGGCGGCAAGAGAATTAACGTAGAGATTGACTAGCAGGAGGAACCACCAGAGAACAGGGCTTCGGCCGATTGAGTTGGAACTTGCATGGCGGCATCACTCCGTAACTGACATGGCAAAGTAATGGAGAGAGGATTAGATAATCAAAGATTAGGAAATAGAGAGCAGATAGCAACCAGATTCTGCACAACAGAGAAGAACCACGTTCTAGGCAGTCAAGAACGAAGCTGTGAAACAAGATGAAACGCTACAGAACAAAGGAGCAACACATGAACGCAACGCACAGTATACATGCATGAACAGTGCGCGCGGAGTGGCCGGCGGCCGGAGGCGACGTCGCAGCGGCGAAGGGGCAAAACGGAAAGGAAACGACGAGCCGGACGCGATGGCGCGGTCGGATTTTGAAATAACTCACCGAGGAAGCGACGAACGCGAAGAACACGGTTGGACTCTAATGGCCGACGGTGCTCCGGCGATCTTCGGGCGAAGTGGATGGAACCATGACGTAGAGGGCGACGACGCGAAGCCAACGCCGCGGACGGTTCGGCCAACGGACGTCGGACGAAGCGCGTTTGCGGAGAAGACCTTTGGTTGGAGCTCGGTTTTGGAGATTGCGGCGAAAATAGATCGGTTTGGAGGAAACCAATTCAGGGGATTGGAAGAGGGGATCAACACGGACGCGTGAGCGCAAACGGCTCGCATTTATATGCACCGTGGAAGAAGATATGGAAATTTGAAGTTTAGAGTTTGAAACGGATACGTACTGGACTCTCTGCTGCGTTCGGGAGGAACACGATGAACAGTGTTTCGCGCATTACTGTAGCACGTGGGGAGGAGAGAGAAAAACTGATTTTCGGAATTAAAAGAAATCCCGAAAATCAAGGAGATCAAATAAAATAGCAAACAAATTCGGAAAAATCTCAGAAAATACCCAAAAATTCCTTGAAGGACAAGGAAGCCAAATAACACAAATTTTTATTTAATTAATGTTTATATTAGTCAAATTAAATATTTGTAATTTAGAAAATTCCAATTAAGCTTTATTAATTCAAATAAAATTGGTGAAATTTTCCAGGGACCTAAACTACTCAAAAGTTTTTTGAAAAGCCAAATTTTGGGACGTTACAATGGTGGGGGGAGGCCTCCGAGGCGGGCAATTCCATAGTCGTCGAGGTGTGGCCTTCGGAGCGACTAGGGTTTTGCGCGATGGAGCGTAATGTGCAATGTTTCTCCACTGAGACGAGGCCTTCGAGGCGAGAGACTCCCTAGTCGCCGAGGCATGGCCTTCGGAGCGACTAGGGTTTTGTGTGATGTGCAATTTTTCTCTACCGAGGCGAGGCCTTTGAGGCGGGAGACTCCCTAGTCGCCCAAGTGTAGCCTTTGGAGTGACTAGGGTTTTGTGCGATGGAGAGCGGTGTGTAATGTCTCTTCGTCGAGGCGCGGCCTTCAAAGCAACTAGGGTTTTGCACGATGGAGCATGATGTGCAAGATCTCTCCGCCGAGGTCAGGCCTTCGAGGCGGGAGATTCCCTAGTCATCGAGGCGTGGCCTTTGGAGCGACTATTGTTTTGCGCGATGGAGCACGATGTGCAATGTCGCTCCACCGAGGCGAGGCCATCAAAGTTGGAGACTCTCTAGTCGTCGAAGCGTGGCCTTCAGAGCGACTATGGTTTTGCGCGATGGAGCACGATGTGTATTGTCTCTCCATCGAAGTGATGCCTTTGGGGCAGGAGACTCCTTAGTCGCTGAGGCGCAGCCTTCAAAGTGACTAGAGTTTTGCGCGATGGAGTGCGATGTCTCTCTACCGAGGCGAGGCCTTCGAGGCGGGAGACTCCCTAGTCATCGAGGCACAACATTCAGAGCGACTAAGGTTTTGCGTGATGGAGCGTGATATGCAATGTCTCTTCACCGAGGCGAGGCCTTCGAGGCGGGAGACTCCCTCGTCGCCGAGGTGCGGCCTTTGGAGCGACTAGGGTTTTGCGTGAGTTAGTGTGCACCAGGGCATTTGAGCCATGCGCGGTGTCTTGTTTATACACTCGCGCCCGCGAGGGGCGTCGGTGTACGCCGGGGCATAAAGCCATATGCAGTGTCATGTTTATACACTCCCCACTCCTGTGAGTTAGTGTGCATCGGGGCATTTGAGCCATGCACGGTGTCTTGTTTATACACACATGCCCCTGAGGGGTGTTGGTGTGTTCCGAGGCATAAAGCCATGCGTGATGTCTTGTTTATACACTTCACACTCATGTGAGTGAGTTAGTATGCACCGAGGCATTTGAGCCATGCACGGTGTCTGTTTTACCACGGTGGTGGGCTTATGTAGGCCACCCTTGCGGGCTTATACACCGAGGTTGTAGCCTGTGAGGTGTGCGCCGGGGCTCTTCGGCCATGCGCGGTGTCTTTCACTCTATCCACGGTATTGTGCAATGTTGAGCACTGGTTCCCACTGGAGGACACTGGTGTCATTTACCACTAAGATCCATTATGACACAATTCCCTAATCTTAATGAAGGATACAACTTCATTTAAGTTTGATATCCGTGACAAAGATGCATGTAGCAGCACTAGTTGTATTTTGCTGCAAGATATTGCTGACATCCCCTACTCTGGTCACAAATAGTGGTAGTGGCCAAGTTACAAATGTATGCAGTTTGGTGTAGCTAGTATACTGTGGGAACCCAAAAATACAATTATGGACCCTCTGTGTATAATGCACTAGTCCAGAATCACGCTAGTGCAAACAGTGTCAACATAGATGAATATTAATCCACACAAAGTGATTAAAAGAATAAACAAGTAATTTGAATAGCAAATACTAGTTTTGACCTTATAGTCGAGTTTACACTTATTAAGCCACATAAGGCTGATAGAGAATTAAATAGCAGCAGAACAGATAACTCCAGTGGAGATCTCATCAATTCACCACAGACAACCGACTGGGATCTAGACCCTAACGATCAGCAACCTTTGTTGAACTCCTCCTCGAAAGCAGGTGTTGACTCCTCCTCTTCTATAGATTTGTTTGCAAGTTTTACAACAAGCATGAGTCACAACCGTACTAGCAAGTCATACCACATAATGCAATTTATAGATACAGGCTTATTCCAAAAGAATGGCTTTTGTGGTTCTTTTGCAGAAATACGATATTTGCAATTGAATACAGTAATAAGTTGAAAACATAATTCAAAACAATTAGACAATATTAAGTTGACTGTTGTTTTTCACAAAAACATAAAGCTAATTATTTAATTCACACAGCCATATGACTTAGATTACATAGCTGTCCCATCCCAATTGTTTTATGAAAATTAGCCCCCGTGTGAAATCCCCGAGCATGTCCATGACCGCGGACGCAGCTATTCGAATAGATTAATTAACACTCTGCAGAGGTTGTACACTTTACCCACACGATACGATCGGTGTAGCTAGCACTAATCGTAACAAACCTTTTCCAAAACTTCATCTCAACATTGACACTCCCGATGTGCTTTACCGCCAGACAACCCTACACAGGAAGCCAGTCCGACACACACCGTTTGACATGGATACGGCGAACCGTCCCACTGCGACTACCTGGTAGTATGCACCTCCACCTATGCAACACAGTCTAACCTACTACCTGAGTAATCAATGCTAAGAATCCATAACTTGCTAAGTTAGGCCCATCCCATCAGGCATGTGGTCCCATTCAGATGAGTTGGCACGCACGCGCACGTGGCGGCTGAGTCAACGCATACATGGATGACATGCACACGACACGTCGGCATCGGGGTGATGTGGCCGTACACGTGGACGTCCACGTCAGATGACACGTTAGATCGGCGGCGGTGGCACTCAAGAACCAACGTTCCGACGAAGGGCGACGATCCACCGGAGATGAGTGGTACAGGTGTGTAGCTAAGGCTATTGCGAACCTGATGGTATACCTCCGGGTGGTCAAGGACGTCTATGCTGGTCGGCAGCGAGCTCGAAGCGACGAGGAAGGTTCAGGTTTTGTCGGACGGCTGCTCCGGTGAGGCTCCAGGGCAATGAAAGGGTTCCTGAGGAAGCTCCGGCGATGAGGAAGTCGACAGCGCAGTCCACGGAGGCAGGGCGTCATCGGCGGCAACAGAATTCGCGAAAGACGAAGCTCGGCCGAAAACCCTAATTCTCGGATTTGAGTCATGAGCTTCCTTTAGGATTAACTGTCTTAATCCATCAACATCTCGTACGCAGATACAACCATTGATCCACAATATATCTTGATCATCTTTAGTGAAATCTTTGAATTTTCCTTCTGCCATTTTGAGCTTGATGTCTGAAATCATGGGATCCTTTGGTTGGGCTTCACGAATTTGCTTTTCCAAGGTAGACTACACCTCTAGACTGGCTACAAATCCTTTAGATACAACTTCTAGTTTTAGCTTCTGAAATTCCTCTTGAAGTTCTGAACAAAACTCTTTCACTTCCAAAGTATTACAGTAGCTCTTACGACTTAAAGCACCTGCGACTACATTGGTTTTTCCGGGATGGTAGTAGATTTCAAGATTATAATCCTTTATCAATTCTAGCCATCTTATTTGTCTCATTTTCAAATATGACTGAGTGAAGATATACTTCAAGCTCTTATGATTCGTATAAACTTCACAGCGGTTACCAATGAGGTAATGACACCAAATCTTTTAGGCATGCACTATAGCAGCTAATTCCAGATCATGGGTAGGGTAATTCTCTTCATGAGGCCTTAATTGCCTTGACACATAAGCGACAACTCTTCCTTCCTGCATTAGGACACATCTCAATCCTCGACGCGAAGCATCACAGTAGATATCAAAATCTTTCCGAATATCCGCCAAGATCAATACTGGGGCAGAAGTCAAACGCTTCTTCAACTCTTAAAAATTTTCTTCACAGGCTGGAGTCCAAGTGAACTTTTTCTCCTTCTTCAACAACTGCGTAAGAGGCTTAGCAATTGTTGAGAATCCTTCGACGAAATGACGGTAATATCCCGTCATTCCCAAGAAACTACGAATCTGAGTTACTCTCTTGGGCTGCTCCCAATGTAACACTACTTTGACGTTACTAGGGTCTACTGCTACCCCCTCGGCTGTCATCACATGGCCAAGAAAATCGACCTCCTTCTTCCAGAAGTCACACTTACTGAACTTAGCCTACAGCTGATGCTCCCTGAGTTTCTCTAGGATTAACCTCAGGTGTTCGGCGTGTTCTTCCTCCGACTTGGAGTAAACCAAAATATCATCAATGAACACAACCACAAACTTGTCAAGATATTCCATGAATACTTTATTCATCATGTTCATGAAGTATGCAGGGGCAATAGTCAGACCAAAGGACATGACTAAGAACTCATAATGTTTGTACCATGTTGAGAAAGCAGTCTTCGGGATATCCATCGGACAAATCTTCAACTGATGGTAACCTGATTGCAAGTCGATCTTTGAGAACACTCTGGCTCCTTTCACCTGATCAAACAAATCATCAATTCAGGGAAGTGAATACTTATTCTTGATGGTGACTTCACTGAGACAATGGTAATCGATACACATCCTGTGAGAACCCAAACACTTAAACTAAACTAAACAACAGTAATTGGTAATTTAGCGTTAATTAAAAATCCATTAAGTCGAGATTAAAGTGTAATCTCAGTTGGATAACGGGTGCTTAATCAGCGCCGTTAACAACAAGAGTGGTTACAACAATACCTCATTAACGCTAAAACTTAAAATCTTATAAAAAAGAATTACATTACAAGTGTAATTGAAACCTTTTTGCGAGCTCAATATTATTTGCATAAGCTTAATACATCAAGGTCTCGGCAATGTTACAATCTTGAACGCGTTACAACAAACCGAACTGTATCTTGCAAGACCTAATTATTTGGCAATCCAATTCTTGCATTCATGTTGCGGAAGCCCTCCTTGCCATCTTGTCCATATACCGTCAAACCATTAAACCACCCCTCGTCCCGCAGTCCATCGTTCGCCAAAAACTCAGGATGCAGTTAGTAAACCAAAAAGGTAGTAGCAATGGGTTAGAATAAAAAGGAGCCGTCAGATTTCCTGAAGTTCAGTCGGTTCCCAAACCAACCCAAATCCGCCGGCACCATGATCGTCAAGGTTCCCGAACCCACCTTAGTAGGTTGGCGCCTTGATCGTCAAAATACCAGGCCGATCTAAGTTAGCTAGCACCGTATCACTTCCGTGGGTTTTCTCATTCGGCGTGTATCAAAACCCAACACCCACGTTTGCAAAACAGCCAAACAGTAGCAGAAGCACCTTATTAACCAGTGGGCATTGCTCAAACAGTGCTCAGTGAGGAAGGAAGGGATAAGGAGGAGTACACATCGCAGAGGCACAGCTGCAAAACCATCCCCCTGCCGATGGCTTTGTACACCACCCACAAGCCTCACAGCAGCATTTCCCCCCTTACATCAGATTGCCTTTCCCCACTGCCTTACCTCCACCCCAAAGCCTTTTCATCAGAAGCATAGAGGAAGCTGGGAGCCCGAAGGCAAGGAGAGAAGGAGCCAGAAGAGGCGGCCGAGAGCAGGAGGAGCCCGAAGGCAAGAAGAGGAACCAGAAGAGGAGGCTGCCGAGCGCCCTTCAAGCCAACCACCAGCCGCATCCACCCAAGAAAGCGACCAGCACCACCAGCTTCTTCCCAAAATTGAGCCTGCCATCAACCGACAAGGTAGCCCTCAATAACCCACTTTTATTTTGCCCAAAGGTGAACCCACGTAGCATGAACAAGGAATGCACAAAGTGCCCATGCCCCAACAGCCCACACTAGCTCTATCCGCATATTCATCACCGAGAGCAACAAGCCCCACAAGCCCCAGTAGCATCATTCACAGCCCTCAGCATTTTCATCACAGAGCAGTAGGGGGAGAAGGGAAGCATGTCTATACCACTTTGGGTCATGGTAGCAGCCTCATCCCACCATGCTTCTTGCCCTTCCCTCCAGCATGCACAAACCTGCATACATACATCGCATTAGCAGTGTCAAATCTGAATCTCCCACAAGCATAGCAGAGTCCAGTAGCTAGATTAACATCGGCACCCAAAATCTGGTTCTTGCTCAACCATGAAGGCCTCAACAACAAGTAGTAATGGCGATGTGCAGATGCGATAAGAGAGAGGCGGCTGGTGAGGAGGCACAGGGAGAGGAGCCCGTGGCGTGCGAGCCGATGAGGCGCGCGGCGGCCAGGGCCGGGCGGCGCATAGAGGAGCCGCGGCGAGGGGAGCTCCATGGAGGAGCATTGGAGGAGTAGAGAGGTGTGCGAGCGAAGAAGCTGGGCCGAGCGGCGTGAGGGAGAGCGAGGGGCGGCACATCTCGAGGTCGGCCGGGCAGGAGAGCGGGCGGTGGGAGTAGGGGAAGAGAAGAGGCTTCAGGAGAAAGGATTTGGGAGGTGAAAAGAGGGGATGAAGAAGGATGCCGAGAAGGGGAGGGGTGTTGGTGGCTTGGTGCTGTTCGGTTGGGGAGGGGATAAGAGAGAGATGTAGAGATGGGGTTAGAAGGAAGTTAGGGAAATAGAAGGGGTTTGGTGAGGATAGTTATGTGGAGAAGGGAGTTTAGGGAGAAGAGGATTAGGTAGGGAAGTATTTTAGTAAGTGGTACTAAGGGTCAGTGTGGGTAGCTTTAGCAGTAAATTGAAATGCTAATAGTATTAACCTTGGCGTTGTGAGCAGGTAGACCGTATAATTTGTACACCGCGTATGGAGAGATATCAGTAGATAGATAGATCGGTCCAAATCAAAATAGGAAAATCGGTAATTATTTTATATCTGAGGCTTTTAAATCTGAGCTAATCACATTTGTGAACCGCTAAGTTAACTAGATAGCCGGATGCATTAGAAGTATCTTCGTCTCAAAAAGAATGGTTAAGTTAGTAGCACCAAGTGTATCTCGTATAGTTAGCAAACATGTATGTACTTCTAGAACCCATTAGAAGTCTTTGTGCAGCAAAAAAAATTAATAAGTTTAGTAGGTTGCAAACTTGAGTAGTGTTTTACCTCCCTTGCGTTTAAGCGCGTCGCACTCAAGAAAGTCAATTAGGCGCTCGTACGCAAGCAAAAATTGGTAGACTCAGTAGAATGTGAGTATAGGTAGTAATTCCTTTTCTTTTCGTTAAGCGCGTGTTTCGGCATCTTAAACCCTAGGGCGAGTAGACCGTAGAACAGCTACCCTGGGGGATGCTAACTTAGCGGGGATCAAAAAATGTTGATTTAATTAAAAGGTATTAACAATGAAGTCCACTAACTTATGTATGTGTAATATCACCCAAACTCAACTAAGTATTTGTTTATCTACTATTCGTGCTATCGCATTGCTACAGAGAACGAAACCACGCAGCCCGGAGTACCTGATACTGATCTCATCGGCACCGACCAATTTTACTACTACAAAGGCAAGCTATCCTCTTGATCACAAATATAGTTATATCAAATGTACACTGTATACTGCTTTACTATATATGTCTATTGCATCAAAATTATGTCTCAAAAATCAAATCAGGTGATAAAGATGAGAAAGATGATAGAGATGAGAAAGATAATTATATGGCTGGTAAAGGGGGCCCGTGGCAGGTAGAGATGATGGTAAGAGGTGGGACCCTTTACATAGGGCTATAATATAAGGACCAACAAACTCTCACCGGATAAGAGGCCGTAATTTAAGTACCAACCATTTTCCGTTGCGGCGGCGAGAAAAATGCTACTGTTACGTGATTACTTTCTCCACAACGGGTAAGTATTATGTGTGAGTGTGATAGAAACCCGAGCGGTGAGAGAGTCAGGGAGTGGGTGATCCAGGCGCTATAGCGCTAAGGTGGAGTGTTGGGTGCGGCGAGGCGGCCAACCAACATGCGAAACTTCGGTGGGTGATTAGGCGACATCGTGGCAAGGTCAACACCGGCGAAGGTATTGGGTGGAGACTTAATCACGTAACACGGAAAACGTTACGTATTCGATCTCGAACTGCATCAAAGGAAATGCAGGAACCCGTTAAGTAAGTCGAAATAAGCGTAGGTAAAGTGGTACAAGCTGCGCAGTGCTAAATAAATCATGAATTCATGCCTGTTCCTGGATTGGAACTTACGGGGGCCACTGGGGGGTCTATCTTCTATTCGTGTGACAAGTAGTCTTTTCAGTATTAAAAATTTACCACCTAAAGATTTGAATGAGTTGGTTTATTTTCCAGAAATGAGTTGATTAGAAATTGTGATAATGAACAGAGGTATCATACAATGCATTTTTGATATTAATGCTTGCTGAGTACACTAGTACTCACTCTTGCTATCTCTCCCTTTGCTTAGATCCTAGTCCGACCGGGAGATATCCCGAGTGGGATGAGGGATTTGCAGGTACCGATGAGGCTGCAGAAGGCGAGGGCACCGATTATAAGAACCAGGGCGAAATGGGTGCCATATTGTGCGGCGAGTAGACAACGGGAAGATCAAGTCGAGCGTGAGGGAAATCTGTTTTCCCATTGTAATTAAGTAATTGTAATGTAAGACCATAGCCTTGCGTGGCTAATGCTGTAATAAAGTTGTACAGTTTCTATCTATTGTTCTGCTACGCTAACTCTGGTAAAGGCTTGCTATTCGTCGGAGCGATGTTCTACCGAGCAGACGAATAGTAATCCGTACGCCTAAGTGTGATTACCCCTGGGGTAATGACACGGGGCGCCACACATCCTCATGCTCTCATCTTTCTTTTTGACAAACAAAACTAGCGCTCCCCAAGGCGACGAACTAGGTATTACAAAACTTTTCTCGAGAAGTTCTTCAATCTGCTTCTTCATTTTAGCTAATTCATGGGCTGGCATCCAATAGGGTCTCTTCGAAATTGGTGTCATTCCCGGCATGAGATCGATGACAAACTTGATGTCATGGTCTGGTGGCATTCCTGGTAATTCTTCTAGAAACACATCTGGATATTCTCTAACAATTGGTGCATCTTTCAAAGAAACGGTCTTCAAACTATTGACTAACAGATGTTCATCATGAACGGAGGTGGCTAGGAATTCTACTTTCATTCCATTGGGATCCTCAATTGTTCCGGCTCTTCAACCACAATCCAACACGGCTTTGTGCTTGGATAACCAATCCATGCCAAGAATGACATCTAGGGTTTGGGTGTTTAGAACAATTAGGTTGGCTAGAAACTCAACTCCAGCTATGAGTAATTTAGCTCATAAACATCCCACTTTCGTACTTAACTCTGCTCTAGGCGACTAGACTAACAGAGTATGTTTAAGATGCACAACTTTCAATTTATTCTTGGTTGAAAAATCTCTGGAAATAAACGAATGTGAAGCTCCAGAATCAAACAAAACTGATGCAGGTACTGAGTTAACCAGAAACTTACACAGTACGATGTTGGGTGCTTCTTGGGCTCCTTCCAAAGTGGCATAGTTGACACGGCCTCTGACCACAGACTGTGGCGCTCCTCTGGATTGGGCGGTGGTTTGATAAACTCCTTGATTTTTGCCTAGTGCTGGTGCCTTGGCAGGTGTAGCTCCAAGGTTGAAGCATACTGGAGAGATTGTCCCCTTCTGCGGACACTAGATGGCGAAGTGGCCTGGCTGACGGCAAGAATAACACACTCTTTGTCCGTTCTGCTAGGTGTTCCCTGGGTTGGGGTTAGCTAGCGCTGGATTGCAAAAATTCTGAGCAACTGGATGAGGTGCTAAAGTTGGTGCAGGTGCTCTGAAAGAATTCTGCGGTAGGAAACGATTGAACTGCGATGAACATGTCCTTGCCTTCTGTTGTGACTAGTGACTTCCTTGTTGGGCCATCCTGTGCTTGTGGTTGACTTCCAGTTCTTTGCGCTTGTCCTCCAGAACCAACGCTTTGTTAACCAATTCCTAGAACTTAGGGAAAGTGTGGACGATCAGATTGACTTGCAGTCCGGTGTTCAATCCCTTCAGAAAGTGACTCTGGCGAGCCTTGTCGGTGGTGACATCCTCTGCAGCGTAGCGAACTAGCTGAGAAAACTTGTTGAGATAGTTAGTCGCTGACATAGTTCCTTGCTTGAGAGTGCGGAACTCATCCTTCTTCAGGTTAATTATCCCTTCTAGCAAATGGTACTGACGGAAGGCTGTAGAAAACTCTTCCCAAGTAATATTTTGCGACGTCTCATGCGCTACACAGAAATTCTCCCACCATTCGACAGTTATGCCTTCCATCTAGTGAGTGGAACATAGCACCTTTTCATGGTCACTGCATTGAGTGATCAGCAGCTTTCTCTCAATGACACGAAGCCAGTCGTCTGCTTCGACTGGTGAGACATTCCTAGAGAAAGTGGGTGGGTGAGTCCTCATGAACTCAGCTAGTTTAGATGGTCCATGGTGACCATGAGCAGCTGGGGCTCTACGCTGGTGATTGTTGTTGTTGTTGTTCTGATTGTTCATAGCTTGCATATGATTCATCATAGTATACATTAGTTGTGTCCGGGCTACCATGAAAGCTCTAAAATTTTGCAAGTCGATCGCGAGTGCATGTGGTGGAACTGCTCCTGCGGCTGGTTGCTCGATGACTTCTGGCACTGGGGTGCCGGAACCACTGCAGCAGTCTGACGAGTCTGAACCATCTGCGAAGCTCCATGGGTTAGATAAGGTAGCAAGCACAAGATGAGTTAACTAAACAGGGGTAGGTTAAACCCAACAAACACAGCTTCAAGAAAAATCAACTGAAATACCTTTATTAATAGGGTTCTTAGCATGGCTGCAACAAATGCCTAAAGGTCTTTGCAGCTCATACTCGCACACAAAAGAAAACAACGATCCTAAGTACACAAACTATCGCCTAAAGGGCGACACTTCTACACTTAAACTGGCTAAACCTGACTAAACTTAAACTCTAGCGAACTCAGTCGCTAAGGTAGCCTCCACAACCACGACGGTGCTCCTGCTTGTAGTAGACCTAAAAGTGAGCCGGCATCTTGGCAAACTGATCCTAGTGCCCCCAAAACTGGTGCAGCAAGAACAGGCGTCGTTGGTGCAGCTGGCTCCTCTGGCTCTGCAGCATCTGCTGGCTCCTCTGGCTCTGCGGCTTCTTCTTGACCTTCAAGGCCTTCTTCTGGATCTTCTTCGGGTTCTTCTGGGTCTTCCTCTTCTTCATCTTTCTCATGGTCGTGTTGGCCATCGAGGACTGCTTCTACAGTGGCGATCCTTTCTTTCGACCTCTGCAAGGTCTCGTAAGCGCACTCTAGGTCGGTGGCCATCAGCTCCAGTGACTCCTCCTAAGCGGCGGCGTACTGAGCAAGATGCACCACTGTAGTGTTGCCTTCTCCCTCCGTAGATGGGTAGTGTGCGGGTAGATCCACAGCGGTAGCTCTGGGATGATAGCGGAAGATGATGTCCTTCAGCTCACGCGCGTAGATATTGTAGATCCTTAGCATGGCAATACGTGACGACTCCTGTATCCCCTCGAGCCACGTGGTCTTCCGGACGGAGATGTTCAAAGGCTGGCTCGCCTTGGTATCCCTTCTGGCGTAGATCGTCAAGCGGCAAAGCACTGCATGGTCTCGACCGTTCATGATCCAGTTGCTTTCACAGTACAACGGTCAGTCGAAGCCTCCCAGCACTTGTAGTAACCTCCAAAGTTCAGTAGCAAATCCTCCCTTGCGTTCACCATAACTCTGAAGAAGAGGCATCTGTCAAAACAGACGAAGGGGTGAGAACAATTTAAAACAGTGGGGAGAGGAGAAATTTCAGCAATAGTTGAGTCAAGAAAGACTTGAGAGGAGTTAAGCAATTGGTTAATCTTGCAAGTTAATTTTACTTTAGAAACTAATTTGGACACTCTAAGAACGGCCGATCTAACTAAGGTCAAGACCTACAGTTAGCATGGCTCTGATACCACATCTGTCGGGACCCAAAAATGCAATTCTGGACCCTCTGTGTATAATGCACTAGTCAGGATCACGCTAGTGCACACAGTATCAACATAGACGAATATCGATCCACACAAAGCGATTAACAGAATAAACGAGTAATTTGAATAGCAAATACTGGTTTTGACCTTATAGTCGAGTTTACATTTATTAAGCTACGTAGGGCTGACAAAGAATTAAATAGTAGCAGAACAGATAACTCCAGCGGAGATCCCGTCAATTCACCACAGGCAAGTAACTGGGATCCAGACCCTAATGATCAACAACCTTCGTTGAACTCCTCCTCAAAAGTGGGTGTTGACTTCTCCTCTTCTATAGATTTGTTTGCAAGTTTTACAACAAGCATGAGTACACAACTGTACTCGTACGTTATACCACAGAATGCAATTTATAGATGCATGCTTATTCCAAAAGAATGGCTTATGTGATTCTTTTGCTGAAATGCAACATTTGCAATTGAATACAATAATAAGTTAAAAACATAATTCAAAACAATTAGACAATATTAAGTTGACAGTTGTTTTTCACAAAGACACAAAGCTAATCAGTTTAATTCACACAACCATATGACTTAGATCACATAGCTGTCACATCCCAATTGTTTTATGAAAACTACCCCTCGTGTGAAATCCCCGAGCATGTCCATAACCGCGGACGTAGCTATTCGAATAGATTAATTAACACTCTGCAGAGGTTGTACACTTTACCCACACAATACGACCAGTGTAGCTAGCACTAATCGTAACAAAACTTTTCCAAAACTTCATCTCAACATTGACACTTCCGATGTGCTTTACCGCCAAACAGCCCCACACAGTAAGCCAGTCTGACACAAACCGTTGGACAGGGATACGGCGAACCGTCCCACGATGTGACTACCTGGTAGTACACACCTCCACCCATACAACATAGTCTAACCTACTACCTGAGTAATCAATACTAAGAATCCATAACTTACTAAGTTAGACCCGTCCCATCAAGTATGTGGTCGTACAGTAAGGTTCAATTCAATGACGCACAAAGTTAAGTCCTTAATTGACCAAGACAAGACTTCTATTTTCTACTACTACTCCCTATGCACACAGCTTATTCAGCCCGTGCACATAGCTCTACCATAACAAAACACAGTACCACTTGCCTTAGTCTAAAACCTTTTACCATCTTGTTGGTTAAATACAACACATGTCATCAATGAGTAATAGCACATAGTGCATGCCATTTTATCACTTAGTTCCATAATCACTTAGTTAAGTTTATAATTATGACTCACATGAAATGATGACTCATAACATGGCTAAGCAAACTAATCGTAACTAACCAACCCATGTTGGTGCTATGATAATACCAACTAGTTAATAAACCAATCGAGGGAGACAAAAGATTATGACATATAATAGACAAAGTGGATATCACAAATTGGATTAATAACTAAACCCAAAAGCTTTTTAATAATTACTTAAAGTATATGTAATAATTAGAAAAAAGTATTTTGAAAGTTAGGATTCAACATGATCAAATATATAACTTGCATTGGAAAAGGTCTAGGTACTAGTCTTGATCTTGAGTCACTCCTTCTTCAACAAAACTTCCCGAAGTATCGACGTATACTCGCAAACGAAGTAGATAAACAAAACAAATAAATAACAAAGGCAAAAAAACTCCAAAAATTAAATAAAAATCTCAAATAAATAGATCTTGAATTTAGATGAATTTAGAAATTTGAATGGGTCAATCGGAGTTCAGATGCAAAAGATATGGGCTTTGAAAGTTTAAATCTAAAGAAAAACCCTAAAAACTGAATTATTGGAATTTCTGAATTATTCTTCAACAGAAAAATCGGATTATTGTGCAACAATGACGTCAGCGAATGATTTTCGGGAATAAGAGAAATAAAAGAAAATACTGACATGTGGGACCCACATGGCAGTGACGCGGCTCATAGTAGACCAAATCCACCGAGTCGATTAGATCTGGACTGAGATGAGTTGGCACACACGGGCACGTGGAGGCTGAGTTAGCGCATACGTGGATGACACGCACACGACAGGTTGGCATCGGGCTGATGTGGTCGTACACGTGGATGTCCACATCGGATGACACGTCAGATCGGCGGTGGTGGCGCTCGGGAACCAAGGTTCCGGTGAACGGCAGCGATCCACCAGCGATGAGTGGTACGGGTGTGTAGCTAAGGCTATTGCGAACCTGATGGTATACCTCCAGGTGGTCAAGGACATCTGTGGTGGCCGGCGGCGAGCTCGAAGCGGCAAGGAAGGTTCGGGTTTTGTCGGACGGCTGCTCCGGTGAGGCTCCGGGGCAACGAAAGGGTTCCTGAGGAAGCTCCGGCGATGAGGAAGTCGACGACGCGGTCCATGGAAGCAAGGCATCACCAGTGGTGATAGAATTTGCGAAAGACGAAGCTCGACCGAAAACCCTAATTCTTGGATTATGGCGGCGCTAGGGCTCTTGAGGCGCAATTGACCAGGGGTTCTTGGTGCGGGCGATAATGCGATGCCGACGGTGCCTTTTGTAGGGCCAGGGCGTACTAGAATTGGAAATCCCCAAATCAGGATTGATATGGGTTCACTTAATATTGGAGATAGTGATCGAATCGGGGATGATTGACACCAGATATAGTTGCAGAAAGCTAGGAGATAAGATTTGGCGAAGAATCCCAGAGATTTTAGATATAGAATACGTTTGTCAAATTGAGCTTCAAGAAGGATTCAATGGAGGACGCGAGCTGGACTCCGCGAGAAAGACGGCTTCAGAGACGACGATGACGTGGGGCCCACCTAACAGAGAAACAAGGCACAGACGCGTTTCAGCCTTTTGATCTAACCATCCAGCCTTGATCGAACGGTCCAAACTGATGGTGACGTTCAGACCGGCCGAACGGCCCAACTTCATCGGTTCGTTCAAACATGATCGGACGATTCGGATACAGCTAAGCGTACGCGAAGAGAGAGGAAAGGGAGAGACTGACATGCGGGGCCTGCATGTCCGTGGGAGGCGGGCGCACGCGGGTGAGCGGGCTAAATGGTGCTGGGCTAGAAGCGAGAGGATATGGGCCGAAGGTTTAGGGTTTCGGCCCGAAGAGAGCTCCGAGATTTTTAACTAGTTTTCTATTTTATAAAATACTGGAAATTCAAATAAGCAGTAGAAAATAGCAAATGAACTCAAAACAATTCTAGAAAAATCTAAAAAATACATCTGAGCACATAGAACCCAAATAAAATAGTTTTGGTAATTGTTCGTGTTGGGATTATTCATGTTAAATGATTTTGGTATTAAAGTCCCAGTTAAGCTTTTGAATTCAATTCAAATAAAAACCAAATGGTGAATGTTCATGTTTGCTCAATGTTCATGTTTGCTCAGGCTGCAATGCTACCAACATTGTTTTATCTAGTTTTATTCATCAAGAAGGTCACTATCTTAAGGTGGTTTGATGCTAGTGTGTTGTGTTGCCTGAATCATGAAATGAGTGAATTAGTCTAACACATATCATGCCATGTGTGCCTACTAAGCATGGTCTTAAGGACATAACTCTGGACCTCCGGTAAATGGATTCCAACTTAACTCAATCTAAATGAGAGGCTTAACTGAAACTAGAGCCCCGACGATCATGCGTGCCGCTCCTCTGCAAGCGCTACATGATTGTCGGTTCTCCAACCAGTCAAGCACTACACTTAGTGAGTTAAATAGGAAGCCATGAACAGCGAGTATGACTTATATTGGCTCCCAAGATCAACGACCAATATAACCATACTCTCATACAACGTTGATCACATCCATACAACACTCATACATAAATAGTACAAAAGGCATACATCATAGTTCCAAGTTTACAACTAATACAAGTGGCCGACCGGCCAATTTAAACAAGTTCATAAAGTAGCAGCGGAAGCAACTAAATAAACCAAAATGCCAGTAGTGGTATGCCCCATAACCCATCGGCAACCGACTGGGAGTTAAGAGATAGCATACTACTCATCAGTGTCGCCTAAATCGACACCGACAAGCTCATCGGTCTCAACATCTTCCTCACCTGTAAAAGCCAGCAAACATCTGGCTGAGTACCAAAGAGTACTCGCAAGTCTTACACAAATAAAAATAGTTATGCATAAGGTCATTCAAAGGAAGGGCTCATATTGGCTTAGTTTTGCGAAAGAGACGCAACAAGGTACAACCTACACATGCTAGTTTTTCAAGTGCCATTTCAAAATCAGATTTGAAGTAGAAGTAAAGCATGTGAACAAGTAATGAATTGAATAACAAATAAATCATACAATTAACAAAGTGGTTGTCCACTTTGGTACAACAACAAGCATGAACATCTCATTCATGACAATACCAAGTTATAACCACAATTTTAATTCCAAGTCTAACAATAGTAACTCCCGAACTCAAGCGGTTGTCCATAACCGTGGACACGGATATTCGAATAGATTTATACCCTGCAGGGGTGTACTGCTTTACCCACACGACTTGATTAGCCCGTAAGCCTCCAGATGCCTCCGAATATAGTATACTTCCTATGGTATGCCAGCCGGGTACATCAAGATATGGTTGTTTTTAGTAAGAAGATCCCATTGAGCTAAGTCTCTCAACCCAGGGCTCCTAAGAAACACAAGACGTTAACGTCTCCATCCTATCGGCCCAAAAGGGAAACATGGGATTTCTCGGTCCCATGCCCTTACAATTTCACCACCGTGGGACTCAACACAACAAAACCCTCCCCCTACTTAACCATATGGCACCCATATACCGCGTGTGATAGCACGAATGTACTTGAATCAACGACGTTACCAAAGTTCGGTCCTTAATTGTCCAAACAAGTCGACCACTTACCCAAAGCTCGTGCACAAAGCACCATCACTAACCAACACTTGTCCGGACCAAAAACTTCTTTAAAATGTCAAAATTTAACTCATAAAATAGATACGAACATCTGAAACAAAAGTATATAATGAGAGTTGTGTTTATCCCATAATTGGCGGGTTATTCCCGACAATCAAACTACCGGTTCTAGACTTGCATGACTAAGCAAACCCGAATAACTCAATTTCACACATCCTATCTTAAGCATTTCAGTACTGGAATAATTCATGGATAGCCACAATGACAAGATAATAGGATGTGTCTAACTATTCATCACAAAAATAGCGACAATATTAAAATAGCATGCAAGCAATTATCATTGCATCTATCCTAACAAAACTGGGATCAAGTATGATGCAAAAAGAAAGTTCAAAGGATGCTTGCCTTGCTAGTAGAGTAATTGTTCACTCTCGGTAGCGTAAGAGTCAATATCAATTGCTTCGGAATCTAAAGAATAAAGACCGATATAAACACCGAGAAATACTCCAAAAATCAAGATGCTCAAAAATGCATGATTTTTCTACAGTAGCTAAGTCATGATTTTAGATGATTTTTGGCGAAAGAATTATTTCATTTTGATTTAGTATATGCAAGTTATGATCGTTTGAATTTTAGATTTCAATACGCCTTCATTCATGTAATTTAATTATGAGATGAAAATTTGTAGAGCAGTGGTGAGTACATGGATTGCATGGATAAATAGGCAATATTGTTGCAAGTTCAAAATAGTTGAGTTTGCTTCAATTGGAGTTTTCATGATTTAGTTATTGATTTCTAAAGTTATCAGCATTAATAGTGTAAAATAATGCCTTTTAGGATTATTTTCCTCAAACTATAGTTTCTGTGACAGAGGTAAGTTTGAAACCACTTTCATAATTAAGTTCATTTGACATGGAAATTATCAAAACTGATTTCACTGTTTTTGGGGTTTCCAAAAATTACTTATGAATTTTTAAAGTTATCAGCCTTTTTCTATTATAAAAATAATAGTGTTAATGGGTCAATTTCCAAAATACTACTCTCTGCTGCAGAGACAAGGTTGAAACAAATTTTAACATAAATTTCATTAAAAATAAAATTTATCAGAAGTGGTTTCACTCATTTTGAAGTTAAAATGATTTAGTTATGTATTTTTAAAGTTATACATATTTTACAGTGCATAAATATATGGGTTTCGAATTTCTTAAAGCATTTATCACTTTTTCTACCGAGCGCTTCCTAGCCGCGGTCACTGACCAGCGGGCCCAGTGAATAGCGCATTTTCCATTTTAACTCAGGTTTTAAATACTGAACTGACATATGGGACCCGCTGTCAGTGACATGGTCCAAAGGACTCGGTCCACCGGCGCATACGCACGGTGCACGGGGCTTAAAGCCTAGGGCCCACATGTCAGTCACTCTTCGTTTCGGTTTAACCCCGCCGTTTTCTGTGCTCGGGGCCCACGTGTAAGTGAAACATTAGCGTCGCTTAAGACATCAATTAATGGCTAAGCCAATCATTAGGTATTAATGACCGTCATTTGCCGTAACCTCCAGCTACTGATCTTTGGTCGAGAATGACAACGGAGTTTCTCCCGTGCGTTTGTCCGGCGGTTCGCCGGCGAATCCGGCCACGGCGGCGCCAGCCAAGAGCATGTGCAAATGTAAAATAGCAATGCGCTCCCACGATAGCGATCTCGGCGATCGAGCGGCCAGAGCGGCGGCTGGCGGAGTGGAGCGGCGGCGCTCAATCGGCAAACATGACAACAGCAAAGTGAAGCTCCGCAGTGCAAACCAGCGGGTGCCCGAGGTCCTAGGGGCTAAGAGAGATCTACTTGAGCAAGGAAAAGTGCTTGGGGAGGCTCGGAGTAGCAGGAGCTCTGTCGGCGCCGGAGAAGAAGATGGCGGCAGCACGACTTTGCGAGGAGAGGTGACCCTGAGCAAAACCAACAAAAATGAGTGGTCGGGGCAGCTCAAGGATCTTGTGAGGATGCTGTGAGAGCAAGGAATCGGCAAAAAGCTTACCAAACCGAAGTGGGAGATGAAAGGGTTTGAACTTCTACGAAAAGGGCAAACTTCAATTCGATAAGACCACCACGTTTTCATGAAATTGCTTGAGGGGTTTTTAACCTCATGCCAAAATATACGAGATGACACGAAAGAAAAACCAAGGAACTCACCAGAGACCAAGAACACCACTTGGTGTCCTCGAGAGCGCGCTCTGGAACAGCAGAGCACGACAATGAGCTGGACGCTACAAGCAACACGAGGAGCTCGTATTAGCAAAAATGGGTAAGGCATTGAACAAGGAAAAGAATGTCATCACCCGGTGGGAGCTTACCTACGTAGGGAGCAAGAACGAGCTTCCCTCTCCTCGGTCAACAGAGGAGAAGTGAGGAAGAAGGAGGAGGTGCGAGGGGTGTTATGCCCGGATGTTGACGGAGATAGAGGCGGCGTTACGCGGGGAACGCTCCGGAGTGGTCCGTGGTGGCGGTGGATTCACGGCGTGCCTGGTGCCGTTCTGTGCGCGCCGGGGCATTGCGGCCGCGTGGCACAGGATTCCTGCGTTGCCTATGGCTGGAGGAAGACGGAGCTGACAGCTCGGGCCCACCGTGTCAGCGAGACAAAGCGGCGCGCGCGAGCGCGAGTTAAGTGATTCGATGCGCACCGTCGGATTTAGATCTGATGGTCTGCATGCGATGGTGCATTTAGTTGACTCGACCGAGCCAGTTCGCCTGGGTCGGGCTGGAACCCAAGGAACAGTACCGGTCAGGGTTTGAGTCTGAAGTTTTGACTGAAATTTAATTTATCTCCTCTACTTTGACTAGGGCTTAGAAATAGAAATAAAATTCCTAAAACCATGAAATAAATCATGGGGGTTCCTGGGATAGCCTAGTGTCCATAAAAATTATTGAACCCTACTGTTCATGATATCTTTTGCATAATTTAAATTCAATCTTGATGTTGATCTTTAAATTGTGTTTGAATTTTCATAGGGTTCAAACCAGTCCCAAAAATTTATAAAAAATTATATTAATTCATGATAATTAATATAGTGTGTGAATTAATTATTTCCAGAGGAACTTTAGTAGCATTTGTTTCAGTTTTTAGTTTGGAGTTCAAATTAAAGTGTATGTTTCATATGTATTTTGAGATTTTCTAAGTACAATATGTAAATAAAAAGTTTCAAAATATGATGTATGCTAATGAGATGCATAATAAACCTTTTTATTAATTTGAGGATGTGACAGCGGGACACCCTTTGGAGCCCTCCTACGACAGCTCACACTTATTGATATGACATGTATTGATAGGGAACTAATGCAAGTGTGTGTTGAAATGTGGACTATATTGGCCCTGTAGCGCACCGTAATTCCTAAATTAGCTCCCTTAGCATCAAAATTCCATTTTTGGCCCCCTCGTAGCACTTGCTGCCGTCGTCGTCGGCAGCACCAAGTTGCTGTCGTGCGGATTGGCAGCAACCAAGGTGCTGCCGTCCCTACAATGACACCTCCCTCCACCCTAGCATACGCAATCCAAGAGGAGAGAGAAAATATATTTAAGAATATTTTTTGGAGGAATTTTTAAATATAGAAAATGAGCTCCAACAATTATGAAATTTTTTGTGCAGACTCACAGCATAGTGTAATGTCTTGTGTAAATTTTTAGAATTTTATGAGTTACGATGTTTTCTGTAAAATTCATTTAAATATACTATTTGTAGGAATTTTATAATATAGAAAATGAGGTCCAAAAATTATAATATTTTTTTTGTAGGCTCCTTATACCATGTACTTTATTTTGTAATGTTTTCATAATTTTATATGTTTCAAAATTGTCTCGACAAATGAAGGGTTTAGGTCTCGAAACTAAGGATGAAAGGTTTCAGAAATTAGGGTTTCATGATTTCATGTGACTTGGAATGTGAGAAGTTTAGTACCACATGACTACTCTAGGTAAGATACACTCCCTCCTCCGCACATCTGTCGCCCCGTCGCAGTTAGCCCCCTTGCCCGCAGTGCTCGCTTTTATGGCAATTGTTTGATTGAGTAATGAGGCTGATGGTACTAGTAGGTGGTATGAGTGATTTCGTCGGTGTTTCCAATTCCACCATAGAAATAGGTTTTTGCAGCATACTTGGTAATTCCCGAGCGGCTACAGCAAAAGGTGTAGAGTGAGCAAGTGCCAAGTGACCGTTTGGTACAATACTATCGTCAGCAATGTCAAACGGTTATAACATCTTGAGGTTGATTAGGATTGACTGTTCCATTTTCATTGTTCTCTCCCATGTTAACCAAATTGTGTTAGTGTGTTAGGGTTAGGGTTTAAGCCGCGGTTAGAAATTAGGGTTAGGGTTTAAGCGGTGATTTTTGTTTCAATTTTAAAATATAGCAGACAACTTCAAAAAATTATGAGCTTAAACCCTAACCCTAATTGCTAACCGCGGCTTAAACCCTAACCCTAACACACTAACACAATTTGGTTAACATGGGGGAGAACAATGAAAATAGAACAGTCAATCCTGATCAACCTGAAGATGATGAATGACCGTTTGACATTGCTGACGATAGTATTGTACCAAACGGTCACTTGGCACTTGCTCACTCTACACCCTTTGCTGTAGCCGCTCGGGAATTATCAAGTATGCTGCAAAAACCTATTTCTATGGTGGAATTGAAAACACCGACAAAATCACTCATACCACCTACTGGTACCATCAGTCTCATTACTCAATCAAACAATTGCCATAAAAGCGAGCACTGCGGGCAAGGGGGGATAATTGCGACGGGGCAACAGATGTGCAGAGGAGGGAGTGTCTCTTACCTAGAGTAATCATGTGGTACTAAACTTCTCACATTCCAAGTCACATGAAATCATGAAACCCTAATTTCCGAAACCTTTCATCCTTATTTTCGAGATCTAAACCCTTCATTTGTCGAGACAATTTCGGAACATATAAAATTATGGAAAAATTACACAATAAAATACATTGTATAATGAGCCTAGAAAAAATTATTATAATTTTTGGACCTCATTTTCTATATTATAAAATTCCTACAAATAGTATACATAAATAAATTTTACAGAAAACATTGTAACTCATAAAATTCTGAAAAATTTACACAAGCAATTCCACTGTGCTGGGAGTCTGCACAAAAAATTTCATAATTTTTGGAGCTCATTTTCTATATTTAAAAATTCCTCTAAAAATATTCTTAAATATATTTTCTCTCTCCTCTTGGATTTGCGTGCGCTAGGGTGGAGGGGAGGTGCTGCTGTGTGGGACGGCAGCACCTTGGTTGCTGCCAATCCGCACGACAGCAACTTGGTGCTGCCGACGACAACGGCAGCAAGTGCTACGAGGGGGTCAAAAATGGAATTTTGATGCTAAAGGGGTTAATTTAGGAATTACGGTGTGCTATAGGGGCCAATATAGTCCACAATTCGTGTGTGTTGTCTCGGAAAAAAAATGCTATAGTGCATCAGAAACCGTCAAGGGGATCTGTGCAGGGAGAGACGGAGAAATACTTCAACAAATCACCCCTTGTACCAGCTGATTTTGCTGTGTACTAGTGTACTACACTGTATCATTTTTTTAGACAACATACGTTTATGCCTTAGTACCTTATCAACAAATGTCCAGTCAATAAGTGTGAGCTGTTTTTTTCTTCTTTTAAAAAGGAGATTTTGGCTCATTTAAAGGAAGATGTCCTTAATACATTTGCACAGTGATAAGGAAAAGTCAAGTTACAAAAGGAACTCTCTTGGAAACGAAGTCACTTCAACTACTAGACCATTCAGAGATGGATGCCCTAGTTAGGGCCTAGGGCTATGGGAGATCTCAATAAGCAGTGCACACCATGATTTTATACAGCCGTGGTGATAAAAGTTACACCTTTGGTTGTTCTGGCTGCTCTTATTATCTACACAATCTGCCACTCGAAGCTTGATGTGTTATAATGCTGCTAATCAAGTAATCTTCACTACATCACCATGCAGTTAACTTTATACATAGAACTATAATGATTTTGAAGAGTTTAGGGAGATACATAAGGGTCACCACACGTATGTTTTGTGTTTGTGTTTGTGTTTGTTTTAGTATAATGCTGATTGCTGAGAGCCTGAGATACCTGTAAAGGAGAACTACTATTGTTTGAACACAATGTATAGTGTAGAGCACCTATCAAATGCATGATCCAAATTAGAGTTCATACAAAGCTCTACCAAAGTTCCACTCAAACATTGCTAAAACTAATCCTGTGATTATATACACTGCCTCTACAAGCCTTGCAACACTGAAATCTGTTCTAGTATCAAATGTGTTCTGATTTATTGCCTGGTTAGTGTTCAGTTGTTCACTACATGGACATGTCTACAGTGTGATAAGGCTGACAGTTGACCTGAACTCACTGTCGGTAAAAGCACGAAAAAGATTGTCGGTGCAGCTTCAAGAACCAAGGCAGACATGCACGTCAATCAAATATCATCAATGTATTTGTGTGTATAATTATATAGGGAAATATCGAGTGCAAAACCGCTTATTAGTGCTACTAATATGTATGTTGTGTACTTATCTGTCCCAGGAAGAGCAGAATGCGTGCCTCATGCATGAGAGGAGAGAACAGTGGCAGTTTCTTCTCCTGGCTGCTTCTCTCCCCCCAAGCAAAGCTCTCGTTCCCAGAATAAACAAAAAGGGGAAGCAAATTTTTGAGGAGGGTCCCCTCCTCTCCACCGTCCCATCTTTCCCTTACCTTTTTGTACTGTAGTGAAGCAACGGTGGATACAAAAGGCCTCTCATGAGACCCTCTTCCACTGAATTTTTTTCCCAAAGAGGGCTCTCACTTAACCTCGCTCCAGACTCAGATCCTCTGACATTGCAAAGGAAATGATAGAGAGCAACAGTGCTATGATATTGCTATAATCTTAGTCATCTGAGTCAAGAAAAACTGGCTAGATCAACTGCTACATATGCTACAGTATCAACTACAGTACTTTTAATACAATGTTTTCACTGTAATAGCAGTGTCACGCATCATCTTGTCCTTTGTTTTTTTTATTCAATAGCTACAAACCAATATCACGACATTTAATGTCAGAGGATGCACGTCCTGACTTCTCAAGCTCAGTCCTTTCAATCCGAAAGGTTGATGTGCCGGTTGCCCCTTCTGGGGTGCTGCGAAATGTTCTCTGGCTACGCATACCAACTGAAGCTTGTTTTTCGCGGTATCCACTTTCGCGCAGTTCAAACAGCATTAACCGTTTGATCGAAATTCGAATTCGACACTTGTGGCTTCGTAATTTCTCATGGTAGAGCACTGTAGCTCAATTTGTTGTTTAAAAAAACATGCTCACTACATTTGATCCAGGGGCAGAGGATACAAATCCGTTTGAACTTTGTGTCCTGTTATTATGGACAACTGTTTTTTTACCTTAGATATAAGTCCATTTGCTATTATACATTTGATTGATTTTCCCTTCCTAAGGTTACGCGCAGATGGAGTTTTTGGCTCATTTAACACGATTTTGAATCAAAATAGCAAAATAGCCTCGCGAACGTATTGGCAAAAATAGCACATGTGACAAGCTCAAAATGCACGACAAGAGCATACCGTGTCCCCACTGCGTGGTAAGCCACATAGCGGACTCTCATTCGGCGGTAGGCTCCCTGCGGTGCATTTTGAGCACGGCACGGATACTATTTTTACTAATTTGTTCACGGAAGATTATTTTTGCTATTTTGATTCAAAATCGCGCTAAAGAGAAAAAAAACAAAACCTCCACATATGTTGCATGTGAATTAGTAGTTAGGTCGTAGACCTCCTTATGGTGACAGTGGCTATGGGCTAGGCTTATGGCTTTCTTTGCCCTGTAAGGTGAAGGTGGGGGTGCTGATATCACTACTTTTCGTGCCTCGAGATTCGGGCCAAATTGAATGATAAGCGCTTTGCTCTTTTCCTCTCCTCGTGCATGCGTACTTGTGAGCCAATTGATGGTGTTTTTGCACGTACTTGTCACAAACGTAGGATGGCAGGCTAATTTCTAGTAGTGTCACTCCATTGCTCCCTATGCATCCAAGATCTAAGATCTCCTTTCTTTTTCCCATGCCACTGATTTCTCCATGAAAATAATAATCAGAAGATATTGAAATGTCATGTAATGTAATTATTGGTTGCTATTGCAAATATATGAGTCTATATTGTGTATGGTCAGAGGCCAGAATGAGTGAATTTTCTGACCTGAGAGAGGTGATCACAGAGCTGCAAGCAGCTAGGGCATAATGCTGTGGAAAGAGCAGCAGCCCCCTGCTCATGAGTCATGACAATTTGTGGCACTCCCCAATCATTAACAGAAGACACAATCAACTCAGAACTGCATGCAGAATCAGAGTAGTAGCTAGGGAAGAAGAAAAATATGGATGATGGATTTTGAGTTCTTGACTGCATTTTTTCTTCAATCCATGCATGTGATCACCAACCTACCATCATTTGCCAGTCCATGAGATTGTTTGGCTTGGCCCCATGCAAAATGTACCGTTGCTTTCTGCGGAAAAAAATCCTATAAGACCTGGTCCACAACTCTATCAATGTAGACCAACGTGTCTTTTCACGAATCTCAAAGCGTGACATGCTAGCCTTCAGTATTAAATTTGTGAAAATTCACATCAGTGGTCTATGGGGCTGTGCGTTTTGAGATTCGTAAAAAGACACGTGTCACACAGTGAAGTTGATCTACATTGATGAAGTTGTGGATCAAATCCTATAAAATTTTTTTTGGGCTTTCTGCTATTTGTTATTGCCCTAGATGGCTTTAGGGTTCTAGGAGACTAGCTAGCTAGGGTTACATGGATCCATCTCTGCTCTCATATCAAGGGTCATGTCCTCTCTTTGCTTTTCTCCAATCACTTCCATGCCCAAAGGATGCATTGTCATAACTCAACCATTTTGCCCCCATGCTGATGGGCGCTCCACCGACCTCGAGATGTTGTGCGTACCCGGTCGACACTAAGGTGATCCACTTGAGAAGGAGGGGAAAAAACTAAAGTACAATTAATATATATTAAGCATTTAATCAAATCCTTGGTACGATGGTATCTTGCAAAGCATTTGTGGGCATCCTAACTAACACAAATTCTAAAGTTTGGTAGATTCAATAAAATTTTCAGTTTCTTTCCCCCCCAAAAGAGATTAAAAGATGACTGTCATACATGCGAACAAAATTTCTGAAGTCCTGAGGTGCATGGATCCATCTGTCTGTGACAAGAGCGGTGTATACCTACAATTATACAGTGCCATACGTCCATCACTACAACCAATACACTTCTTTTCAGGCAGCAAGGGCCATCTTTAGCTTAAGAGTTACCAAACACTGTTTTCGTGAACAGAAGAATAGTTTGTAAGAGCACCTTTAGTGTGGTGCTTGGGTGCTTGGTACCGGTACCAAGCTCACCTGGCAGGCTTGGTACCGATCCTACATTTTAGGGTTTTTGGTTTAAATGGTACTGTTGGCGATATGATTAACAAAAATGACGTTCTTGTTGTCGTAATACTAAAAATGACACAACGTACATGTTGGTCATCGACATGCGTCCAAATCCGGCCCCAGGGGCCAGGTGCGATGTCCACCGCTCCCTGGTAGCCCGACGAGCGCCGTACTGTCAAGTCGACGGTGCCACACCTCTGGTACTCAGTCAAGCCGTGTTCGTGGCCTGATGCCACGGTACCACCTCCGCCGATCCTCCATAGCCTGGACGAGCGCCAAGTGGCCGATCACTCCCTTGGTCCGGATCCCGTCGCTGCCGTGCTACCATGGCACGGTTCTGCAATCCAGGTGCAAACCTTCCATACAAAGCTACTGATGTGATACTCTTTCAGATATTTACTTCCTGAACTCACTTGCGCATAACTTTTTCTGCGCACAAGGGAATATTAAATTTCAATCACATCGCAGCAGGTACAAGAAAGTTGACACTTGACAGCTTTAAATTTGATCCTTTAAGCTCTGTTTTGCATTTGGTTGAGGAGGGATTACACAAATCCTTAACTTCCTGTGAATCCAACAGCAATTTAGGGAATTGCACAGGTTGTTTCTCTCTTCTGCTGCTGCTGCTACTGCTTACACAAAGGAAAATTTGCAGCCCACATTAGGCCCTGATGGGAAGATAAAGGAGCCCGAGAGCAATGTGCTTTTAGCTTCGATTGAGAACATGCTGTATGCTGTGACGGTGGATGTTCTACACACTGTAAGAATATTTTACTGTCTTGTTTTTCTTCAGATTGTTTTTTAATGCAAAATAAGGAAAATATTTCTGAGGAAAATTCTTGTACAATCAAATCACCTTATTATGGGTTAACTTCAGGTGTTTTCTGCTTTTGGTACTATCCAAAAGATTGCGATGTTCGAGAAGAACGGTGGAATGCAGGCCCTAATTCAATATCCAGGTATGTGCCAACCGTTGTAAACCCACTAGATCATAATATGTTGCAAAATTGTGCCATGGTGGCACGGCAGTGGTGGGATCTGGGCCAAGGAGAGTGGATGAGCCATGTGGCGCTCGTCCGGACTACGGGGGACCGGCGGAGATGGTACCATGACACCAGGCCACAGCCACAGCTTGTCCGGGCGCCAGCGATGCGGACGCAGCTCGTCCGGCGTTGGGGCGCAGCACCACGGACGTGGCAGTACAGCGCTCGTCTGGGCTATTAAGGAACAGTGGAGATTGCGTCCGGCCCCCTGAGGGGAGGATTTGGACGTGTGTCGACGGCCGGTGTGTCCGTTGTGTTATTTTTAGTATTATAAAAACAAAAACATCGTTTTGTTAATCATATCGCCAACAGTGTCATTTAGAATAAAAACTCCACACACCGGACTAAAGAGGAACCAAGCAAATTTTGCTAGCACCGGTACTAAAGATTCCAAGTGAATTAAAAAAATTGATGGCCCCACTTGTTAGAGAGCGAGAGGAGGGAGAGAGAGTGTGTACGGTGGGAGAGAGGGGTGGGTCCCATTTTGAAGAAAGAAGGTGTGCTAAAATACTGAAGGGAAAAGACAAACTTAGCACCACGATGATGTGGTATTTCTTAATGCCCTAAAGCCACCAATGCGCATGGTTAAAGTGGTATAGGATAGGACTACAGGAGCCTTGTTGGAATATTGGTGCTTAAGCGTCTGAGATGTGATAGTTTTGGCCTTCCCGTAACGTGGAATTCTATTGCCTTTATTTGATTTCTCTGCCTCCTTTAGAAAATGATCCAGGTTCGCCTTCTTTTTCGCTGAACAATGTGTGGAACAAATATTCCAAAGTGTGCAAGAAAAGTGAAGGCCCAAATATGCACATGCAGCTATTGATTGTCTGCTCCAATTTTCAGGTATTTTGTCGTTAGCTGTGAAATCTAGATTTTAGTCTCTCACTCATGGTGAATGTTTTATGAATTGTGTTTGTATTTATCGTGAGGCCAATGGGGCTATATATATATATATATATAGATAGCCTCTTATACAACAGAGGAAATATATATGGTAATAATACATCTAACACACCCCCTCAAACTTATGGTTGATCAATAATATGAAGTTTAGAGATATAGAAGCTGTGGTGGGCTCTGATCTGTGCCTTTGTGAAGAAGTCTACCAATTAAAACTCTGAAGGCACATACTAAAGAGCAACAACCTGGTCCTGCACCTGTGTCCACATGTAGGAAGCAACAATACCAATATGCTTTGTAAGCTCATGCTTCACTAGATCTTTAGCAATGCTAATAGCACTTGTATTGTTAGATAAAAGAGGAGTGTGTGCTAAAACAGAAACACCAAAATTCTCAAGTAACCACCGTAGCCAAGTAACCTCAACCCCAAGAAAGTAGCGAAGAGGACTCAAATCAGACATGAGAAACTGCTCATTAAGACGCTCCTTGACAAAAGTGATGTACTGAGAATCATCTCCAGTAATGATCATATCATCAACATATAAAAGGAGAAGTGTCCGACCATGAGGCCAAGTGTGAATAAAAAGAGCAGAATCATGAGCACTGGCAGAGAAACCAGCTGCAGTGACAACAGAAAAGAAACGATCAAACTAGACACGAGGAGCTTGCTTAAGGTCGTAAAGAGATCGACGAAGGTGACAAACCATACTCTCAGGAATAGAATACCCCGGTGGTGGCTGCATATAAACCTCCTCACGCAGTTCACCATTGAGAAAGACATTCTTGACATCAAGCTGAGAGATGGACCATGCCCGAACAGACGCCACAGCAAGAAGGACGAGACAAGTGGTCATGTGAGCCACAAGAGCAAAAATCTCATCATAATCACGATCATGCTCCTACTGAAAACCACGTGTCACGAGATGAGCCTTGTAGCGCTCAATAGAACCATCAGAGCGGGTCTTAATCTTCTAGACCCACTTGAACGTGATAGGAGTAACACACGCGAGAAGAGGGACAAAATCCCACGTGCCAGTATGCTCAAGGGCAACAATCTTCTCTACCATCACATGTTGCCACTCCTGATAAACAGCAGCATCACAATAAGAAGTCGATTCAGCAAGAGCTACTAAACAAAACCGCGTAAGAGGCCGAATAGACTCACGAGCACGAAAAGCATATCAAGGAGGAGAGGCCGAAGAAGATGACCTATCAGAAGAAGATGGCGCATTAGAAGAATCCTCAACTCGCAGACGACGAGTGTAGTAGAGATGATAGGAAGGAACAAGACCAGGAAGAGCCTCTGGAGAGGGTGTTGGTGGTGAAGGAGACAGTGAAGGAGGCACTAGAGATGCCAAAGGCTATGATGGAGGTGTGGTGACTATGAGGGTGGCAGGAAAAGTCAGGAAAGAAAGTGGCTCGACAAGAGATGCTGGAGTAGTGGAAGAAGAAGGACGAGGGTAGAAAGGACGAGACTCAACAAAAGTGACATCCTAAGAAACCTGCATTCGTCGCCCAACAGGATCCCAACAATGATATCCCTTATACTCAGCACTATAGCCCAAAAAACGCACTCCATGAACTGAGTGGTCAACTTGGTGTGCTCATGATGTGCAAGAAGAACATAGCACATACACCCAAAGAGGAGAAGACTAGAATAATCAAGAGTCTTGCCACAGAGATACTCAACTGGGATCCCACCCTGAAGAGCAGAAGAAAGCTGAATATTAATCAAAAAAGAAGTAGTAGAAACAGCCTCAGCCCAGAAGTGTGGTGGGACAGCAGAAACAAACATAAGAGCACGGACTGTCTCAAGAAGATGACGATGCTTACGTTCAGCCACACAGTTCTAGGCATGAGCACCAGGGCAAGAAAGTGAAAGAGAGTACCATGCTCAGCAAGAAAACTATGAAGGACTCCTGATAAGTATTCCCCGATAGAATCAGCACGAAAAACACGAATAAGAGAGTCAAACAGGGTACGGATCATGGTAGCAAAATTCTTGTAGATGAATAGAATCTCACTACGAGATGACATAAAGTACATCCATGTGTGTCGAGAAAAGTCATCAATAAAAATTATATAATATCGATGACTTCCTTTCGAAATGAAAGGAGCTAGACCCCATACATCATGATGAATAAGATCAAAAGGACGCTGTGACACTAACTCACTGGAAGGATAGGGGAGTTGAACCTGTTTACCAAGCTTACAACCCTGACAATTTAGAGTAGCATCACCAGACACAGACCCTAAAAGACCACGACGAAGTAAAGAAGATAGACATGACCCGCAAAGATGTCCCAAACGATGATGCCACTAAGCAAAAGACGTAGTGGAGGATGCAGCAGAAGCGGAGGCGGTGGTGGAGGTGACAAGACTGGCAGGGGCAGCAGAAGTAAGATGAAGCCAGTCAAACTCCCAAAGACACCGTGAGTCACGGTGGTGAGGGCCAGTACCAACCAGAGTCCCTATGCGCCGATCCTGAATACAACAAGAATCAGAATCGAGAATAACACGACAACCATGATCGGTGAGCTAACCGGCAGATATGAGCTGCATGGTTAGTTTGAGAACATAAGAAACAGCAAGGACATGAAAAGATGAATTCAAAAGAGTGCTTTGTCCTACGACAGAGAGAGAGGTACCATCTACTGTCTGAACAGTGATAGGAGCAGCTAAAGGACCAATGGAAGTGAGACTGGTGAAATTAGATGTCATATGAAAGGAAGTACCAGAGTCAAGAATACAAGGTGATATACCTGAGGAAGAAGGAGTAGAAGGTGGTATCTCACTAGAGGACTGTGTAGCAGAACCCGACAGTGCAAAAGCAGCCATGCGATGCAATAGTGTGAGAAACTCCTAAGAATCAGAAGCACCAGAGCTCCTCTAAGAGGAGGAACCGCCAGTGCCCTTTGGAGGACGGCCACCACGACATAAATCCTTCTTCTTCCTGTAGCAGAACTGCTCCACATGTCCATTCTTGCTACAATAGGTGTAGTGGAGTCCCCTACCAATAGCAACAGTCACTAGCGAAGGCACCACTGGTGAAGTTGTAGCTAGAGACTTAATGGGTGTAGAAGCTGGAGGAGCCACAGAATCAAAGGAAACAACTAGGACGGCAGCAGCCCTGCACCACGAAAGTGAATCTCCTCAGAACGAACAGCTGCAATAGCCTCCAACAAAGTCACACGAGGGTGGCGCGCCAGCAACTGAGGATGAGTCTGCTCATACTCAGCTCGAAGACGGGTTAAGAAGTCGTAGATACGATGAAGCTCTAGGTGAGACTGCTGATGCTGACAGCACTCACAAGTGTGGCAAACATCTGGTCCCAAAGAGTCAATCTAACGCCATACCATAGACAACTAGGCATAGAACCCATCCACAGTGGCATCTCCCTACTCCAGCGACTGCTCCTAACGCACAACAGCAAGATACAAGGAATCACCAGATGGCTCGTAGCGGTTGCACAGATGCGCCCACATCAACTATGTTGAAGCCAAGCCAACCACATCACTAGTGAGATGCACTTCCATGCTAGCAACCAGAGTAGCAAAGGCACGAACATCCTCATCAATCCATGTCTTGTAGGCAGCATACTGAGTCTAAAAAGTCTCCATGGCATCCTAAAAAATATCCAATGCCTCTTTATGAGTGTCTTCGGAAGCATCCTTTGGGAGCACGAGCTCAACAGGTGGAACAGGTCGATGCGGACAAGGCAGCTCGCCAGTGAGAAAATCCCAAAGACATTGACCACGCATGTGGAGATGCATGTACTGAAATCAGTCCCGATAATTGAGACCATCGAAAATCACCAAGCAACGAGGCACATAAATAGTGCCTGAAGAGGATGACATGTTTCTCTCTCTCTCTCTCTTTTCTTTTTTTCCTTTTCCGAGCCAGGCCGGCTCACGCAGTCACGCTAAAACATAAGCCTAGCGAAAGAAAGCCGAAGGCACACGTAGAGGGAACTAGGGTTCCCCCTAGCAGTGATGGTCCGATCAACGGCAGCAGCGATGACCTCACGGCCGAGCGGAGGTGGCAACGGCGGCTCGTGCGGAGGAGCGATCGACCAGGCGATGAGGCGATGAGCGGCCGACGAGGAAGATGAGGCGTCAACGAGCGTTGATGAAGATGAGGCGACGGCGAGCATCGCGAGGTGACCCCACGAGCGGCCACCTCATGGATCTGGACGGTGAGCGGAGGTTTGTGTGGGACCCTGAAATTGAATCTGTTTCAAGTCAAGAGATTACACCAGAGAATAACACGCACATATCCTGAACAACATTGTACACAGTCATACACAAGTCATACATCATTATAAAAAGGTGACATACAAGACTAGGACTCACGTCCATAAGTTACATAAGTGACCACACGACCATATTAAACATCAACAAAAAGTACCCAGTGAAAACAAATATAATACACCAAAAGTTCCATCCAAGTGTGCCCAACTCCCAGAGGTAGTTAGAAACAACGCTATTCATTAGCGTCACCAAAATTGACGCTAATGAATTGATCGATAGTGTACTCTTCCTCACCTGAAACAAGTGGTCAATCCGGTTGAGTACAGAAGGTACTCGCAAGTCTTATACAAAAATAAAATAAGTATGTGTGCTAGAGACGGACCAAAGGAGATGGAATTTATACATGATAGAGGTTGATCAAAGGAAGGCATTAGCGGCTTAGTTTTGCATAGAACGCACAAGTTTTCATTCCTACACATACTATTTGGTAATTGCCATTTAATAAACACATTTTTTATTAAAAACTTTTAATTGACAAGGATACAAAAGAAAATCATACAATATCAAAGTAGCAGCCCACTTTGATAAACTAAAATGCATGACAAACCCATCATGCCAGTACCAGGTTGTTGCCCATGTCAAGTTTTAACTTAAGAGTCTAACGATGATGTCAATCAAAACCAAGTGTCGTCCATAACCGTGGACAAGGCTATTTGAATAGTTTAATACTCTGTAGGGGTGTACATCTTTACCCACACGACTTGATTAGCCTGTAAGCCTCTAGATAATGACACATTTCCTAAGGTACGCCAGCCGGGTAAATCGAGATTCGATACTTTTTAGCAAGAAGACCCTATTGAGTTGAATCACCCTTACAAGATAAATCCCAACTTAGTACAAGCTACTGATAGAGCTTGCTAAGCGGGCACACAAGTTATGTTGGAAATACCGATACAATGAACAGAAATGAAAACAACACTCCCTTGCACTTTATAAAAAGATTGTATCGGATCCTATGAATATATGATCAAACACATATGTCCTCATAACACCTGTGACTCAACCCAATAGAATTTTCCCCTTACTTGACCAAGCCGGATCCCAACTTGGCATGTGGAAGTACGTATGGTACTTGGAGTGATAGCCCAAAGTTTGGTCCTTAGCGATCCAGACAAGTCTTTCCATGGTACCCGAACCTCGTGCACGAAGGCACCCACCCTACTAGCCACTTGTCCAGATCAATACCAGTTTTAAATACGCAAAATTTAGACTCAAAAACTATATTTAAAAATCTGGACAAAAACATTAGAATAAAAGTGTTCAGTGTTTCCCATGATTGACAGGTTAATCCCATCAACCGAACTAACGTATCTACTGACTTGCATGGCTAAGCATCAAAATAAAACATAAATAAAAACACATGACAACTAACATAGGCATAGCTGTATGGAAAGATCAAGGATAACTACAAGAGATAGGATATAACAAACTAAACTCGAAAAGTATTGATATATCAAAATAGCATGCATGCAATCATAATTGCAATTTAAAATACTACATTAACCAAAATTTGGGATCAAGATGATGCAAGAGGATGCTTGCCTTGCTGATATCCCACTTGTTCAACTTCAGGTGCGTATTCGCTCTCTTCGGTCAACTCATAATCTAATAAACACATTATCAAATAAACATCGAGAAAACTGAGAAAATTCAAATTACTCAAAAATGAATGAAATTTATACAATGGTGAGATTATCATTTTAGATGAATTTAGGTGAAAATTTTAGTTTAATTGGAGTTCATTTTGGTTTTCTATGAATTTTACAAGGTTAATGTTATTAGTGTACAATTAATTCAAATATAAAAAAAATTGTAATAGAGACATGTTTCAAACTTATTCCAAATTAAAGTATAGTAAAATTAAAACTAACAAAATTAATTTCACTCCATTTGGAGTTAATATGAATTACTTATGAATTTTTAAAGTTTAAACCATTTTTCAGTGTTTTAGTTGCTCACACGTGGGGCCTAGTGCACAATGCGTAGTCCGCCGCCACGCGCACTGTGCACTTAATGCACTGGGCCAGTACGTCAGTGATGAACGGTAAAATCCGGATTTTAACTCCTCTATATTTCTGTTCACGGGCCCCACTCGTTAGTGAAACAAAGTACTAATCAAAGCCGCAACTAATCATTACTTAGGTTTTATCCGACAAAGATTTGCGTTAATGATTTGCTACAATAATTGCTCGCATTTGGACAATAGAGGAACCCCTTGGCCGCGATTTTGCTCGGCTCTCACCGACGTTGTGTTCCAAGGCCGTGTGAACTAAGGCCCGAAATGGAACCCTAGTGACCTGCCGGTTCCCTGGGTTGCCGAAGTTTGGTCAGCGGTGAACCCTAGTGGAGACGCGACTGCGATATGCCGGTCCCCTAGGTGGTCGAAGTTTGGCCAACTTCGAACCCAAAGGCACTTTGAGCCAACTAACGCACGCAAAAGCTCCTAAGAGACCCAAGGAACCTACCTGAGCCAAGAAGATGGTCGGAGAGGTAGGGAGGCTCACCGGCAATGATGACCTAGCGACGACGCTGTGAGCTTTACATGGAGAGGACAACCTGAGCAAAACGAAAACAATTCAATGATCAAGATTGCTCGAGTAGGCCTCGAAGACAGTGTTACCGAGAGGAATTGAGGAACGATTTACCAAGCCAGAGTCGGGGAAGAAAGATATGTTTTCGGCCAGAAAATAGGAAACTTCAAAATCCTGACGTCACTATGAACCATTTGTGAAATTGATTGAGGGGATTTACTTCTCATATCCTAGGACATAAGATGACACGCAAGGAAGAGGAAAGAACTCACCAGAGACACAAATGGCACGGTGCGGTGCTCAGAACACGATAAAGACACCTCAGTGTTCTTGGAGTTACAACCAACGTCAAGCGCTCAAATTAGCAAAACGGACATGGCATGGGATAAGGAGAAAGACGGCGAAGAACGAGAGGAAATGCCTTAGTGAGGAGGGAGAACTATCGAGTGCATCTACTCGGCCGAAAAGATAAAGACAGGGTTTCGAGGGTCTTCCACGATGGAAATGAGACGGTGTCACCTCAAGGGGTCTCTAGATCAGATGCCAACGGCGGTGGCGAAACGCCGTGATGGTGCATGGACGGGTTGCACTGGCAAGTGCCAGCTCTTGCTTGCGCTCGGTGATGCGTGGCAGTGCGCATGGAGAAGAAGGGTCTGACATGTAGGACTAGCTTGTCAGCGAAAGCGACGAAGCGGTACGATCGGGTCAGGTGCATGCGAATGGACTGGGTCTGATCAAGTCAACTAGTTGAGTTTGAGTTAGGTCTACATAGTTGACTGGTTTTAATTTCCAAATATGTACTTTGACCGATGATTAAAATAGCAGATAAATTTAGAAAATTATAAAATTTTGCAGAGAGATTACGGGGATAATAAAGAACTCATATAAATTTTTAAACATCATTGTTCATGTTTTTTTTGTTCTTATTTTAATTCATTAACAGAATAGGTTTATGTATTGAGCATAGATTTTTCTCAAGATCAAGTTAAACTCTAAAAATTTGAGATAAATCATAATTATTCATGATAATTATTCTAGTATTTAAATAAATTATTTTCCAAAGATGTTTACAAGCATTTATTTCGGTTTCCTTTTGGAGTTCCACTTTAAGTTGTACGTTTTACTTTGATGTAAATTATTCAAATGTAATAATTTGTGACATGCTCCAAAGATTAACATGCATGCTCATGAGATTAATCTAAATGCAACTTAATGAAATTGGGGTCGTGACAGTTTGGCTCGGTGGCGAAGGCACCACAGGCGCGAAGACGAAGCACGAAGACGCCGTGAAGACGTCGGGCGAGAAGGACTCCGGCCCGGCCCCGATCTGCTCCTCCCCATGTCGAATCCGGGCGGAGGCAGCTGAAACTCAGCAACCAGGCTCGGGCGGTGCGATGAAGAGGAACCAGTGGGGCGGCAGAAGACGAACGTGGCGTAGAGCGACGGGTCGGGCCATTACCAGGGTTCGTCGTGGGCCATGTGGAGCGTGGGGGCAGCGAGGAGGAGCGACGGCGGCGGCTGGAGAAAGAACCAGCGGCGACGACGGCTTGACGTAGACGAGGGTAGTGGAGGCAAAGCCAGGCAATAATGGCGGCTAAGAAGATGAACCAGCAGTGGCGGCAGTCTGACAAAAACCCTAGGTACGCTCTGATACCATGTTATGAATAGCGCTTGTATTCATCATAAGGCCAATAGCCCAATATATATACAAGTACAGGGATGGTATATATGCAGATAACTCATTATACAATAGGAGAAATACACAGGTAATAATACATCTAACACGTGTTATCCATCTATGCTCAGTGATCAGCAGCAAGAACTAAGCAGTTCGATGTCAGCATGTATGAGTTTGATCAAGTTTTGCAATTTGCATTGATATAAACGTTCAATGAAGTTGCTGGATGTCTGGACCTCGTTGCGTCAGGATCTCATGATAGCTGACTTCACAACAGCTATTAGTACATTCTCAGCCTCTCAAGTTACACTTAATCTGATATGCCAGAATGCACGCAAAAGCAAGTGGTTCCGTATGGACTGAGAGTGTGAAAGACTCAAACACAGGAAACTAGAATTTAAAACGTCTCTGCAGATTCCAGTAACACAGAGCCTTTTGTTGCGTTTATTCACAGTTACTGCCTCCTGCAAAGAACAGAAAAAAGAGGGAAAGGAAGTATGGGTAGAACGCATTTTCCTGCAGAGTGAAGGCTGGAATGTGACTAGTAGCCTTTTTGTCAGCTCACTGATCAGGCAATGCTCCTACTGCAACACATGATGAGCATATGGCTTACACTTGCTTCTTTCTCCATCCAGGGAAATGAGTATGGATATTGCAGGAATTCATACCCCTTTTACAGTTTTCAAAAGCCAAGAAAAACAATAATTATACGAACCGACGCTTGTCATTTTCGTTTACCGTCTCAAAGCAACCAAAGAGAATGAAAGAAATCGTCCTACAATGTACAGAGGGCAAAAAAAAAAAAAAACTTGCGCACGCTTGCTGCTGTTGTCTGGCTTGCATATCTCTGCTTGGCGTATGAGCAATGGTCTTGATGTTTATCATGTAATTTTTGTTTTCCTTTTTCTTTATGTAGTCAGTGAAACATCTCTCTTCCTACTACCTGCAATCTCTAACTTTGTTAACTCTAGATGGTGACCTGCAAAAGAGAGCATCCCTTGGTTCATCAGGCTTCTCATTCACCACAAACGCAGATGTTGTACATGAACTTGGTGTATACCTTGTGTTGAATGAGTAAAATCTTGAGAGCTATCTGAACATTATGAGAACTTCTGAAGATGGTCCAATGTGAAAGTCTGAGATTTTTCTGAACTCAGGTAAGTGTTGACATAATAAACTTCAATAACCATGAGATACGAATGCAGCTCACCAATTCATCGGAAGCAAAAACTTGGTTCAGTTTAGTCCATGTCTATCAACAGTTCAACACTGTCCTCTGTTGTTAGCAAAGAATTGGCATTGCAATAACTGTAGGCATTTCAGTTCAGGACTGGAGTGTTACATTCTTTGTTGTGTCCCATGACTTGCTTCTAGACTGAAGAACCATGCCGAAGCTAAAGTTTTTGATCCATTTCAATAGAAATTGAGGTCAGTATATCCATACGGGTTGATATCGGTGTACCCATATGAGTAGGGCAGCAATTCTTCGATGTCCAATTGCGAGCTTGAAGAACTCATCTTCTGAATTCGGCTGTGATTGATTGATTCAACTTCTGCACTGAACATGCTGTATACAGGTCTATGGTCCGAGAAGCGAGACTCTCCTCGAACATATGATAGTTGGCTGAGGCCCCTTCCGTACCATAAAATACGGTCGCACCTGTATAACAAGATTTCTGAATTTGCTGAACTGTACAAAATATGGCAAAATTCTGGCAATGTACCGTAATTACCATGCTGGAGTTCTCTTCTTTTCCTTCTGGTTCATGTCATCTCCCGCATATTTGTCAGAATTATCCGAGTATTTATACGTTGGTGGGAAGTATATTCTCCCCTCATTCCAGCCAGGAAATACACGGCCGCCTCTTTGCTCACTCCTCAGCTGAAAGAATCAAAGTTTTACACCTTCTCATCAGAATTGTACTTGACCTTTTGTTTTCCCAAACTATTGAAGTCTTGTAACATCACCAAAGCAAAAGAACGACAAGATATAAAGCATTGATTGCCTATGACAAGAAATCTACTATTGGTAATAATTTTACTACTTTTCAGGTTCTCAAAATGAGGAATATATTCATACACTATACATTGTGTGTTTAAAAGTGGTTGCTAAGCTCTCACCTGATCTTTCTCCAGCAATGCTTTCCAGTTGCGCATCTCCACAAGGGCCTTCACTGACCGGTAGGAAAGCGCTATCCGATAATTTAGGTCCCCAAGCCAAATGATTCGACTACGAGAAAATAGCCCAGATAAGGGATAATATTACACAACATTTGTGATTGCAAGTTGCCACAATAATGATGTGTTTATGGTAAGGTGCTTGCTTACTCATGCTCTAAGATAGTTTCTGGTGATCTCTCATACTGTCCATAAACCATTGGGAACCTTGTTTTTCTCAGGATTTCCATCACATCAGAGTTCCTACGGTGCTCGTCGCCATCCTTCTGCCCTGATGTCAGGTGACTGCAGACGAAGCAGAAGCTTGTTTGGTGCAATAGCATGCTAATCGAAATCGAACCCTGGAAAACAAACCCTTTTTATTGGACTCCAAAGCTACTGAAACAAAATTAACTCTTTTTTTTTCAAATTCAATCATGTAATTAAGGTATAGCATTAGAAATCAGAACAAAACATAACTCACCTTGTTTCCAAGATACCCCATCAATCCTCTCCCAACACAAGACACCTTCAGATTTCTTATGTCACTCTTTATCTCTCTCCGAGCCCAAATCATCAGAAACAATCCAACCATTTGCTTGCTTGCAACCAGGCAGTACCTAATCACCCAAATTTAACAAACATACACTAATTAAATCCCATGAAAACAAAAAGACTTGTGCTTTAGTTTCAAGACCTTCACTAAGCCTGAAATGATAGTTACCTAGTGTGACCACCAACTGATCCATTGCTCTCTTCCATGTACGGTGCATTGCCGTATCCATTCGACATCGGCGAGAACACCGTGCTCGGCGAGCAGCCGTCGTTGTTCTCGTCATCCGACAAGCCGCCCCACCGGCAGTTGGCCTCGTAGTCGCTCGGCCTGCTTCCGTACATGACGCGGTCGTTAACGCTGTACCGCCGCTCCAGCCTCGGCTGTGGGGCGCCGAGGATGTCGCCGTCCATCCTCAGGCTCCGGCTGAGCCCGGACTGGAACGAACGCCGGTGGAAGAAGGACGAGTTGTCCCGCCTCGACGACCCCTCGAAGTCGTCGTCCATCTCCGCCACCGGGTTCGGCGCCGGCGACGGCGTCTGCAGGCTCCCGCCGCCGCCGCCGCTGCCCGGCAGGCTGTTCAGCGTCCGCCTGACCAGCGACACCCACTTCTTCGCCGGGCCGTTGTCCTCGGCGCCGAGGACGTTGCCGGCGTTCAGCGGGACGATTTCTTGGAACCTGCATCACATAACGGCGGCAATGCCGATCATTCGATCAAACTAGCTAGCAATGGCGTGGGTTGTTTCCTGTTTCAAAAAAATATATGAATGGTGCAAGAAGGCGAGCCTGACAAGAACATGATACGCGCGTACCCGAGGACGTATATGTCGGCCGGCGGCGAGGTGTGGAGCCAGTCGTCTAGGCTCAGGGAGCCCGGCGGTGTGTGGCCACCTACATTCCATGTAGCAACAAAGATCCTACCTCAAGATCAAACAAGACGACATTATGGATGGGATCAAGTTCTGGCACTGCCCAATATTGCAACCGAAATGCAGCGACGCAACGCGCTTAATTACCTGTTGTCCAACGTGACGGTGGCCTCGGCGGCGTCGAGGTCGATCTTGCTGCGCCGCGACCGCTCATGGCTCCTTCTCGACGCCCTCTCTGGATCGAAATTTCGCGGCATTGGGCAAATTAAATTGGCTCTGCCCAATTCAATCAGAATTATAAATGTGATTTTTTTCAGATCACTATTTTACCTGTCCTGCTCTTCTTGACTGTGCAGGACTCCCTCCTGGGAAAGCTGCTGCTCATCCACTCATCATCCCCTCCTCCTCCTGCTGCAATCAGAGCAGATGTTGAGAGAACAAACATGTCTCGGCAAATTTGGATCAACAGAAGTACAGAACATTGCAAACAAACCAGAGACCTGAAAAAGTGAGGGCTTTGACTACCAGCAGCAAAAGTACAAGACAAGGTGCGAGGAGCAACAGTGGAAGAAAACAAAAGAGTGATCTCCACAGAGGCAAACAAGAGGTAGGAGAGATGGAGGTCATTGTGGGAGCAATGGGGGGCAGTGAGGGCCCCACAGGAACACACACAGAGAGGCACAGAGACCTAGCTGCTCAGTACTCACCTCTCCTCCCAATTGCATCATCAGCATGGAAGTCATGGGACTTGCCCCTGATGTTGAACCACTTCCTCACAAGGCTCTTGGACCATGACAGCTGCAGCAACAACAACAAGAAGAAGATTAATTGGAACCAAATCCCTTGCATTGGTAGGTGAGCAAGTGAGTGCTCACCTTGCTCTTCTTGGTGGTGTTGCTTCCATCTCTCATTGTTCCTCAGGGGGAACAGCACACTCATGCAGGCCAGGCCAGGCCAAGAAGAAATGGTGATCTGCTGTGCTTCAAGACGGCCAGGTGAGGCTAAGGCAGGAGCCAGGAGAGCTAGAGACAAGCAGGGCACTGTTTGTCTTTCTATGCACAAAGATTGTGATTTGATGGAAAGGGGAGTGAAAGAGGTAGGAGAGCAAGTAAGACTGCAAGTGAAGAGTTGTTTGCGGGAAGAATTTGTTATTGGAACGAAGAAGACAGGATCACGATGGATACTATTGGAATTGGAATTGTTTGTGGCTGGCCTCTGAAGCTAAGGGGGAAGGAGGAGGAGGAGGAGAATGCGAGTGGTGCTACTGCCGTCTGCTACTTCTAGGAGGTAAAAGTCCTAAAGGGAGGTAGCCGTCTCAGTGTCTGTATTCGAGGAGAGAGAGAGAGAGAGAGAGAGATTCATGAGCTAGAACTCTCTCTCTCTCTCTCTGTCCTTCAAAGTTCGAATGCCGCAGCCTCTGGAGCTGAAATCACTCCCAAGTACGTGTGCGTGCGTAACTGCATATGCCGGTATGCGTATGCGTTTGTTTTTTTGCACGAATACAGAGCCCTTGCAGATCGTTCAGTAACCTTCACCAGATTGCTCAAGTAGACTAGCCACAAATTACACGACGGGTCAGTGTTAATACCGCAATCAAGACTCGCTAAAAACCGAAACGGCCGTGCTATTAATTCTGTTTGGCCGAATTCGAAGTCTTCGTGCTTGGCCAAAATTATGGAGGAGCTTCCATGGTTTCTTGCAGACTTTGTACTCGGTCGAATTGTTCAGTTACTACCTGCAATTACTGACAGGTGAAACTGACGGGCAAGGATAGCAGCAGTTAATAGCCCTGGTTTCTTCACCTTCCCTGGTAATTTTTTGCAGCTTGGATGGAATTTGATTCTACCATAGTTCTTGTAATTTGTTTGACCTGTTAAATCAAAATGAATCCTCTGTCTAGCAGTTTTTGTTCTTATAAATTATTTATACTAAACTCACGGACCTTTTTTTAAGTACACATCGCACACACACCACACACATGCACACACATACACACGTAAGTCATTAACACACGTTTAATCTAGAACGGAGGTCACGTAGACCTTACGAAGCACGGACACGAGTTTTAACCATTGAAAACACCCATATGTGCATGTACTATTTAACCTCAAGAATTTATTTGGTAAGATACACCGAAAATCGACCTCAAGATCAAACCCGAGTAGGCTTCTCGCACAGCAGCGTAGCCAGCCACCCGAACGTTAGCTCGGTCCTACCCTGTCTACCGTGTGGCCATATAAGGGACTCCACGAGTGGACGATAAAGATGTCTAGTTAATTTATCTCAAGCTCGCAATCTAGGATTAGACCCCCCAAAAGTACCCAAGTTGTTAGTTCGTTAATTTAACCATAGAGTACATCCCTGGCTAGCTAGTAGAACTAATGGTTGTGCTGCTCCCTTCCCCAAGACAAAGCCAAGACCTTCCTTCCTGTCTTGTGGGGGAGACTTTGACCAGGGTCAAGGGACCTGCAAAATGCTTTCAATTTTCTTGCTTAGTCTAGTGCTGCTACTCTAATTGGGGGATCAAGTAGGGCATTAAACTAATTAAGCATGATACAGTGCATAAAATGTGTCAGCCTAATGGCAGGCCAAGGCTAGTCTCCCAGGGTCTAGATTACATGTAAAGGCCATCCTGTGGCCACGCATGTCCCTCCCAAGTTCACAGATTGAGTAGCAGCTCCACTGTACTCCCCCTTCTCACGAGTTTTTTATTTTATTTTATTAAATGGCACTGTTTCACGGCGGAATAGCAAAAATAGACTCCCACGAACGAATTGACAAAAATAGCACCGTGAACACACCGGCAGGTGGCCTACCAGAGCGTTCGCGGTGCTATTTTTGCCAATTCATTCGTGAGAATTGACTATTTTTACTATTTCGTCACGAAATAGTACCATTTAAGCTAATAATTCCCCTATCGCAACATGGAGTAGTCCCGTTCCGTTTTATTAGCGATACTTCTTAGAGCATCTACAATAGTCCATGTCACTTGTTACTAAAAGACGGACATATCAGTATTTAGGTAATGTAGAGGAGAGATGGTGAGGAAAGAAGGTGAGTTTGTTTCTAGATAAATAAACAAATAAGTTGTTGATACCAAGATACAAGAAACAACAAAATAGCTATTGGAGACTTGCTTGTTTCCTAAAAACTTGTTTTGTGGGGTAGCAATTAAAGTCTTAGATACAAACTCAGGAAACAATCTATTGAAATACTTATTTTTTTTATTATATTGAGTACTCTCTCCTCTTAGTAACAAGTTAAGAAACAAACTATTGTAGATGTTCATAGTAATATATGGAGTAGTCCATTTCTTGTAATCTAGGTGCAGTTATTATGTTTTTTTTTCTCCATGTCTACTCACGATTTTGATGTTGATAGATAATGTCGAGTGGTGGAGCATTAATTTGATAGGGGCAAATTCGAGCAATCTCTATTAAATTTTCTCTTCGTCTTGTATTTCCTTTGTCTGCGTACGTGGTGGCTTATATCGCGGAACGGATGAAGTGGTTCCTTAGCAACTGCACACGAGTGCATGCCGTTGGATCAAGGATCGAGATCAACATTCGGATCAAGCGGTCTGAAAGAAATAGGGGCATTTTTTTTTCTTTTCATTGGGGGTTTAAACCTCCTCCTCTTGCATGCTACACATACAAAAAAGATTAATTCCCTACATGCCACTGATAAACTACATGATTCCTTATATGAGACTCACATGTAGGTCGGACACGTATGTCAGTGAGACATCAGTAGTATATAAGAAACAAACGAAGTTATTAAGTGGCATGTAGGGAATTGACCAAAAAAATATAGCATTAGCCTTAATAGAAAGAGACCATGCATGCTGATGTTGAATAAGTATGTAGCTTTTGCACAACGCTAGTACTCTAGAGGGTAATTAGGGCCCAGTGGGATGCTTAATTGGGCTGTTGAGCATGCAGCACCTTGCTTAATCAGTGAGTCTAATTGGGGTCAGGTGTATGATGGTTTCTGTTCTTGTTCCATTGAGCGTGTCCCTGTAGCCTGTAGGGGCAGTCAAAACAGGATCTGGGTTTGCATGCATGCCTTTGGCAAAAGGGCCCTCTGTCTTTTGGCTTTTCAGCTTTGCAAATTGCAACCTCTCAACGAATTGGTAGCCGTGATTTGTACCCGTGTTAGAGTATGTACAATGATATAATATCAGTTGTATAAGTCTTGACATGTAGAACACGAGATGATGGAGAGGGGAGAGGGAAAGCATATAGAGAATTAGATCGTATCTCATGCAGTAGTCAATTGTAACGCAAGAAACAAGACACATTGTATATAGCGGAGTTGTCTATAAAGACGTATAAAAGGACAACTCATTATAAAAGTTGTCTGTAATGTTATCTATAGATGATACGGAGTGACACTATAAAAAAAGTTGTTTATACTTTTATACATACACTTGCGCTGTTGTACCCGTGCAGAAGTCGATCTCCTGTCAATCGCAATCGTGCTTTAATTGCTAGTTGCACTGCAGCATAAGTGTGCTGCCACTGCCAGCACCCGTTTGACAAATTTCAAAACATGAATTCTTACATGTTTGCCTAGGCAGTTTAGAGGAAAAGAGATCACCTCTCTCACACACACATTCCGGCCCCTAGCTACCTCATGTCGTTCTCTGCAAGCCTCTAGCTAGGTGACAGACAGGGATGTGCACATATATAGATGGACTGCAACTCTCTATAGCCCCTCTAGATCACTGCTGATCATCAGGACAACCCCCCCCCCCCCCTCCTCTGCTGCCCTGCCCTTCTAATCATGTCATTCTTCTTCTCCCTTGCATGCATGCTTTTCCTCTCTCTTTGCTGTCATTCCTCCCTTTTGTCCCACATGCATGAATGCATGCCCTGCCGAGGGACACCCCACCCTGCCTTCTTCTGCATGCATACTCCTTCTGAATGCAGGGACCGTGCCTTCCTTTCTTCCTTCCTGGCAGCGTGGAGTGGGGCCCACCCGCGCTCGCTCCTCTCTCTCATAGATGATGTTTGATGCTTCTTGGGGATTCTTTTCGGCAACCTTGAGCAGCAGGAGGGAGAGAAGCAGTGGTTCGAGAATATGTAGAGGTATATGGATTAGAAGATGCAGAAAGTATGAATACACGATATCCGGATGATCGATGGTCTCAGGAAGAAGCATGGGATCAGGCTGCAGTAAAAATATATCAATAGTCATGCCAGGAGAAGGAAACATGCATGTACCCTAGGTGATGTGGCTACATGCACCTGCAACAAGCCGAAGCTCCTGCACAAGTCATGCTCGCATGTGTACAAAGCGTGTGCACAAATGAGGCGGATTTCTACGCTGTATATCTCCGAATACTACGACATGCAGCATTCTTTCGATACATGGAGCGCAGAGTTTTACTCGTATGGCTAGGATATGAACTATAGAGATCTTTGGTCGGACAGGGTGCAATGGGCCCCGAACAAAGCCTTGAAGTCAACTAGCAAGGGACGACGGCAGACATGGCACTTTCGGAACGATATGGATAACAGCCAGCGTGGGGGCCTTAGCCACACGATAAAGTACAGGATATGCAAGACCCTTGGACACTCCATGAAAGATTGTCCCAACAAACCGAGCTCGTCTAGTTGTCATTAGTGTCGTAATTTATTATATTGTCCGTCTGTACGGGACCCATCATGTCATGTAAATAGGTAGTCTGCTCATATTTGTGCATATCTTTACATCATTCTTTCTTAACGCGTACATATCTAGACATTATATTTGTTCCGAACTGTCTCGCCCTTGTTTTGTGCGCAATAGCAAAACATTAGGTTGACCAAGAATATGTCGGACTCGTCGATGAACTTTTATGTGAAGATATTGCATAAACGCAAGTGGCTTGCGAAGAGGGCTAAACCCTACCCAGATTTTTCTATGAAGGATGTGTCGGTACCACCAGAGTTTCCACGCCTGCAATGTGTGTGCGAACAGTTGACGAAGATCATTCAGTCCACACACCTAGCTACCGCTACCCAGGTGTACTACACGTGCGGGAATGTCCTTGTAAGAGAATCTTACGCACACAACCATTTTCACACCCTACGTTGAATTCCACAAATTTCTAACTTCATCATGTGTAATGGCAGCCCGAGATGCGTTGCAACTTCTTCTAATGGATCGATGATCCAGAGATATACGATAGGGCGTTCATCGAGCAGAAGTACATGTTGAACTACACGATGCAAGCCGAGACCTTTCAGCGATGGAAACCTTACATACCGGACCCTATTGAAAAGGCACTAGAGGAGCCTAGGATAGCCGGTTGGTGGTGAAGGACCTCGGAACAGGAAGATGAGTACGACCGGGATACAGCGCACGACGGACAAGACGAAGGCTCCTACTACTGAGACCAGCGGCCGTCGTAGCTTCTCCCATCGCCCGGACACACTCCATATTGAAGAGGTGAGTTATGTACAATTTGCATCATGATTATGTATTCGCCCTTTCATTCTGCTTACATCATGCAATCGTCTGGCTCGTTTCACAGAACATGTATAACTTCAACACTCGCCGCCACCGTGGGTAGTCACGAGACAAGGGGAAGGGGCTGATGCGGTGCGAAGACTAATTTCGATTCTCCTTTTTTCGATTCCAAAAAGGAAATGTCGATCCACCTTTTTTCACGAGACAAAGTGCAAATTTAATTAAGCCTAAATGATAATGACTAAAATAATTACGCTTAAATAACTACAACTGATTAATTACGACTAATTAACTAACTACACAGTTAATAAAGACAATACATACGAGATAAAAATTACCTGGTAATATGACCGCTAATATCTGTGAAAACGATCGAGGCTACGAGAGAGCGAGCGAGGGCTACAAGAGAGCGAGGGACGATGATAGTGATCGAAGAGTCTCGCTCACTACTCGGAATTTATAGCGAGAATGAGAGAGTGAGTGACAGGAGGGAATCCAATTCCCTCCTACGCGCGGGCAACATGCATACGATTGATGCACGGGAGATACGATTGATGGACGGGAGATGGGGAATAAATTGATGGTCGGGAGAATCGCATGCGTCCAGGCCAGGGTAGCGTGGTGCTGCCCATGTGGTGCGTCCGGGCGCCATGTTGGCAGCAGTGCAGTGTCCGGGCGAGGGGGTGGAGGCACATGCTCTCTGACGAGGATCTAATAATCCTCAATTAATTAAATTATTTATCTATAATTGTTATTATAGATAGCAATACCTTTATATTATTTATAAGAATACCCCTTATCATATATAAGGGAGAAGTTTAGCCGAGTGGTCGTGAACTGTCTTTACGACCACCCTATATGGTCTTAAGTACTCCTACGACTACCTACTAGTCATAAAATCTCCTACGACCACCTCGTTGTCATAAGCCTTACTATGATCAGATCAACTACTACCACCTTATAGTCAACAAAGTCTAACAGACATGCGGGCCCAATCAATCAGTGACACTTATGTGTTGTGTTTAATATACACAGTAGTTAATATGTAATGTTATTCTCTGGGATAACTACATGTATTAAGCCTCTGTCTCTGACATAACTGCAAAGCGACGTGGAAGAGTTAGTCTCTGACAATAACCATCACAGAAGTTGTGCATTTCATCAAGCGTTGAGACGCCTCTTGGTGTGGGACAACTGCCACCCATCCATGCGCTATATAAGGAATAAAATCGGTGGACAGAGGAAAGGAGGAACAATTTGATCAGAGACACAATCAACAGACAGAAGCCATTAAATCCTAGTTCTAGTGATTTTTCCTGTTGTAAAGTATAGTCAATACAGTAATACATGAGTAAGGTTGTTATTCTCTCAAGAGAAAGTCCAAACCTGTCTAAATTCCATGTGTCTTGTTCTGTGCAGATCTAATTCAAGGAAAGTCTCCAGCATACATTCGTAAGATCCATACTAAACCATGGACACTCTCCGCACGCCAGGTGGACAGTCGAGGCTTGTAGGGGCTATGGAGCTACAGCCGAGGCGGAGTCCGGGGCAGGGTGCTACGGACGGATGCCAGTTGGCGCATCCGGGCCACGGTGCCGCGGACAAGGCGACGTGGCAGCACAGGAATTCTCTGAGCCACCAAGGAACGGTGTAGATGTCCTCCGTGCACAAGGGGCATAGACGTGGACACATGTCGACGGCTGGCGTGTCCGTTGTGCCATTTTTGACATTACGACTGCGAAAGTGCCATTTTTGTAAATCATGCTCCTTACAGTGTCATTTAGGCCAAAAACTCTCATGAAAGCGTGAAAGAGAAGCATGTCAGTCTTGTCTATTGGCAATTGTACTATCTCCGATCTCTACCCATGGTAGTGTTGTATCTATTGGTATATATATTGTTAAAGTGTGATCCAAATTCTTCGGCGTGTCTGTGTCGAACACTACGCCACCCCGTGCTAGACGTAATGTAGGGCGGTGCGCCGAGTCGCACAAGACGTAGTGTCAACCCGTGCAGCCAATTCCAACTCAATATATGTATTCACGTAGTCACACGGCTCAGATGCTCCGAATAACCGTGTACTTGTTATTTCTTTTTGTACAGTGAATTCCGTCTTTTTCACGTAAAATTTATGTCATCTGTATCTATGTGCCATATTTTGCTGTGGGTTTTATAACATATATCGATCCCACATCAGGTGGCCATCATTTGACCGACCTTAAGCGTGGCCCCCGCGGGCCGTGGCGGCATTGAGCATGTCGTGAGAGCGGGAGGAGGGCAGGTGTATGGTCTTTCTCCATCAGAACGCTTTTCATCACATCATGCTTGCTTGCTAACGGCAGAGTAAGGGCAGTAGGGTACTCACCTGGCGCGTGGCCACGGCAAGTATCTGCTTCCTTCCGGCCAGAGAGAGATTTTGACCAACGCAGCTAGAGATATACGTAGCAGCTAGCTCTCTCGATCTTGGGAAACACCCATCCACCCATGTACACGTTCCACTGTGATCAAGAAACCACCGAGCTAGCCCGGACTTGGTAACGAAGAGGACCACACACAGTGAAATATATCATAGCGATTTTACTGATGTAGAAACATTGTAGTTATAAAAATCGTCTTCTAATGTAGATTCTTTGTATTGACACCTTCAATGCAGAGGATCCATCTCCAACCCGGACTGATATGTTCGGCATGTAGTACATACTAGGCTATTAGCACAAGTCTAAACACGTTTACAACGTACTTGTATTTTTCTAGTTTGATATGGACGGAGAAAGCTCTCCATCTTTAACGCGGCCGAACAGACCAGTTTCAGTTTGATAGGCTGAGGAATTGGCCCAAATTCCTTGTATTGGGGGTTGGGTGGACCGGCCCACCAAAGCCACGGTCAAACAGGGCCCGGCAAAAATTGTAAACCAACTTGTCCGATGTAACACCACAAAATTCACTTTCAGCTCAAGTATTTAAAAACAAGGGATTTTTAAAACCTTTGTCTCGTTTGGTCAATGTTCAAATTTTTTAGTCGTTAATTGAAACCTTAACCCTAAAAACAGAAAATTGAATTCAAATAGAGTTTAAAAAGTAAAGAAAAAGAAAATAAATTGAAATACCAAAAGTGCGGCCTGGGCCGAAACAACTCGGGCCGCTCGACTTCCCCTTTTTCTTTCTTTTCTTTTCTCCCTTTCTTTATTTTCCCCGCCCAACCCACACTGGTGCCACGCCGCTCTCCTCCTTTCTCCTTCCTCTCTGCCCTTTCGTTCAACAACCCCAATTTGGCTGGTGTTTCAAATGTAATAAAATGAGGGTAAATTAAAACTTTTTCTTTCATCCTTTCACTCTTGAACTTTTCTGAAATTCTGGGAAAGGAATTTTGGGAAATTCAAAATCAAAACCCTCCTTTAGCTCAAGTCAAAGCCTTCTGGGTGGAATCTGGTGTCAAACACTTGGAAATAATTTTCCTGGGTTCCAAGGTTGCTTGGTGGCACCTCTGAATTATTCCATAATTTATGGAAATTATTTGAAATATTTTAGAGGCAAGTCAAACCTTGGTCAAACCTCTGAAATAACCTTCTGGAATTTCTTGAGAAAATTACAGTGCTCCAAAATCTCTGGAAATTTTATGGAAGGTTGATCCTATTGTCAACAAGCTCCAGTTAAAATTTCATAAAATTTGGAGTTGATTTGATACTTCAATTAAATCCCCAAAGTTTCAGCTTTTAAAAGAATCAAAATTTAAACTGGCTTGCACTGTTCCTCCGACCGGACCCAACCCCGACTCGACTCGATCGAACCGCCTAGCTGCACCGGGCTGAGCCGCACCGCGCGAGCGCATCGCGTGCCGTCCGTTTGGAAATCGACGGTCCAGATTGTGTGGGCATTAGGATTGTCCGAATGTCCTCTCGCCCTCAACCCTCCGATCTCGATCCAACGGTGGCCGCGTCGTCTCCTTCCTCTGGCTCTCCCCTGTCTCCTTCTCTCGCTCTCTCGCGCGCGCTGAACGCCGCAGCCGCTCGGAGTCGTCTCGGCGGGGCCCTCCAACGGCTATTGTTGCCACGCATTAAATGGTGTCGTGCGGCCGCGCCCAAAGTCGCCTTTCCCTGACCTCTCACCCACTCCTGTTGCTCAGAGCACCCGAGGTCGCCTCGCCCGTGAGAGAGCCGTTGAGGTCCCCGTGCCCTCTCGCTACTTAAGCTCGCGTCCCTCCTTGGGCTTCCTTTGCTCTCTCCACGCCTCTCTCTTGCACTCACTAAGCTTGGGCGAGCCCCAAACTACCGCCGCCATTTCCGCCATTGCTGCCGCGGGAGCTTCTCGGTGAAGCTCGCATCCAGTGGCTCTCGGGCTCGTCGCTTGGTTCCCTCTCCACCCCCTCACCTCCGTGAGCATTAACCCTAACTCAATTGGTCTTGATCCTCGCAGAGGCTCCAATTTGGAGGTTCCTTCTACGCCGAAACGCCCCTTTTCTTCTCCGGTGCCGGTATGACCTCCAACCCCCTACCCCTTTCGGCTGAACCCTCTCTGGGGCCTAGCGGACCTAATGGTACCATCCTATCCTCTTCGTGTTGTCCAGGGTGGCTTCTCCTCGTGAAGGCTCCGCCGCCGCCTTCGATTCTCCGCCGCCAGCACCCCTCCGGCCAGCTTATCTCCACCGCGACCTTCCGGTGAGTCCCTGGCACCCTCCAGTAGCTAGCGCACAGGATAGTGGGGCTTAGCCCCTAGCGTTCTGCGGTTGTCATTTTTACCGTAGGATCGCCTCCGCCCCTCCTTGTCGCGTCGGCGGTGTAGGTCGTCTCCGGCGATGTTTTTGGTGCGGGCGTGTGCGCAGGGGTATTGCGTTTCCATTTGGCCACTCAGCCTGCGCCGCCGTAGCCCCGCTCGCCGGCGTCGCGCCAGGAAAGCGAGCGGCGTCGCCGGTTCTGTTGTCGGAACGACAACGCTGCGGGAGCGACGTGGCTGGTCTTCGGCCGTTGGATCCAGAGATCAACGATCCTGGAGCCTCCACGTCGGCCCTCTGCTCTGCGCGCGTGAGGGATGTTTTGGCGTGGTTCAATCGGGGACGTCCGATCTGAGATCAACGGCTCTGGTTCGTCCACGTCGCTAGGTGTTAGTGAAATCCCGAAAGTGCTAAGTCCAGAAATCAGTGTCACATTAGGGTCTTGTCATTTTCATATCTTTGTCATCTTAGATCCAAATTAGATGATTCCAGTTTTGTTAGCTTCCTTATAACTTGCACTTAAATAGAAAAATAATTGTAGACCATGATCAAATCTGGAAAACCATTTTCAAAAATAATAAACAAGTGAACTTAATACTGCTTTCAGAACTTTGAGCAAACTTGTAAAATGCATAACTTTTAGTCTATAGCTTATTTTTGTATGAATCCAATTGGATTAGCTTCCACTGCTAGTGTATTTCCTAGGAAAATTGGTTTCACAAATTTTACTATTTTTAAAAATCATAAGGATCATATTTTAGTTTAATACCCTAAACAATTTAGAAAAACCATAACTCTTTCAATATAACTCCAAATGACCTGAAATTTTATATGGGTTATCACCATACCAATAGGTAGCTACCATAAAAATTTCAGATTCAAAATCTTTCTAGAAAATATTTTTGCTACAGTGCTAATTATGGCCGAAATTAGGTTTTTAGGGAATATCTTTTGCACCACAAATCCAAATTAAGTTTTTCCAGTTCCTATGTCTAGGTATGTCCATATTCTACCTTGTGTATAAATTTCATCGCATTTGGATAATTTTTGCTTGCTCTTTTGTTTAAGTGTTGCTCGTCTTATTGGTTGTTTTCGCTCTTTCGCTTAGGATTCGACATTTGCGGTAACCCCGAGAACGACCCTCCGCAACAAATTGACCAACAGCAAGAAGGCAAGCAGTTTGATCATTTCCCATTCAATCCCATTACTTTTAAAGTCTAATACTTTGTTTAAACTTTATGTATGCATTGCTATTTGGGTGTTAAATTGATTAGTTAATCCCTAGTTGCATAATCTGTAGGTAAATCAATATCCTCTACTACCTAAGCCTAGGTTATTTGCTGTGATTAGAGTTCGTTGGATGAGCTCTTGTCACTTAGTAGATTTCGAATAAATATTGCTTAGCCATGCCTAGTATCGGTAGTATTGGGCGATCATCGACTTAGTCGGTGATCTTGATCACACAAATACTTATATTATTCCATTATGTCCAACCCTTGTGTTTTATCAATTTGCAAATCAAAACTGAAAACAAAAATTATATCTTGGCTTGGGCACAATGGTATGTTGGTGTGATCTGTTGGGTGTGATTGAATGGTGCCTAAGTCCCTAAGGACCGAGTTACTTGTGCCATTGATCCAAGCAATTATTGCGTGCTAACCACACGAGGGGATATGGAACCTCTCTTGACTAAGTACTTTGGGAGGTGTTAATTATGAGCTGGTCGGTGGGTGTGTTCTGTGTGTGTGTGTTGTGGTGTTGGAGGGAGCATTGGCGGACCGGTTAGGTGCCGAATGTGTCTTTCTCCGTGGGTTGCGGCTCTTAATTAGCATCGTCCATTGGAAAGCGTCTTGTTAGACTTAGCCATGCCTGCATACCAAAGGAAGTGTGCTAACCGTGGTGGTGGAAAGCGGTCTATCGTGTGGGTACATTGGTACACCTCGCAGGTTAAAACTATTCGAATAGCCTCGTCCTAGGTTATGGACACGCTTGGTTATTTCCCACAAGAACTAGACTACAACCTTTTAAAAACTTAAACTTGACATGGGTGGTATGAAGGGGTACTTCATACTATTGTTGTGGTGACTATGGGTTAGTCACTTCTAAGTTGGTGTTGTTCTCTATATATTGTTATAACTGTCTCTCTTTTAATTGAACAATAAAAGTTAATTGCAAACTTGCTTTGAATCTACTACCTTATTGCAAATGAAAACTTGCTTTATGCTGAAAATAAGTCCAGAGCCTCATCCACTTAAATAAAGCTTGCATGTAGTTAATTATAGTTCTGTTATCTCACACGTCAGTCTTGCGAGTACAAAAACAAGTTTTGTACTCATCTGCTTTGCTTAATATTAATTGTTGCAGAGGAAGAAGGTGAGCCCCAAGGGCCTCACTTTTGTGAGCTTTGTTGCGGCGCCGTCTGGGACGACTAGCTTGGCGGTCCGGTTGGTTGCCTTGTGGGTGAAAGGCACACCGATTGGCTTTTGTTATTGCCATCTTATGGCCATTTTGCTTCCGCTGTGTATTTGCTTATTTGTATGACTTTTGGCCGGTCGGCCTCTCTTTTGTATTAACTCTTTATATGTTAAGTATGTCGTTCAGTTTGTGTTTTAGCTTCGGCTCTATGTGTATGAATGGAATTGATGCATGATTTTGTAACGAGGTGTGTATACTGCATTTCTGGGAAGTATACATATCTCGAGGCTTGGTTTATTTGATTTGTACTGTTAGGACCAAGTGGATGGTTAAACAGTACAAGCCAAATAAACCGGGGTCCTCACAGCCGACTAGAAGGGGGTGAATAGGCGGGTTTTAAATTTTCTTTGGCTAAAACCGAGTTTATGTGCAGAAGAGTAACTCAAATCGGTTTTGCACAATTAAGATCTAAATCAACTAGTCTCACTAAATGCACCAACAACCTAAGTCTATATCAAGGTTTGCAATCCTAGGATGACAAGCAATCAATTTAATTCTAATAAAGTAAAAATCTTGAATATAAATTGAGCACAAGAAAGCAAACCACAATGACACGGTTTCTTTTTACCGTGGTGTTCGGAGACTTCCCGATCTCCCCTAGTTGAAAAATCTAGACCCGCCATTATGTGTTAATGGAGTTTTGGTTATTAATGATAAATCTATTTATGAGACTAACACTCTTATGACATACCTATTGTTTAGTCTCAAATAGATAGAGAGGTAAAAATCAAATGAGGTATGCATTCTTAATAACAAATCTTTATGAGACTAACACTTCTATTGTTATACAAATTGTTTAGTCTCAACTTGAAGATAAAAAGGAAAAAATCCAAACAGGTATGTTCATATTGATAAATCTAATTGAGAGACTAACTTCTCTATATTGCTATATCTCATGCTTAGTCTCAGTTGGATTTAAAGATCAAAGAGGTATGCATTCGACAGCATTTTTTTATATCTTGTTGCATCCCTCGGACTCAAAATATAGGTTGAACTTCACTAAAAGGTTAACTTGAATATGTGCATATGTCTTTATTACACATTCGTGTATACACACATTTAGGGAGAGTTCACTCTATATTTTGTGGTTTCATTAGTATTGATCCATATTCGTTTGTCCACATATATTTAGGGTCTTTACTTTGAAACATATCCTTGAATATATTTAACTTGTGTAGTTAACATATTCATATGAGTATATGTAACTTGTGTAGTTTATATATACTCATATCCTTGAATATATACAACTTGTGTAGTTTGTATATATTCATATGAGCATATGAGACTTGTGTAGTTCATATAAGCTCATATATCCTTTGAGTATATATAACTTGCATGGCTTATATATACTCATACCAATTACATTCAATTATCTGTAATTGTGTTTGGTTATCATCAATTACCAAAGAGGGAAAGATTGTGGTATCTTGTCCCACCATTATTGGTTAATGGTATGTTGTGATAATTAATGACAATCACCTTGTGGAACTAACATTTTTCTATGAGTTGGTGAAATAGGTTATGTTCCATGTGATTGAAGATTTCGGATGACATCATGAGTTGATCGTCATCAAGTCAAGATTTTTAAAGAAGAAGAATATCATCATGTGTTGATGATATCAAGAGAAGAATATCATCATGGGTTGATGACATTGAAGTAAAGAGCTTGGAGTAAAGGATGTATCACGCATTGATGCATATCAAGTTCAAGAAGTGGAGATGATCATGAGTTGATCATCAAGTCAAGAAGAATCCATCATGTGTTGATGGAGGTCAAGTGAAGAGTGCATCATGAGTTGATGCATGTCAAGACTTGGGATGAAAGACATCATCATATGTTGATGAGCATTAAGTCAATAATCCGGACTTGAAGCGAGGATGTGCGTCATCAAACTTCAAGTGGTTGCGCAAGGTGAAGGTATGACTAGCTAGGGCTAAAGATGTGTACCTAGTCTTTTATCGGTCTCGGTGTTTGGTTGGAGACCGGATTGCTAGAATAGGCTGTCGTACTATTAAGAGGGGTCTTAATTAGTAACTTGAGTTAGTCATGTGTTGATAGCTCATTGTGTTTGCTCTAGCTCAACTTAACATGTTACCTATATTTGCGAATGTGTTTTGCAAATAGTTGTGGCTCATGGTTATTCCTTGTAGCATGTGACTTTTGTTTGTGAATGCGTTTTGCAAACAGGTTAAGTCCATGTACCTTATTCTTTGTGACGTTGATTCTAAAAGTTGGCAAATGTGTTTTGCAACTTGTTGAGAATCTAGCTTTCATCTCTTGTGTACATGTTGCATCAATTGGCAAATATGTTTTGCTAATTGAGTTGAAGCAAATGTGCAATGTCTGATATCAGAATTGGTGACTGTTGGCGGTCTGACCGCCTCTGGTAGCGGTCTGACCGGTGGTGGCGGTCATGGGATGAGCGGTCTGACCGACCTACAGTTGTACCGGCCGTTAGAAACGGTACTACCGGAGTGCGGTAGTACCGGGCGTTTGAAATGGTACTACCAGAGTGCGGTAGTACCGAAATTTACTTGGCGGTACGTGTTTTCCAGAAGAGGTGTTTTTTGGTTTGCTCGATTGCTCAGTTGAGCGGTCTGACCGGCCATTGGTTGGCGGTCAGACCGATTGTGAGTCCAACGGCTAGTTTTATAGCCGTTGGCACTTGGGCGGTCCGACCGGCCATTAGTTGGCGATCAGACCGATTTCGTCCAGATTCTCTGGAATCTCTCCCCAACGGCTAGTTTTTATGTGTGGGCTATAAATACCCACCTTGGCTGTGTGAGGAGAAGTTGCTGGTGCCCTATTGAGTTCCTTTGAGCTAAGAGCAAGCCCTCTACTCCCATTTGTGCATGTGTTGCACTTAGTGAGGTTTGAGAAGCAAATCCTATTGCATGTGTTGCATTAGGTGGTGGATTTAGTATCCACGAGAGCTTTGACACTTGATTGGTTCAAGTGAAAGTTGGAGACTTGTTACTCTTGGTGTTTGCCGACACCTAGACGGCGTGGAGGCGTCGTGCGTCGGTGATCTTCTCAAGTGAAGCTTGTGAGAAGACCTGGGCATTTGTGAGTGGTTTGGTGCTCGCCATCTCCGGAGTGGAGTAAGAGCAACCCTAGTGGAGCGAGGTGTTTGATACCTCGGAGGAAGGCTTAATTCGTGGAGCCGGCCCAATTGGTTTGGGTTTCCCTCAACGTGAATTAGGGGAGACCGGCAAGTCTCCGAACACCATGGTAAAACATCGCCGTGTCATCTTGTGGTTTGCATTCTTGAACTCTACCATATTGCAATTTACATTCATATAATTTAGTTGCTCATTTATTGTGTATGAATGCTTGCCATACTATGTGCTATCTACATTGTTTAAATTGAATTGCTTACAAGTCCATGCTTGATTGATTATTATCAATAGACTTGTATTGTTGGTGCACTTAGTTGAGCCTAGTGGATTTAAGACTTAATTATGCAAAACCGTTTTTGTATTAGCTTCCGCATTAGAAATCGGTTTTAGTGCATAAAAGTTTTAAAACGCCTATTCACCCCCCTCTAGTCGGCCTACTCGATCTTACACTAGTCTACGTTGAGGTAAACCCAAACGAATTGGACCGGCTCCACGAATTAAGCCAAACACCTCAATTCCATTAGTGGTAGCTCTTTCCTCCTCCAGGTAGGTGAGCTCCAAGCTACACAACACGCTAGGTCTCTTCACAATCTTTTTTGAATAAATCACCGGACACGACGCCTCCAACGCCGTCTAGAAGTTGGCAACCTCCGAGAGTAATAAGTCAAGTCTTTTGCTTGACTCTCACCACGTGCAACGAATACACAAGCTCAAGTGGATACAAAATCCACCTCTATATGCAACACACGCAACTAGATATCTCTCTCCTTGCTCACAAGGTGCAACACATGCACAATTAAAAGGAGAAGCTCACACTAGCTCAAGAGAATGAAGTAGAGTGCCAAGAGATGGTCTCACAATCGACAAAGGGGGTATTTATAGCCCACACCACAAAAACTAGTCGTTGGAGATGAAAAACAACAAAAAACAACATTTGCGATATACCGCCATAGGGTGGCCGGTACTACCGCACATATTGTTCAACGACTATTTTGGGGTTTATTAAATACACAAAAACTAGCCGTTAAAGTATTAGTGCGGTGCTACCGCACTCACAGACACCAGTACTACCTTTGGGTGGTCATACCACAGGTATAAGGGCGGTACTACCGCAGGCAATTTCCAGCACACACGACACTCGGAAAAAAAAGTTATAACTTTTGACTCTGATGTCGGAATTGGGTGATCTTGGGCTATATGAAAATCTTATTCATAGGGTTACACAACCGATTTATTTGCATGATCTCAAACATATTATATCAATACAGAAAGCATAAGAACTCAAAAGAGTCACTACCTCTAAGGAAATAGCAACAAACAATCTTAAACCATGCCAAGGGAAAATGCATGAATCCCAACAATTTACAAAACACATTTACAAACTTAGATCATACCACAAGGAGTAGGCACATGGACTTCAACCATTTGCAAAATATATTTGCAAAGTATAGTCGCATGTTACAAGGATTAGATGCATGAGCCTCCACTATTTGCAACACACATTCACAAATAATAGCATCATGCCATGGAGAGCTAGAGCAAGTGGGGTTGAGCTATCAACACATGATGAGACTCAAACTACTAGACAAGACTCCTCTTAATAGTACGATAAACCTATACTAGCAATCCAGTTTTCCAACTAAACACCAAAACCGGTAAAAGACTAGGAACACATCCTTATCCCTAGCTAGTTATACCTTTGCCTTGAGCATCCTTTTAAAGCTTGATGATCCACATCTTCACTTTAAGTCCGGGTCATTGTCTTGATATGCATCAACCCATGATGCATCCTTCACTTGCCCTCCATCAACACATGATGGGTTTTCTCTTGACTTGATGATCAACTCATGATCATCTCCTCTTCGAGATCTTGATATTGATCAACACATGATGCTATCCAAAGTCTCCATCATCATGGAACATAATCTATTCATCAAACTCATGGAAAATGTTAGTCCCACAATGTGATTGTCATTAATTACCAAAATGTACCATTAACTCATAATGGCGGGTATAGATTCTTCAATCTTTCCCTTTTTGATAATTGATGACAACCACTACAATTTTAAATAATTGGATATAAAACAATATGAGTATTTATGAACTACACAAGTTTTATCTACTCAAAGGACATATTTCAAAGTAGAGATCCCCAATATATGTGGATAAAAAATATGAATCAATACCAACTACACAAATATGAAACCACAAAACATAGAGTTAATTCCCCCCCCCCCCTAAATATGTGCATACACGAATAATTTCACTCCAAAAATACCAAATGAAGCAAATGAGAATGAAAAACATGCATTCACAAGATCCATAAATTATTTTGGGCAAATAGGTAAAATAGCTTTCCCAATATTAGTACTTTACCCCTTTTTAAGTGAGCCAAAATATTTAATGAGTTTTTCACAAAGAAACCCCCCCCCCCCCTTACACAAAGGTTCCTCTTGATATTTTTCTCCTTTGACACATAAATGATTATTTTTCATCTTTTCATCTCTCCTCCCCTTAAGCTCATGCAAGATCTAATTGCATTTCTCTCTCCCTATGTCTCTAAAGACTAAATATATTGCAATTGTAGCTTTCTCTCCCTCTTTGTCATCAAGCACCGAAAACTTAGACATCAAAGATTTCTTCTTTTCTCTATAATAGGTGCTTTTAACTTTTTGTGGTCCTTTTATCTTTTTCATGAAGAGCATACACCACTTTGAAATTGATATCACTTTTGATGATATTTGATACCACTTGTGAGAATAATTGATATCAAGAATAATTGATTCCATTTGTAGAAACTTGATACCACTTGTAAGGGATACTACTTATTTTCCATTTGTAAGAGATATCACTTGAGGAGATACCACATAAAGGAGAGAGAGTTTGATCAAGGAAAGATTTTGCTCGGCAAAGAAGGAAATTATATACCACTTGAAAGAAAAAAAAAATGATATCACTTGTAAAGACAAAGATTAATCTCATGCCAAGGTCAAGATGATAAAAGTGTCATAACTTTTAGAGAGAATACCATTTTTATGATAAAAACATCAAAATATGATCAAAATGACATATAGAGTCAAGAAAGGAATTGAGTGTAGCTAGTAAGAATAACAAGGATCAACTTGACTTTGGGGAGCAAAGAGAATAGATGAGGGAATTGAAAATCAACAATTTTGGACAAATCAGCCAAGTCTCTCTAGGTCCAGTCAGACTGGCGGCAAAGATGCGGTCAAACCACTGGGAACCGGTCGTAACGCTGAGGAGATGCGGTCGTATCGGGGTGCAACAAAATGCATGTCGATGATTGAAATTTTGAGGAGAAGTTAGATATCATATTGTAATTTGCTCCAAAAATTTCACAAAGAAACATAAACCACTTTTGGAGTATTTTCAACTATATGTCAAAGTTAAAATTATTTTCAAGATAGTTTTTAACAAATTATACTTTCATTTTTCAAAACAAACTCATTTTCAACAAATTTCTTCAAGATTGCCAAAATGGGCATGTGAGGGCGTTTTTAGTATTCATTTGCATGTATGAGTTTGAAACACCCTTATGAGGCAATATATGTTAATAATTTTGGCTGAATTGGCAAAACTCACTTAAGTGCTAAATTGTGACCACTTACATCAACTTAAGATTTTGGATGAATTTAAAAAACCAAATAATTTTCGTTTGTTGGCCTTTTGGAAAAACCTTTGATTACCAATAATGTTTGAAATAGCCAACTCTAGCTTTTTGGTACTGAACACCTTTTCAAATTCCTTTTAGAATTGATTTTGGCCAATTTTTGAGTTCAAAGCCAAAACAAGATACTAGATCGCTAGTTTTGGGGTTGGAAACTCAATTTTACTTAAACTAAGTTTTCTAAAGCCAAAACCTTTGGAAAACCTTTAAAATGCATTTGTATACATATTTTAACTAGTTTTTCAAAGATATACTAATAATTTAAAATTTTTGACTTTTGGCTAAATGACCTAATTTTGAAAATCAAAACTAGTACTTAATTAATCTGGGCACACTTAAGGATATGATATACATGGTTATGATTTAGCACTCTCCTTACTGTGCCACACCCATCTTGCTCAAGATTGCAATAATGAAGTTTTGAAAAGAGCAAGAACACAATTTTTTAAAGGATTTTCATGAATGCAATGCAACCTATACAAGACTAGGGGCTAGAGAATGAAGTGAAGTGCCAAGAGATGGTCTTACAACCGACTAAGGGGGTATTTATAGCCCACACCATAAAAACTAGCCGTTGGAGATGAAAAATAGCAAAAAAATGGTATTTACGGTACTACCGCCATAGGGTGGTTGGTACTACCGCACCTACTGTTCAACGGCTATTTTGGAGTTCATTAATTGCACAAAAACTAGTCATTAAAGTGTTAGTGCGGTACTATCGCATGTTATAAGGATTAGATGCATGAGCATCGACTATTTGTAACACACATTCACAAATAATAGCATCATGCCATTGAGAGCTAGAGCAAGCGGGATTAAGCTATCAACACATGATGAGACTCAAGCTACTAGACAAGACCCCTCTTAATAATATAGCAAACATATACTAGAAATACGATCTTCTAATCAAACACCAAGACCCGTAAAAGACTAAAAATATATCCTTATCCCTAGCTAGTTATACCTTTGCCTTGAGCATCCTTTTGAAGCTTGATGACCCACATCTTCACTTCAAGTCTAGGTCATTGTCTTGATATGCATAAACCCATGATGCATCCTTCACTTACCCTCCATCAACATATGATAGGTCTATCTTGACTTGATGATTAACTTATGATCATCTCCTCTTCGGAATCTTGATGTGCATCAACATATGATACCATCCAAAGTCTCCATCATCATGGAAAATGTTTGAAGTCCATGTACCTACTCATAGAAAATGTTCGTTCCACAATGTGATTGTCATTAATTACCAAAATATACCATTAACTCATAATAATGGGTCTAGATTCTTCAATCTTTCTCTTTTTGATAATTGATGACAACCACAACAATTACAAATAATTGGATATAAAGTAATATGAGTATATATAAACTACACAAGTTTTATCTACTCAAAAGTACATATTTCAAAGTAGAGATCCCCAATATATGTGGATAAAAAATATAGATCAATACTAATAAAACCACAAAATATAGAGTGAACTCCCCCCTAAATATGTGCATACACGAATGTGTAATAAAAATATATGCACATATTCAAGTTAAACTTTTAGTGGAGTTCAACCTATATTTTGGATCCGATGAATACAACAAGATATAAGAATATGATGTCAAATGCACACCTCTATAATTTTCTCCTTTTCATCCAAGTGAAATAAATAATATCATAGTCAACAAATATGTTAGTCTCACATATAGATTTATCTTTAATCACCAAAACTAAATTAATGGAGCCTAAACATACAAGCGCACCCCACCTGCTCCCGCCTGCCACCATCACACCGCGGCACTAGAGCTATGTCGCCATCATCTCGTCTCCATGCCATCACCACAGTGCTGCTCGTCTGCTCCCACCTGCCCCTTCGCATCACCACTACTGTGGCCGGGTCGCTTGGAATAGCAGCCCCACCCGAGCCATATGTAAGCAACGCTCGGCTTCCCTTCCTCGGCAACCTTCTTTCCTCCCTCCCCCATTCAGCAGTAGAGTGAGCAAGCAGGGAGAGCTCCCTGTTCATCTGTCGCACCACCAAGCCGTTCTGGCCATCCTAGCGGCGGTCATCGTCGTTGCCCACTCAAAAGCCGCAGTCGGGGCGTCCTCGCCATTTCACCACCTCCACCCACTCTCCTCCTCTCCATTTCTCCCCCCCCCCAAGCTCGAGTTGAGCGCTAGTGCACCATGCCTGTGCCGGCCGCCATGCGCATCTCACCGTTCCGACCGTCCCAATGCCCCTCTCTCCCAACCAAGCGCGTCCAAATGTGTTCCCGGGCATCCCCCTCACAACCCCTCAACCAATTTAGAGCTTCCACCCTAGAGCGCCACACCACCTCCATCTTCCCCACGACCAGCCAGAGCCACCGCCATCGCCATTGTCACCTCAGTAAGTCCCAGATCAATTCCTTCGAACGAGAGCACCTCCAAACCTCCCCCAAGCTACCCCCACCTCTCACTCATGCTCTCCTCCTCCCCAGAACTGCCTCCATGGCAACCACATTGCGCTGCCTCGGGCTTCCGTCGCCAAGAGGCCATGGCTCCTCCCCGCTACCACCACCGGCTCCGGTGAGTCCCCCGTAGTCCCCTGATGCTCATGCTCCCCTCTTCCTCCCCTTCTCCCACTAGGACGTCGCCGCCGTGTTCTGTGCCCCACGCCAACCTCTACCGTGCGCTCGCTCTGGAGTTTGCCTGGTCGTGGCAACGCCTCCCCTAGCATTATCCTCCCTCTAGCAACCCATTTTTATGGCCAACGCCGCCTCACCACCGTCCCTCCGCCATCGGCAAGCAGGCTGTGGCACCGCCGCTGCCTTCCTCTGCTTTGCTTGTGAACAAATAGATCCCCTCTCTATTGTGCTCAGTCCTTCTTGTCCCTTCCTCTCTGTGTGTATGTATGATAGTGGGGCCCTCTATAGCTCTCTCTGTAACTAACCAAGGGGCCCACCTGTAAGTAGCTAGCTAGCAGTAGTGTGGTGTTAATGAGCACTAACAGTTGAACCCACAGATTAGTGAGTATCGCAATTAACAGATGCATAGTTAGTTAGGTTAATCAGAGTTAGGTAGGTGATTAGTTAGTGATTATTGCAATAAACAAATATAGGGTTAAATCCAATAGTAAGTTAATTAACAAGTCAGCATGGGAAGATGTTAACAAGCAGAACACCATCTCGAAAGATCAATGGACTCTGACCATTAGTGTTTAGTTAATACCACACATTTGGCTTAATCTTCCATTTGCGACTTAGTTTAAGATCATTAACCTTGTCGCTATTTCAATAAGCGATAGGTCAAACCCTAAATGAGAGATCTCATAGTAAGTAAACTAACGATAGTGATCATCTCAGGTAGTTAGAGCCTAAGATGGTATAGACATGTTTAGGCGTATACATACACACGTGACCGAATGACCAGTAGACCCTAGGTTATGGTCAAAATAATAATAATAGATAATAATAGATAATACACCATAGTTAATGATCAATAGACTGTGTCAGTTAGGGTTTATACCAACTATAATCTTATGTTTAAAAATGCCTAGTTAACGAGAGGGTCCTAAGACCCTTGGCAAAGAGGTAGTTGTTTTAATGTGCTATTTAAAAGCAGTATAGCAATTGGATAATAATCAAGTACTATTAACGTATAGCCTTATGTCTAGGGGTACCCAAATGAACATAGGGTTGTATACCATGATCCAGCAACATCATGTCTAGGGCTAATCTTAGTATAGTGACCATGTAGTGAGACATATAAGCTCTCATATACCTACATAGAATAAGCAAGGGAATAAAAGTATATTTGTATGCATGTAAGTCAATTGACATATGGACCATGCTAGTAGTTAATTAAGCAACTAAGTGTGTCATCGATACTTAGAGTAAAATGCCAAGTAAAGCATAGTAGTGATAAAACTTAATGAAGGATTAGCGGTAGCCATGACCTAGTTTCCTACTAGTAATAGTAATCAATATGATAGGGTTGATCGCTAAGCAAGGACCAGTAGGTAAGAGCCCATATGCCTTGTATTGTAGTTATCTATTTAACTAGGGGAGATTCAATTATTTACCACTGTACTTTCATGCGTAATTTAGGATTTACCACTGTTGTGAGTATGACATATGGTCCCAGGACCCACATGTCGTACTTACATACAGTGGTAAATCCTAAAATTCACTCTTTTGTAGTGGTGAATAATCAATTATTCCTTTAACTAGAAGTAGTCGTTTAAGTTAACTAAGAGTAGCCGGGAGTAAGTGTTGTAGCAAAGGATCAACTTAGTATGATAGGTTTACTTTAGTATATGCCAAGCCATGTAAGTGGTAAGACTAAGTATAGATCACCTCAAAGATGAAACCCACAAACGTAGACACCACTGAGGGTGTAAGACTGATATCTAGCCAATGCTTGGAAGTTCCAGCTAAGGCTCATTGAACTTCCTTGATAAATTTAAAGTAATAAAATAACTTATTAAGTAAACTAGACCCCATGTGTCGATGAGACTTATGTCTACCCTATGCGAACCCTGAATCTATGCATAGGTCTCACCTGACTATCATGAAACTTCCTCGATAAATAGAAAGTAATAACTAAAAAAACCATTAGATCAGCCAGGCGCCGCCTGTGTGTAGCAATGAAATGTTTCCAAGTGGATGATAGTAACTCAACCACCAAACAACATCATATAGGCTCCAGCTATCACCCATCGCCATCCGCTCCTTGTGGAAGTGCGATCCGTGATCCGAAAGCGGGTAAGAGAGTTTGATCTAACTAGGTGATCTCTCCCCATTAGGTAACCAATACGGAATATTCCGACGAATATTCTCTCATTTTCGCTGGAGTCCTAGCTCCTTGCACCAGCGAACTTCTCGAGAACACGATCCCTCTCACCCTCACTCTGGATCAAATAGATACCTAACCCTAAGTCTAACTAGCAACCCAAAACCCCACTGTTAGACCAAACGAATAGAGTTTGGATTTATCCAATTTGGTCTTAAGTATTTCCTTCATCAACTTTCTTTGGATATACTTCGTCTAAAATATTTCCTTCATCAATTTCACTAAGTATGATTAGTTTCATTTAGAGTACTTCCGTTTTTCAAGACAACCTTAGGTATAGTTAGTTTCATTTGAAGTAGTTCCTGCTTCGAACACTCTTGAGTTGATTGACATTCATTGAAGTGTTTCCTTTGTTCCTTGCCTTTGGATTTATTGGATATCATTTGGTTGTCTTTCAGGCGTTCTTGGGTTTAATCGTATTCTGCGTAGTTAGAATCTAAATCCATGACAGGAGTCCCAATGAGGACGAGGTCGAGATCAAGATTTTCAAAACATTGAGCAAAAACAGGACTGATGTTATCAGAACATTGAGCAAGACGAGTCAATACTTTGATCATGTTGCACCTACTTTTGAAATGCAATTATATTATTTTAAATTATAAAATTGCATTGCTATGATTTATACAAATATGTTGATTTAGCTCATAACTACTACTACCTTAATGATAATTGTGTATAAATTTCCAATCCTTGAATTTGGATACTATCCTTTGTTACCCTAGACTAATGGTATACATACTAGCTACTAAGTCTGTATCTAAGTGTTATACTTAGCCTTGCTTAGGTGCATTGGTATACGGGCAATGATTTGCCCTAACATCATTTAAAACTAAAAATCGGATTTGGGCAGTCGAGGTTGGAGTCTAGGTGGTATGTTGATTAGAAAAGTATTTCAAAACAAAAGAAAACAAAAAATAGATTTCGACTTAGGCGACTGGAAAGCGTGGTAGGTGCTGGGAAGAGTACGACGGAGTGGGTATGGGGAAGTACCACCTAAGTCAATTAAGGACCTAGATCTTGTGCTGACCTCTCGTGTAAAAACAGTGTAACCATAAGTCTATAATGTGTACGACCTGGCTAACTAAGTTGTTCGTCTCAATGTGGTTTCACCATTGGTGGGTGTGTGGTGTGGGTATGGGTAGAAGCCACAGGGAAACCACACGACGCAAGAGGGGGCCTCCCGGGAGCACAGCTTAGGGAGGTGGAAACCTTAGCGGGTGGGGTTGCGTTGAGGTTGAGCATTGTAAAGGTATTGTGACAATCATCTTAGTCGCACACCTATGGAAGCGTGTCAAGACAGATATTATAAGTTGATTGTCTCTTGTGGTAAAGTGTGCGAACTCTGCCGAGTCTAAAAACTATCTAGATAGCCATTCCCACGGTCATGGGCAGTGCCAAGACTTGCTTGAAGTAGCTTTTATTTTCATAAAATAATTTATGGGTAGAATGAAAAGATGGGTTAAAGCTCGGATATTTGGGGTGGCCTAGATGGGAACCAATGAGAAGTATGGAATATGACCTGAGAAAGAACATAAGCATTGGGTGGATAGAGTCACTCAATAGTATAGGAGGTTAGAGCCTCTACTAGTATTTTACAACAAAACTCAACTTTGTTAAAATCTGTGTTAGTTAAAAATACTAGATCTCAGGATTTGCTACTACTTAATCTATTTTAATAAGTGGCTTTATGCAAACAAAAGAGTCACAAGTCAATCCTTTGATCAGTCTTGTATATTATACAACTGCATTCTGTGTGTTAGCTTATGAGTACGGTTGCGTACTCGTGCTCGCTCAATGTATTATTATTCAGTAAGCATAAAAAAGAATGCTACATAGACACTTATGTGTGTTCTTCAAGACTGAAAGACAAGAAGGTCAAGGATTATGTCGCGGACCCTAGTCGATTGCATGTGGGTACATCGTGAGGGTTCCACGTGTTGTATTTTAATTCCGCTTCTGCTGTTGAATTTTTGAAGGGATTTAGCTTGTTCGATCATTCTGCAAGTCTACTTAATTCTTATTATGCAATAGTTTTATATTTTTGTGATATATATTTAATATCCAATAATGTAACTATACACTGACTACTGATACAGGAACTGACACCGTGAACCAAGTAGATTCCCAAATTGGGATCTGACATCCGACTTGTAACGGTGTTTCCCGGCAATAGAGGGAAATTCATCACCAAGCGACCGAGGGAAATTCATCAGCCGCGCCCTCCGCCTGCAACTGCAACTAACACGCCGATGCGCACGCCGCCGTCCTCCTCTGTTCCGGTAGAGGGAGACTGCCGCGTGTTCACCGACGAGTTCTTCGCCGGGCTGGACGAGGAGACGCGGCGAGGGCTCATCGCGATCTACACCAGTAAGCACGAGCTCGACGAGGACCTCCGCATCCAGTTTTAATTAACCGAAACTACGCAGAATTCATCATTGTGGTGCCCTCAGGTTATTATACCTACAACAAATATTATGTTTCACTGATGCAGATTTCCAGGTTTACTGAAGCGAGACCAGAAGGCGAATACCATAGTGGAAATTGCAACCATAAACAATCATTCATCTTAATGCATAAGATAGACACCAGATTTGAGGAGAGAAGATTTGATTCATAGTGGAAATTACAACAATCATCATTACAAATGATTCCTGTCCATTTCAATTTTACAGCCAGTAAAAATTGAAGAAATGACGGTGCAGGTGTTGAATCATCTGATATTAGCCTTTGTAACATCCAGCAACTCCAGGTCAAGTTTTATCCAACCATTGTTCGCTTTCTGCCCCGTTGCCTGACTGTAAAATTGTTACGATCATACGAAGAACAGAAACAAGTCATACGGGGTTAATACTTCCAAGACAGCAAATGGAGTGCATACTTAGCAGAAGGAGCAGTACGATGGGCATACCTTGAGCTAGCTTGTTTGTAGTTGAGCACCATTGCTTTGAAGCTTTTCTGTATGCTGTGAGAATTTTCTCCATCTGGTTCATTGACAAAATGAGTGGTTGTTATCCACAGAGAAAGAACAATGATAATGGCAGTGAATACTATCCCTATGACCATATGGTCCATAAGACCATAACATACATAACCAATTGCACAGCTCATGGTATCGGGCAGATGGGAATATAGATATGCACACTAAGTGCTTGCAAAAGCTGACTTATCAAAACAGATGACCTCTTGAAAAGCAACTCTTCTAAGGCGTTATCAAGTGAACAAACCAGCTGCCGGTTGGAAAGTCATAGGAGATGGAAAACCCATAACAACAGAAAATCCCAAAATTCCCGCAGGATAAATGCACTAGCTGTACTTGAACCACTTTAAAAATATTCATCCACAACATTATTCCAACAATTGCAGAAAAACGGTCAACCAAAGTGGCTGAACCGCTGAGGAAGACCATAATTTTTCTGTAGGACAAGTTTAAGACATCCACATTCAAGAACATCATTAACTAATAATCAGAGAGCGAAGTACACACAAAGTCACAAAAAACAACTTGTATCATTTATGCAACTCCCTTACCACATCCCCACATGACGAATGCATGGAAATCAAAGCTCTCTCCAGCACATATAGGTCTACTGCTTTGTCCTCAGGAATAGTTGATGTGAAGCTCAGACCAAAATCAATAAGAACCTGGCATATGAAAACATAAAGTGACAAATTAATAGCCCAGATGTAAGTCTTGATTTAAACCTTGGTCTCATGACTCAAAAAGGAAAACATACGAACTAAAACAGGATGATGCACAGGATATTATACACACCAGCTGATCGGTGCTGTTCTTGACTATCATATTTGAAGTGGTCAAGTCACCATGAACAAGACCTCCATCATGTAGTTTGCCAACTGCATTCCCTATCTGTGTGGCGATATCATTGAGGCATTCCTCATTAATCCCATTTGACCCAAATCCAAGAAGTATATCCTTCACAGATAAGCCATCCACATACTCAAAGGTTAATGTATGTAGAAGTGGGTCCACAGCATAAAGAACTGGAGTAGGAACACCAAGCCTTCTTGCTTTTGTCATGCATCGAGCTTCCTACACATGGAAGGATGACCAAGCTAAGTTGAATTACAGTAAACATCAGTTGTTATGTGCAACTGTTTTGGCTACACATTGCAGCTTAACATATGACTACAAATCAATCAATAATTTTTATTAATTCATACCCTTGAAAGCATATGAGACTATTTGCTTCTGGATAAGAAAAATAAGGGGGGAAAGCTACTAATTCTATCCAAGTTTGACGCTTTTTCTCCTTGAATTTATCAAAAACAAATAAAATTAGACAAATGCTCTACATGGAAAAGAATTAATCTCAAAACAAAATCATGTTGGTTAAAGAGACTGACAGCGTTTAAGCGTTTTAGAGTCAGCTTTGAGTCCAACAATGGGTGCCGGTACTTCTTTGAAAAGCGCTCTTTGATTACGCACTTACGTCCCACAAATGTTGAAACGAATACCCTCTGCAGAGAAGCAAACAAACTATTGAACAAGCAAGTAAAAGGAGAAGTTGCAACTAGATATGTCTTGAGTCTTGAGTCTTGACTCACTCCTTCTGCCCCCTGCTTCAGTAGTACACCAAAATCCTGTTGTTGCTCCTGAGATGTGTCCATTGAGTCTAATGCACACTTGAAACAAAATTACAATGGAGAAGTAAAAGAAGAAAAAAGATGTCAGGCAAACAAAAAAACTAAATCATAAGGAGAATAGACAACTTTAAAAATGGGCTGCTCAACAAGATTACCAGTCATTTCAAAACTACTAAAATGGGCAGCCTATCATTCTTTTAAAAAAGGATGATAAAGTAGCAAAATTCAGTGCTTCACTGAAATTGAAACAAGTTTACAGGCCTTTTACAATAACAGCTAGTCATGGAATGGTTTCCAGATACTCAAGTTCCAGGAAAAGTTTTGACATTTGAGTGCCAATGCCTAGTAACAACTAACAAGGGTTATCATCACATAATTCCAAATCAAATAGCTATAAGCAATGAAGCAAATTTACTCAAATCCAGTAGTACATAGACTCCCTACTTCTTCTTTGCAGCTGCAAAAGCAGCGGCCTTCTTCTTTATTGCTCCAACAGAAGTAATCTTCTTTTTTAGGACCAACCGCTTATAGTTCTGACTCAGCCTTTGTGCTGGACAAACAGGTCTGAATACCTCCGTCTTCAAGGGATCCAGCAGATCCTCTGAGCATCGTAACACAAGTCCACTCTTTTTAGCGTCATCCCACAACTCCTTTCCAACCTCAAATCTCCCGTTCCTACAAAGCTTTTCTATGAGCAGATCATACGTATGTATGTCTACCAGCTCACACCTCTTCATAAGTTTAAACATATCAAGAGCATGATCAACCTTTTCAGTTCCACATAGGATGCCTATGAGACCATGGAAAAACTTTGTGGTCGGAAGCACCCCACTTTCAAGCATATCATCTACAAGCCTTATCCCTCCAATAATTCTCCCTGTTAAATAGAGGACCCTAACCACAAGGTAGTAGCTAACCCAGTCAGGGGAGCACCCTGCCTTTCCTTCTCTCATCAAGTAAAGGATTCTGTATGCTTCTTTCACCCTTCTTGCTCGTCCTAAACAAGAAAGTAAGATGTTGAAGCTAGATGCAGCTGGGGTGACACCATAGGACCTCATCTCTGTAAAGATATCCATAGCCTCCGAAACAAGGGCAGAAGGATTGAACTTGAGGTTTCTATGGCACACACAGTGAAGAAAATCGTTGAAGGGCAGCAAGTCTAATGGGATACCTGAAGACTTAATATCATCAAGGACTCTCCGAGCTTCCTTAGCATTCCCTTGGACACACCACCCATGGAGGAGGCTATGTTGGACGATGCTAACCATGGGCTCTACCGAGAGCTCGCTCTTGTGGTGCCACACAACACCCTGGGCCTCACGAGCATGGCCCTTCATACACAATGCCTGGACCATGGCAAGGCTGCTCGACCATATGCCTTCCCCTCCAACACCCACACCTCCCTGAGGCAGCAATCTTTGCCTCTCCAAGCCTCTAAACAACTGAACAGCCTCATCCTCCTTCCCCGCCTTGACAAGAGTCTCCACCACAATGGTAAACGTCTCCCGAGCCATCCTCCGCCCATCCTTCTCTGCATCGCAGACAGCGATTCTCATTGCAGTGAGGTCACCCATCCGAGCAAGCACCCCAATCGCCCTATCGAACGCCTCATCCCCCAGTCCCCCGGGGTTCTTGGACCGGCACCACGACAAGAACCGCAGCAGCCTCCTACCCGAATCACCCCTCTCGCTACACGAGTCGATCACCCGCCTGACCAGGGCCGGCGAGACGGCCACGTTCAGGCGGTCCAGCCCACTGCCCACCTCGTCAAGGCTCCCAGCCCCGGAGCACACGACGTCGTGCAGCGCCGCCTCCAATTCGCCATCTTGCGGCCTGCCGGGGCACAGAGCACGACTGATTTGACGGCGGCCCGGCCTCGAGCATGGAGCAATGGCGCTCCAATTCAAGGCCACTGTCGATCTCCTCATCACCATCGCCATCATGGCCTCTACAAGGCTCCCAAGAAACCTAATGGTCACAGCTAGGTCTGGAGCAGAGAAGAGGGGAGGACTGGAACTGACCTTTACACGGCTGCTGATAGCTGTGGTGGCCGTGATTGCTATTGTAGCTCGCGCCGCCGCCGCCGCCGACGGCGCTTTCTCCGGGAGGAGGCTGACGCAAGAGGGAGGCGGCGTGGGCACGCGCGGGGATGGAGGCGGCGTCGAGGTTAGTTTGCAACAGAACGAACGAACGAACCCTAAATAAACCTTTGCACAAAAGATTAGTGGCGGCGGGGCGCTAGGAAGGCAAAATTGCACATGGAAACCTTCCAAATCCTTAATTTTATGGTAAGTAACCCTAGCCAAATTTGATATGTTTTATTATTTTGACTCGTTTGGTTGCTTGCCACATTTTGATTTTTGACACAATTTGTGCCAAAAAAAGTGGAAGCCATAATATTTAAGGTGATCAAATCATTAGCTACTATAAGTGTGGCAATATTAGGCTATAGAATTTTAATGGCATATGGGTTATAGAGCTAAGAAAGTGTGGCGCACCACAACTTAATTGCTGGCGCTTGGGCCTATTTAGGCAGTGGCGGATTTATGATTTTTAGTATTGTGCTCGGATTTCAGAGCTAGGTTGTTCAGATATACCGATACTAATACGCTGATACCGTGATATATCATTTTCCTCCAAAACACTGATACGACGATACGTGTGTATATAATAAAATACAAAAAGTATAGAAATTAATGATTTGATACGAGGAATTGGGCGATATAAGCAAGCATAATGGCATGAATTAAACATCAAATTATAGATATCAATGAAAGTTGAGAAGGTGGAAACTAGGAATAGAGCTATTTTTGCTCCAGGCTTCTTATTTTGCTGAGTTATGTTGTTGTTGCAGTGTGCGGTCAAGACTTGTGCTTGGTGCTTGACCGTTGTTATTTTCTCTATTTTTCTGTTCTGGGTTGTAGCAGCTATACCGCTGAATTTTATTTTCTTCCTCTAATATTGATCGGTAGAGGCCATGTCTTTTTTTTCAAAAAAAAAACTTGTGCTTGGTCTTGGTCGTTGTTGTTTTCTCACTTTTTTCTGTTCTAGGTTATAACAGCTAGACTGCTAAAACTTATTTTCTTTCTTTAATAGTGATCGGCCGAGCACGTGCCTTCTTTTTCAAATTTTTTGACATGCATACCTTGCTGATCCTACTCTTTTTTGCTTTTTTCCATTAGCAAGAACTCCATCTAAAAATGTTCCTTCCATAAAGTAAAAATTAGCATGTAAACATATGTAATAAAGGCCCAACTATCTGTTCATTGCCCAACGCAAAGATTGTATTTTTGTATAACATCCATTGGAAAGAATAAAGAAAGCAGTGGAAGAGGCTAGACTCCAAAAAGAACCGGAGCTGGAGCGGAGCAGAGCCAGGGAGAAGAAGTGGAGTGCGTAGAACACACTTAAATCTAGAGAGAGGACGATGACGGTGAGCTGGATATGCTACTCCCTTCCAACCGCCACGCTCCTTCCTGGCCACCACGTTGCTCCCTTGGTGTCGTCTGCTCCCTTCCTCCATGTTTGTCGTGTTACCACTCACTTGCTCACGTCGTAGCGACGATCGGTGCGTTGTAGTGCCGTGTCGACCCCTCCCCCCCCCCCCAACACACACAGACAACCACAGGATGAGAGAGAGAATAGAGGTTAGGGTTTAGTAGACTAAAGTAGGAAGAAAAATGAGCCTAATGTGTTACATAGGGAGTGCGAGCTGAATTCATTTGCGGACACAAATATATAGTTTTAACCTAACTAATAATATATACATCTAATATACCTATTATATACCAGATATTTTAAAGAAAAAAATAGGTGTTCGGCTCAACACCCATGACCCCTGGGTCCACCCATGTATTTAGGATACCAAAATTTCACACAACAAAATTGTAAGAAATCGTCCAATTTTTGTAGAAATCCTTCAAAATTTCGTGTTCCCAACACGTAATTTTCAGGTAAATTTGACACATACCAGTACGATCAATTTGCTATTACTTTGAGCCTCTGTGTTACTCAAATTTGCCAAGTGTTGCTATGAGTGGCAACATATAGCTTAACACAATTAGACTACCGAAATACACAATCTCACAAGACATGTGCATTACGCAACACTGCCGAATTTTCTTAGTAATACTAAATAGTAAAGGGAATTGCTATATAACTTTGGATAGTTTTTTGAAGCCAAAACTGTCACTTTTCTGTTCGTTAGATGTGTTATAAGATTCGTGTTGTTTATGTGCTGTAAGGAAAAAAAAGGTCATAATAGTTAAATTTTCATTCGTCCAATATGCTTTGAGATTTGCACATTTTCCCATCTGATGAATTAATTCTGAATTTATTATGATTTTTTATTCAGAACATAACAGGTTCACCACATTATCGTTTTTTGTTGGTATATAATTTTATTTTTTGTCTTTGTTTTTGCTCAACCTCTCAAAGTACATGTGAATGACATAACGGGTTCACCACATTGTCGTATTTTGATGGTATATAATTTTTTTTGTCTTTGTTTTTGCTCAACCTCTCAAAGTACATGTGAGATTTTAAATCATATAATGGAAATATGAGTCATTAAGACTTTCAAGAATAATTACAGTGACCAAGAACCGAAATTACATAAATAATTTACTGTAATTTATGGATAATGAAGTTATAAATAAACTTTCAGAATGTGGCAGTTTTTTACAGAGAAAATAGTCGAATTCTATGTAGACAAACCCTTTCCAATTTACTATTCGGATTTGCTAAACAACATTCGACTGTTTTCTTTCGTCAAAATAGTCGAATTTCCATTCGTCCAATATGCTTTGAGATTTGCACTTCTTCTGATATGATGAATTAGATCTGAATTTATTATGATTTTTTTTCTTCGGAACATAACAGGTTTACCACATTGCCGTATTTTGTTGGTATAGAATTTTATTTTATTTTTTGTCTTTTTTTTTTGCTCAATCTCTCAAAGTATATGTTAGATTTTGAATCATATGATAGAAATATGAGTTATTAAGACTTTCGAGAATAATTACAGTGATCAAGAATAAAAATTACATAAATAAATTACTGTAATTTTTGTATAATGAAGTTATAAATGAACTATCAATTTTGGGTTTCATTTCATGAAAAAGCGAGACAACAATAAGTAGCATAAATAACAACCTAGAAGTGACTAACCCAATAGCCACCACAACATAACACGAACTCCCCATTTGTACCACCCAATTCAAGTTTTAGTGAAAATGTTATAGCCTAACTCTCGAATGACCTCCCCAAGTGTGTCCATAACCAAGAACTTGGCTATTCGAATAGTTTTAACCCTGCAGGGGTGTACTAATGTACCCACATTTTAGACCGCCTTTTCGCGACAAGATTAAGCACACTTCCAAAGGTATACCGGTACGGCTAAGTCCTACAAGATGTTTTCCAATATTGTGTATTAACTACGAGCCACTCGTATGGCTAGAAACCCATACGCTACATTGTAAAGCCGAAAATCAACTACCATATAAGGGGTAAAGCCTTCGGACAACTACAATGCCCCCCACAACACATAACACCAATCTCATTTTACCACAACCCAACACACACACACACAAACACATCCCCCTACGACTCGGAGCCAACACACGCCAAAGTACTAAGTCAAGAGAGGTCACATATCCCTCTAGTGTAGTTAGCACGCAAAAAATACTTGGTTTAGTGTAACAAGATGTTCGGTCTTTGTTGACTCGGGTACTAACCATTCACACCCAAAAGCACACCATCTTACCATTGTGCCCAAGTCTAAAATATTTTATTTTCAGTTTTAGTTTCTCAAATAACAAAGTACAAGGTGTTGGACATAAAACCATAATAAGTTTTTGTGTAATCAAGGTCATCGACTAAGTCGACAACCGCCCAATTCTATCGGTAGCTAAGTATGACTAAGCAACATTAACCTGTAAACTACTAAGTGACAAGGGCTCATCTAACGAACCCTAAATCACAGCAAGATAATCCTAGGCTCAGTAGTAGAGGATAAACATTTACCTACAGATTATGCATCTAGAGGACCAACTAACCGACAATAGTTTAATAGCAAAATAGTATATACATACATAAACTTTGCAAAGAAGATATTAGGCTTTGAAAATAATAGGAGCAATATGATCAAATGAATGCTACATCTGCTTGCCTTGTTGGAGGTCACTTTCTTGCTGCAGAGGATCACTCTCATTCTCAATAAATTCTTCGGAACCTAACGTAAGAACGAGAAAATCCAATAAGAACGGCGAACACCGAAAAAGACTCAAAATCCAAAGTCATCCAAAATCCATAAAATTTACACAGCAAGTAAAACATGATTTTTAAATGAATTTAGCAACAAGAATTGCTCAATTTGGACTAAGCATGCAAAAGTTATAGTCTAAACAATTTTAATCTGCTCGAAAATTCAAATTAAATAGCTTTTTGGTACTGTTCATCGCACAAATTTTCAATTTTTTTTTGAAAATGAAAATTTTATGGTCGGCAGATAATGACATTCTAAGCACAGAAAAAATTAGTTCACTACATTTGGAGTTAAAATGATATTTTTATGATTTTTCTAAGTTATGCAAGTAAAGCACAAGATTTTCAGAGGTAAGGACATATTTAAAACCTATTCTATGCTACAGCATATTAACAGAAGAATCTAACAAATTTTAGTTTTCTTAATTTGGAGCTACAGAGAATAATTTATGCATTTTTTAAGTTTTAATGAATTTCTAGAACAATAAATTAAATGCTAAACAAGATGATACAACCTACACAGTTTTCTGGTACAAAACAGTGTTCAAACACATTTTTAGATTAAAGTTCGGTTAAAAAGAGATTTAACAAAATTGGAACCATCTAAAAAGGAGTTAAAATAAATTAGTTATGAAAATTTAAAATTTAACACATTTTATAGTTCACAAATAAAGGATTTCCAGATTTCTTTAATACTAACCCCAAGAGAAAAAACCTGGGCCGTTGAGATCAAATCCAACGGCACACGCGCACGCGCGCTCACGGCCCAACAGTGCCCACCGTTGGATCAAGATCCAACGGTCCACATTGACCGAGGCGTTCGTAGGTCCAAATGGCCAACGAAACGTGGGCCGATGATCAAAAGATGGATGGCTCAGATCAAGGTTACAATCGGAGGTCTGAATGCTAACGCAATCTAAGCCACAGATCAAGAAATGAACGGTCCACAACGATTTGGACGATGGGGTGGTCCGAATGTTCCATGAGATCTGGGCCGTTGATCCAGATCTGACGGCCCACAGTTGATCCCAGCGTTGTGCACACAAACACGGGGTTTTTAGTGCACAGTGAGGATTTTAAGTGCGTGGGCCTACTTGTAAGTGACACAAGAAGCCATTTAGGACAGTCATTAATTACTAAACTAATGATTAGCAATGATTAGCCTAATTAATGTCGAGATCTTTGTCTTAACGACAACGGCACAGTGCCATCGCGTCCGACAATGAGTCCAGTGTAGGGTGAGGCTCACCGCCGGCGACTCCGGGCACGGCGGCGCAAACCAAAGACTGGAATGGGTCCGTAATAGCCTAGCGCACACACAGAGAGTAATCTCAAAGGCGGAGGCGGCCAAGAATGGCGGCGAGCCGGAGATGAACGGCGGCGACAAGCACGGCCAAAAGCGAAACAGCGAAAAGCTCCGCAGCGGTTCAGAGAAGCAGGTGCCCGAGCATCTATGGACTATAAGGGCGCTACCTGAGCACTAGAGAGCTTCAGTAAAGGGCGGAGGAGCTCCGGCGATGTTGAAGGTGGCCGGCGTTGAAGAAAATGAAGTGAAGAAGGTGGCCTGAGCAAAAATAACAGAACCGGGTGGTAGGGTTAGCTTCATTATGACTCACAGATGGACCATGAGCATTTAATTAAAGAATGAGGCACCTTACCGGAGATGGGGAAGAAGTGGATGAATTCAGCCGAAAAGATCCAAACTCAAAATTTGAGGATTCCTATGAATGAAATCCAAAATTGAGTTAGGAGAAGTGATTAAGGTGCTAAGGGGCACACAGAGATACAAGAAGAAAGGAGAAGGAACCACTGGAGCACCAAAGTCACCAACAGAGCTCCACGGCCAACAATGACGATTTGGGTATTCTTCGAGTTTTGAGCTCAAAGAACAGAGAGGAAGCTAGGGTAAGTTAAGGCGGTGCTGAAACGAGTCCAAGGAGGAACTTGGGGGGGCTTTATATAGCTGGGGAGTTAGGGTTTAGCACGAACAAAGCTTCTAGGGTGAGTTCGGTTCATGGTGCTGCCATGGACGAAAAGAAGTGACAGGAGCAGGTAGGAATGAGACTTTGGGGGCGAAAACCTGCCGCGCATTTAATTCGCTACGAGCCGTTGACGTGCGAGGGGACAAGGCACTGCCTTCTCCCACGCCCTGCCATGGCGCACGCGTGTACAGGCTCGAGCCAGAGGAAGGAGAAGGTGACCAGGACCATGAGGGCCCACAAGTCAGCGAAAGAAACCAAGGGCTCAGGTCAAAAAAGAACGAAGGGATAGGTTAAGTTGAGTCAGAAAATCTGGATGGTTGGATTAGAAACGGACGATCCTGATTGAATAGGACAATCGGAGGGTTTCAAATGCCCAAAACAATGCTGGCGGTCTGATTCAATTTGGACGGCCGAAACGCGGCTGCCACCTTTAGACGAGCCCGAGTGCGTTAAGTTGGTTAGGTTTGATCAAGTGGCTCGAGTCGGAACTCTTGACGGTTGGATCAAGATCCAACGGCTGAAAAGCTTTGGCGCGACCGGAGGTCCGAACGTTCACGCGAACGTGGACGGTATGATTGAAATCCAACAGTTGAGAAAGGATTGCATGTTCAGGAATCCGAACAGCACAAGGAGCGCGAGCGGTTCGATTGAAATCTAACAGCTCACAACGCTTGAGCGTTTTGAACGTGCTAGGCTGAGCGCTAGTTGACTGAGCCAAATCAAGTGGCTCGAGCCCGGGACTGGTTCGCACCCAAGGAACAATGAAACTAGGTTTGGATGAGATTAGAACAGAGAGGGTGTGAGAATTTTTAAATGGAGTTCCTCAACTCCAAAAATTCTGAAATTTGAATTGGAGGTTCCCAACTCTAGGATTGACCTTGTATAAAAGTTTCAGAGGTTTTCATGTAGAGCACTTTTCTCCAAAAATTTCTTAAAGTACTGATATAGGGTTTGACCAAGAGTCAAACTGGTTTGACTGGGTTCTGAAAATATTCAAACAATTTCTAAAAATTATGAAATTTTTCATAGGAGTCACACAACATCCCTAGAATCAAGGAAAAATATTTCCAAAGAATGATCACAATATTATCTACAAAAAGTTTTCAAAAGGTCAAGACCTAGGTCAAAAGAGGCTTATGATTTTGTATTTTCCATAATTCATTTACAAGAATTTTCAGAACATTCATACGACAACAAGATGCAAGAAAAGTTTTAATTTCTATACATTTTCTTACGTCTGAAACACAAGCTAAGAAATAGGATGTTACATAAATGAACTAAAATTTGACTGTTTTGGGTTGAAACAGTCGAATCTTATATAGACTGATCCTGAAAGAAAAAATATAAAGACGAAGAAAAAGAAATACCAAACAGGAATCGACCGGTTACTGGCTCAAAATCCGTTATTTTAATCCTTGCTGCTCACTAGCTAGCTGCTCAAGATGTTTGGCCACAAATTTCGTCATGATACCATGCACTAACGATCGCTTGTTCTTAACCACAGCTTGCATTCAGAATTGCTGCGTGTATCTTTAAGTTGAATACTAAAGGAGTGAAAAAAAATAACATTGGGGAAACAGGAACCTGAAAAGGACAAGAGGGTAACAGCTCTTCTTGACCCCAATTAACCTCATTACCTCATCAATATCAGAAAAGGTTTTAGTACAATCTAACGAAGAATAACACAAAAATTAGGCTTTTCAAGACTTGTCTTCAACAGCTCTTCAAGATCTAAAAAAGTGTGACCAATGAGAAGTTTGCCAGAGCGGATAAATGAAGTGAGTTAGCAACTACTCCAAAAACTGTCAACTCTACGCAATCTCCATCAATCAAACTCCATGTAGAGCCTTTGATATGCCTCTTATCGTATCTGGACTTGTTCTGCAGCAACCCCCTATCAGGGAGGCCCCAGCATCATGCCATTTTCTCACATATGAAACAAAATCTTCATTTGAAACGCCCGGACAAGCCTGCATGAAGTATCAAAGAGCTTGTGGTTATGGACTACATATTGGCATACTGTTGCTTTTGATAATTTGACTAGAGTGTAACATTTTGACCTCTTCTTCTAATGTAAAGGAATGGAGAATACACATCTTTTTTCCCAATCAGAATAGAGGCTGCTCTTTTCTAATTCCTATTAACTTCCTTTTCTAAAAAAATGCAGTTCAATAATTCAGTGGAAGAATGCCATTTTTAAAAAAACAGGGAGTTCCCCTATTTCTATTATTAGAAACCACAGTACAGGCACAGAGAAAATTATCGTGACCCTGTTAACCGATACTCACCACCCACTCCTTTCTTATAGGATCATAGCTCTCGCCGCTATTTGGGTATATTAATATTGGTTTATTTGTTACCTGCACAACAGAAAACTAGAAAATCATCAGGCATAACAATCGCAGCGAAATTTACAGATCAATGCAATCCTGATGGGAGCTACCTTTCGGACAGATAAGACTAACGCATGGATAAATCTTGGGGGAGTGCAATTGATACCAATTGCAGCAACCTCCTTGCATGAATCAGCAATAGAAGCACACTCCATCAGGGAATCACCACTTACTACATTAGCTCCATCCTTTGAAGTGAAAGCAAACCATGCCGGAATATGTAAATTACACTCTTCTAGTAACTCAACATATGCCTGCAAAAGACCATAAGATAGCACTTATTACAACTACATCCATTAGGTCAGCAATGCATGTCAATTAAATTTGTGGTCATTTTGACACAGATTAACTCCTATAATCCTATTTGATATGTGCATTTCTCAAGCAAACATTTATTTGTCAATTCTGTTTTATAAATAGAATCATCACAGCATGTGAAGGAAAGGCTAATCTTTAATGGGTCAAACATATAATGTGCTACAAAAGTGTTTCTTACGGTAACATTCTGATCACACAGGATCAAGTCTGAAGTAATTATCCAGTGTTAATCAAGTATTGCACAATGCTATGTTGACTGAGAATACACCCATGCATAAAATGAGCGTTAGTTTAGTATCAATTGCATATCAATTTTTATTCTGTATTTTTGTTGTTCAAATACAATTTTCAGTTTCCGAACATACCTGAGTCTCAATTTTGTTTGGAATAGTTTCAAAAACAATAACATCAGGACCTGCTTCAGCAAGGACTTGAAGCCTCCTCCTATGAAATTTTTTTAGGAACTCCAAATTACCCTCCTTTCCATAATCACCACTGCAAAGAATTCAGTCGGGTGTAAATTACCCCTAAACGAGAAAAGATAAGCATTATTGAGCACACGCTGATATGCATCATTTATTATTGCAATACAGAACCAACCTATACTCAGAGCCATCTGCTAGGTATGCTCCATAACATCCAATTGATGCCGCAATTAGTATAGGATGTTTCCTGTAATTTGTTCTATCTTTGGGCTCATCAGAACTATTATAACATTTTTCCAGAAATGTATGCCGTGCTTCACGTGCTAGTTCAACACTTCTTCTCAGGAATGATTCACTTTCCTCCTGAGAAAATCCCCTAGAAAGAAAGCCCTGAATTGTCGCCTGCAATAGCAATGTTACAAGTTACGACATTCATTTACTTGAGATCATCAACTCTACTTGAAGGATGTTTAGTAAACACCTGATATGATCCTGTCATCAAAACGCTTGCCCCAGCTTCAAGGTACTCCAAATGAACCTGTTCAGATGAAAAGGCAATGTAATTTCTTAAGTTACTGGAGGTGTTCAGGTACACGTCACTCACGACATGCATATGGGCATCAACAAGAAGCATCCACTGTAACACACTGTTCATAAATATCGTGCACTGCATTTAAGCACAAATGATGTAGCAAAGAAATTAGAGGTGATACAGCTTGCAACGCTTCTAGCGCCTATCAAATTTCCTTTAACTGAATCCTAGATAATGGTATCCCTTAGACTTGGCCAAAGAGCCATGCAAATCAAAACAACGCCACAAAATGCATGCAATCGGATTTCGCAAGCGCTTGCTTTTTGCACTCCATGTTTGTCGTTTAGTACAACATCAGTCTCACAGATCATGCTTTCGGGAGTAAATGTCATGGATAAAAGCAGCCTAATAACACATTGCCCTCAAGATGTGCGATACTTCTACCATTGGCTGCTTACACCGAGACTTGACTAAGCGAACAATTTCCCAGGACGCCTGAAAGCTTACAACACCTTGATTCAGGAAAGAGAACATGAGATATTAAACTAAAGTATATGCATCCTGATTTCCTTACACCTAGAAAACTAATTGGTTGTGACACATCAACCACCCCTAAAGTACAAAAATGGTTCAGAGCAAAATCAGGGTTTGCCTTACCCAACATGAGTACAGAACGAACATTTCGACTCCCCGGCAAAGCGACAACGCTATATAGCCCACAGAAATTGAACTGAACCTGCAATCCTATCACTCCCATCAATTACATTGCACATTCCCGCAGCAGGTAAGCTCCCCGAATGGCGAGAAGGCCCATGCCACACAGGCAAACTCTAGCACAAGCGGCCAAAAGATCTCCTCAAACGAATCAGCATTGCACATCCAACGGCCAAATACATGAGCAAATGTTAAATGCGGCGAAGAGGGTGACGAATCAAGCAAGAGCGCGCGGAGAGGAAGAGTGAGAGGACCTTCTTGATGAGGTGGGGGCAGGTGAAGAGGCACTTGGCGCTCCAGAGGGGGTCCTTGAGGTCGGCGCCGTGGACCTCCAGCTCCGTCGCCAGCCCGCCGTCCATCACCGCCGCGCCGCCGCTCGCGCGCAGGAACTCCTCCATCATGCCCGTGTACATCCCTTCTCCCATCTCCGCCTCCCTCTCCGGCGATGTCGGCGGCGCGGGAGGAGGAGGTGGAGGAGGCCGATTGAGGAACGAGGAAGGGGCGAGCTGGGTGCTGGGGTTTAATAGACGAGGGAGCTGGTCGTGTGGGTCCTAGCTGTCAGCGACGCTGATTCGGGTGCTTGTAGTAGTATTACACTATACAGCCAAAACTTACGGGTGGGCCATGAGGTTCATTGTATGTGGACGTGCCAAGCAAAATGCTTGTATTTTCAGACAAGGGTTGCCAATTGCCTGGGCATGGATTATGGCAACCATATGCCCAAAGTTCTACTTGGTATGTTACAGTTGGAGATGAACGGAGCCGGGGAAGATGGCCAGAGGCGGAGGAGAAAAACAGTTTAATCGGTGAGCTGCGAGCACGAAAATCAAATTAACTTAGTGGGTAGGTTGAGAAATGTGCGGAATACAATATGATACGAAAGGATTTGTGGTAAATTAAACGGTGTGACATGAACACGACGGCGGATATCGGTTAGAGATTGGGCGGCGACGGGCACAGGCCCACAGCAGCTCCGTATCCACCTTGAGGCCATGTGAACAAGCAAGTACTAATTTGGAGCGTTGCATGATGTTTGGTCCAAGCGAACAAGGAACCAACAAGCCATGTTTATTTGCCTTTTGCGTGCCTGTTGCGGCTCGTTCACCACAACCGCTTGTTGTAGAATGTGGATGGTGTAGCTAGTGGGAGCAGTCGACAGTGGGACAAGATGCCGAGATGGGCAACAGCTGGTGCCGAGATTTGCTAACGAGAGAGGAGAGACGGAGGAGGAGGCCATGGACAACATGGGGACGGCGGAGGGAGAAGGAGACAAAGGGACTGACTAATGGATCCCTCCTTTTTTTTTTATTCATTGCATGTATTGCTGATAGACATGACACGTCAGTGTACATGGTCTAATATGATACCACATAAACCAAAATCACCACCACGTTGGATAAAACCAGAGTGGTACCGTGGAAAGTGGTGTTTTGTACCGGTTTTAATAGTTAAAGGGTGTAAAGTGAACGGTTTTGTAGTTAGATGTTGTTTTTTAAACTCCAATTATAGTTAAGGATCGTAAAGTGCACTTTTTCCAAAATAATATTTGGCCGAATCACCTACATGTAACTCTAATCAAGTAATCAACGAGTAAAGAGAGCATTTCCATGCCACTATTCCAACACCATTGCAAAGATGGAAGAATACTATTCTTCCCCTCCTCGGCCCCTCCTTTCTTTGAAGAATGATGCTAGGCCGTACACCAAGGCCTGGACAATGGTGTCTATCAGAGTAAAGATGCAGGAGACGTATCTGGTCCAGGACCGCGTAAAGAGGGCCAGAATCCGGCCCATTTCTCAGATTCAGCTTCTGTTATTGGGTTGGGCCCTGGGCCTGTCTCTGAACCCGGAAGACCCTTCTTCCTCCTTGGTAGTTTCATTTCTTACTGCCACAACAAATCGATGCTGCTACCTTAGCTAGCATTGTGGTTTGGGAAATTTTATGGTTTTTTTTTATGCTAGTGAACTTTTCAAGGATCTTGCCCGGTAGAAATTAGTTAGTTATTAAGTATAGATGGTAGTGGTAGTATACATCAAATCACGTTATTGATTTGTTAAGAGCATAATAATAGACGTTTATTTATGTTTATAGTTTTTGTGAGAGTATTATGGAATTTTTTAACTTTACAACTAGAGTTGAAAATATTATTTTTGTGTCATATGATCCCCACATAGGCAATTACAATTCTACATCTATCGGGATTCTATTACTCATACTAGCGGTGTAGTATAATTAAATCATAACTAATCTGAACTATTAAATAAAAAAATAGACTCTTGTATTAAACTAAGTGTACCGTAAAAACAACTCTATTTTACAGGTCTACTAGTAGCTCCAAAGACGAACCAGCCACGCCGTCGCTGTTCTATCCAGCTTCACCCTCATGCAAAATGCAGTCATTCCGCGGCAAAATGGCGATGCAGATTCGCAAGCACGCATACAGATACAGGTAACACGCCGTGTGAGCAAGCATGAGGCGGACACGCACGCGACTCCAAAGATCGCCTGCCTCTTGGGCTGCCGAAAGGCGTCCTTGATGCCTAGCTAGCTGTACATACATACACTTTGCAAATTGCAAGGCATATGTGTATGTGCGTGTCTTCGCCAGTTTGTACATGCATCTCTCCATCGAGATCTTGGGGCCCAATCAGATGCACATTTTGTCCGGTCATGATCGGACGGATGGAACCAACCGTTTTGGCATTGATGGAGACAATGATGGCACTTGCAACCGCATGGTGGAATTGGACGAGGCTGCGTCGATGTGCCTATCCTGCCTGCCTGGTTCGATTGGACCTTCTGTTTAGTGGTGCTTGGCTGATCGGATTCCGTTTCGCTAGCTTCTGATTCAGCTTCATCATGGGTGCTTGCTTGGCAAAGAAAGGTAAAGTGACTTTCAGAGCCTAACCATCGTGCTTGAGACTGATCCGCAGTTCTTTACGCGGCACTAAGACTGTAGTTGATCTGCTTTTCAGTGGCTTCTTTACCTGTGGAAATTGATGGGTTAACTTTAGTTATTTGAAGGCTTCCTGCCAAAGCAACGGCAAGTCACTGATGGCGTTTTTCTGACCGGCAAATGGGAGGTTTAAGGCCTGGAAAGTTGGCAATCTTATCAGGGCGAGCCATGTGAATTGTGATGAACCACTGTCCAGTATCCACCATTGGATGGAAATCTGACAGCGACCAACCGCTCTGAATGTGCAGTGCAGAAGGACAAGCAAATGATGGATCTTGCATCATTTCGTAGGCAATTTGGAGAGGCATGGTGCCATGGTATTGGTGGTGGTCCGTTGTAAATTGATGATTCTTGTGCAGTTTTGGGGTGACAGAAATGATGAATAAGTCTCTGTACTGTGATCTTTGTGGCATCTTGGACTAGCTTTAGGACTAGCTTTAGCATCTTAGAGGACAACATCTAGGACAGGCTGTTAGCATCTTAGAGGACAGCATCTAGGACAGGTTGTTAGCATCTTAGACTAGCATCTTGGCATATGCTTGGTGATTAGCGACCTATAAATATGTATCCCAACTCCTCGAGTTGGCATGGCATTGTGTGAGAAATAAACTCAAAAAAATTTGCCCCATCTCCAAGTGTCATCCTCACCATGAGAGTAAGGATCTTGCTATCACCAGAAGCAAGAATCCAGCGACTAACAAGTGGTATCAGAGCCATACTATCCTGTAGTCTGAGCATCTCCTGCTCATCTCCTTCTCCGACCTCCAGCAGCCCCCAGCCGTGCGGCGGCTCAGTCATCACTGCTCACTCCTCTCGGAGAGCGGCGGCTCATCGGCGCCCTCTCTCACACAACAGCCCATAGTAGCGCGCCATGTCCGTAGGGCGATCTCGGCCTTCGATGCGCCTCGAGCACGCGGCGTCAACGGACGGCCGAGCTCGCTACGCGCGGCACGCGAGCGAAGGCGCGGCAGCGGCGGCGGCGGAAGAAGCGTCGAGCGCGGCGGGCGAGCGGCGGCGCAGCGGCGCGAGGCGGAAGCGGGCGCGCGGGCAGCGCGTGGCGGCGGCGGTCGAGCTCTGGCGGCGGCGTCGGTAGTTCCATTTCGGCGGCGATAGCGTCGGCGCGAACCTCGACCTGGCGAGAGCCACAGCGAGCGGCGGCGCGATGGCGGCGCGCGCCCACGAGCTTGGCGGCGATCGAGACAGCGCGATCGCGGTGGCGCTCTGGAGGAGGCGCGCGGCGGTGGCGCTCTGGAGAAGGCGCGCTGGCGGTGGCGCTCTGGAAGAAGTGCGCCGACAACGGCGGCGAGACGGTCGATAGAGCGCGACCTTCACAGCGGCGTGGCTCTCTCCGGGCCGTCATGCGTGGTTACCACGGGTTCCGGTATTGTCGGGGCGGCCCCGGCGGTGGGTGGCCTACCTCACCAAGGCCAACTCACGTCGAGTGGGTCGCGGTGATGAAGGTGAGGCTCAGTGCGGCACATGTGGGAGGCGATGCAGTACGGCGGCGTCGACTACGACCGGGATCGACGGCGCTGGATGCCTCATCAGCTGCGATCCGACCGAGATGCGCTTCGCGCTCCAACAAGCGGTGCCAGGAGGCTTGGGGCGCCATCGCTGCGGCACGCGCATCGGCAGCCATCGCGCCGCAAGTCCACACCGCGAGCGCCGCGCGGAGTGGGAGAACACGGCCTTCAAGCGATTGAGGACGTCGATGACTTTGCGCCCGTCTCAACACTCTGTTGCGGCCGGTGCGGCCGGCGATGACACCTCGGCGAGAGAGAGCGTGGAAGCTCTTTGTGCATCCCAGAAGTACAAGCGGATGGCTCACTCGATCCGATCTCTGCTGGACCTCTCACGATGTCGATCGAGGCGATAGGTCGCCTCAAGGTCGTTGGCGGCCGATGAGCCACGGCGTCTCGGGACCCGTCACCATTGGCGGAAGCTCCTCTCACTCAAGAGCGATGGCTGCCGACCAAGATGACAGGAAGAAGGGAGCCTTCTTCCACGGCCAGTGGCCACAGCGTGGCAAGCGCGCAAGCGCGTAAAACGCCGAGCATGGGCGCGAGGACGTCTTAGGAGGTGATGACCGTGGGCGCCCGGCGGCGCCGGCAAGCAAGAGCCGGCACGAGGCGACTCTTGCTACAAGCGCGGCAAGTCCGGTCATTGGGCTAAGGATTGTCGGCGGCCACGACGCGGCCAGCCCACGTCGTGCGGCGGAGGAGGAGGAGGCCGGCTCTGTTCATTGCTCAGCGAGCATCGAACTACCTCAAGCAGCATCGGCGCGGCGCTCTCTCCACCTTGACGAGCCAAAGCACACACCCTCCTCGGCGATTCCGCGCGACAAAGATCGGCGGTGGTGCCTCGACACCGCGCCACCCATCACATGACCGGTCGACGGAGTTCTTGCCGAGCTTGACTCTAGCGTCCGAGGCCGTCAAGTGCGGGATGCCTCGGCGTGGAAATCAAGGCGTCGGCTCCGTCATCTTCACCACCGTCGGGATGACTCAACTTTCCCACAAGCGACGCACAAGACTTAGGGAATGATGAATAAGTCTCATCTTGTGGTCTTTGTGGCATCTTGGACTAGCACCTTGGACTAGCTTTAGGACTAGCTTTAGCATCTTAGAGGACAGCATCTAGGACAGGCTGTTAGCATCTTAGAGGACAGCATCTAGGAAGGACAGCATCTAGGACATGTTGTTAGCATCTTAGACTAGCATCTTGGCATATGCTTGGCTGATTAGCAGCCTATAAATATGTATCCTCAACCCCTCAGGTTGGCATGGCATTGTGTGAGAAATAAACTCAGAAAAATTTGCCCCATCTCCAAGTGTCATCCTCTCCATGAGAGTAAGGATCTTGCTATCACCAGAAGCAAGAATTCAGCGACTAACAAGAAATAGTAGCTCTGCATGATTTCTGTCTGTTGCAACTCACCAATACAGATCATTAATTCTTTCTACTTTATACCATCCAATTATAACTACCTTTGTTGGTATCTGAATGGTAGGTGACTTTCTGGAACATGATAGTGTTTGTTCTGATTTGAGAAACTACACATTTCATCAGTCATTGGACTTATAGTTCTTGAAAATATCAACTGTTGTGATGTCGGACAGCAATTCTTGGTATTTCAGCCACTGCTTTCTTGTCCTGTTGTGATTCCTAGATAGACCTGATTAGACAGCAGGATTCTTATGAAAACAATGCTAGCATTGGAGCCCAAAATTCATTCAGATGTATGAACGCTACGAACAAAATAACACACTGTTTTTTGTTACCATGTCAAGCTGTCACCGTTCTTAAAAAAAATTCAGATAATCCATTTCTTGCTGTTGACACTTAATTGACAAATAATAATTAAGTGAAAAGAAAGACAGCTTTGTACGTACAATTCTTGAATGAGGACTTCCAATACCTGAAGCTGCGTGATCCTTAGAAGAATTGGAGACTCCAAGTTGTATTTGGACTCTGAAGTCCTGTAATTTTAAGCCTGAAAAGATGAATCAGCACAGACAAAGACAGACATAAATGTAATCTGGGGGTGGCCATAATGCGCCACTAGTTTTATGTTCCCTCTCCCATCCACGCTGTCAGATTAGCTAGCTAGACCGGCGCCTAATCAGCCTCCATGTTAAGAAATTCCAACCACTTGTTGGGAAGAAACCAAAATGTCAGAATCTTTGCTGATGGTGGCTAACGACCGACTGTAGCTTATCATCTGACCAACCAACCAACCCCTCTTCCGTTCATCAGCTGCTTCAATTCCCCTTAAAAAAATGCTAAAATAAAAGGTAAGGTTAATAAGAAAACAGTTGGTAGAACAGCTTGTTTGGAGCTTAACACTGATGAAACATGACTCCAAAAACCAATTCATTTCATCAGAAGGACTGCTACTATGAGACAAGAAGCCGGTAGAGCTCAAAATAGTTCACGTGCAGCTGATTTTTTATTTTTGGATTGATGCACTGAAAGCTAGTATAGAAGTGAGGCAGTCCTGGGCCTCCTGGCATCACAAGAAGGCTGTGGGTACACTCACTGGGGGGTGGGGCCCACATGACCGCTGCTAGCACCGACCGGCGGCGCCCACCGCACAGAAAACGTTTAAAAGGCTTTGAAATGCCATCGTTCTCCACAGGCTAAAAAAAGGTTTGGTTTCTGGTCGGAAATGGCGGCACGCAGCCATTGTACTAGTAGCCTGTGATTAGGGTTTCGGATGGTGATTAGGGTTAATTTTACTGGTATTGTGTGTATCTGACTGCTGATGATAACATTCTAAATTTAGAGTGACATGGTTTGAAAGTAAGTGATTTGTTGTTTTTGCCGCCCCGGTAGATTCTAGCCTAATTATCTAGGAAATGTGACAAAAAAAAAAGAGCCTCGGTGCCCATCAGACCATCCACATGAATGTGACACAGCCAAATTTGTTTGTTAAACAAAAATATGCGATGACATTCATATGATTAATAAATGGGTATTAATCATTAACCATTAGATGGAGTAGTAGCGTGATTAGAGATTGCTGCTACTCTACAATATTAAGGTTGACCGCATGATTTGCGTGAATTTAGTAATAGGATATTTCCAAACTGGATAAACTACATTTTATATGCTAAGAAAAGAAGAACCGAGCCTAGCTCGGTTGGTTGACGGAGGTATTCTCATTTTTTTTGGTGATAAGAAAAGAACTATTGTTTCCTGTAAAATCGCAAAATATCTAAATGACCCAAAGATTACTCCACATGTTTTTTTAAAATAAAAAAATCGGGAGCTTAATTCTCATTCGTTAAAGGTAGGAGTACAATCAAGGGAAAGGCAATTACAAAGGACATTGGGCACTTGGTTAAGCCATGCACAGATGACTATGAGCTTATGTGGAGTCGAGATTTCCTAAATTTCTTTTAGGAAACAAGATAATTCCTTGTGAATCCTCCGGTATAAACCGAGCGAAAGTTCTCGCACGAGCATAGAGCCACATCGACATGTTTTTTTTGGGCCACCGGATTCCACGCGTCGGCCATTCCCTGCTGCTCGATTTCCTCGACAAAACATGCGCCTGCGTAGGGATGGAAATCCTCTGTCATTCCATGGCAATGTCACGATGAACAGTACTATAACATTGTTTTACAGCCGTCGGATCGAGAAGCGACGGCCGAGATTCAGATCTGCTACGGCAGCAAACACCGTAGAGCTTTACTGTAGCAAAACACTGTGGCAATCAATCTCATCCACTGATTTCCGCTCTGCTGGCTCAGATCTTCGGAATATCATGGTACTGTTTACCTGTGACATTCCAATAAAAATGTCAGAGATACGATTCCGCCTTCCCGAGCCTTCGCTTCCTCCCTCCACGTGCCCTGTCCTTTTGCGCGGCTTTGCCTCCTGTCACGGGCGCGCTGAAGGCCACTAGTTGTGCAAAGTTGTTCTGATGTAAACGGGTGTAAGTCTAAACCAACGAATAAGTCAGACAAAAGCCAATGGGATATCAAATTAAATACCTCCAGAAAAGTCTCGCGGTGTACTCCAGCATACACGGAGGCAACAGTGCAGCGCAACGTGACATTTGCTGTCGACACGGCGCCTCTGCAGACCGCAAGTAAGTCACATGGGGATCATAATTCTGCTTTCTTGATCGCCGGACTGATCAACCAAATAAACCAACACACTCTCCGATGATCCAATCAGAGCAAGATCCATCCGTAAATTGCTAAATAATTTGCACCAAAACGAGGGGGACAAGAGAAGTATGTACTCTGGCATCGATTCTGACAACTTGCTTCGTTGGAGAACCCAAGAAAGAACATGTCTTTTAGGAACACAATACAAAATGAACCTGATGGTTACTCAACAAAGAGAGAGAATGTTTTTTAGTTGAAAGATTAGGCTATTACTATAGGACAGGAAGGATGTAGAGTGAGAAGGGGAAATGCTTAGTGTGAGAGCAAAGTTACAGTGCACTTTAGCATGACACATCATGTTAGTTTGCACTTTATCACATCATAAAATATTGCTTAGGACACATTTTTTTACCCAAATTGTGAGTGCTGAGGAAAAAAAGACTCAGGCTCTATCTGGAGCACGGAAACTTCGCTAAACTCCTGTAAAATTGCCCTAAATTCATAACTATTTTTTCATATCAACCAAAAAGTATTGCCAACAACCCCATGTAGCTTATCTTCTCTAACATTTGAAGTCAATAACCACAACCTCCTTTTTTTTGTACTTTCCTCTGACATTTTGTAACCGTTGCATCAGATATTCAGGTTTCCCCCAAAATTAATCCAATCCCAATTATGATGCAGTAATTTCCCCAAAAAAACCCAACTGACTGCATTATTAGGCAACAAATCAAATCACTACTCCTAAAAAGTCTCTCCTTCAAAGATTGGTTAGTTTATTCTTCTTGTACTGTTTTTCTTTGTTCGTTGGGACCTACCTCCTACCGTGCCGAGGCAGCCTTTCCTCTTGGCACCTACGCACTACGCACCGCAGCAAGAGTCCAGAGAGAGGGAAGAGAGCAGAATGGGGTGAGATGGAAGGAGAAAGGAGGCAGCTTGGTGGATCTCGGCATCTCGCCACTGCTCGCTGCTGCTGCTGAGAGAGCCGAGTCCACTTTGTATGCTGCTTCTTTCACCTCTCCAGTCTCTCTACTGCAAGATGCCCTAAAAAAAGTCTCTACTGCAAGATTGTATCTTTGATTCTTTTTTCTTTTCGTCCCGTGATCATTACTCAGTTATTGTTTTCTTGATCTATGTTTTGGTACTTGTATGCTTCAAAGATCCATTTTTTGTTGGGAATTAGATTAGCGGAATGATTGGTGTTCACGGGTGGTTGGTGGTTTCTTGGTTGGTGGGACGAAGAACAGTTGCTGCCATGGCATCGTTGGTGTGAATCTGTTTCTTCCCTCCTTTCCTTGCTGATAGTTTGGATTGCTTGGTTTGTGCGATTTGCTTGCAAAGGTGGCTTCTTTCTTTTCTTCTGCTGTAGCACGCGGTTCGAGGCTCTTGTTTTGCGCTAAATCCTCCTCTTAGGGGCTTTGGATTTTAAGTTCTCTCTTTTTCCCGTTTGGATTCTTGATGAGATTGCTTTCCGATTCTACTGGTTATCGTTCAGTTTGAGAAAATTCTTTTTTTTTTTTGGTGCTTCAAACAAATGAAAGGTGGCTACTCTAATGGTGTGTTTCCTGTGTATGCACAATTATTTGTCTTCATCTAATTACTCAATACAGTTTTTTTTTCTCATTTCAGTTTAGCGCAGTGCGAACTATTGATATATCTTCCTGTCCTTTCAATTAATCGAAGACTTTGCATCTGTAAGTACCACGAACTCATAGCATGGAGTTGTGGATTTCTGTTGCTCATTGTTGTACGCAACATGTTTAGTTGATCTTATTTTGTGCCATTTCTGTTTCTAATTGCCCAGGTAAAAACAGTGACAAATTGGATGGGAGGCTCTTCTTGCCTTTCATTCTCTTAACCGGTCGCGGTTCCGGAAGCATGAGATAATTTCATTGCTGCCCCATTCTGAACAGTGGTGAAGTTGAGGCATTTCATAATTTTATAAGATATTGCATTGTTATACAGTTCTAAGTCCTGAGGAAGTGAGGCATTATTTACTGGTTGGAGTGGTCCGTGTTGCTTTTCGGCACCAATGGCGGCGGCCTTGGTTGGTCATGACTCAAGGCAGTATTCATGGTGGTGGGTTAGCCATATCAGCCCCAAGAACTCCAAATGGCTCCAAGAAAATCTCAACGGTGGGCTTTTTGTTCTTTTTAGCTCATGTTTATACATTGCTTTTGCCCTATGATGGAATTGTCAGCAGCGTTGCATTGAATATTTACCGGTCAAATTAGCAAGGAGATGAAATTGCTCATGATTTGCATGCAAGCCATTCACACATATATGGTTTTTCCCCTCTTGGGAGGTTCTGATTATGTCTTTTGCTGAAAATTTGCATAGCTGGTATTGGAAAACATACGTAGTTTTTTCTTATTCGATTTGAGTATGCAGAAGAAATTTCTTGGTAGTTAATACTTGGTAGTTTTTGTAAACAAAAGAACTACATCCGTGGTTTATATAGTGTGGTCCTTGAACTAAACAGATCTTGTTTTGTGCGACAGACATGGACTCGAAGGTTAAAGCAATGATCAAACTTCTCAATGAAGATGCTGATTCTTTTGCACGGAGAGCGGAAATGTACTACAAGAAACGCCCAGAGCTAATGAAACTGGTGGAGGAGTTCTACCGAGCATACCGTGCATTAGCAGAAAGGTACGATCAGGCCACCGGTGCACTTCGACAGGCCCACAGAACAATTTCTGAAGCATTTCCAAATCAAATGCCATCAATATCTGATGAGTCACCCTCTTCTTTGGGCCAAGAAGTGGAACCACATACTCCAGAGATGCCTACTTTCACCCGTGCACCATTTGATTCAGATGATCTGCAGAAGGATGGAGTAGGTGTGTCACCACAACAATTCACCTCCAAGAGGAATGGTACACACCCTGAGGAAACCAGTGCATTGTCAAACAGAAAAGGTTTAAAGCAGTTCAATGATTTTTCATTGAGCAATGAAAATGCTCCTCGTGCCGGTTTTGATGGAAAAGTACGGAAAGGCCTAAGCTTTGAAAGCCCAGAAGTTAAAGGGAAAGAGATTATCAGCAAAGAGATGGTAAATTTGCAACAAGAGATTTCAAGATTATTAGCTGAGAGACAGAATATGAAACAACAGATACTGTCAGAATCTGAGAGGGCGAACAAAGCCGAGCGTGAGATCCAAAGCCTAAAGGATACAGTCTTGCAATTAAATTCTGAGAAAGACACATCTCTTCTGCAATATAATCAGTCCACTGAGCGGTTGCCTACTTTGGAGTCTGAGCTCTCTAAGGCACAGGCTGACCTCAAGAAGCTAACTGATGAAATGGCTACAGAAGTCCAAAAGCCAAATAGTGCTGAAACACGCAATAATGCAATACTGCCTGAGCTTGAGGCTTTGGATCAAAAGGTAAAGATGCAGCAACAAGAACTTGAACAAAAGCATAAGGAATTGGAAAGTTTCTATTTAAGCTTCCAGGAGGAACATGAAAAGCGCTTACAGGCTGAAAGTGCTCTACTTTCTGAGGGGAAGGAGTGTGCTCAATCTCAGGAAGAAGTACAGAGGTTGACTACAGAGATCAAGATGGCAAATGAAAAGTTGAATGAGCTCAAGCAGACCAAGGTGAATCTTAAGAATGCTGTTTGTGAGCTGAAGAAGGAAATCGAGAGCCTTACTGAACAAAACCGCTCTTCCGAGCTTCTTATACAAGAACTCCGTGATGAGATAAAATTGCTGAAGGATTCAGAGAATGAGCTTCAAAGTGAAATCCAAAGCCTTAGGAGCACCATTTCACAGCTAAACACGGAGAAGGATGCAACTCTATTTCAACACCAACAGTCTGTCGAAAGAGTATCTCTTCTGGAATCTCAACTCTCGAAGCTACAGTCAGAGCTGGACGAGACTGAACAGACGGTACAGATGCTGATGCAAGATCTTGAACAGAAGAGAGAGGAAGCGGACAGTGTCCATGCCCAGCTGCAAGATGAATTCCATAAGCGCACACAAACTGAAGCAGCTCTTCTCACGGCAGAGAGTCTGCATTCCCAGTTGCAGGAAGCAGTGGAAAAGCTGACACAAGATCTTGACAGCTCAACTAAGAAACTGAGCGAGTTGGAAAATGACAAGTTAGATCTGGTCTCCGAGAAGGATGCAGCACTTTTTCAACAACAGTGGTCTTTGGAGAAAGTATCTGATTTGGAGTTACAACTCTCAGAGACACAGTTTGAACTGGAGAAGTCTGAACAGAAAATGCAGTTACTGGAACTAGAAACTTCACAGAAGAGTGAAAGTGTGGACAGCCTGAAGTTGAGTTTGAAAGACGAAGCTGAGAAGAGGGTGCAAGCTGAAACATCAGTCGTGTCAATGGAGAATATGTATTTTCAGTCTCAGGAAGAAGTGAGTAGGTTGCATCTAGAGATTGAGAAGCTGAATGGCAAGTTGAATGAGTTGGAGAACTTATCATCGGAATTTAAGAACACCATCTTACTTCTAAATACTGAGAAAGATGATATCCTCCTTAAGAACCAGCAGTCCTCAGTGAGAGTATCCGATCTGGAATTTGATGTCTCAAAGTTGCAGGCTGAACTGGTGAAGGTTGAAGGGAAAGTACAGATTCTGGAGCAGGAACTCAAAAATAAGAAAGAAGATGTGGATAGACTCCAAATTAGCCTGCAAGATGAAGCCCAGAAGCACATTGAAGGTGAAGCAGCTCTTCTCTCAATGACAAATCTTCACTCTGAGTCTCAGGAGGAAGTGAACAAGTTGGCCCTGCAGATTGAGAATTTGACAGGCAAGTTAAGTGTCGCAGAGAACAGTAAGATGGATCTTGAGAACATTGTAACCAAGCATACAGAGGACATCCATATCCTTCGTGAACAGAATCTTTCTACTGAGCTTATGATAAAAAACCTTCATCGTGAACTGGACGCATTGAAGGAATTGAATGTGAAACTTGAAACTGAAGTGGGGTTACATATAGATGAAAAGGGATCACTTCAGAGAGACTTTGCTTGTCAAAGAGAAGAGAACAAAAATCTAGAGGGTATACACCATGCTCTGGTTGATGAGATGGACGCTCTAAAAAGCAGCGCAGCAAAAAACCAGAAGTTAATTGAGTTATTGCAGATTATGAACTTAAAACTGAAGGAAGCATGTGCAAAGAATGAGGTAGAAAAGGCACTTCTCTCAGAAAAGGTTCAAGAGGTGGAGAAGCTATCTGAAGAATATTCACTCTTGGATAACTCACTTTCAGATGCAAATGCCGAAATGGATGCACTGAGGGAGAAGGTGAAAGTATTAGAGGCTTCAGAAAGCTCTCTGAAGGATGTAGTTTCCTCTCATATTTCCGAAAAGGCTGTTCTTGCATCAGAGCTAGAGACCCTTGGTAAAAGTTTTGCTGGCATTTCAGAGAAGAATTATATCTTGGATATCTCATTATCTAATATGAAAGCTGAGCTTGAAGAATTGAGAACAAAGCTTAAAGATTCTGAAGAAACCTGTCAGGATCACCTTGCGAATAACTCAGCTCTTTCTGCCGAAAAGAACAATGTATTCTTTCAGGTAATTATTGAAGTAAACCTACAAACTCAACTTCCTACTGTGGTAGAAATTGATATTGTTATATCAATGAAAATTTTGATAAATTGTTCTTATGTATTTTTTTTTTAACTTCAAACATTGTTTGTACCTAACATTTTGAGTAACTTTTGTCTTTCAGCTCGAGAGCATTACAGTGGTTATGAAAGCCCTGGAAGGTAAGCATGCCGATCTGGAAGACAAGCACTCCTCTTTATCAAGAGAGAAGGATCTTGCATATGAACAAGTAAGGGAACTGCAGGGTCAGTTGAGAATAAAAAATGAGGAGTATGAAGCTGCTGCGAAGTCACATCAAATGCAAGTAAACAGCTTTGAGGAGCATATTTCTTCTCTGCAAGAGAAAAGGCATTACATGGATAGGATGCTTGAACAGGAAGAGCAAAAAAACATGAGTTCTTCTATCAGTGTAGTGATCTTGGAGAACAGTTTGGCTGATGTGAAAGACAAGAACGTTGCTCTTTTCAGTGAATGCCAAAAGTATGCAGAGGCAAATCATAATGCAGAGATGTTAATTTTACAACTGAAGGATGAAGTCAGATATCATGAAGAGGAGAGGAAAACATTGCTAACGCATACTGAGAAACTTAGAGAAGGGATTTCACAACACATGAAGGTCCTTAATATCTACAATGATTTAGGTCCTGCTAATATAGCTCAGGACGAAATTCTTTTGAAGACTGTTTCAGATGAAACCTTCAATATTCTGAAACTTAAAGAGGAAAGTGAAGATGCTAATAGCCTCATGTACACTGAGCTCGTGGTTCTTGCAACAGTTCTGTTGCAAGTAGGAACAGAGCTCAGAGATCTGCACTTGCAGAAGTGTGCCCTTGAGAAAGAAGTGGAAAGTGGGGCAGCAGATATGCTTTCTTTGCAAAATAACAATCAGCAGATTTTGGAATGCAATGAACAGCTGAGGCAAGAGTTAAAGAAAGGCAGTGAAAGGGAAGAGCTTTTGAAAACTGAATTATTGGTTTTACAAGAGAAGCTATCGTGCTTGAGTGAGTCCTACCAGGCTTCACGAGATGAAATTGCTAACCTGAGTGAGAAAAATGAGTCATTGTCTAAGGAATACCAGTCTTTGATTGAGAAGTACAATGCCTTGGAGGATGAGAATGGCGCTTTTCTTGCAGAGTGCATGAGGCTCGAGCACTTGTCTTTGTTCTTGAGAGGCCATAATAATGAGGTAGCATCTGCATTGGTATCTCTTACTGATGAGATGGATTTACTGAGTTTAATTAAGGGTGAACTTGATTGCGAAGTCCAAGTGCTGAGCAGAAGAGCTACAATGCTTGAATCGGAAAATAATCACCTCAAGGAGTATTTTGTTTACTTGGTGGAGATTCTCAGGACTCGGTTAGTCCTTTCGGAGCTTGATTTGAACACCAGTAAAAGCATCTGCCAGGAATTGGCCATTGAACTCGAGAGTCTAATGGCACAGTTGTTGCAGAAAGATGATGAGCTACTGGAAACAGAAGAGAGGGTTCAATTCTTGCAAGAAAAGAACCGGGAATTATGTGGAGTTGTCGGGGCTCTTCAGGTAGCCATTGAAGGGGCTAAAGTGGTGAAAGGAGAACTTGAGAATAAAATCGCAGCACTGACTGAGGAGGGTACTACCAAGGATGATGAAATTTTGCTTCTTCACAGAGCAAATGAGACACTGCAAGTGGAGGCTAACATTCTAAAAGACAAGGAAGATAGTTTGACTTCCGTACATGAGTTCATGTCAAAAGAGGTTGAGCAACAGGAAATGGAATTTGTTCTGCTGATGTGTGATGCAATAACCTCTTCAGTGAATGCTGCAGTCTATGAAGAAAAAGCACTCAATCTTATGATGGAGGGCAAAACAATGGAGATTAGTGCAATAGCCCAAAAGGTGTTGCTAATGAAGGAAATCTCCTCACGAGATGCTCATATTGAGGATCTGCAGAAAAAGGTAACTGGCATGCAGGAAGAAAATGCAGAATTGAAGGCCGAGTTGAGCACACATCTAGCACTCGTAGCATCTTTGTCTGATCATGTCAATGTGCTGGAAGAACACACACTTTCTCTGTCAAAGCCCTATAGCACAGAAGGCAAGGAGGTAAGCTTCTTCATTCATCCTTGATGACTAGCCATTCTTTTCCATTTTTTCATGTAATTGCAGCACTACCATTCTTACATTGAAGCAATTTAACCACCATTTAGTTTTATTACTAGTGTAATGATAAATGGCAATGTTAAATTTTTGCTGGTGCTCATCCTCCTAGCGTCTTATGTTAGTAGCTGGATATATCTACTATAGTTTCATGCACAACATGGAAATGACACACTATCATGTACTTCCATCCATAATAATTAATACATACGAGGAACTAGTGCTCTTATTTTCCCCTTTTTCGCAATTTATCTTCTATCTTCATAGGAAGTTGCGTGGGTACCTTGTATGCAAGAGGGCAACCATGAGCCAGAATCTAACCGCTCCCCAGAAGGAACTCCAGAGTTACAGCGGTTAATTGCAAGAATAGAAGCACTTCGAGTGGTTATATTAATTGCCAAAGACCATCAAGATCAGGAGTCAACTGAGTCTGCTGCTAAGTTGGCAGCAGCAAATATAAAAATTCAAGAGCTTAAAGCAAAAGGTGGCTCACGCATGGAGGCAACGGAAATATATTCTGACAATGAGAAGCAAAAAGATGCTGGGGGTTTCAAAGGGAAGCAGGTCCAGATGATGAAGGATATTGAGCTTGATCAAATATCTACTTGTCCATCATATGGGACTGGAGCTGCCCTCTACCCACTTGGCAATGGTGCAAATGCTGAGCTGGATGATGAGATGCTTCAACTGTGGGAGGCTGCCGAGAGGAACTGCAAGAACCAAACAGCCAAGTCCTCGTCATCTGAGCACGATATACAAGCGGTTGAGGAGGTGAAGAGTGAGTACCCTTCCTCTGAGCTAGCAAGGAGAAGAGACCTCAGAATCAATAAGCTGGAGATGTCAACGGCATCTGTAGAGCCTCACGAAGTATGGAGCAAGAATGTACTCGAGAGGCTCACTTCTGATGCTCAGAGGCTGCTGAGCATCCAAGCAAGCATCGAGGAGTTGAAGCGGAAAATGGGGGGCCCATCAAAGGGCAAGTCCCCTATGAATTCTGAATACAACAGTGTCAGCGCTCAGCTGCTTGAGACCGAGGGATATGTCTTGGAACAGATCAATTTCAACAACAAATTGACAAAGAAGGCTGAGAATTATCCTGCACTGTCAGATAGTATGAATGCTGAGCGAGAAGGGTACTCCAGTAGGAGGAAAATCTCCGAGCAGGTTCAGAAAGGGTCAGAAAATGTGGCGAGGTTGGAATTGGAACTTCAGAAGATACAGTATTTCTTGCTAAAGCTTGAGGAGGAGCACGAGTACAGAAGGCTTAAAGTTTCCGATAAGCGCACTCGAGTGCTTCTGAGGGATTATCTGTACGGAAGGAAGGACAACCGTGGTGACAGGCAGAATAAAAAGAAGAGGGTGCCCTTCTGTGGTTGTGTTCGTTCTAAATCGAGAACTGAGACTTAACCATTTTGTCCTGGCGGCAGCAAGAAATTAAAAGGAAATGAGATGTCAGCCCCAAGAGGCTGGCAAGTTATCACTGCTTTGAGCAAGTGACGTTCTTAGGACACCCATTCAGAACAAGCTTATGTATCTAAATTTTTGCTTTCGACCCCCATTCAGAACAAGCTTATGTATCTAAAATTTTGGCTTTCCTCTTTAAATGAGGCCATCTTAGCTAGTTCAATGTGTTAAATCTTAGGTAGCAATATGATATATCAAGGCATTTTATTTCATCCTATGCTGCATTTGGATGGTTTCTGCAATGAATTTTGCTTCAGGGCTCAGGCTACAAAAGTGGTTCATTTGAGAAGCGCTATTCCCATTTCCTTTTGATTATTTTAAAGATACAGTTTCATGTAATGTGGCTGTCATGCAGTACTCCAAATGCCAATGCCAGAACTGTTGCGTCTTGTGTGTTCGTGAGGAGCAACGACTGAACAGAACGCGGTTCTTTGTTGTTTCTGGGGTATCAAAAGACATCTGGTTGTTTTTTTTAAAGGTTTCAAGCTTGTTTATGTAGCACCCCGTATATTGAAAATATGATACTGTAGAACATCATCGCAAGAAATAAATAATAACACAAGATATAAAATCCAAGTAATTTAAAACTTTAATATCTCAAAATAGTTCAATAGTAAACAATGTTACCGGAGGAAGCAAATGAAAATAAATAGTTTTGACACACTGAATCGGTCCAAAGCTAATTAAAATCACAAATGAAAAAACTAAAGGTAATGCCATGGTACTAGGAAGAAGTGTCACCTATGACCCCAATGCTCACATAGAAGCTACTCAACTGACTTTTTACTTAGAACGGACAGAACAAGTGTGAGATTGAAAGAAAATCTCAGCATGTATACCCAACAACAGCGAGGTTAAATAAATGTAATAGAAACAAATAATAGTCACAAGATGTTCCAGGCAGCCACACAAGTGTGACTACGGTAAGAAGATAAAAGAAGGAATATGATCTCATGGGGAATAAAATTGTAACGTGCAGTAATGGAAATGTAGAATAGTGAAACGAGAGTAATGATAAAGTATTCACGTTAATCAATGAGAAAGCAAGTATGCCACCGATTAAATCATTCACATACCAAGTAATACAAAAATAGTCAGACACCCACCTCGACTATATACTTGTGGCTGTGTGTTATTATCTCAACAACGGAATTGTACACCCCGGTACGTTGTTGAGCGGTAGGTGGTATACCCATATATGCGATACGATATATGTATTTAAAGAGTATATGGAACTGTATACATGGAATATGGAAGAGTGATTGATATTTGATTAGCAAATATGTTAATTGAACCAAAGATGAAAAATAGATACACTGAAGGTTAACTAATGAGTAGTGATTGATAGGGATATGTTATTGTGGATTCAGTATAAAGCGATTATAGAAAGATGAAAAGATAATCAACTCATGCACATTGATATTTATATTAACTATATGGAGTTAACAACCCAGGTAATTACCAACCACCAAGCAAGAGCTTATGATCCAAAGTATTCCATCATATTCACTACAGTGTAATCATGGCATAAGCAACTAGTGAGGTCATCATTATATTTACAGAAGGCAACCACCTCTAATCCAAATCAAACAATTACAACACTCCTGTTATTTACTTGCGTTTCCAAAACCCCAGTATTGCTTACCATCCACATGATTACCACCTGATAGTGACTGACGTTTATTAAATCAGATCCAACCCAATAATTAACCATCCATTAATAGACTACAACCAGCTGAGGGTAATTATGCCATGGAACACAGGGAACATGTCAACAACACTAATCAACATATGAAGGATTAACAGTGCTAATTGATTGATTAAGCGACATGAATGGTAATTGGCAGAAGGTGATTATTGAAGAAATGGTTGCCGTGAGGTAACTTGCTTGCAAGTTCAACAACACGGCTACAGGAAGGATCAGAAATGCGAATGCGTCCAAAGTTCCCTTCTGTCCCCACGTGTGAACCTATACACATGGCAAGGTGATTAGGGGTGGAATTAACAATACGGACAAAAAGAAAGCAAGCACGAAGAGCCATCCATTTGGCACTTGGGCCTTTGAGTGGCTCGGCTGTCTCCATGCTGCCTGTGCCGCACACGCTCCGTGAGGACACGACGGCTGCCGGCCGGCGGCGAGCACAACCGACAGCGGCACGACCACGTGACGATGGCGCGGCCTCGCAGCGACGGCGTGCTCGTGGTTGTTAGCCGTATACGTGCATGGGACTGTACATGTATACATACGTGTACCACTGTAGCAGTATACGGCTACGTGAATCACAACTGAATCCAGCCATGCAAGGAAACGGACTCAGGCAACGGCCTCACGTCTTTATCTATACACGGCAACAACCAGGAATAGGATCTTCCCGTTTTACTCTCGTGTTTGTTTCCTTCTCCGGTTGTAAACATACTCTATATATCTGCCGGTATGGCCAATGTAATAAATCATTGCGTAAATTATCTTCCGCTTTCATGGTATCAGATAGCGTCGCTCCTGTGACCTACCGCTTCCGCATCACCACCCATCTTTAGCCACCGCCGTTTCCCTTGTGTTCATGGCCGCCAACGAAGATGAGCTTGCACAGCTGCGCCAGGAGGTTGCGACCCTCCGCACGGAGGTCGCCCAGCGTGCCCAGGAGGATCGGCACCGTGCCGAAGAAGAGCAACGGCGTCTTTGCCGGCGTGGCGCTATCGAACAACCGTCGGGCGCGGCGCGAGGATGAAGCTCGTCGCCGCCGCGAGGCTGAGGCCGACGCCCTTCTCGTTGCCAACCTCCACGCTCAGGCTGTGGCCGTCATGAACATAAGGGCCTTGGTTCCTCTTGTTCTTGAACTCGGCTCCACCTCCTACTCGAAGTGGCGCGGCCTTCACCTCATCACCCTTGGCAAGTACGCGCTCACCGATCACGTTCTTTCCGATGACACCTTCCCCGACGTTGCGCCCTGGCATCGTCTGGATTGCGTCGTGATCTCTTGGATTTTTGGCACCATCTCTGCCAATCTTCTCGAGACCGTCATGACCTCCGGCATCACCGATCGGCAGGCCACCAGCCGGGAAATCTGGCTGGCCCTTGAAGACATGTTTGTCGGCAACAAAGAGACCCGCGCCATGATCCTCGACACGGAGTTTCGCACCTTTGTTCAAGGTGATCTTAATATTTGATTCATCGCCGCAGTTAAAAACAATGGCGGATCATTTCGCCAATCAGGTGAACTGTGCTTGATCGCACCCTCGTTTTGGCAACCCTACGTGGCCTCAATGAGCGGTTTACCCATATGGCGGCCCTTCTCAAACGCCAGAAGCCGTTCCCGCGTTTTGACGACATCCGCAATGATCTCCTTCTTGAGGAGATCACCCTCAACGACAAGGCGTCGATGCCCCCGACGGCGCTCCTCTCCACTGTCCGTGGACCCCCTACCGGCGTCCACAACACCCAGGGTCGGGCGTCTCGCGGCGTGCATGGCGGCCCGTCTCATGTTGCACCTGGCGGCATGCGTGACTTCAAGCGCTCCCGGTGAGCGGTCTTGGCGGTTACGGCACAATGACCACGGGCGGTCGCCCCAATAATCGCCGCCGTCGTAACAAGGGAACCAATGGTGGCGATGGAAGAACTGGTGCTCCGAGCAGTGGATGGCCGCCCTCATTCTTCAATCCCTGGACGGGCACCGTCCAGGTTTGGCCTGCCGCGACGCCTCGTTCTCCCGCAGGTGGAGCTGCACCACGGCCACACTTCGGCGGCCGGCGCCGCCGCGCCTTTTGCGGCCCTGGCGCTCCGAGCTCCGATCGGCTCGGCGCCACGAAGGCCACGGCACTCCCGGTTTCCCGTATGGTGTTCCTGTACTCCCATACGGCCATGCGCCCACGGCACAGCATCAGCAGCAAGCGCTCGCCACCGGAACGCACGGCGTTTGGGACCAGTCGACTCTCGCCAATGCTTTCAACACCGTGACACTCACGCCACCACCAACGACCGATTGGTACATGGACTCTGGGGCCAGCAATCATATGACATCCGACGCTGGTAACCTCTCCACTGCTCATGCCCCATCGCAAATTTCCCCTACATCTATTATTGTTGGCAATGGTTCCATGCTTCCTATTCACTACACTGGTTCCACTCATATTCCGGCCACAGATCGTTCTTTTTTTCTTCAGAATGTCCTAGTCACCCCACAGATTATCAAAAATCTTATTTCCGTTCGTCGTTTTACAATCGATAACCACTGTTCCGTTGAATTTGACCCATATGGCCTTTCTGTGAAGGATCTTCGAACCAGGAGCGTGATCGCCAGGTGCAATAGCTCTGGAGACCTCTATCCTTTGTTTTCATCCGCCACCAGCCCTCACGCCATGGTCGCCGCCGCGTCTCCCGTACACTGGCATCGTCGTCTTGGTCACATTGGTGGCGAAGCTTTACATCATTTAGCCAGCTCCTCTGCTATTTCTTGTAATAAAAACACCATTGACACTCTTTGTCATGCTTGTCAACTAGGTCGTCACACTCGTCTGCCTTTTGCTACTTCTTCTTCGCGTGCTACCAAGAATTTTGCATTAATACATTGTGATCTTTGGACCTCGCCCATTGCTAGTGTCACTGGTTACAAGTATTATTTAGTTATTCTTGATGATTGCTCTCACTTCTTTTGGACCTTCCCCTTACGCTTAAAGTCGGACACGTTTTCCACTTTATCCCACTTTCTCGCGTATGTCCAAACTCAGTTTGGTTCCACTGTCCAAAGTGTCCAATGTGATAACGGACGGGAGTTTGATAACTCCTCTACTCGTTTTTTTTTTCTCACCCACGGCATCGCACTCCGCATGTCGTGCCCTTATACCTCTCAGCAGAACGGCAAGGCCGAGCGTGCCATCGTAGCATCAACAACATCATTCGCTCTGCTCTTCCAAGCCGACTTGCCTCCGCCATATTGGGTGGAGGCACTCCACATCGCCACGTACCTCCTCAACCGTCATCCCACCAAAACTTTAGCTTTTCCACACCATATCAAGCCCTCCATGGCACCCCTCCTTCATACGATCATCTTCGTGTCTTGGTGCCGTTGCTATCGAACCTTCGCCCACAACAGCTAATAAACTTTCTCCTCGCTCCACTTTGTGTGTGTTCCTTGGCTACTCTTCCGAGCATAAAGGTTACCGGTGTCTTGATTTGGGTACCAATCGGATCATTGTTTCTCGGCATGTCACGTTTGATGAGGATACCTTTCCCTTTGCTACCACCGCGTCACAGTCTTCTGCTGACTTGGATTTTTTGCTCGACACGGACTCGTCCCCGCTGCCCATTGGACAGCGGGCTTTTGCAGGTTCCCCGTCTGGTCCTGCTGCCCCCGCTCGTCGGGTCGCTGCCAGTAGGACCGGGCCCTCGGACTCTCCCGCGCCCCTGGACTCCGTGACCAGCCTCACCGACGCGACTCCCGCGCCGTCTGGACGCAGCGCGGCCCCTGGTCCTGCGCCCGTGCTCGTCCCTGGCCACGCGCGTGCACCCAGCATCACCGGCGCAACCCCCACGTCACCTGGACGCAGCGCACCCCCTGGTCCTGCGCCCATGATCGGCACTGGCCACGCGCGTGCGTTGCCTGGTCCCGTACTGCCTTCTTCGCCTGGTCGCATGGTTCCAAGAGCCGCGTCTGGCGCACCTTCGGAGCAGCGCTCGGCGACCACGCCTGCGTCGTCTGGCCACGGCTCCCCTGCATCGACCGGTCCTGTGGCCACATCGCCTGGTCCCGTGCTGCCCCTGTCACCTCGTCGCACGGTTCCAGGAGCCGCCGGCCCTCCTCCTGGCCACGCGCATGGAGCAACAGCAGCGCTGCGCTCGGCGGCCTCTGCTACCTCTTTGGCCCCAGCTGCGCCCAGTCGAACTGGAGGTCCGCCGTTGGTCATACCCATCCCTCCCGTGACTAATGCCCATCCCATGGTCACACGGGGAAAGACGGGGTTTCGTCTACCACCAACACGCCTGAATCTTCATGCGGTTGCTCTCTCGCCATTGCCGAAGACATATCGAGGTGCTCTCGCAGATGCAAATTGGAGGGCTGCCATGACTGAGGAGTATGATGCCCTGCTCAACAATGGTACCTGGGACCTTGTGCCTCGTCCCCCAGGAGTCAATGTTGTGACTGGAAAGTGGGTATATCGTCACAAGCTCAATCCCGATGGGTCCCTTGCTCGTTACAAAGCTCGCTGGGTTCTTCGTGGTTTCACTCAACGACCTGGCATCGACTTTGATGAAACTTTCGATCCGATGGTCAGCGGCTACCATTCGCACTTATTACGACTGTCTCTTTCTCGTGGATCGGCGATTCATCAACTTGACGTGAAGAATGCTTTTCTCCATGGGACTCTCTCTGAGACAGTCTATTGTGTTCAGCCGTCTGGTTTTGTCGACTCCGTTCATCCTGATTATGTCTGCCGGCTCAACAAATCCCTCTATGGCCTCAAGCAAGCTCCCCGTGCCTGGTACAGTCGCTTTGCCTCATATATCCTCTCCTTGGGTTTTGTTGAGGCTAAGTCCGATACCTCCCTCTTCATATTTCATCGTGGTACCGACACCGTATACTTGCTTCTCTACGTCGATGATATTGTGCTTACAGCCTCCTCTGCCGCCCTTCTTCGTCGGACCATCTCCGCCTTGCAGCATGAGTTTTCCATGAAGGACCTTGGACCACTTCATCACTTTCTAGGATTATCAGTGACCAGACAGCGGGAATCTCTCCATTTGTCGCAGCGTCATTATATCCTGGACATTCTCGGCGTCTTTGGCATGTCAGAATGCAAACCATGTAGCACCCCTGTGGACACACACTCCAAGCTATCCAGTGATGGTGCCCCTGTTGATGATGCTACTCACTATCGCAGTTTAGCTGGTGCCCTACAGTATCTGACGTTCACTCGTCCAGACATCGCTTATGCAGTTCAGCAGGTCTGTCTTTTCATGCATAATCCTCGGGAACCTCACCTTGCCTTGGTTAAGCGTATTCTTCGCTATCTTCGTGGGACCATTGATTATTGCCTGATTCTTCATTGCACTTCTCGGATGGTGACTATTTACACCGATCTTGATGGGTGCGTTGCCGGACACACGCAAATCCACCTCGGGTTACGGTGTTTTCCTCGGCGCTAATCTCATCTCCTGGTCATCCAAGAGGCAGCACACAGTTTCTCGGTCCAGCGCGGAGGCTGAATATCGGGCTGTCGCCAATGGCGTTGCTGAAGGCAGCTGGTTGCGGCAGCTTCTTGCCGAACTTCATACTCCACTTCGTCGCACAACGATTGTCTACTGCGACAACGTCAGCGCCGTTTATCTCTCCACCAACCCGGTCCAACATCAACGAACCAAACATGTGGAGATCGATCTACACTTCGTCCGTGAGCGTGTTGCGCTTGGCGAGGTCCGTGTTCTTCATGTGCCCACCACCATCCAGTTTGCGGATATCTTCACTAAGGGATTGCCGACTTCGGTCTTTATGGATTTTCGGTCCAGTCTCAACGTCCGCCTTCCTCCCGTTTCGACTGCGGGGGAGTGTTAGCCGTATACGTGCATGGGACTGTACATGTATACATCGTGTACCATCTGTAGCGATATCGACTCGTGAATCTGGCGAATCGACCATGCAAGGAAGCGGACTCGAACAGCGGCCTCCGTCTTTATCTATACACGGCAACAACCGGGAATAGGATCTTCCGTTTTACTCGTGTTTGTTTCCTTCTCCGGTTGTAAACATACTCTATATATCTGCCGGTATGGCCAATGTAATAAATCATTGCGTAAATTATCTTCCGCTTTCAGTGGTGTCCGTGTGGGAGGCAAAGCAGGCTGCGCGGCGACGATGCGGGGAGACGCGGCGGCACTCCCATGGCGACGGCGATGGCCTAAATGCTGGTGGCGGCGCCGCTCCTGAGAGCCCTAGATGGATTTTGGAGAGAGAGAAAGAGCGGCATTCTTTACCTTTTGGGGGGAAAATGCGCGGAAGAAATTTCGGAATTCTGTAGATGGGGAGAATATACAGGCAAACGTTAGATCCGAAATTTTTAGGATTTTTGTTGGGATAATTCCTTTGCATTTTTGGATTTTTGGGAGCTGCTAGCTAACGCTATACCGTTGAAATGTATTTCAATGGTATAGTAGTTTTATATAGTTTTGTAAAGTTTCAATTGCTTAAAAATTTCAGATTTTGAGTTTGAAGTTTCGACTAGATTTTAATGCGTTTTGTGAAAAGTTTCAAAAATATTTCGGGTTATGACTTTGATGTTTCAAGCATGTTTCAGTATATTTTGTGAAAGTTTTGAAATGCTTTCGGCGTTTTTCATGAAGTTTGAGAAATGTTCAAGTAAGTTTCATAAAAAATGTAAGTTAAAAAAAAGGTTTCAAAGAAGTTTCAATTATGAACGGGATATAATGAAACTTTCGACTTTCAAGCATGAAAACATTTTAAAAGCTCTAGGTTTCAGTGAATTATATATATTTTTAGAAGTTTTCAAGAATGTTTTAAGTCTAAGTTTCAACAAGTTTTAGTTTTTTGAACTCAAGTTTCAACAAGTTTCTGATTAAAAGAGTTTCAAGAAGATCTAACAAGTTTCATGAAGTTTCAAGAAGTCCCGTGAAAACATTTTAAAAGTTTCAGGTTTCAGTGAGTATCACGTAGTTCTAAAAGTTTCCAAAAGATTTCAAGAAAGTTTGAAGATCTAGTTTCAACAAGTTTCAGATTTAAGTAAGTTTCATGTTTTGTTCTTCCCCATGTCTCTAACTTGGTTTTATGAAATTTCTTGAAGTCTCGTGAAAACATTTTAAAAGTTTCAGGTTTCAGTGAGTTTGGCGAATCTCTAAAAGTTTCTAAGAAAGTTTCAAATTTTGGAACTTAAGTTTTAACAAGTTCCAAACAAAAAGTTTTAACAAGTTTCAAGAAGTCTCGTAAAAATATTTTAAAAGTTTCAACACGTTTCAGGTTTCAACCCAAACATAAAGTTTTATGAAGTTTAGAAAAATGTTTTTTTAAAAAATTTGAAATATGAAACTTGGTCTTTCAACGAGTCAGCTGAAACATAAAATTTAGTGAAGTTCCAAAAAATGAATTTCGAGTTTCAAATATGAAACTTGGTATGTCAACGAGTTTCACGCATGAAAACTTGATGTTTCATGAAGTTTTAAAAAACAAATTTCCATTTTTTTTTTTTTTTTGAAAGGGAGATGCTAGCCCACAGTGCATTCCAAGGATATAACAAGTTCCAGTAAAGTTTCACATTTCACTCAAGGTTTAGAGAGTTACACCATGTTTCATAGATTTTCGGTGTGTTTCAGATAGTTGTAAAAATTAAAATTCAAGTTTTAGAAAAGTTTGAGATGGTTTTCAAAAACAAACTTTAAGTTTGAGAGAGTTTCACCAAAAGCTAGAAAATTCGAGTGAGTTTCGAGAGAATTTCACCAAAGTTTCACAACAAAATAGACAAGTTTTATAACAAAACAGACAAGTTTCAATGAAGTTTCACAAAAAAAATCAGCTAAAATTCATAAACATTCGGAGGGACTGCTAACATCTTGCCAACTTCCACGGGAAGCCGTCCGAAGCCATCGGGAGCTCAGCCGCGATAAGAACGCTGCCAGCTACGTGGTGGTGAGCATCTGCGTCGCCGCCATGGCCACTCACCTTCCTATGCATGGCCAACCTAGCCCACATGTGTCTTGTCGCGTCTGCTCCCCGCCGCCCCTCTCACCTTCACAGGTGAGCCGTGCCCATGCATACCATCACTATCGTCGAGCAACTAAATCAGGTGAGAAAACCAAAGGGGCATGAACAACAGTGAAGTCGTGGTACGGATAGGCTTACCAGCGGCTTGATTTGTTGTTGCCCCTGTCGAATCGACTCTGTGTTGTTGAATTTTGGAGAGGAAATACAGATTGGGGGGAGAGAGAGAGGAGAATGTGGGCAACAACTTTGACCGGTAGAGTTGGAAACAAAGGAATCTACTTGCCTCCTACGGATATACGTGGAGAGGATCAAAAGCGCCGACTAAAAAAATCTAATGGCTATACCACCGGGATTGGGTTCAATGGTATAGCGTTTTCTAGTTTTTATCTTTTGCTATAGTCATGTTTAGCAATAACGGTAAACTGCTGTTGGTGTTTAAGCTTGTACTGCAATTTGATGTCTGATATCTGAAGTTTTGGACAAGAATATTATTTGCAAATGGACACTGTAATTGGACAATTTATCCATCTTTTCATACTCGCACAGAACTGTGTTTCAGTATCAGTTTTAGTACCCATACATGATTTCAGATTAGCACCTGAAACTTATGCAAACAAAACTGATGAGCTAGGCTTAACTTCACGCTAACCAAAAAGATCTGTGCTGCCGATTTTCTGATGACAGTACAAGATGTTTGATATAGAAGTATCTCCCAGTGGCCTGTGCCATCTAAGTTGGAACACAGCTATGCAGGCCAACCTTCCTTTCAGAGTTTCAGACCATGTCGTCAGGAGTTGCTGCACTTTCTACATCCATTCCAATCTTACAGTTGTGCTGCGCGTAGTCGCACGCCTCGCCCACCGTCAGAAAGATCCACTCGTCGCCGATGAGCTGGAGCACCTTTGATTTGTCCAGTTTCTTCATGATTTCGCTCCCCGGGTTCGCCAACGCAATCTGCAGACACATCACCAGGAAAAGCAGTCAGGTGAACAATTCCTGAAACAAGAGATCTTCAGCGAAGGGTGCTGCTGCCGCCGTTGCTCCTTACCTGAATACTCCTCATGTCTAGGCTCTTCTTGAGATCTTCTAGCATCTTCGTCCCGCTTGTGTCGATGCTGGCAACAGCTGCAGGAAAGACAGATTGATATATCAGTCTTCATGTTGCAATCCACAAAAAAACACTAATTCTTTCAGGTTCAGTATTTCAGACGTGTGTACACTCCCTGTGCAGAAAGAGTAAATTGTTTCAGATTCAGTGCAAGAATTCACCACCCATATCCAGCACTACACATTCCAAGCTCTCCTCACTCTCGGCCTTGATCCGGTCCTCCTCGTCGTCGATCCACCGAGCGATCCTGAACATAAGCCTCTTCAGACCAAAACATGCTTCCACATGCATTGTACTGTTTGTTACTGCTTTTACTCACCTCTCTCGCAAGTAGCTCGCATTGGCGAAGTAGATAGGCGAGTCAATGTGCAGCACAAGCACTCCCGGCACGGTCCGCGCCACTGTGTACTGGTCCACCCTTCTGTATATCATCGAGTTCGGCATGTTCCCAAGGGCCGTCGTCCTCGGCCGTGCGACGAACAGAAGGATACGGAGAATCGATATCGCAACCTGAAATCAAACAGAAGCACAAGTTTGGTCACCAACGTTCAGTATAGCACATGCGGTAATCGGTGTGATCAAATGATTCTGACAGACAAGCTACAGGTGGGTCTGGTGCAATCCAGTTGAGAGAGCGCATACCGCAATGGACAGTCCAGTCTCGGTGTCGCCGAAGACGACGCCGAGATACGCGCCGATGCACACGCAGAAGTCGACCTTGTCGACCTTCCAGAGGTGAGCCACGGCCTTGTAGTCGATGACGCCTAGCATCGCCGAGATGATGATGGCCGAGAGGACCACCAGCGGGGTGTAGTGGAAGAGCGGCGTCAGGAACAGGAGCGTGATCATCACCGCCAGCGCCATCACGGCGTTCGACATGGCCGTCTTGCACCCGGCGTTGTAGTTCACCGCGGACCGCGAGAACGGACCTGCCATCCATGGAGTGAGGACAGACAGATTTCATGGAGATCTGAAAAGCAATTGTGATTTCTGGAGGAAAAAGCTTGTACCGGCGGTGATGTAGCAGGATGTGCACGATCCGGCGATGTTCATCAATCCAAAGGCGATCATCTCCTTGTTGCCGTCGATGTGGTAGTTCTTGAGCATGGCAAAGCTCCTCCCTACTGCAATTCCTTCCTGTATTCAAAAGCAGACATTACTCTAAGTACTCACATAGCTAGTAGCCTAGTACTTTACTAACATTTTTTTTTCAGCGTCTACTGTCAGTTGTGATAAAATGAAGTAATGTCAGGCTTACTGCGAGGGCAATGATGCCGGTTACGATCCCGGTCTTGAGGGCGACCATCGTGTGCGGCGACGAGAGGAGCAGGCTTTTCGCCGACGGCGGATTTATGCCCTTCTTGAGGTAGCCAATCTAGACACCAGAATGAGTTGGCACAAATTAATCAATCGTTCAGTACGGTCTTACTACTAGATGTTATATGTGCATCTTGATTTTCTATTCATGCTCACCACTTGAATGCCATGTTTTTCGCCATGGATGAGGTACGCCAGAATGCTTCCAAGGATGACCGATGCCAACGGCGCCACCGCGGATACCCAAAAGAACTTGGGCCGCCTCTTGCTCTGTCAAAGAAAGATCAAACTTCAATAAACATTATGGGTTTGTTTGTACCCCTTTGTGTTTCAATCTGCAAGGATTGCCATGCATCTTTGATCAGAGCATCAAAATTCAAATCAATAACTACTGACCAATCTTGACGGCATGCTAAATTATCTCTCACCAAGTGGATCGTTTCCTTTGTCCTACTCCTACCAATGCATCGATGATCGATTTCTTTGTCTTATTGCGACGCACAGCTTCAATTCAAACATTTCATGGTAATAATCCCTAAATTACATCTTCTGCACATTTTCCTGACTTGACTGTCTGGCAGTAGTAAGTAGTAGCAATCTGCAGCTAGCTCTCCTACTACTAGGACCAAGTTCCGAATTTCGGCTTTTAAATTTTAAATCCTAAAATTCAAATTTTGATTTGAAAATTTTGGCCAAAAGTTTCCGATTTTCGGCCAAACGGGCCTTACCAGGCCTCCGGTAAAAAAAACTCTGACTAGGACCACTCTTTCATGGATTCCTCTACTTCAATTATAAAATTCAACACTTGAACTGTACACAATTACTTCTCAACTAGCACCAGCCAAGTACCCCGCATCCTAGTAACTTAAATGTCTGCATTAGGTTTGCTCATAATGGAAGATAAATTCAGCTGAAATGGAATTAAAGGAAGCCATACGTAGCAGCAGTACTTACGACGAAGCGAGTGATGAGCAGGAAGAAGAGGAAGCAGCATCCGACAACGACGCTTTCCCATCGCCACTGCAGCCGGTAAGCAACACAAAGAGTTAGAGATATCTAGAGACAACAGATTCTGCATCAATTCCACAATGCAGTGCATGGCACGTACAGCTGCAAGCATGGCAAATATCGAACCGAACAGAAAATAAACTGATATAGAACTGGCTTGGAAATTGGAGTGCTACTGGACATGGACACTGTACAGTACACTGTAAGAAATTGCAGGAAAAACCAAACAGAGCCCCTGCCACTGTGCCACTGCCAAATTTGCAGGTTCTTGGCCATTCTATATTTTCTATGCATGCACAGGTGACACTGTAGCGTATCAGGCACTCGTCGTCTGAGACGAGTCGCATGGGTTGATTTGGCGTAGTCTCCAAAATTAAAATTTGACAGTCTATTTCTTTCGCCACGAATTTCTTTCAAATACGAATACAACCGTATCACTTTTGTATCACAAAGCCTATATTGAATTACTGATTGACTAATTGTTGGTCAAAGATTATAAAGTTCGAATCTTGAAATGTGTGGGCTACGTGCATGCTGGAGAGCGAGACTGACCTGGCGAGACTGCGAGAAGACGGAGCGCATGACGGCGACGACGTCGGTGGCGGTGGTGAAGTGCTGGAGGCCGAGCATCCCCTTGAGCTGCTGCAGGCACACCACCGTGGCCACGCCGCCCATGAACCCCACGATCGCGGCGTGCGACAGGAAGTCCACCACGAACCCCAGCCTCAGCACGCCCAGCGCCGCCTGGAAGACGCCGGCGAAGAAGGTGGCCGTGAAGGCCAGCCGCATGTACAGCCCCGGGCTCTCCGCCGGCGGCGCCTCCCTCCCCAGCATCGCCGCGAACAGCAGCGACACCACCCCCGTCGTCCCCACCGCCATGTCCCTCGAGCTCCCCATCACCGTGTACACCAGCGGCGGCACGAAGCTAGAGTCTGCGCGCACACACACTCGTCAATGCATGCATGGTAGAAATCGACAATGTCGCACGTGTGTGTGTGTGTTTATACTTACATAGGCCGAGGATGGGAGGGAGGTCCCCGAGCTTGGCGTAGCTGATGCCCTGCGGGATGGCGAGGCTGGCGACGGTGACGCCGGCGACGAGGTCGGACCGGAGCGCGCCAAGGGAGTAGGACCGCGCCCACTCCAGGCACGGGAAGAGGTACCGGAGCGCGACCACGGCATGCCTGCCGCGCCCCCCGCCGCCCTCTCGCGCCACCGCGCGGAACGGGTCGTCGGGGAAGAAGGTCTCCATGAGGTTGGCGCCGAGCGTGCGGAGGAACGGCCGCTCCGGGGGCACTGGCACTCGCGGAGACGGCCGTCCCGCCGCCGGAACGTCGACGACCTGCCCCACCATGATCAGCGTCAAGCCTCAAGCTCACGCGTATACGAGTTAGCGAACCTGGAGAGTGTACAAAATTTTCTTTTGTAGCCGTCAGAATTCTTGTGCGTATACGAAACTGAAAAGATTTCGAGGTGTGCATATATAGCGTGTGCGTCGATCGGTACGTGGTTGGCACACGCGTCGATCGGCAGCTTTGCATGCAAGAGCTGGTGTGATCTGTGATGATAATGAGCTCGTCTGATCATTGATTAGTTTGTGAGCTATCAATCCATTTTTTTTGTGACTAATTAATTGTGATTCTCAATATTTGGAATGATAAAATTAAGCTATTATCCGTTTGGGATAATGCCAACCTAATTAATTGATGAAAAAGCAACAAGCTAGCTAGCAAGGGTGAATTATCCGGATACAGATTCCTTTTGGGGAAATTTTTGCTCGCGCCTCTAATCTAGAAGGAATCTCATCCTTACCACCGAGTTCTCTGGCTAATTAAGATTCTTTAATTTGGAGGCGAATCTGGGTCAGAAGCATTTTGGCAATCGGACATGTAATTAAACCCAACAAATAGATACTAATCAATATATGGATCCAAATAAAACTAGTAAGAGAACTACGAGCTAATATATTAACCATCGAGACCAAACCAGGTTAATTGCACTACTACAGAAAAGATCTTCACAGACGATTCAAAAACGCGTTATCACAAACGATTTTGTGAGCCGTCTGAGTTTATAGGTCAGTAATGACATGAGGTCACCACATATGGTTTTCGAACTGTCTGTGATGCAGACTATCACACACAGTTATTAACTCAGAACCATTTGTAATAGCCACAGACGATTTGTAGATGAAACCGTCTGTGATAACTGATGTATCACATATGATTTGTAGATAAAACCGTCTGTGATAGCTCATGTATCATAGATAGTTTGTAGATGAAACAAATCATCATATATATATATATATATATATATATATATATATATATATATATATATATATATATATATATATATATATCCATAGTCCATAGTCTGACCACTTTCGGGATCGTGAGGAGGATAAGACAGCAGCCACGGGCAATTTCTTGAAGTTGCAGGCTCGATGAAGTTGCCCATGGCTGCTATCTCATCCTCCTCACGATCCCCCGAAAGTGGCTGGGGGACTACAGACAATATATGTAGCCGGTTTTAAAAGCATAAGCAGCTACTGCTTGGAGACTTTATAGAGAAGATACCAGGAATGGAATGGTAGGATGTACTTGGGACGCAAGGGAGGAGAACTTGACTAGCATGAACACGGTTACATAGACAAAGGTGAAATTAATGGCAAGAGACAGATGAAGAGGTGTTGTAGTAGTTTTGACTCATTTGGTCTTTTTTGGAATAGAATACACACCAATTAATAAATAATTGATGATCAGAGGCACAAGCTAGGTAAAAAAATTCCAGAAATTTGTATGTTAACTGCAGCTTTACAAATTAGCCTAACCTTTACAAATCTGAAAAGTTAATTGCATCTTTCAAAAGCAGAATACCATATATACCATATGATTAGTTACGTGTACAAAAATTTGTATGTGTAAAGACTGGTGTTTTGCTCCATCCGATCCACATCATATGAACCAACATCATACACAGAGAACTCACCCATATCATCCAACCATCACAGAACACCCACCATAGCCCACATCATTCATCACCCACATCACAGAGCAAGGGGACGGAAAGAGATACAGAGTAAAGGAGAGTAGTTACCCCAGTGCAACCAGAAAATTGACCACCGGCAGTAGCTCACCACATCCATCTCCTTCATGTCTGCATAAGCAACAACAAGCCACATCAGTAAACACGTCAAACTCAAAACCCAAAAACTTGAGCAACAGAGAATGGGAAATTTTGTATGTGTAAAGACTGATGTTTTTCCCTATCCGAACCACATCTTATGAACCAACATCATACACAGAGAACCCACTCATATCATCCAACCATTACAAAACACCCACCATAGCCCACATCATTCATCACCCACATCACAGAGCAAGGGGGGATGGGATAGAGAGTAAAGGGGAGTAGTTACCCCAGTACAACCGGCAAATCGACCACCAGTAGTAGCTCACCACATCCATCTCCTTCATGTATGCATAAGCAGCAACAACCCACATTAGTAAACAAGTCAAAATCAAACCCAAAAAATGAAGCAACAGAGAATGGAGAGGTAGCCAGGGGAGGCCGAAGAGGGAAAAGCAAATCTGACGGTGGGGAGGTGGATTTGGCCTAGGGGAGGTCGATTGGACCGATGGCGACGGCGGTGGCGGTGTCACTGTAGTTGTGTCACGACGGTGACACTGCACAAGACTCTTACGATAAAAGTGTCTTGTGCAGTAAACCATGGTGTCACAACTGGCGGCGACGGGAAGAAGGGCGACAGGGTCAGAGAGAAGGCGTGACTTGGGGGGACCGTCGGGGAGGAGGCTTCGGGCGGCGGTGCTGAGGTCGGGGGCACTCGGGTGGGGAGGGGAATGAGCGAGAGTAAGGGCGCTGGGTAGTGAAGAGTTAGGGCGCAAACTCAAGTGGGATCCTATTAATAAAGAGATATCACAAACTGTTCTATTATGGAACCGTCAGTGATAATTATCACAGACGGTTCCATAATAGAACCATCCATGATATGGTCTCATATCACAGAAGGTTCCATAATAGAACCGTCTGTGATATGGTTGTTCTCAAATTCTATGTTTTGAGCATATTATCATGTATATATTTACATGATATGAAGAAATTACATGTTTATATATCAATTTTGTCTGTGATATGGTAGGGCATCAATGCCGATGATAAGGAAACAGAAAAGGGAGCTATTTCTATTTTAGAAGTATATATAGTAGTGTTATATGTAGTGATGATTATCTTCGATGGCGGATGATCCTTTTTATAAAACAAGGAATAAATTCGGCGACAAAGAAACTCACTAGGGAGCTGAAGCGATATTATCATAGACGAAGATACGCAAATATTCATACATAAATGAAAATTCAGAATATATGACACATTCACATATTAGTAAAGAATTATATATTAATATTTGCTAAAACTATGCTAAAACCGCTAATTTTATGGCAAGTAGTTCAATACCTCTGCAAAGAAATTGGCATACTGATGCCTAATCCTACAGTCGTCGCTGCAGAAAATGGCGTAGTCGTCCCACCCTTCCCCGCCGCATCCGGTGCACATGCACTAGTGGCCATCCTCCGACAGCGCCCACACTTGGTCCAGCGCCACGTGCCTCCCCACGGCGCTCTCCTTGGACGCTTTGTACATAGCCTTGCAACTAAAATTCAAGACGACAGAACTTTAATATAAAAATTACTCTATAAGAGAAAATTAAAAGGCGAAATTAAGGTCATTGTTGCTAGTCAAATTCAGATTAGAACAGGATATTAGACACAAAATGAAATCAACACGAGATTTTTTTTGCGCCCTATCAACTGATACGACTTTTCGGTTTTTCTCCTTTTTATAAATTTTTAGAGGAATTACCATCAGGTTCTCTATCAGAACCTGAAACCAAAATGAGCACCTGAAGCTTCCCGACAACTAGGATGATACGCTACAGTCATCTTCAGAAACTAACTCTAAACAAAAACATAACAAAATACTGACTTCTTTTAGACCTACCAAAAACAAAAGAACAAAATACGTACATGGCTCGTATGCTGTAGAGGTCGGCCATGGGCTGAGGAGAGCTCGCAGCCACGAGGCCGACGATGTGAACGATGACATTGTGAGGAGGTCCCACAATTGTTCCCATGCATATATGGACCAGGGGGAATGGTGAAGAACCAAGTTGTAGGACCGGAAAGGCGACTAGAGGGGGGTGAATAGACGCTTTACTTGATTTTCACCTTAATTAGATTCAACACGTACTTTTTTCCAGTAGCTATGAAAGCTAAGAAGATTAGTAAATGCACAGCAGAAGCCTTGTGATGAATCTAAACAACCCCCAAAGCAAAAGACCCAAAAAGAAGCAAATCAAAATCTTCGGCCAGGTCGGGCCAGCGTGCATTGGGCGGTCGGACAGTGCGATCGACCGGCGACAACAAAGGCGATCGGCCCGCCCGACGACGACAGAAAAGCAGCTCGGGTTCCAAAACGAAAATTGATCCAACTTTTGATCTATAACTCCAAACTTCATGAAACTTGAAACATACCTTCCTAAGCATATTAGGAACCTATTTAAAGCAATGATTGAGAAGATCCACATCAAAGTTTTGACCTTTATCAGTTTTACCCAAGGAAGGTTCAAAACTGAGCAAAAACAAAAACTCAAACCAAACACTTGCTCGTGGAAGATTGATGATCTAGATGATTCTAGATGTATTCCCACACATCACAGCAAGGTAGAAGAGGGCAAGAGATCAACCAAAAACCAAAGGATCAAAGATGGACTCAAAATCACAAAATAAGAAGGAAGAACACAAAGAGACACATCTTTGGGAAATCATCCATAGATTGATTCATGATGCTGCTGGTTACAGCCACTCCCTCAAGGAGGACAAGAGCTCAAACCATGAGCACTCTCTCAACTCATCTCTCTAAAAGCCTAAGCCTCTTCTTTCCTTTCTAAATCCCTAAACCAAACTAGGGTTTACAAATGAAGTACTTGAGGGCTGTGTGACAGCACCCCTCCTATTTATACTAGAGGCCTAGCTTCTAGAAGAGTTTCTCTAATGGGCTCCCGTTAAGGCCTAACACAAACGAGACACTTACGCACGCATTTTAAAATGTCGTATCCATCATCTCTTGACCTAAACCACTTCACCTTGGGCCGTCTCGCGCCGTGGTTTAGCCAAAAGTCACAAAGGCGGTGTTTGGTGAAATTACCAAAATACCCCTTCTCGATCCTTCTCTGAAGACCGAGTCCAATCCTGTCGAAGCAATCGCCTGCTTCGCCACGTGTAGGTTGATCAACGACTCTCATCATGTCGGCAAGTCTCTCCCGTCCGGATCCCACCAGAACCACCAAGGCACTTGCACGCCCCACGCGTCGCTTGATCCATCCCGTCGTATCGAACTGTCCGTTCGATCCTCCTTATCCATTCTGCGCCACGCCTGAGTCACTTGATTTCACCCGGCATCCACGATCGCTCTGGACCTTAGCTCTCTAAGCTTAAGCTTAGTCCCGATCTTCCTCGCCGTTGACCGTCATTGACCTGCAAGCCACCTGCACAGTAATAGACCAAGAAATTATTTTCGGAAACAAGTTCTTCACAACTTGACTCACGTCAGTGAAAACATGCAATATGCAACACATATGCAAATATAAATATGGATATGACATATCCCAAAATCAAATGGCTAATATAAACCACAATCAGCACAAAACCGGTCAGACCGCCATTCAATGGCCGGTCTGACCGCCCTAGCCGGTCTGACCGCTCCTTGAGCACCGGTCAGACCGCCTGAACCTGACAGCAATTAAAACTTTGCCGAAAACACGAGAAACGACAAACCAAAACGCAATTTCCAATTGTAACATCATCCTAAAATCATGCACATATCCCCATGATATCTACACAAGTCAAAGCCATACCCCCGAGGGCGAGGGTGATGCATTTTGCTTTGGTGGTGTCATCTCCCCCGGTTGCCTCGATGGCGATTTCATATACCTAGAGGAATGCCAAGGGGTCCATGCTCTCCTCGTATGTCTTGATGTTTGGCATCTTAAAGCCCGTAGGCCAACAGGCTACCTCCAGTCCCGCACTCCATGGGGAATTTGGGTCCCTCAGGAGCAGTGGTCCCGGCGGCGCCGTTGACAGTGCCGAGGGGGCGGCCTACCCCCTCCAACGGTTTATCCTTGCACGATGTTCGCAAGCTGGGGCGGGGCCACTAGAGCTGCTACTGCGGGTTGCCAGAGGCTTAGCATCTCCTTGCGGAGGTCTACTAGCTCCTTTTGGAGGGCCTCGTATGCTTCCCACGTTACGTCCATAGCAATGGGAGGTAGTGGGCCCACTTGATGGTTCTCGGGAAGAGATGCCTCGGTGGGCTGGGTGTCACTCTCGACGATGTCTCTGTGCATGGAGTTATTGACTTCCTCCTCCGCGACTTCGGCGATGGCTGCTGCCGCTGCAGAGGTCCTACTTCACTTGGCCCTTGGGGTACTTGGAGCAGCTGCCACCGCGACTGCTTTGGTCACTGAGACCTTGGGCACGCTCTTCTTCTGAGGGGCCATGTCAATGCTTTAGGACCATGCTTCGTGACTCTTTTGTAGCTCCCCACGAATGGCGCTAACTGTCGTAGCAATAGAACTAGACAGTAAGAAAAGGGAACCCTGGTAGCCACGAGGGGAACCAGGGGATCCTCAAGAGAAGGGACCGATGTCAAGAGAGAAGTTTAGTGTGTGTGCATTAATTGCCTTGAAAAATGTCCTTTGTGATTACGTGGGGGACGTGCCTATTTATAGCCTTTTGAACAGGGTACATGAGATTACAATTCTACCCCTAAAAAGACACTATACCCGTAGGGGCAGCAGGGGTTTTTCTTACTCCTATGCGTAGTCTTCGGTCCACGGTGGACCCTCCTGGTCCTGGTCCATCCAGTCGATATGCCTGGTCCACCGGTGCTTCTCCCCCTCGCACCGTGTAGGGTGCCTCCATGCTGAGGAGCCCTAGACACCCTTCGACGCGTACGAGGTGGCCCTAGGTAGGGATCCCCAGAGCCTCCTTGCTCTTGGACGCGTGGTGCTCGACACCTTCCCGCACCCTTCGCCCCTCCCCCCCGAAGGTACACCTGGGACCCTTCGGGGGGAGGTGAAGTGTGCCTTCGACCCGTGGCCCTTGCATGCCCTTTGGGCCCCCCGAAGGTATACTTTGTGCCCTTCGGGGGCCCCTAGTCATGCCTTCTGCCCGTGGGCCTCGTGGGCCTTCTGGTGGCCCTCGTGCACCCTTCACCTCCCCAAAGGTACACTTGGTACCCTCCAGGGCCTTTAGTCGCGCCTTCGGCCCATGGCCCTCGGGGGCCTTCTTGTGGTCTTCGCCGGGTCATTGGGGCTGGTGGGCCACCCTTACGATACCCCCTCTCGGCCTTAATCAACATTTTGGATTGTTCCACGGTCTTTCACCTTACCATAGTCTATGGCCTGTGCAGAAGCCGACAAAAGAGGCCTTCCTCAATGAATTGCATACACTCAAACTGGTGGCTCTGGTAAAATGGATAGTAATAGGTGACTTGAACCTTATGTACCAGGCACGGGACAAAAGCAACGAAAACATTAATAGAGTGGAGATGGCTCGTTTTAGGAATACCCTACACGACTACGAGCTACACGAACTGCACATTCAAAACAGAAAGTTCACATGGAGTAACCAACGGGAAGCGCCCACCCTAGTTAAACTAGACAGATTTTCTGCAACAAGGAGTGGGACCTTAGCTTTGGATCTCATGTCCGACAAGCCCTGTCAACGTCGCTCTCTAATCACTGACCGCTTCTGCTCATGAATGTAGCCATCCCGGCCAGGCCACACCCTTTGAAGTCCAAAAATTTGTGGACCAAAATGTTGGTTTTTTAGGTTGTCCAATAGGCATGGAACACTAAGAGTCTACATGTCGAACCCTGCCATATCTTGTACCATTGTCTTCAACACACGGCTAAAAGACTAAAGACATGGAGCAAACACTTATTCTCCCAGACAAGGTTGAACTTCAACCTTGCAAATGAGATCATTCTTCGACTAGATGTAACCCAGGAAGATAGACCGCTCTCCCCTAGGGAACAAAGCCTTAGAGACTACCTCAAGTTGAGAATTTTTGGTTTGGCGGTCCTTGAATGTACAAGGAAAAAAAAGATGTCGCGCATCTTACATCTTAGAGAAGGAGATGTGAACACCAAATTTTTCCACCTAAGAATCAATGCCCGACAACGAAAAAACCACATCCACTGGTTCAAGAGAGACCATGGGTGGGTCGTGTCACATGAAGAAAAAGTGAAGGTAGTGTCTAATCATTTCAGTTAAACACTTCAATGTGTGGGCCAAAGGGACATGGACTTAAATTGGGATGTTCTTCATTTACACCACTCCCCACTTCATGATTTGGGAGCTAGGATAACAGAAGAGGAGGTTATTGCAGTAATCATGCAGATGCCAAAGGATAAGGCCCCCATACTGGATGGCTTCGTAGGGGCCTTTTTCACAAGCTACTGGGAGGTCATTAAAAAATATCTAATGGAGGTAATGAATAGTGTGTTCGATTTGAAAGTCTCAAGTTTGCATTGGCTAAATAGTGCAAACATCGTGCTCATCACAAAGAAGGAAGGAGCACAGGAGATAACACACTACAGACCGATTAGTTTTATTCATGGGGTGGCTAGAATCCTCTCAATGGTGTTAGTTCTCAGGTAGGTGCCACATCTACAAGATTTGGTATCCCACAACCAAAGCGCGTTCGTCAAGAAGAGGAGCATCCACGACAATTTCTTGTATGTGCGAAATTTGGCACGGCGTCTACACCAGTCTAGAGCACCAGCTTTCCTTCTGAAGTTGGACATCATGAAGGCTATCAACACAGCTCAATGGGACTACCTCCTTGATATACTACAAAGAAGAGGTTTCCCAAGTAATTGGAGAAACTGGATTGTGGCAATTCTCTCCACCTCCTCATCGCGAGTCCTCTTGAATGGTGTCCCTGGCACAGCCATTAGACATGAGAGAGGACTGAGACAAGGGTACCCTGTCTCCCCGCTACTCTTCATTCTGACCATTGACCCTCTCCAACGACTGATTGACCTCGCAACGAAATGGGGTGCCCTAAAAAAGTTGAGATGCCAAGCCGCAAAAAGTCGACATCCCTCTACGCCGATGATGCGGCCATTTTCGTGACGCCAATCAAAGTGGACATCAACTCCTTATCAACCATTCTATGTGACGAGGATCTAATAATCATTATTTTACTATTTATCTATAATTTAGTATTATGGGTGAATATGACGTCACACAGCTACTGGTATACCCCTTACAGTAGTAAGGGAGAAGTCAATTAGGTAGTCGTAAATTATTCTACGACCACCCCTATAGTCGTAGGTCCTCCTATGACTATCACGTAATTGTAAGTCTTCCTACGATTACCTCCGGTCGTAAGTCTTTTTACGATCAGTATCCAGTCGTAAGCTTTTCTACGACTACCCCCTGATCGTAAGTCCTTCTACGACCAGTTCTGCCACGACTTCTCTGTAGATAACCGAGTCCACTCGCCAGTAGGCCTTATTAACTGTGAGATCTGAGCAGTCAAGATACGTAGTTATTTTCTAGAATAACTACAGATAACTCACCATTATCTTTGATTGGTAACTGTCAGGCGACGTGGGGAGGTTACTACTCCGATGATTACTGCCATTATTACGAAATAATGGGGCGTTTCTTAACCCGGAACGACTACCTCTGCACACACTATAAAAATACTTCTTTCAGAGAGGAATGGGAGAGTCGGTGAGGAACTTTTGGAGAGACAATCAGTAGCAGTATTAGCGCAAGTCTTTCTACTGATTGTAACCAGGATACCCAATACAATACACACATGAGTAGGGTTGTTATTCTCTCTAGTGAAAGTTCGAACCTGTATAAAAATCCATGTGTCTTTTCTGTCTGCGTGATCAATTGTGGAGACCCCCTGAATCAAACAATCTTTACGTAAGATCGGTTCTAAAACACCGATAGTTGGCGCCGTCTGTGGGGTTTTTCTGGTAATTCCTTGTCAACAGTTCTTTCTTTTCTCTTTGATACTTCCATGGCAGGAGAGTGGAACGAGAAGAACTGGTTTGACTTGGCTGATTACGCAGACATCGACATGGATGCCGGTTTCGATTACGAACCGAGTATCGAATCATCCGATGGTATTGCCACCTCTGGAGATCTTCTATCAGGTCTTGGAGACCACGCCACCAGAGGAGTTGAGGAGGGATCCTTACCCCCCACAACAATACGCCCAATTGAGGGACCAGCTTCCTCGGAGGGCAAGGGTCCACACGACCACAAACAGGACTGCCTCAGGATAAACTCACAACACGATGAGAGTTTTTTCTTCAAGTGTTCGAGTCCCCTTAACACAGTACGACCTAGCAGACAAGTTCTGGAAACTATCATTCCAGAGCTTCATCGGTACCTAATGGTCCTTTCTCTCTGTATAATCCAACAGAGGAGGGAATCAAACACGCTTTTTCTACAAGTTCGACCATCCCATCGCAGGACACACTACAGACAGAGACGGTTATAACCCGGAGTTCCCCTTCCTGAAGGGGTTTACTCCAAGTCGCCAGATGGTGTCTCTCGACTACTCCTCAAGCGAGGAGGCCTCGAGCGCAAGTGGAGGTCATCAACGGGTTGTCTTCGTCATTCCCTCTGATAAGGATAATTCTCCTAGAAGAAGGATTGGCGATGCTCCCCGATAGGTACACACTACGTCCTCTCGTGGCAATGGCAAGAACACCGTCGTTGGTGAACGAAGTGAACACCCTTATGAACGTGCGAGAAATCCTCAACATTCTTGCACTCCACTGAAACCAACTCAAGGGTCTGATATGCGTGATCCTGAGACAACTCGATAGAGAAAATAGTGGCTCAGAAAAATCTCCCTGGGCGCATTTATTATCAGTCAGAGGAAGCTCAGGAACTCTAGCACATCAACGACTTGCTTGAGAATCCAACTCAAGAGCTCGCTCGAGCACCAGGATATGATCTATTCGCCGAAGAGATCGCGCGAAGGCTTCAGAACACGCTGGCAAAACTCGAACGTCCTCGACAGCATCATTCCGGAAGTCGTAGTAGTACGACTGCATCTTCCACAAGTCGTTCGAACAACTCGTCGTATGGAGATCGACATGATTATTGATCACGTCGCTCCCCTGACTTGAGGAAGGCTCTTCGAACATCTGAAGATCGATAAGCTCCTAAGAGAGGTGATCTTTCACCACTCCAGGGTCGAAATCTGCAACAACAGACGGAATACGAGGAGTATTTCCCTCGTAAAACTAAGGCCAACCTTAGGCCAAGTCCACCTATGACTGGGATCGTCGAGTATGATGACCTGGTGACGCTAACCCTTCTTTTTTACAAAGAAGGCGCCAAGAAGTTATTACTGGATGTCGGGCGTTTTCACCTGACCTCCGAGCAGTCCGCTGGTCACCTCATTTTCGACCAGCGAACATGGAGAAGTTCGATGGAACTCAAGATCCCATTGAATTCCTCAAGATCTACACAACAGCTATCCGAGCAGCAGCAGGAGGAGAGCATGTAATGACGAATTACCTTCCGACTGTGCTTGAAGGATCTGCTTGATCATGGCTATTAAACCAGCCATTCGAGTCGATCTACTCGTGGCAGCACCTCTGTGACCTTCTACTAGCAAACTTTCAGGGTACCTACAACCGCCCTGGAAAGGAGGACAACTTGCACCGGATAAGACAGAACGATCATGAGACTCTTTAGTCAATTCATCAGACGCTTTAGTCAGGTTCGTAATTCTATTCCAGAAGTTTCTGACTCGTCTGTGATCAGGGCTTTCAAGCTGGGAGTCCGAAGCAGAAGGATAACAAAGGATATAGCTTTGAATCCTCTTGCCACTGTCACCGAACTCTTTGAGATGGCCGATAGATATGCGACTGCCGCCGAAGCAGTCGAATGGAACAACACTATTGACCGCGAAGACAATATCCCTCAAGAGACAGGTGAAAGTGGTAAGAAAAAGGATAAAAAGGTTAAGAAATACAAGAACAAGGCAAAGAGACACAAGTCTCCATCCACTCATTCTAAGGAGGTCCTGGCGGTAAGCGACAAAGAGCCACGTAACTCCAAGCAAAATTCTGATCGAGGCAAAGGTAAGTGCCAAGATCGGAAGAATGACAAACCTAGGTGGTGTTCTTTTCACAAAAAAGAAGGGCATGGCCTTCGCAACTGCCGAGTTTTTCTATGAAAACTCGAAGACTGTTACTCTGGCAAAGGGCCACTTCCTACTCTTAAACATGTAGGTCAAACAAGTGGATGGAATGAGTGAGATGACGAGGAGGAGATGCCGCTTCAGGATCCGCAACACACCATCGATCACATCTATGAAGGATCATCGGCGTATGAGTCGAGATGACAGCTTAAGGCTATCGAGCGTGAGGTAAACACAATCGACTCTCCCCTTGTCAATAAAATACTGAAGTGGTCGGAAGTCACCATCTCCTTCAAGAAGGGTGACTGTCCGATCCCTTCGACTAGACATTTTATATGCCCTCCTCATGTCTTCGAGGAAACTGCGGTATTATTTTTAAATGCACAAACTAGCTGTGTCGTCTGAGTTTCCCTTGGGAGCGATCCTCCAGAATAGGAAAACAGCGGGACGCATGGCAAAATGATCAGTCGAACTTGGGGAATTCGACATTCATTTCGTGTCCTGAATGGCCATTAAATCTCAGATCTTGGCAGACTTTGTCGCCGAATGGACAAATCCTGAACCTGTTCAGGATCCCCAGTATGATTCCCACGACCAGTGGACGATGTACTTTGACGGGTCACATACTATAAGTGGTTCGGGGGTTGGGGTGGTCCTGGAATCTCCTACTATAGAGACCTTAAAGTATGCCGTACAATTAAACTTTCAGGCCACTAACAACGTGGCAGAATACGAAGGTTTGCTAGCTGGCATACGAGCCACGAAATCGCTCTCGATTCGCCGACTACTCGTGAGAGGAGACTCTCAACTAGTCTTGAATCAAGTTAGAAAAGAGTACCAGTGCTCTAATCCGACTATGTCTCGGTACTTATCGGAAGTACGAAAGTTAGAAAAGCATTTTCTGAGCTTTGAGGTACAATTTATCCCTCAAAAGGATAATTTCCTCGCAGACCAACTGGCTCGTATAGCTTCTTCCCGATCCATAGTATCAAAAGGAGTTTTTCTAGAGCAACTCCAGAAATTGTCCCTAGTTGAAGAACTAGAGACACCTCCTATTGAAACAGCCTCTCTAGAGTACGAGGATACCTGGATGACACCCAACTACGAGTATCTTTAGACGGGTTCCGTGCCTGATGACGATCTCGAGGCAGATCGATTATTCCAAAAGGCCAAAATGTATACTTTGGTCGAAGGTGTCCTCTACAAAAGAGGTACTCAAGGGGTGCTTATGCGATGCATTCCGCGGAGCGAAGGATTAAAACTCCTTCACGACATACACGAAGGCATCTGTGGGACTCATGCTTCCTACGGAACGCTGGTCAGTAAGGCCTTTCGATAAGGTTTCTATTGGCCAACAGCCGTTTACGATGCCAAGGAGCTGGTTAAAAAATATGTACAATGCCAGTTTCATAGCAGGCAAATACACCAACCCGCCTAGGCGTTACAAACAATCCCTATGTCTTGGCCTTTTGTGACCTGGGGTCTCGATCTCCTAGGACCGTTACCCAGAGCTCCAGGTGGATTCAAATTCCTTTTTGTGGTTATCGATACGTTCACAAAATGGATAGAAGCTGAACCTGTGACTGGGATAACAACGGAAGCAGCAAAAAAGTTCATGATGAGATACGTGATAACTCGATTTGGGGTACCTAGTCGAACCATCATAGATAATGGCAAGCAATTTTCGAGCGCAAAATTTTACGAATTTTGCGACGAGTTGGGTACTAAGTTGTGTTACACTTCTGTTGCCCACCCCCAAAGCAATGGGGCGGTCGAAAGAGCGAATGACCAAATAATGAAGGGAATTAAAACTCGAGTCTTTCTTTGAGTTTTGCTTTTTAAAAATTTTGACCATATTTTATACGCTCAATTTTTCTTTACACTGGTCGGAGAAAGGACACAACAACTAGTCGAAGTCTCTCCTCTCTGCACATGGTTCTGCCCGCTAGAAGGAGCTTCCTAGTATCGCCATGTTCCTAACTTTTGCTGCAATACAAAGGTCTTGGGTTCAGAAACATGGTCGAAAAGTTTTTAAGCAAACTCATATCACCTTAGTTTATTTATTCATTTTGAAAAATACTCTAAGCAGAGTGCACTTTTGAGATTTATTCGACTACTTTTGGTAAACTTGGTCGGTTTTTTCTGGTCGGAGGAAGAAACACACATAGTCAAAGCTTCTTCTCTCTACACGTGGTCCTGCCCACTAGAAGAAACTTTCTAGTGTCGTTCCGTTTCCTTCTTTTGCTACCAGGACAAACTTATCGAGTACACTAAAAAAAGGTTGAACGAATTTTTAAAGGTTCTCTAGATGTTTGTTTTACTCAAGTTGTCGTTCTTGATTTCATTAATCTGGTCGGAGATGGTAACATCACCTAGTCGAAGCCTTTCCTTTCTGCACGTGATCTTGCCCACTAGAGGAAACTTCCTAGCGTCGATTCATTTCTACTCTTTCGACTAGTGCAAGATGATTGAGATCGAAAGTTATAAGTCGAACAAACCTCTCTGTTTTTAGAAACCCTTTCTTTACTATTTCCTTAGTTTATTCGAATAAACTAAGAAAGTAGTCGGGGGCTAGGATAAAGTTATAAACATGACTTCAATTATTTGTCTTGGTTTCTTTTCCGATTCGTTATATTACGAGTTACTAACTACTCTACAAGATGATTTGCAGAAAAAAAGGAAGAAAGGAGGAGGAATTACAGATATTTGATCTAATTATTTTTCCCTTTCATTATCTTACGAGTTACTAACTACTCTACGAGATGATTTGCAGGAAAAAAGACATATCATATATTTATACATCAACAAAAGGTTTGTCTTTACATGTTCCTATTACAGACTACTCTGATGAATGAGATCCTATCTGCAGCTCCTCCGCGACCTTCTCGCCTACCGACTGCATGTCCTCGATCAACCGCTCCGCTTCGGCTTCAGTACAGTCGAAGTCAACTTCAATTGATTGAGTGTTAAGGTTGGGTCGTGGGCCTTAAGTTTTGCTAAGACGTATCTCACAGCCCCCTTAACCGTTTCCTTTATCGAGTCGGTCTGGTTGATCTTTAGAGTAGTCACCAATTCTTGCAAAGTACCGACTTGTTCCCCAATAGCACTCGTATGGGCGGCTATCGTGTCTTCACGAGGATTGACCCTTTCAGCACGTAGCCCACCGAGCACATTGTTCAAGAGTGAGATGTCGTCTTGAAGATTAACTTTCATTGACTTTATCTCCTCTTGGGTGCAAGTCGAAGCCTCATGGAGTCATTTTATTTTAACTAATCGCTCTGAAAAGAGTAAGGTTAGTTACATAAAATGATTCTACGAGAAGGAAAATTTTAATAGCAGGTAAAGGATTACTTACCCGTTAATTGAGAATATAATTTCTCAATTTCTTGATCTTTGTCTTTCGCGATACGGGTGATCTCACGGACGACCAAGGTTTTTTCTTGAATATCGATCTGAAGAGTCCCCACCTCGGCTTGAAGGGCTCTGGTCTCGGCTTCTTTTTCTGAAAAAGACAGAGAAGTTAGAAAGGTAAAGATCAAGATAATAAGAAATCGTAACCTCAAGGACGTACTGTTTATTTTTTCCTGCAACTCTTGAGTTGCAGAGTTGGCCTTCTGAAGCTTCTTCAGAAGGTTGGTTACCTTATCCCTTAACTTTTTCGTCTCGTCTTTTTCATAGTCGATTGAATCAGCTAAGGTCTTTTCGTCACTCTTAAACCTGAAAGAGTTAAGGGTAGACATGAATACAGAGATGAGTAGTCATAAGTATTTCTGCGACTAACACGTGATCGTAAGCTATTCTACGATCACTACTGATTGTAAGTTTTTCTACGACCAGTACCAAGTCGTAAGGTTTTCTACGACAACCCCCACGAGTACTGAACGAGTAAGTTGAAATATAAAACGATTAGGAGTGTCAGTTGCTCACCACCTCTCTGCTTGCTCGCAGAGTGTTGCTTTTTCTTGTCGTAGCTTAACAAGTTGCCGGTTGTACTCGTAAACCGTAGCAAATTGTTCCAAAGCTTTCTACAAGAAAGAAAAACAATAAGAAGTGAGGATAACACCAAACTTATAGGTGCCGTTAGATACTTACATTCATGGTCGTCCGAGTGAACATGGAGACTATCCTCGTCGGATCTTTCAGCCCATCCATCTCCTCGACACGTCTCCACCAAACCCCTTCAAGACGTTCGTCATCGAAAACTTCCCCACAATTGGGAATGCTACTGGGGCGAGGGATTCGGTCGCGAGATCTGTAGGCGAAAGATCCTACGATGGAAGTGAGACCAAAGAAATTAGAGCAGAAGTTAAAATATTCCTCTTCCTCTGACTCTGTGATGGTAGTACCGCCTGGAGGACCGGAAGAAATGTCCTCGACAACCTCCTTACCGGTGCGGTGGTCAGAGCTCTCACCACCACCTTCTCCTGGCGTATCCTTCATGGCCTCCCTGTATCCGCCTCCATTCCCACGACTACATCAGTAGTCGTAGCAACTTCAGCGACGACTTCTTCCACCATAGGAATGGTGGCTGGGATTTCAGCTACCACCCGCTGTTGCATCTTCATTTGCTGAAGAAGTAGCAGTGGGCTTCTCAGTAGAAGTATCCATGGGGGCTGAACGAGTTGGGCTAAAATCATAAAACAGAGAGCAAGTTAACTCGTGAAAAATAAAAGTTAAAAGCTGATCTTACACTTTTTAATTTTTTACATACCTCTACGTCCTGGACCTAACCGGGAACTTAGAAGCAACCTTCCCAACGGAAGATTTTTTCGACTTCTTCTTGACTGCTTTCGGTTGGGATTCAATTAGGGGAACAGGAGTCACCGCTTCATGACCCTCCTGACTCCCCCAAGTGGCCGAGGTCTCTCTCGACTACTTCAAGAGCACTGCTCCCCTCGACCTCAGGTTCTGCTGGAGCAGCAGTTTTCTTCACAAAAGACACGAAACTTTTCCAGTTCTCCTTTTCTAGCTGTTTTACAAAACTACGAGAAGTAGAAACTGTGAAAGTCTTGTTGTCATAATAGAAGGGTACATTGGCCTTGGGGGCTTTGTGCTTAAGGGTTATGGCAGCCACCTTTGTCCTTGCCTTCTCTGCAGCTGCCATATCTGCAGCAGATTGAGCGAAGGGGCCAACGGGACTCGAACTCGTACCACCTTTGTCGCCAACTTTTACAAGTCGACGCTTTTTGGTTGGAGAAGCTTTTGCTTGCTCCGCTTACGCCGTTGCCCCAATGACCACCAATGCGACTTCTGGGTCGTCTTGGCGGCCTTCCATGCCTACTTTTTGTTGAGATCAGAAAAAGAAAATATTACAAAAAGTGATCGTAAATTTTTCTACGATCACTCACTGGTCGTAAGTTCTTCTACGACTAGCCCACAATCGTAAGTTTTTCTACGACGAATCCTCTAGTCATAAATCTTTTTATGACTATAAAAACCTAAAGATGAAGTCGATTTTCAATTACCTTTAGGCGCTCTACCTTTTCCTCTGCGGTCAAAACCGCAAGAATTTGAGGAGCCGCCATGTTTGATGAACTTTTCTCACAGATGAGCTTGACGCGGGCGTCAATCTTCGCGTGTGAAAGATCTATGTAAACAAATAGCATGGCCAACAGACCAGATCAGCACTAACCAAAACTAGAGTCAAAAGTGATAAATTCACTTACCCTCCTTGTAGTCCCTGGTCGGGTATTCTTTCCCTGAGTACCTCCACATGGGAGGAACTCGTTTCTTCAGGGAACTAATGCGGCGCATAATGAAGTCCTTCACCACGTGCCATCCGGTAAGCCCCTCTACCTTCTAGTCTTTGATAGTTTGAATATAGGGGAAAATCCGGTCAAGGTTCCTGGGAGTCGAATCCCAGAAAGAAATCCTCTCAGCGGCATTACCGATGAACGAGAGGCTGTCTTCCTCAGTGACTTCCCAGTATAACCACTTCTTCTTCCACCCCGCCCACGAAGACCGGGTGAACATCTGAATGTACTCCTTCAACTTTCCGTCATGGAACTTCAGACCACAACTCTCAGTGATTCCAACTTGTCAAGCCATCCCGTAATAGTATTGAAAAAGCTTGAGGTCTGCTGGGATTCCCAGGTACGCCTCACACAAATACACGAATACACTTAACATTGTGATGGAATTAGGACCAAGGTTCACTAATTCCACCCCAAAGTGCTCGAGCACGAGTGTGAGGAAAGGATGAGCAGGCAATAGAAGGTCACACTCACAGTACACCTGGAAGACAGGGATTTGCCCCTCCTCCCCCGACGGCCAATGTTGTCCAACTGCCGAAATCCACTTTACGAGTACCTTCTCAGGGATCTTCTCGGTAGCAACCAATGCGTTCATCTTCGTCGTATTCATCTTTGATTCCGCTCACTCAGAGACGATCCTGGCCATTTTTTCACGAAAGGGAGATTTGGGTTTGGAAAAGCTTAAAAAAAGTACATAGATTTTGCCAACGGCGGAGGAGGCAAGAACTTGACGAACAGTCAAAATAAATTGTGGAAAAAGGTAAGAACCCTAAAGTCACCCCTGCGGTCAGTTTTATAACCGAACGCTTGAAATGAATGCAGTGGAAACTAAACGGTTCTTACTGCTTCGGGAATTGCTCTAACGGATAGATCCTTTAAATCTGCATGTTCGAGAAAACCGAGGCTCTTTTCACACCTCAAGCGAAATTATCTTCTTGACCAAGTATATTTCTGGTCAAAAGAAATACCAGTCAGAAAGGCTTTACTTCTGATCATCGAACCACGATTACTCCGTAGTCATAAGATTTTCTACGACTACCTCGTAGTCGTGAGATTTCCGGCAAAATTCCTTGACCAAGTATATTTCTGGTCAAATAAAACACGTGTTGAAGAGTTTTTCCTTCAACCTTTACCTCACAACCACCTAGTGGTCGTAAGAACATCTATAACTCCTTTCCCAAGTAAGTTATTTTCACTTGAAGCTGGGGGGCTAAATGACGATGATCTAATAATCCTTATTTTACTATTTATTTGTAATTTAGTATTATTGGTGAATATGACGTCACACATCTACTGGTATACCCCTTACAGTAGTAAGAGAGAAGTCAATTAAGTGATCGTAAGTTATTCTACGACCACCCCCATAGTCGTAGGTCCTCCTATGACTATCACGTAATCATAAGTTCTCCTACGATTACTTCTGGTTGTAAGTCTTTCTACGACTAGTATCCAGTCGTAAGCTTTTCTACGACTACCCCCTGATCGTAAGTCCTTCTATGACTAGTTCTGCCACGACTTCTCCACAGATAACTGGGTCCACTCGCCAGTAGGCCCTATTAACTGTGAGATCTGAGTAGTCAAGATACGTAGTTATTCTCTGTAATAACTATAAATAACTCACCATTATCTCTGATTGGTAACTGTTAAGCGATGTGGGGAGGTTACTACTTCGGTGATTACTGCCATTATTACGAAATAATAAGGCGTCTCTTAACCCGGTACAACTACCTCTGCACACACTATAAAAAGACGTCTTTCAAAGGGAATGGGAGAGCCGGTGAGGGACTTTTGGAGAGACAATCAGTAGCAGTATTAGTGTAAGTCTTTCTGTTGATTGTAACCAGGATACCCAATACAATACACACAGGAGTAGGGTTGTTATTCTCTCTGGAGAAGGCCCGAACCTGTATAAAAATCGATGTATCTTTTCTGTCTGCGTGATCAATTGTGGAGACCCCTCGAATCAAATAATCTTTACGTAAGATCGGTTCTAAAACACCGTTACCATGCAACTCCAGGGAGGTCACTAGCCTATACACAAACATTCATAAAAGGTCGGTACTTCAAATTCGATGTGAAAACATCGATCTACAACACATAATACAAAATTTCGGGTAGCACAAACAACCTTCCCGACGAGATATCTAGGATTGCCGCTATCTCTCAAAAAGTTGCGAAGTGCAGACCTCCAGTATATATTGGACAAAGCAGCGGAAAAATTAGTGGTTTGGAAAGGGAAAAGCTATCCCTGGCCAAAAGAGCAACTTTAGCTAAACCCATCCTTACTTCTTAGGCAGTCTACTCTCTGACCTCACTTAGGGTTCCTAAAGGTTTTTTTTTTAAAGATTGGACAAGAAGAGGAGGATGTTCCTATGGTCAGGAACATAATCGATTTTGGGAGGCTATTGTAAAGTGAATTGGGAGCAAGTGTGTCGCCCGAAGAGTCACAGGTGTCTTGGAATTCTAAACCTCAACAACTTTGCCAGGGCTCTAAGGCTGCTCCCAATGGGCAGTATCTTAGTGCAGTTTTTTAGTGCATAAAGAGTGTTAAGATACTATCTTCTCAATGCATAGTTTCTTATGATGTAGTATCTTAAGTTGTTTCATTTAATTACATGCATGAGGCTGTTTTGCGTTGGATTTTGAGCCGAACTAGTATCTAAATTAGATACTAGAGAACTCTCTCTATTCATTAACTGAATATTCACTGAGTCCCTGTGGACGACCCTCGCTGATATCGCACAGGTGACCGGCCGCCGGCCGGGTGAACTACTCCAATTAATTCAGATTTCCGAACTGATTGCACATGTTACATGTATGCGAATCTAAACATGACGAGTTAATTAATGTGGAGCTGCTTATGAGCTCTAGCTAGGCCTCAATCCTTAGTGAGTCGTCGTATATGTCAGATCTAAATTCTAATCCCAAAGATTTGGGATCGTCCATCTACAGGGTGGATGATATGGATTAGATTGTGTTTTGCCCTCGTCTCGATCAACATGATCCCATCAGGATTAGGTTATCACTACGGAGATAAATTCATTCTTGTAGCCACCGTCTCCCAAACCCAAACACATGTTCTCACCGATTTTCAGAAGAAAATTACATGCCAATTAGTACGTGGTTGGGCGAATTTCCAACCTCTTCGTGCATAGTCCCGTCTAAAGTTAACCAGAGGTTATCTTTTCAGCAGGATGTATACCGAGATTTAATTAAGCTCTGCGGCAGGACTAACTTTTTAAAGATAGAGAGAGGTCATCCCAAAGCTCTAACCTCTTCGGCAGACTAATTTTTTATTATTTAACACAGTTTGTAAAAATATTTTAAAGATAACCTCTCCCTAACTTTATTTCTAATTTTGACCCATATGACACACCACAACATGTGACGTGGCAAAAGCACGTTGTCACGCCACGAACCTCGGTGTGGCAAACGAGTGTTTTCATGCCACTCTTCTTGGCGTGACATGACTTCGCAAAAAAACGGACACATGTTGGATCGGAGGACTATTGTGGTAGGTTTGGCCACACTGCTGTCGGTGGCGTGACAGTACAGTTTGATCACGCCATGGATCATGACGTGATCAAATGAATCGGAATTAAAAATAAAATTAGGAAAAAGTTATCTTTAAAATATTTTTTAAAAATAATCAAAATAAATAAATAAATAAAGCTCTCGTGCATAAGCCTTTGAGTCGGGGTGAAATAATGGCGAATACCTTTGACAATCGGCACAGCGAGCTTCTACGTTAGTCCCCAGTCCCAAGAATTTCGTGCTTTTAAAGTTCTGTGATGGGACGGTGTGTTTCTCTCTTCAACGGCCAAAGGCTTTAGCCTCCATGAAAATCAGCAAAAGTCGAATCATTTGGCGCCCAGTCAGTTGGCCTCTACGCGCGTGCGGCTCTTTTTTTTTTTTTTTTTGTTCGCTTGACCCGTCAAGGACCAGACGACGCGCGTGTCGCCGCGTCCAAATGTAATCGTCTGGTCCATAATAGCGTGGAGTGGACTACCGAACGTAGCTTTTGTACGCGCGGTACCATCCATACCATGTAGCACGGTCCACCCTCCAGCGTGATGCACACCTGTACGTCGGAGTTCTATGTAAAAGTTATAATACTACGTACTGCTAGTCTGGTACATGATTGTACACAATTACACACACAAAAAAAAAAAAAACAGACATTTCCGAAGAAACAGACACCCCACTGAACGAGGAGGGTCACCTTAGCCCCTTTCCTTCGGTCCCGGGGCTGGAAGAAAGGCACAGATCAAGACCGTCTCTGAACAAATTAGGGTAAAAAAAAAGGCCCGAAACTTGGCTCGACTCGACTCGAACTCGTGCCATAAACGAGCCGAAGTGAGTTGACACTTCTGATCATTAAGTTAACGAGTTGCTCGCGAGAGCTCGGTTAAATTAGAGCCTAACCTAACAAACCTTCAAGTGCTTTAGGCCGGCTCCAGGCCTAGCCCAGCCCAACTAGAACATCCAAGAGCAGGCGTAGGCGGCCAAGCCCAGCAGCAACGCAACCACCCAACCAACCCACCCGCAAGCGCAACCCTATCCACAGAGGCTCAGATCACAACTCCACGCCGCCGCCGCCCGCTTGTTCGCCTGGCCGGCCTAGGCCTCCCACCTCCACCTCCCGCTTCGGCCTCTACCTCCACCTGGTTCACTAGCAGGCTCAGAAACTTGACCTATTTCTATAGACATGTTTAGATAACTAATGGAAATAAGTACTTTTGGTAACAACTAACAATTTTCTATACTATAGATAGATAGTATTCTCTAGTGATCCAATCACATCAAGCCTTTGTCTTACAACAATATGTTAATATTTCTGAAAGCCTATTGGATCGGTATAGATAAGTCATTTGATTGCTATCGATAAGTTTGTTAATATTATATCTAACTCAATTAGTATTTTCCTTTACAAGAAGAAGACGACAAAGGTGATGTTTGGTGGAGGTCCAAGTTGACAAGAAGATCTTTTGTTTGGTGACAACGGCTGCACCCAAGAAGACTCATGACCTTTGGTTTCATGTTTTTACTAGCTCTTCATGAACTAGCAGTTCATGCTAGTTCGTGGATTAGATGTTAGCAACTTTCAACTAGTTGCATGTTTTGTACATAAAAGGGATTGTCTAATGTGCGTCATGAAATCTTTTAAGTGATATTATGGACTTTTGGTTGACTGGTTGTGGACTTGTGGTTGTGAACTTGTGGACTATTGAATCTTGAACTCTTTTGATTGTGGTGAAATCCCGTTATCCACCCCTAGAACAAATTCATGCGCGCGATGCATGGCCCGGTGGCAGGCTGATTTCCAATTTTACCATCCTCAAATCCGAGGGTCCCCTAAAGTTAGAACCTCATGTCTCACCGTGGACAAGGAACCGATCGTTCATCGAGCCAACGGCCGGAGCAAAACCTTCGAGATTGCACGCACGCACGCTCCCTCCCAGTCGTCCCACCACGCTACGATGCTAGCTATTACGCGCGTTGGTTCGAGCGAACCTGCAGGTTTTGATGGAAGCAGCGGCGCCGAGCGCGGCACCGTCGCGCCGCGCGAGGGGCTACACGTCGTAGGCTCGTAGACGACCACGGATCCTCACACGTGCGCGCGGCGCTGCCAGCCTTTCGAGTCCGTGGCCGACTTGGCGACGTCGAGCGCGCGGAGCCGTCCGTTCAATCCGCTGGAGGCGGCGCCGTAGCATGGGCGGTTTTCGGCGTGGACGGCGGCTGCAGGCGAGAGCTAGCGGCCGCTGGGATTGCGGGCCTGGCACGGGTGTCGACGTGTCGGGCTAATGCTTGGACGTGTGCTGCTCATGGCTTGGATCCGTGATTTCCTTGTCTTGGGGTTGGGTCCCAGCCTGAAGCTTGCGCATGTATGCGTGCAACGAAGTGTAGTTAATCCAGATTTTTTTTATTATAAATAAACTAGTTTTTATTCTAAAATACAGTAATATATCTGCCTTTTTTTATTTTACAAAATTAATCATCTGTCCTAAGTCGCTCGACCGTTGGGCGATAAGTTGAGTAACTTGGACATTTGTCGTCAAACGACGTACAATGCATGTCCTACTAACTGAGCGCACTGTACGCTTGGACCAACCGTTGCACGACAAGTGCACAAGTCGCTCAACGGTCGAGCGACTTGGACCAAATCGCTCAACGGTCGAGCGACTTGGGCTAGTCGCCCAATGGTTAAACGACAGATGATTATTTCTATAAAATAAAAAAGACAGATATATTACTGTATTTCGGAATAAAAACTAGGTTATTTCAAAAAAAAATCGTTAATCCTTCTCTTCGGTACATGATGCATCCCACGTTCCTGATGGCGAGAATAACTCAGCATTTGACTTTCTCATTAACCGAAAAAGAGTATAAATATACATGCTGGGCGACGTGCGGCAGGAGTGACACGCACGTAAGGAAGTCTAATAATGAGCCTGATCCTCTTTCCTAACATATGATCTTCTAGCCTAACATAGGAGATTATATCCTAACAATATGAGATTACATGCAAAGCATACCAAACTCTAACACCCTGCAGTCGGAGCGAGAGTGTAGCGCACGTAAGGGTAGGCAGATTCTTGATGTAACATCCCAAAAATCCACCTTATGATATTTGTACTATTAATAAAGTGGGAAAGATTTTTTAGCATGTTTTTGAATTTCCCATAAATCAAATATTGAATTTGCATTCAAACAGCAGCTTGAAAGAATTTTTGAAAAAAAAAGTAACACATAAAATTCTGGAAAATTTTCACAATAAACTACACTGTGTCGGGAGCCTCCACAAAAATGTTCACAATTTTTGGAGCTCGTTTGCCATATTTAAAAATTTGTCCAACTCTCAACCCTTTTTCTAGAAATTTCAAACTTCACTCAAATCTCCCGCACGCCAATGGTTGAAACCCAACGCAGCCCATTTCTTCGTGCCCAAGCCAGCCCACGCCAGTGCCCCGCCCCCCTCTCGCTAACACACCAGGTCAAGAGCCACTCTTGATGGTCGAAACTTGTTTCGAACACTTGAGAGACAACACTCCCCTCGGCCATAAGCTCTGCTGTTGTAGAGGTATCCTTCACAAAAGACAAAAAACTTTTACAGTTCTCCTTTTCTAGGTGCTTGACAAAGCCATGAGAAGTACAAATTGAAAATATTTTGTTGTCATAGTAGAAAGGTACATTAGCTTTGTGGGCTTTGTGCCTTCTTCAACCACACTCCTTTCTTCTGCAGCGATCACGTTTGCAAAGAATTGTCTAATGGGAGTGGTCGAAGGAGGGGTGGAGCTTGAGCCCTTACCCTTCTTATTAGCGGCCTTCACTAGGCGACGCCTTTTGGCCAGAGGAACTTTGTCTTCCTCTGACCCTTCTTTGACAACCCTCAATTCGACCTCTCAGTCGTCTTGACGGTCTGCCATGTCTACTTTCTGCAAAGATCAGAAAATGAATATTACTCAAGGGTCAAATCTTATGACTACTAAACCCTAAAGATGAAATCAACTTTGGATTACCTTTAGGTGTTCACTCCTTTATTCTGCGGACACGACCGCCAGAAATTTGAGGAGCTCTTAACATGGACATGGGAGCCTTCTCACAGATGAGTTTGACCCGAGTGTCAATTTCTTTCTGTGAGAGGTCTGCAAGTATAGAGATATAATCAACAATAATACTAAAAATCTATGAAGAGGGTTAAGTTGATTGTTTCTTTACCTCCTTCATAGTCCTTGGTCGGGTCATTAGTCCCCAAGTACATCCACATAGGATGTACTCGATCCTTCAGAGGACTAATGCGGCGTGTGATGAAGTCTCTCGCCACGTGCCATCCGGTTAGCCCCTCTTTTTCCAAATCTTTGATAGCTTGAATGTAGGAGTAATCCGGTCGAGGTCGCTCGGAGTCGAGTCTTAGGATGCACTCTTCATAGATTTTGAGTATTCCCCGTGAAGAAGAGGTTGTTTTCCTAGGATACTCTCTAGTAGAACCACCTCTTCTTCCATCCCGGCCATGATGACCGGACGAACATCTGAATGTACTCCCTTGACTTTCCGTCGTGGAGCTTCATACCGTAGCTACCTACAATTCCGCTTGCTTGCTCATCCCGTAGTAGTACCGGAAGAGATCCAAATATGGAATGATTCCCAAATAGGTTTCACATATGTAAACAAATACGCTTAGCATTGTGATGGAATTGGGAACTAAGTTTACTAATTTCATCCCAAAGTGATGGAGTACGACCATGAAGAAAGGGTGAACAGGCAATCGGAAGCCACCTTCATAGTATGCTTGAAATACTGGAATGGTGCCCTCTTCACCCAAGGGCCAATGTTGTCCCTTAGCATTGGTCCACTTCACATATGCTTGCTTCGGAATCTTCTCAGCTACAACCAGGGCCGTCATCTTCTCTGTATCTATCTCTGATTTCTTCCATTTAGAGACGGTCCCGGCCATCTTTTTTGAAAGGGTTTGATTTGGATTTGGAAGAGTTTGAAGAAAGATTGCGACCTGGTTGGCGGCGGAGAGAAGAAGAGCTCAGGAGCAGTTGAAGCAAATGGGGAAAGTAAAAATCCTAAGTCACGCCCGCGGTAGAATTTTATAGCCACGGGTCTAAATTAAAAATCGTGAGAACTCGACAGTTGCCACCTCTTCGAAAACCGTTCCAACAGACAGATCTGTGAGAGCCGGTTGGTATCTGTCCGTTCAGGAAAAACGATTCTGTCTTTTCAACTCAAGTAAAATTATCTTCTTGACCTAGTCACTTTCTGGTCAAATGAAATACTAGTCGGAAAGACTTTGCTTCCGACCACTATTCTACGACCTTCTCTCAAAGTAAGTTATTTTTACTTGAAGTTAGGGGCTAGATGTCGATGATATAATAATCCTCAATTAATGGTTCATCTATAATCGCCACTATAGATAGTAGTATCTTCATATTACTCATAAGTATAACCCTTATTGTTCATAAGGGATGAGCTTAACTAAGTGGTCGTAAGTCTTTCTACGATCATCTCATGGTCGTAAGCCTTTCTACGATCAGTCTATGGTCGTAAGCCTTTCTACGACCACCTTGTGGTCATAAGACTTTCTACGACCAGGTCGGCTACGACCACCCTGTAATCGATAAAGTCTACCGACATGTGGGCCCAATCGATTTGGGACCCTTGTCCACTGTATGTACGTAGTTATTCTTTGGAGTAATTGTACGAATTATGCCTCCGTCCTTGATATAACTGCCAGGTGATGTGGGGTACAATTTCTTCTGACAATAACTACTATCAACGTGTGCATTTCATCAAGCATTGAGGTGCCTCTTGGCATGGAGTAATTGCCATCCCTTCACACACTATATAAGGGATGAAGTCAATGGACAAGGGGACGGGTGGATCGTGGTTAGCTGTAAGGAATCATTGAGTCTTACTTTGAGTGATTTATTCCTGATTATAACAAGCATACTGAATACAAGAACACATGAGTAGGGTTATTCTTCTCCTAGGAAAAGGCCCAAACCTGTATAAATCCCCATGTCTCTTTCTGTGTAAGTTTATTTCATAGGAAGCCCCCCAAATAATCATTTGTAAGATCGATACTAGATTGTCGACACATTCTGTATTTGTTTCCTCGCCTATATAGGAAATAACAACTTGCACGGGTCCACCCAACAGCGTACGGGTGCCGTACATTTCCGTTGTTTGGTTGAATAACACCCAGTTGTAAGGGATATAGGTAGGCGGGTGCCCGCCTATTCCATATCACATACTATGTGATTTTTCATAAATTACCAAATTTGTTTTACTGTTTAAAAATTCACATTTTCCTTTGGATTGTTCCGTCACATAAGCGTACATACCACATTCCACCCAATAACGTATGGGTAAGGCCGTACATTCTCATTGTTGGGATTTCACGCTTGTGGGAATACAGGATGGCTGCCATTTATGTATTCCTAATATGTGACATTTTTACAAGTCGATACCGACTTTACATTTACAAATTTACCATTATTCCATCAAATACCATTATCGCGTAAATTACCCTTATCATATGATCATTTCCTGTATTATATCATTGCCTTTGATTATCATGTCCGTAGACCACAATTACCTTGCGGCTACCTGGAACCTTGATTTATCTTATTTCAATTGTTGTTTTTATTGTTGGGCGTGACTTGCTGAGATATTTTATATCTCACCCTTGCTTTCCTTTTGTTCCAGGAGACAGGTCAGCATAGTTGTTGCATGTAGCATTGGGTGGGAGCATTGTATTTCCAACACCATGTCATTTTATACATTTTCAAATAAATTCCACGTTATTTACTCTTCTGCTGTCTTTCAAATTAATGCAATATTCTTTGAAATCTTGGCCAAGCTATTACATTTACACTTTTTTTTTTATTCTGTGCTTTTTTGCAATGACGTTCCATGTAATACCATATTTGCTAATATGCGGGGTGCTACAGTGGTATCAGAGCATGGCTGTAGTTTGTAAGGAAAAAGTTTTTCCAAATTTTTCCAACACATACACGGGTTTTGGGTGCAGTTATGATCATGCCTTGCATTACTTATGCTGACTATTACCAAGTTCCTGTTACATATAGTTTCCATACACTACCATTACCATTAATTCCTTGACTCATATCCAAATTCTTCTCATTACAATTTCAATATAACTTACTTATATTCTCATTTAAGACAATTACACTCCTACCAATTCTTATGTCTACTTCATTCCCATATGTGTGTATATATATATATATATATATATATATATATATATATATATATATATATATATATATATATATATATATATATATATATAGATAGTTTAATACTTGTTCTTGGCATAATAGTAAGGCTTTCATTTCAGCTCAAAGTCTGATTTATTTTGTCATATCTAATTAATGAAAATTCTTGACAAAAGTGGCGAGAAGGCCAAGATTACATCTTGAGCAGCCTGACATTTGAGAGTAATAAATAAACATTTAAATCTGAGCATTATGTTATTTTTACTTATTATCGAGTCCTATCTTTTGAGTATATTATCGTGTTTAATTGACATGAAAATATTACATGTTGTCTTGTCATTCTTGTCAATTATATGCTGCTGAAATTATACTTTAATTATCTTAATTTATGCTGAAATTATGTCTGAATATTTGCTAAAACCGCTAATTTCACAACAATTCAGAAAACCAATATTTGAAGAAATGGCTTTTTCGTCTGATGTCGTTAAGCTGGAAGTATTTGACGGTGCCAACTTTAAACGTTGGCAGGCTAAAACAAAACTATGGCTGACTGACCTCAAACTTTTTTGGGTCATTTCAAATCCTTCAATGTTTCCATTGGAAACAACTACTATGACGTGGTGGGAGGATGCAAACAATTCAGTCTTAGCTCGTTTATTAGCCATCCTATCCAACCGGCTGTTCAACGTGTACGTGAACTTCAAAGATGCTAAGCAACTTTGGAATGAACTTGATGAGAAATATTCCCAAGGGGGATAATGGAAATAAGTAATTCATACCTGCTACCTACTTGAACTTTAAGATGGTTGAGGGATAGTCGGTGATGGAGCAGCTCCATGAGCTACAACTTCGTATACGTGACTTAAGTCAGTACGACTGCGTCCTACCATAGAAATTTGAAGTGAATGTCAGCCTGGCTAAGTTACCGCCCTCATGGCGTGACTTTGTGAATGCTCACAGACATATAAATGAGCGCTTGACTCTCAATGAGTTGTCAACTGCTATTAATGTCGAAGAGCTTGCAAGAGCCGGTGACAGTGCAAGAAAGGCTCAAGTTCAAGCTCATCAGGTGGAAGTCAAGAATGTTGGAGGCTTTGGGAAACAGAAGTTCAAGAATCTGCCCCAGAACAAGCTCCAAGGAAAGAAAATAAAGAAGAAGAAGAAGGAGAAAATTATCTGCTTTGTTTGTAGAGTGGTTGGTCATAAAGCTAACTATTGCTACAATCATAAAGGCAATGGTCCTTCTCCTGGTCAGCATAAAGGCCGTAAGGCTGAAGTGAATGTCGCACTGGCTAGTTCCAGTTTAGAAGGGTATGTGCTTCAGGCCTTTATGGCAAGTCCATCTATTGATTGGTGAAATGATATAGGTGCTACTAGATATATATGTACTGATCAATCTTGTTTCTCTTCATTTCAGGGTGAAGGTGGTGGATTCGTCCTGATGGGGAACAGAGCCGCTGCTACAACACGTGGGATTGGACAGGTTTGGTTAAAGCTCACTTCAGGCAAAACACTCATGCTCAAAGACGTGTTGTACGTGTCTGCCATGACTCGCAATCTGATGAGTGGGTCTATGCTATGTAGGCAAGGAATAAAGTTTGTGTTTGAATCCAATAAGGTCATGTTGACCAAATTTGGTAATTTTGTGGGCAAAGGCTATGATAGCGGAGGCATGTTCCGCTTATCCATTCTTGATTTCAATAATGTACACATTTTTAATGTTTTCTATTCCAATAAAATTCATGATGTTTGGTATACTCGTTTATGTCATGTTAACTTTGAAGCCATTATGCGGTTAAGCAAAATAAGTTTAATTCCAAGCTATAATTATGAGAAAGGTTGTAAGTATGAAGTGTGTGTGAAAGCAAAGCAACCCCGAAAACTTTTTCATAGCGTTAAAGGGCAAAGTACCTCTCCACTTGAGCTAATCCATTCTGATCTTTGTGAGATGAATGGAATATTAACTAAAGGTGGTAAATGATATTTTCTAACTCTCATAGATGATGCGACTAAATATTGTTACATTTACTTACTTAAGTCGAAATATGAAGCACTAGAACACTTTAAAATCTTTAAAATCGAAGTGGAAAGTCAACTAGAAAAGAAAATCAAACGGTTAAAGTCAGACCAAGGGGGTGAATACGTCTCAAATGAATTCTCTCAATTATGTGAAGAAAGTTGAATAATTAATGAAATTACTCCATCATACTTACCCCCAATCAAATGAAATAGCTAAAAGGAAGAACCGAACTCTTTATGACTTGGTTAATGTCATGCTACAAAGTTTTGGTATGTCAAACTATTGGTGGGGTAAAGCAGTTCTCACAACTAATTATGTCGTCAATAGGGTTCTACCTCGAAATCAAGGGGAAACACCTTATGAAGAATGAAAGAGGAGAAAACCTAACTTACCATTTCTCCAAACTTGGGAATGCCTTGCAAAAGTGCATATGCCGTTACCGAAGAAAAGAAAGCTTGGTTCTAAGACTGTTGATTGTGTCTTTCTAGAGTATGCTAAAAATAACACGGTTTATAGATTTCTAGTGGTCAAATCCGAGGTGAGTGACATCTCTACAAATGTAATGATAGAATCTCGTGATGCGACGTTCTTTGAACATGTGTTTCCTATGAGACCAAATAAAGTCATTGACCCTAATGATTTAGATGAACACTCTATTCTTCCTAGTGTAGATAACACCGCTCCAGAATTATAGATGAGGAGGAGTAAGAGGTAGAGGACTGAAAAGTCTCTTAGCGATGACTATGTCACCTATGTCATGGATGATAAACCACGAACATTTTCAGAGGCATACGCATCCCCAGATGTGGAATACTAGAAGGAGGTAGTCCATAGCGAGATAGATTCCATCATAGCTAACAGAACGTGTGGGGTTACAGACCTCCCGTCTGGATACAAACAAGTAGGCTGCAAATTGATTTTTTTAAAAAAGCGTAAACCTGATGGTACTATAGAAAAGTATAAGACCCGTTTAGTGGCTAAGGTTTTTACGCAAAAAGAGAGTAAAGACTACTTTGACACATACTCTCCTATGGCTCGTTTACCCACAATTTGGGTGCTTTTAGCACTAGCTGCCGCATACAAACTCTAAGTATATCAAATGGATGTAAAGACCGCTTTCCTAAATGGAGAGTTGGATGAGGAGATTTACATGCAGCAGCCCGATGGTTTTGTGGTTGAAGGGCAAGAGAAGAAAGTATGCTGATTGATTAAATCCTTATGTGGTCTAAAGCGAGCTCCTAAGCAATGGCATGAGAAATTTGATAGTACTACGACCTCGGTCGGCTTTTGTGTAAACAAAGCTGATAAATGTGTCTACTATCGGTTTAGTGGGGGCGAAGGTGTTATTCTGTGTTTTTATGTGGATGACAGATTGCTTTTGAGGACCAACATGGATGTAATCAATAATCCTAGAATTTTGATATGAAAGACCTAGGTAAAGCTGGTGTTATATTAAACATCAAGCTGATAAAGGGTGAGAATGAGATCATTCTTTCACAATCCTATTATGTGGACAAGGTCCTAACCAGATTTGGATTCATAGACTGTAAGTCAGTAGACACACTATGATCCAAATGTTAAGCTACATAAAAACACTGGACATAGAAAAAACCAACTGAAATATTCTTAAATAATTGGATCCTTAATGTATCTGACTAGTATAGCGAGACTGGACATCTCATATGTTGTAAGCGGATTGAGTCGTTATATGGCCAATCCAGGAAATGGTCATTGGATAGCACTAGAGAGGATACTTAGGTACCTAAAGGGGACCTCAAACTTGGGAACACATTATTTTGGCCATCCAGCAGTCTTGGAAGGATTTAGTGATTCTAGCTGGATCAGTGACTCGGATGACATGAAGGCTACGAGTGGCTATGTTTTCACTCTAGCAGGTGGGGCTGTTTCATGAAAGTCTTCTAAACATACTATTCTTACACGGTCCACCATGGAGACTGAGTTAGTAGCACTTGACTCAGCGACTGTAGAGGCAGAATGGATTAGAGAACTCATTTCTGGCCTACCTGTGTTGGAAAAGCCAATTCCAGCTATATTAACCTACTGTGATAACCAAACCGTTTTGGTTAAGGCGAAGAGTAGGAAGGACAATATGAAGTCCTCAAAACATTTAAAGAGGCGACTTAAGTCAGTAAGGCATGCTAGAGAGACAGGTGTTATTTCTGTGGAATACATCTAGTCTAAAAGGAACTTGGCAGATCCTTTCACCAAAGGATTGGCGCGAGAGGCCATCTTTGCAGCGTCAAAGGGAATGAGGGCTCATACCTGTGTAAAGGCTCATATTGGTGGTAACTTATCCTAGTAGATCGGAGATCCCGTGAACTAGGCTCTAGGACAACAAACTGTGTGGGATTAAAGATCACATCTAAGGGTCCCATTAGCTGCAGTGCCCTTTCTGTATGGGAGGTTAAGCAATAGCTCTTAATGAATTTGATACATGTATGGTATCGGGAATCGTCCTACAGGATTCTCTAAAGAATTCACCTACTTGAGTATGATCGTGAAGTCACGATCACAGCAAGATAAGGGTATACTTTTTTAAATACTCATAAGGTAGATATAGAGTCATGACTTTAACATCCCAACCTGAGAGGGAAAAGGGCAAGCCACCTAGTATAGAATTTAACTTGGGCGAAAACTCTCACACCAAGGCATTAGATCAAGGCGAAGTTGTCGAACCCGGGAGCGAAGGATCCCGAATTCTCTGTGTTTATACACTAGTCCAGGATTTCCAGTGTACACAGTCAACAAAAGTGATAGCAAAATCATATCACGCTCTTTATTAATAATAATTCTGAGTTTATTACAAAAGGGCACGAGGCCAAATAGAAAAGAGATAACACAATGGAAAAGTAGTAGTAGTAGGCCACACGACTTGCCACAGCAATCGTGCGGGGCGTAGCCTATTAAATCCCGATCCTCACCGTCTGATAGAGGTCTTCTCACGAATAAAAATTATTCAAGAAGAGTAAGCACAACTTCCGTTGCTTGCAAGTTACACCCAATATTGAAAGTTAATGCATGCATAGGGTAAACAAAGGATAATGGCGGGGTTGTTTTGCATAAACAACATTTTCGATTAAATACTATTAGTAATTTTCTAAGGCCGCTTTAATAATATAATGAAATCGTGATTAAGATGACAATGAATAGTGGATAACCTCCATTAAATGAATAGTGAAGGATACCCTCCTAACACTTGGCTAACCGCCCCATTTTACCATAGGATTATCCATCCTAAAATCATGTGTGGAAATCATTTTATAAACCAAAAACAAGTCTAACTTAGAGTGACTTTGCTAGCATGTCCATGACCGCGGACGCGGCTATTCGAATAGTTTCTACTCTGCAGAGTTTGTACAGCTTTACCCACACGAGATAATATACTTTTAATGTCGGCCAATGCACGCTTCCGAAGGCGTATGACTAAGCAATTATCATGAGGCCGTTACAAAGCAGTGTCTTAATGTATTCATGCCCGCTAAGGTTTCGCTACCATTGGACTAACCATCCTCCGGAAGCCCCCTCTTGCGCCCGGTGGGACTAATGTCTGACCAACCCCCACACATACAACATAGCATAAATAACACTAAGACACCACAGATTATTTAGCCAAATCTGTCCCATTCCAGACATATGGTGGTACGGTTAGGCGTAGCAAAATACGCTCAAAGACCGGTCCTTAATTGACTTGGGCGATTTTCCATTGAAATAAACCCATGGGCCTTAATCCTAACCAGATTAGGCCCGTGCATGAACCTGCACCCACCATACATCCATCTCGCCCAAGTCCAAACCCATTTTATTTTATTTGGAGTAAAAACCTCTTAATAAGCTTTCCGGGGTAAAACAATACCACCGAAGCAATTTAAAATCAAATTGTAAAGGATTTGGCTAAAGCTTCCCAAATAAATGTGATCTAAGCATGGCTAAGCATATGACAAATTTTAGTAGTATTTTGCCTAAGGGTGACATGGTATTCATATTCAATAATCAAATTGGCTGTACAATGGAGATTGGAATAACTATATACAAACAGGACATTTAAACAATATATAAACATATGCATGCAATAGTAATTTAAAGACAGAAATTAAATAATTTAAAATACTGGGAACAACATGATCAATAGTGTAACTTGCCTTCGTTGAAGTCTTGAAATTCTAAATCGTCGAAAGGATCTAACTCTCCGAGTCGCCGAGGTCTATCTGTAAAATACGACAAATTACTTCAAATTCAAATAAAATTCAAAAAATCAACTCAAAATAACTCCAAATTGAAATATTTTGCTTTAGTTAGCTAGATTATGATTTTAGACAAATTTTACAACTTGAACCACCCAATTTGGAGTTCAGATGCAAAAGATATGAATTTTAGAAGTTTAATACAAAATCTGGAATTTAATTGAATTCTCTGAATTATTTTTCTAAAGGAAATTCTATTTATTGCGCAATGCTGACGCCAGCCAACCAGATTTCGGAATTAAAAGAATTTAATTAAAATCCTGACATGCGGGCCCCACTGTAAGTGGCACGGTGCTCATGGACTGAGTCCACCGAAGGCTCGGGCTCGGGTTGTGCGGTGTGGTGGCACGCGTGAGCTGACCTGGCAGCCACGTCGGTGAAACGGGGCACAAAAGCTGACGGGGCTGGCAACGTGGCGGCCACGTGTGCCCGACGACGGAGGTGCTCCGGTGCGGGACCTCGCCGGCGTTCTATGCCACGGCGAGTAAAATGATGGTGCGCAAAACGTAGAGGGGATCCGTGCGAACTTGTGGGTTACCAGAACGGTGGCGAAGCTGGACGGGAAGGTCGTCGGCAACGGCGTTTGGCGGCGGCGGCGTGCGGTCGTCGACGAAGAAGACGTTCCCGAGGTCCTCCGGCGAAGTGAGGGTGGCGGCGCCGCGCGTGTGTGGCGATGACGATGGTGCCGACGGCAGGGACGGAGGGGCTACGGCGGCGCCGGAAACGGAGAAGACCCGAAGAGCTTCGCCGGCGAAGAACTTCAAAATTGGGGCGTTATGGCGACGGAGGCGAGCTGTGGATGGTGGTTTTGTGTTGTGGGGGATGCGGCGCACACGGTGGTCCTATTTATAGGGTGCGGACGCCACTGGATTGCCGTGGAGGGCACGAAGCTCCGTGCGGGACTTTGGCGGGATTCGGGATTTAGGCGCGGAAAGGAAGGTGATGGCCGTGTCGGGGGCGGAGTGAATCAAGGTTTTAAATGCGCGCGATGATCACGGAGATGCGGCCGGATTCGTGCAGATATGGAAGCTTTTCTAATTGCGGTAATGGTGGATGCGCGAGGAAGAAAGGAAAGAGGGGAGGAAGAAGAAGGAAGGTTGACGACGACGACGGTCTGTTGGATTTTGATCATGCGGTGGACAAAGGTGTGGCGAAACGGTAAGTTGGAGTTGTGGGCAGCCGTTGGATTTTAATCCAACGGTCGCGATAGGACAAGGGGACGTGCGAGTGAACAGTTAAGTGACTGATGCACGAGGGCCGTTGGATGTAGATCGGACGGTCCCGATTGAGTAGAACATTCGGACCCCCTGAATGCATCGTGGAGTTATGGCCATTGGATTTTAATCCAACGGCTGGGATGCGTCGGTGCGGGCGTGAGAGAGAAGGAGAGACTGACGGGTGGACCACGCTGTTAGCGAGAGAAGGAGGGAAGGCGCGGGTGGAGCGGGCCGCGTGGATTGCGCTTGCGCGGGAAGGACGTGGGCCGAGCTTTGTTTCGGCCCAAACGCTGTTTAGGATTTTCTTTTGATTTCCGATTTAAATAATTGCTGATAATTCAATTAGGCTTTAGAAAATAGAATTTTAAGTCCAAAAATCTTGAGAAAATTCACAGAAATTCTCTGGAGTATTTAGGACTTAAATAAAATAATTCCAGCTATTAACTGGTAATAGATTTTGCAAATAAATTTGTTTAGCTTTAAAATAATTAAGGAAAAGCTTTTTAAAAATCCACAAAAAACCAATAAAACAATTAAACTTTATTTTCAACTGGAATTTGAAATTTGGGCTGTTACAGAAGTCCTCTTTTGTCTGTGCAGAGTTATAGTCCTTGTTGCTAGGCTTTGGGTTCAAACTCGCAAGGTACCCATCGTTGAACAGCTGTATATTACAACTTACGTCGCCGTCGCCGGATCTAACCAGCGAATGTCAAATCAAGAGTTTTCATTCCAGAGCTCAGGTACCGGTGCTCCAAAGCAACACCTTCAAGAAGGTAACACCGCTCAGGTCAACGTCGTTGCCGAATCCAACCAGTGAAGGCCAGATCAAGAGTTTTCACCCCGAGTCGAATGTACCAGCGTTCTAAGACCACGCCACAGCACGACCTCGTCGCTGGATCCAACCAATAAAGGCCAGATCACCAAGACGACGACCGCAACATCCCCAATGGCCAACCGCCGCCAGCACAAAGGAAGACGACATCCACCGAAGCCCGCGCGTCGGCCGGTTAACAACCGTCCACCGGGGAGGAGCCGAGTGCCGCACAAGCCACCGCCATCGAGCCATCACGATCTCTACTAACTGCGCCAAATCTAGATCTGCACCGCGCCACCTCCGTCGTCATGCCAGCCGGCGGAGAAGGGTCCCGGATCGCCACACCCGAAGATGAGCCGGCGGAGAAGGCCCCAGATCCAAACCCGATGAAAGTCCACACCGTTGGAAATCAGCGAACAGACGTTGGGTGTCGGGAGCACGATGTAGATTAGGCGTCACCATCGAGAAGAAGAAGCCCCGCCGCCACCACTGGCCGGTCGGCCGGCAGCCGCTGACAGCGACGGCGAGGAGGAAGGGAGGAGGAGAGGGGGGGCTTGTTTGGCGACGGCTAGGGTTTTTAGGAGGAAGGGATTTGGGAACTATCTTGTGCTAAGATCCAGGATGATAAAGGGGTGTATGAAGTTTTAAGATATGATGCACCAAATGTATGTGAAGACGCGGAGGCGAGAAGGACAAGGAGGAGCGGCAGAAGAAGAGGGACTGCAAATCTTTACAGCAAGTAAAACACACCTAACTTGTTGTAATGTGCATGACTAAAATACAAGATCAATTGTCAACTAGAAGGGGCGAATCCAACAGGGGGGCTTCATGAGGCTGAAGCCCACCCTCCACCGGCGCCCGAAACACCCCCCACCGCCGCCGCCAACCCCAACCTCCGACTGCCAGCCTGCCTGCCATGGATTCGTGCCTGCGTCAAGAAGAAGTAGAACTGAAGAAGCAATAGCAGAAAAACGAGTTTGGGCCTTCGCCCTTGCGGAAGCAATGAAGCCCAGCTGCCCAGGCGGCCAGGCCCAACTCAGAATCACCCACCGTTCCCACACGGCCACACTCCCACTTCCCAGTTCCCTGTTCGTGTTCGTCGTTCGGTGTTCCCGTTCCAAAAAATTCCCCAATCAATTTGAGTGAGAAGAACTAGAGAGGCGCACCTGTGGGAGCCAGTGGTGAGATCTGGCATCTGGGCGGTCGGCGGGCCTCTGGACCGGGGTTTGCTAGTGGGGTGGTCGAGCGTGGAATGGTGGGAGCCAGTCCAGCAGGACACGGACTGTCGGAGCCCGGAGCCCGGAGGAGGAGCTGAGGAGGGCAGGACCGCAGGACAGCAGGAGCCAGGAGGCAGGAGGAGGACTGGAGGAGGAGGATCTACTACTGCCTGAGCTTCTGAGGAGGACCGCCGGTTGCCGGAGGCAGGAGGAGCCTGGAGGACTGGATCTTGCCGATTTGGGCTCTCTGGCTGACTGCCTCTCTGCCTCTCAGTCTCTATCTGGACTCTGGAGACCGAAAGTAAAATACTTATAAAGATTCGGAAGGTTAGCACTTAGCAGTAAGCTTTTCTGTTTATTGGTGATTACTTTCTTGCAAGATCTAACTTTTTGAAGGTTGATATCTACGTCAGTTCACTGTGAGATAAAGCTGTTAGCTAATAGAATGGGTGAATGACTAGTGATTTTACTGTAGAACTGCTCAACTAGTGCATACAGATTGTAGTGAGCTATTACTTTATCTAGTGACTACTGCATTTCTTATTTTATCTGTAACTCATTGTCCAAATTACTTTGTTCTAGCCAAAGGCGAAGCAGATATCTCAGAATATAGCATCAGTGTTGCAGCAACAGGGCAAAAGGGCTTTTATCACATATCTCATGTCAGTGTACCTCCAGAGCGACAAAGAGGTGTTTGATCCGAGCAGATTCTCTGAGTCTGAGGAGAAGTTTGCTGCATATGCTGCTTCGCTTGATCTTCCTGTTACCCCAAAGATCCGCTTTGTAAGCTACAAGAAGAATGTGCGAAAGAAGGATATGATGGACATTGATGTGAAACAGATGAAATCCAATTCCAAACCTGAAGTTATAGAAATCAATCCACAGGTCAACAGTTATTTGATGATGATAGAGTCATAAAATCCCTCCAAGTCATGAAATCTCGGAGAATGAATTCGCCTCGTAAAAGTCATGATTCAAACTAGCGTTTTAGTGGTATCATTCTTTTATTTTGAATGTTCATGATCATTTAAGTACAATTTGCTATTGTATTACTAATTTTTCTAATTTTGATGTACAGGTTGTCTGAAACCATATTTCTATATTTTGCGGATGCATTTTCCATTAGCGAGGTACCTTCATTGTATTTCTCTCTCTTTTTTTTCTTTGCTTTTATTAATATATGAATTTGATTGCATAAAAATACAAGACTATGTTTGTTTTAAATTAGTTTAGTCAGGCTTTGAGCCTACCCTCCATTTCCTTCCTGCTTCGTCACTGCCTAGAAAACGAGTATCTTGTTACTTCGTCAGTGTCTCTCTGAATCTACCGACTTGCGGCAAACCTGTACTTGCGATATGCAAGTTCTTTACAATGACGCATGAAATGTCTGATGTGATTAGTGCTAATAATATTGCATAAAAACTGGTGCACTTTACCAATTCTTAACAATGTATTTGACCAAAGAACGAGCCTTATGCCGTTTCGTAGTAATGTTTGCTGGATTAAAATTGTGGCCATGAATTAGCACGCACTCTACACGAATAACTGAATGAGCCAACTACCTGCGGAAGAACATTTTACATTAACTCGATAGTAGATATGTGAACTAGGGGGAACACTGATAGAGATTTTAGCTTCTGTTGTCAGAAATGCCTGTGTGGCGTAGGCCGAGCCCTGAGACGACAGCTCAACCAGCTAGGGTAATATGATATTTTATCCTCTAGTATATCATATAATTCTGATGTCGTACGAATCATTTGGGTATTAGATTGAGCCAAGTTGTTTACATTTATGAACACGCCGCTTACCAAAAAAAAAAAAAACTGCTAAGAATTGCATCATCAAGCCATTAAGCAATTAAAATTTCTTGAACATTGACGACATCTACACACGGCACACTCTCTCTGATACATTGTGAAGTTGAGTTGCCACTTGTTTTGTTTCAGCTACCAAGAACTCAGTACTGGCCCCTGTGCACCTGAAACAGCTCAAGACAAGACCAAGAACTTGTTAGACCACGAACAAATGCACAAACGTTTTGCTCTAGTATATCATGTAATGCATCGCTGCGCACCTCGAATCTGACGAGGGAGCGGCAGTAGCCGACGGTGGCCGCGGTGAGGACGGAGCTCGTCGACCCGCACTCGCTGTCCTTGAGCGATGCGCTGGACCGGTCCAGCTTCACGGACCACGGGTACCGGTAGTGGTACGCAGCGGCGGCCGCCGACGCCGGCACGCCGACGTGCGACGACGACCGCTGCATCTTGACGCTCCTCGGCACGGCCGCGCCGCGGCGCCGGCTCGGCTGCCGCTCGAGCGGCGAGTCGGTCCTCTGCCTCGGCGCACTCTGGGACCGGGCCTTGGCGCGGGACGACTCGGTGTTGGCCATGTAGCTCGGGAAGAACTCGGACGCCGGCTCGCCGTCGGCGGCGGCGAAGCCCGGCACGTACGGGCTGCTCCGCGCCGTCGCCGGCTCGAACGACGCGAAGTCCTCGAAGTGTCCGCTGTAGGCTCGCGGGTTCATCAGCTCGGTGAACGCCGCCGACGGCGTGGGCGAGCACTGTCCGTAGTACTCGGCGAGCCGCCGCTCCCTCGAGTCGCTCGCCGCGACCGAGCAGCTGCTCCGCCCCCGCCGCGGCGGCTCCCCGTTGTCCATCTCGACTGTCTTGACGTGCTCCTCGCCGGACCTGTCCATCTCCTGCACAAACCACCGTGTCCGTCACATGCAAACCACAGTGCCGACACATTTTCAACTTCTCAAGGAGCGCGCAGGCGGGAAGGCTTACGTAGGAGCGGCGGTGCCTAGGCTGCTGCGGCGACCGGCGGCGGGCGTGGGCGGCGGCGGGGTGGGCCGCGTGGTCGTCCTCCAGCATGCGCATGCGCTGCGCGCGCAGGCGGGACTGCGCCAGGAGGAGGGCCTGCATGCGGCGGAGCGTGGCGGTGGCCTGCTTCCTCACCAGGTGGCCTCTGATCAGCGCCTGCAGCTTCACCAGCCCTCTCAGCGCGCACAGAGCCTTCCTTGCCTGCAGCACGTCATCACATAGTCGCATCAGGGAGAAAAAAAATGCGTCTGCCTGTGCCGATTTTGTTCATTTGCTTCTGCATTTGCTCAGGGTACGTGCATTGTTGAATCAGGAGTACATAGTATTTACATTGTTAGTTGGCAACATCGTACATTTGCACTTACCACTTTCTTAAGGAACTTTGGTACTTCAATTGTATGGCACGGTTTGAGATCTTATCTTCGCACTGAAGATTAGAAAGATGCTGTACTTGAACAGAAAGTTTATGGCCTAACAGAGCATTCATTCACTCATTGGCATGACAAGCTACTATGCACAATTGCACATCAGAACTGTCTACAATTGCAAATGGATCAAAAGTATTGCAAATTAAGAACTTACTCCCTCCGTTCTCAAATAGTTGACGTTCTGTAGTGTATTTATCTCTCCCAGGACATCAACTAAATCCATCCGGAGGGAGTAATTGAACTAGAATAGTAAAACGCTATCACCAGTATTGCTTTTCTTACTGTCATGTTACACAAATGCATATGGAACTACATTATTCAGCTAATCACATGAAGCTGGACTAAGACTAAGAGACATCAACAAACTTGTTCATATCAGACGTACCAGATAGCCTCTGAAGGTGGCCTGGATCCTGGCGGCGGCGGCCTCCTCGACGAGGCTCGCCGACAGGTCGCTCTCCGACGCCGTCAGGCGTATCACCGCGGCCGCCGCCTGGGCGGCAGCCACCGCGGCGTCGGCTGCCGCCGCTGTCGCGACGGCCACCGCCATGGCGTGCTTGCTCTGCTCAAGCTCGCGCTCCGACACCGACAGGCAGCCGCCGGCCACGAGCCCCGGGCCGCCGGACACGCTCGGCTCCGGGGTCGACGGGGACGTCCCGGCGGCGGCTGACCGCCGGAAGCTCCACCGCTTCTTCTCCCGGGGGCTCGCCGCCGCCGGCAACGCGGCCACCGGCGTCGCGTCACCTTGCCCCTGCTTCTCCCTGTCCCTGATCTTACCGTCCTTCTTCCCCGCGAAGAAGCTCCTCAGCCACCTCCCCGTCTTCCCCATTGCTCCCCGGCTAGCAGCTAACCCTCCCTTGTCAAACACAGCGCAACGAAATCTATGAATCGTCTCACACGACAACAGAAACAGAATTATATAACGCCGGCTCAAAGATCAGCGACGAAGCATATGCATTGCATTGCAATCACCAACCACCCCGGCCGCGTAGGCACAGTTGCAGCTCGAGACAGTACAACGTATCAGTCAACCAGGGCGGACAAGCTGCTGATCAATGGCGACGGACGCACCACGCATGTGAGCGCGGGACGGCAGGAACGTGGAGTGGATCCCTACAACTACAAGGCTGGCTGTCAGAATCTTTCGCCTTTAAACAATACAAGGGGAAGGAGAATTATGACAAGTGTGTGTACTGTACTGCTGGGTTGAGCTCAGCTCAGCTCAGCTAGAGATGGGTCCATGTCAATCATGGGTGGTGGATTGGTTGGGTTGGAAAGCCTTGTGATGTGTGCTGAGTGCCTGAGTGGCTCTGCAGTTGCAGGCTTGCAGCTAGGATCGGTGAACTTTTCTTGGATCATGATCCAAAATCTTAGTACATGAAGATGAATTGATGATGGTGTCTTGGTTTTCTTTTTTGACTAGGGATTTTGGTGTACTTGTATGACGATCTTGACATAAAGGAGGAGAATCAAAAAGGTACTTTGTTTTGTACGGTTACAGCTATGTAGTGTAGCCAATTGTTCCTCTCTCTTTTTACCGGACGATTTTGACTTTTGACGGTTTTCGAGGTGGGATTTTGAAATTGTAATATTATGATGATAAATCTAACAATATAATTTTTATATAACCAACTTAGATATTTTTAAATCTATTAGCGGTCAAATTTTTACGACATGGATTATAGGAAGTCAAGTAAAAAAGAACGGAGGCAATACATGTGACTTTGTGAAGTAATTAAGATAGTGTTGTTGGAACCGGCGATAGTCATTTGCGCGAGAGAGCAATCACAGCAAGCACACAAGAGACGCGAAAATTTATTTACGAAATTCGACAAAGCCTACGTCCCTGGGAGCCGTATTGTGGCGGCTCCATCCGTATGATGAGTTTCTTTTTTTTTTCTGATTAGGATTACAAGAGATCGGCGGTATAAATTTATACCCCGATTACATGTTCGACTCGGAGTCATAGTTCGTACCGTGGGAAGCTTCGCCCCCCGCACCTCGACCCACAATATTTTATACCCCCACGCAACTGCCATCTCCCCCTGTAGGGCCTGTATCCGAAAAACGTATCGTTCTCACTTTCCGAAACAACCCCTTTCTTTCATCTTATTATATTTTGAGTCATACACAACAAGCTATTTCTTGCATACTCACATTCCTTTCCACTAGACATTTTGTTGTCTTTGCTGCAAAATGGGGTAATAAAGTACTATTATGCATATGTGAAGTGAATCATGGGGGACACTGCAAGTTTTGTATGCATGGATGCATGATTTGGAACAATGAGGTGAGTTTACTGGTTGGCAGTCACATGCTTGGTCCCCTGATGGCTATGTTTATCCTGTGACCCTTGTGTTGGTTCCTTGGAGACAAGGCGCTTGTGCACGTACTAACCCAAACCTCAATTGCTCCCAAAAGCAAAAACAAAACAAAATCACATGCCAAGCTGCATGCTTTTGCACAACAATCCCACGCTATCATGCTCCTCATTTCTAACCAATCTTAAAACCTCAAAATGTAACTGCAAATCCCGCTTGATCTAGTAACTAATCGCATTGTTGTTGGAGTATAGGGCAGTTGGCTACACCCTTTTGTTTGAGTAATGACCATGCTCGATGATCGTGACGTTATTGCATTGGAATATATTCCATCTGCATCCTTTGTAATGCAGTGGTGCCTTAGTTGGCTACACATGTGCTGTCTCATGTGTAAGTTAGGAGGCTAGGAGGGCGCCCTAGACTGTTGCCGCTAGGCCATTGCCATCTGCATTCTGCAGTGCTTGCTCTCCGTTGTCTGTCTGTCTTCTAGATCTGCAGTGGCAAGGGCTTGGATCACGACTGCATGCATAGTTTCAGGACAAACAGGCACTGTTGGGCGTCAATCCATCTCCTGCTCACAGAGCAGGACATGATTGGGCTCGACATGCAGATGCAGCGCAGGAGATCTTGGTAGATGAATCTGACGAAGAGCTAGCACAGGGAGAAAGGAACTTTTCAGCTGGGCCTGGATTGGACAAGTTTTTGCTGCAGCCTGCAGATCTAGAAGAGAGAGGAGTGAGGTAGTATGTGACGGTGACCATGTTCTGTCCTTGACTCGTCACTCAGTAGTATTGACCACACAGTACCATGTGTGTGTGGCATGGCAAGTCCCGTCGAGATTGAAGAGGATCGACCCAGGGCCGTGCAGTGCAGGCAGCCGGATCGGTGGAGAGCACGAGAAGCAGAGGCTTTTCAAGTGCGCTTGGACCGTGGACTCTATAAAGGTTAGGACGGGTACAATCTACTATGTGTTGTCTGATGTGACAACCCAATTAGCGGCTAACTGTGTTGGTGGGATCCGGATCCTCTGATGTAACACCTGTAGCAATACTGCAACATCATTTCGGCCGTGGATTTTTTTTTTATTGTAGCAAGACCTTTAGTTTTAATTTTTGATTGGATCGTAGAAATCGATTTGTAGTGCATGCATGCACGGTGGACCCTCCGCATTCAATACAGAGGATCAATTTTCACATTCGTATGCATCCTTTAAATCGGCCATCATAACTTCGACAAAGTTAGGAAAAAATGTGTCAACCACTAGCAAACCACATGGCTCATAGAAAGTTAGGTATGCTTTGTTAAACCTCCTTGAGCGCGGCCTCGTAGTTTCCACTAAAAGCATAGGTGATATGATCTGATTAAATAATGCACACACACTCGACTTTTAGGGAGCGAATTCCAGTGGTCACGGTGAGTACCAACTCACTCCCACCACCAAGCCATTAACCCGTCGTTCGTCGTTCGGTAAAGATATTTTAAATTGGGATTATCGAGAATTTATCGCTATAAAGATGTGTATTTAATAATTTATAGACATATGTCAGTGAAACATGGAGTGATAAATCATCAAATCAAATGTATGTTTTTTGACGTGGCAAATCCTCAAATCCCCTTTTAAATTCTACCAACGACACAATTTAACTCATCTAAAAACACCCGAGTTTTTTTTATCTGGAAATGCTTAGTTTCCTTAAAACCATAGGTGTAGCCAAATCGCTGATCGCCACAGAATTTGCAAAATCTGGAACGGAATGGTGCCATGACATTACAGCACCCGGCCTCCGGCAAAACAAGTTATGGCATGCTGTTAAAAGTTCGTCCGGAGAAAAGCTCACCCATCTCTCATTAGGCCCAGGCAACGACCACAATTCATAGCCCACAGCGCGGCCCACCCCACATTACTCCTCGTAGTCGTAGCTTCGCCTAGCCACGGCACCCGGCACGTGCATCCTCCTCGACTCGAAGCAGTAATGGAGGAGAAGGCGGCCCAAGAAGCGGCGGCGGAGGAGGCGGAGGAGAAGCCCTCGTCGGCGTCGGCCTTGAGGAGCCTCGAGGAGTACGCCGTAGGCTCCATCCCCACCGTCTTCTATGTCCCCGACTTCATCTCCCGGTCCGAGCAATCGCGGCTCCTCCACCATGTACTAACTAATCTTGTTCTTGCTACTCGCCAAATCCCGTCTCTGTTTCTTTTTTCTTTTATTTTCTTTTCCTTTTATTCTCTACCGGCGCGTTCGTGTGGTTTGAATAATGCGATGCCGGCGATGTGGATGCAGATTTACCAGGCGCCGGCGCCCAAGTGGAAGTCTTTGAAGAACCGAAGACTGCTCAACTGGGGTATGTGCGCGTTACCTTATTGCCCCTGATTCCTTGCTTGGAAATTTTTGTTTTTCTTTCTTTCTCTTGGCACTGGCAAATTATCGACATAGTTCACCTGTGCAGGAGGAGTGGTGCATGAGAAGGGGCTCCTGCCGCAGGCTTGTGAGTACTAATCAAAGTTTGCAATTTTTAGCTGTATTTTGTGATTCCAACTAAAGGTCACGCATGCTATTGCATAATTGAAGTGGCCCCTTGTGTGTTTCCAGCGAGGCATTTGGTGGGATTTGTATTTGTTCAATGTAACACGATTCCAAGAAGCTTTACTTGTTCAATTTGCTTATATAAAGGGACTGCATGACAGGAAGCAATTATTTGAGCACTGGGTGAACATAATTAAATTTCGTTCTCCCCTCTATAATCCGCACAAATGGGGCAAGTTCTTTTGAGTGTTGAGAATTACCTAGCAACTAGTGCTCCTAGGAGACAGCTCACAATGATTGAAGTTGCTGTCGAACATCAACTAGCTTTCTTGGCTGATAAAAGTTCCATTCTTTTTTATACAATAAATAGGGTGTGCAAGATGATGGTCATCTATTTGCCTGTATGGCCAAGCTTAAGCATACCAAATAAGTTAGCTTATCAAGGGCTTCAACTTACAAACCCCTCCTACCGGCTTCAGCATATTTGAGGCTTCTAGTACATCGAGGGTTTTTGGCATACAGGAAAAGTCCAAGAAGCTCCCACCTGTTTGGCCTAGCTTCAGCTGTAAGAAAAGCATAAGCTGAAGCTGTAGTTGAAGCTAGTCAAAACAGGTTCTAAATGTCTTTGGAGTGTTCTTACATTGTGGCCTACAAATTTAATGTACGTACAAAGTTTGTTCGAATATTAGATGGGCGTGACAATTTCTTGTCTTCTCATTAGCAAAAATAACAAAAAAATATTTGTATCATCATCTGTTATCTTTTTGGAGTAGCCTGGAATAAAATCTTTGATGCTTTTGCTCCTTTGTTTCTTTCTATCTAGTAGTACTTGCAGTTACATGCTTCTCAATTGTCATGCTTTGAAATTTTCCATTTATCCCATCCCGGTTGAAAAAGCAACTATACTTTTTTTGGGTGATTACTCGTATGCTCACATTGCACATTCTGAAATATGTAACCTTTTGTTGTTCAAGTATCAATCTGTTAGCATTGAAATTAAACTGTTCATACATCTCATACTGCAGTACCTTCATGGCTAACAAAGATAACCGACAGAATCTGCCAGTGGACTGGTTTGTTTCCTTCAGCAATCAATCATGTTTTGATTAATGAGTACCATCCTAATCAAGGGATCATGGTTTGTAATCACCAGCTCCTTATTGTTCCTTTCCTCTGGTTACATATTAAACATGCCCTGCGCTAAAGTACAATAATATTTTGCCTTTCAGCCACACCAAGATGGCCCTGCCTACTTCCCTGTTGTTGCTATCATATCTCTTGCTTCCCCTGTTGTGATTGATTTCACCCCCCATCAAAGGCTTAACGGGCAGGCAGATGCAGATCCCCAAAACATGCAACCAGTTGAGTCGCAGGCAGCTGTGATGGAGAGAAATGGTTCCAATGACCTTGGAGGCACAAATGTAGCTGCTGCATCTTCATCAGTTCTGCTGATGCCATGCAGCATGTTGATATTCAAAGATCAGGCTTATACAGGTTAGGCCTGTGCATTTCTTTTCTCGTTTGCTAGGCATCTTTCTTCAAATGAAGTTTTTTTTTTTTAATGCAATTTGCAGACTACCTGCACGGCATACAAGATAGCGAACTGCATAAGCTAGACAAGGTGAGACAATTTAGACTCAACACATCACTTTTACTTTTATTTGGTGGGCATTTAGACTAATTTGGAATATAAACTAATTAACAATTTGTACTCTCTACAGGTTACAAACAAGTCGCAATGCCCAGAATTCAAGCAACTAAATTCTGACTGTAGCCAAGGGAAAGCAGATGAGTCTGTTGGCCTTGAGCAAAGTGGCACCTTCCGCAGGACTGCTACAAGAGTCTCGTTAACGTGCCGGCTGGTGTTGAAAGTTCACAAGAAGCTATTCAAAATCTAGAATATTTAGGTCTTCAGAATAATTGCCATTTTGCTCATGTAAATGTAACTTAGATTGAATGGTAGTGACAAACAGTTAGGGAAGTATTTTAGAATCGCTAATGGCGAACAAGGTGGGCAGGTGGCCACAAACCAGAGAAACTAGTCATGTTAGCTGGTAGCTGATCATTCAGCATGTAAAAAAAAGAGAGTAAAGTACTTGTGCATTTCCCCAGCGACCAGGGGAGCCCTGTTCTACTGTTTGCTGGTTGATCTCGCAATTCAGTCCTCAAAGCCGTATAAGATGTAGCCAGGAATGTCATTGTTTGTTGTTGAACGAAATTACTGGGAACTGAATCGATCAGCGTTGCCTGGAAATTTAATATCTTAGCTCTCTACCCATTGCCTTGTTCACCCATAGGAGAAAAGGCTAAAATCTCCCTATATAAAAGGAGGCAGCGAAGGGGAGCAGGGAGAGGCGTTACGTCACCTCTTTTCCCCTGGCCGTCGGATCTTCGCTACTCTCGTATGCGTCCGTTTGATCACGTTGTCTCCGCCTCGCTCAGCTCAGCGCAGCGTCCGCATCGCCACGCGTGCTCGTTCGTTGCTGCGTTCCGTAGGTTGTAGCGTTCTCCGTCTGGATCACCACGTGTACACACCGGCTTGTTTTCGGGTGCCACGCAGCAGCCTCGGTTTGGCGCGTGGCAGCGGTGGGCCCGTTGCCTTCGGTCGCCACTTGGTCTTATGCTCTTTCGCCCCGGGTGTGTCGTCGCTTTTGCCTCTTGCTCCCGCTTGCCTGGTGCCCTCCCGTGTTGGTCTCGCGGCAGCAGTCCGTCTGCTTCTTCACTCCAGCGCTCCATCTTCGTACTCTTCCTTCGTTCCTGTTTTTTGCGATGCCGTTCGTCGTCTTGGGCTCCCTTTTCCCGCATGTTGCTCCCTCGTTCTCAGTTCTTTCCCCTTGTCTCGGTAGTTCCCTTACTTTGTTGTCCTTGTTGAGTTTTTGTTCCTAGATCTGGAGCTCGCTAGATTTTCCCGTCTCGGTTGCTACAACCGGCCGCCGGCTTCGTCGCTCTGCTGCTCTGGTTTTCTCATCTCCCTTAGTTTCTTCTGTCTTCTGTGCCTTCCTTTTCCGTTCTTGTCTCCCGTTTTTGGATCTGAGCAGGGGTGGACCTAGCATTCTGGCGAGCTCTGGCGTCTGCGAGAGCTCCCGCTGGTCTGGACCCCCTACCCCTGTCTTTCTCTGGGCGGGGAGCATGGCCGGTGAGTCCAACGAGGTCGAGCTCGGCTGGGCTCGCCCTCGGCGGCCGCCGCACCGCACCGACCGCGCGGGATGCCAAGAAGCCGTGCTCGAGCGGTCCTCCTCCATCGCGTCCATCTGCTCGCTCCTAGGCAGCGACGACCTCGCCGCTGCGGTGCCCACGCCGGCGCCGCTGATGCGCACCAGCTCGCTGCCCGCCGAGACAGAGGAGGAGCACTGGCGCGGACATGAGATGCAGGGCCTGAAGTGCCTCGAGGCCAAGCGCAAGCGCCTCGAGCGGCACAACTCCATGAACTCCGGCAGGTCTGGAGGCGGCCGGGAGTATCTGAGGTTTAGATCTATTTTCCTGGGCAGCGGCGCTTTTGCCTCTTCGTAAACGCGTTTCCTCCATCATATTCGCTGTTACTTTCCTTTTTCCCCGACTGTGTAAGCTAAGCATCTGGCTAGCGTCAGGGTTATCCAGAGAAACCTCGTGTACATAATTGGGCTACCTGCAAATTTATGCAATGAAACTGTGAGCACCATATTGTTTACATCAATATTCTTTTAGGTCATGTGACACGCGTAAATAGTAGTTCTCACATCAACATTCTTGTTATCTTTTGTTTCAGGTACTTGAGCGCAGGGAATACTTTGGTCAGTGTGGGAAGGTTCTGAAGGTTTCAGTTTCTCATCCGACTGGGGATCCTTCCCAGCAGGCATCAATAAACAACAGTATCAGCGTGTATGTCTATTTGTTTCAGGTACTTGAGCGCTGGGATTACTTTGGTCAGTATGGAAAGGTTCTGAAGGTTTCAGTTTCTCGTCCGACTGGGGATCCTTCCCAGCAAGCATCAATAAACAAGAGTATCGGTGTGTATGTCTATATGAACCTCATGCCACGCATTAATGATCATATCATATGCATAAACATTATTTATCATTGTTTCAGTACTGTTATGGTGACTACATTAGTTCTTGAGGTACATTTCATGACTTGTGCTTATGATGTACTTCACAAAATTTTATTCTCAAATCACTGTTTATTCTACTCGTGTTGTAGAAACTTGATTCTACATCCTAGATGTTCAATAGAGCACCATGACATAAATCTCAAGTTACCTAGGATTGATCATGATTATGTTGTGCCTGCAGAAACTGTATGGCACATGCGAAAAGTATGTGGAGAATAGTCTCTAGCATTTGTTCATGAAGTTCTCTAATGGATGCTATAGTCAGATTATTAAACATGTAGTAGTTTTTAAATTGGATTTGATATCAAGCCAATACAACTGTGATTACATATTTACATCAGATCTCAACTCACATGTTATGCGACTTATTGTAGATACATCTAGGGATGACAAAGGGTGAAACTACTCCTCCCTAGATGTCATAAATTCGACTTAACTTTAGAAGTACAACTATACCATGGCCTTGATGAAAATGTTTATAAATGACAATTTTCTTCTACATTGAAGGGAGCACAAGCTTAGTATTCGTTGGTGATGCCAATGGATTAGTGTCTGACATAGTAGGCCACAATTGTAGGGATTCTTGGTTGGTTACATACTTACATTAATGTCAAAAGTATTTAGAGTGGAGGAAATAAAGTAAATATGATATATATGACTATAATGGTTTGTTTGTAATTAAAGAACCATAGTATTCTTCTAGACATAATTTGTCTTTTGTGGTCAAACAAAAAAACTTTGGATCATGTTTTTTTTTAATGTTTTGGACATGGGAATTTGAGACCGTGTCTGCCAGTGTGGAGGGTGGATAGAAGTGTCAAAGTAAATTTGTATTTGAAAAAAGTATGTACTGACTTCGCCAACATTTATGTTTTACTCTGTAGAACCTAATTTTGTTTGTTATTTGTCTGGATTGTGCTCTGCCTTTTGGGCTGGAAGACATCTAGCTCCTTATACTGTTCTTTTGTTCGTGTAATAGTATCCAAGTAAGATGAAGTACTTAATAAGTAAGCCAAAAAAAAAAAAACAAATAAACCATGATGTGCCCCTGTGCTGCTTTCTGTTCCTATCTATTTCGGCTTCTGTATTAATTTTATTTTGTTGTTAGAATTAAAGTATAATAAAATAAGTATCATGAGCATTATAACTTTTGCCTCTCTTTGTCTCTCTCTAGAATACTGTCTATAGGCACTCTTGTTCCATTAGTTGTCCTTGAGTTCGATTCTTCTTTTTACAGGGCTGGCAGCGCAAGTTGGATCCAGATTACAATGTTATCAAAACATTACAAACTTTACTTTTTAAGGAAGACTGGGCCAAGTCTCTTCAGTACCTTAGGAGAGTGCACTTGAACCTCTCAAAAAAATTGATCTGGTGTATGTGCGGTTGATGGAGGATGCTCTCTCACCATTACATTTTGTTTCTTTTTCCTGTTTATTTACTTTTAGATTCTACATCTGTATGCCGTCGGAAAGCACCAGAGCTTTAACATGGATCCCAACAGGCGCGGATCCTTCTTGGTCCGACAAATTAGCTAAATAATTCTGCTGCGGAATTTAGCTTAAATTTGATACATAAAAAACTTATCCTGCATAGTAAATGACGCAGTATGTAGTTCATTAACATATATGTTTTTTTTCTTCTTTCTGAATGGCATTACGTTTCTTTCTCATTGTTGTGCCTACTGAGATGCACTACGGAGGTCCCAGCTGCTTGAATCTGCATTGGGACCTTGGATGCTTATGAATCACATACAACTCGGATCAATCAATAATGTAAGTTACATGTGACTAATAAGGTTAGAATTTGGACAAAATTCAGTAATTTTGTTCTAATGTTTCAGTTTTGAACGGATCATATTGGTGTTTTATTAAGATTTTATAATTCAGTACCTCACAATCTTTTTTTTTTTGAAACAGGAAACAACCCAGCTTTTATAAAGCTAATACCAAAGTATCCAACGTATTACAACGAAGCAACCAGCTGGGATTACCAGCAACCAAAGGCGCCCACAAACATAACTAATCAAAAGCTAACCACCGAAAGGGATCACAATCCCAAAGTATCCAGACTACCCAAAACAAACAGCTTTTGTCTACCCAAAACATGCAGACAATTAGCCTGCAAACGCCTTCAGCCAAACTTCAGCCCGGGAAATCACACCATCAATCTTCTGCCGGTCCTCCTCCTTGAGTAGAATCTTCCACCTCTGCAAACAAGATAGTGATTTGAAAAAGACAGTAATCGGCTGCTTAGGAAAACTCTTCTCAATAGCCATTTTATTGCGGACTTTTCAGATTGACCAAACAAGAGCTGCAAAACTGAAAAGAGAAATGTGATAAGTGTGAGCTCCCCTATTATCTAACCAAAATTGCTGAAAATCATCTAAATAAGTCGGAATCCTCTGCCAATCCAAGTACCCCTTAACACAAGTCCAAACGAAAGAAGCTAAAACACAAGTAAAGAAGAGATGATTAGAATCCTCCCTCACTCCACAAAGAATACAATTTTTATTGCCCTTCCACTTTCTCTTTTTGAGATTATCTGCCGTCTATAATCTATCTTGAAAGAGTAACCAAAGAAAGATTTTCACTTTTAGAGGGATTTTGCTTCTCCAAAGCTTCTGAGTTTGACTAAAAGTCCTCCTCCAAACGACATAAACGATAAAACGATTTCACTGAAAAGACGCCTGACTTCTCCAACCCCATAACACCTAGTACCTCACAATCTCACTTTACGATATAGCTTAGTTTTCTTTTTCCATCTTGTAGGTGGATAATGTACCTGTTTGACATTGTCATAAACAATTGAAGGTTCACTAAAATCGACAACCATATCAGTTGCTCTGGACTGTAAGAACAGAATTTGCGATTAGCAAAAGATGCACCAAAGAAGCAGATGAGAAATTTACAGTTTACAACGAAGAGGTCAATACTTGTGCTATGGAGCCCAAAACCATTGTGAGATCATTGAACACCGGAATTTCCAATGCTTCTTCCATGCCGCTCAACTAAAGAACAATGCCAGCATTTATATAGAGCAAGCAGCCAAGCAGCTATGCGGTAGAAAGACAGAGACTAAGTACAAGGGAAACGGCACATTGATGAATGGTGAGTACCTCTCCTGCATCTTGGCCAATGCACTGAGAATCTATGGCTCCTACCAGCTCCATTCCCCTTGCTTTACTTACTGCCACTATTGCCGTCCTCCCAATTTCGAATTTTGGACTCAATTGGCCCCATAGCGCTCTGTAATTCCTAAACTAGCCCCGTTAGTTCCAGAATTCCATTTTGGCCCCACACTAGCGCGTCTTTGCCGTTGAGACAGCGACATCTCACCTCTGCGCGAAGATCCGCGAAGAGCGTCGTTGCCGTCTGTTAGCGGCACAGCAGAGCGTGTCGAGCAAGGTCTTTGCTTTGCCCCATGGCGACACCTTCGCACAACACCGAGGAGGAGAGGAAATAGGGAGAGAAAGAAAAAGTGTAAAAAATAAAGAAAAAGTGAAAAAAAAACAGGAAATTTTAAAAAAACATGAAAACATTTAATAAAAAATTGAATTGAATTTTATTCATTTAAATTATTTCTTATTTTCTGAAATTTTCAATTAAGCTCTAATTGACACAATAAAATAGAAATGGTTTATTTTATTTTTTTGAAGCTTTCAAAAGACTCTGAAAAAGGAAAAACTGAAGAGAAATAATATCTTGGTCGCTATGGTTCTTGATCACATTACTTCTCTATGGTGGAGTTAAAGCAAAGTACTTTATGGAATTTTTTGCATTTGTGGCCCTGTAGCAACATTTAATTTCAAAAGCAACCCTCTTTCGCCATGATTTGCAAAATTAGCCTCTCAACGATGCACGTCTTGCTGGTGCCGGCGCGAGGGCGACCGCCCGCCACGGCCAAGGCGTGGCAGCACATGCCTCACCCGGCGCGCGGCGGTGGTGGCCACCACTACAAATTCCAGTTTTTTGAAAAAAGAACGAAAAATTTGAAAATTTAAATATTATTTAATGATATTTGATTCATAAAAAATATCGGCACTGAGATTTGTAACAAAACTTTCATTAATAAATAAGGGCACGGAGGTTTGTAAATTAGGGCAAGAGGACGGTGTCCTGCAATCTTGGGACATACCGCTCGTCAAGAGTCCACCTCTCTCTAGGGGCGCTCAGGACTAGGCTCGGTGCCCTTATTTCTTAATGAAAGTTTTGTTATTTACAGTCAGGTGTTATTTTATGAATCAAATATCATTAAATAATACTTAAATTTTCAATTTTTGTTATTTTTTTCTTTCAAAAAACTGGAATTTGGAGTGGTGGCCACCACCTGCCGCGCCCGGTGGCAGGGGCAGGTCGCCTGCCGCGCCTGGTACCCGCGGTACGTGCACTGTTGAGAGGCTAATTTTGCAAATCATGGCGAAAGAGGACTACTTTTGAAATTAAATGTTGCTACAGGGCCACAAATGCAAAAAATTCCATAAATTACTTTGCTTTAACTCCACCATAGAGAAGTAATGTGATCAAGAACCGTAGCGACCAAGATATTATTTCTCTTCAGTTTTCCCTTTTTCATAGTCTTTTGAAAGCTTCAAAAAAATAAAATAAACCATTTCTATTTTATTGTGTCAATTAGAGCTTAATTGAAAATTTCAGAAAATGAGAAATAATTTAAATGAATAAAATAAACTTCATTAAATTCAATTTTTTTATTAAATGTTTTCATGTTTTTTTAATTCCATGTTTTTTTTTCATTTTTTTCATTATTTTTTTACTCTTTTTCTTTCTCTCCCTATTTCCTCTCCCTCCCTCGGGTGGTGTGCAGCAAGGTGCTGCCATGGGGCAAAGCAAAGACCTTGCTTTGCTCTCGACACTGCAGAAGACTTGGGTGCCGCCAAACGGACGGCAGCGACGCGTGGTCCGCGGATCTTCGCGCAGAGGTGAGATGTCTTGTCCTCAACGGCAAAGACGCTAGCAGGGGGCCAAAAATGGAATTCTGGAACTAACGAGCTAGTTTAGGAATTACAGAGCGCTAGGGGGCCAATTGAGTCCAAAATTCTTATTGCAAATACATCATCCTTTTCCTTATTGCAATATGCAATTTATTTCCGTCAACCAGTTAAATCGTTGTATTCTTACGCGAGAGCTAGGCTAAGACCTATTGATACAAAATCGCTTTGCATATGGTATATTTGTAGAACTAGATAGATTTGTTCATTTTTTATAAGAGTAAAGAGAACTGCTATAATCACTTCCCGCTGCTGTACAAAATTCATAGATCAAGACTCAACATACAACTAACGCCGTTGTTAAACTATAGGTTTTTTAGGGTCGTCAGAACACGCATGCCCAAGAGCGCGCCCGGGCTTCTAGTATATAATCAATCCCAAATGCACAGAGGCAAAGACCAAACCATGAGTAATTACCTAAACAGACAAATAAACAAAGTATTATGTTTTTATTATTTTTGTCGGGGCTTTTTTCAGGCTTCGGGTCGGACATGCGGGCCAACAACCTATATAGCGGTTCTTGAGGATTGTGGTGCATGCAGGGGGCGTACTGCATATATAGCGGTGCGGTGGAATCCATGGACGTGTCCGAGGCGCACTCTGTGGCCGCGACCGGTGCCATGCGGGATGGGCGTCCTGGCTGCCTTGAGATGCCGGCCAAAAGCTGAAATAAGTACTCTGCATTTAAGTAGAAAATACAGAAAAGCTACAGTACCCACTCTCTCGTTGTAATCAGCACTGAAGCCAGCACTGCTCCCAACCTGCTCATCATCTGGCATCACAACTCCGTTCTTCTCTTGCCTTCTTCTACGTAAAAAAATGAAAAGAAAAAGGTGGTGGTAATTCTTGACGTTGTCAAGCACACAGTGTAATTACTAACGAGATATCGTCCGGGGAAAAAAAACTGCGATATTGCCACAAGAACACTAAAGTCACAAACTCCTCCATACGATTCAACTGAGATGCAGTAGATAGTACTCGTAACAATTACGGTTTTATGTGCACACTGAACATACAGATCTTTATCCTTGTTCATCCAATCCTCTTCATCTGACGGGATATCATGCAAAGGATCATTGTACATCTGCACGATTGCTTGCCCAACCTGCAAGTAGAGTTATGTCAACAATAACTTCAGTTAGTAACCAAGTATCAATTTAGCAGACATGGCGTTAAAAATACCCACTTACATGATCATCCTTGAATGGAGTCGTGATACGGAACCACTCGAAGAAACTCTTCCGGTATGTGAGCCATTCCTGAGGATTCTACCATGCATAGAACTCTCGTCGTGATTGTTTCGGTGTTATTTCGGTTTTCTTTATGGGATTCGTCTATCCGAAAGTAAATATCATTTCTGAGTTTCCAACAATTTCAAAGAATAGCTGCACAAACACTATTTTTTATAGCATTCTTAGCATTACTTATCCACCATTTAGCAATTGATTCGAAGTACTTATCTATTCTGGTTTCTAGTAAATAGGAAATCTCTGCCCAGACAAACTTCATCACATCACAATTGAAAAAAGGTGTACAATAGAATCTTTTTCTGAACACAGCAAGCAAGTGTCATCATCAATTTTCAATATTTTACTCAAGTTATCTCTAGTGAGCAGCTTGTTATGAGACAACAGCCATTAAAAAAATTTAACTCTAGGAGGGATATAAAGTTTCCAAACAGCAGGAATATGCATAACAAATATACCCCCAAAATTAACTACAACATACAGAGACTGAACGGAATAAACACCAGAAGAATTATATTTCCAAATCAAAGCATCCTCTTCTTCATTAAAGACAATTGAAACAATAATATTCAAGATTTCCTGTCACATGTTCATAATTCTATCATCTACACGTCTCCTGAAAGTGAATTAAGGTTGATGCCATCCCAAACATCAGAAACTACAGCATGCTTTTCATTGACGAGAACATATATTTCCCAATATTGAATTGCTAGACAAGAGTTTCCAAACCACTGATCTTCCCAAAACCTAACTTTTTCCCCTTACCAATCTTCCATTCATACCCCATCTTAGCTGCTTTGGCAGCCCAAAGGACACCTTTCCAGAAAGGAGATGTTTGTTGTTCAGGACATTCAAAAACATTAGAATTCTTGGTATCATATTTGAAATCTACAATTTTCTTCCACAATTTGTCATCCTCCCTACTGTACCTCCAAACTAAAGAAGCCAGTAGGCACAAGTTAAGGTCTCTCAAGTTAGGCATACCCAGGCCACCGTACTTTTTTTTCCCGACAAACCAAACCCCATCTAGAAAGATGATACTTCATGATTATCCCAAAAACAATGGGACATCTGGGAATTAATTTGATCCATAGCCCATGTGTGGGGGGCTACTAGAAAATTATCAATGGGTGGAGTTCAATATTTTGTTACTTTTAGTGATGATTTTTCCCACAAGGTGTGGGTATATTTCATGAAGCAAAAATCTGAAGTGTTTGTCAAGTTCAAGATGTAGAAAGCTGATGTGGAAAACCAAACAGGCAGGAAGGTAAAATATCTGAGATCTAATAATGATATTGAATATACTGATTCACAGTTTCAGAGATATTGTGAGGAGCATGGTATTCAACACCATTTCATAGTGTGCAAAACACCACAGCAAAACGGTGTGACAGAAAGGATGAACATAATTATCTGTGAATGAGCAAGGTGCTTGAGGTTGAATGTGGAGCTTCCTAAATGTTTTTGGGTAGATGCTATGAACACGGCATGCTATCTCATAAACAAATCACCACGGGCATCTTTGGGTGATAAGGTTGTAGAGGAGGTATGGACTAGTAATTCTGTTGATTTTACTAATCTAAGAATTTTTTATTACCCAGCCTATATGCATATACCCGCTGATGAAAGGTCGAAGCATGATGCAAAATCAACAAAGTGCATTTTTCTAGGTTTCAAGAAAACTATTAAAGGGTACAAGCTTTAGGATCCGACATCGAAGAAGGTGGTGATGAGCAGGTATGTTATCTTTGATGAGAAATCAATGTTACAGCAAAACAAAGAGGAGGTGACACATGAGATTGAATGTTCAGATATGGTGCAGGTAGAGTTAGAACATTGTTCAATGACTCAGAATTCACACACACTGCCTCTAGATTCCACTTCAGAGGATTTGCGGAATTTTCAATTAGCAAGAGATAGACAGCGACACACTAATGTGAAAGCTCCAAAGAGATTCAGATATGAAGATCATGTTTCATTTGCTCTTCTTGTTAATATTGATGGTCCAACTAATTTTCAAGAGGCTATTACAAGCCAATAGAAAGATAGGTGAATGACTGCAATGACCGAAGAAATAAAGTCTTTATAGAAGAATCAGACTTAGGAGTTAGTTCATCTTCCTAGGGATAAGAAATCCATTGGGTGCAAATGGGTCTACAACCAGGTCTGATTTGACACATGTTGTTAGTCAAGTTAGCAAGTTTATAGCGAAACTAGGAAAGCGACACTAGGAGGCAATCAAGTGGATAATCAGGTGCTTGAGAGGTACAATAAGTCACTGTATTATTTTTGTGGACAACAAGGTAATCCTTGGTTGTTGGATATGTGGATTCAGACTATGCCAGTGATTTAGATAATAGGAGGTCTACTACATGGTATATTTTTACTCTAAGTGGAGGGCTTATATGTTGGAAATCATCAATTCAGTCGATTGTTGCATTGTCTACAACTAAGGCAGAGTACATGGTTGTGGCTGAAGCTACAAAGGAAGCGTTATGACTTACAGGATTAGTAAAGTAACTAGGTGTTGAGCAAGGTGGAGTTCAGGTGCATTGTGATAGTCAGAGTATAATTTATTTGACCAAGAATCAAGTGTATCATGCCAGGACGAAGCACATTCATACAAGGTATCACAAGATCAGGGAGTTGATCAACTCTGAAGAGATTGATTTGATGAAAGTGCACACTGACGATAATACTATGGATAAGTTGACCAAGCTTGTCACCGCCAACAAGTTTCAACATTACCTCGACTTGTTGGTAGTCACAAGTTACTGAGTAAGGAGGTAACCCCCAGCCCAGAGATATGCAAGGAGTGACAAATTCCCATATCTCGTGTGTGCTTGTTGTGATTGTTCTCTTCCGCAAAGGGTTATAACCAGTTCTAACACTCTGAATATTGCATATTTGTGGGAGGTAACCTTGTTTTATGGAGGAGCAAGAAACAGGAGGTCGTGGCTCGGACTACTGCAGAGGCAGAGTACAGAGCAATGGCGTTAAGTGTGAGTGAAATGATATGGATGAATGGTTTATTATCTAAGCTTTGGGTATAGAGGAATAATCTCTTGGTATTGCATTGTGATAATAAATCTACAATCAACATTGCTAACAATTCGGTACAACATGATCGTACCAAGCACGTTGAGATTGATAGGTTCTTTGTGAAGGAGAAGCTCGATGGTAGGATGCTGAGGTTGGAGTATGTCAAGTCTGTTGAACAGTTGGCTGTTTGTTTTACTAAAGTATTAGGTCCTAGCGATGGTAGTACAATATGTAACAAGATAGACATGATTGATATCTTCGACCCATCTTATGGGAGAGTATTGATGAGTTAGTATTAGAGTCTAATAAAGAGTTGTGTTAGAGTCGGATTGTAACTCTTGACACTATAAATAAAGGGTGTAGAGTCCTGTGGGATAACACACAATTATCCCCTAATTTCAATAATCTCCTTCCAGTTCATGATCGATTCAGCCAACTCTATGTCTCTAAGTAACTTGATATAGGTTTCATCCTTCATTTGTTGTAACCCTGAAGAAGCCTCTAACATCAATTATGCTACAGTGGTTCCAACACAACGTTTTGTTGTCGACTTATACACCACTTCCTGATAATCTGACATTGAGATCACATACTCATCTCCATCTATTCTAGAGTTCTCCTTACATATTCCTGCCCAAGTTTTTACGATTTTTAAATAATACATTTTTAAAATAGAATTACATAAATAAATGCTCGTTTAATAAAATTACAAAAATAGGCTTCTGTTGCAATTTGAACTAGCGACAGCCCCTATCGCTAGTTCAAATAGCGATAGGAGCCCTATTGCCCAACAAACCGGAGTCAATGCCTGTGTCGCCATTCCAAATGGCGAATGGAACCCAAATTGCCATTTGGAATGGCGACAGAGACTCCACAGCTCCCTATCGCTATTCCAAATGGCAACAGAGGCTAGGTTATAAAAGGGACAAAAATTCAGCCCTAATTCACTTTTAATCTGGAAAAAAAAGAGGAAAGAGGAGGGAGAGGAGGAGAGCAGAGGAGAGGAGCTAGCAAAGCACTGTCCGACCGTACCAGAGGAGGGGATAGAGGGAGGAGCAGATCTGGTTGCCCACATTGCAGGTATTTTTGTAACTTTATATTTAATTTTGAAAACCTAGTAGGTTAGAAAATAAAACTAGTATGTTCATAATTTAATGGATTGGATAGTTTTAGATGTATGGTTATGTAGTGTAGTTTGTTGTAGTACATTCTTTTAGGTGTGTATAGTTTAGTTATAGAAATATGGTTAGTCGTAAAGATATTTTTATGGTGTAGTAATTGAATGCATTAGATGGTATTAGATGTATGGTTATGTAGTGTAGTTCGTTGTAGTACATCTTTTTCCGATCCACTAGTTTTTCTGATTCCAAAAGGTGCACATATATCCTACGTGTAGATCCATGCTCTGCTATTGATGATTCATACATTCCAAAGGTGCACATATATCCTACGTGTAGATCAGATTGATGATTCATACATACTGTTGTTTTGACCGTAAGAGTAGCGACACAAACAAATACATGTAACCAACCCCCCCCCCCCCCCACACACACCATGTAATTCGTAGTTGAAATGCCATCTTTGAATTAAATTCCATAGTTATTTCTACCTAATATTTCTTTCTCTTTTAAAAAATAATCGGTTGTGCAAACATTACATTCGGTAACAACAACTCAGATGCAATTAACATATAAGGGGTTTATGCATGCAGTTAGCAAACTCCAACTTCTATAAAGACTGCAAGCTGTAAAATCCTGTAAATTTTGAAGCTACATTCTCTCACATTATAATATAAATTTATTTTATTTATTTGTGCAAAAAAACTGTCGTCATTTGGTTCGACGACAGGAGCTTATCACCATTTCAAATGATGACTTGATCTTTATCGCTATTCCAAATGGATATAGAGATATTTTACACTATTTGTTGGGCGACATGACTCTTGTCGCTATTTGAACTGGCAATATAGGCCTATCGCCAATTTAAATGACGATAGAAGCCTATTTTTATAATTTTATTAAGCAGACATTTATTTCTGTAATTCTATTTTAAAAATATATTATTATTTTTTAAAAAAATCAAGTTTTTACCCTCTTGTCATCATCGCACTACTTTTTCATGGGGTTTTGGAGTCTCGAACTTTGATTTTGGTTACTTCCTCTTGGTTGTTGGTCGACCTCCATATTCTAAGCATTATCCTTATCCTGCAAGCCTTTATCCTCACCTAAGTCATCTGCATCATCATCATTGTCATCCTCATCTGGTTTATCCACAGTAGCAGCTCTTAGCCAGTCCTCATCTTCTTCTTTTTTTAAACTAGCAGGAGAGCTGCCTTTTAGATTAATAGAGCAGATAAAAAAACAAAGTTTCTAGGGCCGAGACCTTGAAAAGCGAATTGAACTCTAATTACAAAGGTATTAATTGCTCCCAACATTTCCACCCTGCCAGGGTCCAAGCTCTTCCTTCTTCCTTGATCTTAGCAACCAGCTCCATGGGCGAGGAGAAACGTCGGTTGAAAATTCTGGCATTGCGCTCTAACCAGATCTCCCAAGTGATTAGGAAGACCATCGAGGTCGTTGCTCTTCTCGGCAGATGGCTATCGTGACAAATTTTTCTCCACCATTCCTCGATGTCGTGACAGACCGGCTAGTGGAGTGGTCTAAGCGGCGCACAGCCCACCCAGTCTGCCATAGATTGCCAAACTTGACGAGAGTACCTGCACTCCGCCAAAAGGTGCATGACCGATTTTGGGGCACATCGCGAGGGGGCAAAGGGCACGATTTGGCCACCCCGCGCTTGTAGTCCGTCGAGGTCCGAGTCTATTTTGAATTGCAAGCCATGCGAACTGTTTGCATTTAGGTGGTGCCGAGGATTTCCATATGAGACTTTTAAACTCTGTTGTCATTGATCCTAGAAATTGCAAAGCGTAAGCTGATTTTGCTGAGTATTCTGCCTTTGATGATTGTTTCCAGGTGATCTCATCCGAGGCCGATGGGTCTAGGGTGATTTGGTGGACTTTTTCCCAGAGTCGTAGAAATTGATGGGCTAGACCATCTGGGGCTACACCTTGTAGGTTTATGTCCTGTATCCAACAGTTTTCCTGCAGTGCTGTGTGGACCATTCTATTTTTCCGGATGGAGAGACGGTAGATTTCCGGTGCAATGTCCTGAGGGGAAGTCCCATTGAGCCAAGCTGAAGTCCAGAACTTTGTTTTTTTCCGTTGCCTATAGTGATTAAGGTGGCCATCGCAAAGAGTCGTCTGTCGATCTCGCCGCAAGGTATGTCCATGCCCACCCAAGGTTTGTTTTCGGCTTTCCATTCTTGCCAGAGCCAGCGAAGCCTGAGGACCCTTGCAAACCTGGATAGACTGAGAATCCCCAATCCACCTAGCTCTTTTGGTCGACACACCCTTTCCCAATTTACTTTGCATTTCCCACCTGTTAATACTTCTGACCCCGCCCAGAGGAACCTCCTCCTAAATCGGTCCAGAGTTCGAAGGATGGTTTTGGTGCTTTGAATGCCGTGAGGTAGTAGGTCGGCATTGAGGAGAGCACCGATTTTACCAAAGTACAGCGGCCCATAGTGGAGAGCAGTCTACCCTGCCAGCCCGCTAGCCTACACCCAACTTTGTCTAGCAGAGGTTGTAAATCAACCTTTCTGAGTTTTTTGTGATGTAGAGGGAGCCCCAGGTATTTGACGGGGAAGTTTGAGCGGTTTTCCGGGAAATCTTCGAGGAGCGTGTCGAGGTCCATGTGATCACACCCAATAGGCACCACCGTGCTTTTGTGTACATTGGTCTCAAGGCCCGAGGCGTTCCCGAAGAGTTGTAGAATGCTAGTTGTCGATTGCACATCTCTTGCGGTGGGGTAGATGAATACAGCCGCATCATCTGCGTAAAGCGAAGTATTGAGCGTGTGTAGACGGTCACGGTGGGGTTCTAAATGACCCATCTCTGTTGCTCTTTGAAATAGCTTTTGTAAAGGGTCGATTGCTAGGATGAAAAGAAAAGGAGACATCGGGTCTCCTTGCCGCAGACCCCTCCCGTGGTTGATGTTGCCTCCGGGGATGCTATTGAGGAGGACTCTTGAGGAGGCCGTCGACCACAAGGCCGCAATCTAGTCTATCCATCTGGAGGGGAAACCCCTTCTTTGGAGGAGATTTAGTAGGTAGTCCCAGCGTATCGAGTCGAACGCCTTTGCTATGTCTAACTTGAGGAATAACGTGGGTGTTTTGGATTTGTGGAGCCTCATTGTAAGGTTTTTGACGTACAGGAAGTTGTCTTGTATGCTTCTTTTTTTTTTTACAAAGGCGCTTTGATTAATGGATATCAGCCTCTGAAGGTGCGGGGCTAAACGTAATGCCAATGTCTTGGCAATCCACTTTCCTACCCCGTGGATGAGGCTGATGGGTCTGTAGTCTGCCGCGCCCTCTGCACCTTCTTTCTTCGAAAGAAGAGCGATATTTGCTATGTTCAACAGGTGGAGGCTCGTCGTTCTGAGGCTGTAGAAGCTTTGAAAAACCGCCATGATGTCCGCCTTGATGATAGGCCAACAAGATTTGAAGAACATGAACATAAAACCATCAGGACTTCCTGCTCCGAAAAAGGACCATCGAGGCAGTCTAGGTTTTGCGGGGTGATGTCCAAAGCTTCCCAGTGCAGGTCATAGCTTCTTCTACTTGGTGTGGACAAGACATCCTGAAAGTGTAGGTGTAGGCATTCCTCTTTCTCGTCGTGCGTGTGCGCCCAACCCTGCCCCACACGTAGGCTCTGAATGTGGTTTTTTTGCCTCCTTGAATTAGCTTTCAGATGGAAGAACTTTGTATTTGCGTCGTCTTCTTTTAAATTTGTGATACGAGAGTTTTGCCTTTCCTGGAGCGTTCTATCACTGCCAGCCCCAACACTCTTTTCTTGAGACTTGCTCTTCACCCTCTTTCTGATTGTGAAAGTGATATGCTTTCCTGGGCTATATCGAGTCGGAGAATTACTTCGAGGGCCATGATAAGTTGCAACTTTTCCTACGAGAAGAGCTTCATACTCCAAGCCCGTAACCTCCTCGCCGTTGTGCCCAATTTGTGGTTAAGCCTATGGCACGACTCCGTATGATGGTTGTTCAGTGTCCACGCTTGTTGGACGACTTCCTTGAAGCCGGGCACCTTGACCCAAAAATTCTCGAAGCGGAATGTAGCCGGTCGCCTTAGGCCAGAGCCATTCGAGAGGAGAAGAGGGTAGTGGTCCAAAAGCGAAGTGGACAGAGCGTGCATAATGTGGTTTTCGAAGCGGACATCCCAAGCCTGATTACAGAAGACTCTGTCTAGCTTGACCAACGTCGGGTTCTCCCGTTCGTTCCTCCATGTGTACTTTCTGTTTTGTAGGTGAATTTCTTTGAGCTCGCAGGCGTCTAGGGTGCTCTTAAACTGACCCATCCTTGCTCGGTTAATGTTGCCTTTGTTCTTGTCACTCGCCTTGTAGATCATGTTGAAATCGCCAAGTACGAGCCATCTGATGGCCGACGGTGGTCGAAGGGATTTTAGTTCTTGCAAAAACGCCGGCTTCTCGCTATCTCTTTGTACCAATGACATTGTATTCTTTGGGTCGATCCACCAATGTCTAAACTTCGTTTCGGGTGAAATTATTAAGCTCTTCGTTGTAACATCCCAAAATTCGCTTTCTTTAAAATTTAATTTCAAATTCAAATCTCCAGAAAATATTCGTTCCAATTTCTTGGTCTAATTTATTAATTTGTTGCACTTTTCTCTTTTTCTCAAAAAAAAAATGAATTCCCGTCGGGTCACCCATCCCAAATTGCTCCCAAGCCATTCTCACTTAACTTCAAGTCATGCATGCATGCACTGCCAACGTGAGCTTTGGTTTCAATTGTTTATTCTCCATCTCCTATTCTTTTAACCTTTATACCTTTCTCTCTCTTCCAACAGTTTTCTTCCTCACTGGAGTCTCTCTCTCTGTTACTTTATTTCACTGACACAGCTCCATGGCCGACCACCTCCTTGGCGCCCAGTCCTACCCTCGCCACCTCCGGCCTCCGACGCTGCCCTCGCCGCCGGTCCCGGTCACCACCGCGCCGCCTCCCCTCCCCTCCCTTTGCTCCCAGCCGAAGCGGTAAAGCTTCACCGCCATTAATGGCTATCATTTCCTCTTCTCTCATTTCTTTCCATTTAAAGCTTTCATTTTGAATCCGTTTGCAGAACTAAGTTCATAGTAACTCTCCCTCATTGCCATGCTTTCATTTGTGCAGCCAACAAGTGCAACCTCTACCGTTTCATTCATTTCTAATCTGAACCGACTTTGCTGTTGGCCGTAGCTCTTCGCCTTCCCAACGTTTCGGCTCCCGGTTGAGGCTATAAATTGGCATACTATCTCTTCATCGTCTTCTTTACACTCCCTCCAAGTTTTAGAATCTCTTGACCTGCCATCCTCGTGTGCGTGCATTGCCCAAGCTTGCGCCTGCGCTCTGATGTTTGTGCGGTCGAACCATCGCCATCCGAGGGTAGGCCGTGTTCGTGAGCTCCATTCTCATGGTTTGCCACCATCCTTCACCACCTTGTGCCGCGAGCCATGAGCTTCTCTTCTGTTCATTTCTTGTTGTGTTTGCCTCATGTGCGAATCAAGAATGCAACATGAACAGTACCATATTATCTAGTCTTCCTTTGAGCTTTGTACATGTACATTTAATATCTTCCAGAAATTCGTTCTCTCGCATACAAGCTCCAAATCCAATGATTCTTCCTCCTATATTCATCTAAATTCATTCTCTGCTTCCAGTATTTATTTCGCAATTTTTGGATTTTATTTTATTTTCTGCTATTTATTTGGGCCGTTGCGCGTGTGTAGAATCCGACGTCGCCGACGCAAGCTTGGATCAACAGGAAGCGCTTACCTCCAACGTCACCGAAGGCGAGTCTCCTTTGACCACTTTGAACCTATGATTTGTAAATTATGTTTTCAGTTTTAAAAGTTATGCATTGCTATTTAAATGATAAGTTAAACTGTAGGTTGTTAGTTAAAAACCTAAAGTTTGCTACTATCATCCTTGATATTTGATATCCTGCACCTTTGTAACCCTAGTGTAGAAATTCTGCATTATTGAATACAATTTTGCCGAATAGTTTATTACGGTAGAATCGCTTAGACATGCTTTACGGCTTTATTTAACCTTTGGGGGAGAAAAACCATTACTTTCCCTTTTATGCTTTCTTTGAAAAATTGTATGACATTAGGTAATGTCAGTGTTTGGAAAATAAAATATAATGATGAAAGTATGTTTTAGACTTGGGTGCATGGTAAGATCAGTAGGTGCGGCTGAGCACGAGATCATGTATTGTGTTAGTCCCGCCCAAGTCATATTAAGGACCGACGCTTGTGATTATTCAAACTGAGCACTACCGTACAACCACATGTCCAAAATGGGAACGGACCTGCCCAACTAATTAGCAAAATTTTGAGTCGGTTCTGTCATGGTTGTGTGTGCTGATTCACATAGCGCAAGAGGGGGCCAGGAAGGCGAAACCTTAGCGGGCAGAACCGAGTCAAAAGAAAGCTTTGTAAAAGCCTTGTGATGGTCTCTCCTTGATTCACACGTCAAAGGAAACGTGTGGTATATCAGGAGATCATCTCTTGTGGGTCAAGCTGTACAACCTCTGCAGAGTGTTAAAAACTATTCGAATAGCCGTGCCCACGGTCAAGGGCAAGCAAGGTGCGTTTTCACATGGTAGATTTTGGTTTTGTTTTTAAAAGAGTAAATTTTGGGAACCGGGAGCAGTTGGGACTCTCGGGTAGTTTCTGGCAGCTAGAGCCAGTTGGGCAGCTAGAGCCCTATTCTGAAAACCTTGGCGGCTAGAGCCTTGATGCTAGTGGTTGGTAGCTAGAACCTCCACTAGTAATGCAATTAATTTATTTATTGAAACTACGTTTGTCAAATGTGCATTATGAAAATTTGTTTAAACTTGAAATTTTGCTTTGTGCAAAAGAACCATATAAGCCTCATTTGTCAAAGCTATGCATATGCATGTTTCCCAAGACTCGCGGAGTACTTTATGTACTCACATGCTACACTCATAAATAAATCTCAGAAGCCTTCATCGACGGAGGACTACGACTACTTCGCTTGTGGCTTTGACGAAGGACACCGGAGTACTAGGTTGCGCTCCCATCGAATGTCGGTGGGCATTTTGATGGGCCACCACTGAGTTTATTTATTTATTTATGTTTCACTTTGTAAGACTCAAGGTCTTCTGATCTCTTTTGTAATAAGTGGCCATAAGGCCGGTGCTCAGTTATTTATTATTGTTATTCGTGATTCGAATTTGTTATCAACAATGTTTCCACCAGTGTGCACTAGCTACGATCATGGGGTGAGTGCGAGAAATACACAAAGGGTTCGGATTCGAAATCCGTCCCGGCGAGTTGGTATCGAGCCGAGTCGATCAGAGGACGTGAACTAGTTAGAAATGGCAAGCCTTAAGGTTTCATATTTTCCTAAAAATTAAATTATAAACTTCTAAGTTTCTTTGCTACTTTCTTTTCTGTCTTAATATCCTTTTCTTGTATTTGTATTCATTTTGTTTGGTTTCTGTTCTTCTCTTATTTTTCAAAATTTTGTAGATGCGTTGTGCCAATTCGCTTGTTGAGAAGGAGGGAGGATTCGTGAGGAGTTGTGGCTTATGCTTGAGAGTTAGGCCACACTCGTTGTCCTCACAGCGGCTTTACTACCATAAAGGATGGTAGGGAAGTGTGGCGCGTTCAGCTGACAGTCTTTGCTAGGAGCAGTCGGGATGGAGACAAACCGTTCCGCTACTCGGTGGAGCAGAGTTCATATGAGCGAGGATGTCAGGAGGTTGCTCGAGAGGCCATAGCTCGGTTGGGATATTTTTATCGCAACCGATTGGAGGGCACTACCTATCGCCATCTTCCATATCGCAAGAGGGGAGAAGTCTTCAATCGCTTCAGGAGCTTCCAGGGTGAGCCAGATCCTACTGTGATTCAGATGGCTTCCTACATCAAGGCACAGGATGAGGCGCGTGCTCATATGGCACAGGAGCTCCAGCATGCCTATGAGAAGTTAAGTGCCGCTCAGTTGGAGTTGACCCAACTAAAGTCAGCTCAGCATCAACCTCCACCAGCATCTCCTCAAGGTGATCTTCCTTACCGTGGAGCTACTCCAGACCCACAGCCAGCCAGGCGCCTTAGAGACATACCTCTCAGGATGGCCGCACGCAAGAAAGTTCGTCGACCGGGAACTGTTGGTCCTTCCGCTCAAGAGATCAATGGTTTGATTGCAACTGCCAGAGCAAGGAGGTCATCTGACTCTTCAGTGCAGGGACGTGGGGCGTTTAGTGATGATCCAGAGGACCACGAGGAGCGTATCATTGGAGTAGACGTTGAGGAAAATACCGAGGAGGAGGACCCTGACGAGGTTGAGTTTGAGGAGTAGTCCTTGTTCGTGAGTCTGTAGTGTCCAATAAGGTCTTTCAAAATTAGACGAGTTGTTTGCCTGAGTAGATTGGACTGTATCAAGCCTTAAGCACTTGTGATACAGCCATTCTAAAACCTTTTTCCTGTTTTATTTCAGTTGGAGTTCTTTCTTGTTGAGCCTTTGTTGGTTGTTGTTTGGGATGCTAGATTACCCCTGTTCTCTTATCTTTGCTTTTCCCTCTTTTCTTCCTGCTATCTTTGGACTGCTCAGATGGAGAACCCTGGAAGAGGTCGCGCAGTAGCCCGTGGAAGAGGACGTGGAAGAGGCCGTGTAGCTGGCCGAGGCCGTGGTCTTGGAAGGGGGTCGCGGTCAACCATTTCCCGAGGACCCAATTTTGCCTCAAGCACCACAAGAACCACAAGTGCAACCTGAGCAGTTATTTGAGGAAGAACCTTTACCACCACCACCTCCTGGTCAGCCTCTGATGATGAATTTAGAGCAGATGATGGCCATGCAACTTCAACTATTGCAAGCACTTGCTCATAATCAAGTTAATCAACCTGCACCAGCTCCTGCTCCAGTCTTACCACCTCCGTCCAGACTTGGCGAATTTATGAGAACCAGGCCACCAACCTTTGCCGGTTCAGTTGATCCTCTTGAAGCTGAATACTAGTTAAAGGATGTCGAGAAGAAGCTGATCTTGGCTCAGTGTAATGACCAAGAGAAAGTTCTCTTTGCTGCTCACCAACCAAAGCAACCGCAGAACTTGGTGGAAAACTATTGCGCAGCTCACCGAATGTCCAAGCTATCTCTTGGCGTGAGTTTTCTCTTGCCAGACACTCACATTCCTATGGGAATGATGGAAATGAAGAAGAGAGAGTTCCATAAGTCGCAATGAGGCAATCTCAGTGTGTATGAGTATCTTAATAGGTTTACTCAGCTATCAAGGTATGCACCAGAGGATGTTGCTAGTGAGGGAGCGAAGATTTGGCGCTTCATGGAAGGACTTGACCCTAGCCTTAAGGTGCAGTTGGTGTCAGTTGACTACCCCAACTTCCAACAGATGGTCAATAAGGCTCTCATACAGGAGGATGCTCAACGTCAGTTGTATGAGTCCCGTAAGAGGAAATTTGCTTTTCAGACGCAACATGGAGCCAACAGTTCCAGGTCTCGTATGAACCAGCGGCAATTCAACAGGCCGCCTGCAGCCGATGCACCCAAGACTCCAATGTCCGGACCTCGCCCGATCATGCAGGGATTTCGCAACAACACTGGTGTTCAGCCGTAGCAAAACAAGACTTCAGCAGCTGGAGTTCAATGTTTTCACTGTCATGAGATGGGGCATTATGCTAGCAATTGCCCTCGAAGCGTCGAAATTGACTCGGTGCGCTTCAACTTGGGGACTACACCAGCCCGTGCACCAGCTCCAGGACAAGGACGAGGCGCCCCTCAGACTCCAAGGACTCCGCAAACTTTTGGGAGAGGACGTGTTAATCATGTGACAGCAGAGGAAGCCCAGGATGCACCAGATGTAGTTCTGGGTAAGTTCTTTGTTAATTCAGTACCTGCATCAGCATTATTTGACTCTGGAGCTTCGCATTCTTTTATCTCAAAGAATTTTGCTGAAATGCATTGCTGGGATGTTTGTGAACTTAAGAACCCTATGGTAGTCCAAACACCTGGAAAGGAAATGAGGACTACTACAGTATGCCCGGCAGTGGCTATAGATATAAATGGGGTTAGATTCCTAGCAAACCTTATCTTATTAGATTCCAAAGGCATTGATGTAATCCTTGGAATGGATTGGTTAACCAATTTTAAGGGACAGATTGATTGTGCCAACAGAGCCATCACCCTTACCAATGTTGAAGGCATTCGAGTGGAATTTGTGTCCAACAAACCATCAAAGATGGGTTGTGTTTTAAACCGCCTGAAAGGCATACCGTTGGAAAGTGTCTTTGGTAAAAGAGAATATCCGGATGTATTTCCGATGAACTACCCGAATGCCACTAGACCGAGAGATTGAGTTCATCATTGACTTGGTACTGCATGCACTCCTATATCCAAGAGACCTTACGGCTTCCAAAGAAATGAGTGGTGAGATGAAGAAAGCAGTTGAAGAGTTACTAGAAAAGGTTATATTCGACCAGCTTCTTCACCGTGGGAGCACCATAATCTTTGTAAAGAAGAAGGATGACAACTTAAGGATGTGCGTGGATTATAGGGCCTTGAATGAAGTCACATTCAAGAATAAGTATCCTTTGCCGCGAATTGATGACTTATTTGATCAGTTAAAGGGAGCAAGTGTCTTCTCCAAGATTGATCTACGCTCTGGATATCATCAGCTGAAGATAAGACCATCAGATATCCCAAAGACGGCATTCACCATTCGTTATGGTCTTTATGAATGTACTGTGATGTCATTTGGTCTAACAAATGCACCAGCTTACTTCATGAACTTGATGAACAAGGTGTTTATGAATTATCTGGATAAGTTTGTAGTGGTATTCATAGATGACATTCTTATTTACTCTAAAAATAAGAATGAACATGAGGAACATCTGAGGTTAGTTCTGGACAAACTCAGAGAGCATCAGTTATATGCTAAATTTAGTAAGTGTGAGTTTTGGTTAAAGGAAGTTGCTTTCTTAGGGCATGTAATTTCTGCTGGAGGAGTAGCAGTGGATCCAGGAAAAGTTAGGGATGTTCTTAACTGGAGACAACTCAAATCAGTTCCAGAAATCAGAAGTTTTCTTGGATTAGCTGGATACTATCGTCGTTTTATTGAAGGCTTTTCAAAGATTGCAAAACCCCTCACCGAATTGCTTAAGAAAGAAAAGAAGTTTGAATGGACCTCTGCCTGTGACCAAATTTTTCAAGAGTTGAAGAAGAGGTTAACTACTGCACCAGTGCTGATTTTGCCTGACATCCGGAAAGACTTTGAGATTTTCTGTGATGCATCAAAACAAGGTCTTGGTTGTGTGTTAATGCAAGAAGGTAAGGTAGTAGCTTATGCATCGAGACAATTGCGTCCGCATGAGCAAAGTTATCCAACCCATGATTTAGAGTTAGCCGCAGTGGTGCATGCACTAAAGATTTGGAGGCATTACCTCATTGGTAATCGTTGTGAGATATATGCCGAGCATAAGAGTCTTAAGTATATTTTCACTCAGTCAGATCTCAACTTAAGACAAAGAAGATGGTTAGAGCTAATCAAGGATTATGATGTTGGAATACATTATCATCCGTGCAAAGCTAATGTAGTAGTGATGCTTTAAGTAGGAAAAGCTCTTTGCAAAATATATTGATAAAAGAAAGTCACCGCTCATGTGAGGAATTTCAGCGACTCAACACGGAATTAGTTGAGGAGGGTTGTGTGAACACCATTGAGGTCCAACCAACTCGGAAGATCGGATCATGGAGGCTCAAAGGAAGACCAGGATGTCAAGGAAATCAAGGTTAATATGAGAAAAGGCAAAGCACTGGATTTTGAGAAGATGAGAGAGGCATTGTTTGGTTTGGAAAAGAATCTTTATACCAAATCATAAGGAAATAAAAATTTGATTCTAAAGGAAGCCCATGAATCGCATATTCGATTCATCCCGAAGCACGAAAATGTACCAAGATCTTCGTGAGAGATATTGGTGGTCAAGAATGAGAAGAGAAATTGCTGAGTATGTATCATTTTGTGATGTGTGTCAGCGTATTAAAGCTGAACATCAGAGACCTGCTGGATTGCTTCAACCTCTAAAGGTACCTGAATGGAAATGGGAAGAAATTGGAATAGACTTTATCATTTGTGCGCAAGAACAAAATCTGGTATGATTCGATCAGGTTATTGTAGATCGGTTATCAAAGGTTGCACATTTTATTCGAAGAAGACTACCTACTCGGAGACCGACTTGCGAGTTGTATATGTCTAGAATAGTTTGTCCGCATGTGGTACCTAAGAAGATTGTATGAGATCGAGGATCTCGGTTCACCTCAGATTTTGGCAAAACTACGAGAATTTTGGGCACCAACTTGAACTTCAAGATCTGACTTACCATCCGCATGATGATGGACAGATCGAGAGGTTAATCAAATTTGAAGACATGTTAAGAGCTTGTGCTTTAACCAATAGTACAAGTTGGGATGTAAGTTTGCGTATGCAATTTTCAGTATAACAACAACTACGATCAAGCTTGCAAATGTCGCCTTTGAAGCACTTTATGGAAGGAAGTGCAGAACTCCTTTGTATTGGAATGAAACCGAAGAACGACAAGTGTTCGGACGAGATGTTTTGAAGGAGGCCGAAGAGCAAGTACGGAAAATTCGTCAGAATTTGAAAACTTACTCGATCCAGTAAGAGTTATGTTGATAACATGGCGAGATTTAGCTTTCGCACCTGGAGATTATGTGTATCTGAAGGTTTCACCTATTAAGGGAATGCGTCGTTTCAGAGTTTTGGATTTGTGGAGCCTCATTGTAAGGTTTTTGACGTACAGGAAGTTGTCTTGTATGCTTCTTTTTTTTACAAAGGCGCTTTGATTAATGGATATCAGCCTTTGAAGGTGCGGGGCTAAACGTAATGCCAATGTCTTGGCAATCCACTTTCCTACCCCGTGGATGAGGCTGATGGGTCTGTAGTCTGCCGCACCCTCTGCACCTTCTTTCTTCGAAAGAAGAGCGATATTTGCTATGTTCGGCAGTGGAGGCTCGTCATTACAGGTGTGAAGCTTTGAAAAACCGCCATGATGTCGCCTTGATGATAGGCCAACAAGATTTGAAGAACATGAACATAAAACCATCAGGACTTCCTGCTCAGAAAAGGACCATCGAGGCGATCCGGGTTTTATGGGTGATGTCCAAAGCTTCCAGTCACGAGTCATAGCTTCTTCTACTTGGTGTGGACAAGACATCCCGAAAGTGTAGGTGTAGGCATTCCTCTTTCTCGTGCGTGTGTGCGCCAACCACCCCACACGTAGGCTCTGAAAGTGGTTTTTTCGCCTCCTTGAATTAGCTTTCAGATGGAAGGACTTTGTATTTGCGTCGTCTTCTTTTAAATTTGTGATACGAGAGTTTTGCCTTTTCCTGGAGCGTTCTATCCTCCTAAATCGGTCTAGAGTTCGAAGGATGGATTTTGGTGCTTTGAATGCCGTGAGGTAGTAGGTCGGCATTGAGGAGAGCACCGATTTTACCAAAGCACAACTGACATGTGGAGAAGCAGTCTACCACCTGACCCGCTAGCCTACGCCCAACTTTGTCTAGCAGAGGCTGGAAATCAACCTTTCTGAGTTTTTTGTGATGTAGAGGGAGCCCCAGGTATTTGACGGGGAAGTTTGAGCGGTTTTCCGGGAAATCTTCGAGGAGCGTGTCGAGGTCCATGTGATCACACCCAATAGGCACCACCGTGCTTTTGTGTACATTGGTCTCAAGGCTCGAGGCGTTCCCGAAGAGTTGTAGAATGCTAGTTGTCGATTGCACATCTCTTGCGGTGGGGTAGATGAATACAGCCGCATCATCTGCGTAAAGCGAAGTCTTGAGCGTGTGTAGACGGCCACGGTGGGGTTCTAAATGACCCATCTCTGTTGCTCTTTGAAATAGCTTTTGTAAAGGGTCGATTGCTAGGATGAAAAGAAAAGGAGACAGCGGGTCTCCTTGCCACAGGCCCCTCCCGTGGTTGATGTTGCCTCCAGGGATGCTATTGAGGAGGACTCTTGAGGAGGCCGTCGACCACAAGGCCACAATCCAGTCTATCCATCTGGAGGGGAAACCCCTTCTTTGGAGGAGATTTAGTAGGTAGTCCCAGCGTATCGAGTCGAACGCCTTTGCTATGTCTAACTTGAGGAATAACGTGGGTGTTTTGGATTTGTGGAGCCTCATTGTAAGGTTTTTGACGTACAGTGTGGGGACCCCGGAGTTATCTCCATAAGACCGAGACTAATCAAGGTCTTAGGGACATAACTCTAGATCTCCAGAGAATGGATTCCAACTTAACTCCATTTAAATGAGGACTTAACTCAAACTAGAGCCCGACGATCATGCGCGCTTCCTCCTCTGCGAGCACTACATGATTGTCGGTTCTCCAACAAGTCAAGCGCTACACTTAGTGAGTTAAATAGGAAGCCATGAACAGCGAATATGACTTATATTGGCTCCCAAGATCAGCGACCAATATTAGCATACTCTCATCCAACGTTGATCACATCCATACAACATCCATACATAAATATTTCAAAAGGCATACAACATAGTTCCAAGTTTACAATTAATACAAGTGGTAACCGCCAAATTTAAAAGAGAGTATTAAGTAGCAGCGAAACACATAAATAAACCAAAGACCAGCAATGGTATGCCCCATAACCCATCGGCAACCAAGCGAGAGTTAGATGATAGCAAACTACTCAACGGTGTCGCTAAATCGACACCGACAAGCTCAAATCGGTCTCTAAATCTTCCTCACTGTAAAGCCAAGCAAACATCGGCTGAGTACAAAGAGTACTGCAAGTCTTACACAAATAAAAATATTTATGCATAAGGTCATTCAAAGGAAGGGCTCATATTGGCTTAGTTTTGCGAAGACGACGCAATACCGAACAACCTACACATACTAGTTTTTCATGTGCCCATTTTAAAATCAGATTTGAAGTAGAAGTAAAGCATGTGAATAAGTAATGAACTGAGTAACAAATAAAGCATACCAATGGCAAAGTGGCTTCCCACTTTGATACTACACAAACATGAACATCCCATTCATGATAATTACCAAGTTCACCCACAATTTTAAATCCAAGTCTAACAATAAGCAGCCACAAGTTTCAAGCGATCGTCCATAACGTGGACACGGCTATTCTAATAGATTATACCCTGCAGGGGTGTACTACTTTACCCACACGACTTGATTAGCCCGTAAGCCTCCAGATGCCTCCGAATATAGCATACTTCCTATGGTATGCCGGCCGGGTAAATCAAGATACTGATCGTTTTAGCAAGAAGATCCCATTGAGCTAAGTCCTCAACCCATGACTCTAGGAAACACAAGACGTTAACGCCTCCATCCTATATATCCTAGGAAACACAAGACGTTAACGCCCCCATCCTATCGTCCCAAAAGGAACACGGGATTTCACGGTCACATGCCCTTACAATTTCACCACCGCGGGACTCAACACAATAAAATCTTCCCCTACTTAACCATCGGCACCCATATACCGCGGCGTGATAGCACGAGTTTTGCTTGAATCGCAACAACCCAAAGTTCGGTCCTTAATTGTCGGACAAGCCAAACCACATACCCAAATCTGCGTACGAAGGCACCATCACTAACCAACACTTGTCCGACCAAAGCTCATTTGAAAATGACAAAATTTCACTTATAAAACGAATACGAAGATCTGAAACAAAAGCATATAATGAGAGTTGTGTTTAACCCATAATTGGCGGGCTATTCGACAATCGAGCTACGGTTCTAGACTTGCATGGCTAAGCAACTCGAACAACGAGATTTCAAACATCCTATCATAATTAATTCAGTACTGGGGTAATTCATGGATAGCCACAATGACAAGATAATAGGATGTGTCTAACTATTCATCACAAAAATAGCGACATTATCAAAATAGCATGCAAGCAATTATCATTGCATCTATCCTAACAAATTTGGGATCAAATATGATGCAAAAAGAAAGTTCAAAGGATGCTTGCCTTGCTGGAAAAGTAATTGCTCACTCTCGGTCGCATAGGAGTCGATATCAATAGGCTCGGAATCTATATAAATGCAATACCGAATAAACATCGAGAAATACCTCAAAACTCAAAATGCTCAAAAATGCATGATTTTTCTACAGTAGCTGAGTCATGATTTAAGGTGGTTTTTGGTGAAAGAATTATTTCATTTTGATTTAGTATGTGCAAGTTATGGTGGTTTGAATTTCAGATTTCAATAAGCCTTTATTTATGTAATTTAATTATGAAGTGAAATTTTGTAGAACAATAGTGAGTACATGGATTACATGGGTAAATAGGCAATATTATTATAAGTTCAAAACAGTTGGGTTTGCTCCAACAGAGTTTTCATGATTTAGTTATGAATTTTCAAAGTTATCGTGTTTTCTTTTGTAACAATAATAGTGTTAATAGCTCATTTTCCAAAATAATGCTCTCTGCTACAGACATATTTGCAACAAATTTTAATATAAAGTTCATTAAATAAGAAAATTACAGAAATGGTTTCACTCATTTTGGAGTTAAAGCGAATTAGTTATGCATTTTAGAAGTTATACAAATTTTTCGATTCAAAATAACAGATTTAATTTCATAAAGTACTTACTACTTTTTCTACCGAGTACCTCTAGCAGCGGTCACCGACCAGCGGGCGAGAGAATAGTGCATTTTTCATTTAACTCAGATTTAACTGCGTTACGACGAAATGGGTCCATTGCCGGCGACACGGTCCACGAGACTCGGTCCACCGGCATGCGCCACGGTGCACGGTGCTTACGCGGTCCCACTTGTCACCCACCTTATGTTACGGTTTAACCCGCCATTTTCCGTGCACGGACCCACGTGTGCGATCGCTTAACTCGTTAAGGCGACATTTAACGCTAATGATTACCTCTTAACCCCTAATCATTTTGCTCTGACGCTTGCGTCTGACAACGAGCTTTTGCCCGTGTGCTTCACCGGCTTGCTTGGCGCTGTGCGCGCACGGCGATGCGGACCAAGGCCATGTCCAGTGCGCAATAGTATTGTGCACCGTTAAGGGCACGCGACGCACTGAAAGCCGGCTTAGAATGGCGACTAACGGCGTTGGCGGTGGCGCTCAATACGCAAAACGAAACAACATGCGAAAGCTCCGCAATGACATTCAGCGTGTGCCAAGATTCTAGGGACTATGAGAAGGCTACTGAGTGAAGAGGGTGCTCGGGAAGGTAGGAGTCGGTGGAGCACCGACGGCGCGGAGATGAAGGTGTTGTCAACCCGGCTTCACGTGGAGAGATGGCACTGAGCAAAACCAACTAAAGTGAGTGGTCGGAGCAGCTTAAGCATCAGCAGGAGATGCTATAAGAGCAAAGAATTGGAAAATGGCTTACCGAAACAAGGTGGGAGGCGAAAAGATTGTTCTTGACCGATAATGTTCAAACTTCAATTCAACAAGATCCTATCGTGCATTCCGAAATTGATTGAGGAAAGCTTTAAAATATCCTAATACACGTTATGACACGAAAGAATGGTTACAAATCTCACCGGAAACAAGGATGACAAGACAATGTCCCCGAGTGCGCGCCGGACGTGATCTAGAGCACGAGGATGGTCCGGAGCTACAAAGCAAGATAGAAATTGGTATGAGCAAAAATGGATAAGGTATTGAACAAGGAAAAGGATGGCATCACCGGTGGGAGCTTACTGCGTGAGAGCAGGACGAGCTTCCTCTCCTCGGTCAACGAGGAGAAGTAAGGGATTTGCTAGGGTTGGTGCTAGTTAAAGATGGCCAACTGACGGACGGAGGCGGCGTGACATGCCGACGCTCGGATAGGTCAAGCGGGCGCGCGGTCACGGCGTTGAGCGGCGCGAGCTCCTTCCGGCGCGTGCGCTGAGCTCGCTCGCGCTGCTCGAGGTTGAAGACGCCCGACATGCGGGACCCACGCGCTGCTGACTCACGCCGCGCGCTAACGCGAAGTTGAACGATTTGATCGAACCGTTGGATCACGAATGGACGGACGGGATCGGTGTGTGCAATCGGACCGGTCGAAGGGTAGGCGATCTCGAGCCGTTGATCCGAGATCCAAGGTTGCATGTCGCGGTGCGATTAGGCGGTTGGGTGAGTCCATTCGCCGAGTCGCTCGAGCCCGAGGAACGATCGCGCTAGTCCGGTTTGGGTCCAAGTTTGACTGAGATTTTAATTGTTTTCCTACTTTGACCAGGACTTAAAAATAGAAATAAAATTCCTAAAATCATGAAATAAATCATGGGGTTCCTGGGATAACCTAGTGTCCATAAAAATTATTTAACCCTACTTTTCATGATATAATTTGTGATATATAATTTCAAACTTAAACTAGATCTTTTATTAGTGTTTGAATTTCCTTAGGGTTCAAAACAGTCCCAAAAATTTGGGAAAAATTATATTAATTCGTGATAATTAATATAGTATTTGAATAAATTATTTCCAGAGATACTTCAGTAGCATTTATTTTAGTTTTATAATTGGAGTTCAATTTAAAGTGGATGTTTCATAAGCATTTTGAGATTTTTCAAGTGCAATATTAAAATAAAAAGTTTCAAAACATGATGCATGGTAATGAAATGCATAATAAACCTCTTTATTAATTTGGGGATGTGACAAACCTCCCCCCCTTACAAAAGATCTCGACCCCGAGATCGATAGGGTGGAAGTAGGATAAACAGTTCTAAAAGAAAACAAAACATCTGTTGTCTTGATTTCCTTCAAAGATAGTGCCAAGATATCTTTGTAGGGTTACAAGGAATGGCTAAAACATTTTTCCTTCCCATTGCTTTGTTTAAACTTTCCTTTCTTGATTCAAAGACAATTTAAGAAGAAGGAAAAAGATCTGGATAGCTAGCTCGTAGTTGATCTTCACGTTCCCAAGTTGCTTCATCTTCAGTGTGGTTACTCCACTGAACCTTGACGAATTTGATGTTGCGATTTCGCGTCTTGCGCTCCTTTTCTTCAAGAATGCGAATCGGGTGCTCCCGATAGGAAAGATCGGGTTGCAAGTCAAGTTTTTCCAGCCGATTGCTTGATTTGGGATGCGAAGACACTTCTTGATTCGCCATAAACATGGAAGACATCATGTACATCCACAAGTGATGGTGGCAACTCTATTTGATAAGCCATGGTCCCAACTTTGCTAGAATTGGAAGGTCCGATGTAGCGAGGTGCCAATTTGCCTTTGACTTGGAAACGATGTGTTCCTTTCATTGGAGAAACCTTAAGATAGACATGATCATCCACTTCAAAGCTCAACTCACGACGACGACGGTCGGCATAGGACTTCTGGCGGGATTGAGCCGTCCGAAGTCGTTCGCGGATGACACGAACTTGTTCTTCTGCATCCTCTACCAAGGTTGGGCCATAAAATGGCCTCTCCCCGGCTTCGGACCAGTTCAAGGGTGTCCTACAAGCTCTTCCATATAATGCCTCGAACGGGGACATTTGAATGCTTGATTGGAAACTATTGTTGTAGGAGAACTCCGCAAAAGGTAAACATTTCTCCCAGTTCTTGCTATAAGACAGCACACATGCTCGGAGAAGATCTTCCAAGATCTGATTCACCCTTTCAGTCTGCCCATCTGTTTGTGGGTGGTAAGCGGAACTGAAAGATAGATTGGTCCCCATTGCTTTATGTAAGCACTTCCAGAAGTAGGATGTGAACTGAGGACCTCTATCTGAAATGATGACCTTAGGTACACCATGGAGACAAACAATTCTGGAGATATAAAGCTCAGCTAACTTATCCCCATGGTAGGTGGTCTTGACAGGAATGAAATGGGCAACCTTCGTCAGACGATCAACAATCACCCATATAGAATCAGACCCCGTTTGAGTTTTTGGAAGGCCGGTGATAAAATCCATGCCAACTTCTTCCCATTTCCACTTGGGAATGGGCAGGGGTTGTAGAGTGCCTGCCGGTTTCAAATGCTCGGCCTTAACTCTTTGGCATACATCACACTCGGCAACAAATTGAGCGATGTGCTGTTTCATTCGGCTCCACCATAGTCGCTTCTTAAGATCTTGGTACATCTTGGTGCTACCTGGGTGGATAGAAAACTTGGAGTCATGGGCCTCCTTGAGAATTAGCTCTCTCAAGGCGTGATCGCAAGGAACCACCAACCGGTTTCCAAACCATAAGGTGTCTTGTGCATCTTCTTTAAAACACTTGGCCTTGCCTTGCTTCACTTCCTCCCGGATCTGAGCTACTTCTTCATCAGTCTTCTGGGCTTCTCTAATCTGGTCCTCAAGTGTATAATTCACACTAAGGGCAGCAGGGGAACCTTCCTCAATTATCTCCAGGTGCAGACGTTGCATCGCAGCACACAAGCCTGCTGAAATGGGAGTTACCGATAAACAGTTGCACTGAGACTTTCTGCGAGAAGAGCTTCATACTCCAAGCCCGTAACCTCCTCGCCGTTGTGCCCAATTTGTGGTTAAGCCTATGGCACGGCTCCGTATGATGGTTGTTCAGTGTCCACGCTTGTTGGACGACTTCCTTGAAGCCGGGCACCTTGACCCAAAAATTCTCGAAGCGGAATGTAGCCGGTCGCCTTAGGCCAGAGCCATTCGAGAGGAGAAGAGGACAGTGGTCCAAAAGCGAAGTGGACAGAGCGTGCAGAATGTGGTTTTCGAAGTGGACACCCCAAGCCTGATTACAGAAGACTCTGTCTAGCTTGACCAACGTCGGGTTCTCCCATTCGTTCCTCCATGTGTACTTTCTGTTTTGTAGGTGAATTTCTTTGAGCTCGCAGGCGTCTAGGGTGCTCTTAAACTAACCCATCCTTGCTCGGTTAATGTTGCCTTTGTTCTTGTCACTCGCCTTGTAGATCATGTTGAAATCGCCAAGTACGAGCCATCTGATGGCCGACGGTGGTCGAAGGGATTTTAGTTCTTGCAAAAACGCCAGCTTCTCGCTATCTCTTTGTACCAATGACATTGTGTTCTTTGGGCCGATCCACCAATGTCTAAACTTCGTTTCGGGTGAAATTATTAAGCTCTTCGTTGTAACATCCCAAAATTCGCTTTCTTTAAAATTTAATTTCAAATTCAAATCTCCAGAAAATATTCGTTCCAATTTCTTGGTCTAATTTATTAATTTGTTGCACTTTTCTCTTTTTCTAAAAAAAAAAAATGAATTCCCGTCGGGTCACCCATCCCAAATTGCTCCCAAGCCATTCTCACTTAACTTCAAGTCATGCATGCACTGCCAACGTGAGCTTTGGTTTCAATTGTTTATTCTCCATCTCCTATTATTTTAACCTTTATACCTTTCTCTCTCTTCCAACAGTTTTCTTCCTCACTGGAGTCTCTCTCTCTGTTACTTTATTTCACTAACACAGCTCCATGGCCGACCACCTCCTTGGCGCCCAGTCCTACCCTCGCCACCTCCGGCCTCCGACGCTGCCCTCGCCGCCGGTCCCGGTCACCACCGCGCCGCCTCCCCTCCCCTCCCTTTGCTCCCAGCCGAAGCTTTCATTTCCTCTTCTCTCATTTCTCTCCATTTAAAGCTTTCATTTTGAATCCGTTTGCAGCACTAAGTTCATAGTAACTCTCCCTCATTGCCATGCTTTCATTTGTGCAGCCAACAAGTGCAACCTCTACCGTTTCATTCATTTCTAATCTGAACCGACTTTGCTGTTGGCCGTAGCTCTTCGCCTTCCCAACGTTTCGGCTCCCGGTTGAGGCTATAAATTGGCATACTATCTCTTCATCGTCTTCTTTACACTCCCTCCAAGTTTTAGAATCTCTTGACCTGCCGTCCTCGTGTGCGTGCCGCTGCCCAAGCTTGCGCCGCCTCTGCTACAGTGTTTGTCTGGTCGAACCATCGCCATCTGAGGGTAGGCCGTGTTCGTAGAGCTCCATTCTCATGGTTTGCCAGCCAGTCCTTCACCACCTTGTGCTGCCGAGCCATGAGCTTCTCTTTCTCTTCTTTTCTTGTTGTGTTTGCCTCATTGTGCGGCTCAAGAATGCAACATGAACAAGACCATATTATCTAGTCTTCCTTTGAGCTTTGTACATGTACATTTAATATCTTCCGTAAATTGTTCTCTCGCATACAAGCTCCAAATCCAACGATTCTTCCTCCTATATTCATCTAAATTCATTCTCTGCTTCCAGTATTTATTTCGTAATTTTTGGATTTTATTTTATTTTCTGCTATTTATTTGGGTCGTTGCGCGTGTGTAGAATCCGACGTCGCCGACGCAAGCTTGGATCAACAGGAAGCGCTTACCTCCAACGTCACCGAAGGCGAGTCTCCTTTGACCACTTTGAACCTATGATTTGTAAATTATGTTTTCAGTTTTAAAAGTTATGCATTGCTATTTAAATGATAAGTTAAATTGTAGGTTGTTAGTTAAAAACCTAAAGTTTGCTACTATCATCCTTGATATTTGATATCCTGCACCTTTGTAACCCTAGTGTAGAAATTCTGCATTATTGAATACAATTTTGCCGAATAGTTTATTACGGTAGAATCGCTTAGACATGCTTTACGGCTTTATTTAACCTTTGGGGGAGAAAAACATTACTTTCCCTTTTATGCTTTCTTTGAAAAATTGTATGACATTAGGTAATGTCAGTGTTTGGAAAATAAAATATAATGATGAAAGTATGTTTTAGACTTGGGTGCATGGTAAGATCAAAGGTGCAAATGCTAGAGCACGAGATCATGTATTGTGTTAGTCCCGCCAAGTCATATTAAGGACCGACGCTTGTGATTATTCAAACCGAGCACTCTGCATACAACCACATCTCCAAAATGGGAACGGACTCCCCAACTAATTAGCAAAATTTTGAGTCGTTTCTGTCATGGTTGTGTGTCTTTGATTCACATAGCGCAAGAGGGGGCCAGAAGGCGAAACCTTAGCGGCGTAACGAAGTCAAAAGAAAGCTTTGTAAAAGCCTTGTGATGGTCTCTCCTTGATTCACACGTCAAAGGAAACGTGTGGTATATCAAAGCGATCATCTCTTGTGGGTCAAGGTGTACAACCTCTGCAGAGTGTTAAAACTATTCGAATAGCCGTGCCCACGGTCAAGGGCGAGCAAGGTGCGTTTTCACATGGTAGATTTTGGTTTTGTTTTTAAAAGAGTAAATTTTGGGAACCGGGAGCAGTTGGGGCTCTCGGGTAGTTTCTGGCAGCTAGAGCCAGTTGGGCAGCTAGAGCCCTATTCTGAAAATCTTGGCGGCTAGAGCCTTGATGCTAGTGGTTGGTAGCTAGAACCTCCACTAGTAATGCAATTAATTTATTTATTGAAACTACGTTTGTCAAATGTGCATTATGAAATTTTGTTTAAACTTGAAATTTTGCTTTGTGCAAAAGAACCATATAAGCCTCATTTGTCAAAGCTATGCATATGCATGTTTCCCAAGACTCGCGGAGTACTTTATGTACTCACATGCTACACTCATAAATAAATCTCAGAAGCCTTCATCGACGCGGAGGACTACGACTACTTCGCTTGTGGCTTTGACGAAGGACACCCGGAGTACTAGGTTGCGCTCCCCAGTCGAATGCCGGTGGGCATTTTGATGGGCCACCACTCGGAGTTTATTTATTTATTTATGTTTCTGCTGCTGTAAGACTCAAGGTCTTCCGACCTCTTTTGTAATAAGTGGCCATAAGGCCGGTGCTCAGTTATTTATTATTGTTATTCGTGATTCGAATTTGTTATCAACAATGTTTCTACTATGTGCACTAGCTACTAATCATGGGACTGGTGCGGAAATACACAAAGGGTTCGGATTCAGAAATCCCGTCCCGACATTCGTGCATTGCAATCATCCAATCCGGGTTATCAAGTGCTTCATATATATTCTTTGGCTCAAGAGAAGAGACAAAAGAGTAATGTTCACAAAATGAAGCGACACGAGATCGAGTTTGAACACCCTTACTTACATCACCCAATATTTGATCTATTGGATGATCTTTTGTAATCGCATTGTGGATTCTTGGTGGTAGGTTGGATGGTTGATTGTCTTTATTATTGTTTTCTTTCACTTGAAATTGGCTTGTTGTGGAAGTGGTAGGAGATTCAACTTGAGTAGAAAAATATGGTTCATCTTTAGGTTTGATGTCGCCAATTTGCATATTTTTTATAGCCTTTCTTAACAATTCATCACCTACATCATCCAAATTCTCATGCTCTTCTTGAGAGCCGTTAGTTTTATCAAATTGAACATCGTGTCTTTCTTCAACTAAACCGGAGTTTTGATTGAAGACACGATAAGCTTTGCTATTTGAAGAGTAACCAAGATCACAACGACTTGGAAATTTTGAAAGACGAACACCCTTTTTCAAAATATAACACTTGAAACCAAAGACACAAAAATAAGAGATGTTCGGTTTTCTTCGAACAAGAAGTTCATAGGAAGTCTTTTTCAAAAGGTGATGCAAATAAAGACGATTTATGGCATGACAAGCGGTGTTAATTGCTTCCGCCCAAAAGCTATCGGAAGTATTATATTCATCAAGCATTGTCCTAGCCATTTCAATTAATATACGATTTTTTCCTTTCTACAACTCCATTTTGCTCTGGAGTGTAGGTTGTGGAAAGTTCGTGCTTTATTCCAAGTTCAACACAAAAGTCTTCAACTTTAGTATTCTTGAACTCGGAACCATTATCACTACGGATTTTCTTTATTTTAAAATCAAATTCATTTTGAGCCCTTTTTGCAAAACTTTTGAAAATTCCGGAGGTTTCGCTCTTGTCATCTAGAAAGAACACCCATGTATATCTAGAGTGATCATCCACGATAACTAAGCAATAACTATTTCCCCCGATACTCTTATAGGTTGTTGGCCCAAACAAATCTATATGTAAGAGTTCCAATGGTATAGAAGTTGACATGATACTCTTGGAAGGGTGGGAGCTTGTGACTTGTTTACCGGCTTGACAAGCACTACAAAGTCGATTTTTCTCAAACTTCACATCTTTCAAGCCAACAACTAGATCATGTTTGAAAAGCTTTTTAAGTTGAATCATGCCAACATGAGCTAGCCTTCTATGCCAAAACCAACCCAAAGAAGTTTTTACGATTAAACAAGTTTGTAAGCACGATGCATTTGAGGAGAAATCTACCAAGTAAAGATTTCCAAATCTAAAACATTTGAAAACCAAGGCATTATCTTTTTCACTTGAAATTGAAACACCTTCATTTGAGAAAGAACAAATTAAACCAAGATCACATATTTGAGCGACGGATAATAAATTGAAATTTAGTGATTCAACTAAAGATACATTGTTAATGGAAAGATAATTTGAAATAGCGATTTTACCCAATCCGATTACCTTACCTTTACTATTGTCTCCAAATGTAATCTTGTCACTTCCTTTTACGTTCTCGAATGTGGTGAACATTTTCCTATCATCGGTCATGTGTTGAGTGCATCCACTATCAAGCACCCAATGTTTTCCACCGGTCTTGTAGTTCACCTACAAAACAAGAATCAATTTTTTCTAGGTACCCAAATTTGTTTGGGTCCTTGGAGGTCAGTGACCAAAGTTTTAGGCACCCAAATAGCATTCTTTTTAGCGCCTAAAATTGAAGTACCAATGAATCTTACAATTATTTTATTATCTATAGATTTCTTAAGCATGTAGCAAGAATCATAAATGTCATAGGATTTAACATTTATATTTGAGCAAGTATTTGATATGTGTCCTATCTTACCACATTTATTGCAATATTTGCCACTTTGCTTAACAAACCTTGAAGGTTTGTTTACCGGTTTCTTACCTTTCTTGGGCACATACCCAAGTCCTTCCTTATTGAATGAGCACCTTTGCTCACTCAATAACTTGTCAAGGGTTGATTTACCCTTGAAGCATCTTTCCAAGCTCTTACTTAGCTTGGTGACTTGCTCTTTCAACTCATGATTTTCAACAATTAGTAAAGGATCACAAGTATTATTCATGTCAACAATTGAATCATCATTTGAGCAACAAGGTATGGATAGCAAGTCATCACAAGAAGTAGAAATACTAGACATGGATTTAGTATATGAAGCATTTTCTACTCTAGGCATCTCATTCATTAAATCACAAGTAATACCAATATTTGAATGAGATTTTTCCATATCTTTTAGAAGAAGAGAATCATGAGCTTCGTTTAGCTCCTCATAAGAGTCTTTTAGAGAGATATACTCTTTCTTTAAGACTTTAAATTTTGATTTCTCTTTTCCAATGTATTCATTTAAATCTTCAACCATGTCCATTAATTCATCATATGAAGGAGCATTATCATCAATGGTTTTTTTATCTTATCTCCTTTTGTCAAAAAGCACGTAGGAGATGTGAAGAGTAAAGGAACTTCCTTTATGGTGATGCCGACAAATTCTCTTTTCTTAGAAGACTCTTCATCACTTGAATCAGAGTCGGAATCCAAATATTCTTCATCGGAATCCCACTATCCAATGTGAGCTTTATTTTTGCCCCTTTTGTGAAGCTTTTTGAAAAGCTTCTTCTTTTCATCGAATTCCTTCTTCTTTGATGGTTTATCTTTGTCATCCTTCTTGTTGGGGCAATTTGAGATTATGTGCCCCTTTTCATCACATCCATAGCAACGAATATTGCTATATCACTTGTTGTCACTTGAGGATTGCAATTTCTTGTACTTATTGAAGTTGAAGTTTTGATGTGGGCGTCTTCTCATGAATTTCTTCATTCTCCTCACAAGGAGAGCATACTCCTCATCCGAGTCTTCTTCTTCATTCTCATCGTCACTTGACTCCGCTTTAGCTTTGAAAGCGGTAATTTTCTTCTTGGATGAAGATGACTCCAAGAGCTCTTCCTTGTCCTTCTTGTATAGTTCGTTGGTGATGAGGTTGCCCAAAAGTCCAGTTGGTGTCATTCTTGCTAACTCGGGAGAGTTGAGAAATAATGTCACCAACATCTCGTATTTATTCGAGAGCGCCCTAAGCATCTTGCGCACAACATCAACATCAAGAAGGTTAGTACCAAGACCTTTGAGTTCATTCACAATGTTGTTGAGTCTTGAATACATCTCGGTGATGTTTTCATGAGGCAACATTATGAATATCTCATATTTAATCCGAAGCCTATGCAATTTGGCTTCTTTGACCGTGGATGTGCCCTCATGAATTTCAGAGAGGGTAGTCCAAATAGCATGAGCGGTTTCCAAATTGCTCACCCTATTGAACTCATCCGCGTTCAAAGCACCAAAGAGAGCATTCATAGCTTGAACATCTAAATGAGCATTACGTTCATCTTGAACAGTGGAGTTCGTAGGATCAATAGACATAGCATAACCCTCATTTACAATTTTTCATATGTTCGGACTCATGGCCTTTAAGAAAATGGACATTCTAATTTTCCAATAAGAATAATTTGAGCCATCAAACAAAGGAGACTTTCCTATAGGCACACCCTCACTAGCCATCCTTTCTCTCTTAGACGGTAAAGTCTAATAAATTGAGAGACCTTGCTCTGATACTACTTATAGGATCAAGGATAACCGACTAGAGGGGGGTGAATAGGAGGTTTTTAAACTTTTTAACAAATTAACTAGTTAAGCCAATTAACAACTTAGTCTAAACAAATTATACTTCTAGCTAAGCAATACAAGCACAATGATCAAACTAGAAATATAAATAAGGAAGAGTAAAGACTAGAAATAACCACAATGAGACAACGATGTTTTCCCGTGGTATCGAAGACTTGCCGGTCTTCACTAGTCCACGTTGAGGAAGCTTGACCACTTAAGCCGGCTCCACGAATTAAGCCTTCCCTCGATCACTATGGTTGTTCTTCCTCCGCTCCGGAGATGGTGAACACCGAACCACTCACAATCTCGGCATTGAGCCTCTTCACAATCTTCTTGAAGAGATCATCGTGCAAGCCCCTCCAAGCCGTCTAGGAGTTCGGCAAAACTCCAAGAGTAACAAATCAATGACATTCGCTTGACAACTCACAAGTGCAATAGGATCAATCTAGAATGAATGAATGCACTTGAAAGAACTCAACCACCTCACAATGAATGCACAAGGGAATTTTGGTGTTGAGTGAATGCTCAAGGCTCTATTGATGTTAAATGAACTCTAGCTCTCAGCCCTTGAGCAGTTGGGGGGTATAAATACTCTCAACCAACAAATATAACCGTTGGGGAGGAAATCCCCAGAAATCAGCGAATTGCGGTACTACCGCCAAATAAATACGGTACTACCGCACTTTACCACCAGCACAGTAACGGCTACAAAGGAAGACATTAAATGCGCTGATATAGCCGTTAGAATTGCAGAGTGGTACTACCGCCAAGAACATGCGGTACTACCGCTTTCCCGGTCATACCGCCCGAAAGCAGCGGTACTACCGTCCCACGAGAAATCCCAAACTGCATTGCTATTGGAAAAAACGTACCGTCACATAATCGGTACTACCCGGGGGCGTGCGGTAGTTCCGCTTTTGAACAGCGGTACTACCGTTCTGAGGGTTTACACCGAAACACCCGAAAATATGTTCTCTGGAAAAAACATACCGCTTTTTATACGGAACGACCGGGGTGCGGTAGTACCGCACTACAAGCCCGGTTGTACCGTTTGCCGGTAGTACCGCGTGAACACGTCGGTACTACCGATTATATAGACTGTGCAACGGATGCTTTTCAAAGGAAAATCAATTTCATGCATGATCCTAAATTGATCCTCAAGGCACAAGAGTATGCTATCAAGTTACTTGGACATGATCCCTCTTAATAGTACGACATTTATCCTATAATCCGATCTTCCAACCATTTCTCCTAAGACCGGTAAAAGGTAAAAAGAATCCTAAGCTACTTGTACAATCCATATTTGATCTTCACCATATCCTTTAGTATGCATCTTCACGTTCATACTTACCATTTGGACTTTACCTAGTAAATACTCAACAAACACATAAGTCCCATAATCACATATTATCATTAATTACCAAAACTAATTTTTAGGGGCCTAGATGCTTTCAACCGGGACACCAGGGCTGTCGCTGGCCAGAGGTAGAGCGTCGTGTAAACCTTCCCCTTCCAGCATGGCAAGGCCTCCATGATTAGCAAGGGCGTCGTCCACTTGTGCCGTAAGGTGACAGTCTAGCTTGAATAGACCGGAGAGGCCGCTATGGCCTGCTGGTTGAGTGGGTCATCGAAAGCTTTTATGTAGTCTGTCAGGCCGTCTCCATTAAGGCTTTCTCCTTCCGGCAGCGTTCCCATCTTGTAGGCTAGAGTCTCCTGAGCCCTTTGAAGCATGGTCCCGGTTCGCCTTTTTTGAGCTAAACGCACACTGCGTCGAATGGCTGTGAGGTCGAACCTCCGCGCCAACCGAGTGGACTTGACCAAGTCCGGCACCGGTGTGGCGAGAAGTGGCTCCTCCGGTATGCTAAAGAGCTGATCCTCCACCCGATGCGCCCCACTTTGCTTGCTTGAAGGATTGGGCCCCCAATTGTGGCGGTTGCTTGGTCGGGGCTTACTTGTGCTGTCCCCGAACCCTACAAAAGGTGCAGAACTGTGGCCAGCCCAGACTGGCCCTTCTCTTGGCCCAGAAGGGGCGAGCCTGCCGACCCATTGCACACCATCTCAATGGCGGGCGCCATGATGGTGTGCACTTGCGACGAGGTAGGGGAGTTCGCGCAACACTAGCTTGGGGTGTGTTGGCATCCACTCCAGTAGCCTGGGAGGTTGCCTCGACTCGGTGGCCCAAACGTCGGCGTGGCGAGTAGGGGGGATCCGGCCAAGCCGAGCCTGATAGCCTGTGTGCTTGTCTCCTTGATGTAAGCCTCCGCCTTGCGGAGCCAGTCATCCTTCCCCTCATGCCACAGCTCTGGACTTGAAGGGGCCGGACTGCCGAGAACTTGATGAAGCGCCTCCCTTAGCTGCTTAGTGTAGGAAGAGAAGAGGTCTTGTAGGGTTCTGCCCACTTTATCTTTGATCTCTGCCTGAGAGGGTTTGGGGTGGGGGGCGAAGCATTCTGGGCCTGTTTGAAAAGGCCCCGCGTGGACCACCCCACCCGTCGGCATGATTCGGCGATGCCGTTGTCTTTAGCGACCATCCGCATGCTCGTGACGGGAGACCGATCACGGTCTGTGCCCGGCCATCCGCAGCTTGTCGCCACTCGAGTTGGCATGCCTAGGCGTGTGGCGACTCCCACGTTTATGGCGGTCGTCATGGTCGTCGTCTCCGTCTTCTTTGCGCCTCGAGGTGAAGCGCGTGGGGTGCTCGTCGCCATTCGAGCGGCGTGGAGGTTGGGGCCGGCTCCGGGCTCAGTCCTTCTGGTTCCCTCCTCCCTCCTCTGGCTTTCGGTTCCCAAGCTTGGACTCCGGCGTACCATCCACGGCCCTGAGGCACCAAAGAAGCCTAGTGGTGATCGGCTCGTAGGGTACTGAATCCGTAGCAGAGATGAAGTCGTCAAGGGGCGCGGTAGTGTGATCCTCGATGTAGTCCAGGTGGATGATGACCCAGAAAGAGAGTCCGCGCCGCCACCGATCCGGGGCACTGAAGCTCACCTCCATCGTGGGGTGACTGACCTCGTCACTCCGGTTGGCGAGGGTGATCCACACCACTTTGGCAATGGTGCTCGGGTTTGCTGTCCAAGCCCAAGCGTTGAGCGTTCTGGTGTCCTCCTTGCCCTCCGAGATGCCTTCGAGGCACTGGAGGGAGCACTTCCGGCCGATGACGCGCTCCACTAGCTCCAAACGCCATGCGTGAACCGGGACGCCCTCTAAGCAGAGGCGCACCCGGAAGAACATGGCCGCACCGAAGGCATGGCTGACGGCACGCCAAGGCCGGACATGGAACTCCAGTCCTTCGTGTTGGAATTTGCGAGCTTCGAGCACTTTGTCCCGGTGAGTCTTCCTGTCAAACTTGATAAGAAATTCCTCCGGGTGGTGGTGAGTGACAACAAGGTCGTCGCGGCGAAGGTCGAAACGTTGGTGAAAGGCTTCAGCGACCTTGCTGTCTTCGACACCGAGCCTCCTTCCACGACACAAGCCACCAATGCGGTCGCTTCCCAGTCGGCACAGTCCCTGCCCAGTTGGGGAGTGTTGTTGATGACGCAGTAATCTTCCTCTGGCCTGGTGTCGGGAGCGCCAAGGAACGCCATGGTCACCTATTGGCCTTGTTTGGATGAGTGTCGGCTGACTGGTGTAGGTGGCTTGCTGCTCCGAGAGGAAGGTCGGGGAAGCCGGCGTGGGCGTGCAAACGCGCTGGCGGCGCTCCGAGGCGGAGAGGCACCGGTGGGTCTCGGTAGGAGGACGCTTTGTGGTCTAGAGCAAGGCAGATGAAGCATTTGCCTCTCGTTTTATTGAGAAACAAAAGGTGCGCTGCAGAGGAAAGGTGCTTGGGATATTGCCATTGACGCGGAGCTCGAGGTTGTTGAGAGTCTACACGGCGCCACTAGTATGGCTTCATCACTCTCTGCCACCCCTCTTCTTCTCCATCAACGACGGCTTTGCTCGAGGAAGAGGAAGGCAGCAGAGGACCTCCAACGACGCGCGTATGGGATGGGCGTCGAGCTATGGTTACAGCAATAAGAGAATGGGGTGGCGACAAGGAGCAAAGAAGTCATTTTCCCTTTTTTGCTTCAGTGTTGAAAGTTGTCCGTTGAAGAAGGAGGAATAGAGCTGCCTCGGGGATGGTCGTCATGGTGGGAGGGACGAGCTGTTGAAGACGCGCTTATGGCTTTACTCCGTGAGTCGTGTAGCAGGAGGTGCGGCCGGGGAGATGGTCTCGATGGACTTGATGGCGGAAGTGTGAAGGTGGTTGGGCAGCGGTGCCAGATGGGAGTTACTCACCTGCTGAGTAGAAGGTTGTAGTAGCTGCCTCCCGCGACCCGTCGAGCTAAGTGAAGCCACACCCGCTAGACCGGTCGCGCTCGCCGAGCAAGGTGTGCGCGCGCCCGCCGGCCCGGTTGCTCCCGCCGATGCAGGTGTAGCCGCCGTACCCGCTGGCCCGGTCGCTCCCGCCGAGCCAGGAGGAGCCGCCGCACCCGCTGGCCCGTTCACTCCCGCCGAGGCGAGCTCCGCCCTGCCTTGAAGGGCCTACCGAGGGGGTCTCTGAGACCTCCGTTTCCTCCCCTGAGAGCTGCTTGCGCCATAGAGGGGGTGACGGAGACGGCCCCTCCCACAGCCGATCCAGATCTGGATCTGAAGAGGAGATGCGCGGTGCTGCTGACGAAGACTTGCGGATCTTGAAGAAGGCCGGGCTCCTAGAGGGGCGAAGGAAGGACGAGGGGCGGGTAATGGTGGCAGGGGGCGGCCTGGTGGGCGGGGGGGGACGGCGGCGGGGGAGGCGGGGACGCCCGAGGTCCCATCCTCTCATGGTCGGGGGAGGACGAAAGCTTGCGGATCTTGAAGATGGCCGGGCTCCTGGAGGGGTGTAGGAAGGACGAGGGGCGGGTGATGGTGGCCGGTGGCGGTTGGTTGGGGCGGGGGAAGGGGAAGGGCGGCGGGGAGGCGGAGTCGCCCGAGGACCCATCTTCCGGTGGCTGTTGTTTCACGACGGGTTCGTGACCTTCTGAGCACCCAGTCCTCATCTTCAACACTGAAATCAATGAGAAAAAGTTTCTTGTTCATACCCATCAATCTTTCTACAGGGATCTTGGAGATATCCTTCACTGCTAGTATAATTCTCACAACTTCATAGAAGCTTTTAAATATTTCAGACCAGTCAACTTAAACTAGGATCCCCAGGCATTTAGCAATTTGAGCTATAACCTGCCACGTGCACCATTCTGGAGGAATACCGCTGACTGATCTGAACCCACACATCCTGTAGCTCCCTCACTGGATCAATCTTTCCTTTCTTCATAGTTGAATTTTCTTTATTCAGATTTATTGACGGGAAATCAACCATATCAGATACTTTCTTATGAGGTGGAAATATTACCGGAAACTTTTTCTCCTCAAGTTGTCTAATCTGCCAAGGCCAAGCAGCATAAAAAATTTGACAGACTTTGTTCTAACTCCCTCAGGGTAACCTGTCTTCTTTCCATGAACACTACCCCACAGTTTGAGAAATTAAGCCATAAGTTTGCCTTGTTATCCTCCACTTCGACATTAAAGAAGCCTAATCCATGGTTAGCGCTACCCACATACTGAGCACCAGGAAGGGGTTTCTGCCATTCAGGACAAGCATTTACGTGATGACCAGGATTATGGCAGATAAAGCAGATCTTAGGCCTAGCACAGTCAGGATTTCGAACTACCCGACGCTACCCTTCGCGCCTCCTCGCTTGATTCCGTTGGTGAGAACTGTAGGCGACGACGTTCGCGCTAAAAAGCAGTGTCGCCAAGACGCCAACAAAGGTGCAGCCACTACGAAACATCCCCATTCAAACAAGGTCGTCAGAAAATGGCCAGCTTAATTTCTCGCAGGACGCCTGCCGTCTGCCCGCCTCGCCGCTTCCGGCCTACCCCGCGCCCGCGATGCGCCTGGAACGGCGAGGCGGTGGGCGGCCGCATGCGAGCGTGGCGACTTGGGGTCATGTGCGAGGTGCTCAGGTGGGCGAGCTGGTAGCCGAGAGGTTGGCAGTTGGCACGGACCTGGGCTGTGGTTCATGCCCTAAAGCCCAAGGTGTAGGTGGTTTCATCTTTCATTAGCAAACACATTGCGATGCGATGTGAACACAAGACTTATCAAACATGGAAACAAGAACTGTCCTAATCTGCCATCCAGTCCAACATAAGAGCATCCATCAAAGGTTCTCCTAGTCAGATCGTCCTGACCAAATGAACGTGCATCCGGCAAGCAACTCTGTCCAGATATTTCTGCAAGAACTCCGAAGATAAGGAGCTAGTCGTAGCAGAGGCCCCCCCAGAACACACGGCCGTTAAGCAGCCACAGGCACACCTAACCAATCGCCCCCACCTTCAGGTCCAGGGCCTTCGAGGAGCCCGCCCTGCACTCCTTGATTAACATGGTCGCGTTTGCAAGGCGCTTGTTCTTATTAGCACACTGCCTACTGCTGCTTCTTCACGGCATGGCGTCTGCAGGAGACGTGTTCGATCATGGAGGCCATGGTGTCGGTCTTAGCCGAGTCGACGAGGCCAAGAAGTGCTCCCGGGCGCCGGCGGTCGTCGAGCCGCCGCCGAAGCCTCTGCTGATCGCTGCGCCGTCCAAGGCCGGGGACTACCCGGTCGTTGTGTTCTTCCACGGCTACCTCGCCGAGAATTCCTTCTACTCGCAGCTGTTCCAGCATGTGGCCTCCCATGGGTTCATCGTCATTGGCCCTCAGGTACGTAACCAGGTCATCTGTACTGATAAAAGCTGTTCAGATTTGTTGTACTTTATTGATCTTAGTCAGCAAATCTAGGAGAAAATTCAATTCTAGTGCTAAACTGAACTACAAACGCAGCTCTACACAATATCCGGGGCCGACACCACCGGAGAGATCAACTCGGCAGCGGCCGTCATCGACTGGCTCGCCGGCGGCCTCTCCTCCGCGCTACCACCCAACGTTCGACCGGACCTAACCAAGGTTAGTTACCATCGTTCTCTAACGAGTAATCACACCATCACTTCGAGATCATCAAACAATCGTGTCATTCATCAGGTGTCCATCTCCGGCCACAGCCGTGGCGGCAAGGTGGCCTTCGCGTTAGCGCTGGGCCACGCGAAGACGTCCCTGCCGCTCGCCACCCTCATCGCCGTCGACCCCGTGGACGGCATGGGCGTTGGCAAGCAGACGCCGCCGCCCATCCTCACCCACAGGAAGAACTCGCTGCGCGCCTCGGCGCCGGTGATGGTCATCGGCTCGGGGCTCGGCGAGGTCCCCCGCAACCCGCTGTTCCCGCCGTGCGCGCCGCGGGGGGTGAGCCACGCGGCGTTCTACGACGAGTGCGCGGCGCCGGCGTGCCACCTCGTGGCGAGGGACTACGGGCACACCGACATGATGGACGACGTGACGCGGGGCGCCAGGGGGCTGGCCACGCGCGTGCTGTGCGCGAGCGGGGAGGCCAGGGCTCCCATGAGGCGGTTCGTGGGCGGCGCCATGGTGGCGTTCCTGAAGCGGTGGGTGGAGGGGCGGCCGGAGTTCTTGGACGGCATCAGGGAGCGGCCGGAGGTGGCGCCCGTGGTGCTGTCCGTCGTGGAGTTCCTTGACGAGTAGCTAGGATACACTGATAGTTGTGCTTAGCCTGCAATGATCGATTAGAAGAATATAATCCGCTGATTAGCAAATCTCTTCTTTGATCATCGGAGGTTTCGCGGTTTCACTAAAAAATTAGTATAGTACTGTGGTTTACGGAACATACACTTGTCAGTGCTGCAACTTTTGCAGGTCATGTACTAGCACTGGCTGGTTTTGTTGGATCTCAAATATTTTTAGTGCCAATCACTCATCAGTCATCACTGACAAGAGTTAGTAGTGCCCAGAAAATTTTCATTGCACAGGTCAAAAGGAAAGCCTACTGCAACTCCATCCTTTGGAGGAACATTAGCTGAATGGACGTGATTTGATATGGATAAAAAAAGGATTGTCTGCCCATCGTTCGACTGATTCTATCAGATAAACCGGTCAAAATTTTCAGCCTTCCAATCTAAATCCAGTGGACATGCATCCTCCCCTTCTCTATAGCTACCTCATCCCCTTCCCTTCCTCTCGAGAGGTCCCCCTCGCTGCACCTGCTCTTCCACACCCTCTCTCCCCCACCGTCCATGCTCCTCTACGTCATCTTTCTTCCCCGCGCTCCTGCTCCTCCCGTGCTTCCCCACTGCCACCCTCGCCTCCTAATTTCTAGTCGATTCCTGTGCTTCCCCGCCGACCTCCACCACCCACCGCCCTCCACCGACCCACGGCCGGCTACACCACCGCCGCCTCGTCGCCCCTCCACCACCACCGCCCACCACCGCGCCTCCGCCGCCCCTCCCTCCCTTCCTCTATAGACGGGCCCCGGTGTGAAGGGATACGGGTAGGCTACGATAGCAACAATTCAAAAATTTCTACCACGTTAACTAGGAAGCCAAGCAAATAGATGATCACAGATCGTTACCACCAGACGCACAGTGCAGCGGAAGATGAGTTGGAGTAGCCTAGTCCAACGAAGTGCACGTCGATGTAGGGGTCGTTGTCGATCGTCCAGCGCCCTCGCAAGTCGATCGTCTCCTCTAACAACCTCTGAAGTTCCTTGTGAAGATCGTGGATCGTCCTCAAACACAACAGCAACCGCAGTAGCGCTTCTATGGTATCCACACGTCTAGGGAAAGAACAACCGTACGCCGGTGTACTAGCACCAAGTCGCACAGCGGGGCTCTCAGGAAGATGACGGCTAGGGTTTCGGTTGAGCAACTCACGTTTCTCGCATGTCCACCCCTTTCCAACAGCCTCAAGCATTTCTTTATATAGTGCCTATGACAGATCCTATCCGAACACATTTGACGAATCATATTTGTACTGGTTTGTTCCATCCCGTTAAGTATGTGACCCGTTAGATTCATGTGTAGTTCGGTTGTGACTTGGAAACTCATTTTCGATCACGAGTCATTAGCGGCAGCTAGCAGGACATAACGATTCCCGAATACACACGAATTATATCGGACGAACCTTAATGCAATATGATCCACGACTAGATCCCCATCACTTACGACCAGGTCCTATCTCTATACGATCAGTTCGTATTTGATCACGACCAGTTCGTAACGCCTTACGACCAAGTTTCGACCACTCTGTGATTACGTTCGACCAGTCTACGACTACCTCGTATCTCCATACGACCAGTCCGTGACTAATCGAACTAAGCGACCTACTCGTGTATTCTCCCTTTGCCTCACGATATCTAGTTGAACTCTAGGTGAGATGTTGTGTCATCCATGGACTGTTCAATTCTTTCTCGATCGAGTATCGGATAACTTTATGTAGTCGAACACTTCGACCACTAGTGCCATGGCCATGCACTTTCTTTATCCGACCACTTCGAGGGGCCCAGAGATGTCTCTTCCGTTATGTTAGGAGGGGCAAATCTCATAACCGACCAGTCACATCCCTTCGCATGTTTTTATAGCATACCCGAAAGCTACCTTTATAACTACCCAGTTACAAGTAGCGTTTGGCAACTCCTAAGAGTGTTATTACACATGTAGAGAACCATGCTGATCTCAGGTCTAAGGATTATACATCATCATTGCTTGAGACCAACTAACGACACATAGAATCATAACAATATTAACAGTGTCTCAAGGTGGGCCAATCCAACCCTATGTTCTCTAACATGTGTTCACATTATAAATTCGATATCCCTATATCCATGATCGGTGAAACATGATCATCAATCAATACATGTGCTGGTCGTAGAGTCATTGGTGTTCCGTCTAGTGACATTCGACCAAGGATACTTTTAGAATGACATCATATAAGTTAAAGAGTTTCACCAACAAGTCACATACTCATTGATGTATATAACTGATAATTCATTCAAGGAATAGAATAACATTTATTCAATAACTCATAAACATAGATGTGATACAATCATCTCTATGATTGCCTCTAGGGCATATCACCAACACGGTGAAACCCAAAACTTAATCCAGAAAAGCGCACTGCCCTCTTCCTCGCGTGCTTTTGGCAGCGCCACCGCCACCCACCGCTGGAGAAGACGAACTCGTTGGCCTCAGCATGAATCTCAAGTGCATCACAAGGTCAGAAATTAGACTGATTTCACAGAAAATTTCATGCGATAGTTTTTAGCACTTCCGTAAAAAATGTAATATTACCTCTGCATGTCGAGTAGACAACATCGGGGTCGATCAGCTTCACGCCCTTAGCTCCACCTCTGCATTCGGTGGAGCAGACGCCGTGTCTCCACCGACATGCTCGATCTACACTGTGCTCTCGGCTCCACCCTTGTGCCCAATTTATAATATGAGATGTTTTTTTCCTTTTTTTTAATTAGAAATTTTTTAGAGAGGTGAAATTTATTTATTGGGGAGGTGGTTATTTTTTTTTGTTAGATATATTTAGAGAAGTGAAAAGAGATGTGAGGGTATGACATACCATCACCACTACTAGTTGCTTCTTTTTAAGTAGTGTAGATATTTATTTTAAAAATATTTTCAACTAACTATGATATCTAAGATTACAAAAAAGAAGATTTTACAACGTCGTTGCATTGCCAAACAGAAAAGGGTATGGTACTCCTGGGAGTACGTACTTCTACTTTTCATATACCACTTAAATCGTATGATGATACATCTTTATCAATTTGAGCATATTCCAATAATGATTATAAGATACCCCCAAAGTGAGTTCCATGCAAAAATTCATTAAAGTCCACCTTTTATAGCAAAATTTATGTATATACTTCTTTTATATATGAAAAAGGGTATATAGCAAAAATAAATGGTTCCAACGAAAGCTCTGACTTAACTTAGTTCTGCCCGTTATGATTTCACCACTGAAGGTCCATCTGACACACTTCCATAGGTATGTGACTAGGTGATTATTACAAGGCTTTTACAAAGCTCTGACTTATGTGACTAGGTGATTATTACAAGGCTTTTACAAAGCTCTGACTTAACTCAGTTCTACCAGCTATGATTTCACCACTGAAGGGTTACATTCACCACAATCGAAGCCCCCTCTTGTGCCAATGTAAATGCCCACTCAAAATTTACACTTTCCAAAATAGAACTAAAATCAAGGCATTACTAATTAATTAGCTAGATCCATCCCATACTAGACATGTGGTTATACGATAAGACCCAGATCAATGATGCACCAGATTAAGTCCTTAGTGATTACTCAGGCGAGTCTACCTCATCCAAAATGTGTACACGCATCCTCTTTACTGCACGATCATTCGCCTGAGTAGGAAAATATTTTTGTTCAACCAGACACAATGGCATCCAATGCCATGGCACAAAATTTTACAACAGTGGCCTCGCACCGTAATTCCATATATCATTAATTCATTTTATCATGATTATCATTGTGTATAGGAACCCATCGTACAACTAAGCATGGCTAAGCATAGTACACCACCCATGTTGGTATTACAATTATGTCTAACTAATATCAACCCCTCCTTTGGTGTTCAAGGATATATGTTATTCACAATGATTCAAGGTGGCATAATATCAAATAGGTATTTAACTATTCTCAAAAACTACTAATATAAAGCTAGCATGCATGTTGATATAAAAAATATATTTTTGTAAAAATGGGTACAATATGATTAAAGGACTACGACTTACCTTTATCGAAGGATTGAGATACTCCTGCAGACTGATCCAAGCCATCCTCGAGAACGATGAGATCTAAACGCGCAAAACGAAATGAATAAATAACAAAAAAAAAATATAAAATCCAAAAATTATAAAATTAGTATAAATATAGATATATTGAATTTATATGAATTTATGAATAAAAATCGACGAAATCGGAGGTCGTATGAAGGAGAATCCAAAAGATTTGACGGAAAGAAAATTCTGAAAATTAGAAGAGAGGATCGAAATATTCCAAGGAATATACCGTTCTCATTTTTCATAGAAACAATCACAGTGTATGACTTCTTGGGCCCACATGCTAGTGAAAGAAAGAGAGAAGAAGTGAAAGAATTACTGAGTATGACATAGGGCCACACATGTCATTGAGTCAATGAATAATAAACAAAGAGGCCTCAACATAACAGAGCAGAACAGAGGAGCCTTGGGCGGCACGGGGGCGACCGCAGCGGTCGGCGGCGTGGTGGCGGGCGATGACCACAAAAATGGGACCCCAGCGAGGTCACCTACCTGCAGGTGGTCGCGGCAACGGCGGAGGGGCATAGGGCCGGCAACAGTAACGGCGGCGCATGACCGTGCAAGGGTGCCGGCGACGTGACGACAAAAGCGGCACAAGCACGAGCAGCCTGCGGGCACGGGGAAGCAGCCGAAGTGCTCAGGGAGGCCGGAGGGGGTTCATAGAGGCTGGGCGACGACGGCCTACGGCGAAAAAATGGCGGCGACGATGGCGGCTTAGTCCAGGGGAAATGCCGCCAATAGGAGGTGGGGATAGGTAGAAGAGGACCGGGAACGCGATGTGACACGGTAAATTTGGCAAAAAAAAAACTCACCGGAGAAGAAGATAGAGCGACGGAGGTGATTTTGGCCTATAAGATGAAAACGACGAAATTCAGCGATGAATTATAATGAAAAACGAAATTGATTGAGGGGAAATGATCACTAAGCATAGGAACACAACGTGACGTGGTTAGGGCACCAAAAATCTCACCAGAATGATGAGAACGCGGAATGGGGGTGGCGGTTGGCACTCGAGAAGACGGCAAATTCGGCGGCAACATTGCTTGGGTGAGTCTGAGAGTTGGAGGAGGTGTAAAGGGGAAGGTGTAGGTGCCGGCGCTCCATTTCTAGACATGGCCTAGGAATCGAGCGGATGCAGCCGCGAGCACGATCGGTGACATTATTGCCCGATTTTAGAAACGCTTGAAACGACACAATTGAATGGTGTGGCAGCTGAAAATTCATGGCGTGATGATGGAGGGGATGTAATGATGAGGACGGTGTGGCCGAAATGCTCGCGGGCGACGCGGGGACGTAGGAATGCACGACATCGGCGGTCAGCTTGGCAAGGCGCGACGCAGGAGCAGCGCTCGGGTGCAGCTAGGCGTGGGTAGGCACAGGCACGGGCACGCTCGGGTGGGGCCAGGCGTGGGCAGCACGACACTGTTGGGATAGAGGGGCGGCGTAGCCTGGCGCTGGCGGCACAGGCAGCAGCCGGATGAAATAGAGCAAGCAAGAGAAAAAGAAAGGAAAGAAAGAAAGAAGAAAAAGAAAGGAAAGAAAGAAAGAAGAAAAAGGAAAAAAGATTCAGCCCAAAATAAAATGCAATGAAAATGAAATTATGATATTTGCATTTCGGAGAGAATTAAAATATAAATATGAATTTGAAATTTTGATTGAGGTTTGAAATTGAGAACAGGTGAATTCAAATTGATAATTTGAATTCAAAATTGGCTGAGAATTGATTTGAGATTAGAGTTGATATAATCTAGAACTCCAAATAAAATCCAAAATTTTGAAATAAATGAATTAAATTTTTCGATAAAGGAAAGATTTTTTTGGAAAACCGAAAAGAAATAAGTTAAAAAGAACCCAAAATAAATAACAAATAGATCTTGGAAAAATAAATCCAAGATAAAACTAGAAAAACAAATAAAACAATTTTGAATTAATTGAAGTTTGATTTACTCACATTGAATTGTTTTTAATTTTCTAAAATTTCAAATTAGGCTTTTAAAAAAACTTAAAAATCCAAATGGTTATTTTTATTTTAAAAATTTCAAGAAGACCCAAAAATTGGGATGTTACAGCCGCTTCCCCTTGCCCAAAGATCTAATCGCGTCGCCGAGCAAAGCGCACAGGCTTGGGAAATGCCACACGACGGGTTGCGTGGGCAACTCCGGCAGGTGCGGCATTGCCATCGCCCCATGCCAGTAATAGGTCCCTTCCCTGCTCCTAAACTGGCCATTCAAACGACACGAATGAACGCAATTACTGTTAAACATTAACCGCAATTACTGTAATGAACATAGTATTTTACTGCATATGGGCAAAACATCAGTACGCTGAGCTTGCCAAACATGTTGAAGTTGTCCGGGTCCTTCGTCGTGTCGGCCATGACTTTCTTGTCAATGAGAACAGCTGTGAAGTATGCTGCGTGTGGAGTCTCGACAGCGTCGATGCTGTGGATGCACCTCAGGTTGTCAAGGTAGTAGATCTATCACGTACAAATTTACTGCTTGTTAAATATACGTATTACTGAAAGTTAGTACTGTATTTACTATTTTACTGGCATGTGATGATTGTATTTGTTGTGGTCATGGCTTGCTTGTTTTACTGCTTGTTAGTGTTCATTTTTCTAAAGTTGGAACATATTGTTACTATGTGTGTTAGACTGCGTTTTATGTGCGAGAAAATTACTGGTGTTTGATGAAATCGTGTGTGGATGATGGCGGCGGAGCTCCTTCGACGGCGATGCAATTAGTGGTGGAGGCGCTTGCAACCGACGAGAGGAAAACGACGATTATGATGAGGAGGAAGGCGAAAGATGGACGAGCTTTAGGGGTGGATGAGGAGGAAGAGGGGCACCCGGTGGCGGTTGCAGAGTTCGATGAAATTACACGCAGATGAGGGGGAAGACAGGGCAAAATGGGTGTGATGGGATATGGGGAGATAATGCGCATGTTTGCGCAAGAAATGGTGGAGAGAATCACGTTGTTTGAGGAGAGCTCGAGCTGGATGGCAATGGCGGTTGGCATAGGCGGCTGGAGGAAGAAGAAAAGGGGGAGGAAGAAGGGGTGATAGGTGGGCCCCGTGAGAGGCAAGAGAAAGAGAGGGAGAGGCTAGAAGGTGGGCCCCGAGCGGAAGAGAGAAGGGAGAGAGAGTGGGGGTGGGCTGGACTTCGAGAGGTGGTTGGCCAGGTGGGAAAAGACAAATGGGCCGGGGAAGATGGATTCAGCCCAAGATTGAAATCTAGATTTTTGAGGATTTGCGATTTTCAGAAATTACAAGAAATAAATAGGGCTTTTAGAAAATAGCAAATAGAGTTAAAAAATTTTGGTAAAATTCACAGAAATTTCCTGAATTATTTTGAACTTAGATAAAACTATTTTTATCTTAAAGTTGGCTTTTATTTTTGCACATAAATTATTTTTAATTTCTAAAAAATAGGAAAAGCTTTTTCAAAATCCAAAGACATTAATTAAAATTTCTTTTTAAGTTTAAAATTTAAGAAAAACCAATAAAACTCTTTTAAAATTTCAGAAAATCTAATAAAATAATAACTTTAATATTTTGAATTTAGTAACAGAACTTTGTGATGTTACACTCAGAATAAACAATAATTTTTTTTTTTGCAATTTGATTTCTATACGAAATCCAAGATAAAATCCCTAAATAACTAAATTCAAAATAAAATAAATAAAATTAGAAAAAATTTATTTGATACAAACTCTAATAGACAATAAAAATAAAAGTTATAACGAGAATGACAGGAATGGTGTTAGAGGAGACCACGAAATAGTGAAATGACGTCGATCTATCTTAAAAGAAGACATTTATCCACGGGGAAACAAAGAGCCGAGGTGGCAGCAGCCGAGATGAGGACAATGTCGTGGTGTTTACCTTAGCTATTCGACGAGGGCAATGTATTGTTACTCACTAGAGCCGTTGAAGAAAAAGACTAGAGTTGAAGGAACCAAGGGTCACAACGACAAGTGGTAAGCATCGGTGTTATTGAAGAAGTTAGTGGCCAAAAAAGCTCGATGATGAAAAATCCCTAGCAGAGAGGAAATAAAGCTTTGCATTGAGGATAAGCTTTGGACGTATGGGGCCATCGGGTAGCTAGGAGCGTGCCATCGTTGGTGAGGGGCACTGTGTCAATGTCGATAGCGAGAAGATTATTCATATATTTAGATAGTGACTAAAGTAGTCCTGTCGGCATTAGTGAAAATGAGAGGTCGCCACGGTTAGTGATGAAGCCACAACATTGAGTTGGCTAATGTCGAAGAAGAGAAGCATTCGACATGGGAGAAGAGGACAACGAGTACGTATAACATCATGCATGTGTATGTATATGCATGCATCTGTACGAATAGAAGAACGACATAAAGAAGCAAGGAGTAAAGAGCTCGGAGCAGAGATGGCGCAGTCAAAGGGAATAGGCCCAAGGCCACTAAAGGGAGCGTGATGGGTGTCCTCAGCAGGGATCAACGATGGTTGCACATGTTTGTGTGTTTGATGTCGCAACAGTCAACATTAAGCAATAATTGAAGAGAAGTAGAAGATAACTATGTGGTAGAATATTGCATTGGAAGGGGAGACGACTAAGAGGGATTGATTAAGAATTGGAGTTGTTGTTGGAGGTTGAAGCGGAAAAACAAAATTGGTTACTAGAATCAACTTATAATTAGGAGAAAAATCAAGCACTCCGATACTGACAAATACCAATCTTGAATATGTGAATTGTATGTAGTAAATGTAGCCACATTTATCTATAATCTTCGATGTAAAAGTTAGGTACATGTGTAGTTCATCCTTGAGTTATTATTAATATAATATAAGTTAGAAAACTTTTCTAAAAAATGATTTTAATATTCTTGAAAAACCTTAATCAGAAACGACAACAAATGAAAGAACAACACCATGTCGTGCTTTTAAAAGCAGGAATATAGTGAATCCATGTGTGCGGTGGAATTTTTGGCTAATCTAGTATGTTTTCATCTCGTATTTGCATATCTAACCATGGGCAAATCGTATTTGCAAAAATGGCACTGTTGGTACACGGTCACCGTGTGCCAACACGGAGGGGCTGCCACCTGGTCTTGGCGCACGCCCACCGTGCGCCAACACGGGAGGGGCTGCCACCTGGTCTTGGCGCACGCCCACCGTGCGCCAACGCCAGAGTTGCCGCCGTGTGTCCCCGCCAGCCCGCCCTCGCCGCCACGTCACGCCGCGGCGCACGGTGGCCATGCGCTAGCCGTTGGCACATGGTCACCATGCGCCAGCCAATTAGTTGGGCTAATTAGTAGTTAGGTTAGTTAGGTAATTAGTTAGGTTAGTTAGGGTCTAAAATTTGGAGGAATTTTAAAATATAGCAAATGAGTCTAAAAAGTTATGAATTTTTTGTGGAGCCTCCTAACACCGTGTACTTGCTTGTGTAATTTTTTTATAATTTTATTCGTTCAGAATTTTTATCGCTATTTCGTATAAGTGTCCTGCTCGTACGAATCAATAAATACAGAAAATAAGCTCTAAAAATTATGAATTTTATTTTAAAGGCTCCTCACACAGTGAACTTAATTGTGTAATGTTTTGACAATTTTATATGTGTTCTGGTATTATCTCGAAAATTTAGGATTTATGTCACAAAAAAATTGATTTTAGGTTTCGAAAATTAGGGTTTCATGATTTCATGTGACTTGGAATGTATAAAAAAGCTGCATTGCAACTCCATTGGAGATGTCGATATACAATATGGTGCTGGAGTACACACGTAACAACCCAAATACGCGTACAAATATAGTCAAACAAAATCGCATAACACGCGATACTATATGGCTCACTCGTCTGAGCCACTACTCTTTACCTGCTGCGGTTGTGTCCACGTGCGCGGCCTTGTTTTGCGCCAAGCATGACCCGTGGAATACATCCACCGGTCCGGAGAACGCGTGTCGGTTCGGAGGGGGTACAGAGACCGTTGAGGTAGAGGTGGACCAGTAGGCTGACTCACAATGAAATGAATGAGCGGAAGAGTGTTTACGTCCAGGAGCGAAATGATGTAGCCTCCGTCGTGGATGAATTCTTCGTGATGAGCCATGCCGACTTGGGGGACACCTCCGAATAAAATTATGAAAAATTTACACAAGCAAGTACACGGTGTCAGGAGGCTCTACAAAAAATTTCATAATTTTTCGAACTTATTTGCTATATTTTAAAATTTCTTCAAATTTTAGACCCTAACTAACCTAACTACTAATTAGCCTAATTAATTGGCTGGCGCATGGTGACCATGCGCGGCGATGAGGGTGGGCTGGCAGGACACGCGGCGGCGGCTTCGGTGTTGGCGCACGGTGGGTGTGCACCAAGACCAGGTGGCAGCCCCTCCCGCTTTGGCGCACGGTGACCGTGCGCTAACGGTGCTATTTTTGCAAATACGGTTTGCCTGTGATTAGATCTACAAATACGAGCTGAAAACACGCTAGATTAGCCAAAAATTCGTATACGGTGTACCATTACAATCTTCAAAAAGTAAGTATAATTCTGATGTTACTACAACAACTAGTAGTACGTCTAATTCCATTCATCATCACAAAAAAAATCTAACCGAACTCCTGAACTCCACCGGTCAATAAAAAAAAACCCAGAAAAAAAAAACCAGGTCAGTAGTCCCCTGCGGCTCCAGGTCAGTAATCCCCTGGGGCTCTTGCCATCAGCAAGATCCACCACAACCACACAGCCACACAACACAGAACAAGACAAAGCCAGAGAGGAACAATCTGGATTCAGGAACCAACTGATAAACGTCCTACTTGCTTTATATATATGCTCACAGAGAGCCCCTGATTCTTGAAAGCCGGCAGTATAACACAATTCTAGCAAGCTCTCAGATTCCCTAGTTCTCATTGCAGTCAACATGGCTCCACAGGTATGGGCAAGATCGATCTTTTTCAGATCTTTTCTTGGAATCTTGATGAACTTATGTTCTATTTGATGTGATTGCTATAGTGCTGATTTGCTCATGCTCTTCATTGATTCTTGGGTTAGGCATGGATGGTGGGGGAGAATAGAGAGGACCTTAACAACCCCAAGGAGCCCCTGCGCCTCTCCAAGCTGGAAGGTGCTTAATTATTAATAATGATTCATAGTTATATTAGAACTTCCTTGCTCGCTTAATTTCCTGGATTCTTGGTTTCTCTCCTAGCGCAAGGATTTATTCACAATTGATTTGTGGACCAAATGCTCCTTTTGGTACGATAATATCTAGCGCTTTTCCCTGTTAATTACTTAATTGTAGCACTATGCTCTTGTGCAACAGCGTGAAGAGAGGTGCATTCTTCAATTAATCAACCCATTTTGATATGCTTCCTTGAGATTTGGAACTGAATCGATTTAGGTATTCTCACATCAACAGACATGTGATTGCTTTGTGTGATTAAATGCTAATTAGATGTTCAATACCAGTTTTTTCTTGGAAATTATGCTTCTCAAGCAAACTGTTCATTTCTAGCTGAACTCAGATCGTATATATGTGAATTCATGGTACAATATTTAATCTGATTATCTGACTAAAGCAGCTAAGTGAGGTGTTTAGAGAATTGGATCAGTTTTTGTGCTGGACCTGCTTCGTTACGGAACTTATGGATCCTGTTTTTGCAGAGATTGGTGTGTTATATTGGCATTTGGATCCTAAGAAGCCTGAAAGTGAAGAAGAGCTAACAAAAATCCGCAAAGAAAGAGGATACAGCTACATGGTTTGCCTCCACCAACTTTAATCCCTTTTCATATCCCTTTCCCTATGCACAGCCTGTGTATGATATCCTAATCTGATATAGTGAAATGTGTTTGTTCCTTGCTGAAGGATCTTATCGAGATATGTCCCGAGAAGTTGGAAAATTATGAGGAGAAGCTGAAGAACTTCTTCCGCGAGCACATGCACACTGATGAAGAGATCCGCTACTGCTTAGAAGGTAGCGGGTACTTCGACGTCCGTGACAAGGAGGACAAGTGGATTCGGATTTGGATAAAAGAAGGAGATATGATCGTCCTGCCACCCGGAATTTATCATCGGTTCACCCTCGACAGCGCCAACTACGTGAAGGTACCAATGGGATCTTAGATACGTAGGAACTTCTGATATGATCTTTTTGTGATCTTTTTGTGTCAGTTACACACAATTTTTTACATACGATTTGATAAGATCCCTTTTATGAACTGAGGCAATGATAACACGGTTGAAGGGCTAAGGGAAGGGCATTTGTGGAACTACCAAAAGTTTCACATGATGAAACCTTTTTGGCAACACACTTGACACTTACTCGACTAATGCTACTTCTTGAGGACCAGAGAAAAAAAGAGGGATAATGTTTAATCCTTATGATACATACAAATAGAACTACGCCAATCTAGCTATGTAGACAGTACATTAAATCACTCAATACTGAACATGTAGAGGTTAGAAAGCTGCATTTATTTAGTACAGAGGTAAATTCGGCAAATTACTAAACTAGTACATGGTAAGAAAAACTTGCTTGTCTTAGCACATGAAACTTGGTTCAGTTGTTAGAGATTCGATGTCTGTTAATTTATAAAGCATGTTAGCAGTTCGAGAAATCGTGTATGGAAATCACCTGTTTTTAGACCAAATGTTACCTGAATCCTGACTGATGCATTCTGTTGCTTTTATATGTGCAGCTCATGAGGCTCTTTATCGGGGAACCAGTCTGGACTGCATACAACCGGCCTCAGGAGGATCATCCTGTGAGGCAAGAGTATGTCAAGAGTCTGACGGGGAACACTGGGTTTGCTCTTGCAGCACACTGAGTTCGCAGTCAGGGGAGCTATAAATGATAACTTGGACACATATACATCGTACGGTTTGACGAAACCGTTCTGTACTTAATGTTTACTCATAGAACTATCACATGTGTAACTATGCAATGTAGTGATGTTTCCATGTACTCCATGCCCTGTATGGCGTAATCTTCAGTCTAGTGGTTGCAAAATTGTAGCGTACATCATGATTGGTCTTGTGCATGGTACTAAAAACTGCCTGTAACCGTCAGTTTGCTGGCTAATGGAAATCTGGCTGTGCTATCTATTACAAAGACCATAACTGGATCTTAGCTTGTGTCGGTGGACGCACCAAGCGAACAACTAAACACATGATAAAACAAGGAAGGGAAGAGAAGAACTACACCAACTAGAACTGATAGCGCTGTAGTTTCAAGCAGGATTAAAAGAAGTAAAGCTAGCATAGTAAATAATGCAAAGAAAAAATAGGAACAGGAGACACGGATTTTAATAAAAAAAAACTTTTGAAAAAAAATCACGGGTGTATGAAGGCAATACCACTATACGAGGAGATGTTTAAAATAAAGTTGTTGCTTTTGTTTATGAACTACATGAATATATTTATAGTTGTATGTAAAAGACTTCGTGTAAGAGTAGAACTATGAGTTAAAGTGGGTCTTAGCCTAGAGACCGGATTATCTTTTTCTCAAATGCAGCCTTGTTTCTGAGCTTCCAAATTGCCCAATAAAACAGCTGCTAATCCCTCCATGTAAAAGCATCAATGGCTTGCCATACACAGCTAAAACCACCAGAAGTACGCACTGCTCAGCCTTTGCAGATCTATTTCCAGCTCCGAAAACTATCCCAATTACACCCCACACATACTTTGCCACCAAACAATCAAAGAAAAGGTGAGCAATCGTCGGTCTAAGGTTCGTTACAAAAACATCACAAAGGGTCACCTGTCCGATCTCTTCTCAGAAGGTTGTCCTTAGTTAGTATAGCATTATTACCAACTAACCACATGAAAATTTTAATCTTGTGAGCGATTTTAGTTTTCCAGATCATCTTATTAGCATTATCAGGCAAATAGTGAAAGAACCCTAACACTTAAGCGCTTTTAAACAGAAATAAACAGTAATATTAAACCTAATTAACCTCAGCGACGAATCGGTAAATTACATATAAGTTAAAACAATGATAGAACAGTAACATACACAAAGTCATCACCAGAAATTACAATTGGATCTCAAAGTAACAATACAACATTAAAACAAGCTCAAAATTGATTACAAGAATTCAAAAGAAAGATTACAGCTTCAAAATAACTACAATGATTCATTGCCACTAAGAAAAAATAAAAAATTACAACACTGAATATTACAGAAGACTTTGCGTGCTTGGCGTCCCTTTCCATGTATTGCCTGGAAGTAGAGTCATCCACAACCAACCCCAAAAACCCTGCAAACGCTCTATTTCGTTGTAAGCAAACCAAACACCAATAGCAATCCCTAAATAAATGCAAAAAGAGAAGAAGGAAGAAAGTAGTGTCGTTAGATAGCGTGAATGCTCATTGAGGTTCCTAGACTGTCCGGGGTTGGTTGGTATCCTCTCACTAAGATGGGTTTCATCATTCGGCAATAGAAAAACCCAACACCCATTTTTCCGATTTACCCCAACTGTAGAAAATCCGAATCACAGTGCATCATGGACCTTTGGTCCATAGCTATTAACCAGTCAAACAGAAATCACAGAGAGGGAAAAGGATGAGGCAAGGGCATTCTGGGCAAGGCACAGGAGGAGGAGAGAGATGCCCAAGCACAGCCAATGCCCAGATAAAACCCCTAGCTCACCGCCATCGCATCCCCCTTAGCATCCCCTCTGAAAGCAGCAACCACTGAAAGCCAAGAGAACCAACCTCACTGTCATTCCTCAACCAATAGCTAAGAGAGCATCTTACTGCCACCCACGGCAGGAGCAAACCAGCAAACCTGTAACGTCCCAAAATTTAGTTTTTCAAAAATCTTTTGAGTAGTTTAGGTCTCTGGAAAATTTCATCAATTTTATTTGAATTAATAAAGCTTAATTGGGAATTTTCCTAAATTAAAAATATTTAATTTGACTAATATAAACATGAATTAAATAAAAAAATTGTGTTATTTGGCTTCCTTGTCTTTCAAGGAATTTTTGGTATTTTCTGAGATTTTTTTGGATTTATTTGCTATTTATTTGACCTCCTTGATTTTTGACCTTTTATTTTAATTCCAAAAATGAGTATTTTCTCTGTGCTACAGTAAATCACGATTTACTGTTCATCATGTTCCTCAGCCGAACGTCCCGAGAGTCCAGAACGTGTACGTTTTGGGCTGAAAACTTTAAATTTTCATATCTTCCTCCACGGTGCATATAAAAGCGAACAGTTTGCGCTCACGCGTCCGTCTTGATCTCCTCTTCCAATCCCATGAATTGGTTTCCTCCAAACCGATCTATTTTCGTCGCAATCTCCAGAAAACCGAGCTCCAACCGAAGTTCTTCTCCGCGAATCGCGCTTCATCCGACGCCCCCGGCGAACCGTTCACGGCGTTGGCCGCATCGTCGCGCTCACGTCATGGTTCCTTCCTCTTCGTCCGAAGATCACCGGAGCACCGTCGACCATGTCAAGCCCTAAAGCCGAAACGTGTTCATCGCGTTCCTCGCTTCCTCGGTGAGTTTTTCCAAAATCCGATCGCGTCATCTTATGCCCCTCGTCGATACCTATTTTCCCCCTCTTGTAGATTCAAGTTTCATCCACCGTGCGTCGAGAATCGAGCGTTCTCTCGCCTCTTGTTCGCCGTCCTTCTCCGACCAATTACTCCGCAACCGTTGATCCCTTGCCTTCAACTCCACCACCATTGAGTTCGCGTCGCCGCGTTCTACGCCGTGCTCACCTCCCTTTTCACAGAGCATCACCAGAAGTGTTACGCGCCCGTGAGGCCGCCGTCGTCGGCGTTCTTCGTGTCGCTGCTGTCGCATGGAGCAAAATCTTGATGTCCGGACCGCGTCATCATCTCTGGCTCGTCGTTTCCTTTCCGTTTTGCCCCTTCGCCAACGTTGGTTCGCCTCCGTTCGTCGTCACCACCTTGTATCCGAAATCAGCATGTAGCAACTCTCGTTCTTCTTTCAACACAGCACGTATGTTCTTTCTTCTATTCTGTTGACTTGGTCAACATGGTCAACACCTTTTATCTCTTCTATTCGGTCCCACTTGTCATTCACACAAATCAAGCCATATATCCATTTATTCCATCCTCTCACTTCCATGTGGGTCCCTTGTGTCATCCACCTAAGCCATAATTTGAGATCTGTCTATCACTTCCATGTAGACCCCACATGTCATCCGCCCAATTAAAACCCTAATTATTTATCTCACTTACATGCGGGTCTCGCATGTCAGTCAACTCTTGGTCAACCCTTGTCTATGAGCTTGGTCCACCGTGGACTAGCATATCTCTGTGGACATGGTCCATAGACCAGTGACCCACATGTCAACCCCTAATCCTATTTTCGGGAATTAATTTAATTCTTGAAAAATCATTTTATCTTATTGGTCCCACTTGTCACTCTCTCTACCTTATTTCTGGAATTATTTTAATTCTAGAAATCCATAAATACCAGTCGGTCCTACCTATCATACACTCATTTTTTTTCTAATATTTTCGGAACAGAATATTCTGAGAATATTCCGTAGAACTTTTTCATCATTTCATGTGAATTCTAATCTTCCAAGAGCCATATCTTCTTCATCCGAATTCCGATTGAACTCATTCAAGTTTCTAAATTCATCTAAATTCAATATCTACCTTCCAGTACCATTCAATTTCAATTTGGAGTTTATTTGATTTGTCTTTTGAATTTAGTTTGTTTTGCGCTTTCTTTCTCGTTAGACGCTGAAGTCCTGGAATCGTCCGAAGGAGCTGAAGATCAAGCAAGTAGAAGATTGAAGATAAAATAAGATCACCATTGCTATAGCAAGGCAAGTTATACCTTTGATCATATTGAATCCCAGTTTTCAAAATTACTTTAATTCAAATTATGACATTTACTTTAAGTAATTATTTAAATGCTTTTGGGTTTAGCTATTAATCCAATTTGTTATATCCACTTTGTCTATTGTATGTCATAATCTTTTGTCACCCTAGATTGGTTCATATTTAGTTGGTGCTATGGTATTACCAACGTGGGTTGGTTAGATGCGAGTACAATTGCTTAGCCATGCTACGAGTCTCACATCTCATGTAAGTTGCAATTTATCAAATGTGACTAAGTGACTATAGAACTTTGTGTAAAACTGTGTGCTATGTGTTATTACTTCGTGATGGCATGTGTTGCACTAAAACCAACTGGGTGGTAAAGGATTTAGACTGAGGCAAGTGGTGGAAGCTGTGTGCTTGAGTTTGATAATCTGTGTGATTTAGTTAGAAATTAGAAGTCTTGCCTTGGTCAATTAAGGACTTAACTTTGTGCGCCATTGAACTGAGCCTTACTGTACGACCACATGCCTGGTATGGGACGGGCATAACTTAGTAAGTTATGGATTCTCGGCATTGATATTCAGGTGGATAGGTTAGGCTGTGTGACAGGGTGGAGGTGTGACTACTTGGTGGTTGCATCGCGGGACGGTTCGCCGCTTCCCTGTCCAGCGGTGTGTGTTGTACCAATTCTATGTGAGCCGGTATAGCAGGAAAGCACATCGGGAATGTCAATGTTTGAGATGAAGTTTCCGAACTGTTTTGTTACGATTAGTGCTTGCTACACTAGTTGTATCTTGTGGGTAAAGTGTACAACCTCTGCAGAGTGTTAAATCAATCTATTCGAATAGCCGCGTCCGCGGTCATGGACATGCTCGGGGATTTCACACGAGGGGTAGATTTTCATAAAACTATTGGGAAGGGACAGCTGTGTGATTTAAGTCATATGGCTGTGTGAAAGAATTTCATTAGGCTATGTATCTTTGTGAAAACAACTGTTAAATTAATATTGTCTATTTGTTTTGAATTGTGCTTTCAATCTATTATTTGTATTCAATTGCAAATATTGCATTTCTGCAAAATAACCACAGAAGTCATTTCCTTTGGAATAAGCCTGCATCTATACATTGCATTCTGTGGTATGACTTGCGAGTATGGTTGTGTACTCACGCTTGTTGTAAAACTTACGCCCAAACCTACAGAAATGGAGGAATCGTCGGTCAGCAAGGTCTACTTCAAGGATCGAGAAGAACTAGGTCGCGCACCCCAGCCGATTGCGTGTGGGCATATGGATGGGCTTCACTGAAGTTATTCCGTTTCGTTCCGCTGCAGCTTCATTGAGCTATTCGCCTTCTGAGGTATTAATTGTAAGCTTTGACCTTAAGGTCTTTACTCTGATATTTGTTGTTATTTGCCTATTTATTAGTCATCTTTGCATATGGAAATGATATTTCATCGATGTTGCCACTGTGTGCACTAGCGTGATCCTGGACTAGTGCAGTATACACAGAGGGTCCAGAATTGTATTTTTGGGTCCCGACAAAACCGAAGAGAGCTCATCAGACACATCAACCTCCCACGGCAAGAACCGTAGAACTAGCCATAGCAAACCCATCCAATCACCCTCAACCCACAAAACCACCAGAGGATAGTTGAGAGAGAACCGGAGAAGAGGAGCTGGGAAGGAAGAGGAAGACAAGGGCCAACTAACAGCCACAACTAGAGAGCAGCCTAGGACCATCAGAGAACCAACCAAGCCAACAGCAAGCCAACCAACGATCCCTGACCCGAAAACTGTCAGGTAAGCTAGCCATCACCATACCATCCTTAGCATCAGCATCACACAAACACAACACAACACACTACCCACTACCACAACCAACAGAGCAAGATGACCACCAAAGAAGGTGCACTGTGTCTCAGTGGCATGGATAGAAAACCGCTGGTGGCAAGCTCGCAAGAGCCACTGTGCGCCCTCGGGGCAGGGATAAGCTCCCCGGTACAAACCCCACCCCGAGTCCCATCACAGCCTCCCTAATACAAAGCTAAGCCCCCCCAAGCATGCATAGTAATAACAGAACAAGGAAGAACATGAAGTAAAAGCTAAAGACTTGCAAAGCATAAAAAGGAAAGGGGGAAGAAGCACACTAGGTTAGGGTTTGAGGCCGAAGCCCACCATACCCAAGGAAACCATGCCACTATAAAGATCATATCGGATGAACCTTTATAAAGCTTATGTGTTGATCCTTTTGCCTCACAATACCAGATTGAACTCAAGACGAGATGCGTGCCATCCTATAATAGCTCGATACTTCACTCGATCTTGTAGTGGATTACTTGGTTGTAGTTGACTCCTCAACCATATTCGGCAGGACCATGCACTTCTTTAATCCAACCACATTGAGAGACCCATAGATATCTCTCCCATTAAATAGGAGGGACAAATTCTATCTTGATCGCTCACATTTATCCGCATATTTCATAGTAAACCCAAAAGCTACCTTTATGATTACCCATTTACAGAGTAGCATTTGATAACCCCTATATAAACTATTATACATGTAGAAAACCATGACGACCTTAGGTCTAAGGATCCCACATACATTATGTATGAGACCAATTGATGATAGTTAAGAATATAACAATTCTCGAAGTGTCTCAAGGCATGTCAATCCAACACTATGTTCTCCAACATATATCTACATTATTGATTTGATATCTCATATCCATGATCTGTGATCATCAATCAATACATATGATGACCAATAAATCATAAGTATCCCACATAATGACATAAGATCAGGGATGTTTAGAAAGACATCATAAACATAAATAGAGAGTTTCACAAACAAGTCACGTACTTGCCAATCAATATAAATTATATTTTATTCAAGGGACAAAATAGCATATTATTCAAAGTTCATAAAAATAAAAATGATACAATCATCTCTATGATTGCCTCTAGGTCATATTAGTAACAACTTTTCCAAATTCCATTTTGGTTTATCTGTTGGTAATATGCCCTAGAGGCAATCATAGAGATGATTGTATTATATCTATATTTATGAGTTATGGAATAAATGTTGTATGTTCCTTGGATGGATTATCATTTATTATATATTAACAAGTATGTGACTTGTTGGTGAAGCTCTATAAGTTATATGATGTCATTCTAAATGTATTCTTGGTCGGTTATCACTGGTCAGGATAGTAGTGACTTATCGACCAACATATGTATTGATTGATGATCATATTTCACTGGTCATAGATATAGAGATATCAAATCAATAATGTGAACACATGTTACAGAACATGGTATTGTATTGACCCACCTTAAAACACTATTGAGATTGTTATGATTTTGTGTGCCATCAGTTGGTCTCAAGCAATAATGATGTATAATCCTTAGACTTGATATCAGTAGGGTTTCCTACATGTGTTATAGTATACTTAGGGGTTGCCAAACGCTACTCCGTAACTGGGTAGTTATAAAGTTAGCTTTCGGGTATGCTATGAAACATGCAGGAATATAACTGGTCAGATATGGAATTTGCCCCTCCTAACATAATATGATAGATATATCTAGGCCCCTTGATGTAGTCGGATAAAGAAAGTGCATGGCCATGCCGCTAGTGGTCGAAGAGTCGACCATATGAAGTTATCCGTCACTTGATCGAGAAAGTATTGAACAGTCCATGGATGACAAATTATCTCACCTAGAGTTCAACTAGATATTGTGAGGCAAAGGAAAAATACACAAGTAGGTCATTCAGTTCGACAAAATACAGACTGATCGTATGGTGATACGAGCTGGTTGTTGACTAGTCGAACATAATCACTAAGTGGTCGTAAACTGGTGTAAGGAGTTACAAACTGTCATGACTAAATATGAACTGGTCGTATAGAGATATGAGCTGGTTGTAAGTGATAAGGACCTGCTCGTAGATCATATTGTATTAAGGTTCGTCTGATATAATTTATGTGTATTCGGGAATCGCTATGTCCTATTAGAAACTGCTAACGACTAGTGGTCAGAAAGGTGTTTCCAAGTCACAACTAATTACGTATGAACCTACAGGGTCACACACTTAATGGGTTGGAACAAATATGTTCAGATAGGATCCACCATGGGCTCTATATAAGGGGATACATGAGGCTATTGGGAGAGAGATAGACAAAGGACGTGAGTCGCTCCACCGAAACCCTAGCCACCATCTTCTCGGAGAGCCCTGTCATGTGAGTTGGTGCTAGTACACCGGCGTACGGTGTTCATCCCTGAACGTGTGGATACCGTAGAGGAGCTGCTGTGATTGCTGCTGTGCTGGACAAGGACGACCCATGATCTTCAACCAGGAACGCGATTGGTTGCTGGAGGAGACAATCAGCCCGAGGACATTGGACGATCGACTACGACCACTTCATCGATGCGCTCTACGTTGGATCAGGCTGCTCCAACTCTTCTTTTGCTGCACTACGTGTCTAGTTGTAACGATCTATGATCTCTTATTTGTATGGTTTTCTGGTTCGCGTGGTGGAATTTTTAAATTGCCAGCTAGTGTAACCTACCCGTATCCCTTCAACTAGATAGTTATAAAAGTAGCTTTCGAGTATGCTATGAAATATGCGGAGAGATGTGACTAGTCAGATATGAGATTTGCCCCTTCTAACATAAAAGAAAAGATATCTCTAGGCCCCTCGATGTGGTCGGATAAAGAAAGTATGTGGTCATGCCACTAGTGGTTGAAGAGTTGATCACATAAAGTTATCCGTCACTAGATCAAAAAAGTATTGAACAGTCTATGGATGAAACATATCTCAACTCGAGTCCAACCAGATATCGTGAGGCAAAAACAAGAATACGCAAACAGGTCATTCAGTCTGACCAGATTTGAACATGTTTTCAGTCCGACCAGATCCGAACTGGTTTTATGTGTAAGATCGAGGAGGCCGACTAGAGGGGAGTGAATAGACGGTTTTAAAATCTTTTGGCTAAAATCGAGTTTTATGCGGAATTGTAAATCAATTCGGTTTTATTTAATTAAAACATCAATCAACTAGTCTTGACTAAGTGCACCAACAATATAAGACTATTGATAATGATAGCAAATATACAAAGATATGTAAGCAATTTAATTGTAGAAATGTAAATTGTACAAAGTAAATCACTAGAGAGTAAACCACAATGACACAAGGACATTTTACGGTGGTTTTCGGAGACTTCCTAGTCTCCCCTAATCCACGTTGAGGTAAGACCAAATGAATTGGACTGGCTCCACGAATTAAGCCAAACACCTCAATTCCACTAGTGGTAGCTCTTTCTCGCTCCGGATAGGTGAGCTCCAACCTTCACAACATGTCAGGCGTTCTCACAAGCTTATTGAGAAGATCATCGGATCACGACATCTCCACGCCATCTAGGTGTAGGCAAACACCAACAGTAATAATCCAAACCCCTTGCTTGATTCTCACCACGTGCAACGAATGCACAAGCTCAAGTGGATACAAAATCCACCTCTAGATGCAACACATGCAACTAGAGATCTCTCTCCTTGCTCACAAGGTGCAACATATGCACAATTGAGAGGAGATGCTCACACTAGCTCAATTGAGTGAAATGAGATACCAAAGATTGCCTCTCAACATGCTAATGGGGTATTTATAGTACCCACAACAAAAACTAACCGTTGAGAGCAGAAATAAGCAAACTCAGCAAAAATACGGTAATACCGCTGTACAAACTTGGTACTACTGTTTTTACTGTTCAACGGTCAGAAAGTGTGCATTAAATGCTAAAAAAACTAGCCGTTTTTGAGTTTAGTGTGGTAGTACCACTGTACAATGCGGTATTACTGCTTTGTAGTAGTACCACTTCTCTCGGGCGGTATTACCACAATATAATTTTAGCACAAATGACACTCGGAAAAAAGGTCATAACTTTTGACTTCGATGTCGAAATTGAGTGATCTTGGACTCTATTTAAAGCTTATTCAGAGGGCTACACAACCCACATAATTGCTTGATCTAAAGCACATTAAATCAAAGCAGAAAGCACAAGAACTCCAGAGAGTCACAACTATAGTCTAAGTCCAAGGATATACCAACAAGCAATCTTAGACCATATAAAAGGAAAATGCATGAATCCCAACAATATGCAAAACACATTTGTAAACTTAGATCATGCCACAAGGAGTAGGTACATAGACTTCAACCATTTGCAAAGTATAGTCACATGCTACAATGATTAGACACATGAGTCTCAACTATTTGCAAAATACATTCACAAATAATAGCATCATACCAAAGAGAGCTAGAACAAGCGAGATTGAGCTATCAACATATGATGAGACTCAAGGTACTAGACAAGACCCTTCTTAATAGTACGGTAATCCTATACTAGCAATCCGGTCTTCCAACCAAACATCAAGACCGGTAAAAGACTAGGAACACGTCCTTAGCCCTAGCTAGTTATACCTATGCCTTGAGCATCCTCTTGAAGTTTGATGACACACATCTTTATTTCAAGTCCAGGTCATTGTCTTGATATGCGTCAACCTATGATGCATTCTTTACTTACCCTCCATCAATATATGATGGATCTTCTCTTGACTTGATGATCAACTCATGATCATCTCCTCTTCGAGATCTTAATATGCATCAACACCTGATGCATCCTTTTCTTGAACCTTAACTTGTTGACGATCAACTCATAATGCCTTCAAAGTCTCCATCATCATGGAACATAATCCATTTAATCAACTCATGAAAAATGTTAGTCCCACAATGTGATTGACATTAATTACTAAAATATACCTGCATAAAAGCTTCTGAACTTACCATTACTGTCAGATGCGGTACTACCGCCAACTAGAATCCGGTATTACCACAGGCCGGTAATACCGCTCGGTTTAATCGGTACTACTGATTTCCAAAGGCAAAATAAACATGAAAAACACCTTATTTGGAAATTACGTACCGCCATGAAAACATCAGTACTACCGCTTTGCAGTAGTACTGCAAAGCAAATACAGTCATACCGATTTTCAAGGGAGACCAAAACTCCCAAAAATATGCTCTATGGAATAAACGTACTGCTAAATAAAACCCGGTACTACCGCACAACGGTAGTACGCTTACCAAATGCGGTCATACCAATTTCCACTGAAATTCTTCTAGAAGCTATTTTAAATGCAATGCATGACTCAAGCTACTAGCCATGATCTCTCTGTTGTCTTTACATTGCCATTTCTATGTTGTCATCCATAATCTAGGACTAAGCCTTTAAAACATCTTAGCACACACATTAGTCCCATAACACAATTACAAATAATTGAATATAAAGCAATATAAGTATATATGAACTACACAAGTTTTATATACTCAAGGATATGTTTCAAAGTAGAGATCCTTAACATATGTGGATAAAAGAATATGGATCAATACTAATGAAACCACAAAACATAGAGTGAACTCCCCTTAAATGTGTGCATACACGAATGTGTAATAAAACATATGCACATATTCAAGTTAAACTTTTAGTGGAGTTCAACCTATATTTTAGATCCGAGGAATGCAACAAGATATAAGAATATGATGTCGAATGCATACCTCTATGATTTTCACCTTTTCATCTAAATGAGACTAAATAATATCATAGTAAACAACACATGTTAGTCTTACATATATTTGTCATTAATCACCAAAACTAAACTAATGGAGCTTGAACTTATAGTATGGAGATACGGACTGGTCGTAAGTTGTCGTACATGATCACTAACTGGTTGGCGATCTAGTCGTAAGGTGTTACGAACTAGTCGTGACTAAATGTGAACTGATCGTGAGTGATAAGGATCTAGTTGCAGATCATATTGTATAAGGTCCATTCAATATAATATTTATGCGTATTCGAGAATCATTGTTCTGCTAGGAACCGCTAACGACTTATGATCAGAAAGGAGTTTTCAAGTCACAATCGATTATGCATGAACCTATCGGGTCACACACTTAATAGGTTGGAACAAAGAAGCTCAAATATAATCCTATATGGGCTCTTTTATAAGGGGATGCATAGAGCTGTTGGGACATATCAGAGTTGCGCCACCGAAACTCTAGCACACTATCTTCCCAAAGGTCTTACCGTGCGCATTGGTACTAGCACACTAGCGTATGACGTTCCACCCCTAGACGTGTGGATACCGTAGAGATGCTGTTGCGGTTGCTCCTGCGCTAATCGAGGACGATCCACGACCTACGCAAGAAACATGATAGGTTGCTGGAGGAGACGATCAGTGCTGAAGACATTGGACGATCGACTACGACCACTACATCAACATGCTTGACATTGGATCAGTCTGCTCCAACTCTTCTTCCGTTGTACTGCGCGTCTAGTGGTAACGATCTATGATCTCTTGCTTACAAGGCTCCCTGGTTTACGTGGTATAATTTTTTAATTGTTAGCTGGTGTAGTCTACTCGTATCCCTTCATTATCTTCATCATTTTTTCGATATTTTTAGAAATATTTTCAAAAAACCTAGTAGTGTGGCGCAAAATTTACTGCCAACATGACTTGTATGCTACTCTACATCGAAGTAGGATTACAACCATAGTTATTAAACCCAGCCCGATAATTGACTCGACTGAGGTGTCGGATCACTGGGTTACTGGTCGGACCGGTGGGTCAACGGTCGGACCACACGTTTTATTAAAATATATTTTAGTATGTACACCATGTAAAAAAAATGCATATGTGAATATAAAATATTAATCCTCTACAAATATGCAGTCCGGTCTGGGTTTAATAATTATGTGTTTTACTGATGGAAGCGAAGCTAAGTAGAGAACATAGAGGAGTGGTCGGCCGGAATGAGAGAGTCAGAAAGATGATTTTTTTATATGTAGCTGCCAATTTCACAAGAGAATTCCTCCTAAAACCCTAGCAACACCTAAAATACGAACACACCCTTCAGTTTTGTCTTGAAAAGCTCTTTTATTTGAAGTGTTTCTTGTTTATTGGTCTCATAAACAAAACCAAGCCGGGTTAAGCAAAACCGGCCGGGTCAGCTGGGTCGACGGAAACTCGGCCTCGAGTTTTCCCCGGTCAACTTCATCTTTGGCCCTGTGAGTATGACCGTCCCGACAAAATCTTTAGATCTAGGTTTTTCTGGTTCAACCGCCAGGCCGATCCGAGTTTTATAACTATAATTAGAACAAATCGGCATATCTGCATATTCTCGGTATATATATACTAGACCAACAAAAGCATAGACAATGGCAGCACAGTGCAGATATTTTTTTGTTAACCGATTCCTTGAAGCGGTCATCTTCAACGGCCGCACACAGTTTTGGGTTTCTACTCTGAACAAGAATTGAATTCCGTGTTCGTGCCTGCACTCTCGCAAGCAAAAAAACCTGTCCAGATTCAATGCACCACAAAAAAAGACACTGACTGCATGCTTCGTGCAGCTGAAGCTGGCAAGAAATCGTGCCAAATACATCTGAAAATAAAAACCATTGCATTGCAGCAGGTGCAGGATCACATCACATTGCATTATCAATCTAAACATGTCCAACATTTTCTTAGAACACTCTTTGCTAGATCGGTACCGAGTTTTTGGCTGAAATAACATGTTTTTTTTATACAAAATAGTAAAACTAATCTTTTGCCAATGAAATGGCAAAATAGCATTCTTACCGTGTTTTTTCACAGCGACAGATGATCCGCTGCGAACCAAGACTGTTGCAGTAAACAGTACACACGGTTTTGATCACTGTACACACTGTGTTCTAGAATAGTGAACACTGTTTACACACTATTTGCCACTGTTGTAGAACTGTTTGACACTGCACCTGAAAGTCGCTCACCACTGCGCTCGGCTTCTGCAATTGACTGGGAGCGCGATGTATTGCTTCCGCGTATATGAAGCACGGTAGAGAACACGTATCGTCTGTCTAACCTCTTATAGTATTATTTTTATTATTTTAGATATGAGAGAGTTAAATTTGCTATTTCGTTAAAAGAAAAGCAGATGAGAAAAGCAGTTGGGTACTACCATGAAAGTGAACTGGTGACGGCTGAGTCGCCAAGTATAATTTTGCTAAGTAAGTGATAGGTCATGGGAACAAGATAATAGGTCATGGGAACATGATAATTTCCAAAGATGCGACATGGCGTTCAACGCTTCTGTCAGCGCTTCGAGAGAGCTTCCTGGCAGTGGGGTCCTTTGCATACGAACAAATGTTAGTAAGGTTCTTCATATTCTTTTGTACCAATAAGTGAATATCTGAAATACACACGGACTTCCTAGCAAAATATCCAGTTGGTTGCCATTAGAATTGATATTGATAATATTAATCGGTGGGTGCTTTAAAATATTCTAGTATTTTGCAAGCTATTTTTGCCCTAAATCACGTCGCAAATGAAGATATTGTTACGCTCTGAAAATAATGGAAGATATGTGGGTGGCTATCAATGAAAAAAATTCACATGAGAAAAAAAAATGGAAATATAAGCTACTGAATGACAGAATCTATTAAACTCTAATGTGATTTGCGAAACATGGTATTGGATTTTTCACAACTATTTTTCCACATCAATTTTGAAAAACCAGTGTAACACAGTAATATAAAATAGCCTCAAGTCATGCTTAATCAACAAAAACTATAACATTTTCAGAATATTCCATTGGGATCTATATTTTTTGCAATTATAAAGAAAACGCACGTACCACCGTACATGCAGATCGTATGCATATAGATGAGTGCGTCCTCCAAGCACACATTGAGAAAAATGGAGCCGGAGAGGGATCTATATGACTTGAGGTTCTAAAAAATTAAGAAAACTTTAGTTGCAAATATGATAACTTAGGAAAAACCTGATCTAATTCTGTGCAGGGTGTTTGTCATTGTTGGCTTTTGACTATTTTTTATTTTAAGTTCTTAGCTAATGGTAGTATAATAACTGTATGTATCCTTAGTTGGTGCGGAGATCGAGAGTTGTATTTTCATTATCTCTATATAAAAAATTCTGTACAGGGTGGGTAAGAACCAGCCTAAAACCATTCAAATTTGTGGCCTTTGTTCATTTGGTTACCTTAAGAAAGTCCAACGGTATGAATCGAATTTAAGTCTTCCTCAGGGACCTACAAGCATAAATCTCCGCACCGAGCCCAAGCCAGCGTATAAAAATTCTCGCTGTGCTTTCGGGGATTATGCCGAAGAGAAAGCGAGAACACACATCGAGGAGTTCCGATATGGAGACCGAGTTCCAGGTACTAACAACGCAATCTTTTCCTCTGAGATTTTCTTGTTCTTCTTTCCATATGATGACGAGATGATGCTGTATCAAGAAATTTGGGATTTTTCCTCGTTTCGTCTTGAGCTCTTCTTGTGCTTGTTTGTTCCGGCTGCAAGAATTCGATGGGAATATACAAAATAGCAGAAGAGGATAAATTTTGCTTGTTTGTTGCGAAAGCTTTTTGGACAGATTTGAGTTCTTCGAGAGAGAAGTTATGAAGGGTGAGGAGAAGAGGGAGATTTCTTTCGATGAGGATTCATTAGAGAAAGGGTGTCTGAAGAGAGAATTCTTGAAAACAATTGGGATGATGTCAACATGTTTTTTGATGCGAAACAGTAGGGACTTTAGACTAGTATCCGAATTTGATCGAAATTTGCTGGGTTAGAGTTGGAAACATGACGAAGTTGGGATCTTGGAAGATATGTCACAGAAATAGCTGCACTTGTTGATGTCTCTGATGACCAAATAGATGAACCAGATGTTTCATCCGATGCGAATGCTGAACTCAAATGGACCGGAAGTAGTTTGGAGCAAATCGCATCTTACATCTAATTAGAGTGGAAAATATTGAGTAATTCTTGTTAAATGCTAAGTTACTGTAGTTCTAGCGGCATGAAACATCAAATGTTTGAAGTGGCCTTTGTTTATCGGAGAGATTTGTACTATCGCCATCAGTTACAAGTTGGGTCTTTTTATAGCTGCCGCCTGCCTTGGCAGCTTTTGTTTTCTTCCATTATGTCCTTAGAAGTTGGAGGTCTGGAGGAGCCTCCAAGAATGTTATCAATTGACTTCTTTGGTGCAGTCTTAGATAAAATATAAACCAAACAAAAGCTGTTTAATATACTATGCCCTTTGTATCATACCTTAGGTTCTTTGGCCAGGATGAAGGAAAAGTTACTATGTCCATTTAGTGCAGAAACAAATCGTCTAGGACCATTTCTTTCCAGGGACAGAAATCTTTTCTTACTGATAGCTTACTGTCCTGTGGTGATGCTCCCTGAGAAGGAAGAATTGTCTGGTGTCCTGGAGCAATACTGTAACTCCATATTCCAGAAGGATATCTGGATGGGTGTTCTGCTTGCTTTGGCCGATTTCTATTTTGTTTCTTTTGAGTTGTAAGAGCATTTGAGACACAATACTTCGCTTCTCGATTAGACTTAATGTAAACTTGACAGCCACGTCTATGCATCCCTAGTCACCAATGCTAATTGGGGGTCAAGTTCAATTGCATATCTTTCTCTGACCCCTCATGTCGAAGATCATAAGTTCTTGAAGTACCGGTTAGTTTTTGTAGAAGATTAAGGACAAATGGTGAATTCGAAAGATAAAGATCAACAATGACAATTGGTACACCTATCTAAATTGTGCTTTCTGCTATTTGACTTCCAAGTTCCAACAATTAAGTGCCATGGATTTTAGTACATGAGCAGTTGGTAATGTCATTATTGGTCAACAGGTTGTGCAATATATACATTATATATTCATATGCAGGATCTTTCATATTAAAAATTAGAATGAAGATTCTCTGTCCTCCTCCCTCCTCAAAGCCACCATAAAAGGGCATACACAAAACCTAAGTTCAGAGACCTGTTCATTCCATGTTGCCTCTGCCAAATTTATGCCGATATATGGATTTACTTACATTAAATCTGTGACTAACCTTAAATGAAACAGAACCTCACGTTCTTACTCCCTGTATGAATCATCTGTACCCGTGCTTGTTATTGATGATGGTGCTTTTAGAGGGGTTATCAGATAAAACTATGCACTACAAGTATTGGTTTAGTCATTGTTGTTGGCTAGGCTAGTAAGTAGCATCCTTATCGACTTACACATAATATTGCAAGTATATCCCTTGTAGTGTTAACTACTTAACTTCTAGTCATTTTTTTTTATTAGGATGGTAAGCTGGAGGTTATTGAAGCATGGTACATGGATGATAGCCAAGAAGACCAGAGGCTTCCTCATCACCGTGAACCCAAAGAATTCATTCCTCTTGAGAAGCTTTCAGGTTTGCAGATTTGCAGCCAGCACATCAACTACAGCTTGTGCTTGAAGTCTAGTAGAAGTGGCAAATGCTTAACTTGCATGTTCATAAAGGTTATAACTTTTGAATCTTTTATATGTAGAACTAGGAATAATCAGCTGGCGCCTAAATCCTGATAACTGGGAGAATGATGAAAACCTCAAGAAAATCCGTGAAGGCAGAGGTTACTCTTACATGGTTTGTCCTTAGACTTGCAGTGGTGATTTATTGTCTTATGTTAATAAAATACAAGAAGTTTAACAGACATTCATTGCTTTGCCTGTGGCAGGACATTTGTGATGTTTGTCCGGAGAAGCTGCCAAATTATGAGGCTAAGATAAAGAATTTCTTTGAAGAACACCTGCATACCGATGAAGAAATACGCTATTGTCTTGAGGGAAGTGGTATGTATCTTGTTATGTTATTTTATGTCACTATGTGCATGTTTTGAGAAACAAGATATATCTAGTATTTACACAGACAGCAAAAATGAAAAGGGCACCCTGCTCTGTATAATTATATATTTTTTTATGTTATCAAGGATACTTTGATGTGAGGGACCAAAATGATCAATGGATCCGTGTAGCATTGAAGAAAGGGGGCATGATTGTTCTGCCTGCAGGGATATATCACCGCTTCACATTGGACAGCGACAACTACATCAAGGTACTTTTTAGTTTTTATCACACATGTGCTGTTATCCTTTTGTTGTTTACTTGACAAGTTTTTCTTTCTTTCTGAATGGACTTTTAACTTACTAAGCTTTGTTCAAATTTTGTTCATCCCATTGCACATGTCATTTAGTTGTCATTGATCAGAGACGGTTCTGCAGTTCTTTAAAATGTACAGATTATATTTCATCTTTAATTACATCAAATTATGATCAAACCAAGTATATTCCTAATCAGCAAATCATCACCAACTGAGATGAAATTTATTTCCTGTTAATCAATTACGTATCTACTGTTCTAGTGAGATTTTAAGCCCTCCATTGTTTGTCTGCTAAAATCTTTAGTCTCATGCTTGCATGTGGTGTATCAGATAGTTAACTTCAGAATCTCTATGATTTCTTACTGAACCTGTGTTTTTGTGCTTATTATAAATACGCTTTTGTAGGCGATGCGACTCTTTGTTGGCGAACCTGTTTGGACACCGCACAACCGTCCCCACGATCATCTGCCAGCAAGGCAAGTCTAAGTTTCAATATCTTTTTCCTTCTTGCCTCCGAAGTCCCAACTTCTATTTTCCTGTTGTTAGTTCCTTACGGAGTCACTTGCATCCTTTCAGAAAGGAGTATCTGGAAAAACTTCTAAAGACAGAAGGTGGAAATCAAGCTGTTGAAACTCGTTGAGAGCATTTGCACCCACTTATTGTGCTGTTGCACTATGTTCTATATACAACCTGAATAAGATGTGCCATGGCAATGTAATCTTATCAGTGTTCTGGTCAGCTTGAAGTGAAACTGTTATGCTTTTCTCAATCCTGTGTGTCAGTTGGCCTGTGGCCCTATATATACTGTTTATATCTTTAATAAATAGAAATAAGTGTCAATATGGACGAAGGTGCGTGATGCTAAAAATGACCCAAACTTCCTCTTAAGAAAAGCTTGTGCGCATAAAAATATTTTTTCTTTTAGCGTTGGAACAACTGATTTTTGGAGGAATTTTGTCCTATGTGGCCCTTTGGAACAAAGTCATGAACCCTTAAAATTCCTATGAATTTCCTATGGAATGGCTCATTCTAGAGTAATTTTGAAGGAAAGCAAACATAAGGTCCAACCTCATGGAAATTTTCCTTTGTCTCGTCAGCAATGCAACCTCTCACCAAATTCTTGTGTTTTTTTCCCTATGAAACATCCAAACAACCATTTGGAACAATTCATGTGTTTTACTTTCCTATGGGATTTCACTAGACATGCCACCCCAATTCATGTGGTTTTCCTATTCCTGCCCAACGAGGCTTACATTCTGTGAATTGGTTGCTGAGATGTACCTTTGTGGCAACATGTCCTACTGGCTTCATTTTGATTGTATATTTCCCCTTGCCACGCATAATAATATTTCAATGTTGTTGTTTTTAAGACCAAAAGCATAAATTTCATTACTCGCTAGGGTTTCAATGTTGTTGCCCTATGAACTTTTGCATATAAACTAGACTCGTTCATTGGCAACCCTAGAGATGGCTAGCTAGGCCATGCCTCTCGAGTCGGCCCGAAGCATGGGACCGTTGGCTCGGCTCGGACACGGCACGACCCACACTATAGCTAGGCTAGGCCAGCACGGCTCAAACGCCTATGCTGTGTGGTTCAGTTGGCACCTCGGCCCACGGCTCGACGGCCCATTTGGCCATGTCCAAGGAGCTCGACTTGGTTTTTTAGAGCTTGGGCCGGGCTGATCTTGGGCCCTAATTTCCAGCCCACAAACCTGGCCTGAAGCCCGATAAATTAAATAAAAAAATAAAAATTATTTTTATTCAGAAAAAATAATTAAAAACAATAGTTTATTCGAAAAAAATCAGGAAAATAGTATTTTTTCGGGCTTGGCCTATGTCGGGCTGGGCTCGGGTCTGGCCATTCAAGGTTGGGCTTTTTCAGGGCCTGACCTGTTGTTTGAACATGTCTAATATAAACTGTGTACTAACTTTGGTAGAGGATAGATATAGGTTGGTGTAGGTCATGGTTAAGGTAATACACCAAATTTAGTAATATGTGAGGCATTTCCTTTCTAATGATATAGTAAAAAGACAAAATTACCCTTGATAACATGTTTCACATTTTTTTAAAAACAAAATTCTACCGAATTGAACTATTTCTTATGAAATTCTTACAAGTTTTTGGCTAAAATATCACTGTTGACATCGTGATTAACAAATTTAGCCCCTTTTCGACATCAATAGTAAAAATGGCACCGCAGAGCTAGCGCCGCGCGTCGCTGAGTCCAGTCCCTAGGGGGGCCGAACCTTGCTCGTCTGTGCCCCATGGGTCCAGACTCCCCTCGTTCGTCCATTAGGGGATCGGACGCCACCTCCACGTGCCGTATAGCAAGTTCGTGCCCCTGGGACTTGAGCTAGAGCTAGCTTGTCCGTGGCCCTGGGCATGATGCTACTGTGTCCATTGCTTTGTGGCACGGTGGAGCCCCCTACTCAGTGCCCCATGGCACTGCGCCCCTATGCTAAATTAGCACTGCTAATTTAGTGATTTGGAAATTAGCGCATTATCTGAGCTTCACCAACACACCAAAGCAACACATTCCCACCGAAACAAGCGACAGGGAACTAAACAAGGGAAAGAAACACGCGGATGCATAGTCCGTCGGTCTAGTGAATTCCGGTTGCGCGCACATGTTAGTTGTGTACGCGATTGATTTTGCATGGAATTCGTGGGATAATTCATATCCTGCTTGTGCTAGTTTGGAAACGGAGGTATATACGGAAGCGACCAACGCCTAGCACATTGGAGAAAAAGAATTTCTGTGGGCTTGCATGACTTCGCAAGAGGGAATCTTCCCTTTTACTAAAGCTGGTGAAAATGACGTTCCAGGTGCATCCCGTACACTTGCCCGCTTAGTCCGATGCGTGCATGCGTCCGTCCCACGAAATGGTGCTTCGTGGACAGGGTCTAGCCCTTGTTTTCTTCGGTTTCTAGTTGGTCTCACCTTCTCAGCAGGTCGCTTTCGTTTGTGTCTTTAGGAGCGTGTTGGATCAGCTTTGATGCGTGCCGCGCTTAGTCCTGCGGCACCTAGAAACTCGTGCAATCGTACTAGGCGGAAGACGTGAGGCTTCCCCTTCACTGTTCGCCCTCACCTCCTCCCTTCACCTTCCCAGAAACACTTTTCGCTTGCCTTTGTGGTCTCTCGCTTGCCTTTGTGGTCTCTATCGCTTTATCCGCCCCTCGCCTTTCCTCAGCCAATTTGCTTCTGATCTCCCATGGTGCTTCCTCGCTTAGCTTGATTCTTCGGCATCGTATTTGCCCCTCGTCTTCCTAGCTGCTTTCTTAGCTCTATCCAGTGTAGTTCCTTCTACCCTCAGTGATTTCTTGCTTCTTTGCCTATTCAGATCCCGTCAGTTCCTTGCCCCTCTTTTCCTTGCGCATATAATGATTGGAACTTCCTTTTGCAGATTGTGCGTATTGTTGTTGTTCACCTACAGCCTGAGAAGGAGGTCCGGTAACGCTTCGTCATCGTTCGAGTTCGGCTTGGTCCAGGGACATTGTGTGTTCTTCCTTTTGGATTGCAGCACTGGTAGTGGATTCTCATTTCTTATTAGCTTTAATTAGTTAATCCATTTGTTTATTATGCGTGTTTTCTTAGTCTTCTGTTTTCATACTAGATATGATTTGATCAATCCTATCTTGCCTAGGTTCAGACTTTTTTTTGCCATTCTTCTTAGATGTTGCTTGGTTCTTGTTTAGGCTTTTTTATTTGCTTGTCTTTCGTGCCTGTCATGCCCTTTGTTCTACTCATTGCTTCATGCATGCTTCACAGTTTTGTAGATTGTGCCTATTGATGTTCTTGCCACGTTCGGATTCATCTTGCTGAGGGGGAATATATCGTTTGTTCTTCCTTTTGGACTGTAGTTACGGTAGTGGATTCTCCTTTCTTGTTGCCTTTAATTAGTTAATTCATTAGTTTATTATGCGCGTTTGCTTTATCTTCAGTTTTCGTACTAGATCTGATTTGATCGTTCCTATCTTGCCTTGATTCAGAATTATTATTTTTGGCCATTCACCTTATTTGCTGGGCGATTCTTGTTTAGCCTTCATTTCTTGCTTGTCCCGCGTGTTTGTCGTGCCCTTTGCTCTACTCATTGCTTCGTGCATGCTTTATGTGGTGCCCCGTGTCATTACCTCGAAGGATAATCACACTTAAATATACAGATTTGTGGGGACCCCGGGGTTATCTCCTTAAGACCGAGACTAATCAAGGTCTTAGGGACATAACTCGGGATCTCCGGTAAATGGATTCCAACTTAACTCGGTCTAAGTGAGAGACTCAACTCAATTCTAGAGCCCCGACGATCATGCGCGCTGCTCCCCTGCTAGCGCTACATGATTGTCGGTTCTCCAACAAGTCAAGCACTACACTTAGCGAGTTAAATAGGAATCAAGAACAGCAGTATGACTTATATTGGCTCCCAAGATCAGTAACCAATATAATCATACCCTCATTACAACGTTGGTCACATCCATACAACCATCATACATAAATAGTACAAAAGTTACAACACAGTTCTAAGTGTACAATTACATAAGGGCCGAGGCCAAATTTAACAAGTTTATAGCGAGCGAGTAAATAAACCAAAAGGACCAACGATGGTATGCCCACAACCCATCGACAACCGATGGGAGTTAGAAGATAGCATACTACTCGTCGGTGTCACCTAAGTCGACACCCGCGAGCTCATCAACCTCAATATCGTCCTCACTGTAAAAAGCCAAGAAACATCCGGTGAGTACCAAAGAGTACTCGTAAGTCTTACACAAATAAAAATAGTTATGCATAAGGTCATTCAAAGGAAGGCTCATATTGGCTTAGTTTTGCGAAAGAGACGCAACAATGTGCACCCTACACATACTAGTTTTTCAAGTGCCATTTCAAAATCAGCTTTGAAGTAGGAGTAAAACATGTGAATAAGTAATGAGCTAAGTAACAAATTAAACATACAAATAACAAAGTGGCTGCCCACTTTGATACAACAATAAGCATAAACATCCCATTTATGCTAATTACCAAGTTATAACCACAATTTTAATTCCAAGTCTAACGATAGTAACTCCCGAACTCAAGCGGTTGTCCATAACCGTGGACACGGCTATTCGAATAGATTATACCTGCAGGTGTACTACTTTACCCACACGACTCGATTAGCAGTAAGCCTCGGATAATGGCACACTTCCTTTGGTATCTTTGGCGGGAGAATCGAGATACGGTCATTTTCAAAGAAAAAACCCTATTGAGCTAAGTCCCCATGTGAGATGTTTCCGGTCTTAGTACAAGCAGCGTATAGCACTTGCTAAGGGGCTCACAAGTTATATTGGAAATACCGATGCAACATAAGGGTAATTGGTGCTACCATGCACACTATAGAACATTACATCGACTCCTAAGGACAAATGATCAAACACAAATGCCCCTACACCACCATGGGACTTAACACAATAGAACCTTCCCCTACTTAACCGTACAACACCCATATCTGCGTGTGGTATGCGAAAGTACTTGAATCAACGCGTTACCAAAGTTCGGTCCTTAATTGTCGGACAAGTCCAACCACATACCCAAATCTCGTGCATAAAGCACCACCACTAACCAACACTTGTCCGACCAAAAGTTTATTTATAATGACAAAATTTAACTTGTAAAACAGGTATGAAGATCTGAAACAAAAGTATATAATGAGGGTTGTGTTTATCCCATAATTGTCGGGTTATTCCGACAATCAACTACTGTTCTAGACTTGCATGGCTAAGCAAACTCGAACAATATAACTTCACATCTACTATCATATCATTTCAGCAATGGAATAATTCATGGATAGCCACAATGACAACATAATAGGATGTGTCTAACTATTCATCACAAAAATAGTGACATTATCAAAATAGCATGCAAGCAATTATCATTGCATCTATCCTAACAAAATTGGGATCAAATATGATGCAAAAATAAAGTTCAAAGGATGCTTGCCTTGCAGGTAGCTAAGTTGTTCGCTCTCAGTTGCGTAGGAGTCGATATCAATAAGCTCGGTATCTAGATAATTATAACATCAAATAAATACACAGAAAACGACTCAAAAACCAAAATGCTCAAAAATGCATGATTTTTCTACAGCAGTTAGGTCATGATTTTAGATGGATTTAGGTAAAGAATTATTCCATTTGGAGTTATGAATTGGAAGTTATACCATTTTGAATTTCAGGTTTAGTTATGCCCGTTTTGAGTAATTTAATTATGAAGTGAAAAATTGTAGGGCAGTGTTGGGGTAAAGGATTGCGCAGGTAAATAGGTAATATTAATACAAGTTCAGAATAGTTGAGTTTGTCCTACTTGGAGTTATTAAGATTTAGTTATTGATTTTCCAAGTTATCGACCTTTATAGTAGGACCATAACCAAGTTTAATGATCATATTTCCTTAGCATAGTTTCGTGACAAAGGTAGGAGGAGATCATTTTAGAAATTAGTATACTGGAAAGAAAATTATCAAACTTGGATTCACTGTTTTGGAGTTACCAATATTTACTTATGCATTTTAAAGGTTTCAGTCTATTTTTCTATTGTAAGTATAACGATTCAAATGAGTTAACCTCCAATTAATCCTCTCTGCTGAGAGACATGTTTGAAACTATTTTTCATATTAAGTTCATTGAAAAAGTGAATTTCAGTGGGTTCATTAAATTTAGAGTTGACATGAATTAGATATGTATTTTTAAAGTTATCATCGATTTTTGAGTATCAATAATCAGATTCGAAATTTCTAAATCATCTAATACTTTTTCCACGAAGGCTAGCCTAACTTATGATCATTGGCGTGCGGGCCAGTCAAGGTTTGACCAGTCCACACCCAACCCTAGCTCGTACGAAACTTAGAGGAAGGCGTATTCTCCAAAAATACGTTCCGATTCTCGAACGCGTAGACCCATTTTTGAACTACGAGTATACATGTTCTACTAAGGAAAGCGTGAAGCGAAAGTTGCGCATTCACTAACAATACAAAAGGCCCACAGTCGGTGACTCACTTAGTTACTAAACCATGCCAACAACTAACAACGTCATTACGCTTGATTGCCACGGTGTTTGCCGGACGGCTCGAAACAACGGCGCGCCGACCGTGCTTGCTGGCGGCTTCGCGGCGTTCCGCCACGCAGGCTTGGCGAAAGCATGGATGAGACCTCGACTATCGCGCACCTGTGGTCGGTGGCGGTGGTGGCGGTTGAAGTGGTTCCTCCGGCTGGCGGGAGATGGCGGCGACACCCCTGCATTACGGTGCATGCGACGACGGCAGTGCAACGAGCTAACTATGCGCGCTTAAGCTATAAGGATGGTCGTTGAAGCTCACGAGTGACGGAGGAAGAGGCGATGGCGGAGGTGGTTGGTCGACGTTGAGATCCACGGTGGTGATGAGCCGCAGCGAGGAGGGCGCTGCCCGGAGAGGGAGGCGAGGGTGAGTGGTCGCGATGACCCAGTGGAGTCCGGAGATGGTGTATGAGCAAGGAACCGGTTAGAGGCTTACGATCGGAGTTAAACACGGGGAACAAAGCGGCGGCGACAAGGGCAAACTCCGATCTGGGAACCTGTGAAACATCACCCAAATTGATTGTGGGAAGTATTTAAGATACTCTAAGGCACATCGTGACGCATAAAACCGAGGGTGATACTCACGGAAAAAGGAAAACACGATCGGTGTCCTCGGGCGCACTCTGGAGCTCCACGGCACGGTCACGGTCCCGAGCTACAAGGAACACCGGTAACTCACATGAGCAAAAATGGAGAGTATAATGAGCATAGAGTGAGATCGGTGATCCGCGATGCTTACGAATGGAGGGAGCTACGCCTCCTTCTCTCCCACAAGGAAAGAGAAGTGGCGAGAATGGGGAAAGGAGAGGGTCTTAAGGTCGTGGCGACGGGGTGGTTGCGGTGTGCGGAGGAAGCGAGAGATAGCCAACGGCGCGGTGACGGGATGGCGGCTCGGTGCGGCGGCATCGCCGCCGCGTGGCGAAACCGATCTGAGGGGCGCCAGCGGGAGGTTAGAGGCGAAACTGACAACTCGGGTCCACCGTGTCAGCGAGAGAAAGCGGCGAGAAGCGCGGGTTGATCGGTTTGATCGCACCATTGGATCTAGGATGAGCGGCTTGATTGAGAGGATCGGACGGTCGGAGAGGGGATGCGATGCGGGGCGTTGAGCGAGATCGGACGGTGCATGCGACAATGCGATTAGGCGGTTGGTGAGCTGCCTCGCCGAGTCGGACTCGGACCGAGGAACGAGCTTTGCTCTCGATGCGAGTTGACTGAGATTTAAATAGTTTTCCTACTTTGGTGAGGCTTAGAAATAGAAATAAATTTCCAAAATTATGAAATAATTTGTGGGGTTCTGAGAGTATATAGCTCCCATAAAAATTATGAAAACCCCACTGTTCATATTAAAATTTGTGACATTTAAATTCAAACATGTTGTATGTTTATGTATGTTCTTTGAATTTTAATTAGGTTCAAACTAGTCCCAAAAATTTTGGAAAAATTATATTAATTCATGATAATTAATGTAGTATTTAAATAAATTGGTTCCAGATGATGATCACAACTTTGTATCACTGATTTGAAGTGAAATGTGAATTTTGATGTGTATGTCCACCTCAAATTAGATTTTCCAAGTGCAATATAATATGGAAATGTTTTGAAATCAATAATGTATGCAAATAAAATACACATTAATCCATTTTAATTGTTGGGGCTGTGACAAGATTACTATTTGTCTGCCTGGTAGGACACTGTTATGATGAATAGTAAGTCTTACCAAAGTTAACGCAGTAGAATAATAAGATAGAAACTGTACTTTATTACAACAATTAGCCACGCAAGGCTATGGTTTTTAATACAAGTAATAATTTACAACTGCAAAATGGGACTAAGTCCCCTCGCTTGCCTGCCTTGCTTCCCCGGTCATCTACTCGTCCCACTCGCCGAATAGGGTGTCCACCTCACCTTGCTCCTCGTAGTAAGCGCCCTCGCCTCCTGTGTTCTCCTCGGCACCTGCGTATCCTTCATCCCACTCAGGATAGTTCCCGGTTGGACTAGGATCCATCAAAGGAGAATAATAGCAAGAATGAGTATTAGTGTACTCAGCAAGTATTTATTAGCAAAGATGCAATGTATGACTCATCTCTGTTCGTTATCATATTTTCTAACCCATCTATTTTTCTGAAAAATAATTTACCAAAATTTATGTGGCAAGTTTTAATTCTAAAAGACTACTTGTCACTCGGTAAGAAGATAAACCCCTAGCGGTCACCGTAAACCCCAATCGAGGAGACATGCATAAATTCATGATTTTATTTAGCACTATATAGGCTTTGTACCACTTTACCCATAGCTACTCTGAGCTCTCTTTACGCTAGGTCTCCCGCATTTCCTTTGATGCGGTTTCGAGTTCATAATACAGAACGTTTTTCAAGTTACGTGATTAAGTCTTCACCCATTATTTTTTGCCGGTGTCTGGGCACTCACCCAGTCCTCTACCGAGTTCCAATAATGTTGGTTGGGCCGGTCATCCCCGCACCCAACGCTCCACCTTGCGCTACTATAGCGCCATGAATCCCCCACTTCCGGACTCTCCTACCGGTCCTAGGTTCCTCCATAACTCACATTCCTCCATAACTCACATATTTTATTACTTACCTGATGCGGTGAGTATAATTATGTAACAAGGTAGCATTTTCTGCTTGTCAAAACGGAAAAATGGTTGGCACTTAAATACGGCCCCTTGTCCGGGTGAGAGTTTTGTTGGTCCTTATATATTAACCATATGTAAAGAATCCCACCTCTTCACTCATCTCATTCCTGCCACGGGTCCCCTTTACCAACCCTAATATTAACTCTTACAACCTAGCTGCTCCTCTCAGCTGGACCGCCCTTTTCTCATATTCATCTATTTTATTTTCTCTTCTTTCTTTTATCCGATTTGGTTTTGGGATATAGTTTTCATGCACATATGTATAAATATATAGAAAGTAACGTTTACATTTAATATAACTAGGTTGATGTTCAAGAGATAAGCTTGCCTTCGTAGTCGTAGTAATTATCGGCATCACTGAATTCTGGATCAGATCATCGGCCTATGTTGGTTCATCTTCTGCAATTATACGATAGACGTGAATAATAAATAAATACTTAGTTGTCTTTGGTGCTACTGGGCGTACATTGATCAGTTGATTTTCTTTTTTAGTAGATTTAAATTTAATAACATTTTTCAGATCCCTGCTAGGTTAACACTCCCCAACTACGGTTGTTCTATGGGCTATTAGTTCTGGAATCGCTGGTTGCCTATTCTTGCGTTTGCTAATAACAGACCTTGGTCAGTTCGTTTTAGGGGGTGATATTTACCAGGTGTTTAATTTAATTATTCTATCTTAATTAAATTATTTCTAATGCATCAGATTATTTAACTAATTTATGGAGTTTTATTGGTGATTAATTCATTTATGAAGTCTCAGAATAATTTGGCACTTTTCCCGCTTTTATTTTCTATCAGTCAGTCTGCTGCTATTTAACCTCACGTGGTTCACAGATTTACATTTCTGATGATTCGTCCTATATGCACAGGTATGCCGTGCATGCGCTACGTCGTACCAACATCTGCTACTGGTGTTTATTATCACAACTAACCCTACTATTATTAATCCCCCTAAACTTTACCTTTTTACCTCCTTGCCTAATTTTTCCCCTTTTTCTTAATTTACCCCCCTCTCTCTCCCACCCATATCTCTTTCTCACTTTCCTCCCCATCCCATTCGGCCGAATGTCCCTTGGCTCACTTCTTCTTCCTCATTTCTTCTCCCCATTCCATTCTTCTTCCTTCTGGTGCTTTACTTCCTAGCTGAAGCTCCTCCTAGTGCCACACTCGGCTGCTCCCGGCTCCCTGCGCCGCCTACGGCCGCCGACCAGCGCCCGTGCGGCTCCTCTCCTCGGTGCCTCCGGCCCTCCCGCGCGCGCGGCCTACTTTGCTTGCTCGCCCGCACCCTATGCTTGGCCAGCCAGCGCTGCGCTCGACCTGCCCGCATGTGCGTGCTTGGCCCGCTCCCTGCGGCCATGCGTGCCCGCCAGCTCTTGTGCTTGGCCCTTTCGGCTCCTCTCCCTGCTGCGACTCAGCCCACCCGTGCTGAGGCTCGGTAGTGGCCGTTGTTCTTGGGGGAAAATGTGGCAAGGATGCTTCTTCTCCCTTGGACTTGTTTTTCCCCCTTGTTTCCCTTCTGTGATGTTGGTTTCAATGTTTGGGCTTGATTATTTTCTGATGTGTGGCTGGTTGATGTTCATGCATGATGAATGTGATGGGATTGGGCTGCTATGGCTAGCTACAGCGGGGCTCGAGGCCTCCCGCACGCTGGGGAGTGCAAGGCTGTTGGGTGCACGTAGCTATGCCGGACGGTACGCCATCGTTGTCGAGGTATACTACTCCCCTCTACTCTCTATGTTTCCCCTTGCTCTGTGATGCCTTTGGTGATGATATTACTACTGGGGCATGTGCTCTCTGCGTACTGTTGTGTTCATATGGGTGGTTCGGTTTGGAAAAAAAAAAGAATGGGGGCAAGAACGGTGGGTTACCTTGCTTGGTCAGGTTGGGAATGGGATGGTAGTGCTTGGCCGCGGTGGTGGTCGTGGTGGTGATGGCGCTCTCCGGTGTTCCCTTCGGTCGCTCTGGTCCCTCCTGGTTCTTGTTGGCTTGGAGTAGTCTCTGTTGGTTGGTTGTCGGTTCTAGTTGTCGCTTGTCGTCCCCGCTCCTTCGGTCTTCCCTAACTTCTTTGCTCCTCTTCTCTTTTACTACTCTCTGTGGGTGGTTTGGTTTGTTGAGGCAGTGGTGGATGATACTTGGTTTTGGAAGTGGCAGTGGTGGTGGTGTGCTTAGCTTTTGGCTTGCTTGTGCTTGGGTTGTTGCCTTCAATTGTGGGAATGAAATGGGGTTGGGAAGGAGATGTTGGCTTGCTTGGGTGGGTTTTGCTTGCTGGCTTGTTCCTTCGGTTGGTATTGGCTTGCTTGCTCGGTTTGCTATGGCGGTGCTTGTGAGCTTTGTGAGGGAGAAATGTTTCTCCTGGTTTGCTTTAGCTGGGAATGGGTTATGTGAGGAAGAAGGCTTAAGAGGGAGGTGCTCTCTTTCTCTTGCCTGTTGTAGGATCAAGGATAACCGACTAGAGGGGGTGAATAGACGGTTTTTAATTTTTTTTGGCTAAAAACAGATTTTACCAAATTAAACCTATAAAATACATTTTCACAAATGAAGGCCTAAATATTCTATGGCTATCTAAGTGCACTACACTAACAATATAAGCTAAACAATCTACACGTGATAAACAAATAGCATATATAAGTAAATGCACAAAGTAAAGAGCGAGAGAATAAACCACATTACGGAGACAAACGATGTTTTCCCGTGATCTCGGAGACTTGCCGGTTTCCACTAATCCACGTTGAGGAAGCTTGATCAACTCAAGCCAGCTCCATACAAGCACTTTCCTCGATCACTATTGGTATCTCTTCTCCACTTCGGATAGGCGAGCTCCAACCTTCACAAATGCCCGGATCTTCTCACAATCTCCTTTGAGAAGATCACCGACGCAACTCCGAACTGTCTAGGAGACGGCAATCTCCAAGAGTAATAGACCAATGATTCTTCGCTTGAATATGCTCAAGTGCCACAAAGATCAAACTTTAATCAAAGCACTCGGAAAAACCTCAACATCCTTTGTAAGATGAAATTGATGCTCTCAAAGAGTGGAAGAACAAGCAAAGGCTTAAGAGTATTCAATGAGGTTCATCTAAGCTCATTCCTGCAGTGTGTGAGGTATTTATAGCCTCCACCCACTGTACTATCCATTAGAGCACGAAACCCTGAAAAACTCAGCAGGTGTGGTCAGTCCGCAGTTATGTGGTCAGTTAGTGCGGGCAGGTATAACGGTCGACTGCAACGCATTAAATGCACATGAACAATCCGTTACAGCAATGTCCGATCAGACCACCATTTGGGGTCCGGTCAGACCGGACTCAAGAAAACCAAACCAGAGAGAAAACAAGCTACTGGAAAAGATTGATCGTATGGACAAACCGGGGGTGCGATCAGTCCAGCATTACACCTATAGTCAGTCCGGCTTTAACGAATTAGTAGCAAGACACAAAAAGCACTTCTCTAGAAAAGGCTAACCGGGTTTCTTGACCCGGGGGGTCCGGTCTCCGGTCAGACCGGACCTATGCCAGTGGTTAGTCTGGCCTCAAGAATTTAAGCAAATCACAAAAACTCCCTTCTCTGGAAAAAGCTGACTAGGACTTCGACCCAGAGGTCCAGTCAGTCCGGACTAATACCTACGGTTAGTCCGGCCGTAGAAAACGCAGAGAAGGAGCTTACTGGAAAAGGCCGACCGCAATGTTGATCCGAGATTTCGGTCAGTTCAGCCCATCAACTGTGGTTAGTCCGTCCTTGAAAATAAAACACATAAAGATTGTGGCCAGACTGTTTTAAATGAAACCAAGATTTTAAACCAACTAAGATTGAACAATGTGGCATCATTTGCTTTGAAGCTACTAGACAACTGATCTCTCTTCATAGTACGGTTTTCTATTTTAGCAATCCGGTCTTTTATCCTTCATTCTCCTAGACTGGTAAAACTATAAAAAGGTCATATTAACTAGATACCTTTGTCTTGAGCTAGATGAGACCCTTTAGTGCTCTTTCGTCTTTGTCCGAGAGTAACCCTATCAATTTCTTGACAAAACGAGTTAGTACAAGACACACGGTTGTCTTTAATTACCAAAACACTACAAATGGGGTCTAGATTTTTCAATCTCCCCCTTTTTGGTAATTGATGACAACCTCACCAAGGAGATACAATAAATTGATTTGAATATACCAAAAAGCACTAAGCAAGATGTATATTCTAGGACATGATTTAGATAGCATGTGACGTGAATATTATAAATGTTATGAAAAGGGCACAATGCTAGCTAAGCCATCAAACATGAGAGAAAACTCCCCGACTATATGCATAAGATAGATATGTGAAGAACATGTATATATTTGAAAGAATTTTGACAGAGTTTCTCTTGTATTTTGGGTTGAAAGAGCAGTAGATAATCAGTAGGATACATGCATTCAACTAAGCTCACAAAAGGGAAATCATTAAGATCACTTAGCAATATCCATAAGACAAATATAAAGAGGTTCAATAAGCGTAGATAGATAGCAAATAAAAGTAAAACACTTATCCTCTGTCCTATTACACACATAGAGACCAAATAACATAGAGAGTAGCAATATTATCGATAAAAGCTAATATGTAGATAATGGATGGATCTTCTCCCCCTTTGGCATTAAGTACCAAAAGCTAAAAGGCAAGAGGAGGAGGAGCGTCAGCCAAAGTGGAAAGAGCTGCAGGAGAAGGATCAACACGACGTTGACGATAGTAGGTGACAGATTGCTCAATCAAAGATACACGACTGTTGACATCAGCAATATTGGTCAGGATCTTCCCTTGGACTGCTTGCATCTCAGTAACCCATCTAGTCAACTGATCCAGGCGTTAAAGCACGACTGTATTGGATTGATCCATGGCAGTGTGGCGAGTCTCCAAAGCCTGATAATGGAGATCAATGGTGTCCATGCGATGATCAAGGACCTCCATATGACGATCCATGGCGTAGAAACGAGAGACAATGGTAGTGATGTCGGAGTGCAGAGTCTCCATCAAAAGAGGATCAAGTCCACCCTGCTGCTAAGGAGCTGGCTGTGGACCATGAGGAGGGTCTACTAGAGCATCGTCATCCTGCTGGGGGGTTGCCTTTCCAAAGGTCGATTCCTCAAATCTCGCTAATGGTCACCTTCGGGCTTGTACTGTTAATGAGGAAATGGGAGAGGACCATTGAAGTGAGCCACTTTCTGAATGAGCTTCATGATATAGGGGGCAAAGTACATCCTCTTGCCCAAATCGCCTTTGCATGCTGCCAACTCAGTCAGAATGAGATGCATAAAATCAAATTTCTTTCCTCGCGTCACAAAATCAATGACGTTCTAAGCATGACCTCGAATAGTGTCATTGTTGCCACTCCAGGGCAAGATAGTGGCCCTTATGATCCTATTTATGACACTTGGAAGAGGTAAAAGACCGATGACCTTTCCAGTGACATACCCAGCATAGTTTGGATCATAGTATTGAGTCTGCTCGAGAGTCTGAAGTGCGGGCTCAAGATGAAGCTTGACATAATCCCGTTGAGGCAGATTCAGAGCCTCCTCAAAGTGGTGCTTGGTGGTCGAGTAGCGCATTGAGCCCATCATCTAGGAGAGAGTCAAAAGGTTAGGTGCCAGATAAATTGTAGCATATAATTGGCGAATGACATCCTCATTGAAATTACACTTGACACTGACTATGCTATCCAATCCGGCAGCACGAAAGCGAGAATACAGCACGTCATACCTGGTTTGCTCATTGAGATAAGTCCAATTGATATATTTTTGAATGGCAAACTGCTTATGGAGAATCACATGATTGTAGGTATCTTCCTGAAACAAGGTATGAAATCGTGGATCCATGGCTGTTGTTGGCATTTCATACTAATTCTTGTGCCTGAGTCGCATGAAATCCTCACTTTTAATGGAGCGAAGATCGACTCGAGGCTCTGGTGGAAACTGCTACTCAGCTTCATCCTCTTGATAATCTTGATCCATGTCATCAGTGGCACTGGGTACTGAAGATAAAGAAGGTGAATGCTGCTCTTCATTACTTTCGGAGCCACTATGCTCAATGGGAGGACGATGAGTGGCCTACCGGGGAGGATGAGCGCGAGAGGAAGAAGCCGCGACATCACCAGCGTTCTTGGTCCTTGCCATGATTGTTGTAGAAGGATTGAAGATCCTAATTGAGTACAATGGATTGAAGGAGGAAACAATAGGCAATTTTCTGGCAGGGCCGGTTAGACCGCAACGTGGACTGACCGCAGAGTAGACGCTGGTTAGACCAGGCTTGGCAGAGAAAACCCTAGCTATGCATTCATGCAATCGAAATCGACAACATGGGAGCAATCAAATGATACACAATGATTCCAGAGGGCAATGTAGCCATATGGTAGGAAGAGAAAAAGGCTAACAAGGGGTCTTAGAGAGATTTGAGAGAGAGTCCGAATGGGAGAAAAGGGGGAAAAAGAACCTTCAGGTTTGGGGAGGTGGGAAGGAGGGCGACTGGTGGTGGAGAGGAGGCGACCAGTGATGGGGATGAGGACAATAAGATGACTGCGGAGATGAGGCACGAATGAGGGTGTCGTGGAGGGGTCTGGGTGGGAGGAGGAACCAACGGCAGAGGGGAAAAGAAACTGATGAAGAAAAGGGGAAACCGAAGGAGATATAAGCGGAGTGGATAGGAAAACGATTGGGGAGATGGTCATTAACTGCTCGAATGCGGTCAGATCGACGAGATAAGCCCGGTCAGTCCGGGTAGAACACTGCGGGTTGACCGGAATAATACGGACGGGTTGATCATGATGCAGAGAACCAGACATGGATTTAAGCAGAAATGAGGTGTTGTTCTTGCTCCAATTATTAAACACTCAATAAAAGATTATTTGGAGCATGGTCAACAAGAGTAGATTATTAAGAGAGCTTTGAACATAGGTTTGTTATAAAATAGTGCAATTTTTAAGTAAATGGTTTTGATAGGATCAAAAGAAGCAAACAATGAAAATTTTCACTTTTGATGAGATGTATGAGTATGAAATACTATTTTGAGATAATATATGCCAGGAAACATTGCCTAATTAGCAATACACATTATATGCTAGAATAGCGGCTGGTGAATTTTTGGGTTTTGGGTTATTTTTCAGTGAGATTGAAACCGAAATATCTTTTATTTGATTGAAAGTTTGAAAAACCTATGAACACGAAAAAGGTCAAGAATAACCATCTTTAGGTTTTTCCTTTTGGGGGCACTATCAAATTCCTTTTCAAATAGAAATTGCATAAGAATAAGATTTTGGTCAAAAACAAGATACTAGAGGATCGAGTTTGAGCAAAAACTTACGTTTCATTTAAAATAGATAATTTTGTGTTCTTTCCAACCAAAAACCTTTGAAACACAAAGGTGAATAGGTATAGCTAAATTTTCATGAATTTTGGTTGTTAATATCTAAAATTTGACTTTTCACCAAAAGGGTTGATTTTTTTAAAGGACATTCTAGCATGATTTTCAATATGTTCACAAGTAGAGATGTGATATACATGATGATTGTATAACACTCCCCCAAAATGTGTCTCCCATCTTAGTTTGTGAATCAAGAAAAGCACAAGAGAAATACGAATCCAAATAAGATTTCAAATATAAAGTAATCAAATGACATTAGAAAGATCTATAACATTTAATTCATTCTTTAATTTGCAAAAACGGCTTTCATCTAGAGGCTTTGTGAAAATATCCACTAATTGGTCATTAGTTCTTATGTGGCTAATCACAATATCACCTTGGCTTACATGAACTTTGAGAAAATGATGACGAATATCTATGTGTTTAGTCCTAGAGTGTTGAACTGGATTGTTGGCTATTTTCACAGCACTATCATTGTCACATAAAAGAGGAATTTTAGAGAAGTTTATTCCATAATCCATCAAGGTTTGCCTCATCCACATCAATTAAGCACAACAACTACCCACGAGATATACTCTGCTTCGACGGTGGATAGGGCTACGGAATCTTGTTTTTTTGAGGATCAAGATACTAAGGATCTTCCTAAGAATTGACAACTTTCAGAGGTGCTCTTTTTATCCACTTTGCAACCCGCATAATCGGAATCAGAATATCCAATTAGATCAAATTTAGCACCTTTAGGATACTATAAACCAATGCAAGAGGAATGCTTTAAATATCTAAGAATCCTTTTAACGGCCATAAGATGATATTCTTTTGGAGAAACTTGAAAACGAGCACACATACAAACACTAAATATGATATCGGGCCTAGATGCGATAAGATAAAGCAAGCTACCAATCATGGATCTATAAAGCTTTAAATCTACCAGTTTATCTCCCTCATTTAGGTCCAAATGACCGTTGGTTGGCATTGGAGTCTTGATAGATTTTGCATCTTCCATGCCAAACCTCTTGATCAAGTATTTTGCGTATCTTGTTTGGCTCACAAAGGTTTCATCTTTGAGTTGCTTGATTTAAAGTCCAAGGAAGAAACTAAGTTCTCCAATCATTGTCATCTCAAATTCCCTAGACATCATTTCACCAAATTCTTTGCAAAATTCTTGATTAGTAGATCCAAAGATAATATCATTAACATAAATTTGATATACAAAGAATTCATTATCAATGATTTTTGTGAAAAGAGTGGTGTCAACCTTCCCAATTTTGAAACCTTTTGAAACATGAAAGTCTCTAAGTCATTCATACCAAGCTCGAGGAGCTTGTTTAAGACCGTAGAGAGCCTTTGATAGTTTATAAACATGGTTATGATTTTTAGGATCTTCAAAATCGGGAGGTTGTTCAACAAAGATAAGTTTGAAAATTTTGCCATTTAAGAAATCACTCTTTACATCCATTTGAAAAGGTTTTATTTCAAAACATGATGCAGATGCAAGCAATATACGAATAGCTTTTAATCTAGCTATGGAAGCAAAGGTTTCACCAAAATCCAAACCTTCAACTTGAGTATATCCTTGTGCCACCAACCTTGCCTTGTTCCTTACCACAACTCCATTTTCATCTTGTTTGTTTCTAAATACCCATTTAGTGCTAATTCCGTTGTGATCCTTGGGTCTTTCAACAAGTGTCCAAACTTCGTTGCGAATGAAATTGTTCAACTCTTCATGCATAACATCTGCCCAATCCGGATCATCTAACACTTCTTCTACAAATTTTGGCTCAATAGAGGAAACAAACGAGTAATGTTCACAAAATAAAACAACACGGGATCGAGTTAGAATACCCTTACTAACATCACCCAAAATTTGATCAATGGGATGATCTTTTACAATAGCGTTGTGAATCTTTGGATGAACGACCGGTGCTTGTCCATCTTCCACTTCTTCAACTTGATCTTGACTTGGCGTAGTGGAAGTGGGAGGTTCAACTTGAATTGAAGAAGATGGATCATCATTGTCTTCTTTTGGCTTAATATATCCTAGTGTCATATTCTTCATTGCTTGTCTCAAGCCTTTATCACCTACATCATCCAAGTTTTCTTGCTCTTCTTAAGAGCCATTAGTCTCATCAAATTGAACATCACATGTCTCTTCAACTATACCGGTTCTTTGATTGAAGACTCGATAAGCTTTACTATTTGATGAATAACCAAGAAGAAAACAAGCATGGCAACAACTTTGAAATTTCAAAAGATGAACTCTTTTCTTAAAATAAAACATTTGCAACCAAATACTCGAAAATAAGAAATGTTTGTTTTTTTTCCAATGAGAAGTTCATAAGATATATTTTTAAGAAGGTGACGAGGATTTGATAATCCTCATTTTATTATTCCTTAATCATGTAATATGACGTCACACAGTATACCTCTTAATATTATAAGGGAGGAGTAGGTTAGGTGGTCGTAAGCTCTTCTACGACCACCCCCATAGTCGTAAGTATTTCTACGACTACCACGTAATTGTAAGTTCTCCTACGATTACGTCTGGTCGTAAGTCTTTCTACGACCAGTATCCAGTCGTAAGCTTTTCCTACGACTACCCCCTGGTTGTAAGTCTTGCTACGACCAGCCCTGCTACGACTTCTTTATAGTTAACTGGGTCCACTCGCCAGTAGACCCTATTTACTGTGAAGATCTGAGCAGTCAAGATACGTAGTTATACCTGAAATAACTACAGATAACTCTCCATTATCTCTAATTGGTAACCGTTAGACAGCGTGGGGAGGTTACTACTCCAGTAATTACTCTTATTATTACGTAATAATGAGCGTCTATTGACCTGAAACGACAACTGCCACTACAGCATAGTATAAATAGGTGTCTTTTGGAGATAATGAAAGAGGCTTTTGGGAGAGACAGTCTGTAGTAGTATTAGCGCAAGTCTTTTCACTGATTGTAATCAGGATACCCAATACAATACACACAGGAGTAGGGTTGTTATTCTCACTGGAGAAGGCCCGAACCTGTATAAAAATCCCCGTGTCTCTTTTGTCTGCGTGATCAATTGTGGAGACCCCCCGAATCAAATAATCTTTACGTAAGATCGGTTCTAAAACACCGACAGTTGGCGTTGACCGTGGGGATCTTCTGGTAATTCCTTGTCAACACTTCTTTCTTTCCTCTTTGATGCTACCATGACAGGAGAATGGAACAAGGAGAATTGGTTCGACTTGGCCGATTACGCAGACATCGACATGGATGCCGGCTTCGATTACGAGCCGAGTATCGAATCATCTGACGGTATTGCCACCTCTGGAGATCTTCTATCAGATCTCAGAGACTACATCACCGCCGGAGTCTAGGAGGGATCATCATCCCCCACAATAGTACGTCCAGCTGAGGAACCAGCTTCTTCAGGGGGCAAGGGTCAACACGACCACCAACAGGGCTGCCCCAGGACATATTCGCAACACGACGAGAGTCTTTCCTCCAAGTGTTCAGTCCCCCCAAGGCAATACAACTTGGCGAGACAGGTTCTGAAAGCCATCATTCCAGAGCTCCATCGACATATGATGGTCCTCTTTCTCCGGGTAATTCCGCAGAGAAGAGGATCGAGCACGCTGTTCCTCCAAGTCCAACCATCCCGACGCAGGACACACCTGCAGACAGAGACGGTTATAACCCGGAGTTCCCCTACCTGGAGGGGTTTACTCCAAGTCGCCAGATGGTCTCACTCGACTACTCCTCAAGCAAGGAGGTCTCGAGCGCAAGTGAAGGTCGTCCACGGGAGGTCTTCGTCATTCCCCCTGATAAGAATCATTCTCCTAGAGGAAGGATTGACGATGCTCCCCGACGGGCACACTCTACATCCCCTCGTAGCCATGGCAAGGACACCACCGCTAGCGAACGAGACGAACACTTTAATGAACGTGCATGACATCCTCAACATTCTCGCACTCCATTAAAACCAACTCAGGGGTCTGATATAGGCTATTCTGAGACGACCCGACGAAGGAAAATAGCAGCTCAAATAAATCTCCCTGAGCGTGCTTATTTCCAATCGGAGGAAGCTTAAGAACTCCAGCACATCAACGACTTGCTGGAAAATCTGACCCAAGAGCTCGCTCGAGCACCGGGGTACGATCTCTTTGCAGAAGAGATCGCACAAAGGCTTCGTAACACGATGGCAAAACTCGAGCGTCCTCGTCAACAATAACCAGGGAGTCGTAGCAGTACGACTCCATCTTTTGCCAGCCGTTCGGATAACTCGTCGCATGGGAGACGGTGTGACCCTCGTCCACGTCGCTCTCCCGATCCGAGGAAGACTCGTTGGACATCTAGAGACCAACAAGCTCCCAGGAGAGGTGATCTTTCACCACTTCAAGGGTGTAATGTACGGCGGCAAGCGGAATACGATGAGTATTTCCCTCGTAAAGCTGGGGCTTATCATAGGTCCAGCACACCTGTGGCTGGGTATCATCGAGTACGATCACCCGGAGATGTTAACCCTTCTTTTTTGCAAAGAAGGAGGCAAGAAGTTATCTCAGGATATCGGGCGTTTTCACCCGACGTTCGAGCAGTTCGCTGGCCACCTCGTTTTCGACCAGCGAATATGGAGAAATTCGATGGAACCCAAAATCCTATCGAATTCCTCCTGATCTACACTACAGCTATCCGACCAGCAGGAGGAGGAGAGCACGTCATGACAAATTACCTTCCGACTGTACTCAAAGGATCGGCTCGATCATGGATTTTAAACCAGCCATTCGAATCGATCTACTCGTGGCAGCACCTTTGCGACCTTTTGCTCGCGAACTTTCAGGGCACCTACAACCGCCCTAGAAAGGAGGACGACCTGCAACGGATAAGACAAAACGATCCTGAAACTCTACGCCAATTCATCGGTAGCGCTTAGTCGAGTTCAAAATTCTATTCAGTTTCGACTCATCGTGATCGGGGCTTTCAGCGGAGTCGCAACAAAGAATAACAGAGGATATCACTTTACATCCTCCCGCCACCGTAGCCGAACTCTTCGAGATGGCCGATAGATACGCGACTACTGCCAAAGGAGTCGAGTGGAACAACACTATCGATCATGAAGATAATATCCCTTAGGAGGCACGTGAAAGTGGTAAGAAAAAGGATAAAAAGATTAAGAAGTCCAAGAACAAGGCAAAGAGACACAAATCTCCTGCTGTCGGTTCTAAGGAGGTCTTGGCCGTAAGTGACAAAGAGCCGCGCAACCCCAAGCAGAATCCCGATCGAAGTAAAGGTAAGCACCAAGATCGGAGGAACGACAAACCCAGGTGGTGTCCTTTTCACAAAAAAGAAGGGCATGACCTTCGTAACTGCCGAGTTTTTCTACGAAAACTCGAAGACTATTACTCTGGCAAGGGGCCACTTCCTACTCTTGAACAAGTAGGTCAGACAAGTGGACGAAAGGAGTCAGATGATGAAGAGGAGATGTCGTTCCAGGATCCGCAACACACCATCGATCACATCTATAGAGGATCATCCGCATATGAGTCACGGAGACAGCTGAAAGCTGTCGAGCGCGAGGTACCCAGGACAAAGGTAAGGCCGCTACGATATTCATTTCATGGAATCGTACTGGGGTCTTCGGCCAAACCAATTGGCCAAGTTTCTCTTCCTTTAACTTTTGGCTCACCAAGCAATTTCAGGACAGAGAAGATCTCCTTTGACGTGATCGATTTCGATACGGCATATAATGCCATACTCGGACGACCTACTTTGGCAAAATTCTTAATAGCTACTAATTATGGGTATCAATGTCTTAAGATGCTAGGTCCCAAAGGAGTAATCACAATATATTGTGACAAGAAGATGGCGCACTCCTGCGACCGTCGTTCCCTCGAAATGGTTGGACAACTACCAACTCGAGGCGAAAAGTCGACCTTCGACTAGCAAGTCGAAGCCTAAAGCGCACCAAAGCGAGCGACCGTGTCAAAGAGGTTCCTCTGGGCGCGGAGGAGCCCTCAAAGATGTTCGCATAGGGGATTCTTCCGACCCCAAATAGGAAGACACCCTCATCACTTTCCTCTGAGCAAACGTAGATGTCTTCACGTGGCAAGCATCCGACATGCCCGGAGTCCCTAGGGAAGTGATCGAGCACAGGCTAGCCTTACGGCACGATAAATTACCCATAAAGCGAAGTTCGAGATTTGCCCACGATCGGCGAGATGCTATTAGGTCGAATTGGACAAGTTGCTTAAGCGGGCTTCATAAGAGAAGTCAACCACCAGTGGTTGGCCAACCTGTAATGGTTAGAAAGTCGAACGGCAAATGGCGTATGTGCGTAGACTTTACTAATCTTAATAAATCTTGTACAAAAGATGATTTCCCTTTACCTCGCATCGATCAGCTGGTTGACTCTACTGCAGGATGTGAGATGTTGAGTTTTCTAGATGCATACTCTGGTTATCACGAGATCAATATGTGTCGAGAAGATGAAGAGAAGACCGCATTCATTACACCGTTTGGAATATTTTGCTATGTCAAAATGCCATTCGGTTTAAAAAATGTCGGAGCTTCTTTTCAGCGTTTGATGCAAACGACTTTTGCTCCTCAACTAGGCCAAAACATGGAGGCCTACGTTGATGATCTAGTCGTAAAAAGCAGCAAACGGCTCAATCACATCACAGACTTGCAGGAAACTTTCGACAACCTCAAAAAATACCACTTGAAGCTTAATCAAGAGAAGTGTGTGTTTGGGGTCTCTTCAAGAAAATTGCTTGGATTCTTGGTCTCTACACGAGGAATCGAAGTAAATCCTGAAAAGATAAAAGCCATCACCCAGATGTGCACTCCAACCAAGAAAAAAGAGGTCCAGAAACTCACAGGATGCATGGCGGTATTAAGTCGTTTCATCGCACGTCTGGGAGAGAAAGGACTGCCTTTCTTCAAACTTCTAAGGAAACATGAGGGCTTCGAGTGGTCGAAAGAGACTAACATAGCCTTTGAGGAAGTAAAGAGGTATCTTACGAGTGCTCCTATTTTGGTTTCTCCGAAACCAGGAGAGATGCTCTTAATTTATCTAGTTGCCACACCACATGCAGTGAGCGCAGTACTGGTCGTAGAATGTGATAACGTACAACAACCAGTTTACTACGTTAGCGAAGTTTTACACGGACCTAAGGAGCGTTACCCTCAAGTTCAAAAACTTTTATATGCCCTCCTCATGACTTTGAGGAAACTGCGGCATTATTTTCAGACGCATAAACTAGCTGTGCCGTCTGAGTTTCCCTTGGGAGCGATCCTCCAAAATAGAGAAACAGCGGGACGCATGGTAAAATGGTCAGTCGAACTTGGGGAGTTCGACATCCATTTTGTGTCCCGAACGACCATTAAATCCCAGATCTTAGCAGACTTTGTCGTCGAATGGACAAATTCTGAACCAGTTTAGGATCCCCAGTATGAATCCCACGACCAGTGGACGATGTACTTTGATGGGTCACTTACGATAAGTGGCTCGGAGGCTGGGGTGGTCCTGGAATCTCCTACCAGAGAGACCTTAAAGTGTGCCATACAACTAAACTTTCAGGCCACTAATAACGTGGCAGAGTACGAAGGTTTACTAGCTGGCATACGAGCCGCAAAAGCGCTCTTGATTCGACGACTACTCGTGAGAGGAGAGTCTCAACTAGTCGTAAATCAAGTCGAAAAAGAGTACCAGTGCTCTAATCCAACTATGTCCTGGTACTTATCGGAAGTTCAAAAGTTAGAAAATCACTTTTTGGGCTTTGAGGTACAATTTATACCTCGAAAGGATAATTTCCTCATGAACCAAGCGGCTCGTCTCGCTTCCTCCGATCCTCGATGCAAAGGGGTTTCTTTGGAGCAACCGAAGCCGTCTCTAGTTGAAGAACTAGAGATGCCTCCTATAGAAATAGCCTCTCTAGAGTACGAAGATACCTGTATGACTCCCATCTACAAGTATCTTCAGATGGGTTTCGTACCCTACGACGATCTCGAAGTAGATCGACTATCCCGAAAGGCCAAAATGTATACTTCGGTCGAAGGTGTTCTTTATAAAAGAGGAACTCAAGGGGTACTCATGCGATGTATTTCGCAGAGTGAAGGATTAAAACTCCTTCACGATATATACGTAGGCATCTGTGGAACTCATGCTTCTTACAAAACTCTGGTCGGTAAAGCCTTTCGACAAGGTTTTTATTGGCCAACGGCCCTCTACGATGCTAGGGAGTTGGTCAAAAAGTGTGTACAATGCAAGTTTCATAACAGGCAAATACACCAACCGGCTCAGGCGATGCAAACAATTCCTCTATCTTGGCCTTTTGCGACCTGGGGTCTTGATATCCTAGGACCGTTACCCAGAGCTCCAGGTGGATTTGAATTCCTTTTTGTGGCTATTGACACGTTCACAAAATGGATAGAAGCCGAGCCTGTGACTGGAATAACAACAGAAGCAGCAAAACGGTTCATGATGAGATGCGTGATAACTCGATTTGGAGTACCAAGTCGAATCATCACAGACAATGGCAAACAATTTTTGAGCGCAAAATTTCAGGAATTTTGCGACGAGTTGGGAACTCCATTGTGTTACGCTTCTGTTGCCCACCCCCAAAGCAACGGGGCGGTCGAAAGAGCGAATGGCCAGATAATGAAGGGAATTAAAACCCGAGTCTTCGATCAGCTTGTCAAACGCTCGAGGTCTTGGGTACAGGAATTACCTTCAGTATTATGGGCAATTCGTACGACAACTAGCCGAGCTACAAGAGAAACACCTTTCTTTCTAGTCTTTGGTGCAGAAGCTATGCTTCCGCTAGAACTAAAGATCAGGTCAGCACGAGTCGAAAATTTTAACGACTTCATCCAAGAACAACTTCGAGCAGACGACATTAACCTGCTCGAGAAAAAAAGAGACCAGGCCTTAATCCGTTCAACAGTATACCAACAAGCCCTGCGCAGATACTACGATTGTAAGGTCCAACCTCGCAGCCTTGCTGTAGGTGACTTGGTATTGAGGCTTATCCAATCCCAGTCTAATCGGAACAAACTTTCCCCCAAGTGGGAAGGTCCTTACACCGTGGTCGAAGTTACGCGTCCAGGATCGGTACGACTCGCAATGGAGGATGGCTGCGTTCTCTCAAACTCTTGGAATATTGACCAGTTGCGCAAATTCTACGTATAACAAACTTCCACGACAATAAAGTATCAGGTTCTTTCTATCTTTATTGTCTTTCTTTGAATTTTGCTTTTATTTTCGACCATCCTTCATACGCTCATTTCTTCTTTACACTGGTCGGAGAATGGACATAACAACTAGTCGAAGTCTCTCCCCTCTGCATGTGGTCCTGCTCGCTGGAAGAAGCTTCCTAGTGCCGCCTTATTCCTAACTTTTGATACCAGTACAAAGTTTTTTGGGCTCGAAACATGGTCAAAAAATTTTAAGCATATTCATGTCACCTTAGTTTATTTATTCATTTTGAAAAATACTCTAAGAAGAGCGCACTTTTGAGATTCGTTCGACCACTTCTGGTAGACTTGATCAGTTTTTACTGGTCGGAGGAAGAAACACACCTAGTCGAAGTTTCTCCTTTCTGCACGTGGTCCTACCCACTAGAAGGAACTTCCTAGCGTCGTCTTGTTTCCTACTCTTGCTACCAGCATAAACTTATCGGGTACATCGAAACAAGTTGAATGAATTTTTAAGGTACTCTAGATGTTTGTTTTACTCAAGTTGTTGTTATTGATTTGATTAATCTAATTGGAGATGGTAACATAACCTAGTCGAAGCTTTTCCTTTCTGCACATGGTCCTGTCCACTAGAGGGAACTTCCTAGCGTCGATCCGTTTTCGACTCTTTCTACTAGTGCAAGATAATCGATGCTCGAGAACTATAAGTCGAACAAACCTCTCTATTTTCAGAAACCCTTTCTTTACTATTTCCTTAGTTTATTCCAATAAACTAAGTAAATAGTCAGGGGCTAGGATAAAGTTATAAACATGATTTCATTTCTTGGTCTTAGTTTTTTCCGAGTTATCATCTTATGAGTTACTAACTACTCTACAAGATGATTCGCAAGGAAAAAGAAGAAGGAAGGAGGAATTGCACATGTCTGGTCCGATTATTTCTTCCCTTTTCGTTATCTTATGAGTTACTAACTACTCTACGAGATAATTTGCAGGAAAGAAGAAAAATCATATATTTATACATCAACAAAAGGACTTGTCTTTACAAATTCCTATTACATACTACTCTGATAAAGGAGACTCTATTTGCATCTCCTCCGCAACTCTCTCACCGACCGACTGCATCTCCTCGATTAACCGTTTTGCTTCAGATTCGGTACAGTCGAAGTCGGCTTCAACAGAATGTGGGTTAAGGTTAGGGTCACGGGTCTTGAGCATTGCTAAAATGAAGCTCACAGCTCCTTTGACCGCTTCCCTTATCGAGTCATTCTGGTTGGTCTTCAGAGTAGACACTAACTCTTGCAGGGTACCGACTTGCTCCCTAATGGCACTCGTATGAGCGGCCATCGTGCCATCGCGGGGAGCAACCTTCCCGGCACGAATCCCATCGAGTACATTGTTCAGAAGCGAAATGTTATCTTGAAGATTGATCTTCATCGACTTCATTTCCTCCTCCTGGGTACAAGTCGAAGCCTCGTGGAGTTGTTTTATTTCAATTAATCGCTTTGAAAGGAGTAAGAATTGATTAGATGAAACAATTCTATGAGAAGATAAAACGATTTAATAGCAGGTAAAAGTTTTACTTACCCGCTAATTGAGAACCTAAGTTCTCAATTTCTTGATCTTTCTCCTTCGCGATGCGGGAGATCTCACGGACAACCGAGGACTTCTCCTGGACCTCGATCCGAATAGTCCCCACCTCGGCCTGAAGGGCCTTATTTTCGACTTCTTTTTCTGCAAAAGAATGAGTGGTTAAGAAGGCGGAGATCAAGATTAAATGTACTCGTAACTCCACGTACTGTTTATTTTTTCCTGTAATTTCTGAGTTGCAGAGTTAGCCTCCTGAAGCTTCTTCAGAAGGTCGGTGGCCTTATCCCTTAACTTTTTCGTCTCGGCTTTCTCGAAGTCAAGTGAACCAGCTAAGATCTTTTCGTCACTCTTAAACCTGAAAAGTTAGGGGAAGACATGAATATACAGACGAGCAGTCGTAAGTATTTCTACGACTGATGGATAATCGTAAGTTTTTCTACGATTACCCCCTAGTCGTAAGTTCTTCTACGACTAGTACCAAGTCGTAAGTTTTCTACGACAATCTTCTACGAGTACTGAGTAAGTAATCAGTTTGTAAGATGATTACAAGAATCGGTTACTCACCACCTCTCTGCTTGCTCGCAGAGCACTGTCTTCTCTTGTCGTAACTTGACAAGTTGCCGATTATACTCGTAAATCGTAGCAACTTGTTCTACGACTCTCTACAAGGGAGAAAAACGATAAGAGACAGGGATAAAACCATACATGAGTATCGATGAATACTTACATTCATGTTTGACCAAGCAAACATGGACACTATCCGTGACGGATCTTTCAACCCATCCATCTCCTCGACTCGTTTCCACCAAACCCCTTCGAGACGTTCATTATCGAAGACATCCCCGCAATTGGGAATGCTACTAGGGTGAGGAACTCGGTCGCGAGACTGGTAGGCAGAAGATCCTATGATAGAAGCGGGCCAAAGAAATCAGAGCAAAAGTTAAAGTATTCCTCTTCCTCTGATTCGGTGATGGGAGCACCACCTGGAGGGCCGGAAGGAATGTCTTCGACAACCTCCTTACCGGCACGGTGGTCGGAACTCCCACCACCACCGACCTCCGGTGTCTCCCTCGTGGCCTCTCTTGCCTCCTCTTCAATCCCTACGACAACCTCGGTGGTCGTAGCGACTTCGGCAGCAACGACTTCCTCCACTGCGGGAATAGTAGCTGGAGCTTCAGCTACTGCCGCAGTCACACCTTCGCTACCTGAAGAGGTGACAGCGAGCTTCTCCATAGAAGCATCCCTGGGGGCTGAAGGCGTTGGGCTAAGATTACAAAACGCGGAAGTAAGTCAACTCGTAAAAAACAAAGAGTAAATGCAGTTCTTACACTTATGTTTTTTACATGCCTCTGTGCGCTAGATCTAACCCGAAACTTGGGAGCAACCTTCCCAACGGAAGGTTTCTTCGACTTCTTCTCGACCATCGTTGGTCGAGATTCGATCGTGGTAATGGTCGAGATTCGATCGGAGTAACGGGAGTCTCCTCCTCCCGACTACCCGAGTGGCCGAGATCCGTCTCGACCACCTTAAGAGCGCCGCTCCTCGGCCTCGAGTCCCTCAGAGCAGTTTCCTTCACAAAAGACATGAAGCTCTTCCAGTTCTCCTTTTCTAACTGCCTTATGAAGCCACGAGAAGCAGAAACTGCGAAAGTCTGTTGTCATAATAGAAGGGTACCTTAACCTTGGGGGCTTTGTGCTTGAGGGCAAAGGCGGCTTCTTCAGCTTTCTTCCTCGCTGCAGCCATGTCTGCGGCAAATTTGGCAAAAGGAGCAGGAGGAGCCGAACTCGAGCCACCTTTGTCGCCGACCTTTACAAGTCGACGCTTTTTGGCTGGAGGGGATTTTGCTGGCTCCACTTGCGCGTTCGCCCCAATAACCACCACATCGACTTCCTTATCGTCTTGGCGGTCTTCTACGCCTACTTTCTGTTGAAGATCAGAAAAGGAAAGTAGTCGTAAGTTCTTCTACGATCGCTAACTGGTCGTGAGTTCTTCTACGACCAGCTCACAAGTTGTAAGTTTTTTCTACGACAAGCCCTTTAGTCGTAAATCGTTTTACGACAATAGGTGCCTAAAGATGGAGTCGTTTTTCGATTACCTTTAGGCGCCCCACCTTTTCTTCTGCGGTCAAAACCACAAGAATTTGTGGAGCTGCTACGCTGGATGAACTCTTCTCGCGGATGAGCCTAACGCAAACGTCAATCTCCGCCTGTGGAAGATCTGTACACACAAACAACACGATTAACAGACCAAATCGGGATTAGCCAGGGACAAAGCCAAAAAGTGAATTTTCCACTTACCATCTTTGTAATCCCTGGTTGGGTCTCCTTTCTCCGAGTACCTCCACATAGGAGGAACTCGTTTCTTCAAGGGGCTAATGCGGCGCGTGATGAAGTCCTTCACCACGTGCCATCCGGTAAGCCTCCCTCTTCAAGTCTTTGATGGCTTGAATGTAGGGGGCTATCCAGTCGAGATAACTGGGAGTCGAATCCCAGGAAGGGGACCTCTCGGCGGCTTTCCTGACAAACGAGAGGCTGTCTTCTTTGGTAACTTCCCAGTAAAACCACTTTTTCTTCCACCCCGGCCACGACGACCGGGTGAACATCTGAATATACTCCTTCGACTTATCGTCGTGGAGCTTCAGACTGCAACTCCCAACAATTCCGGCCTACCGAGCCATTCCGTAGTAGTACTGGAAAAGCTCGAGGTCCACCGGAATCCCCAGGTAAGCCTCTGTAACAGCCCTAACTTAGGGTTTGTAATTCAAATGTAAAATTTTGAGGAGAAATAAAAACTTTTGTTGTCTCTTCAAATCATTTGGAAGTTTTCCAAATTTTCCCTAGCAATTTCCAATTTTCTAGAAGTTAATTCTTGTGATTGGAAATTGTTATTAGCCTTCAAACTTGTGATCATCCTCTGCAAATATTTTTCCTAGCATCTTGATCATCCTAGCTACCTCTCTGAATTATTTCACAATTTTTAGATTATGTTTGCTATTTCAAATGACCAAGTCAAACTAGTTGAAAACCTGGTCAAACCCTAGGTCAGCATGCTTGTGAATTTTCTGCAGAATTTTTCAGTGCATAAAAAGTTCTGGAAAATTTATGCAATGTTTATCTCTGTCTCAAGTAACTACCATAAAAATTTCGAAATTTTTGGAGCTCAGGAGCTACCTCTAAAATTCTCCAAACTCTCTCGGCTTTTTAAAACCCCAAATCGAAAAACACTTGCCTCGGGCCCGAACCCAACTCGGGCTCGAGTCCGACTCGCACCACTTGACTCGGTCGCACCGCCTGCTGCACCGCGCCACGAGTCCAATCGGTCGTGACCGTCCGATGCAAATCGAGCGATCCACGTTGCGTCTTGCAACCGACTGTCGAATGCATACACCAATCTCGGTAGTCCATTTCGGATCAGCGGTCGGCATCTTCCGTCGAGTAGAACCTCGGCTCGCACCGCTTTGCTCTGTCGCGACATGTGGGTCCCACCTGTCGGCATCGACCTCGTCTTCTCCGCACCTCACCGGAGCTCACGGCCGTCGGCGCGCATGCTTGCCACGTCCTCGTCATTGCCACCTTTTTGTCCTCGTGTCGGCCCGTGAAGCATCGCCAGGATCTCATCTACCCACCGAGCCCATCCACTACCCTTCGCGTCCATTCTCGTGTTTTCTCGCCCAAATTTCCTTCCGTGGGAGAAGAACCGGAGCAACGCCGCCGTGTTAGCGCCGCCCTCGAGCCCGAGACCGCACCGTGATCCACTCTCGCCGCATCCATTTTCCGTTCGAGCTCGTAGCACCCGGTGAATCATCCGAGCCACTTCGTCGTCTCCGCCTCCGGTGATCTCGGCTCTGCAAGCTTATTGGCGCTCGGTGAGTTTCGGTTTAGTCACTTGGTCCCTTAGGATCGCATCAACATCTTGAGTCTAACAGTGACCTTGTTTCGCTCTTTGGTGCATCACCGAGGTCAGCGTCGCTTTCTTCTCAAGCTCGGTAAAGCGCGCGTGTCAATTCCGAGCGCCACCGTTCTCCTCCATCATCAAGATCGTGGGCTTATCGTTCTGGTGTCTCCGCGATCTCGAGGAGCTCCTTCCCGGCTTCGTCGTCATGGCGTCCTCTCGCGCGCCGCACTTTCTTCTCCGCCTCGTTCGCGCGACCGCGCGCGGCATCCTCGTGGGTCCGCGTCACCGTCATCGAGTTCGCTAGGTCCTGCGAACCCGAAGGTACCACTCTTCGCCGAAACCTCCTGGTTTGCTAGATCGGTTCGCGGCGCGCGCATGCCGCGTACCGTGCTTCGCCGGTGAACCGCCGGTGATGATTTGTTTGACTCTAATCATGTCTACCTTGAGTCTCTGTCTTGTGGGCCCTTGCGGTTAATCGCGTTTAGAAATCGTTTAATCCAACCGTTGCATTTCACTTTGAGTCTCTGTCATGTGGGCCCGGAATGTCAGTTAGGGTTTGTGTAGTTTCCTTGTCGTTTTCTCTGTTGGGAGCGTATTTCTGCGTGTGGGTATGTTAGGTTTGCACTTTGGTAGCGAAGGCGTATTCTTAGAATACGCCGACGTCACTTTAATGGCCGGTACATTCAGTCGCATTTTCATGAGCCCGCCGGTGTCTAGGGCTAGATAGATGTGGGTAGAAAAAGGATTTAATGCTTTAGTATTTACGTAATATGTTTTCATTGCCTTTGTTAATTCATTTAAACTTAGAAAATGCATAACTAATTCAATTTTTATCCAAATTGCATGAATCCAGTGCTGTTTATTTTCATTTCAAATGTATTATTTACTAAAATTAGTTTCATCCATGTCTCTGTAGCAAAAATCTATTAATTAATAAAATGATGTTTTATGTATCTTCTAGATTAGAAAATGCATATCTCTTTCAATATTTGTCCAAATCCAGTGAAACCAATTTTGTAATTTGTCATTTTTAATGTACTAATTATTAGGATAGGTTATATACACTGTTTCTGTTCATGAAAATTTGTTAAGTAATTAACTAGTGTTTTGATGTGTTTTTAGCTTAGGAAATTCATAGAAAATTCTTAATAACTTAAAATGAATTGCTCTGTTTCTTAAATTTTGTTATATCATGCTTAGGCTGCTGGGAAAAGTTTAGTGTGTTTTGTTTTTGTTGTATTGTTTGAGTTTGGTCGGTGTTATTCGTTCTTATTATTTGTTTTGTTCAATCGTTAGGATTCGATATTTGCGGCAACCACGAGAACGATCCTCCGCAACATATTGAGCAACAAAGACCAGTGCAAGCGAGTTTGATCATGTTTAATCCCATTATTTTAAAGATTAATATTTTGTTTCAAATTGTATGTATGCATTGCTTAATTTGTGTTAAATTGATTAGTTAAATCCGTAGCTGCATATCCTGTAGACAAAATATTGATCTCTACTACCTGAGCCTAGGTTATTTGCTGTGATTAGAGATCGCTGGATGATCTCTTATCACTTAGTAGATCCGGGTCAACTTGCTTAGACATGCTTAGCTATCGGTAGAACTGGGCGGTTATCGACTTTAGTCGGTAACCTTGATCACACAAAATTTACTATAGCTTTATGTTTTAGCATTTCTGCTATGTTTAATTGCAAAACTAAAAATGAAAACAAAATAATTTAGACTTGGGCACAATGGTATGTTGGTGTGATCTGTTGGGTGTGACTGGAAAGGTGCCCAGTCAGTTAAGGACCAGTTACTTGCGCCATCCGTCTTGAGCATTTTGCGTGCTAACCACACTAGAGTATATGGGACCTCTCTTGACCTAGTACTTTGGCGTGTATTGGCTCGGTCGCAGGAGGTCGCGAGAGGGACGGAGGTGGGAGCATGGTAGTTGTCCAAAAGCTTTATCTGAGTGGGTAGTTGTCTTTTCGGCTTTACCATGTAAGCGTATGGGTTTCTATCCATACGAGCGGCTCGTAGTTAATACACAATATTGGAAAAAGTCTCGTAGGACTTAGCCGTGCCAGCATACCTTCGGAAGTGTGTTTTGGCTTAAAGGCGGTCTGAAGTGTGGGTACATTGGTACACCCCTGCAGGGTTAAAACTATTCGAATAGCCTCGTCTAGGTTATGGACACGCTGGATCGCCCGTAAGAACTAGACTACAACATTTAAATTAAAATTTGATGGGTGATGCGAATGCGGGATTCGTGCTATTGTTGTGGTGACTATTGGGATAGTCACTTCTAGGTTGTTTATCTTTCGCTTTTGTTATTATTACCCTTCTGTATTTCAATCTTAAAATGAATTGCAAACTTGCCTTTAAAGCTGTATTACCTTATTGCAAACGAAATTGGCTTTGTGCAAATGAAACATATGGCCTCCACTAAACAAGCTCGCATGTAGCATATGAGCAGTGCGCTGGATTCACACGTCGGTCTTGCGGGTACAAAGACAATCTTTGTACTCGGTGCTTTGCTTAATGTTTTGTTGCAGAGGAAGAAGGTGAGCCTCGGGGCCTCACTTCGTGAGTCTTTGTCGCCGCCGTGGGTGACGACTAGTCTTGGCGGTCGGTCGGATGCCTTGTGGGTTGAAGGCACACCGATTGGCTTTGTTTATAGCCATTTTATGGCACTTTTGCTTCATTGTCGTTCTTATTATTTGTGTATCTTGTGGCGATCGGCCATTGTCTCATATTATCTTTGCTATTTGTTTATCTTCCGTTTGGAAGTGTGGTGTTTGGACTCTATGTGTGGAATGGAGTTGATGTCTAATTTTGTACCGGTGTGTATATTGCTTTGCAGGAAGTATACATATCTCGAGATCGATTTATTTGATTTGTGATGCTAGGACCGGTGGTTGGTTAAGCATTACAAACCAAATAAGCGGGGTCCTCACAAAGTTGGTATCGAGCCATTCGACCGTAATAACAAGCATAGTCGTCCTTAGGGTATTTTGAAAGTCTTATTTTCAAATTATAAAAAGGTTTATGAAAACTTAGGCGGTTCTCAGATTTTACTCCTTACCTATCTTAGCCTTCTACTCTCATCTTACTCTAATTTGAGTTTAAAACTTGGTTTCTCTCTTTCCTTTCAAAAGATAGTTACTCTTGGTGGAATCGACCTTTGGGAGAACCATAGATAATTAGTCTAATTAAAATTTGTGGGAGCATAAGGGTAAGATATGTATGAGTTTGCTAAGTGTCGATTTTTGTCGATTGGTTTTGTAACTTCAAAGTCTTGTGCTTGTTTTGTCTTTGTTAGCAAGTTATTTGCGATGGGTCATCAACTTCATGTTTTCCGCTATTGTTAACTTGTCTTAGTGAAACAGGATGGCGGGAGAGCAGCGTGGCGATCGGCAGGTGGTCATGATGAGGAGCTTCCCCTCCTCCGACCATGGTCGAGGTGCTCGCTCGAGATCGAGCGAAACCGCATGGACGACCGCGAATCTTGGAGGTTATTGCTAGGAATACCTCCACTCCTGCCGGTGGTGGCGGCCACGGACTTCGCGGGGACTTGCGAGTTCCTCCGTACCACGCCGCCGACTTTCTCCGCTCTCGAGGACCCTCTCGATGCGGATGATTGGCTGCGCATGGTTGGCGAAAGCTCAACATAGCTCGATGCGGCGCGCAGATAAGGCACTCTTCGCGTCCCCACCGGCTGAGGGCGCAAAGACTCATGGTGGGAGAACTATCTCGCCATGCGGCCCGCGGGCCATGTGGTCGCGTGGGAGGAGTTCAGATCGCCTTTCGTCGGGCCCACATCCCGGATGGCACGATGAAGGCTGAAAAGAAGGAGTTCCTCGCGCTCAAGCAAGGGCGCAAATCGTGACGGAGTACCTTTACGAGTTCAATCATCCGCTCGTTATGCTCGGGAGGTGGCCTCGAGATGAGGCTAGCGGAGAAATTTATGGATGGCTTGTCCGAGGAGCCGCAGGACAAGCTATCCATTGTGGACTTCTCGGACTTTCGTGCCTTGGTAGATAAGGCCATTGTTGCGAGCATAAGGCAAAGCGCTGGCGAGTCCCGCGCAAATGGGAGCGCGATCGGTCTACTCACACCACCTCGTTCGTCACCGGGCCGGGCGGCACCGATGGCCGTTCTTTTGCTCCACCGGCGCCGAGACCATCTGCACCAGCTCTCGCCCACCGCAGCGTGTTTCACCACGTGCGCTGCGATCCAAAGACAGAGCGCCTCCGCAATCCGGCGCCGAGGTGACTTGTTTTATTTGCCACAACAAGGGCCATTATGCGAATGCTCGCCTCGAGTGTTGCGGCGATCCCTCGTCCTAATGGAGGACGCGGCAGGAGCGGTCACCCGCGACCAAAAGATTATCGAGAAGACCTGTGCGGCGGCGGTCGGGTGAACCACCTTTCACCGGTGAGGAGGCTCGGGGCGCGGATGTCGTGATTGGTACACTTCTTGTTAATTCCGTCTGCTGCGGTATTATTTGATTACGGAGCATCGCATTCTTTTATTTCAAGATCATTTGCTGCTGTTAGTAGTCTTCGTTGTGTTCCTTTGGGAGTTCCTTTGCTCATCCGCTCTCGGGTCGGAAATGAGAGCCGATCTGCAGATGTCGTGATGTTCCTATCATAGTCCAAGGAGGGGTTTTGGCAAACCTTATTCGCTCTCGGCCAATGAGTCCGGATGTGATTCTTGGCATGGATTGGTTGTCCCAACACTTGGGGCAAATCGATTGTGCCAGAAGATTGTCTACCTTACCACCCCTTCAGCGGCAGGTCGATTTTCGCCACGGCCGGGGCCACATCTATGTGTATTAGAGGCAAAGCCACCCTGCGATTCATGATGTTCCCATAGTATCGACTTTAGGGATGTCTTTCACGAAGACTTGCGGGATGCCTCGGTTCGAGACACAGAGTTTGTCATCGAGTTCTGTGCCCTGCACCGCCCGATTTGAAGGCGCCGTATCGGATGCCCCCAATGAGCTAGAAGAATTGAAGAAGCGGCTTGGTGAGCTCCAAGCAAAGGGTTTCATCCGTCCAGTTCATCTCCTTGGGGTTGTCCGTGATCTTTGTGAAGAAGAAGGACAAGACTTTGCGTATGTGTGTTGATTACCGTCCTCTCAATGAAGTGACGGTGAAGAACAAATATCCTCTGCCCGCATTGATGATCTTTTGACCGGTTATGCGGAGCTCGGTGTTCTCAAGATTGATCCGAGATCGGGCTATCATCAAGTCGGATCGAGTGAGATATATTCCAAGACGGCTTTCACTACTCGTTATGGCACATGCAGTACATTGTCATGTCTTCGGTTTGACCAATGCTCAGCGTTGTTCATGAACCTTATGAATTCGTATTCATGGAGTATTTGGACAAATTTGTGGTGGTTTTTATTGATGACATTCTTATCTATTCCAAGATCAGCGAGCATGCCGAGCATCCAAGATTGTTTTGGGCAAATTATGGAGCATCACCGTATCTGAAGTTCAAAGAAATGTGAGTTCGGTTGAAGGAAGTGGCATTTTGGGCCATGTTCTTTCACCGGAGGAATAGTGTAGATCCCAAAGGTCGGCGATGTTCTATCTTGGGGACAAACAAGTCGATCCAGCGATGTGCGGAGTTTTCTTGGTTTAGCGGGCTACTATCGCCGCTTTATCGAGAACTTCTCCAAGATCGCAAAGCCGATGACTGAATTGCTCAAGAAGGACAAGAAGTTTGTATGGTCCTCTGCTTGTGATGAGAGCTTTCAGGAGCTCAAGCAACGATTGACTTCAGCCCCAGTCCTCACTCTTCCTGATATCCACAAGAGCTTCGATATTTATTGCGATGCCTCTCGTCGGGGACTTGGGTGTGTTCTTATGCAGGAAGGCAAGGCAGTTGCCTATGCATCCAGGCAATTGAGGCCTCATGAGCTCAACTATCCCACCCATGATTTAGAGCTTGCTGCAGTAGTTCATGCACTCAAGATTTGGCGGCATTATTTGATCGGTAACCACTGTGAGGTGTATTCCGACCACAAGAGTTTGAAATACTTATTCACTCAGCCAGATCTGAACCTCAGGCAGAGGAGATGGCTAGAATTGATCAAAGATTATGACATGGGTATTCAGTATCATCCTGGCAAAGCCAATGTGGTTGCTGATGCACTTAGCCGAAAAGTGTATTGTAATACTTTGATGATCCAAGAGCAACAACCTGCACTACTTGCAGAATTTCAGCATCTCAACTTGGGTTTGGTTGAGCACGGTTCCCTTACTGCCCTGATTGTGCAACCAACCTTGGTGGATCAAATCAAGGCAGCACAGCAATCAGATGATGGTGTGGGAAAAATCAAGCGTAACATCGAGAATGGATCAGCCAAGTGTTTCACGAAAGATGAACACGGTGTTGTATGGTTTGGGCGGCTTGTGGTCCCAAAGGTCCCGAGTTGCGGATTTGATTCTGCGCAGAGGCCCATGACTCGCCTTTATCCATCCATCCGGGGCCACTAAAATGTACCAAGATCTGCGTCGAGATTACGGTGGACTCGCATGAAGCGCGAGATTGCCGTGTTCGTGGCGGATGTGACATATGTTGTCGTGTCAAGGCCGAGCATCGGCGTCAGTGGTCTTCTTGACCCTTACCTATACCGTAATGGAAGTGGGATTACGCAGGCATGGATTTTATCACCGTCCGCCCGCACTCTGCGGGGAAGGATGCATTATGGGTTATCATTGATCGATTGTGAAAGTGGCCCATTTCCTTCGGTCGATCGAAGATTGATGTGAATCGATTAGCGGATCTTTACATATCCCGTATTGTGAGTGCATGGTGTGCCACGAACAATTGTGTCGAATCGTGGTTCTCTGTTCACCTCTCGGTTTTGGCATAGTCTGCGAGAAGCCATGGGGACCGTCTTTCGTTCACTCGACCTATCATCCTCGGTGATGGTCGACGGAGCGCGTCAACGTGTGCTTGAAGACATGCTCGTGCTTGTGTTCTTTCCTATGGGAAGAATTGGGAGAAGTGCCTACCGCTTGCGAAGTTCTCCTACAACAACGGCTTCGAGCTAGTCTCGGTATGGCACCGTTTGAGGCTTTGTATGGGAGGCGCCGCGAACACCATTGAACTGGTCGAACCGTGAAAGGCGGTTCTTTGGCCCGGATTCGATCAATGAGGCAGAAAGTCAAGTGCAATTGATTCGTTAGCACTTGCGCGTAGCTCGATCGAGCGAGAAGAGCTATGCGGATCGTCGTCGTCGTGGTGAGTTTCGGCCCAATGACTTTGTGTATCTCAAAGTCTCACCTCTGAAGGACATCGTCGTTTGATGTCAAGGGCAACCGGCTCCTCGGTATGTCGGACCCTACCGCATCATCGACAGAGTGGGAGCCGTTGCTTACAAGTTAGAGTTGCGGCTACACTTGAAGGGTGCATGATGTTTTCCATGTGTCACAATTGAAGAAGTGCCTCCGTATTCCATTGAGGAAACACCATTGGAAAATATCGATGTGCAGAAGATCTGTCTTATCGTGGCGTCCGTTCGTATCCTCGAAGAAGCCGAACGCGAACAAGGAACCGTGTGATTAAGTTCCTTAAAGTTCGGTGGTCGAACCACTCAGAGGATGAAGCCACTTGGGAGCGGAAGATCGCCTCGAGCAGACACAGTCCTTCTTCTCCCAGGATCGAATCTCGGGTCGAGATTCCTGTAAGGGGGGGAGATTTGTAACAGCCCTAACTTAGGGTTTGTAATTCAAATGTAAAATTTTGAGGAGAAATAAAAACTTTTGTTGTCTCTTCAAATCATTTGGAAGTTTTCCAAATTTTCCTAGCAATTTCAATTTTCTAGAAGTTAATTCTTGTGATTGGAAATTGTTATTAGCCTTCAAACTTGTGATCATCCTCTGCAAATATTTTTCCTAGCATCTTGATCATCCTAGCTACCTCTCTGAATTATTTCACAATTTTTAGATTATGTTTGCTATTTCAAATGACCAAGTCAAACTAGTTGAAAACCTGGTCAAACCCTAGGTCAGCATGCTTGTGAATTTTCTGCAGAATTTTTCAGTGCATAAAAAGTTCTGGAAAATTTATGCAATGTTGATCTCTGTCTCAAGTAACTACCATAAAAATTTCGAAATTTTTGGAGCTCAGGAGCTACCTCTAAAAATTCTCCAAACTCTCTCACCTTTTTAAAAACCCCAAATCAGAAAACACTGTTCCTCGGGCCCGAACCCAACTCAGGCTCGAGTCCGACTCGCACCACTTGACTCGGTCGCACCGCCTAGCTGCACCGCGCACGAGTCCAATCGGTCGTGACCGTCCGATGCAAATCGAACGATCCACGTTGCGTGCGCAACCGACCTGTCCGAATGCATACACCAATCTCAGCCGTCCATTTCAGATCCAACGGTCAGCATCTTCCGTCGAGTAGAACCTCGCTCGCACCGCTTTGCTCTCGCCGCCGACATGTGGGTCCCACTGTCGGATCGACCTCGTCTTCTCCGCGACTCGCCGGGCTCACGGCCGCGCGCGCATGCTTGCCACGTCCTCGTCGCCGCCACCTTTTTGTCCTCGTGTCACCGTGAAGCATCGCCGGATCTCATCTACCCACCGAGCCCATCCACTACCCTTCGCGTCCATTCTCGTGTTTTCTCGCCCAAATTTCCTTTCCGTGGAGAAGAACCCGAGAGCAACGCCGCCGTGTTAGCGCCGCCTCGAGCCCGACCGCACCGGCGTGATCCACTCTCTCGCCGCATCCATTTTTCCCGCCCGAGCTCGTAGCACCCGTGAATCATCCGGAGCCACCGCCGTCTCCGCCTCCGGTGATCTCGGCTCGCAAGCTTATTGGCGCTCGGTGAGTTTCGGTTTAAATCACTTGGTCCCTTAGGATCGCATCAACGTCTTTGAGTCTAACCGTGACCTTGTTTCGCTCTTTGGTGCATCACCGAGGCCGTGCGTCGCTTTCTTCTCAAGCTCGGTAAAGCGCGCGTGTCAATTCCGGCGCCACCGTTCTCCTCCATCATCAAGATCGTGGGCTTATCGTTCTCGGTGTCTCCGCGATCTCGAGGAGCTCCTTCCCGCTTCGCCGCTCAGAAGCGTCCTCTCGCGCGCACCGCACTTTCTTCTCCGCCTCGCTCGCCGCCACCGCCGGCGTCCTCGTGGTCCGCGTCACCGTCATCGAGTTCGCTAGGTCCTGCGAACCCGAAGGTACCACTCTTTCGCCGAAACCTCCCGTTTGCTAGATCGGTTGCGCGCCGCGCCACTGCGTGCCGTGCTCGCCGGTGAACCGCCGGTGATGATTTGTTTGACTCTAATCATGTCTACCTTGAGTCTCTCGTCTTGTGGGCCCTTGCGGTTGTCGCGTTTAAAATCGTTTAATCCAACCGTTGCATTTCACTTTGAGTCTCCGTCATGTGGGCCCGGAATGTCGCTTAGGGTTTGTGTAGTTTCATGCGCTTTTCTCTGTTGGGAAGCGTATTTCTGCGTGGGTATGTTAGGTTTGCACTTTGGTAGCCAAGACGTATTCTTAGAATACGCCCAGCGCCACTTTCGCGTGGTGGGCTCGTCGGCATTTTCGCGCCCCCATTGTCGATGTCTAGGCTAGATAGATGTGGGTAGAAAAAGGATTTAATGCTTTAGTATTTACGTAATATGTTTTCATTGCCTTTGTTAATTCATTTAAACTTAGAAAATGCATAACTAATTCAATTTTATCCAAATTGCATGAATCCAGTGCTGTTTATTTTCATTTCAAATGTATTATTTACTAAAATTAGTTTCATCCATGTCTCTGTAGCAAAAATCTATTAATTAATAAAATGATGTTTTATGTATCTTCTAGATTAGAAAATGCATATCTCTTTCAATATTTGTCCAAATCCAGTGAAACCAATTTTGTAATTTGTCATTTTTAATGTACTAATTATTAGGATAGGTTATATACACTGTTTCTGTTCATGAAAATTTGTTAAGTAATTAACTAGTGTTTTGATGTGTTTTTAGCTTAGGAAATTCATAGAAAATTCTTAATAACTTAAAATGAATTGCTCTGTTTCTTAAATTTTGTTATATCATGCTTAGGCTGCTGGGAAAAGTTTAGTGTGTTTTGTTTTGTTGTATTGTTTGAGTTTGGTCGGTGTTATTCGTTCTTATTATTTGCTTTGTTCAATCGTTAGGATTCGATATTTGCGGCAACCACGAGAACGATCCTCCGCAACATATTGAGCAACAGCGACCAGCAAGCGGTTTGATCATGTTTAATCCCATTATTTTAAAGATTAATATTTTGTTTCAATTGTATGTATGCATTGCTTAATTTGTGTTAAATTGATTAGTTAAATCAGTAATTTGCATATCCTGTAGACAAAATATTGATCTCTACTACTGAGCCTAGGTTATTTGCTTTGTGATTAGAGATCATTGGATGATCTCTTATCACTTAGTAGATCCGGTCAACTTGCTTAGACATGCTTAGCTATCGGTAGAATCAAGGCGTTATCGACTTTAGTCAGTAACCTTGATCACACAAAATTTACTATAGCTTTATGTTTTAGCATTTCTGCTATGTTTAATTGCAAAACTAAAAATGAAAACAAAATAATTTAGACTTGGGCACAATGGTATGTTGGTGTGATCTGTTGGGTGTGATGGAAAGGTGCAGAGTCGATTAAGGACCGAGTTACTTGCGCCACCGTCTTGAGCATTTTGCGTGCTAACCACACTAGAGTATATGGACCTCTCTTGACCTAGTACTTTGGCGTGTATTGGCTCAGGGTCGCAGGAGGTCGCAGGAGGGACGGAGGTGGGAGCATGGTAGTTGTCCAAAAGCTTTATCCCGAGTGGGTAGTTGTCTTTCGGCTTTACCATGTAAGCGTATGGGTTTCTATCCATACGAGCGGCTCGTAGTTAATACACAATATTGGAAAAAGTCTCGTAGGACTTAGCCGCTGCAAATACCTTCGAAGTGTGTTTTGGCTTAAAGCGATGCAAGTGTGGGTACATTGGTACACCCTGCAGGTTAAAACTATTCGAATAGCCTCGTCCTAGGTTATGGACACGCTCGGATACGCCAGTAAGAACTAGACTACAACATTTAAATTAAAATTTGATGGGTGAGTACGAATGCGGGATTCGTGCTATTGTTGTGGTGACTATTGGGATAGTCACTTCTAGGTCATTTATCTTTCGCTTTTGTTATTATTACCCTTCTGTATTTCAATCTTAAAAATGAATTGCAAACTTGCCTTTAAAGCGTATTACCTTATTGCAAACGAAAATTGGCTTTGTGCAAATGAAACATATGGCCTCCACTAAACAAGCTTTGCATGTAGCATATGAGCAGTGCGCTAGTTCACACGTCGTCTTGCGGGTACAAAGACAATCTTTGTACTCGGTGCTTTGCTTAATGTTTTTGTTGCGGAGGAAGAAGGTGAGCCTCGGGGCCTCACTCGTGAGTCAGGCCGTCGCCGTGGGTGACGACTAGTCTTGGCGGTCGGTCGGATGCCTTGTGGGTTGAAGGCACACCGATTGGCTTTGTTTATAGCCATTTTATGGCACTTTTGCTTCATTGTCGTTCTTATTATTTGTGTATCTTGTGGCGATCGGCCATTGTACATATTATCTTTGCTATTTGTTTATCTTCCGTTTGGAAGTGTGGTGTTTGGACTCTATGTGTGGAATGGAGTTGATGTCTAATTTTGTACCGGGTGTGTATCTGTTTTAGGAAAGTATACATATCTCGAGGATCAGTTTATTTGATTTGTGATGCTAGGACCAGGTGGTTGGTTAAGCATTACAAACCAAATAAACTGGGGTCCTCACAGCCTCACACAGATACACGAATACGCTCAACATTGTGATGGGATTAGGGCCAAGGTTCACTAATTCCACCCCAAAGTGCTCGAGCGCGAGTGTGAGGAAGGGGTGGGCAGGTAATCGAAGGCCACACTCACAATACGTCTGGAAAATAGGGATTTGATCTTCCTCCCCCGACGGCCAATGTTCTCCATTCGCAGCAATCCACTTCACGAGTGTCGGGACCCAAAATTACAATTCTGGACCCTCTGTGTATCCTGCACTAGTCCAGGATCACGCTAGTGCACACAGGGGCAACATCGATGAAATATCATTTCCATATACAAAGATGACTAATAAATAGGCAAATAACAATAAATATCGAGTAAAGACCTTAAGGTCAAAGCTTACAATTAATGCCTCGGAGGCGAACAACTCAACGAAGTGCGGCAATGAACGTGGAATAACCGGTGAAGCCCATCCATATGCCCACAGCAATCGGTGGGAGTGCGCAACCTAGTTCTTCTCGATCCTTGAAGTAGACCTTATTGACCGACGATTCCTCCATTTCAGTAGGTTTGGGTGCAAGTTTTACAACAAGCGTGAGTACACAACCGCACTGCAAGTCATACCACGAATGCAATGTATAGATGCGAGCTTATTCCAAAGGAAATGGCTTCGTGGTTATTTTGCGTAAATGCAACATTTGCAATTGAATATGAATAATAGATTGAAAGCATAATTCAAAACAAATAGACAATATTAATTTAACAGTTGTTTTCACAAAGACACACAGCCTAATCAAATTCTTTCACACAACCATATGACTTAAATCACACAGCTGTCCCTTCCCAATTGTTTTATGAAAACTACCCCTCGTGTGAAATCCCCGAGCATTGTCCATGACCGCGGACGTGGCTATTCGAATAGATTATTTAACACTCTGCAGAGGTTGTACACTTTACCCACACGATATAACCAGTGTGGCCGCACTGATCATAACAAAACAGTTCGGCAACTTCGTCTCAACATTGACGTTCTTATTCACACAGTCCCATATCACAAAGCTTAACCTATCCACCTGAACCCCAATGTTGAAACTCCGTAACCTACTAAGTTAGGACTGTCACCAGACATGTGGTAGTACAGTATAGCTCAGTTCAATGGCGCACAAAGTTAAGTCCTTAATTGACCAAGGCAAGACTTCCAGCTTTTCTAACTAAACCACACAGATTAATCCCAATCACAAAGCCACGGTTCACACAGATTCACCACTTGTCTCACCAAATCCTTTACCACCAGTTGGTTTTAGTGCAACACATGCCATCACAAAGTAATAACACATAGCACACACAGTTTTATCACAAAGTTCCATAATCACTTAGTCAAATTTATAATTGCAACTCGGTGATGATGATGACTCGTTGCATGGCTAAGCAATCTACTCAGACTAACCAACCCACGTTGGTAATACCATAGCACCAACTAAATATGAACCAATCTAGGGTGACAAAAGATTATGACATACAATGGACAAAGTGGATATAACAAATTGGATTATTAGCTAAACCTAAAAGCGCTTAAATAATTACTTAAAGTAAATGCAATAATTTAAATCAAAGTAATTTTAAAAGCTGGGATTCAATATGATCAAAGGTATAACTTGCCTTGCTATTGCAATGGTGATCTTATTTTATCTTCAATCTTCTACTTGCTTGATCTTGACTCCTTCTGGACGATTCCGGGACTTGTGCTAACGAGAAAGAAAGCGCCAAAACAAACTAAATTCAAAAAGACAAATCAAATAAACTCCAAATTGAAATTGAATGGTACTGGAAGGTAGATATTGAATTTAGATGAATTTAGAAACTTGAATGGGTTCAATCGAATTCGGATGAAGAAGATATGGCTTTTGGAAGATTGGAATTCACATGAAATGATGAAAAGTTCTACGGAATATTCTCGAATATTCTATTCCTAAAATATTAGATAAAGAATGAGTGTATGATAGGTGGGACCGATTGGTATTTATGAATTTCTAGAATTAAAATAATTCCAGAAATAAGGTAGAGAGAGTGACAAGCGGGACCAATAAGATAAAAGGATTTTCAAGAATTAAATTAATTCCCGAAAATAGGATTAGGGGTTGACATGTGGGCCACTGATCTATGGACCAGGTCCACGGAGGTATGCTAGTCCACGGTGGACCAAGCTCATGAACAAGGTTTGACCAAGGTTGACTGACATGCAGGACCCGCATGTAAGTGAGATAAATAATTAAGGTGTTTAATTAGGAGGATGACATGTGGGGTCTACATGTAAGAGAGAGATAGATATTTATATTTATTATCTTATATGACATACGGGGTCCAACGTCATAGATAGAAAGAATTAACAGATCAAGAATAACAGAGAAAGTTAGAGAAGAAAGAAGATAACAGAACTTGCTCATGACGCAAAAAGGCAGTGGCATGGCAGCAGAAGATGGCCAAGATATGGCAGCTAGCAAGGTAGTAGCAAGATGAACCTGCTTGATATAAAGAAAAGCAAAGCAATCAACAGAGGAACAACAAGAGGCTGTTTCAACAGAAGCGAAGTAGGAACGAAGCAACAGAGCAACATGATGAACAGTAAACATAGAGTTGGCCTTTTCTTGCTAATGGAGATGCCGATGAACGGAGGCAAACCAATGGTGGCGAAGGGGCAAAACGGAAAGGAAACGACGAGCCGGAGATGATGACGCGGTCCGGACATCAAGATTTTGCTCCATGCGACGGCAGCGACGCGAAGAACGCCGACGACGGCGGCCTCACGGGCGCGTAACACCTCCGGTGACAATCTGCGAAAAGGAAGGTGAGCACGGCGTAGAACGCGGTGACGCGAACTCAACGGTGGTGGAGTTGAAGGCAGGGGATCAACGGTTGCGGAGTAATTGACCGGAGAAGGACGACAAACAAGAGGCGAGAGAACGTCAAATTCTCGGCGCACGGTGGATGAAACTTGAATCTACAAGAGGGGAAAGATAGGTATTGACGAGGGGCACAAGATGACGCGGTCGGATTTTGGAGAAACTCACCGAGGAAGCGAGGAACGCGATGAACACGTTTCGGCTTTAGGGCTTGACATGGCCGACGGTGCTCCGGTGATCTTCGGGCGAAGAGGAAGGAACCATGACGTAGAACGCGACGATGCGATGCCAACGCCGCAGACGGTTCGGCCGGGGGACGTCGGATGAAGCCGTAGTTCGCCGGAGAAGAACTTTGGTTGGAGCTCGGTTTTCTGGAGATTGCGGCGAAAATAGATCGGTTTGGAGGAAACCAATTCAGGGGATTGGAAGAGGAGATCAATACGGACGCGTGGGCGCAAACGGCTCGCTTTTATATGCACCGTGGAGAAAGATATGGAAATTTGAAGATTTCGGGTTTGAAACGGACACGTACTGGACTCGCGTTCGGTTCTGAGATTGAAGATGAACAGTGTTTCGCGATTACTGTAGCACGTGGGCAGGAGAGAGAAAACCTGATTTTTGGAATTAAAAGAAATCCCAAAAATCAAGGAGACCAAATAAAATAGCAAACAAATCCAGAAAAATCTCAGAAAATACCCAAAAATTCCTTGAAGGACAAGGAAGCCAAATAACACAAATTTTTATTTAATTAATGTTTATATTAGTCAAATTAAATATTTTTAATTTAGAAAAATTCCAGATTAAGCTTTATTAATTCAAATAAAATTGGTGAAATTTTCCAGGGACCTAAACTACTCAAAAGATTTTTGAAAAACCAAATTTTGGGACGTTACAACGAGTAGCCCCTCGGGAATTATGTCGGCGGCAACCAAAGCATTCATCTTTGCGTCGTCCATTTCCGATTCAGCCCACTCGGAGACAATCCTAGCCATCTTTTCTAAAGAGGGAAAGAGTTGGATTTAGGAAAGCACAAAGGAAGCGCACAGTGTCGCTGGCGGCGGAAGAGAGGAGAAAACAACGAAAAGTCAGGGTGAATCAGAGAAACGGTAAGAACCCTAAGTTCACCCCCGTAGTCCGTTTTATAACCGAACGCTTAAAACGAAACGCCATGGGAACTCAACGGTTTTCACTGCTTCGGGAATTGTTCCAACGGACAGATCTTTAATCTGCCTGTTCGGAAGTACTGAGGCTCTTTTCACACCTTAAGTGAAATTATCTTCTTGACCAAGTATACTTCGGATCAAAAGAAATGCTGATCGGAAAGGTTTTGCTTCCGATCATAGGGCCACGATTACCCTAAAATTGTAAGTTTTTTTACGACTATCTTGTAATCGTGGAATCTCTAACAAACTACCTCGACCAAGCATATTTCTGGTCGAGAGAAACACATGTTGAAGAGTTTTTCCTTCAACGTTTTTCCTACGGTCACCCAATGGCCAAAGGATCATCTACAACTCTTCGGCAAAGTAAGTTATTTGCACTTAAAGCTGGGGGGCTAGATGACGAGGATCTGATAATCCTCATTTTATTATTCCTTAATCATGTAATATGACGTCACACGGTATACCCCTTAATATTATAAGGGAGGAGTAGGTTAGGTGGTCGTAAGCTCTTCTACGACTACCCCTATAGTCATAAGTATTTCTACGACTACCACGTAATCGTAAGTTCTCCTACGATTACGTCTGGTCGTAAGTCTTTCTACGACCAGTATCCAGTCGTAAGCTTTTCCTACGACTACCCCCTGGTCGTAAGTCCTGCTACGACCAACCCTGCTACGACTTATTCACAGTTAACTGGGTCCACTCGCCAGTAGGCCCTATTTAGTATGAAGATCTGAGCAGTCAAGATACGTAGTTATATCTGAAATAACTATAGATAACTCTCCATTATCTCTGATTGGTAACCGTTAGACAGCGTGGGGGAGGTTACTACTCCAGTAATTACTCTGATTATTACATAATAATGAGCTTCTATTGACCTGGAACGACAACTGCCACTACAGCATAGTATAAATAGGTGTCTTTTGGAGATAACGAAAGAGGCTTTTGGGAGAGACAATCAGTAGCAGTATTAGCGCAAGTCTTTCCATTGATTGTAATCAGGATACTCAATACAGTACACACAGGAGTAGGGTTGTTATTCTCACTTGAGAAGGCCCGAACCTGTATAAAAATCCCCGTGTCTCTTTGTCTGCGTGATCAATTGTGGAGACCCCGAATCAAATAATCTTTACGTAAGATCGGTTCTAAAATACCGACAGAAGGCGATGCAAATAAAGACGATTTATGGCATGATATGCGGTGTTGGTGGCTTCCACCCAAAAGTTATCAGAAGTATCTAGCCATTTCAATCAATATTCGATTTTTTCTTTCTACAACTCCATTTTGTTCCGGAGTGTAGGTAGCGGATAATTCGTGCTTTATTCCTAGTTCATCACAATAGTCTTCAATTCTAGTGTTTTTGAATTCGGAACCATTATCACTTCGAATTTTCTTCAACTCAAATTCATTTTGAGCATTTTTTTGAAAAGTTTTTTAAGATACCAAAGGTTTCGATTTTATCATGTAAAAAGAAAACCCAAGTATACCTTGAGTAATTATTCACAATCACAAGACAATAGTTATTTCCACCAATGCTCTTATAGATTGTTGGTCCAAACAAATTCATGTGTAAGAGCTCCAATGGTCTAGAGGTGGACATGATACTCTTGGATGGATGAAAACTCGCTACTTACTTGCCGGCTTGACAAGCACTACATAGCTTATCTTTCTCAAATTTCACATCTTTTAAGCCCACAACTAGATCATGTTTGAAAAGTTTTTAAAGTTGAATCATTCCTACATGAGCACGCCTTTGATGCCAAAGCCAACCCAAAAAGGTTTTTGTAATCAAACAAGTTTTGAGACAAGAATCGTTTGACGAAAAATCTACCAAATAAAGATTGCCAAAACGAAAACCTTTGAATACCAAAGAGTTATCTTTCTCATTTGAAATGGAAACACCTTCTTGAGAGAAAGTACAAAAGAGGCCAAGATCACAAATCTGTGCAAACCGATAGCAAGTTAAAATTAAGAGATTCAACTAAAGATACATTAGAGATAGAAAGATCATTGGATATAGCGATTTTACCTAATCCTATTATCTTTCCTTTGCTATTGTCACCAAATGTGATCTTTTCATTTTATCCGTTTCCATTTTCAAATGTGGTGAACATTTTTCGGTCTCTGGTCATGTGTTGAGTACACCCACTATCAAGTACCCAATGCCTTCCACCGGTCTTGTAGTTCGCTTACAAAACAAAGTTATACTCTTTTAGGTACCCAAATTTATTTGGGTCCTTGGAGGTTAGATTACAAGGTTTTGGGCACCCAAATGATATTCTTTTTATCTCCAAATATGGGAGTCCTAATAAATTTAGCTACAATTCTACCATCCTTTGATTTCTTAAGCATATAACAAGAGTCAAATACAAAGGATTTAGATGAGCTATGAATTATTCAATCTTTGGCCAAATGCCCCACATCATGACACTTGTAGCACAAGTTATCATTTTTCTTTACAAACCTTATCGCATTGTAGATTGGCCTCTTTCCTTTCTTAGGAATGAAATCGAGCCCCTCCTTGTTGTATGAGCATCTTTGCTCACTCGAGATTTTGTCGAGGGTGGCTTTACCTTTGAAACATCTATCCAAACTCTTACTTAACTTGGTTACTTGTTTTTTGAGCTTATGATTCTCAACAACAAGAGGATGATTAATTTTCAAATTCATGCAAGCAATATTATCAATTTTAGAGCTACATGACATGACAATCAAGTCATCACATGAAGTAGATAACATTCAAGAAATTTATGTCATCAAGAATATAATAAGTAATGCCTACATCTATGTGAGACTTTGAATGATCCTTGATAAGGAGAATTTCATGAGCTTCGTTTACCTCATAAGAGTTTTTGAGAGAAAGAAATTCCTTCTTCAAGACTTTAAATTTTGACTTCTTCTTGCCAAGATACGCATTCAAATCCTCTAGTATATCCATTAGCTCATCACAAGTAGGATCTTCATATCGTTTGTTACCTTTTGTTCCTCTTTTGCCATGAGACAATGGGGTGTAGAGAATAATGATGGAGCCTCCTTGATGGCAATTCCGGCAAGCTCTCTCTTTCTTGGAGTTTCGTCTTCTTCGGAGTCAGAGTTTGAGAAGTCTTCATCGGAGTTCCATTATCCAATGTGAGCTTCACCCTTGCCATTCTTATGGAGTTTCTTGAATAGCTTCTTCTTGCCATTGTAGTCCTTTTTCTTGAATGACTTGGATTTTTCATCCTTCTTCTTTGGAAAATGAGAAGTAATGTGGCCCTTTTCCTCACACTCATAACATGTTATGTTGGTGTAGCGGTTTTTGCTTGAGGATTGACCTTTTTGAAATTGAAGCTTCGGTTTGAGCGTCTTTTAATGAACTTGCTCATTCTTCTCACAAGTAAAGTCATCTCTTCATCGAAATCATCATCTTCACTTTCAACATTTTCATCAATTGATTCTGCCTTTACCTTCAAAGCAATATTTTTCTTCTTGGATGCAACTTGTTCTAATAGCTATTCCTTGTCTTTCTTGTAGAGCTTATTGGTGATTAAATTGTCCAAAAGACCGGTAAGAGTCATTCTTGACAATTTGGAAGATTTTAGAAATAAGGTCACCAATGTCTCATACTTGTCCGGTAGAGTCTTAAGTATTTTTCTCACAATATCAAGATCGGTTAGTGATGAACCAAGACCTTTAAGTTCATTAACTAAGTTATTCAATCTTGAGTAAATTTTATTTATGTTTTCATGTGGCAACATAACAAATGCCTCATATTTGATTTTGAGCATATGCAATTTGGCTTTCTTGACCGCGGATATTCCCTCATAAATTTTGGAGAGAGTTTTCCAAATATCATGAGCCGTTTCAAGCGAACTCACTCTATTGAATTCATCTGCGTTCAAGGTTCCATAAAGAGCATTCATAGCTTAGTATTTAGGAGAGCATTTCGTTCATCTAAATTTGTAAGATTGTTTGGTTCAATAGGCATAACGAAACCATCTCCTGTAGTTCTTCATATGCTAGAACTCATGGCTTTAAGATAAATGGTCATACAAACCTTCCAATAAGCATAATTTGTGCCATCGAATTGTGGTGCTTTACCAATGGAGAAACCTCCACTAGTCATCATTTCTCTCTAGGCGGTAAAACCTAATAGATCAGAGACCAAGTTCTAATACCACTTGTTGGATCAAAGATAACCGACTAGAGGGGGGTGAATAGGCGGTTTTTAAATTCTTTTGGCTAAAAACAGATTTTGCCAAATTAAACCTATGGAATACGATTTCACAAATGAAGGCCTAAATATTCTATGGCTATCTAAGTGCACTACACTAATAAGATAAGCTAAACAATCTAGACAAGATAAACAAATAGCATATATGAGTAAATGCACAATGTAAAGAGCGAGAGAATAAATCACACTACGGAGACAAATGATGTTTTCTCGTGGTCTCGGAAACTTGCTGGTCTCCACTAATCCATGTTGAGGAAGCTTGATCAACTCAAGCTGGCTCCATATAACCACTTTTCTCGATCACTAATGGTAGCTCTTCTCCACTTCGGATAGGCGAGCTCCAACCTTCACAAATGCTCGGGTCTTCTCACAATCTCCTTTGAGAAGATCATCGACGCAACTTCGAACCGCCTAGGAGACGACAATCTCCAAGAGTAATAGACCAATGATTCTTCGCTTAAAGATGCTCAAGTGCCACAAAGATCAAACTCTAATCAAAGCACTCGGAAAAACCTCAACAACCTTTGCAAGATGAAATTGATGCTCTCAAAGAGTGGAAGAACAAGCAAAGGGCTCAAGAGTATTCAATGAGGTTCATCTAGGCTCATTTATAGTACTAGCCTTTGGAGCACGAAACCCTGAAAAACTCAACAGGTGCGATCAGTCCGCAGTTATGTGGCCGGTTAGTGCAGGCAGGTATAACAGTCGACTGCAACGCATTAAATGCATAGGAACTATCTGTTACGGTGATGTCCGGTCATACCGCCATTTGGGGTCCGGTCAGACCGGACTCAAGAAAACCAAACCAGAGAGAAAACAAGCTACTGGAAAAGATTGACCGTATGGACAAACTGGGGGTGCGGTTAGTCTGGCTTTAACGAATTAGTAGCAAGACACAAAAAGCACTTCTATGGAAAAAGCTAATTGGGTTTCTTGACCTGGGTATCCGGCCAGACCAGACCTATACCGGCGATTAGTCCAGCCTCAAGAATTTAAGCAAATCACAAAAACTTCCTTCTCTGGAAAAAGCTGACTGGGACCTCGACCCGGAGGTCCGGTCGGTCTGGACTAATACCTGAGGTTAGTCTGGCCGTAGAAAACGCAGAGAAGGAGCTTACTGGAAAAGGCTGACCGCAACGTTGATCTGGGATTCCGGTCAGTCCGACCCATCAACTGCGGTTAGTCCGGCCTTGAAAATAAAACACATAAAGACTGTGGCCAGACTGTTTTCAATGAAACCAAGATTTTAAACCAACTAAGATTGGGCAACGTGGCATCATTTGCTTTCAACCTACTAGACAATTGACCCCTCTTCATAGTACGGTTTTCTATTCTAGCAATCCGGTCTTTTATCCTTTATTCTCCTAGACCGGTAAAACTATAAAAAGGTCCTATTAACCTTTGTCTTGAGCTAGATGAGATCCTTTAGCGATATGACGATGATGTATTTTTGATGTACTAATCCATATGGTAAATTCTGTTGATGAACTCTTTATAATGTTATCTTATATGAAGTTGTTTGGCGATGTGTTCGATATTAATCCGAGCTTCTGTTTTGTTCTTGTTTAGAAAAATTTAATTTACTGCTAATTGTCAGTTATTGCTATTTAGATCAAATTAACTTTTAGGGTTCTCACACTTCGCCCTTTTGCAGATTGTGCCTTCCTTGCTAATTTCTTTGCTCTATTCAGGGTCGTTCCTTCTCCCCTCATTGCTTTCTTGCTTCTTTGCCTCTTCAAATTTTGTACGTTACTTGCCCCTCTTTTCCTTGCACATGCACTGATTTGAACGTCCTTTTGCAGATTGTGCCTACTATTGTTGTTCGCCTACAGCCTGAGAAGGAGGTCCGGCAACACTTCGTCCTCATTCGGGTTCATTCGCCATCACTTTAGCCTCTCTGCGCTCATCTCGATTGTTCCCATGCGCAGCTGCTACCACGAGTAGGCCAGACAAGAAATCGCGAGCAACAGTAGTACAAGTGAAGAGAAGAGGAAGAAGACTGAAGGGAAAAATGGACATTTCACGTGCTTTCTCTCTCCTCTCTCACCCAAAAATGATAAAATAATGGCCTCAGTGTCCTACGGCAAAATTACAGCTTTTGGCAGTGCGTTTTGGCTAAACCACGTATTTTGGGTGTCCGTTGGCAAAGGTAGACAATGGACGATGCCCTGTAGCCAATTTTCCCAAAGCTTAATCTGCCTCTAACCTCACACCTGTTCTATTTACATTTTTTTTTAATTTACTTCGTTTGTAGAGAAAACTTATGTACAAGCATTAGCCTCGGAAAGATCAGCTCGCTACGCTACGTAAAGCCTACGGTACAAAAAAAGTTGTAAGATCAAGGTGCCAAATGTCATTTCGACCAGACTGTAATAATAGTTTGTGTTTCCTGTTCCGTGTTATGCTATTGCAGCCGCTCATCCTCGCTACGAGTCCTGAGCAATCCTCAGCATAACGTTACAAAAAAAAAAATGACATACGGAGAGCACCTAACACATCAAGCTAACTACCCTGCGCAACGAGTCCTGAGCAATCCTCGTAAAAATGATCTACGCAAGCGCTATTACACTGCCAACAGATACGCACGGTAGCGCGCATAGCGTTCTAATTGTACACTGTAGCCCATGAGTTTGCATCCACACAACTTGCACTAATTTAACTGACACAAAATTCGAATACATGTATAGGATAAGGCACAAGGGAATAAACAAGCTGGTAGAAGCATGTCGCATTCCTATCCTTTGATTTGATTGTCTCGAATTTTTAGAGAAGTGATTTTTCCTTTGTGGTGCAACATTTTTGTCCATTGACTTCTGCTGGTAGGATGTGTAGTAAAATTAGTCTTAGTTGGTGACCGACCTGACATTAGGATCGATGAAAAAATCCCTCTTAGGATTATATATTTATATGCTTGTGATTTACTGACAGAGCGAATAATGAGGAATCCATGGTACATGTCGTCTCAGTGTACGTGTCTGTATTTTAGTTATCGGAGTGTATCATGTGAAGTTGTGAGCTGATACAGACAACAATAGTGTACGGTTGGTATGGTCGTATGGTTCTAGCCTTCACGTAAACCAACTTGGCAGCACCGTGCCTCGGTACATGGACAAATTAGCTTCGGTCCGAGGCACGAGCGAGTTAGGTCCGTCCTTAGGGTAAAGATTCGCTTATGTAGCGTGCGGAGGTGGTGTCCGGTTTCTTATGAATGGACGAGGGGAGTTCGGATCTCCGGGGCACGGATGAGCGAGGTCCGACTCTCTCGGGACAGGACTCGGTGACGTGTCAAGCAACGCTAGTTTCGTGGTACTATTTTTGCTATTGATTTTGGGAGGAGTCTAAATTTGTTAATCGCGACGTGAACGGTGCCTTTTTAAGTCAAAAACTTGTTGTAAAATATGTTGAACTGTGAGAACCAAACCGAGCAAGTTTTCAAGGTGCAGGTCCAATCTGCAGGTGCCACGTGTGCAGATGTTCCCCCACCGGAAACTGTCCCAACGCTGTCTGTACAAGGTTTGGTGTCTGGTGATATGAGCACATCAAATGTGCAATATAAAACCAACATAAGAGAGAAAATATCTTACACGCTCCTGGAGGAATCTTCCTACCGCTGTAAAAAGTCCCATAAAAAGGTGGGAAAAGGGCCAGTTTTGATGCGTTGGTGGCCGCAGATTGGGCCTGTTGGCCGAGGCGCGGCCCGGCACTAGCGCTGTCCTCCTCGTCTCCCAACCCGCACCCCGGATTCTCTCCAGAACCTTCCGAGGCCACGCTACCCGACGCGTGGTCTAGAACCTTCCACAACCCTCGCGACGTGTCTCGAGTCTCGACGCCGCGCGTACGGAGGCGTATTTAGCACTGCAACCACCGTCCTCCTCCCAGTCCCCAGCAGATTTACCGACAGCTGTGACCGCTTAAAAATCTCGCCTTTTGTTGCTACCCCACCCAAATATCCCACCAACTTTCCTTCCAATCTGCCGGCTATCCTAGCGATTCCATCCGGCTAGGGCTCGTTCTTGGTCCGATTCGAGTTCTTGGTCGCACAATTCGAGTTCTTGGTGAAGTTCTTGGGTCATGGACCCGGTGCCGGCGAGCATTGTGAAGGAGGAGCTCCTGGAGCAGCCGCAGGACGAGGCGGGGGGTGCGCCGCTGCCGATGGAGGGGCTGCACGAGGTGGGGCCACCGCCGTTCCTGACGAAGACGTACGACCTGGTGGAGGACCCGTCCACCGACAGCGTCGTGTCGTGGAACCGCGCCGGCAACGGCTTCGTCGTGTGGGACCCGCACGTCTTCGCCGACGTGTTGCTCCCGCGCCTCTTCAAGCACAACAACTTCTCCAGCTTCGTCCGCCAGCTCAACACCTATGTGAGTGAGCACCCTGTTCTTGCGCACTGATTAGTCATCATCTCTTATGGTGTTGGTAGCTGATGGTTCTTGGGCTAATCTTTCTGAAATGCTTAATGTTAATCTTGATATGTCATGCGAAGGTTGTGTGTACTTCAGTACTTGTGTTGCAAATTGTTTCCTGTAAGGTGGTGAAGTATAGGCATCTTGTGGCAATTCCTCGTTGTTGCTAATCTTTCTGAAATGCTTGAACAAATGTTGCAATGTTAGGACAATCTTCTGTGTGTGGCTGAGGTCTTAGGGTTGGTAAAATCATGGTGAGGCTTTGTAATGTTTTGGTGGGTTTATCAGTGTAGGCGTCTACTCCTATAGAGTCCTAGTAACATCAAGAGCATTTCAAAGAAGCACGAGGTACTGCATTGTCTCAGGTTGTGAAAGCTGAAAGGAGAAGCCCATGTATGGAGTCTAGAAAAAAAATGTTCTAATCATCTAGTTGCAGATTCATGATGTGCTTGCATATCCTTATACTAGGTATGAAGGAGACAATAGTTGAACTGAACTAGGTATGGTTGTAGGGAAGTGTTATAGTGATCTCTTGGCTGAGACTGTGGAAGCACAATGTTCAAAGCAAATCAAGGGCTTGACTTGCGATTGCTTACTAACTTCTTCGCTACTAACCACTTTAAGTCTTCTGTAGGTTTTAGTTTGTAGGAGATCATAGGACCACTACTCATAATTTATAATTGTACACTAGATAAAATAGTATTTTGATCATATCCGGCCTTGCTATAGGTTGTATGATAGATAGTCAGGATGCTGCAACCAAGTGTAAAATCAGTTAATCTTAGAGTAAGTGGGGCTTTAAGTATAGAGTTTATTTCTCTACAGCCCTAGTTGTTGTGAAACTTTTGAGTTTGCACTGATGCATGTGTATGAAACAATACTTCATGTGTTTATTCTTGAAGCAATACATGCTCTAATGAGCTTCATCTCACAGTGCGGCAAGGAGATGGTGGGAGATGAGCTCTCCCGAACGATTGTACTATCCTGACATAGTTTCTTGAAATTCTTATTGTAGCTAGATGGAACAAGATACTGGATGAAGTACGAGAATCAGATTGTTTTGTTCTAGAAGACTTTACTGATCACCTTCAAATGATGTAGTATACTGCTGTTCATTCTTTCACTACCTGTGAATTATGCTTCTTGTTAGCAAAACATCACTGTGAAAAGCTATATCCTAAATTCTAAAAATTGCAGGAAAGTTTTCCCTAAGCTATGGTTTTGCCTTCTGACTATGACCTAACAATGGTCATTGCTTGTCTCAATCTGCAGGGCTTCAGAAAGGTTGATCCTGACAGGTGGGAGTTTGCAAATGAAGGTTTCCTTAGGGGTCAAAGGCATCTCCTGAAGATGATAAAAAGAAGGAAGCCGCCGCCGTCCAATGTGCCTCCATCGCGGCAGCAGGCCCTCACATCTTGCCTGGAGGTTGGTGAGTTTGGATTTGAGGAAGAGATTGACAGGCTGAAGCGCGACAAGAACATCTTGATCACAGAAGTAGTAAAGCTAAGGCAGGAGCAGCAAGCTACTAAAGATCATGTGCAAGCCATGGAAGAGAGGCTAAAAGCTGCTGAGCAGAAACAGGTCCAGATGATGGGGTTCTTGGCAAGAGCAATGCGTAACCCGGAGTTCTTCCAACAGTTGGTTCAGCAGCAAGATAAGAGGAAGGAGCTCGAGGATGCCATCTCGAAGAAACGAAGGCAGCCTATAGACAATGTTCCATTTTACAGCCCTGGGGAAACAAGTCAGAGTGAGCAACTTGAATCACCATTCTTGTTTGATTCGGGTGTCCTCAATGAGCTCAGTGAACCTGGAATCCCCGAGCTGGAGAATTTAGCACTGAACATTCAGGAGCTTGGGAAGGTTAAGGTAGATGAAGAGCAGAATGATCAAGCTAGTGACCAGGCAGAGCTCAATGACGACTTCTGGGCAGAGCTGTTGGTTGAAGATTTTGGAGACAAAGCTGGGCAGTCAGAGTTGGAGGGAACTGAAGATGTCGATGCGCTGGCTCAACCAACAAATACTGCTGCTTCTGTACTATTGCACACCATCTTGAATAATCCGGTACATTTCGTATTCAATGATACAAATCTGGTAATATTGCTAATGTAGTGACATTTTGTTCTATTCATCTTGCTCATATCTGCAGGAGAGAGGATTAGAGTAGTGATTGGATCTTTGCCAACAAGATTGACAACCGATAATGCAGATTTTCTTTCTAATTATTCTGATTTATGTTTTTGCCACCGTCTGCTTTGTTGTGTTCCCCATTTCTTCCATGTTACTACTTTCTGAAGTTTTATTGGTTGCTCCTTAACCAGATTCAGCTGGCCTGTGGAAATACGACCACATGAGGTGTTCATGCTGGAGCCCGGACCGTGGACACCACTGGCTATATGCTGAAGACTCAACGCTGTAAGTACTTTAGCTTAACTGCCCTTACTCATGCCATGGCATTCAGAAACTGTTGAAGTATAACATTGCTCGATTTTTATTGATGCAGTTGTCGCTTGATGGAGATCCATGACGTGTAGTGTAGTGGTTCCATCCACCTCTCTGACGCTGATTTGCGAAGTGATCCTAAAGACAATGCAAGAAGATAGTTGATGTAGACATGCAGTGGTCATTAGCTAGTATTCAGTCGCTCTACAACCAGAAGCTTTGAAGGAAGTGTTTTATTGTATATACAGTCATTGGGTCAAGTTCTAGACTTCTAGTAGGTTGTGCCAGTGCCATAGTATGGTCCTTGGTCAGGTATTGGCATCTGGTTGTAGGTTGAGTATGGCCCCTTTGTAATCAAATTTAGGTCTCCATGTGAATATGTGATTGATGTACCCTGGAACCTCTCTGCAGTTCAAACTAAAATGCATTTTGCCTTGTTTACTCCAGTTCCATGTTTCTTATCCGTTGAATGGCAAGATCTGTGCAGTTTGATTTGATGTCTGTGCTTACTGAAGATACTAATTGACCTCATGCTTTTGTGAACTCATCAACTCGTGTATTTGCCACAAGTTCTGCGGTTTCTTAACATTTGCCAACAATCCATCTATCGGACCCAAACCTAAGTCTTCTATGAAAACTTTGTGCTATTTTTTGGATCAGTAAGTAGCACTTACAGGCACATTGCTGAATCAATTCATACATATCGTAGAGACCAAACCAGTCAATACATTACAAAAACCAGAGTGACATAGACAACGTCGAGTCAAGTTTTACGAGGAGGGCGACCCGACATTTTACAAGGAGGGCCGAACATGCCAAACTGAATACATTACACAAAATACAGCGAAAGCAAAAGAGGGAGGTAGAGCACAACTCTCCACAGGCAGCGACTGGGGCAACTCGTGTACGACTGGTATTAACCAGGGACCTGGGCAATACCGGTCGTACAAGAGTGACGACGAGCCAGCTAGACTGAGGCGAGAACAAGACTACTCGAAACTAGACTACTCTTCATCGCCGCCTTGCCCAGCGACTTCAAGGTCCTCGTAGTAGTCGTAGTCTCCTTGATTCGTCGGATCTGAAGGGTTGGGGAAAGAGCGAGAATGAGCACAACTTCCATACTCGCGAGTCAATACACATAATGCAGTAGTATACATGCATGGCTTAACAAGGGAGGTTCGGGTTTTTTTAGTTGTCAAAGTAAAGTTTTCAATTATCATAATTAGAAATTCTTATCACTTAGCATTTTCACTAAATTACATTTTCTTAAAAGAGAGTAAACATGCAATAGTTAATAGCAGCAGAGGCTACCTCCACCTATGCTTAATTTGATTGTGGTTACATCCGCCACATAACAGCACTCGGTACGACCACCCAGGAGCAACACCAGGTACGGGTTACATCCGCCTGACCAGTTTTCAACCTGTCCACAAAGATTTTTTTTTTTTTGGAAATAGAACTAACTCTAGTAAAGTTTTCATATTCGTCTTTGACCGTATGCACGGCTGTTTAAACAGTTTACACTCTACAAAGGTTTGTACACTTTACCCACAAGAGATAGTCAATTCGTAGCCCCACACGATTCCATAGTTATGTGGTCGAGAGACCGTCATAGTAACTTTTCAAACCATCTTGCCCCTTCCGTCATCTCACCCATATAGGGTTACGTCCATATGTTGTGCGGGATGTTCACCACAACGACTAGCGTAGCTAGTAACTTCACCATACCACGGTGTCCCCTTCAAGCCGGAACACATTCGCCACTTGTACTGTCCCCAATCCTCTCTAGCGAGATGATTTTTCTCCAGCGAGATGATTTTTAGAGTTGGATAACTTTACTAAGCCAAGTTACACTTCGCAGACTTGTGGTTGCACATGTCTTACAAGGGAGGCCAACACCGGATTAAGTCTTTAGGGTCATCTGGGCGGTTCATACCACATTCCACACATTCTCGTGCTACATCCGCACCCACCATCATACTATCCACCCAGATGTGGTGTTAGAAGTTAGGGTTTTGAGGAGGAAAGCCAATTTATCCCAAAATATTGTAATCATGTACCTCCCACGACTGCCCCAAAACAACTTCATAATTTTAAGGGATGATGATCATGACACTTGGTGCCCTGGTATTTAAGTAAGACTAGCATATCGCTTAAATGCATCCTATGGCTAGTAAGTTACCACATAGTTACTAGGGTGACATGGAGTAGTGGATTCAAATGTCAAAGGATGGTATAATACGTAATTAATAATCAAATGGGTATTTAACTACCTCAAGAGTTAACATACATTTGCTTAAAGAATTAAAACATGTAGTTTTGGTAATTTAAATGAATATAATTTGCGAAAAATATAGGCGCAATATGATCAAAGTATTGACTCGTCTTGATAAAAGGCAAGAGGGTTTTGATGGTCTTGTGTTTGGTCGAAGTGGAGATCTCCTGGTTCTTCTAATCCTACTGGCACGAGCGTACCGGAAAAAGACAAACAAGTAGTTAGAACAAATAAATACTAGAGAAATAATAAATAAATTCTAAATTAAATAAGACCAGAGCTAAAAGTAAGATCTTGGATTTAAACAAAATTAGGAACAAGAAATGCTATCATCGGAGTTATAATGGAGGAGAACCCAGTCCTCAAAAATTTGGTTTCGAGTACCGCCCAACGACTTCGCGTGGTCGCAAGGGGAGGTTTCGACTACCTAGTCGGAAGGAGGGTTCGACCACTGCTTGACGTGGTCGCGGGAAGGATACGATTACTCAACGTGGTCGTAGGGAGGATACGACTACTCAACGTGGTCGTAGGAAGGATTCAAGAGAGATACAACTACTCAATGTGATCGTGGGAAGGATACGACTACACAACGTGGTCGTAGGAAAGATTCAAGAGGGATACGACTACTTAACGTGGTCATAGGAAGGATACGACTATACAACGTGGTCGTAGGAAAGATTCAAGAGGGATACGACTACTCAACGTGGTCGTAGGAAGGATACGACTACACAACGTGATCGAAAGAACAAAAAAAAGACTCGACGGCTCGACGCGGTCGAAAGAACAAAGAAAGAGAACGGGGCACGGGAAGTTGACCGAAAGGAATAAGAGAGACCAGGGTATGGAGAACTCACCAGGACCGAAAGAGAGGCCAAAGGGGGTCGGCGATGACGAACGGCGGCGAGGAAGCTCGCAGCCGAGGGCGAAAGTGGCCGGCGGTGATAGAGTCAGCCGGGACGGGAGGAGGAAGGGAAGGCGGTGGCTCCTGCGAAACACAACCGAACCAGAGTGAGGTGATTGCTCCCAGGAACTCTGGGACACAAAACGACGCGGGTAGAAGTGGGGGCTGCACAGGTGCGACGAGGGCCGAGAGGAGGTGCATGGCGGCTTGAACTCGGAGCTCGGAGCTTTGGGCAAACCACGGCAACAAGTGCGAAAGGAGGAGAGTTGGGTGTGGAAAGGAGATGGAGAAAGCTACTCGGTATAGCTTGGAGGAGAGGAGGAGAGAGCCACTAAGAGGCTCAGCTAAAGGCACTCGGTCCTGAGGGCGGCAGGTGAGAGCACGAGGCGGGTACGAAGCGATGGAACAGAGCAGGGTGCGGGCATGTGCAGAAAGCTACTCGGGGATGAGACGGGGCGGGAGTGCTGGTGTTGGCGGTCAAGGGCAGGTAGGCAATGGGACGGAGCAGGCAAGGGTGCAGGTAGGCGCACGGGGGTGCGACAGAGCAGGTATGCACGTGCAAGGGCAGCTCAGCGTTGACCCCTGGGAAAGGAATGGGCCGGGCCCAAGGAGAGGGGTTGAATTAAGCCCAAGGGGCTGGTCCAATCCAAAGGCTGGTCAACAACGAGGAGATGGTTGACAACGAGGTGGTAGTCGATAGAAACTTTTGACCACCTGATCGAAAAGAAAAACAAGGGGCAGAGGGAGAGGATTCAGAATGAAGCCGAGATTCAAGCTGAAACTCGAAACCTAAATTTTGAAATGAGGCAGAAACTAGAGAATTTTGTAAATATTGAAATAGGTTTTAAAAACCAATAAGACAAACGGAGAATACTAAACGACATCCGAAATAGGATGTTACAGACCTACCCACCTTAAACGGAATCTCGACCCTAAGATTCGAGCAGCTCTGGAAACAGGGACGGAAACTCCAGCTTAAGCTGATCTCCGCGCTCCCAGGTGGCTTCCCTTGACAAGTGGTTGCTCTACTGAACTTTACACAAGTGGATGATCTGGCGTCGGGTTTGCTTCTCCATGCGTCGAGGATCTTGATCAGACGCTCTGGATAAGTCAGATCCTTCTGCAAGGCGATGGCTTCGACTGGAGTATGCTCTTCAGGTACTCGGAGACACTTCTAGAACTGAGAGACGTGGAACATGTTGTGGACATCCGACAAATCTTCAGGTAACTCGAGTTGGTAAGCTACTTCGTCACGCTTGGCGGTGATCGGGAACGGGCTGATATACCTTGGTGCAAGCTTGACTTTCACTCTAAATCTTCGAGTGCCACGAAGCGGTGATACCTTGAGATACACATTATCTCCAACTTTAAAGGTTAATCCCCTTCGACGGTTGTCGGCATAACTCTTTTGTTTGGATTGAGCTGCTTGAAGTCAATCTCTGATCAATCGAACTTTCTCTTCGGCGTGCTTGAGGCTATCTGGTCCAAATACATAACCTTCTCCAGATTTTGACCAATGCAGAGGAGTTCTGCATTTTCTCCCATAAAGTGCTTCAAATAGGGACATTTTCAGACTCGACTGAAAGCTGTTGTTGTATGCAAACTCGGCATATGCTAGACATTTCTCCCAGTCTACAGAAAATTCCAAAGCACAAGCCCGAAGCATGTCTTCTAGAATCTGATTTGTCCTCTCTGTTTGACCATCAGTCTGGAGATGAAACGTTGTGCTGAAATCCAGGTAGGTTCCGAGTACGTCATGCAGGCTAGCCCAGAAATATGAGGTAAACTGAGAACCCCGATCCGAGACTATCCTCTTAGGTACTCCATACAAACACACAATACGAGCCATATATAGCTCAGCCAGTCTGTCTCCCTTGTAGGTGGTCTTCACTGGGATAAAATGGGCTATCTTGGTCAATCTATCGATTACAGCCCATATCGAATCACAACCTGACTTGGTTCGAGGCAGACATGTAATGAAATACATCACAATCTCTTCCCACTTCCACTGGGGAATCTGCAGGGGTTGGAGTAATCCTGATGGTCGCTGATGTTCGGCCTTGACTCGCTGGCAGATATCACAACAAGCTACAAACTCGGCGATGTCCCTCTTCATTCACGACCACCAATATAGAGTCTTCATGTCTTGATACATCTTGGTGCTATCTGGATGCAGGGTGTAGGCTGAGTTGTGCGCTTCTTTTAGAAGCAACTCCTTGAGTTCCTTCTGGTGGGAACAAAGAGACACTTCCCACACCATAGGACTCCTTGCTGATCTTCGATCATCTTAGAGGCTTTTCCTTTGGCCATGAGATGCTTGAATCTCTGGACTCTAGGGTGTCCTACTTGAGTGGCCTTGATATGCTCTTCCAGAGTTGGGTGCACTTCCACGGCGGCTAGGGTGCCTTTCTCTACTAACTCAAAGTTGAGTGCTTTGAACTCCTCGTAGAGCTTGGGTTGGTGCCCTCGAATCATGACATTGTTGCAATAATGCTTACGGCTCAAGGCATCTGCGACTACATTGGCCTTACCAGGATGATAATGGACATCCGAATTGTAATCCTTAATCAACTCTAACCATCTTCTTTGTCGGAGGTTGAGGTCTGATTGGGTGAAAATGTACTTGAGACTCTTATGGTCTGTGTAGATATCGCAGTGATTTCCAATCAAGTAATACCATCAAATCTTTAGGGCATGTACTACTAATGCTAGCTCTAGGTCGTGAGTTGGATAGTTGTCCTCGTGAGGATGGAGTTGTCTGGATGCATAAGCTACAGCTTTTCCTCCTTGCATGAGTACGCAGCCAAGGCCTTGTCGAGAAGCATCACAATAGACTTCAAAGTCCCTGTGTATGACTAGCATGGTCTACACTGGTGCAGAGGTTAACCTTTTCTTCAATTCTTGGAAACTCTTTTCACAGGTTTCTGTCCATTCATACTTCTTCTCCTTCTTAAGAAGATGGGTCATTGGTTTGGAAAGCTTCGAGAACCCTTCAATGAAGCATCTATAGTATCCGGCCAAACCGAGGAAACTACGCACTTCAGTTACTGAGGTAGGCTGCTTCCATCCTACGACAGCTTCTACTTTGGATGGATCGACTGCTACTCCTTCAATAGATACAATGTGTCCAAGGAAACTGATCTCTTGAAGCTAAAATTCACATTTGCTGTACTTGGCATAAAGCTGGTGCTCCTTAAGCTTCTCTAAGACCAGTTGCAGATGTTCAGCATGCTCTTCATTGGTCTTCGAGTAGATCAAGATGTTGTCTATGAATACGACCACAAACTTGTTCATCTATTCTATAAATACTTTGTTCATGAGGTTCATGAAGTAGGTTAGCGCATTGGTCAAGCCAAACGACATAACCGTGAATTCGAACAGGCCATACCGAGTTGTTTTAGGGATGTCCTCATCCCTGATCTTGAGCTGATGGTATCCTGACCTCAAGTCTATTTTGGAGAAGACTGTTGCTCCCGACAACTGGTCGAACAGGTCATCGATGCGGGGCAACGGATACTTGTTCTTGATGGTCACATCATTGAGTGTTTGGTAATATACACACAGCCTGGCGGTGCCATCCTTCTTTCTTACGAAGAGAACAAGCGAACCCTAGGGAGAGGAACTAGGTCGGATAAATTCTTTTGCTTGCAAGCCTTCCATCTGAGTCTTGAGCTCTTCGAGTTCATCGACTGCCATCCGATACAATCTCTTAGCAATTGGGGCTGTCACGGGTCTTAAGTTGATCACAAACTCCACATCTCTATCTGGTGGCATGCCCGTCAATTCTTCTGGGAAGACTTCCGGGTAAGCTTCGACTACTAGTGTGGTCGAAAGGGACAACTCCATCAGGTGGTGGATTGCTCGATCAAAAGGGGAGGAACGATCCACACTAACCCTTATGGTGGTCTCTGGGTCTTTGGTGAGTATGACCACTCGATTGGCATAGTCTATCAATCCCTGATACTTGGCCAACCAATCTATCCATAGGATGATGTCCAGAGTTTGGGATTCGAGCACTAGGAGGTTTGCTAGGAATCTGAAATTCTCTAAGGCAATCTCCGCTCTGGGACTAACTGTAGTAGCATATAGGGGTCCCTCGGGTGAACTAAGTACCACAGGTTTCTTTAGCTTATAGGTCAGCAAGTTATGCATTTCAACAAAAGATCTTGAGACAAAAGAGTGCGAGCTCTAGAGTCAAACAAAACTTGCGTGGGTACAAAATTAACAGAGAACGTACCCATTAGCACTCCTGGTGCTTCCTGGGCCTCCTCGGTTGTGACATGGTTCACACGACCACGGTTCGGTGTCAGGGCAGACCTCGAAGCTTGTGAAGCCTGCTGGCCCTTGCTTTGGTTTGATGCCTGGCTTGGAGCTTGCGTGGCTCCTGAGTTGAACTTCACGGTGGTCTTCTGGCGATGAGGGCACTTGTTGGCAAAGTTCCCCTTCTCCCCACAGTAGAAGTAGTGAAGGTGGGCTGCTAGGTTGACTGCTGCAGGCTGCCCGGTGGGACAAAGGACGTGGAAACCACTCCCATCGGGATGCGGGGTGGAAACTGAAGTCCTCTGAGGTGAGACTGCTGGTGGTCGGAAAGACGAGCTGCTATGGAATGCTGACTTCTGGGGGTAGCTACTCTGCGGCTTCTGGAAGGCCATCTTCCGCTTGCGGCTGACCTCCGTGGTCTTCTTCTCATTCTCGATGTAACATCCCCAAGATAATTAATGAGAATTAGTATGCATCTTATTATCATGCATGGCATTTTGGAAGCATCAGTACATATTATTGCACTTGAAAAATCTCAATCAAAGCTTAAACCTACACTTCAAATTTGAACTCCAACTAAAAACAACAACAAAAACTTGTGAACACCTTCTGAAATTAATTTATTCAAATACTATATGAATTATAATGAATTAATATAATTTTTCCAAAAAGTTTGGAACTAGATTCAACCCTCAGAAAATTCAAACACATTTCAATGACACAATTTAGGTTTGTAATTAAACTTTACAATTTATATCATGAACAGTAATTTTATTATTTTATATGAGAACTAGGTCATCCCAGGAACACCCATGAATTAATTCAGAATTTATAGAATTTTATTCCTATTTTTTAAGCCTAGGTCAAACCTTCTACTTATTTGGTCAAACTGATTTAAACCCTAACCCTATTCCTAGCCGGACCAGACTCCGGCCGGACCCAAACCCACGCAGTCCAACCCAATCACCTAGCTGCACCAGACCCAACCAGCCCCGATCGACCGTCCGATCTTAATCGTGCGGTCCAAACAGGCGGACCGATCGGACCGACCAAGCCACGCACTGTTCTGGCCCGAGCCGCACCATCTTGAGTCGCTGACGCGTCGGGCCCGCACTCCAGGCTTTCTTCTCCAGCGCGCTGAAGAGCTCAGGCGCTGAGCGCCACGCGCCCGCCGAGCTCTGTCGTTCCTCCGTCTCCCTCCGTCAGCTCCGTTGAGCCACCGCCGAGGGCACCCAATCCGTAGCTATCAGCAACCAACGCCGTCGCTCATGTCACCGTTGACGCCGAGTTGTCCCGAGAAGGCTGCCACTGCCATGAAGAGGGGAAGCTCGAGTTCTCGCTAGGAACCCCGAGCTTCTCGCCCCCTTTTAAGCCGAGCGCGGATGCCCCTAACCCTATCCTCCACTTCCTTGCTTCTCGCCCTCCATTTCCCCCTTTCCGAGCTCCATTCGAACGAAGCTCCGAATGCCGCTCGCGGACTAGCCGAGCCGCCTCCAAGCTCTTCGACAGCTCCGGCGATCCCTGACCACCCACTACCCCATCACGGCGCGCCTTACATCACCAGGAACCCAAGGCCTCCCTCAATTCGAAGGATTCCCCACCGAGGAGCCGCGCGCATGCCATCTTCTCCGGTTCCGGCTGAATCCGCCTCTACCACCGCCGCGTCTCCTCCAGCGAGCCCGAGCTCGATTCTCTCTGCCATGAGCATCCTTGTACATCCCTATACCTAGTACCACCACTCACTCGGGCTCTCCCTCTTCGCAGGTCACCGTCACCATTGAACCACCCCGCGCCGCCGCCGGCTCGCGTCGCCGGATTCCCTCAGCCACTCCCCGTCGTCACTAAGTACTCCGGTGAGTTCCCCTTAGCACCCTTGTTCTCATGCTCCTCCTACTTTGCCCTCTATTCCACCCGGGTACCATCGCCATGGTTCACCTCCGCGGTCGGCCGCCGCTCGCCCTAGCAGCGCCGCCATGGTGCCGCCCGAGCCCTAACGCCGCCACCCCTAGCTCTAGTAGCCTCCAGGAAACTCATTTTGGTGGTCCTCTCCACCTCGCCACAGCTCCTTCGCCGGCGACGATCCAGGACCCGAGCCACCGGCCACATCCCCTGTACGCAGACCTCCCTGTTTTTCACCTCTGTGTTCATCTCCCTCTGAGAATTAGGGACCCCTAGTGAAGGCAACTGAATACAATTTGTTATTAGATCTTTTGATTAACCATTAGTTTACTCAAACCTATTTAGCGTATGGATTAACGTTTCCAATGAGAAAAAGGTGTTGAAAGCACATCTGAAAGGAGGTGCTAATGTTCTGTTAAAGGTTGTCTGAATAGGTAACCTGAAAATGCTCAGTTTTGTCAATAGGTGTTGGCATGGTTACTACAGTAGATAGAAATGTTTCTTTTTCAAATCATTTAGTTGTCAAACAAATGGTTAAGACTAGTAACCTAATCTGAAAACAATTGTGAATGGTTGATTTAGTGGAAAGGTTTAGTGTCCAGCTGTAAAAGTTATTTGGATGAACTGTTAAGTAGAGAAGAGAAGTTGGTTTGGAAACAAATTGCATTGCCAGTAAACTAAATTGCTAGACCAAGCCGGTGATCTGTGAAGCCATTGTTGTGTATGTCATTTGAGTCACCCATTGACAAAGCTAATCTGGAGTTTGAGGTCTAAGAGAATTTTGGCTAGTAGAGATTCAGTTCTAAGAGATGTCTTGTTAAAGGTTTTATACTCAGTTATCTTGAGAATTCAGATTTTGTCAGAAGGCTTAGGTAATGGCTAATTCTAGTAGTTAAAAGCCTTTCCCTTTACTGTTTTCAGTTGGTCTTTAGCTGTTGGTAGTTTTCCAACTTAGAATGTTATTCTATTGCTAGATGATCAGAGGAGAGAAGGTGTTATTCTGGCAGTAGTAGATGGCCTTGCTCAATCTTGTAGTTGGAGATATTGGATTCAATTAGACAATTAAACACTTAAGCTAACAAAGAAGTAGTCAGATCCTTTTTGTGCTTGTGGGCAAAGAAGGAGGTAGAGGACGGTGTTATAGTTAATAGAGAGTAGTTGCACACCAATTTCAGAAGTGAATGTTTTAGGTTTGAATTTTGGCTAGGTGAAGTATTCAGTAAATTTCCACCTAAGGGTATAATAAACTAGTTCTTTCAGTGGTTAGCTTTTGTAATCTCCTTGACATTACAGATGGATCAGATCAAAAGTATGATCTTAGTAATTGGGGAGGTTAGCCAAATAAGTACAGTAATAAAATACCAACCCTTATCAGCTTACACTTAAAGAAAATTCAGTAGATAAGTCAAGGATCAGTTAGTGAACCCCTTTAACTAGCTTTTCGCTTTCTATCCTAGAGAGCAGTAAATGGGAGTAACAACTTAAGGAGATTTCAAGTTTTCAAACCACGTGATGATAGTAAGTCCAGTAACTGAATATAATTAACAATACTTAGTAGTAATCTTTCTCAGCCTAATGAACATAGAAACATAAAAGGATTGTTAATTTTCTTCGGAATCGCAGTGTTCAGCTTACAACAACTGATCCAAATAGGGCAAGGATTAAAGTAGGAGGCAAGATAGGAAAACAGTACCCTAGTAGCAGTGAGTTGGAACCTTATCATATGCTAAGTAAATGGGTTTGGAGAATATAATTGTTAGTCTTTAGCATCTAATCTATAAGAGTAAAAAAAAATGAACCTTGAGACAAGAATTGAATTAGTGGTTAGAAAACAATAGTATACCTAATGCCATAACCTTAACTCCAAAAATTCATAACTAAATCATAGAAACTCCAAATGAAATGAACCAGTTATTTTGATCTTATGACTTTATCCTCTTCGTATCTATGTAACCCTTGTGTCCACAACTACTCTGTAAAATTTCACCAAATAATTAAATTCGGTGAACGGTAACCGATTCTAATTAAATTGGATTTTCTGGTAATCTGAGTTTCAAACCACCATGACTCTCACATACTAAATCTAAATGAAATAATTCTTTCACCTAAATTCATTTAAAATCATGACCTACCTACTGTATAAATTTCATACATTTTTTAGCATGTTGAATTTCTGGCTTTATTTGATATTTATTGCATTATCGTCTTTCATTAGGTTTTCGACGATAACAATATATTCGTGAGATTATTATGAATATAACCTGAGATTGAACAAATGGTACCAGCAAAGGTGCGAGCACCCTCCTCTTGATCATATTGCTCCTAGTGTTTTTTTTTAAATGTTTTGTGTGAGTTTTATTATCGCAATTGCATGCTATTTTGAAATGTATGTGTATGGGTAGAAGTAGTTAATCTCCTAATTGCTGCATTAGCCCTCCTTTGAATGTTGATTACCCTTTTTATCTTGAATGATTAAGGATATATATTATATGGGTTGTTTGCTAGTTTGTAGAACGATGCTTAGCCATGCTAGTAGTTGTAGCCGAATGCGGTTGATGGAGCTAGTCCATCGGCCGGTAGATTGAATTGAATCTTAATAAAAATTTAAAGATTTTATGGATTGGATTATGTTGGATTTGAGGAATGTACCCAGATCTTCGCATCTGGGGTTTGTGGACATGTTGGGCATGGGTTTATGTTCTTAACTTGGACGGGTGTAGGGTGATGATGAATTATTGTTGTTTGATGTTATGGAATTGTGTAGCCCCGTCTGAGTGATTAAGGACCGGTCTGTGGTGTGATGAACCAAGTCTTACGTGCAACCACATGCCGGGATAATGGCGAAGGCTTGGCTTAATAATTTGTTGTGTGTTAGCTATCAAAACACAATGAGATTGACAATTGTTATTGTTATGAATTTAATTGTTCTTTTGTCAGTCTCGTGGGGGTATATTAAATTTTTGTCTTACTTGCCCTTAAGGGTCTCTTGTTTGTTAAGGGACTTACTTACACAACGGGGTGAACCGTGGTTCTAGCGCGTACGATAGCCTGCTATGGTTCCTATCCTCGGGTGGTTTGATAGTTAGGACATGACATTGTAACGGTCTCGTTATGCTACCTCAGTCACACTCCTACAGAAGAGTGCGTTGGCTGACATTAAGAGGAATGCATATCGTATGGGTAAAGATGTACAACTCTGCAGAGGAACTAAATCTATTCGAATAGCCTCGTCCTAGGTTATGGACAACACTTGTGGGAAAGCAGGCACAGTTAGCTTTTGGGAAATTAAGTTTGGATTATGGTTGGGAATGTTATGTCATTATGTTAGTTTGTTCAAATCTGAAATGAATTCATGAACGCGTAGTTCGCGCGTTAATTTTGTTGGGAAATGAATTGTGCCACGAATGAGATGTTCGTGTGTTGATTATATTTGGAGAGTATATCATTGATGATCATTACTTACTGTTATCAAATGTTTTCTAAATGTTTTACAAATGGCAAGTTAGAATCTTTTATCTATATGCAAAACTTGCTTTATGCTGAAAACTGACTAGTGTAGTAGCCTTCCTTTGATACTTGCATGCATCCTTATTTCTTTTGAAAGTCTCGCGAGTATAACTTTGTACTCTAACAGTGTCTTTTGGTTCAGGTGAGAACGACAGGTGCAACGGCTTTAACTCCAGTTGGTTGCTTGTGGGATTGTGGGCATACCAACTCGGTTATTCCCTTTTATTTTAAGTTTATCTTCCGCTGCAATTTAATTGTGTTAGTTGGATTTGGCCGATCGGCCCTCTTATGCAACCTTGTACTATAAGGTTCTATTTAACTGATGTTGTAATTGATTCTTTTATTCTTGTACTATGTGTATGGATGTGATTGCAATGTTGTGTACTAGGATATGTGCATGTTAGCCACTGATCCTTAGGAGCTAACATGTGACACTTATCCGGGTCACTTGGAATCGCGTTCGTCTCACGTTAAGTGTTGCGTTTACGGCGTAATCACTTAGCTTGATACGGATCCGGTCTCGGGGGTCCTCACACTCGAGAACCAAGGCTTTGTTGACCAGGTGATGGAAACTGGGAAGTCATGGAGGATAAGCTGGACTCTCATGTCCTCATGCATTCCTTCCACGAAGCGATCGATCTTCTCTTCTTCATCAACTACATCATTGGGGGCGTAGCGGGCTAGCTGGTTGAACTTTGTCAGGTACTCGTTGACGGACATGTGACTTTGCTTGAGAGCTTTGAACTCGTTCTTCTTCAACCTTATCGTACCAGCGGGCACAAAGTTGGTTCTAAAAGCAGTATTGAATTCAGTCTAGGGGATTGACTGCCATGCAGATTCGAGCTCATCTAGCTGCACTTCAGCAACTATTTCTGTAGTGGCGGGTCTTGCGCATCTACGGTCACGGATGCTACTGCTTCTGCTTCTTTTGCCTCTTCTTCTTCTTCTGCCACTGGACTGTTACCACCTCGAGCAGCGAGATAGTTTTCTCACCAAGCAGCGGCGACTCATTTCAGCTGATGGGTGGCAAAGTCCACCTTGTCTTCCTCTGAGCATCGGGCGAGGCGAAGCTTCTTCTCAGAGTCTCTGAGCCAATCTTCAGCTTCAAGTGGTTCATTGGCTGCGGCAAAGGTGAGGGGTCTTGTCTTGAGGAAGTCTGCCAACTTTGAGTGGTGGCCTGCCGGTCCTGACCGCTGGCCGGTAAGCAAGGCTTGGAGAATTTGTGTTTGTTGGAACATCACTTGTGCCATTGTCGGGTTCGCTGGTGGCTGGGGAGGGAGACCTTAGCCACGACCACGACCACTGTCTGCTGCAAAGGCATCACGAGCTGGGGCGGCGGCTCTCCTGGGCGACATCCTGAAGAGACGCTAATACTTAGAACGAGAGAGGAGGTATATGAGGGTATAAAGGCCCTCTAGAGCACAACAGAAGATCTTAAACCAACGAGGAAAACAATCACATGCAAAACAAAGCCCAGAACGACTGCAAATGGGTACTTAACTACCTTAAGAGTTAACATACATTTGCTTAAAGAATTAAAGCATGTAGTTTCAGTAATTTAAATGAATATAATTTGCGAAAAATATAGACGCAATATGATCAAAGTATTGACTCGCCTTAATAAAAGGCAGGAGAGTCTTGGAGGTCTTGTGCTTGGTCGAAGTGGAGATCTTCTGCTTCTTCGAATCCTACTTGCATGAGCGTACCAGAAAAGAGACAAACAAGCAGAGAGAATAAATAAATACTAGAGAAATAATAAATAAACTCTAAATTAAATAAGACTAGAGCTAAAAGCAAGATCTTGGATTTAGACAAAATTAGAAACAAGAAACACTGTAATCGGAGTTATAACAGAGGAGAACGGAGTCCTCGAAGATTTGGTTTCGAGCACCACCCAACGACTTCGTGTGGTCGCAAGGGGAGGTTTCGACTTCCTAGTCAGAAGGAGGGTTTGACCACTACTCGATGTGGTCGCAGGAAGGATACGATTACTCAACGTGGTCATAGGGAGGATACGACTACTCAACGTGGTCATAGAGAGGATTCAAGAGGGATACAACTACTCAACGTGGTCGTAGGAAAGATTCAAAAGGGATACGACTACTCAACGTGATCGTAGGAAGGATACGACTACACAACGTGGTCGTAGAAAAGATTCAAGAGGGATACGACTACTCAATGTGGTCGTAAGAAGGATACGACTACATAACGTGATCGAAAGAACAAAGAAAGACTCGACGGCTCGACGCGGTCGAAAGAACAAAGAAAGAGAACGGGGCACGGGAAGTTGGTCGAAAGGAATAAGAGACCAGGGTACATGGAACTCACTAGGACCGGAGAGAGGCCAGAGGGGGTCAACGGATGGCGAACGGCGGTGAGGAAGCTCGCAGCTGAGGGCGAAGGAGGCCGGCGGTGATGGGGTCAGCTGGGACGGGAGGAGGAAGGGAAGGTGGCGGATCCTACGAAACACAACTGAACCTGAGTAAGGGGATTGCTCCCAGGAGCTCTGGGACTCAAAATGATGCGGGTAGAAGAGGGGGCTACACAGGTGCGGCGAGGGCTGAGAGGAGGTGCGCGGTGGCTTGAACTCAGAGCTCGGAGCTTTGGGCAAATCACAGCAACAAGTGCGAGAGGAGGAGAGTTGGGTGTGGAAAGGAGATGGAGAAGGCTGCTCGGGCCCTTTTATAGCCTGGAGGAGAGGAGGAGAGAGCCGCTGAGTGGCTTAGCTAAAGGCGCTCGGTCCCGAGGGCGGCAGGTGAGAGCACAAAACGAGTACGAAGCGATGGAACAGAGCAGGGTGCGGGCGTGCGCAAAAAGTTGCTCGGGGATGAGACGGGGCGGGAGCGCTGGTGTTGGCATCAAGGGCAGGTGAGCAATGGGATGGAGTAGGCAGGGGCGCAGGTAGGTGTACAGGGGTGCGACAAAGCAGGTACGCACGTGCAAGGGCGGCTCAGCGTTGACCCCTGGGAAAGGAATGGGCCGGGCCCAAGAAGAGGGTTGAATTAAGCCCAAGAGGCTGGTCCAATCCAAAGGCTGGTCAACGACAAGGAGATGGTCGACAACGAGATGGTAGTCGATAGAAACTTTCGACCACCTGGTCGAAAAGAAAAACAAGGGGCAGGGGGAGAGGATTCAGAATGAAGCCGAGATTCAAGCTGAAATTTGAAACCCAAATTTTGAAATGAGGCAGAAACTAGATAATTTTGTAAATACACACTAATTTGAAATAGGTTTTGAAAATCAAGAAGGCAAATGGAGGATACTAAACGACATCCGAAACGGGATGTTACACCATCCCTGAGCCATACACAACTTGTGATTTCTGCTTACTGAAAGATGTTGATCGGGCTATGTGCTTTTGTAGTTGCCACAGGCTTTCTTGGCATTTGGAAGCAGTCACCATCTGTGCAACCGAATGGTTCAAGTTAGTGGATGGGGCTGTTCAGTGATGTTGAACTCTTTGTATGCATCTGGTTAATTGAAGAAAGGTAAAAAACATTCACTAATCTTGTATAGTAATAGCTAAAGGAATCATATGCCTATGCTTAACAGGATTATTATGCCTTTTCCTCTATCTGACACCGATGTAAGCACGACATTTGAAGAAATCTGACAGGTAAAGAGAATAACATGAAGGAAGCTGCAGAAAAAAAAAAATCACCAGTCAATTGCTATAACAGTGAAAAGGCAAATGAGCATCAGATATAGCTAGCTGCTACCAGTTGTTGGTGGATGGATGGATAAACGTCTGCACACTTACCACACCGCTTTGCAATGCGCATTGCTTTTTCCACACACACACAAAAGTTGAACAAAAATAGACAGTGTTTACTAACTAGTACAACTGCATTAGATCCAACCAACCAGCACAGGAAGAGCCCACATAGCCAAAGGGAATTAAGAGAGAGGGACCCAAAAATTCTCATCAGTGGGGCTAGCTAGCTAACACCCCCTGCACTTTAGCCAGCCATAGGGCCAGAAAAGCGAGGATGGAATAAGAAAAGGAGACACAAAAGAAGGAAAAGATTAAAGCAACAAGGAAGGAATTAATATCAGTCCCATTCCCAAAACCATAAAAAACATATACTAAAAAGAGATTCAGAAAGATGGAGAGAAAGAAACCTTAATTAAGTGTCTGATCAAAGATCAAACCTGCAGGAAAGAAAGGGCAGCAAGAGTAGAGACAAGAATGGATGCCTGATCTGACTTTAACAAGTCCTACACAGGCTTTCTAACCCCTACACAAAATATACTACCTGCGAGTAAACAGAAAGTAGTCTTCAAACATCAATCACAAGGTGCATGTAAACTCGGGGCAAAAAAAAAAATCTGATAAAACATCAGAGAGGAAGTGGGGAAAAGATCAAAATTAAAAGAGAGGATCAATGAGTGGGGGCACTAGTACTTTTGCTTTCTTTGTAGGGTGGCCTGATCCCTTGTGTGTGCATGCTCTCTGCCCCTTTCGTTTTTTTTCCCATCTTTTCCTTTCTAGTCCTTGCTATAATTCCCTTGGTCTTCTCTGACTACAGTGCAGGTGCAACCACAGCTCAATAAGAAAACTAATCTGGCTGGTGTATTTATACCCATGACTTGAATTTTGCACCAACCAGTTCACTCCACAAAGGGAAATGTGGAAGAAGAAAACATGTCTGCAAATCATGCTGATCTTACTGCCTTTCTATAGATAACACCATATTGCTCGTCTTTGACAGATAAGAGAAAAGAAGAAAACTAGTGCCTTGAAGGGTTGAACACGTCAGTTTAATCAGAAGTTAAACGTAAAAATTGGAGTGCTCCAAAAGAGAAGAAAATTGGACAAGCCCTAACTAGGTGGAACATAGAAGCACCAAGCAGACCATTGATTTCCCCTTAAGTTCTATCTTGTGCTACACATTCTCTATCTAAAAAATGACATCTAGCAAGCTAGAAATGCGAGCATAATAAAATATCACATGTTCCTTAACAATTTGATATTTGTGGCACGATGGTAGATGTGTGATTCTTAATATGACATAGTAATGAGCTCATCATTTTGTGAAAACTAGAGTTGGGGCTGTCCGATCAGCATTGCACCATACTTAACCCCTGTTTTATTTCCTATCGAGTTACCAAGTAGTACATGTCTACATGATGAGGGTAACTTGACAGAAACATGCTGCAAAGCAAGAAGAGCCCAATAGCTCAGGTTTTTAACCACATGCTGATATGTAAAACCTGGCCATGCATGCTGCCATTGAGAGGGGAAAAAAAGCGAGAGAATTAAAGGGAGGGCAAAGAAAAGCGGGCACGGATGGCGTAGCTTTTTGGCCCAGAGGAGAGGGAAGGGGAGAGGAGAGGTGCGATCATTGCGCGGCGCCTACGCCCCCTTCTTATTCTGGCTGCAGCAACTGCAGCCTGCAGAAGGCAAGGCCACACCCTCCTCATATCCTCCTCTCTGACGCCTTTTCCTGCAATCTGATTGCCTCTCCTGCTGCCTCTCAAGTCTCAACTCACCCACTCCCATCCGGCCATCACACACTTGCACAGTTGTTGTAGTAGTAGTAGCCTACCTTGAGACCACACAGCCACAGAGAGAGAGAGAGAGAGACAGGAACAAGAGGTTAGTGAACATGTTGCTCTCTGACCTCTCCTCTGATCAGGAGGCCACTGGATCCAACTCCCACGGAGGAGACATCGGCAACCATGTCCTGATCAGCCCTGTCTTTGCACCCGCATCAACTCTGCTGCTGCCTCCGATGCAGCAGCTGGAGGATCCCCAGGCCAAGAAGAAGAGGAGCCAGCCCGGCAATCCAGGTATAAACCTAAGAACCCAGGAAAATCTTGTCTTTCTTTGCATATTCTTCTTTCATCAAGAACTGCTCTTTGATTGGTTTGCTTTGTTGGTCATGCAAGACCCTGAGGCGGAGGTGATCGCGCTGTCGCCGCGGACGCTGGTGGCGACGAACCGGTTCGTGTGCGAGATCTGCAACAAGGGGTTCCAGAGGGACCAGAACCTGCAGCTGCACCGGCGCGGGCACAACCTCCCCTGGAAGCTCCGGCAGCGCAGCAGCCTGCCGTCGTCGTCCGCCAAGGGCGAGGCGCCGGCGCGCAAGCGCGTGTACGTCTGCCCCGAGCCCACCTGCGTCCACCACGACCCGGCAAGGTAAACTAAAAGACGATAGGTTTTTGCAGCTGTAGCTACTAGTGTCTCCTAGCCTGAGAGGAGAGCTTGCGCCATGGGAATGGATTAATGGCGGCGAGTGTTTGTGTGCACGCAGGGCGCTGGGTGACTTGACGGGGATAAAGAAGCACTTCTCGCGGAAGCACGGCGAGAAGCGGTGGCGGTGCGAGCGGTGCGGGAAGCGCTACGCCGTGCACTCCGACTGGAAGGCGCACGTCAAGAACTGCGGCACGCGTGAGTACCGCTGCGACTGCGGCATCCTCTTCTCCAGGTATATACTACTAGTATACGCATACGCATACATACGCGCATACAAACACATGCATGAGCGTTCTTGACCATACGGTGCAGTGCTGGGTTCAATTTCTTGCTGTCCTTGTATCATTTGCTTCCGGTACATATTTAGAAGAAATAATAATCTCTCATTTGCTTCTGCTGCGATTCTGAACTTTAATCTCAAGTTCGGGCATGCGTGGTTCTTTGATTATTTCAGTTGTTAGTTTCATCAAGATGAAGATCACTGCATGCGATGATATGTATTTATAATTTTTAAGGTTTTTGATCTGTGATTTATCACTGCATATCATGTGGTGTGTTGAGATTTAATGTATGCATGATTAGATCTTCATACACATGTAATTGGTTTAGAAAATAGAAGGGATATCTTCTTGTTCTAACCCCAAGTTTACATGTGACCTCCCTATGCTATGCATGCCAGAGAACTGAAATGAACTTTGAAATTTCTTTTTGCCAGAAACCATAAATATATCCCGGTCACATACCAGACAAGATTTGGAAACCTGCAGGCAAAATGGGTTCTACCGGTACACCCGGTAAAAGTCCAAACCGGTCCCAAAACATCGGATTTGTTTGAATTTTGTCGAATATAAGAGAAAATTGACTCAGTTTTCATTTTAACTTCCAAAAATTCAAATTTTATTTGAAAATTTTGGCCAAATTTGATCAAAATTTTCCAAAACAGTTCTACCTGTGACCCCGGTAAAAAAACCGGTAATCAAAACCCTGTCTGCAGCCTGCAAGTACTTATGGTTGTGCATGTGGCCATAAGATTTGCTCCAAGATGTTCAAGCTATATGTATCTAACCCACTAGGCATTGATGAAACATTTATAAATAATCTGTCTCTGGAGTAGGGTCGTTTTCATATTTCCATTTCTTGGTACACGCTCCCTGCATTAGCAAGTGAAATTAAAGGATGGAGTTTCAAGCAGTATGTATAAATGGCACCAGAAATATATCAAAGAATCAAACAGCTACTACTGCATCTACCTTACATCTCCAACTATCATGTGAATCCTTGATTTCAATGTTAACTTTTACACACACACACACACACACACACATGTTGCTTCATTTCTAGTGCCATAAAGGAGCAGTAGAAACAAAATAATCTTCACCAAAGTTAAATGCAGCTTTACATGCATGCATGCATTCTGTACTCATGTGCACATCAGTATTAATTATTAACCCACAAACTAATCCTCAATTCTCTCCTCTGATCCTGTGTTTGCACAAAATCCATGCAGGAAGGACAGCCTGCTCACCCACAGGGCCTTCTGTGATGCCCTAGCAGAAGAGAGTGCAAGGCTTTTTGCAGCTGCAAACAATAGCAGCAGTATTACCACCACCACCTGCAACAACAGCAGCAGCAGCAGCAATAATCTTCTCATTACCTGCAGCAGCTCACCACTCTTCCTCCCTTTCTCCAACCCTCCTCCTGCCCAAAACCCTAACCCTAATCCCCTCTTGTTTCTGTCCCAAGAAGCTCACCTCCTTCCTCCATTCCAGCCCTCACCATATCTTGACCTCCCTGTCGCCACCACCACCATCACCAGCAGCAACTCGGTCGCCGGTGATGTCGCCGACATGGTCAGCTTCGGGCTTACTTCCGAAGGTTCGGTGACTCTGCACGCCGGCGGTCACCGCCTCACCAGGAACTTCCTCGGCGTCGACGCCGGCGAGGTCGACGAGCTGCAGCTGCCACTGTGCGCCACCGCCTGCCAGGGATGCACCATCCCCACCACCACCGTCTCCCGCGCCGCCTGCTGCGCCACCGACCTGACCAGGCAGTACCTCGGCCAGCTGCCGCCGGTGAACGAGACGTGGAGCCACAACTTCTAGCCCTGAAGAAGCCAACCAAACCATCGAAGAACCAAAATTGGCGCAGCTGCATGTCGCCTTGTCCATGTCGTTAATTTCTTGATCTTCATTTTCTTGCGTTTCATTCACTTAGGTTACGAGGATTCGACTTTTGCGAGTTTCGATGCCAAGAAGCTTCGTTCATGCATGCATGCCATGCATGGATCGAACAAATTTATGTTGGTTTCTGTGCCTTTTGCCACGGGACATGTCCTTTGTTGAGATGGCGATGAGCTGATGACACTCACGCGCATGCATACCATCTTGTGTGTTCAGTTCTTTGTTCTGTGCATTGTTCCTTTAGGCGCCCGCCTAGGCGCTAGGCTCAACCCTCCCATCTAACCGATTTATCTTGTTTAGGTCTGTCTAGGCGACAATTAGGTGCTGGTCTACCGCCCAACTAGCGGTTTAGCATCTAGGGTAACACTGGTTTTGTGTTGGATGCTATGCATTCTGCAGGCCACAGGTACCCGTTCATTATTCTAGTGTTCTATGCACATGCTCAGAAGCATACAAAACTTTACATCGCCTGTGCATATCAGCAATCAATGGATACACATGAATGCACCCAAATTAACACTGATTTGCATGCATGGATTTGCATATGTTGCATGCATGCATGATGAGTGCGTGCCATGCTCATGCATTTGGGGCTCCGAGCTCGGTCTCGGGGACCATGAATGGCGATCGATATACATGTGCAATCCCTAGGTAAGGGAATTGATCGAGCACATAGTTTGAGAAAGATGAGGAAGAAGGAAAAGGACTAGTGCAAAATTGTGCAAGCTTCTTTATTGCCGTGCGTTGACACGCATCATGTTCATGTGTCCCACGCATCCTCCTCTCCTCCCTTTTTAACCACCAATTAGTACACAATGCCAAAGTCTCAATCTCCTTCTGAATGGTTACATTGTTCATACATTGTTCAGTAATTATCAGATCAACTCATCAAGCAAGCATTTTATCTTGTATGTAATGGTAATTAGACAATTGCATATGGTAAAGATGAAATGACTGCAGATTACTGCATACTACGTACAGCCACCATTTTGAACGGATCCCAAATGCTTTTGGAAAAGATGGAGTAGGCATGCAAAAGATCAAAAGCCTAATGCTAGAATATTCTTGATGAGATGTGCATAAAGGATATAAAGTTTGCATGGATGTACAAACACACATGGAATAAACCTAGGGATTATATCCCAAAGCATGCAAAGCAAGTTTGCATATACTTAACCAGGCTTTTGAAGAAAAGCCATCGGCATGTGAGATGCAGGGAATTAGTACACCCCAATATCCCAATTGCCCCCAGCTCTCCTCCAAAAGATCACTGCTCACCTCTGCATGGCTTTTCCCTCCTTTTCTTTCCCTTCTTTATTCCCCTCTTTGCCTTTTGCAATCCAGGCATTAACAAAAAGCATGCCCCTCTTTTGCTTCCTGACAGTTGCTTTGTGCTACTGATTCAGATCAGCAGGAAACAAACTACTTGTCTAAATACTTGAACAATTAATCTGTAGTCTCTTATATAATGTACTCTTAGTAGAATGTACCTTGCAGAAAACAAAATTGTTCATGAAGTACCTCAGTAGAGTCCAAGAATTGGTTGCTCCTGGTAAAGAATGGGGTGACAAATGATGAGATATATGATCCATGAACAGCAGCTTTCTTGCATATGTATGAGCAGATGCAAAGTTTCAGAGAGATGTACCGTGTTCAGGGCACGTTTTTTTTTTTTTTGACGTACCTTGTTGCAGAGCCATTGCAGATTTACAGTTGGATCAGAGCAGCATAAGCATAATCAATCAATCAATCAATCATCAAATAATCATATACTGGCTGCACTGATCCTGCATCAACGCATGCCTTGCTTTCAATTGCATCAAGGTTTGGTCCAAGAATTTCAGCAGCAGAATTTGGGGAGGTGGTCCAAGAAGCCAAAGGCTCCACATGTGGGAGGGCACATATGTTCTTGGTGGGCATCCCCTGCATCATCGCCCGGCGGCTGCAATCCCCAATGCTCGAAGTGCATGTGGGCAGCAAGCCAAGGACAGGACACTGCTGCCTCGAGATCCATTCAAAATTGGTCAGCTCCACCCGAGGTTCCTCCTGAAAGGGACACCATGGGCACCGGTGCAGCCCTACTTGGCCATTGCCAATTGTCGTTCCCTGTGGCTTGCAACATCTGTAAAGTTCAACAGAATGCAGAAGTTAATCTGTACAAGATGTTGTGCAAGATATGAATTAGAAACCTGGAAATAGCAAGAAGTAGCACAAAGACAGTGAATGAAATGTATTGAGGTAGCACAAGTTCTGCACTAGGAGGGAGTGCATGGTAAAAAGTAGAAACTTGAAGAGCCAAAAGTAGCACACAGACAGTAAAAAGGCAGTAAAAACCAGTTGTGACTTTGTATGCGATATTGTTGTAATCCCAGTCACTCATCTAGAAAATATTACAGTAGTAACATTTTCAAGGAATGATGACCAACGGATATAATGTCACTTATCAAATGGCATCGAAAGACAATGTGCACCGGAAAAGAGTTTAACTTGAATTTGATACATTTCTTTGATCATGAATAGCAATTGATACATCCCATGCAGAACCAATGGCATCTGTTATTAGAGGTACAATCATTTCTTGAGCATTAAATTTTTTGTTTCTTTCACATCCCCGCCTTGAATTTAAGTAACCAGTGGAGGTAGAAGCAAATACAACATAACATGGCGAGATGATCTTGATTTTGCATCTGAAGATGTAACATGGCTACTTTGGAGGTGGAGTGTTTGCAACCCTCCAAGAATAAGGCTCCAGGATTCCAATAACTCTGGACCCAGCCACCTCGCTAGCAGGAATAGCAGCTAAGATTTCTTTCAGGTCTTCCTTGCTCAGCTTTACCTTTACAGCACCAATGTTATCATCAAGGTTCTTCACTTTTGTTGTTCCTAGATTCAAAGAGCAGTTACACATTTATACACAATCAAATATAGCTTAGACTGCATGTACCTTATATATGAACAACAGTAGCATTTAGTTCATATATGAACAATACTAGCAGTTAAAATAAGTAAACATTAAGATTAATTAGACTGTCCACTACCAGCCATGTGTGCAAAGCATCTCGCAGTTACAGCTGGAGAAAATTATGGTTATTTTTGCCATGTTAAATTAATAGCTGAACATAGTTCCATAAGGGAATCATGTCGGTGGAGAACATATTCTTAAAAGAAAGAATGCTCCGGGGAATCTGATCCTCATCTTAAAGCCACAACACTTACTGAAGTGCCGACCATGCTGCTAAGTTTGTAACAGTGAAAATGATTGCAGTTCTGGTAGCCTTCATGTTATTGAGGAAACTGCTTTTTGAGTAAAATGGCAGGGAAGAGGTATGTAGATATATTGTGGTATGTGAAAGAACACAAGAATAATCATGCAGTTCATATCGTACATATTAATAAAAATAAGGAGAGAAGCAATTTGTAGGTCAAGATGCTAAAGCCTAACTGCCTAACTGACCAGGAGATTGTTAAAATTGACTCTCACGACCTACATACAAAGCAAATGTAACGGACATTGCAATTTTGATAGCCAACAGGCAAGCCTAACTGGCTAAATGTGCAAGACATTCAAGTTGACTTACTCTTTTAGTGCCTGATAGAAGATCTTCGCTAGCTTTAAATTAGTTGGGAGTTCTGCCCAACAGATGCATTTTGTAAACTGACACAAAACAAAGATCATGCTTCTGTATTTTCAGTATTACCAGTGAAATTTCATCAGCTTTTCTAAGACAAAAATGGAACAATGCACTCTACTGCATATTAAGCTAATGCAATATCTTGCCCTGCTTAGCGAACAGACCAAATTATGCTACACTCAGCGGTGTAAGCATATTTACTTTTTACAGTGTAGAAAATCTTCATATGCTTGCCCACTGTATGTATTTCATTTTTTTCAGAGTGCGGATCTGGTTTTAAATTAGGAGCATCTACCAAGGATTAAAATCCCGGCCGGTTACCGGCTACCGGAGGGGATCCGGGAAACGAAAAACCGGAACTACAACGTCCGGTTTAGCCAATTCAAAATTCAAATTTCGATTTTTAGACGAATTTTAAGCGAATTCGATCGAATTTCATCCGGAAAAAAACCGGGATTTCCGGTAACCGGCCGGTTACCGTTCCCGGCCAGCCAACGGGAAATACGCCGGTAACGGTTACGTGATCCTTGGCATCTACTATATAGTAGTCTAATTCAATCTGTTAGGCCTAACCTTTGTGTAAGCTCAGATCCTCAAATTAGTGCAACAACCTGGTCAAGTATACTGCACCACCTTTCCAGCAAAAATCCGTGAGTACAAATGTTGTCACTGTTGTTCAACAGCTCAAGGTTCAGAGAAGTCTTCAACTTGGTTTATTTATTAGAAATATTTGGCATGCTTGAAAGGTTCAGATATAGACAAGAAGCTAGTGTTCAGAGGTGGACTGTCAGGACCCGGATTTACACATTCGAAATCCTCTGTATATTCTGAACTAGTTCTAGATTAGTAACTAGCTCACACAAGAAACATTGATGAAATACCATTCATTTATCGATTTAACTAAAAGATCTCAAAATATCAAAATAGTAATAGTAACTAGACCTTATGATCAATGTTTACTTAACTTGCTACGCAAGGCTAAAGAAACAAATAAACTCTCGTAGCGGAACGGAAAAACTTGGAAAGACCAATCAACATGCCTACAGGCAATCGAGTGGAGAACATATCCTAATTCGCAAAGTCTTCACAACACTCCTCTTCGTAGAACTCTTGAGCAACTTGATAATCTTCAACTGAGCAGTAAGGTTTAAAGCCGTGAGTACATAAAGTACTCAACAAGTCGTAGGAAACAGTATGCAATTAATATTCATGCAAGACTTGAACAAAATATTAGCTGTATGGGTCTTTTGCATAAAGCAATATTAACGGTAGTACAGTAAATAGACTGAAATGCGTAATTGAGAAGAAAAATAAATAGACAATTGCTTTGAAGTAAACAGTGAACCTCCCGCTTACTTCCCAACCAACCCACCAAGTGAATATCCCATCCACCACGTGAACCTCACATTCACCTGTGAACATCACATTCACCAACCGACACATTTTTATAAAGAAACTCTACCTCTCGTGTGAAATCTCCGAGCATGTCTATGACCGCAGATACGGCTGTTTAAACAGTTTTAACACTGCAGAGGCTGTACAGCTTTACCCACAAGAGATAAATCAACCTATAATGTCCGTACACACAATTCTAAAGGTGCGCGACTAAGTGATTATCACAAGGCCTTTACAAAGCTCCTTCCTAACCCAGTTCTGCCCGCTAAGGTTTCAACACTGAATGTCATCACGACTAGATAGGGCCCCCCCTCTTGCGCCATTGTGAATATCTATCCCGGAATTCACGCTTCCAAAAACAAAACTAGAATTGAAATATTGCTAATTAGTTAGCCAGGTCCATTCCATACTGGACATGTGGTTGCACGATATGGCACAAATCAATAGCGCACAAGATTAAGTTCATGACAAATTACTCAGGCGAGACTACTTCATCCAAAACAATGTGCCTCACGCACCCTTTTACTGCACAATCACTCGTCTGAGCATAAATCATTTTGTTCACCCAAACCAATGACAATCCCTGCCATGACACAAAATTTTATAATAGCAGCATTGCACAACTTGTACCACGTGAATCTCCAACTAAAATTAACCATTCTAGGGTGATGATTCATGGTATTCAAATAATTAATGGAGGCGTAGTGATAATTTGGTGATTAACTATTCTCAAAACAGTTGATATAAGGATAGCATACAATTTGATATAAAACAATATAATTTTGAAATCATAAGTTCAATATGATCAATGGACTATGACTTGTCTTAGCTTTGCTCAGTTGCCACACTTGGATCTTTAAAGCTTGCTTCTACTCCTGTTCCTTGAAACAGATCGTCTAACGAGAGAGAAAACAATAGACGAAGCATAAATAAATTCAAAAGAAATTCAAATAAAATAAAAAATCAGCAAAACCAACTCTGAAAGAAAGACCTTGATTTTAGATGAATTTAGGAATTTGAACGGACTGAATCGGAGTTCGGACAAAGGAGAACGGACTCTCGGAAGATTTGGCCGAAAGGAAAAAGAGAGAGAAAAGAATATTCTATGGAATATTCCTTCGGATGAAAAGAAAATAAAAAGGACACTGACAAGTGGGTCCCACAAGATTTTTTCCGAATTTCTGAATTACAGAAAATCCAGAAAAAGGATTAGAGGCTGACGAGTGGGCCCTTGGTCTATGGACCAAGTCCACGAGCTGATTCAGGTTCACGGTGGACCGGGTGCACACGGTTGACACGCGGGTTGCTGACTGGACGACACGTGGGCAGAAATGCTGACATGGCTTGCCATGTGGCCGGCGAGGTGGAAGAGAGAGTAAACCCGAAGGAAGAAACAGAGAGGAAGATAGCCAGCACTGGCACACGACAGCGAGGGAGGCGGTGGCGATGGGCAAAATGGAATCCCAGCGACTCGGGGATTCTAAGGGAGGTGGCGGCGCGGCGGGAGCGGCGGTGAGACGGCGGAAGAGGGGAGCTCACGGGGGTGCGGCGACTTCGGTGGCTCCCGAAAAGAATCGAGGGAAGCACTGGCTCGGCGAGGAGATGAGGATCACACTGGTACAAACGACAATCAGAGACGAAGGAGAAAGGGCGACCGTGGTGGCATCCTACGGAGGCGAAGGGGCCGAGAGGGAGGTGGGGATTGGAGGAGGACGACGAGGAGTTCACAATGACACGCTCGGGGAAGCAAAAGAACTCACCGGCAGGAAATTCACAACGGAGGCGGCGACCGGATTTGAGGAGAACGAGATCGACAGCGGCTCAGTGACACTTGGGCGAAGATGACGGGAGCACGGCATAGAACACAGAGGCGCGAACCCAATGGTAAAGACGACACGACTAGAGGACAACAGATGGCGGTGTAACGTGACGAAGAACGGCTTGCGGTGGCGGCGGCTTTCCGGCGAGACGACTTGGGGATTTGGACGAGGACGGTGCGGAAATTTTGACATGGGTGGCTGCCTTTATATAGGGCCAGAGAGGGAGTATTTGGATTGAAGCCCACGGCGATGCGTGTCGGACATGGACACGAGAAAGAAACCGGGGAGGAAGAAAGGAAGGGGGAGATGGTGCACTGACAGGCAGGCCCGCTCGGTTAGAGAGAGAAAGGAGACAAGGTGGCTTGGGTTGGCGCTGGCGCGGGAAAAAGATGGGTCGGGCTGAGGCGGAAAAAGAAAAGAAAAGGAAGAAAAAGAAAAGAGGCCCGGCGGGAAAGAAAAGAGAAATGGGCCGAAAGAAAAAGAATTCAACCCAAAAGAGAAAATTCGGAAAAAGAGGATTTCCGAATTTAGGAAATTGAATTAAATAAAACCAAGCTCAAATAAATAACAAATAAACTCCAAAAAATTCTCTAGAACTCAAGGAACCCAATTAAAACAATTTTTAATTTAATTGAAGTTTATTTTAATCACATTAAATTGTTTTGTTTTTCTTTCTGAAAGTTCATATTAAGCTTTTAACTTAACCAAGAAAATCAAATGGTTATTTTTAGTTTTAAAAGCTTCAAATAAACTCCAAAATTTGGGATGTTACATTAACTATGTAAGATAATGTTCTTCTAGGATAGGTTAAAGGTCATGTTAAGCCTGACAATAGGGAGTATTTAAGACAAGAAAAATAAAGGTGATCAGATAGCATACTAAACATTTTAAAGACATTACCAGGGATTGGGACGACATCATCCCCTTGATGAAGAACCCAGGCGAGAGCAAGTTGAGCAGGTGTGCAGCCATACTTGGTGGACAGCATTTCAAGTCGTGTATACAAAACTTTATTCTTCTCCAAGTTTTCTCCGGTATACCTAGGATGTTTGGACTGCAAAGGAGCAGAGGAGATACTAAGCCATAGAAATAATGTCCATTCCTCTCTGTGTGGAAGATGATTATACTAGTGTAATATTAATTTTACCAATAAGCTCTCTGATGGTATACTCTCTACAGCTGCCCTGCCAGCAAAGAAACCACGACCAATCGGGCTGTATGGAACAATTCCAATGCCAAGCTCCCTGAATGCAAATAATGCTTTGCATGACAAAGAGATGATGTGAAGGTGCAATGAACCAAGTGTAAAATGATGTGCTACCTTAAATAGGAATTGCAATAAGAGAAAGAAAGAACTCTATCTCAATATATCTAATAGCTTCCAAGAAGAACAATAATCATCCCTGAGATGCATTACTTGAAAAAATTTATATCATTTTCACTACAGATTTATGGGTTCAACATGCAAAATAAACCACGACAGAGCCAGCATCACACCATATGTAAACTGGAGTGTGATGATGGCAGAGCTATTGAGCTAATAAGCCAGATGGAATAATTAGCCTTTCCTCAACCATGTACGATATAACATTGAACATCTATATTTTTTACAAGTAAACTTAAAAGTTAGTAACTTACTCATATAAGCAATAATCAACCAGGAATTGTGTAAGCATAGCTGCGTAAATATATAATCTAAACGAAACAAACATAGGTTACCTCTAACATTATGAAGATTCTTTTGGACATTATTCTAAGCAATCCTACTATTGAACAAGATATTAACAATGTCACATGCGTGGGCATTTCTTAAGATCCCAATGAACCTAATCAATGCTCCAAGTATAAGTTGTGATGGAAAAGGAATTGAATATAAGTTACCTCCAAAACATGTAACTACTTAATTTCCTGGAACTAGAGTAGACAAAACTGTTGTAACAAATATATAGGACTAGGAGTGGATGAACCTGCACAGTGGGATTATATCTTCCTCTATATCCCTGGTCCATAGAGACCACTCCAACTGCACTGCGGTGATTGGATGAACTGCATGTGCCCGTCTAATGGTATCTGCACTAGCCTCAGACAAACCAACATATTTCACTTTCCCTTCTTGCACCAATTTCTTCAGTTCCCCCATCTACACACCGATTGACAAAGTCAGACACAGTGGATGAAATGCAAAGCACAGTACGCGATCAACAGATACACACAGTTTCCTCTATTGGCACTGACTGGTCAATGCGATGCTGGAAGTATAGATCAATGTAGTCAACAGCAAGGCGCTCAAGGCTTGCTTCGCAGCATGCACGCACATAATCTGGAGTGCCCTTCACAAGCATGCCACTGCTGTCAAATCCTGCAATGCCGCACTTGGTGGCCACTTGCACCTTCTCACGAGGCAATTGCTTTAGTGCCTGCTCAACACAATATCTCCATATGACTCGTCCAGTTGTTGAGAAAAAAAATGCAATTTATGTATCAATCTGTGGCTTAGATATGCAATCAAGGAGGATCAGGATCAGTGATTTGGGACTCTGCAGTTTCCTTCATTATAGCTGAAACCATATGGTATGCGTATGCCAGTGATCAACTGATCATTGAAGCTCTGGGTTGCCGCAACGGACTACTACTAGCAACTAATCAGGTCTTACATATGACCATCTTGGAAACTGGCAAGCAGAGCAATGCTAACTTGCGGATAAGGCACGAAGGAAATCACTACTACTTGCTGGGCTTCCATATGTACAAAAGCTAGGGTCAAGGTTCAATCAAATGACTTTGGAGGGGCATTCCGCATTTGTCAATTTACTCCTTTTGTACTGTTAAAACTGCAGTGCAAGGTATTTTGCAAGGAAAGGCCCGATCCTAAGAACTAAATGCAACCCAATATATCATTTGCAAGGAAAGGCCCGATCCTAAGAACTAAATGCAACCCAATATATCATTTTTCTAGGGAATTTCATAAGGTTCTGAACTAGGTCAATGGAGCACAGGTAGTACATTTTTTCAGTTGAGAAAGGCAATACTTGGATAAAATATTCCATCTAATTCGACCTGTATGACCATATATCGGCACTTTCCATCATCTAATTTATCCAGTTATAAGCTAAAAATGAAAAATAATGAACCAAAAAAAAATCAGAATGATATCATGAAGTGCCACCTCCTTATTTCTTAACTGCGCAAAGTGGATTCCTTGGATAAAAATTGGACCCTTCCATCTTCATCATATAACATCACTACACCTTCCAAGAATGAAATCCTTGTGCCAATAAAGAATGCAATGCCCACCAAAAAAATTCTCAATTTCTCATCCTTCCCATCGATTACTAGAAATTCATTGCCCTCCAACCAAACAAGACATAAACACAACATGGGAGTCAGAAAATTATTTTACCTTTCCCAGCAGGACCTCGTTCGTGTGCGGCCCATAGGCATCGGCGGTGTCGAAGAAGGTGACACCGGCCTCGAACGCGCGCCTGATAACGGCGACGCCGGCTTCTTCGGGGACCGGGGCGTTGTAGACGCCGGTGAGGCCCATGCACCCGAACCCAAGCTTGGACACCTGCCTCGCACATTGCACATCCCCAATTGATCAATTCTGCTGCTTTACTCGCTTCCTTTTTCCGAAGATTTGTGACAAGTTGCAAGAATCTAGAACAAGAACGGCAAGCACTCGGGAGGATCGGAGGTAGGAGTTGCAATACCTCGAGGCCCTGGGTGCCAAGCTTCACTCTGGGCATCTGGCTCCGCTCCATCGATCGAACTCTGCTAGGCGTAGGTAGGGAGAAGAGGAAGACTGGGGAAGTCAAAGGCCTCGAAACTGATAGTTGCAGGAAGTAGAACCGAGTATTTGTTGGGCCTGAGAAGGGCCGGCTTATTGGGCCTACTAAAGTAAAGCCCAATTTCACTTAGCCCAGGTAAGTCTCATATCAGGGGACTTCCTCGTGCAAGTGGGCCTGATCGATCTGAGCCGTTGCTTTCCCATGGTCCGACGGCTCGAAGAGCCTCCCGCTGTAAACTCCATTTTTCTTTTGTCAGGATATAAGCTCCAATCTTTTAAGCTAAAGAATATGAAATTGAATTTTAAGCTCAAAAGAAAGAAATTTGTGTTTTTTGTTTGTGAGGAAATAAATTCATATTTGATCTTGTAGACGGAACTGCTATACAACACCCGACTAAACTTTTTTGTGATTTCAATCCAATATCTAATCTCTGTATGCGCTTAAGCATTCTTGCACCACCCTACCTCCACCTCCATCTCTAGCGGCCCTGGCGACCCTGAGAGTTCCCGTGAAAGTGTCGTGACCACCATCGCCTCCGGCGAAGAAGCACCTTGCATCTTGCTTCTGGCAATGCTAGACCCCCAACTCCTTGCCACCCTCCGCCGAATGTCACTGACGCCGATTACCCCTCCCTTTTGTTGTGTGTCGTCCCCCTCTTAAAGAATCTAGACCCTCCATTATATGTTAATAGTGAGTTTTGGTAATTAGTGATAACTAAATTATGGGACTAGTATTTTCCATTAGTTGTGAAAATAAGTTAGGTCCTATGATGATGGAAGACTTGGATGACTTCGGGTGTTGATAATCATTAAGTCAAGAGAATGGTTTCTTGGGTTGATTTTGGAGATGTGATGTTCGTCATCAAGTAAAGCTCCAAGCGGATGTGCAAGACAAATGTATAACTAGTATAGGCTAAGGATATATTTATTAGTCATTTTACCGGTCTAGGTGTTTGGTTGTAAGACCGCATTGCTAGTATAGGTTGTTGTACTTATTAAGAGGGGTCTTGACTAGTAGTTTGAGTGTGTCATGTATTGATAGCTCATTATGCTTTCTCTATGTCAGACCCCAAATTTGTAATTTAGAATCTTTTGTGTTCACAGCATCAGTCTCTGGATCAGTAGCTAGTGCTCACAATTACACCATTGGATATCAAAACACATATCACGAAAATATAAAGCTATTGCATAATAATAAATAAAGCGTAAATATACCTTATAGTGTTTGTCTTTCAAAATGGCCAATCAAGCTAAATACCTTTAAAGAATCAGCAGTGGAAGCAGAATTGAAATACAACACGTTGAACCTTCACGATATACCCATAGGCAATTGACTGGGGCCCGCGATCTAGTTCTTGGTTTCTTGATCTCCAGTCTTGACGAATTCTCACAAATGCCCACATAACATTCTTCTCTTACACTTACTAAAGAATGATATTGAGTGAGTATGAGTACACAACCGTACTCGCGAGCCAACACACATAATGCAGTTATATAATATGTAAAGCTGATCAAATGAATGGCTTATGGCTCTTTTATTTGCATAAAACCACTTATTGAAATAGATTATGTAGTATTAAATCCTGAGACCTAGCATTTTTAACTAACACAGGTTTTAACAAAGTTGAGTTTTATTTAAAATACTAGTGGATGCTCCAATCTGCTATATCACTAGGTGGCTCCATCCACCCAATACTCATTTTCTTTCTCGGGTCACACCCTACTTCTTACTGGTTCCCAACCAGACCATCTCAAATCTCTGGGCTCCAATCCATTTTTTCATTCTCTCCCATAAATTATTTTATAAAAATAAAAGCTAATTCAAGTAAGTTCTCAGCACCACCATGACCATGGACACGACCATCTAGATAGTTTTCTTACTTTGCAGAGTTTCCACACTTCACCCACAAGAGACAATCGTCTTATACTGTCAACACGCAACCGTAGGTGTGAGACTAAGATAATCATTACAAGACATTTACAATGCCCTACCCAACGCAACCCCATCCGCTAGGTTTCTCTACCAAAGGTGGTTTCCTAATGCAATACATCGCGCTACCTTTTGGACTCTAATCCTCCGGGTGGTTGTCAACTAAGACCATAGTGCATGCCACCCTCCGTAGCCCCCCTTTTGCGCTGTAGTGGTTTTCTAATGCAATATAGCCACCACACCTTGGAGTGGTTGTCAACCAAGACTATAATGCATGCCACATGAGCGGGATGATGAAGCAACGCTGAGGCGAACAAATTACTCAAGCAAGTCATACTCATTATAGACTTATGGTTACACTGTTTTTACACGAGAGGATGTACAAGAACTCGGTCCTTTATTGACTTGGGCGGTGCTTCCCCATACCCACTCTATCGTGCTCTCTACCAGCACTTGCCACGCTTTCTAACTGCCCGAGTTGAAATTTATTTTTGGTTTTCTATTGTTTTGAAATACTTTTCTAGTTCAACATAGTAGCTCGACTCCAACCTCGACTGCCCAAATCCAGTTTTCATGTTTTGAATAATATCGAGGCAAATCATTGCCCACATGTCAATGTATCTAAGCAAGGCTAAGCATGACACTTAGATACGAACTTATTAACTAGTATGTATACCATTAGTTCTAGGGTGACAAATGATAGTGTCCAAGTTCAAGGATGGGAAGGTTACACCCAATTATCATTAAGGTATTAACTATGAACCATGCCAACATAGTTGTATAAATCATAGCAATGCAATTTCATAACTTAATACTGAAGGGATACGGGTAGGCTATGCTAGCAGCAATTCAAAAATTTCTACTACGTAAATCAGGAAACCATGCAAGCAAGAGATCATAGATCGTTACCACCAGACGCGCAGCGCAGCGGAAGAAGAGTCGGAGCAGCCTGGTTCAACGAAGAGCATGTCGATGTAGTGGTCGTAGTCGATCATCTAGCGCCCTCGCGAGTCGATTGTCTCCTCTAGCAACCTCTAAAGATACTTGTGAAGATTGCGAATCGTTCTTAAGCGCAACAATAACCACAGTAGCGCCTCTACGGTATCCACATGTTTAGGGAAGGAACACCGAACGCTGGTGTGCTAGCACCAAGTTGCACGACGGGGCTCTCTCGGGAAGATGGCGGCTAGGGTTTCGGTGGAGCAACTCATGTGTCTCTCTTCAATGACCTGTGTCCCAACAGCCTCAAGCATCTCCTTATATAGTGCCCATGACGGATCCTATCTGAACATATTTTGTTCCAACCCGTTAAGTGTGTGACCCGTTAGGTTCATGCATAGTTAGTTGTGACTCAAAAACTCTTTTTCGACCACAAGACGTTTGCGGTTCCTAACATGACATAACGATTCCCGAATACACATAAATTATATCGGACGAACCTTAATGCAATATGATCTATGACTAGTTCCTCATCACTTACAACTAGGTCCTATCCCTATACGACCAATTCATATTTGGTCACGACCAGTTCGTAACTCCTTACGACCAGGTTTCGACCACTCTGTGATTACGTTCGACTAGTCTATGACCAGCTCGTATCTCCATACGACTAGTTTGTAACTGATCGAACTAGGCGACCTACTCGTGCATTCTCCTTTTGCCTCACGATATCTGGTTTGAACTCAATGTGAGATATTTGTCATTCATGGAACTGTTCAATACTTTCTTGATCGAGTGTCAGGTAACCTTATATGGTTGAACACTTCGACCACTAGTGGCATGGCCATGCACTTTCTTTATTCGACCACTTCGAGGGACCTAGAGAAATATCTCTGTTATGTTAGGAGGGGCAAATCCTATATTCGACCAGTCACATCCCTCCGTATGTTTCATAGCATATTCTAAAGCTACCTTTATAACTACCCAGTTACTAGTAGCGTTTGGCAAACCCTAAGAGTGCTATTACACATGTAGGGAACCATGCTAATCTCAGGTATAAGGATTATACATCATCATTGCTTGAGACCAACTAATGACACATAGAATCATAACAATCTCAATAGTGTCTCAAGGTGGGTCTATCCAACCCCATGTTCTCTAACATATGTTCACATTATTTATTCGATATCTCTATATCCATGACCGGTGAAACATGGTCATCAATCAATACATGTGCTGGTCGTAGGGTCACTAGTGTTCCGACCAGTGACATCTGACTAGGTATACAATTTAGGACGACATCATATAAGTTAAAGAGCTTCACCAACAAATCACATACTTGTTAATCTTTATAACCAATGATTCATTCAAGGAACAGAATAATATTTATTTAATAACTCATAAACATAGACGTGATACAATCATCTCTATGATTCCCTCTAGGGCATATCACCAAAAACAATATAATTGAATTTCAAAAGTAGGTGCAACATGATCAAAGTGTTGATTCACCTTGCTTAATATTCTGATAATCGTCCGCCAATGTTTTGATAACCTCATCTTGTTCTTGCTCCTACTCGAACTGTTGCTCCTCCCGGGCTTCAAACTTCTAATTACATGTATTACAATCGAACGCAAGAACGCCTGAATATAATAAAATGAAATCCAATAAATTCAAAGACATTCAAACCAAATGAAACACTTCAAATGAAAGCAAACATAGCTAATAACACCTTGAAAGAATGAAACAGTCCTAATGAAATTAAACCTACTTAGTGGAGTTGATGAAGGAAATACTTCAGATGAAGTATATCCAAAGGAAGTTGATGAATCAGATACTTCTGATGAAATGAAGTACTTCCAGGGATATTTTGAATGAAGGAAATACTTCAGACCAAAGTAGTTAAATCCAAACTCTATTCGTTTTGTCTAGTGGTGGGGTTTTGGGTTGATAGTCAGACTTATGGTTAGGTAACCGTTTGATCTAGTGTGAGGGCGAGAGGGATCGGCATCTCAAGAAGTCTGCTGGTACAAGGAGTTAGAACTCCAATGGAAGGGAGAGAATATTAGTAGGAATATTCTACATCGGTTACCTAGATGGGAGAGATCACCTTGCTAGGTAGGGTTCTTTGATCCACCCTCGGGGACACGAAGTGTCCTTCTACCGGGAGCGGATAGCGAGGGGTGACGGATGGATTCTATACAAGGTTGATTGGTGGTTGATTACTATCACCTCACTTGGGAACATCACATCGCTACTTACACGCGGCGCCTAGCTGATATAATAATCTCTTTTGTTATTACTTTCTATTTATCGAGGAAGTTCCATGATAGTTGGGTGAGACCTATGCGTAGGTTCCAGGATTCGTACCTAACAAAAGATAAGTCCCACCGACACATGAGGTCTGGTTTACTTAATGATTTATTTTATCATTTTGTATTTATGAAGTTCCATGAGCTAAGTGAAACTTCCCAGCATTAGCTAGACATCAGTCTTACACCTTTAGTGGTGTCTGCGGTTTGGGTTTCATCCTTGCAGTGATCTTTACTTAGTCTCATTACTTGTGTGGCTTGGCATGCACTAAAGTAAGCTATTACACTAGGTTGACCCTTAACTACAACACATGCTAATGACTACGTCTAGTAAGTAGATAACTATAGTACAAGGCTTATGTGCTCTTGTTTATTGATTATTGTTTAGCGATCAAACCTATCGTCTTTATTATTATTAATGATATGAAGTTAGGTCATAGCTACCGCTAAGCTTCCTGACTATCTAATAGTACTAATAATCTTAGCATCTAACTAGTCAGTACTATTCTTCAATCATTGTCTAAATCCTATGTGTCAAGACCTAGTACCATCCCTGGTTTATCTTTTAATTAACGTTGTTAGTCTAAACATTTGGTATGATCCACTGTTTATTTAGGTCTTTATAAATTTATATCTTGATAAGGGGCCCATACTAATGAACTGTCCTAGGTATATGTGAGCTTATATGCCTCACTACAGGGTTACTACATGTTAATATTTGCCCTTAGACATGATGTGACTAGATCATGGTATGATAATGTCCTAGGGCCTACTAGTCATTGGATCATATGTGTATGTTTATGCCTAAACAAGACTATATCATCTTAGGTTCTAACTACCTGAGTTGATCATTTTAGTTTTATCCTTTAGTTAGTTTACTCACTACACGATCTCTTGTTAAAGATTTGACCTAGGTCGCAAATGAAGAGTTTGACTAATCGCGTTATTCTATCTAAACACTAACTGGTGTTGATCATTGGTCGCTTGAAATTATGTTTTGTTTGATAATGGTTTATACGTACTCGAATCATCCATCCTATCATTTCACTAATTGGTTTAGTTAACAAAAGTACATGGCAATTGAAACCTACCTCCTTAATCTACCTTAACCCTTCCAATTTCTTAAACTAACTACTAATTACTTAAGTTAACCTTATTAGATTATTCACTAATTATCTTAAGTACAATGCCATTTTAATTGCATTACCTACTAATTGGCTAACTATTCCTACTTAACCTTCCAATAGTCTTTTAGCTAACCACTAAAGGGGTGGGGTCCACTATTTAGTTAAGTACACTCGTAACACTAATTGCCACCTAGTCCGTATAGGTGGGCCCTACTGTAAGTCCCTCAGTCATTTGCACAGAGAGGGAGTAGTGGAAGGCGAAATAGAGGAGGGAGGGAGACCGCACGAGCAACGATCGTCACCGATGAGCGAGACATCAGCGGCGGCCGGGTTTGGGCAAAATGGAATGGGGAGGTTGAGGCAACCTCATGGGTGGTGGTGGCTCGGCTTGAGGCGGGTGCATGTGGCAGCCGGAACCAAAGAAGGGAAAACAACGGTAGTGTTAGGAGGGGAGAGGAGAAATGATAGGGGGAGCACGAGCACCGGTGAGGTGTGGGGGACCCACTGGGGTGGTTGATGGCGGCCGGGAGAAGCCGAGGTGGTCTGACGATGGAGACACAAGGCAACGTGGTAAGGTTGACGTGGCGACGGTGCTGCGGGGAAGAAGAGCCGAAGCGGGTGGTGGGGAAAGGGAGAGAAAGGCCCGAGGATGCTCCACCCAAGCCGAAGCGGGTGGTGGGGAAAGGGAGAGAAAGGCTCGAGGATGCTCCACCCAAGAGGAATCGAGGAGGGCTTACCAAGGATGGTATGGCGACAGCGGGGGTGTTCCTCGCCTAGAGATGGGGAAGAAGTCGGCGATGCACGTTCCACCGAGTAAAGCCCAAATTAGGTGAGGGCTTCCGTGGGGAATGCTTGGGAACACGACATGATGCAGTTGGTTTGGGGAGGAGGTCACCGAGTTGGTCGAAATGGTGAGGAGGAGGCAGCGGTGTTGCACGACGTGGATGCCTGAGCCGTGGATGTTTGTGGCGTTCCCAATGTTTGGGCGACGGAGAGAGGAAGTGGAGGTGCGCATGGGGAGGATGTAGTTGAGGCGGTGTCGATGCGCATGACAGGGATGGCCAGAGTTCACTAAGGCGGCGGTTACACACGATAGAGGCGCAGTGGCTGCAGCAGAGAGCACTGTCTCTGCTTGTGCTAGGAGGTAGGAAGTAGGGAAGGGAGAAGGAAATAGCTAGGGCGAGGCGAGTTCAGTTGAGGTTTTTAAGGAGGGAGGTCGAGCACGAGTTCTCACGTGAAGCTCGGTGGTGAGACGAACGGGACAGCGAGGTGATAACGGTGACATAGGTGGCGGCACTACGCTAGTTGCGGCGATGGGTGGGGAACAGGTGAGGAGCGACGGTGGTGGCATGCGTGATGTAGTGCACAGGGCAATGGCATGGTGCCAGGAGGGACGTCGGGCGAAGGAAGGAGAGGAAGGAAGGAGGGGTTGGTTGGTGGGCCTAGGAAGGAAAAGGGGGAGAGAAAAGAAAGAGAAGAAAAAAGAGAAAAGCGAAAGAGAGGAAAGAAAAGGAAAATGAAAAAGAAAATAAAAAGGAAAGGACGGGCTAGGCCGGATAGTTTTTGACCCGGACAACCTTTTAGGGTTTTAATCTTATTTTTTTCTTTTGTTTCAAATTTTGGTTCGAATTATGTCAAAATTTTGAATAACAACCCAAAAATTCGAACATCAATGAATCAGAACAAAAGGTTTTAAATTTTCCAAATTTTAAATGATTTCAAATGTTTAGAATTTTTGGGATGTTACACTCTAGCTCTACTTAGAATGTATTTTGCAAATAGTTGAAACCCATGTATTATAGCCTTGTAGCATGTGATAAGAGGTTGTGAATGTGTTATGCAAATGGACAAAGTCCATGTACCCTCTCCTTGTTGCATGATTCTAAAACTTGCAAATGTTTTTGCAACTTATCGAGGATTATGTTTTACTCCTTGTTTGCATTGTACTAAGGTTTATTAAGGTGTTTTGCAAAATCATTGAAGTACGTGCTTTCCTAACTTTGCTAGAATTTGAGTATCGGGCACTACTTGCTAGTCTGATCGGGAAAATTAGGATTTTCCTAATTTGCCATTTCAAACATTCCTACAAAACTTATGATTCTAAGTTTTTCTCTGCATTTCCAGGAGCAGTGTGACCAGCTATGTGTTAATAGTTTGACCGGCTTAGTGGTCCAATCAGCATTTGTTGTTGGTTGACTTTTCTAGAGAGCTAGTTTTGTGCTCTTTGGATTTTGCTAAGCGGTTTGACTGGCCCTGTGTGAGCGGTTAGGCTAGTCCAGTGGTCTGATCAACCCCTCTGTGGGCGGTCTAACCGATGACCTCTGTAATGGTTAGTTTTCTAGCCATTGTAGGGCAAGCTAGTATGATCGGCCATGTGTTGGCGGTTGAACCAGTTTTGGCTAAATTCTACTGGAACTTTGCTCAATGGCTAGTTTTTGGATGTGGGGGTATAAATACCCCCTTGTGGTCAGTTGGGTGAGGTTGCTAGTGCTTTGATTTATTCCTTGAACTAAGAGCAAACCCTCTCATCTCTTGTGTGCATGTGTTACACTTAGTGAGCTTGGAGAGGCAAATCCTTGTGCATGTGTTGCACTTGGTGGTGGATTGTATATCCACCGAACTTCGACACTTGATTTGTTCAAGTGAGCGTCTCCGACTTGTTACTTTTGGAGGTTGCCGCCTCCTAGACGGTTTGGAGGAGTTATGTTGGTGATTTTCTTAAGAAGCTTGTGAGAAGGCCCGGATGCTTGTGAATGATTTGGTGCTCACCATCTCCAGAGTGGAGGAAGAGCAGCCCTAATGGATTCAAGGTGTTGGCTTAATTTGTGGAGCCGGTCCAATTTGTTTGGAGTTACCTCAACGTGGATTAGAGAAGACTGACAAGTTTCCGAACACCACGGTAAAATGATCGTGTGTCATTGTGGTTTGCTCTCTTGTTTATATTTATATTATTGTAATTTACATTCGTAGAATTAAATTGTTTGCTTGCCACCCCAAGATTGCAAACCTTTACATAGACTTAGGTTGTTAGTGGACATAGTTGAGACTAGTTGATTTAGATTTTAATTGTGCAAAACCGATTTGATTTACAATTCTGTATAAAACTCGGTGTTAGCTAAACATATTTTTAAAACCATCTATTCACTCCCCCTCCAGTCGAGCTCCTCCACCTTACACTCCAACGGGAGAGGCGATTGTTGTCTTTATTATCAGCACAGGAGGGTACAACAGAGGTCCGATGAGCCTCGCCAGAAGTGGCACGACATGCGCAAGCACCCTCAAATTGCTCTCTAGCGGTGCACCTTAGGGTTGGGGAGCGGAGGGGGCTGTGTAGGGGAGTAAGTGGACAGATCCGGGACGCCTATCTAGATCCAATGGTAAAAATTACTTAAATCTCACAAATGTTCTCTTCAGCATTATATATACAATCCAATCTTGTGTGTTTGGATCAGGGAGAAGGCATATGTGCACAAAATCTACTTTCTACGCATATGGAGACTGATCAGAGCGCTGGTTTTAGGCCCCCTCAATCCCCTCTTTCTTTGTCAAAAAGAATAAAGACAGTTGCTTCTTGCCTTTGGATCCTGACCAATACTAGATTCTTGTACTAAAAAAGTGAGGCAGAAGAGGTTAATAAATGGTAACAACATATTTCTTGTCTTAGAGATAGGAAGATCATACTACTACAAAAATGCTAATACTGGACGACTGATCACATACGGTTCATTAAAACCATTTGTATTAAACACAATCACAAACAGTTTTTATTTAGCGACCGTCTGTGTTACTTTCCATGCAAAAACCATATGTGAAGAGGTAATATCATAGACGGTTCATGTTTAAAACCGTATGTGAATTATCACATACGGTTCTAACAAAAAACTGTATATGATATTACCAAGTATCACAGACTGTTTTCAAAAATAACCATCTGTGTTTTTGTTAAAAACCGCCCATAATAATTAACTCATCACAGACGGTGCAGTGTAGCTCCCTAAGAGAGTCTTCTTGATCTCCATCTCTGGCGCTACGATAAACGCGTGAGATCTCCAAGCCCAGTGAGTCCATCGCCACTCCGTGCCCGGTTTGAGTATCACCTCACCTCACTGAGCTCGCTCGTGTGGTCCATTTCAGCTATTATCGCCACGCCGAGCTGTCACCGTGGACCTCTCTGTCACTGCCACCGCCATCGATGCCAACTCTTCTCCAGAGAGTCCTCGACCCCACCAAGGTCGATTTCCCCCACCTATATGTCCCCCTAAAGTTGTTCATGTGCTTGATTTCAGTTTATTTCCACCGAGAAGACCTGTCACCGTGGAGCTTGCCGCCGTCGCCTCTGTTTACCGACGACCAGCCGCCTTGGACCTTCCCCAACTTTGACTTGCCATCTTGGACCTTCCCGACTTCATTGACACCTTCCTCGTGATCAAGGTGAGCTCTGGAGCATAAGTATCCTTTAATTTGAGTAGTTTCAGGCGTTTACATTGAAATCGCTAGTGAAACCCATGGCGCCGCCACATGACATCACCGTCGGCTCGCCTTAGGTGACCTTAGGCCCCGAGCCATGACTATTAGCAATGCAATGTCACCCTGAGCCCAATTTGAGCTTCAAATCCTACTGTTTTTAATCATTTAGTTAATAAACTAACAAGTCTATGACATGTGGGACCACCATAGATTTTATAAATAAAATCATGAAATAAAAAATAAGTCACTGACAAGTAGGGCCCATATGTAAGTTAATAAAATCCAGAAAAATATAAAAATGAGAAAAACCATCTTTAGTTCAGAGAAAAATACGTTTTCTCTGCTGGAAAGCATAAGCCTCAGAAAATATGTTTTGAAGTCACCCTTTTATTTATTTCCAGGGTTTTCAATACGAACCGTGTGATGGACCGAAGCTGGATGTACGTTGAGAACCGTGTGAGTGAAGAGTACATTAATAGCGTGTCTGTTTTTACAAGAGCTGCTGAGGAGGATATGTTGAATAAGGGGGCGGAATATATGTACTGTCCATACATTGACTGCGAGAATCTGAAGATGTAGAACTGAGCGCAGATCGAAGCACACTTGATTTGAAGGGGTTTCAAAAAAGGTTATACATGTTGGACCAGTCACAGTGAAGAGTAGATTATACATGAAGGTAGTAATAATGACATCGCCGACGAAGTCAACGATATGCCGCCAGATGATGTCGATTGTGGTTTCAATTCGGATAGATTGCACAATGACAATCTAGATCAGATGCTTCACGATGTAGAAGGGAACTGTGATGAGAGGGAGTATGTTAAATTCTAGGGCTTGATGGAGGACTCGGAGAAACCTTTGTTCCCGGGCTGCAAGCTGGAATACATAAGGTTGTCATCCATGCTTGAACTACTGAAATTGAAGGCAAGCAATAGTTGGTCTGATAAGAGTTTCACATCGCTGTTAGGTCTCTTAGCAGACATGCTTTCGGAGGGAAACGAGTTGCCCAAAACCATCTACAAAGCCAAGAAGGTTCATGTCCATTGGGAATGGAAGTAGAAATAATACATGCATGTCCGAACGATTGTATCCTCTACTGTAACGAGTATGCAAACTTGTATGTATGTCCAGTGTGCAACGCATCCTGATACAAGTGTAAGAATCAATCAGATGACGGTAAGGGAATCGAGGTGAAGAAAGGACCTCCTGCTAAGGTGGCGTGGTATCTTCCTGTAATTCCCCGTTTGAAGCGGTTTTTTGCAAACCCAAAGGAAGCAAAACAGTTGCATTGGTACTCGGAGGAGCGTAAGAATGACAGAAAGCTAAGACACCCTGCTGATTCTGCCTAGTGGAGAAACATCGATAGGAGGTTTGCAGACTTCGGTGCAGAATCAAGGAATATAAGATTTGGATTGAGTACATATGGAATGAATTCTTTCGATAACATGAGTAGCTGACACAACACTTGGTCTATGATGCTCTGTATCTACAACCTTCCTCCTTGGTTGTGTATGAAGCGGAGGTATATTTTATTGTCAATACTTATCCAAGGGCCGAAGCAACCTGGGAATAATATTGATGTGTACCTAACACCATTGATAGAAGATCTCAAAATACCATGGATTGAAGGGGTACAGGTATGAGATGCGCACAAACGAGAAAACTTCACTTTACGTTCCTTGTTGTTCTGCACCATAAATGATTATCCTGCCCTTGCTAACATGTCGGGCCAGAGTACAAAAGGGACCAAAGTCCTGTACTCACTGCTTAGATGATACCGAGAGTGTGTGGCTGAAGCACTCGCGTGAAACCGTGTACATGCATCATCGTAGGTTTCTTCGGAGGGCTCACCCATACCCTAGGATGAAGAAACAATTCGATGGAGAGAAGGAGGACAATTCAGCTCCAAGGTATTTGAGTGAAAGAGAGGTCTATGATATGGTTAAGGATTTAGATGTTGTGCTCGAAAAGGGACGTGAATCGAGGACCCATGAGAAGAACATCTAGAAGAAGAGATCAATATTTTGGGACTTACCTTATTGGGAGCACCTAGAAGTTCGCCACTGCATCAATGTCATGCACGTAGGAAAGAATGTATGTGACAGCTTTATTGGTCTCTTACTGAACATTCATTACAAAACAAAGGATGGTGTCAATGCACAGCTTGACTTGATTGATATGGGCATCAGATCTGAGTTAGCACCGACAAAGACCGATAAAGGACGAACATACCTCCCCCCTGCTTATTACACTCTGTCCAAGGAGCGACCAGATGTTTGGATCATGAGACAGCACAATAGTCGGTTCAACCAATGGTTGAAGGAGCGACTCGGTAGGAGCTCGTTAAGTGATATGCTGACATGGTTGACAAAAGGGTCAACATTTACAATTGTGACATGGTAGGGATACGACATAAATGGGTACACATTCTATACGTAGACTCATGATATAAATAGCACTAACCAGACAGTGGCGTCCACATAGGTACGTTCAGTACCAATGGGCTAAGGAGCTCCTACTATGGGCTCATAGAGGAGATATGGGAGCTTGACTATGTGCTTTTCAAGATCCCCTATTTTGGTGTCGTTGGGTCCATCTCCCACAGGTGAAGGTCGACAAGTACAGCGTCACTATCGTGGACATCGAACGTGTCAGATACAAAGACGAACCATTCATACTAGCTAACCAAGTTGTTCAAGTCTTCTATGTAACCGACCAGGCAAATAAGAAGCGTCACGTAGTTCTTCATGGAAAAAGAAAGATTGTTGGAGTTGAGAATATGGTGGACGAGGAAGAATACAATCAATTTGATGAGTTGCCTTCTTTCGGAAATGGCATAAGGGTCAAGGAAGAACAACATGACGAAACTAGTTACATACGCGTCGATCATCATGAAGGGCTAATTTTTAAAGATTGAACAATGTGTGTATATGTACGTTCTAAATGGTCAATTTTAGTTCATTTGAGTTAATTGATTTGTACTGTGAAATGGATGTGCTTGTTTCTAAAATGAATGTGAATTGGATGTATACATGTACTTGTTGTGTTTTCTGCTTGTTTCAGAGGGAATGACTAGCATTTCCTGAGGCTAGCCAATAAATAGAACTAGATTAACCAATACAAAATAATATCACAGACGGTTTCATCTACAAACCATCTGTGATACATAAGCTATCACGGATGGTTCCTTAGCATAAACCGTCTGTGATACATCATATATCACATACGGTTCCTTAGTAAAAACCGTCTGTGATACATCGTATATCATAAACGGTTATTTATTGGAACCGCTTGTGATACATTATATATCACAGACTGTTATTTATTGAAACCATCTGTGATATTATTTATCACAGATGGTTCTACTTTAGAACCGTCTGTGATGTCTATCCCTATTTATATTCGGACTCTAGGGTTTGTCCATGCCCCCCACTCAAACGATTAAATTTCTCAACTCCTCCCTCGAGCCCGTCGTCGCCTCCTCCTTGAGCCGATTGCGACTCCTCCCCCGAGCCTGTCGTCACTGTCCTCGATGCCGCGTCCTCCTTGAGCCTAGCGCGACTCCTCCCCCGAGCCCATCGCCGTCGTCCTCAATGCCGCCTCCTCCTCAAGCCCAACACAACTCCTCTCCCGAGCCCATCGCCACCGTCCTCAATGTCGCCTCCTCCTCGAGCTCGGCGAGCCTCCTCCCCAAGCCTACCGTCTCCTCCTCCCTCGAGCACGGGTCGCCTCCTCCACCCTTGAGTCCGACGCACCTCCCCTTCGACGCTGCCCTGCTTCTCTAGTACTGCTCCTTGCTCATCCTTCTCCTCGACACCTAAAGGTAACCAATGCTGAGTTGCCAACCCCGACGCCCCTTTCTCTCACTCTTTCTATCAATAATTTGTCATGTTGTCATGGTCCTCATGATAATTGTGCTGGTATCTGGTTCAAACACTGTGGAGTATGAGGTGTTGTACTTGTTTTAGGAATTTGTATTTGTTCTAGTCAGTGATTCATATGGTATTTGTTTTGATACTGCTACTGGAATATATTATAATGTAGTGTGGTGGGCTTGAGATGACTCTGTGATGATAATGGTCTTGTACTGAAATTGTTTTGATAATCGGGTTTGAACTTGAGCTCTAATTGGAATACTTACTCTACATCTGAGAGCAATATATATCAAAATGTTAAATCTTAGCTTTATGCTGATTTCATTTGTTCACATGATGTTTGTGTTGAGCATATTATTCCTTTAAATGACTTGGAGGATTTACATGTTTATATGTCAATTATACGCCGTTCATGAGAGCATATTATTCCATAAACCTAGAGATCGAATCTTATGATAATATGTTCATGCATGTCAGAACTTCTATTTATTTTGAAGATGTCTTCCGCTCATTCTTCGTCATCATCGCCTCATGTGTCTGAATATCCAAGCAAAGTGGAAGAAGAGGAATATCGAAAAGGCCCGGGGGCCGATTTACCATCACAGAGGTCCATGAGTCTGGGGCCCCTATCAATCCTCTCCGAGCAGCATCCACATTCGGAGAACGGTCAGAATAGTTACACGGCGACGGGTCAACATCACCTACGATTCGTGGAAGGAGTTGACCAAAGTTCAGAAAGGTGAGCGGCTGACGGATATTTTCCAATCGTTCAAGATCCCAAAACAACACAAGGGCTCCGGGCGACGACACACGTTGCTACAGGCGTGCAAAGCATGGAAGAACTTCAAGAGCACGCTTGTCAAGAACTACGTGGAGAAGGATTTGAAGCCCTTTGACAAGTATCCGTTCTTGGAAGAGTGCTGGGAAGACTTTGTGGCGAAGAAGATGACAGATGATTTTAGGAGTGAAAGTGCGGCGCACAGGGCCCTCTAGGCAAAAAAATAAGCACTCCCATAGACTTGGCACCGCTAGGTATGCGGTTAAAATCCCACAATGGAGGGATCAGGACCAGCAGGCAAACCGTTCGAATGTCTCCTCGCCATTTACTAAGATCACTGATGAGCGCGCCCGAAACTAGGTAATGGGGAGGTTATCTACCCTGTCTTCAGGGCCCATCTCCTTTCCAAACCTTGTAGACGTGGAAGTGTCCCAGTGCGTGGTAAGATATCGAACTACCTAGTTTGTAATTACTCCATAACTTTATAGGAAGTGAAATGACATGTCAGGCTATTGTAGGTAATGCTGAGTGTACAATCTTCCCAAGGCTCATTCCAAACAGGCAGGGAGAGAGATATACTCTCCATGGCCCTGGAAAACAATGAGCACCCGGGTAGCATGAGAGGTGTTGGTCTTTAGGTTCCATGGAAATATGGATTCCGAGAGGACTTCGAATCGTACCAGAGTAGGAAGAGAGCCAAAGCCGAGTGTGATGCAAAGCTACGAGAGGAGATTCGTGAATCCCTCAAAGATGAGATCAATGAATCCCTCAAAGATGAGATCGATGATCGTGTCAGAGCTGAGATGCAATGACGGATGGAGAGCTTTGAAGAAAGGCTTAGGGAAGTTCAGTTGCAAGCCCCTGCCCCTACTATACTAGCCAGCCCCCAAACATCCGAGTAGCTGTGCGTCCAACCCTACCCCAATAGGTGACAACAGATTTCCTGTCGAGACATCCAGGTAATAATTATTATCTCTGGAATGCTCGATCCATTGATAGACCTATTGGAGTAGCTAATTTTGTATCGTTATGTAGGTGGCTATGACTTGCAAGCTCCAAGTTAGATATGCCTCTGTTGTCCTAGATGTTTCTTGGGGCCAGGTGTATCCATCCGGTGTTGGGGCTTTGGTGCATGGTGTAAATCCAACGCCGAGTTTCACAAAAGTGAATGTGAACGGTGTTTATACCAATTTCGTAGCTGTCTCGCTGCATATTACCCCAAACGACAAGGTCATGAGTCTAGAGCAAGCCATTGGAGCATTCATCCAGTGGCCCAAGAGGGACATCTGCCTGGAGTTACTTGCTCCGGTGTCAACTTCACGGGAATGTCCTGCAACGGTGCCAAGTCCATGGGAGCTGATTGCACCGGAGCTACCTGCACCGAAGTGGCAAGGGCCCAGTGCATCAAATGCATCTACACCTCGTGCTCAGTCGACTCTCGTGAGGTTGACCTCTACAAAGTGAGGTAGTAAGGGAAAATCGAAGACAGTCGACTCCTGTTCTGATATCCCCTTCTTCATGTTGGCCTATAAATTCATGCTAGGCGAGCCGTTGGTCGAGAGGTTAGACAACTCTACCCTAGGATTGGCTTGCACGAGATTGCATATATTGTACATAGAATAGGCCAACAAGACGGATGAACAACGACGCTCGGGTGTCACCATCAAGTTCAAGAAGGATCATTTTAACCACGGGACTCAAACTACGTCATCACGGTGACCTTCGATGACTTGTTCTGTCTCTTCAACCTCGACTCCCTCGATGTCTCACTCATACGATGCTGGACACTATAAGTGTGTATAATCACGGTCAATGTTCGTGTAATATCGATAAATGTTATATATAACTTCTAGCTTTTGTGTATATATATACACATAATTTCTGAAGCCAAATTAAGGAATTCACCGGTAGGTTTCCTCGACCCACATGTGGTCTCCCAACAAACCATCAAGGAGAATGCAAAATTCATCGATGATTACATGACAGAGTCATTGCTGGCTCACCGCAACAAGGAATTCATACTTTTGCCCTACAACCAGGAGTAAGTGTTGCACTAGTGGCTATACTTGTTGATTTATACTTTATAAGTAACACAAACTTAGGTTTAATGACCATGGTTGCATACCTGTGTAGATACCTTTGGATTCTAATTGTAATTATACCAAAACGGAACATGGTAATATACCTAGATTCCCTACAGAGGGCCAAATACGACTTCATAGCTGTCCAAAAATTAATCGACAAGTAAACACATTTCCTTCATAGAAACTCTATTGTAGTCTTTCCTTCCTTTGCAATGGCTAAGGCTAACTTTTTGGAATCACGTAGTTTGTTCATCGCGTACTATGCAAAGGGAGGGAAATCCAAGGGAGTGAACCTACAACACGATCTAAAATTCCCGGTATTCACTAGCTAGTACACATTAATCCTATATAACACTTCGTAGTAATACCTCTCGAACTAACCAATTCTATTTTTGCAGTGCCACCAGCATCCACCGGCTTGCAACCTCTGCAGATACTATGTTTGCCACAACATGAAACTACTCGTCGGTTCCGCGATGACCAATGATCCTCAGGTTTGTCAATCTTGCAATAATTATTTTATACTTATCAATTTATATATGCACGAATTTAATCTTCGTAGCGACAAGTTGCGATCATCGTGGAAACTGTGTTGGAACAGGGCCAGCTCATAAACATTCGAGGATAGTTTGCGGGATTCTTGAACCGTGAGGTCATAAATCTAGATGGGAAGTTCCACAATATAGATTGAACTTGATTGGGATAAGATCAAACTTAATGGTACATATGTGTAAATGTACATAAATGGTTAATTTTAGTTAATTGATTTGTGAATTGGATGTGTTTGTTTCTGAAATGAATGCGAATTGGATGTGCTTGTTTCTAAAATGAATATGAATTGGATATATACAACTTGTTGTGTTTCAGCTTGTTTCAGAGAGCATGGCTAGCATTTCCCAAGGCTAGCCAATAAATAGAAATAAATTTAATTAGCAACACAAAAGAATATCACAAACGGTTTCTTAGGACGTACCATCTGTGATACATCATCTCTCACAGACGGTTTCATCTACAAATCGTGTGTGATGCATCATCTATCACCGACGGTTTCATCTACAAACCATGTGTGATAGTCAACTAGCGAGATGGTTTTGAGTTAATAACCGTCTGTGATAGTATGTATCTCAGACAGTTCAAAAATCGTCTGTGATGACCTCATGTCATTACAGACCCATAAACTCAGACAGCTCACAAAACCATCTGTGATAACGTTTTTGAACCGTCTATGAAGACCTTTTCTGTAGTAGTGTCACATGATCTTGTTGGTTTATGTTAATTCAGGGAGATGCCTTTTTGTTTTCTTTGATGATGATGATGACTTTGCATAGTTGCATATAGAACAATAGTGTCATGAGAAGCATGGTCCCCTATTCTGTCTTTACTGTCTAGGCCTCTAGGGATATATTGCTATGCTCACTTGCTAGGGATATATTGCTATATAGAATAGTATATCTGAACGTAGAGTATGAACTAGTCAACGAGCATGAAAGAATAAGACACAAATATTCTTCATCATATTTTACCTCCATAGATTCGAGATCCGAGACTACTTTGAATACTGTCAGGTGGTTCAATAATGACCCGTCTTCCATCATCTTGTGCGAATAAAGATTCCACTTCAAATGGATCTTACTGGTCAAATCTTTGATCATGCACATCTATTCTAGTTTCAACCATAATGCTGCGGCGGCCTTCTCTTTCAAAACATCCTGCAGAACATTAGTTGATAGATGAAGATGAATATGAGATAAGACCTTACTATCTTTTCTTTACTTCTCCTCAAGAGATAATGCAGCAGATATCTTGTCGATCCCCAATAAATCATCATCCAAATCGAGCTATGCAAGAACAGCTCGCATCTTGACTTGCCATAAAACCTTGTGTCTCGATCCAGTAGTAGAAGATCATTCTTCAAAGTTGCCATGTGGAAGAAATCCTGAATTTGCTGGTACAATTTTGTGTGAACGTAGCAATGCTTGTCAGGATCCCAGGTACACTTCATGTGTACTTGAAGAAAAGGAGGCCAATTTGCTGGATGACAACCCGAGGCAACATGTTCACCTCGGGTTTGATGCTAAACAACTTTTTTCTATTTTCTTTCTCGGCTCTACTTTGGTCGCATATGCGATAGCTTTTGTAGATGGTTTGCAAGCCGAGTGCTATGTGTGACTCCGCTTCGACTTTGGCTTAGACAAGAAGTTGGCTTCGGACTCGGCGTGAAGGAATGTGCGGCCTCCGCTTTGAATTCAACGAATGACTTTAGATCAATACATCGATTTGCCAAACTGTCGAGACTACAACAATACATCGTAACGATGTTGATAGGATGTCATTTGTGCTCTGATATCACTTGTTGCAAATAATGTACAGAAAAACTAGGAATGGGATACACTTTTGGGAAAAACTATGGGCGTATGAAGATAATATCACTATATGAGGAAATGTTTACAATGAAACTCTTCTTCTTCCCTATAGACTATAAGGATATATTTATAGTGGTACATAAAAGTCTCTGTGTAGGAGTAGAACTATGAGTTGGAGTAGAAAACTAAACTCGTATCACACTCAAACTCAATTCGTATCGTACTCAAACTCAACACTCTGTATGGTTGAGTATTAATTAGTAAAGTAAATTTTAGTTATGAAAGATATCATGCTTTTCTCATTAAAAATTAAATCTATCTTCAGTTTGTATAGCGGTTTATATCGAAGAATATTTTGGTGCTCAAGAAAGAAGTGCATGCCTTACTCCGTTTTATATTGGTACCATAAGTGCGATACATTACTTTTTTATTTCTTTTGCGTAACTAAAACAGCGGCACATACCTTGTGTACACAAATTTTATGCTAATAGAGTTACATAAAATGTCTAATTTTTTGCATAGAAATACACAAAAGACTCTGTAAAGCCTACCTTGTATATAGAAAATCCTTAACGTTGCGTGATAGTTGGCGAGCATGCCAATATTCCATTTCCCTTCCACTCAGGGACCACATCCTCTCAATTGTTCTTTCACATCAACTTTCCTAGCAGATTCCAAACACAGGCATTACCAAGAAGAAAGGCTCTCTCTCTCTCTCTCTCTCTCTCTCTGGTGCACCACAAGTGGATGAAGCTGCCAGCATGATCTGAAAGTAGAGCTCTTTTACATAGATGATTTGCAACCTAGAGGCAGAGCTAGCTACATGGGAATTAAGCCATCAGATCATCTGGCAGTTTCATCCTCTCATGGCAGCACAAGAAGGTTACTAAACCCCAGAAGCAAGCACCTTCTCTCTATGCAAGATCTACAAAAGGCCAATCCATATATATACATGCAAGGATTATGGTACTTACGTGCCTAAATTGCTGCCTTTTCTCCAACAGTGAAGAGTTCATGGAAGAAGCCATATGCATACACGTAGGCACTTATTGTTGGAATTAATCTGGGCTAGGCCCAAATATTATATTCTAATTAATTCCTGGTAAATCTCAAAGGCCCATGTGCATGTGCATGACTGTTTAGTCCCATATGGACAGATGAAGGGGAGTTACACCACTTTATAAGGTGGAACGTGGTAGCCCTATTGTGGAATTGGAAAGAGCCAACACACGCTGCCGCCGCCGCCTCGCCGAGCCGTGCCGCAAGTGTGATGCGGTGTGTGCGTGTCTTGTAGCGATACAGAGCGTGTCAGTGCGCGCGCGATTTTCTTTATCTATTCAAAATCGAAATGCACCGACTCGAATTGATGGTGACCTTTGGTCTTCGCCTCTTTATTTTTGGCTATTAAAGGTTTCATTCGATGGCGAATCAATGGCAACCTTTGGTCTTCTGATTCCAATCGTTGGCTTTTCGATTCGCGAATCAATGGCAATCGTTGGCCTTTCGATTCGTTGAATCAATGGTAATCGCTGGCCTTTGGACTCCTTTCTTTTGGCTATTTAAGAGAAACGAGAGTACTGGTTCTGGTTCCCGTGTTTTCCACTTCCACAATACGTAATCACGCTTGTTCGTTGTCTCGGCGATCTCCATCCCTGCGAGGCACGTGTGCGGTCGCATCGGGAGAGCAGCCTCGGAACCCGCCCTCGAAGGCTTGCACGAGCGAGGACGAATAAGGTTTTGGGAAGCGTTCGCGCATCGCCGCTTCATCCTTTTTCTGCATCGCACGACTACTACCACAACATCCACGAAGTTTCTGCTACATCTACATCAATCGAACAACTACTACCACGACGTCCACTACGCCATGACTAACGACGACCTCACCAAGACTCTCGCTTCTACTTCTTCTACTCCTTCCATTTGAAAGATCCGGGTATGCCTATCTCACGCTTGTCGCTTACTCGGCTTTATTTTCTGTATTGTTATGAACAACGAGATAGGAATGCTAGCTTCGTTCTTGTAGAATCTAGTATAACTATAGTGTTCTTAGTTATAGTTATTTTCATGTTTTATCTAGCAAATTTCTGGATTAAAATACTTGAAAAATGCTTATATATTCAAAGAATCCAAAACCTTATTTTAGGCATTTTTCGACAACCGGCTTTTGTCGCCGCTTAAACCCCATGAATTCGATGGTGCGAATTACAAGAGATGGCGCACCAAGATGGTACTCGCTAATCGCCATGAACGTTTTCCATGTGGCAAAAGCAAGCTCAAGGAACACTTACTCCTGAACAGGAGCAAGCGTTCGAGGCTGCTGATAACCTTTTCAAAGGTGCCGTGGTTAGTGTTCTTGGTGAGAAGTTAGTTGATGCATACATGGTGATCACAAATGGGAAAGAGATGTGGGATGCACTCGAGGCCAAATTTGGGGTTTCGGATGCAGCGAAGGAATTGTATCTTATGGAGCAATACCATGACTATAGAATGGTTGATGGTCGCTCAGAGTTGAGCAGGCTCATGAGATACAATCCATGGCCAAAGAACTAGAGCATTTCAAATGTGTGTTACCGGACAAGTTTGTCGCGGGAGGCATTATTGCCAAGCTTCCTCATTCTTGGAGGAATTTTGCTACTTCCCTGAAACACAAGAGACAAGAGTTTTCATTTGAAAATCTCATCGGTCTCTTGATGTTGAAGAGAAGCGAGGCAAAAGATACACACATCGAGGTAATGAGGACATTCTAGTGCCAATGTGGTACGTAAAAAGAATGGCCAAGCTCAAAAGTTCAAAGGCAAGAACAAGATCGCACAAACAACTAGCTTCAAGAAGAAGAAGAAGAACACAAAGGATAGTCCTTGCTTTGTGTGTGGCGAACATGGTCATTGGGCCAAGGATTGCGATCCAACGCAAGGGTGGGAAGAATCGCAAGAGCGAATTCTAAGTCCGCTAATGTTGTTATTGGTACTCTTGAGACGGAACATCGTGGTATGGTAATTTACCAATCTGTTTTTCCGTATGTCAATCTACCGATTGGTGGATAGACACCGTGCTAATATACATGTGTGTGCTGATATTTCATTGTTCTCTTCTTACCAAAGTCACTCGAGATTCAGTAGTTCTAATGGGGAACGGGTCACATGCCACTGCTTCATGGTGTTGGCACGGTCGATCCAAGTTTACTTGGGAAGATTGTGCAATCAAGAACGTGCATCATGTGCCATCTATCAATAAGAATCTCGTGAGCGGATCTCTTCTTTGTAGAGATGGCTTTAGATCGGTATTTGAATCCAATAAATTTGTAATGTTCAAGTGTGGACAATTTGTTGGTAAAGGCTATGTGTCGGAGGCTTGTTCCGCCTATCTCTTTCAGATTTATGTACTAATGTTGTGAACCATATTTTCGTGGTAATGAGACTACTATTTGGCATTCACGACTTTGTCACATAAATTTTGGTTGCATGACGCGATTAGCTTGCTTTAGAGTTAATCCCGAAATTCATCTTTGCCAAAGGCTCTAAGTGTCAAGTTTGTGTGCAATCAAAGCAGCCTCGTAAGCCTCACAAGGCGCGCGGAGGAAAGAAACTTGGCACCATTAGAACTCATACATTCGGATCTGCATGCGAGATGAATGGTGTGTTGACAAAAGGTGGTAAGAGATATTTCATGACTTTGATTGATGACTCCACTAGGTTCTCGCTATGTGTATCTTTTAAAAACTAAAGATGAAGCTTTTCACTACTTTAAAATCTATAAGGCGTGTGAGAACCAACTTGAAAAGAAAATCAAAAGGGTTAGGTCCGATCGTGGCGCGAGTATTTTTCTAATGAGTTCAATTTATTCTGTGAGGAACATGGTATAATCCATGAGAGGACGCCTCCTATTCACCCAGTCCAAATGGGGTTGCTAAAGAAAGAACCGTACTCTAATCGATTTGGTTAACGCCATGTTAGACAGCGGGTCTTTCCAAGGCATGGTGGGGAGGCTATATTGACTTCATGTCATGTCCTAAATAGGGTTCCCACAAAGAATAAAGAGATAACTCCATTTGAACAATGGGAGAAGAAAAGACTATCACTTTCATACTTGCGCACTTGGGGTTGTTTGGCGAAAGTCAACGTGCAATTTCCAAAAGCGTAAGCTTGGACCAAAAAGCGTGGATTGCGTCTTTCTAGGCTATGCTCACCATAGCGTTGGATATAGATTTCTAGTGGTGAAATCTGAGTACTGACGTGCTTGCCGGCACAATTATGGAGTCCAGAGATGCTACATTTTTGAAGATATTTTTCCAATGAAAGATATGACTAATTCATCGAGTCGGGAGCCCGATACAACTCCACGAACTGCCATTCCAATGGAATATTTTGAGCAAACCCCGAGCAAATTCTCGAGGAGGAAGACAATGAAACTCGAGGAAGAGTAAAGACAAAGGATCGCAAAGTGTTTTGGTCCCGATTTCATTGTGTACCTTGTGGATGATACTCCAAGTACCATTTCTCGCGTATGCTTCTCCGGATGCGAGAATCGAAGGAAGGAAGTCAGTAGTGAAATGGATTCCATTATCTCTAATGGAACTTGGGAGATCACCGAGCGTCCTTATGGTTGTAAACCCGTAGGATGTAAGTGGGTGTTCAAAAGAAGCTTAGGCCCGATGGTACTATCGAGAAGTATAAGGCACGGCTTGTGGCCAAGGGTTATACCCAAAGGAAGGCGAAGATTTCTTTGATACTTATTCACTGTGGCTAGATTGACCACTATTCGAGTACTACTATCTCTGGTCGCCTCACACGGTCTTCTCGTTCATCGATGGACGTTAAGACGGCTTTTCTAAATGGAGAGTTGGGCGAGGAAATTTACATGGAACAGCCAGATGGATTTGTAGTAAATGGTCAAGAAGGAAAGGTGTGCAAGTTATTGAAATCTTTGTATGGTCTTAAACAAGCACCTAAGCAGTGGCATGAAAAGTTCGACAAAACCTTAACATCTGCAGGCTTTATTGTGAATGAAGTCGATGATGTGTGTATTATCGCCATGGTGGGGCGAGGAGTCATTCTATGTCTGTATGTTGATGACATACTGATCTTTGGGACCAACCTTAATGTGATTAAGGAGGTCAAGAATTTCTTGTCTCAGAATTTTGAGATGAAAGATCTGGGAGTAGCTGATGTTATCTTGAACATCAAGCTGTTGAGAGGTGATGATGGTGGAATTACATTGTTGCAATCTCATTATGTGGAAAAGGTTCTGAGTCGCTTTGGTTATAGCGATCGCAAACCTTCTCCAACACCTTATGATCCTAGCGTGTTGCTTAGGAAGAATCGGAGAATAGCCGAGACCAATTGAGATATTCTCGATAATTGGTTCACTTATGTATTTAGCTAGCGGTACCGGGCTCGACATCTCGCTTGTCGTGAGCAAACTAAGCCGGTTTGTTTCTAATCCGAGATGATCATTGGCATGCTCTTGAGAGGGTAATGCGCTATCTAAAGGGTAATATGAGTTATGGCATTCACTATACCGGGTACCCTAGGTACTAGAGGGTTATAGCGATTCAAACCGATATCCGATCTTGATGAGATTAAGGCCACAAGTGGATATGTCTTCACACTTGGAGGTGGCGCTGCTTCATGGAAGTCTTGCAAGCGCACCATCTTAACGAGGTCAACAATGGAAGCAGGACTCACGGCATTAGATATCGCCATCGTTGAAGCCGAATGGCCGTGAGCTCTTGATGGATTTGCGGTGGTTGAAAAACGGTGCGCTATTCGATGAATCGTGACAATCGATCGTGATTGTCAAAGTGAACAGATTCTAAGGATAATATGAAGGCATCAAGACATGTGAAGAGAAGATCAAGTCCGGAAAAATGAGAAACTCCGAGTAATAGCTTTGGATTATATCCAAACAACTAAGAATCTGCGCATCCCTTCACAAAGGGTTTATCACGAAATATGATAGACAATGCATCGAGGAGATGGGTTTGAGACCCACGTGAGTTATACCATAGTGGTAACCCATCCTATATGATCGGAGATCCGTGAAGCGAGATTGGCGAAACAAGCTATTGGTTAACCGAGAGGAGAGTACCTTATAGACCCACTCCATTGGAGATGCAATTCTCTCCTAAATCGTATGGCAGTTGATTTTTATCTTAATGTGTTCTGTGGCTTATTAAAGCAAAGATGCTATCCTCTGAGCGATCTTGGAAGAACACATCTATATGAGCCCGATCGCTAGTCACATCTATGAAATAGGGTAATTTCTAGGAAGCTCATGAATAGGTCGAGTATGACTTATATGCTCCAACCCGCGGGATGCTGGCAACTTAGTATCGCTTAAGGACTTAAGTAAAACTTATTCACACAAAATCACAATTCAAGGCTTAGTCCATTGTGCGCTTGTGGATAAGTGTAACTTCATTCTAGGTGGATGTTCAACTTTAACCGGTCTCCATCAAAACACCGGTATATTAAAAACAATACATGGATCAAGGCATCGACATGTGCCATTGGGATCCGTGGGGATTGTTGGAATTAATCGGCTAGGCCCAAATATTATATTCTAATTAATTCTGGTAAATCTCAAAGGCCCATGTGCATGTGCATGACCGCTTAGTCCCATATGGACAGATGAAGGGAGTTACACCACTTTATAAGGTGGAACGTGGTAGCCCTATTGTGGAATTGGAAAGAGCCAACACACGCTCGCGCTCGCTCGCCTCGCCGAGCCGTGCCGAGCCGAGCCGAGCCGTGCCGTGCCGTGCCGTGCGGTGCGCGTGCGTGTGTGTGTGTGTGTGTGTGCGCTGCAGTGTCAGGCGCACAGATACGCGTGTCAGTGCGGCGCGATTTTCTTTATCTATTCGAAAATCGAAATGCACTGACTCGTAATTGATGGTGACCTTTGGTCTTCAGTCTCTTTATTTTTGGCTATTAAAGGTTTCGATTCGATGGCGAATCAATGACAACCTTTGGTCTTTCGATTCCAATCGTTGGCTTTTCGATTCTCGCGAATCAATGGCAATCGTTGGCCTTCGATTCATTGAATCAATGGTAATCGTTGGCCTTTGGACTCCTTTCTTTTGGCTATTTAAGAGAAACCGAGAAATGCGGTTACGGTTCCCGTGTTTTCCACTTCCACAATCTGTAATCACGCTTGTTCGTTGTCTCGCGATCTCCATCCCGGCGAGGCACGTGTGCGGTCGCACCGGAGAGCGAGCCTCGGAACCCGCCCTCGAAGGCTTGCACGGCGAGGACGAATAAGGTTTTGGGAAGCGTTCGCGCGATCGCCGCTTCATCCTTTTCTCACGCATCGCACGACTACTACCACAACATCCGAAGTTTCTGCTACATCTACATCAACTGAACAACTACTACCACGACGTCCACTACGCCATGACTAACGACGACCTCACCAAGACTCCTGCTTCTACTTCTTCTACTCCTTCCACTGAAAGATCTGGGTATGCCTATCTCACGCTTGTCGCTTACTTAGTTTTATTTTCTGTTATTGTTATGAACACCGAGATAGGAATGCTAGCTTCGTTTGTAGAATCTAGTATAACTATAGTGTTCTTAGTTATAGTTATTTTCATGTTTTATCTAGCAAATTTCTGGATTAAAATACTTCGAAAAATGCTTATATATTCAGCACTTATGTTAGGCGCAGGTAAATTAATACGATCAATATATGGTTATTGCCTGATTGGTGAGTTTCTCTTCTCTCATCCATGGCAATCTAGATGCATATGCATGTTCTACAGTGTATTCTTTCTTCTCTTGGCTTAATTTCGATGTCACTCTTGTGCTACAACGTTTAAATAGTTTTAAACCGAGCACAATAATTCTAGGGTGCAAGTGGATTTTGGCATATTACTGGTCCATAGGATCATTTAGCAGTAATTAGCACCAGAGAGAGGCAGCTAGGGACTGTAGCATGTACTCAGATCCAGCTCTTTTAGAGAGAGATAAGAGTACTCAGATCTACCCATTTCAAGGTAAAATATCATTTTCGCATAATTTTCCTAGTTTTATAAGAATCAAATAAGGAACTGTCTATTTTGAGATGAATATCCACTTCATTGTTTTCATCGAAATATGTATCACCTTTAAATTGTTGAAAATAGTATCGAAGCACACTTACTTTCATTGGTTTTTAGATTTAAACAAGCTTGCAAATGCATCTACCAAATGTACTTCATTCGTTTTAGATTTTGGCATAATATTATTTGTGAAGGATTAGTGGGATGCTACTTTTAAATGGGATACTTTTCCGGTAATCTTCTAATATCAAGATGTCACAAAACAAGTTGGCTGGTGTAACAATAAATAATCTCGGGAACTACATGTTTCCACTACCTTTTTAGGATTGCATGAGAATAATTAGCATGGGCATGTATATTGCTAAGATATGTCCATACAATATAATTATGTGTTATTGTTCAGTTTATCATTTGATTAACTAGTCCTGTATATGATCAGAAAAGTGTATAAATATAGTTTTTGTTGATCTATTGATTTTAAGAAGTATGCTTCAAAGCACCTGCCTTTTAAGCTTACTCTTAGTTGGCCAATATGTAACTCAAGGCAAATATATATATGATCCCAGCTGATATGTATATGGGAGTAATTCATTAACCTCCAATATGGACATGATTGCGGGTTATCTTAGCTCGCGCGCAGGTATGGAATGTGGCATGATATATCGTGATAGAACATACAATTTCCTCTTGAAGCAAAATTAGCCCATTAATTATAACTGTGATCATCTAAAGTACTTTTACTGTTCTACTTAACAATAGTCTGTCGACTGTCAGAGGAAAAAAAAAAGGAAAACTATCATATATATATATATGAAAAATATTTTCTACTCCCGAGTGTAGTTACTCCCACTTTTGATATACCACCTAAAATAATTTGACATACTCCTTTATCACTTTGGGTATACTCATATACTAATTATAAGATACTCCAATGTGAACCACATGAAAAATTTGCAAGAGAGTCCATAGTTTTTAGCATATTTTGTAAATACCTTCATATTCGCACATAAAAAGGAGTATGTCTAAAAATTGTACATACCAACTCTGAAAATGTGTAAATACCACTTATATGGTCTTTAATACTCGTATGCTACACATACATACTCTCGGTCGCGCAAGATACTCTCTACATTGTGAGATATGTAAGATACGGAATAGGAGTAACTACTCCTGAGTAGGAAAAAGGTTTCCTATATATATATATATATATATATATATATATATTATATATATATATATATATATAAAGCCGGTTTTAAAGGCACAGGCAACCACTGCTTGGACACTTATAGAGAAGAGATTAGGAATAGAATGGTAGGATGTACCTAGGACGTAAGGGAGGAGAACTTGACCGGCATGAACACGATTACACAAACAAAGGTGAAATTAATGGTGAGAGGCAGATGAAGAGGTGTTGTAGTAGTTTTTAACTAATTTGGTCTTATTTTGGAATAGAATATCAATTTTAAAAGGCATAATTGACATATAAACATGTGAATCCTTCAGGTCATTTAAAAGACACACAATATATACACAATATCACATCCAATTGCATTTTTGGCATCAGTTACCAATTCAATTGTATATCAGAATGTATAAATTTGCATGTGTACAGACTGATAAACTGAAGATCAAAGTGACAGCAGTTAGCAATTCATTAGAGTTCAAATATGAATTAATTATCAATTCAATTTCAGCATAAGAAAATTAACATCATTGAGCAGTTCAACAGAGCATACAAATTTGCAATACCTCCCAGTGCTAGGTACAGACAAGTCACACAGAGCATACAAAAAACAGTGATTGTTTCAGATTAACACATTAAGCAACCTAATAGAATCTATCCACAATTAGTAGCACCAGCAGTCACCCGAACACAACCCCATTCCCCACCTCCAGATCCATCCATCCATCCAGCCAGCCATCAGTCACAGAGGGCAAGACAGCAAGGCCAAGGATGTCCACATTGCAGTTCGGTTCACATGAATACCAACAGCCCAAACCAATAGGTGATAGATCTGCCTTACCTCGATGTCACCGGTGTCGGTGGTGAGGTAGTCGAGGCTGAGGTCGGTGGAGAGGGAGGATGTGCTTGCACAGCCGGATGGGGGAGGAACGATAAGGTTGTGTGCGCTGGGGAGAGAACGACGACACCGGCGACGACGGGAATAAGGGCGACGTCGACAACGGGGTCGGGGAGAAGGCACAGCCATTAGGGAGGTGGCTTTAGGCGGCGGCAGCATCGAGGTGGGGAGGGAAACGGGCGGGAGTAATAGCACTAGGGAGTGACGAGTTAGGGAGCAAACTCTAGCGGGCTCCTACTTATAAAAAGATATCGCAGACGGTTCTATTATAAAATTGTCAGTAATATTTATCACAGACGGTTCCATAATAGAACCGTCAGTGATATGATTTCATATCACAGAAGGTTGTTCAAAGTTCTACGTTTTGAGTATATATATTGTCATGTATACATTTACACATGACATGAAGAAATTACATGTTTATATGTCAATTTTGTCATTTAAATACTGTTGAAAATTTGCTTTAACTATGATACGTATCACAGACGAATATTTGTTCCACTAAACCGTCTGTGAAATATATATATATAGTTCAGCACATATAGTAATTCGATCACTTCCAAACTAGATTATTTTTTTTTGGAATTTACATATGTCCAAACAGCGTGGCAATCGCTTCTTACAAAGATTTAAAAAAAGTATAAATATAAATAAACAAAGTTTTTCTAGTGGCGGAGGTAGGCTACTATCTCCGTCTTCAAAACTTCGTAGGCGGCGGCGGCATCGACAGTTCGTGATCATCAGCACTAAATGCGTCCACCCGCTGACGTGCTCATTCGAGTGTCTCCCGAAGACCCTCGGACTGTTGAATCAAGAAGAATTGAGCTCATAGGCTCTCTTCCCTTGCTTCAAGGGTCTCGGCATGGTCGACTCGATTGCCCACCGCCTCGATTAAGCAATCCAAGTGACGGTGAGCCTCCTCGAGACGTGCAACGTCATTGTGGAGGACCACGTCGATGACGCAGTAAACTCACCGGAAGTGGGAGATCACTCGGAAGATGCGGCGGAGGAGGATGTCAAGACGGCGGAAGGTGGCCGCCACCTGCTCTGGCAAATCCTTGGACAGAGGAGTGAGGACACTGTTAAAACAGTGTCCTTCCGCCGCATACGCCAACGCACGGCTGGAGAGGTTCTCGTACAGTATGGCAAGGTAGACCATCAATGCCGATGACAAGGAAATAGAAGAGGAGCCACTCTGCTTTAGAAGAGTACTAGAGTCGTTATATGTGGGGATCGATGATGATCATCTTCAATGGCAGATAATCCTTTTTATAAAACAAGAAATAAATTTGGCGTGTGACACGAAGAGACGCATCGGAGAGCCGAAGCGGCATTGATGCGACGAAGAGACGCATCGGCGACGAACAAACTCATCGGGGAGCTGAAGCGATATTATCACAGACGGTTATAATTAAAAACCGTCTGTGAAGTCTACAATTATCACAGACGGTTCGAGTTTAGAACCGTCTGTGATATTACCTCTTCACAGACGGTTTTTAGCGCATCCAGTTATACAGACGGTCTCTAAACCAAAACCGTATGTGATTGCATGTAATACAGACGGTTTTGACCAACCGTCTTGATGAGGCGTCCAATATTAGCATTTTTTATAGTAGTGTGATAGTGCTCCTGTCGCCAATCTAAATGGCAACCGAGCCATTTTGCCATTTGAAGCGGCGACAAAGCCCAATTATATAATTTTATTAAACAGTCGTTTATTTCTGTCATTCCATTAAAAATGTATTACTAAAAAAATTCAATTCACAGCGCAGCAACGACACAATCGATGCAAGTTAAAGAATAAAATTAAGCTTACACTGTCGATGCAAGTCGCAAGTAGAAAGTGACATTAACTCGTAAATATTTAGTAAAAGAAGTGATCGGTGAAGAGATGCACTATGATAGTAGCGGCTGGTACTAATTTAATTTTAGCACAACTTTTAATTATAGTCAACATGATAAAAAGAGTTAAAGAAAATTGAAGTCAACATTCTGTGGTACAAGTTGGCCACTTGAGGTGTTCCATATTTTACCGTCAATCCTCACATGCATGCACCTTAATACAGTCTGGAGATATTAATCACGTCGTGTGTTAGGGATAGGATGTTGTCACGGAATACAAATAAAAATAGCTAGCAGAAAGGGACGGCCAAAACCATGCTGGAAGTGGAAATGCTACTTTGCTAGACAAGGAAATAAATATGATTTAAAGCTCTAGCGGTAGAAAATTGTTGTGAACAGTAACAAAATAACATCGCCACTCCACTTATAAATGCTGTCACGCCTCTTGTAGCACATATGGCAACACTGCAAAGGAAATAAATATGATTTCAAGCTCTAGCTGTAGAAAGTTATTGTGAATCATAGCAAAACAACACCGCCACTCCACCACTTGTAAATGCTACCACGCCTCTTGTGGCATATATGGCAACACTACAAGGAAATAAATATGATTTCAAGCTCTAGCCGTAGAAAGTTGTTGTGAACCGTAGCAAAACAACACCGCCACTCCAGCACTTGTAAATGCTGACACGCCTCTTGTGGCATATATGGCAACACTACAAGGAAATAAATATAATTTCAAAGTCTAGCTGTAGAAAGTTGTTGTGAACCGTAGCAAAACAACACCGCCACTCCACTACTTGTAAATGCTGCCACGCCTCTTGTGTCATAGATGGCAACACTGCAAGAAAATAAATATGATTTCAAGCTTTAACTGTAGAAAGTTGTTGTGAACCTAGCAAAATAACACCGCCACTCCACCACATGTAAATGTTGCCACGCATCTTGTAGCATATATGGCAACGCTATTCAATAGCTAGCAGAAAGGGACGGCCAAAACCATGCTGGAAGTGGAAATGCTACTTTGCTAGACAAGGAAATGAATATGATTTCAAGTTCTAGCTGTAGAATGTGTTGGTGAGAACCTTACGTGGCAAAACAACACCGCCACTCCACCACTTGTAAATTGTTCCACACCTCTTGTGGCATATATGACAACCCTGCAAAGAAATAAATATGATTTCAAGCTCTAGCTGTAGAAAGTTGTTATGAACGGTAGCAAAGCAACACCACCACTCCACCACTTGTAAATGCTACATTCTACAAAATATGACCTATATAACAGTGTTGCCGGGCGTGTGGGGGGAAATGGTCATTTTTTGGAAATAAGTTTAAACTTACACGTGCTACCAAAGATGACACGGCAAGCAGCGGCCACTTTTGGAATCAAGTTAGTATGGGAATTATTTTCAAAATATTGTAAAAGAATGGGTTGATGATTAATAAAATTTGTGCCTGCGAAGGCTACATTGGTGCAATATATATGCAACAGAAGTGAGTTTTGTTTTTTGGTTGTTGTTTTCCGAGGATTTTGGGCTCCCATGATTCTACTATTCCTTCTTGGGCTTCTTACATCTTGTGTTGGTTGACGGTTTTGGGCCTCGATCCTTCCGTTGGGACGTCAACTTCCCACAACTAAAGTCATTCATGTCCTGCTTGTTTGGTTGGAGACCTGCAGCGTATACACCTGTAAACTTGCCGGTTGGGAATATGAGAGTGCCATCATCTAGTCTAATATGGTAGAATACACTCAGTCATTTACTAGGAAACTGCGCGCCGATCGAAAAGGATAAAGACAACACGCAGCTAGCATACAGTCAGTCATTATCTCAAGAGAGACGACTCGTCGACTCCTGCAGCTTACCGCATATATACATGGTTCAGGCTTGCATGAATCATGATGCGTGCACTTGTACCTTTGGGCCAGCTAGCTAACTCCCTCTTGAGAGCAGGTCGCCTCCGTAAACAAAGAAAGCGAACACACGCTCAAGTTCAAGCATATTAGTGTTGTTCCTTTCTGAAAGCAAGGACACTCATTAGGTTTCCGTCGCATGATATGGTGTCGTCGTAAGGCTGCAGCTAGCTAGCTAGGCTGGTCTGTTTTTATTTTTCCTGCTTGGGATGTTGCTTTGATTTCCTTGCAGGAATTCAAGCTCGCATGTAAGCACATGGCATATGAACATGGCGCGCCGTGCTTTTAGGTATGGATCGGATGAGCTAGCAGTTGACTGAATTGCACATAGATCCCGTGCATCTGATCTGGTCGACATGCCCGCCATTACGCCCTCCCATTCGCATTATCTGAAGTCCATCTAATCTTTCACGAAACACTTCCTATCCTGAAGAATCACTTTTTTCAATTTGTTTATGTTAAAGTGTAAGGTTCAAATCCCATCAAGCTAGCTGGCTCAGCGGCTGAACAAAACAAACTCAGATCAAAGCCTTGCAATATTCCAGTATTGGTAATGAAGTGAATTGAGTATGCAGCTTTTCTTTTAACGAAGTATCCAGCGTAATTTGGTTTTAACTAGCTAGTAATAACTAAGCTCTACAAAACTGCAGTAAGAGATTACGTTCAGCTTAGAATCATCCTACATATAAAACGCAGCGGTTTTGCGTAACTTGTGAGGGAACCACCAAAGTTCAGGATAAAGACATACTAGCCGAGTAAAATACGCGCGCGCATAACTTGCACGACATTTTCTTAAGAGCGACGTCTCCTATTCGCCGCGTAAGTTGATGCAAATGCATGCACGTCTGTCCAGCTCCCTTTGTTTAATTGTTATCCTAGAACGTGTGCACTAAACATTTTTAAACTTTGATCGGTACACTATACATAAAAATATTTGGATTTGTCATGTGAAAATAATATTGAAAGATTTGCCCTCGAAGTTTTCGATATCATTCTATTTTTAATATTTAATTTTCCTCATCATATAATTAGAAAAAGTAATACTCAAGTCAAACACATATATTGAACACTGTATCGATGTCCAAAACAACAAATAAAAAAAAACAGATAGAGCACTATTTTTCGAACAAAGAAATTGCTATTGTACGCACTTTCTCACGAACAATGCCAAATATAATTGTCGTTATGCTTAAGTCCTCAATGATATATTGATATATATATGGTCAGGAAGCATTACAAGTTTCACACGTACGTTTTTACCCTCCTTAATTTGCATATAGTTCAGAAATCAGAACTTCGTATTCATGTTTCTCAAAGAATTAAAAAGAACCAAATTCACAAATCGCGATATACATACATACATACTTGCACAAATAGCTGCATTTTTAGGATGTGTTCGGAACGCAAGGATTTCGAAGAAAAAAAATGTTCAATTCACGCAGGAATATAAAAAAATTTCCGGCGCTCCAAGACGGACCTCGCACTCGCATCAATTACCTGAAGTTCTCTAAGAAGTTCATCGCAACTTCCACTTAGAACTTCCATCGTTTCAGTACTTATCGATCCAATGCAGCGCCATTCCTCCGTGGCGGCGGCGTCAAGTCGGCTTTTCATGTCGTTTTAAATCACGATAATGTTTGTGGATAGATCGAGTCGGTTTTTTAACCATATCAATTAGGGCATCTTCAATAGTATCATATCAGCTGTTAGTTAGTCTTTTCATGTCAGCAAAATCTTAGGAAGAAAAGAGAGAAGCATGAGAGAGAAGAGATGCCGTCTTTTCCTCCAACAACTATTTCTACACATGAACTAAGACAAAACAACGAGTGCATATGAGATAAGGGTGAAGGGGTAAGAATATTATAAGTTTGACATGAACATTAGAGACAACTTATTGAAAGTATTATCTCTAAATCTGTCTTTCGATGATTTAAAGTTGATATAGCAAAATTAGAGACAACACTATTGAAGATGCCCTTCAGCGAATTGATTCTTTTTTTCTTAAAGGAGGCAATACAAATGTACCTCGCCCAAAAGACTAATGTCGGTGACCGCGCTTAATTATGCTGTCATCGGATCGATCTGCACGCCATCTAGAGGGCCCAATATTAGAACATGAGTCGTTTCCAACGCAGCAGCACATTGGAAACCAGTTGAGCTGAGCACGTACTTGTGCGTGCGTTGTTGGTTTTTTTTTTCAAAAGGAAAAAAAATCAAGACTTTTTTTTTGAAATATCTCACCATTTTATTAATATGATAAAAATAAACAGCCGGCAAAAAAATTGCAAAAATAATAATCTGTCGTCAATTCATTTGTGACAGGGATTCTATCGCCAATTCATTTGGCGAGAGACTTTCTGACATTGTCATTTATTTCTGTCGTTTTATTAAAAATATATTATTAAAAAAATTCAATTCACAGTGCAGCGACGACACAATCGATGCAAGTTAAAGAATAAAATTAAGCTTACATACTGTCGATGCAAGTCGCAAGTAGAAGTGACATTAACTAGTAACACTACTAGAAACCCCTATGTTCCCTACCGTTTTATTATTTCCCTAGTAGTGCAAAACTAAGCCAAGGGAAATAACATATCCCTATGGTGAGATCGAAAAGACGTAGGGAAAGTATATGTTCCCTATAGTTTAATGCAAGTTGTAGGGAAATCCTGAGGGGAGGGCCCGCGTAGCCTCTGCCAGCATGGAGTGGGTGCTGAGGTGGAAATGTCCCCTACGGTGTGACTGAGAAACCGTAGGGATATAAATTTCATTTGCCTCCAAAAAAAAATTTAGCACCCCGCCGATTTTTCCCCTCTTCCAGGCAAGCTCGACCTGCACACAAATTTCCCCACACAAAATGTTCTCATTCTGCTCTACCGCCGGTCTCCTCCCGCGCGACGTCCAAAAATCACGCCGCCCCCAAATCCTCCCACGCGCTCCCCACCGCCTTCTAGATCCACCCCCAAATCCTCCCGGCGCTGTCGGTCTCCTTCCGCGCGCCGCCCTCAAATCCCGCCGCCCCCAAATCCTCCCACGCACCGTCCAGGTTCCTTCTAGTTCCTCCCGCCACCGTCGGTCTGCTCCCGCCCCCCAGAAATGCCGCCGCCCCCAAAATTCTGCTGCCTTCTACCCCCAAACCCTCCCGTCGCCGTCGGTCACTCCCCTTCGTGAAACCTCCACCCCCAAATCTCCTCCTCTCTCTACCCCCAAATCCTCCTCTACATACCCAAATCCGGTCCTCTCTAGCCCCAAATCGCGACTTCGCCAGATCCGACTGCCTCGTCGTGCCCCCCGCCTCCTCGTTGCCGCCCTCCCCCCGTCCTCCTCCACCACCACCGCCACCTCCACCTCCACCTCCTCCTCCGCCCCATCCTCGTCTTCGTCCTACTGGTCGCGCATCATCTGCTGCGCCCGAGGCCGGCGACGTCGACGACGCCCTGCGTTCCTCCGCGGCCACGCCCCCGCCGCGCTCCTGGACCACCACCTCCTCTCCACCTCCACAAGCAGGTACCGTACCGCTCCTTGGTCTCCCACTGTGTCTGCGCGCGCGCGAGATATGAATGTGTGGGGTGGTGCAGAGATTCGTGGAGCCGGTGAGGAGGGGCACGGAGGCGACGCCGGACTACCTTCGCACGGCGCTGGACTGCCTTCGCACGACGCTAAAGCCCTGTGCCCTCGACGCCTATCTGGTCTGAATTGGAGCACAGAAAGATGGGAGTGGGAATTCATCCCCCAAAAAATTGAGATGTACATATTAGGTTTTAGGATGGAGACCATACATGTGAAACTTCAATTTTGATTAGGCATGCCCTCTTCAGTTAATCAATTTGATGATTCAGACTTCAGAGCAAACCAAAGCTTAGAGTTTGGAATATGTAGCATGAGAGTTGCTCTTCAGTCTTTAACTCAGTGTTCTTGGCTTAATGGAGTTTAGTAACCCTAAAGATAAACATACTGAAATGGCAAAACCTTTAGTACTAAATTTAATGGTTGGAGTAAAACAATTGTAGATAATTATAATTTTAATGGTATGAACATCAATTCTAGTAGTATTTATTTATCAAAGAAAGGTGTGCACTATCACCATCTTATCCAGATCAGTCCCCCTTTGTTTCCTTCAGTAGTGTTCTTCTGTTGATATTAGAAGTAGGAGTCCCCTTCAAGCTTGTTGTCACTTGGTTTACTTGATGTAGTCTTATCAAAGAAAGGAGGCCAGCTAGTGTCTTAACATGTCTCTTGAAAACTTACCATCCTGGTATAGTTCAATTTAGAGGCAAGTCAGTGGTGGCGACAACATGGAAGCATTACAAAGTAGATCATGACACATCTGGGCGATCAAAAGCCACTGATGTTGAAGAAGGTTTTTGGGTAATTAAAAATATGTTGTTTTATTTGCTTCTACAACTATAAATAGCTTCTACTTTCCTCCCTAATGATATAAAGTTGCACTGAATTTGGTACTTTACCTTGCTCTAGCTAAGGTTCAAATATGAATCGAGTATGAATATGCTGCAAAACGACATGTTGGTGAGTGCTGCAACCAGCTCCTGCGAGGCCTTAAGTACTATGCTCGAATTCAGGCCACTTTGGATCATTTTCGGGTTGTTGAAGGAGTACAAATTTGTGACAAGGTGGTTGGGCTACGATATTTGTCAAAGGCCGAGTACATGGCACAACAACCTAGCTGGTGTGATGCCGCAACTTGGAATGCTATGACTGATGAATGGTGCCATCCAGATTGGAAGAAAAAGTCTGAGACGAATCGAGCCAATCGCAACAATAGTAGATACAAACCTCACAAAGGAGGGTCCAACTCTATTGCTACGATATGCCAAAAGCTGGTGACTTACTAAACTTTTGTTCATTATGTAGTGGACTCCTTGTGCATGCATTTCAATTTATTTCTGTCGTTTTATTAAAAATATATTATTAAAAAAATTCAATTCACAGTGCAGCGACGACACAATCGATGCAAGTTAAAGAATAAAATTAAGCTTACATACTGTCGATGCAAGTCGCAAGTAGAAGTGACATTAACTAGTAATTAAATATTTAGTAAAAGAAGTGATCGGTGAAGAGATGCACTATGATAGTAGCGGCTGGTACTAATTTAATTTTAGCACAACTTTTAATTATAGTCAACAATCCCTTTTGTTACAAGATAAAAAGAGTTAAAGAAAATTGAAGTCAACATTCTGTGGTACAAGTTGGCCACTTGAGGTGTTCCATATTTTACCGTCAATCCTCACATGCATGCACCTTAATACAGTCTGGAGATATTAATCACGTCGTGTGTTAGGGATAGGATGTTGTCACGGAATACAAATAAAAATAGCTAGCAGAAAGGGACGGCCAAAACCATGCTGGAAGTGGAAATGCTACTTTGCTAGACAAGGAAATAAATATGATTTAAAGCTCTAGCGGTAGAAAATTGTTGTGAACAGTAACAAAACAACACCGCCACTCCACCACTTATAAATGCTGCCACGCCTCTTGTAGCACATATGGCAACACTGCAAGGAAATAAATATGATTTCAAGCTCTAGCTGTAGAAAGTTATTGTGAATCATAGCAAAACAACACCGCCACTCCACCACTTGTAAATGCTACCACGCCTCTTGTGGCATATATGGCAACACTACAAGAAAATAAATATGATTTCAAGCTCTAGCCGTAGAAAGTTGTTGTGAACCGTAGCAAAACAACACCGCCACTCCAGCACTTGTAAATGCTGACACGCCTCTGGTGGTATATATAACAGTGTTGCCCGGCGTGTTGGGGGAAATGGTCATTTTTTGGAAATAAGTTTAAACTTACACGTGCTACCAAAGATGACATGGCAAGCAGAGGCTATTTTTGGAAGTAAGTTAGCGTGAGAATTATTTTCAAAATATTGTAAAAGAATGGGTTGATGATTAATAAAATTTGTGCCTGCGAAGGCTACATTGGTGCAATATATATGCAACAGAAGTGAGTTTTGTTTTTTGGTTGCTGTTTTCCGAGGATTTTGGGCTCCCATGATTCTACTATTCCTTCTTGGGCTTCTTACATCTTGTGTTGGTTGACGGTTTTGGGCTTCGATCCTTCCGTTGGGACATCAACTTCCCACAACTCTGGTCATTCGTGCTTGTTTGGTTGGAGGTCCGCATGTGTATAGCAAAAAGTGATGCTCGGAAGTAGTCTGAAAATTTAATGATTTTTATCGAATCTGACAAGATTGGAGATATATTGTTTGATTGGAAGGTTGTGCCTGAGACTAGTGGATGAAATTAGGAACAGTGGATCGAACACAACGATGGTGGCTCGTTTTGGCTGTCTAGGCCTGAGCGCTCGCGAGATCGGCAACCAAAGAGTGTTTCGGCAAGCTCCCGACTAATCCCGACCAGACAGCAGCGCTCCAGGGCAAGCAAACATGCCCAATTGTCGCTCCCGTGGGCTAGCGGCAGAGCGGCCGCGTGTTCCATCCTCCGCTCCGCGGTGACGATTCGGCTTGGCCCTCGCGCTTCAGCCATCCGGCCCCGCGTCCACACGACTCGCGCCGCCTTCTTGCCCTCTGGTACCGCGCGACTAAGTGGGCCGCCGTTTGTTGTACCCATCTGAGCAGTTCCTATTTCCACCGTCACATGCGCTGTGCCTTAGGGTATCTCCAATAGTGCCATGTCAGCCGTCGGTTAACCCTTCTATGTTAGCAAAATCCTAGGTGGAAAAGAAGGAAGCATGAGAGAGAAAGGAAATCGTCTCTTCTCAAACAACCATCTCTACACACGAACCAAAATAAAGCAACTAGTGCATGTGAGAGAGGTGTGAAGGAATGAGAATATATTATAAGTTTGGCATGAATGTTAGAGACAACTTGCTAAAAACAGCTTATTAGAGATGTTATTTCTAAATCTATCTTTCGATGACGTGAAGTTGATATAGCAAAATTAAAGACAGTAAGTATTATTGGAGATGCCTTATGCCCATACTGAAGTGCTCAGGCCCACTACCAAGTAGCTATAGCCCGGCCATTCTCATGTGGTGCATGTACCATAGAGGCATAGACACGAAGGTTCCCTTGCAATTTACATTCAATTCCCTGTCCTCTTGCAAGCGAAATGTAGCTCTGACGCTAGATTCCCATTTGATGGTGCCTACATATGCAGAATTGCAGACCAGCTCTGCTGGTCGGCCTGGTCAGCTGCAATTGCTGTGTAAGTTCTTTGATTCCACTCAAATTGATCCTTGCAACTTCACTTGGCGTGCGTGCACGTATATATGCGCGTGTTACCGAGGTAGCAACCAGATGAACTCTACAGCCCATGCATGCACATTCAGTTATTCAGGTTCAGAATGGAATTGATAGCACCTATCATTCGTGCATAGGTACTGACTGCAGCCATTTACTAGGAAACTGCGCGCCGATCGAAAAGGATAAAGATAACACGCAGCACTCGTCGACTCCTGCAGCTTACCGCATATATTGTTATAAATAATGACTGATCAACAGAGACGAGAGGTATAAATTTTATGTGAAAAATACTTACAAGAAAAAATCATAGATGTCAATCGGTGATGATCACTATATGAAGAGTGTTTATAAAACGCAGAGGATTACAATGAGACGTCAGACGTTAACTCTCACTGTGCGGCTTACAAGAGGTATATAAAGGGGTAAACGGATTTGGAGTCCAAGTAAGAAACTAATCCGCTAATATAACAACTAATTCGGATTCTTCCATATTAAAAATTTGGATCACAAAATCAACAATCTCCACCTTGAAACAAATTTCCTCTTGTAGCATAATAAAGAATCATCAAATAACTCCGCAATAAGATTAAAATCACCGTACGCTAATTAGTCTCTAGGACTAAACTGTAATACTAACTAAGCTTGAACAAAGCTCAAACTTAGTAACTGGAACTGGCTTTGTCATCATATCAGCTGGATTATCATGAATATTTATCTTGCACACCTTGACATCACCTTGAGCAATAACACCTTGAATAAAATGATATCTCACATTAATGTGCTTTATTATCTTATGGAACATCTAATTCTTTGTAAGGTATATAGTACTCTGACTATCATAAAATATAGTAGTGCAAAAATTATCTCCACAAAGCTTAGTGATGAACCGAAGGTCCGATTGTTGGCCCGATCTTTCGATGAGAACGATAAGTTCGGTAGGCGTCGCTCAACTCTCACGATCCTGGCTACGAACACGCAAGGCTCGAAACCACGCAATCGCTGAACTGATTGACAAGTCGTTATCAACCGTGCACGAATACCCGGATGACCTGACCACGAAGGTCGATTCCTGCATACACCGAAGAAGCACGCAAGAAAAAGATAAAGCAATCTGAAATTACAAATAGGAATTAAAATATTGAATTGAGTTGGGATTCTGAAGTAGTATTATGGTTGGTCTAGTCAACACAAGCCAATACACGAAGTTGCAACAATGCTAACTTTTAACTAAACAAAATTCAAGAAAACAAGAGGGGATGTGGCCTCCTTATATAGGGGAGGAAGAGCCATAAATCTAAAAGAAATAGTAGGGTGAGACTAAAACTCATGGTTACTGTTCATGTGAACAGTAACCACGCCTCCAGGTGGGCCGCTGGCAGATGGGCCAAGTTCAGTATGATTACAAAGCCCAGATTGGTCCAAACAAGTGATATGACGTCTTCTTTTGATGATTGCGATCAGTTCATAAGTAATTTGGAGGTGAGGCCAGATCCGTTGGAAAGAGGACGAAATAAGCTTTCAATCAAGTACTTGTGGACCTCCAACGGACTCCGTATGTGAAAGTTATGCCTGTTTTAAGTTGGTGTTGTCAGGCTGATTCTAGAGGCCGAACTGGATTTCAAAACAGGTCCAGCTCGAACTGCTTGCTTGTCTTGGACCAAAAGTGACATGGTGCTGCACATATATATATTTCATCATTAGGTAGCATCATATAGTTCATATAATATAAAGACACTCCTAAAAACAAGCTCACCTGATAATTTAAGTGAAGCGTACGAGCTCTTATATTTGGAATAGTAAGCATAGCAAATATGGTTGTATCCATAGGGGTCATGTCCTCATCACTTAGTGTGCAAACATCTCAATCAAATAGCTTCTTTACAAGCTTCAGAATTAGCCATATATTCTGCTTCAGTGGTAGATAAGGCAACAGTAGCTTGCAAACTTGCCTTCCAACTAACAGCGCAACCACTAATGGTGAAAACATAACCTGTGAGAGACGTCCTCTTGTCCAAATCACCAGTATAATCAGAGTCAACATAACCAACAAATTCATCTGTAGAATCTCAAACTGCAAACAAGCGTTAGAAGTGCCACGCAAATATCTGAAAATTCACTGAACTGCTTTTCAATGCCCTTTTCTAGGATTATCTATGTATCTACTAACAATACTCAGTGCATGAGATAAATCAGGACGAGAACAAACCATGGCATACTTAAGAGAACTAACTACATTGGAATATGGAACTCTAAATATGTACTTAATATCATAATCTGGCTCAAGACATAGGGCTGAAGATAATATGAAATGTGAAGCTAATGGAGTACTCATTGGTTTTGCATCATTCATATTAAAATGACGAAGAACCTTCTCAATATAACCTTTTTAGCTAAGGTATAACTTGCCAGATTGTCTCTCTAATAATCTCTATGCCAAGAACTTTCTTTGTTGCACCAAGGTCCTTCATGTTAAATTCATTACTCAATTGTACTTTCAGATTTGCTATCTCTGACTTATCTTTTGTAGCAATCAACATATCATCAACATAGAGAAGCAAATAAATAGCTGAACCATTAACAGTCTTTAAATAAACACAGCTATCATAATCAGAACGCTTAAAATCATAAAAGAGCATAGATGAGTCAATTCTCTTGTACCATTGCCTAGGAGATTGCTTCAAACCATAAAAGGATTTATTTAATCTACAAACAAAGTGTTCTTTTTTAGGAATAACAAAACCCTCAGGTTGGTCCATATAAATGTCTTCTTTCAACTCCCCATGTAAGAATACAGTTTTAACATCTAATTGCTCAAGTTCATAATCATGCATAGCAACAATACTGAGTAAAGTATGAATAGAACTATACTTCACAACTGGAAAAAAGACATCATTAAAATCAATACCTGAAATCTGACTATAACATTTAGCAACCAACCTTGCTTTATACCTTGCTGGTTCAGTAAAATAAATACATTCCTTTCTTTTGAAAATCCACTTGCAATAAACATGCTTCTTCTACTTTGGCAATTTCACTAATTTCCAAGTGTTATTCTTTTCAAGTGACTTTATCTCATCATGCATAGCGGTTATCCACTTATTACAATCAGTGGAGCTAACAGTCTCTGAGTATGATGAAGGTTCTGTATTATTTTCAATTTCTTCTTTCACACTCAAAGCATAAGCAATAATATTAGTTTATTCAATCAACCTCTTAGGTGGATTAATCTCTCTCCTAGGTCTGTCAACTGCAATGGACTATTGTGGTGAATGCTCAACAATAGGGGAATCCTTAATAATAGGTGCATCATGAACAATAATATTTTTCTTATATGATGTGTCACCTAAACGAACAAAGTACTCCACCTAAACACCTGAATTTTTCTCACTCTCAACAGGAACATTAGTAGGCACTTTATCATGAAGCATAGTAGATTTATTAAAGACAACGTTTCTCCTAATCACAACCTTCTTTATTTCAGAATTCCACAACTTATATCATTTGACACCAGATTTATAACCAAGAAAGATGCACTTAACAACTTTAGGCTTTAATTTTCTATTACCAACATGAGCATAAGCAGTACAACAAAAAAACTCTTAATTTTGAATAATTTGCTGGGGAACCTGTAATAGCCCAAATTTTGAAGAAATTAAAATTTATGTATTTTGTGGATTTTCTGGAATTTTCAGAAGTTCTTCCTTAACCAATTAAAGCTAATCAAATTTATGTGCAAAATATATTACCACAAAATAGCTGGAAATATTTTATTTAAGTCCTAAATGCTCCAGAGAATTTTTGTGAATTTTCTCAGAATTTTTGGACTTAAATTGCTATATTCTAAAGCCAAATTGAATTATCAGTATTTAATTAAATCAGAAATCAAAAGAAATTACAAAAACAGTGTCTGGGCCGAAACCCACTCGGCCCAGACCACTTCCCGCGCGCGCACGGCCCGCTCCACCCGCGCCTCTCCTCTCTCTGACTGCCAGCAGGACCCACCTGTCAGTCTCTCCATCTCTCCCACTCTCGCGCCGCTTCGGTCGTTGTCAGCCGTTGGATCTAAATCCAACGGCCAGAACTCAATGAAGCATTCGGACGGCTCGAACATCCCAACCACCGGTGACCGTTAGATCTGGATCGAACGGCTCCCATAAGACCTGATACTTAAACACACCCCGCAATCTATTTCAACCGTTGGATCAAAATCCAACGGCTGCGTCCAAACTTAACTTACCGATTCGCCCCGTCGTTGTCCACCGTTGGATTAAAATCGGACGCAGCTGGGTCATCGTCCTCCTTTCCTTTCTTCCTCCCTCACTTTCCTTCTTCTCCCCGCGATTCCGCCATGGATGCCAACTCTGGACCTTCCAAAACCGAGCCAATCTAGCCGCATCTCTCCGCTCATCGCGCGCATTTATGCGGGATCTCTCCGCCCGACACGGCCATCACTTTCCCATCCGCGCCCTAAATCCCAAAATCTCGCCGCCGTGACCGCGAGGACCTTCTTGAGCTCCAAGGCAGCTCGGCCACGCCCGCGCCCTATAAATAGGTGCGCCGGGACCGTCACACCTCCCACAACACACCGCCACCAACCACAACTCGCCTCCATCGTCGTAGCGCTCGGAATTCAAGTTTCGTCGCCGGCGACCGTAGGAGCTTCTTCCCCGTTTCCGGCGCCGCCAGGACTCCTTCGTCTCCGCCGTCGGCACCATCGTCATCGCCGCGTTAAATGCGGCCGCCGCCACTCACTTCCACGGAGGATCATCGGAACCACCACTTCGTCGACAACCGCACGCCGCCGCCGCCAAACGTCGTCGCCGACGACCTTCCGGTCACACCTCGCCGCCGTTTTGGTAACCCCCGAGATCGCACTGCTCCCCTCTCCCTTTTGCGCACATCCACTCCCCTCGCCGTGGCGTAACGCCGGCGAGCTCGCCACCGAGCCACTCTCCCGTCGGCGACGTGGCCATGCCACCTCATCGCCATCTAGCGCCACCTCACCGATAACGCTTACGTGGCGCTCGCGTGTCACGCCGGGTCAGCGCCCGCGTGGCAAGTCCACCGCGCCGGCCCACACGTGGCTCGGTGGAATTAATCCACCATGAGCCGTGTCTATGACACGTGGGGCCCGCATGTCAGGAATTTGAATTAAATTCTTTTAATTCTGAAATCTGGTTCGCTGGCGTTAGCTTGCGCAATAAATAGAATTTCCTTTAGAAAAATAATTCAGAGAATTCAATTAAATTCCAGATTTTGTATTAAACTTCTAAAATTCATAACTTTTGCATATGAACTCCAAATTGGGTGGTTCAAATTGCAAAATTTGTCTAAAATCATAATCTAGCTAACTAAAGCAAAATATTTCAATTTGAAGTTATTTTGAGCTGAGTTTTTGAATTTATTTGAATTTGGAGTTAATTTGTCGATTTTCACGATAGACCTCGGCGACTCGGAGAGTTAGATCCTTCCGACGATTTAGAATTTCAAGACTTCAACGAAGGCAAGTTACACTATTGATCATATTGTTCCCAGTATTTTAAATTATTTAATTCCTGTTTTAAATTACTATTGCATGCATATGTTTATATAATTGTTTAAATATCCTGTTTATATATAGTTACTCCAATCTCCATTGTATGGCCAATTTGATTATTGAATATGAATACCATGACACCCTTAGGCAAAGTTCTATTAAAATTTGTCATATGCTTAGCCATGCCTAGACCACATTTATTTGGGAAGGTTTAGCCAAATCCTTTACAATTTGATTTTAAGTTTGTTTCGGTGGTATTGTTTTACCACGGAAGGCTTTTTGTGAGTTTTCACTCTAAATAAAATAAAATGGGTTTGGACTTGGGCGTGATGGATGTATGGTGGGTGCAGGTTCATGCACGGGCCTAATCTGGTTAGGATTGCGGCCCATGGGTTTATTTAAATGGAAAATCGCCCAAGTCAGTTAAGGACCGGTCTTTGAGCGTATTTTGCTACGCCTTACCGTACCACCACATGTTTGGAATGGGACAGATTTGGCTAAATAATCTGTGGTGTCTTAGTGATATTTATGCTATGTTGTATGTGTGGGTGTTGGTTAGAGATTAGTCCCACCGGGCGCAAGAGGGGGCTTCCGGAGGATGGTTAGTCCAATGGTAGCGAAACCTTAGCGGGCATAAATACATTAAGATACTGCTTTGTAACGGCCTCATGATAATTGCTTAGTCACACGCCTTCGGAAGCGTGCTTTGGCCGACATTAAAAGCATATTATCTCGTGTGGGTAAAGTGCACAAACTCGCAGGTAGAAACTATTCGAATAGCGCGTCATGGTCATGGACATGCTAGCAAAGCCACTCTAAGTTAGACTTGTTTTTGGTTTATAAAATGATTTCCACAGCTTGTTTTTAGGATGGATAATCCTATGGTAAAATGGGCGTTAGCTGTGTTAGGAGGGTATCCTTCACTATTCATTTATTGGAGGTTATCCACTATTCATTGTCATCTTAATCACTGATTTCAATTATGTTATTAAAATTGGCCTTAGAAAACTATTAATGGTATTTAATCTGAAAATGCTGTTTATGCAAAACAACCCTGCCATTATCCTTTGTTTACCCTATGCATGCATTAATCTTCAATATTGGGTGTAACTTGCAAGCACGGAAGTTGTGCTTACTCTTGCTGAATAATCTCTATTCAGGAGAAGACCTCTATCAGGACGGTGAGGACCTGGGCGAATAGGCTACGTCCCCAGACGATTGCCTGTGGCAAGTCGTGTGGCCTACTACTACTTTTTCCGCTGTGTTATTTCTTTTCATTTGGCCTCAGGCCCAGTTGTAATAAAACTCTGAGATAATATTAATAAAGAGCGTGATATGATTTTGCTATCACTTTTGATGACTGTGTACACTGGAAATCCTGGACTAGTGTATAAACACAGAGAATTCGGGATCCTTCGTTCCCGGGTTCGACAAAAGTGGTATCAGAGCCATATCGACTGTAGGTCGTGGCCCCACAAATGTCCTAAGGATTTATTTTCAAAAACTAAAACTATTTTGAGTCTATCCAGAGTCATCTCTCAACCCTTCTCTTCAAAACGGTTAATGACTCATCTATTCCTCAAAATTGTAGATGGCCGAGGTACCGGACGCTATCTCTCACGGAGTCATTGCCGGATACTGGGCTGAACTTCTCTGGGAAGTGATGCAGCACTTGGACTACAAGAAGAGGCCAACGTTCCAGGGCTATCGGTACAAGGTGGGGGAACGACACCTCTGGAGGGTGGAAGTACTGATTTACTCCGACCTGTCGCCGAACACGGTCTTCCACACCTTCCACGCTCCGATCAGACGCGACACCTTCGCAGATGGTATTCAAGATGCAGCAAGAGAAGCCGTTCGTCGACTCGCCACGCCTACGATCGTTACCTCAACGGCACCGGTTTCACTATTACCCGATGCATCCGCCGACCGGACTCGACGGCGCCTTCCGCACCGCCAAGGAAGAAGATTCTCCGAGCCGACGCACTGTGGACTTAACGAAGGCACCGGACTACGCCTACGGAATACCTCGAGGACCTACGCATCTCAAGACGGCTTGGAGTACGCAGAAGCAAGGATCAAGGCATTGGAAGCAGAACTGGCTAGCTATAAGGCTGGCGAGGGTAGCTCCAATGAGATAGACTATACCCCCAGTACCCCATAGATGCTTCATTAGTCCATAAGTTAGTCGCGAATTATGAGCTATCAATTACCCTTGTGATAGCCATAATCCATTAATAAAATGATTGAATAAAAGAACTATTTTGAAAAGTTGGTTCTTTATTGCGTGTTTAATGGTTCTTGGGCTGTTTTAGATTTATTCCCCTTAGAGTTTCTACCATCTTATCTAAATCCTTGGAGGATCCCGCAGATAGTGACCACCCGCAGAAACGGCAACGGCAGCAGCAGTGCCGAGGGACAAGGAAACGATTAGGCGGATCATCAGAATAACCACATTCCGCAACCACCACCACCGCCGGTAGAAGGACCCGATTGGCGCCAGATGATGGCCAATCAGACCCATCTGATTGACCTTCTCGCCCAATCTCTGCAAAATGTGCAGAATGCTCAAGCCGCCATCAGAGCAAAGCAGCAGCCCGCCCACCTCCGCATAACCAAAGGCTGACTATGTCTGAATTTATGAGGATGCGCCCGCCGACATTCTCGAGCAGTACTGAACCAATGGACTGGCTTCGGGCCATCGGAAAGAAACTGGACATCAGTCAGTGTTCCGATCGTGAGAGGGTTCTGTTTGCCTCTCACCAACTCAATGGCCCCGCATCGGAATGGTGGGACAACTACTGCATCGCACACAATGATGCTCAGTCCATCAGAGGGGCCGACTTCGTGCGAGCTTTCCGTCATGCACACATCCCGGCAGGGATGATGACGTTAAAGAAGAAGGAATTCCACGCGCTTCGCCAGGGCAACCGTACGGTGAATGAGTACCTTCACCGCTTTAACCAACTTGCCCGCTACGCCCCAGCTGACGTAGCCAGAGATGAGGACAGACAGGAAAGGTTCCTCAAAGGCTTAAACGATGATATTTCTGTCCAACTTATCTCTCAGAATTTCACCGACTTTCATCAGTTGGTGGATAAAGCTATCAGGCAGGAGGCCAAACACGCAGAAATGGAGAACCGCAAGCGGAGGATGGCCGCTCAAAGGTTCAACGCCGGAGGTCTGCCCAAACCTCGCATCACCACACCGCAGCCGCAGCAACGTGGGAAGTTCCAATCTTCCACGCCCCGCACTCCAAAGACCGCCACGGCGCCCCAACCTCCAACTCCGTGGCACTTCATCGAGGGCGCTTTCACCAAGCACTCTACCTCCTCAGCGTCCGGAGTAACGTGCTTCCACTGCAACGAGACGGGGCATTACGCCAATAAATGCCCGAAGAAGCAGCAAGGTTTGGCACCAGCAAGGCCAACCTCAGGAGTTGCAACCACCGGCGGCACCAACCGACCCGCAGGCCAGTTCACCAAGGGACGGGTGAACCATGTCACCGCCGAGGAAGCTCAGGCAGCGCCAGACGTTGTTCTTGGTACGTTCCTCGTTAATTCAGTACCAGCATCTGTCTTATTTGATTCCGGAGCTTCACATTCTTTCGTGTCAAATAAGTTTGTGGGAAAATATGGGTTACCTGTATCCTCCTTAACCACCCCCATGATAATCCATTCTCCGGGCTCGGTAATGAGAACCAATTCTCTCTGCCCAAATCTTACCCTTGAGATATCCGGAGTATCCTTTCTAGCAGATCTGATAGTGTTACACTCCCAAGGCCTGGATGTAATACTTGGAATGGACTGGCTAGCCAAAAACCACGGTCAAATAGACTGTGCCAATAGATCCATCACCCTCACAAATAACCAAGGCCTATCTGTTGAATTCAAACCCAAGGTCCGCACCGGAGGAAGTTCCATGCTCACCAGCTTGAAGGAGGTGAAACTGGAAGACATACCCGTAGCACGAGAATATCCCGACGTCTTTCCAGATGATCTACCCGGCATGCCACCGGATAGGGACATCATGTTCCTAATTGATCTAGTCCCCGGGACATCTCCGATCTCGAAAAGGCCCTACAGAATGCCTGCCAACGAGTTAGCGTAATCAAGAAGCAATCAAGAGTCTGCGAAAAAGGGTACATTCGACCCAGTTCCTCACCATGGGGAGCCTTAGTACTTTTTGTCAAGAAGAAAGACAATAGTATGAGAATGTGCGTTGATTACAGATCACTCAACGAAGTAACAATCAAGAATAAATACCCGTTGCCCAGAATTGATGATCTGTTCGATCAGCTGAAGGGAGCAAGTGTCTTCTCGAAGATTGATCTAAGATCCGGTTATCACCAACTGAAGATCAGACCGGAAGATATTCCAAAGACCGCCTTCACCACCAGATATGGGCTGTATGAATTTACAGTAATGTCCTTCGGACTAACCAACGCCCCTGCCTACTTCATGAATATGATGAACAAGGTGTTCATGGAATTCCTGGATAAATTCGTGGTCGTCTTTATTGACGATATCCTCATCTATTCGAAGGACGAAGAAGAACATGAAGAGCATCTCCGAATGATCCTAGACAAGCTCAGGGAGCACCGACTTTATGCCAAATTCAGCAAGAGTGAATTCTGGCTAAGTCAAGTTGCATTCCTTGGACACATCGTATCCGCAGGAGGAATTGCAGTAGACCCTGCCAAGGTTGAGGCAGTAATGGACTGGAAACAACTCAGATCAGTCACCGAGGTGAGAAGTTTCCTTGATCGGCAGCTATTATCGCCGGTTCATCGAAGGTTTTCGAGATCGCCAAACCCATGACTCAACTTCAAGAAAGAGAAGAAGTTTGAATGGTCAAGCGCTGTGAAGAAAGTTTCAAGAACTAAAAAGAGGCTAGTCTCAAAGACCGTGTTAATATTATCGGACATTCGCAAGGATTTTGAGATATTCTGTGACGCTTCCCGTCAAGGCCTCGGATGTGTACTGATGCAGGAAGGCAAAGTTGTGGCTTATGCATCCCGGCAGTTGAGGTCGCACGAAGGGAATTACCCGACTCATGATCTGGAGTTAGCAGCAATTGTGCATGCTCTAAAAATCTGGCGGCATTACCTCATTGGTAACCGCTGTGAGATTTTTACGGACCATAAAAGCCTGAAATACATATTCACGCAGTCCGAGCTCAATCTTCGACAGAGGAGATGGTTGGAATTGATAAAGGATTACGATCTCGGAATCCATTATGATCCGGGCAAAGCCAATGTGGTAGCAGATGCCTTGAGCAGAAAAGCATATTGCAACACCATCATGGTGCAACAAAATCACCAGAGTCAGTATGAAGAGTCAAGCACTGAACTGAGATTGTCAATCATGGTTGCGTAAACGCTTTAGAAGTTCAACCGACTCTTCAGGATCAGATCAGAACAAAACAGTCAGAAGATGAAGACATCCAAGAAATCAAGAAGAATATGAGAAGAGGCAAAGCTCCAGGCTTATCCGAGGATGAACAAGGGACAGTGTGGTTCGGAGACCGCATCTGTGTGCCCAACCAGCAGGAGATAAAGGAGGCGATTCTGAAAGAAGCTCATGAGTCACCATACTCCATTCATCCCGGTAGCACCAAAATGTACCAGGACTTAAAAGAAAAGTATTGGTGGGTCAGCATGAAGAGTGAAATTGCTGACTTTGTCGCTCGTTGTGACGTCTGTCAAAGGGTTAAGGCACAACACCAAAGACCCGCTGGTCTGTTGCAGCCATTACCAATTCCCGAGTGGAAGTGGGAAGAGGTTGGTATGGACTTCATCACCGGACTCCCCAGGACCCAATCGGGATATGACTCCATCTGGGTAGTAATTGACCGGTTAACTAAAGTAGCTCACTTTATTCCTGTCAAGACCACCTACCAGAGTAGTGTAACAGCCCCAAGTTTATAAACAGTAATAAAATGCTTTATGAACAGTAATGAGATACTGTTCATGGCATTACTGTTCATGTTTACACTTTGGGCAGCATGTTACAAGTTAAAAACCTTCCTTTGTAGTCAAAACCCTAAAGAACCATTCAAAGTCTAAAAGGGATACAAGATAAAACTTGTATTATGACTGGGAAGTATTTTTATTAAAGCCTAGATAAATTATCTTGACTAAAAATATTTTTGTTGCATTTTTAGAAATTATTTGGGCTTAAAGAAAAATTTATCGTCTTTAAATAAATATTTTTGGCCTGAAATAAATATTTATGTATTTTACAAAGTGAAAATGCGGTTTATAAAATTTATCTGGGAAATATATCATCCCAGTAGCTTACAGTAAAAATTTCATGAATTTATGAATTTATTTGCTATTTTTAAAAGCCCAGTCAAACCTTTTACAAATTTGAATAGGATTGGGTCAACTAAACTGGTCTAAACCTAACCCTAGCATCAGAGCGACTCGCACCTTCGTGGTTGGGTCCAACCTATCTATTTGGTCCGCCCACCACGCCCAACGCAAGCCCGAACTCCACGATTGATACAAGCCGCTGATCTTCAATCGAACGCGGCTATAACACTCCACGAGCCGCTCACGATGCATTTTAAACTCGCCGTTGGATCTTGATCTAACGAGCGAGGTTAGTGTGTGCACCGGACAACTCCGATCCATGTTCAATCTCCACCGCTCGTTTCAATCCAACCGTGACGCCTTTTCGTTTTAAACCTAAAGCGCGCTTTTATCTCACCGTTAGATTCAAATCCTACGGCTTTTCCTTTCTCGCGTGTTATTAAAGCCCGCACTCCTCCGACCGCTGGATCTTCATCGTGTGGCCCAGATTAGTGTATGCATTCGGGCGACTCGGATCCCCGCGACAATCGTGGCCGCCCATCTTTGATCTAACGGTATTGCTTATTTCAATTTGAAATCGAGGCGCGCGTTTATGCGGGCCTTTGATTTCAATCCTACGGCACTCCTTTTTGACCGTGGGCCTCTAAAGCCCAAAATCGGTGGATCGTTGGATTTCAATTGTACGGTCCATATGAGTGTATGCAATCGGACCATCCGGTTCAACTTTCCATCCCGACCGTAGAAATCAAATCCAACGGTGTTGCGCCATCGTATCTAAAGGAGGTGACGTGTATTCTTTAGCCGAGCGTTGGATTTCAATCCAACGCCCGTTTGAAAGTGGACCTCAATGATTCCTTTAAAGCTCGCTTTAATCCCGATCGGTGGATCTAGATCGTGCGGTCCATATTAAATGATACCGATTCAAATCATTTAATCTCTCTATTTATCGTAGCCGCCATTTCCAATCGGACACCGACATTTGTTTGAGCCTTCCGAGATGCGCGGTGAGGATGACAATGGGGCCCACATGTCGCTTGGCTCTTATCTTCTTCCTCTCTCTCTCACACAGATCTCTCTCAGAACAGAGGAGATGATTTATCCCAAAGTTTTTGCAACTAATTTTTGGGATAATTAGCCTAAATGGACACCTCATCAACTCTAGATCATTCCCTTTGCTCAGAGCTCAACATCCATATATAAACCCTAGCCTTTTGAGGTGCAACCATTGTTGACCAGGCACTCATCCTCCATTGTTAGCCAAAGGAGTTCTTGCTCTTGTTCCTTTGCTTATCCATCCTAAACTCGTTACACCTTGCAATAAAGATTGATTATCTTTTGTAGGTTAAATCGAGTTTAATTCTCTGTTGTTCAATGATCGGTTTTCAAAACCCTTGGCATTTTTCTTCTCCCGGTAAGCTAAAACCCTAGTCATAACATCTTGAGCATCTTAAGGACCTTAGAAGTCATGTGAATCATTCTCTTAAGCATCGTAGCTTCAACTTGCTTTAAACCTAAAAGTCGATATTATACCTTTTCGCCTTTCATGTCATTTTCAAGACCTAGGTTCTTCCCGTCAACTTACCATCTTATTTCGGTTTGACTAAACCTAGCATCATGACAAGTTGATCTTTCAATTCTTGTCATCATCTATTCTAACTTCTAGCTGAGAATTGTCTCTGTTTCTTTTGTCGGTTTAACCGACAAAATGAATTCCTTCTTAGTCGATGTGATCTAACTAGTTAGGTTAGACTAAGATTGGTTTGGGATATTAATTACCCTAAAAGATCATGTTAAGATTCGTTTATGAACTTTTGCATGATCAATATTTCTTTTCCGAAAGTTGCAATCATCTGCTTTGACTCTTTTAAAATCAAAATCGAACTTTGCATTAAAACCTAATTTCTTTCTTTTGAAAATAGTAGGTTATAAAATGGGTTATTATCACTATTAGGTAAATATAACTTAAGCATGCCGTTAATCATGCATTTCTTTATTGATCATACAATTTCGATAATTTATACTAGTTGTCGTTTTTGGTATTTATTGGATTTTATTGCTTCTTTTAGAAGTCGGTTCTCTCAAGCTTTTGATTATACTTCAACAACCCGAGCTCACAATGAAGTCTATTACTATCAAGGCAAGCATCCTCTTTGCACCATATTGAACCCAGATTTTGTACAATAGCTTTTACAAATCCAAAGTGATATCTGTGCATGCTATTTGTCTGAAAATACAAAATGTGACTTGTAATAGCTAGCTATAACCCGACATGGTGGATTACCTTAATTATGACCATACACTCAACTCTAGTGTAGTATCAGTATACTATATGGTCTATTTTCAGATTTGGCTTAGATATGCGATCTAGAGATTTTAGAGTTTGACAAGCATATCTTGTCAAACATGGGAATCACAATCAACCCTTGTTATTTTAAACTCTTTGTCCAGTTTCTTTAAATCAGTCTTGTATTTGAAATTCAAATTGATCTGGACAAGAGGAAGCTAGTGATGGTGCTTTTGTGCACGAGATTGGGTTTGTGGTGGACTTGTCCGGTTGATTAAGGACCGAACTCTGACTATTCAGTTCAAGTCCCCCACGTACTTCCACATGCAGTGTATGGGCGCTGTTTGGTTAAGTAAAATGTTGAGACTATTGAGTTGGAAACAGGAGAGTAAGGATATGTGTATTGACCTTGTATGGCATAGATGCTTAGGTCTGAGGACTGCGTTTTATGCCATGTGAGCTTGTATGTCAGTATCAGATGTTCTTAGGAGGGTGAGGGCGTATATGTGCCTCGTCGCATATACGATACCTTAATGGTGCCGATAGCATTCTACTATGGGTAGGGAACTCAATTCGCTTTAAATTGTTTGGATCGGCATTACTGACACAACATGTGTGCCCGTGGTTAGTAGGTGGTATGCCTACACTAGTGGGATCGGTTCACACATGGGGTCCAACTCAATAGTGTTAGCTTGTTGAAAATACCAAATCTTAGTTTCCCGGTCGGCATACCAAAGGAAGTATGTCATCATTCGGAGGCATCCAAGGCAACGGGCTAGCTAAGTCATGTGGGTAAAGATGTACACCCTGCAGGTATAAACTGTCAATAGCCGTGTCCACGGTCATGGACGATAACTTGAACCGATATCACTGTATAGAGATTTTGATTTCCAAAATGTGGTTTCGGTTTATTTTCGGTTTGCATGAGGGAATCATGCACTCGCATCGCTTACATTTAATGTATTTACTTACTGTTTTACTTTATTTTTGATTTATTAAATTGCTTTATCAAAAGTTAGCCTTTGTAGGATAAGGTGTATCGCTTATGCAAATTTGAACCTTTATACCTTCCTGTTGTAACCTTATGCATGTAACAACTCTACTCCTTTGAATAGGATCTAATAACCACTTTCTTTTGTTAGTTTGTGTAAGACTTGCCGAGTACCTTTTGTACTCAAGGTGCTACCACCTATTGTTGCAGTGAGGATGGTTTTCTATGAAGTACCCGTTAGCGCCGATCGGGGTGACGCTAACGAGTGACGCTATTTCTTTCCTCCACGCAATTGCTGCGGGTGGATGAGGCCATTGGTGGACATTTTCCGCTTATTTTGCTTCCACAGATATCGTTAAAGTGACCAAGTCACTTAATATTATAGTACTAACAGAATGATGTAACCTTATGTTTAATTATATCAATGTATGACTGGTATGTGTTTGATGCAATGTTGATGAAGGATATATATGCAATGGTCGTTGATCCTGGGAACCATTGTGAATCATATATATCCGAATCTCATTTCGATTCGTCATTTGTTAAATTCATATCTTTAGCATGGTTTTTAATAAAGGGGCAGTACTGTTCCTTCATTAACAATTGTGCTACAGTATGAATTTAATTAGTAACATTTCCAATAACCGGGGGTCCTCACAAGTAGCAAGCTAGCAGAGTTGTACATGGCCAGAATCGTCTGCTTGCATGGGGTACCCAAGAAGATTGTGTCTGATAGAGGTTCTCAGTTTACCTCTCGGTTCTGGAAAAGTCTGCATGAAGCCTTGGGAACCAGACTCAATTTCAGCACGGCGTATCACCCCCAGACCGATGGTCAAACAGAACGCACCAACCAAGTTCTTGAAGATATGCTTCGAGCTTGTGCATTAGGCTTCGGAAAAGGTTGGGATAAGGATCTGCCATATGCCGAATTCTCATACAATAATAGTTACCAAGCCAGTTTGCAGATGGCTCCATTTGAAGCTCTGTATGGTAGGAAATGCCGGACCCCGCTCCTTTGGGATCAGGTGGGAGAGCGTCAACTCCTCGGACCTGAGTTGATCAAAGAAGCCGAAAGTAAAGTAAAAACTATTCGGGGGCGTCAGAAAGTAGCCCAATCCCGACAAAAGAGTTATGCCGATAACCGTCGGAGGGAAATAAGCTTTGAGATAGGAGATGTTGTCTACCTCAGAGTTACCCCACTTAGAGGTGTAAGGAGATTCCAAACAAAAGGTAAACTCGCACCCAGGTATATCGGGCCATACAAGATCTTGGCAAAACGTGGGGAGGTAGCTTATCAGCTAGAATTGCCAGAAGCCCTGTCAGCAGTGCATAATGTCTTTCACGTATCGCAATTAAAGAAATGTCTGCGAGAACCGGAAGACCATACCTTTCTGGAAAGCTTCGACCTTCAAGAAGATCTCACCTACGTGGAGCGACCAATTAAAATTCTGGATGTCGCAGAGCGTGTTACCAGAAGCAGAATCATCAGATCGTACAAGGTGCAATGGAGTCATCATCCAGAAAGTGAAGCTACATGGGAGAATGAAGACGAACTCAAGGCCAACTACCCTGATCTTTTTGCTAACCAAGCCTGAATCTCGGGGTCGAGATTCCCTTTAAGGGGGGTAGGTTTGTAACAGCCCAAATTTTGAAGAAATTAAAATTTATGTATTTTGTGGATTTTCTGGAATTTTCAGAAGTTTTTCCTTAACCAATTAAAGCTAATCAAATTTATGTGCAAAATATATTACCACAAAATAGCTGGAAATATTTTATTTAAGTCCTAAATGCTCCAGAGAATTTTTGTGAATTTTCTCAGAATTTTTGGACTTAAATTGCTATATTCTAAAGCAAATTGAATTATCAGTATTTAATTAAATCAGAAATCAAAAGAAATTACAAAAACAGTGTCTGGGCCGAAACCCACTCGGCCCGCACCACTTCCAGCAGCACGCCCCCGCTCCACCCGCGCTCTCCTCTCTCTGACTGCCAGCAGGACCCACCTGTCAGTCTCTCCATCTCTCCCACTCTCGCGCCGCTTCGGTCGTTGTCAGCCGTTGGATCTAAATCCAACGGCCAGAACTCAATGAAGCATTCGGACGGCTCGAACATCCCAACCACCGGTGACCGTTAGATCTGGACCGAACGGCTCCCATAAGACCTGATACTTAAACACACCCCGCAATCTATTTCAACCGTTGGATCAAAATCCAAAGGCTGCGTCCAAACTTAACTTACCGATTCGCCCCGTCGTTGTCCACCGTTGGATTAAAATCGGACGCAGCTGGGTCATCGTCCTCCTTTCCTTTCTTCCTCCCTCACTTTCCTTCTTCTCCCCGCGATTCCGCCATGGATGCCAACTCTGGACCTTCCAAAACCGAGCCAATCTAGCCGCATCTCTCCCGTTCATCGCGCGCATTTATGCCAGGATCTCCTCCGCCCCCGACACGGCCATCACTTTCCCATCCGCGCCTAAATCCCAAAATCTCGCCGCCGTGACCGCGAGGACCTTCTTGAGCTCCACGGCAGCTCGGCCACGCCTGCGCCCTATAAATAGGTGCGCCAGGACCGTCACACCTCCCACAACACACCGCCACCAACCACAACTCGCCTCCATCGTCGTAGCGCTCGGAATTCAAGTTTCGTCGCCGGCGACCGTAGGAGCTTCTTCCCCGTTTCCGGCGCCGCCAGGACTCCTTCGTCTCCGCCGTCGGCACCATCGTCATCGCCGCGTCCATGCGAAGCCGCTGCCTCCACTCACTTCCACGGAGGATCATCGAACCACCACTTGCCGACAACCGCGCGCCGCGCGCCAAACGTCGCCGCCGACGACCTTCCGGTCACACTCCGCCGCCGTTTTGGTAACCCCCGAGATCGCACTGCTCCCCTCTCCCTTTTGCGCACATCCACTCCCCTCGCCGTGGCGTGTAACGCCGGCGAGCTCGCCACCGGAGCCACCTCCCCGTCGGGCAGACGTGGCCATGCCACCTCATCGCCATCCGGCGCCACTCACCGATAACGCCACGTGGCGCTCGCGTGTCACGCCGGTCGCGCCGCGTGGCAAGTCCACCGCGCCGGCCCACACGTGGCTCGGTGGAATCAATCCACCATGAGCCGTGTCTATGACACGTGGGGCCCGCATGTCAGGAATTTGAATTAAATTCTTTTAATTCCGAAATCTGTTCATTGGCGTCACCATAAATAAATAGAATTTCCTTTAGAAAAATAATTCAGAGAATTCAATTAAATTCCAGATTTTGTATTAAACTTCTAAAATTCATAACTTTTGCATATGAACTCCAAATTGGGTGGTTCAAATTGCAAAATTTGTCTAAAATTATAATCTAGCTAACTAAAGCAAAATTTTTCAATTTGGAGTTATTTTGAGCTGAGTTTTTTTAATTTATTTGAATTTGGAGTTAATTTGTCGTATTTTCGCGTATAGACCTCGACGACTCCGGAGAGTTAGATCCTTCCGACGATTTAGAATTTCAAGACTTCAACGAAGGCAAGTTACACTATTGATCATATTGTTCCCAGTATTTTAAATTATTTAATTCCTGTTTTAAATTTCTATTGCATGCATATGTTTATATAATTGTTTAAATGTCCTGTTTATATATAGTTACTCCAATCTCCATTGTATGGCCAATTTGATTATTGAATATGAATACCATGACACCCTTAGGCAAAGTTCTATTAAAATTTTTCATATGCTTAGCCATGCCTAGACCACATTTATTTGGGAAGGTTTAGCCAAATCCTTTACAATTTGATTTTAAGTTTGTTTCGGTGGTATTGTTTTACCACAGAAGGCTTTTTGTGAGTTTTCACTCTAAATAAAATAAAATGGGTTTGGACTTTGGCGTGATGGATGTATGGTGGTGCAGTTCATGCACGGGCCTAATCTGTTAGGATTACCCCATGGGTTTATTTAAATGGAAAGTCGCCAAGCCGCTTAAGGACCGGTCTTTGAGCGTATTTTGCTACGCCTTACCGTACCACCACATGTCTGGAATGGGACAGATTTGGCTAAATAATCTGTGGTGTCTTAGTGATATTTATGCTATGTTGTATGTGTGGGTGTTGGTTAGACATTAGTCCCACCGGGCGCAAGAGGGGGCTTCCGGAGGATGGTTAGTCCAATGGTAGCGAAACGTTAGCGGACATAAATACATTAAGATACTGCTTTGTAACGGCCTCATGATAATTGCTTAGTCACACGCCTTCGGAAGCGTGCTTTGGCCGATATTAAAAGCATATTATCTCGTGTGGGTAAAGCTGTACAAACTCTGCAGAGTAGAAACTATTCGAATAGCGCGTCATGGTCATGGACATGCTAGCAAAGCCACTCTAAGTTAGACTTGTTTTTGGTTTATAAAATGATTTCCACAGTTGTTTTTAGGATGGATAATCCTATGGTAAAATGGGGCGGTTAGCCAGGTGTTAGGAGGGTATCCTTCACTATTCATTTATTGGAGGTTATCCACTATTCATTGTCATCTTAATCACTGATTTCAATTATGTTATTAAAATTGGCCTTAGAAAACTATTAATGGTATTTAATCTGAAAATGTTGTTTATGCAAAAACAACCCTGCCATTATCCTTTGTTTACCCTATGCATGCATTAATCTTCAATATTGGGTGTAACTTGCAAGCACGGAAGTTGTGCTTACTCTTGCTGAATAATCTCTACTCAGGAGAAGACCTCTATCAGGACGGTGAGGACCTGGGCGAATAGGCTACGTCCCCAGACGATTGCCTGTGGCAAGTCGTGTGGCCTACTACTACTTTTTCCGCTGTGTTATTTCTTTTCATTTGGCCTCAGGCCCAGTTGTAATAAAACTCTGAGATAATATTAATAAAGAGCGTGATATGATTTTGCTATCACTTTTGATGACTGTGTACACTGGAAATCCTGGACTAGTGTATAAACACAGAGAATTCGGGATCCTTCGTTCCCGGGTTCGACAGAACCAGACCATACCTCAATTGGAGTATTCTTTTCAATTACAATAGAGGGTGGCCAATTAATAAAATAGCTAGCAGTGGAAGCGGTTTCAGCCCAAAACGTTTATGCAAACCTGCATTGGACAACATGCAATGAGCCTTGGAAATGATGGTCCTGTTCATATGCTCGACTACACCATTTTGTTGAGAAGTACCGGGAACGGTGTAATGCCTAACAATGCCTTCAGTCTTGCAATATGATTCAAATTCACCAGAACAGAATTCTATCCCATTATTAGTGCGAAGTTTTCTTACCTTCTTTTTAGTTTGCCTTTCAATCATAGTCTTCCACTCTTTGAATGCTGAAAATACTTCCGATTTATGTTTCAAGAAATAAGGCCACACTCTTCTAAAGTAATCATCAATAATTGTTAACATATAACGAGCACCTTATAGCGATGTCTTGCAAGATGCCCCCATAAATCAGAATACACATAATCCAAAATATCTTCTGTAATTTAAACTGAAGTATTAAACCTCACCCTCTTGTGTTTGCCAAACACACAATACTCACAAAATTTTAGCTTGCCAATGTTATGTCCTTCAAGAAGTCTTCTCTTGCTCAATTCTGCCAAACCAATTTCACTCATATGCCCCACACGCATATGCCAAAAATTAGTATCATCAGAATCAGATAATGAACTTGAAATTACAGCAACATTACCTAATATTGTAGTACCTCACATATGGTACATATTGGCAGATTTAATATCAGCTTTAATCAAAATAAAAGAACCTTTTGATACATTCAAAACCCCACATTCACCAGAATATGTGTACCCTTTAGCATCAAGAGTACTCAAAGATATGAGATTCCTTTTCAAATCTGGAATGTACCTCACATCTGTCAAAGTTTTGACAATGCCATCAAACATCTTGATCTGAACTGAACCAATTCCTGCAACCTTACAAGATGAGTTATGACCCATCAACACAGTACTACCTTCAACAGGTTCATAGGTGTCAAATCGATCCTTATTAGGACACATATGAAAAGTACAGGTGGAATCAAGAATCCATTCATCATTGGTCTTAGCACTCCAGCAAAGGCAACAAGAACTTCTGCATCAGTACCATCATCAGCAGCAAGAGAGACTTTACATTCATTATCTGGTTTACCTTTTGGTTTATAATATCCTGTTCTCTTTTCTTTATTCTGCAGTTTCCAGCATTCAGAGATGTCGTGCCCACTTTTCTTGCAATATTTGCACGACTTGTACTTGCCTCAAGATTTCGACCGGTTCTTGTAGCCATTCGAACTTTTGTCTTGAGATCCATTGTTTGAGTTCTTCTCCTTTTGCCTGCCACGAACAAACAAGTTTTCTCCTTTTGTACTTGAATTTTCAGAATATACCATATGTTTCATATTTTCCTTAGCATGCAAAGCTTCATAAACTTCATTAAGAGTGAGAGTGTCTCTACTATATAATATGATATCTCTTAAATTTGAAAAAGAATTAGGTAGGGAACACAAAAGAATAAGACCCAAGTCCTCATCCTCATATTTTACATTTATCGACCTAGGTCGACAATAATCTCCTTAAACACCGAAAGATGATCAAGCACAGATCCTCCTTCTTGCAATTTGTGAGAGTACAACTTCTGCTTGAGATGCATCTTGCTGGTGAGATCCTTTGTCATGTAAATTTATTCTAGCTTAAGCCATAATGCAGCAGATGTCTTCTCCTTCAAAACCTCCTGCGAAATATTATTTGATAGATGAAGGTGAATCTAAGATAAAGCCTTACGGTCTATACGGTTCTTATCTGCGGTCCATGTGGTAGGTTGTTTCGCAAATCCTTCCAATGCATCATTCAAATCCATCTATGCCAATACAACCCTTATCTTAACTTGCCACAGCGAAAATCTTGTGTCCCGATCCAAGAGTAGAAGATCATACTTCAAAGTCGCCCTGAGGAATAAAACCTAAAAATTGCTGATACTGATATGTGTAAACTTAGCAAAAACCATAACCTCTTTGATACACTTTCTGTGTATACAAATCAAAAACTTCAGAACTCCAGTACGCTGCGGGTGGATGAAGCAAAAATCTTCACAACTTGGATGCTCCACGTGAAGCAACCCATGTGTTCTGGGTGGACAAAGATGCTATGTGATTAATTAAAATAATCAAAGGAACTTATTGGGACATGTGCTTGATGGATTGATTTCTTGTCTGCTTTTTGTTCGCATGGGCTGCTGGAAGTTGATCTGCTGACTTCAGTTGCTCAGTACAAGCACGCACAAGGACCGAATACCGAAGACGCCGCTTGGACCGAAGGACGGGCGAACGCAGCACGCCCGCTGTCGCTGTGGACGGATCGAGGCGATGGCTTCGGATGTGACGTACGAGCGCCGATTGGACCAAAGCGACGAGCGGACGCAGCGGTTGACGCGCCGAGTAAACGCTCGGGAGCGACGCGCGACGGGATCACCAAGCGCGGCGAAGGCGCGACGCGCGAGTCAGCGGCAGATATTGGTACAAATAATGCACATATCAACAGAGATAAGAGACAAAAATTTTATATAAAAATTTTTGCTGAAAAAAATCACGGACATCAATCAGCGATGATCACTATATAAAGAGTGTTTAAAAAACACAGCGGATTACAATGAGGTGTCAGACGTCGACTCTCCTCGTGCGACTTAAAGAGGTATATAAAAAGATAAACGGACTTGCACGACATTTTCTTAAGAGCGACATCTCGTATTCGCCGTGTAAGTTGATGCAAATGCATGCACGTCTGTCCAACTCCCTTTGTTTAATTGTTATCCTAGAACGTGTGCACTAAACATTTTTAAACTTTGATCACTAATATACATAAAAAATATTTGGATTTGTCGTATCAAAATAATATTGAAAGATTTGTCCTTGAAGTTTTTGATATCATTCTATTTTTAATATTTAATTTTTATCATGATATAATTAGAAAAAGTAAGGGTCAAGACAAATACATATATTAAAGACCGTATCGATGTCCAAAACAAAACAGAAAACAGAGGAGAACTATTTTTCGAACAAAGAAATTGCTACTGCACGCACTTTCTCACGATCAAAGCCAAATATAATTGTGGTTATGCTTAAGTCCTCAATGATATACTGATATATACGGTGCAGGAAGCATTACAAGTATCACACGTACGTTTTTACGACCCTCCTTAACTTGCATATAGTTCAGAAATCAGAACTTCGTATTCATGTTTCTCAAAGAATTAAAAAGAACCAAATTCACAAATCGCGATGTACATACATACATACTTTGCACAAATAGCTGCATTTTGAGGATCAGTTTGGAACGCAAGGATTCTTCAAAAAAAATGTTCAATTCACGCAGGAATATAAGAAATTTCCGGCGCTCCAAAATGGACCTCGCACTCGCATCAATTACCTGAAGTTCTCTAAGAAGTTCATCGCAACTTCCACTATAACTTCCATTGTTTCGGTACTTATCTATTAAAGATGCCATTAAGCGAGTTGATTCTTTTTTCTTAAAGGGCGCAATACGAGTGTACCTCGCCCAAAAGACTAATGTCGGTGACCGCGCTTAATTACGCTGTCGTCGGATCGGTCTGCACGCCATCTAGAGGGCCCAATATTAGAACATGAGTCGTTTCCAACGCAGCAGCACATTGGAAACCAGCTGAGCTGAGCTGAGCTAGCAAGTACGTGCGTGCGTGCGTTTTTGTTTTTTCTTTTCAAAAGGACAAAAATCAAGACTTTTTATTTTTGAAATATCTCACCATTTTATTAATACGATAAAAAGAAATAGCCGACAAAAAAATTGCAAAAGTAATAATCTGTCATCAATTCATTTGTGACAGGGATTATATCGCTAATTCATTTGGCAAAAGACTTTCTGACACCAAATGATTTGGCGACAGGAACGGCCAAATGATCAGCGACAATACTGTCGGCCAAACAATACCCTATCGCCAAATGATTCAGTGATAAGGTCATGTCGCTAAATAAATCGGCGACATTTTGACGGTGAAGCTCTTGTCTCTAATTCATTTGGTAACATGATCCTGTCACCAAATGAACTAGCGACAAAGTATTATTTTTATAAGTTTTTTGTCAGCTATTTATTTTTGTCATATTAATTAATAAGTGTTTTATTAAAAATTATCAAGTACGTGGAGTTTGCAAACTGATCGGGATGCCTCGACATAAATCCTTGATGAAATTGACGTAATTGAAAATTTGTTCTGAAAACTAATCCTTGATTAGTTAGATTGGCGCAATGCAAATCGTTTTAAATTTAAACGCCACTTTTTGGCTACTTAAATTAAAGGCTACTACCGTACGTAGTTTGGAATAGATCAAAATGGGCAAAGTAGAGCTAATCTATCGATGACTAGGATGGAAGCAAGATCACTAAAAGGGCAAAAAGAATACATAAGTAACAAAACGGAAGGTATGCGGAAGGTACAGAGATACTTTGACACCATTCCTCCTTAGAAATGGGTGGTGTGGGAAAAAAAAAAGAGTTTTTGGCTAAAATGGCACGATTGGCGTCAAGATTAACAAAATTCGCTTCCTCCCAAAATCAATAGCAAAAATAGCACCGCAGACATAGCACCGCTTGACACGTCGCCGAGTCTGGTTCCCAAGGGGCCGGACCTCGTTCATCCATGCCCCAGGGGACTGGACTCCTCTCGCCAGTTCATCAGGGGGCCGGACGCCACCTCCGTGCGCCACGTAGCTCATCCGTGCCCCTAGGGGCCGGAGCTACCTAGTTCGTGCCCCAGGGGCACAATACTAACGAGTAAATTTATGATTTCATGTGAACATCGGGTGTTTTATAATTTCACGTGAACTTTGGCAAACTATGCACATAATGTACACAAATATGTTATGCAAAATATATATACAAATATAGTACAACACAAGTGCACAACATCGTAGATACATACGCGCATAATGTATACAGTGTAATTACACACGAGCTACAATTGGCTCACTCGTTTGAGCTAATCTCTGCTCGCTGCGTCTTCGTGCGCGTCTTGTTCTTGCATTGAGCATGTGCCATAGGATACGTGAACAGGTCCAGAGTGTGCGTATCGGTTCAGAGTGCGTACGAATACCGTTGAGTGGGTGGAGGTGCTTCAGCAACCTGACTCTTGCCCAGCTGAGTCTGTCCAACATCAATGCCGTCCAGCTGAGTCATGTCAAACTGGCTACCACCTGCCATCATATCCGTAATGAACGGAGCCATGACCCCCAGGTATGATGTACGAATGGCCCTTAGTGCGGAGGAGCTCTAGTCTTGACCGTACGATGTACCAGTGACCCTGGAGGAGCTCTGGCCTTGGTACGGTACTCCGTACTGGTTAAGATTCTGCTGAGCGTAGACCAGGGGTGGGTACCCTGGGTGGTACACTCCAAATATTGACGCTGTGTACTCCTCCCTAGCAATAGCTGGATGGCTGCCTCCTCATTTGTTGATTCATCATCACTGCCACTGTCAGACCCCCAGGCGTGGAATACCCGAAGATCTTATGTGTGTACCGTACTAGCCATATGATCAGTAGCTAGTACACATATTCACAATATTTGGCATACATATCCATACATTGACATATACAAAGTAAGCAAAAAGGTATTTAACTTAAGCGATTACAATATTCACATTACAAGAGCCGACTGGACAAATAAAACATAAGTACCAGAAGTAGTAGAGTAATAGAGGAAGAAAAAGTGATAATAGTAAACTAAATTCCAACGATGTGCCCATCCATAACCCAAAGGCAACCGACAAGGAACAAATCCTAGATAGACCCGTTACCGAACCCTCCGGTTCTGGGTGTGAAGAAAGCGTCGTCTGGTATTAACTCTTCGTCATATTCTGAACAATAATGTATGCAAGACAAAGTACAATGCGTACTCAACAAGACTTATAGTGTATCACAATTTGTATATAAATGCAAGGCTAATCAAAGAAGAGGCTCTATGCTACAAGTTAATTTGCAATAAGCAGATTTTATTTGTAATATTCATAATTAGTACTTTGCAACGAAATTTGAAAGAACATTTAAATAGATACTGGACAATAATAAGTAATCGAATGGATCACCAAATAATAACAGCGTCAAGTCGGCTTTTCATGTCATTTTAAATCCCGATAATGTTTGTGGAGAGATTGAGTCGGTTTCTTAACCATATCAATTAGGGCATCTTCAATAGTGCCATGTTAGATGTCGGTTAGCCTTTCTATGTCAGCAAAATCCTAGGAGGAAGAGAGAGAAGCATGAGAGAGAAGAAAAATCATCTCTTCCTCAAACAACTATCTCTACACACGTACCAAGACAAATCAACCAGTACATGTGAGAAAGGGGTGAGGGGGTAGGAATATTATAAGTTTGGCATGAATGTTATAAACAACTTGCTAGAGAAGGCTTACTGGAGGTGTTGTCTCTAAATCTATCTTTCGGTGATTAGAGAGGCCCTTAAGGGTATCTCTAATAGTGTATTTATTGTCGTCTCTTAGCTATACCATGTCAACAAAATCCTACGTGGAGGAGAGGAGGGAGGAGAGAGAGCACATGTCATCTCTTTCTGAAGAGACTGTCGTGCACGCGAAACAAGACATGATATATTAACCTACTCTAGATGACATGTAGGCCCGTTTCAATTTTTTTTTTATAAAATATAAATATTGAAGAGTATGCTAGAGACTATCTATTGGAGATGTTATCTCTAAAGATGATGTAGTATATGTTAGAGACAAGGTTGGGGCCGTATCAGAGCACATGAGCATATGTGTGCACATATGCACAAACCGCATCCGGGCGCTCCATCGCCAATCGGACGGCGAGCACGCGAGCGGATGGAGAGGCGCGCGCGGGGGGCGAGCGCGGTCGACATTTTGCGTTCCCCCCCAGATGAGGATTTCGTGCCGAGCTGTGTAGGGTTCCTCTCCATCCACCGCGCGCGTGCCACCACTGAGTCGCGCCACTACCCTCTGCGGCGCCGCTGATGTCCTCCCGAGTCGCCCTGAGTCAGAGCCCCTAAGCTGGCCTGCTTCACGTTGGTGCCCCCGTGTTGCGCCCTATTCGCATCTGCTCCCGAGTCGCCCCCTCCACTGACTCCGAGCCGCTGAGCCGGCTTGCTTCGCGCCGCCGCCCTCGCCGACTTCGCCCCATTGGCATCTACTCCCGTGTCGCCCTGTCCACTGGCCTCATTGCGTAAGCTGTTGTCTCATTGTGTGTTCTGATAGTTCACAATTGATATGAGGGAGGTTGTCTGATGGTGGATTGCTTTGTTTTGATGTGCAGCCTACGAGGACTTAGAATAATTGATACATCGAGCTACACTTTCACTACCTTACATGCGACTACGAGAGGGAAACTTAAATAGTTTATGCAAGACATAAACCAAGAAATTCCTGCCCGACGACAAAGTAGAGTGGAGGAGGTTGAAGCATATCTTGGGTGTGGCATCCCTCATGACATCGATATATTACCACCTATCGACAATCTTACTAGAGGCAAATGCAAGAGGAATCGGCCTAGGGAGAGCAAACCAAAGAAGTTGAAGGGAAATGTAGCTCGCATGTGTAGGACTTGCAATGAGATCAACACCCATGACAGCCGCAAGTGCCCTTTAAAGAAACAAGCAAAGTAATGGTCAAAGGTAGCTCACTGTCTAGCATTCCATTTTTTAAGTACTCACTGTCTAAGATGTTCAATATTCATATTTGCAGGAGGTGGCTTTGTAGGTGGCTGCAAAGGAGTGATAGTCAATGGTTCAGTGAAATGCTACTTGTAATATTTGCTTTTATGCTATCTTAAATGCTACTTGTAATGGTCAATGGTTCAATGAAGCTGGTATCTGTTTTGAATTAGTATCTATTTTCTAGAATACTGGATTCAGTAATGTGCTTTGTATGCTGTCCAGATTCAGTAAATGTGCTTGGTATGCAATGAGCTCCTCGTGTTCATTTGCTTGCAGCCTCTTCTTTTTGTTTCAACTGGGAAGAGTATTGTAACATGCCTCTTCAGTTCCAGAAACTTATGCTTGTAATGTGCTTCCAAAACTTGTAATGTGCTTCCAGCATGAACTCTTTGAACCTGATACTGTAGCTGGTCAGTTTTGGACTTCAGACCTAGAATGCCACATTTCATATTACATATTTCATACAATACATTCCAGACCCAGAATGTCACATTTCAGACCCATACTTGAGCACAAGAAGATTGCCAAACCATTTCAGATTCCAGATTTTAGATTTCAGACCCAGAATGTCACATTTCAGACTAACAAACCATTTCACATTCAGAAGCTATTCTTTCACATTTCAGAATACAACTCATACATGTTCCAAACTACATTACATAAGACTAGGAATATATCGAAATTACAAACACGGTTGCGAATATTCGCAATGCACATTCCTAGCAGCAAGAATAAAAAGCGACAACAACCATTTTTATCTTTTCATCAGCAGCAGTGGACTTCCTGATGGACATGTTCATCTGGTCCAGTGAAGATTTAATCGCAGCTAAATTTTCCAACACACGGTAGTCGACTTGGGAAACCATCTCCATTCCAGTGCTAAACCGCTTCTCCGGTCCCACCACATGCATCCCACTCAAATGCCTCAAGTATTGATCTTTCCACATGAAAGTGTCGCATCCCATGGAATAGATCTAGACAAAAATAAAGCACCTAGTTTCATCACCAAAACAAAGCACCCGGCAATACAAAAAAGCAATTTTCAAACTCAAATTGAAGACAAAAGGGAGTATCCTACACCATCGTTTCTCGGGCATTTGTAGTACTCTTTTCCTCGATTCTTCGAGCTCTTAGACACGGCCAAGATCATCTACGCGTGGCACTTTGGGCATGGCACGAGAGGCAGCCCACCGCTAGGAGCTGTCGCTATCGCCGACCACTCGGAGTGCACCTCCGCGCAATCCTTCATCTTCTTCATGGTGCGGCAACGCGCGGATGGAGGGCGCTAACCCTAGACTTGCCCGATGCGGCACCGTGGGCGGAGGCTCAAATGCCCTAACCCTAGACTCGCCCAATTTGGGGGATTTGGGGAGGGGAGCCATGATGAGAGCACGGACCACAAGGGAGGCAGGACAAGGCGCTCAAGGGCGGAGGAGCGGCGCCGCCACGCTCGCCTCGGGCGATTTGGGAGGAGGGCGAGAGGAGAGGACGAGAGGATTTGGGGACGAGTGGGATTTGGGAACTGGTGAGCGGGCGAGGGATCGCAAAAATTACTGCCGAGCCGGGGGGACGCAAAATGTCGACCGCGCGCACGCCTCTCCATCCGCTCGTGCGCTCACCGTCCGATTGGCGATGGAGCGCCCGGATGCGGTTTGTGCATATGTGCACATATATGCTGATGTGCACCTGATACAGCCCAAACAAAGTTATCTTTAACTATTAGAGATGCCCTAAGCGAGTTGGTTTTTTCCTTAAAGGGCGCAATACGAGTGTACCTCGCCCAAAAGACTAATGTCGGTGACCGCGCTTAATTATTCTGTCATCCGATCGGTCTGCATGCCATCTAGAGGGCCCAATATTAGAACATGAATCGTTTCCAACGCAGCTGCACATTGGAAACTAGTTGAGCTGAGCTAGCAAGTGCGTGCGTTGTTGTTTTTTTTTTCCAAAGGGAAAAAAATCAAGACTTTTTTTTGAAATATCTCACCATTTTATTAATATGATAAAAATAAATAGCTGGCAAAAAAATTGCAAAAAAAAAAAAATGTTGTCAATTCATTTGTGGCAGGGATTCTATCGCCAATTCATTTGGCGAGAGACTTTCTGACACAAAATGATTTAGCGATAGGAACGGCCAAATGAATCGGTGACAATATTGTCGGCCAAACAGTGCTCTAGCGCCAAATGATTCGGCGATAAGGTCCTGTCGCCAAATAAATTGACGATATTTTGACGGGGAAGCTCCTTCTCTAATTCATTTGGCAACATAGTCTTGTCGCCAAATGAATTGGCGATAAAATATTATTTTTATAATTTTTTCGTCGTCTATTTATTTTTGTCATATTAATTAAAAAGTGTTTTATTAAAAAAAATCAAATAACCAAGTACGTGGAGTTTGCAAACTGATCGGGATGCCTCGACATAAATCCTTGATGAAATTTACCTAATTGAAAATTTGTTCTGAAAACTAATCATTGATTAGTTGGGGAATTTTTTTATTTAATTTTTTTTTGAATTTTTTTTTAAAGTTAACCCATCGCGAACTTTATTTCCAATTCTGACCCCTTTGGTCACGCCACCACCCGTGGCGTGACAAAACAACACTGTCACGCCAGCCCGTATCTTGTGAAGCTCTTGTCACGCTACTGGTGGTGGCGTGACAGTGTTGTTTGGTCACGCCACCACCAGTGGCGTGACAAAAAATGCGATTTTGGGGACTTATCCTGTGGCGTGACAATGTTATTTTGTCACGCCACGGGGCGTGGCCAAAGGGGTCAGAATTGGAAATAAAGTTTGCGAGGGGTTAACTTTAAAATAAAATTAAAAAAGGATTAAATAATAATAAAAAAAAGCTCCCTCTTAGTTGGGTTGACGTAATAATGCAAATCGTTTTAAATTTAAACGCCACTTTTTGGCAACTTAAATTAGAGGCTACTACCGTACGTAGTTTGGAATAGATCAAAATGGGCAAAGTGGAGCTAATTAATTACATTTGTGATGACTAAGTAGGATGGAAGCAAGACCACTAAAAAGGCAAAAAGAATACAGAAGTAACAAAACGGAAGGTATCCAGAAGGGACAGAGATAGTTTGACGCCATTCCTAATTAGAAATGGGGGTGGTGAGGGGAAAAAAAATGAGTTTTTGGTTGAAATGGCACTGTTGGCGTTATTATTAACAAAATTCGCCTCCTGTCGAAATCAATAGCAAAAATAGCACCGTGGACATATATAGCACCGCTTGACATGTTGCCGAGTCCGTCCCCAGGGGCCGGACCTCGCTCGTCCGTTCATCAGGGGCTGGATGCCACCTCTGTGCTCGACGTAGCTCGTCCGTGCCCCTGGGGCCGGTGCTACCTAGTCCGTGCCCTAGGAGCCGATGCTGACGAGTAAATTTATGATTTCATGTGAACATCGGGTGTTTTATAATTTCATGTGAACTTCGGCAAACTACACACATAATGTAAACAAATATGTTATGCAAAATGTGTATACAAATATAGTACAACATAAGTGCACAACATCGTGAATACATACACGTATAATGTATATAATGCAATTACCCTCGGGCTAGAATATGGCTCACTCGTTTGAGCCAATCTTTGCTCGTTGCGTCTGCGTCTGTGTGCACGTCCTGTTCTTGCGTTGAGCATGTCCCGTGGGATACATGAACAGGTTCGGAGAGCGTGTATCGGTTCAGACAGCGTACGGAGACTGTTGAGTGGGTGGAGGTGCTTCAGCAAGCTGACTCTTACCCAGCTGAGTCTATCCAACATGAATGTCGTCCAGCTGAATCATGCCAAACTTGCTACCACCTACCATCATATCCATAATAAACGAATCAAGAAATCTGCCCCTGAAGCCATGGCCCCCAGATATGATGTATGAACGGCCCTCAATGCGGAGGAGCTCTGGCCTTGACCATACAGTGTACCAGCGACTCCGGAAGAGCGATCTGGCCTTGGTACGGTACTCCATACTGATCAAGATTCTGCTAAGTGTAGACCAATGATGAAAGCCCTCGATGGTACGCTAAAAATCCTGACGTCGTGTACTCCTCCCTAGAAGTAGCTGGGATGGCCGCCTCCTCATATGTAGATTTGTTGTCACCCCCATGCTCAATTGAAGGCTACAAGTTGGAATGATGTTAGACGAAATCAATAATCAAGACCTAAACTGAACATCACGTACCTCCCCGATGTGTAGTACGGATGACCGATGGGGAGCGCTTGGACAGCTGCCAGTTTGAGTAGGCCGTGCGGACGTTGATCGTAGAAGTGATGTATCCCGATGGACGTGTGCTGGAAGACGGATATTAGCACAATCTAAGGCATAATAAATAACCAGGACGTAAATTGAACATAACTTACCTCCCCGATCTGCAGTGCGGATGACCAACAGGGAGTGCTAAGACACATGCCAGTCTCACTAGGCCATGCTGACCTAGCAGGTGAGCACGATCGGTGTAACATCCCAAAATTTTGGTCTGTTTTAAAATTTTAGAAGAAAAATAGCCATTTGAATTTTTTCTGCTAAAGTTAAAAGCTTAATTGGAATTTTTAAAGTTCAAAAACAATTTAATATGAATAATATCAACATCAACTATATTAAAAAAATTACTTTATTTGGATTCTATGTGCTTGGATACATTTTCTAGAATTTTCTAGAATTTTTCTGAGTGCATTTGCTATTTTCTAGTTGTTATTTGGAATTTCTGCTATTTTCTAAAAAGAAAACTAAATTAAAATCTCAGATTTGCCTCCGGGCCTAATCTCTCCTCCCTTGGCCAATTTCCTTCTCCCTCCGGCCGAGCTCGTGTGGCCTTTGCTTTCGTCGCAGCCCACCCGTGCCAGCTTCCTTTCTTTGTCTGACCAGCAGGTCCCACCGCTTTGTCTTCCACCTCCAGCACGTCCCTCGCGTGTGCAAGTCTGACAACGCCATGGCCGAAGTTCAAGCCTCGTCCGACAAGGGCGGCCTCAAACAAGAAAATCCAGGGAAAATCGTGTCCAACTTTATCTTTTATCCTCCCGCATCCGTATCAAATCGAATCTTATCTCGAATTCGTTTTTATCCCGAGATTTGCTCGAAGTCCCTCTCGGACTCTTTAGAACCCCGCCACCTACACGCAACCTCGACCTCGCCCGCACCCTATAAAAGCCACCCCGAGGATCGCGCGGTCCTCCGCAACCCAAAACCCCAACTCTCTCCGCCTCTCGCCGCCGCAATTTGGGAATTCGGGTTTTTTTTTGCCACCGATCTATTCTTCGTCAGTTCCGCCGCCGCCGTCAATGCTCCGCCATCTCCGACCGGTGTTCTAGCACCACCGCTGCATGGGATACACGTTGCGCGCCTCCGCTTCGCCAGATAGCCCCCATAGCCCCGTTGTCGTTTTTTACCGCTGCACTCCGCCGCCAACCTTGAGCGCCGCCGCAATTTTTGTCACCGCCGGGGGGTTTAACCGACGTCACCAGATTCGCGTGGTCGCAAGGAGTAAAGCGCTCGCTTCCGTTGTCGCCGCCGTGGCCGGGATCGCCGTTGTCGTACGCGGACGACAAACCTCGCCGGCGAGCCACCGTGTCCTACCAGCTTAGCCGCCACCTCATCTCCTCTGCCCGCATGTCGCACGCGTGTCGTCCCCGTCAGCGCATGTGTGTCCAGTCCACACCCAAAACCAGAACCAACTTCAGTGGATATAGTTCACCATGCACCATCTCACTTACAGTGGGACCCACGTATCAATTTCTTTTTCTTTTATTTCTTTCCAGCCAAAAATCCTTCGCTGATGTCATGCCTATGTCATAATCTGGATTTTTTCAATAGAAAAATTATTGGATAATTCCAGAAATTCCTATTTAGGGTTTTTCATAGATTTCAATCTTCCAAAGCCCATATCTTTTGCATCCGAACTCCGATTGAGTCCATTTAAATTCCTAAATTCATCTAAATTCGAGATCTATTTATCTGAGTTTTTTATTTAATTTTCGGAGTCTATTTGCTCTCTGTTATTTATTTATTTGGTTTATTTGCTTGTTTGCGAGTAGACGTTGATACTTCGGGAAGATTAGAGCAAAAAGGAGCATACCAATATCAAGATCAATCTCAGGATTTATTCTAAGGCAAGTCGTGGTCCTTTGATCATATTGAACCCATGATTTCAAAAGTATATTGTTTTATACAAACTGTTTTGGAGTTAGCTATTACCTATTGTCATTATGCCTCCATTGAATAATTGAATGCCATGAATCCTTTGTCACCCTAGCATGGATAACTTTAGTTGGACATATTTATATCACCAACATGGGTATCGTATTGATGCTTAGTACAGCTTAGTTACGATGAGTTTATCATCACATGTGTCATAATGATTAATCTTGACTTGATGAAATATGGAACCGTGGTGGTGAGCCACTCTTGTTAAGATTTGTGTACCATGACGGGGTTTGTCATTGATTTTAGTTAAACAAAATGGTTTTCGCTCGGGCGAGCAGGTTGGGGGATTGAGAATGCAGGTTAGCACGGATTGGGTCGTGGAAAGATCGTCTGAGTAACTTGTCAAGGACTTAATCTTGTGCGCCATTGAATTGGGCCTTAACCGTACAACCACATGTCTTGTATGGGCGGGACCTGGCTAACTAATTAGCAATGTCTTAATTTTGGTTCTGTCATGAGAAGTGTGAGTTATGGGAAACGTATTCTCACGGTGGTGCAAGAGGGGGCCCTGTCTGGTCGGAAAGACATTCAGTGTTGAAACCTTAGCGGGCAGAACTGGGTTAAGAAGGAGCTTTATAAAGGCCTTGTCACGTGCTCTAGACTGCTTACCTAAGGTAGTAAGCAGTGGCATAAATATATGCCAAACAAACTAGAGAAGTCGTGTCATGTGGGTCAAGCTATACAACCTCTGCAGAGTGAAACTATTCGAATAGCCGTGTCCGCGGTTATGGACGTGCTCGGGGATTTCACACGGGAGTTAGAGTTTCTTCAAAAATGAGTCGGAGTGTGAATGGGAAGTTCACTTGATGAATATAATGCTCATTTGGTGAATAGGTCATTCACCTGGTGGTTTGTGTCGATTGGTGAATAGGGATTCACTTATCTTTGGTTCGGTTGGGAAGTGAATGGGCAAGTTCACTAGTGGTTTCAAGGAAATTGTTTATTTATTTATTATTATTTTCAATTTAGCATTTTTAATCTATTTATTGTATTTATCGTAAAATACTGCTTTCTGCAAAAGAGCTATACAGCTAACCTTTGTTCAAGCCTTGCATGAATACTATTTGCATACATTTTCCCACGGCTTGCTGAGTACATTCAAAGTACTCACGGCTTTATGCCCTCTGTTTGATTAGCAGTGGAGGGAGAATATCAAGCTGCTCAAGAGTTCTTCGCCTAGGAGGACCATGAAGGTTTTACGGATTAGGATGCGTTCTCCACTCGATTGCCTGTGGGCATGTTGATTGGTCATCTCAAGAGTTTATTTTCGCTGCAAGAGTTTATTTATTTTTTTAGCCCTGCGTGGCAGTTTAAGTAAACGTTGACCATAAGGTCCAATTATTATTATTATTTGTTACGTTAAGATCTTTTTAGTTAAATCAAATAAATGGATGGTATTTCATCACTGTTTCCTGTGTAAGCTAGCTACTGATCTGGGACTAGTTTAGAATACACAGAGGGTTCCTGAGATGCATTTTCGGGTCCCGACAATTGGCCCACTCGGTGCGCAGCCTGATGGACGTCATCTCGCGACCAGTCGCAACTCATGTTCTTAATTATTTGCTTGGACTCTGCCAAGATGGACTTGAGAGTACCGAGAACCCCCAGAATGGTGTGATTTGGGCTGTGGATGGCGGAATCCAATGTGCATGAGATCCGCTGGATCTGATCGAACAGAAGTGATAGACAACAGCTATTCAGTACTAAACAGAAAAAATATCATAAAAAAAGTGAGCATAGGTTGTGAGTGTTTTACAGTGTCATCGCGCCGCGGAGCGTTGTGTCGATCGAATGAGTGACGAAGCCTCTCATGCGTGACTTGCTCTGGACGTTCTCGCAGAGGACGGGTGAGTCTGGTGCATGACTGTGGTATGTACCACTTGATGTACTCTTGGAAAGCCAGAACGTCATACAGCGGCTGCTCCTGTAGAACCTGATTATGTGCCGTCTCCGTCCAAGCCGTAGTCCATTGATGCTGGACTTCCTGCCAGTCCTCATAATGTCGGCTCATCCTCGATTGCCTGCATTCAAGAAGGATTTATGTGAGAAGAGCGGTTATAGGTATGAACTGTAAACATTACTCAAATGGAGTTGCACTCACAAGTGGACAGCATACTCGAGCATCCTCTCATTAGGAGGGTGCACAACCTAGTAGAGATCAAATTATCGCATTAGGCGATGTGGCTCGTAAGGCTCCACCATATAGGAAAACACAAGGTGGCAGGTTGTCGCCATAATCTGGCGTCCTATGTGCATTGCACGGACAGTCCGTGTGGCGCTACCGAGTTCACAAAATATGAGCTCCATGGAGGCCATATGATGCTGTCATCGTGCAACGACTCGAACTCGATGTGGAACATGAGGTAGCACGTCGTCAGTCTGTCTTTGGCCCACTGTAACTTTGAAGCAGTCCACCGGATGCCCATAGTAGGCCCATCTATGGGGTCATGGAACTCGGGGGTACGGGTGCGCTGCATTCCGGAAGGTAGGCCGCCTAACAAAGAAGTGCTCCTAACTCCACAGCTGTAGGAGAATGTAGCTGACGACAAGGACCGATTTCAATCTAGTGTCACGCCGCGAAGTGTCACACAACCTCCTGTATGTGGTGCAAAGGATGGCTAATCTGAAGTTGTAATGGGGCATCTCACCAGGTTGGTCATCAGCCAAACACTCGGCGATGCGGACGAAGCTGGGATACACCCAATCACCATGTGTGGTGGGAAACAAGGCCCAACCGAAAAGATGAAGAAGGTAAGTGACGAGATACGTCCTAACAACCTCATCTGGCGCATTCGGAGGGCATTAATTGAAATTCCTCAGCCATGTTCGAGGGACACCATGGGCCCTGTCTGGGATAGCTAGGCCAAACCGATGCACCAAACGGGCCTTCCAATCCGCTGGCAGACGAGCTGGAACAAGGGCGTCTCCCCTGTTCGGTAGACCAATTAAGAAGGAGACATCTCGGAGAGTGACCATCATCTCTCCCCACCAAATGTCGAAGGTGTGCATCTCGGATCTCCATCTGTCAACAAGTGCTGACATGAGACTTCCATTCCAAGGTGAAGTACCTGCCAGTGTGGAGCATCCTCGCAAAGGGCAATAGGTCCGTGTCCTGAAGGATTGGACGTAGCGAGGGTCAAAGGTCCTATTAACCCTTCTCCGACCATACCATGAGGGGTGGAGGACCATCCCCGTCCCCAGTGGTCTACAACTTGCTTCGGTAATGTTCGTCGTAGAATTGTTCGAGTAGCTCTAGTAGAGACATGACTTGCAAGAGTTGAAATGCCGACTTAGTTTGGAACAAATAGAAAGGCACAAATTAATAATGACTATATTAATTACGATTAAATTAATTACAACTAATTAATAATGTCTAAATTAATTAGGACTAACTAACGACCACTAAATTAATTATGACTAATTAATTATTACTAATTAACTACGACTAAATTAATCATGACTAATTAAGTACAACTAATTAATTAGAACTTAATTAATTGTGACTAATGAACTAAGACTAGATTAATTAGAACTAAATAGTAATGATTAAATTAATTACTTCTAATTAATTATGACTAAATAACTAGGACTAAATTAATTACGACTAATTGACTACGACTACATTAATTACAAGTAATTAATTATGACTATTTAATTAGGATTTAATTAATTGCAACTAATTAGCTATGGCTCAATCATTTATGACTAATTAATTATGACTAATTAACTATGACTAATTAATTAGGATGAATTTATTACGACTAATTAACTATGACTAATTAATTATGAATAATTAAATATGACTAAACAAATTAAGACTGAATTAATTATGACTAAATTAATTTAGCAATAATTACACAGTTACTAAAGAACGCATACGACAAAAATTACCTGCCCTTGATGTCGAACAATCTTTACTAATACGACTGCTAATCACAGTTGTAAACAATCCTTAATCGTTGGTGAAATCGGAACTCACTCGCTCACTCTATTCTCTCTGTCTCTCTACACCGAGCGAGAATGAGAATGAGAATGAGAGCAATAGCGAGAGCGACACTGGGTTTTATAACAGCGCGTGCAAGAAATTTCAGCCTACCGTGTGGGATTTTCTTGGCATGCGGGGGGATGCTTTGCATGAATGCGGGACACGATGGATGTGATGAGACGTAGGGCTCCCACGCGGGTGGGTGAGTGGCGCAGAGGCGACACCATGCCCTGGGGGCAGGGAGTAACTACTCTCGAAGTAGAAAAAAGACTTTATATATATATATATATATATATAAGAACTGGTGTGTGTGTATATATATAGTTATATATATACGGTAGCACTATTCAGCGCTCGTGCACTGAATATGTATTCTGCGCGTGGGCCACAACATGGTCCACGCTACGCGTGGCATGCCAGCCCACACGCTTCCCGCGTGTGATTGGCTGTAAAAACACACACGCGCGTTGTGATTGGCGGTAAAAATCTCGATATCGCCCAATCTGATAGTAAAAACCAATATCAAAGCGATAACCGATGAAATCGACAGTAAAAAAAAAAATCACGCGTCACCTAAATTGGTAGAGAAAAAAAACTGTTACTCCCGCAATCGACGGTAAAACCAAAATCACTGGTACGCCGTGGATCAGATAGTAGTTGATAGTAAAGTTACTCCCGAGGGACACTGGTACAGTGGTAATAAACTACTAGTAGGCACATGTGTACCCATCCTATTTTTACTGCCGACTCACCTAGTGTTTACTGTGCTCTCGCTCGTTTGTTGTATGCAATGGGATTTACTGTTTTTCTCGAGTTGTATTACTGTACATGACATGAGTTATTACTACCATAAAAATGTATCAAATTACTGATCCTATTGACATGTTTTACTTGATGCCAAAATGAGTTTTACTGTACAACAAACTTGTCGATATGACCACTCGATCACCATTCGTTCTGACAAAAAAAAAACGCTCCCGCATGTCCTCCCGCAGCGCTAACAATAAAAAAAAGCATGGATGATGCCATGCATCCCACTAGACGTGCTCCCCATGTGACCGATCATAAAATCTACCCTACCTCCCCCTTCCCATGTTTGCCCAATCATTATCGCTTCTCCCCCCGCCACCCCCAGCGATCCCTTTCGATGACTCCCTTTCGACGAATCGCATCAGTAATGACTATAGGACGTCCACCACGCGGGCGTGGAGGAACCTCGCTAGGTGGTGCTTATTCTCTGTCGCCAGTGTTAGTCAGATCTTCCTTCAACGCATTAAGATTCCCCTCGACGTTTACTACCATGCTCGGCAAAACAACGGACGACCCAGGTTTCTCTACGTAGATGGCTACATTGTCGCCAAACGTTTTACCCCTGGCTGTAAGCCCAACTGACAATCGAGATCCTCTCCTCCATGCCTCAGTCCTCATCCACCCCCCTGCTATTTCTCTGAGTGAGATGAGGACACCCGACGCTGATCGGACGTACACCCTCGTATGTCTGTTTTACAGGTGTTTGAGAGAGTTTTTACTACCAGTCTGACATCCATTTATTGTGTTTACACTCTTCAATAATTTATTGTTCTGTCTAGTGTCATTTACTTGTTTTTTGTGATATATTATTGTATTAATTGTGTTTTACTGATGTCAGGACAAGGACGTCTCCAACCATACAGTGCCCCAGGTCTGCATGAAGTTTGGTAATGAGGGTGTTACTTTCCAATTCTACTATCGGTATGCGCAACATGCTGGTTTTGGTGTCAGAAAGAATAGGAGTAGAAAAACGATCAAAGAGTTATGTTGCACTCTGGAGGGTAAACACGACTTCTACATGCCAAAGAAGGAGTGTGAACGTAGCAAGACCTCCAAGAGGATTGGGTGCAGGGCGTTCGTGAAGCTGCATAAGAGCCCGAAAGATGGCTCCGTATGCATCAAGTGGGTTGTGTTGAAGCACAACCATCCACTCGCTAGGACGCCATCCTTGGTCGCGTTCATGCGGTCACACAAGAAATTTGATCCCTTGTTGATAGAGCTCGTCGACACCATGCAAGTCAGCAGGGTCCCTCACAATGCTATGGTGAACGTTTTGTGAGAGATGCACGGTGGACAGCATAACATACCATTCACCGCGCGTGACCAAGAAAATAGTTTTTTTACTGTGTCCCATCATTGTCTTTACTTGTGTAATCATGACGAATTACCATCCTTTCCTTATTCACGTCATTACTATTGTGACCATGTCGACTTAATATTATCCTCTTAGTCTCATTTTTAATGCCATGTTGGTGTATATTTACTGTTAGTTACCATCTATTGTACTAAGTAACCAGGAAGGTTGCGAATACGTGTGCTGATCACGTCGACGATGTGAACAAGTTGATGGTTTTCTTAAAGGAGTGTCGGTCACAGAACGACAAGTTCTACTACGACATACAGGTGGATGATGACAACGTTGTGAAAAATGTCTTCTGGAGCCACGTGAGCTGTCGTGCAGAATACGCTGACTTTGGAGACGTTGTCACGTTCGACACTACCTACATAACGAACCGATACGAGATGCCTCTGGCTATGTTTGTTGGCTCCAACCATTATTTGCAGAACACCATGTTTGGCGTCGCGTTGCTCCGTGATGAGAAGGCAACATCTTTTGACAGGTTGTTCAGGACATTCCAGAATTGCATGGATGGCAATGACCCTATCTGCATGCTAACTGGTGATTCTGATACCGTTCTAACCTAATTACTTCTTATGTTGATAAAGTTTACTGTCTATTGCACGTGTGTTTTACTGTGTTCTCTACATCTGGTCTGAATGTATAGTTAATGGTTGTAAAGAAAATGTTTCTCTATACGAGTTTTATCGCCTATTGTGTTTTATTACACTATAGATGAGGACCTGGCCATGGCGGCTGCCATCCCACACGTTTTCCCCCACACGCAGCACCGGTTGTGCAGGTGCCATGTGCTGATGAAGTACAAGCAGAACCTGAACAAGCTATATGCGGAGCATAGTGGGCTGAAGAAGTGTTTGATTTCCGTCATAAATCATATGCTTACTCCGAGAGAGTTCGAGAATGCTTGGGAGGATCTGGTTAGAGAGTACCGCCTCGATAAGAGCCAAAGCCATTGCTAGCCTCTATGACCTGCGCGAAAGGTTGATCGCGGCCTACATCAAGGACGTGTACTGCGGTAGGATGACATCCACGCAAATAAGCGAGAGTATGAACAAGATAGTAAAAATGGAACTTTGTGGGTAATATGACTTCACTCCACCAATTCACGCAGAAGATGCACTATGTGCTGCAGAAAAGGAAACACTCTGAGGCTCAGGGGACGCACTATTCCACGGTACGTAGACAAAAAAACATAGGTTTACTATGACTTCCATCTGCATTTACTGCAATTTCTCCCATGATTTACTGCTAACTGCCTTATTTTACTACGTCTCTCACCCCCTCCCTTATTTTACTGAAACCAATGTATGTCATTACTTCGTGTCGTTTCTGAACCTACTCCATCACATATACTGTCTTGCGTGCTCTCAGAGCCAACCAGTGAGAGCCACTCTGTTCCCATTCGAGGAGCAGTTGAGCAGGGTGTACATGCCTGCTGTATTCAAAGAGTACAAGGAGACCTATTTCTCCAATATAGCCTTCTGCATAAGGGCATACACAACCCGAGATGGCCTATACCTTGTGTCTCATGGGAAATAGTCTATGGCGTTCATGTGGTTGCAGCACGATTTCAAGGTGGTGGCCGAAGAGGAAACGGGTACATATAGCTATGAACGCAAACGCTGGGAGCACATGCGTACTTTTACTGACTCTCGGCTAGTAATTACTGTTCCAACTATTATACTTTTACTATCCAGTGTATATAGTCATTTTTACTATCATCGATAGCGTATTTTACTGTTAATTCATATTTGGTTTTACCGTTCGTAGGGCTATTCTGCGCGCACCTGGTGTGGGTGTTCACCTACTTGCAGGTCGAGACTATCCATAGCCACTACGTGCTCTGTAGATACATGAGGAATGCTAGGGCGGATGTGCGGTACGACAGACATGACCTCATGCAGGTCGGACCTGATGGGATGACTGCGATGTATCGGCACACCACCTTACTGACAGAGGTTATGGGCGTGGTGAGGTCAGGGTGTAGATCGAGTGTCACATATGATAGAGCCATTGAGGTCCTCAAGGTGCTTCGGATGCAGCTTGAGACAACACCCAACTACATTGGCCCGGTGGTCGATGGGACCGCTGAGCCGATGAAGCTAATGACGATACGATAAATCCATCAGCACCTCCTCTGTGATAGACCAAAGGTCACAAATGAACTAATGATGAACCAGAGCAAAGTTCTGCACCAGTGGGGAAGAAGATGACGAAGGCATGCAGCATGTGCAACCTGAAAGCCAGTTAGTCACAATAGTGCTACCTACAGAACGTTGCCCCAAAACTCCTCATCCAGAGGGCGAGGGGCAGCAGTGGTAGGGGTAGAGGGAGGGGGAGGGGGAGGGGGAGGGGGAGGGGAAGTAGAGGGAAAGGGAGAGGAAGGTCCAGTACATGCCGCCAGCTGATTCATGACGACAAATCAAGAGAGGACGATGCTGAAGATAGTCTCAGCGCAGGTTCGGATGGCAGTGAGACATGTTGAATAGCCATGTTTTTTTACTTCCATATACTAACACATTTACTGCCTTGTCTTATGTGTGATACAGTTACATCTACCAACTGGAAACAAAGCGCGTTATTCAGCTCACGTTGCATGGTTTTATTGTTCTATACGAAGTCTCTTACTATAATATCACGTGGTATTATTGTTTATTTTTACTATGTTCATAGTAGTCTATTATTGTCTTTTGTATAGCGGTTACTTTTGTTTATTTGGTCGGAGAAAGAATGCAACGATTAGTGTTGTCGTTTTCATGTACTGATATGTTGGCGATGTTTTACTATATAATGGCAATAACATTACTAACATTTGTTTTTGTTTGGAATTATTGTGTGTGTGAAAATACTTTACTTTTAAAATGTAACACTACCACTCCATCTCCCAATGCATCTCTTTGTCTCCCCCTAAACAACTTATAAATATGTACATTAGCTTGCGAAGGTTGAATTTCACACAAACCTGAGCCTTCCCCCAACTGAAAAAAGTCCAAAACACACACTCAAGCTAAAAAACACAACACAAAAAAGGGGGGGAAATTCCTTCAAACTCTTCTTCCATTCCCTTGCGAATGATAGTTCTATCCTACCAATCACTCATATACGATCAACTATTTGGACGGAGCCTGATTGAAGCCGCAGAACATGATTATGTCCGCAACCTCATCCGTGCTCCACCCCCATGTCTACCGAAGAAGGTAGCTGCCATCATCCGCACACTGCGTTTCCTGCTCAGTCAGACCTATATCCTTGTGTCCGGCGTCCGGTGAACCAACCTCATCATGGGGATCATGCTCCAGAGCTATGTGGATCATGTCAAAGCATCCATCTAGAGGCTCGAAGACTACATCGGTAGGCAAAACGCAAGAATCGATGACACCAAGACCGTGGAAGAGATGAACGCTCTCATCTGGACTATCATCGACACACTTCCTTTGCTCGTTCGGCGCCAAGCTCGATTCGCTGCCACGAAGGAGCAGGTAGAGATGTTCCTGATCCAGCCCCCGCCGAAGTCCACAAGCAGGCTTACGAATGACTGAGGGCTGCGATAGGGTCCTGCCTTGGCCACTAGGGAACCCTTTCTATTTCCCCTTTTTTTGTTTCTTTTCTTATTATCATGCAATGTAACAAAAATGCGACCGACCATGCTATTTGGCTGAACCCCTGAAAATATATTTCAAAAGTTTCATCCTCACTTATTGTTGTTATGTATATATACAATTACTATAATGTTTGCTTCATTTTTCTATCTAAAATATAAAGGGGTAATGAAAAATACATATTTACTGTTTTGTGTTGTCTATTTTTATCATTTCATGTATGCGCTTTTACTGTCGAACTAACATCGTTGTACTACCCATTGAACATTACTCAAAGATGGTATGTGAGAGCTCTTTTACTATAAGATGTACGTGAAAATACGGATCTCTATTTTGTTTGGAATTACTGTTTTTGTAACATAAATTTACGGTAGAGTGCTTATAGTTTACTACGTGCAAAAAAACTCACTAAGCATTTATTTTATTGATCGCATGTGGTGCATTTTATTAATGTCAGACGTGACGTTAGGCATCTCCAACTGGGGGGTATTGAGGGTCCTTGGCACTAAATACACACGAAGTCTGTTGTGACATGATGATGATGCTTGAAAACATGCTTGGCAGAATTACTATGGTATGCTCTGCAAGATACTGTCAAATTGGACATCGTGCCTCGAGTGGGGCGGGAGATAGTGGGAGCATGACCCGATAAAAAAATAAACGTATGTGATTTGGCAGTAAAACATTATAACTTTACTATCTTATACGATATGTTTTACTATCAAACATACGAGCTCGAAAACGTCACATGCTGCAAAATAGGCAGCAAAAATGATTCATGAATTATTGTCGCGTCTCATAGTAATTACCGTCGAAATGAGTCCCGTGCGGGTGTGGACTTTTCTGGCTAGCCGTATGGGGATTGCGCACGTGCATCACACCTAGCCTGGGTTGCGCGCGGTGGGCTGGCTAGACGTAGAATAACTATTCTACGCTCGGCTATAGAATAGTATGTATAAATATATATAATTGCCTAGGCCACCGTGCGTGACCTAGGCTAGGTGTCACGCGCGAGCGTGCAATCCCCATATGGCCGGTCCACCAAATGTTGTCGGTGGGCTAGAAACGTCCACGACTGCGAGGGACTCGATTCGATGGTAATTGTTAGGTGTCGTAACAGTAATTCGTGTATCCCCTTTACTGCATGTTTTTGGGGAATGCGATATTCCGAGCTCCTACATCAGTTAGTAAAACATAATGACATACACAGTAATTGGCTTCACGTTTTTACCACTGCCTTTTCAAATCTCTTTTTTTACAATAAAAAGTTAGTATCAGGATGGTAAACCTTAGCTATTTGTAAGGTAATTGTGTTAGGTTACCAAGTAAAACATTGTGATATGTGTAATAAATAGACACATTATACATAGTAAACAACAGCAACTACAGTAAATGGATAAAGCAAACACAACAGAGTGAGTAAGGTTCATGCAGTAATTGTTTTTTCTCAATACAGTAATCATTAAAGTAACACACAGTAATTTACTCATTAAGTGTATCTATTATCGTGTAGGCTAGGTGAGAGGCGGCGACGTAGAGTCAAACATCAACAACATAATATACTCGATCAAAGCCGACGCGATCCCAGGGATACACCCCGCTGCATACACTATACAGGCCACAATCGAATCGACGGGTGAAGCGGGCCACGAGTTACTGCCCACCATCCCAGAGCAAACCGAGGTGCTGAATGCAGTAAAAACGCGTACGTATGGTCAATCAAGGTTGGTCGTTGCTACAATAATTCATATTTGATTTTTTTATCGCGGGAGACAATAAACAAGGGATCCATCGATGTTTTGTTAGAGCCTCCGACAGGAAAGGAGCACACGGAGGTAACGACATGGTAAAACATTAGTGGGAAAGAAGTAATTTTACTTACTTTTGACAGTAACGCGATCCATTTTTTTTTTGCAGATGCCAGTAAAGGAGACCGAAACTGTCACCCCGGAGGGGCCTTCGCTAGTAAAGGAGGTAGAGCAGGCCCCTACCATCGTGAGGAAAGTCAACGAGGCGCACATGGCTAGCGCCAACGCACCAAAGATACATAATGGGGCCACTGGCAGTATTATAGTAATTTGTGGGACACACGACAGTAAAATGTTGTTTGTTTTTTCCACCGCAGGAACCAGTGAAAGAGGGAGCAACAGACGCCTCTAAGGGGCCTCTCCCAGCAAAGGAGGCAGTGAAGGCGCACACTAATGCGCGTAAAGACCTGCTGGGTAGACCCAGCGTGGCAAAGGTACATGGTACATAGCAGTAACTTATCATGATATTGCCAGTAAAGACAAATACAATACGATAGTAAAATAAGAGACACAAATCTTTTTTTTTGCTGGCCGCCGCTGCCAAACTAAAGCTCAAGATAAAACTCGTCGATCCCAGGCCGGCAAAGATGACGGGCACAGCGGCGGCCAAAAAGGTGGTGCCTCTAGAGAAGACAGCTGTAGGGAAGAGAGTTCCCCCTTAGCCCAGAGGGACACCGGCGATGTCAATGCATTCGGGAAGAGGCTGACAAAAGTTCCCAGCAAGCTGGTGTCGCCATTCAAGCCGTACAAAAGGTGGCTGAAAGTGCCTGTGGCCATGGCCATGGACGTGAGAGAGTTGGTATGCAACGATGAGAGCCTCAAAAGGTAGGAGAATATCGCCACACTTTTTATCGATACGTGAATGTTTTTTGCTGCCCTGTCAATAAAGAGTTCACTGGATCGACCAATGTTTTATTTAATGCGCCCATTTGTTTTACGGAGAATATACTTACGTTTTAATGCTAATATGAATGACTTTTTTACTACAACCTTGCTCTGCTACAATCAAGAGACAGATTCATAGCGACCATAGCAAAAGACATGGTGGAGTCGTTCAAGTACGAACAAATGACTGAAGACATGTTCATCTCTCAATTCATCGAGTGTTTGTGCCAAGACGACGCTAACCTGAGGCCTCAAAGTAATGGGTACAGGGCTTTCCACCCCATCGAACTGTCGGTAAGTTGTTTTTTCGCAAAAGCCTTTTTTACAGTAAATTGTTACTTGCGTAGCAGTAAATCCTATCATCGCACTCGGTAAGTTTAAACTACTATGTTTTGCACATTGACAGAAACTGCTAAACATAGAGGAGTACGTTAAAAATGAGCAGTACAGCAGCGAACAGGCTATGAGCATGTTGAAGGAGTATATGGCGGTGGTAGACATCACGTGCGTAAAGCTGGTGAGTAATTTTCGTCTATCCGACGTGCATCCAGTAAAATGTCATTCATGATCCAGCAAATTATATATTTTTCATTACAGTAAATCTCTTACATAGTGTAGTCTGTTTGCATTTTTTATGGGTTTTTATCCCCTTTGTAGCTCTTTCTCCCAGTTTTACACAATCAGCACTGGTCCGTTTACTACTTTAACATAGCACAAAAGCACGTGGAAGTGCTGGATTCCAATAATTACAAGCAGAAGTGCATAAAAGTAATGGACCACCATGACCCTGTGAGGAAGAGGATCATCCTTCATCTATGCATAGCCCAGCAGACCGTGACCAGTGGGAAATTCCTAATCATTGTGAACTGGAGGGTGTACACATGGAGACGCCGAAGTAGGTCCCAGAGAACAACTACGTCTTCTTCGTAATGAAGTACTTGGAGTTCTGGGTCGGTGAAAGTTGACACTAGCAAAATTGATAGAGTCTGTAAGAATTTCCGACCACCCGTAACATGCAGTATTTTTTCCAGATGTATAGTGTCTGACACATGGCATTTTTTTTATCATGTGTATGTAGGAGAAGGGTAACGAGTACATGGCCCAGATGATGTTCTATCTGTTGTTCTACAAGGTCAACAACATCAATCCCCTCCCTAAAGCACTAGAGAAGTATAGGCCGCTCAATAAATAGAAGTAGTTTTTTGTGTTTATGACCCTATATCAAGTAAATTATATTGTAACTGGCAGTAATATGTGTTACATTTATAGTAAAATGTATTATACCGAAAGAACTTGTGTAACAGATAGTAAATACATTTTTTCAGTGGGGTATATCAGTAATGTCATTTTTGAACAGCAGTAAAATGTTATCAAACTCACACTAACTACCAAAAAACACAAAATGCAAGCTTGTTACAGCAATAACACGGCATGTCTTTCGAAGTAATAATAGGTATCACTTACAGTAAATGATAACATTTACTGGATCAGCAACGTGACGTCATTTTTCGCAGTAAAACTAGCATCCCGAATATTGCGGTCCTCTCTTCCTCACTAAAACAGAAACAAAACCTTTTATATAATGACACGGGGTGACACCCGATCATTTTACTAACAAATTTTCACCACCATGTGTGTGTGGGTAGATTTGTATCGTCAATTTAGAATGGCAGCGAGCAACTTTTACAACTATATTTTATGCGTGTGCACAAGTTTTACTACCGACTCGAGCTGGAGGCGCGGGTAAGGGTTGTTACTGCCATTTTCGACGCACACGTGAGGGTTTTACTACCTATGGGGATTGCGCGTAGGGGTGGAAACGAGCCGAGCTGGCTCGAGCCAGGCTCGTTTCGGCTCGGGTGAACAGTGGGCTCAGCTCGGCTCGGCTCGTTTTGGAAATGAGCCAAGAGAGGGGCTTGGCTCAGCTTGTAATGGAGCTCGAGTTGGCTCGAGCGGGCTCGTGAGCCTGAGCCAAAAACAGCATTAGCATTACAGCATCAACATCCGCATTGCTATCAACTAATCCAAAGTGGTCTTACTAGATCAAGAAATTTTTTCTATCAACCATTCACCCAGCACTAAGAAACTAAGAAACAGGACATCATAGAAACAAGCATTCATCGCAACTCGTAAGAATAGCACAGAAACAAGCAAATCGCCTCCATCTTGGCCCCAGCGCTGGCGGCCTGGCCTTCACCTTCCTCTCCGTCTCGGTGTCGGCGAAAAGATCAAGACCCTCTACTGTGGATAGAGGAGAGGCGGATGGAGAAGAGGACAGGGGTCCAGGGGGAAGGACTAGACGGCGGCGCGGGGGAAGGGGCGGTGGTGGCGGGCTGGATCCTGGAGGACGGCGGCGCGGAGGAAGGGGCAACAGTGACGGCCGCCTCGCCTCGATGGCCTCCTCATTGTGCTCCAAGTCCCAACGGGGGAGAGGAAGGGGCAGGGTGGACGAGCGGCGGCAGTGCCACCAACGGGGGAAAGGAAGAGGCGGGGAGGACGGGGAGAAGAAGGGCATCGCCGCATCAGGAAGAAGCCAGAAGGGGATCGGGGATGGGTGCTTGTTTCGGGAGGATTGGGGATTTGGGGAGGTAAGGACTAAGGGGATCGGGGGCCTTCAATAGATTTATGGCCATGGGGGCTGCCGAGCGGACTCGAGGCGCAATGGGCCTACGTGGGCCGAACGAGCCGCCCGAGTGACTTGGGCTCGGCTCGTTTTTTAAGCAAGCTGGAAATGGGGCTCGACTCGGCTCGAAAATTCACAAGCCCGAGCTGAGCCGGCTCGACTCGTGATGAGCCCAAGTAGGCTCACGAGCCTCAAGCTATTTTTCCAGCCCTAATTACGCGTGCACGCATCACACCTAGCCTGGATCACACGTGGTGGGTTGGCTAGGCGTACAATAGTTATCACACGCTCGGCTACATAATAGTGTGTGTATTGAAATTTTTTCATTAGAGCCCTTTATTTTTACTATATACCCTTTTTCATATATAAAAGAACTATATACATGGATTTTAGTATAAAAAGTGTATTTTTATGAAATTTTTCATAGAACTCACTTTGAGATATCTTATAATTATTATTGGAGTATACTCAAATTGATAAAGAGATGTCATCATACAATTTAAATGATATATAAGAGGTGGGAGTATGTACTCACATGAATACAATACTGTTTTCATATATATATATATATATATATATATATATATATATATATATATATATATATATATATATATATATATATATATATATATATATATATTCATTTTTACTTGAATTTCAGTTGCTTGGCTGGATTGTCGTAGTCTGACACAAAAATTAAAATAAAATGGCTCCCGCGATGGTTAGTACCTTTTACTTAGGGAATATTGTACGTACGTACCGCGCTGGAGCCCTGGCCTGGTGAGGCGCGTGCACGTGCTGCGCAAGCTCCTTGGAAGTTTAGCAGAGCTAAGCTTCAGGCGGTTGTGTCGTGTGCACGAGGCAAGCTACGCATGGTCACACAGACACACACTACTGCACTGCACGCACACTGGCCGCCGGATGCATCCACACTGTTAGTTGGTCAAAATACACGCACGCTGTCGTTTTTAGTTCTAAAAAATATTAAGAATATTGAATACGCGCGTACACAGTATATAGTCCACCTACAAATAAATCATAAGAACATGGTACGGAGGTACTAATATTTCATAACAAGACCATAACTCAAGTTTGGAATCAAGTAAAGTACTAATACATGTGCAAAAGACAATAACTTGATAACCATACCATAAGGTTCCTAACAACACGTACTTAACAACTAAAAAATAGGAATGCTGGAGTATTCAAAAAAACAAGAATGAGGTCTCTTGCTAGGGTTTCTTACCATTCATGCTTTTAAGAGATACCTTTGGGCCAGCTAGTAAAGTTGGATTTGAAAATGGATCTGTGGTTTTGGCCTATTAGTACCTATGTAGGAAAGCTAAGCTATGGCTAGGTATTTGCCGTTGGTAGAGGTGGCCAGATGGCTCGGCCTGGCCCGAGGTGCACGACACTGTTGGCCCGGTCGAAGCACGACACGGTCCACACTGTACATGGGTCGGGCCGACACGACACAATGGCCTGGGCTTGGGCTGCCCTCCCCGCACAATGGGTTGGCCTGGCACGGCACGCACAGTGTCGGATCATGCCAGGCACGGCACGACCTCGGCATGGCCAATATGGCCCGCATAGATGGGAGGGAGAGGGAAGGCAGAGGGCGGCGGCGACATAGCGAGGAGGAGGCTACCGCCCCAAGGAGGAGGATGTCGGTGTGGGCGCGGAGGCGGCGGGGCGTAGAGCCGGAGGAATAAGAGAAGAGTGAGGAGCCACCGGGGAGGGACAAGAGGGAGGAGGGAGAAGAGGGAGGGTGGGGGAGGTGGTGGCCGGCTTGGAGGGAGAAGAGAGAGGAGCCAGGGGCGGCGGCCGACGTGGAGGGAGAAGAGAGAGGGTAGGGGAGGCGGCGGCCGACGCAGAGGGAGGAGCCATAGGGGGAGATGGCCGGCACAGAGGGAGAAGAGGGAGGGTGGGGGAGGCGCGACCGGCACGGAGGGAGGAGGCAAGGAGCAATTGGGGGAGGCGGCGGGGTGGGGACCAGCACGGAAGGAGGAGGGGCGGGGGCTGGCGCGGAGGGAGAAGACGATGGGGCAGGGGCGTGTGCCGTGTGCGGCAGGCGGGCGCGGCAGACGAAGGGGTTGGGCTTTTCATTTACTAATTAAGTTAACTGAGATGGTCCATTGCCTACTAAATATTGCATCCTAATTGGAGGTTCATGAATTACTGTAAGATCAAGGAGGCCGACTAGAGGGGGTGAATAGGCGGTTTTAAAAAACTTCTTTTGGCTAAAACCGATTTCTAATGCAGAAGCTAACAACAAGTTGGTTTTGCACAGTTAAAGCAAAAATAACTAGTCTTTACTAAGTGCACCAACAGAGATAAGCCTACTGACAATGATAGCAATAATACAAGCACAAGTAAGCAATTTAATTCTATGAATGTAAATTACACAATGTAAATTGCAATAGAGTAAAGCACAAGAATGCAAACCACAAAAACACGATGATGTTTTACCGGGGTGTTCGGAGACTTGCCAGTCTCCCTAATCCACGTTGAGGTAAGCCCAACCACGTTGGACCGGCTCCACAAATTAAGCCAACACCTCTGAGGTAAGTCCAACCACTTGGACTGGTTCCAAAACAAACCAACACCTCGCTTCACTCGGGGTTGCTCTTCCTCCACTCCGGAGATGGCGAGCACCAAGTCACTCACAACCGTCGGGCCTTCTCACAAGCTTCTTGAGAAGATCACCGGACCACGACGGCTCCACGCCGTCTAGGTATCGACAAACACCAAGAGTAATAGGCCAAACCTCTTGCTTGACTCTCACCAAGTGCAACGCATGCACAGTAGGATACTCAATCTAATTCTAGTTGCAACACATGCAATTAGAGCTTCTCCTTTTACTCACAAGGTGCAACACATGCACAATTGAGAGGAGAAGGCTTGCTCTTAGCTCAAGAGAGTAGAAATAGCACAGACAACACTCAGCAGCCTCACCGACAACAGCAGTGGCAGCACATGCTCCAACCGGCCAAGGTGAGTATTTATGGCTTACACACAAAAACTAGCGTTGTAACCAAAGTCTGAAAAGAATCAGCAAATGCGGTAGTACCGCCAATCAAGGCCGGTATTACCGATCTGCTCCAACAGCTATAAAACTAGCCATTGGACACAAGGAGCAAGCCAAACCAGAAAGCACCTTCTCTGGTAAAAGCATACCGCTCGATAGAATCGATACTACCGCCATGCGGTAATACCGTAAAACAAATGCGGTCATACCGCTCCACAAAGGAGCAAGCCAATCCAGAAAAACATATTCTCTATAAAAGACATACCGCCAATAGGATCGGTACTACCGCCATGCGATAATACCGCTGAACAAATGCTGTCATACCGATTGGTCCTCGACCAGGTCTACGATCACACAGGTCCACCACCACGACTAGGTCTACGACCACGTAGGTCCACGACCAGGTCTATGACCAGTGTCTTCGACCACTGTCTACGACTAGTGTCTTCAACCACTGTCTATGACCACTATCTATGACCAGTATCTACGACCACTGTCTTTGACCAGTGTCTTCGACCACTATCTTCGACAAGTGTCTACGACCAGTGTCTTCGACCACTGTTCACGACCAGTTGTGGTAAAACTGCCAACAGCCTGCGGTCATACCGCCAGATACTGAAAAACAAGGATTTTGCATTCCGCTTCAACTCAATTTGCAAAACACATTTATCGATTGATGCGCAATGCAAACAAGGGTTAAAGGCGAGGTTCTCAACAAGTTGCAAAACACATTTGCCAACTTTTAGAATCACACCACAAGGAATAAGGTACATGGACTAAGAGCATTTGCAAAACATATTTTACAAACTAAAGTCACATACTACAAGGAACATGCATAAGCCTCAACTATTTGCAAAATACATTCGCAAATAATAGCATAATGCCTAGATGAGCTAGAGCAAACAGGATTGAGCTATCAACACATGATGAGACTCAAGCTACTAGACAAGACTCCTCTTAATAGTACGGTAACCTATACTAGCAATCCTGTCTCCAACCAAACACCAAGACCGGTAAAAGACTTGGAACACATCCTTAGCCTTAACTAGTCATACATTTGCCTTGCACATTCACTTGAAGTTTGATGACGCACATCTCTACTTCAACATCGGGTCATTGACTTGATAATCATCAACACATGATGATTTCCTTCTCTTCAGGATCTTGACTTGATGCTCATCAACATATGATGACATCCTTCATCCCAAGTTTTGATATATATCAACACATGATACATCCTTCACTTGCCCTCCATCAACACATGATGGGTCTTCTTTTGACTTGATGATCAACTTATGATCATCTCCTCACTACTACAGAAAACGTCATCACAGACGGTTCAACCGTCATCACGAGCGGTTTGAACCGTCTGTGTTTTTGTACATACGTGATAATCGGCGGTTATCACGACGGTTAAAAACCGTCGTGATAAGTCACAACACGAGCGGTTCTAATTATGACCGTCGTGATATCCATATATCACAGACGGTTCTATTTACCAACCGTCTGTGATAAGTCACAACACGAGCGGTTCTAATTATGATCCGTGCAGTGATATCCATATATCACGAGCGGTTCTATTCTGAACCGTCGTGATATATGGATATCACGAGCGGTTCGCTCGTGATATATGGATATCACAGACGCGTCATAATTAGCACCGCTCGAAATATCCACATATCACGTAGGGTGATAATTATGAACCGTCGTGATATCCATATATCACGCATTTACGATATTCTGAACCGTCTCGTGATATCCATCTATCACGCAGGCGGCGATAGTTATGAACCGTCTGTGGTAGCTCTTTCAAAGCATAACTAATTTAATTTTGATTTTCGGCTAGCCTCAGGAATTGCTAGTCATGCCCTCTGAAAACAAGCGGCGTAAAATAGATACATTACAGATGAATCAATCATTGACACTCAAAGTGATCATTTAACTCAAAATCAATTCGACACGAATATGTATCAAATATTGGCTAGCCTCAGGGGTTACAATTGAATTACAACTATTCAAAGTGAATTACATTAATGAATCATTCAAGGTCGTTCAGTGTGTTGGAGTAGTGAAACTCTCGTTGGCGCTAATGATATCCGTCATGATGAAGGTGGAGAGCTTCCTCGAACATCCGAGATCTCTCTCAAACAAGTGAATCTAAATCTATATTGAAGATCTGTAGCTAGAAAGAGTGAAGTAGTAAGCATATATATTTAAATTTATAATTAGGAAATAATTATTGCGAGATTGACCAATCTCGGGATCGTCCAACTTAGCACTCATGAGAATCTGCATATGATGGCAAACGTAGAATGCACATTCTTTTGCTTTTCTTGATTTACAACGCAAAAATAGAATTACATATATAGGTATAGTCGGTTCGAGACGTATTATTAAGTATGATAGAATTATTGTGTTGTAGCACGTACCGGAAATCACGTCCTGTGATTAAATGTGGCGTTCGTTCCCTTGTATAGCCCTCCCTCAGCAATATAGGAGATGAACGACCTACATGTTTCCAAAAAGTTAACCTCGGCCATTTTAAACGAAGGAAGACTACAATAGAGTTATGTATGGAGGAAATAAGCACACCTGTCGAGTACTCCTCGCACAAGGGTGAAGTCGTGGCTTTTTTTCATTAGGGAATCAAGGTATAGTACCTGGTTCCTCTTTGGTACAATGACTAAAAGGACCCAGTGGTGCCTACTCATGTATGTCGCTTGAGTCATTAAACCTAAGTTCGTCTTTGCGTATAAAGTACAAATGAAATTTGTATAGCAAGTAGTGAAGCACTTACTTCTGGTTGTAGGGCACCATTATGTAGTCCTTGTCGTTTTGAGCAAGCAATCCTGTCGTTATGTATTTCTCGACGTAGGATGCGTCTGCCAAGATGGTTTGCTCAGAGACCACGTGTGGGTCGAGGAAACCCACCGGTTCTTTCAATCGCCGGGCATTTTTAATCATGTATCTATACATAAGCAATGAGTTGTTATATTCGGTATTACGTGAATGTAGAACTTGATTGTACACACTTACAGTGTCCAACATCGTAGAAGTGAGGCATCGATGGCTTTGAGGTTGAATAGGTCGAATAAGTCGTCGAAGCCCACGACGAAGGGGGCCGGCTCGTGGAGGAAATAGTCTGTCAGCGCACCCTTTCTCTTTGGTCTTGTGCAAGTACCAGGTATGCAAACTCTGACAACCTAATCCAGCGTAGGCCAATACTGCGGTGGTCGCCAATGGACTTCAAAAGAGTATTTCTTAGGGTTAGGAGGCGGAAGCGCCTTAATGTTCTTCGATTTCGATTTGTCCTGAACGACTTGCCCACTACGCATCCTCCTGTGAGACGACTCGAACCAAACGGCGTACGCTTTTTGTTCGTTCGGTGTCTTCTCCACGGGAACCGATGAGGCGGGCTTCTGAAGCGAAGGTTGAGGTGTAGTCATGGAGGATCCTGTTGGAGAGGCATGGTCGTGCCGAGATGGTTGGGGTAGAGTCATCGGAGGTTGAGGCGGCACTGCAGGGTCCAGGGCGATGTCCTTCTTGGGTCCTGTTGGAGAGGCATGGTCGTGTCGAGATGGTTGGGGTGGAGTCATCAAAGGTTGAGGCGGCACTGCAGGTCCAGGGTGATGTCTTTCTTGGGCCTTCGGATAAAACGCACCACGCATCCTCTAGTGTTACGATGTCGTCGTTCGCCGAATCTCAGTGGACGGCCTTAAAATTGTCATGTACCATGTCCACCGGACCACTGCGTAACCCTCGCCACCGGGCACCGTCTTCGCACTATCCCTTTCATGCATGGATACGCCACCCCACGCCCAGCCTCAATAGACATCCCAACTATCCTCACTTGAAGTGTGCAGTGCGTCGGCTCCTACAAAACGATACGCAATTAGCTAAGGCGTCATATAGGTCTATCTTTGGAGCATTCCAGATATGTACATTACCTTGATGTCGTCGATAGGTAATTGGACATCATCATGTGCATAATTTTGCGTGGACGCAACGCTACTCCGATGTTGAGGAGGACTGGCTCCCAAAACAACGGGGGCGGCTTGCGACTGGTTGAGGAGTAGGAGTTGATTCACTTGGTCCTGCAATCTTGCTATCTTTTCTTCAAATTTTGTAGTAAGCACCCGTTCTCTTCCTTCAAATTTTGTAGTAAGCATATGTTCCAACTCTGTGTCGTACTCGGCCTTGGATCTCTTCCTGCTCCTATACATGCAGCAGTCGTCTGGGAATCCATCCCTCCAAGATACGTTAACCCCTTTGCCTCGTGTGCGACCCAGGTGCTCCTTGTTTCCCAGAGCTATAGATAGTATATCCTTCTCCCTGTCTGCTTGGAAGGAGCCTTCGGAACATGCGGAACTCAATTCTTGCTGCAAGAGGTCATCATGTTATTATAGACATTATGAAGTTATGGACTTATTAACAACTAGGTAGTTCGAAGACATGTTTACCACACGGTTGGCCACATCCCGGTCTGCCGGGTTTGTGAAAGAGATTTCACCCGAAGACGTGACTGATGCCCTCGCTCTTAACCAAGAGAGAGCGCGCTCGTCTGTGATCTCAGCAAATGGCCTTGTTGCGTTCTCGTCCTCCGTCGCCCATTGCGTAGTTTTACCCGCGTACCCAGCGATGTCGAGTTTGTGGGGGTGAGTGTTCAGTGTCTGGAGAGCCTTGTGCGTCGCACTTTCCTCAATAAATTCGGGCATCGTCTTCATTTGCACAAAGGCGTCCCATATAACCCGCGACAAGAATTTATACGCCGTGAAGGGCGTTCGACCCGTGTTCACGTACTTTGTGACAAGCACGCTCTTGAAGGTCCTCCACGCCTTTCCGATCGAGAGCAACGCCTGCCGTTCCACACGCGCCAGGTCTGCGGCTGGGAAAGTGAACGATTTTAAAACTTTGTCCCACAGCTCGCGTCTCCGAACATCCGACACAGTGTCCCAGCTCAGTGTGGTGATGGGGACCCGTTCCCTTCCAAGTATCCCGCACATGGTCCGGAATCTCGCCACGCTTTGGGGACTCACAGATCCCATTGGCATTGACCTCGTGGCGGTCATTAGGCCCGGAGGAATTTTCGATGTTCCTCTGCCATCTCGCGTCGTACCACTTTCCTCGAGATCGGGCGATTCGGCGACGTCGATGACGGCGCGAAGGCGGCAGGACGCCATGTCGCTACTTGCTATCTATATATGCACGAAGCAATATCGTAAGCTCAAACCACCAGATTCAAGCGGTTTACTCAACTTAACCGAAAATGATGCACAAATGTAATATATAAAGAAGGATTGATGGTAGTTTGTGCTATCAGAAGGAGAGTTGCGAAAGAACAAGTCTTTGCCATCTCAATCCTATTGTCTATACTTTTCATTAAATGAATATGATAGTATAAATTCAAACTATGAGCTCTAAATAGTACTTTGCTTAATCACAAATGATCTCAATCATATTCAAAATGATCTTAACTATCACATTCAATCTCAGTATAAGTCAAAAGTTCATCACAGAGCGAACCAGAACAAAGCCCCACTGATCAATTTCAGTTCACATATTATCAAAGACTATCAAAGTCACATCACAGACGGTTCGTCAATACAATAGAGCTCAAGAATGAACTAACAGTATATCAAATTGACAATAGCATTCAACCGTGCGTGATAACTAGCATTCAACCAAAGTAACAAATTAACGATATCAAATTGACAAGAGCAAGTGATACAATAGAGCTCAAGAATCAACTAACTATCACATTCAATCTCAGTATAAGACAAAGTTCATCACAGAGCATGTCAACAAAGCCCACTGATCAATTTGCAATATCTTTAGTACTCACAGAGAGGAATACTCACAGAGAGGATGCCGCACAACAACTCACGGTGCAAGGAGGAGGCCGGTGCAGGGAAGGAGGCCGACGCGGGGAGGAGGGAGGCACGGGGAGGAGGCCGACACGGGGAGGAGGACGGCGCGGGGAGGAGGCCGGTGCAGAGGGAGGAGGTCGCGCGTCGAGGCGGAGGCAGCGTCGTCGATGAAGGGGCGGCGGCGTCGGGTCTTATGGCCGGGGAGGTGAACGGGCGAACCCTAGAGGAGCCGAGAGAGCGCGCGAGAGCCTAAGGGGCGCGGGAGAGGAAGTGACGAGTAAAGAGCAAAACCCTAGCGGTGCGCCTTTTTATAAAAAGGATATCACAGACGACTCAATTAAAGCACCGTCTGTGATAATATATCACAGACGGTTCTTTAATGGAACCGTCTGTGATATTCAGGGTATCACAGACGGTTCTTTAATGGAACCGTCTATGATATTGAGGATATCACAGACGGTTCGTAAATAGAACCGTCTGTGATGTGAGTATATCAAAGACGGTTCTCCTTACTAACCGTCTGTGATATGGAGGATATCACAGACGGTTCCACATGGAGCCGTCTGTATAAGTTCAACACAAACGGTTAGTTAGAGGAACCGTCTGTGATATCACAGACGGTTCGTAAATAGAACCGTCTGTGATGTGAGTATATCAAAGACGGTTCTCCTTACTAACCGTCTGTGATATGGAGGATATCACAGACGGTTCCACATGGAGCCGTCTGTATAAGTTCAACACAGACGGTTAGTTAGAGGAACCGTCAGGATATACTCATATCACGCACGGTTGAGAATAAGAACCGCCTCGTGATATGCCACCCTATAAATATAAAGACCAGCGGCACCCCTCGCCTAGCGCCTCGATCTCTTCTTTGGAATAGAGGGGCTTGAGAAGCTTTGCTCTGTGTTGGCTGTAGGAGGCTTGTTTATTTTGCTTGCCTTGTTCTTGGTTGTGGGTTGCTCTAGCAACTTATAGCTATTTGGCTTGCATGCTTGCTTTGTAGGGCTTGGCTTTGGTGGTAGCTCTCGGTTTGGGTGTTGTGAATGAGTGTTTTGTTTCGGCTGTGGGTGTTTTCTGAGTGGGATAAGCTTATGGGGGAGGTGCATTTCGACTGTGGCTCTTCTCTTGCCCTGTTCATTTAAGTCTCACATTGCACTGTGGCCTGAAGGAGAAGGACAATGAGGAATCTCGCGGGATATTAGGAATTTTCGTCGTGAGCTCCGAGGGTAACGATCTTTAACTCTTTATATTTGCTCTAGGTTTATCTTTAATCAATTTTAGTGTATTTGGTTAATAGGAGGAGTAACGTATTTGCAGTTTATTAATATAATTTAACACTACTAATTGTTACGTGTGTAGCGTAGATGGACCGAAACTGGATGTACGGTGCGAACCATGTGAGTGAAGAGTACATTAATGGCGTGATTGCTTTTAAAAGAGCTGCGGAGTAGGATATGCTGAATAAGGGGATAGAATTTATGTACTGTCCATGCATTGATTGCGGTAATATGAAGATTTTTAACAACCCGGCGCAGATCGTAGGGCACTGGATTCAAAGGGGTTTCAAAAAAGGGTATACATGTTGGACCAGTCACGGTGAAGAACAGATTATACATGAAGTTAATAATGATGACATCGCCGAGGAAGTTAATAATGATGACATCGCCGAGGAAGTCAACGATATGCCGGATGTGGACTGTGTTTTTGATGACGATAGGTCGTACGATGACAATCTGGATCAGATGCTACGCGATGCAGAAGGAAACTACAGTGAGAGAGAGTTTTGTAAATTCGAGCGCTTAATGGAGGACTCGGGGAAACCTTTGTTCCCTGGCTGCAAGCCGGAATACACAAGGTTGTCAACCGTATTTGAACTGCTGAAATTGAAGGCGAGCAATGGTTGGTCCGACAAGAGTTTCACGGCGTTGTTAGGTCTCCTAGCGGACATTCTTCCGAAGGAAACGTGTTGCCCAAAGACCACCTACCAAGCCAAGAAGGTTCTTTGTCCATTGGGAATGGAAGTAGAAAGAATACATGCATGTTCGAACGATTGTATCCTGTATCGTAAAGAGTATGCAAACTTGCATGTATGTCCCGTGTGCAAAGCATCCCGATACAAGCGTAAGAATACTGCTAAGGTGAAGCAAGGACCTCCTGCTAAGGTGTTGTGGTATCTGCCTGTGATCCCACGTTTGAAGCGTTTATTTGCGAACCGAAAGGAGGCAAGATTGCTGCGTTGGCACTCGAGGAGCGTAAGAAAGATGAAAACTAAGACACCTGCTGATTACGCGGTGGAGAAACTTCGATCGGACCTTCAAAGAGTTCGTTGCGGAACCGAGGAACATAAGGTTAGGGTTGAGTACAGATGGAATGAATCCTTTCGGTAACATGAGCAACCGACATAGCACATGCCCGTGAATCTATGTATGTACAACCTTCCTCCGTGGTCGTGTATGAAGCGGAAGTACATTTTGATGTCACTACTTATCCAAGGGTGAAGCAACACAGGAACGATATTGATGTATACCTAGCACCATTCTTGGATGATCTTGTGACAATGTGGAGCGAAGGGTACAAGTATGGGATGCGTACAAGCGAGAACTTCTTTTACGCGCCATGTTGTTCTCGCACTATCAATGATTTTCCTGCCCTTGGTAACCTGTTGGGCTTGATCGAAAAGGAGCCAAAGCCCGTCCACTGCTTAGATGCTACGGAGAGTGTATGGCTTAACAACTCGCAAAAAATCGTATATATCGTCCACCGTAGGTTCCTTCCAGAGTCACCCATACCGCAAGATGAAGAAACAATTCGACGGAAATAACGAGGACAGTTCAGCTCAAGGGCTTTTAGAGGAAAGAGGTCTATGATATGGTTAAGGATATCGATGTTGTGCTTGGGAAGGGCGTAAATTAAAACCCGTCGGAAGAACATCTAGAAGAAGCGGTCAATTTTTTGGGACTTGCCTTATTGGGAGCACTTAGAAGTTCGTCACTGCATCGACGTCATGCACGTGGAGAAGAATGTATGTGAAAGCTTGATTGGTCTCTTACTGAACATTAGTGGCAAAACAAAGGATGGTGTTAATGCACGACGTGACTTGGTTGATATGAACATAAGGACCGAGTTAGCACCGAAAGAGACCGATAAAGGACGAACATACCTTCCACCAGCTTGCTACACTATGTCCAAGGCCGAGAGAAATGAATTGTGCCAAAGCTTGCATGGTGTCAAAGTCCCGTCTGGTTACTCCGCTAACATTAAGAAACTTGTTTCTATGCAAGATTTGAAATTAATTGGTATGAAGTCTCATGATTGTCATGTCTTGATGACACAAATGCTTCTGTTGAAATTAGGGTATCTTGCGAACAAGGTCCGAGTGGCAATCTTGAGGCTGTGTTATTTCTTCAACTCAATTGCTCAGAAGGTCATCGATCCCGAAGGACTAGATGCTCTACAGGCCGAGGTGGTGACGACTCTATGTCAACTTGAGATGTATTTCCTTCCGTCATTTTTCGATATCATGGTCCATCTCATTGTTCATCTTGTGAAAGAGATAAAGATATGCGGTCCTGTGTTCCTACGTCATATGTACCCGTTCGAGAGGTATATGGGAATTCTCAAGTCCTACGTACGGAATCGATCTCGACCGGAGGGCAGTATCATCGAAGGTTATGCAACCGAAGAGGTCATTGAGTTCTACGTCGACTACATGGCTCAAGTGGAACCGATAGGTGTGCCTCTATCTCGTCATGAGGAAGGCCGGATGGTATCGGGACCATCGAAGAAAATCAATCACTCCCGATATGGATACGCATTTATCAAGCCCATTTCACGGTCTTGCAACACATGACCCAAGTGTCCCGTACATCGACGAGCACAAAGACATGGTACGCCAATGTAATCCGGACGGTCGGAGGTTTGGATCACAAGAGAGCACAACCGCCGGTTCAACGAATGGTTAAAGGTGCGAATCATGGTAGGAGATCATCAAGTGATGATACGCTGCTATGGTTGGCAAAGGGCCACAATTTACAATTGTCACATGACAAGGATACGACATAAATGGGTACACATTTTATACGGCAGCTCGGGATAGGAAGAGCATATCCGAGCAGCGGTGTCCATAGATGCATTCGATGCCGATGGGCTAAGGAGCTCGTACTATGGGCAAATAGAGGAGATATGGGAGCTCGACTACGTGCTTTTCAAGATCCCCTATTTCGGTGCCGTTGGGTCCATCTCCCACAGTGAAGGTCGACAAATGCGGCGTCACTACCGTGGACCTCGATCGTGTCGGATACAAAGACGAACCATTCATCTTGGCTAACCAAGTTGTTCAAGTCTTCTATGTAACCGACCCGCAAATAAGAAGCGCCACGTAGTTCTTCATGGAAAAGAAGGATTGTCGGAGTTGAGAATATAGTGGACGAGGAAGAATACAATCAATTTGACGAGTTGCTTCCTTTCGGAGACGGCATCAGGCTCGAGGAAAAACCCAGCGAGGAAGCTAGCTATATGCGCGTCGATCATCATGAAGGACTATATTTTAATTAAGAAATTACTCTATTGTAATTAATTTATTCCATAACATCATGTGTTATGGACTTGTAATCTGTCGTACGTATATTTTGATGTCAACGTGGAATTGTAATCGCTCCTGTCCTTGTGGACCGTATATTTTGGTGCATTAAAAATTCATTTAATTTGGAAAATAGTCCAACTGCACCACCTTTCTAGAAACCTAAAAAACTAAAATTTTATGGCAAATAGTCCAACACCTTTGCAAAGAAACTGGTATACTCATGCCTAATCCTGCAGTCGTCACTGCAAAAGATGACGTAGTCGTCCCACCCTTCCACACCGCAGCCAGTGCTCGTGCACCGGTGGCCATCCTCCGACAGCGCCCACCCGCCCGGTGGCGGCCTTCTTCCCCACGCGCCGTATGGACCATGTCCGCGGCGAGCCTCTGGCACCGCCTGCACTCCCGGTTGGTCTTGGCCGTCTCGCACCCGCCGCCGGTCGGCTCGTCCTCGACCTGGCTGATGTAGTGCTTCCCAACGTCGCGCGTCTCGCCGGCCGTGTAGAGGAGGAGACCGAGCACGTAAGCCGCGGCCTTATGGCCGGCCACGGCCGCCCGTTCAAGGAACATGAGGCCGCGCTGCATGTCTTGGGGCGCGAAGACAAGCCCGAGGCCGACGATGAAACAAGCCCCCGGGTTGCCGGCGCCGGCCAGGTGGTTGACGACTGCGAGGTAGCGCTCGTTGTCCTGCCACTTCATCGCCTCCTCTCGCTCCAGCGCCACGCGCCTCCCCACGGCGCGTTCCTTGGACACCTTGTACAAGGCCTTGCAACTCCAATATACGTACATACGAAAGTCAAGATGTTAGAATAAATAGTAGTACGTACGTACGTATTTTGTAGGTATAAATATGTACGTACGTTAATCGTAGGCTGCATAGGTCCTCCATGGGCTGAGGAGAGCTCGCGGCCACACGACCGACGATGTCGACGACGACATCGTGAGAAAGAGCGGCGATCACTGACCTCCTCGCCTTGGTGCTGGCCATCATGCTCTGCATGCTCACCTTGGCGATTGCTGCGCGTACGTACTCAAAACCGTGAGACGAAGAGCGATGGGAGTTTAATCTTCGGTGAATTATTCTGTCTTATAAAGAACTAGGAGTAACTGGCGTGCGAGATGAAGAGACGGTTGTACAATGGTGAGATGAAGAGACATATCGCGCGGGAGACGAAGAGGTAGGAAATATCACAGACGCTTCTATCTTGGCACCGTCTGTGATGATAATATCACAGACGGTTCTATCGTGGAACCGTCTGTAACCATAATATCACAGACGGTTCTTTAATAGAGCCGTCTGTGATACTAGTATATTACAGACGGTTGAACCGTCTGTGATATATCAATTATTCTGTCTTATAAAGAACTAGGAGTAACTGGCGTGCGAGACGAAGAGACGGTTGTGCGATGGTGAGATGAAGAGACATATCGCGCGGGAGACGAAGAGTCGTGCGAGACGAAGAGACGGTTGTGTGATGGTGAGATGAAGAGACATATCGCGCGGGAGACGAAGAGGTAGGAAATATCACAGACGGTTCTATCTTGGCACCGTCTGTGATGATAATATCACGAGCGGTTCTATCGTGGAACCGTCAGAACCATAATATCACGACGGTTCTTCAATAGAGCCGTCTGTGATACTAGTATATTACAGACGGTTCTAAAATTGAACCGTCTGTGATATTATCATCACAGACGGTGCCAAGATAGAACCGTCTGTTATACTACACAAGCGGTTTGTAGAATTAACCGTCAGGATACCACGAGCGGTTCTTATTAGGAACCGTCATGATACTACATGCGGTTTGTAGAATTAACCGTGCAGGATACCTGACGGTTCTTATTAGGAACCATCGTGATAATTCCTGCACGGTTCCTAATAAGAACCGCTCGTGGTGAGTAACTATCACGAGCGGTTCCAAAGGGAACCGCTCAGAGAAAGTTTAACATAGACGGCTCTTTGGAACCGTCTGTGATGAGGCGTCCAGTATGACCTGTTTTGTAGTAGTGCCTCTTCTCGAATATCATCAACACATTATGATTTCCTTTTCTTCAAGATCTTGATGTACATCAACATATGATGCATCCTTTACTCCAAGCTCTTGACTTGATGATTGACTCATGATCTTCTTCACTTCTTGAATATTATCAACACACGATGACCTTCTTTACTTGGGGATCTTGACTCGAACATCATCAACACATGATGGTTTTCTTCATCCTGAATCTTGACTTGATGACGATCAACTCATGATGTCATCCAAAGTCTCAATCATCCTGGAACATAACATATTCATCTAACTCATGAAAAATTATTAGTCCCACAATGTGATTGTTATTATTTACCACAACATACCATTAACTCATAATAGTGGGATAAGATACTTCAACCTTTCCTTCTTTGGTAATTGATGACAACCATCACAATAGCAAATAATTGAATATCACTACTACAAAAAGGCACATACTGGACGCCTCATCACAGACGGTTGACCAAAACTGTCTATATTACATAACATCACAGACGATTTTGATTTAGAGACCGTTTGTGTTACTGGCTGCGCTAAAAACCGTCTGTGAACAAGTAATATCACAGACGGTTCATGATAAAAACCGTCTGTAAAGTATCACAAACGGTTCGTAATAATAACCGTCTGTGATATTGCTACATATCACAGACGGTTTTATGTTGAAAACCGTCTGTGATACTTCACACACGGTTCTTATTAATAACCGTCTGTGATATCATCGAGGTTTACGAGGTTTGTGTATGAAACCGTCTGTGAAAGTCTACTGTCACAAACGGTTTTAAAACCGCCTATGATGACTCATGTCATCACTGACCCATAGACTCGGACAGCTCACGAAACCGTCTATGATGGTGTTTTTGAACTGTCTGTGAAGACCATTTCTGTAGTAGTGTATAAAGAATGAGTATATATGAACTACACAAGTTTTATATACTCAAGGATATGTTTCAAAGTAGAGATCCTTAATCTATGTAGAAAAAGGAATATGGATCAATACCAATGAAACCGCAAAACATAAGGTGAACTCCCCCTAAATATGTGCATACACGAATGTGTAATAAGAACATATGCACATATTCAAGTTAACTTTTTGGTGGAGTTCAACCTATTTGGATCCGAGGAATGCAATAAGATATAGAAATATGATGTCGAATGCATACCTCTTTGATTTTGACCTTTATATCCAACTGAGACTAAACAATAGGTATAACAATAGAAGTGTTAGTATCACAAATAGATTTGTCATTAATAACCAAAATACTCCATTAACTCATAATGGCGGGTCTAGATTCTTCAATCTCCCCCTTTTTGGTGATTGATGATAAATCATTTGTCAATAGCAACATTTGGATATAAATCAACATAGGATATGAATTTAAATTGTTGAACTACATTCATCCATGCTACTAAGCAATTTAGAGCTTCAAGTATTCTCCCCCTTTTGAACTATGCATGAGTTAAGGTGAAAACATTGGATCCTTTTAGTCATTGTACCAAAGAGGAACAAGGTAATGTGCCTTGATTTCCTACTCAGTAAAACCCACGACTTCACCCTTTTGCAAGGAATACTCGATAGGTATGCTCAATTCCCCATACATAACTCTATTGTAGTCTTCCTTCATTTGAAATGGCTGAGGATAACTTTTTGGAAACATGTAGGTCGTTCAACGCCTATGTTGCCGAGAGAGAGCCATTCAAGGGATCGAATGCTACAGTGCAACATAGGACATGATTTTCGGTACACGCTACAACACAATAATCCTATATCATACTTCGTAATAATGCATCTTGAACTAACTATACCTATATATGTAATTCTATTTTTGTAGTGCCACCAGCAAAAGCAAGAAGAATGTGCATTCTACGTTTGCCATCATATGCACCGAATCATGAGTGCTAAGACAAAGGATCCTAAGGTTTGTCAATCTCACAATAATTATTTTCTAATTATAAATTTAAATATATATACTTACTACTTTACTCCTGCTAGCGACAGGGCTTGAACATAAATTTAGATTCCCTCGTTATGAGCGAGCTCTCGGAGGTTCGAGGATGCTCTGCGTCTTCATCAAGACGGAGATCGTTAACGCTGACGGAGAGTTTCACTTCGTCGACACCTTTGAACCACCTTCAAACAATTGATTCAATTGTAATTCACTTTGAGTACTTGTAATTCAATTGTAACTCTAGCGACAATACTTCAACATATTTATTTGTAATTGATTTTGAGTTGTAAATGATCACTTTGAGTTGTCAACAATTGATTCATCTGTGATGTATCTATTTTCTGCCTACTTGTTTTCAGAGAGCATAGCTAGCAATTCCTAAGGCTAGCCGAAAATAAAAAAAATTAGTTAGGTTTAAAGAACTATCACAGATGGTTTTTTCACAGACGGTTCTATTTACAAACCTCACAAGATATCACAGACGATTCTATTTACAAACCGTCTGTGATGGAGACATATCACAGACGGTTTGTAAATAGAACCGTCTGTGTTTTGTGACTTATCACAGACGGTTCAAAAGCCGTCTATGATAACCGCCTATTATCACAAACATACAAATTTAGACGGTCCGAAAATTATTTGTGATGACGGTTCCGAACCGTCTATGATGACATGTTCTGTAGTAGTGTGAGTACAGTGTCATGAAGTGCTGCGCTATCCCTTCAGTGTCGTAGAACGCACCGAACTTGCTTGACAAGAACTCTCCACCACGGTTTGATCTAAGGACCTTCACGTTGAGCTCACACTTGTTCTCAACGAGCGCTTTGTACTTCTTGAGTACACCGAGAACCTCATCCTTGGATTTCAACATGTGCACCCACATGTAACAGCTGAAATCATCAATAAAGAGCATGAAGTACTTGTTACCAGCATGCGTATGTGGAGTTATGGGCCCGCACAAATCCACATGTATGAGTTCTAGTGGCTTCTTTGCTCAATGGTGCCCTTGTGAAGGGAACGGGCTTTTGGTTTGCTTGGCCACCAAACAACATTCACATAGTTGTGTTAGGTGGTCTATCTTCGGAAATCCTAGCACCATCTCCTTCTCCGCTATCTGTTTTAGGGCATGGAAATTCACGTGCCCTAACCACGCATGCTATCATATGCAGGATCCTCCAAACTAGCCATCGAACACACCAAATTTCCTGTCTCCAACGGAATCTTCTACAACCGGTTTTTGGATCTTTTCACATTCATGAGGAGACTACCGCCGCACTCATAACCCCACAACCGTGCTTGTTGCAGCGCCACCCTGCAACCATCTTCTGTGAGCTGCCCAATGCTAATAATGTTATTGCAAAGGCTCGGTATGAAATATATCTCAGAGAATACACATTGTTCTTCATTGTTGCACTGGAGAAGGATTGACCCCTTCCCCTTGATCTCCACTGTGGATCCATAGCCAAATCGGACTTGGCCGTAGACTCTTTCGTCTAGCTTGTTTAACACGGACCACTGCCCCATCATGTGGTTGCTGGCACCGCTGTCCAAGTACCACTCGTTGGACACGGGATGTGCCTTGCCATCGATGCACAACTCCGGTACGAGCTTGCCTTCATTCAGCAGCACCATGATGTCCATCCCGTTTACGATGGGTGTGTCTCATTCATGGACAGCGTCAGCAGGAGCGCTAGGTTCATCGTCCTGCGCCTGAGTTAAGTTGGCCTCCTCCACTCGTTCCTGACGTGGCTTGCAGAACTCCGACGCGTAATGGCCATAGATGTCACAATTGAAACACTTGATCTTGCTTTTGTTGTGTCTTGCCCTGGATCCACGACCACCATCACCCTCCTGGTGATATGAGTTGCCGCTGCCTCGACCTCCCTTGCCGCAGCCATGGCCACCGCCACGGGGCTTGCTTCGCCCACGCCATTCACCGCTACTTGCCGCCCTTCTTTGGACTAAAAGACGACTCACCACCACCACCCTTCTTGATGCGAGCCTGCCACTCGGCATGAGTTAGCAGCAGGTGGTCATTGTCGTTGTTGCAGAATGGGCGCACCCGCTCCTTGTGGGCTTTGAGACCTCCAATCGCCTCCTGGAGGGGCATGTTTTCCATGTCCCCGAGCTGTTTGATCGTAGACAGAATCGTTAGGAACTTCTCCGGCATTGCCGGAAGAAACCTTTTGACGACGTAAGTCTCCTCCATCTTGTCGCCTAGGGCACCGACTTTGTTGACGACCGTCGTCAACCTCGACGTGAAGTCATCGACTGACTCCGCATCTTTCATTCGCATGAGTACAGCTAGATTTTTTGTTATGTAAGATCGACAGGTTATGTATAGACAGAACCGTTCCGGCATTCCTTCAATCTTTTTCTTCTGCACTTTCCTCTCTTTTTCTGAAGAGATGCACACTTGTCGTCCTTTTTCTGAAGAGATGCGCACTTGTCGTCCAAGTCTAGTTCTAAAACGAATGCTGTCAGAGGAATCGACTCAGCACCTTGACCCTCAGTACCTTGACCGAATCATGGAAGGTACTAGCTCCTTTCTCTTCATTTAGGGGGCAAGCGGTGCAGGAATCCCAGAAAATTTCAGATGTGGAATGGTATTTTCTTTTCCTGGATTCTCCCTCTCCGTATGAGGCAGAGCTCCTTCCCTTGTTTCGAAATAATTTTGTTGCCCTCGCAAAAAAAAAGCCGCAGATAAGTAGAGCACTGCATGGCATAAACATGAGATGTGCGTCAAAAAAGCAGTGGCTGGCCGGATATATATAGTATCACTTCTTCTTCACTTATTCGACGTAATCAGTTCGGTACATATTTGCTGCGATTCTGAACTCTGAAGATATATGGCTCTGAAGATTCACTGATATAGTTTCTATGCATTTTCCACAGGCAAGAATCGTCACATCATCGATCCAGTGGGAAATGATCGATGCCCACGCGAGAAAGTGCTCCGAGAACTCCAATTAGTTAGGAGTGCGTATACTAGCCAGGAGATTACGATGACAAGATTCTTGCGACCTCTCCTATCTTAGGCTGTTTCATGACACACCGTCGAACTACGTACATGTCGGAACATGGAATTAAACAAGCTTTTGTCTTCTTTTTAATCGGATGCGTATCATTGCACTAAAGAATGAAACCGTTTTACTATAAGCCAAAAATTGTTTCACGTGGAATTCCTACAAATTTTCTATGAAGCTCCTGCATGCGTTCCAATGTCCCGAGCATGCATATTTATTGCTTCCTGCGAAGGAAAAGTATGAGAAGGTGGTGTAAGTGTCTTCACGGATCCAGCCTCAACGTTCGTCCTTCTACCGTATCGACTGCAGGGGAGTGTTAGCCATGTAATCATGCATGTGCATGTTCACACCAATGTCGTGTTCACACCGGTCTCTTGACTGTTCGGTTCGGTCTCGTGTTCACACCGGCCTCTTGACTGTTCGGTTCGGTCTCGTGTTCACACCGGCCTCGACTGGCTATATATATGTGTAACCCGTGTACCTTGAACAATCAATCAATCAATTGCGTGAATCACTTTCCGCTTTCAGTAAGTGTGGTGTGCGTTGAGTGTGTGTCCGTCTTGTACTCTCTAAAAAATAAAGAGTGAACACATATACACGACTAACCATTTGTCAATGATCTATACATATTATGTAACTAATCAGCTGGGAGTACTCTTCCTCGCTTTGTTTTGTTAAAGGAAAAAAAAAAGATGCTTTGGTGTTGTCGTTGTGCAATCGGTGTTTTTGGGTGTGAAGGTGCCGTTGTGTAATTGGTGTTTTTCGTGAGTTAATTATCCCTTTGGTGAGTACGTCTCGGACTGGTGATGTAACTTTCGAACTCTATTCCTCTCTCTTTAATGAATGGATAGAGCTCATGCCGTCAGATTTTTTTTAATGCTCTTTTTATCTCGTTTCAATTCTTTTTATGTAATTAAAGCAATCCGATCGGAAGAAGCCGTCGGCGGAAACTTCTCAGCAAAACCTGGATGCTCGCTCACGCCAAGCCGCCGAAATCACGATTCGCCGAGTCTTTCCAGCCGTGAGCAACTTGACCTGTGGAGATTCTTTCCTGCCACCAGCCCTAATGACTTACTTAAACACCTACGTGCGGCCCACTATAGCCCTAGGATCTAATATGTGAGATTACATCAGGTTGCAAAATTTAATCCAAACCTAATACGTTCGCTTTTCAATTTTGAACACCCAAAATTGTCACGTGTCGTAACCTCCGAACCGCACCTCCGTAGCTCCAGCACGCATCATCCATCTTTGATCTCCATACGTCCTAACTCGAGCCCGATTGTATCCACCAGCATTCTCGATCCTCTAGATCATGACTTCGCACCAAGCTATCTCCTGGTCATCGCCGCCGTAGACCACGATTGTCTCTGAGTTACCCTGCACATGCAAAAATCAAAGCAACAACTTTTCTCGGTACAAGTACCTCCTAACTTAACCGACATAAGTTTACACACATGCTACACGCTTCAAATAACATCAATAAACAACATTATCAATTATTTATCAATTAAAATATTCTAAACCTAGCCACATGGTCTAACAAGTTCCTACAGCTTGCAGCCACAAACCGTCCTTCATTATCTCTTAAAACTGCACCTGTTCTCACCTTCCTTCCATGTGTGCCCACTGTCCAGTGCCCTATCAGGATTGATTTTAACCCAACCTTCTGCAGGTTTTGTCCATGTTACCTTCCTCTTCATTGTCATATCTGCCAAACCAGTTACTGGCAGCTCCATGGAAGACACTAGTTCCTCTACTAAGTGCTTGGAATGTTCTGGACTGAACTTCTCCTTCCCATGTACAAAGTTGTTTCACGAATTCCAGATAGACCACATAGTAGAAATAACAATTGCAGCCCCATGAGGTTTGAAGAACATACCATCAGTCAGATTGTTGGAGAGTTTGTTTTAGATTTAAATAATGAGTTGTATTAGAGTTGGACTCTACTTTAAGATTATAAATAAAGGGTGTAGGATCCTATGGGATACACACAATATTCCCGAAATTACTATATGGTATCAGAACCACCGTGCCCATCCACCACCGAACCCTAACCCTAGCCCTCACGTACCTCATCCGCCGTCGCCGCCTTTCCAATCTTCACACCGTCAGCCTCGCGGACGAGGCCGGACTACCGCCGCTGCCGCTGCGCCTCGCGGTCACGCGGGTCGCCGCCGCAGCTCAGTCGCGTGGGCCGCCGTAGCACGGGTAGCGTGGGCCGCCGCCGCCGCGCAGCACAGGCTGCATTGCACGAAAGCCATCACCACCCCTTGCGGGCCGCCACCACTCCTTGCGGGCGTGAGCCGGGGATCCGCTAGAGGAGGAAGGGGCCGAAGAAACCGAAGCCGCCGAACCGATTCGTTCAGGAGGACCAAAGTCGAAGAGAGGAAAAAAAGGGAAGCGGAAGAGAGAGGGGAAAAAGGGACCTATTAGGGGGGAAAAAGATGCTATGCATGATTAGGATAATCGTGAAGGCAATCATCGAGGTTCGCCAGAACATTGATGCGTGAAGACTTGCTGTGATCGTGGGAGATACGCGCGACATATCTTGGTAGTGATTGGCATTACTCTGGTTGTTTGAGAAGATGACCCCTGAGGAAATTGAGGCTACGAGTAAAGAGGAGGAAGAAGCCGTAATGAGGGCGGTAGAAGAGAAAAGGAATGCAGTTTTTTATACTACTTCCTCGCTAGTAACTCAAGGTGACATGAGAAGCATGTTACAGGACCTCTTCGCGACGGGTATGATAGGTCCAAGGGCTGGTGCAGGGTCATCTGACTTAAAGCTAGAGTTGATGCCGAATGATGTAAAGTTGGAAGGAAGTAAAAATTACCTGAGTTGGTCTAGAAGGGCTCAGCTAATTCTGAAGACGAAGGGGGTGGAGCACTACCTGCGAGAGACTTGCGTTGAGCCTGCAGACAAGGCAAGCATGGATTGGAGGATGTGGAACACCACCAACTCTGTGGTGGTAGCATGATGCAGAGTGCACCGGCAATGTGGAAGACGTCGAGCAACATGTACTCCGGGGCAGGAAATGTGATGATGATGGTGGAGGTCCAAGGCAAGGTGGAGGCCCTGAAACAAGAGGAGAACACTGTCCAGGAGTATGCTAGTGAACTGCAGCAACTGTGGACAGATTTAGATCACCATGATCCACTGCAATTAACATGTGCTGGTGATATTGAGACTGGTAGAGTGTGGCTGCAACGCAGACGGGTTACACACTTTCTAAAAGGATTGAACCTGAAGTTTGAGAGTCGAAGGGCTGCCATGTTTCACTTGGCAAACTTGCCTACTATGGAGGAGGCTTTTTCGGCAATGGTGCAGGAGGAGGTTCGACTACGAGCCGCATATGCCATACCAGATGATAGGGAGTGCTACAACTGTGGGATAAAAGGACACCTGAGTCGTGCTTGTCCTTCTCCACAGTATGGAGATTATCGAGGCCGAGGTGGAGATCGTGGTGGTCGTGGAGATGGAGGTCGAGGAAGGGGCCGTGCTGGCCCCAGAGCTAATATTGCTCTGACAGAGGAAATCACGTCTGTTACTCTGACAGGCGATCAAGCTATGCAATGGGAGAAGTGGCAGCAAGTAAAAGCATTGGAGGAGACTTCTCATGATTCCACCTCCTTTAGTCACTTTGCAAATTACGCCCACGTGGGCAAAGGTACCCAGGCACATGCCCTTGCATCCACATATAAGCACTCTCGTATTGATTGGATCATAGATTCAGGGGCATCCAAACATGTCACGGGTTCTCTTAGTGCTTTTGCATCTTACACCCCATATACTCATTCTGAAACTGTCCAAACAGCTGATGGGACCTCTCAGCTTATTCATGGTGTAGGATCTGTAGAGTGCACACCATCTATTGCTTTGTCCTCCGTCTTGCATGTTCCATCCTTTCCAGTCAACCTTCTTTCAGTTAGTTCTATCATTGATCAATTCAAATGCACTGTCACATTTGATGAGGATTCGTGTTTGTTCTAGGAGAAGAGAACTGGGAAGAGGATTGGGACTGGAGTAAGGCATAATGGGCTATGGTACATTGATCAGGTTAATGTGGCATTGGCTTTGGTTGTAGGAGGACTCGAGAGAGAAGTTTTGTTACATCATCGTCGCTTAGGACATTTATCATTTGAGAGTTTAAGTCAGTTATACCCTGATTTGTTCAAAAGGATAGACAAGAGTAAACTTGTGTGTGATGCTTGTGAGTTTGGAAAGCATACACAATCTACATATAGTAGTATTGGTCTTCGGAGTTATGAACCTTTTATATTAATACATTCGGATGTTTGGGGTCTATGCTCAGTTACTTCTGTGAGTGGTTTTAAGTGGTTTGTCACATTTATTGATTGCTATACTCGTATGACTTGGATTTATACGATGAAGCACAAGAACGAAGTCCTTCGGTGTTTTCAAGACTTCCATAGGCTGGTTGCTACCCAGTTTGACGCAAAGGTTCATATTCTTCAATCAGATAATGGAACTGAGTATGTTAATAAGAAGTTTGCAACGTATCTCTCAGAAGAGGGGATACTTCATCAAACTACTTGTCCAGGAACCCCACCTCAGAATGGAGTGGCTGAAAGGAAGAATCGACATTTGTTGGAGGTAGCACGTTCACTCATGTTTCAGATGAATGTGCCAAAGAGATTGTGGAGCGAGGCAGTAATGACGGCAGTGTATCTCATCAATCGTATGCCATCTCGAATACTTGGGATGAGGTCTCCCACTAAACTTCTTTGGGGTCAACGGGAGTTCAAGGTGCCTCCCAAGGTGTTTGGTTGTGTGTGTTTTGTACGAGACCACCGACCATCGGTTGGCAAGTTGGATCCACAAGCATTGAAATGTATCTTTATAGGCTATTCATCAAGTCAGAAGGGCTATAAATGCTGGAACCCAGTTGAACGAAGGTTGTTCGTGAGTATGGATGTGACATTCCGGGAGTTTGAGCCTTACTACATGAGTGGAGGTACTCTTGATCAATATTTGGAGCTCTCTCCTATCATCGAGGGTGACAGTCGAGAGGGGGAGAACAAGGAAAGGCAACGAGAAGAAGAAGTTATTGTGGGAACAATTCCGTGCTCAAACCTAAAGGAATATGCGAGGGATGTCCTAGCCCCAAAAGAATTGAAGGTTTATCAGCGAAGACGCTTTGGGAAACGGGGAGAAGTAGAAAGACAAACAGTTAACACCTGAGCCACCAATAGCAGAGCCAACGGCGGAGCTTTCTGAACAGCCGGTCTTGCCACAGCTTGAATAGCTTTCTGAACAGCCGGCCTTGCCAGTTGATCCAGTCCCAAATCCCTCCTCGGATCTCTCTCCATCAAGTTCCTTGCCTCCCCTTGGGGCGAGTGGTAATGTTCATTCTAATCACTCTCATTTAGAATTACCACTTGCACAACGTAGGAAAACTAGAGCTAATGCAGGAAAGCCTCCAGTCCGGTATCGCTTTGAGCATGACATTGCAAACTTCATCTCATATTCTCATATCTCACCTGCATACAAAGCATTCATTGCATCTCTTCAGACAGTGCATGTTCCAAGGATTGGCGAGCAGCTAAGCAGGATCCTAAGTGGACGGATGTCATGAAGGAGGAACTTAGTGCACTTCAGAAGAACAAGACATGGGATCTTGTTCCACTTCCAGCGGGAAAAAAGGCAGTAGGATGCAAATGGGTGTTTACAATTAAGCAAACTCCTAAAGGCAAGGTAGAAAGATACAAGGCACGGTTGGTTGCAAAAGGTTATAGTCAAACATATGGGATAGACTATGATGAGATCTTTGCACCAGTGGCGAAGATGAGCACGGTAAGAACGTTGATATCCTGTGCAACTAACTTTGGATGGCCCCTACATCAGTTGGATGTGAAGAATGCTTTTCTACATGGTGATTTACAAGAGGATGTATACATGGAGGTTCCTCCAGGCTTTGAGAACAGGCAGACTGAGAGGAAGGTGTGTAGACTCAAGAAGTCTTTATACGGTCTGAAGCAATCTCCAAGAGCGTGGTTTGATAGATTCAGGCGTGCAGTCTGTAGTATGAGCTATTCTCAGTGCAATTGAGATCATACTGTGTTTTATAGGCATAGAGGATCACATATCACTATATTGGCAGTCTATGTTGATGATATTGTGATTACAGGAGACGATGCCGAGGAAATCAAGTACTTGAAGAAAAAATTGGGAGAGGCATTTTAGGTGAAAGATCTTGGACCTCTTCGATACTTTCTTGGGATTGAGATTGTCCGTTCTTCGAATGGTATAGTTCTCTCCCAGAGGAAGTATGTCCTTGATCTGCTGGCAGAAACAAGTATGCTTGGGTGTCGCTCTATTGCTTCACCTATTGATAGGAATCACAAACTATGTGCTGAGTCGGGAGATCCAGTTGACAAGGAAGCTTATCAAAGACTTGTTGGGCGTCTCATCTATTTATGCCATACAAGACCTGATATTTCATATGCAGTGAGTGTGGTTAGTCGATATATGCATGATCCCAGAATAGAACACATGGATGTTGTCTATCGAATCTGCGGTATTTGAAGAGTAGCCCTGGGAAAGGCCTTTGGTTCAGGAAGAATCAACATCTGAATGTGGAAAGGTATTGCGATGCTGATTGGGCGAGCAGTGTGGATGACAGGAGATCTACCTCTGGATATTGCATCTTTGTGGGAGGTAACCTTGTGTCATGGAGAAGCAAGAAGTAGGAGGTTGTGGCTCGGTCTACTGCAGAAGCAGAGTACAGAGCAATGGCGTTGAGTGTGAGTGAAATGATATGGATGAATGGGTTATTGTCCGAGCTTCGAATATGGAGGAATAATCTCTTGGTGTTGCATTGTGATAATAAATCTGTAATCAACATTACTAACAACCCAGTTCAGCATGATCGTACCAAGCACGTTGAGAATGACAGGTTTTTCATCAAGGAAAAGCTCGATGGCAGAATATTGAAATTAGAGTATATCAAGTCTGGTGAACAGTTAGCTGACTGTTTTACTAAAGGGTTAGGTCCTAGTGAGAGTGCTACAATATGTAACAAGATGAGCATGATTGATATCTTCGGCCCATCTTGAGGGGGAGTGTTGGAGAGTTTGTGTTAGATTTAAATAATGAGTTGTATTAAAGTTGGACTCTACTTTAAGACTATAAATAAAGGGTGTGAGATCCTACGGGATACACACAATATTCCGAAATTACTATACAGATCAGCCGCCCATGAGGATGGGTGCAGTCTCGGCAGAACCAAGTGAAAATGTGATCTCATGGCAAGCCAAAACTACTTAGCATGATAACATTCTATCAGAGCATGGAACAGAGATTCCTCAGAGGTTCAGCAGATCGCACAAATACCTTATTGTCTGACATGCCTCTTATGCAAGATATCATAACAAGGGAGTATACCTTAAAGTACACGCGACCAGAAGATTCTTATTTTTGGAACAACCGGTAATCGCCAAAGTGCTTTCTAGACTCTCAATACTCCCATCAGATCTCTCCTCTTCAGTTTCAGATTGCATAATTACATTGTAGGCTGTCTTTACAGAGTAAATCCCTGACCGCTCATAAGCTCAAGCAATCACATCCCCTGTAGCTTTTCTTGACAACGGGATGCTTAAAACTGCCTCTGCGTCCAGCTGCATAAAAAAATCTTCTAATCTTCTCCTCATCCTGTTGGGGGAAGGGTCCCCATGCTCCCTCGAGATGATGACCAAGTCAGCGCAAAGGATCAATCCACGTCAGCGAAGGATCAACGTCGAAGCGCGACGACAGCGCAATTGACGACGCAAGGCGTAACCTCGGTTTTGAACCCGATCTTCATCCTCGCCAGGAACGGAGCTAGAAATTTTATACGAAGGGGCCCAATCAAACATAAAACCATTTTGTTTTAATAAGACTTCTAAACGCTAAATGTAGCAATATATTACTTGTCATTCATTCACCTAATGATCTACCAAAATAGCATCTGTATTGTTCCGAGGTCAAATGGTTGCATGAGACAGACAAAATACAAGCAAAAAGAATAAGAGAAACTAACATATTTGGTGTTTACTTAAGTCGTGCTCGCGATGTTTCTTGCATTGAAATCATCTATAAGTGTATCAATGGTCAACTCGAGAGCTATCTCCCTCTCAATGTAGATTATCAAACAATCTGTGGATATCATGGGGATATGCTTATAATCTTAGAATGATGATACAATTGGCAATGGTGTTGAGGGTTTGTCGAATCACTCATTTTCTGCAGAGTTCAGGAATATCGGTTTGACCGCAACCGAGTACCGGGTGGTCAAATGCTTCGAGTGCTGTAGCTACGAGTACTGAGTGGTCGAAGGCTCCGAGTACTGTAGCTACGAATACCGAGTGGTCGGAAGCTATGAGTACGATGCATCGAGTACTACAGCTACGAGTGCCGAGTGGTCGACATCTTCGAGTACTGCAACTACGAGTACTATTTATCGAGTGTTGTAGCTTTGAGTACTGTTCATTTCGAGTACTGCAGCTACGAGTACTATTTATCGAGTGCTATTTACCGAGCACTATTGCTTCGAGTACTGTTCACCATGGACAGTAGTCATGGACACTAGTTGTAGACAGTGGTCTTGGACACTGGTCGTAGACAGTGGTCATGAACAGTGGTGGTGGATACATACGTGATGCATGTGTCTCTGATGTGTGTTTTGACTAACGTGTGTCAAATTGCGAAGAACTTGTTCCCGAATTGATTTCTTGGTCTTTTTTTGTGTAGGTGGCTTGGTAGTCAACTATAGTCAACGGTAAGGAGGATCAAGACCTGGTTAGGAGAACGAAGTCCAGAACAATCGTGGATGCCGGCAGAGATGGTTGGACTCAATCATGGCGCAAAAAGGACAATGATGACTAAGCGGGACAATTCGGTGTGATGGGTTGCATCAAACGGCATGGCAGTTTGGTGTGACGGGTCACATCAAGTATTACGATAGTTCTGTACGACGGATCACATCAAGCAGCGCGACTGTTCAGTGTGACAGGTTGCATCAAGCGGCGCAGAGGTCGATGCAAGTGAAACCTATTATGTGTGGGCTTAACAAGTGCCCGTTTAGATGTCTTCCTCTAGAAGCTAGCCTCCACTATAAATAAGGGAGGGTGCTGGCTGTGCACCCTCCAACCTTGGCACGAGAAACCCTAGTTTGGTTCTAGGGAGAACAGAGGAAAGTGGAGAGGTAAGGTTCTAGAGAGTTAGATTGACTGTGTGCTCAAGTGTTGAGCTTTTGTCCTCCAGGATGGAGTGGCTATAAACTAACATCAATCTGAAATCAATCCAAGCAAGTTTCTTCAAGATGAGTCTCTTCTTGTTCTGGCTCTCTCTTTTGTGATTTTGGGGCTTTCTGTGATCCTTTGGTTTTTCTTTGGTTTCTGGTCTAGATCTTGCTTGCTATGACATATGGAAATGCATCTAGGATCATCTTGATCATATCTTACCTACGAGCAAGTTTTTGGATTATATTTTGATTTTGACTCGGTTTTGAAGCAATCTTCACTCAAACTGAAAAAGATCATAACTTTGGCAATGATCTTCACGATCCTTGACTAGAATAGGTTCCTAACATCCGAGAGTAGGTTTGTTTCAAGCTTGGTATAGTTTGGAGCTGTGGATCAAATCTTAGACCAATTTATGATCTTGCGTTATGGCTGATTTTATTGTTCATCCGAGAGGTCTGACCGCCCAACTCTTTTTGTCTTGAGTGTTTGGTGTTTTTGGTCTATTTTCTTCAAGGAGTTGATTGGATTCAATACAACTCTTCCGCTATACTTGTATATTGATCTTTATAGCTCTCATAGTTATTGGAGTGAAAATCGTGTTGAATCCAATCAAGGTGAAAAAGAGACAGTGCTCCTATTCAACCTCACCCCCTCTAGTCACCGTTTCGGTCCAACAAGTGGTATCAGAGCCCGGTTAGTTCACTCTTGATCTTAACCGGTCACTGAACTATGCCTATTGGAAGAATCGCATGCGTGTCTACCTTCAGAGCGAAGGTCAAGCCATATGGGAGGTTGTTCGAGCTCCGCTCATTTTGATTGAGGTTGCTACGCAGGCTTCAACAACCCTCTTGGCTAACAACCATAACGCGAAGAATCTCCTATATGCTAGGCTTGGTAGACAGGAGTATAACAGGATCTGTCATCTTGAGACCGCGCACGAGATTTGGCACACCCTCGAAACCTACCATGATAGTTCATCTCAAATCAAGCAAGTACACCAGACGGTTTTCAAGTGAGAATACAACAAGTTCGAGATGCATCCTAGAGAGAGCATCGATGATGTATTCACTCACTTTAACAAGGTTCTTAATCAGTTGAGAGCGGTCGACATCGAGTATTCTCAATCTGAGAATGTCACCCACCTCTTGGCTGCAATCAACACCAAGGAGTGGGAGATGAATGCTACTGCCATTGAGGAGAGTGTCAATCTCTCTTATCTTATCTTGGAGTTGCTCTATAGTAAGCTCAAGATCCATGAGATCAAGAGAGTTGATCATCCTAAGAAGGAGAACATGGCTTTAGTAGCAGACCTTCTCAAGAGAACGTCTGATCTCTCTTCTGAATCTTCCTCTGGATTTTCTCTTGCTTGTTTATCTGCAACCCATGAATAGGAACTTAAGAGTATTCCTGAGCCCGAATAAGCCTTCTTAGCCAAAAACTTCACACGAGCTTATAACAATGTGAAAAACAAGAAGAGATGTGGCCCTGTGATATGCTATGAGTGTGGAGAGCTCTACCACATCCGGGCAAACTGCCCCAAGCTTAAAGGGAAGAACAACTATAAGGAGAAGGCAGCTTGGAGGAAGCCTCAAGGGAATAAGTCCAAGTTTGATGCTGCCAAGCTCACGAAGGCTGCTCACTGGGTTCTTACCGCTTTTGGAGAGCATTCCATGAGCGATGTGGACTCTGGGAGCGAGGATGACAAGGAGGAGGAGCTTCCTCAAGAGAAAAAGAAAGGGAAGGCAAAGGACTTTACCGGCATGTGCTTCATGGCCGACTCCGTCGATGTCGATGACATCGATGAGGTACTTCCATCATATGAAGTTCTTTCTGCTAGATGTGATACCATCTATAAGCAACTACTTAACCAGGATAAGGCTTTAGAGTTCACCATGGCTAGGAATAAGGATTTAGAGTCACAAGTTGATAATCTAACATTAGAACTTGTGAATGCTAAGAATCTTGATGCTGATGAATGTTCACCCTGTCATGCTTTACACTCTGAACTTGCTAAATTGCAAAATACTCATGATGTTGCCTTGCACCAACTAGAAAATGCTAGGACTAAGTTAATTAAAGTTAAATCCACTCTATGTGAAAAATGCTTAGATTCTAGCAAGTTGGTTACTTCTTATAAGGCTGAATCTAGCACTTATTCTTTCTTCTTAGAACATGAACATGAAGTAAAAGACATATTAGAAGCAGTTAGAGCTAAGTATGCCAAGCTTAAGGACAAAATTAATTCTGCTCTTTGTGCTTCATGTGAAGCACTTAAGCTTGAAGTTGTTATTCATAAGGAGAAGCATGCTAGAACCATTAAGGCCAAATCTTGTGAATCATGTCTTAATCTTGAAAAAGAAAATGCTTATCTCAAGGATACACTAGAGAAATTATCTAAGGTTAAGAAATAGTTAAACATGATTCTTGATAAGTCCAAAACTCCTTATAAGAAGCAAGGGTTAGGATACAATTTTGCCAAAGACAAGTCCAAGCCAAATGTCATTCAAGTTTTGAAAAATAGCTTAGTTGAATTCAAAACCCAACCTGCAAAAACCCTTTTCAAATCTGCAGGTTTTGTCCAACCATCTATTGAGTCAAAAGGTGTTTCTCCTAGTAGTACCAAGTACCATTGCACCTATTGCAAGAAGAATGGACATTTACTTGAGTTCTGTTGGCGTAGGTTGAAAAATGCTAAGAAAAATCTTGCTAGAATTTTATCTCACTAACCTAGAGCCTTCATGAGACATGGTCATCAACCTGGACTAGAATTTGTTTCACATACTCATCATTATCATGTTCTTATGACCATTGCTCATGATAGAACCTCAAGTAGGATCAAGGCTAGCAACTCTGCTTTACATACTTCTCGCAGACATGTGTCTCAATACTGAGTTCCCAAGTCATGTTTAACTAACCCTAGTATTGAGACACATCAATCTTTTGTGCCTAGATTTTCAGGATCGCCGTGGAAGGGGGAAGAACACGTGGTTCGTCGACTCCGGCTATTCACGCCACATGACTGGAGACTCAAGATGGTTCACCTCCTTCACGTGATCGACAGGTGATGACTTCATCACCTTTTGAGATGATACACGAGGGTCTATTGAAGGAACGAGATCGATCAGGGTGAACGACAAGTTTATTCTTAAGGACATCACCCTTGTAGACAAGCTAAGGTACAATTTTCTTTCGGTCTCGCAGCTTCTTGATGATGGCTATGAGACTAGATTTAAGAAAAATGCTTGTCGAATGCTTAATTCAACTGGTGAGCTTATCTTTGGAATTTTATGAGTTGGTAGGATTTTTTGAGCTGACTTTTTGAATCTCTTGCTGGGTCTCTTAAGTGTTTGATTACATCTTCTTCTGAGTTCAGGCTTTGGCACCGTCGTTTGGGACACATTGGTTTAGATCATCTAACGCGAGTTAGCAATCTTGATCTCTGAGAGGTTTACCCAAACTCAAAGCCGTCAAGGATGCTGTATGTGCGCCCTGTAGGCATGGCAAGTAAGTTGTCGCCTCACACCCTTCATTGACTATGGTCATGACTGACAGACTGGGATAATTGCTAGGGTTCGGTCAGTCGGTGGCAAATGGTACATTCTTGTTGTAGTCGATGATTTTTTGAGATACTCTTGGGTGTTCTATTTTGTTTCGAAGGATGAGGCTTTTGATCATTTTTATGTTCTTGTTCTTCGCTTGGCTTCTGAACTTCGTAGTGTCTTGAGAGCAATCTGCAGTGACAATGGTACGGAGTTCAAGAATGCCTCATTTGCCTCTTTCTATGCTAAGCGTGGTATTGAGCATCAGTTCTCTTCTCCACACATCCCTCAATAAAATGGCTTGGTGGAAAGGAAGAGCAAGACCTTAGTCAACATGGCTTGGACGATGCTAGATGAGTATAGCACTCCAAGGAGGTTCTGGGCCGAAGCTATTGCTATAGCTTGTTATATTGCAAATCGTGTCTTCTTGAGACCATCTCTGGGCAAGACATCATATGAGCTTCAGTTTGGTAGAAAATCCTCTATTTCTCATTTTTTGAGTTTTTGGAGCCAAGTGTTTTATTCTTAAGACATGAAATCTATATAAATTTGAGTCAAGAACTTCTGATGGTCTATTTCAGGGTTATCCTGCACATTCGAGGGTTTTCGGGTTCTTAATGTTAAGACTAACGTTATTCAGGAGACATGCAATATCACTTTTGATGAGACTAGCCTTAGAGCTAGATCAGATGTTTCAGGTAACACACAGGAGACAGAGAGCATCTTTGTGAAGAAAGATGAGGATGAAGCTGATGTTTGTCTCCCACCAGCTGCTGCTACACCTCCTGGTCCAATTAAAGAACCTGCTGCCACAACTTCACCTTTAGTTGAGGCTCCTACTGCATCTTCACCATCAGCAGTACCTACAGAGGTCGAAGAGGAGTTATCTCCACCGGGTGCTCCACTTCATATTCAGAGGCATCATCCTCTAGATCAGATGATTGGTCATCTTCATGAGCGAGTCACTCCAGGTATCACGATCCAAGTTTCTACTCCCATTCTGCATTTGTTGCTTCTTTCGAACCTCGCGATATATCACATGCTTTGTCTGATTCGAGTTGAGTCAATGGCATGCATGAGGAGTTAGAGAACTTTAAGAGGAATAAGGTTTGGAACCTAGTAGAGCCTCTTAGTGGTCATAATGTGATAGGAACCCATTAGGTCTTCAAAAATAAACAAAGTGAGGATGGTTCTGTGGTTAGAAACAAGGCTAGATTGGTAGCTCAGGGCTTTAGCCAAGTTGAGGGGTTAGACTTTGATGAGACCTTTGCTTATGTTGCTAGAATAGAAGCTATTCGTATTCTGCTTACATTTGCTACATCTAAGGGTTTTAGGTTGTGTCAGATGGATGTTGAGAGTGCATTTCTGAATGGTTACATAGAGGAGAAAGTGTATGTTAGGCAACCTCCGGGGTTTGAGAATCCCAAGCATCCACATCATGTTTTCAAGCTGTCCAAATCCTTGTATGGTCTTAAGCAAGACCCTAGAGTCTGGTATGGTAGGCTTAAGACCTTCTTGCTTAAGAATAACTTTGAGATGGGTAAGGTTGACAGGACTCTATTCATTCCTAGGCATGGCAATGACTTCTTACTTGTTCAGATTTGCATAGATGATATTATCTTCGGTGGTTCTTCCCATACTCTTGTTTCTAGTTTTTCTGAGACCATGTCCGGAGAATTTGATGAGTATGATAGGAGAGCTCAACTACTTTCTAGAGCTTCAAATCAAGCAATGCAAGGAAGGGATCTTCATCCATCAAACAAAGTACACCAAGGATCTGCTCAAGCGCTTCGACATGGGTGACTGCAAGCCAATCGCCACTCCTGTGGCGACTTCAACTGCTTTGGATCCAGACGAGGAAGGAGAAGCCGTTGATCAACACGAGTGCCACAGCATGATCGGCTCTCTCCTCTACCTAACGGCCTCAAGACTGGACATCCACTTCACGATCTGTCTCTGTGTGAGGTTTCAGGCGTCTCCGAGGACTTGCCATAGCCAAGCTGTCAAGCGCATTTTCAGGTACCTTCAATCTACTCTCCAGTATGGCATCTGGTATTCCTGCTCATCTTCCTTGTCCATTCGAGGGTTTTCTAATTCTGATTTTGCAGGCTGTCGGCTAGATAGGAAGAGTACATCAGGCTCTTGTCACTTCTTAGGCACTTCTCTTGTCTCTTGGTCTTCTATGAAACAGTCCTCTATTGCACAATCCACTGCAGAAGCTGAATATGTAGCTGCTGCTAGCTGTTGTAGTCAGATTCTATAGATGATGTCCACACTTAAGGACTACGCGTTAACTTTTGCTAGTGTTCCTCTTCTCTATGATAACACTTTTGCTATTAATATTGCTAAGAACCCTGTGCAGCATTCCAGGACCAAGCACATTGACATTCGCTTTCACTTCCTTAGAGACCATGTAGAGAAGGGTGATATTGTGCTAGAATTTGTAGAGCCCGAGGCTCAGTTAGCTGATATCCTCACTAAGCCTTTAGACCCAACTGGGTTTGCCACCTTAAGGAGTGAGTTAGGAGTAATCTACCCCTATGGGTTGGTTTGAGGGGGGGTTAGTTCTCTTCTGAGCTTCTCTTGTTCATCTGAGCTTTTCTTGATCTTCTTTTGATCTTTTTAGGCCTTTGAGTTTTTTTGCATCTCATTGTATCATATTGCATTCATATGAAAATATCAAAAAGATGCATTGTAATATAAACTTTACTATCTGTCATTTAAATTGATGAAGTTTTGCTTATTACCCTTTTGAGTTTTAGTATTTCAATTTTTGCTCAATTCCATATCTAGTTCTTTGACTTGCTAGCATTATCATGCTTTCACATATGTAGCTAAGTCTTTGCTAAATGAGCCAGAGTTTTAAGACAACTTGAACTAAAAATTGCAATTTGTGAATCTTTAGCTAGTTGCACAATTAGTGATCTTTTTGTGACTTTGGCCCTGTCAAAATTGCCTTGTTAGCTCTTGAATATAGAAATTGAACATCTCTTAAGCTTCTTGTTTCTTTGTGAATCTAAAATTGTTCTTGTGCAAAAAATAAATAAATCAAATTTCAGGTTTCTCATGTGATGAAATTGTGTCAAACTATTCTCACGAGACTACATGTCAAAGATATGAACTTAGAGATAGTTTGATGATCCAAACAATCTCATGGGGACTGCTTGTCAAAATTGACATGAGCCTTAAGATTTGTCGTCCTAGTTGAAGCTTAGGAAGAGTTTGTGGATGGCTCCTAGTCCAGGATCTTCTTCACTAAGATAGACCTTTAATCAACATCAATACTCATTGCAAATGAAAACTATTGTAAAAATTGGGTGATTGAGGTACTTTGAGGAAAATAATTCAAATTGAGGACTTTTTGTCTCTAGGATGGTCGTTGTTAGCTTCTTGATCTCATATTGACATTCTGACATGGCCATTATCATTTTAGGATCTCTGTTGATGAACTTGCTAATTTTGAAGTTTTGCTTAAACTATTACAATTCATTGCTTTATCTTGAGCCTTCTAGCTTAGCTTTGATATATGTCTTAACATGACCCTGCTAGCACATTCATGCTTGATATGTTTTGAGTAATAGTAGAAATGCTAGCTTGTTCTTTTGGGTAATCTCGAAAGCTTCTTGTACTAAAATTTAGAAAATACAAAAATGAAGCTACTCTATTGCATTTCATGCATGCTCTTTCTTGTGCTTCGTCCTTATTTATGCATTTGTGTTTTGTCATCTCTGGATGAGAGGAAGGTGTGATTCCTTGATGAATCCATTGTCAAATGGGGAGAAGATATAGCAAAAATGATGATAAAAGGGGGAGCTATGTGGAGAAAAAGGAAGAAAATAATTTTTTCAAAAAATCATGATCATAGGGAGGGGGAGTATCTAATTTGCATTCTTATGATCTTATTGTCTTTTCTGAACTTGAATCACAATTCTTGGAACCTCATAATGATCAAATGTCAAATTGAACAATTATTTTTTCATATAGACCTTAAGCGAGATTTTTTACTCTTCTTTGAAAATTGAAGCGTTCTTGCTTTCTTTTGCCTTATCCTACTTGTCTATGCTTATCTGAAGCCAACTTGGTCATTTCCATTGCGTCCTCTTGCTTTTTGACCAAGTTGTGCTTTTGCGCGAAAACGAGATGTAGTTTTTCAAAACAACCTCCAATCTGTATTTTTTAGAAGATTGCCAATGTGTTCATCAAGAGAGAGATTGTGGATATCATAGGGATATGCTCATGATCTTAGAATGATGATATAATTGGTAATGGTATTGAGGGTTTGTTGAATCACTCGTTTTCTGCAGAGTTCAGGAGTATCGGTTTGACCACAACCAAGTACCGGGTGGTCGAATGCTCTGAGTACTGTAGCTACGAGTACTGAGTGGTCGAAGGTTCCGAGTACCGTAGCTACGAATACCAAGTGGTCAGAAGCTATAAGTACTATTCATCAAGCACTGTAGCTATGAGTGCCGAGTGTGAAAAGCATCTAGGCCCCTAAAAATATGTTTTGGTAATTTATGATAATATGTGAAAATGAGACTTATTGGTTTGTTGAGTTTTTACAAGGCCTAGTCCCATTGGAAAATATGATCTTGAAGATGCATGCTAAAAGTTTTATGAAGATCAAGTATAGCTCAAGGATAAGGTACAAGTGGTTTTGAAATTATTTTCTTTTACCGGTCTTAGGAGAAATAGATGGAAGACCGGATTATAGGTTAAATGTCGTACTATTAAGAGAGATCATGTCCTGTAGCTTGAAGGCATGTCTTGTACTTTATGGATCAATTTAGGATCATGTATGCATATGGATTCTCTTTCTAAAACCAAATATGCACTGTCAGGACAATCGGTACTACCAGCGTTGTCTGTGCGGAACTACCGCACTCCGGTTGTTCCGGTCGTTAGTTGGCGATATGTTTTTTACAGAGAGTCTCTTTTCTGGTTTCGGTGCCAAAACCTAAGCACGGTAGTACCGCCAGTGTTCATGCGGTATGACCGGAATACGGTAGTACCGCAGGTGTTAAGCGGAACTACCGCATGCCGGTTATTCCGAATGTTAAGCGGTATGTTTTTTCCAGTAAGCACCCTTTTGTCTCTCTTGGAAAACGGTAGTACCGCAATCTCCTTGCGGTATGACCGCACTGCGGTAGTACCGCTCGTTAGTTGGCGGTAGTACCGCTCTGCAAGATTAAACGGCTATGTCAGGTCATTTAATGCATCTGTTATAGCCGTTGCTGTAGTGGTTGGAGAAGTGCGGTAGTACCGCCCCTTGCATGGCGGTAGTACCGCATGTGGCTGAAAAAGTGGGTTTTCTTCTCCAACGGTTATAATTGTTGTTGGGGGGTATAAATACTTCCCCACCAGCTCAAGGACAGTGTGCTAGACCACATTTAACATCCTTAGAGCCTTGTGCATTCATTCAACTCCTCAAATTCATTTGTTCACTCTTTGAGAGGTTGTTGAGCTCATTCAAAGTGCATTCATCATTCTAGTTGATCCTATTGCACTTGAGTGTCGCTGCGAAGGTCTTGGTTTGTTACTCTTGGAGTTTTGCCGAACTCCTAGACGGCTTAGCGGTGATTGCACGGTGATCTCTTCAAGAAGATTGTGAAGAGGCCCGTGCCCATATTGTGAGTGGTTTGGTGTTCACCATCTCCGAGTGGAGAAAAACAACCAATAGTGATCGAGGAAAGGCTTAATACGTGGAGCCGGCTTGATTGGTTCAAGCTCCCTCAACGTGGACTAGTGAAGACCGGCAAGTCTTCGATACCACGGGAAAACATCGTTGTCTCATTGTGGTTATTCCTAGTCTTTACTCTTCCGCATTTATATTTCTAGCTTGATCTTTGTGCTTGTATTGCTTAGCTAGAAGTATAATTTCTTTAGACTAAGTTATTAATTAGCTTATCTCGTTAATTTGTTTAAAAGTTTAAAAACCTCCTATTTACCCCCCTCTAGTTGGTTATCCTTGATCCTACAGAGTGGTCGACATCTTCGAGTACTACAGCTACGAGCACTATTTATCGAGTACTGTTTATTCCGAGTACTGCAGCTACGAGCACTATTTATCGAGTATTGTTGCTTCAAGTACTGTTCATCACGGATCGTGGTCATAGACACTGGTGGTAGACAGTGATCTTGGACACTAAACGTAGACGGTGGTCATGCATACATATGTGATGCATGTGTCAATGATGTGTGTTTTGACTAACGTGAGTCAAGTTGCGAAGAATTTGTTCCCGAAATCGATTTCTTGGTCTATTTTTGTATAGGTGGTTTGGTGGTCAACTATGGTCAACGGTAAAGAGGATGGGGATTTGGTTAGGAGAACCAAGGTCCAGAACGATCGTGGATGCTGGGAGAGATGGTTGGACTCAAGCCTGGCGCAAAAAGGATAGTGATGACCGAGCGAGATAGTTCGGTGTGACGGGTTGCATCAAATGGCGTGGCAGTTTGGTGCGACGGGTCACATCAAGCGTACGCGACAGCTGTGATGGGTCACATCAAGCGTGACAAAGTTGCCTCAGCGTCGATGCAAGTGAAACCTGTTGTGTGTGGGCTTAACGGGTGCCTGTTTAGATGTGTTCCTCTAGAAGCTAGCCTCCACTATAAATAGGGGAGGGTGCTAGTTGTGCACCCTCCAACCCTGGTACGAGAAACCCTAGTTTGGTTCTAGGGAGAACAGAGGAAATTGGAGAGGTAGGGTTCTAGAGAGTTGGATTGACTGTGTGCTCAAGATGTTTAACAACCCGGCACAGATCGAAGCGCCTTGATTCAAAGGGGTTTCAAAAAAGGGTATACATGTTTGACCAGTCATGGTAAAGAGAAGATTATATAGGAAGTTAATAATGACGCATCGAGGAATTCAACAATATGCCAGATGTGGACTGTGCTTTTGATGAGGATAGGTTGCACGATGACAATCTGGATAAAATGCTATGCAATGTAAAAGGGAACTACAGTGAGAGGGAGTTTTATAAATTCAAAGGCTTAATGGAGGACTCGGGGAAACCTTTATTCCCTAGCTGCAAGCTGGAATACACAAGGTTATCAACCGTGCTTGAACTGCTGAAATTGAAGGCAAGCAATGGTTGGTCCGACAAGAGTTTCACGGCATTGTTAGGTCTCCTAGCAGACTTCCTTCCGGAGGGAAACGTGTTGCCCAGCACCACCTACCAAGCCAAGAAGGTTCTTTGTCCATTGGGAATGGAAGTAGAAAGAATATATGCATGTCCGAACGATTGTATCATGTACCGTAAAGAGTATGCTGACATGCATGTATGTCCCATGTGCAAAACATCCCAATACAAGCGTAAGTATACTGCTAAGGTGAAGCAAGAACCTCCTGCTAAGATATTGTGGTATCATCCTGTGATCCCACGTTTGAAGCATTTATTTGCGAACCGAAAGGATGCAAGATTGCTACGTTGGCACTCGAAGGAGCGTAAGAAAGATGAAAAACTAAGACACCCTGCTGATTCTGCTTAGTGGAGAAACTTCGATCAGAGCTTCGAAGAGTTCGGTGCAGAACTGAGAAACAAAAGGTTAGGGTTGAGTACAGATGGAATGAATCTTTTCAGTAATATGAGCAGCCGACATAGCACTTGGCCCGTGAATCTATGTATGTACAACCTTCCTCCTTGACTGTGTATGAAGCGGAAGTCCATTTTGATATCACTACTTATCCAAGGGCCGAAGCAACCTAGGAACGATATTGATCTGTACCTAGCACCATTGCTGGAAGATCTTGTGACACTGTGGAACGAAGGGGTACAAGTATGGAATGCGTACAAATGTGAGAACTTCACTTTACACGCCATGTTGTTCTGCACTATTAATGATTTTTCTACCTTTGGTAACTTGTCAGGGTTCAGTACAAAAGGAGCCAAAGCCTATCCGCACTGCTCAGATGGTACGGAAAGTGTATAATTAAACAACTCGCACAAAACTGTGTATATGCATCACCGTAGGTTCCTTCCCAGGATTCACCCAAACCGCAATATGAAGAAATAATTCGACGGAAATAAGGAGGACGGTTCAGCTCCAAGGGCTTTTAGAGGGAAAAAAGTCTATGATATGGTTAAGGATATCGATGTTGTGCTTGGGAAGGGTCACAAAATTAAGGACCTGTCAGAAGAACATATGGAAGAAGCGGTCAATTTTTTGGGACTTGCCTTATTGGGAGCACTTAGAAGTTCGTCACTGTATCGACGTCATGCACATGGAGAAGAATGTATATGATAGCTTGATTGGTCTTTTACTGAACATTAGTGGCAAAACAAAAGATGGTGTTAACGCACGACGTGACTTGGTTGATATGAACATGAGAACCGAGTTAGCACTGAAAGAGACCGATAAAGGACGAGCGTACCTTCCCCCGGCTTGCTACACTCTGTCCAAAGCCGAGAAATGAACTATGCCAGAGCTTGCATGGTGTGAAAGTTTCGTCCAGTTACTCCGCCAACATTAAGAAACTTGTTTCTATGGAAGAATTAAAATTAATTGGTATGAATTCTCATGATTGCCATGTACTAACGATATAAATGCTTCATATTGCAATTAGGAGTATCTTGTCGAACAAGGTCCGAGTGGCAATCTTAAGGCTGTGTTATTTCTTTAACTCAATTGCTCAGAAAGTCATCGATCCCAAAGGACTAGATACTCTGCAGGCCGAGGTGGTGATGACCCTATGTCATCTTGAGATGTACTTCCCTCCGTTATTTTTCGATATCATGGTCCATCTCATTGTTCACCTTGTGAAAGAGATAAAGACATATGGCCCTGTGTTCCTACTTCATATGTACCCGTTCGAGAGGTACATAGGAATTCTCAAGTCTTACGTACGAAATCGATCTCGACCGGAGGGCAGCATCATCGAAGGTTATGCAACCGAAGAGGTCATTGAGTTCTGCGTCGACTACATGGCTCAGGTGGAACCGATAGGTGTGCCTCCATCTTGTCATGAGGGGAGACTGGAGGGTATCGGGACCATCAGAACGAAATCAATCACTCCTGATCTAGATACGTACGCTCAAGCCCATTTCTCGGTCTTACAACACATGACCCAAGTATCCCCGTACATCGACGAGCATAAAGACATGGTACACAAACAAAATCTAGACCAGTCGGAGGTTTGGATCACAAGAGAGCACAACCGTCAGTTCAACGAATGGTAAAGGTGCGATTCACTAGGGGGCTCATCAAGTGATGATACACTGCTATGGTGGCAAAAGGGCCAAAATTTACAATTGTGACATAGCAAGGATACGACATAAATAGGTACATATTTTATACAACAGCTCAGGATAGGAAGAGCACAGTCCAGAACAGCGGTGTCCGCATAAATGCGTTTCACGAATAGTTCAGTACCGCCGGACCACGTGGGTTGAACTCCTACTATGGGTTCATAGAGGAGATTTGGGAGCTCGACTATATACTTTTGAAGATCCCCCTATTTTGATGTCATTGGGTTAAACTTCCACAGGGTGTGAAGGTCGACAAGTACGACGTCACTATTGTGGACCTCAAACGTGTCGGATACAAGGACAAACCATTTGTACTCGCTAAGCAAGTTGTTCAAATTTTTTATGTAATGGATCCGGCAAATAAGAACCACCACGTAGTTCTTCATAGAAAAAGAAGAATTATCGGAGTTGAGAATGTCGTGGATGAGGAAGAGTACAATCAATTTGACGAGTTGCCTCCTTTCGACGGCATCAGGCTTGTGGAAGAACCCAGTGAGTAAGCTAGCTATATACTGCGTCGATCGTCATGAAGGACTATATTTAAAATAAGAAATTATTCTGTTGTAATTTATTCTATAACATGAGACATGTCAATGTGGAATTGTCATGTGTTAATGTGTTATATATGGACTTGTCATCTCTGATTTTGCTGTTAATGTGGACTTCATTGTAATATGGAATGGTAATATTATGCACATGCCAAATTATGGATATCTCTGAATGTGCTCTTGTATGACCTAATGTCTCCCTGCTCTTGTATGCCTAATACATGTTGCACATATCTCTGAAGTATTATATAGTTTCATATCACAAATGGTTCTTTTATGGAACCGTCTGTGATTACTTATCACAGACGGTTCCATAAAAGAACCGTCTGTGATATGGATAATATCACATATGGTTCTATTATGGAATCGTCTGTGATTACTGATCATAGACGGTTCCATAATAGAACCGTCTGTGATATGCCTTTTTTAAGCGCGAGAACCGCTAGGTTTTCCACCCTTACTCGTCACTCGCCCTTACTCTCGCCTGTTCACCTCCCCACCCGAGCGCCCCCACCCTCGACGTCGCCGCCCAAGGTACTGCTAGGGTTTTCCTCCTTACTCAACACTTCTTCCCAGCGCCTTACTCCTCACTCGCCCATTCACCTCCCCACCCGAGCGCACCAGACCTCCAAGCCACCGCCCGAAGCCTCCTCCCCGACGGTCGCCCTGACATCTACGATGCCTGGCCACCCCCTGCTTCATCGCCAGCTCCGACCGCCCCCTGCTTCATCGCCAGCTCCGGCAGCCCCCTACTATGTCGCCGACGCCTCCTCCTTCCCCTTCTCCCCATCACCAATTTGTGAGTATCATTGTTTATCTTTTGTGCATCCCTTGTGTATTTTTGTGATGTACTAGTTCATATCTGGAATTCGTACTGGAAGATATTGCAAATTGGTGCTAGTGGGTTCGGTTGAATGCACTATGATGATTGTCAAATCTGAAATCAAATTGGTAATAGGAACGATCTTGAGCTGGAACCTTTTGCTTTCTGTGGTCAGTTATATTTAGTAGCTTTGTTACTTTCTGTTTTTCAGTTATATGTAAAGGTAAATTGTCCTTTTATGATCTGTGAGCCAGTTGATGTTTTGTGAGATATTTACATGGGTATTCTTAATCTGTTGACTAGACTAACTGTTAAAATATTCTTGTGAATTATCTTGGCATCACTTGCTCTGTTGTTCTATTTTATACAGACTGTATACTGCTTTCTTTGTTATATTATTCATATTGGTGGTCTCTAGATAATCTGTGGACAGAAAGTTTAATCTGCTACTTTGTGATAAATTTGACATATTAAATAGGAAAGCTGTAGTTTAAGCTCAAGATCTGTTTTTTAATTATCAAATTTGATTGGTGAAGAGATTTTGACTGAGGGCTGAGATGGCAAAGACTTTGTCTTATGCAATTAGCCAACTGAGAGCAATCAAATAATCTAATTATCTTAACAGTATGCTCATTCTGGTTGTTCTCATAATGTATATGTTGAGCATATTTTTCCTTTTGCGTTATATTAGATTGTAGTGTTGTTAGGAATGACGTGAAATGTGTGATATGCTTGGTACCATTTGATACGCTGTTGTACAAACAATTCTGCAATGTCTATATATGCTTTCATTTGTTGTGAATGTATTGTCTATTGATGTGAATGTATCTTTTGATACTATTTATTTATATAGTTAATTGGTTGGGTAACTTCTATTTTTCTGTATAAAATATGTTTTCAAGAGAAATTATCTTCAAAAATACCTCGTGGATATCAACTTGTAATCCATTTTATTTAAACTCTCAGTGTTTTGAATTCTAAAATTTTAGTTCATTGCGTATATAACTTATATAGATAGCAAGTAAGTGAGGTGGTGTCTGCACCATCTTTGCCGCCTTCATCGACGTCGTCAAATGCGTTTGGATCTCCCAGCAAAGTGGTACGTACGCGAGATGGCAAAGGAGCATCGAAAATGCCTGTGGGCCAAATGACCATCACGGAGGTCAGTGATAGTGGGGTCCCTCTATGTCCCAAGAAAGCAGCGTGAGATTCCGAACCATCTGCGGGATACTTGGAAAGGAACGGGTCCCCATCACCACACTAAGCTGGGACACTCTGTCGAAAGATCGGAGAGGCGAGCTGTGGACAAAACTTTCAAGCTCATTCACTATCCCAGAAGCAAACCGGGCACACGTGGAACGGCAGGCGTTGCTCGCGATGGGACACACGTGGAGGACCTTCAAGAGCACGCTTGTCACGAAGTACGTGAACACGGGTCGGACGCCCTTCATGAACTATAAATTCTTGTCACGGGATATATGTGACGTCTTTGTGCAAATGAAGACGACGGCCGAATTTCAGGAGCAAAGTGCAGCGTACAAGGCTCTCTAGGCATGAAACACTCACCCCCACAAACTCGACACTGCTGGGTATACGGGTAAAAAGGAGCAATGGACGGCAGAGGACGAGAACACAACATGGTCATTTGCTGAGATCACAAACGAGCGCGCTCAAACCTAGTTAAGGGGAGGGTATCAGCCACGTCTTTGGGCGGCTTCTCTTTTACAAACCCGGAAGACCAGGAAGTGTCCCAATGTCTGGTAAGATATGTCGAACTACCTAGTTTTTAATAAGTCCATAACTTCATAGTGTCTATAATAATATGATGACCTCTTGCAACAAGCATTGACTTCCTCATGTTCCAAAGGCTCCTTTGAAACAGACAGGGAGAAAGATATATTATCTACGGCCCTGGGAAACAAGGAGCACCCGGGTCACACACGAGGCATTGGGGTTTACGTACCTTGAAAGGATGGATTCACAGATGATTACTGCACGTATAGGAGTAGGAAGAGATTCAAGGCCGAGTATGACTATCGGATGGAACAGGTGCTTACTGCAAAATTTAAAGAAAGGCTAACAAGATTGCAGGATCAATTGAATCAAGTACTCCTCAACCAGTCAAGCTACCCCCATTATTTTGGGATCCAGTCCTTCTCAACATTAGAGTAGCGTCGCATCCACGCAAAATTCTAAACATGACGTCCAATTACCTATCGACGACATCAAGGTAATGTACATCTCCGGAATGCTCCAAAGATAATTGCGTATCGTTTTGTAGGAGCCAACGTTGTGCACGCTCCAAGTGAGGATGGTTGGGTCCATGTCTATTGAGGCTGGGCAGGGGATGGCGTATCCATGCTAGGAAGGGACAGTGCAGCACGATGCCCAGGTGGCGCAGGGTTACGCCAGGGTCCATGTAACGACCCAACTTGAGGCACCCGAGAGGTCCTCCAAGACCTCCTGAAAAGTCCACCAAGACCTCCCAAGAAGTCCCACAGGATCACTCAAGAGAACCTCCAGAACCACCCAGGAGGTCCGGTAGAGCCACCTGGAGGTCTGGAGTCCTGACCTGAGGAGGTCAAGGAGCCAGGGGTCACCCCAAAAACCTCCCACGGCCAGACCAGGGGTGGTCGTGGAAGAGGTCTGGGATCACCCCAAGGCCCTTTGTGCAAACCAAGCTACTCCTAGGGATCAACTGCTAGCTCGCATAGTACACAAGTGATAACATACATCAACACAAACTTTACTAATATCAACAAAGTTGTTTACAAGGGAGGCTTACAAGCCGGCAACCAAAACACAGCGGAAGATAAACAATAGGCCACCCGATATACCACAAGCAATCAGCTGGAGGGCGCATCCTAGTCATCTAGGACCTCTTGGTCCACAACAAGACCTTCTCAAAGCTTCCCTTCCTGCTCAAAAACAACATCAAGCAAGAGTGAGCACAACAACCGTGTTCGCAAGTCACACCCATGAAATAACAGAATGACATGCATAATTGGATATCTCAAAGAAAGGCTGGTATGATTAGTTTGCATAAGGCCAAGTTTCATTCAAATACAAGTAATAAATTCCAAGGTAGTTACAATAACTAAAATTCATTTTCTAAATCCCAGTTTCCAGTTGGATAACATTCATCACAAGTGGTGAAGGATACTCTCCTGTCACAAGGCTCCTTGCCCAAACCCATTGGATAGAAATCCAAAATAGATTTATCAAGTCCTTTTGAAAACAAAACCAACATCTAACTATGAGAGGCTTTGCCAGCATGTCCATGACTGTGGACACGGCTATCCAAATAGTTTTACACTCTGCAGAGGTTGTACACATTACCCACAAGACACATTTTCTCTAGTTTGTTTGGCATCCGTCGGTGCCACCACTCACTGCCGTAGGTAAGTGATCTAGAGCAAGTGACAAGACCTTTATAATGCATTATTCCATCGTAGTCCACCCTCTCAAAGGTTTCACCCCCGCCTATGGATAGAAACCCAAGAGTTCATAGGGGCCTCCTCTTGCATCAGTTGGGAATAACATAGTCATGAAAGACAGGCCACGAAAGACCACCCACGCACCAACAGGATCAACCGCGATGGAACTCTACAAATTAATTAGCCAGATCCCCTCCCCATTCTCTGGACATGTGGTTGCACGGTGAGGCATAGCCCATTATAGGCATAGTAAAGGATCGCTCGCAGACTGGTCCTTAACTGACTTGGGCGACAACCTCAACCCTGAGGCGACGACTGACACAACCCCAGTGCATAGACATGCACCAACCAAGCAACCAACCCAGATTCACCCAAGTCCAAACCATTTTCCATTACTTTATTTTTCAACACATTTTCAAACCTCCATGACAAACCAATATCACGGCTAAACATTTTAAACAACAGTTGGTCATTGATAGTAAAACTTCCCAAGGTCAAATATTTTTGGTATAAGCATAACTAAGCATCCATTTTTCAAATGCTCCTGGTTCACACTATTGTATCAATCAGGTTCAATCTAGGGTGACAACATGTTCGGTTCAAGGTCAAAAGTGACCATACAAAAGATTTAGGTATAGCAACGAACTTAAAAACAAGTATTGAAATAATTAAGTACAGTAAGCATGAATTAGCACCTGAAATGGAACAAAAATATGTTGAAATAATGGGTGCAACATGGTCAAAGGTGTAACTTGCCTCCTGCTCGAAAGGCTTCACGGGTCCACTTCCTCACAGAGTTTGGGCTCTCCAGAGACGTTGAGGTCTACACATTAAAAACAACTCAAGATCAAACAAAGATCAAAAAGAGATTCAAAGAACTCCAAAAAAAAACACCAAACAAGAACCACATAAGGGCTTGGCGAATTGGAGGAGGTCCGAGGAGCTGGCCGAAGGAGGTCTGACGGTTTGAGGGAGGTCCAGGGAACAAGCTGGGGAGCCAGAGAGCTAAAATGAGGAAGAGGCAAAGATAGAAAGCTTGCTCAAGCTTATAGGGCCAGAGTTGCTGGGAGGTCCAAGGACAACCGAGGTCAAGAGCAGGTGAGGAAAAGGAGATGGGAGCTGATAAGGAGACGACAAAAGAAGGTACGAGTGCTGCAAAAGGTGATAGCATTCAATGTGACACAACCTGCATTAAACATGTGAAGACTTCTATGGTAGCAAGGACACACGTAAGGAGGAAAAAGGTGAGCAGAACCTGACAGATGGGACTAGACAAAGCACAGGTGGGAGGTACGGAGGTCAAGGGAGGTCTTCACCCACTAAGGTGGTCTTTGCAAAAGACCAAAGGTCCTGACCACAAGGGTGATCTGACCCGCAAGGGTGGTCCTTGCAAAAAGGATCATAAGATCCTGAGGACAAGAGGTCCTGAGGAGGTTTGGACCGCAAGGGTGGTCTTTGCAAAAAGACCAACAAATGAGGTCTTTGCAAAAAGACCAATAGAGGAGGTCGTGGTCAATGAGGAACTTCAACCCTGGGGCGTCGGCTGACACGACCCCCGTGCATAAACATGCACCAACCAAGCAACCAACCCAGATTCGGCCAAGTTCAAACCATTTTCCATTACTTTATTTTACAACACATTTTCAAACCTCCATGACAACACAATGTCACGGCTAAACATTTTAAACAACAGTTGGTCATTGAAAGTAAAACTTCCCGAGATCAAATACTTTCGGTCTAAGCATAACTAAGCATCTATTTTTTAAATGCTCCTGGTTCACACTATTGTATCAACCAGGTTCATTCTAGGGTGACAACATGTTTGGTTGAAGGTCAAAAGTGGCCATACAAAGGATTTAGGTATAGCTATGAACTTAAAAACAAGTATTGAAATAATTAAGTAAAGTAAGCATGAATTAGCACTTGAAATGGAATATAAATATGTTGAAATAATGGCTGCAACATGGTCAAGGGTGTAACTTGCCTCCTGCTCGAAAGGTTTCACGAGTCCACTTCCTCACAGAGTTCGGGATCTCCAAAGACGTCGAGGTCTACACGTTAAAACAACTCAAGATCAAACAAAGATCAAAAAGAGATTCAAAGAACTCCAAAGAAACACCAAACAATAAGCACAGAAGGGCTTGGTGAATTGGAGGAGGTCCGAGGAGCTACCGAAGGAGGTCTGACGATTTGAGGGAGGTCCAGGGAACAAGCCGGGGAGCCAGAGAGCTAAAATGAGGAAGAGGCAAAGATAGAAAGCTTGCTCAAGCTTATAGGGCTAAAGTTGCTAGGAGGTCCAAGGACAACTGAGGTCAAGAGCAGGTGAGGAAAAAGAGATGGGAGCTGATAAGGAGATGACAAAAGAAGGTACGAGTGCTGCAAAAGGTGATAGCATTCAATGTGACACAATCTGCATTAAACGCGTGAAGACTTCTATGGTAGCAAGGACACACGGAAGGAGGAAAAAGTTGAGCAGAACCTGACAGATGGGACTAGACAAAGCACGGGTGGGAGGTACGGAGGTCAAGGGAGGTCTTCACGCACTAAGGTGGTCTTTGCAAAAGACCAGAGGTCCTGACCACAAAGGTGATCTGACCCGCAAGGGTGGTCCTTGCAAAAAGGATCAGGAGGTCTGGACCACAAGGGTGGTCTTTGCAAAAAGACCAACAAAGGAGGTCTTAGCAAAAAGACCAATAGAGGAGGTCGTGGTCAATGAGGAAGTTGTGATCAATAGGGCGATTTTTGCAGAAAGACCATGAGGGTGGTCTTTGCAAAAGGACCAAGAGGTGGTTTTCTCATAAAGACCAGTGAACGAGGAGGTCTAAGGATAAGGTGGTCCAAAAGACAGAGAGGTCCAAAAGACGAAGAGGTCCTGGGGACAAAGGGAACTCAAGGGAAGGTTTGGACGGTCAAGATGAGAGCAAAGGAGATCCTCGCAGTCAAGATCAAAGCAAAGGAGGTCGTGACGGTCAAGATCAAAGCAAAGGAGGTCCTGAACCGATCGAGAGGTTCGATCAAACTCGAGGAAAGTTCAGATGAGGTTCAAATGGACAGGAGGAGGTCCAAATGAACACTGGGAGGTTTGATTGGACACAGGGAGGTCCAATTGAATACGGAAAAGGTTCAAATGAACCGGGGAGGTCCAAATGAACACGGGAAAGGTTCACTTGGACACAAAGAGATCCAATTGAATACAAAAAGGGTCCAAATGAACCCGAAGAGGTTCAGATGAACAAAGGGGGATTCAAATGAACGTAAGGAGGTTCAAATGAATAAAGAATGAAAGGAGGTTAAAGAAGAGAGAGATCTAGAAGGGGAATTCGACTCGAAGTTGAATTTTAGATATCAAGGATATTTGAAACACAAGCCCAAGCTTGGAACACCTCAGGGGTGGTTGTGACCCGAAGGGGAGGTCAAAACCAAAAAGGAGTGCTCCAACAGGAAAGGAGACCTAGACCCAAAAGGAAGTCTGAACCACAGAGAGAAACCAAATAGGAGGTCTAGACCTAAGAAGATCTAAACCAGAGAGAAACCAGAGAGAGGGTCTAGACCTGGGAGGTCTAAACCACAAAGGAAAGTTTAAACCTCAGAGGAGGTCTAAACTACAAAGGGATGTCTAAACCTCAGGGGAGGTCTACATTACAAAAGAGAGTCTAAACATCAGAGAATGTTTAAACTACAAAAGAGATTAAGGGAGGTCCTGACCCAAAAGGTGGTCTGAACCAAGAGGGTGGTCTTTGAGAAAGACCACGAAGTTGACCGACAAGGTGATCCGAACAACAGGGAGGTCGTGACCACAAGGGGTGGTCTCGACCAAAAGGGTGGTATTCGCAAAAGACCACGAGGAGATCCAGAGATCCAGGCATGGAGAGGCACAGCTAAGCGGAGCCATCCGATACAGATCAAGCGGTACAAAAGAGAGGATGGCGCGGGCAGCGCAAAACGAAAGAGGAGATCTAGACAGATAGGAATCTCTTCGGGGAAGGGAAGATCCGAGAGGACAAGAGAAGGAGAACAGCGCCAGAGGCCAAACAACTCAAAAGGAACCAACCTTAGGGTTAGTTGGAGTTTAGTTTAGTCATTTTGAACACTTCAAATTCTGAAAACCTCAGGTTAAGGTTTGGAATTTCAACAAAACCAATTGGTTCTTTTTATTTTGAAAATTTTCAAAAAGGCTCGAAAAACTAGGGTGTTAAGTCCAGGTGGACATGGTACATGATAATTTCAGGGCCGTCCCACTGAAGATTCGCCCGAACGAATACATCAGAACACTAGGGGATGTGTGTACACTTTTATCCAGTGGCCCAAGAAGGACATCGCCATGGACCCTACAGTGCCGCCTAAACCTTTGATTCAGAAGGCCTCTCCAACAGGACCCTCGGTGACTCTACTTCAACCATCTCGACACGACCATGTCTCTCCAACAGGACCCGCAATGACTCCACCTCAACCTTCGCTTCAAAAGCCCGTCTCATCGGTTGCCGTGGAGAAGATGCCAAAGGAACAAGAAAAGTATGTCACTATATCGGTTCCCGAGTCATCTCACAGGAAGACACATAGCGGCCAAGTCGTTCAGGTCAAATCAAAATCACAGTTAAGGCGCCTCCCAAGCCCGAAAAATACTCCCTCGGCAGTCCGTTGGCCACCGACATAGTATTAGCCCACGCTGGAATAAGTTGCCGGTCTTTGCATGCCTGGTACATGCGAAAGACCAAAGAGAAGGGGTATGATACTGGAATCACTGTCACATACACGAAGGAACATTTCTTCCATGAGCCAACCCCCTTCGTCATGGGCTTCGACGACTTATTTGATCTATTCAACCTCAAAACCCTCGATGCCTCACTTCTACAATGTTGGACATTGTAAGTGTGTACAATCAAGCTCTTTCACGTAATATCGATTAATATAACAACTCATTGCTTATGTATAGATACATGATGAAAAATGCCCGACAATTGAAAGAACCGGTGGGTTTTCTCGACCCACATGTGGTCTCTGAGCAAACCATCGTGGCAGACGTATCCTACGTCGTGAAATACATAACGACAGGATTGCTTGCTCAGGACGACAAGGACTACATAATGGTGCCCTACAACCAGAAGTAAGTGCTCCACTACTTGCTATACAGATTTCATTTGTACTTTATACACAGTACGAACTTAGGTTTAATGACTATAGCGATATACATGAGTAGGTACCACTGGATCTTTTTAGTCATTATACCAAAGAGGAACAAGGTAATATACCTTGATTTCCTACTCAACAAAACCCACGACTTCACCCTTGTGCAAGGAATACTCGACAGGTATGCTCATTTCCTCCATACATAACTCTATTGTAGTCTTCCTTCGTTTGAAATGGCCGAGAGTATCTCACATATCTCACAACGTAGGGAGTATCTTGCGCAACCGAGAGTATGTATGTGTAGTATATAAGTATATAAGACCATATAGGTGGTATTTACATATTTTCAGAGGTGGTATGTACAGTTTTTAGACATACTCCTTTTTATGTGCGAATATGAAGGTATTTACAAAATATGCTAAAAACTATGAATTCTCTTGCAAATTTTTCGTGTGGTTCACATTGGAGTATCTTATAATCAGTATATGAGTATACCCAAAGTGATAAAGGAGTATGTCAAGTTCTTTTAGGTGGTATATCAAAGGTGGGAGTAACTACTCCCGGGAGTAGAAAGTATTTTTCATATATATATATATATATATATATATATATATATATATATATATATATATATATATATATATATATATATATATATATTGTTAAAGACAATTACAATTTACAACCTGTCAATCAAATGGTAATGTTTTGATTTTCCAGTCTCTACAAGTTTCCGGCAAAGATCAGTAATAGTGGATCAAAGATGGTCTAATTTTTTTTGGTGCATGGGGGAGCCAAGGCCCCTACTGATCCCAGGTTGACTCCGTCACTCACTGATCCTCCCAGCCGGTGGGTGTGACGTCATTATGTGGGCCCGGTGTAGACAAATCAACCTGACCAGGAAATACGAGGCTATCCCAGTTCCCAGATTGCCCTGGAAATAGAGACATTTATGTAACTACGCCTCTTCTTCTCTCTCATTCTATAAATTGGCCCCCTATTGTAACATGGGTGGAGGCCACTTGTACTTCACAAGCAATACAACTTGTGTAGTTTTTTTGTTTCGCCTACACTTTGACCTGCACCTATGCATCCTTTGTGGTCGACGTAGTCAACTGAGGGTATCTGCAAATCTAATGTCTAGACTTGTATATACGATCTACTGTCTAGACTTGTATCTATAACAGTTAACATCATCCGTGGGGAGCAGGCGAGAAGTCATGCCTCCTGGGAGGAAGACAAAGGCATGGCCGGCGTGCTCAGGGAAGGCCGCGCTAGGGGCTCCTACGTCGTCAACGCATTCCTCCTCCATTAGGTCGTCGACTTGGCAGCATTTCTGTATTGATGTTTTGGTACGTGATCAACTGACCAACAAAGATGTCCTGTCCTCTTATTTTGTTGGCCTGTTCTTGGCTATATAAATGTAAGCGGTTCAGTGGATATAGGCTACTGGCATCTCGGCCTGTATTAGATGGAAATAGTTAAGAGATTGGGTAAAGAGATAGTTAGACATATATCTTTGGTGGACAAAAAAATGAGGTATTAGCCGTTTTTCATTGCTACTAACAAGATAATTAGGGTACAATACAGTAGTAGGAGCATTGCATGCTTTGTTGTGTGGTTTGCCCTGCTTATATAGCATTTCTTTTCTCATGCTATTATACTCAATGTAAGATTTATTATCTCACATTCAAATTCACAATTCCTCTCTTAATTTATTATTTCCCATTCAAATTCAGACATCAAACTTTTGTTTTGGACTTCAAACTTTTGTTTTGGATACACTTCTCAATGGAATCCTCAAAAGTTTCACTATTATTTTTAGAAAGCAATATGATTCTTGTGATTTATTAGCAGCTCATGATTGATTTTATAATAAAAAATCTAGCCTGATGCATTTGTGCAAGTAGTACTGAGATGTTATATCAGATATCTGTATAATAATAGGTTGTATTATTTGCTAATCAAGGGTCTACCCTGATGCTATTTTCTTGCCCTGCCGTTAACTGAACATGAACAGCTAAACATGAGTTCCACTGGTTAGTGATTTAGTTGATCATTGCAGTATTGCCTCCTAATTTGTTCTTATTATTTAGTGACATGCATATGTTAACTCCTCTGTGCACTGACTTGAAAAATGTTGAGCGTTAATGGTTCAACTGATTCTGATATGTTTCGGCAAAGCTTGATCAGATTTGCTGATTAGAGGGGAGTTCCTGAATTGAAATTATAGCTTGAGAGATTACATGAGTTATTTTTTTGTACGAGAGAACTTGCAATGTGAATTAATTTGATCTTGTGACGATACTGGCTAGACTTTGATCTTGTGACGATACTGATTAGATCTGGTTTGCAATGGCATGCTAAGCAATCTCTTGTTGCGTGAATTTTGTAGACAGTCATGCTTAAGTCGCATGTTACCGAAGTACCAACATTGACTGTATTGTTAAGTTATGGTTGTTACTTGTTAGTACTATATTATTACATTATAATATTTAGCATCATACTTCATGGATTACCATAATTTCTCCTCAATTTTTTTGTTTGTTAGACGGAGTGCACTATCTAACCCTTGGTAATTTCCCCAGTGCAAAGAGAAGCACCTTGGCATGCAAAAAAAGTCCAGTGTGTTGTGGAGGTACATTAGGGAAGTTTAGATGCTAGACGAGTTTTTTGTTGGTTATCACTGTGTCTGCCTCTTCGTGAGATACACTCGGGATCCTTTACCACGAACGGAGAGATGAGTTGGTGGCCCACCTGTCATGTAGGATTAGGATTTTGGCGACAAAAGGTTTTTACTTTTGGGCACTGGGGAGCTATACCGATTCTAGTAGTGACTAGCGCATACAAGTTCTGTCCAAATTGGCCATCAGTCCATCACAACTTCATGTGCATGAAATTTACTGCAGTACTTGGCTAGGTGTCCACAATCCCATATGATCTCCGCGTTTTAGTGAATAGAGTATGCAGCTTTGGTTCCAACTAAGCTGGCTAGTACGTAAGCTCTAACTGCAATTTTATTTTTTTACAAAACTGCAATAACGATTATCACGTTCAGCTTAGAATCTATCATGAGTATTACTAACATTAATTCCTAGTGGAATGGGCCGCTTCCTGCACTGTCTACGTCGGCAGGACAGCGTCGTCCGTCCGATCGCGTCTGTCCGCTTCCGTGTCTGTTCGCGTCTCCATTCCAACGTTGCCCGTCCGATCGGGCTGCCCTTTCCTCTCGCCGTCAGATCCGCTCTGTTGCTCGCGACCCGCTCTGCCGACTCTTGTCTCGTATATATAAAAGGCAGCTCCTTGTAGGGGTGAAAACGGATCGGAAACGGACGGATAATGGCTTTGCCATATTTGTTTTCATATTTTTTCCCGGATCCGGATACGAATACGAATACCCCGGATACGAATACGAATACGAATAGTATCGAATACGAATACGAGCGAATACGAATCGAAACGAATACGGTCACGATATTTTTTTAACATGAAAACCCCTTAAATTGTATACCGAAATTAACAAAATATATAACTAATTTATTTGATGTAAACATTCACTTAATTGTTCATATTTTCAAGAACCACACATAACATTGGCACTAGCAAGTTACATTAACTAGTTCATTACAAATATAACACTTAGTTTACCATATTTAGCTCATAAGTCATAACTTACAAAGTCATCACGTATTCACACTTAATTCATCATATACATAAAATTTAGTTCACACTAACATCGATTAGATCGGATACTTAATCTATATCATGAAATGACTGTAACATCCCAAAGTATGTTACCAAAAATAAAATTAATATAGTTATTATTTTATTGGATTTTCGAGATTTAAAAGAGTTTTTCTGGTCAAAAAGGAAAAATAATAAAATAAAGTCAATTATTTAGTTTCCTAGTTTTTAATGTAAAAATAAAATTTATTGACTTTTCTGGGATTTTATTGGATTTAAAGTGAAAAGGAAAATTTTAATTAATTTATTGAATTTTCTTAATTTTAAAAAGGGTTTTCCTATTTTTAGAAATTTAAAATAATTTATATACAAAAATAAAACCAACTTTAAGTTGGAATTAATTTTATTAAGTTAAAAATAATTCAATGAATTTTTGTGATTTTTCTAGGATTTTGAACTCTATTTGCTATTTTCTAAAAGACTATTTGATTTGTTGCATTTTCTCAAATTCGGAAATCAATTAAAATCCCCTTTTCTTTTGGGCTGAAATCCTCTTTTGGGCCGAACCGATATCCGACTCGCCTTATCCGATAATCCGTGATTCGCTTCGTATCCGCGGATAGCGTGTCTCACCGTGATTCGCTTCGCTTCCGACAAACAAATCCAATTGCTTCCGATCCGAAAATAATCCGAGAAAATCCGATCCAAACATTCCAATCTGCTTTTGTCCGGACGGTCGAAACTATCCGATCCGCTTTCACCCCTAGCCCTTGTGAGGAAACCGAAAGCGGGAATAATTCACGCTTAATAGATTAATTACTCAATGGGGTGCGATACAATGTATAGCCCAAACCACCGGATAAACAAGGAAACTAACAACCGGTGGGGCGGAATTGACGCACACGCGTGAGGGCCCGCGACAAGCGGTCATGCACGGCACACACAGCGGGCGACCGATGCATGCAAGGAAGGGGAGCGCGATGCAGCCCTGAGATCACGCTAACACCACTTCCCCGCGCGGTGGACGCTTCGGTTCGGCGACGCTCGATCGACCGAACTCGTGAAGACGGAGGTCGGCAAGCCCTTGGTGAAGATGTCGGCAAACTGCGACGTGGTGGGCACATGAAGAACGCGAACATCACCGGCAATGACCGCCGCGGGACGGCTGGAGGTCGATCTCCACGTGCTTAGTGCGCTGGTGTTGAACAGGGTTCGTCGAGAGGTACATGGCGCTGACGTTGTCGCAGTACACCAATGAAGCCCGAGGAAGAGGACTGTGGAGCTCATGAAGAAGTTGCCGCAACCAGGCGGCCTCAACAACGTCGTTGGCCACGGCGCGTACACGGCCTCATGCCTCCGTGACTGACCGAGAGACGTTTACGGCGCTAGACGCACCAGAGACCAAAGCAAGACTCAGAACACAACAGAGGCGAGGTGGACTTGCGTGTGTCGGGACACCCGCCCAATCGGCGCCGAGTAGACGACAAGCTCGTATATGGAGCGGCAAAGGAGTAACCCGTAGTCGACGGTCCCCTGAAGATAGCGAAGGATGCGCTTCACTGCAGTAAGATGCTGCTCCCGAGGATCATGCATGTGAACACACACCTGCTAAACGGCGTAGGAGATATCCGGACGAGAAACGTCAAGTATTGAAGAGCTCCAGTCAGGCTACGGTAGTGAGTCGGGTCGCTGACGGGAAACCCGGTGGTACCAGACAGCTTAGATTGAGTGTCGACCGGTGTCAGGCAAGGCTTGCAATCCACCAGGCCGACGCGCTCCAAAATATCCAAGATGTACTGCCGTTGGGAGAGGAACAGACCCGATGAGCAGTGGTGAACGGAGATCCCCAAAAAATGGTGAAGAACGCCTAAATCCTTCATGGCGAACTCCCGCCGAAGAGCGTAATAGTCCACGAGCAATGCCGAGAAGAGGTCGCCGCACTATGTCATCCACATAGAGCAGGAGGTAGACCGTGTCGGAGCCGCACCGGAAGATGAACAGTGAGGTGTCAGACTTGGCCTCCATGAAGCCAAGGCTGAGCAGGTAAGTGGCGAAGCGACTGTACCAAGCGCAAGGAGCTTGCTTGAGGCCGTATAATGACTTGTTGAGGCGGCACACCCAGTCGGGATGTGCGGAGTCAGCGAAGCCAGTCAGCTGAGAGCAGAACACCGTCTCCGAGAGAGTACCATGCAGAAAGGCAACGGTCCAGTCGCGAGACGTATGGTAGAGTCAAGATCAAGCGATAGCGGGCGGCTTCACGACAGGACTGAACGTCTCATCATAGTCGACGCCGGGGCGCTAGGTGAACCCACGGAGAACCCAGCGGGCCTTGTGACGATCCAGGGAGCCGTCAGCATGAAACTTGTGCTTGAACACCCACTTGCCAGTCACAATGTTCACGCTAGGGTGGGAACCGATCCCGTGTCCGTTGGCTCGAGAGCGCCGACTTCTCGATCATTGCGGCGCGCCAAGCAGGGTCGGCGAGCGCGCTGCGATAGGTCTTCGGGAGAGGCGACGCAGTGTCCGCGTGGAGGATCAACGGATCCGAGTACACCCAGAACCCGGATTTCCCGCACGTGATCATGCGATGTGCATTGGTGACGGGCGTGATGGCGTCAACGGCGCGGGTACCGGTGCGCGTCGAAACGCCCCGGGGGACGGGAGTTGCGCGTGGCGCGGGGAACGGCGTGGTCGCGAGTGGCGCGGGGGACATCGGCGTGGCCGCGTGTGGCGCGGGGGACACCGGGGGCATGCCGGGCGCAGAGGCCGTGGGGGACACCGAAAGGGAGTCGGGCGCAGATACCGGCGAGGCCACGCGTGGCGCGGAGGACGTCGTGGCTGCGCGTGGGGCGGAGAACGCCGGAAGGGCGCCGGGTGCGGTGCGAGGGTGAGAAGCACGAGGTCGCGCCACTTGTTGTAGTGGGACGAGGAGATGTCTAGAACAACGGGCACCAAGGCACGAATGTTCTGGACGTCGGCAGCCTGGGCGTGGAGGTTGACCATCGCGAGGGCCTCGAGGGAGGCGGGCGTCGGAGTGGTCGCCATAGGAAGCATCCCGGCCGTCGATGTCGTCGAACTCAGCGTCGAGGGCGGCGCGCTGCCGGGCCGAGGTAGCCTCACGCGCGAGGGCGTCGGCGGTCGTGGTTTCTTCTCTGTATGCGCGGCAAGAAGACGGACGCGCGTCTGGCGTCGAGGCACTGGCGGCGGCGGCCGCAGCTGGCGGTGAGGAGGACGCACGACGAGCGCGATCGGTGGCGCCTCCGCTCGCGATCGCGGCGGCGCGCGCCTCACGATCGGCGTCGGCCTTGGCGGCCGCAGCAGCGACGGGATCGACCAGGGGAAGTTCGGCCATGGCGGCTGGTTAGGGTTTGCGGAAGCGGTAGGTCACAGGAAGGGAGAAATCTGATACCATGAAAGCGGGGAATAATTCACGCGTAATAGATTAACTACTCAATGGGGTGCAGTACAATGTATATCCCAAACCACCGGATAAGCAAGGAAACTAACTGTTGAGGAACCGTCGCTGGCGAGTCTAGTCCGAGCGATTACCTCGTAGACAAGCGTAGAATCGTAAGAACAATGCATGAACACAAGAACAGAATAAGAGATAGAACACAGAGATGTAGGGGGACTTCTTGCTTCTCTTTATTCCTTCATCCATCGATCAATCTTTTACAATGAATAGCACCCCCTATTTATAGGCTACGACCTGCTAGGGTTTGGGATAGGCGCCCACTAATGGGCCGACTCATGTGGTCGTGCCCATGGTTTCAACACTCCCTGGGCACCCATCCTTCATATCCATGTCTCACAAAACTCCATAAAACCCGATGGGAAAAATTTGGAGAAAGAGTACATGAATCATGTTCTACTATGCCGCACTAATTGCCTCATTAAAAAAACCTTAGCCGAGAAACTTCGTGAAAACTCGTCAAGGGAAAAGAGTACAATCCACCCAATTTCGTTTAATCTCCGGATTTACCTTTGGGTACTTGATCTTCGTGATCAAGCTTTAGTAATGAGTTCGTGAAGGTTCTCCCCACGACTCGCACTTCTCTAAGTCTCATCATTCCAATTCCACATATGCATCTTTCAAAGCTAGACTTGAAGTGACTTAGTGAATAAATCGCGATTCTCACATGACCTAGTATGCAAGGCTTTGATTACGCTCATCTTTTGCAATTCATGAGCATAGAAGAACTTGGGGTTGATATGCTTTGTAAGAGGATTCTTCACAATAACCCATCTCGCACTTGTGCAACACAAGCCACATTATCTTCATTGATAATAGTGGGGTTGGTGCGGTATTCAATCCACATAATCGCTGGATGTAGTGAATCATCCGCCGGCCAAGTACATTCTCATGAGGCCTCGTATAATGCTATTATTTCCGGTGGTTCGTCAAGTCGATACAAGACTCTACTTAGACGATTTCCATGGAATTGCGCCCCACGACATATGAATTCATAGCATGTTTGCAATTTGGCTATATGGTCCTACAAGTACCGCCATCCGCATTGCCATTCATAGTTAGGTCTTGGTTCTTTCTATAGAATGCACCAAGTTCTTTGCTTCCTTAGAGGTATCGGACGATGTCCTTCATTCCCTGCCAATGCCTTTGGTAGGTTCCGCACTATACCTTGCTAGTAGGTTCCTGCAAATACAATGACCGGTGTAGTACAGTTTGTTCAATACATGAGTGTTTCTATCAAACTTAAGTATGGGAATTTCGGTCCCAGGACTTCCTCCCCCTCTTTTCTAGGTCTGCACGGGTCCTTATCTTGCTGCAAAGATCTCCCGACCATTGGCACTTTCAAAGGGTATGTCTTTTCAAAATCAAACCTTTCTAACACCTTCTGAGTGTAGGTTGACTGATGTACTAATATCCCTTCAGGGGCATGCCCAAGCTGCAAGCTTAGGCAATATTTGGTTTTCACCCAAATCTTTCATTTCGAACTCCGACTCCAGGTAAGAGCTTGTTTTCCTAATATCCTTCAGGGTTCCGATGATATTCAGATCATCTTCATACTCTAAGATTATACAAAATCCATTCTGGGATCGTCGTATAAATACACAGAGATTATTCTCATTTTTCGTGTAGCCTTTCTTGCATAGAAAGTCACTTCAAGTGATTATACCACATTCTGCCTGATTGCTTTAGTTCGTACAATGACTTTCTGAGTTTCACACTGTACATATTTCTATTTTCTCTATCTTGGCTCGGGACATTGATACATTCAGGTATCTTCAATGTCCAAATCCAATATTTCATAAAGGTATGCTGGTACCCCATCCATCAATTTCAATTCTAACTTCAAGTTCATTGCCATTGAGATAAATGTCTAAAGGGGGGTCTGCCCATGATCGGGGAATAGGTTTCTTCATAATCATCTCCTGGATGTTCAATGAAACCTTATGCAACGAGCCTTGCTTCTTTTCATTTCTCTTTCGAACAAATATCCACTTATGCCCTACGAGGGTGCACAAGGGAAGGCGTACGGCTTTCAGGCCCAAACACCCTTCTTTTATTCGAAGAGAATAATTCAGTTTCTACTGCCTTCTTTCAATCTGATTTTTTTTTCATTCAGCGAGCGATACAGGCTCTGAATCAAGATTGATGATTGTGGCAAGTTTCTTTGCAAAGTATATGTCGACATTGGCTGTTGTCATATTCAAAGATTCTCCCGAGGTCATAAATTTTATAGCTATTTCTTCAAGGGGCGATTCTTCTAATGCTTTTACTTGCTCACCGCTGCTTTCTATTACGGGGCAAGTCCCTTTAGTTTTTCAGTTCCGATGTGTGCGCACACATCCATACTGATGTCTCCCTTCATGGGGATGTTCAATTATAGTATGCCTTTTCTAAAGGTTCCATACCGATACCAGGTCTCAACTGGCTCTCCTTTTGGTTCTGGGACACTTCGGTGATCGGCTGTGTCAAGTCCTTCTTATCCTTTTTCACCAGGCGTCCCCGGTTACTTCGGATTCGAGGGACCGAGTTCTCGCCTTTTATTCGAGAGGCCTCGGACGGGATTAGGGATACCTTCATTGGTATTTCAACCTCTCCTGCATTGCGTACAGGCAAATGCTACTTGGTCACGCTCTTCAAATCACTAAAGTGGTCTGACAGTTGATTTGCTAATATTTGCAAATCTATTATCTTCTGGACTTCAATTGTCTTCTAGACTTCAATTCAATTATCTTCTGGACTGCAATTATCTTCTGGACTTCTCTATTTGCTTCACTAGTGCGCGGGTCATATGCATAGATTTCAATTATTTTCTGGATTTCAATTGTCTTCTAGACTTCAATTATTTCCCGATATTATTATCAAGGGTTGATTTCCTCTCCCTAATGACGGGAAAATAACCTCATCTGATGTACCATCAGCGAATCGGGCATTATTCAAATCTCTAGTCATATGGTCCAAATACGTGATTATGGATGCTGTCTCATAACCAACGTATATCCCAGACTTTCGGAGAGGGCCCATTGCAGTCCGCTGTGGTGGTGGTATAGGTACATAAACCTTGCAACCAAACCTTCAGAGATGAGAAGTTTTCGGTGCTGACCCTTGCGCTAGTTGCATAGGTGGATGGATGCTATAGGTCGACGGTCTAAAATTGATGAGGGCTGCTGCGAGCAGGACTGCGTGTCCCCAACATGTAGTTGGCAAATTACAATTCTTCAAAGTTCTGCTAGTCCATTCTGGGTGCGGACAAGTGGTACAAAATGCTCAACTTTAATTCCCATTTTCATGCAATAATCATCAAATGCTTTGAGTAAGTTCTCCAAACGTTGTCCATCCAGTGGACTTCTCATGATGATCGAGAAAATATTTCTAATTTAATTATCTCATAGATTTAGCTATGCGTGCTTGATTTCGTGACAATAATCATACGCACGACCATTCCGAGGAAGCATCGATGAGCACTATAAAATACCTCAAATTACCCTTACAGGGGCTATATAGGACGCAAAGGTCTCCCGGATACGATCCAGAATACAGAGACTTCATCCTTTGCTTTCGTGAGCAAAAAGGTCTAGTAATTAATTTCCGTGGCACATGCGGGCACACAAAATCTTCCCCGATTCGAGAAATTCTTAACATTCATATCATGTCCTCGTGAATTGTTAATTATATTTCTCATCATCCTAAGACCTAGACGGCACAATCTATCATGCCAGAGATAGAAAAGTTCAGAGCTTCTAAATACGGTTTTCAGGAAAGAATAGGTTGTAGGTGCCTTAATATTAGTGTAGTATAGCCCAATTTCATATGAAGGAAGATATTCTAATGCTATTTTTCATTTTCTTCATGCTTTGTAATGAGCAGTATTCATGCCATACTCTTCTTCGCCTCTACATGGAAACCGTTAGCGCAAATATCGTGAGAGTTCTAGTCGATTCTGGGTACAACAAGTCTTCTTTAATGACCAAAGTTGTGCCCGTTGGGAGTATAATTATGACCCTTCCTGAGCCTGTTATACAAGTATCGCCGTCGCGATCGTCAGAAGACTACCAAAGATTCTTGCCGATCGACCGAAAATTTTCTGCTTATCTCAGATGATATTCGTTGCCGCTACATGCTAAGCACACTTCCTCCATAGGCGCCACACGCGTTTAATATAATGTACTTTATTAATATGTAGCGAAAACAAGCAACACATAAATAAAATACTTGAGATATCGTAACGTAACTTGCTATTATAAAGACGGAAAATAAGCCTTGCGGACTCATAATAAGAATTTAATGCTTTGCTCTTCTAGAGCTTGCAACTCAGAAGACCCTGGATTAACATCCCGGATCTTCTGTGCATAACTGAACTAGTCCCATGATCAGTGGCTAGCTCACACAGTAACAAGTGTGATAAAACAACCATAAACGTTAAAATTTATTACATGACAACAGAGTTGATTACAAGATAGCCTTACAGGGCAACATTAAATAAACACAATGGAAGGCGATGAAGCAAGAGTAGGGTCGACAATGCGCCACGTGCAATCGATCGGGAGTAGCGGCCTAGTCGTCATGATCCACACCTGAAGCGAAGTTCTTCTCCTCTGAAATTTTATTTGCGTAAAGTAAGATGAGCACAACTTCCGTGCTCGCAAGTTACACCCGTCAAATAACAAAATGACATGCATACATGGATGTAACAAGGGATGGCTTACAGGGTTAATTTGCATAAATCAGCATTTGACATTAAATACCATACTATGTTCAAAAAGCTCAGATTTTATAAAATCTAAAATTGATCTTGAATTGATAAAGGTAGTGTAGGCACCAACCTAACACCAACATAAACACGGGCACCAACCCGGGGCTTCAACCCATAACTTTTCTCATGGACACCCATCCATGTCAAACTGTTTTACAAAAATATTTTGAAATTAAAGTCTAACTTTGAGTGGCTTTGCCAGCATGTCCATGACCGTGGACACGGCTATTCGAATAGTTTGACACTCTGCAGAGGTTGTACAACTTTACCCACAAGACATGAATTCTCTAGTTGTTTGGCATCCGTCGATACCACCGCTCACTACCTTAGGTAAGCGGTCTAGAGTACGTGTCAAGGCCTTTACAATACGCCATTCCACCATAGTCCTCCTCGCTAAGGTTTCACCCTTTGGACTACCCGTCCAGGTTCGGAGCCCTCTTACGCCAAGTGGGACTAACAAAAGTCATGAAAGACCACCCACCGCAATGAGGGACGACCATGATGGAACTTTGCAAATTAATCACCAGTCCCGCCCATACAGACATGTGGTAGTACGATGTGACTTAGCAAGATGCGGCTCAAGACCGGTCCTAATCGACCAGCGACAACCAATGTAACCCCGGGCCTCAACCTACCGGTTGAACCTGCATAAACCTGCACCCACCAGACAACCATTTCGCCCAAGTCCAAACCATCATTTTATTTTATCTTTCAAACAATTGTAAAACTCCCATGACACGCCAATGTCAAGGGTACAATTTAAACAACATTTGACTTTTGGCTGAAATTCCCCAAATGAAACATATGTGATCTATAAGCATGGCTAAGCACAATATTTTCCAAATGATCCCAGTCCATACTATTGTATCAACTAGGTTTTTATCTAAGGTGACAATATGTTTGATTTGATATCAAAATTGGCCATACAAAGGGATTTTAGGCATAACTATAATTTCAAAAACAAGGATTTAAATTACTGAATATAAATAAGCATGCAGTAATAATTTGAAACAGAACTTAAATAATTTTAAATAATAGGTGCAAGTATGATCAAGAATGTAACTTGCCTCGTTTGAGGTGAACAGATTAACCGATACTGAGGTGATGTTGTTTTCCTCAACGGGTCACCTAGTACTCACAAGCACTTTCTCCAGGTAGTCTAGGTGTACAATCACGATGATCATACAGTTAAAATCAATCCTCTTATGTGCTCTTCAAATGGCGTCGAAATCTGACTTTCCGAAGTCGTCGAAATCTATACGCGAAAATAAGCCAAATTCAAACCAAAATCAAATAAGATTCAAATTAATTCCAAATTAAATAATTTTGGTTTAGATAGCTAGATCTTGAATTTAGATAAATTTAGAAATTTGAATGGGCTCAAACGGAGTTTGGATGCAAAAGATATGAGCTTTCGAAGTTTGAAATTACATGAAATGATAGATTTAGGGTTTAAAGGAATTAGTGGTCAAATGAGCTCAAAATTAAATAATTTTGATGTGGTTGGCTAGATAATGATTTTATATAAATTTTGCAATTTGAAACACCCAAATTTGGAGTTAGGAATCAAAAGATATGAATTTTTGAAGTTTGTATCTATTTAAAAACCTAAATTCTGAATTTTCAGATTTTCTTGATTTATTTTTCTAAAGGAAAATCCTTTTATTGCGCAATGATGACATCAGCCCTTGGATTTTCGGAAAATAAAAGATTTAAAAAGTATTCTGACAGGTGGGCCCCATGAGTCAGTGACTCAGCCCATGTGGACCAAGTCCACTGAACCTTGGAAGATCCGCGCGGTGGACTGCCACGCGGCGTGTGCGTGGCGGCCGTGTGCCACATGGGCAGACACGCAAGCGCGAGGGTGAGGTGGCGCCGAGGTGGCAAGGCCACGTCAGCCCGACGGTGAAAGTGCCTCGGCGGTGAGCTTGCCGGCGTTTGGCGGCGCTCCGGCGAGTGTGGGTGGTACTAAAAGAAAGAGGGCAGTGCGGGGATCCTGATGCACTACCTTGGGGCGGCGGAACGGGGCGTTTTGGTCGTCGGCGACGAGGTTTGGCGGCGGCGTCTGCTCGGCTCCGGTGAAGTAGGCACTCCGAGGGTCCTCCGGCGAAGCGAAGGTGCGCACCGTGAAGGCGAGGTGGCGACGAAGGTGACGGTGGTGTCGAGATGGCTGGGGACGGCTTGACGGCGCCGGAAAAGACAAAACACGAAGCTTCGGCCGGCGATCTTCAACGGCGAAATACAGCGCAACGAGGAGGTGAGGGGAATGGTGAGTGAGGGGGTTGAGATGAGTGAAGAGAGGGGCGCCCGGGGCTTCCTTTTATAGGCGCCGGGGAGGCCGGGAACGGCGGGGCGTCGTGGGGCGTGCGGCGGCGGTTGCGGGGAGTTGTGGCGCACGAACGGAGAAAGAGGGGGAAAACAGCGTGGGGAGGTGGCGGAGACCGGCGCGACTTCGTGCGCACGACGCGAGGAGTGCGGGGTGGTTAGCTGCGGCCGTTAGCGGCTTCGATCGCGTCGCGAAATGGCGGTCGTGGACTCGTCCGCGCGGAGAAGAAGGAGGAGGAAGAAGAAAGGTTACAGGCCGTTGGATTTTGATCCAACGGTCACAGACATTAGGGCGACGTGGAAGGAGACTAGCGATTCTGGCCGTTAGATTTAGATCGCACGGCTCTCATTGATGGTGGCATTCGATCGTGCGCGATCACAAAGGATCTTGACCGCTGATTCAAGATCCAGTGGCGGAAAAGAGATGGGGTGCGTACGTGCGGTGTGTGCGTTGGAATTTAATCCAACGGTGGATGGATAGGTGAGAGAGAGAGCGCACTGGGTCGAACGGGTCGCTGCATGAGGAAATTTGGGCCGAGCCTTTGGGTTTCGCCCAAACACTTATTAGAGGATTTTCTTTTGCTTTCCTATTTGTTTTAATTCTGTTAATTCATAATAGCCTTAGAAAATAGCAAAATACTTCCAAAAATTATGGAAAAATTCACAGAAATTCCCATACTCATTCTGGACTTAATAAAATTATTTCCAATTATTATGTTGGTTTTTAATTTTGCAAATAAATTTATTTGACTTTAAAATATTTAAGAAAAAGCTTTTAAAAACTCAGAAAATCTTAGAAATTAAGTAAATTTTTACTTTTTAATTTAAATCCAATAAAACTTCAAGAACTTCAAATAAATTTTAAGTTTTGACTTTCACATGTCAAAGATTCAATTAAAGTAGTAGAACTCTTTCCAAATTTTCAGAAAATCCAATAAAATAATTATTTTATTTTATTTTAATTTGGTAATATTACTTTGGAATGTTACACAACCATTATTCAATAATTCAAAATTCTGCTTCAATTACAAACTGCAAGTTTCTATAAAAGGTTCGAGTGCAATGCGTGCACTGGATCTAATAGGCGAAGTATTCAGGAACTTCTGCCTAAATCGGCTCCATGCACGATCTTCTCCTCTTGGTTAGCTACGGCTGCGGCTGCTGCGATGTCCAAAGGAGGGATGATGGGGGCTACTACTGGGCTGTTCACATTCATAAGTGCAACTAATGGATGCGAATCCTCTGTGCCTGCAATGGCGAGGTATGCCTCATGCTATCATTTGCCCTTCTTCTTAGATCGAAAACATCAATAATGTGCGATGCACAACCTTACCCTTCTTGTTCCTCTCATTCGTGAGAGGCTTCATCACCTTAGTAGCCGCTAGCGATGGCTTCATGGCGAAGATCGCTCCTAGGTGGTTGCGAGATGAAGTTCTTTCTTAGAATATCATCTTGAGTTTCGCAACTTGCATGATGTCAATTAATTTGGCATACTTAATGTAGCCGCTCTTGGCGATAGTTGCTTGCGAATTGCACCGTTCGTGAAAGGTAGAGAGTCTTCTCAATCTTCGCTCATCCGTGATTACATTACCACATAATTGAAGACTGTTATAAATTTCAGACAAATTCGACCATACTGGGTCGGGCCTCAATTCCGATTCGTGATGCGATCATCTTCATATTCATGCAAAAGTTCAAAGGATTACTTTGTAATCTGCATAAAATGGTTGCAAAATTCTCACAATGCTCTTCGAACTCGTGTTCGTGTTCCCGTATTTTTCTATGCATTTTTCATGATTTATCGCTATTTCCAAAGTGATTAAAAGCAATATAAACAATCACGTATAATCAAAACAGTAAATGCAATACATAAATTATATAGAAATAATAATAACAAGGATAAATATGCTTCAAAGTTCACAAATATGCAAAAATTTGGGTTCCCAAGCCCTTTCTCACTGGAAAATGATTTTTCGACAAAAACTGCAAGTTTCAGGGTTAACACGCAAAATATCGCTTCGAGACAATTTGCGCGTAATTTCAAGACTTCCGAGGCCCTTTTGCAAAAAAATTGGATTTTTCACCGTGCCCCTTTCTTTTCTTTTCCACCTTGCCCCCTTCCTTTCTTTTCGCTCCAAATGCCTCTTTTTTTCCCCTTTCTCATCGGCCCGCCAGTCCGCCACCCGGCGGCTCGGCGGCTACCTACCGCGAGCCGGAGACATCACGCTGGTGGGCGGCCGACGACGGAGCGCGCGCGAAACCGGCGGAGGCGACGCTACGTGGACCGGCGCGCGGCGGCGGTTGCAGAGGCGGTGCGGGGCGGGAGGCCGCCGCGCCGAAGCGGCGGGCGGGCGTGGCGCCATGCGGGCGGGAGGGCGGCGGCGCTTCAAGGCCCGGCTTCATGCGGCCGCGCCGTGCAACCGCGGCGGCGGCGCGGCAGCCGCAGCGGCGGCGGCGGCGGCGGCGGCGGCCGGTTCAAAGCGGCGCAGCGGCGCCACGGAGCACGGCGCGAGCGGCCGCTACTGCGGCGGCGCCACCGAGGTGGGGCCGCTCTGAGCGGCGGCGGCGGCGCGTTCGACGGTGCGGGTGCGACGCGCGACGCGGCGCCAGCGCGGCGACGACGGGGCCGGGCGCGGTTCGACGGTGCCGCAGCCGGAGCCTTCTTCCCTCCTTCCTTTACTTCATGCCATGGCGCAATGCGGCCGGTGCGGTGCAAGGTGGCTACAGGCCATGGACGGCGCACGCAGCAGCGACCAGAGGGCGACGGTGCCTTTACGGGAGGTGGCCCAGCAGCCGCTCCGGCAGGCGCACGGCTTCGGGCCGACATCACACGGCGCATGCGGGCGCCGCGAGTTTTTTACTGTTCATATGTAATCGCTGTTCACTCGTGATTACTGTTCATGCGCAATTACTGTTCACGCACGAGTACTGTTCATCCGTGATTACTGTTCACACGCGCAATCGCTTCATCCGTGATTACCGCTCACGCCGCAAGTACCGCTCATCCACGACATCGCTCAATCAACATTCGCTCATCTATGTATGTATGCGATGCAAAGAGGTGTATACGAGATTGCAACAGTGCGCGCTTCATGCCGACATGTGCATGCTTGCCGCGTCTTTGGCGGCGTGGCTCGTCGTTGCCTCGTGGCGACACGTGATGGCGGACTATGCCGACCGTAACGTATCGCGAGGTAGTAATAACCGCTTGCAGGCGGTGCCGTGCACATGGTTCCTTCCATGCGATTGCATATATTACCATACGGTACAATCATCATCTACTCTTTCATGCAATCCACCGATCGGCTTGGCCGGCGACTTCGAGTCGGCTCGCGGTAGATTAGAGCGGATTTGCACCGTAGGAAACCAATCTAGAAAGCCAAATTTGCGAATTGAAAGCAATCTAGAAAACGATTCAATCTACGAGTGTCGCTCATCGACGGTTACCTTTCGATGCGAGGAGAGTCGATCGTGTTGATAACGTGTTGAGGAACCGTCCGGCGAGTCCAAATCGGCGATTACCTCGTGAGACAAGCGTGAGAATCGTAAGAACAATACATGAACACAAGAACAGAATAAGAGATAGAACACGAGATGTAGGGGACTTCTTGCTTCTCTTTATTCCTTCATCCATCGATCAATCTTTTACAATGAATAGCACCCCCTATTTATAGGCTACGACCCTGCTAGGGTTTGGGATAGGGCGCCCACTAATGGACCGACTACAGGGTCAGGCCCATGGTTTCCCAACACTAACAACCGGTGGGGCAGAATTGACGCACACACGTGAGGGCCCGCGACAAGCGGGCATGCACGGCACGCACAACGAGCGGCCGATGCATGCAAGGAAGGGGAGCGCGATGCAGCCCTAAGATCACGCTAACAGAAACCACCAAAGTAAATAAGGTTAAGGTTATATAGACAAGTAAAATACGCGCGAGCTTGTGCGTAACTTGATCATTTTTCCTAAGAACGACATCGTCTCCTATTTGCCGCGTAAGTACACGCGAGTGTTTCTTTTTTTTTTTCCACTCGGGATTATATTTTACCCCGTTTGAGATTCCGTTTTTATGTATATATCCCGAGTGCTTCCATAACACTCGGGAAATTTATTTCTATCGAGTGCTAACCTTTCTGTCCCGAGTGTTCTATGAAACTCTCGGAACCTCCCTTAGCGTTTTCATTCAAACACTTGGAAAACATATAAGCACTCGGAAACTAAATAATTTATGGTAGTGATTAACGCTTCTTCTCAAAGGAAATGCAGCATCTTTTTTTTTTTTCTTTTGAAGAGACTTTATGTCTTTGTTTTTTGAAAGAGGCATCAAGTGTTTATGTGTCCTAGAGTTGACAGACCAGTTTCTGCGTTCCTTCACATTCCCTTTCCTCGTATTCGTCCGTGTCACTGAGACGGACTTGTGAGGAGGCATCGAGTCAGCTCCTTGATCGGGTTAAGCAAAGGTACGTAGCATCTTTTCCTTTTATAAGAGATCGAGGACAGGCCGTGTCATATCATCTGCGTGTCGTGCAGCCAAATGGGTCGACACACGATCGAATCATATAAAGTTCGTTCACGTACTGTTGCCCTCAATTTGCGTGGTAATTTGGATGCAATTACGCAGTATGCACAACCGTCTAAACTGAAGCCTCGTTTAGAACCGAAAATTTCCACAACAAACAATTCAATTCAATTCTAGGATAAGCATTCTGAACTTTTCTAGCAGTTTCGCAGCATGGCACAGTACCGTTCATGACGTAAAAGGTACAAACTGTACACATCGCTTACAATTTATATTAATAGCTCAATGAACAACGGTACAAACCGTTCATTGAGTTATTAATATAAATTGTTGTTGATTAGCTGCAAATAAGAGCCGCCAGAAAATCTTCCTTTAGAACAACGACAGATTAGTTTTATTGAGAGAGAGAGCGCGCGTCAGGAGATATAGTAATTTTTTTCAATTACAAGCAACCCCATACACCATCACGTATGCACATGCAAAGTGCGCCCCTTTAATTAGCATACGTCTATACTAATGGGGTCGGGAATAAATCAGTGATCTCGCAAAATTTCTACTGAAGCGCACTCGTATATGCTAAAAGTTGGATGGAGTCGTATACCCACAACTTTATCACCCCACCCGAATGGTTCTCCCCACGAGTAGAGTACCTGATTCCTACGGTCCATGTATTTGAGATGCTAGAATTTTGTTATACTTACGAGGAGAAAACATACTAGTAGACATATTCAAACCTGGGCCGACCTGGGCTTGAAAATGCCCGGCCCAGCCTAAAACCTGTGTTTTCCTATAAAATAATTATTTTTAATTAAATATTAATATTTAATTTATTTTGAGAAAAATATATTTTCATTTCTATTATCATTGCCGGGACAAAAATGAAGGCTCGAAGGAAATGGATCCGCTAGCTTAAGAGAGAAGGCAGTGTGCGCGCAAGAAAAGGAAGGGGCCATTCACCATTCCACCGACCAAACAAAACTACTCCCTACCTGGCTATGTCGCGCTCAGGTAGTATCCGAAAAGCTGGGAGTATGATGGCAGCGACGAGCAGCGCGTAAGAACGTGGCCACCTCTTCTCCCGGTTTCCTTCGTGCGGAGCACCACTTTGTGTTTCTTAACCTGCAACCTGCGGCGGGCGGAGCCACGCCACCGCCGCGGTTTGTCCGTCACCACGTCGGCACCCACGCGGCGCGCGGACTGCGGTGGTCGGCCCAAACACGTACGGGCACCTGGGCCTAATCATGCCGCACGTACGTACAGCATCTCAGATCGCACGGCAGGTTGCATGGACAAACACCGGCCGTACGTTTTTAGCGATGTGAATTTGCGAAGGCCGTGTTGCCTCGCCGGACTACTGCCCGTCAGCCATGTGGCAGCCCTCGCCCCCGCTGACCGAAACGAATGGGACCCGTCACACTCCTACATATGTTTGGCTAGCTATACAAAAGGATAAGGCGTTCAGTGGGTGGGGATCTGTTAATTTTCATAAGTAATTTTAGTTTTATTTAGTTTGTTTTTTCACTAGATCAATTTTCTAGTTTTGTTCTCTTTGGCGAATGCTCGACTGGATTTTCATTACCCTTTCATTGGTTTTAGCGTACTGACTCACATGACGATGGCAACACTTACACTGGATATCACATGGGGCCGAATTGGGTGCAAATAAATCATCTCTGATTTTCTTCAGACGAACAATACCACTATTAAGGCGTAGGTTCTACACATCAATAGAGATCATTAACAATCTACTTCTCCCTCCCGTGATCGTCGGCAGTTATATATGACACGGTTGTGAGATACGGAGTCTACCACCAAGAAGGTAAACAAGTCAGCACATGTACGTTCATTGACTCAAGGACTTGATGGTAGCCTGTTGTTTTCTTCAGTGTGAAAGTTGGGTACTTGCTTTTATCATTGAGTTATTAATACAAACAGAGGGTTAAAAAAGCAAGCAGCAACCTAGATCATGGTTCTATACACCAGTATCTTAATTTGTTTCCGACAGTGCCCCTATGGAATGTTTTTAAAAGACTTCTATGGAAAGTAAGGGAGCGAGTGGGCCCTCTCAACAACTCTCCCGATGAACTTTTGTGGAAAGAAAACATCAAAATACATACGAAATTTCTGTATAAACAGTCTAGTTTATGTATTTGATGTGTAGAGTATTCCTGAAGCTGCTATTAACGACATAATAACACATAGGCAATTTTTTTAGTATTCAATATTTTTAATAATATTGTAAAATAACCCCACTTACTTTATTTCTAATTCTGATCCTTTTGGCCATACCATATCTCATGGCATGGTATCTGTATACTGCCATGCCGGTTATAGATAGTAGAGTGCGGCGCACGAATGTGGCGCTAGCCGTTAGTTAGCCATGCCTACTAGGATTTTGGACGGGTCTGGATGAGAGAAGGAGAAGAGAATGCATGCTCGATGCACGAGCCGACGTTTTTGCAACCGACAGCCTCTTCACATGAACCAAGGACGAGCGGACGACAAAAAAAGAGAGTTGGAGACGTGTCATACATTCGACACGGTTTGTGGGCCTGTCTATGAATGCGACGATGATGGCGACTGCTGACGTCTGGGTCTCTAGGTTGAGACCAGGGCAGCGGCGGCGATTGGACAACAACGAAGCGGCTGGGACTGAGTGGAGACCGGCGAGGGAGAGGGAGGTGGGGAGCGGCAGTGGAGGGGGAAGTCGGCAATGGAGGTGGAGAGTGGCAGTCTGGCGGCGACATTGAGCTGCTTGGGCTGGTCGGCTAGAGAGGGTGGGAGGAGGAAGGAGGGTGGGGTTGGGTTGGATTAAACTATGGGGTTTGCTAGGGAGTACTTGAGTGTTTTTTGGGTTTATGAGTATCTGAGTTTTTTTTATCTATGCTATGCTTGATGATATCTCATTAGGAGAGGAGGCAAAGTGATCTCATGCATTCAATTTAGATCTAAGAGTTCAAAATTTGAGTACTAGTTAGCAACAAAACACTCAAGTACTTCCTAGACACCCCCTTAAACTATATGCTAACAGGTGTGCCCAGTGAAAATAAGAAAATATAAAACTTGGTGAGGTGGAGTGTGTGGTATAATAGCTGGAGACAGGTTATTGGAATTGGTGTCTATCTCTAAGTGATATGGAGATGACGTGGAGAAATTAATTACGAATGGTAGCGTCGTTCTCTTACCAGATTCGCATTGTTCTCGTATTTAATTCCCCCCTCAATCTCATGAAGACCACGTCAGCTAATAAGTGCAATATATTATAGGGGCAACGCGCAAACACCGAAAGAAATTTCACGAGACAGATTCGGAACACGTAACATAACGATAATACCCTATCCTAGAGACCTAGACACCAGAACTTTCCTAGTTCCTGTGGGAATTAAAATGTTGTTCCATAACCGACAATACCTCATCCTAGGCAGAATTTTCCTGGTCCCTGCGGGAATTAAACTGTTGTTTCATAACTCATAACACCCTTATCTTAGACACCAGAACTTTTCTGGTTCCTGCGGGAATTGAACTGTTTTTTCGTATGAAATTTCCGCGATCTAAACAAAACCTAGTGTGGTGATCTAACGTACGAGGATGTCTTCATTGCAAACTCGTGATCGCGCTGCGGCGAAATCGATCGAGCCGAGTCAGTTGCCTCGCCAAGCTTTTTGTCCGGTGTGGGCTGACGATCGAACAGCTAGCTCGCCGGCCGGCCGGGGACGCGACGTGAGGGCCATACAAATGGCGCCATACACTTTCGTGCGCCGCACTCTGCTATCTATCTATTCTATCCTATCTGCCTCGCCGCGTGAGGAGATTAATAATATATACCTGACTACATACGGTCGCCGCCGGCCGACGATCACACCGTGCGCGTGCACACACCAGCCTAGCTTGCATGCAGCTCGTCCGTTCGGACCAATGCGCGCGTACGTTCGCCGCTGGCCATTCTTGTTGCGTACGCAGATGCCAGACGCTGGAGATTAGCTACATACAGCTTGACCACAACCAACGGCTAATTTTTTTAGAGGGTACATACAACTCAACGACCACAACCAACGGCTAATTTTTTAGAGGGTACATACACTCGACGCAGCCTCACTCACATCACCATACGCATACACATATGTACGTTTCCCCTGTTACACATGCCGGGAATTTTACGAATGCACTAAGACCTTTCGGAGCACAGACACACGCTAAACACGCAAACATATCGGTATGTGTCTACTCTAAATTATTTGGTGAGACACAGGATTCGATCCTAGGGATCAAACCCAGTGGGCCGCGTGCTCTCGGAACGCTAGCCACCCGAGCTAACCTCGGTTCTCAAGCCAACGGCTAATAAACAAGCTGCTGTTAGTAAGTTTCCTCTCAGAAACGAAACAAAAAAGACTAGCTGTTCCTTTCCTGCACATTCGTCCCCACGTTCCTCTCCGTTCGAACTGCATGCTAACTGCAGCCAACGTAAACTCTGTACGTAATTTACTACATAACTTGACAGGTATTTACCGAGCTCTATGCGTGTACAAAAGATATATGCGAGTATATCATATAGTGGAACTTTCCCCTTGCTTCCTTATTTTTTATGCATATTTGCTATTTATAAGTTACCTGAAATTTTCTTAAGTTTAAATGATGAACTATATAAGGTATCTACAGGAGTTTCCAGGCAGCTTCCTTTCTTTATGAAGATATCCATCTATATATTAGGCTGATCCTTTACCAGAACACAAATCTGTGTAGCTTTGAAGCTAGCCATTGAAATCAGGTTAGTATATTCGAGAAATTAATCAGCGAGTCGAAAAATCTGCGTGCCTTGCAAAACCATCGAGACTCGAAAGGATCGTATATTATTCTGGTGTCGTCGTTGCACCTATTCAAGAATCAATCGTATTGTCAGCACAAGTGGTGAGTCGGATCGATCGATCCCCCGGTTAATTGATCCGCGGTAATTCTCGCGCGCTGTGATTGGTTTGGTGTATTACGTGATTCGTTTGCAGCTCTTAGCTTGATCCCTTGGCTGTGGCGAGGCTATGGAGTGCGCTGACTTGTTGATCGCCGCCGGCCGGTCCACCAAGTCCCCGTGGAGGCCGGAGAAGCAGTGGCGGAAGGCGATGAACGTCATCCGAACGTGCCACAGGTTGGCGCGACTCAGCTGCCTCTCCACCGGCATACTGCGCCGAAGCCCCTCCTACGTCGCCATCAAGATCCACCACAGCGACGAGTTCGACACCGACTCGGGCAATGGCGCCACGCCGAAGGCGGCATTCTCTGTCGCGGCCGACGACGGGCACTTCAAGGGCCTGGTCAAGGACAGGCGCGAGGACTGCTTCAGCCGCCTCGGAGGCGGCGCCGGCATTGCCGCCGCACTGGGGTCCAACGCGGAGAGCGGCATCCGCGGTGACGGCAGCGACGTGGGCCGGCGCCGCGAGGCGTTCGGCGGGAACACGTACCCGAAGCCCAAGCCCAAGAGCTTCTGGAGCCACGTCTGGGACGCGCTCAGCGACGTCTTCCTCATCGTGCTCCTCGTCTGCGCCGTTGTCTCCCTCGGCTTCGGCATCAAGGAGCACGGCCTCAAGGACGGGTGGTACGACGGCGTCAGCATCTTCCTCGCGGTGTTCCTCGTCGCGGCCGTGTCCGCGGTCAGCAACCACGGCCAGGCCAAGCGGTTCGACAAGCTGTCCAGAGAGTCGGACAACATCGCCGTCACCGTCGTCCGCGCCGCCCGGAGGCAGGAGGTCTCCATATTCGACATCGTCGTCGGCGACGTGGTCGTGCTGAAGATCGGCGACGTCGTGCCGGCGGACGGCGTGTTCCTGGAGGGCTACGCGCTGCAGGTGGACGAGTCGAGCATGACCGGCGAGCCCCATCCAATCGAGGTCGACGCCAAGAAGAACCCCTTCCTCGCCTCCGGCGTCAAGGTCGTCGACGGCTACGGCCGCATGCTCGTCACGGCTGTCGGGACGGACACTGCCTGGGGCGAGATGATGAGCAGCATCACCCGGGAGAACACTGACCCGACGCCGCTCCAGGAGCGCCTCGAGGGCCTCACGTCGAGCATCGGCAAGATCGGCATCGCCGTCGCGGTGCTCGTCTTCACCGTGCTCACCGCGCGCCACTTCACCGGAAGCACCAAGGATAATCAGGGCAAGCCGCTGTTCGACAAGAGTCACGTCACCTTCAACGCGGTGTTCAGCGCGCTTGTCGGAATATTCCAGCAGGCTGTGACGATCATCGTCGTCGCCATCCCCGAGGGCCTCCCGCTCGCTGTGACTCTGACGCTTGCATTCTCCATGAAACGGATGGTGAAGGACCACGCGCTGGTGCGCCGGCTCTCGGCGTGCGAGACGATGGGCTCGGTCACCGCCATCTGCACCGACAAGACCGGGACGCTCACGCTGAATCAGATGAAGGTGACAGAGTTCTGGGTCGGCACCGATCGGCCTAGAACCGCCACGGAAGTCTCCAGCGCCGTCGTCAGCTTGTTGTGCCAGGGAGCCGGGCTCAACACCACCGGAGGCGTGTACAAGCCGGACAATGTGTCGCTGCCGGAGATATCCGGCAGCCCCACGGAGAAGGCGCTGCTGTCGTGGGCCGTGGCAGATCTCGGCATGGACCTCGACACACTGAAGAGGGGCTGCAAGGTGGTGCACGTCGAGGCGTTCAATTCCGACAAGAAGCGCAGTGGCGTGATGATCAGGGACAACGCCACCTGCGCGGTGATCGCGCATTGGAAAGGCGCCGCGGAGATGATCTTGGCGAATTGCTCAATGTACGTCGACACACACGGAGCGGCACACGAGCTCGGCGTCGAGCAGAGGAAGAACCTTGAGAAAGTCATCAACGACATGGCGGTGGCCAGCCTTCGGTGCATCGCCTTCGCGTACAAGCAAGTCAACGGTGAGCAATCAACGATTGACGACGAGGATTTGACATTGCTGGGCTTCGTCGGCTTGAAAGACCCGTGCCGGCCAGAGGTGAAGACCGCCATTGAAGCCTGCACGAAGGCAGGAGTCGCCGTCAAGATGGTCACCGGCGACAACATCCTCACGGCCCGCACCATCGCCAAGGAGTGCGGCATCATCTCGAGCAACGACCCCAACGGCATCGTCATCGAGGGGCACGAGTTCCGCGGCATGTCGCCGGAGCAGCAGCTCGACATAGTCGACAAGATCCGCGTCATGGCGCGGTCCCTGCCCCTGGACAAGCTGGTGCTCGTGCAGCGGCTGAAGCAGAAGGGCCACGTGGTGGCCGTCACCGGCGACGGCACCAACGACGCGCCGGCGCTCAAGGAGGCCGACGTGGGCCTGTCCATGGGCATCCAGGGCACGGAGGTCGCCAAGGAGAACTCGGACATCGTCATCCTCAACGACAACTTCGACACGGTGGTGACAGCCACCCGCTGGGGCCGCTGCGTCTACAACAATATCCAGAAGTTCATCCAGTTCCAGCTCACAGTCAACGTCGCCGCGCTCGTCATCAACTTCGTCTCCGCGATCACCACCGGCAAGATGCCGCTGACCACCGTGCAGCTGCTGTGGGTGAACCTGATCATGGACACCATGGGCGCGCTGGCGCTGGCGACGGACACGCCCACCAAGGAGCTCATGCAGCGCCCGCCCATCGGCCGCACGGCGCCGCTCATCAGCAACGCCATGTGGCGGAACCTCGCCGCGCAGGCGGCGTTCCAGGTCGCCGTGCTCCTGGCGCTCCAGTACCGCGGCCGCGACGCCTTCGGCACCGACGATAAGGCCAACGGTACCATGATCTTCAACACGTTCGTGCTCTGCCAGGTCTTCAACGAGTTCAACGCGCGGGAGATCGAGAAGAAGAACGTCTTCGCTGGGGTGCTCAAGAACAGGATGTTCCTCGCCATCGTCGCGGTGACGCTCGTCCTGCAGGTGGTGATGGTGGAGGTGCTGACCAGGTTCGCCGGCACGGAGAGGCTCGGCTGGGGGCAGTGGGGTGCCTGCGTCGCCACCGCCGCCGTGTCGTGGCCAATTGGGTGGGCCGTCAAGTTCATCCCCGTGCCGGATCGACCAGTTCATGAGATATTGACAAGGAGAAAATTGTTTTAGGTATCAGGATCAATCTATGTCATCAACATTGCATTGTTCATATTTCACAGCGTAGGTGATTCTTTGGTACAGTGGCGGAGGCAACTTAAACCTGCGAGGTCAATTGATCCCAGAGGTTTTTCATAAAAAGCCTAATTACTATTGATATCTGTATATAAACTCAAGAAAGACTAAAGATTTAATAAGTATTGACCCCACAGGGTTTAGATCTGGTTACGCCACTGCTTTGGTACATTGTTATTGAGAAATAAAATCATAATATACTTTTTTTGTTCATCAGTATTGCAGTAATTACCAATTTGGCACTGATGTGGAACATACTCAATTACTCAGATTGTGGTACAGAATTTCAGACAGAAAGATGTGAAAGCAACTTTAGACTGCATCTAATCCAAGTATTATACATGTCAAAAGAAGTAGATGTTTCAATACAGGTCTACAAAGCGTCGAAGCCAATGTTAAAGTGCTTTTTCTTGAGCCATATATTTTCAAGGAAAAAAGTTCATTTTTCAACCTTCTACTATTGCCAGAGTCCAAATTTGAATCCGCAACTTCAAAACCGTTCATTTTGCAATCTTGAACCCTTAAAACCATTCAAAATACCCCTCATCCTAAATCACCAAGGTTTTGACTGCTGTAGCATCTATGTGTACATGTCTCGCGCTGACATGGCATCAACGTCATCCTTTCAAAACACACAGAGAGAAAGAGAGAGATAGCAGCCGTGGCTAAGGTTTTGGGGATGCGAGAAGCAGTGAACGGGGAAGAAATCGGGGTGGAAGGATTTGGAGGTCGGGTTCGGGTGGAGGAGAGAGGGCAGTTAGAGATGGGATGTGGTGGTTTCCATGGATGAGACTTGGGAGGGGGAGGATGTATGTTCGCGCATGAACGGGAGGGGAAGGACGTGGTGGTCAATTGGTCACCAACAGGGGCGGAGCTGGCTGTGGGTCTAGTTGCTTTTGGGTCCAAGTTATATTTTACTGATTTTTCAAAAAAGTTTATATGGGCTTTTGATTCTGAGTCTCGGGTCATTGCCCTAGCGATCTGAGCCCCAACTCTGCCCCTACTCACCAATATGGACGAGAGTGGAAAGAGAGTAGGGGAGGGAGAGAGAAGAAGAAGATGGGTGGCGTGGTAGACATGTGGCACCGCGTCAGCAAAATTTGGACATGTATGTGCTATGTCGGAGGTAAAACCACCCTGGAATGGATTAGGGTTGTATTTTAGATGGTTTTGATAGTTAAGAGTTGTGTTTTACATGGTTTTGATGTTGCGGGTTGAAATTTGGACTCCGACCATAGTTGAATTCTGAAAAATAGACTTTTTCCTATTTTCAAATGGAAACAGTGAAAGCTTGTTTTGATATAGTATGTGTAATTTGACCGCAAAAAATTGTGTCCAGCAAATGCATCTGATATTTATCTCAACAGGAAACATGCCTAGGAATAAATTGACCAAGGGAACCAGAGCAGTTGTTTCTTCGAAGCAATATGGATATACTGTACCAGCATGACTCCTGAATCTCAGCCTGAATGCAATGCTCATGCTACGGGCTAGCATGCATATATTTGACAATCGGTGTTAGGCAATAGGATTGCCTGTTTGGCAATAGCTCCTGTAATTTAGCTTGCCTATAATTAGGAGGATAAGTATAGAATGTCATCCTCCTAATTATGGTAAAGATGGATCACTTGTAATCTCCTGTTTATGTTATAAATACATGAGAAATGGAAGGCTCCCGTGTGGCCTCTTTCCCAAATCTCTCATATACATGAGATTACAAGTGATCGATCTTTATCATAATTAGGAGGATGACATTCTATACTTATCCTCCTAATTATAGGCAAGCTAAATTACAGGAGCTATTGCCTCACAGGCAATCCGGCAATCCTATTGCCTAACAATCGGTATCGAAATCCTGAAGGAAGAACCCTCATCGCTTGCAAGTCTGATTGTCAGTCACAAGATAATGTTTGTCCCAGGTGTTCAGCAGGATCGGGGCATGAGGTTTGAACTCTGGAAAGAGACCTACACAATGTTCCTGAATGTTTACTCTGGTTGGGTTTCCTTGACTGAAAATCCAGCTGTTAGTCACAAGAAATTGTTCGTTACAGGTGTTCAGCACAAGGATCAGGTCATATTTAGGTTTGTAAATCTGAAATAAGCTTAGACAAGGTTTCCGAATGTTTCTTTCAGAAAACTGCTTTACAATCCGATTGGATCTTTGCCTTTGCTTGTACCACACTGCGTAGACCCTTGTTTGTGAATATGCTTACATTTTGCTAGACTCCCTGATGAAACTTTTGACAATTTTGAAGCGCGTTGGTTGCTTCCTATCTTGTTTGCAAGTTTCCATATTGTCATTTTCTAGCCATTAATTAAATCTTGCTTTGCTCGATCTTCCTCTGTTGTTACACCGTCCGAACTCACTGGAATAATTTAGTTTGACCATCCTTTTCCAGCTTTTATAGCAAAGTTCATCAGAATGAGTCCAATGCTACCTTGCTTCTAAAGTTTAGGGAGGAATTAAAATGCGTTGTCTTTTAGAAGCTTGACACAGGAGGGGAGGGTGAACTACGCTAGGTAAAAAGTAATCTAGATGCAGTAGAGATGAATTATATAATATGCAGACTAGAGACTAGTGTCACAGACTTACAGGTAAAAAGAAGAGCAGATTTCCTGTCCATTTTGATCTAGGCCGAATTAGTCTAAACAGAAAACCAACTCAAATCTTGTAGCCAGACACAATTGTCTGACAAGTTTCAAGTACCTACTTCGCAACTGTTGTTGTATCAGGGCATGCCAGGTCTATCTCCAGTCCACCAACGGCTGACTGGAAAGAGGTGTATACAGTAACAAACCAAAATGTTTTCCATAGAGGCCCCAAATATCCTTGGAACCAGAGGTGGGCCGCCTGGCATGGCACGGATCCGATTAGACCCGACAAGGCCGGTTTGGCTAACTAAACAGGCTATGCCGGGCTAGCCCATGGGCTGAGGTGCCGATCTAGGCCCGGCACGATTAGCCCGACAGCCAGGGTAGGCCCGTGTAGCCCATCTCAGCTTGAAAAATATATATTTTAAAAAATCCAAAAAAAAGTGTAGAATTAAAAAATACAAATTAAAATTGTAAAAAATGAATTCTATACCGATAAAAAGAGTCAAATATATCAAAAATATAATAAAGAGTTTTTATTAACGTTTACATAGATGTCTCATTAAAACCTTTGCCAAGTAAAAACTCAACATGAGAATGTTATGGAGAAAGACGCAAGGAGCCGCAGGAGATGTGTAAACAGTACCGCGGGTACTGTAGCAGTGCGTGAACAGTACCCGATGGTACTGTAGCACATTGTTTCCCATACACGCTGATTTGTTTCCTTGAATAAAGAATAGTTGATTAGGTAGATTATTTGGGATTCCTTATTTATCTAATTGTTGTTAGGAATAGGATCTTAATTATTAGGAAAGTTACTTTTAATAGTTGGAAAGATTAGATTGGATTGATAGGTTTCTTTATAGATTATTTCTTAGGCGTCAAGTCGGATTGTCCCTATAAAAGGGATAGCATGTATCCATTATCAATCAGGCAATGAGAAATCAAGAGTTCAACTAAGCCTCAGAGCCTCGCTACCTCGACAGGGAAGAGCCCTGTCGGCGGTTAGATGAGGGCGAGTACCCTACCCTCGGTCCTCAGACCCGTACCGCAACAGTTACCACAACAGAGAAAACCTTGGTAAAGGAAAAAAAGTGCAGCCTATACCTCTGTATACACCCATGTTCTAAGTATCGTTACGTAGGTACATATTTTTGAACACATCCACCAACTCTGGATTATTTATAGAGTGTTGTTCTCGTGTATCAGTTAGTTCCCAATCTTTCACGGTTAGAAGTATATTCACCATCTCACTCGTGAGACTTGTTTTCCTTTCCTCTAATATTCTTTTAGAAAGACTAAAAGCAGACTTGGAGGAAATCGTGGAGACAGGAACAGTTAACATATCACGTGCTAATATAGATAGCACTGGATATGTTACCTCATGGTCATGCCACCATTGCAAAATTTCAAATCTATCTACGTGGTAATCCACCGTTCTCACTCCTTGGATGGATGATTTGTCTTGCTTCAGAAGGTGACATTGTAGAATTTGAACCCCTCGATCTGGAGGAAGAATTTGCACCTTAGATTTTGCCTCACATATTTGTCTTTTTCCTTGTGGTGGGTGGTAATGAAAGTCGTTGCAAGTGAACTCTCTGAAACTTATATTCGTACCTTTGATAAATCTTGGATAATTTAGTACGTATATATACAAAATAGTTAGAATAATCTAGGCCTGTAGCATCACTGAGAAGTTGGAGAACGTTAGCAAATCCTTGAACTTTAGCTCTAGGATCTAAAATGAATGCAAGTGCATCTAGGAATGAGATTTCTTTTCAATATTTCAAGTATTTAGTTTCCATAGCAACGATATCTCTCGTATGACTATTTCATTTTCATAAGCCTTCAGGTGACTAGCAATTTCTATAATATTATGCATAATTAAAGGAGATATTAGATAATACATAGCAGATAAAGTAATAGGGGAATCATAAAAAAGTTTCAAAAACTGAAGTAACTTCTCAATAACATACCAATGTGGCTATGTCAATAGTGTACTACCGTCAGTGTTGCGATAGTGCATTTGAATAAAAAACAGAAAATGTTCTCTTATATGGTAAAAGACTCTTAAGTATCAAGTAAGTAGAGTTCCATTTTACGGCATGTCCAAACCAAATTTTCTTAGATGTACACCCATTGCCCTAAAGAAGTTCTTATATGTTATCATTTGTTGGTTAGAATGATTTAAGAAAGATATTGCATCGCGGAAATCTTTAATATATGGATCCAACCTCTTCAAACCATAGTTAACTATAAGATTAATAATATGATAGATGCATCGTTGATGTAGTAAGAAGGATTCAACGTATGTACTAAACAATGGAGTGAGAATATCCATTACCCTAGAGTTTGCGATGGTATTGTCTAAACTTATTATAATTTTTTTTTGTAATATCAAAGTCTTCCACGACTTTAATGATATAGTCCACAATATTCTCACCTGTGTGTGCTACATCAATTAGTTTGAACCCTATAATTAATTTTTTCCATTTCTCAGTTGTCATTAATATAATGAGCAACTACACTAAGATAATTCTCTCTATACCGACCACTCCATATGTCTGAGGTCAAAGTCACCGAAAATGTATAGGTACTAAATAGTTCTTTTAATTTATCACGGTTTTCATTATAGTATTTAACTAGATCTTTAGTTGTTGTCTGTCTAAAAACGGTAAAAAAAAATCTAGGATTATGTGCAACCCTAATATAATTTTCAAAAGATTTATACTCTCCAAAGTTTCAAGGTAAATCATCTGAAGCAATTAAACGACAAAGAGATTGACGAGCTACCTCGGATCATGCGATTCCGATTACATGCGATGCAGTCGGGTTTATCTATGACGCGTCTGCCTCATGGCCAATCCTTGCGTTGCTTTACATCTTGCAGCATGTCTAAATAAGTTCATTGTTCCACCTGAAGACTTTACAGACAATTCATGTTTAAGAATTTTACAAACAACATATCTTACATGAACTCCTTATGCGTTTGACTTGGTTGTCTTATCGAAATCATCCTAGACTCCCGATGTACTCAAATTGGATCTCTTTGCTTCAGTGCTTGCAGACGTAAATGCTGCCATAGAGTCTGATGATGGTATTGTTGTTTGCTCTTGCAGTCTATTTGAGCCGTCGAGATTCTCAAAGGATGCAAGATCCTCCGGTGAAATTCCGTAATCACCAATAGCAAACCTATCGTAATTTTCCATCACAAAAACTGCAAATAAAAAATTAAACTATTATTTATTTCATCTTAGTATAACAAATAATAACAAAAAGTATTGTACCTTGTTTCCTGACTTGCTAGTGGATTTTGAATTTTCAAATATTTGGCATAGTTTTTTTTTTTTGAATTTTGCCAAATTATCACACAAAGAATATAAATTTACACAACAGAATTGGTAGAATAGATTGAGGAATGGATGAGTGCTAAATAGGAGGGAGGTATGGTGACTATTTATAGAAAAATAATCGGGATTTTTTTTGTATTTTTAAACCTCTCCAATGGCTAAAAACGACAAAAAGTTTTCAATTTTCCAACCGTTAACTGTGCCTAATCGGACCGCCGTGCCATGTCATGCCTAACTGTGCCCAACGGCCATATTCGGGTCACGCATGCGTGCCGTACCGGCCCGACTGGAATGACATGTCTAGTCAGATCGTGTCGTGCCTAGCCCAGCACTATGCGTGTTGTGCTAGGCTAACTTATTGGGCCAGGGTGCTGACCTAAACACGACACGCCTAGTTGGGTCGTGCCATATCTAAACCAGACCAACAGTGTTGGGCCGTGGGTCGGCTCAGCCAACACGGACCATGTAGACACCTCTACTTAGAACTGCAATTACAAAGACACACAGTATAATTGTTCGATTGAAACCTTACCTGGTGATATGGTATTGACAGTTGCAACAACAATTAACAGACATCAATCCATAGTTAACCATGATCACAGTTCACAAGTTAAACCAATGAAACAACATGACAAAGACCCATTAGCTGCCTATTACAATTATCAATATACAAGATGGTCAGAACTGAGAAGTTTAAACATGTAGGGAGGAATTTCACGTGACCACTTGATCTAAGTTCTGAATTGAATCAGTATATCACAGCCTCAATAGAAAAAGGTCCAGTAATTGATCACAAACTCAACAGCAGTAGTCAGAAGTCTAAACATGTAGGGAGGATTTTCACTGAATCAGTTGAATCAGTATATGGCAGCTACCCACAACAGAAAAAGGTCTAGTAATTGATCACAAACTCAACAGAATTAGTAAGCCTTTAACCATTAAGTTCAAGAACACAAATAACATACAAATGACAATAAACCCCAGATTCCATCGCTTCGTTGATGGGCCTACAACAACAGTGACATTAATCCGATAACAACAAATGATCACATGTGAACCGAATTACCTGATCATGGAGATGAATACCAGAGGATTAGCTAGTTTTCGACAGACAAAATATAAGCACATCACAACAACACCTGCTGCAAGTCTTCCCTACCAATTACCAAAGCTAGCCCTAACACAAATGTTCAGCAGCATCTAATTCAAGTTTTGATAACCTTACTAACTGATACAAGAACATAATGGGGTCACTAAGACCCTTACATCAAAAGTGAACTCCATAAGCACAGGCTACACAAGGATGATATGTTCACTCCTTGGAGGTCTTGTTGATGAGGGACTTGTGGATGTGAGGAATGACACCGCCGCCAGCGATGGTGCCCTTGATGAGGGTGTCGAGCTCCTCGTCACCACGGATCGCAAGCTGAAGGTGGCGCGGAGTGATACGCTTCACCTTGAGATCCTTGCTTGCGTTGCCGGCCAGCTCCAGGACCTCAGCAGTCAGGTACTCAAGGATTGCCGCAGAGTACACCGCAGCGGTGGCGCCAACACGGCCATTCGCGGAGACCCTCGACTTGAGCTGCCTGTGGATACGGCCCACTGGGAACTGCAATATTACCGTGATAGAAGCAAGTCAGTAATCTGATATATGATATATCATATATGGCCATCCAAATTTCACAAAAGCAAGGCAATGACAAGATATTGGCTTCTGTCTACCATGACAGTAAGAGTAGATATCTAATGAATTATGAATCCTTGCAATTGTGCAAATATGCGCCACTGCATAAGTTACTTCTGAGAAATATGTCCCAATGTGAGGCCAAGACTGAATAATGCATCCACTAAACTACTTGTGCACAAGCTCTTAACACAGTACAAGTGTGTGCAGCCTTCACAAACTCCTGCTAGAAGAAGTTAACTCAGGTGAATACTGAAGGAGCCTACAGCGTACTGCTAGAACAGTACAGGTTAGAACACAGACATTTTCTTCGGTGATTGTATATTAGAACAAACAAACTATGACAAAAAAAAAAAGCTGACTTACATACAGGCTTGATGACAAATTGTTAGATTTAATCTTGTTTTAGTTGTAAGTTTCCGTTTCACAGTAGGCGTCCCAGTCGGAGTCCGAGTCATAGAAACTGAGTCTGTCTACGTGTGTGAGTCGGGAAGGTGTTTGCTATATAACTAGCAGATAGCACTATGTATCGTATGAACAGCAAGATGAGAAGGAAGAAATAAAAAGAACAAAAAGAGGAGCAGCAATTTGCTCCCGAAAGAAATTGCTGAAGCGTGTTGTTTTGGTTTTGTCTCGACGATACCAAGAAACTAGGAGCGCTGCTTGGAGGTGTTCCATCGGGAAGACCAGTGGTTGTCGCGTTTGCCAGGTGCTTGGCACGTGAATTCCGGCCAAAACAGAGTGCATCGTTTTTCCTCTGGGACGAAGCTGAAAGCTTATCTGGACCGAGAGCAGTAACGGTGCGAAGAATCAAGTAAGATTTCCAACAGTTGGTATCAGAGCGTTCTGATCTTGGTGATACCTGAAGATCATGGGCGACAAGGTGAAGACTCGGGATGGACCGTTCTCTCTCCTATATCTTGTCCTGACGACTGACAATTACCCGGTGTGGGCTATGAAGATGAAGGCGAACATGCGCGCCCAGGGGGTCTGGGGTGCAGTCGATCCGAAGGCAAAAGACAAAGAGGTGGACGACAAGGTAGACCAAACGGCTTGGGCCATCATCTACCAGGCGGTGCCAGACTCGATGATGCGGCAACTCATCGGCAAGGAGACGGCACGTGAGGCGTGGGTGACGCTTCAGAAGATGCACGAAGGAGTTGATCGCGTGAAGGAGGTGCGGCTCCAGAATTTGCACACGAGTTCGAGAATCTCCAGATGGGAGAAACCCAGTTGGTGGACGAGTTCGCCGTCATGTTGACTTCATTGTATAATCAGATTGTCTCTCTCAGTGGCAAGATGGAGGAATCTGTGGCAGTGAAGAAATACATGCGCGTGCTACCAGAAAAGTTTGTACCTGTCGTCACCACGCTCATGTACTCCCCGGATCTGGAGACAAAGAAGATTGAGGAGATCACCGGTTCCCTCAAGGCGCATGAGGAGCTACTGAAGGGGTATCAGTCTCGTAACGAGCAGAGGTATCAGTCCCATAACGAGCAGGTGTTGCTGTTAAAGGGAGATACAAGAAGCGAGCGTGGACGTGGGCGTGAGCGAGGCAGCAGAGGAGGACATGGAGACGGGACTAGGCAAGGCGGTGGTGACAGATCACGTGATAAGTCACATGTCAAGTGCTTTAAATATGAAGAATTCGGTCACTACGCGGCGGAGTGTCGTAGTCACATAAAGTGTTTCAAATGCGACAAGTATGGGCACTATGCTTCGGATTGTCCAAACAAGAAGAAGAACGAGAAGGCAAACCTCATCCGAGCTTGTGAAGACGATGACGAGCCAACCCTGCTTTTCTCCTTATGTGACAAAGAGGCGTCGGTCATGGTGATGTTGAATGAGGATAACATAGTTCCTAAACCACGCACGGAGGGAGGCAACCGTAATCATACTGATGAGTGGTACTTGGACAATGGAGCAAGCAATCACATGACGGGAGATCGCTCTATGATCCATAAGCTCGACGAGAAGATTTTGGGGAAAGTTAAGTTTGGCGACGGCTCAACGGTGGACATAAGAGGCAAAGGATCAATGCTATTACGATGCAAGAACGGCGAGCAGAGGATGCTGACTGAAATTTATTTTATACCAAGTCTGTGTAACAACATACTCAGTCTTGGGCAGTTAACGGAACGGGGGTGCAAGGTGGTGCTACAGGATGAGTTCTTGCGTGTCTATGACAAGAACAAAGATCTGTTGATGAAGATGAAAAAATCCCCGAACCGGTTGTACAAAATTTCCCTGAAAACTTGTAAACCGGTTTGTATGAAGGACGATCTGGAGAAGCCAGAGTGGAACTTAGGTATCGAACCAGAATATGGTGGAACCCAGGAGTGACATGCAGTTGGCGTAGGAAGCGCAGCAGGCGGAGCCTTGGGAGGTCCAGACGGCACGCAGCAAGGCGCACAGGGCGCTCCAGGGGGCGGTGAGTCCCACGTACATGAAAGGCGCGACAAACATAAAGTTGACACAAGAGGGAGAGACAGTGTAGCCTCAGCTAAGATATACGCGGGGAAGTGGACAGACTTGGTCCAAGAGAGAAGAACGAGAGGCTCAGGTAATGCCGAAGACAAGGTGGTCGTGGGAGCAGGTGCTCCAGCCAAGGTGGCCATGGGAGCAGGTGCTCCAGCTCAGGCGGGCGTGCAAGGAAGGACGGGTTTAGTCCAGATGCGAGGCGCAGCAAGCGTTGGTTTGTGCATGGCTCAAGATAGAGCAAACACAGGCGGTAGGGCAGTATCGGCCCAGGAAAGAGCGGCGCACGGGAGTGCATGTAAAAGAGGAAGATTTGGAAGTTCAGATGAGAGAAAAGATTGGTATGATCAAGATGAAGAAACAAGATTAAGGGGGTGATTGTTAGATTTAATCTTGTTTTAGTTGTAAGTTTCCGTTTCACAGTAGGCGTCCCAGTCGGAGTCCGAGTCGTAGAAACTGAGTCTGTCTACGTGTGTGAGTCCGGAAGGTGTTTGCTATATAACTAGCAGATAGCACTATGTATCGTATGAACAGCAAGATGAGAAGGAAGAAATAAAAAGAACAAAAAGAGGAGCAGCAGTTTGCTCCCGAAAGAAATTGCTGAAGCGTGTTGTTTTGGTTTTGTCTCGACGATACCAAGAAACTAGGAGCGCTGCTTGGAGGTGTTCCATCGGGAAGACCAGTGGTTGTCGCGTTTGCCAGGTGCTTGGCACGTGAATTCCGGCCAAAACAGAGTGCATCGTTTTTCCTCTGGGACGAAGCTGAAAGCTTATCTGGACCGAGAGCAGTAACGGTGCGAAGAATCAAGTAAGATTTCCAACACAAATTAATGCTAGTGACTAGTTTTAGCCCTCGCATAAACAGAGTTTTAACAGGGAAACGCAACCTAAAGTCGAGGCGAGGGGGGGTTGAATTCTGATGCCAAAACACCATAAGATCGTAGGCGCTCGTATGATCTGGCCAACTAATGTGTTTCCAAAAAGAAAGAAAACATCTCCCGAAGAACGAACGAAATCTGCAGTCTGGGCCGAATTCCACGGCAAGAAACCGCGAAATTGATCGCAGATCTAACAAATTGTAGGCAAGAACAAGACTAAAATCGAAACTTTCCCACCCAGAACGATCAAAGAAACCTGTCATTTCATTTGAAGGCAAGAAAGGGAAGGGAGCGGGGAACGGAACCTGGATCCCGGCGCGCGAGGAGCGGGACACGGGCGCCTTCTTCTTGTCCTTGTCCTTGTCGGCGGCGGCCTTGGCGGCCGTCGTCTTCGCCGCAAGCAGCCCCTTCCCTCCCTTCCCCGCCATCTCCTCCCCGCAGCACGTCCTACGCCCCCTACCTGCACCACCACCACCACCACGCATATCAGTAAACCAACCAAGCAAAGAGATAAAACCTTAACACACCCGAATGCTCCGCCTCACCTCGCTTCCTCTCTCTCTCTCCTCGCTCGCTCGCGAGCAGCAAGGACGCAACTGACGAGGGCTTTGCGTGCCTTTTTTTTTTTGCTCCTATTTATTTAGGGGGGAAGGGTGGGATTGAGCTTCGGGCGGGAATCCGGGCCTCCGGGGAATTTTCGCGCGGATTTCGTTTTTTTTTTTTTTTGGTGGGTGGGGTTGAACCAGGCGCGCGGCGGGGATAAGAGAGTTTTTGGCGGCTGCGTGAAAAAAAAAAAGAGAGAGAGACGGAAACGGGGAACGAGCATTTTGCTCTGGGCCGGAAGAAAACGCGGCACAAGAGTTGAGCGGTACTTTGCATTGGGCCCATTTAGCTGATTAGGGGTTTGGAACACGGGATTTTTTTTTTCCATTCCCGTGGAATTGAACCCTCTCAATTCTCAAAGAAAATACGAATTGAACTGTTTCGAATGAGATCTCGCATTCCAAACAGGCCTTAGGGCATCACAAGAAAGAGGCCATAAGGTGGCGCTTATCTGTGATGATAAGGTTTCGTGTATTTGGTCACAATGTATACAGGAGCACTAGCTTATCGGCGCCGACGCACCACCCCATCTCTCCCCAGTATCCTCCCCACCAGAGCCACTTCTTCCTCCCCCCTCTCTTTCCTGGAGACGTGGAAGCAGGCGAAGGAGGCCCTCTCCGGTGGCGCCCCGCCCCTCCCCAACCCTCCAGGTGACCGGATCAAGAGGTGGCACTCCTCCTCGGGCCTCCTGGCAGTGCAGCTTCCTCAGCTCGGTGGCCTCCCGACGGCGCAACTTCCATCCTTGCGGTGGGCGGATCCAGTGACGGTGTCCAGCGACGAGGCCACAGCCTTAGCGGTAGCAACAACGACTGGTATTAGTGCGATTTGATTTCTTCTATATTTTATTTCTTGCGATCGACTCCCTTGCTTAAGACCCTCCCCATCCTTTTTTGCTTGGTGCCACCCACGCAATGCTTGAGGTCGACCCTATGCATCCTAGTCAACCTTAGGACCCCTCTTGTTGCCCCGCTGCGGATGCCATTATAATTTGCGAATTTTTACCATACATTATACTCAAGTGGTAGCAGAAATTAAATCTAACCGTCCAATGATAAGGTGTACAATGGACTTTTAGTGCACATGCTAAACCTAATATATAATTCGATCTAAAAATATATAAGCTTCTAAGTTATACTAATAAAGTGCGTGCGTTGCAACAGAATCCATAGCTTACATCAAATAGCAATTGTCGACCCGCGCCGCCATAATGAACCTCAATCGCGGCGTCCCTACATCAGCTAGTCGATCACATTGTCAAACACTTCGCAGCCGCCGAACATGTTCTGCTTTTGTTTTTTGTTTTTTCTGTTTCCGGTGCAGTTGTTTGCAATCTGGGCGAAATGACAAATGCACGATGATAACACAAGTAAACTAAGGCACAAACAAACAGCAACGGGATTAGGGTTATCTATTGCTGCATGACGGCTAGAGAGGAGCCATTGAGATTACAGTTTTGCCCTCTTAAAATTTGCATGGCTTTGTTAAGAATTAAACCTAGCTACAGTTTTGCCCCTTAAGGCCTTGTTTGGCTAATATGGAAATCTATCCATGAGAGAAACAATCCAAGTGGGGATTAGGTGAATCCCTCTCCCTCCACCCAATCCCTTTCCACCTTGGATCTAATCCCCTCCCACCTAGGATCTAATCTCTTGATTTGTTTGGGTAAATGGTTAGATAGGCAGGGATTGCATACATTAAAAAAAATCTGAAAGCTAAAAAAGAATATAAAAAATCCCAAAACAACATAAAAAATTGGAACAATTCAGGAAAATTTCCAAAACCAAACCAGAAAATTCAAAAAATATCAGAAAAATTTCACAAACAGACACAGTCCAGAAAAATCGAAAAAAATAAAAAGTGCAGAAAATTCGAAAAAAAATAACTCAAATGCTAGCTTCAGTGTACATTATTTTCAGCATTTGACAGTACTGTGTTGACACTTCAGTGCATCAGATCAAGGCTGGTTCTTGCAGCAAAATTCATGATAACTTTTAAGGTATATTGAACACATATACAAGATATTGAAAATGAATACAATCAAGGCATCGAGCAGACAACTTGATAGCACAATCTCAAGCCATCACAGCGCAACAGAAGATACATATACAGTGAAAAATGACAAAATGTATGCGTTAAACCTACAGAAAAAAGGGAGCTCATACGAAAAGCAGTCATGAACACTAATTGATCATAGATTCAAATGGGGGCATACAGTGAAATTGCTATGATTCTCAATCCACAATGTTTCTTGGCGATTAAAGTTGAAATTGTTGAGGCCTTGAGAGAACTAGCGACATGATATCCTTTGATCACAGGTACCCGTACCATACATGATATCCGGGGTAATCTAACTATATACAAGCAACTATACATGATAAAATGGTATCGGAAACTATTCTATACGATTTCAAAGGAAAAAGAAAGTAAGAAACCGTCTATACAGCCATGCACATACAACAAATAATCGATAGTGAAGAACAAAAGCAAACAAGATAACAAGCGAGGAACAATAATACGGTTGTTACACCATGTTAAGGACTCGGCAAAATTAGAAAATTACTTTGCATGTGTGCTCCCTATCTGCTATGCAGTTGTGATTTCATCATAGCACAGAAGAAATGATCTATGGACATAACTGGTATAATCAAATCATGTCAGCAATTTTCATGAAATCATGTCATCAAATCTATGCCTTGAGCTTACACCTTCCAGTGCATGCAACGAGTTATCGAATACTTTTCATGGTTCTATCAATATACGCCATAGTAACCATTCCAAAGTTACTCTGTCCTCGTCGTGGCTAACTTTCTTGACACATGAGGCTCCAATATGCGGCACTCTTCCAATAAGAAGAAAATTTGTAAGTGTTATTTATATGATAATAAAGGATAGGGTATTAATATTATCATGTACAACCATGAATCATGAACGGTTCATTCCATGCAATCAAATACTTCAGAACCAATGGATACCTACAAAATGATATCTCTATTTTGTAAACATCAATAGTTAGTTGATAGCGATGCTGATTATATGATACTAACTAATTAAACATCACAAGAGTACATCCGAACTTGTAAATGGGAGAAATGGTGGACAAGCGGAAGATCTCGGCTAAGTTTTGTATAGTCTTTGTACAAAATAATATCTCAGCATAAGATTCAATGATTCATAGCACAAATGTACTAGCAACTAGCAGCTTACGAAGATAACTCAAAACATAAAAATCTACATGAGTATAGTCCCATTAATCGCCTCTTCAACGAAGAAGCATCGACACATGGCATGTAGTGCAAATTCAACCGAATCTGTTTAAGAATGAGTACAAATAAACTTGTATATCAGTGGAGATATGGAAAAAAAATATGAAATTATGCATATCATTCGGCAGTGCCCAGTTGATGCCAACCACACAACATAGCCAAACATTCCAGCCCACCCTATACGATACAATAGCATGCCACAAAATTTAGGAGTAGCAACTAGCAGTATCCGAAGAAATCCCAACATAAAAACTTTCCACCAGTGTACTCTCGAATATCTTTTACCCAGTAGAAAACGCATCTACTTATGGCGTGTCAGCTTGGTTTGCTCTTTGAATCTTCTGTTTCATGTAATAGACTACTATACATAAGTAGTTTGTTGCATGGTTAGAACTTGGGTTATCTGTTTTCACTGGAAAACAGAGGCCAGGCCGCCAGAGATGTAAATGGTACTCTCTTTTATCTAAAAAATCTAGTCATGGCGTCTATTACAAAGTAATTCTACATGACAAAACTGTTTACGAACTACGAGTTTTCTCTTACCAAACTAGACGCCTTTGTACACAAAAGAGTTGGATTTTTTCTATTCGATTTGGGATGCGACTACATGAACACAGCCAGATCGAGAGATCTAACGGGGGAAGGAGCACCGACAAAAAAAGTACCTTGAGGTTGTAGGAGGCGGAGGCGGTCTTGGAGTTAAGAGTCGAGGAGACCGGTGCGGCGGTGGATGCAGCGGTGGTGCAGATGGGCTGGAAGTCGTGGCCGAGCGAAGACGTCGTCGGCGTGCCGTTGGAGCTGTGGCGCGGCGGCGTGGTCCCAGCCTCTCACGGGCTAAGCGGAGGAGGAGGAGGAAGAGGCGGCGACGGCGGGCTCCACGTCACCGAGTCAAGGGGAGAAAGGGGAGGCGCGCGCTCGGTGAAAAGGGGAGGCAACGATGGCGGCGAGTCGCGAGGCGCAGCGGCAAGGAAGAAACACTCGTCCGAGGCGAGGCACATTACCCCGTGGATTGGGTTGGAACGGGGGAGGAAATCACGATCCCGGGAGTTTGCCAAGCAATGAAACGGGTTGGTCTGGGAAAAACTTCCCCCGCCGGGATGATCCCCGTGGATGGATCCTGATCCCGACCGATCCGACCTTTCCAAACAAGGCCTAAAGGGTTGTACTTCCATATACTACATGAGGTAGTAGAAAGACATCTTAACTAATCTGATGAGTTAGATTTAAAAGAATGAACGGTCTATATTGATGAATATATGAGTATTTTTTGAATTACTTTAATTCAGAAATATGATAGATAAATTATGGAAATTACTTAGTCATTTTCACAAAGCAAGTAAACAAGAACACTATAGTCATACTAAGATCCAAAAGAACAGAAACTAGCATACCTATCTCAGTGTTCATGGTAACAACAGATAATAAAGCTATCCAACAAATAAGTGCGAGATAGCCATACCCAGATCTAGTGGAAGGAGCAGTAGCAGGAGGAACTCCAGATCCAGTAGCATCGTCGTTCGTCATGGCGTAGTGGACGTCGTGGTAGTAGTCGTGCAGTTGGTGTAGACGTAGCAGAGAATCGGATGAAGAAGAAGCAGCGAGCAGTCGCGCGAACGCTCCCCAAAAACCTTATTCGTCCTCGCTCGCTCGTGCAAGCCTTCAAGGACGAGGGTTCCGGAGGCCTGCTCTCCCGGTGCGATCGGGATGGAGATCGCCGGAGACAGCAACAAAATCGTAGAGTACTGTCTAAGTCTTTCGTATGGAGATCAGTAGCAGAACCAGTGCTCTGTTCTTCTTAATAGCAAAAACGAAGAGGCCAGAAGTGGTGGTCATCAACCAGTGTTAACTACAGCCATTACTCAATAGTAATCGTACTGTTACTGCAAGCCGTTCGTTAATACCATTTATTGCGAGTCGGCGTATTTCGATTTTTGAATAGATAAAGAAAAACGCGTCCTCACCCGACACGCCTGCACACACACACGTATGGCACGGCTCGTCGAGACGTGGTAAGGCGAGCGAGCGCGTGTATTGGCTCTCTCCAATTCCACAAGGGGCTACCACGTTCCACCTTTTAAAATGGTGTAACTCTCCTTCAACTCACCATGTGGGACTAAACAGTTTTAGCACGTGCACATGGGCCTTTGGGATTTTTCAGAAATTAATTAGAATTAAAATTGAGCCTAGCCCGTATTAATTCTAACATATATTTATTTTAGTGTACGGTAAAAAAAAAGTCATGGAATTGGCTCTTCTAGTGCATGTAGTCTAACGACAAACATCAAAATGAAATGTCAAATCCTCTACAAAAGGCAATTTCATCTAAGAAAAACACGTCTAGGATCGGCATTCCTGACGCAACATGTGTGCCCCGGTTAGGCAGATGCTATCAGTCGTTGTTTAAGAGAGATCAGTTCACACATAGGTATTCAACTCAATAGTGTTAGCTTGTTGAAAAATACCAAATCTTAGTTTCCCCGGTCGGCATACCAAAGGAAGTGTGTCATCATTCGGAGGCATCCGAAGGCAACGGTGACTAAGTCGTGTGGGTAAAGATGTACACCTGCGGGTATCAAAGCTGTTCGAATAGCCGTGTCCACGGTCATGGGCGATGACTTGAATTGATGTCACTGTATAGAGTTTTGATTTACAAATGTGGGTTCGGTTTTGGTTTAGCATGAGAGAATTCATGCATTGTATGGTTTATCCTTATTCTTATTTACTTACTGCTTTAATCCAACTTTGATTTATGAAATTGCTTTATCAAAATTTAGTAATTGTAGGTTAAGATGTATTGCTTTGTGCAAAGTTTAACCATTAAACCTTCCTGTTGCAACCTTATGCATGTATAAATTCTACTCCTTTGTATAGGCTCTACTAAACACTTTCTTTTATTAGTTTGTGTAAGTCTTGCTGAGTACCTTCCGTACACAAGGTGCTATAACCTATTGTTGCAGGTGAGAATGGTTATCTTTACGAAGTGCCCGTTAGCGTCGATCAGGGTGACGCTAACGAGTAAAGCTACTTCTTTCCTCCACGCAATCGCTTTGCGTGGATGGGGCCATTGGAGGATTTTGACTTTTAGTTTGCTTCATTGTTAAACTTTTGAAGTGACCAAGTCAATGGATAATGTAGTACTAAACCGAAAGTTGTAAACATATGTTTAATTATGTAAATGTATGCCTTGTATGTGTGCGATGCAATGTTGTTGAAGGATATATGTGCAATGGTCGTTGATCCAGGAACCATTGTGAGACATATATCAGGAAGCCCGCATGTTGGATCTGTCACTTATTAAACTTATGCTTTTAGTATGATCCTTACCAAAGGAGCAAGACTGTTCCTTAAGTAGGAATTATGCTCTGATATAAATTTAATTAGTTACATTTCCAATATCCCGGTGTCCTCACAAATGTTATATCGAGCATACGTTGCATGTAGGTTAGAGGTAGCATGGCGAAGTAATTAGAGAGTCTTCTAAGAAAATTATTTTCAATCAAGAATATAATTTGAAAGTTTAAGTGTGACATCTTTTATTTCTTATCCTCCTTAATATCAATTCTTGTCCCAACTTTACATTGGCTATTCCAAAGTGAATTGTTTTCTTACCTTGTCTTTTGTCTATAGATGAGCGGGTGGTACTTTGTAAAGAGTATGTAAGTTAGACTTTTGGTTTGTATTATGACCTTTATGGCCAACTATTATGCGCGGCTAGAACGAATTTCTTTTCTTTGTATCTATAAAGTTTATGGTTTGGTGTTGATTTGAATGCATGGCATAACATAATGCATTATAAGTGTAGTGTTTGTTTCTTTCCTAATTTTAACCTTGTTTGTGTTTGCCCGAGTATATCCTTGTTATGTTGTTAACCATTGTGTGGTAACATGATGACAGACCACTACTCGTGCACGAGACACAACAAGGAAGGGTCTTTCAACCGGTGCCCCATTCTCGAGAGAGGCGGTGAACCTTCCATTCTCATGGCCCACAAGGTGGTCCCGGAAGAGGAGCTACCTCCACCACCCTCCATGGTGATGTGCTCATGCAAATTGGCGCAATCGAATGGATCGAGCGCGCGATGCAGGCAGTTGCGCGCAATACTCTTCCCCTCTTGCCGGCCGTCGAGGCGGGAGGTCATCATGCGAGGCGGTCTTGCGATTTCCGGAAACTAACCCGCCCGATGTTCTCCGGCTCCCAAGATCCCATGGAAGGCGAGGGCGGCTCGGACCATTGAGAAGAAGTTATTGATTGCTCAATGTTCCGAGAGGAGAAAGTCCTCTTTGCGATTATCACCGGATGGGCGGCTAGCATATGGTGGGATAATTTTCTTGCCATTCAACTTTCTTGGACACGTCCCTACTTGGGATGAGTTCATGGAGGCCTTCGTGAAGCCCATATTCTGAGGGGTCATGATGATCAAACAACAGAATTTCGCTCTCAAGCAAGGCGAAAGTCGGTGGTGAGTATCGCATGAGTTCAACTTCCTTGCGGATATGCCTGATGATGTTTCGACTGACCTTCGTCGTCGGAACCGATTCTTGAATGGGCTATCTGAAGAATTGCAGATGGTTGTAGCTTTGCATGACTTCAGAAACTTTTCCCATCTTGTCAACAAAGCTATTGTGGCGAAAGCAAGAACAAAGCTTTGGAGGAGTCACGCAAGCGGCAGAGGACTTCTCAGTTTGTTCCTAGTGGTAGTTCGCTAAGGCCTCGCATGTGGGTGCCTGAACCTCATGCGACACCGCTCCATTTCGCCAAGGCGGCGATGTTGCCTCGTCCCTGTTCTTCCACTAATCAACCAAGGCCTAGTGGAAACCGGCCACCGGCTGTTGTTACTGTCAGGCCGGGAGTCATATGCTATCATTGTGGGCGCCCAGGGCATTTCGCCAATCAGTGTTATGCCAAGGCGCAAGGGATACCACCTATTCAACCTTCTCCAGCTATTGTGCGTCCCACACCACCTTCCCCGACCGTGGTCAAGCCTGACCCCGTTCCGGTTCGAGGTCGCGTGAATCAGATTACTGCTGAGGAAGCAGCAGTCACTCCTGAAGTTGTCCTTGGTATGCTCCTAGTTAATTTCAGCACTACCGCTGTTTTATTTGATTCTGGAGCATCCCATTCATTTGTTAGTAGGAAGTTTGCTACTCAACATCAATTAGTTGTGCATCATCTTCATCCACCCCATAGCATCCACTCACCTGGATCAGTCTTTTTGACTAGTCAAGTCTGCGGTGATGTCAACATAAAGATTGAAGGGGTAGATTTTTGGGCAGATTTGATTGTGATAGATTCTAAAGGGTTGGATGTTATTCTAGGAATGGATTGGTTATCCAAAAATCTTGGGCAAATTAACTGTGCCCAAAAGTCCATTTCTTTAACTAATGAAAGCGGCACCTCAGTCGTTTTTCAATCAAGGACAATGGGTTCTCATCTTTGTGCTCACCAGGTTGATACTACTCCTTCCTTGGAGTCAGTACCAATTGTTTGTGAGTATGTTGATGTCTTTCTGAAGACCTTCGGTTTGCCACGGATCGGAAGTGGAATTCATAATTGACTTAGTTCTGAACGCTCCTATATCGAAGTCCTTATCGAATGTCTGTCAACGAGTTGGTTGAATTAAAGACACAACTTGGAGAATTGCTTGACAAAGGATTTATTCGATCGAGTTCCTCACCTTGGGGATGCCCGGCTTTATTTGTCAAGAAGAAAGACAATACTTTGCGGATGTGTGTGGACTACCGTCCGTTAAATGAGGTCACCATCAAAAACAAGTATCCTTTGCCTCGAATTGATGATCTCTTTGATCAGTTGGTTAGTGCCCGAGTCTTTTCAAAAATTGATTTGCGATCAGGCTATCATCAAATCAAGGTTAGAGCTGAGGACATATCTAAAACGACTTTTTCTACTCGTTACGGTTTATGCGAGTATCTTGTCATGTCCTTTGGTCGACCAATGCACCAGCTTATTTCATGAATCTCATGAATTCGGTGTTCATGGATTTCTTGGATAAGTTCGTTGTCGTGTTCATTAATGACATCCTTATTTATTCCAAGTCTGAAAAGGACCATGAACAGCATCTGAGACTTGTGCTGGAAACACTTCGTAAGCACCGGTTATATGCTAAGTTTAGCAAGTGTGCTTTACGGCTCAAGCAAGTTGCATTTTTGGGACATGCGTTATCAGAAGAGGTATAGTTGTCGATCCAAGTAAGGTACAAGATGTCTTGAATTGGAAACACCCAAGAATGTTACCGATATTGAGTTTTCTTGGACTTGCGGGTTATTACCGTAGGTTCATTGAAAATTTCTCCAAAATTGCAAGGCCTCTAACTCGACTTTTGAAGAAGGAGAATAAATTCAATGGTCACTAAATGTGAGGAGAGTTTTCGACTTTTGAGAACTCTTTTGACTAAAGCTCAGTTCTCACTCTTCCAAATATTCATAAGAGCTTGATATTTATTGCGATGCATCTCGCCATGGACTTGGTGTGTGCTTATGCAAGAAGGCGAGTTGTGGCATATGCATCTCGCCGATTCGACCTCATGAAGTCAATTATCCTACTCATGATTTGGAATTGGTGCCGTAGTCCATGCACTAAAGATTTGGCGACATTACCTTCTCGTGTCGTTGTGAGATCTATCTTGATCATAAGAGCACAAGTACATATTCACTCAAGTGATTTGAATATGAGGCGAGAAGATGGCTTGAATTGATCAAGGACTATGATATGGGTATTCATTATCACCCGAGCAAAGCTAATGTTGTGGCGGGCGCCTATAGCGAAAGTCACAGTGCAACCGCATGTCCTCTCTACACGTGGCCAAGGACTTGTGTGCTGATTTCGACGCCTAAGTCTCGAAATGGTGAGAGAAGGTTTTCTCATTGCATTACAGTGGAGCCCATATTAGAAGCTCAGTTCGAGGCCCGAAAACCGATACACAGGTAGCGGAGATCAAGGAAAATTTGAAGCGAGTAAAGCCAACGAATTTTCTGAAGATGATCGCGGTATGATTCGATATCGCAATCGTTTGGTAGTACCTGCAAACCCTCAATTGAGGAGTCTAATTCTCAGAGAGGCTCATAATTCCAAGTTTTCTTTACATCCTGGTAGTACCAAGATGTATAAGGATTTAAAGAAGACCTTTTGGTGGAGCCAAATGAAAAGGCAGATTGCTCAGTATGTTGCTGAATGCGATATTTGCCAAAGGGTTAAAGCTGAACACCTGAAGCCAGCCGGTACCCTTCAACCTTTGCCTATTCCACAGTGGAAGTGGGAAGAGATCGGCATGGATTTCGTTACCGGTCTTCCAAAGACTCCGAATGGATCCGATGCCATTTGGGTAATCATTGACCGTTTAACGAAGGTGGCTCATTTTATTCCTGTTAAAACCATCTTCTCTGGCAAACAGTTAGCCGAGCTTTATATTGCTAAAATTGTTTGTCTTCATGGTGTTCCCAAGGTCATTGTTTCTGACCGTGGCCCTCAGTTTACTTCCCATTTTGGAATTGTCTTCATCGAAGCTATGGGAACCGAACTCTCTTTGATCGCTTATCATCCTAAAACTAGTGGTCAAACTGAGAGAGTGAATCAAGTAATGGAAGATCTTCTTCGAGCCTATGTGCTAGCCTATAACAAAGATTGGGAGAAATCTTTGCCATATGTGGAGTTTTCCTACAATAATAGCTACCAAGCAAGTATTCAAATGTCACCTTTTGAAGCCTTGTATGGAAGAGCTTGTAGGACTCCATTGAATTGGTCCGAGTCTGGTGAAAGATCCTTCTATGGTCCAGACTTGGTGGTAGAAGCAGAAGAGCAAGTTAAATGCGATTCGAGATCGTTTAAAAGTTGCACAGTCTCGTCAGAAGAGCTATGCTGACCATCGTCGTCGTGAATTAAACTTTGAGGTAGATGATCACGTCTATCTTAAAGTGTCACTAATGAAGGGCACTCATCGTTTTCAGGTAAAAGGAAAGCTAACACCTCGTTATATCGGACCATTCCGAATTATTGCAAAGCGAGGGGCTGTGGCTTATCAATTGGAACTACCTGAATCTCTCTCTGCAGTGCATGATACTTTTCATGTGTCTCAATTGAAGAAATGCCTTCGTATTCCTATTGAGGAAACTGCTTATGAGCATCTTGATCTCTAACCTGATCTTTCCTATCAAGAACGACGGTCGCATCCTTGTGAAAGGAACGCATGACAAGAAATCGTCTTCACAAGTTCTTGAAAATTCAGATGGGCTAATCATTACGAGGATGAAGCCACTTGGTAGCGAAGATCGATGCGGATTGAGCACCCCATCTCTTTGTTGTTTAGAGCTTGCCTTTGAATTAAGAAGGGCAAAACTGAACGATGCATTGTAAAAGAAGATGTAATAATAACACTATGTTATTATGTAAAATCTTCTTTACTATCTTTGAAGGAAATCAAGACAACAGGTGTTGAATTTCCATTAAAATCATTTTAATTTCACTTTGTTCCTCTTCCATCTTTTAAAATCTAGGGGCGAGATTTTCTTAATGAAGTAGGTTTGTAACACCCAAGTTTATAAACAGTAATAATGCGCTTTATGAACAAGAATGGAATCTTGTTCATAGCATTCACTATTCACATTTAGTAATTTGGGTTGTTGTTATAGATTAAAACTTTCCTTTTCTAGCCAAAATACAAAACCTATTCAAAGTTTCTAATAAAATACAAGTTAATACTTGTATCTTGGTAGGAAGTGTTTTCATTAAAACCTAGATAAATTATTTTGGTTAAAACTATTTTTGTTGAATTTTTAGAAGATTATTTGACCTTGGAGAAAAATAGTTGATTTTAAATACACCTATTCGGGCTAGGTAATTATTTATGTATTTTACAAAGTGAAACAGTGGATTTTAAATTTTATTTGGGAAATATATCATCCCAAAGAGCATCTGGCAAAATTTTACGATTTTACAAATTTATTTGTTATTTTTAAAAGCCAGTCAAACTTTTGAACATTTGAATAGGGCTTGGTCAACTAATCCGGTCTAAACCAAACCCTAGCACTTTAGGCGACTCGCACTCATGGGGTTGGGTCCAACCAGTGCGACGCGGTCCGGCTCAATCACGCTCGGGCGCGAGCCCAAACCCATCGCGTACTGTGAGCCGTCGATCCTCAATCGAACGGGCGGGGTCGTGGTATCACGCGAGCTGTCCACGTATGCGCCTCAATCCCTACCATTGGATCTAGATCCGACGATCGGGGGAGGTGTATGCATTCGAACGACTCCGGATGCCCTCTCGATCTCAACCGTCCATTCTCGATCCAACCGTGCCGCCCTTTTCTTTTTGAATTTAAAGGCGCGCATCCATCGTGGGCCTTTGGATCTAAATCCCACGGCGTTTTTTTACTGCGGGCTTTTAGGGCCCAAAATCAACGGACCGTCGGATTCTAATCGTAGGGTCCATATCGTGTATGCATTCGGACCATCCGGTTCCTCCGATGATCCTGACCGTAGAAATTCCATCGGACGGTGCCGCGTCATCTCATTTAAAGGGGTGACGTGTATTCCTTTTAATTGATCGTTGGATTTCAATCCAACATCCTGTTTTGAAAGTAAAACCCGAGATCCCTTTTGGGCTTCGCCTAAATCTCGATCGACCGATTGAGATCGCACGACCCATATAAATTGTATCGGTTGAACTCTTTTAAAACCCTGGGGGCATCGTAGCCGCCCATTCCTAATCGGACGGCTGATGTTCTTTTGAGTTTTAAGAGACGCGCGCGGCTTTGACTGCCAGCGGGACCCGCATGTCAGATAATTCTTATCTCCTTCCTTGCCTCTGCGCGCCGCCATTTCTGTGAGCAGAGGAGAGGAATTATCCAAAGCTTATGCGACTAATTTTTGATATTTAGGGCGTGTTTGGCATGGCTCCACTCCAAAACTCTAGGGGGGAGTTGCCCAAAACCAGCCAAACACCAAAACTCCATAAATTGATCGAGCAACTGCTCTTCGTGGAGTTGGTAGAGCTCTAGTTCATTTTGGTGGACCACCTCTTTTCCCACTCCAGGAATCCTCGAAATGAACCTGACACGGGTTTCAAGTAATTACCCACCTTGCCATCGGGTTAATGAGAAAAACGTTTGATCCTCCGAACGACTCGACTCTCTCCCTCCCCCACCCCTCTCTCCTTCCCCCACCGAGCGCCACTCGCCTTCCTCCCACCGGCTGCCGGCTCGAGCGCCCCACCCGCGCGCTTGCGCGGTCTGCCGCCGTTCCCATCACCCCGCCGAGCTACCTCGTCTCGCGCCATGGATCGGTACTCGGGCGCGCGGCAACCCTCGTCCGCCTCTACGCCGGTGGTGGTCGTCGACCGTCGGCGTCTTCCTCCCCCGTCCGGTGCCGCGTCGGAGTCGGTAAGCGCGCCCTCCTCCTCTCCTACCGCCGGCCGCCGTCGTGCGCGCCTATGCGCCAGAAGGCTGCCTCCCACGAGCCGCGATACCGAAGCTCGCATAAACGAGCTGCGCCCACCGCCCGCGCCTCCGACGCCTCCCCGTCGACTCGGTCCTCGCCAGCTAATCGCCTTCCTCTCCGTGAAACCCCACCCCCCCCCCAAAAAAAAAATCCACAAAACAAGTCCAAAATCTCCTAATTTACCCCCGTCGTGATCTCGCGGTCTCAACCCCGACGACGGCGGCGACTCAGCCGAGGGCTCACGCGGCGATCGCTCCCACTCTCGTGTATCCTGAGTAGTAGCGCGTGCCAGTTCGTGTTGGGGATTAGTCTTTGATGTGGTTCTTTGAAATGCCGCTTTATTGGGGTTACGTGGTCATTTTGCATTATTACGTTGTTTTGGCAATCGTGATGCGGTTTAACTTGTAGTAGCCGGGAGCCCAATTGAGGTCGGTGCGTGTTGGGATTCGTATATTGGCATCGTTGGTGACGAGGCTCGTGGAAATGTTAGCTAGGATATGTGTAACGATGAATTCTTGATCTCGTACAAGGAGAGTCGTGCGTTGGTGTCGAGGTTCTTTCCTTCTTCTTTGTGATCGTGCAATGTGGCGAGGTTTGAGCCGACTTTGGGGAGGAAGGCCGTGATATGTCACATCTTTGATGAAATGGACACCGTGATGATATGGAAATGTTACCCCAATGGTTGAATCGTGTTTCTAACCTTGATATAGGGTGTTTCTAACCTTGATATGGGGTGGTGCTCGGTGTTTGTTGCTATCATCTTTGAGTATTGCATGCGTTTTGGTGTCATTTTAACATGGTGCCATTTGTAATTAATCGAACTAACTCGAATTTTGGTAGGTTTTAGTCATTAAGACCTATGTCGGTGGTGATGTTTGATTCTCTTCTGTTTCAAAGATAAATTTTACTATTGTGATATGCTACATTTTGCAATTAATTAGATGGTGGTTTTACTGCTCGACTTTTGGGCGATGGGACTCACGGGTACAATTACACTTAGCTCACAAAATGCAAAGTTCAACAAAACATAAATGGGAGAACAATGAGGAGCTAGCAAACTATGGAAGTATAGCGCAAACTCATCAATTGTAAACATATTAAATAGGGAACGACTTAGAATGACAAAGTGCCAGTCCTACTATGTGTAACATCCCAATTTTCAGAGCTTAAAAATCTTTTAAATAGTTAGTAGGGAAAAATTCACCATTTGAATTTTATTTGAATTTAATTTCAAAAGCTTAATATTGGACTTTACAATCAAAAACATTTAATGTGAATAATCCCAACATGAACAATAGCCAAAACTATTTTATTTGGGTTCTATGTGCTCAGATATATTTTCTAGATTTTCTAGAATTTTTCTCGAGTTCATTTGCTATTTTCTATTGCCCATTTGAATTTACGGTATTTTCTAAAATGAAAAACCTATTTAAAATCTCAGAAATCCATTGGGCGAATTCTTCTCGGCCCATTCCCTTCGCTGTCACGCCCATCTCCGGCCAACTTTCGCCGTATGTATCGCCTCCTGCCAGCGGCGTGTGGGCCCACACGTCAGTCTTCGCCCGCGCGGCCGTCCTCGCGCGCGGCGCGCCCCGCCATGTTTCAAGCTCGAGCCGTCGGCAAAACACGTTTCCTTTTAAAACCTTTCTAGAAAACGTGCCAAATCTTATCCCCATCTCAACCGCACCTATTGCGGGTAAAATCATATCCGAATCGGTTTAAAATCGGAATCGAGCTCGTGTTCGTCTCGGACTCCTTTTTAGGGTTTTGCGCGCCGCCTCTCTGCACCCTCCCGGCCCCTATAAAGGCCCCGAGGATCGCTCTCTCACGCATCGAAACCCCAAACCCAGAACAGAGAGCCCTTGCGCGCCGTCCCCGCCGATTCTAGGGTTTTCACCGCGAGAACTCCGGTGAGCTCTTCCGCGCCACGTCGCTTGCCCGTCGAGCTCGGCCGATTGCACCACCGCCTCGCACGAGCATAAGCAATCTCCACGGTGCCATCCACTTTGCGGAACCCGCGGGCGCGCGTCAGACAACAACCAAAACGCCGCGCTTGAACCTCGCCGGCCACCTCCGTCGTCCCCGACCACCGACTCTACTTCATTAGGTTCGCAATAGCAAGGGCTACACGTTGGTACCACTCACCCTCGCCGGCGAGCCGCTCGTTCGCCGTTGCCATCGGTCCGGCGCCGCGCGTCGTCGGGTCCGGCGTGGCACGCCACCTCGCCGCCACCTCGGCGCCGCGTCGGCCCTGTGCCCTCGTGTCGTCGCGTGGAGCCGTCGGCATCCACGTGCGCGCCACGCGGCATGGTCCACCGGTCCCGGCCGAGGCTCGGTGACCCAGTCTCACCGGAGCGAGTCAGCGGCAGTGGGACCCACTGTCGAGCCGATTTTCATCCCGTCGAACGTCCTCGGATGAGCGTCGGCATTGCGCAATAATCCGATTTTTCAATAGAAAAGTAATTCGGAAATTCGGAAAATCGAAATTAGGGTTTCTTTTAGATTTCCAATCTTCCAAAGCTCATAACTTTTGCATCTAACTCCGATTGAGCCCATTCAAATTCCTAAATCTGTCTAAATTCAAGATCTATTTATCTGAGATTTTTATTTAATTTTTGGAGTTTGTTTTGCCTCTGTTATTTATTTGTTTTGTTTGTTTGTGTCTCGTTTGCGAGTGAGCGTCGATCGTTGGGAATTTTGTGGAAGAAGGAGCACCCCAAGATCAAGATCAGTACATAGACCTTTTCCAAGGCAAGTCATACCTTTGATCATCTTGAACCAGTTTTCAAATTACTTTGTGTTAAATTATTGCATGATAGTTTAATTATTTATTTAAATGCTTTGGGCATAGTTATTATCAAATTGTTATCACACCTTGGCCTTGTATGTCATAATTCCTTGTCACCCTAGATTGGTTATTAGTTGGTAATATTATAGCACCAACGTGGGTTGGTTAGATGCGAGTACAATTGCTTAGCCATGCTACGAGTCATCATCTCATGTAAGTTGCAAATATCAATTATGACTAAGTGACTATGGAACTTTGTGTAAAGCGTGTCTTTGTATGTTATTACTTTGTGATGGCATGTGTTGCACTAAAACCAAGCGGGGTGGTAAAGGATTTAGGCCCGAGGCAAGTGGTGGAGGCGTGTGACATGGTGGACTATGTGATGGGAGCGATAATCTGTGTGGCTTAGTTAGAAAATGGAAGTCTTGCCTTGGTCAATTAAGGACTTAACTTTGTGCGCCATTGGCCTGAGCCTTCTGATGCGACCACATGCACAGTATGGGGCGGGCCTAACTTAGTAAGTTATGGATTCTCGGCATTGATGTTGGTGGATAGGTTAGGCTATGTGATAGGGTGGAGGTGTGACTACTTGGTAGTTGCATCACGGGAGGATTACGTCGTCCTGTCCAACGATGTGTGTTATGCATGGGCTATGTGATATGTATAACGGTTTGTAAGCTTTATCGAGTGTCAATGTTGAGATGAAGTTTACGAACTGTTTTATTACGATTGGTGCTTGCTACACTAGTTGTATCTTGTGGGTAAAGTGTACAACCTCTGCAGTGTTAATCAAACTATTCGAATAGCCGCGTCCTCGGTCATGGACATGCTCGGTGATTTCACATAAGGGTTAGTTTTTATAAAATGTGGGAATGGGAGTGTGATCTCAATCATATGGCTATGTGAAATAATCATTTAGTTGTGTGTCTTTGTGAAACAAGCTGTTAAATTAATATTGTCTATTTGTTTGAATTATGCTTTCAATCTATTATCGTATTCAATTGCAAATGTTGCTTTTATGCAAAAGAACCACGAAGCCTTTTCTTTGGAATAAGCTGCATCTATACATTGCATTACGTGGTATGATTTGCGAGTGCGGTTGTGTACTCACGCTTGTTGTAAAACTTGCGCCCAAACCTCTGAAGTGGAGGAGTCGCTTTGCTTTCTGAGGAGGAGTTCGTTGAAGGTGATCGTTCGTTAAGGTGCGGATCGATTGGTTGCTGTGGTGAATTGGTGGGATCTCTGCCGGAGTTTTCCGTTCATTTGTTGCTTTATTTCTCTGTTAGCCTGCGTGGCTTAATAAGTGTAAACTTCGACCATAAGGTCAAAACCCTTATTTGTTATTCAAACTAATCGTTTACTTTAATTATCGCTTGTGTGGATCGATATTTACTGTGTTAACCTGTGTGCACTAGCGTGATCTGGACTAGTGCGGTATACAGAGAGGTTCCGAATCGTAATGCAGGTCCCGACAGAGGTGGTATCGAGCCATCTTGTTGTAAGTCTTGACCTTAGTTAGATTGGCCGTCTTTAGAGTGTCCAAATTATTTTCTAAAGGAAAAATTAACTTGCAAGGTCAATTAATTGCTTAACTCTCCTCATATCTCTCTCGCCTCAACTATTGCTATAATCCTTTCTCTCCCATTGTTCTAAAGTTGCTCTTACCAGTTTTATGCTGTCTTGTGGATGCCTCGTCTTGAGCTATGGTGGCGCACGGGAGGATCTGTTTAGAGCTTTGGAAGGCTTGCGGTTCTTGGAGGTTTTGATCGTCCATCATGCGTTGGTAACGGCCGGGCGGTGAATGGGCGAGCAGTGGGTGATTGTCGCTGACGATCGCCGGGAGGAGCGACAAAGCGAGCGGCCTTCGCGCGTCTCGTGAGGAAAATCACTTGGTTGGAAGGTATCCGAGTCGTCGCGCTGGCCATGCTACGTATCGCAACATCTACGCCACGAGCTTCAGGACCGCCTTTCGTTACCACCCAGTGCGCGTGTGGACTTGCCGACACGCTACCCGTCCACGAAGGAGAGCAACGCTACTGATCGTGCACCTTGCCCGATTCGTGGCCGCCAGGAGAAGCTTTGGAGAGGACTATCACGGAATGGATCATGTCTATGAAGCCTTACAAGAGCCGAAGAAGGTCGGCACTCTGCAAGAGATCCTCTACGACCAAGTTCACGAAGAAGAGGAAGACCAGGAGGATCTGAAGAAGATCGGAGGAAGGTCGGTGGAAGCGAGAGGATGATGCGAGCAGCGGAGCCGGAGGAGCGATTGCACGGAGCGCTGTTCTCTTGCACGATTCGAGGCATCGGGATCGGTTGCCAAGATCTTGGCTCACTTAGAGTCTGACCGTCGGGAGCGTCGCGCGGTTGTGGAGGCTTTCTCAGTAGTTGGTCTTAGTTTGATTTTGAGCTTAGCGATTTGATTTAGTGAGTCGCCCTTTAGGCGGTAGTTTTGTGTGCTTAGGTCGTTGTTCCTTTTTGTGTGCGGTATGAGTGCAAAGGCCCTTAGGCATCTGTTGCGACCATGCTAAGACCCTAAGTAATAAAGGTATTTCATTTGAGTTTCTTGATCGTGTTTTGTTGGGTTTAACCTACCCCTGCTTAGTTCTTAACTTATCTCTTGCTTGCTACCTTATCGACCTTTGGAGCCTCGCGGATGGTTCAAACTCGTCGACTGCGCAAGTGGTTCGGTACCCGACACGAGGAGGCAATGAGCAACAGTGCGAGGCGGTTCGCGCAAGCACCCCCAATTGACTTGCAAAACTTTGGAGCTTTCATGGCGGCCGCAGACTCGGTGATGAATACCATGATGACTCGGATGCAAGCCATGCACAACGAACAATAACAACAACAATCACCGCATGGAGCCCGGTGCTCATGGTCACCATGGACCATCAAACTTGCGAAATTCGCGAGGACTCGTCCACCAACATTTTCTGGACACGTCTCTCGGTGGAAGCGGGCGATTGGTGCGTGTTATCGAAAGAGAGCTGCGATCACTCGGTCGGCGGCCGTGAAAAGGTTACGTATGCCACTCACGGATGGAGGCACCATTCTTTGAATGGTGGGAGAACTTCTGTGCGCCCATGAGGCGCCACGGGATATCACTTGGGAGAATTCTCTGCCGCTTTTCGCGATATCATGTACGGAAGGAATTATCGATCGAAGAAGGATGAATTCCGCGCTCTCAAGCAGGAGCTATGTCGGTGTCGACTACCTCAACAAGTTTTCTCGGCTAGCTCGCTACGCGGCGAGAAGATGTAGCCACGGACAAGGCTCGCGAGTCGCTTTTGAAGGACTAAACACTGGGCGCAAGTCGGTTTGATCGCCATACTTTCCACGATTTCCGGGGTTGGTCAACAAAGCCTTTGTTCTAGAAGACAAGCGCAAGGAGCGGAAGATAGCCGCAAGCGCCGGATGGCTCAACAGGAACCATCAATCACAGCGAGGGGCAAAAACGATTGCAGCCGCGGTTCAACGAGTTTCCACCGGACTTCGTTGAGCACTGCACCAACTTCAACACCCGTCCGGTGCCGAACTTCCGCAACCCCGCACTGTCAACCCCAATCCGAAGCAACGGCAGAGCGTACCAAAGGTGCATTACGCTGTCGTCGGTAGGGACATTTTGCCAACCGGTGTCGCAAAGGAACAATCACTCGATGCGCTTCAACCTTGGAGCTCGCCATCAAGACACCGCGCCGGGCATCAACCAAGGAGCTTCACAAGTTCTTTGGTCAAGCGGGAGGAGCACCACGATCGTGATCGAGCGTGTCAACCACGTCACTCTTGAAGGAGCCGAGAATCACGGACGTTATCTGGGTAAGTTTACGGTTAACTTCGATGCACTGCATCGATTTTGTTTGATTACGGAGCTTCGCATTCGTTTGTTTCGGAATATTTGCAACCAAGAATAATTTGGAAGTTATGCAACTTAAGCATACTCTGTTAGTCGATCGCTGGAGCGAGCTAAGTACTAGAGTGGGATGTTTAGGAGCTAAGTTACTCATAGTGGAGTTGAGTTTCTAGCCAACCTAATAGTCCTAGATACCCAAACCCTAGATGTCATTCTTGGCATGGATTGGTTATCAAGCACAAAGCAGTGCTAGATTGTGGCGAAAGAGCCGTAATAATCGAGGGCCAAAGGAAACAAGGTAGAGTTTCTAGCCACCTCGATTCGTGATGGACATTTGCTAGTAAGCGATCGAAGACCCTTGCCTTAGAAGAAGTACCGGTGGTCGGTGAATATCCGGATGTGTTTAGGAAGAATTACAGGGAATGCCACCGGATCGTGACATTGAGTTTGTCATCGACCTAGTACCGAGGACGACACCAATTTCAAAGAGACCTTATCGGATGCGGTAGATGCATTGGTAGAGATGAAGAAGCAGATAGAAGACCTTCTTGAGAAAGGTTTCGTGAGACCTAGTTAAATCGCCGTGGGGGCGCCGGTGTTGTTTGTCAAGAAGAAGGATGGAAGTATGAGGATGTGTATTGATTACCGTTCTCTCAGCGAGGTTACCATCAAGAACAAGTACCCACTACCGGATAGATGATCTGTTTGATCGGATGAAAGGAGCGGATTATTCTCGAAGATCGATCTGCGATCGGGTTACCACCGACTAAAAATTTGTCCTAAGGATATCACAGAAGACCGCTTTCTCAGCGATGCGGACATTATGAGTTCTTAGTCATGTCCTTTGGTGCGACTAATGCCCTGCCTATTTCATGAACATGATGAATAAAGTATTCATGGAATATTTGGACAAGTTCGTAGTTGTATTCATCGATGATATTACGGTGTACTCAAGTCGGAGGAAGAACACGCAGAGCATTTAAGGATAATATTGGAAAAACTCGAGAGCATCGGTTGTATGCCAAGTTCGATAAGTGTGACTTTTGGAAGAAGGAAGTGGATTTCCTTGGTCATGTTATGACAATGAAGGAGTAGCGATTGACCGGTAAAGTTAAGCGATGCTACATTGGGAGCGACCAGGCGTAACTCAGTTCGCGATTTCTTGGGAATGGCGAGTTATTACCGCCGTTTTATCGAAGGATTCTCATCAATTGCTAAGCCTCTTACGCAATTGTTGAAGAAGGAGAAAAAGTTCACTTGGACTCCGGCTGTGAGAAAGCTTCCAAGAGTTAAAGAAGCGCTTAACCCCGGTGCTAATTTTGCGGATATTCGCAAGGATTTCGATATCTATTGTGATGCTTGGCGTCAAGGATTAGGATGTGTCTGATGCAAGAAGGAAGAGGCTGTTGCTTACGCGTCAAGACAATTGAGACCCCACGAGGAGAATTACCCTACTCATGATGCGGAATTAGGCTGCGTAGTGCATGCTTTAAAGATTTGGCGTCATTACCTCATCGATGTCATTGTGAAGTCTACGGATCATAAGAGTCCAAGTACATCTTTACCCGATCGGATCTGAATATGAGGCAGAGAAGATGGTTAGAATTGATCAAGGATTACAATCTCGGAATCCACTACCATCCGGAAAAGCCAGCGTAGTTGCGGATGCTCTAAGTCGTAAGATTCTTGCAATGATTTGGAAGTAAAGGAAGTTGCGAGAACTTTATGAAGAATTTGAAGCTAAAGCTAGAAGTTGTGTCAAAGGGATTTGTAGCCGTTTGGAGAGTGCAGATCTACTGGAGAAGCGGTCGTGAAGCACAACCAAAGGACCTGTGTTGTCGGATATCAAGCTCAAAATGGCGAAAGGAAAATTGAAAGATTTCACCAAGGATGATCAAGACATACTACGGATTAATGGTCGTATCGTGTACCGGATATCGATGGTGCGAGACGATTAATCTTAAAGGAAGCCCATGACTCAAAGTATTCAATTCACCTGGAAGTACCAAAATGTACCAGGATGTTAAGACTAAATTTTGGTGGCCAAATTTGAAGCGAAGTCGCGAGTTCGTTGCCTTGTGCGACACACGTCGAGTGAAGTGAAGCGAGAACACGAGACCAGCGGGTTTCTTTGCAACGCGAAAGATTCGAAATGGAAGTGGGAGGAAATCGGGATGGATTTTATCACGGTTTACCCAAGACCCAATCGGTTACGATTCGATCACGGGTAATAGTCGATCGTCTAACCAAGGTCGCCCATTTCTGCCGATCAAAACCACGTACTCGGAGATCGCCTTGCGGAATTGTACATGGCAAGGATTGTCGGTTTGCATGGTGTGCCCAAAAAGATAGTGTCGGATCGTGGATCTCGGTTCACCTCGTTTTGGCGAGTTTGCATGAAGCATTGGGTACCATCGAATTTGATCTTGCGTATCATCCACAGACGGATGAAACGGTGAAAGGGTTGTCGATATTGGAGGATATCTTTGAGAGCTTGTGCTCTAGCTAATGCTACCGTTGGGATAAAAGTCTGCCGTATCACGGAATTTTCATACAACAACGATTATCAAGCTAGTGCGCAAATGTCACCTTTTGAAGCTTTGTATGGCGTGCACTGTAGGACCCGTTGAATTGGTGAAAGCAATTTGAGCGATCGGTTTCGGTCGGACATTATTCGAGAGCGAGAAGAGCAAGTGGCCATGATAAGAGAAAGATTAAAGATAGCTCAGATCGAGCGGAAGAGCTATCGCGATAATCGTCGTCGTGATCTCGATTTGAATCCGAGGATTTCGTTTATCTTGAGTTACCCCACCGGAGGTGTCAAGGTTTCATGCCAAAGGAAGCTTGCCCCTAGGTATGTTGGTCCGTTCAAGATTTTGGAGCAGCCGTGGAGAAGTTGCTTACGGTTGGAGCTACGCGATCGTTAGCGAGTACATGATGTCTTTCATGTCTCGCGATTGAAGAAGTGTCTTCGTGTGCGGAAGAGCAAGCCAGTTGGAATCAATTGACTTGAAGGAGGATCTTACCTACAAGGAGCGGCCAGTCAAGATTTTGGATGTCGCGAGCGCCTCACGAGAAGCAAGGCTGTTCATTTTGCAAGGTCGATGGAGCAACCACTCGAAGGAGAAGCAGCGTGGGAGCGTGAAGAAGAGCCAAAGGCGAGTTTCCTAGCCTTTTCTCTAGCTAGCTTTGAATCTCGGGTCGAGATTCCTTTAAGGGAGGTTTGTAACATCCCAATTTTGAGCTTAAAAATCTTTTAAATAGTTAGTAGGGAAAAATTCACCATTTGAATTTTATTTGAATTTAATTTCAAAAGCTTAATATTGGACTTTACAATCAAAAACATTTAATGTGAATAATCCCAACATGAACAATAGCCAAAACTATTTTATTTGGGTTCTATGTGCTCGATATATTTTCTAGATTTTCTAGAATTTTTAGAGTTCATTTGCTATTTTCTATTGCCCATTTGAATTTGGTATTTTCTAAAATGAAAAACCTATTTAAAATCTCGAAATCCATTCGGCCGAATTCTTTAACTCGGCCCATTCCTTCGCTCATTACGGCCCATCTCGGCCCGGCCGCTCGCGCGCGTGTATGCCTCTGCCAGCGGCGTGTGGGCCCGCACGTCAGTCTTCGCCGCGCGGCCGTCTCGCGCGCGCGCGCGCCGCCGCCATGTTTCCAAGCTCGAGCCGTCAGGCAAAACACGTTTCCTTTAAAACCTTTCTGAAAACGTGCCAAATCTTATCCCCATCTCAACCGCACCTATTGCGGTAAAATCATATCCGAATCGGTTTAAAATCGGAATCGAGCTCGTGTTCGTCTCGGACTCCTTTTTAGGGTTTTTGCGCGCCTCTCTGCACCCTCAGGCCCCTATAAAGGCCCCAGGATGCTCTCTCTCCGCATCGAAACCCCAAACCCGAACCCGAGCCCTTTGCGCGCCGTCGCCGATTCTAGGGTTTTCACGCGAGAACTCGGTGAGCTCTTCCGCCGCCGTCCGCTGCCGTCGAGCTCGTGTTGCACCACGACATCGCACGAGCATAAGCAATCTCTGGTGCCATCCACTTTGCGGAACCGCCGAGCCGCCGTCGACAACAACAGCAACGCCGCGCTTGAACCTCGCCGCGGCCACCTCCGTCGTCCCCGACCACCCGCTCTACTTCATTAGGTTCGCAATAGCAAGGGCTGCGTTGGTACCACTCACCTCGCCGTGGCCGCGTTCGCCGTTGCCATCGGTCCCGAGCGCCGCCGTCGTCGGGTCGGCGTGTACGCCACCTCGCCGCCACCTCGGTAGCGCGTCGGCCTGTGCCCCTCGTGTCGTCGCGTGGGCCGTCGGCATCCGCGTGCGCGCCAGCGGCATGGTCCACCGGGTCCCGGCCAGAGGCTCGGTAGACCAGGTCTACGTGAGCGAGTCAGCGGCAGTGGGACCCACTGTCGAGCCGATTTTCATCCCGTCGAACGTCCTCGGATAGCGTCGACGTTGCGCAATAATCCGATTTTTCAATAGAAAAGTAATTGGAAATTCGGAAAATCGAATTAGGGTTTCTTTTAGATTTCCAATCTTCCAAAGCTCATAACTTTTGCATCTAACTCGATTGAGCCCATTCAAATTCCTAAATCTGTCTAAATTCAAGATCTATTTATCTGAGATTTTTATTTAATTTTTGGAGTTTGTTTTGCCTCTGTTATTTATTTGTTTTGTTTGTTTGTGTCTCGTTTGCGAGTGAGCGTCGATCGTTGGGAATTTTGTGGAAGAAGGAGCACCCCAAGATCAAGATCAGTACATAGACCTTTTCCAAGGCAAGTCATACCTTTGATCATCTTGAACCAGTTTTCAAATTACTTTGTGTTAAATTATTGCATGATAGTTTAATTATTTATTTAAATGCTTTGGGCATAGTTATTATCAAATTGTTATCACACCTTGGCCTTGTATGTCATAATTCCTTGTCACCCTAGATTGGTTATTAGTTGGTAATATTATAGCACCAACGTGGGTTGGTTAGATGCGAGTACAATTGCTTAGCCATGCTACAGTCATCATCTCATGTAAGTTGCAAATATCAATTATGACTAAGTGACTATGGAACTTTGTGTAAAGCTGTGTCTTTGTATGTTATTACTTTGTGATGGCATGTGTTGCACTAAAACCAAGCCCGGGTGGTAAAGGATTTAGGCGAGGCAAGTGGTGGAGGCGTGTGACATGGTGGACTATGTGATGGGAGCGATAATCTGTGTGGCTTAGTTAGAAAATGGAAGTCTTGCCTTGGTCAATTAAGGACTTAACTTTGTGCGCCATTGAACCCAGCCTTACGATGCGACCACATGCAGGTATGGGGCGGGCCTAACTTAGTAAGTTATGGATTCTCGGCATTGATGTTCGGTGGATAGGTTAGGCTATGTGATAGGGTGGAGGTGTGACTACTTGGTAGTTGCATCACGGAGGATTCGTCGTCCACGTCCAGCGATGTGTGTTATGCATGGGCTATGTGATATGTATAACGGTTTGTAAGCACATCGAGAGTGTCAATGTTGAGATGAAGTTTCGAACTGTTTTATTACGATTGGTGCTTGCTACACTAGTTGTATCTTGTGGGTAAAGTGTACAACCTCTGCGAGTGTTAATCAAACTATTCGAATAGCCGCGTCCTCGGTCATGGACATGCTCGGTGATTTCACATAAGGGTTAGTTTTTATAAAATGTGGGAATGGGAGTGTGTGATCTCAATCATATGGCTATGTGAAATAATCTGTTTAGTTGTGTGTCTTTGTGGAAACAATCATTAAATTAATATTGTCTATTTGTTTGAATTATGCTTTCAATCTATTATCGTATTCAATTGCAAATGTTGCTTTTATGCAAAAGAACCACGAAGCCTTTTCTTTGGAATAAGCACGCATCTATACATTGCATTACGTGGTATGATTTGCGAAATGCAGTTGTGTACTCACGCTTGTTGTAAAACTTGCGCCAAACCTCTGAAGTGGAGGAGTCTACGCACGCTTTCGAGGAGGAGTTCGTTGAAGGTCGATCGTTCGTTAAGGTGCGGATCGATTGGTTGCTGTGGTGAATTGGTGGGATCTACGTTGGAGTTTTCCGTTCATTCTTGCTTTATTTCTCTGTTAGCCTGCGTGGCTTAATAAGTGTAAACTTCGACCATAAGGTCAAAACCCTTATTTGTTATTCAAACTAATCGTTTACTTTAATTATCGCTTGTGTGGATCGATATTTACTGTGTTAACCTGTGTGCACTAGCGTGATCTGGACTAGTGCGGTATACGAGGGTTCCGAATCGTAATGCAGGTCCCGACACTATGTGATGCAACATCGGCTCAAATTACGAGTCTTATGGGATATCACCGAGATAGTATCACTAGAAAATCGGGACCTTTATCTTGTCATGGTGTTTTCACTATCAAAGGGAAGCCAGCCCAAGAAATATCAGGGTGTTCAAGTTTCATGCATTTCACGATAGTTGACAATTAGCATGTTTAGTCTGATAGTTGACAATTAGCATGTTTAGTCTGATAGTTGACAATTAGCATGTTTTTCCCATATCTTGCATACTTTTCCATCTGTTTTATTTGTCGATGATCGCATCTAATTCGAATTCGTGTCGATGGTGGATAATATCATCATCGGACATGGTTCGTTCATTGTCTGGATTGCCGTCGCCCCACCCGCATCCTCTCCTGCGGACGGCCAGCTCCTTCATCTTTGCAAGGTGCCGATTTGTTCGTATATTTCATTACTCCCGCCATTTGTTGATTTGGTGGAATTGCATGCATTAGGTAGTATCCTAAATCAAATGTGTTGAGTTTTGTTGTGAGTTCGATTAGAGATGCGAGAATTGATTGGAACCTCGAGGCCACTCGGGTCCTTTGCCAACTATTTCTTTGAACAAGTTGGGAGAGGCAACCGTCCCAATACTCATTTAAGCAGGTGTTGGGTATCTTTGAGGTTGAAAAGGGTTTGAAAGATAGACTGGGTTTGGTGGCGACCAAGGGCGGATAAAAAACAAATGGGACAAGTTGAAAGAAGATTACAAGGTGTGGAAAAAATTGATGTTGAGGCAGATAGGAACCGGTTGGTGCCCTGTAAAGGGGACCATTGTTATGGATGATGAGTGGTGGAAGAAAGCTAGAGCTGTAAGTGGTTCATTTTATCTCAAACTGTTTGATTATAAATTGGAATTGCTTTTTCTCATAATCATGTGGCTATGTTGCATCTTTTTTAGGATATTCCAAGTTGTGCTAAATTCAGAAAATTGGGCCTTCAAAATGAAGATGACATCCAAAAGTGCTGCGAGATATCACTAGTATTGGTGTGGATCATTGGTCTCCACATATGGCCAATGCTCCATCGAGCGTTGCTCCTTCTAATGATGATGGTGGTGAAACACAAGAAGATGCATTCATTGATCGGACCCTAGAGGAAGAAGGTGGTAATGAGTATTTTGACACCAATGAGTTGGAGCGATTTCTCTTGTCAATGCTAATGGTAAGAGGCCACCAAGAAATGTCCAAGATAAAGGAAAGAAGCCTAAGGCAGGGACAACAATACTAATCAAAGAAGCAATGTCAAGTATTGCTACTTCACCAACTCATATGCTTCTAGTAAGGAAGGAAGTTCTCTATTAAAGAAGTGATGGAGCATGTGGTTGCCTGTGGTGCCGGCTATGAAACCAATGAACATTTCATTGCAACTGAATTGTTTGTGAAAAAGGATCAGAGGGAGATGTTCATGACCTTGCCTACTGACAATAGGTTTAACTGGCTTACTAGGAAGTACGTGGCCAAGTATGGAAACTAGTGATTTTCATGGCTGTGATGCTATGGCTTGTATCCTCTTATTATTGTTGAACCTATGTAATATTGTCATCTTTTTTTATCTATTTGAATCAGATTTGTTATTGTTGAACCTATGTAATATTGTCACCTTTTTTATCTATTTGTCTCAAATGCACTATTATTGACATATCTATTAATTTTTATGTTTGTACAGATGTCTGATTCTGAGAGTGATACTTCTAGTGATGACGGTGATCATTTTTTTTGCCATGGTAACTACAGGTGCAAAGCTTGCAGACATCTATTGTGATTTGTATTTGGATAAAGCACCACCCAGGGTTTCAATACAGAGCGGAATGGGCTGGTTGAATGAGACCATGAATACACCCGGAGAATGCCATAGGATGTTGCGGATGAACAAAGAAATATTTCTTGATCTTCATGATGTCTTGGTTGAGAAGTATGGACTGAAAGAATCCAAACATATGAACACTTATGAGATGCTTGCAATATTCCTTTACATATGTCTTTGGATGTGAATCAAATAGAAATGGTCAAAATAGGTTTAAACACTCGGTGAAACAATAAGTAGGAAATTTCATGAGGTGTTATCTTGTTTGATTGCAATGGCCGAGAGTATTTGAGACCAACAGATCCTAATTTCATGCTTGTTCACAAGAGGATTATGAATGATAAAAGAGCATATTCACACTTCAAGGATTGCATTGGTGCTCTAGATGGGACACATATTCGTGTGTCTCTCTCACCTGAAGAACAAGTGAGATACATTGGAAAGACAGGCATGGCAACTCAAAATGTGCTTCTTGTTTGTGATTTTGATATGCGCTTCACTTATGTTGCATTTGGTCACCGGGTCTACTCATGACACAAGTGTATTGTACCATGCATTTGCACTGATGAAAAGACTTCCCACATCCACCACTAGGTACAAAGATTTCTACTATGGTTATTTGAATATATGACATTGCTTCTGAATCATTTTGTAACTATTCTACTTTCCATGTGTAGGTAAGTACTACGTTGTAGATGCGGGCTATCCTAACCGTCAGGGATACCTAGCTCCATACAAGGAGAAAGGTATCACTTACCCGAGTGGCATAGAGGTATGGAACCTAATACTCCAAGAGAGAGTTCAATCGTGTGCATTCATCTATTCGTAATGTTATTGAGCGATCATTTGGGCTATGGAAGATGAAATGGCAAATCCTTTACAAGATGCAGGTATTCAATGCTCACACAAAAAAATTGTAGCGGCAACCATAGTTCTCCATAATTTCATTCGTGAGCATTCAAGTGGTGATGTGGACTTTGCTAATTTTGATCGAGATCCTAACTTTGTGCCTACAATTCCTGATAGATACAACAAATATGCGGTATCACAGCATGCATCCGATGCTACAACTTCTGAATCAAGTGTTGTTACAATGGACACATTCCGTGATAATATGGCAACATCTCTCTCGCTTGCATGGAATGTGTGAACAAGTCATGTAGTATTTTTTAGATAATTCGAACTTCTGGTTTATTTGAACGTGCACCATGGACATGTAATATTTTGGGTATGACATTATTTGCACTTGAATATTTTGGCCTTCAAACGCTTTTTACTTGAATTTATACTTAGAGAAATAATTACAGTATCATCAGTAATATAATAGGGGCAAGCATGTCATTGTATCCTCCGAACCATGTTTTACGGGTGAGAAGAATCTTCCACCAAACACACCTAAACCCGGCTCAACTCCCTATCGAGGCCGTGCTCCTGGAGTTCAGGTGGAGTTGCTCTGCTATGGAGCAGAGCCATGCCAAACACGCCCTTAGCCTAAAATAGACACCTCATCAACTCTAGACCCTTCCCCTTTGCTCTGTAGCTCAGTCTCTATATATAACCCTAGCTTTTTGAGCTGCTGCCATTGTTGACCACTGGAGCTCATCACCTTCCTTGCTGTCTAGTGGAGTTCTTTGCTCCTCCTATTTGTTCATCCATTTTAAACACTGGTTTCACCTTGTAATAAAGATTTGATATCTTTTGTAGGTTAAGACAGAGTTTATTTCTCTGTTGAGCAGAATCGGTTTTCAAAAAACCTTGATGTTTATCTCATCACAGTAAGATACAATCTTGGTTCTTGCCATCTTGAGCACCTTAAGGACCTTAGGAGCTCGTTTGGATCATTCCTTGTACATCGATAACTCCAACTTAACATAACCAAAAGTTGTTTTATAACTTTTAGGTCTTTCATATCGTTTTCAAGGATTAGGGTTTCTCTGTCAAGTTATCATCCTACATAGGTCTAAACTAAACCCAGTAGCATAATAAGTTATTCTTTTGACCTTTCTTATCATCTACTTAATCTTGTAGCAGAATCATCTCGTCCTCTGTTGTCAGTTCAACAGACAACATTGAATTTCTTTAGCTTTGTAATCGACCGATTAGGGTTAAGTTAAGGTTTGCTTGGGATATTAATTACCTAAAAGATCAGGCTAAGTTTCATTTGAATCTTTGCTTGACTTATTTCCTTTAAACCGAAACCTAAAGTACATTACATTTACATTATTTTCAAAATCAAAAGCGAAACTTGGATCTAGACTATAGTTTCATTATTTAAAAGTCAGTATATGATAATATGGGTTATTATCACTATTACGGTAGTTATGACTTAAGCATCTTTATTAAACATGCATTTCCATATTGATCATACATCTTTCTTTCAATCAGTACTTATTGTCGATTTTGGTATTTATTGGGTTTATTGCTTCTTTTAGAATGCAGTTCTGAGGCATTTGAATCTTTCTCTGGGCAACTTTGAGCACATGCAAGTATATTATTATCAAGGCAAGCATCCTCTTTGCACCATGTTGATCCCAAATTTTCTCTGATAGCTTTTCTAAATAGAGTGACATCACATTGCATGCTATTTTCTAGAAATACAAATATGAACTGTATTAGTTAGTTATGACTGATTAACATTGTGGATTACCTTAATTATGACCATACACTCAACCTAGAGTAGTCAGTATACTATAATGCATATTTTCAGATTTTGCTTAGACATGCGGTCTAGCTAAGATTTAGTGTTTGACAAGATTAACTTGTCAAGCAGGGAGCAACAAATGAATTTGATTACTTCAACTCTTTGTCCAGTTTCTTTAAATCAAATTGCATTTTACATTTAAATTGATCTGGACAAGAGGATGCTAGTGATGGTGCTTTTGTGCACGAGATTGGGAATTGTGGTGGACTTGTCAGGTTAATTAGGACTGAACTCGATTGTTCAATTCAAGTTCCCCACGTACTTCCACGCCAGTGATGTATGGCTTGTTTGGTTAAGTAAATGGTTAAGACTATTGGGTTGGAAACAGGGAGTAAGGATATGTGTATTGATCTTGTATGGCATAGATGCTTTGGTCATTAGGCTGCGTTTTATGCCATGTGAGCTTGTATATCAATATCGGATGTTCTTAGAAGGGTGAGGCGTATATGTGCTCCGTCGCATATACGTACCTTAAAGATGCCGATTGCAATCTAATATGGGCGCGAACCGGTTTGCATTACTTCTTATGGTTGGATCGGCATTCTGACGCAACATGTGTGCCCGGTTGGCGGATGCTATCGATCGTTGTTTAAGCGAGATCGGTTCACATGGGTATCCAACTCAATAGTGTTAGCTTGTTGAAAAATACCAAATCTTAGTTTCCCGGTCGGCATACCAAAGGAAGTGTGTCATCATTCGGAGGCATCCAAGGCAGCGGTGACTAAGTCGTGTGGGTAAAGATGTACACCTGCGGGTATCAAAGCTGTTCGAATAGCCGTGTCCACGGTCATGGACGATGACTTGAATTGATGTCACTGTATAGAGTTTTGATTTACAAATATGGGTTCGGTTTTGGTTTAGCATGAGAGAATTCATGCATTGTATGGTTTATCCTTATTCTTATTTACTTACTGTTTTAATCCAACTTTGATTTATGAAATTGCTTTATCAAAATTTAGTAATTGTAGGTTAAGATGTATTGCTTTGTGCAAACTTTAACCATTAAACCTTCCTATTGCAATCTTATGCATGTATAAATTCTACTCCTTTGTATAGGCTCTACTAAACACTTTCTTTTATTAGTTTGTGTAAGTCTTGCTGAGTACCTTCCGTACTCAAGGTGCTATAACCTATTGTTGCAGATGAGGATGGTTATCTTTACGAAGTGCCCGTTAGCGTCGATCAGGGTGACGCTAACGAGTAAAGCTACTTCTTTCCTCCACGCAATCGCCTGCGGGTAGATGGGGCCATTGGTGGATTTTGACTTTTTAGTTTGCTTCCGCTGTTAAACTTTTGAAGTGACCAAGTCACTGGATAATGTAGTACTAAACCGAAAGTTGTAAACATATGTTTAATTATGTAAATGTATGCCTTGTATGTGTATGATGCAATCTTTGTTGAAGGATATATGTGCAATGGTCGTTGATCACAGGAACCATTGTGAGACATATATCAGGAAGCCCGCATGTTGGATCATCACTTATTAAACTTATGCTTTTAGTATGATCCTTACCAAAGGAGCAGCACTGTTCCTTAAGTAGGAATTATGCTAGAGTATAAATTTAATTAGTTACATTTCCAATATCCCGGGTGTCCTCACATATTATGTCAAAGCATCTTAGCATTAATGTTGTAGGCATGCACAACTTCAAAATTCAAAACATATAATCCATTCACCAATAGAGCATGACCATAAATCATATCATTGAAATCAATTGAACAACAATTGTTCTTTATTCTGAACTCATAACTTTCTGCTCTTAAACATGAAGCAAAAAATAATGTTTTTGCTTAAGACATGAGCATAATAACAATTATTTAATTCCAAAACTAATCATGAAGTTAAAGATAATGGTAAAGTGCCAACAGCCAACACAACAAGTCTTGCTCCATTGCTCATACGAAAATCAACATCGTCTCTCGCCAAACTTCTACTCCTTATCAGCCCTTGCATCAAATTGCAAATGCGAGCAACTGATCCGGTATCAAATACCCAAAAACATGTAAGAGAAGTAGCAAAATTAATTTATATAACATTTTATACATGAACCGAAAGTCTTACTTTCGTTGTTCTTTTTCAGCTCTACCAAGTACTTCCGGCAATTCCTCTTTTAATGTCCAGTCTCATGACAATGGTAGCATTCAGTGTGAGGCTGAGGGCCTAGCTTGAGCTTCTTGATCTTGGTCTTGAGACTCGTGATCTCATCTTGAGTCTTGCCTGTGCCCTTTCCCTTGCCCCAAGACTTACTCTTCTTCTTGAAGCTAGTAGTCTTTTAAACCATCATCACATGATTATAGCTCTTTTTGATGCTTTTCTCGATACTGTTAAGTATGCCATACAACTCGGTCAATGACTTCTCCATGTCATTCATATAAAAATTAAAGATGTATGGCTCAAAACTTGCAGAGAGAGATTGAAGAATTACATTAGTAATCACTCTTTGATAAGGGAAAAACTAAGCTTTTCCAAACTATCAATGTGGCCAATCATTTTGATCACATGATGACCAACTGGGCCACCTTCTGACAGTCTGTAAGAAAATAATGCCTTGGAGGTATTGTACATCTCTGCCCTTGCCTGGTCTTGAAATATGCCATTTTGACCTACAATCATATTGTAGGCATCCGTGATCACATATTGCTTCTGAAGCTCAAAACGCATGGTGGCAAACATAATGCAATGTACATCAGCTGTGTCATTGCAATGTTTCTCATAAGCATTCTTTTCAGCACGAATAGCATCTCCATTTGGTTCATCAGGATAAGAACCCTCTAGAATATATTCCTTCTTTTATTGTTTGAGAACAATTCTCATAATGCAAACCAGTCAATGAAATTTGTTTCATTTAGTTTTTCTTTCTCAAGAATAGATTGCAAGTTAAAAGTGAGTGCGGAGGAAGTACAAGGTGCCATGATCTACAATAGAAAATATGTATATGCAAAAATTCAACACTATGTTTATGTAAAATCTTCTATTAAACAATTTAACAAAAGATACTCTGACTATATGTTTTAAACCAACTTCCCCTCTAACTACATATAGTGGATTCAAGATCCACATTTCATTAAGTTCTAGTGAGCTTTGGCATCACTGTTAGAGACCAAGCGATGTTGGTAAGCAATGCCTTGCTAATCATATCTCATATAACTCTTGTTTGTTGGATGCCATCAATATGACCCGGCTACTAACACTATACCCCAAGACCCAAAACCTTTTGATAGCCTTTTTAAGTTAAAGCACCATTATGCATGAGAATGTCCGATACTCACCCCATCTTATTAAGATAGTTAATGACATCCTATTTTGGCAGACCTACCAATTAACGATCAAAACTATGATAGTGTAGTAATTAAAAATGCATCAAGTTTTACTTAATTTTTCTTGAGGTGTACTATTTTATCATGTCAAAACTATCTAATTATAAAAACGAGAACAAGAGCATAACAGGAACGTAGATATACATTCAGAGATAATCACATTAATTTGTGAGATAATATGGCCCTTAACATGGCAATCTCCATCACCACGCTTCATGTCGACCGAGCCATCATACTTGAAGTTACCATATTCATTTACTAAGCTATTACTCCTAACTGCTAGTAATGAATTACATATGAGAATATCAAGAATCACATATCGACACACAGATCACTATACAATAATATGTAGCCCCATGGCTATAATTCAGCATCACACGTAGGTCATGAAAAGTCATACATGTATCACATACACAATGGACCATACTATTCACATCAATCACTACAGAAAGAGTTATGCATAGAATCCAATTCTATAGAGTGATATGAACACATAATACTATATAACGCACCAACGGTTACTATATAATGTGCCAACAATCCTTTTTGGGACATGAATCTAATTCACGAAATCGCGCCTGAAAAATTCATCGGATTAAACACATTAGCCCAATTACAAACCAATCTGATCAACACATTTTTCCATTTATCAATCACATTGATCAGTGCATGAGATTTCCAGAAAGAATAGCAACCAACAAACAACCGATCTGTTGGTTCCATACGGTTGTGCATCGTGGTTTACCCAGATAGCGGAATCCCGTCCGGTAGGGGTATTGTGCAGTGCAACCATGAACAAGTGTAACTAATCATGTGGTGCTATCAATCATACGAGTAAAAGATCATAAATCATTACCACTAGATACGCAGTGCAACAAAAGAATAGTTGGAGCAGCCTGGCCAACATCATGCACATCGATGTAGTGGAAGTAGTCGATCTCCCAACACCCTTCGTTACTTATCGTCTTCTCAAGTAGCCCTCGCGTTCCTTACGTACGACAAGGATCGTCCTCGATCAGTGCAGCAGCAATCATAGTAGGGCCTCTACAGTATCCACATATCCAGGGGTAGAACACCATGTGCTGGTGTGCTAGCACCAGTGCGCACGGCAGGGCCTTCAAGGAGAAGGTGGCTAGGGTTTCAGTGGGTAGAGCTACATCATCACAGAAGCCCCCATGTCTCCCCTTGTAAAAAGTCCCTAACGGATCCCTATGTTAGAAACTCATTGGGACTCTTAACCACGTACATATTCTAATCCAATTTAAGCCTCTAGCGGATCCAATCGGAATTAGTTTGTTCCAACTCATTAAGTTTGTGACCCTGTAGGTTTATGCGTAATCGACCGTGACCCAGAAACTCCTTTCTGATACACAAGTCGGTAACGATTCTTAGTAGGACATAACGACTCCCGAATAGACATAAAGATCATATAGGAAGAACCTTTATAAAGCTCATGTGTTGATTCTTTTGTCTCACGATATCAGATCGAACTCAAGGCGAATTGCATGTCATCCTATGATAGCTCGATGCTGTTATGAATATTGTTTATGTATTCAAGAGGCCCAATGGGTAATATATATAGGGTATAAAGGGGACACAAGACTAAACCCTAATACAAAGAAAATACCGCAAATACCCTTAACACCCCCCAAATGCAAGGCGTATGCAACTGCATTGCATTTGGAAAGGGTTGACACTACAATAGAAAAAATCCAAAGTCGGGCCTTGATAATGTTGTCGTAGCGTGCAACTCTTGAAAAATATATCGAGTATCAAAATATCTCCTCCCATCCGGGGTCGTACGACAGCCCATAAAGCACAAGGTGCAGGGGCTGAGAAAGTAGAGGCAAGCAAGAGCAAGGTTGATCGCGACAACACGACGAAGAAGATGATGAAACCGACAGGAATAGAGAAAGTTGTCAAATCAAGACGAAGAGGAATAGATAGAAGCATTGCGGCGCAGATCAAAGCCCAAGACAATGGCAGTGTAGTGCAGACGAAGCGCAACAGAGGCACAATGCGAAAGAAGCGTGGCAGCCTTAGAAGCTCGGGGTCGCGGCTAAGAGAGAAGTAGCGGCATTATAACGACTTCTACGATCTGCAGCAGCTCAGAGAGAAGAGCAGCGGCTGCTGTCATGCAAAAGGAATTCCTATGCTTCTATGACTGACAATAAATTTATGGACTCGTATGGCTTAGACGAACTCAAAAATAGAGTAGTACGCGCTTGGATAGACGCAACGGAGGAAACGACATGAAGAAAGAAAGGACTCAAATATAACTAGCAGCACAAAGCGGGAGCGGCTCCGGCCATAGGGGCGTCACAGCAACCAACACACACGGACCTACATCCAGGGAGAGCAGAACACACACACAAGAAGCAAGAGATCATAGATCATTACCAGTAGATGCGCAGTGCAATAGAAGAATAGTTGGAGCAGCCTGGTCCAACATCGTGCACGTTGATGTAGTGGAAGTAGTCGATCCTCCAACACCCTTGGTTGCCGATTGTCTTCTCAAGTAGCCCTTGCGTTCCTTACGTACGACGCGGATCGTCCTCGATTGGCACTGCAGCGATCATAGCAACGCCTCTACGGTATCCACACATCTAGGGGTAGAACACCATGCGCTGGTTTGCTAGCACCAGTGCGCACGGGAGGGCCTTCGGGGAGGAGGTGGCTAGGGTTTCAATGGGTAGAGCAACATCATCACAAAAGCCCCTATGTCTCCCCTTGTAAAGTGTCCCCAACATATCTCTATGTTAGAAACTCATTGGGACTCTTAACCACGTACGTATTCTAATCCAATTTAAGCCTCTAGCTGATCCAATCGGAACTAGTTTGTTCCAACTCATTAAGTTTGTGACCCTGTAGGTTCATGCGTAATCGACCGTGACCCAGAAACTCCTTTCCAATACACAAGTCGGTAACGTCCAGGTCCGGGCCTTGATAATGTCGTCGTTGTGTGCAGCTCTTAGAAAATATATCGAGTATCAAAAGATCTCCTCCCATCCGGAGTCATACGACAACCCATAAAGCACAAGGTGCAGGGCTGAGAAAGTAGAGGCAAGCAGGAGCAAAGTTGACCGCGACAACACGACGAAGAAGAAGAAGAAACTGACAGGAATAGAGAAAGCTATCAAATCAAGCCAAAGAGAAATAGATAGAAGCATGGTGGCACAGATCGAAGCCCAAGATAATGGTGACGCAGTGCACACAAAACGCAACGGAAGCACAATGCGGAAGAAGTGCAGCGGCCTTAGAAGCTCGGGGTGGCGGCTAAGAGAGAAGCGGCGGCATCATAACGACTTCTACGATCTACAGCGGCTCGGAGAGAAGAGCGGCGGCTGCTGCCATGTAAAAGGAATTTCTATGCTTCTAGGACTGACAATAAATTTATGGATTCGCATGGCTTAGACAAACTTAAAAATAGAGTGGTACACACTTGGATGGCGCAACGGAGGAAACATCACGAAGAAAGAAAGGACTCAAATATACCTAGCAACAACACTCTTTAACAGCGGGAAAAGCTGGAGCTAGAGAAGCCAAAGCAGAAAACGAAAACGGAGCGGCTCCGCCACAGGGGCATCACGGCAACCAGCACACACGGACCCGCATCCAGGGAGAGCAGCACACACACGCGCGCGCATTGCGGGCGGCAGAGGCAAAAACATGCGCTGCAGTAGAAAGCCACTACTTCGCTCCTGTGTGTGAAGAAATAACACGAAGCACTAGTCTCTGTGGTCTTCACGTGTGTACCCTCTTGGGTGTCTTCACGTGATGCTTTTGACTTGGCAAAAGCTGAGCCCAGCATTTGATCTTCTTCCTTCTTCAGTTGGGTTGTTTCTTTCCTCCTCTCCTCCTCCTCCCCAAACATCGACTCCTCCCCGGCCTTCCCCTCCCCCTTGTCGCCAGGAAGAAGAGGACAGGGAGTGGAAGCGATGTTGTCGTGGGGCACCGGGAGAGCTCGGATCTAGGGCAGCGAAATCTCCTGAAGCGAAGGCGATGGCGTCCCGTGGCATCTTCGTGTCGTCGGCGGCCCGCGCGTCTCGAGTGCCAAATTCGATAGCGGAGCGGCCCGATCCAGGGCGGCCCAGCTCAAGGACTGGCCATGCGAACAGAGGTGGCGCCGATCCGGGCGACGCGGGCTCCGTCACCAGACATGAGACGTCCGTCGTGTCGCTTGCGCAGGGCAAGGCCAAGGAGATCGAGCGCTGAGCGATGTCGGGCAAGACGGCGCCATGGGAGGAGGTCGACGTCGACGCCTAGCGTCGCCATGGGCGGAGGTCAGCGCGCCGAATGGAGGCAGGACATATCCAGCGCTGGCTTGGGAGACCCGGCGAGAGAGCACGGGCGGCGACGAGAGGCCGCCCCCGGGAGCGGAGAAGCTCCTCCCGAGGGCAGCGAGTAGCGGAAGATGAGTGGCGGCGGCTACAGTAAACCCTAACTTTTGCTCTGATACCATGTTATAAATATTGTTTATGTATTCAAGAGCCCTAATGGGCAATATATATAGGGTATAAAGGGGACACAAGACTAAACCTAATACAAGAGAAATACCACAAATACCCTTAACAGATGCTTCACTCGATCTTGTAGTGAATTACTTAGTTGTAGTTGACTCCTTAACCATATTCAACATGACCATGGATTTCCTTAATCGAACCACATCGAGAACCCCATAGATATCTCTCCCATTAAAGAGGAGGGGCAAATTCTATCTTGATCGCTCACAATCCTCCACATGTTTCATAGTAACCCTGAAAGCTAGCTTTATGACTACCTATTTACGGGGTAGCGTTGAAAACCAGTAGCATTGGGAACCCGTAAGTAAACTATTACACATGTAGGAACCATGACGACCTCAAGTATAAGAATCTTGCATACACTATGTATGAGACAAACTAATGACACTTAAGAATATAATAATTCTCGCAGTGTCTAAAGGCGGGTCAGTCTAACACTATATTCTCTAATACATGTCAACATTATTGATTTGATATCTCATATCAATGATCCCGTGAAACATGATCATCAATTAATACATTTGATGATCCATAAATCATAAGTGTTCTATATAATGATATAAGATCAGGAATGTTTAGAATGACATCATAAACATAAGTAGAGAGTTTCACGAACATACTTGCCAATCAATATAAATGATATTTCATTTAAAGAACAAAATGATATATTATTTAAAAGTTCATAAACATAAAAATAATACAATTATCTCTATAATTAACTCTATGATATATCCCAACAATCACTATTATTGTATTCTTCTTTAGCCGCATCGATCTCCCTATCATGTTTCCCTTTATTTTGTTTACCCAATCACATCATATTGTGGTGGCCACTGGCCTGTTTGTCAAACCACACAAAAAAAAAAGAGATAGTTTTTTATATAAATTTTATCGGATAGGATCAACTTTGTTGATAGGGTTAAAGAACCTGACCTAGGAATGGCAGCAATGATTGGTTTGGGAAAAGACAAGGAGAGAGGAAAAGAAAGGCAGATGGATAGTCACGTGAACTTTCTAGACGAACCCTGGACGTGGCATAAAGCTGTTGCGCAGTAGCAGTGTAGCACTGCTCCTGTTCACAAGGATTATATCGACTTTTTATACCTAGAAATCTCGACAGGAATTGCCCCTCGTTACTAGCAGTGATTCATAATCCTCCCATATAAATGGAGGGAGGTTTGGCCAGCAGCCAGATAGGCCACGTCATCCGATTTTTTTTGGCCGTTCGATCGTCGTTCGATTCTTTTGAGCATCGTTCGATCTTCGCTAGATTTTCCCTTCGCGCGGCCGAACGCGCAGCCCTCTCCGCGGCCCCACTCGCAGGCCCCACGGGCGGTGTGCCTTCGCGCACAGTTTTCTCGTGGGCGTGGCTTCGGCGTCTTTTCTTGTTCTCACGGGCCCACCAGGCCTTGAGTCGCGGGCACGGCGCGCAAGAGCGCCGCACGTCTACTAGTGTAATATGAAAGCTGCATATATTCTTGCGCAAAGCTTTTGTGTATTCTCGAAGAAAAAAAAGGCTCTATAGACATAGACCAGCTAGTACAAATGGTCACATAGCAGTCGATCAATTGCTTCAGAAATCAGAATAAGATTCTAAAGAAGAAGCTTCAGAATACTAGCATTCTTCTTTCGTATGAAGCATAATTATTTTAACAAATCCTAAACCGATACAAGATGGAAACATTTTATTTTTTGTCGCGGTTTACCTGTCAGATGTTTCAGAAAACAAAGAGCGATATATATTCCAAGAACAAGAGAAGACTTGCAAGCTCAAGAATCAGTCCAAGGAGAGCTGTGGTCCAGGCTAGTAAGATGGTTTGATTGAGGCTGAGGATGTGAAGCATCAAGCAACCACATCAAATAATTGTTGCAGCAAGAAATGTGCAGCTTAAGCTTTGATCTGTTGCTCAGGATAAGACAGAGCAGGGCCAAGCACAAGCTGGCAGCACTCACCAGGTGGCTTGGTCCTGAGGTGACTTGGTCTAGGTGTCCAACTCTGCATAGCTTCAGGAGGAGCTCTCTGTCTTGTGGCATCTTCGCATGTTTTGTGGCAAGCAATTGCTTGAGTAGAAGCTTTCATCACTGATTGGGCTTACATTGCAAAAGACCAATAATTTTCTGTGGCCACTAGGGCATTTCACATTTGTGTATAGGTTGTCAATAATACATGGGGGTTGCATGCTAGGGTGGCAACATGTAGTATCATTTTCTAGTAGTTTCCTTTTTCATGGATGCCCATTAAATTATCGCTTTTGCTAGCTCCTAGTTCTCTGAAAAAAAATTTAAAACCCAATCACTTACAATTGCACATACTAAGTATAAAATTGTATTACCAAGTGATATGTAATTTTAGCACAGTTTTACTGTAACTTTTAGTTCTATTTGTTTTGTATTTGTTGGATTCATCTAGATTTACTTTTGTCTAGTTTAGGATTTTTTTGTTATATTTTTGTATTTGTAGGATTCACATATATTTACTTTTGTCTAGTTTAGATTTTGTTTTTGTTTTTATAGGGTTTACCTAGATTTACTTTTGTCTAGTTTAGAATTTTTCAACATAAAAAAACAGAAATCATTGAATAGTGAACCATTGTACTGAAGAAAATGACTAGGTTTCAAAAAAAATTTAGACGATTGTAGCTTAGTCGGCCCTTAAATTATATGTAATCTTTGTAAATACTGATGCCTTAACTCTTAACTTTATCTCTCCTTTGCTTTTTTCCTTTAGAAATGTATATTATTTTGCCGATTATTGGGATACACTTTTCTTAACTTATACCTAATGGGAAAGGAGTTGAATATTTCGGATATACTTTTAGAGGACATTTTAGACATTATGGGCGGTGATTATTGCTGGAGTTGAGTTACTGGAGTCTAAAGTTTGTTTCGATTTCATGATGAGTTGAAAACTGAAAAGAAAAACCGGTGTCAGACCGTCAGTGTCGTGATTACTTTTGTAGCGTTGGCACTAAGGGCCCTCCCAATGCAGATATTTTATGGGAATTATTGTATATCTTTCGACAGTTTTTTTTAAACAAAAACTGTCATTTTTCTGTTCGTTAAATATGCTATAAGATTCGTGTTGTTATGTACTGTAAGAAAAAAAATCATAACAGTTGAGTTTTCATTCGTTCGATATGCTTTGAGATTTACACTTTTTCCATCTGGTGAATTGGGTCCGAATTTATTATGATTTTTTATTCGGAACATAAACGATTCACCATATTACCGTATTTTGTTGGTATATAATTTTATTTTTGGTCTTTGTTTTTGCTCAACCTCTCAAAGTACACGTGAAGAACATAATGAGTTCACCACATTGCAATATTTTATTGGTATATAATTTTTTTTGTCTTTGTTTTTGCTCAACCTCTCAAAGTACATGTGAGATTTTGAATTAAGTGATGGAAATATGAGTTATTAAGACTTTCAAGAATAATTACAGTGACCAAGAACTAAAATTACATAAATAATTTACTGTAATTTATATATAATGGAGTTGTAAATGAACTTTCAGAATGTGATAGTTTTTTACAGAGAAAGCAGTCAAATTCTGTGCAGACAGACCCATATTTTAAAGCTATGTCTAACACTCTTCACATCATATAGACACAGCCTTATACACAATCTATCCCATGCATGATGTATACTAGCTAGCTAGCCCACTGAATTAATATCCATTGTCTACCCCTCTCTCCTCCCTCTTCTCCACACCTCTCTGTCGGGACCCAAAATTACGATTCTGGAACCCTCTGTGTATATTGCACTAGTCTAGGATCACGCTAGTACACACAGTGTCAACATAGGTGAATATACATCCATACAAGCGATAAATAAGGTAAACGATTAGTTTGAATAACAAATAAGGGTTTTGACCTTATGGTCGAGTTTACACTTAATAAGCCACGCAGGGCTAACAGAGAATAAAATAGCAACAGAACAGAAATAACTTCAGCATAGATCCCATCAATTCACCATAGGTAATCGACTGGGATCCAAACCTTAACGATCAGCAACCTTCGGCGAACTCCTCCTCGAAAGCAGACGTAGACTCCTCCTCTTCTGTAGGTTTGGGCGCAAGTTTTACAACAAGCGTGAGTACACAACCGTACTCGCAAATCATACCACAGAATACAATTTATAGATGCAGGCTTATTCCAAAGAAAATGTTTCTGTGGTTCTTTTGCATAAAAGCAACATTTGCAATTGAATACAATAATAGATTGAAATGCAGTTCAAAACAAATAGACAATATTAATTTAACAGTTATTTCTACAAAGACACAAAGCTAAGCAGATTATTCACATAGCCACATGACTTAGATCATATAGCTCCCATCCCAAACATTTTATGAAAACTACCCCTCGTGTGAAATCCCCGAGCATGTCCATGACCGCGGACGCGGCTATTCGAATAGATTGATTTAACACTCTGCAGAGTTTGTACACTTTACCCACACGATACAACTAGTGTAGCAAGCACTAATCACAACAAAACGGTTCAGAAATTTTATCTTAACATTGACACTCCCGATGTGCTTATAAACCACTATGCCAACTCAAAGGGAGCGCTTTGGCATAACACACACCGCTAGACAGGGACACGGCGAACCGCCCCGTGATGCGACTACCTTGTAGTACACACCTCCACCCATAGCCTAACCTACCACCTGAGTAATCAATGCCAAGAATCCATAACCTACTAAGTTAGGCCCGTCCCATCAGGCATGTGGTCGTACAGTAAGACTTAGTTCAATGGCGCACAAAGTTAAGTCCTTAATTGACCAAGGTAAGACTTCCATTTTCTAACTAGGTCACAAAGATTATCATTCACATTCACAAAGTCCACCATATCACAAAGTATCCACCACTTGCCTCAGTCTAAATCCTTTCCCACCTAGTTGGTTTTAGTGCAACACATGCTATCACGAAGTAACAACACATAGCACACAGTTTTACACAAAGTTCCATAGTCACTTAGTCAAATTGAATATTTACAACTTACATGAGATGTGAGACTCATAGTATGGCTAAGCAATTGTACTCGCATCTAACCAACCCACGTTGGTGCTACAATATTACCAACTAGTAACCAATCTAGGGTGACAAGGAAATATGACATACAAGGCCAAGGTGTAATAACAAATTGGATGATAACTATGCCCAAAAGTATTTAAATAAATAATTAAAGTAGAATGCAATATTTTGAAACAAAGTAATTTAAAAACTGGGTTCAAGATGATCAAAGGTATGACTTGCCTTGGAAAAGGTCTAAGTACTGGTCTTGATCTTGAGGTGCTCCTTCTTCTCCAAAATTCCCTGACGTATCGACGTCTACTCGCAAACGAAACAAATAACCAAAACAAATAAATAACAGAGGCAAAACAAACTCCAAAAATTAAATAAAAATTTCAAATAAATAGAGCTCGAATTTAGATAAATTTTGGAATTTGAATGGGCTCAATCAGAGTTCGGATGCAAAAGTTATGGGCTCTGGAAGATTTAAAATCTAAAGAAACCCTAATTTTGGATTTTCTGGAATTTCTGAATTATTTCTTAAAAGAAAAATCGGATTATTGTGCAATGCTGACGTCAGCACAGGGATTTCGGAAAAAAGATAAATAACAAGAAAACACTGACATGTGGGACCCACATGTTAGAGACACGGCTCACGGTGGACTAAGCCCACCGAGCCTCGGATTTGGAGACCGTGGACTAAGCCACGCGGTGCTGACGCGGCATTGACGGGGATGCCACGTCGAAGACACGCAGGCGACAGGCTGACGCGGGCGCTGAGGTGGCGGCTGACGCGGCGTGCCACGTCGGCTCGGGGGCGGCGGCGCTCGGGAACCGATGACAACGGCGAACGGCGGGGCTTCGCCGACGGTGAGTGGTACTGGGATGTAGCCCAGGTTATTGCGAACCTGTTGAACCAACCCCGGGTGGTCAAGGTCGATGGAGATGGCCGGCGGCGAGGTTTAGGCGGCGAAGGATCTTCGGGCTCGACGGCGACGGCGCTGGAGGGGTCTCCGTGGCGATGGTCGTTCGAGATGCGCGACGCGGCGGTCCCGGGTGGCTCTGCCGACGAGAGAGGTCTCGAACGACAACGATGGTGAAGGGTCCTTCGCCGTGGCCAAGACGGCGGGCGGCTAGGGTTTTCGGGGGCGGCGCGACTCGGGGTGCGGGGCACGAGGGTCCTCGGGGCCTTAAATAGCCCCGGGAGGCGTGTCCGCGAGGAACACGGCGCGGCGGCGGAGAAATCGGGAAGGAAGGTGGAGTCCGATTCGGAGACGACGATGATGTGGCGGGGTGGGACCCACACGTCAGCGGCTAGGGCTCGGACGCGGGCGCGTGCGAAACGGCGTGGCTGCGAAACAGACTCAAAAGATCTAACCGTCCATCCACGATCGAACGACCCAAAATCAATGGGACGTTCGGACCTCCAAACAGATCACGCGCATCTAGCCATCCATTCTTGATCGAACGGTGGAGAATGAGCGGGGCGCTCGGAGAGAGAGAGAGAGGCTAAGGGGCGGCAGTGGGGTCCACACCGTGGAGCGAGCGTCTTGTGGCGAGCTGGGCAGCATACGGAGTTGGGCCGGGGTTTTGGGTTTCGGCCCGAAGCAATTTCTGAGATTTTAAATAGCTTTTCTATTTTGTAAAATACTAGAAATTCGAATAAGCAATAGAAAATAGCAAATAAACTCAGAAAATTTTTAGAAAAATCTAGAAAATATATCTGAGCACATAGCACCCAAATAAAATAGTTTTCTCTATTGTTCATGTTGGGATTATTCGTATTAAATGTTTTTTATTGTAAAGTCCAATATTAAGCTTTTGAATTAAATTCAAATAAAACCAAATGGTGAATTTTATCCCTACTAACTATGTAAAAAGTTTTCCAAGCTCAGAAAATTAGGATGTTACACTCTCCTCCCACGTTCTCTCCTGCTGCCCCCGACTCCGTTGCCCCTCTGCCTTCCTCTCCCTCAACCGTTCATCGCCGTCTCTGCCCTCGCCTCCGAGCCGGTGGAGCCTAGATCCAGCCGGATCTAAGCTGGTAGCACCCAGATCTGCTCAGTGAGCATGCGACGGGCGTCAAAAGCGATGACGAGCTCTGGCGGCTCAGTTGTGTGGGCGGCTCAGTCACACGGCGGCGGTACGCGGCGACGACTCGATCACGCGATGGCGAGCGCAGGAACGAGCTCATGCCCGGTGAGCACATGGTGATTTTGCGCAGTTGGTGTATGGTTTAATGTAGTAGAAACAACTCTCCTCCCAATGCAAGATTTTGTTGTTTCTTGATGGTTGGATTTTTGTGCCCATATTTTGTCTCCTCCACCTCGGCTTGTGTCCTAAAGACATCTCCAATAGTGTATTTATTATCATCTCTTTGCTATGTCACGTTAACAAAATCATACGTGGAGGAGAGATGGGGAGGAGAGAGAGCACAGGTCGTCTCTTCCTGAAGAGACTGTCGTGCACACGAAACAAGACATGATACATTAATCTACTCTAGTTGACATGTAGGCTTGTTTTAAAGGAAAATTATAAAATATAAATGTTAGAGAGTGTGCTAGAGATTATCTATTGGAGATATTGTCTCTAAAGATGATGTAGCATATGTTAGATATAAGATTATCTCTAACTATTGGAGATGCCCTAAGTGGCGTGGTATAGATATTGCTTATGTAAGAGCAGAGTGCCCTAATGACTCAATTTTTCGAAGTAACATCAAATCTTTTGAGCACCACACCACTGACAATAAATATGCTTTTACTCGTAAATGATTCCCTTCACATTGGACCTCTCGATTATTCGTCGCACAACATACCAGGCTCTAGCTATGAAAGGAAAATATTTTCTTCCCCGTCAGTTTCAAATTAGTAATAGCAGTGTTCTTTTTTATTTTAACTAGCTGAATGTCCGTGCCAAACCTGGCCAAATGAGCGGCCTGACCCATTTAGGTACGACCTATTTCGACTGGCCGCCCACGGGCGAGTGGCGGCTTAGCACGACTTATCGGGCATTCGTGCCGTGTCGGGCCGGCCCGAGCCTGGTTAGCCCATTGAGCCAAGTGTGGCCTGTTTAGCCCGTTTGGCCCGTCATAATGAAATCCGAGGAAGTGAGCTTGCTCACTTGGCTTGCTTCCAGCGGTGGCAGCCCACCCGTGCTCGAATCGCAGTGGTGGGTGTCTCGCCGTGTGTGTGTGTGGGGGGGAGTGTGTGTGGGGGGGGCGGGGGTGAGGGTGTGTGTATGTAGAGTTTGTTTGATTGAGGACTGAGTTGGGGCTTAGCTGACAAGGAGAGCTATAGGCTCTCAGTCCGTCACGGCTCGAGCACTGGCTCCCGTGGTCGCCTCACGAGATAGGGTGCTTTTCTTCTTTAATGTATATTGGATGGGGAAAATCTCGGACACTAAAAAAATAATGAAAAAAATCCAAAAAAATTCAAAACAATCCAGAAAAATTAGAAAAATGTGTAGAATTCATAAGTAGACATGAAATTTTTTTTTAAAATAATACAATCATGTTAAAAATGTAATAAAGAGCTTTATTAATGTCCAACTAGTTGCCTCGTTAAAACCTTCACCAAGTAAAAACTCAAAATGAGATAACCTTGGCAAAGGAAAAAGAGTACAACCTATAGCTCTACAATTCTACATACATGATACATCCTTGTTCTATGTGTCGGTGTCATTGTCTAAGTACATATTTTTAAACACCTCCGATAACTCTGGATTTTCTACAGAGTGTTGTGTTCGTGAATAGGTTTGTTCCCAGTCCTTCGCAGTTAGAAGGATCTCCACCATCTCACTTGTGAGACTTGTTCTTCTCTCCTCTATATTCTTTCGTAAAGACCAAAGCACTCTGAGGAAGCTGAGAGACAGAACAATTAACACATCATGTGTGAGTATGGATAACACGGGATATGTTAACTTATGGGCTTGCCACCATTGCAAGATGTCGAAGCCTTCTGAGTTAAAAATACATCGTATCGCTGTCCAGATAGGTGGATAGTTCCCCGCTCCTTGTGGGTCTTGGCTGAGTAGGCGCTGGTGTAGAAGAAGAAGAAGAAAAAGAAAAAGAAAAAGACATGGACCTGGACCTGGAGGAAGAGGCACCGAAGATCGCGCCCACATAAATGTCTTCCCACTCGAGGTGTGGGCTACTGGAGGTCGTTGCGAACGGACTCTCCGGAACTTATTTTTATACCTTTGGTAAATCTCGTATAACCGAGAATGAACTTCTGCAAAATAGTCAGTATAGTCTAGCTCCGGAGCATCACTAAGAAGATCAAGTACAGTATCAAATGCATCAATTTTATCCATATGATTTAAAAGAAATGCAAATGCATATAGGTAAGGGATTTCTTTCCAATATTTAAGGTATTTAGATTTCATTGAAACAACAGCCTCGCGTAAAACTAAGTCATTTTCATGCATTTACAATTGAGTAACAATCCGTAAAATAGTATGTACGATGATAGGAGATGTTGAACAGTAGACAGTGGACAAAGCAACAATTGCCTCATAGAGAGAACGGAGAATGAAGGTGTGCTGAATGAGGGGGGTATGGTGGCTATTTATAGAAAAAATTTAGGATTTTTTTTATTTTTTTGTTATTTTTTAAGACCCCAACGGTCAAAAACGATAAAAAATGACTAAATTCACCCCAACGACCGGATTTTTCGGACTGTGTCGTGCCTAGGCACGGCCCACGAGCCTGCCAAGGCCAGGCTACCCCTCCCCTGCCTGGCCTGCCCGCTCCTCGTCCCTTCTTCTTCCCCAATTCCCCACTACCTCGCCCCTCGCCTGTGCGCGTGCGTGCGGTACTGCCGCACGGCCCGCCTCCTCCTCGCCTCCTTGACGTCGCCTCCTCGCCGCCCCATTGCCTCCTAGCCACGCCGCCTCCTCCTCCTCGGCTCCTCGCCTCCTCGCTGCCCCACCGCCTCCGAGCCGTCGCCAACCGCGTGGGTGGCTCCTCAGTCCTCGCCTCCTTGTCCACAACGCCGACGCCGAACCGCCTCCTCGCCGCACCGCCGTAGCCCCGCACCACCTCCTTGTGGCCTCAACTCTTCGTCCGCAATGGCCGTTCTTCACCTCCCCTCCCGGTCCCGTGCTCCGCTCTGCTCCGGCCTCCTCCTGCGCCGTCGGGCGCTGGCTGTTCTTTCCCTCTCACCCTCTCGGTCCCGCGCTGCCCCCGCCCTTCTTCCTCCACACCAGCGCGCGGCGCCGCTGGCTCTCCGGCCGCTCGGGCCGTGCCGTGCCTACCTGGGTCGTGCTGGGCCGGGCCGGCCCACCACGCCGAGGTGGCGGCCCAAGCACGACCTAGGCTCTCGTGCTGGGTCGGCACGGCCCATGAATAGTGTGGGTCATGTCGTGCTTGGGCCGAGCCTACAGTGTCGTGTCTCGTGCCGACCCTGTAGGCCCGACCCATTTGGCAATCTCTATTCTGTGCTTTGGTATGGATAAAAATATCATATTACTTCAACACATCGAGTCGACATCGTCGGAATCAGTATGCCCAGCCCACGACCTCAGTTCCGCCTCTATACTCGGCCGTGTCGTGCCTTCGCACCCTCAGCTCCGTTGCGTGTCCGGTAGAGCTTCACTATTTTTTCTTGTTAGAGATTTTTTAGGGAGGTGGAATTTGTTGTTTTTTTAGAGAATTTTTAAGGAGGTGGAAAGGAGAACTAGGATAGGAGAACATACCACCACCATTACCATCGCTACGATCTTTTTAAGTAGTAAAAATTATTCTAACTATCAGCATGTGAACGAAGATGAATGACAAAATTGCAAGCAGTGTAATCCTATTTAGACCCATTTAGAATGCAGAATTTTTCACAAGAAATTTGGACAAAACCGTACATTAAATCTGGATGTTTATTTTTTCCCTTCAAAATTCACACAGAATGCTTACATTATAAACAGGGCCTTATTTTTTGGTACAAGAAAGACATGAGTTATAGGCTCAAAGTTTTATTTGATTAAATGGTGTTGGATTCGAAGAAATGGTTAATTTATGCCTGAAATGGCCGAAGGATTCATAATGCATAGTAAAATTTGATAGATTGAGTAGGATCATATTCTACAATATAGCTTACAATACCTAAAAAAAAAAAAAACAATGACTTGTAATATTAAAGCGAGAGTTTTTTTAATGTGGATATGGTGGATGCTACAGTAGATAGAGTTTGAAGTCTCTTTTGTGCGTAGAAAGCTAATATTACCATATATTTGTGTGCAAAACAAGCGTCTAGTAGCATGCAGCCACGTGGCATTAATGTGTGGCAGACTACTTGCAATGGATGCATACATGCAACTAATTGTAATCACACTTACGATTAATAAAGCGCATAGTAGCACGCATATTTGCAGATTATTTGGAGCATCTACAATAGTTTAATTTTTGACTTGTTATTTAGAGAAAAAAAATACTCAATCTAATAAAAAAATAAACATTTTAATGGATTATTTTTAAGTTTATATATAAGACTTTAATTCCTACTTTAATTATTATACACAAAACAAGTTTTTTTAGGTAACAAAGCAAGTCTCGAATAGCTATTTTGTTGTTTATTGTGTCTTGGTATCAACAACTTGCTTGTTTTTTCATCTAAAACAAACGCACTTTCTCTCCTCCCTTTTCTTCTTCACATCACCTAAATGCTGATGTGTCTAGCAATTGTAGATGCTCAGAAAGAATGAGATCGTGATATTCAACTGCAGGAAACAAAAGAGTAGCATCAATACTATTTGTGAGTACTGTAGCATCATTGATCTTCGTTGTTCTCGAATTGGACGACTCGGATTTACTCCGCCATTGGCATAGGCAAGGATGCCAAACCCTTTAAAACTCGGTCCCCTCTTCTCGTCCTCCGGTGATACGTCCTGCGCCGTTCCGTTCCTTGTGTCGATATGAGGGCCGCACCGACCGATCCGTCCCCGGCGCTGGCGAGGTCGATGCTGAAGCGGCTGTTCGATCGGCAGCTGCTGCGGATCTCCCCGGCGGAGCGGCTTCCGTCTGCGGCCGCGGCGGCGTGGGGAGAGAAGGATGACGCGGAGCCGAGCTCCGTGTGCCTGGACGGCATGGTGCGCAGCTTCTTGAGGACGGCGGCGGCGTGGGCGCCGAGAAGGCGGGGCAAGTCGGGCGGTGCTGCAACTGCTTCCATGGCGGCGATAACTCCGACGACGAGGATGAGGATGACGTCGCCGCGTTCTCCGACGTCGCCGAAACGATCAAGGTAGTAACTTGGCTTCTTTTCCTTCTCTCTTCGTCGGCGTTGACCACGGCCAAGTGTGCAAGAACTGATTTTTATTGTATCGCGCTGCCGTGTCCAGGGCCTCGTCCACTGCGCGACGCTCCGGGAGCGCAACCTCCTCGCCGACGTCTGCGCCCACCTGGAGCGCCACCGCGCGGCGGGGGCACGCAGGCGCGACCTCCTCCGCCTGGTCGCTGCCTCGCTCCGAGCCACGGGCCACGACGCAGCCGTCTGCGTCTCCCGCTGGGACAAGTCCCCCTCCCACCCCGCCGGCGAGCACGCATACCTCGACGTGCTCCTCCCCGCCGCCTCCGACCGCGGCGCGCGGGAGCGCGCCCTGGTGGACGTCGACTTCCGCTCCGCGTTCGAGGTCGCGCGGCCCACCAAGGCATACCGCGCGCTCCTGCAGGGGCTGCCGGCGGTGTTCGTCGGCAAGGACGACCGCCTCCGCCTCCTTGTCGCCGCGACCGCCGACGCCGCGCGCGCCAGTCTCAAGAAACGCGGCCTCCACCTCCCGCCCTGGCGCAAGCCCGAGTACATGCGCGCCAAGTGGCTGTCCCCCTACGACCGCGAGGCGCCGCCGCCCGAAGAGGCCGACTCCGCCGACGAGGTCGCCGGAGAGGAAACTCCCGCATAGCGACCGGTCCCGCTTGCAATTTTCCTCTCTGCAGAGGGTCTAGACACAAAAGTCATTTTTTTCTTGGATTTAACACTTTTTTGGGAGTCTTTCGGGGAATTCTTTTTTATTTTAGCCTTTGACACGATTTATTTGTAAATCTAGCATTCTCTCTCCTTCTGCGGTCCGGGAGTGGGGAAGGTCATTTTTTCTACTCGGAGAGCGCGGAAAGGTACGGGAGACTAGCCCAGCGTGGGAGCGGTGACTTGCTGCGGTGCGTGACGGCGGAAGGTCGTTTCTGTGGTAATCGAGCGTGGAAACCCCTTGAGTTCACGGTCGTCGTTCATTCCAGCGGAGATTCGTGCTGATCACCCACTTTCCGCGCTCACCAACCGCGGTAAGAGAGGGAGGAGGGTTAGATTTGCAAATAAAACGGGAGGAGAGTTATTTTTGCAATTGAGTGGTTTCAGGGGGCTAAAATAAAAAAAGAAATCTCTTTTGGGCACTCAAGTGAGAGGTATGTATTAGTATTAGGCGCAATGGTGAAAACAAAATATGTAGTGTCGTGTTAGATTTAGGGAGAGAAAGTAAAAAAAAACGTCGGATTAACATCCACTTTTGATTTTTCTTTTTGCTATATTGTTTGGTTTGGTAGCTACTTTATCATGATAGTAGTAAAAATGGTGAGAATTGAGATCAGGGCTGTTTGGCTTCTACCTGTGAATGTTTTGGTGACCAAAATGTTGCTCACAAGCAAATTTGTGTACAGATGCTGCCTTTTAATTCCCAAAACTCGTACAGATGTTTGCCATTAGTGCGATGATTGGCAGGTGCAAATATAAGATCAAACTGAGTGTGGGAAGTTATGAATTTCTCTCGGCAAGTTCCTATGTATGTACTGACTTGCTTAATGGAAGTTTACTCAGGATTATTGCAGTAACAGAACCACTAGCAAGTCCTCTGAAGAAAAGATAAAATCCTGATAAATTTAAGATGAGGTGGTTGCACTGCCAAGCGGCATATGCTCTCAGGAAAAAAGAAGACTGGAAATGCTTCGCGGCCGAAGACGCCTCGGCCGCTCGCCCATGTTGCCCGCCCCCTCCTCCTGCATCTCCGCAGGCGCCTCTGCTCGCACCAGCCTGCACCTTCGCTCGCATTCTCGCGCCTCCTCTGAGCGCCCGTCGACTCCGACCAGTCGGCCTACGTCAGCCGCCCCCGGCCTGGCTGTCCTTGAGCACCTGTCCAGCCGCTACGTGCATTGTACACGTACCACGATAAAAATCGTCGTGTGTATAGTATTCCTCAAAAAAGATATTCCCCATTCTCTAAAAAAAAAAAGACAAAGGTGGTTGTACTGCGGAAGCAACACGGTGCCGGTTGTTGAAAGAGAGACAGCGGCAAGTGGGAAATGTTTTTTTTTCCAAACCGATTCTAGCCACTACTCCATATCCTATCGTCCTCCTTTCTTTTATTCCTCCTGTTCGATTCGAGCGCCTAAACAAACATATCTGGATCAAAAGATTATCTGCACGGGTTAGTTGGACCCTGCAGATCTTTAACTATTCTACAATTGGCCTGCACTGCCTGGATTCTCTGCGGCTCTGCTGCCAGGGCTAGGGCCAACCAAATTGGTATAAAACCTCAGCCAAATTGTTATAAAACCTTTCTTCAGAGAGGTAAGGCAAATGGCTGTTTGATCGGTTTTGTTTTGAGTAAATTGCATAGGAGCTCCTTAAACTTGTATGGTTGTCTCACCTAGCTCTCTCAATTTGTATTTTATTTTGTCAACCCCTCTTTAAACTTGTGCGGTTGTCTCACCTTGTCTGGTTGCACCACTACTCCTTTCCACTGTTAACTAACTAACTGGCTGAGGTAGACAATGACGTGGTGTACAATCAAGCTATAGTGGTAATATATAGTGACGGATCCAAAATTTTTAGGATGAGTGTTTGGACTTCGGAGCTAAGTTGTCTACATATGTCGATACAGTGAAATGTCATTCCCCTAAAATACTAATACGACGATATGCATATATAATAAAATATAGAAATTAATGATTTCTTACGAGGAAATGGGTGATATAAGGCTAGCATAATGGCATGAAGTAAACAACAAATTATAGAGATCAATGATAGTTGATGTGGTGGAAACTAGGAAAAGATCTATTCTAGCTCCAGGCTTCTGATTTTGTTGAGTTATATTGTTGTTGCAGAGTGCGGCCAAGACTTGCGCTTGGTGCTTATCCGTCGTTGTTTATCTCTTTTTTCTGTTCTGGGTTGTAGCAGTTAGACTACTAAAACTTATTTTCCTCCTCTAATAGTGATCGACAGAGCTCCTACATTCTTTTTACAAAAAAAGGTTGCATACCTTGTTGATCCAATTCTTTTTTGCTCTTTTCCCGTCAGCAAGAACCCCCGTCTAAGAGGAAGCTATATGTTCCTTCCATAAAGCAAAAATTAGTATGTAAATATATGAACAAGAGCCCAACTAACTGCTCCTTGCCCAAGGCAAAGATTGTATTCTTGTGCAATATCCATGGGAAAGAACCAAGAAAGCAGAGGCACAAGCTAGACTCGAGAAAGAATCGGAGCCAGAGTAGAGAAAAGGTCTGGAGAGAGGACAACGACGGTGAGCTGGAGGCGCTGCTCCCTTCCCACCGCCATGCTCCCTTCCGGTCATTTGTCTTTGCTCCCCGCCGCCCGCCTCCTCGCATCCCTATTTGTCGCGCTGCCACCCGCTTGCCCGCGCCTCATCTCTATTCGCCTGCACTACTGCACGCTCGCCCTATGCCTTGCACCCTGCACTGCATCACACCTGCTTGCCGTCGCATTGCAGCGTCGTGCCCACCGGCCGTCGCTTGCCATCGCATCCTACGCCTCCGACCCCCACCACACACAGACAACCATAGGATGAGAGAGAGAACATAGGTTATGATTTGGTGGGCTTAAATGAGAAGGAAAATGGGCCTAATGTGTAACATGGGCCACGCGCGAGGTGTGAGAGTGTGGTCTGAATTCATTTGCAGACACAAATATATAGTTATCGAAACCGGGAGTAATATCCCCAAATCCTCTATGTACTCTACACTAGTCCTTGGAACAGTAGCTAGTGTACACAGTAAACAAGTATGATAATATCCATAATTCACACACCTTTATTAATAATCAGAGTGTATATTACAAGAAAGGCTTACAAGCCTACAATAAAGAACACAACGGAAGACGAAAAAGAAGTAGTAGAGCCCAAGTAATCTGCCACATGCAACCGACTGGGGTAGCGGCCTAGTCATCGAGATCTACACCGGTAGTGAAATCCTTCTCCTCTGCACAATATTTTATTAAGCAAGAATGAGTACAAAAAATGTACTCCGCAAGTTACACCCAATAACAAAATTATAATGCATGCAGGGATATATCAAAGGAAGGCTTATGTGATTGGATTTGCGTAAAGCAATGTTTTCTTTTCAAATATCTGTACTAAGTTTCAAAGCAGTTATTCTATATCAAAAGTCGGTTTTTGATTTTAAATTGTCAAGTTTTATAGTAAGATAACCTCTATACAATTATGGTAAAGAATACCCTCCTATCACATGGCTAATCGCCCATCTTCTCAATTGGATAAACTATTCAAAATCATTTGATAAAATCTTTTGAAATCAAAACTAATCGCCCAACTTCCCAATTGGATAAACTATTCAAAATCATTTGATAAAATCATTTGAAATCAAAACCAAAGTCTAACTTTGAGTAGCTTTCCTCAGCATGTCTATGACTATGGACACGCCTATTCGAATAGTTTTATACTCTGCAGAAGTTGTACAACTTTACCCACAAGAGATAATCATCTTATAATGTTTGTTTGACACATTTTCGTACATGTGCGACTAAGTGATTATCACAAGGCCTTTACAATACGCCATCCTAAAGTAGTCATGCCTGCTAAGCTTTCACTTCCTTTGGATTGAACCATCCACCGGAAGCCCCGTCTTGCGCCAAGTGGAAATTGTAGGGAAACGGGTAGGCTACACTAGCGCAAATTAAAAAAATTCTACCCGTAAACCAAGATCACTGCAGTTATAGATCACGGTCTTACCGCTAGACGCGCAGGTGCGGAAGTTGATGCGTGCGTCGGGCGATGTAGTCGTACCAAGTTGATGCGATGCGTCGGCGCGAGTAGTCGTACTACTTCCTGCGTCCTCGTCGTGGCGTCCCACGTCTGACTCCTTTCTTGCGGTTCGTCCCAACGCCACGATGCAACGCCTTCAAAGGTATCCACACGTGCGGGAGAAGCGACGCGCGCGGACTACTAGATCCGCGCGGCGACTAGGGCGTGGGAGGGTGGCGGCGGGGTTTGGGGATGTCACGAAAAACTCAACTCTCAACCAGCGCCGCCGCCCTCCTTTTATAGACGTCCTTATAATGGGCTTCTACGAATAGAGGCCCATTAGGACTCAATGCCCGCCTAATTCGGATCCAATCCGAATTAGGCTTCAGCCCCTTAAGTGTGTGACCCTATGGTTCACATATGTTTAGACATGACACGAGTACACATACTTGGTCAATAGTTGGTAGCGGCCTCTAGCAAGACGTGCCAACTCCTAAACATACGTAAAGATCATATCGGACGAACCATCACAACGTTATGTACATGCCAATCCCTTTGCCTCACGATATTCGGTCGAGCTCCAAGCGACCACTCTTTCTCGATCTGTGATCCGGAATCCCTTACTAGGTTAACTCTTAACCTTAAGTAGCATGGCCATGCATTTACGGATCCGATCACTCGAGGGCCCAGAGATATCTCTCTCGGTAGAGAGGGCAAATCCCATCTCGATCGACCATGCCTCGCAAAGATGCTTCATGACAAACCCGAAGCTACCTTTATAACTACCTGATTCACGGAGTAGCGTTTGATAGCCCCTAAGTAGGTCGATTCACATCTCAAGTACATGCGACAATCTCAGGGCTAAGGACAAGGCGTACACATTGTGTAGAGAGAACCATAAGAATAATTACTATGTCTCATGTTGGGTCGGTCCAACCCCATGTTCTAAACATGTGTCCACATTATTGGTTTGACATCTCCATGTCTATGACCTGTGAAACATGGTCATCAACCGATACATGTGCTAATCCATCATTCACGTGTGTCCTCACATGAACTCCGACTAGGGACAACTTTAGAATAACCATACAAGTAAAGAGTTTCACAAACAAGTCACATACTTGTTAATCAACACAAAGGCAATATTCAAGGAACATTTATTAAATCATGGATACAATGAAATATCATCATCAATATGATTGCCTCTAGGGCATATCTTCATGATCTCCCACTTGCACTAGAGTCAATCTAGAAGATATCTAATACCCATAGCTCTTGTGTGCGCCTCATGCTTAGGTTTGTGGGAGAGGTTTCACAAAGGATCTCAAATATTCAAATCTGTGTGTATTTTGCATATCTTTAAATCTCCTCGATTAAGGATCTCTCGAATGAGATGAAACCGCCGATATGTGTTTGTTCTTTTGGTGATTCCTCGCTCCTTGGCTTGCGCAATGGCCCCACTTGTTATCACAAGAAAGATCCAGAGGATCGCACGCACTAGGAACCACACCTAGTTCGATTATGAACTTCCTTATCCAAACACCTTCCTTTGCTGCTTCAGAAGCCGCAATGTACTCGGCCTCCGTTGTAGAGTCAGCAACAGTCTCTTGCTTGGAACTCTTCCAACTTACCGCACCACCGTTCAAAAGGAACACAAAACCCGATTGCGATTTGTAATCATCTTTGTCGGTTTGGAAGCTTGCATCGGTGTAACCATTTACAACGAGCTCTTCCTCACCTCCGTAGACTAGGAACACATCCTTAGTTCTTCTCAAATACTTGAGGATGTTTTTAACTGCTGTCCAGTGACTCTCACTGATCACCGTATCTGCTAGTAACACTTAGAGCATAGGAAACATCCGGCGAGTGCACATCATAGCATACATGATAGATCCAATGGCCAAGCATATGGAATCTTACTCATGCGATCTCGCTCATCGCTTGTCGAAGGACACCGAGTCTTGCCAAGATTTATGCCATGAGACATGGGCAAGAACCCTTTCTTTGCCTCCTCCATGTTGAACCGTTTCAACACTTTGTCAATGTAAGTACTGGCTTAATCCTATTAGCCTTTTGATCTATCTCTATAGATTTTAATACCCAAAATATATGCCGCTTCCCTAAGTCCTTCATTGAGAAACTATTTTTCAAAGGAGGTCTTAACGGACTCGAGCATAGGAATATCATTTCCAATCGAATATGTCATCTACATATAAGATTAGAAATACGAGTGAGCTCCCACTTGTCTTCTTGTAAACACAAGATTCTTCTTCGTTTTTGATGAAGTCAAACCCTTTGACCACTTCATCAAAACGAATGTTCCAACTCCGAGATGCTTGCTTCAATCCATAAATGGATTTTTGAAGTTTGCATACTTTTCTAGCATTGTTTGGATCGACAAAACCCTGGCCGTATCATATACACGTCCTCGGTTAAATTTCCATTAAGGAAAGCCGTTTTGACATCCATCCGCCATATCTCATAGTCGAAATATGCAAAGAATAGCTAGAATGATCCGTATTGATTTAAACATCGCTACAGGTGAGAAAGTCTCATCGTAGTCAACTCCTTGAACTTGCCGAAACCTTTTGCGACAAGTCGAGCTTTATGGATATGAACATTTCCATCCATATCAATCTTCCTTTATAGATCCATTTGCACTCTATGGTTTTAACACCATCAAAGTGGTCAACCAAATTCCAAACTTGATTGTCTCCATGGATGCTATCTCGGATCTCATGGCACTATGCCATTTCTCGTAGTCCGGTCCATCATTGCTTCCGCATAGGTCGTGAGGCTCATCATTGTCTAACAATAATATATCTCGCGCATTGCGAGCCTTCCGACCTTCGTGGTGGTGGTGCTTCCTTTGCCATGGGTTCCTCAACTTGTTCGCCACATGGGCATCATTCGTCGAGTCTTCCCGATTGGTTCATCTTGAACCTCTTCAAGCCGCACCGTTCTTCCACTTGTCTCCTATTGAGAAACTCTTTCTCTAGGAAAACACCACTTGAGCGACAAACACTTTGCCCTCTAGTCGGTTGTAGAAGTAATATCCAAAGGTTTCCTTCCGATATCCCACTAAAATGCATTTATCCGACTTGGGTGTGAGCTTGTCCGATCAGAGTCGCTGACAAACGCCTCACATCCCCAAATCTTTAGAAAAGACAAGCGTGACTCTTCCCGGTCCATATCTCATATGGTGTCTTAACTACGGATTTAGACGGTACCTATTAAGTGTGAAAGCTGCCGTTTCTAGAGCGTAACCCCAAAAGGATAATGGTAAATGATCGGCTCATCATCGATCGAACCATGTCCAACAAGGTCCGACACGCCGCTTCGGATACCCCGTTTCTTTGAGGCGTTCGGCGGTGTTAGTCTGTGGAACAATTCCGCAACTCTTGGATGATTGCTAAATTCATGACTCAAATACTCGCCACCACGATCGGATCGCGAGCCTTGATTTTCTTGGCACGTTGATTTTCAACCTCATTCGGAACTCTTTGAACTTTTCAAAAGTTTCGGACTTATGCTTCATTAAGTAGACATAGCCATATCTACTAAAATCATCGATGAAAGTTATGAAGTAATGAAATCCACCTCTAGCGATCGTGCTCATTGGTCCACATACATCGGTATGTATGATTTCCAACAAGTCGACGCCTCTCAAAAGAACCTTTGAAAGGTGATTTGGTCATCTTACCAAGCAAACAAGCTTCACATGTCTCGTATGATTCAAAATCAAACGAGTTAGAAGACCATCGACATGGAGCTTCTTCATGCGCTTTTCACTTATGTGACCCAAACGACAATGCCAAACATAGGTGGAATTCAAATCATTAGGTCGAAGTCTTTTAGCATTTATGTTAAAGATAGGCGCATCATCAAGATTTAAAATAAATAACCCATTCACAATGGGCTAAAAGCCATAAACATTCCATTTTTAGAGATCAAACAACCATTGTCTTTACTTGCAAATGAATAACCATCTCTCATCAAACATGAGGGGATAAAATGTTTCACTCATACTAGGAACATAATAACAATTATTCAATTCCATAATAAATCTTGAAGGAAGCGAAGTTGCATGGTGCCGACGGTCAACGCAAAGAACCCTTGCTTTATTTCCGACGCAAAATCAACTTCACCTCTTGCGACTCCTCTACTTCTTATTAGCCCTCGCATCGAGTTGCAAATGTGAGCAATCGATCCGGTATCAAATACCCAAGAGTTAATAGGAGAATCTGCGAGAAAAATGTCTAAAACATTTATGACAAGTGTACCATGGGTGGAAGTCTTACTTCCACCTTCTTCTTGCATTCATCGGAATCCATGTACTTCTTGCGCTTTCTCTTCCGGTGGCGCTTTACAATAGAAGCATCTTGTCTCACCTCGAGTCCACATTAGGCTTAGGCGTTGGCTTGAGATCATATCTTTAACCTTGCCCTTATTCTTTGGCCATGGCTTCTTACCCTTTTTCTTGAAGCTAGACTTGTTCTACACAACCATCACATGGCTAGGCCCTGCACACTTCTTAATGTCACTCTCTGTTGTTTTGAGCATCCCACAAAGCTCATTAAGGCCCTTATCCGCCCCATGCATATGGTAGTTCGAAATGAAATGCCCATAGCTAGGTGGAAGAGACGCTAAATGAAATCGATTGCCAACTCTTGGCCAATTGGAAACCAAGTTTATCCAAAGTCTGACTGTAACCAACCATTTTGATCACATGTGGGCCTACGGGTGCACCTTCTGTTAACTTGCATTCCAGAAAAGACTTAGAGACATTGAACCGTTCAGTCCTGGCCTGTGTCTGGAACATGTCCTTAAGCGCTATGATCATATCATACGCTTCCTGATCCTCAAACTGCTTTTGAAGGTCAGGTTCCATGCATGCAAGCATAAGACAGCTAATCTCAAGAGAGTCATCACATGCTTTCTTGTAGGCATTTTTAACAGCAGCAGACGCATTGTTAGCAGGTTCTTCTGGGATTGGGGTGTCCAGAACGTTTTCCTTTTTATCTGCCCTGAGAACAATTCTCAGGTTACGGACCCAGTCCGAATAGTTTGTTCCATTTAATTTCTCTTTCTCAAGAATCGATCGCAAAGCAAAAGGGTGTGCGTGGTTGCTAGATGCCATTGATCTACAATAGGAAATGCAAAATACTAAGACAAATAAAACCATGATAGAGTAAACTGTATTAAACAAATTTAATAGAATCTACTCCCACTAAAATCAACATCCTCTGTTGATTCTTAGCGATTCAAGATCCGCAATTAACGAGTCTACTAGTGAGCTTTTGCATCACCGCTAGGAGACAAGGTAATTCGTAAGCAACACCTTGCTAATCATATCTCTATATGACTCTTGTTGTTGGGTGACATCTCTATGCCCCGCGCCCAACCTTTATGCCCCAAGGCCCATAACCTTTATGATAACCTTGTTAAGTTCACCAATCCTTATGCATGTAAGTATCCGATACAAAACCCATCTAGTCAAGGAAAGTTGATGGTGCCTAATTTTATAGACCCACCATCAATTTACAAGACATGGGATGGTGCAAAGTTTAATTGGGAGGGCATATGTTTAACTTAACATTTTGTGAGGATCGCTATACTTCTACCATTCAAACATGCATAGGAGTAAAACAATAGGAATAGCATTCACACGCTTGTGACTCAAGTATGGCCCATTTTCTCATGGTGATCTCCATCGCCATAGAATCATCCCACCATGATGATCTCCATCTCCATGGTTCATGTGTGCATCCCTCCAAGTGATGTGTCCTCCGAGTACTACTATAAGCTATTACTCATAACGACTAGTAATAAAATACATGGATACTAGGAATCATCACAAGTCGGCACGCAGCCGTTAATACAATACTTTGACAACACAATGGCTCCACCGTGTTGCCGCATCCACGACACGCAGTCATGCAAATATTACAAACATGCATCACATACACATTAGGCCATACTGGTCACATACATCCTGCAAAAACAAGTTATGCATAGAATCGCAATCTACGGATAAGGGGGTGAGGGTTTCCCCTCGGGTTCGAAGGCGGCGCCCCATCAGGACTTCCGGCGTCCCGACCTTCGAAAAACAGAGATCCAATCTATGCAATTTTTACATAGGATTTTGATCGGCAAATCATATTTACCACAAATCGACTCTCGTTCCGATTCGACCAATTATATTGATCTTCGCATGCCGCAACCGGTTTCGTGTCATCGCTGTCTACCCGATGGCGAATCCGACCGGTAGGGTATGTTGTTTCACGACCTTAGCGGCATGATCACGGTACATCGATTATTAATCTAGGTTCCGATTCGATCAATCATATTGATCTTCGCATGCCGCAACCGGTTTTACGTGTCACCGTCTACCCGATGGCGAATCCGACCGTAGGGTATGTCGTTTCACGACCTTAGCGACATGATCACGAAACCGATCAATCCATTACGTAACTATACAATCGATCACATCGATCATACCGATTTACATATCGCCATATGCAAATCACCCAACCTATAACATGACAAAGAACCGCTCGATACCATCGTAGGAAGCGGGTAGGCTACACTAGCGCAAATTAAAAAAATTCTACCCGTAAACCAAGATCACTGCGATTATAGATCACGGTCTTACCGCTAGACGCGCAAAGTGCGGAAGTTGATGCAGCGCGTCGGGCGGTGTAGTCGTACCAAGTTGATGCGATGCGTCGGGCGAGTAGTCGTACTACTTCCTCGTCCTCGTCGTGGCGTCCCACGTACAGCTCCTTTCTTGCGGTTCGTCCCAACGCCACAGATGCAACGCCTTCAAAGGTATCCACACGTACGGGAGGAAGCGACGCACGCCGGACTACTAGATCCGCGCGGCGACTAGGGCGTGGGAGGTGGCGCCGTGGTTTGGGGATGTCACGAAAAACTCAACTCTCAACCAGCGCCCGCCCTCCTTTTATAGACGTCCTTATAATGGGCTTCTACGAATAGAGGCCCATTAGGACTCAATGCCCGATCTAATTCGGATCCAATCCGAATTAGGCTTCACTCTTAAGTGTGTGACCTATGGTTCACATATGTTTAGACATGACACGAGTACACATACTTGGTCAATAGTTGGTAGCGGCCTCTAGCAAGACGTGCCAACTCCTAAACATACGTAAAGATCATATCGGACGAACCATCACAACGTTATGTACATGCCAATCCCTTTGCCTCACGATATTCGGTCGAGCTCCAAGCGACCACTCTTTCTCGATCCCGTGATCCGAATCCCTTACTAGGTTAACTCTTAACCTTAAGTAGCATGGCCATGCATTTCGGATCCGATCACTCGAGGCCCAGAGATATCTCTCGGGTAGAGAGGCAAATCCCATCTCGACCGACCATGCCTCGCGATGCTTCATGACAAACCCAAAGCTACCTTTATAACTACCCCATTCACGAGTAGCGTTTGATAGCCCCTAAGTAGGTCGATTCACATCTCAAGTACATGCGACAATCTCGTGGCTAAGGACAAGGCGTACACATTGTGTAGAGAGAACCATAAGAATAATTACTATGTCTCATGTTGGGTCGGTCCAACCCCATGTTCTAAACATGTGTCCACATTATTGGTTTGACATCTCCATGTCTATGACCTGTGAAACATGGTCATCAACCGATACATGTGCTAATCCATCATTCACGTGTGTCCTCACATGAACTCCGACTAGGGACAACTTTAGAATAACCATACAAGTAAAGAGTTTCACAAACAAGTCACATACTTGTTAATCAACACAAAGGCAATATTCAAGGAACATTTATTAAATCATGGATACAATGAAATATCATCATCAATATGATTGCCTCTAGGGCATATCTCCAACAGAAATACTGTCTAATCCGACACACACACATCAACATGGCACAACTATTAGTGGAACATTACAAATTATTTAGCCTAGTCTGTCTCACTCCATACTTGTTGTAGTACGATGGAGCTTAGCAAGATACAGCTCGAAGACCGATCCTTAACTAACTTGGGCGACTTCCAATAAAACCCTGATCTCAATCATAGAAATGAATCGATACCATGCATCAACTTGCACCATCTAAACATCTATTTCGCCCAAGTCTAAATTAATTTTTATTTTGTTTTGTTTTCAAAATCATTTGCACAATTTTCCATGACAAACCAATGCCATAGTGTTAATTTCAAACTGAGTTGAATATTTGGCTGAATTTCCAAATTAAACATTTTTTGTCTAAGCATGACTAAGCACATTTTTCCACAAAAGCATCTTGTCAATACTATTGTACTGACTAGAGTTTTATCTAGGACGACAAGGTATGAGGGATTGATGTCCAAGAATTATCAGTTCCCAGATTAGTAAGTCAATCATCAATATTAGAATCATAATCTCCAAATCAATCTATTATGTTTGTTGATCTACCACATCTTTGTTTGCATTAGTCCACCAATAACGATAGATCAATTAAACACTACTACTCAAATAACTCCACCAATTTCATCAATTATCTATAATTCCATTCATAACTTACTATAATAATCCAATTTCAATATTTATTCATTCCTATACCTAATCATCATGTCAAAACTAAATTTTCAACAATAAATATATTTATTTCCACTAAGATTTCTTCTAAATTCAATTTCTCTATTCAATAATATCCAATAAATCCAATATAACCAACATTCCCAATTAATTCCATACTGCTTGATTCAACCTAATCCACCAAAATCAACATCATAAATTGTTATGAAAACCTATCATTTTTGTATTTCAACCACCACCTTTACTGTATCAATTCCTCAATACTAATTCTCCAACAATTACTAAAATCTTTTTAAATACGCTAAGATGTCCTTCTTTATTTAATTCATGAGTAATGTAATCCTATAATCCAATATCCAGTAATATTATATTCGTATAATTCAATATCCAACATTAATGTATTCCTATAATCCAATATCTAACAATCATGTATTCCAATAATTCTTTCATGATCATTGTTTCCTTCAACTCATGAAAGTATATCCAATCTTTTCAATTTCTAACTCCACACTATATCACACTCAAAATGATTCTCCATACTACCTATCTTGACAAAAATTGGCTATGCAAGTGTTTGGGATTTAGCAACAATTTAAAGATAGGAATTTAAATTACTTTGAATAAAAGTAAGCATGCAATAATAATTTAAAACATAATTTAAATAATTTGAAATACTAGGATCAAATATGATCAAAGGACACAACTTGCCTTGCTCAATTATTTGTGGTTCTGAAATGGCATCGAACTCTTACTCTCTGAACTCGTCGAAATCTTTAGCGAAAACGATCCAGATTCAAACAAAAAATTCAAATAAACTCCAACAAATATAAAATTACTATATATAGAAAGATATTGAATTTATATGAATTTAGGAATAAGAATCGATGCAATCAAAGTTCGTATGAAGGAGAACGAACATCCGGAAGGTTGATTATCACCTGAAATGATGATATTGGAATTTTCAGAATTTATGGAATTGTTTTTCTAAAGGAAAAACAATTATTGTGTCACGATGATGTCAGCGAGGAAACTAAGAATTTCAGTCAAAATATTTTCTAATGGAAAAAGGAATTTGCCACATAAGCACTGACTAGGTGGCCACGTGGGCGAAATTGGTGAGGTGGTGATGATGTGGCATGACGTGGCGGTGCCACGTTAGCAAAAGGTGGCGGTGGCTCTCGTGGCGGTGGTTTGGCAAAATGGCTGCGAAGCAGCGAGCGGCGAGGACACCATCAGAGAGAGGAGGCAACAGGGAGCGTGATTCTCACCTTGGCGACGGCTAGACGCGCACGGGTGGCTGGCGGCGAGAGCGGCGGTGGCGGTGTGGTTGGCCCACGGTGGCACGGGGATTCCGGTGATGCTCCGGCGAGGGAAAAGCAAGCACAAGGTAGAACGTCGAGAGGCGGTTCCAGAGGTGAAGATGATGTCGCCAGAAAGCCTTTGACGGCGACGCTAGAAGCAGCGAAGAGAGCTTCAGCCGGCGGCGGTAAAACGCGGATGGTGGTGAGGAAGCAAGAGAGGGGCCAAGATTCGAGGGAGGAGGCGAGTGAAGAGAGGGGCACTCAAGGCTCTTATTTATAGGGGCGGAGGTGGAGCGAGGGAGGAGATCGGCGGGCGGGGATCGCGGCGGCAAAGGCGCATTCTGGCAAAAAGGGTGCGCGAAAGAGGGGGGAAAGGTCGGGAATAGGGGAGGCGGGAATCAGGGGTTTTAATGTGCGCGATTTTGGGAGAGAAAAGGGCAGGGAATCACGACGAAATTAATGAAGCTTGAACTGATGGAAAAATGGTAGCCTGGCGCTCGGGGAAGATGGCAGGAGGGAGAAGGTGGCCTGACAGGCGGGCCCGAGGTGTCGGTGAGAGAAGGGAAGGAGAGAAGAAAAGCGGGTGGGTAAGAGAGGATTGGGCCAGGAAAAGAATTTATTTCGGTACGGTAAATAAAAGGGATTTTTATTTAATTTTTTGAATTACAAAAAATGAAAGAACTCAAAAGTTTTTTTTCTTCAGAAAATAGCAAATAGAGTTAAAAAATTCTAGAAAACTTCACAGAAATTCCTTCAATTATTTTGAACTTACAAAAATTATTTCCAACTTAAAGTTGGCTTTTATTTTTGCACCTAAAATATTTTAATTTCTAGAAAATAGGAAAAGCTTTTTAAAATCCAAAAAATTCAAGAAATTAATTAAAATTTCCTTTTAAATTTAAATCCAATAAAAACCCAGTAAACTCAATAAATTTTATTTTTGACTTTTAAAATTTAGGAAAGTGAAGAAAAGCAATAAAACTCTTTTAAATTTTAGAAAATCAAGAAAACTCTTTTACAACTCAGAAACTCCAATAAAATAATAACTTTATTAATTTTAATTTTGGTAATAGAACTTTGGGATGTTACAATAGTTTTGGTCCAACTAACAACATATATATCTAATATACCTATCGTATACTAGATATTTTTTTTTAAAAAAATTGGGTGTTTAGCTGAACACCCATGACCCCACTGAGGGTGCGCCTACAGTGATGCATAGTCTGATGCGGCATAAAAGTACCTTAGATGGGACTACATTCAATGTGCTGCAGCAACATTAAATGTTCAGAGACTTTCCGCTACCAGGTGTGCGAAAAGGACAAAGAGGACAGAGCTAGCTCAAACAAAGAGGTTGGTCAAAGCAACAGGAAAAAGTCGTGACCAAAGGAGGAGGTCCTGCTCCACCGGGGTGGTCTTTGCAAAAAGACCAGAGGTCATGACCACATAGCGTGGTCGTGACAAAAGAGGGTGGTCCTTGCAAAAAGACCAGAGGTCATGGCCATATAGGGTGGTCGTGACAAAAGAGGGTGGTCCTTGCAAAAAGACCAGAGGTCATGACCACATAGGGTGGTCGTGACAAAAGAGGGTGGTCTTTGCAAAAAGACCAGAGGTCATGACCACATAGGATGGTCGTGACAAAAGAGGATGGTCTTTGCAAAAAAAAAAAAAACAGAGGTCATGACCACATAGGGTGGTCTTTGCAAAAAGACCAGAGAATGGTCCTAAGGACGAAGAGGTCCTGAGGAAAAGAGGAGGTCCAAAGGATAAGGTAAAAGGCGCACCAACCAGGGCCAGACGATCTTGATCAGGTGGTCCAAGGAGATGGGGACGTTCGGACCGCGCAAACACGCACTTACATCGGAGCCGTCCAAACTCAATCGGACGCGCCACCATGTAAGGAAATGTTCGGACCATCCGAGCACCTCTTCTCAATCGGGCCATCCAAGCAGAATCTAACGGTCCTAGAGAGGGGAAGGCACGCACTAAATCTGGACTTCAAGGAGGTCCAGTACAAAGGGGTTTTAAAGAATGAGATTTAAAGGGGTAGAGGATCTAACGGCGGAGATCCAGCAAAGAGGTCCCAGGCTAAGAATTTCAAGGGCAAAAGGATACAAGGGAGGTCCTGACGGTCAAGATCTACAAAGGGGAGGTCCTGACGGTCAAGATCTAGAAAAGGGAGGTCCTGACGGTCAAGATCTACAAAGGAGAGGTCCTGATGGTCAAGATCTACAAAGGGGAGGTCCAAAGGGTAAATGGATCGGGTTCAAGAGGAGGTCGAGAAGAAGAAGAACTAGGCTAAGGGGCACACAAGACAAACAACGAAAAAGAGCCAAAAGCCAAAGAACACCAAAGAACTCCAGCGACGAACACAGACCTAAAAGACTTTAGTTGAAGTTAAGTTAATTCAAGTTAAACCTTCAATATTTTCAAAGTTTCAGGTTAAGCTTGAGCAAACAAATAAATCATATGGTTCCTTTTTAGGTTTTGAAATCCAGCAAGAGTTCTAAGACAAACGTGACGTTACAAACCTTCACCCCTTAAGGGGAATCTCGACCCCGAGATTCGGGCTAGCTAGAGAATAGATGTGGGAACTCCTTCTTGAGGTCCTCTTCACGCTCCCAAGTTGCTTCTGCTTTAGTGTGGTTGCTCCACTGCACTTTGCAAAGTTTGATCGTTTTGGTTATTGTGACTCGTTCAGACACGTCCAAGATCTTGACAGGCTTCTCTTGATAAGTGAGGTCTTCTTGGAGGTCCAGGGCTTCAAAGGTCATCTGCTCTTCTGGTACCCGCAAGCACTTCTTCAACTGCGACACATGGAAGACATTGTGCACTCTAGTTAACTGGGAGAGGAGGTCTATCTTGTAAGCAACTTCTCCTCTTCGGGAAAGAATTGGAAAAGGTCTAACAAATCTTGGTGCAAGTTTCCCACTGACTCTGAAACGGTGCATCCCTTTGAGAGGTGACACTTTGAGGTACACCTGATCTCCCAGAGCAAAAGCTAGATCTCGACGTCTATTGTCAGCATAGCTTTTCTGCTTGGTTTGAGCAGTCTTCAACTTCTCTCTTATTGATCTCACTTGGTCTTCGGCTTCTTTTAAGAGATCTGGTCCAAGGACTTGTCCTTCACCTGCTTCTGTCCAGTACAAAGGTGTTCTATACTTCCTCCCATAAAGAGCTTCAAAGGAGGACATTTGAAGACTTACTTGATAGTTGTTATTGTAGGAGAACTCAGCATAGGGTAACATTTGATCCCAGCTAGCTTGTTTTTCCAGAGCACAAGCTCTAAGCATGTCCTCAAGGACCTGATTAACCCTTTAAATTTGGCCATTAGTTTGAGGGTGATAAGCCGTGCTGAAGTTGAGGTCTGTGCCCACGACGTCATGCAACTTTTGCCAAAATTTGGAGGTAAACTGAGATCCTCTGTCCGACACAATCTTCTTTGGCACATCATGCAAACACACAATTTTTGCCATGTAAAGCTCTGCTAATTTATGTAACATCCAATTTTCTGAGCTTGAAAAACCTTTTAAATAGTTAGTAGGGAGAAAAGTCACCATTTGGATTTATTTGAATTTAATTCAAAAGCTTAATATTGGACTTTAGAACCAAAAACATTTAATGTGAATAATCCCAACATGAACCATAGTCAAAACTATTTTATTTGGGTTCTATGTGCTCAGATATATTTTCTAGATTTTTCTAGAATTTTTCTGAGTTCATTTGCTATTTATTATTTTGTTTATTTGTCTCGTTTGCGAGTAGACGTCGATACATCGAGGAATTTTGGAGAAGAAGGAGCACCTCAAGACCAATACCAGTACCTAAACCTTTTCCAAGGCAAGTAATACCTTTGATTATCTTGAACCCAGTTTTCAAATTACTTTGTTTCAAAGTATTGCATTCTATTTTAATTATGTATTTGAATGTTTTTGTGTATAGTTATTATTCAATTTGTTATCACACCTTGGCTTTGTATGTCATATTTCCCTGTCACCCTATTTTTGTTTATTAGTTGGTAATATTGTAGCACCAACGTGGGTTGGTTAGATACGGGTACAATTGCTTAGCCATGCTACGAGTCTCACATTCTCATTGAGTTGCAAATATTAAATTTGACTAAGTGACTATGGAACTTTGTGTAAAACTGTGTGCTATGTGTTATTACTTCGTGATAGCATGTGTTGCACTAATACCAACTGGGTGGTAAAGGATTTGGACTGAGGCAAGTGGTGGATACTATGTGATATGGTGGACTGTGTGATATGGTGGTAAATGGAAGTCTTGCCTTGGTCAATTAAGGACTTAACTTTATGTGCCATTGAACTGAGCCTTACTGTACGACCACATGCCTGATGGGGCGGGCCTAACATAGTAGGTTATGGATTCTCGGCATTGATGTTCAGGTGCATAGGTTAGGCTGTGTGACAGGGTGGAGGTGTGACTATCTGGTGGTTGCATCGCGGGACGATTCGTCGCATCCCTATCCAGCGGTGTGTGTCGGACTAGCATTCTTTGTGAGCTGGTCTGGCGGGAAAGTACATTGGGAATGTCAATGTTTGAGATGAAGTTTCTGAACTGTTTTTTTACGATTGGTGCTAGCTACACTAGTTGTATCTTGTGGGTAAAGTGTACAAACTCTGCAGAGTGTTAAATCAATCTATTCGAATAGCCGCGTCCGCGGTCATGGACATACTCGGGGATTTCACACGAGGGGTAGTTTTCATAAAATGTTTGGGATGGGAGCTATGTGATCTAAGTCATATGGCTATGTGAAATAATCTGTTTAGCTTTGTGTCTTTGTGAAAACAACTGTTAAATTAATATTGTTTATTTGTTTTGAATTATGCTTTCAATCTATTAGTGTATTCAATTGCAAATACTGCTTTCATGCAAAAGAACCACAGAAGCCTTTTCTTTTGGAATAAGCCTGCATCTATAAATTGTATTCTGTGGTATGATTTGCGAGTACGGTTGTGTACTCACGCTTGTTGTAAAACTTGCGCCCAAACCTACAGAAGAGGAGGAGTCTACGCCTGCTTTCGAGGAGGAGTTCGCCAAAGGTTGTTGATCGTTAAGTGCGGATCCCGATTGGTTGCTGTGGTGAATTGATGGGATCTACGCCGAAGTTATTTCATTCATTGCTATTTTATTCTCTGTTAGCCCTGTGTGGCTCAATAAGTGTAAACTCGACCATAAGGTCAAAACCCTTATTTGTTATTCAAACTAATCGTTTATTCTATTTATCACTTGTGTGGATCGATATTTACCTATGTTGACACTGTGTGCACTAACGTGATCCTGGACTAGTACATTATACACAGAGGGTTCCAGAATCGTAATTTTGGGTACCGATAATTTATTTCTAGAGTAGGTGGTCTTGACGGGTATGAAATGGGCCACTTTTGTCAAGCGATCCACGATCACCCAAATGGAGTCAAAACCAGCTTCAGTCCGGGGTAGACCAGTTATGAAGTCCATCCCGATCTCTTCCCATTTCCACTCGGGAATGGGCAAAGGCACCAAAAGACCTGCTGGTCTTTGGTGTACAGCCTTGACCTTTTGACAAGTATCACACTTGGCCACAAAATCAGCAATTTCCCTTTTTCATGTTGGGCCACCAGTACATCTCCTTGATGTCTTGATACATCTTTGTAGTTCCAGGATGAATGGAGTACAAAGCTTCATGAGCTTCCTTGAGGAGCACCTTTTTGAGCTCTGTGCTATTTGGTACATACAACCTTTTGTCGAACCAAATTGTTCCCTGTTTATCTTCCGAAAACCTCAAAGATCTCCCTTTTCTCAAGTTGTTCTTAATTTCTTGGATATCAACATCTTCAACTTGAGCTGTCCTGATTTGCTTCTGTAAGGTGGGCTGTACTTCAAGAGCTGCCAAGAACCCTTCTTCAACTATTTCAAGTCTAAGCCTTTGAAGTTCTCTAAACAAGGCTGGTTGGCTTTCTTTTATCATCAAGGTGTTGTTGTAGACCTTTTTGCTTAGAGCATTTGCGACTACATTGGCTTTGCCGGGGTGATAATGGATTCCCACATTGTAGTCCTTAATTAATTCTAACCACCTTCGCTGCCTTATGTTCAAATCAGCTTGGATAAAGATGTATTTCAAGCTTTTGTGATTTACGTAGACCTCACAACGGTTTCCAATGAGATAGTGGCGCCAAATTGTTGCTAGCTCCAAATCATGCACTACGGTTGCTAGCTCCAAATCATGTGTAGGGTAATTTGCTTCATGGGGTTTCAATTGCCGAGAGGCATAGGCTACCACTTTCCTTTCTTGCATCAAGACACATCCAAGACCTTGTTGGGAAGCATCGCAATAAACCTCAAAGTCCTTTCAGACATCTAGCAAAACCAGAACTGGGGCAGAGGTCAAACATTTCTTGAGTTTTTGGAAACTCTGTTCACACTCAGAGGTCCAGGGGAACTTCTTTTCCTTCTTCAACAGTTGAGTAAGAGGTCTTGCTATGCAAGAAAACCCTTCAATGAACCTTCTCTAATAACCTGCCATGCCAAGAAAGCTTCGCACTTGTGGCACTCACTTAGGAGGTTCCCAATTGAGTACGTCTTGGACCTTGCTGGGGTTAACAGAGACCCCTTTTTCGGATAGGACATGCCCCAAAAAGACCACTTCATTTAACCAGAACTCACATTTTCTAAACTTGACAAACAGTTGGTGAGCTCTAAGCTTTTCCAAAACCAGGCTGAGGTGTTTTACATGCTCTTCTCCACTTTTAGAGTACACTAGGATGTCATCAATGAACACAATGAAAAACTTATCAAGGTACTCCATGAACACTCTGTTCATCAAATTCATGAAATAGGCAAGAGCATTGGTCAACTCAAAGGACATGACAGTGAACTCAAACAACCCATACCTTGTTGAAAAAGCTGTCTTCGGGATATCTTCTTTTTGGATCTTGAGCTGATGGTACCCTGATCTCAAATCTATCTTTGAGAACACCCTAGCACCTTTCAATTGGTCAAACAAATCATCAATCCTTGGTAAAGGACACTTGTTTTTTTATGGTGACCTCATTTAGAGCACGATAATCCACACACATTTTTTGTGTACTATCCTTCTTAGCAACAAAAATCACTGGAGCTCCCCAAGGTGAGGAGCTAGATCTAATAAAGCCTTTGCTCAACATATCTTTCATCTGCTGTTTCAGCTCCACTTGATCATCAACATGCAATCTATAAGGTCTCTTAGAGATGGGGGAGGTCTCTGGAACAAGATTTATGACAAATTTCAGGTCCCTATCGGGTGGCATCCCTGGGAGCTCACTGGGAAAATACATCTGGGAAGTCTTGGACCACTGAACATCTTCCAAAGAAACCACTTGGGCACTACAAACTAGAGCTTTATCAAATCTTTTTGAGAAGGCCTCAAACATCACCGTGACTCCACTAGGACTAGTCAAAGAAATACTTCGGCCATTACAATCCAACATGGCATGGTGGTCTGCAACCCAATCCATTCCCAAAATCACATCTAAGGATTTGGCGTCCAAGAGGATGAGGTTAGCTAGAAAAGCTATTCCTTTTATGACCAATTCAACTTGTGGACAACCTTAGTTCGTACTTAACTCCGAACCGAGGAATTGGACCAACAAGGTTACTTCAAGAGGTGCAACTTCAAATTGATGCTCGGCAGCAAAACTTCGAGAGATAAACGAATGAGAAGCCTCAGAATCAAACAAAACGACAGCTGACACTGAATTTACTAGGAACGTACCTAGTACAACATCAGGAGAGGTCTGGGCTTCCTCCACTGCAACGTGGTTCACACGACCTCTTCCAAAAGGTTGGGAGGTCCTGGGCTGAGGAGGTCCTCACTAGGGGAGGTCCTTACAACTTCCTCTGTCCTTTGAGGGCACTGGTTGGCAAAGTGCCCCACTTGATGGCACTTAAAATAAGTGACTCCTGTTGCTGGAGAGGTCGTGGCTGGTTAATTGCTGCTGTCGACATTGCGGCGTTGACCTTGGGTGGCAGGGCGGGAGGTCCTAGCAGAGGTCCTGGAGGTACTAGGAGGTCCTTGGCGTCGGTGCTGGTACTGCACAAAGGTTCGGACACGCTGAGGAGGTCCTTGCTGAGCACTTGAGGGTGGCTTCTTCCTTTTGTAAGACTCAAAGAGTTCTTTTCGAGATTCTTCAAAGATCAAAGCTTTGTTCACCATATGTTGAAATCAACATAATCATTGCCAATCACTTGAACCTTCAAGCTAGGATGAAGACCTCGCTTGAAACGCTTTTGTCGGGCATCATCAGTGGCAACATCCTCCTTGGCGTATCGGGACAATTGAGTGAATTTGGTAAGATATTCACTCACGGACATGTTTCCTTGCTTGAGGTCCCGAAACTCATTTTTCTTCATTTCAACCTTCCCATGAGGGACATGGGAGTGGCAAAAAGCTGCTGCAAACTCCGTCCATGTGATCCTCTAGGAATCAACATGAGAGGCACAAAAGGTGTCCCACCATTCTGCGGCTGCACCTCCTAATTGGTGCGAGGCAAACAAGACCTTCTCACGATCTTCACAACGAGCAATCTCAAGCTTATTTTCTGTGGCTCTCAGCCAATCCTCAACATCTAGAGGTTCAGGAGAACTTGAAAAGGTGGCCGGGCGCGTCTTCAAAAACTCAGACAACCTTAACTGGGGGTGCACAAAAGGTGGGGGTGGTGGCACAACTGCGGCTTGGCTACTTTGACTCATCATGGAAAGCAGGGTAGTGGTGGTTTGGTTTTGTTGGGCCATCATCTGATTCATGTTATGCATCATTGAGCTCATCATCTGTGCATGTGCTGCCATAAATTGCCCCAGACCTTGTTCTGTCACTGGTGTTGGAGGAGGTGGAGGCAACTGTTCTGCTGGCTTATCTTGGCTAGCTGATTGTCGAGTTTGAACCATCTGTACAGAACTCCCAGGTTTAAAAGACAAGGGAGAAAGCAAAATAGATAAGAGGGGGAAAACACAAAAGGTGAGTTAAAGCAGGGGAGCAAGATTAGATTAACATATTAGGGGGAAAACGGTTAAACCCAAAAAGCAAAAACCAGAAAGCTAAAAGGAGGCAAAAAAACTCGAACGAGAGGTCCTAAGGACCTCCCCTAAGTGATACAAAAACTAAAAGGACCACTACCACTTAAACTCGGAGGAACAACCTTAAAGAGGTCACAGGGGTAAGAGGGTCAAATTACACTTGAAAACAAAGTTCCAGAAAGGAGAGAGAGAAGGAGGATGAGAAAAGAATTGAACAAGGTAAGATCAGAATAGATCAAGGCAAGAAAAGAACCACTGGGCAAGTTACAAGGTTGGTTTGATTTAGAAAATAGCTTTTTGAAACTGTCTAAAAACAACCTTTATATCTAGGGTCACGTCCTACAACCGACTAAAGCTCTGATATGACCTCTGTCGGGGCCACCTCGGGATGTACCTAGAAGATCTCCCAGGACCTCTTAGGGAGGTCCGACAGGACCACCCGGAGGTCGTGTAGGTTCTCAAGGAACACCCACGGAGGAGGTCCTCTAGGACCTCCCAGGAGATCCCAAGGACCTCCCAGAGGTCGTGGACATCTGTGCACTGAGCTAGTCCCAGGAACCGAAGCTAACTCGCACAGGTCAATATGGGTGCAATCACAACCACAAAGTCCTCAAAAGGAGCAGTGAAAAAAGTTACAATAAATAACAAGCAATGGCCTTATGGCTAAGGTTGTTTACAGCAATTGCCAACAAGGGCTACAAAATCCGATAACAAGCTTTACAGCAAAAACACCAACAACGCACGGGCCATCCGACAAATCCAGAGACTGTCGAGTGGAGGACGTCCCTAGAAGTTCGGGTCATCAAAGAACTCCTCCTTGAAGAGGTCTGAGCCACCAAGACCTGGATCGTCTTTGGCCACTGCTTGCAACAGCAGGACACAAAGCCATGAGTACGTTGAATGTACTCATCAAGTCATAGGGAACCTTCATGCAAATAATATTCATGCACTGGCTTACCAATGGAGGGCTGCAAGGTTAGTTTGCAGAAAGCAGTATTTCACAGAAAATAGCATAAATAGATTAAAAGCTCAAGTCAAAAACAGTAACACATAAATACATTTGATTTGAAAAGGGAGGTCGTGAGCACCAACTCACTCCAACACCACGCGTGGGAGGTCCTGGTCGCACCCACGTCCAGGACCACCCCCACGACCACCCTAGAGCACCAACACCAGGGCACCCAAGGACCACTAAAGAGCTCTAGGACCTCCTCTGGGCACCAACCCCAGAGCATCCAGGATCACTCTAAGGGTCCTACGACCAGCCCCTAGACCTCTTCACGAGCCAACCATGACCTCTCTAGAGCCGGCCAAGGTCTCTTCGATACAAATCCATGGCCTCTCGCAGAAACGACCAAGGACACAAGTTTTATAAAAGATCTACCCCTTGCGCAAAATCACCAGGCAACTGTCCATGACCAAGGACTTGACTATTCGAATAGATTTTTACACTCTACAGAGGTGTAAAACTTTACCCACAATTCACGACCTCTCTAGCGGGGCGGTTCCCGTCGAAACCTTGCTCATTTCCAAAGATGAGCGGTCTAGAGAGCACGACAAGGCCTCTACAAAGCTTGGAGCTGACTCAGAGCTGCCCGCTAAGGTTTCGCTTCTAACGGGCCTCATACCACGCTAGATTCGTGCCCCCTCTTGCGCCAGCGAATCACACGCTCAACCACAACAGAACTAAGTCAGCTCTTTGCTAATTATTTGGCCCAGACCACCCCCATAAAGTGTTCTTATGGTTGTACAAAAATACCCGGATCATTGGATCACAAAGTAAGGTCCTTAGTTGCTGCTCAAGCAAGATTATCCACAAACCAAAATGTGACTCAAGGGCACCACCCTAGAGCACCCACTACTCACTCCCGACCTTCTTGCCCGAGCAAAAACAGTTTTAGGATTCACCCAAGCCAAAGGACCACCAAATCCTGGCACAAGATTAACAAGGTGGCATCACACCACAAGTTCCATAGATTATTAGTCAAGATTATTAAAGAAAATAAAAATAAAGTTCTCGCAACCCACGATTCTAAGCTAGGCTAAGCAATCTACGAACCCAGGTTGGTAACTGCAAGGAGTACCAACAGAACCACCCATTCTAAGGTGTCCGAAGGAAACATGACAACATGTTAAGTATCAATATCAATGAGGTAAAGCATCAAGTAGGTAAAGCTACTGCCCAAAACCACTTTACGAAAAGCCATGCATGATAGAGCAAAACAACATATGTTTTGAAATGCTAGGTTCAACCATGATCAAAGGGTTGTGACTTGCCTTCGCTGAGTAATGGGAAGGCTTCGGCGGAAGCTGTTGGATCAACAAACTCCTCTTCGAACTCAGAACCTACACGTTCTCAAAGAACCAAATAAAAAATGCGGCTCGAGCAAAAAAACTTAAGGGAAATCAAAGAACTTAAGGAAATCCAACTTAAAACCAGAAACACAGGAAGTCCTGCCCGAAGAGGGGAGGTCCAGCTCAAAAAAGAGCTCTAAAAACAAGCTCGGAGAGGTCTTGGTGAGAGCAAGGAAGTTAGAAAGAAATGAGGCCAAAGGTGATGAAGGAAGGCTCTCTTAGCTACAAATAGCAAGAGAGGCGACGGTGAGAGTACTGAGGCTCAGGGCTACGTGTGAAGGGTAGGTGAGAAAAAAGTACAAGGATAAGACAAGGTAGGCCATCAAAAGGAGGAACAAAGTACCTCAGATGGGACTACATTCAATGTGCTGCAGCAACAATAAATGTTCAGAGTTTTAGACTGCCAGGTGTGCGAAAAGGACAAAGGGGACAGAGCTGGCTCAAACAAAGAGGTTGGTCAAAGCAACAGGAAAAAGTCGTGACCAAAGGAGGCGGTCCTGCGAAGGAGGGGGTCCTGCTCCACCAGGGTGGTCTTTGCAAAAAGACCATAGGTCATTACCCCATAGGGTGGTCGTGACAAAAGTGGGTGATCCTTGCAAAAAGACCAGAGGTCATGGCCACATAGGGTGGTCGTGACAAAAGATGGTGGTCTTTGCAAAAAGACCAGATGTCATGACCACATAGGGTGGTCGTGACAAAAGAGGGTGGTCTTTGCAAAAAGACCAGGGAATGGTTCTAAGGACGAAGAGGTCCTGAGGAAAAGAGGAGGTCCAAAGAATAAGGTAAAAGGCACACCAACCAGGGCCACACGATCTTGATCAGGTGGTCCAAGGAGATGGGGATGTTCGGACCGCGTGAACGCACACTTACATCGGAGCCGTCCAAACTCAATCAGACACACTACCATGTAAGGAAATGTTTAGACCATCCGAACACCTCTTCTCAATCGGGCCATCCAAGCAGAATCTAACGGTCCTAGAGAGGGGAAGGCGCGCACTAAATCTGGACTTAAAGGAGGTCCAGTACAAAGGGGTTTTAAAGGATAAGATTCAAAGGGGTAGAGGATCTAACGACGGAAGATCCAGGAAAGAGGTCCCAGGCTAAGAATTTCAAGGGCAAAAGGATACAAGGGAGGTCCTGACGGTCAAGATCTACAAAGGGGAGGTCCTGACGGTCAAGATCTACAAAAGGGATCGGGTTCAAGAGGTGGTCCAGAAGAGGAAGAACTAGGCTAAGGGTCACACAAGGCAAACAACGAAAAAGAGCCAAAAGCCAAAGAACACCAAAGAACTCTAGCGACGAACACAGACCTAAAAGGCTTTAGTTGAAGTTAAGTTAATTCAAGTTAAACCTTCAATATTTTCAAAGTTCCACGTTAAGCTTGAGCAAACAAATAAATGAGATGGTTCCTTTTTAGGTTTTGAAATCCAGCAAGAGCTCTAAGACAAACGGGATGTTACATGACTGGAGGGAATATTTTTTTACTTGCTTTTGAGAGGGTACTTTTTTTTAACTTTTACTAGTAGTTTTGGCGATTTTTCGTTACCTCGCACTATCGATGAGGGCCGGTAGCAGATGAATTTGTTTTTAAAATAATATGAATTTAAAAGATAATTACAAAAAATAGTTGATAAAATTACAAAAATAGGTCACTATCGCCATTTAAAACGGTGAATTTGTCCTATCGCCATTCCAATTGGCATTAGGATCCCTGTCGCCAATTGGAACAATGCCGAGAGGGTTATGTCGCCAATTGAACTGGAAAATGGCGATAGGAACCTGTCGCCAGTTCAATTGGGGATATGAACCTATCGCTAGTTCAATTGGTGATACGAACCTTTCGCTATTTGAAATGGCGAAATTATCCTATATTTATTTTTTAAAATTTAAGTATAGAGAATTCAGCCTAAATATTTAGTGTATTTCATGAAGTTTTTTTGTAATACCTTGAAGTGTCCGCGTAGTTGGGACTCTAAAATTGTAGAAGATAACAAAATATGAAGTAGAAAATGTGAGATCGGCAGCGCAATTTGGAACGCGATTTCAGTGGTGCAATAACACAAGCAGCCGTTTGGAGTGGAATGAAAAAAATTGTGTTTAGGGTTGCCATCTACGTTGTTGTCCCAATTGTATTGTTCGTGGAATCGATTCCTTCGCGAAAAGATTACATAATATTCAATAGTCGAAATATCTAGGAAAAGAGACTTAAGTTTGAAAGACTTCATAATTTAATTGTGAATTACATGGTGTGCTAGGTTTGGTTACGTACATTAGAAACACCAACATACATGAATCAATAAACCGAAATACACCTACAGTATATGTGCGCCTTTTTGGAATCGAAAAAGGTTGATTGGAACGAAATCGATTAGTCCTTGCGGCCCATCGGTCCCTTCCCCTTGTCTCTGGACTGCTCACGGCGGCGACTAGTCTCGAAGATAGCCATGTTCTGCGAGACAGGCTGGACGATTGAATGATGTTAGGATAGCACAACGTAGGGCCAAATTAATAATCAGGATGCAAATTGAACATAACTTACCTCTTCGATATGGACTGCGCCTGGGCGACGAGGAGCACTACGACGGCCACCGGTCTATCTAGCAGGAGCCTTCCCCTTGTCCGTCGCATGCTCGGCCTAGTTGTACTCCTTCACCACCCTGCTTTCCTGGGCTCCTCCGGTGCCTTTTTAATAGGGCTAGGTACGTAAGGTTTCCAGCGTTTGAAGGTCTCGGCTCGCATCGCGTAGTTCAACATGCACTTCTACTCGATAAATGCCCTATCGTACATGTTTGGGCCGTCGATCTATTGAAAGAAGTTGCATCGCATCCCCACCTGCCATTATGCGTGGAAGTAGTTAGGAATATGTAGATTGGAACGTAAGATGTGAAAAATCTATGTGTGTGCAAGATTCATTTACGAGGATGTTTCCGCACGTGTAGTACGCCCGGGCGGCGGTCGTCGGGTGTGTAGCCTAGATGATCTTAGCCGGTTCTTCGCACACACATTGCGGGTGTGAGAACTCTGGTGATACCAACGCATCCTTCATAGATCAATCCCGATAGGGTTTAGCCTTCTCAGCAAGCCACTTGCGCTTCCGCAGCATCTTCGTGTAGAAGTTCGCTGATGAGTCCAACATATCCTTCCTCTTTGTTGTGTGAACCAAGCTTTGGTGAAGTGTTAGGTGTTGTGGTGTAGTGTTCTCCTCCAGCTATCTTCTCCTCTAGTTTTCTTCTCCCTCCTTTTATAGAGGGTCTTTCTGGTCTGAAAAGTTGGCATGGTGGAGTGTGGTCTTTTTTGTATGAAAAGGTAGCATCACAGTATGTTATCATCTCGGTCTGTAAAAGTAGCAGTGTGTGGTATGTCGTGGTGCATTCTTTTTGGTCTAAAATGGTGGCGTGGTAGAGTGTGGTCTTTTTTATCTGAAAGATAGCGTCGTAGTATATTGTCATCGGGGACTGCAAAAGTAGTAGCGTGTGGCGTGATAGAGTGCGGTCTTTTTGGTCTGAAAAGGAGGCGTGGCTGAGTGTGATCTTTTCGGTCTAAAAAGGTAGGGTCATAGTGCGTTGTCATCTCAGTCTGCAAAAGTGGTAGTGTGTGGCGTGACCGGGTGCGGTCTTTAAGGTCTGAAAAGGTGGCATGTCAGAGTGAGGTCTTTTTGGTCTGAAATGGTAGCGTCGCATTGTGCGGTTATCTTGCTCTGCAAAAGTAGGGTGTAAAGGCTAGAAGTATGGTGGTGTGGGGTGTCTTGGGACTGACTTCCTCACATGATTAATTGTACACATGAGAACAAATAGTATCGAAACACGAGACTAGCATAATGTAAGTTGTACACAAATTAATATTTACATGACACAACCGATATTTACAAGAACAAATATCTACTCGTGGGCCGTCTTGGGGCGTACCCCACGTGTGGCCCATGGCCTTGTCCGGGGCGGTTGCAGGCACTGGTACGAGTACGTCAAACGCTCAGATGGCCAAGGTGCCTTACCGATGCAAGTAGACTAAGGGGGTCGCAGGAGGGTCCTACGTTGGTTGGCTCAGTCCCAGCGCACCATGCAGCTGTAAAGCCCCAACGGAGACATGGTTGCTCTTGCTGTGTGAAGGCCCACCGCCCTGGCGCCTTAGTGTCCATGCCTACTCGAACTTGAAGTCACCAGAGCGTGACTCCTCGTGCGACACCACCTCCTCATCCCAAAGGGGTGTACAAACTGTGAAACTGTACGTTATGCATGTAAACCTGGCGAAAATGATGAAATGGTATGTTATGCATGCAAACAAGATAGACATACCTTATCGCACGAAGGCAGCGGATGGCTCCACGTACTCCTGCCCCGTGTATGGGCGGAACTCAGGACATGTTAGAGAAAATTATTGTTAGTAACTAGTGTAGTTCGAAATAAACAACCAAACACGAGTGTTTTGTGTTGACCTGCGAACTGTGCCGGGGTACTCCCAGCACGGTGCCACGAGGACCCACCCGCCACGTCTGGGTGAGGGGCTATCGGGTGTGACGCACCATGGCTCAACCCCGTCCAGCACAGCTAGGTCCACTAGCTCCCTCGGCCTATAGCAAGACGCAAGCTAGATGCCTCGCCTCGTCTTCTCTACGAACTGGTCCATGACCACTCTGATCTCCTGCGCCATCATACTGAAGCGCTCCTCGAGTGTTATACGATGCATGGAGGTCACCAACTCGTGCATCTCCCATTGAAGATTGACCTGTACACATAATTAACAAGTTAGAAACTGAAAACTTGCTAAGTAAATAAGAAGCATGGACCGTTCAATACATACCACGCGATAAAATGCGGAGTCCAGCTAGGTCGGGTATGTGTCGGTCACTGTGGCCTCATGTCGTAGTGGGTCGTCCACGACCCTGATGCAACGAACCCTCGTCCGACTAGAGTACCACTCGATGTACCCGTCGTACATCCCATTGTCGTGGGGAGCATCCTCCTAGATGACGTCCTCCAAGGTGTGGAGCCAGCCCTCAACCCAAGGGAGCATCCTGTCGGCGCAGGAAGTCGTAGCAGGTACTCCCTTCCTGGTGTACCTGTGGAAGACAAAACGATTATTTTGTAGGTATGTAAGGCAAATGCCACGACAGAAATAAAACATGAACTTACATATGGATGTTCGGGGGCAACCGTTGCCACTAGGAGATTGGGACCTCCTCTCGCAGACTGAACTGGCACATCACCCGGTGCCGTGATACTCCTCCACGAAGACAACGTGCACCAAGCTCCTCTACGTGTACCAGTACGCGTGGTCTCACGTGCACAGGCTTGATAGGCCTTGGGGTGCACGCACGTACGCCCTATCGGGAGTGTACGGTGTCTAGATGACGTGGTTATCCCTCAACTAATTGAACATCACAACATAGTCTGGGTAGTGTTGGGACCCAAAAATACGATTCAGGAACCCTCTGTGTATTCTGAATGAATCCCAGATCAGTAGCTAGATCACACATGAAACAATGATGAAATACCATCCATTTATTCGATTTAACTAAAAAGATCTCAAAATAACAAATAGTAGTAATAACTGGACCTTATGGTCAAAGTTTACTTAACTTGCCACACAGAGCTAAAGAAATAAATAAATTCTTGTAGTGGAACGAAGCTCTTGAAAATGCCAATCAACATGCCCACAGACAATCGAGTGGAGAACGTATTCTAATTCGCAAAACCTTCATGGTACTCCTGGGCGAAGAATTCTTGAGCAGCTTGATACTCTTCAACTGAATCACAGAAATTAAAGCCATGAGCACATAAAGTACTCAACAAGTCGTGGGGAAATGTACGCAAAAAGTATTCATGCAAGGCTTGAACAAAGGTTAGCTGTATGGCTCTTTTGTAGAAGCAGCATTTACAATAAATACATTGAAATGCATAATTGAAAACAATAATAAATAAATAAACAATTAATTTGAAACAACCAATGAACTTCTCATTCACTTCCCAAGACAAACTACCAAGTGGATTACCCATTCACCAAACGAACGTTATATTCATCAAGTGAACTTCCTATTCTAGGGTGACAAAGGATTCATGGTATTCAAATAATCAATAAAGGCATAATGATAACATGTAATAGCTAATCCTAAAGAAGTTTTTATAAAAATAGCATGCAGTTGTATAAAATAATATACTTTTAAAATCATAGGTTCAATATGAACAAAGAACCACGACTTGCCTTGGAATAAATCTTGGGATTAATCTTGATGTTGCTGCACTCCTCCTTGATCACCCGCGACGGAGACAACGACGGTGCACCCGCGAAGAACTCAGAGAAGATGAGTTCGGGTTGAGGACGACGATGGCGTGGCGGCGGGGTCCACAGTCGGCGATGCGGCTCGATTCGCGAGCGCGTCGCGCACAACACGACAGTGACTAGCAGTGGGACCAACGGCACACGCTGGTGGAGAGAGACAGAGAAGCGGGCCACGCAGGAATGGGCTGGAAGTGAAACAAAAATGGGCTAGGGTTAAGAGATTCAACCCGAAGCAATTGCTGAGATTTTTAATAGCCTTTTCTTTTTAGAAAATAGCAGAAAATACAAATGGCAACTAGAAAAATAGCAAATGAACTTGAAAAAATTATAGAAAATATATCCAAGCATCTAGAACCCAAATAAAATAATTTTAACAATAATTGATGTTGAAATTATTCATATTAAATTGTTTTTTATTTCAGGAAATCCAGATTAAGCTTTAACTTTAATAGAAAAATTCAAATGGTTATTTTTATTTTTAAAACTTTAGAAACAGACCAAATTTTGGGATGTTACAAACCTATCCCCCTTAAAAGGAATCTTGTCCCGAGATTCGGGCTTACTAAAGAATAGGTCCCAACCTTGCTCACTCTTGCAGATAATTCTCTTACAAGTGAAACAAAGCTGCAACTGCTGCAGGTCTAACTTAAAGACTTACTAGAAGCGACGTTCTGAACTGGTTAAATTTCTTCTGCAATGATGTGGTTCAGCCTTCCTCTTATGGCAGTTGATGGAGTCCTGGTAGCTTGATTTGGAGTCTGAGGCAATCCTCTTCCTGCTACTAGCAAAGGAGTCCTAGCTGGTGTAGCTCTCAAATTGAAAGGAATTGGGGTCGGCCTTTGCTTCTACAGACACTTGTTAGTATAGTAACCTATCTCACAACAGTTGTAACATTGAATTCCCGCGGGTGAATTGTTGGTCCTCTAAATCTGTTGATTGTTGTTGCTATTGACATTGGAAATTCTTGTGTTTCCCGCATGAGACACTGGTGTAGGGATTCTGAATTCGGCAGATGAATTATTAGGACGAAAAGGCTATTGAACATTGGTTCTAGTTCTCTGTAGCTGATTCTGATGCACTCTATCTTATATCATCTTCCTTTTGCCATAGCATGAAATGCCTAACTCGTGGATTTTACCATGGCTTGAAATCACTAACACTCTATGATTTTATCATGCCTTGAAATCACTAACATTGTCTATGATTTTATCATGGCTTGAAATCACTAATTAACTCTATGATTTTACCATACCTTGAAATCACTAATATTTTCTATGATTTTACCATGGCTTGAAATCACTAGAAAAATGCCTAGAATACATTTTAAACTAGAAAAATAGCAAGGTAGCTCGAAAAATTTCATAAAAATTCCAGAGTAGGTAAATAGGGTGTGTAGAGGCTGATTAAAATATTTTCAACTTCAATTATGTTCTTATTTTTGCACGGTAAATATTCCGTAAATACTGAGAATACATTTTAAACTAGGAAAATAGCAAGGCTGCTCTAAAAATTCCGTAAAAATTCCAGAGTAGCTAAATAGAGTGTGTTGAGACTGATTAAAATATTCTCAGCTTCATTTCTGTTCTCATTTTTTTTCACGGTAAGTATTCTGTAATAATATTGCATCGTCGAACGGGGCTATTTTCGATATTACGCCGCCGAAGGAGGCTATTAATAATATTACGTCGCTGAACGGGGCTATTTTCGACATTAAACCACTGAAGGAGGCTATTTATACTATTGCATCACCGAACGGGGCTATTTTCGACATTATGCCGCCAAATGAGGCCATTTATAATATTGTGTCGCCGAACGTGTCTATTTTCGATATTGCGCCGCCGAAAGGGGTTATTTTTTATATTGCGCCGCCTAAAACACATTCTAAATATATTTGATCACATCGAAACTCATAAATTTTTCTCTACCTCGTATTTCCTTATCTTTTCGAAAATTATCGGGAACATAGACAATTATAGATATACCAAAATTCTAAATTTACTTTAATTGCAAAAAGGGAACCTGGCAACAAGTTCCCTATTCTCTGTTTTTTTTTTCTCCATTTTTTGACTATTTAATTTTATAATTTTTAATTAAAATAATATTATTTTAAAAAATCCACATTGCATCGGCATGAACCACATTCGTCTCTCCGTCTCGCGTCCCAATCAAATTGCCTATTTTGGCGTCCGAACAGCACAAATAAAATAGGCAACAAAACAAAGCCGTTATGCCCTACAGGCCACGATTCTGAGTCCAGCTAACTATTCCCTCCTGTCAAAAAAAAAGAGCGACGTTTGTTTAATTTTCAAAGTCAATAAGACGTTATTTTAACTACTAAATTTTCTTATCATATATTCGAAAAAGTTAGAAAAGTGCAATATTATGAAGCATTTTTCATGATAAATTCACTCGTATCATTTTTATATATCCAAACAATATGTTTTATACAATATATTTGATCAAAATTAATAGGGCTTGACTGTACGCTTTCCAAGATGTCACTCTTTTCTGACCAAAGATGCTAAGTAAATCTTTTTGTTTGTAATTTTTACTGTACCGTGCCACCACCAGCAGCAGCAGCAGAAGTATTACTGTACCGTAAGCTCACTACTGCTGGCATTGGTTCTGCCTCGATGAGCAAGTGCGACAATTGGTGCATGTTTCGTGCTAAATCATGCCACGCTCCAAACGCAAAAATTTCATATGAAATAGTTCAATTTCCGTGCGTAGGGATCTTCGTCCACGACGGTACACGAAACCATCGTGTATTTTGCAATGTTCAATCCAGGAACTCTAATTTTGTGTACCAGGAAACACGGTAGGAAATGTATTTTTGTTGGTTTCGAGGGGCGATGCACCGGGGTGTGGATTTGCGCATGGAGGTAAAAATATTGCGAGCTCATGGCAGCTCCGGATCAGAATCATCCAAACTGGAGGTGGGGGCAGGAGAGGATAATGGTACATCCTCTTGGATCTACCAGTTCACATGGACACAAGCAAGGGCATGGGATTTTCCTAGAGAGAGAATCCAGACATGACTGATTACTACTTGCTGGTACTAGTTCAGTAAACAACAATCCACTGGTGTTCAGTTGGTAGAGTCGATGAGCTATCAATCAGCTGCTTACTTACTACATGATTAAACGATACTATCCTCTGTTAACAAAAATAAATCGTTTTGGATATGACACGGTCTCTAAAAATATAAATTTGATCACTAATTAGTATGATGATATGTTTTTAAAACTTAATAAAATTACAATATTATGAAAGAACTTTTCGAGATAAATCTACATATATAATTTTTATGAATCTAATCTAGATATTCAAAAAGATATAGATAATCAAAGTTTCTAAACTTTGACTGCACGCATTACAGAATGATTTGTTTTTATGAACCGGAGGAAGTACAAGACTTGCTTTATTTTGCTGCGCCTACAAATCTGTGGGCATAGATTAATTAGCACCCTAGGAGGAATCAGGCATAGTTTAGTCCTATTTGTGCTGCTTTTGTTAAGACATGACAACGCACACCTAGATGCACATTACAACATTTGGTCCCAAGACTCCTTGTCTCCTTTGTTGATTCAAATTTCGTAGTCTTTAATTCGTAGGCAAGTACATAAGCCCACCTTAATCCAAACTCTATTAAGCAATGATGGGCAACTGATTGATGGTTTAACTGGTGTGGCTGGCACCTTGGTTTTATGACCGATGGCCAAAGCTCAATTTCCATTGAGAATTTAGGATTCGATCATGTGACCATTAGGCCCTGTTTAGAATGCGAGAATTTCTCATGATTTCCTACAGAAATTCCAATGAAATTCCTTTATTCCGAACAAAGTCTTATTTTTTCCCCTGAATTGGAACATGATTTTTGAAATTTGTTTTTTCCTCCTGAATTCGAACATGATTGTTAAAATACCAGCAGCCAAGCTGATTAGGTTTATTGCAAGGCATATAATCATAAACTAAACGCCATATGCACCTAATAATACTTACCTCCTCCCATAGGCTGTAGCCCTAATTGATCTGAACATAGTGCTGTTAAGTCTGGATGTTCAATCATTTGGCACACAGAACAATAAACCAAAGGGGCTGCAAATTGCAATGAAAAGGCTAGCTAGCCCTCTAATTCCATCAGGGTTAGGTAAACTGAAAGTCACATTTGCTAGGTGGTCCTGCATTCTTTTTCCAACCTTTTTTTTTTGCTCAATTTTGATCAATCAGCAAGGAAGAAAAAACAGGTATAAATCAAAGCCACATGTACATGTGATCACACACACTATCTCCAGATTCGTGCTACACTTTTGCAAAAGGGTGGATTAGTTCATTAGCACTCTTGTAGTTGGTATTTAGAGAAATAGTATCTAAATCGAGTTTGGCTGCGAAAAAACATCGCGAACAACTGAAATTCTTTAAAACGACACTACCATCACTATGACAGTCGTTAGTGGGTAAAAAGACTCATTAGCCCTCATTCTCTTTCCTTTTTATTTTCTTTTTTATTTGATTCAGCTACGAGCGAGTACTCGAAGGAACCCACAGTGTTCGTGGAGGTAGGGACGGAGTTGACGGCAGTGCTAGACAATAGCGTCACTCCATCGGCGCTTAGGAGGATTTAGCGCGCACATGAGCTCTGGACGGCGACCGGGGATGAGTGGTGCCAATCGATTTCGTAGCGGTTGTTGGTGGACGTTCGGCAGCGGCGGCAGTGGAATGGAACCGAGGAATATTTGCTCGCTTTGTGGTTTCTCAGCGGCGGTGGGATGCATTAGGAGGTCCAAGAGTCTTTTAGGGCCATGGGAGACTTGAAGCTCACCTCGGTTTGCATAGGGTGATGTAGTACGGGCCGGCAGCTATGGACCATCGACGTCGCCACCGACGCCTCCCTTGGCTGGGGTGACGGCTACTACAAGGGTTGCGATGATGACAAGCGCAAGTAGAGGCTGCCACCCTCAAGTCCCGCGCCGAGCAGAGCACGCAAGCACGTCCTTGGGAGCTCAACCCACCCGGACTGCCAACTACCTTAGCCTCTCGGGCGAGGCACTCTTCGCCGGCCACCCCACCTGGATTGCCACCGGCCTCTCCACCGCGCCTTGCGAACGCGCACACTAGGCCTACACCTTTGGCCTCCGTACCATGGTATGCCTCCCCATCGATACCGGTGTCCTCGAGCTCAGCTCCATCGAGGTCATCTTCCAAACCACCAACAGCTTGTCCATGATTGGCTCCCTCTTCAACCACACCGGGGGGGGGGGGGGTGGAGACAGATCAGTCCGTGCGCTGGTCATGGATATCAAGGTGTTGGGTGGCAGCATGCGAACAGGGTAAAACGGGCATTAAAATTGTATTATCTCACATAATACGTCCTTGCTATTAAAGATGGATGAAAAATGTGATGGTAGTGTTATTTTCAAGATTTTCAGTTGTTCGTAGTGTCATTTTGCAGATGAGCACGATTTGAATGTTATTTTTCTGAATTTCAACGATTGGAGTGGTACTAGGCTAATTTTCCCTTTGCAAACCACCTCGATTCCTCTCTTTCCCTCCCCCCTCTCTTCTTCCTCTCTCTCCACGCGGCCACTGTGCCCGCCGAGCACGATTTGGATGTTATTTTTCTGAATACCAACGATTGGAGTGAGCTAATTTTCCCTTTGCAAACCACCTCCCTTCCTCTCTCTTTCCCTCTCTTCCCCTCTCTTCTTTCTCTCTTTCCACGCGGCCACCATGCCCGCCTTGAGCCACGCCATCGCCGCAAACCCAGCGTCCGTCGGAAACCTCGCTGGCGAAACCCGCGCGATTGCGAAACGCCCCGTCAATGGAAGCCCCACGAAACCCGGGGTTGGCGAGGTTTTGTCGTCGTTTCCGCGGTGGGGTTTCAAGAAGCGAGGTTTCGGCGCCGACAATGGTGCGGCGGTGCTGCTTGGGGTGGCGCGACGGGCAGCGGCGGCTGCTCGAGTGCGACGGTCGGCGGGAGAGAGGAAGGAGAGAGGAAATAGAGAAAGGTGGAGGAGGGGAAATTAGAGATAGGGAGGGTTTTTTTGCAAAAACGTGCACGAATCTTGGAGCACTTCAACGGTGGAGATAGCGCATGTTGTCACATATACATCTGCAATAGCCACATTCAAAAAACATTGGTGATTCTGTGCTGGAATTGACAGTTCAGGGGTGTATATATGCTCTTTCAGTAATGGAGGAATCCATGGCAAACGATGAGGAAAAAGGATTAGCTCACCCACCATATTAGAGAGAAACAAAGAGGATGTCAGTCGTAACTAGTGAAACAGGGCAATAAGACAACATTCTTTGAAATTTGGTGCTAATTCACCCCAAGGTTCAGTATACACTGCCGGTTCAGTTAAGCGTACAGGACGGAGACCGAGTTTCAGAACATGGTGCCGGATTTGCTACAGCGCATTTGTGTTCTGCAGGTTTGCAGAACAGGTTTGGGAGATTATGGAAAAGGGGACACCCTCAAGTATGTAATTTCTCATGCGATAACTGAACAAATTTATGGCTGGAAGACATGCTGAAATAGTAATATATGAGTAAAATGCTTGAGCTTCAGGGAGAAGAAGCCGTAATCGCCAAAAAAGAGAGAAGAGAATAGGGTAGTCTGCTCAGGCCTCAGGCCCACGTTTGTAAGCGCCGCACACCCCATGGAATGATCTTGGGCTTTCTGCTCGGCTTGAAACTCTCATAAATGACAGGAAAGAGTCTTTTTGCAGTGTTCTTTTCTATTTGGGCCTTTCAAATACTGGGCATGGAGCGGCCAACGTATTATAACTAGGATAAACACAGCGGTTGATCCTTCTGCCTCCCATGCATGTTATGTCCATTCTCTAAGTAAGGACCACTGCCGTTCCCATCTCCTAGTTGCACAAAAATTCAACAGGAAGCTCCTCAGAGCCATGTGATGTCAAAAATAGCCGGTTTGGATCAATGATGCGTCGGTCCAAACGTGTTATACAGAGAAGCACTCTAAGAGATCCTTGCGATGTGTATACTAGATAGCTCAACCACTCGAAAAGAAAATCCATCCGATAGATAGGAAGCTTTCTATTGAATTTTATACCCCTCTCGTCCCATTGTCATCCCTACCGAGTGTTTTCGCAACGTTACGACGTGTATATCCACAGACAGTGGCCAGCATCATGGAAGCGGAGGTCGGCAATGGCAACAGTGACGCTCCGTGGTCAGAGGAGCTCCGTGTATATCCATTTGGACGATGGGCTGAACACGTCAAGTTGGAGAGTCCCCATCATTTTTCAGATCCCAAATTGCACAGCGCGGAGAGAACATTTACACGGATGAAATGGGCCCCACACCGTGGTCCCAGTGTCAGCGTCGTACGCCACCTAATATGAGATAGCTGCTGCGCCTAGCTACTACAGCGCTCAACCAGCTAGGATTCCCAGATGCTTTGCGTTCCCTGTTGATCTGCAGTTTTAACCGGTGCGCAATCGCCCTCATGGATGATGGATCAGGCAGTGAAAATTTAGCATGCTGGGATCAAATCACGTCTGTTAAGATTCATGCTGGAATCAAATCACACCGGTTAAGACTCGCCCGTTGTTACGTGAGAGCTCACAAGCCCGACAAGGCCGATTGCTTATCGGTTTAGACTGCTTGTTGTTGTTGTTATGTGAAATACAAAACTCTGAACTGAAAGCATGCCCACACTGTTTTGGAGTAAGGACTTATGAACTGAAATGCAGGTTATGATCTTGGTGCATACCCACAGAGCACAGTATAGCAACCGACTTCCCAGATTTGGACAAAAACTGTACACAGGACTGTGTCAAATTAAAGCAGGGAATTTTATTGATCATAAAATCAAATGTACCGCATATAAAGAACTGCGTGACACAAAATTAATGGGGTGACGAGGAATAGAACATAAACATCTGCTAAACCACGTGGGGGCAGAATAGGTTGCGCTATTTCTAGGTCCAAATTCTAAGGATCCGATGGGCAATACTGAAATAAGCTGGCGCTGATCCACTTGGGAGCTGTTCAGTTTACTCCTTGCCGTCAGCGGCACGGAGGGAGCCCAGCTGAACCGGCGCTTGTGTGGACACCACCTTGGATGACCCATATGCGGCGACATCAATCCCTTTGGTCTTCTCCTTCTCAATCTGCTCCTTGATCCAGAAGTAGGTGAACCTCAGACCATCCTGCACGTCATTTACCGGTATCGGATATCGTTATTTACAAGTTCTGAAGGTTTATTGAGGCATCATAACTGGACTAGTCTCTCTTTTGGCTAATGTAAAGAGCTTAAAGTGTTACCATGTGGGGTTGGATTTCTGAGTATTTCATAATTAATATGGTATATGAGAAGATCTAGCAAGATAGTGACATACCTTGAGCCTCATTGTGGGAGCCCAGCCAAGCTTCTCCTTGATGAGGGTGTTGTCAGAGTTACGCCCACGGACACCCTCTGGACCAGGGATATGGTGGATGGGCAGCTTCCTGTCCTCAAAGCTGAGAACAATCTCAGCCATCTCATTCATGCTGACCATTTCGTCACTTCCAATGTTCACTGGCTCGCGGAAGTCTGACTTTGTCAATCTACAAAGTTTTTGTATGGTGTTAGGATGATTTCTCATTTCTATAAAGGTATTGGCTTAGTCTGGTATCTGGATAATATGACAGGTAGCTACATACCTCAGAACACCCTCAACACACTCATCAATAAAAGTGAATGATCGGGTCTGGAGACCATCACCCCACATCTCAAACCTGTCGGTGGAAGTCTGAGCCTTTCTGCAGAAGGCAGCTGGTGCCTTCTCACGACCACCTATTTCGGTGCAAATTGAATTATTGCCTCAGGATAACCTATGATCAAATGACTCAAGAACTGGTGGATTTACCTTTCCATGTTCCAAAGGGGCCATATATGTTGTGGAAACGACCAACGCGGCACTCAATGCCGAAGTCCTTGGTGTAGTGCTTGCACAGCTCCTCGGTTGCGAGCTTCTCCAAGCCATAGGCATCTTGAGGCTGAATGGTAGTAGATCAAAGGAAATTTAAAGCTGAGTGTGTGGTTGGCTAATAAAAAAAAATGTCAGTAGTATTTCAACGAACACACCTCAGCAGGCCAGGCATCAGATTCCTTCAAGCTCACATTTGTCTCAAGCTGCTTGAATTCAGGGTAAATGCATGCGCTCGAGGCATAGAAGAATCTGCAAGACCAAAGATATACAAAATACGAGTCAATATGGACTGAATGAGATCATGTGGAGTTGAGACGTTGTACTTGAAAAGTATGACAACTACGTTGTAATATAACAGAAAACAGAGTTAGTTCTAGTATCATTGCAGCACTTTGGTTTTCTTAAGTGCAGTATGGTAATGTTAGTATCAACTTGACTAGTATACAAATCTGGATTTGTTACTAATGAAAAAAAATCAGATCAAAGCCTCAAACAGTACCCAAAACTTCCCAAAGACTACCATGCTTAAGAAATGCTGTTTATATGTTCCAGGTGTCATCTTTCTGTTTCGAGAAAGCTTCTTCTATTCATTCATCCATGAATTTCAGATTAACTCCAGAACTAGACTTGGTGCAAGGGTAATATTTGTCTGTGGAGGACGCCACAGTATACTGTTGCTAGATAGGAAACAAGCGACAAACCTCTTCACACCATTGATACGTGCAGCCTCAAGCATGTTGAAGCTGATCATGGTGTTGTTGTACATGATCACAGAGTGGTTGGACTGAATGAACCCCATGCCGCCCATATCAGCAGCAAGGTTGAAGACATGGTCAATGCCGCTGGTGACCTTCAGACAGTTGTCCATGACCCTCAGGTCAACAAGGTGGAACTCATGACAGAACATGTCCTCAGTCATGTGCTCATTCTTCTTCCAGTCGGAGGCGATGATGTAGTGTCCCTCACTCTTCAGACGGCGAGCAATATGGGATCCAATGAAACCACCAGCTCCAGTAATTGATATCCTCAGCTTCTCAGTCGGCCAGTAGGGCTCCCTCTCTAGAGCCTCATAGGTGTACTCGCCATAAGCGGCTCCAGTCTTCTCGGCGCTCCCCATTCTGTCATTTCAAGCATTTGCAACAACAACAAGTATATATAAAAGTCAAATTGATACGTAGGGATTAGTGAATTCCTCTTGAAACATTGACAGTTAGAATTGAGACGACAATAAAATTGCATTGTACACATCCATTGCTTAGAGGACAGCTCATTAATTCATCGCCACATGTCACAAAAATTTCATATAAAACAAGATACTAACCCCAAATGGTTAAGCAATCACTGACTGTGGGAATCTTTGCAGCTAATGGTGGATACTGGTGGCTATTAAAAATTATCCGAGATGCAAACAGGGAATCTGTATGCACTGTTTAAGCTCCTTAATTTAAGTACTATTGCAGATCCAGTTTATTTCAATAGTAAGCATACAATGGAGAAAAGAACCAGAAAACAGACACCAAAGTTCAATACCGAAACAAGACTACAGCGTCTTACTATATCAAACATTTTTCCCCCCCCACAAAAAAAAAATCACACATTTAGGGTGAAATTTCAAGCCCCCTTTTATAGTCTTCCCACAGCAGAGTACCAATTTCAACCATTTGACATTGCCTTTCACAGGTCAAACTCTCAAAACCGAGCTAGATAACAATTCTAATAGGAGCTTTGAAGCATTGAGCGCTAATCGTGCCAAAACCATACCTCTGCTCTGCTGGACATATGAACAGATAAGATAAAAATGCATGGAACATGGCATCATGATTGAAGGTCACAGCTAGCCCCAATTTGACCAGAAACAATGCAAAAAGGACACATCTTTCGGATTCACACAACGAAACAGGAACGAACCATACATGTATTAGATTGGAACTGCATATATAGCAAAGCAATCGACGCAGAAAGATCAACACCGTTTCCTCTACAGCTTGCCTGACATGGACAAACAAAACTACGAAAATCCTAAAAAAACCCAAGCCTTCGATCCAACCACGCGAACTAAGGACACCCTACATGCGAGGATCCGCCTCCAATCGCACCCAAACCATGCAAGCGCCATTACATGCTACCCTATCCAGAGTTCTTGGCATCTTTTGCCGCAGCCAAGAACCAAATCCTACCAAAACGGAGCCTGGAACAAGGTAGCTAGCGCGATTAAACCAAGAAAGAACAGATACGCCGCATGGGCCGCACAAACGAGAACCAAAGTATCTGCGAGATAAAAAAAAATTAGATATTGGCGAGGGATTCGGCGTGTTTACCTCTCTCTTGTCGGTGAGGAAGGAACAAACGGGGAGTCAGAGGGGGAGAGAGGAGGAGCAGGACGACGGAGGTTGGTAGGGGAGGGAGAGATCTCCTGTGATGCACCGCTGCCTGCTTGGGAGTGGCTTTTATTTATAGAGGGAGGGGTTGCGAGCAGGGTTTGGGTAACAGTTTCAAATTCCGACAGGACCGGTTTAACCGAAAATAAAAAAAAAAATGGGCCAAAAATTTTAAATTAAAATTTGATTTTTTCGAATTTCAAATTAGAAAGGCGAAATTCAAGACAATCCGATTTTTTTTAGCCAATCTTAGCCGGTTTGAACTTTTACCGGGGTCTAATATAACTGATAATCCCTATTTTCGGTTGATTATCGGCGGATAGTCAAAACTATGGTTGCGAGTCCTTTTGGGAACCTCTGTAATGCCCAGATTTCTGCCTTTTTCCTGTGCATGCGAGGTGCCATGTCAAGAATGAATTTATGCCCTTCCATGGTTTCCTCTTGTGTATTACTAGCATCACTCTTATGTATACGTTAACCTTTTCACAAGAATCTGTCATTAATCTCTCTTTTCTTTTCTTTTTTTTCTGCGAGGAGCCATTCATCTTCTATGTTTAGATTAGTGGCATCTTTTTCTCGAATTCCACGACGACAACGTTTTATCCTTTTGAAATGCTAAAACTGTGTCGATCGGTTGAATTTGGAGCGAACTATGTATCCTCGTTAATCACTCACGAGCGAACGGTGCAGCAAATGACACGGTGGGCCTCTCCTACCCGCGCGCGTGACGTGAGTCGTTGCGGACCGCACGTGGGCGGTCAGACGGTGGGCCCATCCTCCTACGAAGGAAGCCCGTGTGCGTGTGTGGGTGGGTAGGTAGCGACTTGCGAGCAAGTTGCCGTCGTGTAACGATTATTTTAATCCGGCGGCCACGCGAGGAGCAGTCGTCGGGTGGGCTCGGATCCCGCGGTCAAGATCTCGCCACGGTTAACGAGGCGTTTGTGGGGCCCGGGCTAAAACATTTTTTAAAAGTCCATCGTGTATCCGTGTTCGGGCTCGGGTACAAGCTACAAGAACTTTTTTTTATTATTTAATATTTTTTAAAATTTTATTTTAAAGTTAACTCTTCCAAACTTTATTTTCAATCGACCCTTTGATCACGCCATACGCTTTGCGCGGCGTGTGAAAAAATTTTGTCACGCCACGTAATAAGTCCCCAAAATCGCACTTTTGCCACGTCACTGGTGGTGGTGTGACCAAACAACACTGTCACGCCACCACCAGTAGCGTGACAAGACTTTGACCAGAAATGGGCTGACGTGACAGTGTTGTTTTGTCACGCCACGGGTGGTGGCGTGATCAAAAGGGTTAGAATTGTAAATAAAGTTCGCAATAGGTTAACTTTAAAATAAAATTAAAAAAGATTAAATAATAATAAAAATTCAAGCTACAACCCATGCTTGCTTCCAAGTGTGAAGAAAGTGATTTTTTTTTTTATATAAATTAACGTTTTTTAAATTTATTTTTATTGTTAACCTCACAAACTTTATTTCTAATTCTCATTTTTTTTGTCACGCCACCACCCGTGACGTGACAAAATAACACTGTCACGTCAACCTGTATTTTGTTAAGTTCTTATCACGCCACTAGTGACGGCGTGACATATTGTTTGGTCACGTCACCACTCGTGACGTGACCAAAAATGCTATTTAGCGGACTTATTCTATGACGTGATAATGTTGTTTTATCACGCCATGCATGATGGTGTGACCGAAGAGGTCAGAATTAGAAATAAAGTTTGCGGATGGTTAACAATAAAAATAAATTAAAAAATGATTAATTAATATAAAAAATTCGAAGAAAGGGCGATAAAACAAAAGTTTTAAACGAATTCTTTCGAATAAGTTTGGATAAAGATGATATTTTCGTGGATTGGTTTGGAACACGTGAATTTTACTAGGAAACGATTCATTTCTTACGAGAAAAAGAAAGGAAATCCCGTGTTCCCGACAATGCCTCAAAGTATGCGTCAGGCTGAGGAATATCATACAAATCCGCACAAGAGTGGTTCCAATGTCAGCGAAATGGGTGTTCAATCACTGGTCTTTGGTTGAAATGATGTGCAATCGGCAGACGATTTGTCATTGTCTCTAGTTGCAAATGATCTGTCATTTGTCTCTGAATCACTGAAACGATGGTTGGATCGATGTGAAGTCAATGTCATACGTCTCAAAGAGAAACCGTACAAGTTTTTACCCTTTCAATTGGAAGTGTTAACGTTGTTCTGCGGCCAGTCGGTGATAGTTGCTGACGAACATGATTTTTCTTAGAACTAGTCTGTGGAGAGTTGGCATGCTTAAAATGTACTACTCTTTCTGTTTCGCTATATTTGTCTATAGTCTCGGGAGTATCCGTTTAATATATTCATCTATCGAGGGAATGAAGAGGATAGTTATTGTAATTTTTTCACACTCTACCCCTACTTGAATGTTTTGAAAGAGGTTAAGTTGTTTTGATATGTTACTTAATAGGGGTATGTATGATCATTTCTCATTAACTATTTCTTAGATTTAATGCTTTTTTTTGTTTGTGCGCATGATAGACTGTGAAAAATATAATGAAACGGAGGGAGCAGTAATATGTATAACTTGATTCAGATTCTTTGTAGAGTAGTACAATGTCTCAGCCGTTGTTGTGTGTATACCTGAAGACTTGTTCTCTCCATTTAGGCTACTACCTTCCTCGACCAGCTGAACTTGTAAGTAGCAAATGCCACCTTAGTTAGCGTATATTTGGAGCTCATATTTAATATGAATTTCGCATGAAATAGTTCGATTCTCGTATGAATCGAAAAAAATTCCCTATTTCAAAAGCGGCAAATCAATATAATCAAGTACAATGGGTTTGCGGTTTCCCATCATCTTTAATAAATGATGATGAGGATTTGATTTTTGGGAAAGATTTGTATTTTCCTTAATTACTCGCCGTTAAAGATAGGAGATCAAGAGGCACGACAATGCAATGCAGTGAGCACCAACTCCAAATCTCCAATCAAATGATCTGACACCTGATCACCACGCATCATGCACGTGCGACTTTGACAATTGAAACGTAAACTTTGCTTGAATTGATTGGTCCAAACAATTAACAAGTGTACTAGTAGCAAATTGAGCTGCCATTTTCAATTGAATAAAAAGGCAGAATTAATTTAATTAAGAATGGCAACAGGCCGTGATGGCATTTACTACTATATTGATGTGAGAGGAACCATGATCAGATCCATATGACGAGGCAGGAAGGCAGAGAAAATATTATTCTAGGCCTCACGTGAAATTGTTATGTAATTGTTGATTGGCATCTTCTTTCATTGTATTTGCAATGGCAGAGGAGCATAGTGCCCTAACATTCGGCGGATCTGAGCCGTCAGGTCCGGGAAGAACGGCTCATATCAACCGCTATAGTGATGCTACAATGTTCGTGGATAGTGCCGATGATACAATATTTTTGCTACAGTGCAAAACACGATCCATCCTTTCCTTTTCGATCCGATGACTGCTACGCAATGTCACAGTACTGTAGCACCATGATATTATACCGTGACATTAATTGCTACACAATGTCAAAGGATATATTTCCTGTAATTGGGCATTCCAAACAGACCCTAGACTACAAGTTAGATAGACGCATATAATACACGCACGCACATGTTAGTGCACTCCCTAGCTAGTGCATGCTTAGAATTGTGGAGATTGGGGATAAATTCACGACCTCACGGAGAGCGAACTCGTGTTTTTTCACCGAGATGCACTCACATGTGCGTAAAAAGGTAAATGTGGAAATCTGAATTTGAACCATAGTTACCTCATCTTAGACATGCAGATGTGACACAGTTGCATACATTATTATGGTAGCAAATCGAAATTGAGATCGAGGGGATGAACAATAACATGCCCATGTGCATGCTAACAGAATAGCAAAATGATGGCCCGCGTCGACTGCGTGGCTAGTCCTACCATGCTTTTATTACATTAATTTCTACATCCATTATAATTACTATTTAGAATTTAGATAACATTATCATTTGATATATTTTTACATGATGGATTATGCGTAGGCATATTGTATGAGGGATATTATTACTCCTTTCAGTCACAATTTTTTTTTTTTCTTGCGGGATGATTACAATCAAATTTTTTTATTTTTGAAAAAATATTTTGTATATCTATGTTAGTCCGGCAAAAACAGTGTGCATAGATTAGTTATAACTTACAATCAATACTTACATGTCCTTATTATTTTCTCTACTTATACTGTGGTAAAACCAATGGCCGGGCAAACTCGTGTCTTAATTTTATATTGACTATGAAGAAAAATACCAAATGTGTTTTATAGTAATCTTTATAAATATATTCTTTTTAAAATACTTAGATTTTAATGTGATGCTTGCCTGTAGCTTTTGAGCATAAGATTAGTTATAGACTCACCTGCAACTTCATAGTACATGAGTACTGCCTACTTTGAATGGTATCTCATGGCCCAGCTTTCTATTCTCTGTAGTGAGTCTGATCAAGTCTAGAGATAATATATAGTTCTTCTCGGACTCGTCTTCACGACACTGATCTACATCTTTGAGAACTTCAGCCATGCTTTCTCTGATACCGATTTACATATGATTGCTTCAGTTTCTTGTGCATGATGTGTACTACTCGAGTTCCATGGCTTGCGGACATCTTTTCTCATGAATGCCCCAATAGTTTCCTTAATTAACTCCACTTGATTAGTGAGACAGCCGGTATCTGTATCCGATGTATTTGTATTTGTATTTGTATCTAGGAATAAATTGAAAACAAATATGGTAATAACATTAGAGAGAGAGAAGTGTTGTACAGTGAGATTTAGTTAGATTTATCTTATCAAACGAGCTTTTTGGGTCAACTATAATGTAGGTAGTGTAACGCACGTACGGTCGGTTTAAAAAGTTGTAAGGGTGTTTTGCCAACTGGTCCAATGAAGGATGAAATCATCAAGCGTGTTCAACTCCGTTTGTCATTGCTATTAGTATTGGATATAACGGTTAGTTGAAAGCATATTTTTAAGGAGCTGTAGCAGCAAAAATATTATAGAATACTAGCCCTTAGTTAGTGCACTTTTGAGTGAGAGTATTCGGCAAAGAGATACGATAGAGCTATGAACTCCAATATCATCTTAGTTTGCAAACAAAAAAAAAACTTTTTGCCAAGCTCCGTTTGGAACAGTAGTTTTATAGAATTTTGTAGGTAGGAAACATCCACTTTCGGCAGAGAATAATCTTGTGTATGATGGATGTATGACACGCAATTGATCAATTTAAACAAAAAGACAAAGAAAGAGAATCACTACCGGACTCAGGCACTAGGCAAAGGCTCCTTTGCACTCGGCAAAGGCTTTGCCGAGTGCGACACTTAACAAAGGGCACTCGAAAAAAATAATCGGCAAAGCGCCTTTGCCGAGTGTATTTTTCGGCACTCGACAAAGCTTTACCGAGTGCGGGTTGGCACTCGGCAAAGAAAAGGCCCGATTCTGGCGCCGACCACTGTTGTGGCGCTTTGCGAGTGCCAACCCGAGGCACTCGGCAAAGATTTTTTTAAATATCTTTGCCGAGTGTCGAATGATGACACTCGGCAAAGTTTCAATTTTTTTGAAAATCCTTGCGAGTGCCTTGGCCATGGCACTCGGCAAAGGTGAAAAAATTGAAAATATTTTGCCGAGTGCCTTGGCCATGGCACTCGACAAACGTTAATTTTTTTGAAAATCCTTTGCCGAGTGCCTTGGCCATGGCACTCGGCAAAGTTTTATTTTTTTTGAAAAAAAAAATTTGCCGAGTGCCATGGTTATGGCACTCGGCAAAGCTGGAAAACTGGGATTTTGAGGTGCCCACATTCCGAGCTTTGCCGAGTGCCATGACCACGGCACTCGGCAAAGGACCTATTTGCCGTGTGTTGCACTCGGCAAAGTGATAAAAATCTGCGTTTTTATTTGTTTTACATTCCATCACGACAAACAAATCCATCCAAACATATATCAGATCCATCACATATATATCACATCCATCACATATATATCTCATCCATCACATATATATCTCATCCATCACATATATATCTCATCCATCACATATTTATCACATCCATCACATATATAACAATAAGTGCTCAAGTCCATCCAAACAAATCCACAAGTTCATAACAGTCGACAAGTGCATCATAAGTATATCACAAGTCCATCACCAAGTGAACAACAAATGAAAATACAACTACCATTCATCTCGAAGGTGGCCACGCGATCATGGTGAAGGAAAAACTCCATCATTCAAGGCGTATGAGGTGGATTATTCGAACCCGCCGATTGAGGTGCACAAAGGAGAAGAGATTGCATGTGAGACAAGATTACATTAGATACCTAATCTAGGAAGGTATAGGTCATACAAGCAAAGCACAAGCGAAAGCAAATAACTTTCATACTCACGGAGTAGCTGCGGCTACAAGACGCGTGAGCGGAGGTTGAGCGAACAGCCACCGTGCACAAATGAGCCCGTATGTTGCCCAAGACCTTGTAGGAACTCCATCATGTCCGCCAAGCTCTGCGTCTGGGCGCCGCTCGCCCGCTTCGGCCTCGGTGGCCGACATCCTCTGCCGCTGGCCGGTCGGCCTCGGTGGGCCGACATCCTCTCTTTGCTCGGCCTCCTCCCCGACGTTGCCTCATTTCTTGTTCCAGTAGAGACTGCAATATTTCACTCCAATGTTTCATAATGCAAAGCTAATAAAGATGTGTAAAGATCAATGTACGACGAGTAAAACAAGAATAACCTCGAGTCGCGTCGACCGGTCTTTGTCGCGTGATGCCCGTGGGCGTATGGTCGGCGTCGCTCGTGCTCGTGCTCGGATCTGGGGAGAGATGGAGTAGAGGTCGTGTCGATGAGGCCGCCGCCAAGCCGAACCGCTCATGCTTCTTGCCTTGTCCCACCTCATGACGATCTCTCCATCAAAGTCCCGGTGCTCGGATCATGGTCTCGCCATGGACCGACCTTGCCGCCGACGTGTACTCACCGATGCGGGTGTGGGCGCTCGGGTTCGTGTATGCCTCGGGCGGGTCCTCGGAGTTGAAGGAGACGTCGGACGTCGCTTGCCCTTGTGGGCCATACACCATGCACGGAAGTCCGAGCAAGGCTGGGCACTATGTGACGCCGATGCGAAAGACAACAAGATAATTAGAAATCGTGCGAATGAGCGTCACAATAGATAAATGAATTCGTGTACCCATGCTTGTTTGTATGCGGAGAGGCTGCGGTCGCCTTGATGGTGTCTTTGACCTTGCATCATCAAACGACGGTCCCGGGCATCACTGTGCATCCGAGATACTCTCCGTGAACCACTTGTCCACGATCATCGCCAAAGACTCGGGATACGATTGGCACCACGGGGAATCATCTACACGTCATCAAGTATTTGACATATAAGAAGATCAAATTAAACGTGCTTAATCTCAAAACGAATCAATATTAATGTTCTTCATCTACCTCAAGGTACGCTCCCGGTCGGCGTCATGTTTCTTGCGTCTTTCTTGGTGACCTTCTCTCAAGCTTCGACCGTGGTAGGTTACGATGGCTCGGATGCGCACTCGTGATGCATGTCGGTGATGAGTTTTTACGAGGCTTTGGTAGCCACTGGTCCGCCGGCCTCAAATCCTCATCGCATCTCAAATAAGTGCGCATACAAGCGCGATGTATCCATTCATTATTTCAAGAAAAGTCCAATGAATGCGATGTATTGAGCAATGTTGTGCGAGGGAGACTTACCCAAAACTCCGCCTTAACCCGCGCGCCTTGTTGGGGTACTCGCATCGGGCCGACGGCGTAGTGGTCAAGCGAGTAGGCGGCTCGCCTTCCGCGTGCGTGACAATACCGGTAGTGTTGCTGCCTGAAGACCCAGGATGCCATTGGGGAGCGTGCGCCACCACCCGACACAACCACCAGTTCTGCACAAGTGATTAAGAAAAATTATTAGTTTCTTTTTTTCAACATATCATATGAAGTAGTGGTGACAACATCTAAAGTTACTTACTTTTGCCCTTCGGCGAATCATCAAGGCGTCGGTGAGGATGCGAACTCGAGGAGGCTCGCGGGACCTCGCAAGTAGACACCGAAGAGGCAGAGGAGGAAGCGGAACTGCCTACCGCCTCGTCGTCGTCGTCGTCCGCCCCTCCTCCTCGCCCGTCTGCCGAACCAGCTCCTCGTCCAACTCGCCCACGGGCGCCACCACCTCCTCCTCCTCCAAGACCTCCTCACGCGGCGTGGGAGGAGACGGCCCCTCCCGCGCCGGCGGTCCTCTTCCTCCTCCTCCCGTCCGACCCTCCGCCTCCTCCCGCGCAGGCGTGGTCTGCAATAGCGAGGACACGTTACGACGGTTCCCGCCATCTTTGTTCACTCACCGCAATTAAATAGAATAAGCAAGACGTAATTAGAAATAGATGCAAAATGAACATAACATAATTTCCAAAAACATAGTAATACATGTATTACAAATAGATGCAAAATGAACAAAACATAATTACAAAAAACACAGTATTACATGTATTAGAAATAATCTTCATGATTGGGATTAGCTGGATCATAGGTCTCGTCATCACTATCAACATTGTCCAAATCATCAACACTATCCAAGGAGGAATGTTGTCTTCATTGTCATTGCCTAAACGTAATCGCTCAAGCATTTGTAAGTCCTTCACATTTCGCACCTCGTCTCCAGCGTCCTCGTCATCAACCCTTTCATTGTCTACTTCCATTCCTATCACTTCGGTTAAGTCTATCTCAAACCTCCCTTGTAGCCCCTCTTCTTGAAAGAACTCTCCATCATATGTGTTTGGGTTGAAGTTGTAATCTTCATCGTTTGGGACAGGTAGTTTACCGTGTGGCGATACCTTGTGCACGATAGCCCAACCCTTAAGATGCTCTTTGTCTTGGCACGCGTATGGCGTATAATAAACCTGGACGGCCTGTTGAGCCACAATGTAGACATCTTTTCCTGGATAGACGGAATCCTGTCGAATCTCGACTAGCCCAAGATTAGGGGTTCGTCTCGTTACTCCAGGATGAAACCAGCAGCATTTGAATATGACAGGATTAAAAGGTTTGGAACCGTAAAATGGAAGTTCGTAGATTTCTTCAATTCTTCCATAATAGTCGAGGCCATCGGTCGGCGTAAAAACACCGCTTTGTGGTTTTTCGATTGGGCCGACTACGCTCGTAGCTTGTCGTGTGAAAACGATATCCATTCACGTCATAATCGGTAAATGACTTGACCCTAACGACACAGCCGTTTGCAACATGTCTCAACTCGTCACTTATAGACGCATCGGTTTGGGCCTGCAAGCTCAAGCAGGATAGATCGTTATATTATTCGAACGTACGATCAACTTGGAATGTCGAACTAAGTACGAGCTAAATTGGGCAAGACCTTCTGCTTGAACCAAGAAATGAAATCGGGGCTCCCGGTCCCGCACTGTGAAAGAAGGGTATCGGTTTCTGCGGTGTAGGATCCCTTGATTCATGCCAGGATTGACGAAGAAATTCCCTGCACCAACGAGAAACAAGGGGGTTGGACGAAGAAACAAGGAGTGACGTCGTATTGAAACAAGTTCGTTGAGAACTTACCCAATGAACGGCTGCACCTCGACAAGGTTGGTCAACACATATAGCATGATACTGCGCCACTCTTCATTTTTCAATTGCTTAGTGGTCGATGCACTTGCGCTCCCGAGTTGCCCTTGGAAAAGGCTGAGGTTCGATTCATTTTCGCCAACATTGTAATGAGGGGGTGGATTATGAACGCTAGGAAGGTTCTCAGTGTAGTATTTCTCTGTGAAGTTTGACACCTCCTCCAGAATGTATGCCTCTGCCATGGATGCCTCAATTTTGGCTTTATTTCTACATTTTGGGCGAAGAGTCTTCAGACATCTCTCGATTGGATAGCACCAACGGGCCTGCACGGGCCCCCCCATACGTGCCTCATACGGGAGGTGCACAATCAAATGCTGCATCGCCAAGAAAAAGCCGGGTGGAAAGATCTTCTCCAACTTACAGAGCAACACGGGTGCCACTTTTCCAAGTCATCAATGACGGTCCGAGATAGCTCCTTGGCACAAAGTGGCGGAAGAAATAGCTCAACTCGCCAAGACTTGCCGGACATGCTCGAGGACATAGCCTCGAACCATCGCGGAAGAAGCCGCTCAATCCATATGTGGTAGTCATGACTCTTCATCCCGTTGATTCGCAGAGTGCCTAAGTTCCTCTCCTCTTGATTCGCCGCATACCCATCGTGAACATTAGCGTCTGGATCCATTCAAGTACTTCCCTCCTTTGGTCCTTCTTCAAGACGAAATCGCCTTAGGCCTTCTCCATGTCTTGCCGCGACTAGGAGGTTGCATCTCTTGATTTGGTCTATCGCATAACGTTGCAAGGTCCACTCTAGCCTTAGGGTTGTCCTTAGACTTTTCAGTGTCCATGAGTGTTGCCCAAAGTGCCTCGGCGACATTCTTTTCAGTGTGCATTACATCAATGTTATGTGGCAAAAGAAGGTCATCGAAATAGGGGAGCCTCGTCAAGCCCGACTTATGAGTCCACATATGTTGCTCACCATATCCCACAAAACCACCTTCTTGATTGGGCACGAGCATTTATGTGAGCATGAACCTCGGCACCGATCATAATCCATGCGGTGCGGTCTCATCACTCGACACCTTTCGTAAAGTTCTTGATGTCTTGTCCGAATGGATGGTCAAGAGGAGGAATTGACGATGTCTATCGAGCGATGAGTACTTGCCACCCTTGTGCAACCAATGGAACCTCACACCTTCCTTGCATACGGGCATGGGAACTTCCGTGAACACACGGTAGCAGAATAACCCATACGCGGAAGTCATGCGAGGAGTAGTGGTACCAAACGTGCATTTGAAGCTTGTCTTTGTAGCTCGGCGTATGTCCATACCCCTTCGTCCCAAGCACGGACCAATTCATCAAACACGGGCTCCATGAACACACCCATATTACTCCCGGTGTCAGGAATTATCAACGACAAGAATACGTTATGTCGTTGAAAGGAGACGCCGGGGAGATTGAGGGGATAACGAACACGGGCCAACATGTGTATGGGGCGCCCATCGGTCCATAAGGATTGAACCCATCATTGCCGGTAGCGACACGCATATCATTCGCGAGCCTCATCCGCTTCTCACGATGTTTGTCATCAAAGCGGGTCCATGCTTCACCATCGGATGGATGTACCATCTTGTCGATTGTACCGTTTGCCATTTTTGTGCCATGTCATCATGCTTCGCGATTCTCGGTCATGTATAGCCGTTGGATCCTCGGTAGGAACGGAGGTACCGTGAGGATTTTCACGGGGATCGTAGTCGCCTCTTCCGCCATCACGAGTCTACCTCCGTACACCGGAGGATTTACACTGGACAATACTTTGCATCCTTGTGTTCTTTCCTAAATAGGACGCACCCTTCGAACAAGCATGTATCTGCTCATACGGCATCTTAAGTGCACGAAGGAGTTTCGTGACTCGTACATGCTCTTTGGCGAATGTGGCCCTCCGAGCGTGGTGCCAATCACGGTCAACATCTTATCGAAGCCTTCTCGACTCGAGTTTAACTCGGACTTCAACCCCATTAAGCGTCCAATGGCATCCGCTTGAGACACCGTTGACCGATCGTGAAGGGTTTTACGTGTCGAGTCCATCATGTCGTAGAACGCCGTGCGGCCGCCTCCATCTCCTCCTTCTCACGCCCTCATCGAATGTCCTGGTGAAAGTCATCTAACATATCCGCTACCCGGCATCGGCATCATAAGCCTCGACGCGTGGTCTCACCACCTCCTCTCATACGATGGGCTTCACCATGGTGGACCCACCGGGTGTAGTCCGGCGTAAATCCATTCTTCAAAAGATGTTTACCCATGTCCACCTTGTTTACCCTTCTCCTGTTTCCACATTTGCTGCAGGGACACAAAACTAGACAATGTCCTTTAGCAGCCTTGCCAAATGCACGGTTCAAGAAAGCATCGGTCTTGTTCATCCATTCTGTGGTGTAATCACTCTGACTTCTCCGGCCCGTGTACATCCAATGACGGTCATCCATCCTCTAACATATGTATCAGCGAGTAATGTAACCATCAATTGCATCTACGTGATCTACGACCATGATATGAAAAGAGGGGTTATACCTAGGGTGGCGGTGGAGTCAGGCTTGCGGGGCCGTGGCGGGTCGGTGCAGTGGCGAGGCGACGCTGTGCAGGGAGACCGGCACGGCGCCGGGAACTCCGACTCGGCTCCGACGGGCTCTTCTCTGCAAAATGGAACAAAATACTGTCATTTAAAAAAAATCGGCAGAACCTCCCCTGCACGGTGAGGTTTCCAAAACCTGCAAAAAACAACGGCACGATGGCCGACAACCACATATACAACCACAACCACAACTACACCGTAATCGGCATTAATTATCCATCGATTACACACACACAAATATATGAATTATTATGGACGGAAATTCAGAAAAAATAATAATTGGATCTAAAAAAGATCAGCAATCAGTCATTAATACCACATTGGCTGTAGAGCATTACAATTCTTTCTTAACATCCATAGTTCCATACAAGGAAATAGCCATATGCTAATATGCACAATAAAGTATTCAATTAGAAATGCAGATGGTGTTATGTATAGTTCGCAGATATGCCTGTTGCGGTCTTGTTCATTCATTACAAATCAGTCATGAGATAATATACTTCCAGTCAGCATTAGCAGTAGAACAACACATATAAATTAAGCCACTCACATACAAGTGCTAGTTGCACCTGTTCACACTTCACTTTCTAGACATCATGGAAAATCCGATAGAAGATATAAGATGTGGTGCTTTGTGTTTTTCGTATCAAGTTATTTCACAATAATTCGTGATAAATTAACACATATAGACATGGTAAATCACAAATTAACAACCATTCATGATTCATGTATGCATATATGCATGTTGTACGTACTGCTCTAGCTTAATTAGGCCATGCATGCATAGTGATCATCAAGTCCCAATGAATGCTATATATCTTTGCTTCCCTTGTTCCTTCACATACTACCCATGCTAATCCTCAATCTTCATTCACTTACCAAGCTAGATAGGTCGAACATGTACTACAGATAACCCAAATTAATAAATGCATGAGCTAAATGGCGATATCGATTAAACCTCTTGCGACCTCGCCCTCGATGGTGGGGATGAACTCGTCGATGAGGGGGCGCGCGGGCCGCGCGGCGGCGCGCGGGGCGCGGCGGCGCGAGGCGGCGCGCGGCGGCGCGGCGCGGCGCGGCGGCGCGCGGCGCGCAGGGGCGAGGCGCGGCGGCGCGCGGCGTGGGGCCCGGCGGCAGCAGGGGGCGGGCGCAGGGCGGCGGCGGCAGGAGCCCGAGGGCGGCAGGCGCGCGCAGCGCGCGGCGCGGCGCGGCGGCGGCGCGGCGGCGCGGCGCGCCGGCGCGGCGGCAGGAGCCCGCGCAGCGGCGGCGCGCGGCGCAGCGCGGCGGAGCGCGCGCGCGGCGCGGCAGGCGCGCGGCGCGGCAGCGAGGCGCGCAGGGCAGCGCGGGGCGGCGGCAGGAGCCCGCGGCGCGGCGCGGCGCGGCGCGCGCGCGCGCGGCGAGCGCGCGGCGCGGCGCGCGCCGGGCAAGGAGGCGCGCGCAGGGGCGCGGCGGCAGCGGCGGCGCGGCGGCGCGAGGCGGCGCAGCGCGGCGCGCGCGGCGCGGGCGGCGCGACGCGGCGGCGGCGCGCGCGCGCGGCGATGGCGGCGCAGCAGCGATGTGGGTGTGTGTGTGTGCGTGTGTGGTGCCGGCAAAAGCGTTTAAGTGTCGAGCGTTTGCGAGTGCGAGATCGCGCTCGGCAAACAATTTTCAAATTTTTATTTTCTTTGCCGAGTGCCCAGATCGGCACTCGGCAAAGAGTTTTAAAATTTCCTTTGCCGAGTGCCCCGGATATGGCACTTTCGGCAAAGATGGTTTTTAATTTTTAATTTTTGTATTTTTTTAATTTCTTTGCTTGAGAGTGCAGATATGGCACTCGGCAAAGAGGAATTTTTTCAAATTTTTTTAATTTTTTCCCGCCCAATTTTTAAAAAACAACGGACCTCTCCCCATCTTTGCAAAGTGTCGCACATACGATACTCGGCAAAGACCCCTTGCTTAGAGTGCCATGGCAAGGCACTCAAAAAGTTTTTTTGGCCTCAAATTTTTTGCAGCCCTACTACAGATCAGTACTCTATGTTAGGATTTGGTACATTTTTGTGGCTTTTGTTATACTTAGTTAATTTATTTCATTTACTAAATTATTTGGAAAATGCAAATTTGAGCACGTGCATCGAATAATGGAATTTTATGATTCAAAAATGATAGTCATGTTATTGACTGTAGTGTGAGGCCGTATCCGAGAGCGGACCGAAATTTGGACATCTTGTTGTGAAACATGACCGTGAACTGCGGGTGAAGTGTTTTAAATTCTATAAAAGCAAACAACGTCCGAAAATTATGAAACTTCGTGGAGATGTCATGATATCATATGTGAGTCTGTGATAAAAATTTGAGAAGGTTTCGTGCGTTGTCACGTCGATGCTTTCAAACCGTGACATATATCCCACCGTGGAGATGTCACGGTTTGAAAGCATCAGACGTGACAACGCACGAAACCTTCTCAAATTTTTATCACGACTCTACATATGATATCATGACATTCCACGAAGTTTCATAATTTTCGGGCGTTGTTTGCTTTTATAGAATTTAAAAACACTTCGCCCGCAAGTTCACGATCATGTTTCACAACAAGATGTCCAAATTTCGGTCCGCTCTCGGATACGACTCACACTACATACAATAACATGACTATCATTTTTGAATCATAAATTCCATTATTCGATGCACGCAGCTCAAATTTGCATTTTACAAATAATTCTAGTAAATGAAATAAATTAACTAAGTATAACAAAAGCCACAAAATGTACCAAATCCTAACATAGAGTACCGATAATCAGTAGTAGGGCTGCAAAAAATTTGAAGGCAAAAAAACTTGCCGAGTGCCGTGCCATGGCACTTCTTAAAGGGGTCTTTGCCGAGTGTCGATGTGCGACACTCGCAAAGATTTATTTTGCCGAGTGCCAAGCGGCGCGCTCGGCAAAATTTGACGTCGGCGGAACCGTTACCTCGCATCGCTTTGCCGAGTGCCCTTTGTCGAGTGCCCGCACTCGGCAAAGGTTGAATGTACCGAGTGTTAATCTTTGCCGAGTGCATGGCACTCGGCAAAGAGGGCTTTGCCGAGTGTAGTTCTTTGCCGAGTGTCGCACTCGGCAAAATAGCTCTTTGCCGAGTGCCCGATATTTGGCACTCGGCAAAGATTTTTGCACTCGGCAAAGGGGCTGTGTCCGGTAGTGAATATGCAGGCCAACATGTCAATAAACCTCTTTAATTTCCCTCGCAACAAAAAGAGAGAACCCTCAGTAATTTCCCTAGCAAAAAAAAAAAGAGAAAACTGTTTAATGTGCTGCACTACGTCACGGTAATTTGGAAGACAAACATGGCAAGATGAATTGCAGTCCTTAACAGAAATTTTCCCATATATACCATATTATTCATGTTGGACTCTGTCCACTCGGCCAATATAAAGTATGAGAAATAGCACCAAGAAACATATGAATAAAGCTTTGACTCTAAGCTTGGAGTGAAGTGGTACTGAAGCGCGTTTCCTGAGCTGCTCTCGGGCGACCCCCAGCCGCCGTGCAAGAGCGCAACACCCCCACCCCCACCCCCACCCACCACATCGTGTTGAAAGTACGAGTATTTTTCGAATTACTTTAATCTAAAAATATAGTAGATAAATTATGAGAATTACTCTAATCATTTTCACAAAGTAAATGAACAAGAACACTATAGCCATACTAAGATCCAGAAGGACATAAACTAGTATACCTATCTCAGCGTTCAAGTTAACAACAGATAAGAAAACTAACCAATAAATATGTGTAAGATGGACATACCCGGATCCAGTAGAAGGAGTAGCGGCATTAGGAGTTCCAGATCCAATAGCAGCAGCAGGAGTCTTGTCGTTCGTCATGGCGTAGTGGTAGTAGTCGTGCAGTTGATGTAGACGTAGCAGAGAATCGAATGAAGAAGAAGAAGCGAGCAGTCGCGCGAACGCCCCCCCAAAAACCTTATTCGTCGTCGCTCGTGCAAGCCTTCGATGACGAGGGTTCCGGAGGCCTGCTCTCCCGGTGCGACCATACACGCGCCTCGCCGGGATAGAGATCGCCAGAGACAGCAACAAAACCAAGTGGTGTTCTGTAGTCTTTCGTGGAGAGTATTTCGTATGGAGCGATCGGTCTCAGAACAAGTGCTCTGTTCATCTAAATAGCAAAAACGAAGAGGCCAGAATGGTGTTAACTGCAACCATTAGTCACTAGTAACCTACAGCCATTAGTCACTAGTAACCGCAGCCATTAGTCACTAGTAACCTACAGCCATTGCTCAATAGTAACCGCAGCCATTAGTCAATAGTAACCTGCAGTCATGCCATTACTAAAAAATAACCGCAGTCGTTATTCACTAGTAACTGCACCGTTACTGTCAGCCATTCGTTAATACCATTTACTGCGAGTCGGTGCGTTTCGATTTTCGAATAGATAAAGAAAAAAGCACACGCACCCGACACGCCTACGTACGCGCGCACGCACACGCACCCGCACCGCACCACTCGGCGAGGCGAGGCGAGGCGTGGTGAGCGAGCGAGCGAGCGCGCGCGTGTATTGGCTCTCTCCAATTCCACAAAGGGGCTAGCACGTTCCACATTTTAAAGTGGTGTAACTCCCATTCAACTCTCCATATGGGACTAAACAGTTTTAGCACGTGCACATGGGCCTTTGGGATTTTTCAGGAATTAATTAGAATTAAAGATGGGCCCAGCCCATATTAATTCCAACAATCCCCCACCAGATCCCAAGGGCACATGTCAAATGCCTTGATCCACAGTATTGTTTTGATATACCAGTGTTTTGATGGAGACCGGTTAAGGTTGAACATCCACCTAGAATGTGCTACACTTATCCACAAGCGCACAATGGACTAAGCCTTGAATTGACAAGTTTGTGTGAATAAGTTTTACTTAAGTTCTTAATCGATACTGCATCGCTAGGCATCCCCGCGGGTTGGAGCATATGAGTCATACTCCTGGCCTATTCATGAGCTTCCTAGAGATTACCCTATCTCATAGACTGTGACTAACAGTCGGGCTCATATAGGTGTGTTCTTTCAAGACTGCTCTGTAGGACAACATCTTTGCTTAAATAAGCCACAAAACACATTAAGATAAAAATCAACCTGCCATACAGATTTAGGAGAGAATTGCATCTCCAATGAAATGGGTCTATAAAAGTACTCTCCTCCCAGTTAACCAAAAGCTTGTTTCACCAATCCTACTTCACGGGATCTCCGATCATATAGGATGGATTACCACTATGGTATAACTCACGTGGGTCTCAAATCCATCTCCCTCGATGCATTGTCTATCACATTCCGTGATAAACCCTCTGTGAAGGGATCTGCTAGATTTTTAGCTGTTTGGATATAATCCAAAGCTATTACTCCAGAGTTTCTCATTTTTCTGACAGATTTCAGTCTTCTCTTCACATGTCTTGATGACTTCATATTATCCTTAGAACTGTTCACTTTGACGACCACGGTCTGATTGTCACAGTTCATCAGAATAGCCGGAACCGGTTTTTCAACCACCGGCAAATCCATCAAGAGCTCACGAAGCCATTCGGCTTCAAAAGTGGCAGTATCTAATGCTGTGAGTTCTGTTTCCATTGTTGACCTCGTTAAGATTGTCTGCTTGCAAGACTTCCATGAAACAGCGCCACCTCTAAGTGTGAAGACATATCCACTTGTGGCCTTAATCTCATCAGCATTAGATATCCAGTTTGAATCGCTATAACCCTCCAGTACCCTGGGATACCCGGTATAGTGAATGCCATAACTCATAGTACCTTTTAGATAGCGCATTACCCTCTCAAGAGCATGCCAATGATCATCTCCCGGATTAGAAACAAAACGGCTTAGTTTGCTCACATCAAACGAGATGTCAGGCCTAGTACCGCTAACTAAATACATGAGTGAACCAATTATCTGAGAATATCTCAATTGGTCTCTGGCTATTCTCCAATTCTTCCTAAGCAACATGCTAGGATCATAAGGTGTTGGAGAGGATTTGCAGTTGCTATAACCAAAACGACTCAGAATATTTTCCACATAATGGGATTGCAACAATGTAATCCCACCACCATCACCTCTCAACAGCTTGATGTTCAAGATAACATCAGCTAGTCCCAGATCTTTCATCTCAAAATTCTGAGACAAGAAATCCTTGACCTCCTTAATCACATTAAGGTTGGTCCCAAATATCAGTATGTCATCAACATACAGACATAGAATGACTCCCTCGCCCCCACCATGGCGATAATACACACATCTGTCAGCTTCATTCACAATAAAACCTGCAGATGTTAAAGTTTTGTCGAACTTTTCATGCTACTGCTTAGGTGCTTGTTTAAGACCATACAAAGATTTCAACAACTTGCACACCTTTCCTTCTTGACCATCTACTACAAATCCATCTGGTTGTTCCATGTAAATTTCCTCGCCCAACTCTCCATTTAGGAAAGGCGTCTTAACGTCTATCTGATGAACGAGAAGACCGTGTGAGGCAGCCAGAGATAGTAGTACTCGAATAGTGGTCAATCTAACCACAGGTGAATAAGTATCAAAGAAATCTTCGCCTTCCTTTTGGGTATAACCCTTGGCCACAAGCCGTGCCTTGTACTTCTCGATAGTACCATCAGGCCTAAACTTCTTTTTGAACACCCACTTACATCCTACAGGTTTACAACCATAAGGACGCTCAGTGATTTCCCAAGTTCCATTAGAGATAATGGAATCCATTTCACTCCGGACTGCTTCCTTCTAGTATTCCGCATTTGGAGAAGCATATGCTTCAGAAATGGTACTTGGTGTATCATCCACAAGGTACACAATGAAATTAGGACCAAAAGACTTTGCAGTCCTTTGTCTTTTACTCTTCCTCAGAGTTTCATTGTCTTTCTCCTCAGGAATTTGCTCAGGGGTTTGCTCAAAATATTCTATTGGAATGGTAGGTTCAGGAGTTGTATCAGGCTCCTGACTCGATGAACTAGACATATCTTTCATCGGAAAAATATCCTCAAAGAATGTAGCATCTCTAGACTCCATAATTGTAACGACATGCACGTCAGGTACTCCAGATTTCATTACTAGAAATCTATATCCAACGCTATGGTGAGCATAGCCTAGAAAGACGCAATCCACGGTTTTTGGTCCAAGCTTACGCTTTTTGGAAATTGGCACACTGACTTTCGCCAAACAACTCCAAGTGCGCAAGTATGAAAGTGATAGTCTTTTCTTCTCCCATTGTTCATATGAGGTTATCTCTTTATTCTTTGTGGGAACCTGTTTAGGACATGACATGAAGTCAATATAGCCTCCCCACCATGCTTTGGAAAGACCATTTTTCTAACATGGCGTTAACCAAATCCGTTAGAGTGCGATTCTTTCTTTCAGCAACCCCGTTTGACTGGGGTGAATAGGGAGACGTCCTCTCATGGATTATACCATATTCCTCACAGAATAAATTGAACTCATTAGAAAAGTACTCGCCGCCACGATCAGACCTAACCCTTTTGATTTTATTTTCAAGTTGGTTCTCAGCTTCTGTTTTATAGATTTTAAAGTAGTGAAGAGCTTCATCTTTAGTTTTCAAAAGATACACATAACAAAACCTAGTGGAGTCATCAATCAAAGTCATGAAATATCTATTACCGCCTTTTGTCAACACACCATTCATCTCACACAGATCTGAATGTATGAGTTCTAATGGTGCCAAGTTTCTTACCTCCGCGACCTTATGAGGCTTACGAGGCTACACAAATTTGACACTTAGAACCTTTGGCAAGAGTGAATTTCGGGATTAACTCTAAACTGGTTAACCACGTCATGCAACCAAAATTTATGTGACAAAGTCGTGAATGCCAAATAGTAGTCTCATTACCACTAAAAACATGGTTCACAGCATTATTACACAAATCTGAAAGAGATAGGCGGAATAAGCCTCCGCACACATAGCCTTTACCAACAAATTGTCCACACTTGGACATTACAAATTTATTGGACTCAAATACCAGTCTAAAGTCATCTCTACACAGAAGAGATCCGCTCATGAGATTCTTATTGATAGATGACACATGATGCACGTTCTTGCTTGCACAATCTTTCCGAAGTAAACTTCGGATCGATCGTGCCAACACCATGAATAGTGGCATGTGATCCGTTCCCATTAGAACGGTGAACCCCGAGTGACACGGTAAGAAGAGAACAATGAAATATCAACACACACATGTATATTAGCACCGTGTCTATCCACCAATCGGTTGATTGACATACGGAAAGAAACGATGAGGTAAATTACCATACCACGATGTTCCCGTCTCAAGAGTACCAACAACAACATTAGCACTTAGAATTTCGCCCTTGCTGATTCTTCCCACCCTTGCGTCGGCTGCAATCCTTGGCCCAATGACCAGGTTCGCCACACACAAAGCAAAGGCTATCCTTTGTGTTCTTCTGCTTCTTCTTAGCTAGTTGTTTGTGCGGTCTTGTTCTTGCTTTTGAACTTTTGAGCTTGGCCATTCTTCTTATGTACCACATTGGCACTAGAATGTCCCTCATTACCTCTTATGTGTGTATCTTTTGCCCTCGCCTTCTCTTCAACATCAAGAGACCCGATGAGATTTTCAACAGAAAACTCTTATCTCTTGTGTTTCAGGGAAGTAGCAAAATTCCTCCAAGAAGGAGGAAGCTTGGCAATAATACCTCCCGCGACAAAATTGTCCAGTAACACACATTTGAAGTGCTCGAGTTCTTTGGCCATGGATTGTATCTCATGAGCCTGCTCAACTACAGAACGGTTGTCAACCATTCTATAGTCATGGTATTGCTCCATGAGATACAATTCACTGCCTGCATCCGAAACTCCAAACTTGGCATCGAGTGCATCCCACATCTCTTTCCCAGCTTTGATCACCATGTATGCATCAACTAACTTCTCACCAAGAACGCTAATCACGACACCTTTAAAAGGTTATCGCACCTCAACGCTTGCTCCTGTTCAGGAGTAAGTGTTCCTTCAGGCTTGCCACTTGCCACATGAAAAACGTTCATGGCAGTTAGCCAAAGCATCATCTTGGTGCGCCACTTCTTGTAATTCGCACCGTCGAATTCAGAAGGTTTTAGCGCAGCGGCAAAACCAGTTGACGAAAAATGCCTATAATAAGGTTTTTGGATTGTTGAAAGTATGAGCATTTTTCACAAAGTAAATGAACAAGAACACTATAGCCATACTAAGATCCAGAAGGACATAAACTAGTATACCTATCTCAGCGTTCAAGTTAACAACAGATAAGAAAACTAACCAACAAATATGTGTAAGATAGAATACCTTGATCCAGATGAGAAGGAGTAGCGGCATTAGGAGTTCCAGATCCAATAGTAGCAGCAGGAGTCTTGTCGTTCGTCATGGCGTAGTGGTAGTAGTCGTGCAGTTGATGTAGACGTAGCAGAGAATCGAATGAAGAAGAAGAAGCGGCGATCGCGCGAACGCTCCCCAAAACCTTATTCGTGCGTCGCTCAGCAAGCCTTCGATGACGAGGGTTCCGAGACTGCGCTTCCGGTCTGCGACCGTGCAGCGCCTCGCCGGATGGAGATTGCCAGAGACGAGAACAAAACCAAGTGGTGTTCGTAGTCTTTCGTGGAGAGTATTTCGTATGGAGCGATCGGTCTCGAACAAGTGCTCGCTCATCTAAATAGCAAAACGAAGAGGCCGTAATGGTGTTAATCGCAACCATTAGTCACTAGTAACCTACAACCATTAGTCACTAGTAACCGCAGCCATTAGTCACTAGTAACCTACAGCCATGCCATTACTCAAAAATAACTGCAGCCGTTATTCACTAGTAACTACACCGTTACTGCCAGCCATTCGTTAATAAAATTTACTGCGAGTCGGTGCGTTTTGATTTTCGAATAGATAAAGAAAAACGCGCACGCACCCGACACGCTCTGCGACGCGCAAGACGCACCGCACGCTCTCGGCGAGCGCGAGCGAGCGCGCGCTGTATTGGCTCTCTCCAATTCCACAGGGCTACCACGCCCACCTTTTAAAGTGGTGTAACTCCCATTCAACTCTCCATATGGGACTAAACAGTTTTAGCACGTGCACATGGGCCTTTGGGATTTTTCAGGAATTAATTAGAATTAAATATGGGCCCAACCCATATTAATTCCAACACATTGCTGATGCCTCCTTCTTGCCCCGTACGACACGACAACGGCGGTGGTAGGGCCTCCTCCTCTTCTTGCAACTCCCCTCACCCCTTCTCTGGCTTCCCTCTCCCTGCACACCCCTTGAACGGCTGGATCTGGTGGTCGCACCACCGTTGGTCTCCTCTCCTCTTCTTGTAGCACCGCCTGTCTCTGCCGATCCCTCTTCGCCGCTGGCCTTGGATCCCAGCGGATTGGGAGTCCCATATCTGGATCTGTAGCCTCCCGTCGCGTGGTCCACATGACAAGGAGTCATTGTTTGGGGCTCAGATCTGGGTGCCTTCATCCACGGCAAGGTCACCATCGCCATCGGCCCCGGATCTTTGTGCCCCCGTCCTGGTCGATGGGACAGTGCTCTACCACGTTGAGGACCTCACTGGCAAGCCTGGCCCCGGGCCTTGTGATGAACCACAGAGATCCTGATTTTGGCCCGATCTTTCGATGAGAAGGTAAGTTCGGTAGTAGTCGCTCAATTCTCACGATCTTGACTACAAACTCGCAAGGCTCAAAATCACGCAATCACTGAACTGCTCGATAAGTCGTTATCAACTGTGCACGAATATCCCGTTGACTTGATCACGAAGATCAATTCCTGCATACACCGAAGAAGCATACAAGAACAAGATAAATAAGCAATCTGAAATTGCGAATATGAATTGAATATATTGATAAGTGGGGTTCCGAAGAACAATGTCGTTGTTGATCTCGCCGACCAAGAGGACAAAAAATAAAGTAGTAAAGCTAAACTTCAATCAACAAAACCCGCGCTGCCAAAGGGGATGGGGAAAATTTGATCATATACCCTCCCCTTAGATGGAAATTCAGAATTTACCCTCCTGACCCACATGTCATTGACCTATGGTAACCCCACATGTCATTGAGGTGGGAGGGTAAATCCTGAAATCCTGAATTTCAGGGAGGGTATATGATCCAATCCCCCAGGGGATGGTGGCCACTATATGAAGGAGGGAGAGGCGATGGCAATGTTCATATATGAATAGTGCCACATAAACAGTACCCCCGAAACCATAGGGGTCGGCCATATGGGCCACATGGGCCAAATCAGCCCATTCATGACATAAGTCAACCCATTCATTACATAGCCCATGGGCCAACAAGAGGTGACGCAGCACAAGGGCGTGTACACGTAGTTCGATGGCATGTAGACGTAGTTTGATGGCATGTAGACGCAACTCGGCATGTAGGAGTAGAAGTAGCTCAGTCCAATTGGGAAATATGGCATTGTCGTAGCCGAAAGTCCTATTGGAGAAGATGTGGTTGAAGTAGAGGATGCAGTGCAGCGGGTCGAACAATGGTTGCATCCTTAGTGTTGATGTCCTCATCACCTTGTGTGTCAAACTGTCACGGTGGCTGGGCACGACGATGTGTCCACCATAAGAACCCCGAGAGGGATGCTTCGGGAGGGTTGGCGACACCGGGGACCTTGATGTCGGATCTGGAGATGTGTCAACCGGGAGGCCGGCTAGATCTAGACACGAGCCACATGGCGCCACAGGATCTAACAAGAGGAGAAGAGCTCTTGGCCGCCAGTTTTCTACTGCTATTACCGTTCGTGGCATTTTCAAGACAGTGATGATGTCGATAAACCTACTGCACATCCAAGACGATAATCTGGCCACGATGTCGTTGGACCCCTGCAGCCGTTGCTGTCCTCCAACGCTAGTCGCCACCCAAGGGCCTACCACGCCACTGGAGCTGAAGCCTCCCCGTCATCCTTCTTCCTCTCCGGACTCGCCGTCGGCTGCTGCCCATGCCTACTTATGGAGAAGGTCCTACCTTGCTGTTGTCGAATGCTGGTCGTTGGAGAGACCCAAAGAGTTTGGATGCTCGTAGGTGCAGGCCAACCGTCGTGGATGTCCCACGTATAACAACAGGTGCAGATCTAGAGGTAGGCCCCCGTCGGCATCCTTGGGGAGGAGGAAAGGAGCCGGAGCTGTCGTCTCCCTTTTGTGCACCATCCACCATCGTCGTCAAGCAGAGAGGTCGCTTCCCTCACCCACCACATTTTGATGGCTTGTTGGTCGTCTTGTTAGGGGTGGAGTGATTGCTGTGGTTCTTAAGTCGTGGCGAAGCTTTGGTTCTCCATGCCTTTGCTTCTACTCTTCTCTCTCAAGCACTATGCGTTTGTGAACCTCTACATGGCTAACTTGATTACCAGAAGCTTCAACATGTTAGGTGGGTGGGGGGGCATTGCCCTTCCTTTTGACTGCGGTGTTTGGCATGGGTGCATAAGAGTTGATCGGTGTTCGCCGCGCTAATTGGTGTTTGCCTCTATCTTGTTGTATAGCTTGCTTAACCAGGTGTTTCAGAGGGGCTCCTTCCTCGTCTGCAGTTGTGGATATCATGAGGATATGTGCACGATATTAAGATGATGTTACAATTGGCAATGACACTTTTGGTTTGCTATTTCTCGTGTTTTCGGCAAATGTTCAAAGGTCATTAGGTTCAAGCTGATCGGCGACCGGGCCTGGAGCTGTCGATCGATTAGAGCGCTCGACCGCCATTGAATGGCTGGCTCGACTTTTTTAGTCTGCTTCATTGATTTAAATGGGAAAGTGATTTTGGGATTGGTCATATCCATGTTTAACTTTGCATATGTGTTGCATATTGCATGTTTTCACTGACGTGGGTCAAGTTGTGAAGAACTTGTTCCCGGAGACGATTTCTCCGTCTATTCTTTGTGTAGGTGTCTTGAAGGTCAATGACGGTCAACGGCGAAATGATCGGGACTAAGCTTGGAGAGCTGAGGTCCAGAACGATCATGGATGCTGGGTGAGGTCAAGTGACTCAAGCGTGGCGCATAATGGACGAGGATGATCGAACGGTAGTTCGGTGGCGCGGGTTGATCAAGCGCGACGGGTCGGTGCAAGTGCCTTGGTGGTTCCGGTGGGATCCGGACGGAGAGACTTGCCGACATGATGAGAGCTATTGATCAACCTACACGCATGAGCGTGCGATTGCTTCGATCGGTTTGAACTCGGTCTTCTGAGAAGGATCGAGAAGGGGTATTTTGGCAATTTCACCAAATACCGCTTTTGTGACGCTTGGCTAAACCACGGCGCGGGACGGCGCAAGATGAAGTGGTTTAGGTCAAGAGATGATGGTTTCGCGCTTTAAAATGCGTGCGCAAGTGTCCTGCTCATGTTGGGCCTTAACGGGAGCCCATTAGAGAAACTCTTCTAGAAGCTAGGCCTCTCTATAAATAGGGGTGTGCTGGACAAGCCATCTCAAGCACTTCATTTGTAAACTCTAGTTTGGTTTTAGGACTTGGAGAGAAAGAGAGAGGCTTAGGTTATAGGGAGATGAGTTGATTGTGTGCTCATGGATTGAGCTCTTGTCCTCCTTGAGGGAGTGGTCAGAACCAGCAACATCATGAATCAATCTATGGATGATTTCCAAAGATGTGTCTCTTTGTGTTCTTTTTCTCTCTATTTGATGATTTTGAGTCTTTCTTTGATCCGTGAGTTTTTGGTTGATCTCTTACCCTCTTCTACCTTGCTGTGATGTGTGGGAATACATCTAGATCTTCAAGATCATCAATCTCCCACGAGCAAGTTTTAGATCGTGTTTTTCGCTTTTGCTCTGCTTTGAACTCACCTTCGTAAAACTGAAAAGATCAAAACTTTGATGTAGATCTTCTCAATAGTTTCTTGGAATAGGTTCCAAATATCCTTAGGAAGGTATGTTTCAAGTTTCATGAAGTTTGGAGTTGTAGATCAAAAGTTGAATCAATTTTCGATTTCGAAATCGTGTTGAAATATCGTTTCGTGTTGATTTTATCGCTCACCTGGCCTCGACCGCTACTATAGCCGGCCCGACCACTCCTAGCCTCGGTCGACCGCCTCTGCTCATCAAAGACTGCTCATCAAGTCAAAAATTATGTTTCGATTGTTTCTTCCGGGGTTTGAAGGAAATTCAACATAAGTCTTCCACTGTGTTTTTCTATTGATCTTCATAGCTCTCATAGCTATAGGAGTGAAATTTGTGTTGAATCTAATACTTAAAAGAAAATTTTGGTTAAGCTCCTATTCACCCCCCTCTAGTCGCCTTTCCGGTCCTACAATTGGTATCAGAGCCCGGTTAGCTCTTCTTATAGATCTTAACTGGTCTTTGGAGCCATAGCGACTGACAAGTATTCAATCAAACCTCATATCTTTGATGGATCTGATTTTGCTTACTGGAAGGTTCGTATGCAAGCCTACATCGAGGTTTAAGGGTGTGCTATTTGGCTTAAGGTAAAAAATCTATATGTTGCGCCAGCCGATGACGATGTGATCACTCCAGATGTTGAGGCTAATAGCAAGGCTCGAAACTTTCTGATTCAAGGGCTTAGTCGATTCGAGTTTGAGCGTGTGGCTCATTTGAGGTCTGCTCACGAGATCTGGAAGACTCTTTGTGACTATCACGAGGGTTCTACTGCGATCAAGGAAGTGAGACAGAACCAACTCAAGAAAGAATACTCAAAGATCGAGCAAATGCTTGGTGAATCTTTAGATGAGCTGTGGGGGAGGTTCTCCAAGATTATTTCTGATCTTCGCGCTGTGGATCTTGTTTTTACTGAGTCTGAGAATGCACGTCAGATCTTAGGTGCTCTTGATGTGAGAGTCTGGGGGATGAAGATCACTTCCATCAATGACAACACTGTCATGAGTGAGCTTACCATGGATAAGCTCCTATTCATCCCCCTCTAGTCGTTTTTCCGGTCCTACAGCAGTGTTTCCCCGTCGGGACCAGTGTCTGTATCTTTTCTCTGTTTTCTCCTATTTTATTAATATAGTGGACAGTTCTTCAACCTGTTCGTTAAAAAAAAAGCTTTTGACTCTAGAGTTCCTCACATCTCGTGTTCATTGTATCTCTACTTTTATTGTGATCGGTTGATTGGATCGGTGGTTGACAAAGTTTCTCAATGATAAGAAAGGAATAAACAGAAACATTTTCCTAAGAAAGAGGTTTTTGGAAGGACTAAATAAAACCCAAATGTGTGTCACCATTAGAGCAGGAGCTCGTAGACTGGGAGTCTGGGACACGGGTTATATTGGCTGCATGGGTGGTTGGTCAGAAATGGCCTTCAGTGGATCATCCAGAATGGAGGCATTACAAGCGAGTCAGACTACCAGTAGAGCGCCACCACAGATTCGTTCGAACCCTCTCTATTTTTTTTCCTCCATAACTAATATTATATACCTTTGCTGTATTCCCCAAAAATACAGGTTTCTGCGACTCAAACAAGCTACTTACTCGGCTAGGATCACCAGCTACAGGCTTGTTGAGAGCCACAGTGAAGTCATTGATGAATGTTGTAGCTAACCAGCTGGTGATTATCAGCATCAACAGCTATGCGTCAAACTTCCGACACTACCGTCACGCACTACCAGAAAACATGTATTTCCCGAGTGCCTATACTGTTCCCGAGTGTCTAGTGCCTATATTGTTCCCGAGTGTCTGGACGGAAACACTCGGGAAGGTCCGGGAAAGTCCCGAGTGTTTCACAAGACACTCGGGACGGGACGTTGGCACTCGGTAGAAATAACTTTCCCGAGTGTTTTTCATAACACTCGGAAAATCAAGACGGGAGACAGCAATTGTAACGGAATGAAATATAATCCCGAGTGTTAACACTCGGGAGATAAACACGCCCGTTTTTTCCCCACTGCGCCTTTTTTTTCCCACTGCGCCCTTTTATTCCCACCGCTAACCCTACATCCACCGCGTGAAGTCATTTATGAACTACACTTAAATGGTGTGATTTTTTCCTTTTTCAGGTGGCAGCGCTATTAACTCTGGTATTTGTGGATGTCAACTTCCTGAATGTGGCAGCGCTATTAACTCTACTACCACATGTTCCAGTGCAATGCCTATATTGAACATGTGTATTATGAGTCAATAGTATAACCATGTTTCTTTTTGTTTGTAGAAAAAAGAGTTGGAAGCAGAGCTAGCAAACGTCTCAGTAATTGCTAAGCCAACTCACAAGATAAGGTGATTTCCTTTTTCTTTTTAAAGAACATCTATGTCTGATATTTTTGGCTTTATGTGAAATTTCTAACCTAACCTTGGCAAATATATACGGATGTATTATGATTCTACATTAACTATGATAAAATGCCACATAATATGTTTTGTAGTGCTTTTATGTTTGAGTCTGTCTGACTGTTTTGTTGAGTAGATGGCCATATTGCAAGCTATTTGTTAATAACCCATTCTTGATTTGCCTTCTACATAACAACAAACTATGTAGGCATCTCATAATCTCATTGTATGGGATTTTACCAACAAACTATGTAGGCATCTCATAATCTCATTGTATGGGATTTTACTGCCATCTTTTTACTTATATAAACTAGATAATCCCAAATAGATACTTAATTAGAAATAAAATGATTTTTCTTCATTTTTTTTAGTTTTGTATATGCTTGGTGCTTCACAATATTACTTGTATGATATAGTAAAGTGGCATTTTCTTGGTACAGGAAGATGATAAAGCAAAGCTTGTTGAAGAGACTGGCCTGCAGCTGAAACAAATCAACAACTGGTTCATCAATCAGAGGAAGCTAATCAAACGAAGATCATGGTGACACACAAATAAGATCGATTCAATTGTATATCTAGTTATTAGTCAGAGGTGACTGGTTAATGACATATATATACTAGTCTGACCACTGGCCTATATATGCGTTGTAATTTTTGAGCTGATATACTCAAAGAAAATTATTGTTATTGTTATAGTCTTAAGGCGCGGTGATGAACTTTTGTTATTTATATCATATTTTGTTGATTGGGGGACAGAGGGAAAATTGATTGGATTGAGCTTTCTTTTGTTGAATCGATATTTCATTATAGGTTTGTTGAATTGATACTATTCCCGAGTGTTCTTGGTTGACTTACACTCGGGAAAGTATTTCGTTAATTTCCCGAGTGTCGACACTCGGGAAAGGATGGCCACGTGGCAATATTTCCTGTTTTCGTCACTCACCGATGTAAATGTTCTCGAGTGTAATTGTTTGCCATACACTCGGGATATAAATATTCCTGAGTGTTTTTTTTTTCACGACTTTCCCGAGTGTCAACAGTCGGTAAAGTTTTACGTTACGGTTTATTAAGCCGTCGAGACATATTTTCTCCCGAGTGTTACAAGTTTCCCGAGTGTATTAATTTACACTCGGTAAAATTTTATTTCCCGAGTGTTACACTCGGGAAACTCTTTTTTTCCCGAATAATATCTCCCGAGTGTTCTTTCCCGAGTGTAACACTCGGGAAATTCTGTCCCGAGTGTTTTTGTAAATTTCCCGAGTGTTTTCGGCACTCGGGAAAAACGTGATTTCTGGTGGTGACGGCATCTACGATGGACGTTGTGGTATCGACCTGCACCATAGGGACGGACATTCATAGAGACCCCCTATTTTAGTAACTCTTTTCTAATTAAGAAGCTAGTGTTGAACCGAAAAGACGACTAGAGAGGGAGTGAATAGGAGCACTATCTATTTTCCACTTTGATCGGATTCAAAAGATGATATTGACTCCAATAGCTATGAGAACTATGAAAACCAATATATAAAATCGTAGCGGAAGACTTGTACTGAATCTCCTTCAAACCCCGAAAAGAAACGATCGAAAATACAAAAATCACCGATGAACAAGATCGATGAATGATGACGGTCATACCGTGAATAGCAGTACGGCATCGAAATCGTAATGACCGATGATGAAAGTGCTTTGTAGTACCGCAATGAACAGTATAATCAAGCGAATGAATAGTAAACAATCTGGAAACGAAATAAAAAATTAACGTAACTTTTGATCTGTAACTCCAAACTTCACGAAACTTGAAACACACCTTCCTAAGGATGCTAGGAACCTATTCCATGCAACGATCGCAAAAATCCATGCCAAAGTTCCTGTCTTTTTCAGATTGAACGAAGGGTGCTCCAAAACCGAGCCAAAATCGAAATATGATCTAGAGACTTGCTCGTGGGTGATTGATGATCAAGAAGACCCTATATGGGTTCCCACATGTCGCAGCAAGTTAGATCACAGCAAGAAACCAACCAAAAACTCGCGGATCAAAGAAAAACTCAAAATCACCAAATAGAGAGAAAGAAAGCAAATGAACTCATTTTTTAGAGAACTTTCTTTGGATTGATTTGATATGGTATTGGTTTACAGCCACTCCATCAATGGAGGACAAAGACTCAATACATGAGCACGAAATCAAATCCAACTCTCTAGAACCCTAACCTCCAACTATCAACTCCCTAAGCACAAAATTAAAACTAGGGTTTACAAGTAATGAAAGGGTTAAGGGGGTGCAGCCACCTCCCTCATCTATTTATAGTGGAGGCTTAGACCTTCTAGAAGCATTAACCTAATGGGCTCCCGTTAAGGCTCAACACAAACGGATCACACACGCACGCATTTTAAAGCGCCGTCTTCATCTCCTCTTGACCTAATCCGCTTCTCCACGCATCGTCTTGCGCCGTGGGTTAGCAAAAGGTAACCAAGGCGGTATTTGGTAAGATTACCAAAATACCCTTCTAGGCCCTTCTTCAAAGACCGAATCCAATCTTCGCGGCGCCAGCATGCTCCGCCACGTGTAGGTTGATCGAACGCTCTCATCATGCCGCAAGTCTCTCCATCCGCCCCACCGAAACCACCATGGCACTTGCACCGACTCCGCGCCGCTTGATCCAACCAACCAGACCGAACCGCCTGCTCGGTCACCTTTGTCCCTTTTGCGCCATGCTTGACTCCATTGACTTCTCCCGGCATCGTCGATCGTTCTGAACCTCAGCTCTTCCAAGCCTAGTCCCGATCATCCTCGCCGTTGACTACCAAGCAACCTGCACAACAATAGACAAGCAAATCGAAATCGGGAATAAGTTCTTCACAACTTGACCCACGTTAGTCAAAACATGCATCATGCAACACATATGCAATGAAACCCATGAGATTGACCTAACAGCATTCCAAACTACGACGAAAACGCATGTTCGATAAACCGTTAACGACATTGCGAATTGTAACATCATCCAAAGATCATGAGCACATCCCCATGATATCCGCATAGTGGTTTATACAGTATATTATCTTTAAAACTTGCTAGTTTGACCACTTTAATACATCGTTTTTTCATACTCAAAGCTTCCTTTTTCAATGTTGATGTTCCATCTTATTAGACCAAACTTTATTGATTTTTAGTCGAGCTCCACCACTGCTGGAACATGACGTCATCGTGGTAGGCTAGGGACAGGAACAAGCTAGCTATGGCTACAGTATTGTGAAGAACTCGTGGGGAACCAACCGCACTACTGTAATCAGATTTTTCTCGAGTGCCAAAACACTCCTAAATCGGTATAAACACTCTGAAATATATTCTCGAGTGTCACACTCGAAACAACACTCGGGATAGATTAGTCGGGACAAAATGGTTCCCGAGTGTAACACTCAGAAATATAACTTCCCAGTGTTTACTTATACACTCGGAAACTAATACACTCGAGAAAACCCGCAGAACGGCCGCCCCGTAACGGAATCTTTACCGAGTGTCGACACTCGGGAAAAAGGTTCAAAAAACACTCGGGAACGTTTTCGACTTTCGGCCGACGAAACCGAGGAAATTGACACGTGGCTGTTTTTCCCGAGTGTATTTTACCGAGTGTCGACACTGAAATATTTGTCGATTTCCGAGTGTCGACACTGAAATATTTGTCAATTTCCAGTGTCAACACTCTGAAAATGCACTGAAAACGACAAAACAACAGTAACCCATTTTTCACAAATTCAATAAAAATCCATTCCACAAAGAATTCAATAGCAATCAAATATCCATTCCACAGCAATTCAATAGCAATCAAATAATCCATCCATCCATTCCACAACAATCAAATAATCCATCCATCCATCCATCCATTCCACAACAATCAAATAATCCATCCATCCATCTATTCCACAAACAAAAGACATGATTCAAGTTCCCAAGCGCACAACATTCAAGTTCAAGTTCGAAAATGTAAGCACATGCAAGAGAAATTTAAGTATAATGATGGCATGATACATATAACATTGAAATAGTAAATTCATAGTCTTGCATGCACATGTAATTTGTCGCTTCAATCTTCTCAGCACAAAAGCATCATTTTGCGAAGTTCTCGCAAATAGAGCAAAACTTAATATTAGTGTCATCTTACAACAAAAGTTAGGAATTGATATTACATGAGAAGATAATAAACCAAACTATTGACAAAGCAAAAAATTTCCAAATAATGATGAGCAACCTAATAACATGGCAAATCCGCTTAAGGGCATGCTCGGGTGTGGGCACCTAGCTTGTGGCCTAATTGATCATTTACTTATGCCATCTACAAGACATGCAAGAGAAATTTGAGTATAATGATGTACTCATCAGAAAAGGAATGAGCTGAAACTATATTAGCACCTAACAATATAGAACATGAAAAGCACAAGTGCTAAAAATGTTAAACTCCAACTCTCAATATGTTGTCATTGTGAACTACTGATCAACATTTATGTCTCAAGCACTTATCATCAAATTCATAGAAAGTATTGTACATACAAATTATCCTTTTAGTACATCATGAAAATAGCAAGCACCTGGTGGTGGCCTCTCGGCGATGGACGCATTCACATGATCTTCAACATTAGCACCAGCAGGTTCAACATTAGCAGTAGAAGCAACTGATCCCGCCGTTCCCTACATTTTCATAAGAAATCGCATTATAAGGAATTTGCAGTAGCGACCAATAATTACATTGCATGTCATTTCAATGTGTTCTGAATCAAGCACTCATAAGAGACTAACAATATGATAATCGGTATGCATTTACTAACCTGAGGAGATAAGTTAGCGCTGGTTCCCTACAGAGGCCATGAAGTGGAGTCCCGGTCCCGAGTGCCATATGCTTTTTGTTTGCACATTGCCATACATTAGCTAAGTATTTAATATATATATATATATATATATATATATATATATTGCATATTACTTTGTTATTTGCTCCAACTAACTCGCAGGAGTATTTGCTCCAACTGCGCTTAGCCTCAATTTCTGTCGCACTGCTACCAAGCTCGTAAAATTGAGACTGGAAACATGTGATGGTTGTTTATCGACTTTGAAGGTGTACTTCATCCGTTGATGAAGCACTCGTGGATCGGACCTCCGAGAGGGTTGTCGGTGTGCTAATGTACCCGCACCCATGAAGAAATGACCATGTTTCTTCCCTTTCCACTTTGTACATAGCACTCGTTCTAGTGGTGAATTCATGACGTCGTAGTCCGCCATGAATCTCTTAACAAAGATCGTGATATGCACTGTTGGACAAAATCATCAGGGAGCAAAAATCATCAGGGACAAAATGATTAGAAATTGTACAAAGTTCTCTGTCGCGCGCTGGCTGCACAAGGTGCCATCCTCATCACCCCTCCTAGCTGCTACATATGCCTCAATATCGGAGACAGACCTCTGCTCCTTCTTTTCCTGCACCCAAAAAAACCACGACGGTCAATAAATATGTATCTGCAACATACAATCAATATGAACATGTTGACCTACCAGGTTCCTCTTGTAACGTGCCATGGAGGAGCTACCTTGACGATGTGCTATCCCGTCCATCAACAATCTCCGCTCCCTAGCAGCACGAGAGGCCTATAACCATCGTTCATTGCACCACCTGTCTCGAAGAATCTGCCGCCATGCATCTTCACACTTAAGGGCCCACCAAGGTATTGCCTACATTAACCAAGTGTTAAATATGAATAAACTAGAATTGATTGTAATAAAGGATATCGCTTGTTCGGTTGGTTACCCGCATGTACTCGCCCAAAGTGATATGCGCCCGCAAGTGTCGACCCTACGAATTTGTTTGTCCCAAGGACTTGTGTGTGGTAACAGATCACCGCTTGGATGCGTGCTTCAGAGAACATCCGTGGGATGCTTCTTAACACAATTACGCAAAGACTCTCCTAGAATCACTTCCGTCCTCACCCATCGAAACCAAAGACTACAATCCAAGAATAAAGAATTGATAAAGAATAAGATGATTAAGTTAGTTGACATTTATTACTTGGCTACTAAACATCCAAAAGAGGTAAATTAAACATGTCAAACTACTTCAAGTTTTAGTACCAAACAAGTGAGATTAGCCAGGTTTGCATAAAAACACAAAAGCTTATTTCGGATTCTTGTGGTAAGTTAGTATAGTAACTAAATTGAGACTTGAGAGTTGTGACCTAATCAACCCTACCATGCATACGAACACATACAAGCAGATTTGAACATTCAGTCGCTTACCCAAAAACTTCCCTCCACCCGCTGCAAACAGTTGTCAAATGGAACCTCTTCAAAGAAGGCGGTATCTTCAGCAGCCTTGTAGTGGCACCATGTCCATGCAGGCTCCCGCCTTCCTCTGTAGGTGACCAAGCTAGGGAAGTGCCATCGAATCAACACGCCAATTATGCCATTCGGAAGTCTACATTTGTCACCCCCGCCTTCTTCTCGCCATTGCCTGCATATAAGTTTTTTTTAGGTATGCAATTAAGTGGGCTAAATTAGTGAAAGTGTAAACAGTTTATTACGTGTCGCCAACAGGAACGATGACAGTCTTCTCCTCCTCTCGGGTTGGTCGTCGTGGCAGGTTCGCAGGTCCTCGCATCCATAATTCTTGTGCCTCATGGTGCTCATCCTCCTCACCCTCAACCACCTCAAGGTGCTCTTCCTTCTCACCCTCCGCCTCACGGTGCTCATACTCCACATCATCAGCACGCAAGGGCTGCGGGGTACAGGAGCCTGATCTGCTAGAGGTAGACCCCCCCGCTGCCCCCTCGAGGGGCCGCGGCTGCCCCTCTGCCTCCTCGACTAGACGTGGCTGCCCCTCTGCCCCCTCGAGTGGCCGCGGCTGCCCCTCTGTCTCCTCGAGTGGAAAACAAGCGTCTGCCTCGACTAGAGTATGCTGCCTCGCTACTCATATTTTGGTGTCCTGAAATGAAATGAAATAAAATAAATCAATTAATATAGTGTAATCAAGTAAGCTCATAGAAAAATGTAATGTAACGTAAACAAGTAAGCTCATACAAATAATTAAAAACATGCAGCCAACAAATGAAAGACATACAAGATCATGCTCAGAAGTAGTCATCTACAATGGGATCCTCCGCAGATGAGCCCTCCAAAAAATCATCGTCACTATCCCGTACGCCGGGAAGTCATGCATGGATGTGTGGTACGCGACCCGCATGGTGAAGTTCTGTTTCAATGCCCGATCATATGTCACTATGCCTTGTTCCCAAGCATGTAACAATTCATCCACCACCGGCTCCATGAATACACTCATATTCTTCCCTGGGTACTCAGGACCAGGGATTATCAAGGAAAGGAATATGTACTGCTTCTGCATGCAAACGCCGGGTGGGAGGTTAAGGGGAATGACAAACACAGTTAACAAATTGTATGGCGCAATTTCATACCAAATGGGTTAAACCCATCGCCATAATCACAATTCGAACGTTCCGAGGCTCCACAGCAAACTGTGCATAGTCTCGGTCAAATTGCTTCCATGCTTCACCATCAGATGGGTGGACCATCTTGTCATTATGGTACCGACGACCATACTTGTGCCATACCATTTCTTTGGCAGAAACCTCAGACATGTATAACCGTTGGATTCGTGGCACAAATGGTAGATAGCGAAGTATTTTTCTGCCAATAGGAAGCTGCCTCTTCTGACCATCACCGGAGTCAACCTCAACAAACCTAGACTCACCACACTTATCACAGTGATCTTTGTCCACATTCTCATTCCTAAATAACATGCAATGATTTGGACAAACATCTATCTTCTCATATGGCATATTTAGTGCGCTTATCAATTTCTTGGCCTCATACAAGTTAGCGGGCAGTTTGTGACCATCTGGGAGAAGGGTGCTAAACACGCTTAAGAATGCATCAAAGCAAGCAATGCTTGTGCTGAACTGAGACTTGACAACAAGTAGTCGTGTGATGGCATCTAGTTGGGACACCTGTGTGTGCCCATGAAGTGGTTGACTCACTGCGGACAACATATCAAAGAAAGCCCTTGTTGCAGGCTCCGGTTCTTCCTCAGCAGGTGGCCCATATGCATGATGCACATCATCTAGCATGTCTTCTATCCTACTCTCATTATGGCCGCCATCGTCCGTTTCTTCCCTTAGCACATCTGATCTGTTATGTTGTGACTCGCGTGATACACCCACACGGTATAGCCTGCCCTAAATTGCACTTCTGCAGTGTGCGATCATTGTTGCCCTCATTTGTGGCCGTGTGTTCGAACAACGAGAACAAGGGCACAACACACCCCGTCCATTACACCTAGCAAATGCTCGATCCACAAAATCATCGACTTTTCCATCCATTCTTGGGTACAACACCCATCGCTCTACGCCAAAGTACATCCAACTACGATCCTCACCATCCTAGTGTGCAAAACATAAAGCATATTTTAATCCGACTTTTATTTATGTCAAAATTTACAACTCAGAGCTAGCTAGAAGCTACCATAGGATGCATGCCCTATATATGTACACTAAAATGCATTGACATGAAGACAATATACATGATCAACTGAGCATAAAAACACTTTATTTCAATATATATGAATACCATTATTTATTAACACGTTAATGTAGCATTGCATGACAACATGTAGGTATGATCAAAGAAGGGCTGCATACCCATAAAAGTTGGTAGATAACTTGGTAGGTGCTCATCCAAGATATTAGAATTGATTTTATGTCATTGTGTTACACGAAACAAGATATCATCATGCTCTGCTTAATTAAGTTACTTTTTCCTTGCTAGATGGATAATGAAGTGAGGAAGCACTAAGTAGTTATTCCACCTTTATTAGTGCGACTATAACTTGATCATTACATCAAATCTTCAATTATGCACATATATAAGAAAATGATGCTAACAAGGAAGTCCGAACATTGCTACATTGGTCCTCATGAGGATTAAAGTTTTTTTCTCTCCGTGTATTAAGCAGAGCTCTATTCTAAATTTCGATGAGAGATAACTTGCTACACACAGGGTGGACAGTTCAATTTTTGTGACTTTGTGGCGAGAAAGAAACTATTTTATACCATTGCCTATCTGACCTCATAGCAAATTATACTTGGAGTATGATTTGATGTGAGAAAACAAATATCAAGATAGTATGTTCAGCTCAGGTGAAACATCAGTTAGAAGGAAACTTCATATGTAAATATAAAGCTTGTTTTCAGAGAGAAACGAATTCTAAATGTTGTTACAGTAGCACAACACAGTAGGTTATTGCTTTTGTTTCTGTAGGGGTATAACCTAAATTTGCTGATTTGCTATACTTTTTGGAAGCTTCATTGCATTTGTAGAAGCATGCTTGATGCTTACTAGGGCCTTTTTTTGTAGTATGCTTAATAACATTGCATTATTAGAGTTTAGCAATACGAAAAAATTATAAGGTCTGACGTTTAGCCAAACAATGTACGCCCAATTTCAGAAGAGTATTCACATAGCTTCCGCGGTTGCCAATTTTATGTCATACTAACACGTGGCTAGAGTTGCTAGCATGAGTTTCTTGTTTAAGTGCCACTTTTGTTCTTGTGTTCAGATTTCAATCATGTGCCACTCTAGTTCCTGGTTTCAGCTTTTAATCAAATTAGTTCCTTTCCAATCCTGGTGTTGAATACTTTCAAATTTGTTCATTATTCTTTCGCATAACAACAGATACCTAGAATAGCAAGGAAGATCATACACATCACAATAGCAGCATCATCATACACATCACAATACACATCACAATAGCAGTAGCATCATAGCTCTCAGAGCATCTAGGATTCATCACAGAGCATTCGGGGGCAGGGAGAGAGAGAGAGGGATTAAGGGGGTAGTATACCTCAGTGGCAGTGCAGAGGTGGAGGAGGAGACGAGGGGGAGGCGTCGGGTGCGGCGGCGGCAGACGAGGAGGAGGCGGTGCGGCGGCGGCAGATGGCTGCACAGCGGTGGAGGAGGGAGCCGGGGGAGGCGGAGTCGAGGCGGCGGGTGCGACGGCGGTCAGAGGAGGGAGCCGGGGGAGGCGGAGTCGGGGCGGCGACGACGGAGGAGGGAGCCGGCGGCGGCGGAGGCGAGGCGAGTCGGGCGGCGAGGCGGAGGAGGGAGCCGGGAGACGGAGTCGGGGCAGCGCGCGGACGGAGGAGGGAGCGGAGGCGGAGGCGAGGCGGCGGCGGCAGCGGAGACGGTGGAGGAGGACGGGAGGCGCGCGCGCGGCCGTGGAGGAGGGCGGCGGGTCCGGATCGAGAGGGAGGAGGGGCGGCGGGTCGGGATCTCGAGAGGAGGTGGAGGGGGCGGCGGGTCCGGATCCGAGAGGGTGGGGCGGCGGAGGCGCGAGGAAGAGGACGAGGGGAGGCGCGCGGCCGCGAGGTGGGGAGGAGAGACGAGGGGAGGCGCGGCGCGGCGCGGCAGACGAGGAGGCGGCGGCGACATAGCAGCTGAGACGGCCGCAGCGGTGGAGGGGGAGGCGGCGCCCGGTCGCGAGGTGGGGAGGAGACGAGGAGGCAGAGGCGCGCGCGGCGACGAGGGGAGGCGGAGGTGGGGGGAGGAGACGAGGTGGAGGCGGCGGAGGTGGGGGAGGAGACGAGGTGGAGGCGGCTGAGGCGGCGGAGGACGGGGAGGGAGCACCGCCGGTCGTGGGGGAGAGAGCAGCGTGGGGGGATTGGGGAGAACGGGGTTAGGGGTTAGAAGTACGGGTGAAAAAACGGGCGGCGGTGTGGGGAAAAATGGCACGGCCTATTGTTTTATCTCCCGAGTGTCTGTAACGAACGACACTCGGGAAATCAGTTTTCCCCGTTGCTCCTGTCAACGTTTCCTGAGTGTCCAACCGGACACTCGGGAAATATTAATTTCCCGAGTGTTTTATTCGCGTACCGAGTGTTTCGTAAGGCACTCGGTACCTTCCCGAGTGTATTATTCAAAACACTTGGGAAATTTATGAGCACTCGGGAAAATAGACGATTCTGGTAGTGTGGGGTGACCAAGGCTATGTTACGATGAGAAACAATGATGGACACAACGATGGGGTTATTTGTACTACAACAAACTACACTACATAATTATAAATCTAAAACTATCTAATCCATCCGATTACAAATATACTAGTTTATTTGCTAATCTACCGGGGTTTGAAAATTGGTTTGAAAATTAAATATAAAGTTACAAAAAAATAACAACAAGGTGGGCAACTGGATCAGCTCCTCCCTCCCTCCTCTCCGATACGAATAGACAACGCTTCACTAGCACCTCTCCTCCTACTCTCCCCTCTTTCTTTTTTTTTTGGATTAAAAGTGAATTTCAGGCGCCGATCTTTGGGGCTTTTTATAGGACAGCTTATGTCGCCATTCCAAATGGCGATAAGAAGCTGCAGGGTCTCTGTCGCGACTCCAAATGACGATTTGCATCTATTTCGAAACCAATCATCATTTGGAAGGATAACATAGGCATTTAAAACTGTTTGGTAGACGACAAGACTCCTACCGCCAATCCAAATGACGATAGGGTCATGTCGTCATTTGAAACGGTGACAGAATCATATTTTTATAATTTTACTAAACAAGTATATCTATTTCTGTAATTCTATTTAAAAATGTATTATTAAAAAAATCCAAGCTCCCTATCTTTTGTTTGTCGTATTTATGTGTACTTACTCGCGCTCCGAAATTTTCAGAACGAAATCAGGAGGATGTGCAGGCTTGGGCTTTTGAGAAGAATGGCGTGTATTCCGTCAGACCACCATATCGTCTTTTGGTGAGCTCCGGTCGGCAACTCGGCACCAGCGTCATCTCTCTGAATGTGCCTCGTCGTCCACGGATGCTACACCTACGTGGAAAGCAGTGTGGAAACTAAATATTCCTACAAAGGTACGAGTTTTCTGTTGGAGGATTATTCCTGGATTCTTGCCGGCGAGGTTTTGGCTTAAATGATATTGTTTCGCGTCGTATTTGCGAATGTAGCTCTTTTTGTGTGGTATTTGCAAATATTGCAGTATGGATGAGCCTCACAATTACACACGTGGCGACGTGAGGTACGTCCGGACGGCCATATTTAGCAATACGACTTGAGAAACACTACTTCGGTCAAAAACACGTGTAACAGTGCCATCTAGACAAAAACTCTATCGCCGGCACGCCGTGTCTCGTTTAGACAACATATTGAGGTGGTGGGGACTTGCGGAACTTGTGCTGCAAGTGATGAAACAACTCCATGCTCTTACTGCTTGCACATGGCAACAGTGGAACTTGTGCTGCAAGTGATGAAACAACTCCATGCTCTTACTGCTTGCACATGGGCAACAACGTGTGGCTCGTGATCCGCTGGACGGCCATGTGTGTAAGGAAGAAGGTGTAGCTCTGGTTTTACGTGGAATGCGGTCGGTCTGGACCGCCTGTAACGACCAGTGACACGGTGAGAGAGGCTGGACGCCGGAGCAAGCAGTGAAATGGGTTGTCGAAACGGTGCTAGAATCAGCTAATTAACATGGTGAAACCAAAGAGGACTGTGCAACCAGCACCGGTTGAGGGCTAGAAACCGCCGCCGACGAACTGGGCGAAGTTAAATGCGGATGTTCTCCTTGGCGACTTCTAGCAGAGGGGAGGTTTCGGTGGCTACGGCGCACTGGTACGCGTCTCTGCAAGATGCTATTATATGGCTGAAGCAGGGCCGTTCCTTAGGGAGGGAGGGCCGAGGCGACCGCCCAGGGCCCATCAGAGCCAAGGGCCCCCGATCCTGATACATCATACATATATGTGTATCAGTATATGCTCTATTGCTTTGCATGGCTCATCCGATCATGGCTGTATAACTACTAGCCTGCTAACTAGATTGAGGCATTGAGATAGCCAGGTGCCCACGACATGGGCCTAATTCATTAAATCGGCAACTAAAGCCCACCCAACTAGACACTAGCCAACTACTGAAGCACAGTCTCCATCCTATCGTTGATTGCTCGTCTACTCGATGCCTCCATCCTTCTGCAAGACTGCAATGAAAACCAATGTCGCCGCCTCCCTCACGCCTCATGGTCTCCCTTCCCCTCTTCTCCTCTTCCCCAGATCACTGCCATTAATGGAGGAGGAGAGCCCAATCTCATGTATTTCCAACAAATTCACCATCAATCCCTTCAATTTGCAACGGATCTACTCAAAATCAACTCATGTAGTCGTTGCATACATGGTGTGTTTTCTTGATTTTCTCCATCCTTGATTCACTGTTAAATACCGGGAGTCCCAGGCCCCAGCCAAGCCAACATCTACACTATGTTGCTATACAAGAGGGAGTTTGGTTGAGTCGATTCCTAAAGCAATGTTCGGCTGAGTCAAAAACAAAATTCAGAGATTTATTGTAAGTTGTAACTTCAGTTTCTTTTGGTTATAAAGAGAGAGGGACTAGAGGGTTAAAGAGAAGAGGATTGGAATTGCAAATTCTTGTCAGTTCGTGGTATGATTTTATTTAGCTAATTCAACTCTTTATGTTATGGTTTTGCACTCATTTTCTAAAGATCATGCACTGATGCACTTATATATTTTCAGGACCTTTTTCACTTATAGCACGGTTGAAGTTTTTCCTGGATTATTCTTGGCATTATTTCGGTATCTATCCAATTATCAGAATGCAGGTGCTTTTGTTCCTCATCTAAACCAAGTTTTATACTGCTGTATGGTAACTGGTAAGATGTCATCTAGAAAGTATTTATCTGGAGTGAAAAAGGAAACAAGTAGATGAGTTGATAGAATCACAGAAAGGAGCCATTGACAACTTTTTTATGATTAATACAAGCCCTTCCAGGAATTCCGAGGAATTGGCCATAGTTAGTATTGAACAACAACCTAATGATGATTTAGATGGGAATAATGATAGCAATGAGGATGATAATAATTTGAGTGGGCATGAAAACCTAGCTAGTTCACCTAATACATAAAGTCTAAGTGTTGATAAACAACCAGTTTTTACTATGGCTATTTATGATCCAAGAAACTGGGATAATTTTGATAATAAAGCAAGGGACATTTTAGTCGAAAAGGGGCCGATAAGAGAAGAAAATCTTGTATTCCCATTGGATAATACCTTTAGGCATTTTTCATATGATTATTATTCTAAAAAAAGAGCAATGGAGAGGTACATGACAGAAAATGGTTGGTCTATTCTAAGCACATTGACATGGTGTATTGCTTTTGTCGTAAGCTTTTCAAATCTAGTGACAACAAGAGTTCATTAGCATATAATGGGTATGGAGATTGGAGACATCTTAGTGAAAGGCTTAAAGAGCATGAAAATAGTGTTGTGCATATCACTAGCATGAACACTTAGAATGAAATAAGAATTAGGTTGAACAAAAACCAAACAATTGACAAAGATTTGCAACAAGAAATCACAAAGGAGAAAGAGTGCTTGAGACATGTGTTGGTAGAATAGTTGCCATTGTGAAATATCTTAGGTAGTGTTTGGTTCATTGAATCATATAGTCCTGTACCAGATGGTTTAAGAAATGAGGACATTCATGCGTTTGGTTGAAGAGATGGAACCAATCCATTCCGGATGAGATGGTTCAACTTTATAGAATAGTCCTTGGAGATGTTGTATCAAATCATTCTGAAAAATTGGCTGAACCACGTGGTATAGGCTCATTCGTGCGTGGCCCGTGTGCGCTGGTGGGAGGAGACATTGGATTTTAATCTTAATCAGAGTTTAAGATTTAATTATTTAACTATGACCTAAATCAACTCTTCCTCAACCATTGGATTTTAATTATTTAGTGAAAATTTATAGAATAGTAGTGGAGAAAAGGATTACATAGATAAATAGAGAATAAAATTATAATACCAAAATAACTTGGTTCACCTCATTTGGAGTTCAGAAAATATTTTCTATGAATTATCAAGGTTAAAAGCATTTTTTAGTGTAAAAATAATTCAGTTAATGATCAATTTTCAAAAACTATATTTTCTGAGCCAGAGACAAGTTTGAAACCTATTTTAAAAGAAATTTAATTTAAAACAAAAAATATCAAAATTGTTTTAACTTGATTTGGAGTTGAGTTGAATTAGATATGAATTTTTTAAGTAAAGAAAATTGGATCGTCCGATCGGAATTGGACCGTCCAAACAGGTGGTCTGTTTGGACCGTCCGATCGGAGGGTCTATCCGATTCGATCGGACGGTCCAAATGCACTCTGCCTAGCCAAAATAGAATAACTTAAAAATGCATAACTAATTCAAAGTAACTCCAAATGGAATAATTTTTTCACCTAAATTCATCTAAAATCATCATCTAGCTACTGTAGAAAATTCATGCATTTGTGAACAATTTGATTTTTTTTTGGTTTTTCAAAAAATGCCCTAAAAGTTCAAAGTGCTCCAAATGGAATAATTCTTTCACCAAAATTCATCTAAAACCATCATTTAGCTAATGTAGAAAATTCCTGTATTTTTTAATACTTTGAATTTTTAGGTTTATAAAAAATGCCCTAAAAATTCAAAGTGCTCAAAATACAACCTTATTTATCAAACCAAATACTATCTTGAACCATCCTATCCCATCAACCAAACACCATACTTATATCATCTCATCTAGGATCATTCCATCCATTCTGTACCATCCCATCCCATTCACCCTAGTTCACCAAACCAAACACAACCTTAGTAAACATAATTTGGCTTTTCGAGGATCCAGTGAGAAACTTTACCAAGACAATAATGGTAATTTCTTAGGATGTGTTGAAATAGTTGCAGAATTTGACTTGGTAATGCAAGATCATCTTAGACGCATTCAAAATAATGAAATCCATCACCATTATCTCAATCCTAAAATTCAAAATGAGTTGATTTCTCTTTTGTCATGTAGTGTTAAAAGTTCTATCATAAAAATTGTTAAAGATGCCAAATATTTCTCGGTAATCCATGATTGTACTCCAGATGTGAGCCATCAAGAACAAATGACTTTAATTATTCGATATGTTAATATGTCAAATAACAAAATTAAAGTAGAAGAGTTCTTTCTGGAGTTCTTGAAAGTGGATGACGCATCCGGTTTGGGGCTTTTTAATGAATTGCTTAATGCTATGGAGTCTTTTGGTCTTAATATTGATGATGTAAGGGGTCAAGGTTATGACAATGTTTCTAATATGAAAGGGAAACACCAGGGGTACAAAAGCGGTTGCTTGATATGAATCCAAGAGCTTTGTATATGCCATGTGCTTGTCATAGTCTTAATCTTACTCTTTGTGATATGGCAAATTCTTGTGGTAAAGCTTTTCCATTTTTTTGGAATTGTGCAATGCATGTATGTATTATTTTCAAGTTCTCCTAAAAGATGGAAGGTTTTGCTTGAACATATCCCAAGTTTAACTGTGAAACCATTGTCTAATACTCGTTGGGAGAGTCAAATCAAAAGTGTTAAAGCTATTAGATATCAAGCTCCTCAACTAAGATTAGCTTTGTCGGATTTATGTAAATCTTGTGATTACCCCAAGTCAAAGAGTGACGCGAAAAATTTATTTGATGTGCTTGGAAGTTTTGAGTTTTTACTTGGTATGATTATTTGGCATGACATTCTATTTGCTGTAAATATGGTGAGTAAGAGGTTACAATTTCCATCCATGTGCATCAACTTTGCCTTGCAACAAATTGAAGGTATAATGCAATATTTTTATAAGTACAGAAATGAAGGATTCATATCTAGTTTGGATATTGCCAAAGTCCTTGTATCTGATATAAATATAGAACCATCATTTTCAGTAAAACGACATGTTCTTAGGAAAAAGCAATTTGATGAAAGTGATAACAATGAATTAATTCTATCAGCTGAGAAGGCTTTTGAAGCTAAATACTTTTTAGTCATGGTGGATGTGGCAATTGCTTCAATGAAAAATAGATTTGAGGAACTTAAAGTGTTTAAAGGTATTTTTGGGTTTTTACTTAGCTCAAAAAACATGAAGTCATAGGATGATATCGAGCTAAGAAAATGTTGCACTAAATATGTAGAAACTTTTTCTCAAAATGATTCATCTGATGTTAAATTAGATGATCTTTTCTCTGAATTAAGAGTGTTGCAAATGACTTTGCCAGATATGACAATGTCTGCTATTGAGATTTTTGAGTTTGTTAGAGAAGTAAATTGTTATCCAAATGTTTCAATTGCTTATCGAATCTTATTTATTGTAACTGTGATTGTAGCATCAGTTGAAAGAAGCTTTTCAAAGTTGAAGTTATTGAAAAACTATTTGAGACCACTAATGTCACAAGAAAGGTTGAATGGTCTGGCCACGTTATGCATTGAAAAGGATATGTTAGATCACATTGACGTGGATACTATTGTCAATGACTCTACATCTACAAATGTTAGAAGAAATTGCTTTCTATGAGTAGTTTGTATCTTTTTGATGTATTGAATAGCTTTGCCATTGATATAAAAGTAGCATTATATGTTTAGAATAAAGGGCCTCCCATTTTGCCTCGCCCCAGGCCTCCAAAATGCCAGGAACGGCCCTGGGCTTAAGCTATGGCCTGCAGAGACGGCTTAGCCTTTGCGAGAGAAAGAGGTTTGACGAGAATAATCCTGGAGACTGATTCACAAGCACTGCTAAATTTGTTGTCGGGGCGTCACTCTGGAAGATCAGTCATCTCTGCAATTTTGGGTGATGTTGAAGCTTTGAGTAATGATTTGGAGGATTTTAAAGTTCGTATTGCTATTCGTAGAATGGCGAATGCTGCCGGCAGGCGACGTCGAGTGACCCGAGGAAATTGTGGTCAAGTAGGGTTCCTGATTTTCTTTTACCTATTGTAACCCTATTTACTACGGATTTTCCATTCATTTTTCTATTTTTTCAGAGCAGTCGAGCCTGCAACTCAGTGAGGCCTCATTGATCGCATAATGAATAGCTCAGCACCAGCGGCAAAGCAAGCCATCCATGCATAGGCCGGGCTGGCTCCCGCTAATTCTAAATGAACCGAAGCTAGCTCAGCCCAGCCCACAGACAAGTGGAATTTTTTCCTCCCCTTCGGATGAGGCTATCCAAAGGGTCGTATGGGGCGGGAGCTGTCTCTTATTAGGCCATCCAAACGGGCCAGCCTTCAACTCGGGCCGCGGAATATGCCCGGTTCGATGACTTAGTTGTGCTTAGGGGTGAAAACAGACGGATATTTGCTCTTTTTTTTATTTATTTATCGAAACCTACATTTTTATTTTGGATTTAGAGTCAGATACATAGTGGCGGACCTAGGAGTTTTAGAATGGGTATTCGGACTTCGGAGCTACGTTGTCCAGATATGCCGATACCAATACGTCGATACCGTGAGATATCATTTCCCCCAAAACACTGATATGACGATACACATATATATAATAAAATATAAAAAATATAGAAATTAATGATTTCATATGAGAAATTGGGCGATATAAAGCAAGCATAATGGCATGAATTAAGCAGTAAATTATAGATATCAATAACAGTTGAGGAGGTGGAATCTACGAATAGAGCTATTTTTGCTCCAGGCTTCTTATTTTGCTGAGTTATGTTGTTATTGCAGCGTGCGGTAAAGACTTGTGCTTAGTGCTTGACCGTTGTTGTTTTCTCTATTTTTCTGTTCTAGGTTGTACTAGCTATACCGCTAAATATTATTTTCTTCATCTAAAAGTGATCGGTAGATGCCATGTCTTTATTTTCAAAAAAAAAAAAAACTTGTGCTTGGTCTTGGTCGTTATTGTCTTCTCACTTTTTTCTATTCCAGGTTATAACAGCTAGACTGCTAAAACTTATTTTCTTCCTCTAATAGTGATCGGTAGAGCTCTTGTCTTTTTTTTTTTGACAGTTGCATACCTTGTTGATCCTGCTCTTTTTTGCTTTTTTTCCCATCCGCAAGGACACCATATAAGAATGTTCCTTGCATAGAGCAAAAGTTAGCATGTAAACATATGTAACAAGGGCCCAACTATCTGTTTATTGCCCAAGATAAATATTGTATTTTTGTACAACATCTATTGGAAAGAACCAAGAAAGCAGAGAAAGAGGCTAGACTCCAGAAAGAATCAGAGTTGGAGCGGAGCAAAACCAGAGAGAAGAAGTGGAGTGCATAGAACACACCTAGATCTGGATAGAGGACGATAACGGTGAGCTGGATATGCTGCTCCCTTCGCGCCGGCACGCTCCCTCCCTGGACCGCGTTGCTCCCTTGGTGCCGTCCGCTCTCTTCCTCCCTGTTTATCGCGCTACCACCTACTTGCTCGCATCGCATCTCTGTTCGTCCCCGCAGGTGCGCTACCGCACGCTCGCCCTGCGCCGCATCACGCATGCTTGTTGTCGTGTCGTAGCGTCGTGTCCACTGACCGTCGCTCTTCTTTGTAGCCCGTGCCCCCCCCACACCCAAACACACATAGACAGCCCATAGGATGAGAGAGAGAATAGAGGTTAGAGTTTGAAGGCTAAAGTAGGAAGGAAAATAGGCATAGTGTGTTATATGGGGAATGCGAACTGAATTCATTTGTGGTCATAAATATATAGTTTTGACATAACTAATAACATATACATCTAATATTCATATTATATATCAGATATTTTGAAGAAAAAATGGGTGTTCGGCTGAACACCCATGACCCCTTGAGGGTCCGCTCATGCAGATACGGATACCCTAGATACCAATACGAATATAGTTTTTTCGGGATACAGGTACATGGAGGATGTGGATCGGATTCAAATCGGTTGCGGATTAAGACTAAAAAATGATACTCTCGACGGATTTTTTTTTCTGGATAGATTATCCGTCCTGTTTTTACCCTAGCGAGCTAGTCTCGGACTCCAATCGATCTTATTGCGTCTCCTAAAAAAATCCATGTTATTGCGCTACAAGCCACCAATGAACCAAAGCTTGTTTTGTCAGCTATTTGATCTAGTCTTACCGGATCATCCATTAATCCAACCGCGCTCTTAGGAGCTCATATACACCAACTTTCTGGAGCTAGCTTGATTTACAAATTAATCATAAAGCTGTAATTGATTCGATCGATCCCATTCGATACATCCAGATCATCTAGGATGCCAATACGGTCGATATCGACCCAAAGAGAACGAAAAAATAACATTGATGCAAAAAAGAGCAGCTAGCACGTTGAAGCTCCATTGCCTGAACTACTGGAAGTGCCTGTGGGGACCCCGGGGTTATCTCCTTAAGACCGAGACTAATCAAGGTCTTAGGGACATAACTCGGGACCTCCGGTAAATGGATTTCAACTTAACTCAGTCTCAGTGAGAGGCTCAACTCGAATCTAGAGCCCCGACGATCATGCGCGCTGCTCCTCTGCAAGCACTACATGATTGCCGGTTCTCCAATAAGTCAAGCACGACACTTAGCAAGTTAAATGGGAATCCAAGAACAGCGAGTATGACCTATATTGGCTCCCAAGATCAGCGACCAATATAATCATACCCTCATTACAACGTTGGTCACATCCATACAATCATCATTCGTAAAAGTACAAAAGTTACAACACGCTCCAAGTGTACAATACATAAGGGCCGACCGCCAAATTTAACAAGTTTATAGCGAAGCAGTAAATAAACCAAAAGACCAACAGTGGTATGCCCACAACCCATCGGCAACCGATCGGACTTAGAAGATAGCATACTACTCGCTGGTGTCACCTAAATCGACACCAGCAAACTCATCAACCTCGTGATCGTCCTCACCGTAAAAGTCAAGAAACATCCGGCCGAGTACCAAAGAGTACTGCAAGTCTTACACAAATAAAAATAGTTATGCATAAGGTCATTCAAAGGGAGGCTCATATTGGCTTAGTTTTGCGAAAGAGACGCAACAATGTACAACCTACACATACTAGTTTTCCAAGTGCCATTTTAAAATCAGATTTGAAGTAGAAGTAAAACATGTGAATAAGTAATGAACTAAGTAACCAATAAACATACAAATAACAAAGTGGCTGCCCACTTTGATACAACAACAAGCATGAACATCCCATCCATGCTAATTACCGAGTTATAACCACAATTTTAATTTCAAGTCTAACAATAGTAACTCCCGAACTCAAGCGGTTGTCCATAACCGTGGACACGGCTATTCGAATAGATTATACCCTACAGGGGTGTACTACTTTACCCACACGACTCGATTAGCCCGTAAGCCTCCGGATAATGGCACACTTCCTTTGGTATGCTGGCCGGGGAGAATCGAGATACAGTCGTTTTCAGCAAGAAAACCCTATTGCGCTAAGTCTCCCATGTGAGATGTTTCCGGTCTTAGTACAAGTAGCATATAGCACTTGCTAAGGGGCTCACACGTTATATTGGAAATACCGATGTAATGAAAAGGTAATTGGTGCTCCCTTGCATACTATAGAACATTGACATCGATTCCTAAGGACAAATGATCAAACACAAATGCCCCTACACCACCATGAGACTTAACACAATAGAACCTTCCCCTACTTAACCGTGACAAAGCACCCATATATCTGCGTATGGTAGCACGAAAGTACTTGAATCAACGACGTTACCAAAGTTCGGTCCTTAATTGTCCAAACAAGTCCAACCACATACCCAAATCTCGTGCATAAAGCACCATCACTAACCAACACTTGTCCAGACCAAAAGCTCATTTAAAATGACAAAATTTAACTTGTAAAACAGGTACGAAGATCTGAAACAAAAGTATATAATGAGGGTTGTGTTTATCCCATAATTGTCGGGTTATTCGCGACAATCAACTACCGGTTCTAGACTTGCATGGCTAAGCAAACTCGAACAATATAACTTCACACCTCCTATCATATCATTTCAGCAATGGAATAATTCATGGATAGCCACAATGACAACATAATAGGATGTGTCTAACTATTCATCACAAAAATAGCGACATTATCAAAATAGCATGCAAGCAATTATCATTGCATCTATCCTAACAAAATTGGGATCAAATATGATGCAAAAAGAAAGTTCAAAGGATGCTTGCCTTGCAGGTAGCTAAGTTGTTCACTCTCAGTTGCGTAGGAGTCGATATCAATATGCTCGGGATCTATATAATTATAACATCAAATAAATACCGAGAAAACAACTCAAAAATCAAAATGCTCAAAAATGAATGATTTTTCTACAGTAGTTAGGTCATGATTTTAAATGATTTCTAGTGAAAGAATTATTTTATTTTGATTTAGTATATGAAAGTTATAATGGTTTGAATTTCAGATTTCAATAAGGCGTCATTAGGTAATTTAATTATGAAGTGAAATTTTTTTTAGAACAGTGGTGGGGTAAAGGATTACATAGGTAAATAGGTAATATTAATACAAGTTCAGAATAGTTGAGTTTGTCCCATTTGGAGTTCTTATGATTTAGTTATTGATTTTCAAAGTTATCAGCCTTTTATAGTATAAAAATAATGGAGTTAAGGAGTATATTCTCCCAAAATAGTTTCTGGGACAGAGGTAACATGGAGACCATTTTTAGAATTAAGTTCACTGAAAATGAAAATTATCAAAAGTGGTCTTACTGTTTTTTGAAGCTTCCAATAATTATTTATGCATTTTTGAAGTTATCAGTCATTTTTCTATTGTACAAATAATGGTTTTAATGGATTAATCTCCAATTAATACTCTCTGCTACAGAGACAAGTTTGAAACTAATTTTAATATAAAGCTTGTTAAAAGTGAAAGTTTCCTGAAGTGGTTTCATGTGATTTGGAGTTATTAAGAAATAGTTATGTATTTTAGAAGTTAATACCAATTTTCAGTATGCAAGTAATTGATTTCGGTATTGTATAAACCATTTGCTACTTTTCTCACCGAGGCTCAGCTAGCCACGGTCACTGACCAGCGGGCCCGCTCGTCAGCGGCCCATAGCGAGGCGCGCGCACGTGTGCATCCTAGAGCTACGATTGCGAGCCGTTGGATCAAGATCCAACGGTCCACAGTCGAGGTGCATTAGGATGGTCCGAATGTCTCACAAATCCACACCGTTCCTTTCGCATCTGACGGTCCAGATCGACTCCTAGTTGATTTAGCTTCTTAGCACGTGTTTAACGACTTGGGTCCACACATCAGTGGGCTTAACCATTCACTTCCGACATCAATTAAATGCTAATGATTACAGTTAACACTAATGATGTGCTACAATAACGGTCGGTGTACGACAACGGGATTTCGTCCCCGCGCGTTTCACCGACGGCTTGCCGGCGATTCCGGCCACGGCGGCGTGAACCAAGAGTATGCTTAGGTGCACAATAGTGCTGCGCTCCCAATGGAAGTGGTCTCGACGGCTAAGCCGGCCTATACCGGCGGCTAGCCGGAGTTGAGCGGCGGTGATAATACGGCAAACGTGTGCAAGACACAAGAGAGCTCCGTAGCGCAAACCAGCGGGTGCCTGAGGTACTAAGGGCTACTGAGGGTCTACCGAGTCTTTGGAGCGAGGTCGAGAAGGTCGGGAGGGCTGGAGCAATGTCGTACGCCGAGAAGAAAATGGTGAAGGCACGGTTCCACGAGGAGAGGATTCCCTGAGCAAAACCAAGTGGGAAGAATGATCAAGATGGACTAAAGATCACCTAAGCTATAGAAACAAGGAATTTGACAATAGCTTACCGGACCTAAGTGGGAGACGAAAGGACTCCTCACTGCCCGAAAATGAGCTTTCTTCAAATCCTCACAGTCCTATCATATAATGACAAAATTGATTGAGGGGAAAACTTAGTTAGATCCTAAGACACATTGTGACGCGAGAGAGATAGAGAGGAGCTCACCGGAGTTGAGGATGACAAGGTGAGGCCCTTCAGGTGCGTGCTCTAGAGCTCCAGAGAGCACGATGATGGACCGGGAGCTACAAAGCACGAGAGAAGCTCACATAAGCTAAAATGGATTAAGCATCGAACAAGAAAGAGAAAAGCACCACCCGGTGGAAACTTACTCAAGCGAGGAGCTGGTACGAGCTTCCCTCTCCTCTGCCGAAAAGAGGAGAAGTGAGGAACAGGGGTGCCGAGGGGTATTATGCCCGGAAGAAGACGGAGTGGAGGCGGCGAGACGAGCAGCTCGGGACCGCCAACGGACGCGGTGGATTGACGCGCCATCGCCGCGAAGAGATTCGCGGCCGCGTGGAGCTCGGTTCCTGCGCGAGCGTCAGCGAGAGGAGGAAGACAGAGCTGACAGCTCGAGCCCACTGTGTCAGTGAGACAGAGCGACGTGCGCGAGCGCGAGTGAAGCGATTCGATGCGCACCGTCGGATTTAGATCTGATGGTTGGTATGCATTGGTGCGTTAAGTTGACTCGACCGAGTCGGTTAAGCTTGGTCGGAACGAGTGCGAGTGCGTCCGAGTCATAGGAACAGTGCCGGTTTGGGTTTAGGGTTTGACTGGGATTTAAAAACTGTCTAGCAACTTTGACCGGGGTTTATAATTAGAAATAATTTCGCAAAAATCATGAAATAATTTGTGGGGGTTCCTGGGAATATATAGTTCCCATAAAAATTATAAAACCCTACTGTTCAATATATAGTTTGTGATATTTAAATTCAAACATATTGTATGTCTACAAACGTTGTTTGAATTTTAATTAGGTTCAAATTGTTCCCAAAAATTTTGGAAAAATTATATTAATTCATAATAATTAATGTAGTATTTAAATAAATTGGTTCCAGATGATGATCACAACTTTGTATTACTGATTTGAAGTGAAATGTGAATTTTGATGTGTATGTTCACCTCAAATTAGATTTTCCAAGCACAATATAATATGAAAATGTTTTGAAATCAATAATGCATGCTAATGAAATACACATTAATCCAATTTAATTAGTTGGGGCTGTGACAGTGCCCTTGACTCCTTGAGTTAGTCCTTGATTAGTTGACCACGTTTACGAATAGGTATGGGTGGATCCAAATGAGGCTTAGGGTGCACAGGACATCGGGTCCGGTTTTATTTTACCTTATCAAAGTCCCAGTATATATGTGTACGCACTATATAACATAAGCTCAGTGACCTCATACACATATAATGATATCTATGGGGACACCTGATTATTTTTCTTCTAGATCCACTACTGTGAACGGGGACACACGTATATACCTTACCCACTTGTAGAGCAGGCCCGTACCGAAGGCATGCGCAGCATGAGCTGCTACATAGGGCCCAAAAAAATTACGGGCCCCTTTTTTTCTATCCATTCTTCAATGATCACTTGCTAATCTTTGTTTAGTAATAGTAAGAACTAATAAGCAAGCAGCTCTTTTATTCACTTCTTACTAAAAAAAATACCACTGTTTCACATATATTTTCCTCTGCCTTCTCCCCTCTTTGTGTTTCTTTTGCTAAATATTTACTCTAAAAGTTCATTCCTAAGAAAAAAACATGGGTCTGTCGATATTTTAAAGTTTATGAGATGGCTAAATTATTTTCATATAATGCAATTGTTGCATATAGAATTTTGTTAACTATTTCAGCGAATATTGCATCTGTAAAAAAGAGCTTTTATAAATTGAAGTTGTTAAAGTTCTACTTGCATTCTATAATGACTCGGGAAAGACTTAACCATGCACTTGCAATTAATTGACGTTTAATTTGGCGAAGACTAGTTACGAAGATAATCGAAGATTTTGTTTCAAGGAATACTAGAAGAATGATAATTTGTACTAGTTTAGAGATTTGTTTCTTAGCAACATGTAACCCTTTGTACCATAAGGAAAAATTGTATTACAATTGTAATATCAAATAAATAACGGTTTTGCTAGTTTTAAGTTACCTGAAATTTTCTTAAGTTTAAGTCACTTGTTGTGACCATTTGATTTGTGTAGAGATTGGTGTGTCATATGATTGTCATATGATTGAATATTGATCCAATGGATGTCATATGATTGAATATTGATCCAATGGTCATAATAAGTGACTTAAACTTAAGTATATAACCTAATTTTAAATTTAGTACAGGGCCTCCAAAATATCAGGTACGTACCGAATGTGCTATCTCTGTCTGTCCGCACGCCTAGGTTAAGTGTCCGTAGAAGACTTCCCGATCGAACACCGGCGCTCCAACTCTATAAATAGGAGCACCATGCATGCTCTTCATTCTATCCCCTCACAGCAAGCACCGGGAAGGCGGGAACATACCTAGCTAATTAACTGAGCCATGTCTTCCTCAACCGCGTCGACCAAGCGGGTGTTCCGGGAGTACATTGGCGCGCAGTTCAAGGAGGTCCGGCTCGCCGACGTCCCCATCAACCCCGGCGTGGAGTTCCACTTCATCCTCGCCTTCGCCCATGACTACACCAACGACCAGCGCGCTCCGACGCCGACGAACGGTAATTTCAACAAGTTCCGGGACACGGGCATCCTCACGCCGGAAGCGGTGGCCGAAATAAAGGATAAATAAAAATCCGGCCCGGGTAATGGTCAGCGTCGGTGGGGCCACTGTCCAGGACATCGTCGGTGCCTACTTCCAGCCAGATGACGAAGCGTCCTGGGTGTGCCGCGCCGTGCCGCCGTCACGTCGCTCGACGGCATCATAGACGAGTACCACCTCGACGGCGTGGACATCGACTAGAGAACTTCAGTTGCAACGAAGCCATGTTCGCCAGGTGCATCGGGGATCTCCTGACGCAGCTGAAAGCGAGGAGGCCGGTGCTCATCACGTCCATAGCACCGTACAATGGCACTCAGATGTATATTATTGTATCCATCCTCAATTTCAGAAAATTACTCACTAATTATCATGCAAGTTGAGCTCATCAACAATTAATATCGGCCGGACTAACATACAAGTGAACTCTGGTGTTGCATGGCCGGCCGGCTGCCCGCAGCTACTACCAAGCACTGTGGAACAACCACGCGAACGTGATCGACTACGTGAACCTCCAGTTCTACGCCTACGGCCGCAACACCACTGTGGACCAGTACGTCAGTCACTACGACGAGCAGACCGACAACTACCGCCGCGGCAGGGTCCTGGCGGCCATCAACACCAGCAAGCCGGCCGACGTGAATATCGTCGACCGGGACGTCGCCCTCGTAGCGTGTGCCGTGTTCTGAACCAGAAGAGCAAGCTCATCGGCATCTTCATCTGGTCCGCGGATAGCTCGCGCGTGAACACCGTGAACTTCGCCTATGAGAGGGATGCGCAGCGGATGCTGGCCAACTTTTCGATCCATGGATCGCTCCCTGGCTTGCAGTGTGGCTGCTCGGACAGCTCGCGCGCTTCCTCTCTTCGATTTGATTGCCGTGATGAATAAATCTACGCGCGTTGTCGCGTACGTCTTCGTGATGGTTCTGTTGCTGTGTCGTCGGTTTTACTCCGGGATTTGTGAGAATAATTTGCACACTGCCTGCGCACACTGATGCATGATTTCAATAGATCTTGTGAATTCCAATCTCGAATTTCATCTTGGCGTGAGAGTTTTTAGCTGTGGTGCTAGGAGTTAGTCGTTAGATCTTTGATCCCTATTACTCGTTCGTGTACTGTAGTGTGCATGGGTGTGAGATTTATTTATCTAGGTGTGAGTTGCATATTATAATTCGTGCTCCACATATTTGTTTGGGAAATTCGACCATGATTACTATTCATGTGTATGATACTGTTCACATTCATGCGACGCTAAGAGAAGAAGACGACACACTACTGATCTTCGAGTTCCACCGTGAAAGATCGAGCAACCCACGGATTTAATCTCGTCTCGAGGTTGATCCGCATCACTAGCCCTTTAAGCGTGCGACCCTATAGGTTCACATACACTTGGACACCTATAGGTTCACATACACTTGGACATGGCCCGAGTACCCCTACTCATCCACTAATCGGTAGCGGCTCCTAGCAAGACATGCTGATTCCTAAGTATACGTAAAGATCATATCAGACGAACCTCAACAAAACTTATATGCATTTTCTTTTGTCTCACAATATCGGTCAAGCTCAAGGCGAGTACGTACCATCCTTATTGGTTAGCTTGACCACTTTTTCTTGATCATGTGACTTAAATTCTCTGACTACAGTTAACTCTTTAACCGCGAGTAGCATGACCATACATTTCAAGAATCTAATCACTTGAGAGGCCTAGAGATATCTCTCCCGTTGTATGGAGGTGCAAATCCTATATCTTGATCGACCATGTCTCGTTGTATGCATCATGATAAAACCCGAAAACTACCTTTATAACTACCTAGTTACGGAGTAGCGTTTGGCAACCCCTAAGTGAGTCATTACGCATCTCGAGTACATACGACGATCTCAAGTCTAAGGATATACTATACGTATTATAAATGAGATCAACTGATGACATGTAATAAATCAATGTTCTCACAGTGTCTCATGGTGGGTCGTTTCAACCCTATGTTCGCTAACATGTGTCTATATTATTGGTTTGATATCTCCATATCCATGACCCGTAAAACATGGTCACATCAACCAATACATATGCTAGTCTATTCATATGTGTTCTCATATGTTTCTGACTAGAGAACGTTTAAGAATAATTATCGCAGAAATATAGAGTTTCACAATCAAGTTACATACTTGATTATAAATATTAATGATATTATTCTTGCAATAAGATAGCATATTATCCAACAAATTATGAATATAACAAAATATAATCATCTCTATGATTGTTTATAGGACATATCTCCGATGGATAGCCCAGAGAAATCTGTACCGTTCGAGAGCTCCCCGACCTGATGGTATAGTGCTCAATAGTAGCTCTCTTATCCAAATTAAGACAAGTAAGCCAAAGCGCAAAGGGGTCCTGACGCCACATTTGCTGTTGTCAACTCTTTGTCTTGCAAATTAAAGCTACCTCTCAGCTACGGTATGTCGTCAGACTAATATTGGAAGATACAAACAACACGGAAGCTATGCTGTCATTTGTGCACAAACACTCACGGTAGTACGACAAGTAGCATATACATCATCTACTCCGTCCAACTCCCGAAACACACGGCAAAGACTCTGTAGTGCACATTAGCCATGGCAATTATTTAGCCCCCGTACGTATATTCAAGCGTAACAAACGCGCTTATTTATTCAAGTCGTATAGCGCCGCAAACCAAGACGCGACCGATGGATGAGATGGATCAATGGTTGGCGACGATCTCCTGCGCCCTGGTCTCGTACACGAACCCGTAGCTGCTCCGCTTGGAGCTGTCCGCCGACCAGACGAACACGCCGGGCAGCTTGCCCTGCCGCTGCAGCTCCTTCGCCGCATCGACGCCGACGTCCGGCGTGACCAGCCCGGTGACGTTCCCGGTCATGAAGCTGGCGAGCACCTTGCCGCCGGGGTAGTTCGCCGCCTGCTTGTCGTAGAACTGCACGTATATGGGGACGTCGGTGTTAGCGCCGTAGCTGTAGAACTGGAAGTTGACGTAGTCGATCACGCCGGATGTGGGGACCCCGGTAATTATCTCCATAAGACCGAGATTAGACAAAGTTTTAGGGACATAATTACGGGTCTCCGGTAAATGAATTCCAATTTAACTCTATCCAAGTGAGAGGCTTAGCCAAATACTAGAGCCTCAACGATCATGCGCGCTGCTCCTTTGCGAGCGCTACATGATTGTCGATTCTCTTTCGATTCGAAACACTACACTTAGTGAGTTAAATAGAGATTCATTAACAACGAGTATGACTTATATTGGCTCCCAAGATCAACGACCAATAAACTCATACCCTCATCCAACGTTGATTACATCCATACAACGCATATAACAAGAGATCAAAAGACATACTGCATAATAGTAAAAGTCTACAGCTTATTACATACGGCCGACCGGCCAAATTTAAAGTAAAGTATCAAGTAGCAGCGGAAGCAAGTAAATTAAGAAAAAGACCAGTAGTGGTATGCCCATCACCCATCGGCAACCGACTGGGAGTTAAATGATAGCACACTACTCGTTAGTGTCACCCAAGTCAACACTAACAAGATCGTCAGACTCAAAATCTTCCTCACCTGAAAAGGCCAGCAAACATCTGGCTGAGTACAAGTGTACTCGCAAGTCTTACACAAATAAAATTAGTTATGCATAAGGGTCATTCAAGGGATGGCTCATATTGGTTTAGTTTTGCGAAAGAGACGCAACAAATGACATCCTACACATACTAGTTTTTCATGTGCCCATTTAAAATCAGATTTGAAGTAGAAGTAAAGCATATAGTAAAGCATTTCAGTAATAAACAGTTGAATCATACAAAGACCAAAGTGGCAGCCCACTTTGATGTACTAAACACATGCACATCCCGTTCATGACGAATACCAAGTTCAACCACAATTTTAATTAAAAGTCTAACAATAAGCAGCCACAAATTTCAAGCGGTCGTCCATAACCGTGGACACGGCTATTCGAATAGATTTATACCCTGCAGGGGTGTACTACTTTACCCACACGACTTGATTAGCCCGTTAGCCTCCAGATGCCTCCGAAAATAGCATACTTTCTATGGTATGCCGGCCGGGTAAATCAAGATATAGTTATTTTCAGCAAGAAAGCCCTATTGAGCTAAGTCCCCCTTGTGAGATGCTTCCTTGCCTAGTACAAGCGTCTGATAGCACTTGCTAGGGGGCTCACAAGTTATATTGGAAATACCGATGCAATCAAAACAAAGGAATTGGTGCTCTTTTGCACACTATAAAAGATTACATCGGCTCCTAAGGAACATAGGATTTCACGGTCGCTATGCCCCTTACACCACCAAGGACTTAACGCAATAAAACCCTCCCCCTACTTAACCATACGGCTCCCAACCCGCGTGTGGCAGCACGAGTGTTGCTTGAACAGCAGGTACTCAACGTTCGGTCCTTAATTGTCCAGACAAGTCCTTCCACTTACCCAATGCTCGTGCACAAAGCACCATCACTAACCAACACTTGTCCAGACCAAAAAGCTCATTTAAAATGACAAAATTTAACTCATAAAACAGCTACAAAGATCTGAAGTATAAATCATAAAGTGAGAGTTGTGTTTATCCCAAAACCACCGGGTTATTCCCGACGATCGAACTACCGTGTCTAGACTTGCATGGCTAAGCAATTCTATAACCCATAATTCACACATCCTATCTTAAGCATATAGGAGTTGGCATAATTCAAGATTAACCTCAAGCATAGGACATAACTAAACTACACATCACAAAAATATTGACATAATCAAAATAGCATGCAAGCAATTATCATTGCATTATCCTAACCAAAACTGGGATAAAATATGATGCAAAATAAAGTTCAAATGATGCTTGCCTTGCTGGTAGTTCACTTGCTCACTCTTGGTTACTTACTCTCATACTTCCGGCAACAACTCGGAATCTAAAGAAAGACGATATCGAATAAACACAGAGAAATAGCCAAAAACTCAAATTGCTTCAAAATGCATGAAATTTATACAGTAGCTATATTATGATTTTATATGAATTTAGGTACAAAAATTATTCCATTTGGAGTTTATATGAGAGAGTTATAGTAGTTTGAAAATCAGATTTTTGGAAAATGCTGAAAATCAATGTTTCGTTACTGTTCATCCGAATTTAATTGTTTCGCAGAAATTTGTAGAATAGTGGTAGGGATAAGCTTTACATGGCATGAAAGGTAATTAAAATTTATGATCAATAAAAATTGAATCACTCCATTTAGAGTTCACATGAATTAGTTATGAATGGTTGAAGTTAAAAGACTTTTTCGTGTAAAAAAAATAATTCTTTTCTGATTTTGCTACTGCATTAAATAATTTTTATAGGTAGTATGACCTAGCCTCTGCCATGACAAGTGGGGTCTATGTATTTTCTTTTCTTTTCAATTTATTTCCTAAAGGGAAAAGATCTACCGACAAATCTAATCTTCTCATAATCATAGACATAACCGATTCCCCGGTATTGAATCCAATCACATGCATAACTTTTTCCGATCATAGCCTCATATCTTGATCTAAATCCTAAACTAACATCTACTAAGGCATAATCAAGACATTCAACCCAACAAATACTACTCGGACTCACCATCTTTCATACATACAATCCATCTGGTGATTGCACAAAATCCATCAAGTGATATGCATAAGACCAAGGCTAAATCCATCAATTGTTCTTTACTAGACTATTTGATCTAATACTAACTATCAAATTCTACTAATTTCACCTCGGCAATTCATATTCGCATACACTGAAATTTCCACCGGTCGAGGTTTATTTGACTAACCAACACCTAGTGAGCTCCACAATTTAAAGACATGCCCAACATTTAACAACTCACTAATCAACCAACTTATATCCATTTCACCGGACTAGTCGTGTACGACATCTACCAATCCAATCCCATATGCGTCTCTACGATCGACTAATAATCATTTAGCTACTAATCCAAAAGAGAGTATAATTGCATCAACTTGGCACATAGGATTTATCTACTAATTACATGGCAATCCAATTAGTTGCCTAGAATCAAATAACCCATTCCTACCATCTCCAATTTCTGGCACAAATGACTCATATAACTATTAACTAAGACATCCGATCAATTTGCTCATGATTAAATAAACCATCCGATTCAACTTCCATATCTCATTAATCATCAACACATAAGTCATCCATCAAGTAATCATAATAAAAATCTTTATGCGTCCTATCTCCAAAAATTACTAATCCAATATGAGAAGAAACCTCCAACTAATTTATCCTTCGAAGATCACCACTAGCTTCCATGCGACTTTACAATAATCTCGTCCGATCAAATAATCAACTCATATATTTAATCTAGCATTTACCGATCAATAATATACATAATCTGTTACAACGATAAAATTATTCGTACCTACCGACATACATCACATGAACACACCTACGCATAAATAAGACATAACCGGAGAGTCGCACCGGTCTAAGCTATCAAACAATTTTTACAATTAAACATGCATGAAAAGATGCCATGCTCATGACTAATATGCAACATGCACAAGTAAATATTGTAAACGCGATTCGACACTAAGATTTTTACCGCGGCACTAGGCGTGCGAAATATCGCCGGACATCGTGTTCTCGGCACTCGTTTGCATCCGCCATGGTCGTCGTCGATCTCGTGTGCGTCCGCGTCCACATCCGGCTCCTCGTCCATGTCCGTCATCCTAGTGCCGCCGCATGCGCCACACCGTCGCGTCGACACCGCCTCGCCTCGCTCGCCCTCGACGCCGTCGTGTATTGTGCCGCCGCGCCGTGCTCTGGTGTGTCTCACCGAGCCACCACGCCATGCCATGCTGCCGCATGCATGGCCGCCGGCCTCGATGCCGCGCCTCGGAGCCGTCCCAGTGCCTCAGTCCGGCCGCTGCCGTGCCGACGCTGCTGGCCGCCGCCGCCGCTCCCGGTCGGCCGCTTCCTCGGCGCCCTGGTCTTCATGCCGGGCTACCGCTGCAGCGCCTCGGCGCCGTCGCACTGCTGCCTCTTGGCCTCGCCTCGGCCTCCACTGGACATCACCCCTTCTTGCTCGCTGACCGCGTCTCCTTGCCTCGGCCATCATGTACCGTGGTCGGTGCTCCCAGCTCCCACACCACGGCTGCTGCTCCTTACCGCCACCTCCACGTCGTGCTTGCCTCGCCCTGGGCGCCACGCCGCTGCTCACTCGGCCTTGGCTGCTGCATGCATCACTTCATGCTGGCCTTCTGCTTCTTCTCCTCAGTGTCGCACCACTGCCCGCTGCTGTAGTGCCTTGGCTCCCTGCTCGCTGGGCCGCTCTGCACCGGCCTTGCCTCAGCTAGGCCACCGCCGGCTGCTGCCGAGTGCCGCTGGACAGCGCCAAGCCGCTGTCCTCACCCCACTGCAGCACACCACCTCGCCACACCGTCCATGGCACCTCGACGTCATCCCCTCGGTTGTCGTTGTCGCCTCCGCACCATTACATTTCCACCCCAGCTCCACGCCACCGAGCCTCGCCGCTGGGCTCCCTCTGCTGTCTCCTTCATGTTGCCGGCTCTGGAATCTTGGCGCTGTCACCCTTGATATGCTGCAGCGAGCCACGCCACAAGGCTCCCCTTCTTCTTCTTGCTAGCAGCCATGAACACTGCAGCTACAAACCTTGTGGGCACTATTGTTCTTCCTCCCCTCCTCTTCAACCCACTCAAAAGGGCTTGCATGTCAAATCTAATTGGATGAATGGGATGGTCATGAGATGGAGAATGTGAGGGTATGACATGCATTGAGAGTTTTCTGGTTTTTAGTGGTGTTTGGGAGGAGAGACGTTGTTTTGTGCTTGAGCTCAAGAGGAGGAACGAAAATGGCAGAGACTGCTGTAGGAGGAAAGGTGGTGCTGGGCAATAAAGAAATATTGGTGAGTGGGGAGGGGAGTGATTCGGTTGGGAGCAGCAAGATAAATGGTTGTTCGGTTGGGGTTAAAGAAATTGGCAATGGGTGCTCTATTGAGATGGTGGAATGGGCTGGCTGTGGCTTTGGTTGGTAGCTGAAAAAGGAACGGCTGCAAGAGAAAAGGAGAAAGGGAAATGGCAGTGGGTGTGTTGAGTGCTCTGTTGGTAAGTGTGTTGGCAGTGGGAGAAAAAAAAAATGGTTCGGTTGGGTGGGGGAAAGAGAAATGACTGAGTAGTGAAGGAGGCAGGGAGTAGGAGGATGTTACTAGACAGAGTAGAAATGGCAGGGGAGGGAGGGAGGGATTGGTTCGGTTGGGCACATGGTGGAGAATAAAGAAATGGCAGAAAAAAGGATGTCTTTTGGCTGGGTGTAAAGAAAAGAAATGGGTAGAGCATTTATTCCTCATTTTTCTAACTCGGTCAAACGACCTCGCATGCGCGAACTAAACGCTAAAATGGAACTCTCTCGAGATAACGTTCGTAACGATATAACATGCATTGTTGGACTCTTAATTTCTGGAGGTGATTGCAAGGAGAGAAGTTGGGAAAAAGAACGGACACGCAGGCAGTTAGTTGGACTAGAAGAGAGCGACAATACTAACGCATGCAAGGTAACATAATTTTTTTAAAAGCATGTGAAAACAAGAAATAAAAATAATAATTCAAATGCAGTCTCTCAAACAATTTGATTTAATATTGTTGATTATTATTACTATTATTTTCATACAACTTTTAAACAACTCGATTGATTTTAAAATAAACCTTTCACTTAAACATGTGAAAATTTTAAAACACGGTCAAATATTTATTAGATTGCCAAATTAAGTATTAACATCCCGATTCTAAAAATCGGGGTGTTACACCGGAGTACTTGCGCCACAGCGGCTGGTAGTACTCCTGGATCACCTGGTCCTCGTACGGCGCGATGGAGGTGGTGATGTTGGGGAACCGGGCCTTGAGCTGGGTGAGCAGGCGACCGACGCGCTCGACGAACGTGTCCACGTCGGCCGCGAAGTGCTCGTAGTCGACGTCCACGCCGTCGAGGTCGTAGAGGTTGATGATGCCCGAGATGGACTCCACGGCGTTGGCCACCCACGAGTCCACGGACTTCGGCTCGAAGGTGGCGTTGACGCCGGTGTTCTGCACGGTATCGCCACCGAGGCCGACCATGATGCTCATGTTCGGGTGCTCCGCCTTGGCCGCGGCCGCGGCGGCCGGGGTGAGGGTGGCCGTGTCCCAGAACGGGGCGAAGACGCCGTTGGCCGGCTTCGGCTGGGAGGACTGGCTCGTCATGTAGTCGATGGCGAAGGCGAGGATGAAGTGGAAGCTGAGGCCTGCGTTGACGGGCACGTCGGAGAAGCGCACGCCGGTGAACTGCGCGCCGATGTACTCGCAGAACACGTAGCCGTTCGTCATGGCGGCTAGCTGGACGCTCGAATGGGGCGGAGGTTGTTGGTATTTCGCCGAATTTATAGTGGCTCCCTTCGCTGGCACGTCTCGCATGCTTGCGTGCTTGGGACGAGTCTACACTGGAGTGCTGGCACAGTAGCACGTACGTGAATTGCACGTGTCATCGTACATGTAATTGTTTGCCAATCTTCGTCCGCCACACGAACGTATATCTTTTCATATTTGTTTGTTAGTACGTAATTAAGTTGTGCATATTCAATCTAGCACTCCATGCCAACAATAGGGGTTGGAGTGGTTCGAACCGGGAAGACCCTTTTCTACCCCTTCTGGTTCAATCAGTTTGATGAATGGGACCAACACAAGGTGACACAAATCATTGTTCAAATTATCTACCAAAACCGTACGGTGACAGTGCGGATGAGAATGTCATTTTTGCGATTGCGGCTATGCCATTTTTGCAATTACGGCTACAAGGGTGTCATTTTTGCTAATCACGCTTTAAATAGCGCCATTTCGGTCCATTGGAGTTAAGAGATTTTCTGCTCAGTTGTTTTCGAGGTTTCCTTGGGAAAATGTTGCTGATTCATGGCATAATCTAACATCACCTATGTGCATTTCACCATTGCAACAGCAAGCTCCTGGACAGGTAATTGTTTTGGGGTTTTGGTGGCAACATAAAAGACCAGTGATGTTCCAGTGCATGTGTGAAGTGAAACTGCTTACACAAATTTTCTGCTAGGTTGTCTCCTATGTGAGTCGGGATGACAGTGCACAAGAAATGGTTGGTGATCGGCCTGGTGGGTATCTTAGAAGAAACACAAGAGAATTCCTCAATTGCCAGAAGGACAACAATGGTCAAAGGATTTACTGGTTGTGCCTGTTGTTCGGTTCAGGGGTACATGCAAAATCTAGCTGTGGCAACTATCATATGAAGGTTGAGTACCAAGGACCGCATGAATATTACTTGTACTGTCAAGAACCACTTGATGCTCTACACATTGCTTACGGTTGGTCAATGCATAAGATCAAAGAACAAGTACCTTGGGATCCTAGCGGCTCTACCCATCAGTTCGCAAAGTTTGAAAGCTCTAGGATCCATGGATATGTCGACAAAAAGATCAACTAAACTCCATCACTAAGATTTATGCAGCTCTATGTGTGGATATCATGGTGATATACTCATGATCTTAAGATCAGATACAATTGGCAATGGTGGTGAGAGTTTGTCGAAACACTCATTTTTGGTAAAATTCAGGTTCTGTCAGGCAGTAGGTGGTCAGATCGGCCAGTCTAGCAGTCAGACCAGCCTTGGTGGTGGTTTGGCTGGCCACCTCAGGTGGTCAGACCAACCGTTGGGCAGGCAAGTGGCTAGCGGTCTGACTGGCCATAAAGGTGACTTTCGAGTTTGGAGCCAGGCCAAAAATAGAGGGTATAGGCAAGAAAGGGGTTTTTTCTGTACTTGATCTCATAATTTTTGGAGTTTCAAGTCAAAAGTTCTATTCATTTTAAATTTCTAGAGAGGTTTCGGATTGCCAGGGAGGAAATCTGGCCAAGTTCTTGTGCAGTGGTCAGACTGGCCTAGCTGGGCGGCCGGTCTGGCTATGGGTGGCGGTCTGACCGATTTTATCCTATTTCGTTCGCCGGCAAGGCGGCCATGTTCGTAGGTTAGGTCAATGTCACCTCCCTATTTCTATTAAATGGAATTATTATGTATCTCATGAGCATGCATTTGGTTTATGGAGCATTTGCACAAATTATTGCATTCGAAAATCTTCAAATCAAAGTTACACATACAACTCAAATAGAAGCTCCAAATAAAATCAGAAATAAACACTTGTGCTCATCTCTGGAAAATAATTTATTTAAATCTTATAATATTTATCCTGCATAAATATAATTTTTCTCAAATTTTTAGAACCTAAGTCAACCCTGAGAAAATTCAAACTCAATTCATAAGCCTTTCCTACGAAAGAATTAAAAATAAGGAAATAAAACATGAACAATGAGGTTACAAAAAAATTATGTGTACTAGGTCATCCCAGAAACCTCTCTAATTTTTTTTAGATTTTTAGGATTTTATTTGCTATTTTATCTCGGCCGGTCAAAGTGTAGAGGTTTAAATTCAAAACCAGACAACTATTGGGCCGACCCGAGGACTTGGTCCGACCAGCCTACCCGACCACACTAGGCTCTGGCCGATCCACTCGACTTGACCCAACCGCCTAACTAACCCGGTCGAGCCATACATCGACCCAACCACCACTGAGCCACTGACGACCTAGGCCTGCTTGTCGACTTCATCCCGACCTCGGGCGACGCGCAGAGCGCGGCGCCACACGATCGAGACACTCTACGCCGCTCTGCTCACGTCGTGAATCTGCCGACCCCATCCACCACTCTGGAGCTTCGCCAGCTAACGCCGCCTCTGTTTTCGTCTGTTGCACGAGCTAAAACCCCTCGCAACCCTTCTTTCTCCCTCACTTCTCCTCTCGGCCGTTGAGGAGAAGGAAGCTCTCTCATGTAATACGCTCGGGTAAGTTTCCTTCCGCCGCATCCCTCGTCTTCTATGTTCATCGTCGTTTCCATCCCAGCTAATCCCAGGCCTTGGTTTCGCTTGTAGCGGTCAGAACACGACGGTCGTCCTCCGCACCGGTGGATGCACATCGAAAGCCACTAACGTGCCATTTCCATCACCTTGTGCATCACCTTGTGCCTTTATGTGTAAGAACAATTTCCCCTCAACTCATTTCTCCAATGCTTCGTAGGAGCTCGTGGATTTTGGAGTTTCCTATTTTCAGTCGAAGAACCCTATCTTCTTCCTCGACTCCGTTCTGGTGAGGCATTACCCAATTCCTCCCTACACCACCATCTCCTTAACCCTTTAAAGCTAGGATGAGTCCATAAAATCTGCTGAGTAGTGTCTACGTCTAGGGGCTGGTGCTGGTCGTCCGTAAAATCTTCTGCATTCTGGCATTTTGCATTGTTCTGTTTCCTTTAGTTCTAGCTCGAGATAGCTACTTTTTGGTACTTTTTTTTAGAAGAAACGGGAGAATGTATATAAATTAGGAGTGTCTATACAACATGCACTGATTTTTCTTGAAAATCGATCACTTTTGAGCCATCGATGGAGATCCAATGCTCGGATATCACCCCACCCCTATATCCCTAATATAATCTCACTTCCCACCTCTCTCCCTCTCTCTCACCAATCACGAGCACTAAAATTGAAAGATGTATAGCAGTTCTCTATAAATTAATAGAGCAGAGGCAACAAAAGTACATTAGGCCTGAAAGCCTAGAAAAAGAGACTTAAGGTTTTAATTACACACGACTTAATTGCTCCAAGCATTTTTGCTAGGGACCGAGAGAATGCCTACGTTCCTAATCTTTGTAGACAAGTCCAGGGAAGGTGGATCTGTGTTAAAAATTCTGGCGTTATGTTTCTTTCAGATTTCCCAAGCGGTCAGAATGACCACTGTGGCCGTTGCCCTCCTTAGGAGGTGCCCTACGTTGTTGGTTTTCAACCACCAATCCCTTGTAACATCCCAAGTTTGGACTTGTGTTTCAAATGTAAGAAAATAAATAGAAATTAAAACTTTTTCTTACATCATGTATTTCCTGTATGTTCTAAACAATTATTGTAAAAGGAATATGGGAATGCAAGTCACAAGTTTTTTGATTCAAATCTTGACCTTTCAAAAACATTCTTGTCAAATCTTGTGATCATCTCCTGGAAATATTTTTTCTAAGTCCTAGGGATGGTATGTGACCCCTCTGAAAAATTTATAATTTTCAGAAATTGTTTGAATATTCTTAGGGGTTAGTCAAACCTGTTTGACTGCTAGTCAAACCCTAGCTTAGCACCTTGTTAAAATTTTGGAGGAAAATTCACTAAATAAAAACCTCTGAAAATTTTATACAAGGTCAATACCTAAGTTAGAGAGCTCCTGTAAAAATTTCAGAAATTTTGGAGTTAGTTTGCTACCTTTAAAAATCCTTCAAAGTTCTTAGCTCTTAATTAAAACCCTTAGTCAAAACACTGTTGGGTTTGAGCCGGACCCAAGTCTGGCTCGAGCCACTTGATCGAACCTAACCCACTAACTGCACCCGGGCTCGCTTTAGGCGCGCGTCAATCTCAGCCGTTGGATATCAATCGGACGGCCCTCGTTCGTGAGAACGTTTGGACCTCCTTATCGTCCACTTAAATCTGAGTCGTTCATTCTCCATCGAACCGCCCACGTTGCTTGATACAATCGGACTTCCGACTGTTTCGTCCGATCTAAGCCATTTGATTAAAATCCAACGCTCACGATCTCCTCTTTTGCTTTGAACATCAAGAGCTTTGGGGCGATCCTAGCCGTCCGTTTTTGATCAGACCGCTCACAATCACCCTAGCCTTTCTCTGGTCATCTTCCTCCTCGCGCCATGCGCAGCACAGGGAGCGGCATGGCCTGGTCACATCTTGCTCCCTTGTCAATGTCTCCCTGGTCGGCAATTAGTGTGCGCAGGTGCTTTCGGCCGTAGGCATGCCCTACCCTGCACCCCATCATTTCTCTTTTCGGTCCATGGTTGTGCCGTGAGCCAAGCTCACCTGAGAGTCTCGTTTTTGCCCAAATCCTAATTTTTCTAGCTTTATAAGGCCCCCAAAACCCCTTCTGGTGTTCCTTTACACCACCCCTAGCTCATTCTTTGCTTGTGGAGCTCAAAATACCAAAAATACCAAAACCACCATTTTCGGCCGTGAAGCTCCATTGTGGATCTTGGTGCTCCAGTGGTTCTTCTTCCTTTCTTTTTGTACCCTTTTAGCCCCTAACTCAATTTTGGGTTCCATTCACAAGAATTGACCAATTTTGAGTTTGGATCTTTTCAGCCGAATTTACCCCCCTTTCTTCCTCAGCTCCGGTAAATGGTTCTTTTGGCAATTAATTGCTCATGGACCTTCTATGGGCCTTAATACAGCTATTTTGACCACCAGTGGTGTTCATTCTTGCTCAGGTCGTGTTTTCTCCATCGTCTTCCTCGGCTCTGGCGAGCTCCTCCACCGTCAAAGCTTTTCCGACCAACTTTGAAGCTCTTCTTGGCCAAGGTAGCTTCTTATTAGTCCCTAGAAGCCATGGCACTCGCTTTCTTGGACTATTGCGGAGCTTTTCGCCATTTTCGTTTTTGGCAGTAAGTGTCCCCATCTTTCATCTCCGCTCATGGCGTTCTAGGCCGTCGCCGCCATCGAGGTTACCTCCTCTGGGTGCGCAATAGTATTTGCAACCCATTTTGGCACTTTGCGGGCACCGCCGTGGCCGGAGCCACCGGTGACAAGCCGTTCCTTGCCCTCGGGTTTTTGTCGAACAAAAGCCCCTGTGTGTCGTTGTCGATTGGGCAGGGTTTCGGTTATTAAATACGCTAATGATTGTTAATTACTGTTAATGATTAGTTAGCATTTAATTGGTGTCCGAAAGAATCTTTTGTGTCACTGCCAGTGGGCCCAACCACTTAAACCCCCCCCAGTTGGCACTATTCAACGCCTTTAGGATATCATTAATGATTAATCATTGATAATTAGTGCTTAGCGATAAATGGTTGTCGGAAATGACTCTTTGAGTCAGCGGCAGTGGGCCCCCCCACTTAAAACCCTCTCGTGCGATATATTTAGGACACCATTAATGCTAATCATCACTAATCATTGGATTTAGTATTTAATAGCTATCCTAAATAGCCCTGTGTGCTACTTACATGTGGACCCGCACATTTAAACCTCTCCGCGCACTTAAAACCCACGTGTGTTAGTGCGCAGCTCGTGGACCGTCAATCTCGCGATCTGCGGCCCAGATCTTCGGGAACTTTCGGGCCCCCGAACGTTCCACGTCACTAGGGGCCGTCCATCTCGCGATCAACGGCCGAGATCGATGTGCTGTTCGGGTCACCCGAACCGCACATGGATCTGGGCCGCCCATCTCTAGATCTGCAGCTCAGATCGTGGAGACATTCGGATCACCGAAGGTTACTGCGCTCTGAGCCCTCCATCTTAAGATCTACGGTCATGGATGATTGGAGCTTTCGGGTCACCGAAAGTCCCAATTCATATCGATCGTTGGATCTTGATCCAACGGTGGGTCCTGTGGGTCTCCACGCGTGCGTTGTGTTGCGGTGCGCGTGGGCCATTGGATCCCGAATCAAAGGCCCACATTCGTCCTCGTCGTTTTCTTTAGATAAGTTTGAGTTTATTTTGGTAAGCTTTTATTTGTTAACTGAAAATTGTATTAAACTTTAAAAACTCTTAACTAATTCATTTTTAATCCTTTTTGGATGGTTCCAACTGTATTAAATTCATATTTCACTAAGGTTTAATATAAAAATGCATTTAGACATGTTTCTATAACAGAAAATTTTGTAAACATTATTAACTTGCTCCAGCCATTTTTGAATATCCCAGAAATTAAATTGAAACTTGTAAAATGCATAACTTTTTCTGTATAATTCCAATCTTAGCAAAATTAAGCTTATAAATTTCCTATGTTAGCATACTTTAATCTGAAATAGGTTTTTGCTCATGTTCATATTCCTGAAAAGTGATATGTGCTAGTTTTACAACTTAGAAAAATTATAAGTAAATCATTTTAACTCCAAATTGTGTAAACCCAACTTTGCTGATCTTAGGATGTCATAACCTACCTATCATAAAAATTTGGACTCTAGGTCGTTACGAAATTTATGCCATGAACGATACCGATAATTAATTTAGTGGAATTAACAGGCTGAGGGAAATTGTTTTAGCTATAACTTTTTCATACTTAATCCAAATGACTTGATTCTTGGTTCTAAATTCATTTAAAATCATAACCTTGCTGCTACATAAATTTCATTAGTTTTGGATGACTTTTTCTGTTGAGTTTTGTTTGGTGTTCTTCGTTCTTATTGGTTTTATCATATTTTTGCGTTAGGTTCCGAAGATATTATTGATCTTGAATCTGATCCACAGCAACCAGACTCTGCCCTACAACAAGGCAAGCAGATGTAGCATTCATTTGATCATGTATTCCTATTATTTTCAAATTCTAATATGTTATTTGCAAATTCTACGTATGCATTGCTATCTTGTTTTAAACTATTGTCGATTAGTTGACCTATTAGATGCATAATCTGTAGAAAAAATGTTTATCCTCTACTACTGAGCCTAGGACTATCTTGCTGTGATTTTGGGTTCGTTGGATGAGTCATTGTCACTTAGTAGTACGAGTTAAACTGCTTAGTCATGCTTAGCGATCGGTAGAAATGGACGGTTGTCGACTTAGTCGATGACCTTGATCACACAAATGTTTATTATGACTTTATGTTTCATCTTTGAGCTATGTTTAATTGTGAAAGCTAAAAATGAAAGCAAAATGATTTGGACTTAGGCACATTGGTATGTTGGTGTGATTTTGGGTGTGACTGGAATGGTGCCCGAGTCAACAAAGACCGAATATCTTGTTACACTAAACCAAGCATTCTCACGTGCTAATCACACTAGAGGGTATGTGACCTCTCTTGACTTAGTACTTTGGCGTGAGTTAGCTACGAGTCGCAAGAGGGCGTGTGTGTGTTGTGTTGTGGTAAAATGAGATGGTTATGTGTTGGGAGCATTGTAGTTGTCAAAAGCTTTACCAGGAGTAGTTGTCTTTTCACTTTACAATGTAGCGTATGGGTTTCTATCCATACGAGCGACTCGTAGTTGATTTACAATGTTGGAAACGTCTCGTAGGACTTAGCTGTGCCGACATACCTTCGGAAGTGTGCTAATCTTGTGGCTTAAAGGCGGTCTGAAGTGTGGGTACATTGGTACACCCCTGCAGGGTATTGATCTATTCGAATAGCCTCGTCCTAGGTTATGGACACGCTTGGGGAAGTCTTTCAAGAGTTAGACTACAACTTTTAATTAAAACTTGATGGGTGGTACGAATTGGGGATTCGTGCTATGATGTGGTGGCTATTGGGTTAGTCACCTCTAGGTGGTTACTTGTTATTTATTGTTACTCGCTGCTATTTTAATGCTTAAAAACAGATTTTACCAATTGCCTTCAATCTATTACATTATTGCAAATGAAAATTGCTTTATGCGTCCAATTAACCATATAACCAATCTCCTTTGATACAGTTTTTATGTAGTTATGTATAGGCTTGTTACTCGTAAGTCTTGCGAGTACATTTTTGTACTCACCTGCATTGCTTGTCGTGTGCAGAGGAAGAGGGTGAGCCCGAAGGCCCTCACTTTTGTGAGTTGTGCTGTGGCAGTGTTTGGAGCGACTAGTTTGGCGGTCCAGTTGGTTGCCTTGTGGGTTAAGGCACATTAATTGGCTTTTATTTATGGTCATCTTATGGCACATTAGCTTTCGCTGTTATTGGTACTTTGTTGTCATTTGGCCGGTCGGCCCTCTTTTGTAATAACTCTATATTATCTATGTCTTTTGCTAGACTTGTTATATTGTGATGTATGGAATTGATACATGATTTTGTAAAGATGTATATGTCTTGCAATCACAGGAAGCACATGTCCATCGGACACAGTGTATTTGGTTTGTGATGCTAGAGCCAATGGAAGGTGAATATTACAAGCTAAATAAACCGGGTCTCACATCCCGATGTTGTGGTGGGGCGGTGTGATGTCTCCGTGGTTCACAATCGATGTCCTATTCCAAACTCGTGGAGTGTACCTACACTTGTCCACCAATTCTTAGATCTATGGGGAAGATTACACCAAAGAACCCTGGACCCAACGTTCGAGATCACTTGGAAGCTAACTACATAGGGCTGCTACTGTAACACGATGCATTGCGAACTTGGGTTATCCTATGCAAATCCAGAATGGAGATGTATGATTCAAATCTCCATTATCTAAAAGAATGGAGACACTAAAATCTGAAGCAAAGCTACACCACCACTCTGATTGCATAGTGTGGATATCATGGGGATATTCTCATGATCTTAGAATGATGAGACAATTGGCAATGGCGTTGAAGGTTTGCGGAAACACGCATTTTCGGTAAGTTGTTGTTGCTGTCATGCTTCAGGCGGTCAGACCGGCCAGGGTGGCGGTCAGACCGGCCACCTCTGGCGGTTCGATCGGTTTTGCTTCAGGCGTAAGGGCTGGCGGTCAGACCGGCCAATGGTTGGCGTCGGCCGGTCGGCGATCGGCGACCATGGTGGCGGTCTGACCGATTTTGACGTAAGTCGCTGGCAGCGATGTGTTGGTTGTTAGGTCAATCTCATGGGTTTCAGTGCATATGTGTTACATGATGCATGTTTTGACTAACGTGGGTCAAGTTGTGAAGAACTTATTCCCGGTTTCGATTTGCTTGCCTATTGTTGTGCATGTTGCTTGGTAGTCAACGACGGACAATAGCGAGGATGATCGGGACTAGCCTTGGAGGCGAGGTTGAGCGATCGGCGATGCGGGTGAAGTCATTGGACTCAAGCATGGTGCAAGATGGATAAAGGTGACCGAACGGGCAGTTCGGTGCGACGGGTTGTATCAAGCGGCGCGGGGGTCGGTGCAAGTGCCATGGTGGTTTTAGTGGGAGCCGTATGGGAGAGACTTGCCGACATGATGAGAGCCACTAGATCAACCTACACGTGGAGAAGCATGGAAGTGCTTCACGCAGTTTGGACTCGGTCTTCGAAAAAGATCGAGAAGAGGTATTTTGGTAATCTTACCAAATACCGCCTTGGTTACCTTTTGCCAACCCGCGGTGCAAGACGGTGCGTGGAGAAGCGGATTAGGTCAAGAGGAGATGAAGACGGTGCTTTAAAATACGTTTGTGTGACCCGTTTGTGTGTGGACCTTAACGGAAGCCCATTAGGGTTATTCTTCTAGAAGGTCTAAGACTCCACTATAAATAGAGGAGGGAGGTGACTGCACCCCTTCAACCCTTTCATTGTTTTGAAACCCTAGTTTACTTAGGGAGAGGATTAGTGGAGGTTAGGGTTCTAGAGAGTTGGATTTGATTTCGTGCTCATATGTCGAGTCTTTGTCCTCCATTGATGGAGTGGCTGTAAACTAATACCATATCAAATCAATCCAAGGAAAGTTTCTAAAAGATGTGTTTCTTTGCTTTCCTTCTCTCTATTTGATGATTTTGAGTCTTTCTTTGATCCGCGAGTTTTTGCTTGGTTTCTTCTCTTGATCTAGCTTGCTGTGACATATGGGAGCACATCTAGGATCATCTTGATCATCAATCACCCACGAGCAAGTCTTTAGATCATATTTCGATTTTGACTCAATTTTTGAGCACCCTTCGTTCAAACTGAAAAAATAGGAACTTTGGCATGGATCTCTGCGATCTTTGATTGGAATACGTTCCCAATATCTTAGAGAAGGTGTGTTTCAAGTTTCATGAAGTTTGGAGTTGTGGATCAAAAGTTGGATCAAATTGTAACTTCGAAATCTTGCTGAAATTTCAGATTTTGCACAGTTTTTACTGTTCACCGGTCTGATCGCGCACTGTTCATCGGTCTTACCATCTGATGCATTCACGGTCGATCGCTCTCGTTCATAAACCTTTGTTCATCGGTAGCGTTGTTTTGCGTTTTTGGTCGTTTCTCTTGGGGGTTTTGGAGTGGATTCAATACAAGTCTTCCGCTATGCTTGTGTACTGATCTTCATAGCTCTCATAGCTATTGGAGTGAGATTCTTATTGAATCTGATCTAAGTGAAAAAGTGAGTGTGCTCCTATTCACCCCCCCTCTCTAGTCGCCTTTTCGGTCCAACACATAGCAGCTTTAGGATGGTTCCCGGAAAATCAGAAGCAAAACCCTTTCTCCAATGCACTCAAGAAACAGCTGCTTTAGGCTCGATCCATACGAATTAGTTGAAGATATTCATGATAGCCTGTCATCACTCTCTTACGGATAAGCTGGAGCGATACTCTGGCCAGTTCTCTGAACCTTCCGGTAAGGAAGCAATAAAGGTTGTTCACGCGGGCTCTGCATCCGAGCTTCTCCGGCCGGCGAAGCCAGAGCAACCCATGGATTTGGATTTCAACCAATAGCCGGAGGTGGAGAAATACCGAAAATGCCTCGGTCATTGTTGTTCATCACGATTTTTTTTTGTCGTCACAAAGATTCGGCCAATTCTATTCCTCGTTTGTGTTATGAGGATCTTTGTATTTTCTTCGCGCATAGCAGCTAATCGACGACGTAATTTTGAAGCATCAAAAGCTATCTATTATTATCTTATTAAAGCAAAAAAAACCCACCACGTTCGTTCTCAAGGGCTAGAAATTCTCACATTAATTAGAGAGAAAAAAGATCTACACCGTTGATCATGGTGGATCAAGATTATAACGGTCTAGATTAAAAGAAATAGTCCATGTCAAATACAATCAAGAAAAAGCTGAAATTCGAAATAAAAATAAAATAAAATTAGGAATTTGATTTCGATACAAATTTCAAAGTAAAATCCTTAAATAACTCTAATTTGGATTAAAAAATTTAAATTTAAATTAGTCTTTAGATTTGTATATGAATCCCAACAAAAAATAAATTTGGAATAAAAAATGAAGAAAAATTGTAATTTGATTTCCATACGAATTCTAAAGTAAATCTCTAAATAACTAAAATTCAGAATAAATTAAATAAAATTAGCAATTTTATTTGTATGCAACCTCTAATAAAAAATAACTAAATTTAAATAAAAATATAAGTTATAACGAGGATAACACGAATGGTGTTAGAGGAGACCACAAAAGAGGGCAATAGCGTCGATCTATCCCGCAAGAAAACATTGATCCACAAGGAAGCGCAGAACCGAGACGGCGAAGGCTGAGATAAAGACAATATCATGGTTCTCACCTTAGCCATTTGATGAGGACAATGTCATGCTACTCGTTGGAGCCGTTGAAGAGAAAGACCAAACTTGAAGGAGTCAATTAATGGCCGCAACAACGAGTAGTGAGCATCGGCGTTGTTGAAGAAGTCAGTGACCAAAGAAACTCGATCATAGGAAAGCGCTAGTAGAGAGGAGATGAATATTTACATTGAAAATAGACTGTAACAGCCCAAAAACCTTAAGCTGGATTAAGTAAGTATCTAATGTGCATTTGTGAAATTTTGGACTTTTTAAAACTTTTTGTTGCGGTAAATAGGTTTCAAGTGTGGGAATGTTTTAGTTGGATTCTATATTCTCTCACATGCTTGTTGGATTTTCTGGAATTTTTGGAGCTTATTTGGTTCCCTGATTAATTTGCATGTTCAACTTTGAGTTTGAATTTAAAACACTAACCTAATAGATAAATAAAACAAGCGGAAATGAAGTGATAATTTAAAATCTAAACTTAGTATAATTATTCTAAATATAAATGGAGGAATTAATTAAATCACGTTTTGCAATTTTCCCACATCAAGTAATAATAATAATCAATATTAAATCAAATTGCTAGAAAAATTGCAATTAAAAATTTAATTATTTTGATTTTATGTTTTCACATGCATCCCAAAAATCATGTCATTATGTATGCGTTATTATCATCATCCTTCTTTTTCGATTCAACCGACTGTAGGTGAAGCGCTGCGTGTCCCTTCTTTTCCATTCTGCTAACTCCTTAGCTTCTCTCCTTCAAATCTCATCTAAAAACTCAAAACCAAGTCATGCATGTCGTCTGCGCGATCGTCATCGCACGACCAACCCATTTCTGCAACCCGTTTTCGCATGCATGGCAGTTTGAGCGATTTCGCAAGAGGAGAGGATAAATCGCAGATAAAACACCTGCGTGTTCATTCTTTCCCCAACTTCTCTCCTCGCAATCACAATCAAAAACAAAAAATCATGCGACGCATGTTATACCGTTGCGATCACCGTCTCGAGGGCATTCTGTTTCTGCAATCGTATCTCGCATGCAAGGTCATTTGAGCAAGTTGGAAAAATGTGAGAGAAATACACTCTATTTATTCCACTGCTATTTCTCTTACTGCCATTTCCTATTTTCTTTTCTCTCACTGTCACTTATGCCTTCCCACATCAACTTCTTTCCCCACCGAGCCTGCCTCTTCTGCGCGGCGCCACCACAGCTCCTCCCCTTCCTCCGTCGTCGGCCTTCCACCGCCGCCACCCCGGCCGGCTCCGCCCGGCTCGCGCGGCCTCGTCCACCGCGGCCCCGGCGAGCCGCCGCACCCGCGCAGCCGCGCGCGGAGCCGTCGCCCGCGCTCCCCACGCCACCAGCGCCGCTCCTCGTCGCGCGCCGCCTCGAGCCGCCCACAGCCGCCGACCCGCCTCCGTCTTCCCCTTCACCGCCGCGGCCGGTGCGCGCGTCACCCTCCTCCGCGTCGCCGCCGGCTGGCGCCGCGGCCCGCAAGACCGCCGCCACCTCCCCATTCCGGCCGACTCGGGCTCCTCGCCGCCATCTCCTCCCGGTGCGCCGCCTCGATTCCTCCGCTGAGCTCCGCCCGCGCCTCGACCTTCCCCAACCGGCGGCCGCGCTCCCGCCGCCCTAGGCCGCCACCACCGCGAGCCTCCCCTCGCCGCCCGGCTCCGTCGCCGGCTCGCTCGGAGCTCCCGCCTCCTCGAGCAGCTCGGTGAGCATCCTCCCCTCCCTCAAGCTCGTGCTCGCCTCCCTTCTCCTCTCCTCCCCTCCGGTCCTCTCGCCTCCGAGACCGCGCGCACCGGCCGCTCCGCGGCCGCGCGCGCCTACTCGGTGCCGCCCGGCCCAGCGCCACCTCCTTGGTCTCCTCCACTCCCGGCATCCCCTTTCACGGCCTCGCGCCTCTCCGGCCGCCGCTTGCCTCCGGCGACCCGCGCCGTCTGCCTCCCCTGGCTCCTCTGCCCCCTTGCGCTAGCTCTCCCTGCCTTTCTCTCTTTCTCTCTATGGCAGTGGCCCCCCTCCTCTCTTAAACCAAACCCTACACTGCTAATCAACCATGTGGGTGCCCTTTAGCTCACTCAAATGCTTTAAGCGATTTGAAGATGATAATTGAAGATAGTTTAGTAGCACATTTCGATTCGATAAGCATGCTCCTTTGTAAGATGTTGAGCAGTAGCAAAATCGAGAAGGTTTAGAGATAACATCCGTGGACTAGTGACATTGCTAATGCAAGTAGTTAAAAGTCTTTCTTAAATCTGTAATTAGTTGGATATTTAGTTGTCGATAGTTCCATTGGATTATGTTAGTAACAAACTTAGCGATTCTGAGGTAGTAGCTTTTAGATACTCCATTAACAAGTTGTATTTTGGATAAATAACGATTAGTAGGTTGTATGAGCAGAAGCAATCTGAAATGTATTTAGAATTGTCAGTAGGCTGGTGGATTTGTTGTTGCAAGTAGTTAGTGAATGAGTCAATTGATTAGGGGGTTCACCACAAGTTAGGAGCATTACCAATTGATGTGTAAACCCAACACAGTTAGGGTTGGTCTGTATGTTTTTCTAAAAGTCAGAACTTTGTCAAATGATTAGTGCTCTGTCATCTTATAACTTGCAAAATATTTGTTAGTAATTTGAGGTTAATTATGAGTGGTTTTCTAATATAAGCAACTAGATGAGTGAATCCAAGTGGTTAGATGCTAATTAGGCAAGCAGATATTAGTACTAGTGTGATTGGGATGAACAAGTGATTGATTTAGGACTTTGAGGGTTAACAAGATTTGATTGGTGTACTATTATCTTTTCACTAGCAAAGACAAGTTTGTTGTCAGTTTTTGGCATTTAGTGGTCTAGCTGAATCCATTTTGTAGGGTTTCGGCTACATACAAGTCATATAACACTTATTTGTTTAAGTAAAATAGGTGATTAGTTCGGTATTTAAGAAGCGATCGTACTTGGTTTTGTGATTGGGAGAACACGGCCCAACTTTAAGTATAGTGGTCTCATTCTTTGCATGGTTGTAGTCACGATGTTAGTGGATTGCTTAAAAGGGACGATTAGCTGTTAATGGACCTTTCACTCGGGAGGTTAGATCAAAGAGGTTAAGTGTTAAACAAAGGGATTAGTGCATTGAGTTTAAACATGAGGTTGGATATTACAATTTGATTTATGTTTTTAGAGTGACTTTAGATGATTGGTTAGGGTAGTAGTTAGTGAGCAACTTGGTATTATGAACAAAAATTTGAAGACAAGTCTGTAGTAGTCTTGTTGTTAATCAAGAAATGATCAATGAGCCTTTTAATTTGTGAATGAATACACCTAGATTAACTTGGTATAACAGTTTAAGGTAAATGGTTAGTAAATCGAGTTAGTGATTAATTTAAGTAATTAGCCTAAGAATATTAGAAGGTCAATTAGTTGTAGACTTTTAGCTAGCGATTGCACTTTGGATAATGCCGATAAGTCAAGTAACTAAGAGGAGAACATATAAGAGGATTGATTTTGGTGTATGATCATCGTGGATCTATACATAGAATGCCTAGAGAGAGTGCTTGTGAGAATTAGGGGTATCGTGTCCAATAACAATAGACCTTATGCTATAATCTCAATTTGATGATTCATAACCAATTCAATTCAACTCTAAATCAAATAATTTATGTCTCTAAATTTATTACCTTTCTTAGTATTATTTCTTATTTGTTGGAGACTTTCGGCATTACGGTATTTATTATTTGTTTTTCGCTTTGGCGGTTTTATCGTTAGATGGCGTTGATTCTGAGTGATCCTCTGCGACAAGTCGAATATCTCTAGCAAGGCAAAGGCAAGCGGTTTGATCATATCAGTTTATTCCCATTATTTTCAAGTCTAATATTTTGTTTAACTTGTGTCATGCTTTTGTGTCAAAGTTAATTTTATCGATTAGAGTAGTTAATCCCATTGCATTGTTGCTCTGAAATTGTTCACCTGCCACTACCTTAGGAATATTATTCTCCTTTGGTGAATTAGAGCCGGTGAATTATTTAGGGCCTTTTATTTATCTTTGCGATGTGATGCTTAGCAATGCTTAGATCTGGTAGAATTGGGCGGTTATTGACTTATGTCGGTAACCTTGATCACACAAAACTTGCTATTACTTATGATTCATACAGGTTTTGTTTATTTGTGCAAACCAAAACTAAAAATAAAATGGTTTGGGCGTGGCGAAACTTGGTTGTTTCTCGGTGGGTGCAGGTTCGGCGTGCGGAGTATGGTTCATCGAGGCTCCCGGGTTTGAGATGTCGCCCATGTCATGTAAGGACCGAGTTACTTGTGTCACTAAGCCAAGCGCATTTGCGTGCTAACCACACTAGAGGGAAATGGGACCTCTCTTGACTAAGTACTTTGGGGGGCATTAATTGATGAGTCGCCGGTGGTAGTTGTTAGTGTTTGTTTCGGGATGAGAGGGATGGAGATACGGTTGGGTTCTCCATACCCGAGACTCCATGATTGCTGGTGGGCGGTGTTCGACTCAACGTATGGGTCCTTGTGATCCATATTTCGTCGGCAGATCACTAAGGGTTAACCCCCATATGTGCGACTCTTGATTAGTGCAATCCATTGGAAATGTCTCGTAGGACTTAGCCGTGCCGGCATACCAAAGGTAGTGTGCTTCATCCGGTGGCGAAAAGGCGGTCTGAAGTGTGGGTATATTGGTACACCCCTGCAGGGTATTAAATCTATTCGAATAGCCTCGTCCTAGGTTATGGACATGCTTGGTAAGGTCGTGCAAGAACTAGACTACAACATTTAATTAAAACTTGATGGGTTGGCATGAGCGGGTAGTTCATGCTATTGTTAATGGTGACTATAGGGTTAGTCACTTCGAGTTGTTTTTATTGTTGTTATTATTATTGTATCATGATTATTTCAACTATTACAAACAGTTTGTCAAATTGCCTTCAATCTATTACATTATTGCAAATGAAAACTTGCTTTATGCTAAAAGTAAGTCGAGCCCCTCCACTTAAATAAAGCTTGCATGTAGTTAATTATAGTTACATTACCCTTACGTCGGTCTTGCAGTACAAAAATAATTTTTGTACTCGGTTGCTATCTTAATTGTTTTGTTGCGAGAGAAAGAAGGTGAGCCCCAAGGGCTTCCCTTTTGTGAGATGTGCTACGGGTTTGACGACTAGCTTGCGGCGGTTGGTTGCCTTGTGGTTAAAAAGGCACACTAATTGGCTTTTATTTATCGCCATCTTATGGCACTTTACTCATTTGTTTAGTTGTTATTTAGTTGTTATTGGCCCTTGTTGTAATAAATCTCTATTGTATGTCTTTTATTGTTGTGCTTGGTTCTATGCGATTGAATAAATTGATGCATAATTTTGTAAAAGGGTATGTACAGACATTTACAGGATGTACATATTTTCGAGCACGGGATATTCTATTTGTGATGCTAAACTAAGCATTACAAGTTAAATACCGGGGTCTCACATAGACTATGGGCGATATGAGGCCATTAGGTAGTTAGAGCGTGCCATCACTAGTGAAGGGCACAACGTCACCATCAATGCTAGAAGATTCTATATATTGTTAGACAATGAATAAAGCGGACATCTGACATCAATCAAGGTGAGAGATCATCGCGATTCTTGAGGAAGCCTGGCGTGAGTTGTCTAACGTAAAAAGAGTGGGCGTCACGGGAGAAGAGGCAATCGAGCATGTATAACAACATGCATATGTATATACATGCATGTATCCGTATGAATAGAAACACGACTTACATAAGCAAAGATCTCAGTGGAGATAGCACGCGCAAGGAATAAGCTCGGGGCCACTAGAGAGCATGATGGGTGTCGCCGATAGGAATCGGTGACGGTTGCACATGTATGTGTGTTGATGTCGTGACGACCAGCATTAAGCAATAATTGGAGAGAGCTAGAAGATAACTATCGATAGAGTATTGTATTGAATGGGGTAGTAGTGAGAGAGGTTGATCAAGAATTGGGCTTCTTGTTAGAAGTTGAAGCGAGAAAAGATGTGGCGACAAGAAAGATAAAAGACATATGATTGATAAGGCAACTAGTGTGTAAGGGAAGATAAGTTCAAAGTAGGTCACCCATTGTGTATCGATGTATGCATGAGTAATGCACTCTCATACCATGTAAACTAATAATATAATTTGCCGCATATATAATCAACGTATTGCTTGAGATTAAATAGAGGTATATGTGCATGTATACATCTTGAAAAGAGTAATAATGGTGGAAGAACAGGTATCTGACTACATGATCCATGCATGATGAAGAGTGGTTACGTTTATAAGAGCCCCAATAACTTATTGTTCTTAATGATTTTCTTCCATCAAAGCTCAAACTTCAATTATGTTCCTTGAGTTGTATTTTCCTTAAAGCTTGTATTATCATTTCTTTCTATTTATGATGTTTGTCGGGACCCAAAATTACGATTCTGGAACCCTCTGTGTAAACTGCACTAGTCCAGGATCACGCTAGTGCACACAGTGTCAACATAGGTGAATATCAATCCACAGAAGCGATAAATAAAGTAAACGATTAGTTTGAATAACAAGTAAGAGTTTTGACCTTATGGTCGAGTTTACACTTATTGAGCCATGCAGGGCTAACAGAGAATAAAATAGCAGCGGAACACAAATAACTTCACGACCTACAGTCGACATGGCTCTGATACCACTTTGTAAGAACCCGGGATTAACATCCCAGATCTTCTGTGCATAACTGAACTAGTCCTATGATCAGTGGCTAGCTCACACAGTAAACAAATGTGATAACACAACCATATACGCTAAAATTTATTAAATAACAACAGAGTTGATTACAAGATAGCCTTACAGGGCAACATTAAATAAACACAGCGGAAGACGATGGAGAAGCGGTAGGGTCCAGCAATCTGCCACAGGCAATCGACTGGGGTAGCGGCCTAGTCGTCATGATCCACACCTGAAGTGAAGTCCTTCTCCTCTGAAATTTGTTTGCATTAAGCAAGAATGAGCACAATTTCCGTGCTCGCAAGTTACACCCGTCAAAATAACAGAATGACATGCATAAATGGATGTAACATAGGATGGCTTATAGGGTTATTTGTGCAAAAACAGCATTTGACATTAAATACCATACTAAGTTCAAAAGCTCAAGTTTTATAAAATCTAAAATTGATCTTGAATTGATAACGATAGTGTAGGCACCAACCTAACACCAACATGAACACGGGCACCAACCCGGGGCTTCAACCCATAACTTTTCTCATGGACACCCATCCATGTCAAAACTGTTTTACAAAAATATTTTCAAATCGAAGTCTAACTTTGAGTGGCTTTGCCAGCATGTCCATGACCGTGGACACGACTATTCGAATAGTTTGACACTCTGCAGAGGTTGTACAACTTTACCCACAAGACATGAATTCTCTAGTTGTTTGGCATCCGTCGATACCACCGCTCACTACCTTAGGTAGCGGTCTAGATGCGTGTCAAGGCCTTTACAATCGCCATCCCACCATAGTCCTCCTCGCTAAGGTTTCACCCCCTTTGGACTACCGTCATGAGATTCGACCCCCTCTTGCGCCAAGCGGGACTAACAAAGGTCATGAAAGACCACCCACGCATCACGGAGCGACCATGATGGAACTTTGCAAATGTCGGCACGAGTCCTGCCCATACAAGACATGTGGTAGTACGATGTGGCTTAGCAAGATGCGGCTCGAAGACCGGTCCTTAAGCGATCACGGGGACAACCAACAAAACCACAGGCCTCAACCTACCGGTGAGCAGTGCATAAACTCTGCACCCACGGACAACCATTTCGCCCAAGTCCAAACCATCATTTTATTTCATTTTTCAAGCATTTGTAAAACTCCCATGACACACCAATGCCAAGGGTACAATTTAAACAACATTTGACTTTTGTTGAAATTCCCAAATGAAACATATGTGATCTATAAGCATGGCTAAGCACAATATTTTCCAAATGATCCTAGTCCATACTATTGTATCAACTAGGTTTTTATCTAGGGTGACAATATGTTTGGTTTAATTACCAAAGTTGGCCATCTGAAGGATTTTAGGCATAACTATAAATTTAAAAGCAAATTTAAATTCTGAATATAAATAAGCATGCGATAATAATTTGAAACATAAATTAAATAATTTTAAATAATAGGTGCAAGTATGATCAAGAATGTAACTTGCCTTGCTCAAATAGTTGCTCTCAAGCGGCGTCAATCGACTCTCAAAGTCGTTGAAATCTATCTGTGAAAATAAGCTAAATTCAAACTAAATTCCAATAAGATTCAAATCAACTCCAAATTGAATAAATTTAGTTTAGATAGCTAGATCTTGAATTTAGATAAATTTAGAAATTTGAATGGGCTCAATCGGAGTTTAGATGCAAAAGATATGAGCTTTCGAAGTTTGAAATTATATGAAATCATAGATTTAGGATTTAAAGGAATTTGTGCTCAAATGAACTCAAAATTGAATAATTTTGGTTTAGTTAGCTAGATAATGATTTTATACAAATTTTGCAATTTGAATCACCCAATTTGGAGTTGGGATTCAAAAGATATGAATTTACAAGTTTATAACCTAAATCTGGAATTAATAGAATTTCTTGATTTAATTTTCTAAAGGAAAAGCATTTTATTGCGCAAGATGACGTCAGCATGGAATTTTCAATTGAAAAGAAAAAAAAAAAAGAATTTGGCGCGGGGCCCACGTGTCATAGACACGGTCCTCATGGACCAAGTCCATGGGACTTGAGCTCGAGGGTTTGGGGTGGGTGGCACGCGCGGTGAGGTGGCACCACGCGCGGCGCCACGGGCAACTTTGCGAGTGGCGCCACGTGGAGGAGGTGGCGGCGCGGCGAGCACGAGCGGTGCCGTGCCGGACCAACGATCGCCGGCGGTGGGAGCTCCGGCGGTCTCGGCGAGTGCCAAAGGGAGAGCGGAGGTGGCGAACACAGCGCTGCGGGTGGTCGGAGAGGATGGAGCGGCCGGCGGCGAAGAAAGCGGCGCGGCGGTTGGTGGCGGCGAAGAGCTCCGGCGATCTCGGTTCAAGTGAGTCGCGCGCCGGGGCGGCGAGAGACAGCGTTGCCAATGGTGTAGGCGGCGACGGCGTGGAGGCGGTGTAGCCACCGGAGTCGGGGAAGAAAGGTTGCTCGACCGGCGATCTTCAAACGCAAAATCCGGCGAAACCGTGAGGGAAGAGGAGGGGTGGATGGTGGGGGAAGGTTGAGCGGGATGAGGGGCTCCCGGGGCATGCTTTTATAAGGCGGAGGTCACGGGAGAGGAAGATCGTGTGCGGCATGGCGTCGGCGGCGGTTGCGAGATCCGGCGGACGTGGGCGCGAGGGAGGGGGAGAAGGTGGGGGTGGTGGTGGTTGGGGCGCCGAGTCGTGTGTGCACGGTCGCGTGAGAAGAGGGGGCGGGGATCGTGGTGTTGATGAAGCTCCGGGCGTGGCGAAAATGGCGGAGGCGGCGCGGTTGCGCGAGGAAGAAAGAGGGCGGGGAAGATGGCGCGGAGCCGTCGGATTTCCATCCGACGGTGCGGAGGAGGCGGGTGGCGTGGGGCTTTTATTTTTGCAAATAAATTATTTTGGCTTTAAAATATTTATAAAAAGGCTTTTTAAAAACTCAGAAAATTCTAGAAATTAAGTAAATTTTTATTTTTCAATTTAAACCCAATAAAACTTCAAGAACTTCAAATAAATTTTAAACTTGACCTTTAAAACTTCAGAAATTCAAATAAAGCTATGAAACTCTATCAAATTCAGAAAATTCAATAAATTAATTAAATTATTTTATTTTAATTTTGGTAACATAAACTTGGGATGTTACAAACTCCCCTTAAAGGAATCTCGTCCCGAGATTCGGAGAACTAGAAAGAAAATTGGGAATACAAAGTTGGGAAATGCTAAGTCTTATTTGGAATTGTCGTCGTTCACATCTGCTCATCATCAAGCGAATTTGAGTTGTGACATTGTCTGAGGCGTCCTCGTCCGACATTTTGCGACTTCTGTTTATTTGCATGATGTTGACTTAGGTTTGTCACAACCCCAACTAATTAAATGGGATTAATATGTATTTCACTAAGATGCACTATCAAATTCAAAATATTTCCATAATATATTGTACTTGGAAAATCTAATTTGAGGTGAACATACACATCAAAATTCGCATTCCAATTCAAACCAGTGATAAAAGTTGTGATCATCATCTGAAAATAATTTATTTAAATACTACATTAATTATCATGAATTAATATAATTTTACCAAATTTTGGGACTAGTTTGAACCTCATTAAAATTCAAACAACATTTATAGACATACAACATGTTTGAATTTAAATATCACAAACGTATTATGAGCAGTAGGGTTTTATAATTTTTATGGGAACTATATACTCCAGGAACCCCACAAATTATTTGAGGATTTTATGAAATTTATTTCTATTTATAAAGCTCTGGTCAAAGTAGTAACTCTAATTTAATTCTCGGTCAAAACACTAAACCAAACCGGTCGATCTTGTTCCTCGGGCTCGAGTCTAACTCGATGAAGTGACTCGGTCGAGTCCACTAAGTGCACCGCGTGAGCGCCGGATGAAAGATCAACGGCCCGAATTCATACCGCTTCTGCAGAACCACTTAACTCTTTTGAACCTCGGCCCTTGGATCTAGATCTAGCGGTCCACGGTGGGCCACGTTTCCAACCAGCGCAAGCGAGAGACAACGACACGTGTGGGGCGTCTTTGTCGGCATCGTCGTCTTCCTCCGTCGTGTGCGCTCGGGCATCTAGTGCCACGCGCCGCGGCGCTTTGGTGGTGCTCGTCGGCGCAATCAATCGCGCATCCGTTGGCCACTCGGAACCACCTCCTCTTCACGCCGCCTCCATTGCCGTCATCGCCGGGCATAACACCCCCTCGAAGCCCTTCCTTCTCCTCACTTCTCCTCGGTTGTGAGAGAGAGGAAGCTAGCGAGCTCATTTCTCGGTAAGCTTCCCACCTCCGTACCCTCGGCTCCTCCTTTGCATGCCTTATCCATTTTTGCTAATGCGAGCCTCTCGTTGCTTGTAGTTCTTGTTCCCACATCGTGCTCTCGGCGGCTCTAGGCGCGCACATGGACATCTTCAAGCTTTCTTCGTTGTCAAGAGGTATTATCCTCCAACCACCGCGTCACCTTGTATGCTTTAGCTCATTGATTAAAACCCCTCACCTTGTTTGACAATGCACGACGGAGCTTAGTGCAATTTGAAGATTTGATCATTTCGGCCTAAGGACACCCGTTCATCTCCACTTCAAATCGGTAAGCCTTTCTTCAATTCTTTGCTCAGAAAGCATGCCCTTGAGATCTTGAAGCTATTCCAAGCATTCATGGTCTTGGTTTTGCTCGGGATCTCCTCTCAGTCGCTAAGCCGTTTTGTCACCGTTCTTCTTCTCGGCGCCAACGACTCAGGCATCTCCAAGCTTCCCGAGCACTCTTCCTTGCTCGGGTAGCCTTCTCATAGTCCCTAGGACCACAGGCACTCGTTTGTTTGTCATTTGCGGAGCTTCTTTATCTTTGCTTGCACTTTGCGTAGCATCACCGCCGCTCCACTCAGGCTAGCGCGGTGCGAGCCGGCTTAGCGTCGAGACCACTTCCATTGGGGCGCGGCACTATTGTGCACCTAAGCATACTCTTGGTTCACGCCGCGTGGCGGAATCGCCAAAGCAAGCGTCGGTGAAACGCGCGAGACGAAACCCGTTGTCGTACTCGGCCAAGCACGCGTAGCTGGGAGGTTACGGCAAATGGCGGCTTTAATTACCTAATGATTGGCTTAGCGTTAATGGATGTCTTAGCATTGGTGATGTTTCACTTACGCGCGCGGTCCCACGCGCGAAAAGCGAATGTTTTGGTTAAAACCACGATGGTGACATGTGGACCCTAAGACCCTAAACACGTGCTTAGAAACTAATTATGCTTTGGAGTTAATCGGACCGTCGGATGCGAAAGGCGGCTGGATTTGTGAGACATTCGGACCGTCCTAATGCACCTCGAATATGGGCCGTTGGATCTTGATCCAACGGCTGCATGCGTCGCCCTAGGGCGCTGCGTGCGCGCCTCGTAGTGGGCGCGGACGGCGGCCAGCTGGTCGATGACGCGGCTAGCACTGCACTCGGTGAAAAAGTAGCTAATGTTTGTAAAATCCGAAAAACCCTTTTCTTACACATGAAAAATATGTATAACTTCTAAAATGCATAACTAAATCATTTCAACTTCAAATTGTTGAAACCATACGAAATTTACATTCTTAATGTACTTCCTATCAAAATTAGTTTCATACATGTCTCTGTGAGAGGGCTTTAATTGGAAATTTGTTCATTAAAATCATTATCTCTACAATAGGAAAATGGTGAAATCTTTAAAAATACATAAGTAAGTATTGGAAACTCCAAAAGCAGTGAGACCACTTTTGATAATTTTCATTTTCAGTGAACTTAATTCTAAAAATGGTCTCCACCTTACCTCTATCACAGAAACTATTATTGGGAGAATATACTCCTTAACTCCATTATTTTTATACTATAAAAGGCTGATAACTTTGAAAATCAATAACTAAATCATAAAAACTCCAAAAGGACAAACTCAACTGTTTTTACTTATAATAATATTGCCTATTTATCTATGTGATCCACGTACTACTTATGTTCTACAAAATTTCACTTCATAATTAAATTATATAATGTGACTTATTGAAATCGAAATTCAAACCATTATAACTTTCACATGCTAAATCAAAGTGAATTAATTCTTTCACCAAAAATCATTTAAAATCATGACCTAACTACTGTAGAAAAATCATGCATTTTTAGCATTTTAGTTTTGTGTTGTTTTCTCGGTATTTATTTGATGTTATAATTATATAGATCCGAGCATATTGATATCGACACTTACGCTACGAGAGTGAGTAGCTCTGTACCAGCAAGGCAAGCATCATTTGAACTTTCTTTTGCATCATATTTGATCGATTTTGGTTAAGTTAGTGCAATGATAATTGCTTGCATGCTATTTTGATTATGTCGATATTTTTGTGATGTGTAGTTTAGTTATGTCCTATGCTTGAGGTTAATCTTGGATTATGCCAACTCCTATATGCTTAAGACAGGATGTGTGAATTATGGTTATAAATTGCTTAGCCATGCAAGTCTAGATCTGTAGTTCGATCGTCGGGAATAACCCGCGGTTTTGAGATACACATAACTCTTACTTTATGTTTTTACTTCAGATCTTTGTAGCTGTTTTATGAGTTAAACTTTGTCATTTTTTTAAATGATATTTGGTCGGACAAGTGTTGGTTAGTGATGGTGTCTTTGTGCACGAATTGGGTATGTGGAAGGACTTGTGCGGACAATTGAGGACCGAACTTTGGTAGCGTCGTTAATTCAAGTACACTCGTCTTTGCCACACGGGTTGGGAGCCGTATGGTTAAGTAGGGGAGGGTTTTATTGTGTTAAGTCCTTGGTGGTGTAAGGGACATAGCGGCCGTGAAATCCTATGTTCTTTGAGGAGCCGATGTAATCCTTTATAGTGTGCAGGGAGCACCAATTCTTTTGTTTTGATTGCATCGGTATTTCCAATATAACTTGAGCCCCCCTAGCAAGTGCTATCAGGCGCTTGTACTAGGCAAGGAACCATCTCACAAGGGGACTTAGCTCAATAGGGCTTTCTTCTGAAAATGAGCGTATCTTGATTTACAGTCGGCATACCATAGGAAGTGTGCTATTTGAGAGGCCTCTGGAGGCTTACGGGCTAATCAAGTCGTGTGGGTAAGTAGTACACCCTGCGGGGTATCAATCTATTCGAATAGCCGTGTCCACGGTTATGGACAACCGCTTGAGTTAGGGAGTTACTATTGTTAGACTTTTAATTAAAATTGTGGTTGAACTTGGTATTCGTCATGAGCGGGTTGTTCATGTGTTTAGTACATCAAAGTGGGCTGCCACTTTGGTCTTTGTATGATTCAATTGTTTATTCTTGAAATGCTTTACTACATGTTTTACTTCTACTTCAAACCTGATTTTTAAATGGGCACAGGAAAAACTAGTATGTGTAGGATGTTAATTGTTGCGTCTCTTTATAAAACTAAACCAATATGAGCCATCCTTTGAATGACCCTTATGCATAACTATTTTTATTTGTGTAAGACTTGCAGTACACTTGTACTCGGCGGATGTTTCTTGGCCTTTTCGGTGAGAAGGTTATGATTATGATGATCTCGCTAGTGTTGACTTGGCGACACTAATGAGTAGTGTGCTACCATTTAACTCTAGTCGGTTGCGATGGGTGATGGGCATACCACTGCTGGTCTTTTGCTTTATCTATTTAATTCATTGCTACTTGATACTCTGCTTTAAATTTGGCGGTCGGCGTTTGTAATAAAGCGTAGACCTTAACTATTATGCGGTATGTCTTTTATTCCTTGTTGTATCGTTGTATGGATGTAATCAGCGTTGGATGAGGTATGAGTATATTGGTCATTGATCTTGGGAGCCAATATATGTCATACTCGTTGTTGATAATTCTCATTTAACTCACCAAGGGTAGTGCTTGAATCGAGGAGAATCGACAATCATGTAGCGCTTCATAAGGAGCGTGCGTGCGCATGATCGTTGAGGCTCTAGTATTCGGCTAAGCCTCTCACTTGGATAGAGTTAAATTGGAATTCATTCTACGGAGACCGTAATTATGTCCCTAAGACCTTGTCTAATCTCGGTCTTATGGAGATAATTACAGGGTCCCACGTTAATATCGAGCCATATTGTTTGTAGGTTAGAGTATGCAGGCGTTAGAGTTAGTAAGCCTTACGAGTCAAAATATTTTGAAATTATCAAATTACTTTCAGAAAGTTTAAGTTAAGAATATCTTTTATTCCTTATCCATCTTAGTATCTTTTCTCTCTGATCTGTTTTGGTTTATGAAACTAACTTACCTTGCCTTACGCCTTTAGATGAACCCTCGATTCCTTGTCAGGAAACTCAAGTGAAGGAGTGGATGGATACCAGCGTTGCTACGAGATATGATGTGGAGGCGAACTTCACATATCAGCCCACTTATTCCATCTACCGCCGTGATCGAGGACACGGAATGGAGGAATTTATGGCGTAATAGATATCGTTGCGGACAAGTCACGGGAGCATACCTTACGCTTCGGCGCGTGGTATACGAGGCCATGGCGTTACAAGAAGTGGCTTTGGTGGCCATGAGTCGTCTTCGCTCGACTGTGAGTTAGCCCACCCCATCGACCACTTTCCGATGCGCGCATGCGCTAGGGGCGTGAACTTCGTTTGCTAGGATCCGTTTGGAGAGGACCCCAAGTCGAGCGGTTGGCGAGATTGGTTCACGTAATGGACCAAATGCATCGCTGCATGATGCATGAGTTATGGGAGGCGCGTCGTCATCTCATTATAGCTCGAGAGCATTCTGACTTATGCATGACATGAGGCTCATTAAATGCGGATGTCTTTGTATGGCGCTAATGAGGTTTCACCGTACATTTCTGCCGCGGACTATCGTCTCCACAAGTAGGAGGCCATATCATCGGCGTAGGATCCCCTACGCCTCACCAACCGGGAGACCAGAGAATACGAGGATCCCTGGATACCACCTCGCTCGATGACTTTCAGGTGAACTTTGGCCGGAATAATATCTAATTTCATTAGGCGAGGAGCTCTATGTTTGGCGTGTATCCTTAGGATTATGCAATAGGGTAGTAGATGTCGAACCGTTATGTTTCATTTGCAAAAACTACTATTTGATTGTGATCTTAAGCTGCGAGCGCTTATGTGCAGTGTTGTATCGATTCGGTTTATCTTGATTAATGTTGGTGTTCCATTTGATGTTACAATTTTCTTGCTTTTGATATTGATTGTGCATGTAAAGCCAAGTAATGGCTTTTGTCTTATTTACTAACCATCCTTGTCCAATACGGGATGACGGGACCGACTTCTGCGATCGGGAGCCTGCGCGTGAGGCTCCCCATCCCCATCTAGGGCACCACGTCTAGCACCTCGGCGATTTCTCGATCGGTGGCGGTCATCCGGCCCGTGCGGGCATGGCGAGCCCTCTCGGCGCCGTCCTAGCGGGGTGGACCGCTGAGAGGTGCTCCTCGCCGCCATCCATGGTCGAGTTTATGATGATGATTGGCGCAACCGGATGGACGGACCGGATGCTTGAGGCGATCGTGCGCAACACCGCTCCGGCTCCGTTCCGCGGGAGGGCTGCCCGCCCGGCGTCGGAGGCCTCGGCGAGTTCAGCGGACCAACCCTCCGACATTTGCGGGCGGCAGGGACCCGATGGAAGCGGAGAGGGCTGCTGCACAACATTGAGAAGAAGCTGAACATTGCGCGATGTACGGAGTTGAGAGAGTCTTGTTTGCCGGCTATCGGTTGGCGGTGCGGCGCGGCGTGGTGGGATAGTTATTCCGCCATGCAGCCGCTGGTCACGTCCGACTTGGGGCGAATCGAGGGGCAGCGTTAGGAGGCCCATATCTGGGAGAGTGCGCTTATCAGCGGCGGCGGTTCCTGCCTTGAGGCGAGGGCGGCGGACCGTCGCGAGTACTGCATGACTTCAACTACTTGGCGGTATGCTCGGACGGCGTCTCGGCGAGGCGCTGTCGCGAGCGAGTTCTTCCATGGGCTATCGGAGGAGTTGCGGCTTGTTTTAGGCGCACATGATTTGAGGAGTTTCCGGCATCGGTCAACAAGGCGTCGTGGTGGAGCATGAGAGCATGACGGTGGATGAGTCGAGAAGAGGAGGAAGGCCTTACAGACAGCGATGGCGAGTGGCGATTTTCGAGCCACGCCGGGGCTACCTCGGGCACCTCGTGCCCCGGCAACACCATCGAGGTCTCTGTGGCACCTCCACGACCTTCTCCACCGGCGGCTCAGCGACACAGCGGGGCGAAGACCCTGGTGGCGGGGCATACAAGCCGGCGTCATTTGTTTTCACTGGGGCGTCGGGGCCACTATGCTATGATGCCTCGCCAAGCGGCGAGGATGCCGGGCGTACTCTGCTCGAGCGCCACGGCCCGGCTCGGCAAGGCCACGCCACCACCACGAGAGGAGCACCTACTCACCCGGCATGCGTGGTCGCGTCAGCCATGTCTCGGCGGAGGCGGCAAGCGCACGGCGTCGTGCTAGGTACACTTCTTGTTAATTCATGTCTGCATCGGTTCTATTTGATTACGGAGCATCTCATTCATTTATTAAAAGCGAGTATGCTGAAATTAACCAATTCAAGATACATACACTACACCCACCTTATCATATTCAGTCCCTAGGGTCGGTTTTCTCGCCCGATCAAGTCTGCGAGGGCGTAAAAATTGAAATACAAAATGTTAACTTTTGACAAACTTAATAGTGATAAGTTCGGTGGGCATCGATGTTATCCTAGGGATGGATTGGTTATCTAGGAATCGGGGAAGATTGATTGTGCCCGTGGTCTATTTCGGTGACTAGCGAGGGCGGCACCAGTCGTCTTTGCACCTGTAGTGGGTAGTTCTCACTGTATGCTTTAGGCGAGTACCTCTCTCGCGCTAGAGGAGGTACCAATAGTGAGTGAGTATCTGATGTGTTCCCGAAGAACTTCGGGAATGCTGACAGAAGTAGAGTTTGTCATTGAGCTTGCACCGTCGCGCCCATCTCAAAAGGCCGTGTCGGATGCCGCCCAATGAGCTAGTTGAATTGAAAGAACAACAGGAGTTGCAAGACAAGGGTTTCATCAGGCCTAGCTCCTCGCCTTGGGATGCCGGCTCTCTTTGTCAAGAAGAAAGACAAGAGTCTACGGATGTGTGTTGACTACTGTCAGTTGAATGAGGTCACCATCAAGAACAAGTATCAGCTCCCGCGGATCGATGACCTATTTGACCAGCTTAGTGGAGCTCGGTGTTCTCCAAAATTGACTTGAGGTTAGGCTACCATCAGTTAAAGTTAGAACGAGGGATATTAGAAGACCGCCTTCTCTACTCGTTACGGTTTATGCAGTACACAGTCATGTCCTTTGGTTTGACCAATGCGGCTTATTTCATGAACCTCATGAATTCGGTGTTCATGGAATACTTGGATCGGTTTGTAGTGGTTTTCATTGATGATATCCTTATCTACTCTAAGTCCGATCTTGAGCACGAGCGACACTTGAGACTTGTGTTAGAAAGCTTACGCCACCATCGGTTATACGCCAAATTCAGCAAATGTGAGTTTTGGCTTGAGAGGTTAGTTTCTTGGGACATATCCTATCTAAGGCGGTGTCATTTGTTGATCCTAGTAAGATGCGAGATGTCCTTGAATGGAAGCAACCCAAGGCGTCGGTGACATCGTAGTTTTCTTGGACTTGCGGGATACTACAGTAGGTTCATCAAAATTTCTCAAAAATGCGAAGCCTATGACCCAACTTCTAAAGAAAGAAAAGAAATTTGAGTGGACAGCAGAATGCAAGCAAAGCTTCCAAACCCTGAAAGAATGCCTGACAGAAGCTCCTGTGCTTGTTCTGCCAGACATTCATAAGAGCTTTGGTATCTACTGTGATGCGTCTCGCCATGGGCTCGGGTGTGTGCTTAGGCAAGACGGCCGAGTGGTGGCCTACGCATCGAGGCAATTGAGGCCCCATGAGGCCAATTATCCCACACACGACCTAGAGCTCGCGGCTGTAGTTCATGCCTTGAAGATTTGGCGACATTACCTCATCGATGTCGTTGCGAGATCTACACAAACCATAAGAGCCTTAAATATATTTTCACCCAAGCCGACCTGAACTTGAGACAAAGAAGATGGCTTGAGTTGATTAAAGATTATGATATGGGACTCCATTATCATCCAGGGAAGGCTAATGTAGTGGCCGACGCATTGAGCAGAAAATCTCAATGCAACTGTTTGTCGGTAACTCCTTTTTCTGCAGGCTTATGTGCTGCACTGCAAAGCCTACACCTGGAGATAGTTGAAGAAGGTTCGCTTGCAGCCCTCAGTGTGACTTGCACCCTTGAGGACCAGATTAGGGAAGCCCAGAAAACTGATGCGGAAGTGGCTCAAATTTTAGAACTAATGAAACAAGGCAAGGCCAAATGTTTTAAGCAAGATGCACAAGGTACTCTATGGTTTGGAAACCGTATGGTGGTACCATTTGATCGCCACTTGAGAGAATTGATTCTCAAGGAGGCTCATAACTCAAAATTCTCTATCCACCCCGGGAGTACGAAAATGTATCAAGATTTGAAAAAGAAACTGTGGTGGAGCCGGATGAAGCGGCACGTTGCACAGTATGTGGCCGAGTGCGATCTATGTCAAAGAGTTAAGGCTGAGCATTTGAAGCCAGCTGGTGCTCTAGATCCCCTGCCCATTCCCCAGTGGAAATGGGAAGAAGTTGGCATGGATTTTATCACCGGCCTTCCTAGAACTAAAATTGGATTTGATTCTATATGGGTGATTGTGGATCGTTTAACCAAGGTTGCCCATTTTATTCCTGTCAAGACCACTTACACCGGGCCAAACTAGCGAACTTTATATTTCCGTAATTGTTTGTCTCCATGGTGTACCAAAGGTGATTGTTTGGATAGAGGTCCCCAATTCACCTCTCATTTAGGAATTGCTTGCATCAAGCAATGGGAACCAACCTATCCTTTAGCTCAGCTTATCACCCGCAAACGGATGGACAAACTGAGAGGGTAAACCAAGTTTTGGAAGGCCTTCTCCGGGCTTGCGTGTTATCCTACAGCGATAGTTGGGAAAAATATTTACCGTTTGCGGAGTTCTCCTACAACAATAGTTTCCAATCGAGCATTCAAATGTCACCCTTCGAAGCATTATATGGGAGAGCTTGTAGAACGCCTTTGAACTGGTCCGAAGCCGGGGAGAGACCATTCTATGGCCCGACCTTGGTGGAAGATGCTAAAGAACAAGTTCGTGTCATTCGTGAACGACTTAGGACGGCTCAATCACGTCAGAAGTCTTATGCCGACCGTCGTCGTCGCGAGTTGAGTTTGAAGTGGATGATCATGTTTATCTTAAAGTCTCTCCTATGAAAGGAGTTAAATCGTTTCCAAATCAAAGGTAAATTAGCACCTCGCTATATTGGACCTTTCCGTATTCTAGCTAAGTTGGGATCGGTGGCATACCGGTTGGAGTTGCCACCATCACTCTCGAGCGTGCATAACGTCTTCCATGTCTCCCAACTCAAGAAATATCTTGAGTCCCAGCAGGCGGCCGAGTTGGATAAACTCGACTTGCAACCCGATCTATCTTATCGAGAGCCCGATTCGTATCCTTGAGAAACGAGCGTAAGACTAGGAATCGTGACATCAAGTTCGTCAAGGTCAATGGAGCAACCACGGAAGATGAAGCGACTTGGGAGCGTGAAGACCGGATCTGGCGGCATATCGAACTCTTCTGCATGAAGTGCCTTCGTATCAAGAAAGGAAAGGTAAAACATATTAATGTAAATTATAACTTTGTCAACACTATCTTTGAAGGAAATTAAGACAACATAAATTATAACTTCTAATGAAAACTTTCTAATCCTTCTCACGGATCTCGGGTCGAGATCTCTTGTAAGGGGAGGTTGTCACAGCCCCAACTAATTAAATGGGATTAATATGTATTTCACTAAGATGCACTATCAAATTCAAAATATTTCCATAATATATTGTACTTGGAAAATCTAATTTGAGGTGAACATACACATCAAAATTCGCATTCCAATTCAAACCAGTGATAAAAAGTTGTGATCATCATCTGAAAATAATTTATTTAAATACTACATTAATTATCATGAATTAATATAATTTTTACCAAATTTTTGGGACTAGTTTGAACCTCATTAAAATTCAAACAACATTTATAGACATACAACATGTTTGAATTTAAATATCACAAACTGTATTATGAACAGTAGGGTTTTATAATTTTTATGGGAACTATATACTCCCAGGAACCTCCACAAATTATTTGAGGATTTTATGAAATTTATTTCTATTTATAAAGCTCTGGTCAAAGTAGTAACTCTAATTTAATTCTCGGTCAAAACACTAAACCAAACCGCCGATCTGTTCCTCGCTCGAGTCTAACTCGATGAAGTGACTCGGTCGAGTCCACTAAGTGCACCGCACGTGAGCCGCCGGATGAAAGATCAACGGCCCAGAATTCATACCGCTTCACCAACCGAACCACTTAACTCTTTTGAACCTCAGCCCTTGGATCTAGATCTAGCGGTCCACGGTGGGCCACGTTTCCAACCCGCGAGCAAACGAGAGACATCGACTGTGGGGCGTCTTTGTCGAGATCGTCGTCTTCCTCCCGTCGTGTGCGCTTTCGGGCATCTAGTGCCACGCGGCCGTGACGCTCTGTGGTGCTCCGTCGGCGCCGTCAATCCGCCGCATCTGTTGGCCACTCCGGAACCACCTCCTCTTCACGCCGCCTCCATTGCCGTCATCGCCCGGGCATAACACCCCCTCGAAGCCCTTCCTTCTCCCTCACTTCTCCTCGGTTGTGAGAGAGAGGAAGCTAGCTTGAGCTCATTTCTCTGGTAAGCTTCCCACCTCCGGTACCCTCGGCTCCTCCTTTGCATGCCTTATCCATTTTTGCTAATGCGAGCCTCTCTCGTTGCTTGTAGTTCTTGTTCCCACATCGTGCTCTCGGCGGCTCTAGAGCGCGCACCCGCGGACATCTTCAAGCTTTCTTCGTTGTCAAGAGGTATTATCCTCCAACCACCGCGTCACCTTGTATGCTTTAGCTCATTGATTAAAACCCCTCACCTTGTTTCAGCAATGCACGACAGGCTTAGTGCAATTTGAAGATTTGATCATTTTCGGCCTAAGGACACCCGTTCATCTCCCACTTCAAATCGGTAAGCCTTTCTTCAATTCTTTGCTCCGAAAGCATGCCCTTGAGATCTTGAAGCTATTCCAAGCATTCACTGGTCTTGGTTTTGCTCAGGATCTCCTCTGGTCGCTAAGCCGTTTTGTCACCGTTCTTCTTCTCCGGCGCCAACGCAGCTCCGGCATCTCCAAGCTTCCCCGAGCACTCTTCCTTGCTCAGGTAGCCTTCTCATAGTCCCTAGGACCCTGGGCACTCGTTTGTTTGTCGCTGCGGAGCTTCTTTATGCTGCTTGCACTTTGCCATAGCATCGCCGCCGCTCCACTCCGGCTAGCCGCCGGTACAGGCCGGCTTAGCCGTCGAGACCACTTCCATTGGGAGCGCAGCACTATTGTGCACCTAAGCATACTCTTGGTTCACGCCGCGTGGCGGAATCGCCAAAGCAAGCCGCTCGGTGAAACGCGCGACGAAACCCGTTGTCGTACTCGACCGCAGATCGTAGCCGGAGGTTACGGCAAATGACGGCTTTAATTACCTAATGATTGGCTTAGCCATTAATGTATGTCTTAGCATTGACTGATGTTTCACTTACGCGCGGGCCCCACGCACAGAAAACAGAAACGTTTTGGTTAAAACCACAGTGGCTGACATGTGGACCCTAAGACCCTAAACACGTGCTTAGAAACTAATTGTATTGGAGTTAATCTGGACCGTCAGATGCGAAAGGAACGGCCTGAATTTGTGAGACATTCGGACCGTCCTAATGCACCTCGAATATGGACCGTTGGATCTTGATCCAACGGCTCGCAACTGTCGCCCTAGGACGCACACGTGCGCGCGCCTCGTAGTGGGCCGCGGACGAGCGGGCCCGCTGGTCAGTGACCGCGGCTAGCACTGCACTCGGTGAGAAAAGTAGCTAATGTTTGTAAAATCCGAAAAACCCTTTTCTTACACACTGAAAAATATGTATAACTTCTAAAATGCATAACTAAATCATTTCAACTTCAAATTGACTGAAACCACTTCTGGAAATTTACATTCTTAATGTACTTCCTATCAAAATTAGTTTCATACATGTCTCTGTAGCAGAGGGCTTTAATTGGAAATTTGTTCATTAAAATCATTATCTCTACAATAGGAAAATGGACTGAAATCTTTAAAAATACATAAGTAAGTATTGGAAACTCCAAAAACAGTGAGACCACTTTTGATAATTTTCATTTTCAGTGAACTTAATTCTAAAAATGGTCTCCACCTTACCTCTATCACAGAAACTATTATTGGGAGAATATACTCCTTAACTCCATTATTTTTATACTATAAAAGGCTGATAACTTTGAAAATCAATAACTAAATCATAAAAACTCCAAAAGGACAAACTCAACTGTTTTTGACTTATAATAATATTGCCTATTTATCTATGTGATCCACGTACTACGCCATGTTCTACAAAATTTCACTTCATAATTAAATTATATAATGACGACTTATTGAAATCAAATTCAAACCATTATAACTTTCACATGCTAAATCAAAGTGAATTAATTCTTTCACCAAAAATCATTTAAAATCATGACCTAACTACTGTAGAAAAATCATGCATTTTTTAGCATTTTGGTTTTGTGTTGTTTTCTCGGTATTTATTTGATGTTATAATTATATAGATCCCGAGCATATTGATATCGACACTTACGCTACCGAGAGTGAGCAGCTACTGTACCAGCAAGGCAAGCATCATTTGAACTTTCTTTTGCATCATATTTGATCCCAGTTTTGGTTAAGTTAGTGCAATGATAATTGCTTGCATGCTATTTTGATTATGTCGATATTTTTGTGATGTGTAGTTTAGTTATGTCCTATGCTTGAGGTTAATCTTGGATTATGCCAACTCCTATATGCTTAAGACAGGATGTGTGAATTATGGTTATAGAATTGCTTAGCCATGCAAGTCTAGATACGGTAGTTCGATCGTCGGGAATAACCCGGCGGTTTTGGGATACACATAACTCTTACTTTATGTTTTTACTTCAGATCTTTGTAGCTGTTTTATGAGTTAAACTTTGTCATTTTTTTAAAATGAGATTTGGTCCGGACAAGTGTTGGTTAGTGATGGTGTCTTTGTGCACGAGAATTGGGTATGTGGAAGGACTTGTCTGGACAATTGAGGACCGAACTTTGTGCGTCGTTAATTCAAGTACACTCGTCTTTGCCACACGCGGGTTGGGAGCCGTATGGTTAAGTAGGGGAGGTTTTATTGTGTTAAGTCCTTGGTGGTGTAAGGGACATAGCGACCGTGAAATCCTATGTTCTTTGAGGAGCCGATGTAATCCTTTATAGTGTGCAAGGAGCACCAATTCTTTTGTTTTGATTGCATCGGTATTTCCAATATAACTTGTGAGCCCCTAGCAAGTGCTATCGACGCTTGTACTAGGCAAGGAACCATCTCACAAGGGGACTTAGCTCAATAGGGCTTTCTTCTGAAAATGATCGTATCTTGATTTACCCAGGCATACCATAGGAAGTGTGCTATTTGGAGGCCTCTGGAGGCTTACGGACTAATCAAGTCGTGTGGGTAAAGTAGTACACCCTGCAGGTATCAATCTATTCGAATAGCCGTGTCCACGGTTATGGACAACCGCTTGAGTTCGGGAGTTACTATTGTTAGACTTTTAATTAAAATTGTGGTTGAACTTGGTATTCGTCATGAGCGGGTTGTTCATGTGTTTAGTACATCAAAGTGGGCTGCCACTTTGGTCTTTGTATGATTCAATTGTTTATTCTGAAATGCTTTACTACATGTTTTACTTCTACTTCAAACCTGATTTTTAAATGGGCATAGGAAAAACTAGTATGTGTAGGATGTTAATTGTTGCGTCTCTTTCATAAAACTAAACCAATATGAGCCATCCTTTGAATGACCCTTATGCATAACTATTTTTATTTGTGTAAGACTTGCGAGTACACTTGTACTCGGCGGATGTTTGTGGCCTTTTCGGTGAGGAAGGTTATGATTATGATGATCTCGCTAGTGTTGACTTGGCGACACTAATGAGTAGTGTGCTACCATTTAACTCTCCGATCGGTTGCCGATGGGTGATGGGCATACCACTGCTGGTCTTTGCTTTATCTATTTAATTCATTGCTACTTGATACTCTGCTTTAAATTTGGTCGATTAGGCCGTTTGTAATAAAGCGTAGACCTTAACTATTATGCGATATGTCTTTTATTCCTTGTTGTATGCGTTGTATGGATGTAATCAACGTTGGATGAGGGTATGAGTATATTGGTCATTGATCTTGGGAGCCAATATATGTCATACTCGTTGTTGATAATTCCATTTAACTCACCAAGGGTAGTGCTTGAATCGAGGAGAATCGACAATCATGTAACGCTCATAAGGGAGCGTGCGCATGATCGTTGAGGCTCTAGTATTCGCTAAGCCTCTCACTTGGATAGAGTTAAATTGGAATTCATTTATCGAGACCCGTAATTATGTCCCTAAGACCTTGTCTAATCTCGGTCTTGTGGAGATAATTACAGGGTCCCTGACGTTAGTATCGAGCCATCTTGTTGTAGGTTAGAGGTAGCATGGCGTTAGAGTTAGTAAGCCTTACGAGTCAAAATATTTTGAAATTATCAAATTACTTTCAGAAAGTTTAAGTTAAGAATATCTTTTATTCCTTATCCATCTTAGTATCTTTTCTCTCCCGATCTGTTTTGGTTTATGAAACTAACTTACCTTGCCTTCGCCTTTAGATGAACCCTCGATGCCTTGTCCGGAAACTCAAGTCAAGGAGTGGATGGATACCAGCGTTGCTACGAGATATGATGTGGAGGGCGAACTTCACATATCAGCCCACTTATTCCATCTACCGCGTGATCGAGGACACGGAATGGAGGAATTTATGGCGGTAATAGATATTGTTGCGGACAAGTCACGGGAGCATACCTTGCCGCTTCGGGCACGTGGTACTACGAGGCCATGGCGTTACAAGAAGTGGCTTTGGTGGCCATGAGTCGTCTTCGCTACGACTGTGAGTTAGCCCACCCCATACGACCACTTTCCGATGCGATGCGCGCACGCGCTAGGGGCGTGAACTCGTTTGCTAGGATCCGGTTTGGAGAGGACCCCAAGTCGGCGATTGGCGAGATTGGTTCACGTAATGGACCAAATGCATCGCTGCATGATGCATGAGTTATGGGAGACGCGTCGTCGTCTCATTATAGCTCGAGAGCATTTACGACTTATGCATGACATGAGGCTCATTAAATGCGGATGTCTTTGTATGGCGCTAATGAGGTTTCACCGTACATTTGCTGCGCCACGACTATCGTCTCCACAAGTAGGAGGTCATATCATCGGCGTAGGATCCCCTTAAGCCTCACCAACCCGGGAGACCCAGAAGATACAGGATCCCCTGGATACCACCTGCTCGATGACTTTCCGGTGAACTTTGACCGGAATAATATCTAGGCTGTTAAGGCAGGGAGCTCTATGTTTGAGCGTGTATCCTTAGGATTATGCAATAGGGTAGTAGATGTCGAACCGTTATGTTTCATTTGCAAAAACTACTATTTCAGTTGTGATCTTAAGCTGCGCGCTTATATACTGATGTTGTATCGATTCGGTTTTATGCTGATTAATGTTCGGTGTTCCATTTGATGTTACAATTTTCTTGCTTTTTGATATTGATTGTGCATGTAAAGCCAAGTAATGGCTTTTGTCTTATTTTACTAACCATCCTTGTCCAATACAGGATGACAGGACCGACTACGCGATCAGGAGCCCTGCGCGGCAGAGGCTCCCCATCCCCATCTAGGGCACCACGTCTAGCACCTCTGAGCGATTTCTACGATCGTGGCGGTCATCCCAGCGGCCGTGCGGGCATGGCGAAGCCCTCTCGGCACCGTCCCAGCGGTGGACCGCCGAGGAGGTGCTCCTCCGCCGCCATCCATGGTCGAGTTTATGATGATGATTGGCGCAACCGGATGGACGAACCGGATGCTTGAGGCGATCGTGCGCAACACCGCTCCAGCCCCGTTCGGCGGGAGGGCTGCCCGCACCGAAGCGTTGGAGGCCTCGGCGAGTTCCAGCGGACCAACCTCCGACATTTGCGGCGGCAGGGACCCGATGGAGGCAGAGGACCGGCCGCACAACATTGAGAAGAAGTCGAACATTGCGCAGTTGTACCGGAGTTGAGAGAGTCTTGTTTGCCGCCTATCGGTTGGCGGTGCGCGGCGCGTGGTGGGATAGTTATTCCGCCATGCAGCCCGCTGGTCACGTCCGACTTGGGACGAATCGAGGACAGCGTTAGGAGGCCCATATACCGGAGGGAGTCCGCTTATCAAGCGGCGGCGGTTCCTGCCTTGAGACGAGGGCGGCGGACCGTCACCGAGTACTGCATGACTTCAACTACTTGGCGGTATGCTCGGACGGCGTCTCGACAGACGCTGCGTCGCGAATGAGTTCTTCCATGGGCTATCGAGGAGTTGCGGCTTGTTTTAGCCGCACATGATTTCGTGGAGTTTCCGGCATCCGGTCAACAAGGCGTCGTGGTGGAGCATGAGAGCATGACGGTGGATGAGTTGAGGAAGAGGAGGAAGGCCTTACGGCGGCGTGGCGAGTGGCGATTTTCGTGCCACGCCAGGGGCTACCTCGGGCACCTCGTGCCCGGCTTCAAGACCATCGAGGTCTCTGTGGCACCTCCATGACCTTCTCCACCGGCGGCTCAAGAAAGACAATGAGGCGAGACCACAGATGGCGGGGCATACAAGCTCGGCGTCATTTGTTTTCACTGTGGCCGTCAGGGCCACTATGCTTCGCAGTGCCTCGCCAAGCAGCGAGGGATGCCCCGGACATACTCTTCTCCAGCGCCACCAGGGAGCAGCGCGCATGATCGTTGAGGCCGTTTGTAATAAAACTGTAGACCTTAACTATTATGCAGTATGTCTTTTATTCCTTGTTGTATGCGTTGTATGGATGTAATCAACGTTGGATGAGGGTATGAGTATATTGGTCATTGATCTTGGGAGCCAATATATGTCATACTCGTTGTTGATGAATTCCCATTTAACTCACCAAGGGTAGTGCTTCGAATCGAGGAGAATCGACAATCATGTAACGCTCACAAGGGAGCAGCGCGCATGATCGTTGAGGCTCTAGTATTCGGCTAAGCCTCTCACTTGGATAGAGTTAAATGGGAATTCATTTACCGGAGACCCGTAATTATGTCCCTAAGACCTTGTCTAATCTCGGTCTTATGGAGATAATTACCGGGGTCCCCACAGGGTTGGCTGGGTTTGCTGCCTGCTGCTTCTTCGGACATTTACTGGCGAAATGCCCAACCTCATGGCATTTAAAGCACGTGATGCCTGCAATATAAGGGGGATCCTTCTGTGCCTGATCACCATCATATGTGTTGGAGGACTCTAAGTTGACTGGGGTGCCTACTGTTGGCTGGAATTTGCCTTGATATGATGAAATCCCTCTAGTTCTAGAAGAACTCCCTGAGTTGAACTTCTGTGCAGTCATTATTCTCTTGCGATTCTCTATCTCGCGGTGCTTGCCTTCTTGATGAATCGCCTTGTCGACTAGTTGCTGGAAGTCAGTATAATCCTGGGAAATTAGCTGTACGGACAAATCATCATTGAGTCCTTCTAGGAATCTTTCCTGCTTGTCTTCATCTTTTGCAACATCGTTGGGTGCATATCGTGCCAGTTGATTGAACTTGTGCAGGTACTCATTCACGGATAGATTGCCTTGGCGCAGTGAATGAAATTCCTTCTTCTTGAGGGTCATCATGCCGGAAGGGATATGTGCATGGCGGAAAGCTTGCACAAATTCGTTCCAGGTGATGTCTTGAGCATCAGCATGCGAGATACTGAAATTGTCCCACCATTCGGAAGCTGGACCCATGAGCTGGTGCGAAGCAAACAACACCCTCTCACGATCAGTGCACTGGGCGATGTCCAACTTCTTACTAATTGCCCGGAACCAATCATCTGCATCCATGGGCTCAGTACTGCTTGAAAAAGTTGGTGGGCGCATCCTCATAAATTCTAACATACTGGTCCTTTGGGGTGGTGGAGTTGGAGTTGGAACTTGGGAAGTTGTAGCTTGTCGGGCTTGATTGTTGTTGATGGACTGAGAGAGCAGTTCGATCAGACGGTCTTGATTGGCCATCAACTGTTGTCACTCTGGTTCATTGATTGGGGCACTCCCATTGTTGTTGGCGTTGGCTCCACTTCCTGTGTGACGAGGGTTCACCATCTGCTGTTTACTCCAGAGAGTTAGGGAAGGAGACAAAGGATAGGGGAGAGACAAATAAGAGGAACCAAGGGGATAGAGCAAAATAACACTCCAAAAGGAAAGAACCAACTGAAAAACTTTTCGGAACAACTTTATACAACGTTCTATCGATTGAACTCTTATTTGGTGGAACGACTCAATGCACAGAATGAGTCTTGGCAAACTTATATTATATGGTTGGGCTGACATCGCATCTTCTGCTCGTAGTCTTGGATGGCGATGCTTCCTTGACTTGTGGTCTTGAATGTAAGGGTTAAGAACTTGTTGACTATCTATAGAACATTTCCAAGGGAAGAGGATCCATTTAACATTATAAAAGGGTGAGGGGAATAATAAGGTAAGAAAGCTAAAGATAGATAGATGACCCATATAAGGAGAGAACAATTTATTTTTCTTGTTAGGTAAAATAAGTTTTGAAGTTTTTCAACTAGCGGCCATTCTAGCTAGGTCACGACCTACAATCGACATGGCTCTGATACCACTTTGTAAGAACCCAGGATTAACATCCCAGATCTTCTGTGCATAACTGAACTAGTCCCATGATCAGTGGCTAGCTCACACAGTAAACAAATGTGATAACACAACCATATACGCTAAAATTTATTAAATAACAACAGAGTTGATTACAAGATAGCCTTACAGGGCAACATTAAATAAACACAGCGGAAGACGATGGAGAAGCGGTAGGGTCCAGCAATCTGCCATAGGCAATTGACTGGGGTAGCGGCCTAGTCGTCATGATCCACACCTGAAGTGAAGTCCTTCTCCTCTAAAATTTGTTTGCATTAAGCAAGAATGAGCACAATTTCGTGCTCGCAAGTTACACCCACAAAATAACGAGAATGACATGCATAAATGGATGTAACATAGGATGGCTTATAGGGTTATTTGTGCAAAAACAGCATTTGACATTAAATACCATACTAAGTTCAAAAGCTCAAGTTTTATAAAATCTAAAATTGATCTTGAATTGATAACGATAGTGTAGGCACCAACCTAACACCAACATGAACACGGGCACCAACCCGGGGCTTCAACCCATAACTTTTCTCATGGACACCCATCCTTGTCAAAACTGTTTTACAAAAATATTTTCAAATCGAAGTCTAACTTTGAGTGGCTTTGCCAGCATGTCCATGACCGTGGACACGGATATTCGAATAGTTTGACACTCTGCAGAGGTTGTACAACTTTACCCACAAGACATGAATTCTCTAGTTGTTTGGCATCTGTCGATACCACCGCTCACTACCTTAGGTAAGCAGTCTAGAGTACATGTCAAGGCCTTTACAATACGCCATCCCACCATAGTCCTTCCTCGCTAAGGTTTCACCCCCTTTGGACTACCCGTCCGCAGGGTTCAGGCCCCCTCTTGCGCCAAGTGGGACTAACAAAGGTCACGAAAGACCACCCACCGCATCACAAGAACGACCATGATGGAACTTTGCAAATTAATCAGCCAGGTCCTGCCCATACAAGACATGTGGTAGTACGATGTGGCTTAGCAAGATGCGACTCAAAGACCGGTCCTTAACTGACCTGGGCGACAACCAACAAAACCCTGGGCCTCAACCTACCCAGTTGAGCCCGTGCATAAACCTGCACCCACCAGACAACCATTTCGCCCAAGTCCAAACCATCATTTTATTTCATTTTTCAAGCATTTGTAAAACTCCCATGACACACCAATGCCAAGGGTACAATTTAAACAACATTTGACTTTTGGCTGAAATTCCCCAAATGAAACATATGTGATCTATAAGCATGGCTAAGCACAATATTTTCCAAATGATCCTAGTCCATACTATTGTATCAACTAGGTTTTTATCTAGGGTGACAATATGTTTGGTTTAATTACCAAAGTTGGCCATACGAAGGATTTTAGGCATAACTATAAATTTAAAAACAGAAATTTAAATTACTGAATATAAATAAGCATGCAGTAATAATTTGAAACAGAAATTAAATAATTTTAAATAATAGGTGCAAGTATGATCAAGAATGTAACTTGTCTTGCTCAAATAGTTGCTCTCAAACGGCGTCGAAATCTGACTCTCCGAAGTCGTCGAAATCTATACGCGAAAATAAGCTAAATTCAAACTAAATTCCAATAAGATTCAAATCAACTCCAAATTGAATAAATTTAGTTTAGATAGCTAGATCTTGAATTTAGATAAATTTAGAAATTTGAATGGGCTCAATCGGAGTTTGGATGCAAAAGATATGAGCTTTCGAAGTTTGAAATTACATGAAATGATAGATTTAGGATTTAAAGGAATTTGTGGTCAAATGAACTCAAAATTGAATAATTTTGGTTTAGTTAGCTAGATAATGATTTTATACAAATTTTGCAATTTGAATCACCCAATTTGGAGTTGGGATTCAAAAGATATGAATTTTACAAGTTTATAACCTAAATCTGGAATTAATAGAATTTCTTGATTTAATTTTCTAAAGGAAAAGCATTTTATTGCGCAAGATGACGTCAGCATGGAATTTTCGGCTGAAAAGAAAAAAAGAAAAAGAATTTGGCCGCAGGGCCCACGTGTCATAGACACGGTCCTCATGGACCAAGTCCATGGGACTTCGGGCTCGGGGGTTTGGGGCTGGGTGACACGCGCGGTGAGGTGGCACCACGCAGGCTGCCACGCGGGCAACTTTTGCCGAGGTGGCGCCCACGTGGAGGGGAGGTGGCGGCGCGACGCGAGCACAGAGCGGTGCCGGCGCTGGGACCAACGGTCGCCGGCGGTGGGAGCTCCGGCAGGCTCCGGCGAGGGTGCCAAAAGGGAGAGCGGAGGGTGGCGAACCTGAGGCGCTTACCCGGGTGGTCGGAGGAGGATGGAGGCGACCGGCGGCGAGAAGAAGGCGGCGGCGCGAAGCGGTTGGTGGCGGCGAAGGAGCTCCGGCGATCTCCGGTTCAAGTGAGTGCGCGCACCGGGACGGCGAGGAGACGACGGTGCCAATGGTGTAGGCGGCGACGGCGTGGAGGCGGTGTAGCCACCGGAGTCGGGGAAGAAAGGTTGCTCGGCCGGCGATCTTCAAACGCAAAATCCGGCGAAACCGTGAGGGAAGAGGAGGGGTGGATGGTGGGGGAAGGTTGAGCGGGATGAGGGGCTCCCGGGGCATGCTTTTATAAGGGCGGAGGGTCACGGGAGAGGAAGATCGTGTGCGGCATGGCGGCAGCGGCGGTTGCGAGATCCGGCGGACGTGGGCGCGAGGGAGGGGGAGAAGGTGGGGGTGGTGGTGGTTGTGGCGCCGAGTCGTGTGCGCACGGTCGCGTGAGAAGAGGGGGCGGGGATCGTGGTGTTGACGAAGCTCCGGGCGTGGCGAAAATGGCGGAGGCGGCGCGGTTGCGCGAGGAAGAAGGAGGGCGGGGAAGATGGCGCGGAGCCGTCGGATTTCCATCCGACGGTGCGGAGGAGGCGGGTGGCGTGGGGCTATAGAGAGTCGTCCGATTTGAATCGGACGGGGGAGGGAGATAGGAGAGAGAGAGGCGGCGGAGTGGGCCGAAAAACAGGTCGATGGCGCGGGAGGGGAAAACGGGCCGGAGGGGTTTTGGCCCGAAAGGTTTTCCAGATTTTCTTTTGACTTTTCCAATTGTTTTAATTCTAGTAATTTAATAAAGCTTTAGAAAATAGTAAAATAATTCCAAAAATTATGGAAAAATCCACAGAAATTCCCATACTCATTTTGGACTTAATAAAATTATTTCCAACTCAAAGTTGGCTTTTATTTTTGCAAATAAATTATTTTGGCTTTAAAATAATTATAAAAAGGCTTTTTAAAAACTCAGAAAATTCTAGAAATTAAGTAAATTTTTATTTTTCAATTTAAACCCAATAAAACTTCAAGAACTTCAAATAAATTTTAAACTTGACCTTTAAAACTTCAGAAATTCAAATAAAGCTATGAAACTCTATCAAATTCAGAAAATTCAATAAATTAATTATTTTATTTTATTTTAATTTTGGTAACATAACCTTGGGATGTTACATTAGATCACACAACTCCCATCACAAACAGTTTATGAAAACTACTCCTCGTGTGAAACCCCCGAGCATGTCCATGACCGCGGACGCGGCTATTCGAATAGATTTATTTAACACTCTGCAGAGGTTGTACACTTTACCCACACGATACAACTAGTGTAGCAAGCACTAATCATAACAGAACGGTTCAGAAACTTCATCTTAACATTGACACTCCCGATGTGCTTACAAACCGCTATGCCAACCTAAATGGAGCGCTTTGGCATAACACACACCGCTGGACAGGGACACGGCGAACCGCCCCGTGATGCGACTACCTTGTAGTATACACCTCCACCCATAGCATAACCTACCACCTGAGTAATCAATGCCAAGAATCCATAACCTACTAAGTTAGGCATGTCCCATACCAGGTATGTGGTCGTACAGTAAGGCTCAGTTCAATGACGCACAAAGTTAAGTCCTTAATTGACCAATGCAAGACTTCCATTCTCTAACTACACCACAAAGATTATCATTTTCATTCACAAAGTCCACCATATCACAAAGTATCCACCACTTGCCTCAGTCTAAATCCTTTCCCACCCAGTTGGTTTTAGTGCAACACATGCTATCACGAAGTAATAACACATAGCACACACAGTTTTACACAAAGTTCCATAGTCACTTAGTCAAATTGAATATTTGTAACTCCAATGAGATGTGAGACTTGTAGCATAGCTAAGCAATTGTACTCGCATCTAACCAACCCACGTTGGTGCTACAATATTACCAACTAATAACCAATCTAGTGTGACAAGGAATTATGGCATACAATGTCAAGGTGATGATAACAATTTGGATGATAACTATGCCCAAAAGCATTTAAATACATAATTAAAATAGAATGCAATACTTTGAAACAAAGTAATTTTAAAACTGGGTTCAAGATGATCAAAGGTATGACTTGCCTTGGAAAAGGTCTAAGTACTGGTCTTGATCTTGAGGTGCTCCTTCTTCTCCAAAATTTCCCGACGAATCGACGTCTACTCGCAAACGAGACAAATAAAAAAACAAATAAATAAAAGAGGCAAAACAAACTCCAAAAATTAAATAAAAATATCAGATAAATATAGCTCGAATTTAGATGAATTTAGGAATTTGAATGGGCTCAATCGGAGTTTGGATGCAAAAGTTATGGACTCTGGAAGTTTAAATCTAAAAGAAAAACCCTAAATTGGATTTTTCAGAATTTTTGAATTATTTCTTAACAGAAAAATCGGATTATTGCGCAATGCTAACATCAACACAGGGATTTCGGAAATAAAAGAAATTAAAAAGAAAATACTGACATGTGGGACCCACATGTCAGTCTCAAGGCTCACGGTAGACTAGATCTACCGAGCCTCGGGACTCGGGATCCGGTGGACTGCCGCGCGGGCGCACACGTGTCGGCTGACACGGCTGCTGACGTGGCGTGCCACATTAGGTCGGGGGTAGCGGCGCTCGGAAACCGACGACAACGGCGAACGGCGGGGCTTCACGGCAGTGAGTGGTACTGGGATGTGGCCCTGGCTATTGCGAACCTATTGAACCAACTCCAGGTGGTCAAGGTTGACGGAGACGGCCGACGGCGAGGGTTGAGCGGCGGAGGAGCCTCGGGTTTTGTCGGACGGGGGCTCTGGAGGTAGAGGTTGCGACGGCGGACCCGGCGGTTAGGGGTGGAAAATGGTAAAGGATAATCCGTTTTATCCGATATTCGTATCCGAGAAAACACAAATGTGGAAAGTAAAAATCGCATTCGACATCGCTTCATATCCGTATCCGGTGTTATTCGCATCCGTATTCGGTGTTATTCGATCCGGAAAACGGATAGTATTCGTATCCGTATTCGGTGTTATTCGATCCGGGAAAAAACCGGATAGTATCCAAAAAACAAATACTATCGGAAAACGAATACTAATACTATCTGCTTTTTCCGAATACACGAATCGCTTTGTTCTACCGAGATTTGTCACAAAGTTGTAGGATATTCGCATTCGACCGAATTGAGTACATATTCGATTCGAATTCGTATTCGTTCACGACATTCGATTCAGATTCAGATTCGAGAATATTCGACGATTCGATTCGTTTAAAAATAGGGATTAGATTGATCCGTATTCGTTTAAAAAATAGGGATTCGTATTCGTATTCGGGACTATTCGATTCGTATTCGATCCGTTTCCATCCCTACCGGCGGTGTACACCACGAGGGCAGGGCGATATCGACGGCGGTGCAATTCGAAGAAAATGCGGGCGGCGACAAAAACCTAAAAACCGAGTTGCGGCGATGCTAGAGCTCGGGAGGAGGTGAGGGTGGCGGCTCTGGGTTGCGGTAGAGAGGGCGAACCCAGGGGTCCTATTTATAGGGTCCGGGAGGGCTAGGACGGGGTGCGGCGGCGGAACCCTAAAAAGAGTCCGAAACGATCCCGCTAGAAAACAGAGATAGAAACGAATCTGGGGTTCGATTTTGATCCGGGAAGATGCGGGGAGGTTGGGGATAAGATTTGGCACGTTTTCTAGAAGGGGTTCTATTGGAAATCTCGCATTGTCGTACGGGACTCGGAGATCGGCAATGGCGGACGGGCGCGGCCGTTTGCGAAGACGACGTCGGGCGCGAGGAGGACGACGAGGGCGTGGGGCCCACACGTCAGTGGCACGAGGCGGGTGCATGCGGGAGCTGGGCCTCACGCGAAGCTGGGCCGCGAGCGGGCCACGCGCGGGGAAAAAGGAGTTTGGGCCGGAGCGTTTCGGCCCGAAGCTTTTCTGAGATTTTAATTAGCTTTTCTATTTTATAAAATACCAGAAATCCAAATAAACAATAGAAAATAGCAAATGAACTAAAAAAAATTCTAGAAAAATCTAGAAAATATATCTGAGCACATAGAACCCAAATAAAATAGTTTTGGTTATTGTTCATGTTGGGATTATTCACATTAAATCTTTTTGATTGTAAAGTCCAATATTAAGCTTTTGAATTAAATTCAAATAAAATAAAAAGGTGACTTTTCTTCCTACTAACTATTTAAAAGATTTTTAAGCTCAGAAAATTGGGATGTTACAATGTCTTAAAAATCTAAATAGCTACAGGATACATAAATATGTTCTCAAACATCTAAGTTGTATCATTTGATACTATAAACATTGATACAATCTAACCACGCAAATACACGGACCACCCTGATAATTTGTCATACAAGGTCAAATTTGTTATAGTGTCACCAGAGTACCCGAATTCCTCCAAAATTATCCCAGCACCCTCAGGGTTTTTTAGAGAGTACAAACGAACACACACACTCACACACACCACACTCACACCATCCACTCATACACACCACACTCACACTGGGCCAGTTTGCTATTGCCGGCCGGGTGCTGCAGCGTTGTTGCATGCAGGGCCGCGCCTACTTGCTTGCATGGCCGGAGCGTGAACCCAGCCACGTCCCCAGCTCGATTCCAACCCATCGGCTGGATCTCGCCAATGCCACAGCTCAAACCGTGCCTCCTCCTCCCAAATCAAGGGGGGCGTTTGGATAGTGAAATACGAGGCAATTCCATTCCCGTCCTTCATTTCCCATTATCCAAACGGAGTGTAAGCGTAATTCGCTGCATCACGTCGATCTTTAGTCCGCTTCAGCTTTTGTTGGTCCAACTCTGGCCGTCAACTACGGAAAAAAAAATCAGTGGGGAGCCCCCCTCGTCCAGCGTTCATCTCACCCCCTGGTGATCCAAGGGCCAGGGGACGTTCTCCCTTAGAGAATTTGCTTCCATCAACGTTTGATTTGATGAACGGATCGCTGAGGCCTTGTATACTTGGCTGTCTAGCTACTACTCTACCATGGAAAATCATTATATGATTTGCCTGAGATGACTCCTCTTCATCTTTCTATTTGCATATGCTTATGTGCTTATGAGGAATGATTAATTAATCCTAGGATATACGCATGGGTTGCTCAAACCCTACAGATTGTCAAGCCAAACCAAAACAAACAAACAAAAAGAGAGGAGGAATGGGTTGATGCTAGGATCAACATATACAATTATCTAATTTGATGCATGACACAAGCTATAATAGGGTGTTTGACCCTGGAATAGGATCTTGACGTACAACATTAAAACTGGTTGACGTGACATATTTATCTTACAAAAGTCTATATAAGATCTTGTTGTCGGTGCCTTGTCAGGCTGGGACTGACGATACTAAGGGGGACTAGTATCCCGAATGGTCATTGCGAAGAATCTCCTATGGACGCTATACCTAAAATAATATGAAATAGAAAAGTCGATACTTATATATTATTAATAATAAGAAACATAAACAGAAAATAAAATAAATAATATTAACCCTACTTCGAAGAAAATCGCATTCCAAATGGCGACAAAGATATTTCATACTATTTGATGGGCGACATAGCTCCTGTCATCAATTCAACCGGCGATAAGGGCATATCGCCATTTCAAATGGCAACATAATTCTATTTTTGAAATTTTATTAAACGATCATTTATTTATGTAATTATATTAAAAATATATTATTAAAAAGAATCATTAACTATATATCTAAAACTAAACTACACACCTAAAAAGATGTACTGCAACGAACTACACCGCAAAATCATACGTATAAAACTATCTAATTCATTCAATTACTGCACCATAAAAATTATTTACACGATTAACCACATATCTGAAGCTAAACTACACACCTAAAAAGATGTACTACAACGAACTACGCTACATAACTATACATCTAATTCATTCAATTACTACACCATAAAAAAACATTTACGACTAACCACACTTCCTAAACAAGTGATGCAGATCTTAAATAATTTATTAAGATCATAAACTTGTAGCAAGCTACCGTTTGCATTTCAATCTTATGATCCGAGCCCGGTGTCCCTGCGAACCTAAAAACGATCCTACTCACGTACCACCTAGCTAGAATCATGATCCAGAACCTAATTATGCTAGCTGATTTTTTCCTCTCGCAGATTGCTTAACTATATCCATCGTGACTAGCTTGTTATGCTCAATTTTCAAGCCATGATTATCCTAGTTAAGACTTAAGACAAGTAATCAATACAATTAGACCTGTTCTTGAGCAGCCTGGCCGGCCCGACCTAATTTTTTCGGCCTCAGCCCTGATTTTTGACCCGCGGACCCGGTCGAAGCCGAGAAAAAGCCTAAGAAAACAAGTAAAATAAAATATATAATGTTTTTCTTTAGAAAAATAATTTAAAAGCAATTGTTTATTTGGAAAACGAATTTTATTTTATTCGCAAAAAAGGGTTTTTCATGCTTTCTTGGGCTTCAAGCTTTGCCTATATTGAGTCGGCCAGGCTCAGGCCTAACCATCTTAGGCTGGGCTTTTCTAGACCCGAACCGGCCTGATGTTTGAACATATCTAAATACGATAATCAAAAGTGCAACAAAAGTAGCTGCAAAGTTGCATTACAAGTTGCAAGTTCTGGCTTCCTGCACAGAATCAAACCATCTCGTGCTTTGCTTCGCCGAGAACGAGAGTGACATTCCCGACGCCGGTGGGCAAGCCTCACACCGCCATTTGATCTAGTGAGCTTCCTTGCCCTCGCTACCTGCGTCACCATGCATCCCTTACCTCACTCATACACCCTCTTTGCTTGATGTAGCTCTACGAACCCCGTAGCGTGATCGTGCCGTCATCTTCTTCACCTTCGGCACACACCCCGATTCGGACCTTTACGTTCCCGATGCTCTGGTGAGCTTGAACCTCATCTAACCACGTCATATCATGTTCCATACTCCATTAATGCTCTTTCTTTGCTCAATGTGGACCCAAGCTAAGGGAATCATCGGAAACAAGCTCTTCCCCAAAACTGGCCACCGCCAATTCCTTTTCTGTTTGCCCTCACTCCGATGAGTCCCCGTTCGATTCCTCGCTCCTACATCATCTTTAGGACCCCAGGGATCTAATGTGCTGCTTCTTGAAGAATCTCCAATGCCGTAACATGCCAGCATCGTGAGCCACCTCTGCACCGCCACTGTTCAACGTCGACACGCTTCTCCAGCTATCCCCCGATGTCATCTACACCCTTGATAAGCTTCTAGTAGTTTCCTAGAGCTATTGCGCATGTTAAATTAGACGATTAGCTAGCGTAGCGTAGAGTTCCTCATAACCGATCATGGTGCTGCCATAGAGAATGTCGTCGTCGCCGCGGAGATGACCATTGGTCCCCGAGCCACTGCCTATAGCCTTGTAGCCATCCCCTAGAGCCAATGTGCACCATCTTTCACCGCCGATTAGCTTCAATCGCGAAAACCATTTCGGACCCGAGGAGCTCCGCCACTTATCGTCGGCGTAGCACCACCTCCGACCATCTCTCCAGCCCCCCTCCACTGTGAGACCCCGGTTTATTAAGCTTGTAATACTTAACCTTCCACTGGCTCTAGTATCACACACAGAATAACCCGTGCCTCGATGAACATGTGCTTCCCAGAAAATGCAGCACACATACATCATACCAAAGCATGCACCAATTCCATACAACAGAATATAACAAATCTACCAAAAGACATACATAATATAAGTTATTACAGAACAGCCGACCGACCAAATGACAAGAGTATAAGTAACAGCGGAAGCAAAAGATGCCATAAGATGGCTTAAACCAAAAGACGACCGGTTAGCCACATAACACCACAGGACAACCGACCGGGTCGTCAAGCTAATCGCCCCACACACTGCCACAGCACAACTCACAAAAGTGAGGCCCATCGGGCTCACCTTTTTCCTCTGCACACAACAAGCAATGCAGGTGAGTACAATAATGTACTCGTAAGACTTACGAGTAACAAGCCTATACATAGCTACATGCAAGTTGTATCAAAGTAAGGTTGGTTATATGGTTATTTGGACGCATAAAGCAAGTTTTATTTGCAATAATGTAACTAGATTGAAAGCAGTTTGTCAATTCAGTTTGAAGCATTAAAATAACAACGAGTAACAATAAGTATCAAGTAACCACCTAGAAGTGACTAACCCAATAGCCACCACAAATAGCATGAATCCCTGATTCATACCACCCATCAAATTTTAATTAAAACTGTTGTAGTCTAACTCTTGAAAAACTTACCCAAGCGTGTCCATAACCTAGGACAAGGCTATTCGAATAGATCAAAACCCTGCAGGGGTGTACTAATGTACCCACACTTCAGACCGCCTTCTTGCCAAGCTATTAAGCACACTTCCTTTGGTATGCTGGCACGGCTGAGTTCTATGAATCCTTTCCAATGGAATATGCTAATCAAGAGATGCACGTATGGGGGTTAATTCTTAGTGATCTGTCGACGAAATATGGATCACAAGAACCCATACGTGGAGCAGGACACACTGGCCTCGACGGGTGCGCCCCTCCCCACAAACATGTCCATGTTGCACATAATTAAATATGCAACCCACCACGCGACTCATTAATTAACACACCCCAAAGTACTCAGCAAAGAGAGGTCTCATATCCCTCTAGTGTGGTTAGCACGCACAGAAATGCTCGGATAACAGGTACTCACAAGTAGTTCGGTCCTTAATTGACTCGGGCACCATTCCAGTCACACCCAAAGCACACCAACATACCATTGTGCCCAAGTCCAAATCATTTTGTTTTCAGTTTTAGTTTTGCAATTAATAAGGCATAGAGCTGAAAACAATAGTATCATAATCAGTTTGTGCCCATTCCTACCGGTAACTAAGCACGACTAAGCATAATGACACGTAAACTACTAAGTGACCAGGGTCCATCCAGCGAACCCACAATCACAGCAAGTAGCCCTAGGCTCAGTAGTAGAGGAATAAACATTTCCTACTTGATAATGCAACTACTGGGCCAACTATCGACAATAGTTTAAAACAACATAGCAGTGCATACATAGGATTTGCAAACAACATATTAGAATTTGAAATTAGTAGGAACAATATGATCAAATGAATGCTACATCTGCTTGTTCGGTGAAGTGCGAAATCAGCTTCTTGTGGCTCAGTATCAAGATTAACAATTTCTTCGGAACCTAACGCGAAAAGACGATAATCAACTAAGAGCAAAGAACACCAAAAGAAACCCACAGCAAAAGAGATCCAAAATTCGCAAGAAATACACACAACAGCAAGGCCAAGAAATTAAATAATTTCAGGAACAAGAAATTCCGCGCTTGGAATAAGCATGAAAAGGTATGGTGAAATCTAGCTCTCTCAGCTCATTCATTTCCTAATTTAACTACAGGTACTGTTCATGGCAAAATTTTCTAGAATAATCCGGAACCTAAAATTTTTATGACAGATAGTACATGTTATCCTGATCATAGCAAAGTTGAGTTTACTAAATTTGGAGTCATAAGGATTTAGTTATGATTTTTCTAAGCTGAAAACCTAGCATATCACATTTTCCAGAAACATAAGCATGCTGAAAAACCTATTTTACTCTGCAGTATGCTAACAGAGAGATTTTCTAGCATTGATTTTATATATTTTGGATTTACAGGGAATTACTTGGGTCTTTTACATAATTGACAGGATTTTCTAAATGCTAAAAATAAGGTTAAATCTTATTAACAATTTTCCTGGTGCTTTTCTGGGCCTAAAGTTATTTTTATATTCAAGTTTGGTTAATAACAAATTTATCAAGGTTGAAATCTCTCATTTTGGAGATTCACAAGAAAAGAAAATCAATATACAAAACTTAAATCAATTACCAGAAAAACTAAAATAGCCGAACACAAGTTTTAAGTGTTTACAGGATTTTATATTACCGAAACAAGGCTAAAAGCATTTTTAAATAAAACTTTAGGTCAAGACAAAATTATTACAGTTGGAAACAACTAAAAAGGGTTTAAAAAGAATTAGTTATGAATTTATAAATTTTTTATACAATTTTTTTATGCTAAATAATTACTTACCGAGATACAGACAAAACCAATAAAAAAGGAAAAAGACGTGGACGTTTATCAGCCGTTGATCTAAAATCCTACGACCCACGCGCGCCGGAAACAGCGCACGTGCGCGAGTCCAAAAGGAGCCCACCGTTGGATCAAGATCCAACGGCTCACGAGAAGGGAAACATTCGGACGGTGCGGTTGCCTCGGTCATCCACAGCCGCAGATCTCAAGATGAACGGCTCGGAGCGCATCTCCCTTCGGAGAGTCCGAATGCAAACGAATCTCAGCCGTTCATCAAAAGACGAACGATCGAGAGAGATCAGAGAACCGGAGAGTCCGAATGTTCTCAAGATCTGGGCCGTTGATCACGAGATCGACGGTCCAAAATCAACAAAGTGCTACGCACGAGGCTTAAGTGCGCGGGAGGGAATTTCAAAGCGGACCCACATGACAGTGGCACGACGGCCGATTAAGACATGATTAATGCACCAAATGATTAACAACAATTGGGCAATTAATGTGTCCTAATTAAATGACGGAAACGGAAGATTACGACGGTAAACTTCCGAGCGAGTTCAACGGCTTGTCGCCGGCGACTCCGGCCGCGGCGGCGCCAACTAAGAGCTAAAATGGAATCGCAATAGCATCACGAACCTAATGGTGGCAACCTCGCCGGCGGTGAGGGACCAGAACGCCGGCTAGCCAGAAAAACGAAAATAGAGCTTTTACTGCAAATTTGAAAATAGCAAAATGCTCCGCTGCAGTCCAAAGAAGCGGGTGCCCAAGCCTCTAGGGACTAATAAGAAGCTACCTTAATGAAGAGAAGCTTCACAGATGGCCGGAGAAGCTTGTCCACGATGGAGCTCGCCGGACCCGAGGAAGAAGATGATGAAAATAATGATCTGGGTCAAAATGAGTACCATTGGTGGTCAAAATAGCTTCATTACAATTCCTGGAAGCTACATGAGCAACCAATTTGAAAATAGAGCACACACCTGAGCTGAGGAAGAAGATGACCAAATCCGACCGAATTTGAACAAACCCCAAATTGGATAATTCCTGTGAATCAAATCCAAAATTAAGTGAGGGGATATGTTCAAGATAGTGAGGAGGTTAAATTGGTGTAAAAAAAATATGAAGGAGAACCACTGGAACACCAAGAACACCAATGGAGCTCTACGGGTCAACAATGGCGGTTTAGGGGTTTTTGAGGAGTTAAGCTCCAAGATTGAAAATGGAGCTTGAGGGTGGTCTAAAAGAATACCACGAAGGGTTGAAGGTGCTTATAAGGCTTGGGAACACTAGGGTTTTGCCAAAAGAGCTTTTCGGGAGACAAAACTCAAAGCACAAAGCATGGCCGAAAGCAAAAAGGGGTGTAGATGATGGTATGGGGTATGGCTCGGCCGACCACACCTCCCACAACCCTAAATGTCGACTAGGGCGGCCGTAGGGAGCACGAAATGACACTGCCATCACTCCTCTACTGTTCACGCACGGTCTGAGGTTGAAGACGACACGAAATGCACTCGGACGATTATCGGCCGTTAGATTGAACGTGAACGGCTGAGATTACGAGGCCCTGGTGCTTAAGAAACACAAAGGTGATCCTGAGCCCTTATATTCAAATTGGACGGCCACGATTGAATGTGCCCCTTTGGACAGTCCGAATGTCACACTCAACCAGGACGGTTGGATCATGGTCCAACGGTTGGGAATGGATGGAGGTTTATAAAGAGGGTCCGGTGCGGTTTAGCTGGTTCGACCAGATCAAAAGACTCGAACCCGAGCAACAGTGCGAACCAGGTTTAGGGTTTTGAATAGAACAGAGACTTTTGAGGATTTATTTGAGGTAGCAAATTAACTCCAAAAATTCTAAAAATTTTAAAGGAGCTTGCTGACTCAAATATTTACCTTTGGTAAAATTTTCAAAGGTTTTTATGCAGTGCATCTTCCTCCAAAAATCCTACAAGGTCCTGACTCGTGGTTTGACTGCCCTCTAAAAATATTCAAATAATTTCTAAAAATTGTGAAGTTTTTTTAGAGGGGTCGCATATCGCCTCTAAAACTTGGAAAAATATTTCCAGAGGATGATTACAATATTTGACACGATTATATTTTTGGAAGATCAACCTTTGGATCAAAAGACTTGTGACTTTGTATTTCCATAACTTCTCGTACAAGATTTGTTTAGTACATAAAGGAAATACACGATGTAAGAAAAAGTTTTAATTTTTAGTCATTTTCTTACATTTGAAACACAAGTCCAATAATGGGATGTTACATCCACCAACCGGTGGGGTCGCCGTCAAGAGGGGAACCCATTTTGCCCATCCTCCGAGCCTCTCCGTGCCTGCCACGCCGCCGGCGAGCTCACCATGGCACTCGGCCACACGCAGCTCTGCTGCTCCTCTCTTTGTCTCTCTGTCAGTGGGCCCAAGTGATTAGGAGATGTTTAGCACTAAGTAACAGAGCTTAAAAAGTATTGAGTCTATGACAAGTGGGACCGGTAGAAAAGCTAATAGAAATCCAATTTAAAATGTAGTTAGAATATAAGTCACTAACAAGTAGGCCCCACATGTAAGTTAATAAAAAAATGTGAAAAGCCATTTTCAGTTCAGAGAAAAATACGCTTTCTCTACTGGAAAGCGTAAACCTCGGTAGAATACACTTTCGACGTCACACTTTTCTGAATTTCTAGAATTTTCAAACCGAAGCAAATTAAAACGTTAATACCTTTTGCATACGAACTCCAAACCAAATGAATATTTTTTATAAATAATCTAAAATTATGCTCTATCTGAATATGCAAAAATATTTGGGTTTTGTTGCCGTTGAAAGTATTTTTCTATATTTAATTTACTTCCGGCTCTTTTGATTAGACGTCAATTGTTCGAGCGAAATTTACAACGATCATCCCTCCTCTTATTCAGAGCAACCAGAGCAAGTCAAGCACCCCCTTTGACCATGTTGATCCTACTATTTTAATTATTGTACTTCATTTTGCAAAATTTATTATACATGCGTGTATGTTTGCTTAATATTGCTATATTTGGGGATAACATTAGTTATAGTCCTATTCCATGCATGGTCGTCCTTGAAATATTGATATCCTTATTGTTTTAGCCATTAGGGTATGGTTTAGATAGTGAATGATGTCGAATTGGGTTTTTCAAATACGAATATCGCATAAATGCTTAGCCTGGCTTTAGTCTTTACTAAAATTTGAAAACAATAGGTGACTTGTTGAATATGAGTTTGGGAGATTTTGGAATGATGGTCCAGAAGGGTTTACCTCTGTTATTTTGTATAAAATAAAAACTAAAAAAGCTTAGTTTGTGACACAGGCGAATTATATTATAATCTGACAAGTGTGAGAGGTGTATCTCACAAGTAGATAGGGGGAGATCCTTGTCTGGGTCAATTAAAGACCGAACATCGATATATCCGATCTAAGCATAAGCGTACAACCTCATATGCCAGTATGGGATGACCTTAGCTAATTAAGTCATCAAAAACTAACCTTGCACGTTGGTAGGCCATGGTAGTGCGAGCATGATCAGTGTAGGCATGTTCGAAGGGGCTTCCTTCACCACGGTGTTGGGAACAAAGCTTATCGATACAACGGTGAATGATTCACTGAGACAGAGGTGTACTCGAGTGAAGTGAGGGTGTTCATTCGCTAGGCTAGTGCAATGTTAGGACTAGGTGATATAAAGGCTTCGATGCGTGCTCTAAACTGCTTACCAAAAGTTAGTAAGCGGTGGTATCAACGGATGCCAAATAAACTAGAGAATTCATGTATTGTAGATAAAGTTGTACACCTCTACAGAGTATAAATTTGTACACCTCTGCAGAGTGTAAATCTATTTAAATAGCCGTGCTCATAGTGATGAGCGTGCTAAGTGTAGTATTGTCGGGTATAGTCGGTTTTTACAAACATGGTTCTTGTTGAAAAATGAGAGAATGGTTTTGTTGTGTTATTTGAGTAGAGTGTGATGTCTATGGTTGAGAATAAGATGTTGATCACAGCCAAGGAGGGTTGTGATTTATTATTTATCAAGTACTTACTTGTTGTCCTTTATCTATTTGACTGCTCTTTAAATTTTTGTTGCAAAGTACTACGTATTGATATTGCAAATAAAACTTGCTTAATGCTGAAAATAACTTATAGCATATAGCCTTATCCTTTGCTAGCCATACATATATATATAAACTTTGCGATACATTACATGTCTTGCTGACTACGCAATGTACTCAACCTTACTTAAATTGTTGTTCAGAGTTAGCGGATGAGCCTACGCCGGACGACTCGTTCTTTGCACCCGATACCGGAGGGTTCGGTGACGGATCTTTCTAGGACTTGTTTCTTATCGATTGCCCGAGGGTTTAGATGGGCATACCACTGGACCTTTTTGGTTTATTTACTATGCTTCCGCTGTTTCATTCACTACTTCTGATAGTTGAGCTTTTATTTGGTCGGTCGGTCCTTGTAAAGTTTCTAATCACTTAAGTTATGTACCATATTTGATTCATTTTATATGTATGTATGTATGTATGTATGGATGTGTATGCCATCGTTGTGAATATGTGTACTAGCTGCTGATCATGGAACTAGTACGGTAAACATACGAGGGCTTCGGGTATTCAAGGCCCAGGGCATGACACTGTTTCTCAAATAAACTTATTGGAACAATGCAATTACTTTAAAATTAGTTACTTGATGAATTAATTCGACGTGACGGCACACATTTTGTTTCATAGAGATATATTCAACTACATACATGTGTTTGTTTTTTTATACAGTTTACATATACCTTTCTTCTCACCGTCTGTTGTTATTGCAAATAATGCACAAAAAATAGGAACGAGAGATACAAATTTTACGTCAAAAACCCTTTCGAAAAAACCACGGGCGTATGAAGGCAGTTGACGAGGATATGATAATCCTCATTTTATTATTCCATAATCATGTAATATGACGTCACATAGTGTACCCCTTAATGTCATAAGGGAGGAGTAAGTTAGGTGGTCGTAAGCTCTTCTACGACCACCCCCCTAGTCGTAAGTATTGATACGACTATAGTGTAATCGTAAGTCTTGCTACGATTACGTCAGGTCGTAAGTCTTTTTTATGACTAGTACCAGTCGTAAGCTTTTTCTACGACTACCCCTAATCGTAAGTTCTGTTACGACTAGCCCTGCTACGACATCCTCACAATTAGCTGGGTCTACCTGTCAGAAGGCCCATTTACTAGTGAGGATCTGAGCAGTCAAATTATGTAGTTATATCCGAAATAACTACAGATAATTCTCCACTATCTCTGATTAGTAACCGTTGAACAACGTGGGGGGGGGGTTACTACCTCGGTAATTACTCTCATTATTACGCAATAATGAGCACCTAATTAGCCTGGAACGACAACCGCCCCAATAGCATAGTATAAATAGGTATCTTTTAGAGATAGTGGAGGAGAGGCTTTTTTGAGAGGTAGTCAGTAGTAGCATTAGCACAAGGCTCTTCGCTGATTGTAATCAGAATACCCAATACAATACACACAGAAGTAGGGTTGTTATTCTCACTGGAGAAGGCCCAAACCTGTATAAAAATTCCCGTGTCTCTTTCGTCTGCGTGATCAATTGTGGAGACCCCCCGAAGCAAACAATCTTTACGTAAGATCGGTTCTAAAACACCGACAGCAATATCACTACATGAGAAGATGTTTACAATAAAATTCTTTTTCTTCCCTACGAACTATAAAGATATATTTATAATGGTAAACGATAGACTCCGTGTAGGAGTAGAATTATGGGTTAGAGTAGAAAACAAAATTCGTATCACACTCAAACTCAACAGTTGCACATCCTATGAGTGGTAGTGGAGAAAGTGAATCAATAAAATTAAGGGAAAGGTTGATAAACGAACTCTTCCTATAGCCAAAATAAAATGTGATCTCCTTGAAATAGATTAGCATGAATGCCTTGTGCATCGAACGTCCACATGACTACTGAATGATATCAACCAAGTCTGAGCAAAGCTCAAACTTAGCTGTAGGAACTGACTTTGCCATCATATTAGCTAGATTATCATTAGTACTTATCTTGTTGACATTAGTGTCACCTTGAGCAATGACATATCGAATGTAATGATATCTGATGTCAATGTGCTTCATTCTCTCGTGAAATATCTGATCATTCGTAAGATAAATAATTCTTTGACTATCGCAGAATATTATAGTGCGAGACATACTTCACAAAGCTCAGTAAATAAACCTCTTAGCCAAACGACTTCTTTGCGAGCTTCAAAAATAGCCATATATTCAGTTTCTCTAGTGGACAAGGCAACAGTAGTTTACAGACTTGCTTTCCAACTAACGGCACATACTCCAACAGTGAATACATAACCCGTAAGAGATCTTCTCTTATTCAAATCTCCAGCAAAATTTGAGTCTACATAAGTACATAACCAATGATTCCATCTTTAGTATTCCCAAACTGTAAACAAGCATCATATATGCCCCGCAAGTATATAAAAATTTATTGAACAGTTTTCCAATGCTATTTGTCAGGATTAGCCATGTATCTACTAACACTAAATGATTGAGATAAATTGGGATGAGAACATACCATGACATACATAAGTGGACCAACCGCACTGGCATATGTAACTCTAGACATGTACTCAACTTCATCATTTGACTGTGGACATAGCACTGAAGAAAGTTTAAAATGTACAGCTAACAGAGTATTCACCAGTTTGGCCTTATGCGTGTTGAAACGATGAACAACTTTATCAATATACCCTTTCTGGCTTGGGTATAATTTTCTAAAACTTTATCAATATACCCTTTCTCACTTGGGTATAATTTTCTAAGCAGTCTATCTCTAGTAATTTCCATACCAATAATCTTCTTTGCTGCATAACATCCTTCATCTCAAATTCACTAGTCAATTGTGCCTTCAACTCTGAAATTTCTGCCAATTCTTTTGTAGCAATCAACATATAGGAGCAAATAAATATTTGAACCATTAACCATCTTCAAATAAACACAGCTATCATAATTAGATTTTTTGAAATCCTGAGAGGTCATAAAGGAGTCAAATCTTTTGTACCACTGTCTGGGTGATTGCTTTAGACCATAAAGAGATTTCTTCAACTTGCAAGCATAATTCTCCTTTCCCGGAAAGACAAAACCTTACGGTTGCTCCATATAAATATTTTCCTCCAATTACTCATGTAAGAGTCGGTTTTCACGTCCAATTGTTCAACCTCATAATCATACATAGCAACTATGCTGAGTAAAATACGAATGAAACTATGCTTCGCAACTTAAGAAAAAACATCTGTGAAATCAGTACCTGGAATTTGATTGTATTCTTTAGCAACGAACCTTGCCTTGTAGCTAACATCTTCGGTTGGTGAAATACCTTCTTTCTTCTTGAAGATCCATTTGCAGTGAATAGCCTTCTTATCAATTGGCAACTGGACCAGCTCTCAAGCATCATTCTTCTCAAAAGATTGTATCTCATCATGCAGGACAACCATCCATCTCTCTGAATCACCAGAAGAGATAGCCTCTGAATAATTGGAAGGTTCTGCAGTACCTTCAATTTCTTTTGTTACATTCAAAGTATAAGCAACAACACCAACTTCTGCAATCAATCGCTTGGAAGCTTGAATATTCTTTTTAGGTCTTTTGCCTGCAATAGAATGTTGTGGTGGTTGAAAGACAGTATGAACATCCTATATGTTTTCCTTTTTGGCTTCTAGTGTAGATCCTAAATAATAACATATTGCACCTGCATGCTTGATTTCCACGGCTTCTCAACGGGAACATCAATAGATGGTTTATCATACAACATAACAGATCCCTCCAAGGTAACACTTTTGCTAATAACCATTTTTCTAGTTCCAGGATTCCACAATTTATATCCTTTCACACTAGGTTTATAACAAAGAAAAATGCACTTAGCGGCTCTATGCTCTAATTTACTATTGTTAACTTGAGCATAAACATGACAACCAAATATTGTTAAATTTGAATAATCTGCTAGATAACCAGACCATACCTCAATTAGAGTGTTCTTATCAATTGCCAAGTAGAGTGACCGATTGATCAAATGACAAGTAGTGGACGCTGCTTTATACCAATAACACCTAAATAAATCAGAGTTAGATAGCAAGCAACATACCTTCTCCACAATGGTTCTGTTCATGCGTTCAGCTACACCATTTTGCTGAGAAGTACCTCGGAAAGTGTAATATCTCACAATGCCCTCTGATCTGCAGACGGCTTCAAATTCTCCATAACAAAACTCTAAGCTGTTATCAATATGTAGCTTCTTGACAGACTTGCTAGTTTATTTTTCAATCATAATCTTCCACCCCTTGAATGTCTTGATTACGTCTAATTTATGTTTCACGAAATATGACCAAACTCTTCTTAAATAATCATCAATGATAGTCAACATGTAGCCAGGACCTCCACGGGATGTAACGCGGAATTCTCCCCATAAATCAGAGTGAACATAATCCAATATGTCTTTTGTAGAGTGAATTATTGTGTTGAACTTCACCATCTTTTGCTGGCCGAAGACACATTATTCTCAAAACTTCAACATGTCGATGCTTTGACTATCAAGGAGTCCTCTTTTTCATAACTCCATCATGCCAATTTCACTTATATGCCCCATACGAATATACCAAAGATTAGTAGCATCAGAATTAGATGATTTATTTGGGGCAACAACAGCACTGCCTAAAATTGTACTACCTTGCATATGATATAAGTTGTCAGCTTTCATATCACCTTTCATCACAACAGTATAGCCTTTGGAGATCTTCAGAGTCCCACCTCCACCTGAATACTTGTACCATTTAGCATCAAGAGTACTTAGCTATATAAGTTTTCTCTTCGAACCCGAAATTTGTTGAACATCCGACAAAGTTCTAATGATGCCATTAAACATCTTGATCAGGATAGAACCAATGCCTGCAATCTTGCATAGTAAATTATCACCTATCAACACAGAACCACTTGGTGCAACTTCATAATTCACGAACCGATCTTAGTTTGGATTCATGTGGAAAGTGCAAGTCGAATCAAGAATCCACTCATCATCGGATTTAGAATTAGTTCCAAAGGCAACGAGAACATCTCCATCAGAATCTTGCTTATTAACAATGGTGGCTTTAGCATCATCCTCTTGTTAATCATTCTTGAAATTATTGTTCATTTTCTCCTTTCTCTTTACCAACCAGCACTTAGATATGTCATATCTATCTTTCTTGCAACACTTGCATGACTTGTATCTGCCTCTAGATTTCGATTTATGTTTGTAATTTCTACTTGAGATTTTGCCTCTTGTATTGTCGTTTAAACTCCTCTCCTGTTGTCTTCCATGGACAACCAAGCCTTCTGTATGCGAACTTGAACCTTTCTTCGGAACTATGAGTTTCATCTTTTTCTTTGCATATAGTGTTTCATAGACATCATTAGGTGTAAGAGTATCTCGGCTATATAGGATAATATATCTGAACGTAGAGTATTAATTATGCAGCGATCATAAAAAAAATAAGACACAAATTTTCATCATCATATTTTACCTCCATAAACTCAAGATCCAAGAATACTTCTTTGAACGTTGTTAGGTGGTTCAATAATGACCCGCCTACTGTCATCTTTTATGAATAAAGCTTCTGCTTCAAATGCATCTTATTTGTTAGATCTTTGGTCATGCAAAGTTGCTCTAGTTTCAGCCATAATTCGATAGCGGTCTTCTCCTTCAAAATTTTTTGTAGAATATTATTTGATAGATGAAGATAAATCTGAGATAAGGCCTTATGATATTTTCTTTGCTTCTCCTCAAGTGACCATGCAGTGGGCATCATGTCGATCCCCAATAAAGCGCCATCCGAATCGAGTTGTGCAAGAATAGCTCGTATCTTGATTTCCCAAAGAGAAAACCTTGTGTCTCGATCCAGTAGCGAAAGATCCTACTTCAATGTTGCCATACGAAAGAAACCGTAATTTTACTGCTACAATACTGTGTGAACATAGCAATGCTTGTTAGGATCCCTGGTACACTTCGCGTGTACTCAAAGAAAAGGAGGCCAATTTGCTGGATGACATCCTGAAGCAACAAGTTCACCTCGGGTGTGATTCTGGACAACTTTTTGCTATTTTTTTCTTGGCTCTGCTCTGGTCGCTTATGTGACAACTTTTGTTGATTGTTGGCAGTCCCAGTGCTTGACGTGACTCCGATTCAACTTTGGCTTCGACAAGGACTTGGCTTCGAACTCGGCGCGAAGGAACGTGTGGCCTTCGCTTTGAATTCAACGAATGATTGCAGATCAATACGTCGATTTGCCAAACTGTGGATACCACGACAAGACATCGTAACGATGTTGACTGGATGTCATTTGTGCTCTTATACCACTTGTCGTAAATAATGCACAGAAAATAGGAATGAGAGACACGAATTTTACGTGAAAAAACATTTCAGGAAAAATCACGGACGCACGAAGACAATATCGCTAAATGAGGATATGTTCATAGTGGATTTCTTTTTCTTCCTTATGGACTAAAAGTATATATTTATAGTGATACATGAAAGACTCCGTGTAAGAGTAGAACAATGAGTTGGAGTAGGAAACAAAATTCATATCACACTCAAACTCAACAATAGCACATCCTACGGGTGGCAGTGGAGGAAGTTAAAGAATAAAGTTAATAGAAGGAAAGGTTGACAAAGTATTTATAGATAAAAAGTAGCCATCTCGAGTAAGAAAATTTAATTGTTAGATGTGGTGGAGTTGTATTCCCCATCTCCATAATTTTTACTGATTTTGTTTTCGTGGCTATTGTGTCAGTAAAGAAGCGAAATACTGGAGAGTGGAGACTACCCAGACGTAATTTGACCTGTTCAAACCCTAGGCCAGGACGAGTGTGGAAAAGCCTGGCCTTGAACGGGCAAGCCCGAGCCTAGTCCGAACTTGGTTTTTTCTAATAAAATAATATTATTTTAAATATTATTGGAATAAAATTTAATATTGAATTTATTTTGAGAATAAAAAAAATATTATTATTATTGCCTTCATCAGGCTATTTTGGGCTTTGGGCCGGGCTTTCGGGCCAAAAAACAAGGCCCGAGCCCGGGCTCGGGCCGGACCGCTCATGAACAGGTCTAGACATAATTGAGCTGGTCAACACCAGTGGCGGACCCAGGATTTATCGGATGGGTGTTCGGATGTAATAAAATCTTATTCAATGGAAAAATTAAAGGACCACGATGGCAAAAACAAAACTACAATTTTTTCGTACTAGAGATAACACCACAAATAATTTAGAGAAATTACAAAATAATTAATAAAAAATGTTGAATTGGGAATTTGGGACCGAGAAATTGATGACTGGGGAAGCACATGTGCTGCTATCGATGTGTGCGGTCTAACTCGTTAGTCCACGAATTTATAGTTTGTAAGTTTCATTGGTCACATGAATTTGTATAACTTAAGAAGTTGAGATCATCAATAAATTATATAGGCTTATCTGGATGAATTTGTATTCATATTGCTGAAGTATGCCCACCATCCTTTGCTATAACCTGGTAATCTAACTTAAATATGGAGTTATCTATTAGTCTCACGCTCTCAGCTAAGCTGGAAAGTTAGTTGCCTTGGCTGCAAATAGTCTAGATATTCCATTATCTGCTACAATTAGCTTGTTATTTCTTAGAATCTTTCTATCCAATGAAAACTCCACATGGCTACTTGAAAGTTTTCAAAGTATAATATGTTTATACACTATTAAATTTCATGAGGGCGATCTAATGCTTCCTTTTGGTGTCAGCCAATAATGTAATAGTCTGAACTATTCTGTACATTTTTTAAAGCTCTAAGATCTACAATTCACATAAATACAAGATTCACCAACCACAATTCATTTTTCAAACTGGTTTGGGAAATAGGGATATGGGAATTGGGTACCTCAGTAGTCTTCTCGGTCTCACCGGCTCACCGTCCCCTTCTCCCAGGCCGACACCGCTCCCACGCTGGCACACTCGTGCTCACCCTCGTTTAGGTCACCCCGTCGGCCACCCCACCCCGCTAGCCACTGCGGCACTGCGCTCGCCGCTCGGGGCTCCTCCCCTTCGCCCAGGCCGCCGCCATGCCTAGATGGCCACACGTGATGCACCCGCACTACTACAGAACAGACTTTTGGTCCCGGGCCTAAAGGGCCTCTAGTCCCGGTTATAGAGCCGGGACTAGGAAATCGGGACTAAATGTCTCACCTTTAGTCCCGGGTCCCAAGCCCGGGACTAAAGGCCGACCTTTAGTCCCGGTTGGTAATACCAACCGGGACTAAAAGGTCCGCCAGACTGGGCCACGGGGCTGGCCCTTTTAATCCCGGTTGGTATTACCAACCGGGACTAAAGGTGTTTTTTTTTTTTTTGTTTCCATTTCAATTCATTATTGATTTTGGTTTTACAATTACATTAGGTTTTCAAATCGTATTCTTATTTGCTAATATATGTATCTGCACACATATAATTTAGTTTGGAACATTATTACACACAAATAAAGTATGAAACTATATATATTATGGAGCTATATATATGTATAATATATATATATGCACAAAAATTTACAAAATTATTCATGCATCCTTGGTATTTACAACACAAATGTTGTCCTCCACTTAAATGTCATACAAATGTTCGTCTGGTTTGGCTTCAATGGTTCATCAGGTTAAGTAGAACTCGGTGCGGGCTTGAGGACATGCTCATTAAGAAATCCTGCGATTGTCTCTTGAATTCCTTTGAGGCGGTCCATATCCAACACTGTTCCTTCAACCATATCTCCTTCAATTTGCATTAAGCGAAAGAAGTATTAATATACATAAGATTTATTTAATAGCAACAAATAAATAAAATGGATTTATTATATATACTTGTTACGTACTTTCGCATCTGTAGATGGGTTCTTTTGCATACACCATGAGGAACTCGCAAACGTAGTATCCACACAAATTGTTGCCCGTGGTGCCGTAGAACCCATCGCATGCGATATAAAAGATTACTCTCGTCATCCGCGCGTGAGTGAAGCATGATAAGGTAAAGACGCGGGAGCTAGTACAACTTACATCCGGTCGGTGTGGATCGAAAGTGGCGCTTTGGATCCGGACGGTGTAGTGAGCGAACCAAGCCCAAACCACCCCAATAATTGGATCGTTAATTAACTATTGCAGAGTTAAAGAGCAGGAATAAATATTTAAAGATCGAAGTTACCTGGATAATGTCTATCATATCTTGGTAATGTTCTGCGGTTTTCTCAACGAGTCATAGATTAGCAAATGACTATCGGAGAGATCGAAGACAATCGAGTATCGATGAAAATTGCATTTGTTTATAGAGTCAACATATATATCTTTATGTTGGATTGAGTAAGTAAAGTAAAATGTGCACACGATAACAACACTCACCCAAAGTTGTAGGGAAGAGTATAAATCTTTTGTTCTTTTGGTTGATCAAGAACCTCCAAAATTCCTCTCCATTTGAGGTCTCCATTGATCGTGGGAGTGTTTGGGTCCTTGAATACGATATATGGATCAACGAAACCAATGTTTTTGTCATTTCTACGTGTGAGGTCTCTCATCATGTCTCTGCATATGTATAGACATGCTAGCTAGTGTGAGGATAATTACTTATACATATACATATGCTAGAGTGAGATTATTAAAAGAAAGAATCACGTACAGACAAAGCAGCTGATGAGAGATTTGTCTAGAGCGTCCATGTGGCATAGCTGGTGTAACTCATTAAACTGAACCATTATAATGTCATCGCCACGGAAGTAATGATGGTTTATAATTTTGACGCAAATAAAGTCATCCGCTTTTCGCGACATGCCGCCATGTACCACTTGTTTAACAAGTACATTTGCGTCTGAAGTTCCATGAGCTTCTCGGGTTGTATAGACTCTTGCCATATACATATTCCTTCTTCCAATGATCAACTTCCGAGCACTTTCGATGTGTGCTCTGCGAGCATTTGGGAAATGCTTAGACCAGATTTCGCGAAAAATTCATCAAGTTGATCCAAATGCACGTTTCGGATATCTGTTCTAGCACGTTCGTGTTTGAACCATATTCATTCCCAATAACTAGTGGGGCAATCGATTGCGTGATTGTTCCCGAGCTGTGCAACACCCTTCCGTGCTCTCTTCTCTTTCTTCTTCGCCTCCTCAATTGACTTGGTGAGAGTGCGGTCATAGTCGATAGTGGCGAATCCTTACGAGCATGGCGTAACTTTTACGGTGGCGTCCACCCTTTGCCTTAGAACTTCGGGCGTGCGAAGAAGTGCGGCTTCTCGAGTTTCGCCGCTTCACTTTTAGCCTTGACTTTGCGAAGAAACCGTCCACATCTGTTTTCATCAAGCATCTATTTCCTCGGCGGTCTTCTCATAGGAAAGTTTCATCGTCTTAGAAATAGCCGGTGTTCTCCACGAGGCTTTCTTCTTGGCGGCGGGGCCGACGCTGCGTTGTGGGTGGGCCTCTTCTTTGGCGGAGGGCGGCGGTGTCGGCGTTGGAGCCCGCCGTGGAGGCGATGGGGCGGTGGCGGCGTTGGAGCCCGCCGTGGAGGCGTCGCATGGCGGTGTCGGCGTTGGAGCCCGCCGTGGAGGCGATGGAGCGGGCGGTGTCGGCGTTGGAGCCCGCCGTGGAGGCGATGGGGCGATGGCGGCGTTGGAGCCCGCCGTGGAGGCGATGGGGCGACGGTGTCGGCGTTGGAGCCCGCCGTGGAGGCGATGGGGCGGTGGCGGCATTGGATCCCGTCGTGGAGGAGATGGGGCGGTGGGGATGCGTGGTGTCTTCCACTTCATTGTCATCGCCCGCAACACTGTGACCAGGTGGTGAATGGATAATTGGACTTAGGTTGGGGGAGGTTCTGCTGTGAAAACAACGTGGTATGAGTAAACCGTTATTTAATCCAATACATAATTAGTGAAAAAATGTTTCGTTCACTTTCATCCGCACCTAGGGTTAGGTTGTTGAGGAGGAGGAGGTGACGCCCCAGGAATAATGATATAGCGCTTGCGCCAACATATGAATGTCTTCTCCGCTTCTCCTAAAGTCTTCTCCCCATCACCTCCTTCAATGTCAAGACGCACATTGCTATAACCTTTCACAACTCTATCCACCGATACGCTAGCATATCCGGGAGGTATTAATGCCCCATGGCATCTTGGTGTCTTCGTAGGGTCGTCGAGATACAACACCGATAGCCACCATGACGGTGGCATTCCCCTCGAATGTGCAGCTCACATGTCGTGAGAGGATCGGTGATGTCATCCACGGGAAGCGCACCTGCGTCATCTTGAATCACGGCACCTCTGTGGAAGCGCAATCGCTTTCAAGCGATGAGGGGCGATGTTGACTCCGGCTCGATGCGGTTTGCCTTTGGATGGAACTTCTGCTATCTGCACTTGCCTTTTGATTTCCTCATTCATTTTGGCTTCAAGTGCTTTTTCATTGTCTTGCTTCACGAGCCACTTCCGTGACTCAAGAACCATTTCCTCCATCCTGCGCATCCGCTCTGCCTCCTCGTCCTTCTTTCTCTGGCGGCTTCTATAGGTGGCTTTGTCTTTAGGAAGGCATGCTCCCGACACCTCCCCATAGCCTCTTGTTCGCCACCGTGTTCGGTACTCTCGGGCGTATGTCACTCATCCTTATCTCTGTTCGGCCACACCGCCACTCTCGTAAGCCTCGAGCATAAGCAAATCTTTCTGCTGCTCTTTGGAGTTTTGCGCCATACACTATCTTTCCGGTCTCTAGGTCGAGCTTCCCCATGACCGAAAAACCAATACTTAGCGCTCGGGCGCTTGATTGATTCTGTTCGATCCTTGGTAAGAATCTCGTTCCATTCTTTCCCACTTAGGAATGGCACTCCTGAGCCACCGATCCCAAGTGATGGTGGTATTGCTTTGTCGGGCATTCTGTTGGTTCCTTCTCACCCGTGCCTCACCCTCTTCCGATGTCTTGAACTGCATAAACTCATCCCAAAACGGCCTCAACTTGACGTAGGCCTTAGTGTTGAAATCGCGTCGAGTTCTTCTTGATAAATGTGTTGTACAATTTCTTCTTCCAACACCGGAATTGTGTGGCCATCTTCTTCATAGCCCGCTTCCTAACTCTCTCCTTCAAAGCTTCATCTTCAGATCGAGCGAAATGTTGAAGGACATCTTGCCAAACTAGTGCCTTGTCACGATCGAGAGACAAAACTAATATGAGGAGCCTCTTTCTTTTGCTTCCATTCACGAGCATTGATCGGGATCCTGTCCCTTACAAGGCACCCACGATGGTGACAAATTTCTGTGCATGTGGTCCAAGTACTTTGCTGTATCCTCCTCGAATTCGAGAGAATGAACCGACCCTCCAACGGCTTCTTGGACCTCGTACATTTCTACTCTTCCCGTTGTTGTCGTCGATCCAGAGGGCTACGAATGTAGAAACACAAAGATTGTAGATACATAAGAGATTGTAGATACATAAGATACATAAGAGATTGTAGATAGACCTCATCTTCATAATCGGCAAAGCATCGACTCCGTCATCTACTTCTTGATTGTTGTCATCACCTTCGACTTGGGCACCTTGTAAGGCGCCATTGTTGATAATATCCATGATGGCATCGTCCATGTTGTCATTCGGTCGGCCATTTCGCAAATATATCGGCGTAATATAAAACTTATCATTCAAGAATATAAAATTGTTCTTACGAAAGGAAGCACATATCCACACGCTGCATAAATGTGATTTCAGGTGTTTTGCGGCAGTGTATACGTCGGGTTTAGGGAACCCACCTTGAGTTCAAAGAACGGCCTCACGGCGAAATAAGGCGACGTTATGGGCCCTGATGGTGGGCCTCACGGCTCCCTCATGAGTGGAGGCCGGTAGGCGATTTCTGGAGTGCGCGAGAATTGGTCTACTACTCTACTGGACCCCGTGGTGATCGCTCAAGGCAGTCTTTTGTTTTTGCATATTAGCCCGTAAGCTTTGGGATAATTTGAACTCTACGAACCTTTACTGCAAGGTGGACTTTTGGTGTCTAACTGGAAATACTCAGCAGTGGTGGATCTAGAAAATTTGTGTTAGTGGTGTATTTAAAGATAGGGTAAAAGAATGATTGTTAAGTTATTATTAGTTGATCAAATGTTAGCACTTGAGTAAACCATGCATTATGAGTACTCAACGTTAGTATATAATTAGTTGGCCTTTCTTTCTAATTAATTGACTACTTTACACAATTATATGTGAAAACAACTTATTTTATGGAGTGATAAAGATAACAAACACTAACATTGATAAATAAATTTTAAATATGTGCTAACATATTATTGAAATGTATAGTCATTCCATAAATTTTTATTAGTATGCCATATGGCCCATACGATAATTTATGTACCCTACCACCCGAGAAACATGCATGGTTTTTAGTACATACATACTTAGTAGGCTAGTTGTTTATACAACCAATTTACCTTGAGTTGGTAACACCAACCGGACTAAAAGTCCCTCTGCAAAAGCTCGCTACTGATCCGTTGGCGGGGACTTTTAGTCGGTTGGTGTTACCAACCGGGACTAAAGATCTTTGTGGTCCCTGACGCAATTTGCTTTGATGACGTGTGGCCCCATCATTCTTAATTAATTAATTAACCTTTTTAGTTAATCAATTAACTAATCAATCGCTTAATTCATGCACACGAGCTGCCTTATTTATGATGTGAGCTCGTGTGGGTCTTGTCCAAGAGCTTAGTTGATTAATTAATATCCTCTTTTAATTTGTTGGTTTAATGAGGGCTACATGAAGCATATAATTCATGTGTGCAGCACGCATGCATCTTTTGGCTCAGATATGACCAATGTATCATCACATAGGTCAAGCCCCATCTAGTACTTCAAATATTCTTAAATATTCGGTACACCGATGTTTTTTGTCGATGGAATATTATTGACCGTTGGACTATGTGAGTTAGTCCATATGCGTCATAGCAATTTTTGCTTAAGAAAATTACTTCATAATTTTCAGTTGTTTTATGTTGTGACGGATTTTAGCCGTTAGTATAATTTATTTACTTGATATTATTATTTTTTACATAATTATTTATTCATATTCTAAATTTCAGACAAAATCGGTGTCAACACACACACTAAGATGATGTAAGTTAATGTAACCAAAGAATGAGCTAACAAGATATAAGTGAAAACTAAATATATAGCTCATGTTGTAAAATTTATAGAAAGATGCTAGCTTGTTGCAATTGATATCTAGGGCACAAGATTGCACAAAACATCAACTAAACTCGAGAGGACAATGCTCAAGCTAGCTGAATGGTGTTTGCCTTCAAACCTCAGTCAGGATGCCGGCGACGAGGGAGGGCGCCGGCGACGCGGGGAGACGACGCCGGGCGCGAGGGAGAGGGCGGGGTCGCGGCGGAGAAGACGGCGGGAGCACGCACGCCGCGGACGGCGCGAGGTCGGCAGAGCGGCCGCGCGCGCGAGGAGACGGCGAGGGAGAGGGCGCGCGAGGAGACGGCGAGGGAGAGGGCGCGCGATGGGAAGTGGAGGAAGAATGGAAGACGAAACTGTTGCTTAAATATTAGGCATAAATTTTTAAAAAAATAATAGTTTTTTAAAAATAAAACTATTGGTTTTCGATAGGAAATTTGTTTTTGCATCATTTTAACGTTAATCTTTTGGTTTTCCATCATTCATTGTCCAAATGCGCGACAGAGAAATCCACCATCAAATAGGAATTTCAATGGAACTATAGGTGAGATTGGAACTACTACTGCTACTAGTACTTTATTCGCGACTTTTGCGGTTTTACTCTTCTTGTCTTCTTGATTAGCCTTTGTGCTACTTTGATCATCTTGTTTTAGGCTGTTTTAAAGTGCGATGAAATTACGACTAACCGTTTTTAAAACCCCAAAAGCAATTTAATCCTTATGTAGCAATACCCCACTAAGGAGAAATTTCCATTTTTCCTTTGCATAGTAGTTGCACTTTACCATTTTCGACATTATATGAGTTTACCCCCTTATGTTTGCAGATCATACCAAAAAATTTGCACTGCGTTTTGGAGACAAGATCCCAGAAAGATAAAATTGAAAGCATGTAATGGAAGCATTTGCACGATTGTAGTCACGGATATCCGAATAAGTTAGTCCTCGAAGCGAGGTTGGGAGGCATTTGTCAAGACTAATGATATAAGGTGTGTGACTTCCTTGTATTCAGATACAATGGAAACTTTCGGTTTGAGGTTTTAATCTTCGATCCAAGTTCTTTGTGTAAAGAATCATCAAATGTTCTTGAGAACATTTGCGATCATGTCCCAGAAAGCACAGAGATCTTATTGACATTTCAAACGACTTTTATAGTGACCACAAGCTTCACAGAGGTACAAGTTTGGGAAGTGAAGAGCCAACTATAAACAAAATGAAGGGCTCAAACCACAAGTGGGAATTTCATTTGAAGGCATAAATACTTGCTAAAAAATTTCAAGTCATTTTACACGATGGAGAAGACATGCTTCACAGAGGTACATGTGTCCTTTTATCGAATAGGAATTTCATTTGAAACGATAAAAACAAGAAAAATATGATAGAAACATCTGAAGTTACAATTATTACATAAAATCTCTAATACACACTATTTATTAAACATCACTATATATCAAGCGGGCACGGTGGTGAACTTCTTCTTGACGTATGACCCTTGGTTATGATCATGCCGTAACCATGGAGTGTCCTCGGCATTTAGCGGGATGCTTGGGTCTTTGGTCACATCAAGGGCGGGATTCGATCATCCCTTTCATAATCTTCGACATGTCCGACTTGTCCTCAATTCCCACGATGTTTCTTTTCCCGAAAGAACTATGTGGCGTTTTAGCTCATTGGTTGATTTGTCGTCATTTTCCCTCTCTTGGGTTTTGTAGACATGTCTTTCACATAGAACACCGATTCACATCAGAGAAAGGACGAATGGTTCGTCTTTGTACCCAATATTGTTGAGGTCCACCGTTGTCATTCCATACTCCTTGTCATTGTTACCCGCCTCCGGTCATCTTCACCCATTGGCACCGGAACAAAGGGACTTTAAAATTAGGTGCGTAGTCTAGTTCCCAAATCTCCTCTATCGGCCATAATATGTTTGCCTCTTTCCATTTGGGTGCATGGCATCTACGCGACACCACTGTTTTGGTTCGTGCTCCTTTTATCTTGGGCTACGATAAAATGTATTTCCATTTATCTCGCACTTTGTGCGTGAGGATGTGCCACGACGGTTGCCTAACCAACAAATACAGATTGCTCATCAATATTGTCATCACTCTGACATTCTTTTCGCAACCAACCGCTGAAAGTTTCCATGTGATGACGCCTAATCCAAGCTTCATTCTTCCCTGGAAACTGGGATCGTAGGAATTCCTTGTGTACCTCGACATACGGCTCCACCACGGAGGAGTTTTGAAGAAGCTGTAGTGCGCTTTATTGAAATAATCGTCCCCATCGATATATGTTTTATTCCCTAGTGTTCCCTTTCCACTAAGTCTCCCTCGTGTCGCGATTCAGAACACCAATCGGGTCAAGGTCGGAATGAAGTCAACACAGAACTCAATGACCTCCTCTCGTCCCGTAGCCCTTGGCGATGCTTCCTTCTCGCCGAGCACGCTGGTGAACATATTTCTTCAGACTCCCATGAACCTCTCAAGGGAACATGTTGTGTAGGAACACAGACCGAGAATATTAATCTCCTTGACCAGTGAACTAGGAGGTGTGTCATGATATTAAAGAAGGATGGAGGGAACACCAACTCAAAGCTGACAAGACATTGAACCACATCATTCTGTAGAGTAGCTAGTTCCATTGGATTGATTGCCTTCTGAGAAATTGCATTGAGGAATGCACATAGCTTCACGGTGGCGACGTACATGTGGAGGTAGAATTCCTCTTAAAGCAACCTAAGCAATTGCGTCATAAGCACGTGGCGATCATGGGACTTTAAGTGTAGGAATTTCTTCTCGGCATTTTTATTATACGCTTTATATTGGAGGAGAATCCAGATGGGACCTTGATGTCGTTTAGGCATTCAAACATGCTTTCCTTCTCTTCTTTGCTAAGAGTGAAGCTAGCGGTCTTAAGTAATGGCGTCCATCGTCTGTCTTCTCTGGATGCGAGTTGTCTCGTTCTTTCATGTCTTGCAAGTCTGTCGTGCTTCGAGTGAATCCTTAGACTTTCCATACACATCCATGAATCCTAGCGAGTTCACACAAAGATTCTTTGTCGGTGCATCACGTCGATCGCGTTGCGGACCTCTAGGACTTGCCAATAGGGTAGCTCCCAAAATATGGACTTCTTCTTCCACATGGGTGCGTGTCCCTTAGCATCTTTTGGAACAGGTTCATTGCCTTGTCCCTTTCAAAGACTACTTGCACATCCTTGACCATATCAAGTACATCCTCCCGATTCGGTTGCGAGGCTTGGTTCGGTGGTCCGCCTTACCTTTAAAATGCTTGCCTTTCTTTCTTAGTTGGTGATTCATAGGAAGAAAACGACGATGGCCAAGGTACCACGACCTTTCGACATTTTTTCAAATATATCTTGTCAATGTCATCAAAGCAGGTGTGTGCATGCATTGTATCCCTTGTTTGTCTGTCTGAAAGATTACTTAGAGCAGGCCAATCATTGATTGTTACGAACAACAATGCTCGCAGTCGAAGTGTTCTGTTTGTACTCATCCCACACACGTACACCGGTTTGCTCCATAAAAGCGGAGTTCCTCAACTAATGGCCTCGTGTAGACATCGATGTCGTTGCGGGTTGCCTCGGGCCTTGGATGAGCACCGGCATCATAATGAACTTCCGCTTCATGCATAACCATGGAGGAAGGTTGTAGATACATAGAGTAACGTGCCAAGTGCTATGACTAGTGCTCGGTCCCCAAAAGGATTCATACCATCCGTACTTAAAGCGAACCTTAGGTTTCTTGCGTCATCTGCAAACTCCGGAATTCTCTGTCTATTGCTCTCCACCGGGACCCATCGCAGGTGTCTCAACATGTTGTCTACCTTACGGTCTTCTTTGTGCCATCGCAACAACTTTGCATGGTCCTTGTTTCGACAGACGTTTGGCGTGGTATTATAGGAGCATACCACATAACCTTGGCGGGATTTTCTTCTGGGGCGTTCTTCGCCCTCAACATCGCCAGGTCATCTCGCTTTGATCTTATATCGCGACGCTTTGCATACGGGCATTCATCCAAATTCTCGTAGTCCTTGCCATGATACAGATGCGTCATTACGACATGCATGTATCTTCCGGATTTCTAATCCCAAAGGCGACGACTGCTTTGCTTCGTGCGTAGTGGCGAGCAATTCGTTAGGCTTCGGAAGCATCTTTTTGGATCTTCGCAATTGCCCAAATGCCTTGTCGGATACACCATTCGTGCCTTCCATTGTAGCAACTCCGATGTTGTACCCAACTTTTTGCCCATCTTCTACGGGACGGTATAGTAATTTCTTGTGATCGCTCTAGCATGCGGTCAAACTTAGCCTTCTCCTTTTCACTTTCGCAATCTCTTTGTGCATCACGAATGACATCACCAAGAGCATCATCTTCAGCGAGTGTGTCTTCGCTTTGCCTCTTCTTCGCCGCCATTGCAGTATCATCGAAGTCACCGTATTGAACAATAATGTCGTCGGGTCCAATTGTTCTTCTTCACCTTCTTCCATTATAACCCCGGTTTCTCCGTGCTTGGTCCAACAAATATAGTTTGGCATGAAACCCGACTTCAACAAGTGTGAGTGAAGACTCCTTGAGCTAGAATATTCCTTCAAATTCTTACAGGGCACATGGACAAAGACATGAAACCATCCCGCTTGTTTGCCTCGGCCACTCTTAAGAAATAATGCACACCATCAATGAACTCTTTGAGCGGCGATCGGCATTGTACATCCAATGGCGTGTCATCGTCGCATTATATGACATATCACATAATTAAATTTCTCATTTTGTAAACAAATGAAATTAAAAATACTCCAAAATTCTCTATTTCTCTAATGAACTAATTGAGTAACATGCCATGGAACACCATCATGTGTCATGGCAAAACAATTTTCAGAATTTTTGGATCATTAATTTAGCCTACAAAATTCATGGAATAATAATTAAATAAATAAGCATAAAATAGGTATAAATTCAACTTTGTCCAAATAGCCTCAAAATTTTTATATGGACTGTTCACAGTGTAACTTAGTGGAAAAACAAATTTCATGATTTTTGAAATTTATTGTAGCCTACAAAAATCATGAAAGTTCCATTTATGAATTAATTGGCAATTTTATAACATATAAAAATTATTCAAATTTCACATTTCATATTTTTCATAGATAGTATACATGTCAGAGAGCATACACAAAACTTTCAGAATTTTTGGAGCTCTAGATTTAATTATACAAAAATCACAAATCTGCTGTACTATTCAAAAATCGAAAATAAAAGAAAAATGGACGGCGGTCGCGGTAGATGTCAAATGGACGGCGGGGTTAGCATCGAGCTTACCGCGAACACGCCGGTGAATACGGTTGAGTGAATGAACGGCTCGGCGGTGGTGACAAAGAAGGCGCGGCGTGTCCCGCGGCGACCACGGCGTTCCGCTCCCGTGACGAACGCCAAACAGAGTTTAAATAGAAGGACATTTAGTCGGTTGGTGTTACCAACCGACTAAATGTCAACCTTTAGTCCAGTTGGTACTACAATCCGGGACTAAAGATTTAGTCCCGATTGTAGTACCAACCGGGACTAAAGGTTGACATTTAGTCCCGGTTGGTAACACCAATCGGGACTAAAAGTCCCTCCTGCAAAAGCCTGCTACCAGAGCCGTTGGGCAGGGGACTTTTAGTCCCGGTTGGTGTTACCAACCGGGACTAAAGATATTTTTGGTCCCGGACGCAATTTTCTCCGAGACTATTGCCCATTTGGCAGTTCGACCAAAGGTCTGTTCTGTAGTAGTGCCGCCGGCCCGCCCCGCTCCCCTAGCTCCGGTCCACCCCCGCACCACCCCGATGTGCTCACCGCTTAGAGTCGGAGCTCGGAGCAGCGCGCTCGTCCCACCAGCCATTCGGAGTGAGGGCTCAGTCCCTTGGAGTAGGTCGTCTCCTCGCCCCGCCGACCCTCGGCGCTCACCCGCTCGGCGTGGCCTACCAGCTGCCACCATCGCCGCGAAGGTGTGAGACTGAGAGAGAGTTGATATCAGATCGAGAGAGAGATCGAGAGGAAGGTCAGGGAAGGATAGGGTTTGCTCTGTAAATTGGCCTTAGGGCGAGCCATTGTGAGGGAAGGGGGACCCAGATGGGCTGGTTTTGGTGGGCTGCGAGTGAGGTTGGTGGGCTACGAGTGAGGTGCGGCTGGATTGGTCTTTTGAGGATATAACATCATCATTTAACCTAATTTCTTGTATATATATGTATTATACCTAAAATTCTCTTATTTTTTTCTTAAAATTTTGGGTTTTCAGCTGAACACCCATAAACCCAAGTGGATCCACCCCTGGGCAACACTCATATACAGTAGCATACCCTGCAAATTGGGTATAATAGCGGTGTCGCTCACTACCACTACATCGATACATACGTTCAAGTAGCTCGATCTGCACAGCTAGCTGCCTAGCCGTGCAAGAAACTCTATACACATCTCCTTACAGTTCTGAATTCTGACAGTACTATACCAGCAGAGATTCAGAAATCAGGTCATTGCATTGCCCTACATATACACTGCAATGCTGAATTGCTGATCGACCTGACGAGAGAATTGAAGCCACAAGTCGTCGTCGTCAATGGCGGCCACTAGCCAGCCAGCACGCGGGCAGCGCGTATGCAGACACTGCCCTAAATCGCATTTCATCCTGGGCTGACAGCAACGCGTGCGTTTCCTCCTCGGCGGTGGCACGGCACATGGCTATTAATGCCGGCCGCCCGACCGTCGTCGTAAGGGCAGGCCACTATATGTGCACAATGCATGGCCAGTCAGCGCGGTCAATGACACTAGCTAGATCAAGAAGAGAAGAGTGCGCCGTCCCAACACAATACTACTCGAGAATGTAACGTGTGTTTTTTTCTGAAAAAAAATAATATCTAATTGGCGGATGTCCACAGGATTGCTATCCCAAGAATGCTCGTTCATGGAGGAAAAAATCCATAAATTAACCCCCAGAAGTCACCCACATTCTGCATTTTTATGTCGGCACGCATAGTGTCTGCTACTATTGTGTGTGGAGATTGATCACTTTCCTCTCTAAGCTCCCTAGTCTCACCTACCATACTCCCTAGTCGCACCTACCTTACCCAATTTGCTCCATTGCCACCACTAACTCCCATCATTCCTCTCTTCTTTCTCAGCCAAAATGAAACCCTAACCGTGTGGCTACTGTAATATTCCGGTCGTCAATACGAGATCAGACAATAAACTTGTGACACCCCCAGTTGGACGTGTCGACCGCCGAGGGGGCGAAACGGACCTCAATGAGAATCACACACCAAGCGAGTCGTACCAATGTATTGCACACACCAAGCGAGTCGTACCAACGTATTGCATATGGGTGATAGAAGTTATAATTGGCCTCCCCCTCTCATTTACACGGAGCCTATTTATAGAGTGGGAGGGGGTAGGCATGTGAAGTTACATCGTTACCTTTGGTACCTAGATCATCTCGGGGGTACTTTTGTCCATTTCACCGAGTGGGTCCCACCACCTTCAAGTGGGTTTGCCGATGTGTCGCACCTCGGCAAGGTTGGTCCCCAGATCTCGTCCGGAGTGGGTTTGCCGATATGTCGCACCTCGGCGAGGTTGGCCTCCGAACCCCGTCCGAGGTTGGTGTTCGGACCTCGTCTGGAGTGGGTTCACCGATGTATCACACCTCGACGAGGTTGGCCCCCGAACCTCGTCCGGGGTTGGTCCTCAAACCTCGTCCAGAATGGGTTCGCCGATATGTCGCACCTCGGCGAGGTTAATTGGACCCCAGACCCGTTCGAGGTTGGTCCCCAAACTTCGTCCGAAGTCGATTCACCGATGTGTCATACCTCGACGAGGTTGCCCCCTGGACTCCGAGTCGGTCCCTGGACCTCACTCAGGACTGATCTGTCCAGGGTGTCATGCCTTCACGAGGTTACCCACGGCTCGAGGTAGCGCGGGGACCCTCCAACAATCCCGTTTTCAATTAAAGAATTTGGGCTAAGATAATTGGAATTTCAAAATTTAGAATTGAAATCTAGGCCCAATAGGTAGAAGACAGGAAAGAGTGGTGAACCAAGGCCCAAGGCCCAACCCCCTAGCTGAGTCTGAGGTAGACTCATCTAGGAGGGGGGCTGCCGCCCTAGCCGCCCCTCACACCTCCCCTACGCCTAGCTCCTGCCACCTCTCCACTCCCTGCCCTAGTCGTCCCCACGCAGCCCCTCTGTTGTGCGTCCCCTTTGCCCCTAGCCGCGTCCTATTGTTGTCCTGCTGTGGAGAAGAGGAGGTCAGCAAGGGAAGGTCAGCAAGGAAGGGGGAGAAGAAAGGAAGAGGAAGGAAGAAGGAAGAAGGAAGAAGTTAGGGCATGGTGATCCATCCGTATTCGTCGTCTAATTTTCATGGGTAATGGTATGGTTAACCTTTCTTTGATCCTATATTGATGTTTATTCAATATTTAGATTAGTTTGGTCGTGGAATTTGGACGTTTTGGGATGCCCAAATTCGGTTAAATGTATTGCATAACCTTTCGGGGGAGTTTTGGGGTATCCACATCCAGATTAATGACTTTGTCATGTTAGGAAAGTTGTAGATAATTTTCTAAGATTTCCAGATAGTCTAAGATCATTAGATTTGGATAAGCGGTTGAAAAGTTATGGCCTCAGGAGTACTACAGATTTCTGTCGCCGTTAACAACAGTCGTATGGATTGCTTTATTATGTATAATAGATGGTAGAATTAAATTGTGGTAATAACTAGGTTTAGCTAGATAATTCTTTGTAGTTTCCATAAGTGATATGGTTTACTATCTTCCAAGTTGTAAAAAAAATAGCTATAAAATTGTGAAGTCGACTGTTAGTGAAGTTCCAGAATAACCATCAGGGTTGAAAACGGAGGACTAGATGGCAAAATCAGAGGATTTGCATAACTAAGAATTGTAGGAAATTTCATGAGTAATGTTACATAACTAGTCCAAAGTGCTCTAAATAAAATCCTACAGATGTAGGGACCCCATCCTAATGAAGGCGAGGGAAGAGTGGTTTATCGACAGGTGAACACTCCGCTATACCGGTATCAGCTGATTGAGATACATATGAGCATGAGCATGATTGAGCATTGCATACATGATAAAATAATTATGTTAATTAACTACATGAGATATGATTTGATTAATTGAGAATGAGCATGACAATGAGAACGATTAAATTGAATGACAAGATGTTTGTTTATTGTTTTTATTATGTACTTGCTGAGTCGTGATGTCAGTCTTGCTTTGTTGTTGATTTTAGGTGATCATTGAGGGTGACATACATGGGATGGAGTAGCTCATATGCATCACAGGCAATTATCACACAAACACTATTTATCTTAGATACTTTCTCTAAATCTAATGACATGATTATTCCCTTTACGATTTATTATTTGGCTTGGTTATTATTTAGTTTAAATAATTGGGACTTTGATTGATTTAATATTAGTTTGATTATTATTACTCGTTGTCATCCTATGTACCAGGAGCATGGTTCCGACGTTTCTTGGGCGTATGTGTCCCAAACGTTTATCGGGTGTGTGTATCTCGAGCGTGTGTCGAGCGCGTGTGACCTGAGCGTTCTTGGTGTGTGTGGCTAAGCTGTGAAAGTTAATCATTTATGCTTTTATATTGTTTAGTTGTTGTTCTGTGACCCGTTGTGGGGTTTTATTCCATGCATAGCTTGCTGGAATTATTGTTAATTGAGGTTTAAATTGGTAGTTAGAATGGTTTAGGTGCATTCCGAACTCAGTGTTAGGCCAGGTGTTACAGCTACCAGCACGTTGTTGCGTCCACAGCCTCGCCGGCACAGCTTTGCCACCATCACCACCTCATGCCTTGCTGAATTTTCTATCGGTTGTGTGTATCTCGAGCGTATGTCGAGCGCGTGTGACCTGAGCGTTCTTGGTGTGTGTGGCTAAGCTGTGAAAGTTAATCATTTATGCTTTTATATTGTTTAGTTGTTGTTCTGTGACCCGTTGTGGGGTTTTATTCCATGCATAGCTTGCTGGAATTATTGTTAATTGAGGTTTAAATTGGTAGTTAGAATGGTTTAGGTGCATTCCGAGCTCAGTGTTAGGCCAGGTGTTACAGCTGCCAGCACGTTGTTGCGTCCACAGCCTCGCCGGCACAGCTTTGCCACCATCACCACCTCATGCCTTGCTGAATTTTCTAAGTAAAAGTTTCAATTTTGGATTTGAAAGTTCAAAAATCTCTTCCCTTTTTCATTTGAAAGATTTAATTTTTCTAGTCGGATTCTGTAGTTTAAAGGTTTTTATCCGCAATTGAAAGTTTTCAAATACGAATTGAAAATTTTCAATAATATTTGAAAGTTAAAAACTAAGGGAGGGGGGATACAAATCTTCCTATTTGCAAAGAGAAAATTTTCAATACAAATCTTTCTATTTGCAAAGAGAAAACATCAACGTTTCTAATCGTTGATCACCTGTTGATATGTCACTAGGTACCTCAAGTGAAACAAGTAGTACTTAAGTTCAACTAAAAAGTGAAACAACTACTTTAATAAAATACTCATAAAACACAATTACAACTCTACAACTCGTCCGTGTTATGATTATTAATAGGAACCGGCAATTGATGTCCACTCAAACTACTCGTACTGAGGCTCGCAAGAAAAGGAAACGACTCCAACAGCACTAATATCCCCCCATCTTACATGTCTGGATCCGCCCCTGCATCCGTCGTACATGGCATGAGCAAATGGTCCATGCATGCTGCCACTAATCATATAACAGGAAACCACATTAGGCGTAACAGCCCATAGAGCAGAGGTGATGGCCAGAGATTGTACATGAAGCACAGTGTGGTAAACCTACAATTCAGAATTTCAGATTGTTGTGTATAGCTATATATATATATATATATATATATATATATATATATATATATATTTGACCAAGCTCGTCACCACCAACAAGCTTGAGTATTGCCTCGACTTGTTGGGAGTCACAAATTGTTTAGTAAAGAGGTAAACCCAAGGCCACAGATGTGCGAGGAGTGTTAAAGCGTTCTCTTTTTGCTGTGTTTTTTCTTCAAGGTGTGGTATCTGACAAGATGGAGATTTATTATGTATAACTTTTTATATATAACAAAGTGCAAGGAAAGGGTTGTGTCCGAAAAACAGGGAGCATAGAGTCCTACAGGGGAGACGCAGTTGCGTGGGGTTATGAAATATTATGGGTTGGAGGGTGCAGAGGCGAAGCCCCTCGCGGTACGGACTATGAGTCTGAGTCGAACATGTAATCGGAGTATAAATATATACCGCCGACCCTTTGTAACCCTAATCAGAAAGAAGAAAAACTCCTCATACAGATGGAGCCGTCGCAATTCGGCTCCTAAGGACGTAGGTTTTGTCGAACCTTGTAAATAAATTCTCGTGTCTCTTGTGTGCTTATTGTGATTATTCTCTTCCGAGAAAAGGGTTATCGCCGATTCCAATACAAATCATGATCGAGATGCACTCCTTCAGCTTTCGCTGTTGTGCTGGCGCATGCCAGCACAACCTGCCCGGGTGCAAATGGAATGGAATGTAGCAGCAGATCATGACAGCCAGCATGGCATGATGGCAAATAGGAAGAACTTGGGTCCCAGGAATCTGAGTAGATAACCTACCGGCAACCAGCAATCGAAAAGGTAATTTACATAATGTAGTTTATGTTGAAAAAAACTTAGTACTTTAATTCAAAAGAAAGAAAACTTACTCTTGTTTACTTGTAGCCCAGTACACAGTGGTACGAAGGCTCCATGTTCTCTGATTCATGGTTGTTTATATTTTTGGAACTCTATTTTGTCTTCAAATACCTAAGAGTAGGTATCTATTCGTGATTCACATCGGTCTTACGATGGAACTGGCTCTGCATTATTCTCTGAAAGATGATTGGTTTTACTCTGTACAAAACTAAGGATTACCCAAGTGCAATCCTAACTGTACTGTACATTTTGTTTAAAGAATTTACTACAATATTGTGCATTTCCATATTGGCTGTGCTCCTTCAACGACGGTAGCGATAGTTCGGTCGCAAAATCAACAGGTAACATTTCCATAATGGTTGTTTTGTCACCATTATTTTGGTTCTTTATACGAAATTCATTTACTTTGTTCTCGATGCTGTGCACGCTCGTGTTGTATCTCACAACTCTGATCTGATCCGAGGGATTATTGTGCATAAAAAGGAGAATCAGAGTATAACAAAAACCTTCACCGTATACTAGGTGTCTTATGTGCAAACCCTTCAATGATGGAATTAAACAAGGTCTAGCTAGTCTTTCCCAATAATAACTCCTACTTGGTCCAAGCTGAAGTGAACTTGAAGAGTACCAAAACATCTCACTAACCAAACATGTGGTGTGATCTCCAAGCGGCAAACATCTACAGCTATCAAGTAGCCAATCTCACACTATAGCACTCCCTCCTAGGTATTAAAAATGTGGACAATATTTAAATTCCAGATTTTATTACGAGGCAAATATCACATAAAACTAATGATGCATAAATCAAAACTAACAACAGGCAACTCATTGCACTTCTAAATATACACAATAATAGGATTATAACAGAATAAATTGGTCGCACAACCAACTTCCTATTGGGCTTGGTGAAGAACAGGAAGCAGCGCAGACTTGAAGCAGTGCAGAACGTAGATGTAGCAGTGAAGCGAGCGGTCGCGCAGATGCGCTGCCCAGAATCCTTATTGCCGCCCTGTGCAGGTGAACTCTGCGATAATAGTTCGGAGATACCCGCTCACCCTCCTTCCCAGTGCACACCGAGGAGAAGGGACGACTTGGTTTGACAACACAACCCTCCAGCACAGCAGAACAAAGAGGAAGAAGAATAAAATAGAAGTGAATCAATTATCTTAGGTCTGGACGTCTTCGGGTCTTTTTAAGGTCAAAACAATTACTTTCTAGTAACTGCATAATAAAGCATATATTAAACCATTGGTAACCAAAATCAATTAATGGTAATTAAGCAGTGTTTATCAGATCCTGATTACACACTGGTCTACAGTTTCAACTAGTGTATTTCGACTACACTGGTCTATGGATCAGGCCACTATTTCTCGACCACACTGATCTATAGCCTCGACCACATTATTTCGACCACTGTGACGATGGCCACGCGAATATACGCGCATGCGAGCATACATGCATGTGTGTGATTTTAGCTATACTTCTCCTTATGTTACCTCATGTCATGTGTCACATGTTTCAATGGGTGACAAAGACTCTACCTTATAAATTACTCTTCCACCACTTAGCTAGACAATATGGAACTAAACCATATATGTTTTGAAATTTCAGGAATAAATAGGCTTTTAAACATATGGGCTTAATTCTAACACTAAGTTGGTCCCTTGGCAGCACAAATGGTGGTGACAGGGGGGGAATGGGGCGGCTGTGTATACAGTAATCATCAAGAGGTGAGGGACAAGGGCATAGCAAATATAAGTGTTTTTTTTTTCTAGACAGTAAATTTACATAAACCATGTGTGTACAAATAGATTAGTACGCGCGCTCTTTCTTAAACAGTGATTTGTGTGCACATTTTTGTTTACCACCTGAATTCCGCCTACACTAGGCTAAGAGTTTTTTCTATCGTTTAACACGTTTTTAAATCGAAATAGCACATATAGCCTCAAAACGCACCCCTGCCGTGCGAAAATGTCACGACGAGGAACCTATCGCGCACCCAAACCGCGATAGGTAGCCTGCCGCGCACCCATATCGTGGCACGTCACCTGCCGGCCTGCCGCGCATCCAGATCGCGGTATAGATCACCTGTCAGCCTACCGCGCACCTAGATCATGGCAAGTCACCTGCCGCTAACCCAGAGCACTGCAGTGCGCAGGCGACCTACCGCTCTTTGGGTTAGCGACAGGGAACCTGCCGCGGTCTTGGTGCGCGGCAGGCCGCCTGCCGCCGAACGAGACGCTGTCATATGGGTGCGCGGTAGGCTCCTACCGTGGTGTTTTCGCACGGTAGAGGTACCATTTTTTGCTATTTCACTTTAAAAACATACTAAATGAGTCCAAAAAAATCTTACGCTCAGTGCCTCAGCCAGAACTTCAACCCCGTCGGGTCAGATACATGATCATATACTCTCCTACGGGGTCATTTGACGGATTTTTCATTAGGACGCTATTTCGTTAGCACGCATAGCATGCATACACATACACTGCACGGCTTGCGAAAATTTATATGTACCGGAGGAGATGCGTGTAAACCGGTGGGGGTTGGGAGACTTGGGGGGTGGTCCAAACCGTCCAACCCCTCCAGCTTTCGTTGCGGCAACGCGGCGCAACCGATCGACTGGGCGTCTCGAAATGAGAGTAATTCCTTCCCATGAGAAGGTGGGTCGATGATCGCTGCATTCATGCGCAACTGCCCCGGTCCAAGGAATTTATTAGGGAATGAAAAATGTTGGAGACCTATTTTTTTTCGTGAGGAAAAGAGAGAGCATATTCGCCCTGATTTGTTGGGATCGGTAGGTTCTTCAGAATGGTGACCAGGGGTTTGGTTGGTAGCCACATGAAATTTAGGATGAGGTAATTTTTATTAAAAAAAAAGTCATATATAATGTTTTTTTGTGTTAGTTTTTTTTTTTTGAAACTAAGGCGATAGCCCTACCTCATCTATCTATCTATATCTATACTAATTTGATGCTCTCATACAGGCTCCCATGTTAATCCTATGAACGAAAAGGCTAGAAATTTCTACATTAATCGAAGAAAAAGATAAATACCTAGGAATTCCCACGTTAATCAAGAAAAAAATATCTATACTAATTGAAGGCTCTCACGTTAATCCCTGAACGAAAAGTTATAAATTTCTACATTAATCAAATAAAAGGAGAAATACCTAGAAATTTCCATATTAATCATGAAAAAAAATACCGTCGTCCTTGTATCTTATAACCTAAGGCCCTGATCTATCTATATCGATGAGTGTGCTTGGTCTAATACTACTCCTGCTAATATATGGATCTTGTGTGTCCCACTCCCAAGTTGTACTACAATCAATTTCTTTGATGAAGGAAGAGAATTGCTGCATACATGCATGCAACCGAATTGAACTGCAATTGCTGACGTGCATGTATATACACGGAAATCTCCTCTCTTTTTCCTTGTCAGAACTTCTCACAAAAAAAAATCGAATTGGAGTCGACTTGCTTCCGTGCATGCATTTATACTACTTCCCTACTTTCTTATTTGATTCTCTTTTTAGCCTCCACGTTAATCTTAGGAAGTAAAAAGCTAGAAATTCGCACATTAATCCAAAAAATACCTAGTATTCCCACGCTAATAAAAAAGAGAACATCTTGATCATCTAAATTTTCTACCTGCATAATCTACGGCTAGCTTGGATTAATCATGGACCTGGCGATGTTACATTTGCTAACATCCAACGATAAAAATATCGGACCGGTTACCGGCCTTAGTGGTAAAAAAAATATCGGTCGTTTACTGGCCTTACAGGTAAAATATTATCGTTTCGGAGAGTTTTAAATTTACTGTTAGAATTTTGAGTTTCAATTGATGAATAGTAATTCCGGGCAATAACTGTGGAATGAAAATATAAAAATTCAAAATTAAAATTAGAAACAGGGTTTTGAATTTAAAATCTTAAAACTTCCAAATATAGAGCTAAAATTTCAAAAAAAAATTACTATGCAAATATATGAAAATTAGAAATTAAAATTCTTTTAAAAGTAAAGCATATGCGCACGGGTTGGTGACTAGTTCCATTGATGGAAGAAAAAAATACAACACTAACCCGAAAAAGGGCAGACACCATTTAAACAACGAGACAACAAAAGCGAGACCACCTGAATCGCATTAGTATTTTCTGCAAGCAATATCTGACAATGGACAACGTTTATTTTTTTGTATTAAATCCTTTTTCCTTCTTTAGGAACCTTTTTCCAATATGGTTTAGGGGTTGTGATGCTAGAAAAAAATATTGTTATTTCTCTTATGTATGTGGCGCTCTTAGACCTCATACCAAGTAGAGGAATATCCCATTTCCATGTGTGGTATACAGGCAACAGCCATATATATATCTAGGTCGGAAACTTACAGTTACATGCAATCCTAATACATTGTGCACAAAAATCTAGTCTTGTGGTATTTGGTTATTTCTTCTGAAACAAATTCTCAGCTCCAATATTATATGATGATGTACTACTTAATTAGTGGATGTTACCATCTGAAGAATATAATCACTGATACATGCACTCCATGAAGATTGGTTGATACATACATTTATTTCTTCTTATCAACTCGTGTCTCCAGAGAGCAGTGTTCGCCATAACACCCTGCCAAATCATACAGAGATTGACCTATGCAGCCTCGACTGTGGCTTCACAGATCTCTATATATTACTGTTTCAGCTAGCTCTTGCAGTCACTGCAAGCCCTGCGTAATTAAAGAGAAGGGTAATTGATGTGCAACGAGTACTAATGTATATACATACAGACGTACGTATTGTTCTTACCTCGAAGTAGCTCATTTGACTCAGCAGCAAATTAACTCTGCAAATAGCATTTCATCTCTACAAGTCTTCGGTCAGAAAGGAAGTACTCTTCAGTCAGCTAAGCTTAAAAAGTCCTGGAGTAAGATCTAAATTTGTTGAGACAGGGTGGCCCATATCTTATTCCTTTAGGACTTGAGAGGTATGCTATATAAATTGCTAGATGAATTCTAATATGATTAAGATCCCTACTTTTCTTTTAGAGTACGATTCTCACTTCACTTTGGAGGAGAATTAAGGGAATATATAAACCCATGACGGGTGGCCATAGGAACCCAAGAAGCACACAAAGCAAGAGTAACTCGTCCAAAGCAAAGGGCGTATGAGAAGATTAGATGTTAGGCTATTTTTTAGCACTAGATTTTTGTATAGGGCAAGGATTTGATGGCTCTAAAAGGTTCGAGAGAGTTGTAAGAAAACGACAATCCTCTGCACTCTTTTGAAGATCGTGCTTAAGAAATTTGTGGTCGGCTTCGCCAAATCTTTCTTTCTCGTTGTGGTTGCTTTGTCTCCGTTATTTTGGTTCTCTGCGAGATTCATCTACTTCGTTCTTGATACCATGGACGCTCATGCCGTATATCACAACTCTGATCCGATCCGGAGGTAACTGCGCATAAGGAGGGGTAGTAGAGTGTAACAAGTGGTATCAGAGCCAATACCAGATTAATATGATTTGTGAGAAGGTCGGTAAAGTGTCAGGAAGCATACAATTAAGATCGATATCGTATGGCAATGCGTGGTGAAGGAAGTTCTTGTCTAACAAGTGTTAATCGATGCGTATGGAGGAAGCCACATTGTTCGTTAATCATCTCAATGTCTTCAAAAAACTTGTCATGCAACTGATTAATGCGGATGAAAAAATTGAGGAGAACGACAATGTTTTCATACTAGCATTATCTATATCACCATCATGGAAGCAATTGGTGATGAATATTCTTGTCAAGAAAAACACTCTCAACTTCAATGAGGCAGTTGCATACCTATTGGAGGTGGAGTCCTTAAAAAAAGCCATCAGAATCTTCATCCTCGGGTGATCAAGCATCGGTTGTCGTAAGTGTTGCAGACAAATGCAAAAGTCATAGGAAGAAGAAGGGCAAGATCAAGGGCGCACGTGTATGCTATCTATGTGACAAGGAATGTCATATGATAAAATATTGTCCAAGTTCAAAGCAAATGAGGGGTACGTGCATGCTCAGTGGCGGTAGAGAAAGATGCTTCAGACGTACTAGTCATCAATCAATCAGGTATTTCTCATTGATGGATATTAGATTCAGGTTGTGACTTCCACATATGTTCAGCGAGGGAGATGTATGACGAATGATCTCTACGCCTGTCAGATAGAACTGTTCACTTAGGAGATTGCAAGGAGTATGCAGTCATTGAGGTGATAACGATTACATTGGATATGTATAATGGAGCATGTCGCACATTGGCGGGAGGTTGGTATGTTCCTAGCTTAAAGAAGAATCTAATATTTTTGACATCGCTTAAACTCGAAAGTTGTGAGGTATCACTTCGAGGTGAAATCATGCAAGTTATTTACAAAGGGCGGTAATCATGAAAAGTATCTAAAGCAGTGGAGGATACTCGATTGATAGGTAATCACTACAAGGAGATTTGGTATAAATTCTGGTCAGGAGAAAGAAACAATGTCGTCAGCGGTAAGTACTTAGATCTCATCTGCAGTTATGTGTAGAACTGCAAGGATGGTTGCAAACTCTAGCAGTCATAGAGGCAAAGGTGCGAAATGCTGGAAGAAGAAAAATGTGGTGGGACCAACCACGCAGTACCAACAAGCATGGGGAGCTTGGAGGCGATACAAACCTATGACATACAGGGTTGTTGGAACATGAGGTATGACTAACCAAACTACACAAAGAAATAACTCTTAGGTGGATAATTCGGGAGGCCAAGCTCGGATACCGACATGCACATTGCGGTGATGTGCATGAGCCCTTGTGGTGGGGGCACTCCCAGATGAAAAAAACAAAAAAAATCAGAGCCGACTGGGAGTGAGTTCTTGATGAAGCGTGTTACTTTAGGAGATAAGAGTTAATGTGGAGATTATTGAGATAAAGTGATTCATATCATATTCTTTTGTGATTTCTCTTTAGAGTAGGATTCCTACTTTACTTTTGATGAGAACTAAGGGTCTATATAAACCCATAAGGGGTGGTCATAGGAACCCAAGAAGCATGTCAAGCAAGAGGAACTCATCCAAAACAAAGAGCACGAGAGGATTGGAGACTAAGTCATTATTTAGCACTAGATTCATTTATATGGCAAGAATTTGAGATCCTCTTAGTGGTAATCCCTTGTACTCTTTTGAGATCGTGTTTAAGGAATTTACGATCAGCTTCGCCAAATTTTTCTCTCTCGTTGTGGTTGTTTCGTCGCCGTCATTTCGGTTCTCTTTATGAGATTCATCTACCTTGTTTTTTATATCGCGCACATAAGTGCCATATCTCACAATTGTGATCCGATCCGGGGATTGTCACACATAAAGAGGTGTATCGGAACATATCAAAATTGCATCTCATTAATCTCAGCGCTATCAACGAGAGAACAAAGAGAAAGTCCAAAGAGAGAAGGGGAGACAAGCTAGCTAGGTCAGTGGGTTACAAGGTCTGCAACTCACATTGAAGGCCTGGCATGCGGTGCATGTGCTACTGTACTCCATTAACAGTGGAACACCAGCCTGGAGGTTGAAGAAGACTTCCTGAAGCAAGCCCCTCCATCTTTGAATTGTGGCTTTCCATGTACATACATATGGATGTGATGTGCATGGCCACAAAGTTAGCAGCCTAAAATCTGGTACATGCAAGTCTCATCCAACGGCTCGCATCAAAGCTAAACATGTTGGCAGCAATGGGAGATGGAAGGAATTACATACTTCACTCTGAACACAAATGGAAATGCTGAAGCAGGGCTGTCAAAGCTAAAAGCAAACATAGCCCTTTGCAAAACCTGGAAACCAAGATCAGCATATTCAGCGGTGTGAATTTAACCCATAAAAAGGACAAAAGTAAATTCCAGCCTATAGTACTTTGACTGAGCAATCAATGCACCGCCACCTACTCTTGGCTGTCCTATGTACATTGCTTGCATACTTGCAATAATACACATGTACATATAGCACCAAAGGTACAAACATACTACTGCTCCTTCGGTTTATAAAAATAAGTCGTTTTGGGTATAGATACGGTTCTCGAAATATAATTTTGACCACTAATTACTATTATAATATATTTATAAAACTCAATAAAATTATAATATTATAAGAGTATTTTTCGAGACAAATCTATTCATATGATTTTTACGTATCTAATGTAAATATTTAAAAATATATTAATAATCAAAGTTTCTAAAATTTAACTACAAGTATTTTAGTGAAGTGGAGGGAGTACATGCTATGCATAGCAATGTAGCAGACCAGTGTTAAGCTATTGTGTGCATGTACATGGAATTTTTTAAAATAATATTAATTTACAAGATAATAAAAAATAGTTGAAAAAATTACAAAAATAAGTTCATGTCGCCATTTGACCTAACAACATGCTCATGTCGCTATTTTAAATGACGACAGGAACCTATTTACTACTAGTCACCGTTCCAACTGCCTATCATCATTTCAACTAGCGATTTGCATTGAAGAGTGTGCAAATCGTCAGTTGAAATAGCGATAGGAACCCATCGTCAGTTAAACTGGCGACAAAGGCTGGCTATATATACCCCAAAATTCGGTGAAAAAGTTATTTTAATTCTGAAAAAAAAAAGAGAAGAGGGAGGAGAAGAGACGAAGCCAAGCCCTACTGGTTCCTAGCAGAGGAGAGAGAGACAGAGCAGCAGATCTGGTCGCCTATTTTGCAAGTAAATGTTCTTGCAACTTTGTACATAAATTTGAAACCTTATAGGCTAGCAAACAAAAAAAGCGACATAGAATTCAACGGATTAGATAATTTTAGTTGTATTGCTATTTGATGTAGTACATCATTTTAGCTATGTATAATTTAGTTCATTGTATAGATATTATTTATGTTGCAGTACTCGAACGATTTAGAATAAATCCACAAAAATACTAAGAAAACTTTGTAGGTTATTATTTTTATACGGTAAATATTTTGTTAATATCGAAAATACTTTTTAAACTAGAAAAATAGGAAGATGCCTCTAAAATTCTATAAGAAATCCAGTGTAGGTACATAGGGTATGTAGAGCCGAATTAAAATACTATGAACTTAATTTTTGTTTCCATTTGTATATGGTAAATATTTTATAAATGCTGGAGAGACTTTTTAAACAAGAAAAATAATAAGCTACCTATTAAAAATTTATAAAAATTGTAGAGTAGCTAAATAGGGTATGTAGAGTTTAATCAAAATAATCCTAACTTAATTTTGGTTTCCATTTATGCACGGTAAATATTCTGTTAATGCTGATAATACTTTTAAAACTAGAAAAATAGCAAGATACCTCTGAAAATTGAAAAAAAAAATCTAGAGTTGCTACATAGGGTATGTGGAGCTAAAGTAAAACATTGTGAACCTAATTTTTATTTCCATTTGTACACGATAAATATTTTGTAAATACTAGAGACACTTTCCAAACAAGGAAAGTAGCAAGATATCTATAAAAAATCTATATAAATTGCAGAGTAGTTGAATAGGGTATGTAGAGCTTAATCAAAATAACCCCAACTTAATTTTGGTTGTGCATGGTAAATATTATGTTAATGTCACTTCTTATTACTTTTTGTATATGTTTTGTAGTATTTACAATGTATGCACTGAATTTTCAAGTATGGCTGACCTAGGAGATGTTGCGTAGTGGTCGTATGAGTTGCTTGACCTGACCATTAACACGCATCACCGTAGCCACCTCAGTACCATCCTCTCCCAAGAGAGCGAGGCCCAATTGAGCTTAGCGTGTTGCGGCTTCGCACACCCATGAGAGCATGGAGGGTGGACCCACGTTGGTTTCTGAGGTACATGTAGTTGTGATATTCGTGTACTCAATTGCAGTCTGACTACTTTGGGTGGACTCACATTTGTTCTTAATCCTTTCAACGTAGGTTGAGAGCAGCAGGCCTCCTTCCACTAGTGAGGATGGTGGAGGCGACGTGTGAGGATGACTAGGACCGCGCGGGGCGGTGGTCATATGTTGAGGCGCTTTTCGTATGACCTGTGCATCCGAACGGCACTAGTTGACCGGTGGAGACCCAAGATGCACGCGTTAAACCTCTCGTGTGAGGAGATGGCACCGACACTCCAGGATGCAACCTTCCTGACCGAGTTGCCCTACGTGGGCTTCCCCCTGGCGGTGCACAACGTCCCGATCACATGGCACACGAAGTTCCTCACGAGGTTCCAGGGGGTACTGTCGCCCAACACCGGCCACAAGGAGTTCAGCAGCACCCACAGGCCGTCATTGAAGTGGATATGCTAGTTCTACATAAGTTTTTATAACTCTTGTCCTTCCGCTTCAATTGCTTTTCTGCTTCAATTGCTTTGTGCAATATAGTGATGTGTCTTTGTCTTATTGTAGCCGGAGCATATGGCAAAGTACGTATCTGAGTACACGGTGAGGAGGCACTTCGAGACATATACTTGTTGTGGTTGTTCGAGGTGGGTGATGTTCCTAGGGTCCCATGACGATAGTGTCGACAAGCACATGATCCGATACGCACGTGAGCTAGCGGACTTGGAGGTGGAGGCGATCCAGCCGTACGCCTAGGGCCCGACGGTGCTGTTCAAGATGTATCGTATCCTGTGTGACGTGTTGTCATAGTAGAAAAGACTAGACAGTAAGAGAAGGGGGAACCCCGGTGTCCCTAGGGGACCAGGGTGTCCTAAGACAGAGGACCAGCTGTGAGGAAAACGACTTCGAGTATATTTCTTCAAACCAAAAATGGCCACCACCTTACATGGTGGGGGGATGGCTACTTATAGCCATTCCTCTCCGTACGTGAGATTACAAGTTTACCGCCTACATGGCCCCACTTAGATAGGGGTTGCAGGGTCTTTTCCTACTCCTAAGTGTAGCCTTTGGTCCTTGGTGGACCGTCCTAGTCTCGGCTCACCAGGCTGGTGCACTTGGTCCAGCGGGATTGTTCCAGCAGGGGGATGCGGGGCATTCGCTCTAGCTGGGGCCTCCCGGGTGTGTGGGTGATCGCCTCCGGGCTTTCCGCCCTTCGGCCTCCTCCCTCCTCCCTCCGGGCCCTCGGCCCACCCGGGCCTCGCCTCTCGGGTCCTTTCCTACCCGGTCCTCCGGCCTCCGGGGCCCTCCGACCCACTCCGGCCCCAACTCGGGTCCTCGCCCACTCCGGCCTCGGCCTACTCCGGGTCCTCCGGCCACTCCGGCCTCTCGCTCTCGGCCCGGCCCGCCCCGGCGCCTCCCCTCCTGCGGTCGTCGCACGCTGGGTGCTTGATTGGCCACGGGGCCGAGGGTCGTCCCACGAAGCCCCTCGCGGTCGATGTCTTGCCGCCATGGCCGAAACCGCGCCTCTTCCCGAAGGGTGCAGGTACACCGTCCCCTTCGGCCTGGTGAAGCTTCCATGCGTGCCTCCCGTTGGGCCAACCGGTTGGTGGTGGTGTTTGCCTCCTAGTCGCATAGATGGGCGCCGCTTGGGATTTGTTGGGCGTTGTGCGCTTTCGGGCGACATAGATGGACGCCGCCTGTGATTCGTTGGGCGTTGTGCACTGTCGGGCGGCATAAATGGAGGCGGCCCGAGACGTTTGGGGTGTTGTGCGGCGCCGCGGCCCGAGACGTTTGGGGTGCCGTGGCGGCGCCGCTTCCAGCGCCATAATCGCGTCGGATCGCCGTGCGGATTGTCAGAGTGCCACGTGTTGTCTTTCGTTTGGGTCGCGACCCCTCTACTCCCGCGCTCCGCGTCGTTTGGTTTCCCCCTTGGCCTATAAATATGTGGCGTGGCGCCCCGTTGTGTTATTCTTCCGTTGCCATTGTCTCCTATTGCCGCCAGTTCGCTTTGCTGCCGCTCCTCGCTGCTTGTAATGACGAAGCGTGGCAAGGATGGGGGCGCCGTCGCGGTTTATACTGACGAGCTGGGCCCTTCGACCGTGATGCCTGCTGTGCTGCGGGCCCTTCACGGGGAGGGGAAGTTGAGGAAGCTGGAGGACGCTCGCGCCCCCGGTCCGAGGCTGTACCCGCGCTCTGGGAAGACGAGATGATTTTATTCGTGACTTTCCTAGACGCGGGTCTTTGGCTGCCGTGACGTGCCCTCAGCGCGGTGTCTGTAGTCAGACGGTCAATATCGCCACCGACCCGAACTCCATCGTGAAGCTTGGCGTCTTCGAGTGGGTGCTCCGGTCCGCGGGGGTTGGCGCCGGGAAGTCCAGGATCTTTGCTTACCTTCATGACGGCAGGTGCCAGCCGAAGAAGAAGAAGAGCACCGGCGAGACGCTGAACTTCGATAGTGTCAACTTCCAGACGAAGGGGCGGCTCCTTCAGTACATGCCTGTTCCCGCGGCCCGCAACCGGTGGGAGACGGATTGGACTCGCCGGTGGTTTTACCACAAGTGCGGCGCCGAGGCAGGCCTTCGTTCTCGCGGGGGCCCCATTCATCTTACTGCGTCCCCGACAATCCACCGCGCCGAGGAGGATGCGCCGTTAGCGCTTCCGCCCGCGTCGCGGAGGATGTCCACCCGACTTCGTGGAGGAGTTCTACGCGCTCCGCCTGTGCCCGCTAGCGCAGGGTTGGGACGTTCATGTCGGGGAACCTATGGACGGCGTCCCCGCATTGGAGCTTGGGGGCCGCTCAGGTTCGTTTTTGTGGTTATTTTGGCTGGTGGGTTGGTATCCTTGTAGCCGTCCCCTGACCGCCTTGTATCTGTCTTGTAGTGTTGCCCGTTGACGAGGCCGAGCGCGCGGCCGAGCAACTGCTGGGCCCGTACACCGGGGAAGAGCACGCACGGCGTGGGCAGGTGGTGCGCGAGCCTCGGTTGAATCGCGCGTACTCGGACCCCTCCGTTCGCCATGCGGAGCACTAGGATCCCGACGCGGGAAAGAAGAAGCGCACGCGTGGCCCCGACGAGCCGAGACGCTCGTCCTATCCGCGCGCGCGCGCTGCGCCGTCGGTCTTGCGGCTCGGCTCGTGCTGCTGGGGGATGGCGGACCCGCCGTCGGCGAGGGTGGCGGTGGCTCCCGAGATGCGGCGGAGTCAGCGCTCTTCGGCGGGTCCTCTTCGAGGCTGCGCGGCCTCGCAAGATCGTGAGGTGGTGGCCACTCGCTTGGTATAGCGAGCCGCCCCAGAAGTGTCCGGCGGGGCCCCGGAGTGTACGGGCGCGGGTCTGCGGATACCCGAGTGGAGGAACGCGTTGTTGCTCCTCCGTCGCGCGGGCGACGCAGACAAAACCGCCTCGGTGGGTTTGGGGTCTCACGGGCTTTCGGCAGGCGCGCCGCCCTCCCGCCTCGGCGCTGGCGGGTCGCGCCGCCGCCAAGGGGCGGGGGCTGGAGGCCCGTCGGGGGTCTTGGGGTCCGCGGGCATGGGCGCGCTACGAACCGTGGACTTCAAGTTGAGCCCCGGCGTGGCCTCCGTTGGCGAGGAGGTGGCCCGCCGCAGCCCCACCGCTCGGCGTGCTCTTTGAGCGGTGCCGCCGACCGGATGTTCCGCGAAGATCGGCGAATCTGCGCGAGGGTGAGTGACGACGCCCCCTCGTACGTCGTTGTTGTAGTGACTTCTTGTTTTGTGCGAGCCCGATGGTTTCGCGTCGCCGAGCGGATATCCAACGCGCTACACGAGATTCGTGATGGTCGATGCCGAGCACGCGCGGAACACGGCCCTAGCCGCTGAGCGCGGGGCCCTCACCGAGGAAGTGAAGGGGCTGAAGGCGAAGGTCGCTGAGCTAGAGGGCCGGCAGAGCCTGGTTGCCGAGCTAGAAGAGCAGCTTCGCGTGTCGAGGGAGGAAGCTGCCACCCTGCGGAGCGCTAACTCCGTGCTCGAGGCGGCGGCGCGAGCGAACTTTCGCTAGCGTAGCGCAGGCTACCTGCGGGCTATGGAGCACATGGAGGGCACCATGGTTGACGTTGGCGCCGTGCCGCCTCCTCGGAGGCACACCGTTGACCAGGTAGATCGGACCCTTGACCGGCTGCACCGCGCCGGGGAGGTGTTCGTCCCGGCCGCCGCGCTATGGCAACCATCGCGCAAGACCGGGTGACACCGCCTCGTGTCCCTGCAGCAGGCGGGGTGTCCCCACGTCAATGAGCTTGGGGCGGGCTCCTTGGCTGTGGCTTCTGCGGCCGAGGTTTCCGCTGGATGCAAGTTGGTGCGGCGAGCCAACAACGCGCTCTTCACCGGTTTTTGGTCTCCCTTCGGCCGGGAAGCCACGATGGACTCCCTCTGCGCGGTTCTAGCCCAACGGGCCAAGGGGAAGGACGCGGCGGTCGAGTCCGGAGCGGCGGAGCGGGGGGCCACCACTGGAAACCAGGTGTGACCCTCCGCTCCCCTGCTAAGTAGTGTTTTGTCTTAGGGTTTTAGTTTAGGGTTTCCCCTTCCCTTTCCCCCCTTTTTTTTGCTTTTGGTTGCTCGCCCCGGCGGCACTATGCGCCCCGGAGCGAGCGGAGGGTACCCTTCATGTAATGACCCTGTAAACGTTGTTTTTTGTTATGAATGCGAAGACTTTAGTTGCAAAGGTGTATGTGTTTGTGCTGGATATCTTCTTTATGTGCCCTTGAACTTTGCTTAGGAGGGCGATGCTGTTCGCTGCCGCACCCGGCGGGGCCACGCCACGGAGGGGCGATGTGAACCCGCCATCGCCGCGGATCGAAGGACGAGCGAAGCTTGGTCACTAAGTGGCCCCTCCGGATATGTTACCGGGGCGTGGTGTGTCACGCGCGAAGTGGCAATGCTGGAAGAAGGCTAATCCGGGAGGCTCGATGAAGAAAATTTTCCGCTTACGCGCCCGTAGGGCGGCCGCCGTGTTCGAGGAGATCCGGGCTTTTTGGGAGGCTCGCGGGGCTGCAAGCCCACTTGAGGGGGTCACGCCACCGCCCGAGATGCGGGAGGTGTCGTCGAGCAGCTCCTCGGGTGGCGCGGCTGGCGGGGCCGCCGAGGAGGAATACCTTCGGTTCGCATCGAAGTGGCCGTCCGACGAGGAGCTAATGGCGTGGGTGCTGCGGACGGAGCCAGAGGAATTTGCGCCTCCCGGGTACCCCGACTACCCGTGAGATTGTTTTACGGGCTTCGCAGGGCTAGGGTTGTCTAGTCTTCCTGGAACGGGCCTACCCAGTTGGGTTCCCCGTTGCCCGTGCTGTAAGATTGTGTCTGTACTTTCGAGTTAATGAATAAAGCGGTTATTTCGGTCGGCTACTGCTGTGGTGTTCCTACGAGGGTGGGGGGCTAGGCCTCGTGCTGTATACACATTATAATAATATATATTTTTAATATTATTTATTTTATTTTATTTTATTTTATTTTCGTCATCCCGGCTCCGCTGGAGCCCTTGTGTTTTGCGAGGGGGAGGCGAAGCCTCGCGCCGTCCCCCATATTTCTTAAAATAGGGCTCACGAGTTCTTATGTTTTATGAGGGGAGAAGCCTCGCGCGCCCCCATATTTCTTAAAATAGGGCTCACGAGCCCTTATGTTTTGCGAGGGGGAGGCGAAGCCTCGTGCCGTCCCCCATATTTCTTAAAATAGGGCTCACTGAGTCCTTATGTTTTATGAGGGGAGGCGAGCCTCGCGCTGCCCCCATATTTCTTAAAATAGGGCTCACTGAGCCCTTATGTTTTGCGAGGGGAGGGCCTCGCACCGTCCCCATATTTCTTAAAATAGGGCTCACGAGCCCTTATGTTTTGCGAGGAGAGGCGAAGCCTCGCGCCGCCCCCATATTTCTTAAAATAGTGCTCATTGAGCCCTTATGTTTTGCGAGGGGAGGCGGAGCCTCGCCGTCCCCATATTTCTTAAAATAGGCTCACTGGAGCCCTTATGTTTTGCGAGGGGAGGCGCACCTGCGCCGTCCCATATTTCTTAAAATAGGGCTCCGCTGGAGCCATTATGTTTTGCGAGGGGGAGGCGAAGCCTCGGCGTCGGGGTTAGCCATGCGCGGCGACCCGTTTAGACACCCGCAGGTGTGCACCGGGGCTCGAGGGCCATGCGCGGTGGCTCGTTTAGACACCCGCAGGTGTGCACCGGGGCTCAAAGGCCATGCGCGGTGACTTGTTTAGACACCCGCAGGTGTGCACCGGGGCTCGAAGGCCATGCGCGGTGACTCGTTTAGACACCCGCAGGTGTGCACCGGGGCTCGAAGGCCATGCGCGGTGACTCGTTTTGACATTTGAAAGGGCAAAATGCTGGGGAGTACATTTATGGCGATACATCCCCCCGGCGCTGTTCGGTGGGGGGGTGGATACCCGGTCGCAGCCGGTGTGTACAGGACCTAGGGGTAGAACTTACGGAGGCTTTTCGCGTTCCACGTGTGGCCTAACTGTTGTCCGTCCGGTGTTGCAATGTAGAAGGAGCCGGCCTGCGTCGCCCGGGTGATGATATAAGGCCCCTCCCATTTGGGCTCCAGCTTGCCCACTGCCGTAGGGTTCGCAACTCGCTTGAGGACCATGTCGCCACGCTCGAGCGGGCGCGGTCTGACCTTCTTGTTGTAAGTGCGCGCTATGCCCTCGGAGTACTTGGTCATGGTTGATATGGCTTGTACGCGTTGCTCTTCGAGGAGATCGAGGGAGACCTCCCGCTCGCTCGGGTAAGGCTGCGTTGCCGCTCGGTGAGATCTTGTGGCGAACTCTCCCGGGGTCATCGCCTCATCCCCAAACAGGAGTTTGAACGGGGAGAAGCCTATGGCCCTCGTCGGCGACGTCCTGATTGCCCATAATGCTTTCTGCAGCTCCTCGGGCCAGAGGCCCTTGGGGAGGCCGATGAGGCGCTTCTTTAGGCCGTCTAACAAGTTGCCGTTGGCCCGCTCGACTACTCCGTTGGACTGAGGGTGTCCGACGGAGGCGAAGCATATCGTTATCTTTGAGGTTGTGGCAAAAGCGCGAACGCCGCGAGTCAAACCGGTGTCGTTATCGCGACGAGTTCCTCGGCACGCCGTAGCGGCATTTACGTTCTTCCACATGAACCATTGGGTGGCGCGCGCGTTATTTTGGCGACGGTTCGCCGACCCATCCGAGAAGTACTCGATGGCGATGGCGGCGGCTACTACCCTTGCGCACCGGTATGGGCGATGACGCCGAGTCCCTAGTCGCGCGAAGGGCCGACGGGAGGAGGCGCAATGGTATCGCGAGCTCGTGGGTTGCGGCCGTCCATTGGCACCCCGCATCTTTGGACGAGGTCTTGTGCATCGCCGAGCGCGGCCGGCCGATGAGAAGCCCGGCGGAAGGCCCTGCGACGAGCCCTCGCGCGCTTGATGTGCCGCAGAGGCCCTCATGTATCTCCTTCAGGAGGGAGCGGTCCTCCTCTTGGTCGACGACTGAGGAGGGGTGCGCATACACCCCCTTTGTACAGTTCCCCGCCCATGAGGCGGTAATTCCTGCTCGTACGCAGAGCCTTGCTTCGTTTGGGTCTTCGGGCTCATGCCCCTCGAGGTACTTTGCGATTGCTTGCCGCCAGTCGTGGGTGACGACTAGGACCGGGCGGCTTGGCTCTTTTGTTTGGCGCGGCCCTTGTTATTCGGCGCACTTGCTGAAGCGCAACGCCGCGCGTTGAGGGCGCGCGACCACCGTAAAGACCGTGGGGATTTGGCCCAGCTAGCCATTTTGGCCAGCTTATCGGCGTCTTCGTTGTCGCATCTTGGTATTGGTTGGACGGTGATGCCAAGGAAGCCCGCCGGTGCTTCTCGCAGCGTGGTTAGGTAGCCGCCATTTCGCGCCTTGCCACGGCGGATTTGTCGGGCGTCCGCCACCACCGAACCGCTTACAATCACCCTCTTTGCCCCGAGGGCCTTCACTTTTCGGAGGCCCAACAACAATGCTTCGTACTCCGAGGCGTTGTTGGTGGTTGGGAAGTCGAGGCACGCGGCGTGCGACACGCGGCGACCGTCCGGTGCGACGAGGATGGCCGCCGCCCGATCCGATGGTGCACCATGATCCGTCGGTGTACATTGTCCATGCTGGTTCGACGTTGGTTGGTACGCTCGCTTGCGGGGTCCACTCCGCCACGAAGTCCGCTAGCGCTTGCGATTTTATCGCCGTTCTAGCGACGAAGGTGATATCGAACGGCGCCAGTTCGGCCGCCCGCTTCCCTATACGTCCTGAAGCGTCTTTGTTGTGGAGCATGAGCGCTAGCGGGTACGCGATTGGGACAGTGATGGAGTGCGCTTGGAAATAGTGTCGTAGTTTCCGCGAGGCCATTAGCAAGGCGTACACCAGCTTTTCGAGTTCCGTGTACCGGACCCTGGCCCCCTGCAGGGCCTCCGAGACAAAGTATACGGGCGTTGGCCTCCGTTTTCATGGACGAGTACGGCGCTCACCGCCGCGTGCGGGCAATAAATCTGATGAAGAGGTCGGCGCCTTGTTCGTATGGCGAGCTTGGCAACTGGGCGATGTACTACTTGAGGTCCTCGAATGCTTGCTGGCATTGGTCTGTCCATCGGAATGGCTCCGCCCCCCGGAGTGTTTTGAAGAATGGTAGGGCCCTTTCAGCTGATCTGGACAGGAAACGGCTGAGGGCGGCGAGGCGGCCCGTGAGTTTCTGTACCTCGCGAGCATTATCGGGGGGCTTCATCTCTTGGATGGCCCTTATTTTGACGGGGTTGGCCTCGATACCCCTTTCGGAGATGAGGAAGCCCAAAAGCTTGCCAGCTTTTACCCCAAAGGCGCACTTTTGCGGGTTGAGCTTTATTCCCTCCGAGCGGAGGCTAGCGAATGTTTCTTGGAGGTCGTCCACATGCGTCTCTCCAAGCTTGCTTTTACCACGATGTCATCAACGTAAGCTTCTATGTTGCGCCCGAGCTGGTTGGCCAAAACTTTCGAGATGAGACGGGTGAAGGTTGCCCCTGCGTTCTTGAGGCCGAAGGGCATGCGGGTGTAGCAGAAAGTACCCACGGGGGTAATGAACGTCGTCTTCGCTCGTCCTCCTTTGCCATGAGTGCCTGATGGTATCCGGAGTACGCATCGAGGAAGCTCATGAGCTCGCAGCCCGAAGTAGCGTCTACAAGTTGGTCGATGCGCGGTAGGGGGAAATCATCTTTAGGATAGGCTTTGTTGAGGTCGGTGAAGTCGACACACATGCGCCACTTGCCTACTTCTTTTTGTACAAATACGGGATTGGCCAGCCACTCCGAGTGCTTGATCTCGCGAATGACTCCCGCTTTTAACAGTTTCGCGATTTTGCTTTTGGCCAGTGTCGCGCGCTCAGCCAACATGCGCCGCAGCTTTTGCTTCTTAGGCACCGCGTCGCCCGAGGGCCAGGTGGTGTTTGGCGGTCGCTCTTGCCACACCGGGGATGTCCTCCGGTCCCCAAGCGAAGACATCCGCTTTGGCGCGGAGCACCTTGAGGATGGACTCGTGTGCCGCCGGCGGCAGCTCCGCCCCGAGGGCTACCGTTTTCTCTGGGGAGGCGTCGCCAGGGGACCTCTCGAGTTCCTCAGGCGGCTTTGGCTTCGGGGCCCACTTGGCAGGAGGCGCGGCTTCCTGCTCGCGCCCGTCCTATCCCACGGTGTGGACGTGCCGTGCCGGCGAGATGGTTTCCAGTTCTATGTGCCTGGCAAGGTCCTGGTCGCCGCACGCGTGGCGATGCCCTCCGTGCGTGGAGCTTCATGCACAGATAGTTGTGGTGGGTGATGGCGCCGAAGGCGTTAAGCGTGGCTCGGCCCAGAATAGCGTTGTATTGGTAGGGCATCTGGACAACGTCGAAAGTGACCACCTCGGTGCGGGAGGTAAATTCGTCTCTGAACGTTACGGCCAAGTCGATCTGGCCGAGGGCCGTGACGGGCCGGCCGCCGAAGCCCACAAGGGGCACGCCCGGGGGGGACAAGCGGTCGGGGGGATCATCATCCTGTTAAAGGCGTCGGCAAATAGGAGGTCCGCCGAGCTCCCCCCGTCGATGAGGACTCGTCGGACCTCGAACTCGGTAATGTTAGCGGAGACCACGAGGGGGTCCTGGTGCGGGAAGTACACCCCTCGGGCGTCTTCAGGGCCGAAGGAGATGGGTATCTCGGCGTAACGAGGTAGGCTGGAAACCGGGTATGTTGCGAGATGATGGATTCGGTGGGCGTACGCGCGGCGCTGTCTTTTGGACGAAATGCCGAGCGAGGACCCTCCGGTGATCATGTTGATGATCCGCTGGTGGCGGTCTCCCCGGCCCTCGTCTATGCGGGGTCTCTGCGGCGGAGCGGTAATGCGTTGTCGGCGTTGCCCCGGTCCTCCCGCTCGGCCTGCTGGCGGTTCTGGCCCATGTAGTGCTTCATGGCCGGGATGGTGCGGCACTCCGTGGTCGTGTGTGAACCCTCGCCATGGAAGTCACAAAATAGCGGCGGGCGTCCGGCGCCGGCGCCCCGGCTGCCGACCGTCATTACGGCCTCGTCCCCGGCCCCGGAATCGGCCTCCCGGCTGCTTGCCTCGTGTTCTCTTGGGGCCCACCGTCCACATGCTAGACGCCGCGTCCCTTGTGTTGTAGTCGCTGGCGTGAGGCTTAGCGGGTGCGGCGGTGGTGTGGGCTGGTGCCGGCGGGGCCCTCCGGGTATTGTCTTCTTCTGCCCAGGTGTACTCTTCCATTTTGTCGAAAAGCTCCGCCACCGTGCGGATGGGCTTGCGGGCGCCCTCTCCGACTGGGGCCTTCGCAGCCGCAGTGGTCGCGTTGATGACGATTGTTTCGCTGACGCCCTAACTGGCATTTTACTTCCGCAAACTTCAAGAAGTCGCGGAGGGTTTCGCCGGGGCTCGCTATCGCGAACAGTGCCCGACGCCCTGGGCTGCGTAATTTCCACGAAAGTTGTTGTGCACTGTGTCCCGCAGCTGCTCCCACGCATACACCGACCGAGGAGGTATGGTGAAGAACCATGTGAGCGCCACACGCCTTGAGGGCGAGGTGATGCTTTTCCGCCGTTATCGTCTCCCCGCCGCTCGATGGCGGTCTCGCACACCTCGGAACTCCGACGGGTCCGCGCGCCCTTCGAATGGCGCCACCTCGGCATCTTAAAACCGAGCGCCGCGGCCGCCTAACTGACGAGCGAGCGGGAGCTAGGATCTCCCGGCAACGAGGCGGTGCGAGGCGGCGACGACATCGGGGGTGGCAACGGCCCCGAGGGTGGCAGTGGCACCAAGGGCGGTGCCGGAGGCGGTGCTGAAGTTGACGTGGCGCCCCCCTTCGGCCGTCGGCGGTGTTCGGGGTAGGACCGCGAGGGTCGCCGTCGGCATGCCCCGAAGGATGGCCATCTCCCGACGGAGACCGACCAGCTCCTGCTGGAGCGCCTCGTAAGACCCTTGGTTGGCGCCCCCCGTATTATGCGTGGAGTCGTTTGCTTCTTCCGCCGTGCCCGCGGGGGGCGCCGCCGCTGGGAGGCCTCGCCCGCTTGGCCCGGGTGTCTCGATTCGCCGCGCTTTGGCCTCGTCTTGGGAGCCATGCCGTGTCCCAAAATCAGGCTTCGTGACTTTCCTGCCGAGTCCCCACGGACGGCGCCAACTGTTATAGTAGAAAAAGACTAGACAGTAAGAGAAGGGGGAACCCCGGTGTCCCTGGGGGACCGGGGTGTCCTAAGACAGGGGACCGGCTGTGAGGAAAACTACTTCAAGTATATTTTTTCAAACCAAAAATGGCCACCACCTTACATGGTGGGGGGATGGCTACTTATAGCCATTCCTCTCCGTACGTGAGATTACAAGTTTACCCCCTATATGGCCCCACTTAGATAGGGGTTGCAGGGTCTTTTCCTACTCCTAAGTGTAGCCTTTGGTCCTTGGTGGACCGTCCTGGTCTCGACTCACCAGGCTGGTGCACTTGGTCCAGCGGGACTGTTCCAGCAGGGGGATGCGGGGCATTCGCTCTAGCCGGGGCCTCCCGGGTGTGCGGGTGACTGCCCCCTCCGGGGCTTTCCGGCCCCTTCGGCCTCCTCCGGGGCCCTCCGCCCACTCCGGGGCCTTCTGGCCTACTCCGGGGTCCTTCGGCCCCCTCCGGCCCTCCCTGCGGGTCAGGCACGCTTGGGTGCTTGACTGGCCGCGGGGCCGTGAGCCGTCCCTACGACACGTGTCCCACCGAGTTTGGGACAGCTCCATCCTCTCCGGATGCCCGCTACTTCTTTAGCTGTGGTTCTTCGAGCATTTCCAAATCGGACGACCACAGCTGGACCTGGGAGCCTACACCACTGTGATGTACACCGACGTCAACGATGTGGACCGACTGGCCATGGGTATAGTGTGGTGTCGCCGACAGGTAAGTTTTCTGAACATTTATTATTTTTTGTAATGCAATTCTATTTCTTGTGCTAAGTTTCCATTGTCTTTGTGGAGGAGTACCACATGCAGTGGGTGATGCATTAGTTTGGTCTGCGATAGGAGGTCCTAGTCCCCTGGGGCAGCGGTTGGCGCCGAACGTACCATTTGCCTTACGTACCTACGAAATAATTGTTTTGCCTTCCACGGGCACACTAGGAAGGGAGTACCTACTATGACTTCCAAGGCGGGCTGGATGTTTCCTTGGGTTCAGGGCTGGCTCCATGCCTTGGAGGACGTCGTCCAGGAGGATGCTCCCTACGACCCTGGGATGTACAAGTAGTACATCAAGTGGTACTCCAGTCGAGCAAGGATTCATTGCGTCAGGGTTGTGGACGACCCACCACGACACGAGGTCGTGACATCCAACACGTACCCCACCCAGCTGGACTCTGCATTCCATCGTGGTACATATTGAATGGTTCGTACATCTTATTTGCTTTGCAAGTTTTTGGTTTCTAACTTATTAATTATTTTTATAGGTTGATCTACAATGGGAGATGCACGAGTTGGCAACCTCTGTGTATCATTAACACTCAGGGAGTGCTTCAGCATGACGACATAGGAGATTAGAGAGGTTATGGGCCGATTCATTGAGAAGATGAGGCAAGGCATCCAACTGGCATCTTACCGTAGGCCGAGGGAGGTGGTGGACCCACTTATGCGTGGACGGGGGGTGCATTACGCCCCATGGATCCTAACTCAGACGTGATGGGCGGGTCCTCGTAGCACTGTGCTGGGAGTACGCCTGGCATAGTTCACATGTCAGCATGAAACACTCATGTCTAGTTGTTTATTTCGAACTCCCCTAGTTACTAACGGCAATTTTCTCTGATAGGTCCTGAGTTCCACCTGTACACGGGGCAGGAGTACGCGAAGTTGTCCGCTACCTTCGTGCGACAAGGTATGTCTATCTTGTTTTCATGCATAACATACTATTTCATCATTTTCGCCACGTTTGCATAATGTACTGTTTGACAACTCGTACATCCCTTTGAGATGAGGAGGTGGTGTCGTACGGGGAGTCACGCTTCAGGGACTTCGAGTTCAAGCAAGGGTGGACACTACAACGACCGAGTGGTGGGCCTTTGCACGGTGAGAGCAACCAGATCTCCGTGTGGGCTTCACAGCTGCACGGTGCGTCCGGAGTGAGCCAGCCGATGCAGCACCCTCTCGCGACACCCCCTTAGGCTACTCGCATCAGTTGGGTGCCTCGGTCGCCTGATCCTTTGACCTACTCGTACCAGTGCCCGCAGCTTCCCCTAACGAGGCCAGGAGCCACACGTGGGGTACATCCCAAGAGGACCTGTGAGCAGATATTTGTTCTTGTAAATATCAGTCATGTCATGTAAATACAAAATTATGTACAACTTACATTATGCTAGTCTTGTGTTTCGGTATTGTTTGTTCTTGTGTGTGCAAGTAACCATGTGAGGGAGTCAGCATCGCGACACCATACCTTTTCAGACCGAAATGACTGCACCCAACCCCACACACTATCACTTTTGCAGATTGAGATAGCAACACACTTCGATGCTACCTTTTCACACCGAAAGGACCACACTCTACCATGCCCCCCATTTCAGACCTAAAAGACCGCACCCAGTCACGCCACACACTTCCACTTTTGCAGACCAAGATGACAACACACTTCGATGCTACCTTTCCACACCGAAAAAATCGCACTCCGCCACGCCCCCCTTTTCAGACCAAAAAGACCGCACCCGATCACGCCACATACTACCACTTTTGTAAACCGAGATGACAACACACTTCGATGCTACCTTTCCACACCAAAAAGGCCACACTCTGCCACGTCCCCTTTTGAGATCGAAAAGGCCACACCCTATCATGCCACATGCTGCTACTTTTGCAGACTGAGTTGACAACACACTACGACGCTACCTTTTCAGACCAAAAAGGCCACACTCTGTCACGCCACCTTTTTAGACCAAAAATAATGCACCACGACACGTCACACACTGCCACTTTTGTAGATCGAGATAACAACACACTACAACGCTACCTTTGCAGAGCAAAAAGACCACACTCCGTTACACCACCTTTTCAAACCGAAAAGACTCATTATAAAAGGAGGAAGAAGAAAATTGGAGGAGAAGAGAGCTAGAGGAGAATACTACACCACCACACCCAACACTTCACCAAAGCTTGGTTCCCACAACTGAGAGGAAGGAGATGTCGGATTCGTCAACGAAATTCTATAGGAAGATGTTGCAGAAGCGCAAGTGGCTTGCCATGAGGGCTAAACCCTACCCGGATTGTTCTATGAAGGATGCGCTGGTACCACTGGAGTTCCCATGCCTGCAATGTATGTGTGAAGAACCAGCTAAGATCATCCTGTCGACACACCTGGCGACCGCCACCCGGCGTACTACACATGCGAGAACATCCTCATAGCAAATCTTGCACACACATAGATTTTTCAAATCTTACGCCCAATCACATATCCCTAACTACATCCGTGCATAATGGCAGCCGGAGATGCGATACAACTTCTTCCAATAGATCGATGGCCCAAATATGTATGATAGGGCATTCATCGAGCAGAAGTACATGTTGAACTATGTGATGTGAGCCAAGACCTTCAAACGCTAAAAACCTTACGTACCCGACCCTATTGAAGAAGCACTGGAGGAGCCCAGGAAAGTAGGGTGGTGATGGAGAAACCCCGAACAGGAAGCTGAATACGACTGGATCGAGCGTGCGGCGGACAAGGGGAATGCTCCTGCTAGTGAGTCCGGCTGTCGTCCTAGCGCTCCCCGTCTCCCAGACGCAATCCGAATCAAAGAGGTGAGTAATGTTCAATTTATATCCTAATTATTAATTTGACCTTACGTTATGTTATCCAAACATCATTCAATCATCCAGCCCGTCTCGTAGAACCTGGCTAACTTTGAGACTGACCGCTGTCGTGGGCAGTCTAGAGACAAGGGAAAGGGACCGATGGGCCTCCAGGACTGATTGATTTCATTCCAACCAACCTTTTTTTCGATTCCAAAAAGGCGCATATGTATCGTAGGTGTATTTTGGTTTGTTGATTCGTGCATGTTGGTATTTCTAATGTACGTAACCAAACCCAACGCACCATGTAATTCGCAATTAAATTATAAAGTTTTTCAAACTTCTCTTTTCCCAAATATTTCAACTATGAAATATTACGTTATCTTTTCCCCAAAGAATCGGTTCCACGAACAATACAATCAGGATAACAACGCGCATGGCAACCCTAAACCCAAATATTTTTTTTCATTTCACTCCGAAGGGTTCTGTTTCCATTATTGCACTACCGAACTCGCGTTCCAAATTACACCGCCGAACTTGAGTTGTCTACTTCACATTTCGTTATCTTCTCCCAATTCGATTTCGAACTACGCGGACATTTCAAAGTATTACCAAAAATACTTTGTGAAATGCAATAAATCTTTAGGCTTAATTCTCTACATACAAATTAATTAAATTACAAAAAAAGGTTCCTGTCACTAATTTAACTAGCGACAAGCTCCTCTCGCCAGGACCCTCTCAGCACTATTCAATTGGCGACCTGTCGCCAATTGGAATGGCGACAGGGGCCTGTTGTCACAGCCCCAATTTCAATAAGTGGAGGTTAGATGCATCTCATAATCATACATATCATTTTGAAACATATACATAAATTGTTGCATTGAAATTATTCAAATCAAAGAACCATTTGTAACTTAAATTGAAACTCCAAAAGAGAACTGAAATTAATACTTGTAAAGACCTCTAGAAAATAATTTATTCAAATACTAGAATGATTATCATGAATTATTATGATTTTTATCAAATTTTTAGGGATCATATTAACATGAAGAATATTCTAGTTTCAATTCATAAGCATCATCTGTAAAGCATTTTAAAATCAGTAATTAAACCATGAATTGTAATATTAGAAAATTTATATGGATGTTATATCATCCTAGTAAACTCCCTAAAAATTTTAGAATTTATAAATTTATTTGCAAATTTTTAACCTCTGGTCAAAGTAGAGAGGTTTATATTTAAATCAATCAACTATCTAACCTAATCTGAGCCCAATGCATTGTTACGACTCGAGCCACCTGACTTAGTCCAACCCAACCCCATCGCTTGCACCAGAGTCTGACTCGAGCCACTTCTCTTTAGCCGCTGACTAGTGGGACCCACCTATCAGTGTCGCCACCTCTACACCACTTCGTACTCTTCCTCACGCTACTCACTGAGAGAGCGTTGTCGTTGTGGTTGTGTGCCACGACGCCCTGATCGCCACCTCATGCTCTCGTGTTGGCCTCTTAGGCATCGCGTGGACATCACCAAAACCCTGAACCAATCCACTCTCTCCCTCATTCTCTCTTTCGCCCTCCCTGATCTCTTTTTCATTTCGACCGGGGATGATGACAAGTGAAGCGTCGCCGCATTGATGCCGCCCTTGAGCCCGCGACCCCACCACCAGGTTTCTCTCTTGACGCTACGCCTGTTTTGGCCATTCTGAGCTTTTCTTGTACACTGAATCGTTGAGAGCATCATCTTCATCCTTGTGGCCAATGGTCTTTTCCGCGAAGCTCGCGGGTGTTCCAGTAGGTTATCCTCAACGTCGTTTTGTCCATTAAGATTGTGCTATCTCATTGAGTTGACTGGTGAATTTAATTTGCATTTGATGCAATGACAAGGGCATACATGTCCATCTTCTTCAACCTCGGTGACCCGCCGCCGTCGCTAGTCTGGCTATCACCGACCCACTTCATCGACGTTAACGCGAGCACTGAGTTCCTGGCATTAAGGTGATCCCGAAGCAACTCTCCCCAAGCCTCCTTGATGTACGTAGCATCTACTCCTCGAGTGCTGCCCCTTCGGCTCCGCCTCCAGCCGTCGTGGGCCCACGACTAGCGACCTTTGGGCTCCGCGCCACCTCGAGCGAGTTCGCAGCGTTGCTGCGCACCTGGTGGTGTCATTCCCGAGCCCGAGCATCCTTGCTGCGCTGAATAGCTATGCACGGTCATGCCTGAGCGTGCACGGTGAATTTCATTAGTGCTAATTGTTTTCTTGCAATGTTTGTATGACATGTAGGCCCCACCGGGGTTAAAAGTGATTAGAAGTCTAATTAAAACCATTTAAATCTTTAAGCCGATGACATGTGGGCCCGTACGGCCGATTAAGAAGATGTGTAGATTGTGAAGTACATTTTCTCGTTAGGAAATCGTAACCCTTATATGCTTAGACCTAGTTTATGTTTTTGGTAATAAAAACGTATTCCCTCGAATACGCCTTCAATGTCACTTTCGGCTAAGACCGAGTCAAATTTAACCTGGTCAACCTTTGACCTTGGGTCCCACATGTAAGTGACTGTGACTAGGTTCGGCTGAGTACAAAAAGTATTTAAACCATTTAGAAATTCTGAAATAGATTACTTTTACACTAAAAAGATGGTTTAAACTTTAAAAATTCATAAGTAATTCATATCAACTCCAAATCGAGTGAAATCAATTTGGTTAATTTTAATTTTTCTTGTACTTTAATTTGGAATAACTTTGAAACATGTCTCTGTTACAATTTTTTTTTGATAATTGAATTAATTGTACAATCATAACATTAACCTTGTAAAATTCATAGAAAATTCAAATGAAGTCCAATTAAACTAAAATTTTCATCTAAATTCATATAAAATCATAATCTCATCACTGTGTAAATTGCATGCATGTTTGAGCATTTTGAAAATTTGAGAACTTCTCGGTGTTTATTCGATAACTTTATTTTTTTAGATTCTGATTTGCGTGACACGAGTGATTATATACCTAAAAATCATGAGGTGGAAAAGGTGGAATATCAGCAAGGCAAGCATCCTCTTGCATCATATTGATCCCAAATTTTGGTTAATGTAGTATTTTCAATTGCAATTATATTTGCATGCGTGCTATTTTGTTGTATTGATATTTTTGTGAGTTTAGTTAGTTATGTCCTATATCTTGTGGCTATCCTCTATTTGTCCATACAGATATGCTTAAGTTAATTGTCATGTGTTTTATTTACCCTTTATATATTGATGCTTAGACCTGCAAGTCAGTAGATACGTTAGTTCGGTTGATGGGATTAACCTGTCAATCGTGGGAATACATTGAACCTTTTCTCCTTATGTTTTTGTCCAGATTCCTGAATCTGGTTTTTGAGTCTAAATTTTGCAAGTTTCAAACTGGTTTTGATCTGGACAAGTTGCTAGTAGGGTGGGTGCCTTCGTGCACGAGAATCGGGTACCGTGGAAAGACTTGTCTAGATCGCTAAGGACTGAACTTTGCGTTGGCATTCCAAGTACCATACATACTTCCACATGCGGTGTATGGGCACCATTTGGTCAAGTAAGGGGAAGATTTTATTGGGTTGAGTCACACGTGGTATGAGAACATATGTATTTGATCATATGTTCATATGACCCGATACAATTTTCTATAATGTGCAAGGGAGCACTGTTTTTCATTTCTGCACATTGTATCGGTGTTTCCAACATAACTTGCATGTTCGCTTAGCAAGTTCTATCTGTAGCTTGTACTAAGTCAGGATTCATCTCGCAAGGGTGGTTTAACTCAATAGAGTCTTTTGCTAAAAAGTATTGAATCTTGATTTACTTGGCCGACATACCTTAGGTAGTGTGCTATTATCCGGAGGCTTATGGGCTAATCAAGTCGTATGGGTAAAGTTGTACACCCCTATAGGGTATTAAACTATTCGAATAGTTGTGTTCACGGTTATAGACAACACTTGGTTTTGATTGACATCATCATTAGACTCTCAAATTAAAACTTGACATGGGACAACCTGGTACCGGCATGGCGGGTTGTCATGCATTTTAGTTTATCAAGGTGGACTGCCACTTTGATATTGTATGATTTACTTTTGTATTATTGTCAATTAAAAGTTTTTATTAAAAATTGTGGTTACTAAATGTCAATTATAAACTAGGATGTGTAGGAATGTAAACATGCGTGTTTTATATGCAAAACTAAACCACTAATGCCTTCTATTGATCAACCTCTATCATGTATAAATTCTATCTCCTTTGATCAGTCTCTAGCACACATACTTATTTTATTTTTGTGTAAGACTTGCGAGTACCTTCTGTACTCAATCAGATTGACCACTTGTTTCAGGTGAGGAAGATTATACTATCGATCAATTCGTCAGCGCTAATGAATAGCGACGACTTTGGCGACGCTAATGAATAGCGATGTTTCTAACTCCACTCAGTTGCCTCTAGGAATGGGCACACTTGGATGGACCTTTTAGTGTATTATAGTTGTTTTTCTACTGCGTACTTTTGTTAATGTTTTAGTTGACCTTTTAGTCACTTATGTAAATTATGGATATGAGACTTAGTCTTGTAAATCACCTTTTAATAATGTATGGTTTGTGTATAACTGTGTACGATGTTATTCATGATATGTGCGTATTAACCATTGATCTTGGAAGCTAATGCAAGACACATATCTAGGAACTTGAAATTGTACTCGTTTCCTGCTAAGAGTTATACCTCATGTGTAATCTCTTGACTTGAAACTGATTTGATTTTGAGGTCACACATGTCGCCATATTAAATGGCGACATTAACCTATTTTGTAAAAAAAAATTAACTACTTATTTTTGTAATTGTCTTTTAAATTAATATTATTTTTAAAAAATTACATGTACATACAGAGCAGCTAACACGCCACAGTTATTAATGCATTAAAGCCATTAACACTGCCTCCTCATCAGCTACCAGCTTGGCATTAAGCCCTCCTCTCTCTTCTCTTCCACCCTATAAATCACTCTCACCATTGTTCACACGCCCATACCTCAGTCTTCTTGGCATTCGGTGAAAGATTCGTAGTTTCATACTAGAGAGAGAGAGAGAGAGAGGAGAGAGAGAGTTGTTTGATATCACCATGGATAGGGAGATGTTCAGGACGCTGAAGCAGGCGACCAAGAACCATGCTAGGCTGCTGTACCATCGGTTCGTCAGCCACCTCCCCCACCTCCTCGCCGTCACCCTGCTCGTGCTCGTCGCGCCGCGGCTCTTGACGCTGACGCCGGATAAGGTGCGCAGCCTCTGGAGGGAGGCGAACGTGAACGTGCCCGCGCTAGTGACGGCCTGCTGGGCCGCGGCGGTCGCGGGGTACGCGTACGCCGCGTCGCGGCCGCGGCCAGTGTACCTGGTCGACCTGGCCGGGTACAAGGCACCGGCGGCGCACGAGGCGTCCCGCGCCAAGACGATCGTCCACTTCAGCCGGTGCGGCCGTTTCAGCGAGCAGAGCATGGCGTTCCAGAAGCGGATGCTGGAGCGGTCGGGGCTGGGCGAGGCCACGTACTTCCCCATGTCGCTCATCACCCTCCCCGTCGACATGTGCCTCCGGACGGCCAAGGAAGAGTCCGACGCCGTCATCTTCGGCGTCGTCGACGAGATCCTCCGCAAGGCCGGCGTGGCGCCCGGCGACGTCGGCGTGCTCATCTTCAACTCCAGCCTCCTCAGCCCCACCCCGTCCTTCACTTCGCTCATCGTCAACCGCTACAAGTTCCGCGACGACGTCGTCACCCACAACCTCAGCGGCATGGGCTGCAGCGCCGGCATCATCGCCATCGACCTCGCCAAGCGCCTGCTCCAGGTACGCACACTACTGACACTGACACTGACACCGTCTTAAAGGATCATGCATGCACGAAAACCGAGGCAGTAATGGCGTACTGCGTCCGTAGCCAATGGCTGGCGCCATTGGGCGACCCATGCTTGTCCTTCAGATACGGATGGAATAAATGAGAGCATCTTGCTGTATGCATGACTGTGACCCTAGCTAGCTAGAATCCTGCAGAAACAATTCATGGTTATTACTGACATGCCAAAAACTATAATCATACTCCATTTAGAAATTAGAATAATCCATAACCATGCATCTCAGTCTCGAGTAGTATATATGAGCTTCTGAAGTAAGTAAAATTGCAGATGGTTGATTTGATGAACATTTTGTTATCATCTTCCTTTTTTATTTTTCTGCGAATACATAAGCTGGTCATTCTTGGGTATGTCTAAAAATACAATACAGTGTGCAGCAGTGTTGGATGGACGATCTGAGTGATTATTCAGGCCCTTAACTTCGAAATGCCTATCTAGCTCGATTTAATGCTTGTAGAAATTCATAAATATGGTAGCTGACAGCTACTATGCCAAAAAAACACGAGATTCCAGACAAGAGCTGCATTGAGTAGGACCTCCTCTGTGTTTCAGCCAGGGAGCAGCCCCTGTGTTAATCTTAAATATTCAGGCTTAGTCATGCACATTGCAGAATTTACTCCTAGGGCAGCTACTAATTTATTGCCGTTGTTCAGTGCTCTAGTCCCTCCCTTGTTATATAGCATGATTTTTGGTTCTAAATTTCAACTTGCTGACAATAACTCATACTGAACATACTTGTTTGTGCCTCTGAATACACTGTCACAGTTTGAAGTAGTAGTAGACTAGTAGGCCTATCTTTGGACCAACTGATCATTTGAGCTAACCCATATTGGACACCTCTAAGTTCTAAAAGTATAAAAGGGTTGCATTACTGCATTCTATTAATTATAGGCTTTTTTTTAGAAAGAAGAGGCATTATAGGCTTGCTTGGAGAGACTGATCTACACACAAGTATTATATATAAGAGGTTTTGGGAGTTCTAACTTCTCAGCATGATGTTAAATGTATCCAAGAAGCCACAGCATAGCGGCAAGGACCTAAGATTTAAGAAGTACTCATTCCAGACAGCCACCATTTTCTTAGGCAAAACACCACATGCATCCCAAACCTGGCATTGATCTTGAGAAAGCAGCACACTGCATTTTTACAGCCATGTGCTGCTGCCTGCCCAGACCTTATTGGCCGTCATGGACTACTCAAACGATTTAACAGAACAGATTTGAGTGTCTGGATTTCTTCACCGTGTCTGGATTTCTTGCCCGGTGAAGAACACGGCCCCGCCCCGGTAGAGTAATTGTGATTCGGTTGAAGTTAGTAAGATTTTTACCCGCCCTGCTGCCCTTTTTTTTTTTGGAGGTACTAGCAGCTCTGGTCAAAACAAAAGCACGTGAAACCGGGAAATGGAACTCCAGAAGCCAGCTCCCCCACGATCGCTGCAGGGACAGCAATAACTGCTCCACAATGCAGAATGCAATTCACTACCAGTACTTGTCCATTCAGCAAGATCCTTTTTCCCCCCAACGTACTAGTATCACGCATGGTCGATCAGTAATATATTGCTTCACCAGCTCATCGCGATCTCCTTGTAGTTGTAGATGTACAAGTTATTACGCAGTAAAACGAGTAATTCCATTCATCAGTGCTAAGAACACTTTAGAGGTTCCATCCATCTATCTATCTAGAGAATGGCAGAATCCTTGGCATGCAGCTAGCCCGGCCCATTCATCATTCAGCCAAGAACACTTTAGAGGTTATGGCACTCAGTGATGGCTGATGAGATAGCTAGATCAACCCACATTGTACAGATGGATGGATGGCATATTGGCATACGTAACAGAAATAAATCCTACGAGACCTCTTTATCTTTACACCCTTATTTAGATCCCTTTCAAATAATGACATATAAACATGCAAAGAGGTGATGTGTCATGAGATCGAAAGTATCTAATATGGATATAAAGGTGATGATGTCTCGTAGAATTTTCTTCCATACTTACCTCCAGATCTCTGCTTGATGGGCATTGCGCCGTGGTAGATGCGGAGGCCACGCATGCACGCACCCTAGGAGGATATCCATGGAGTTAATTCGCGCCATACGACCCACCAAATATCTTGGAGCTTTAAGGCCTGCACAGTGCACACTGCCCTCAATGTGTGGGGCTCATCTCCTCGCAGAGCTCGGTTCATTCAGCAGCGGTCCTGGATCCAGGAAAGAAACAGCAAATCTGGTCATTTCAGCAACGCATTTATTTGATGCACATTAGTATCATTTAACATAGGTCATTGCCCTATATATCAAGGCTTGCTGTCCCAACGATTAGCCTGAAACCATATACTAGTATAGCTGTGTTCTTTTATGGGACTGTTTATTTATAAGATGACTGAAATTTTTTTAAATATAAGTCACGTTTTTTATCTATTAGATCAATATCCAATCATATAACACGTCAATCTTTATACAAATTCAATGGTCACAATAATTGATTTAAACTTAAGAAAATTTCAGACGATTTAAAAATAGCAAATCTGTTTATTATATATAGGCATGTCAGATTAACTGTTGTTGACACATGATGATTAAACTGTTTATACGAACATATATAGGTAAGGTTGATCATTGTTAGACCATGGTCAACAATGTTGTAAGTTTTGAGAGAGGATGATACTGCATTGTTGCTGCTGTTGACACATGCATGCTGAACTGTTTTGAGGCTTGTTAATGGGCGCAGGTGCACCGGAACACGTACGCGCTGGTGGTGAGCACGGAGAACATCACCCTCAACGCGTACATGGGCAACAACCGTCCCATGCTGGTGACCAACACGCTGTTCCGGATGGGCGGCGCGGCGATCCTCCTCTCCAACCGCCGCGCCGACCAGGGCCGCGCCAAGTACCAGCTCATCCACACGGTGCGCACCCACCGGGGCGCTCACGACCAGAGCTTCGGCTGCGTCACCCAGGAGGAGGACGAGGTCGGGGAGGTCGGCGTCTCCCTCTCCAAGGAGCTCATGGTGGTCGCCGGCGAGGCCCTCAAGACCAACATCACCACGCTCGGCCCGCTCGTCCTGCCCATGTCCGAGCAGCTCCGGTTCCTCGCCACCGTCGTCCTCAAGAAGGTCTTCCGGGCCAACGTCAAGGCCTACCTCCCCGACTTCAAGCTCGCCTTCGAGCACTTCTGCATCCACGCCGGCGGCCGCGGCGTGCTCGACGAGCTCGAGAAGAGCCTCAAGCTCAGCCCATGGCACATGGAGCCGTCCAGGATGACGCTCTACAGGTTCGGCAACACGTCCAGCAGCTCGCTCTGGTACGAGCTCACCTACTGCGAGGCCAAGGGCAGGATCAAGAGGGGCGACCGGGTGTGGCAGATCGCCTTCGGCTCCGGCTTCAAGTGCAACAGCGCCGTCTGGAAGGCGCTCAGGACGATCGACGGCGTCGGCGAGAACCCGTGGATCAGGGAGGTTGACATGTTCCCGGTCAATGTGCCCAAGGTGGTGCCCATCGATGAGAGCTCGTATCAGATCCCAAACTAGGCTAGGAGCTCCTGCATTCATGCATGCCTCAAGCATCCTTCACCATTGCCAGGCTTATATAGGCCTTAGGACTTTGGGTATTAATTATATGCCATGATTAATTTGTCATGTAAATCTTGATGAACTTGCAAGGAATTTGATCCATCTCCTTGGTGCTGTTGGATGGAGATCCATGGGGAAACATTTGATCCTATTAATTGTAAGGCCATGGGTGGAAAAGTTATTACAACTTGGTTTGCTTTAGACTTATTATACGTGCAGCGTGCCTGTGCTAAGCAGATGGACAGCTAGCCTAACTACATAACAAACACAAACCCAACCTTACAACCATGGTCTGACAGAAAATAGAAAGAAAAATCATATAAACTAGAATAGTTTATCTACCCAAACTTAGATCAGTATGCTCCAACAGGTAACAATAAAATTTAGCATATAAAAGATAATCGCTAGAGCACTAGATAGTGGTAAATCTCTGAAAACAGGAAAAAATCAAGAGAACATAATCACTCTTAAGAAAAGATCACAGCCATTGAGACAACTATACAAATGACGAAGGTTATAATTGGAGATAGACGAACCACATCTTTCTGGAAGGACAGTTGGACGAACAAAGGAAGATTCTATATATGCTTTCCTACCCTTTACACATTTGCCATTAATCCGAATTGCACAGCTAGCTCACAGTCAGTTGATAACAACTGGGTGATTGAACTTCATCCGGTCCTGTCACAGCAAGCGGCCTTTGAGCGTCAGACCCTATTGCAAGTCCTGTCGGCGCAACATCTCACACAGGGGACCATGGACCGACGGGTTATAGCTTCGACCATGGCGAACGTAACTATATCTGAAATATACCAAGTACTATCCTTCCATGGCCTCAAATGGAGGGCGACTGATTTCACCTGGCTCAAATCAATACCTTATCGATACAGAATATTCTTATGGCTAGCTTTTCGAGGAAAGCTTAATACCAAGGATAATATGACAGCTAAGAAATGGACAACAAACCCACACTGTGACATTTGCCCCGCTTTGGAAACAATTGACCACATCATTCTCAGATGCAAAGCTGCGGACTATATATGGACAAAGTTAGGACTGTTGACACAGGCTACCTGTTCCAAGAACATACTAGAATTTGTGGAAACAGTTTCAGCACAATCATCGAGTCACCATGAAGTTTGGCCTATTTGCTTTGCTGCCTGTGCTCATACATTACGGACCATGCGGAATAAAAGGATATTTCAAAATACGGAACGTGGAAACAATGCAATTCAACGTCAGATCCAAGAGTACATTGATCTCTGGTCCTGCAGGTCCAAGTCCGACCAACAAGTTTCCCTTCGACAGTGGTGTCAGCTACATTTGTAAATAGCTATCCTGTTTTTTTTTCTGTGATACTTTGTCAACCATTTTAATACAATGGGCATAAGGTAAAGTTTTTTCTACCTTCTACGTCAAAAAAAAAAGATCACAGCCATGGCTGTATTACGATTTGAGACTTTATTCTTCATTCTTGCTACAACAATATCACATTTTATCCCATACACAGAAATTGCTTCGTGCCTATGGAAACCGGCGTCCCCATTAGCGAATCCAGCAAGATGCAATGTTTCAAAAATGCAAAAAAAAAAAAAAAAAGCATAGATGTAGTACACTTATTCCATAATACTGCGCTTGAAAAATCTGACCGGACAGCAATATTGAAGCTCACTAGTTGCTAGTAGTGGCATTAGCCAACAGTGCTTGCGCTTGTGTGTCATACTTGAATCCTTGGTTCCTAGAATGATCTGCAGCCCAGATGAAGACGCCATAGAGCTTGCCCTGCGACTGCAGGGTCTGGCAAGCACTGAACGCTGTATCAATCGGCACCGAGTTCGTCGTCGCCGCGGTGGTGAAGCTGGCCAGGATGTTCCCTCCCGGGTAGTTGACGATCTGGTTGTCGAAGAAGCTCACGTACTGCGACGCCGTCGTGCTCGGGCCGTAGGCGTAGAACTGGAAATTGATGTAGTCAATGGCGCTCCCGTACGCCGCCCACAGCGCCTGGTAATGGCGCTGCACATCGGAGTTGTCGTACGGCGCGATGGACGCGAACTTGATCACGCCGTTGCCCTTGAGGGTCGTCACGAGGCGGCCCACGCACTCGGCGAAGGTGGCCGGGTCGACCTGGAACTGCTCGTAGTCGATGTCGATGCCGTCGAGGTTGTACTGCTGGATGATGCCGGTGAGGGAAGCGACGGCGTTGCTGACCCAGGAGTCGACGGAGGTGATGTTGAAGAACACGGGCCTGTTGTTCACGGTGGCGCCGCCGATGCTGATGGCCACCCTTACGTTCGGGTTGGCCTGCTTGATCGCGGCGACCGCGGACGGGGTGAGGACGGAGTTCTGCCAGAAGATGTTGAACTGGCCGTTGGTCGGGGACGGGGCTCCGTCGCGGTGGTGTAGTCGATGACGAAGGCGAGGATGAAGTCAAACCGGACCTTCGGGTTGATGGGCACGTCGGTGAACTTGACGCCGTTGAAGATGGCGCCGATGTAGTCGCGGAAGAGGTTGGAATTTGCCGCAGTGGCCATTGGGACGGCGTGGAGGGCGAGAAGAGCAGGGAGAAGGGCGGCTGCAATGAGCTTTGAGGAAGTCATTGGTAGCTTTTGTGGAGGAGAATTGGTTTGCAATGCTTGGTTTGAGGTGTAGCTGCAAAAGGTTGTATTTATAATTTGGGATTGTCTATTCGTAAGGTGATTAAAATTTTACTAAGTATATCATATGTTTTATCTATTGAATCAATATCTAATTATATAGCACATCAATCTCTACACAAATTCAATGGCTACAATAATTAATTTAAGCTTAAGAAAATTTCAGACGACTTAGAAATAGCAAATCCGTTATAATTTATTTTGCGGCCGGCAAATCTGTTTTTTTTTCAAACAGAAAATAAATGGGGACGGAGGGAAGAAACTTTTCTGCCATGTCTGAATTTTTGAGATCAGGTCAAAGTTATCAGCTGCTTTGATTGGAGAAAGCTCAAAGTAGTGCTCCTCAATAGCTGACTCTTGATTGGCCATGTGGTCAATGGATATGGAGGACGGCAATATAAAAGATGGGTTAAGAGAATACATAGCTAAAACTAACGATATTCTGAATATTGTCTGTGTGCTGCTGTCTTGATCATCCAACTCATCGGTCAAGAAAAGTCCAACTGTTGACATGACATCTGCTTAAAGTGTTTTTAAAAATTTGGCAAGAGGTCCACAAAAATGACTTTTATCTTGCAAACAAAATTTCCTGGAGCACTTCAGAAGATCCAATAGCTGGCATGGCTAGGTACACAGCCCAACTTATGGTTGACTGCAGGTCAATTACATCGCTATCTTACTTTGGATTTTAGCACAGCTACCAGGGAAAATAATATTGTTCTTTCGAGCCTAATTGCGCAGTTTGCGGGTGTGGGGCTAAATCATTCACTTTCTGCTTCTCAATGAAAGGAGAAAAGGAAAGAACAGCTACTAAGTTGGACTGCTTCTCAATGAACCACCCTGAACTAAGATATAAGAATAGGTCTGAGAGTTAGGCCTGCCATTGGATATATATTCTGTTTTGAGGCTACCAATTTTGACTCAAAATACGAAATAACGACATGCTGAAAAGGATACGTGGACATTATTCAGCTAAACAATACATGTTCTGTAAAGACTTGAGAAGCCATGCATTAAATGGCAATTGGATGAAGCAGCTACTGATTGCAGAGTGTATCTCAAACGGAAGCTTCCTCCTAAAAACCCTAACCGCCGCCAAACAAGCCCCCCTCTCCTCCTCCTTTCCTCCTCGCCGTCGCCGTCGGCGGCCGCCGGCCAGCCGGCTGCGGCGGCAGGGCTTCTTCTTCTCGGTGGTGGTGTCTGATCTGCATCGCGCTCCCGACGCCCGACGTCTGCCCGCCGATTTCCAACGGTGTGGACTTTCGTCAGGATTAGATCTGGGGCCCTTCTCCGCCGCTCATCTTCAGATGTGGCGATCCGAGGCTCTTCTCCGCTGGTTGGCATGACGACGGAGGTGGCGCGGTACAGATCCGGATTTGACGTAGTTGGTAGAGATCGCGATGGCTCGGTGGCGATGGCTTGTGAGGCGCTCGGCTCCTCCCCAGTGGATGGTTGTTAACCGGCCAACGCGTGGGCTACGGTTGACGTCGCCTTCCTTCGTGCTGGCAACGGTTGGCCGTTAGGGATGTTGCGATCGTCGTCTTGGCGATCTGGCCTTCATTGGTTGGATCCAGCGACAAGGTCGTGCTGTGTGTTACATCCCCAAGTTAATAAAGATGATTATTATGCATCTCATTAGCATGCATCATGTTTTTAAACTTTTTTATTAAGTATTGCACTTGGAATATCTCAAAAACAAATATTAAACATACACTTTAATTTGAACTCCAAAAGAAAAACTGAAACAAATACTACTAAAGTTCATCTGGAAATAATTTATTAAAATAATATATTAATTATCATGAATTAATATAAATTTTTCAGATTTATGGAACTAGGTTAAACCCTAAGAAAATTCAAACACCATTAAAAGACCTAGCCTAAGTTTGAATTTATATATTACAAAGTATATCATGAATAGTAGGGTTTAACAATTTTTATGAGGACTAGACTATACCAGGAACCCCTGTGATTTATTTCACATTTTTAGGAAATTGATTTCTATTTTTAAAGTCCCGGTCAAAGTAGAGGAAATAAATTAAATCTCAGTCAAAGCTGTGGACTCGAACCTGTGCACTATTCATTGGGTTCGAACCCAACTCGGCCTCTTGACTCGGTGGAGTCAACTAAATGTACCAACGCATGCAGGCCGTAGGATCTAAGTTCAACGGATCAGATCTCTTCACCCTTGAGCAGCCCCAAAACTCACTTTAGATCTCAGCCGTTCAAACAAGATCCAACGATGCACACTAAACCTCATAAGCCACACACTTTGTGAGACTGCCTTAGCGGGCCCAGTTGTCAGTTTCGTCCCCTTCCTTGGGCAGACGCGCGCTCAGGCGCTGCAAGCCACGCGGCCGCGCCATTCTGTCCGAGCCGTTGGCGCTCCGTCACGGCGTGAATCCACCGCCACCTCGGACCACTCCTGGAGCTTCACTACGTGACGCCGCTCCCATCTCGGTTATCTGCTGAGGATAATACTCCCTCCAGACCCCAGTTCTTCCTTCACTTCTCCTCTGGCCGCCGAGGAGAGGGAAGCTCCCTTGAGCTCAATTCTCTGGTAAACTTCTCACCTCTGGATCCCTCAGCTCCTACTTTGCATGTCGTTTCCATTTTGGCTTATGCGAACTCTCGATTCTCTTTGTAGTGCCCGGACCATCCTCGTGCTCCCTGAAGCTCTAGAGCGCCCGCGACTAACTCCTTCTGCCATCTTCGTCTCTGGTGAGATTCTCTCCCTTTCTTGCGCGCCACGATGCGTCTTAGGGTCTAGCTCAGATTTCCCCTCAACTTATTACTTGCTTGCTTCACAGGAGTGTTCGGATTTCGAGTTAGCCCCATTTTCGGCCGACCTTGCCCTTTTTGTCTCCATCTCCGGGGTGAGTTACTTCTCGATTCCTTCCTATGTTAGCATCTTATGTGCCTAAGTGACCTAGTCCGACCACCCATTGTGTGTTTCCTTGCTCAAGTTATCTTGTCGTCGTGGAGCCCTAGTTGCTGCTTTTCGGTCACACGCCGGCGAGCTTCAGTGTTTCTCCGGTCCTCCTTTCGACTCACGTAGCTTCCTCATGTCCCCTAGGAGCATAAGCATGCGTTCATTTGCTTAGCGCGTTTCCTAATCGGCGTAGCTGCTTTTGCCGTGTTTGCACCGCCGCCTGTTCTTGCCGCGCCGCCGCTGTGGTTCGTCGCCAGCCAAATTACGGCCACCGTCAGGACCGCCATGCTATTGTGGTCCCATCCTGGCTCTTGGTTCATGCAGCCGTAGGCCACAACGCCGCAAGCCGCCGAGCAAGTGGCGCGAGCGCGACCCCTGTTGTCAGACGCCGACCGCGACTGTAGCAACATCATTAAGTGTTAACTGCAATCATTAGTTGTAAATGATGTCTTAGCTGCAGTAATGTTTCCCTTACATGCGGGCCCCATGCACGAAAAGCGGGGACGTTAAATTTAATGCCACAGTGGCTGGCGGGTGGGCCTAGCCCTTAAACCCCTGTACGCTTTGCGTGTGCGTCGCTGGACCGAGTCCTTTGGACCGTGCCACTGACGGCGGGTCCCACGTGTTAGAGTGGATTTTAAAATCTGAGTTAAAAAGGAATACACACTGATCACCGGGTCCCGCTCGTCAACTACTGCGGCTAGCGCGTGGCTCGGTGAGAAAAGGTTTTAAATGAGTTATAAAATCCGCAAACCATTTACTTATACACTGAAAAATGGTATGAACTTCTAAAATACATAACTAAATCATCTTTTCTCCAAAATGGATGAAACCAATGCCTATAATTTTTATTTTAAATAAACTTTACATTAAAATTGATTCCAACCTTGTCTCTGTAACCGAGAACCTTATTTTGGAAAATGGTGTATTAACTACATTATTTTTACAAAAGAAAAGGCTGATAACTTTAGAAATTCATAACTAAACCATAAAAACTCCAATTAAGGCAAACTCAACTGTTTTGAACTTGTAATAATATTGCCTATTTATCCATGTAATCCTTGTATTCACTACTATTCTACAAATTTTGACCAAGTAATTAAATTACATAAATTAAGACATATTGAGATCTGAAATTCGAACCCTCATAACTCCCACATAATAAATCCAATTAGAATAATTCTTTCACCTAAATCCATCAAAAATCATGACTTAGCTACTGTATAAAAATCATGCATTTTTGAGCATTTTGAATTTTGAGGTATTTCTCGATATTTATTCGGTATTGTATTTATATATATTTCGAGCCTATCGATATTGACCTTTACACTACTGAGGGAGAGCAACTAAGCTACCAGCAAGGAAAGCATCCTTTGAACTTTCTTTTTGCATCATATTTGATCTCAGTTTTGTTAGGATAGATGCAATGATAATTGCTTGCATGCTATTTTATTATGTCGCTATTTTTGTGATGTGTAGATTAGTTATATCCTATTTCATTTAGGTTATCCTTGAATTACTCCAGCACCACATGCTTAAGATAGGATGTGTGAATTTATATTGTCCGGGTTTGCTTAGTCATGCAAGTCTAGAACCGGTAGTTGATTGTCGGGAATAACCCGACAATTATGGGATACACACAACTCTCTTTATATACTGTTGTTTCAGACCGTTGTGTCTGTTTTATGAGTTAAACTTTTGTCATTTTAAATGAGCTTTCGGTCTGGACAAGTGTTGGTTAGTGATGGTGCTTTGTGCACGAGATTTGGGTAAGTGGTGGACTTGTCTGGACAATTAAGGACCGAACTTTGGGTTGTTGCGATTCAAGTAAAACTCGTGCTATCACACGCGGTATATGGGTGGTGTATGGTCAAGTAGGGGGAGGGTTTTGTTGTGTTGAGTCCCACGGTGGTGAAATTGTAAGGGCATGAGACCGAGAAATCATATGTTTTCCTTTTAGGCCGATAGGGCATAGAGCCCGTTAACGGCTTATGTTTCCTAGGAGCCCTGGGTTGAGGGATTTAGCTCAATGTGATCTTCTTGCTAAAAATGACCATATCTTGATTTACCCAGCCGGCATACCATAGGAAGTATGCTTTATTCGGAGGCATCTGGAGGCTTACAGGCTAATCAAGTCGTGTGGGTAAAGTAATACACCCCTGCAGGGTATAAATATATTCGAATAGCCGTGTCCACGGTTATGGACGACCGCTTGAAATTGTGGCTGCTTATTGTTAGACTTGGAATTAAAATTTGTGGTTATAACTTGGACGTTGGCATGAATGGTTATTCATGCATTGTTGTTGTATCAAAGTGGACAGCCATTTTGATATTTGTATGATTTATTTGTTATTCAATTCATTACTTATTCACATGCTTTACTCCTACTTCAAATCTGATTTTGAAATAGCACTCGAAAAACTAGTATGTGTAGGTTGTACCTTGTTGCGTTTCTTTTGCAAAACTAAGTCAATATGAGTCATCCCTTGGAATAGCCTTATGCATAACTAATTTTTATTTGTGTAAGACTTGCGAGTACTCTTTGGTACTCAGCTAGATGTTTGCTGGCTCTTACAGATAAGGAAGATATCGAGCCCGACGAGCTTGTCAGTGTCGATTTAGGCAACACTGATGAGTAGTGCTATCATTTAACTCCCAGTCGGTTGCCGATGGGTTATGAGGCATACCACAGCTGGTATTTTGGTTTATTTACTTGTTTCCGCTGCTACTTAATACTCTTATTTGAATTTGGCCGGTCGGCCGTTTGTAACCATTGTAGACTTAAACTATATTGTTGTCTTTTGGACTATTGATGTGTGTTTGTTGTATGGATGTAATCAACGTTGTGTGAAAGTATGAGTATATTAGCCACTGATCTTGGGAGCCAATATAAGTCATGCTCGTTGTTCATGACTTCCTATTTAACTCACTAAGTATAATGCTTGACTTGTTGGAGAACCAACAATCATGTAGTGCTCGCAGAGGAGCGGCGCGCATGATCGTTGGGGCTCTAGTTTTCAGTTAAACCTCTCATTTAGATTGAGTTAAGTTGGAATCCATTTACCGGAGATCCAGAGTTATGTCCTTAAGGCCATGCTTAGTCTCGGTCTTATAGGGATAACCCGGGGTCCCCACAGCGTTGGTATCAGAGCCATACTGACTGTAGGTTAGAGATAGCATGGGCGTTAAGTTTAGTCAGTCCATTGGTCTAAAATTATTTTCAAGGTATCAAACTAATTTGAGAAAAACTAAGTTAGAAATGTCTTTTATTCCTCATCCATCTTAGTATCAATCCTTACCTTATTCTGGTTTTGGTTTGTAAAACTAACTTGCCTTACCTTTCTTCTCCTTTAGATGAACCCTCAATACCTTGTTCGTGAGACCCAAGATGAAGATGTGGGAGGATACCCGGAGTTACTAAGGGATGTGATGTGGAAGGCAAATTTTACCTACCAGCCGACGTACTCCATCTATCGGCGAGACCGAGGGCCAGGAATGGAGGAATACATGGCTGTGGCGGACATTATTGCTAGGCGTGTTGCAGGAAGCATCCCGTACCGCTTCCAGGCTTGTGGCACTTCGGAGGCCATGGCGCTACAGGAAGTGGCTCGAGTGGCCATGAGTCGCCTCCGTTATGATCTGACAGAGCTGTCTCAACCGCCATATGACCATTTCCCCATGCTAGCACATGAAGGAGAAGTGAGCAGGTTTGCTAGGATTCAGATCGCGAAGATCCTCATGTTCGACAATTAGCGAGACTAGTGCACATCATGGACCAGATGCATCGCTGCACCATGCGTGAGTTGTGGGAGACACGGCGGTGTCTCATCGAAGCTCAGGAACACTTAAGGCTCATGCATGACATGAGGCTCATTCATCTCAATGTGTTGTATGGCGCTAATATGATCTCCCCATATCTTTCTGCGCCACCAGATTATCGTCTTCCCGTAGTAGGGGGTCATATTAACGGCATAGGATCTCCTTTGCGTCTTCCTAATCTAGGGGACCCCGATGATACTGGATCCCCTGGATGTCATTTACTTGACGAGTTTTCAGTGAACTTTGATCGGAACAACATTTAGGATGTTGGGGTGGTGAGCTCGCTGTCCAAGCATGTTTTCAGCGATGCGTGTATCTTTTAAATTATTGTAATAGGCTAGTAGTCGTGGAACCTTTCGTGTTATTTGGAAAAACTTTCATTTCGGGCAGTTACCATTTGCCTACGGGTCAATCTTGATGTAATTGTACCGAAAGACTACGATTTGCTTTATGAATCTTGTACTGGCCTTAGTGCCTTTGTACCCCCGTTTGGTGTTAAGTTTTTGTGTATTTTTGTATTTATATCATTATGCATGTTTATTTACGAATGACTTTTAATTTATCCTCTAATCATCCTCGTCACTACAGGATGATAGGCCCCAACACACGTTCGAGAGCTCAGCGTGACGAGTGATCTCCACCCCGGGGAACTCATTCTGCTGCAGTAGCTGAACTCTATGCTCGAGAAGAGAGGGGTGAGCCGTATCCCTTCTTGGAGGTGTCACTACGGAGACTGGTCCATCATCACTCCTTTGCTGTGCAACTGCTGTTCGCGTGTGGACGATCTCCTGGTTGATCCCGGAGGCGGGGCTAGCTGGTTTTTAAAGCTAGCTTTTACATGAAAATTTGTTTGTCATTGTTGGCTTTTGGCTATTTTTTTGTTTTAAGTTTTTAACTGATGGTGGTGTAATGGCTGTGTGCATCTTTAGTTGGTGCAGAGATCATTATCTAAAAAAAGCTACTGATTGCAACGCAGAAACAGCACATGCCTGAAAAGGGCCCTCATGATGTTTCATTAAGAGCAGATCCATTGTGAAAATTGTTCTATATTGTTGTAGTTGTCATCATCAGCCAATGACATTGCCACCAACCCTGCCCATTAGCACTGCATTTTTTTGGATTAAAGCCCACAACCACTGCATAAGTTGCCAGGAAAGCAACAAAGTAGCACTTTCTTTCATCAGGCAGCACGACACATAATAGGAAACATCCTTGGCCTCGAGAAACCTTAAGGTGGCATGGGATGGTACATCTGCACAAGCTGGAATAACGATACAGCGTCAGATCATCAAACCATTTCTAGAAAAACAGCATCTCAATAAGCAAAAATAAACCAATTGTCATGCAGGGGCGTACGTATGCACGCAGGCGTCACCGCTCTAGAGCTGGTATGACCGGATTGGATTCGGTTGCTTCTGCAGATAAGGCGTTGGTTTCAGTTTCCTCTGGGAACACGACAGCAAGTTCCAAGGGAACGGATGAATGAAGTTTAGCAAGAACAGAATCAGATACGAATAAGTTTTTAGGTTTCCTTAATTTCTTTTGTTTCAGGAGATAGGCTAGTTAGCATTGCTATATAAGAGTTGGACCTCGTAAACTCGAAGGAGAACAATAGAACTATCTCTTGAATCTCAATTCTTCTGTTTCGACTCTGCTCACGTCGCTCTTTATCCTGCGCCTCCTCCTTTCTGATCTTCATGACGGACCAATCCGGCGATTACGATTCCCGTACAGGGCGACCTCCGACCGCGCATGGCTATAATCTGCGGCCTCGAGACCGAGTCCGTGACACCAATATAGCATATACTAGCATTATTGTCGTTGCTGGATCGAGCTACTGTAGGCGGACTCTCTGGACACAAAAATAACTTGCAAGACACGACACAGATTTTGGTGCTGCCAAACTGCACAGCTTTTCATTGGTTTTCTCATCACTTTATACTAATAAAAAAGTATCTAAAAATAGCTTAACAACCTCTATCAATACCAATTGCTAATACAAAGAAACTGAAACATCAATGCAATGATGCTACTAATTGGTGCCCACTAGTGCTGCATGTTACTAGCCATATGCAAAACTGAAATCTTTAAACACAAAAATAAATAATGCATTAAGGATTAATCAACAAACACCCTCTAATTCTTGATGTGCTTTCTTGATCTCGACAATGCCGATCCTTGTACGCAGCTCCTGGAACTTGCGGCCGTCGACGTCGCTGGCCATGTCACCATTGTTGTAGCCAACAAACCATGGCTCCTTCAATTTCTTCGCGTAACGACAATCATAGCTCCACGTACTAGTAATGTACCAGAGTATATGCTTGACTGCCACACGCCGCCTGGTGTCACACCCCGACTGTGGCTACACCGTGCTTCCTCCGCACCGTGCCACCGGCCACTAAGCCGCGCGCCATGCGTGCGCTCCCGTGTGCGGCCCTGCCGGCGTGACGCCGGCGCTCGCCGTGCCGCCCGTGCGCGCCCTACGGACCGCTCACGCCAACCACGCCACCGCGAGCCCTCCCGCATTGCTCTTCGCGTCGCTTGTCGCGCCCTTCACGCACACCCATGCCGCCCGTCGCGCCGCTAGCCGCCGGCCTAACGCCATGCCATGCGTTCGCGCCGTCGCTGCGCCTCGCGCCTGCGTGCGCCTGAGGCTGTGCCAACGCGCTACCGTGCCCAGAGCCTCGCCACGTGAGCCCTGAGCGAGCTGCCGTCGTGCGTTGCCCGGGGCCGAAGCCGCCACCGTCGGCCCCATTGCCCACCGCGCGCCATCGAAGCGCGCGCCTAAGCCACCGTCGCCCTACGCGCCGTTGTTGCGCGCTCTGCGCGCCGCCTCCGCACGTGCCGCGCAGACTACCGTGTGCGCGACCGCCGCCGCGCCACTCAGCATGTGCGCCCCTTGGTCTTCTTCCATCATGTCGCGATTGCCACCTGGGTGTACCTAGATGGCACAACGCAAAGAAATTTCTTCACTACCTTCTCTTCTTTCACCGTGTAGCCGAGGACTCGAAGGTGGTTGACAAGGCCCGTAATTCTCATGGAGAATTCGTCCACCGTTTCTCCCTCCTTGAACTGGATGTTCTCAAACTCCTTACGCAGCTGTTGCGTGTTTGCCTCGCGGACGCGATCCACGCCCATCCTCATCATCTTCACAGCATCCCATGCCTCCTTGGCCGTGTTCTTCACAGCCAACGTGGACAGCATGTCCGGCGTCACGGCTCGGAGGATGGCAGCCCGGGCCATCATGTCCTCCCCCTCGCTGGCATTGCCGAGATTGATTGCCGCCCACAGTCCTTGCGCCCTCAGGTTCACCCTCATCACGAGAGGCCAGTCAGTGTAGTTCGTCATCGTCGGCGTGGGGGTAGACGACCGTGCTACCGGGTCCCCTCACGATGCGCTCCTGCACCACCTGCTCGTGTCCTCCCCTTCGTGCCCTGCTCCGTCCGCGCTCCCGGGGCAGAGTACGTGAGCCGGATTGGGATCACGAGGCCATGGTAATCAGGCTCTGATACCATTTGTCGTTGCTGGGTCGAGCTACCATACGCAAACTCTCTGGACACAAAGAACTTGCAAGACGCGAGACAGATTTTGGTGCTGCCAAACTGCACAGCTTTTCATTGGTTTTCTCATCACTTTATACTAATGAAAAAGAGTAACTGAAAATGGCTTAACAACCTCTATCAATGCCAATTGCTAATGCAAAGAAACTGAAACATCAATGCAATGCAATGATGCTACTAATTGGTGCCCACTAGTGCTGCATGTTACTAGCCACGTGCAAAACTGAAATCTTTAAACACAAAAATAAACAACGCATTAAGGATTAATCAACAATTATAACAATGGCTCTACAAAGCCTCTACCTAGCATGTTTGGTTTGGCTCATTACGTATGAAGCTCAGGTATGGCCGACAGTGCATACCACTTTAAAACTTAACAATCCTGTATCAGTAACCAGTAAATTTTTTTGGACTTACTAGTCCTTTTATGAGCCTCCTGTAACTATAGCAATACAAAGTAGTTTGAATTGCTAAATATGTTGCGGTAAGCATGGATATTTGTTTGATATTCAGTATCTACATTGGCTAATTTGTCAACTTTGAAGATGCCTTGAATTTGACACTATTTTTTCTAAGTTGCACTTGCACATGGCCTTAAAGCCAATATACTATCAGGCAGTATATTCAGCATACTAGTTACACTTACTAAAATGCTTTTTACAACCATGACTTACCATTTCAAAACAAATAAGGTTCCACAGACCAGATAAGAAGTTTCTCAGCAAAGGTGCCAAACTAGAAGGCCAAAATGTCCCACTGGATTGGAATTTTTGAAGACCGTTTATAATAGAAAGTAACCATGGTTGGATTATTCGATACAGGAATCTTGAATTCAGTGAGCCTCCCACTGTAAGCAGCCCACATGGTGATAACTTCCCACCAAGTTGTATCCTAAATTTGTCGTTGTTTGGGAATTCATCCATGCAGTTGGACACTGCCTACCATTGGAGCATCTTGTCCACAAATATACTGGAGAGTAGCACTGATGTCCATTGAGACAGCGAACAAGCACAGCTGCATCGTCGAAACTGAATGAGACTTCCTCACCAAAACACAAACTTGAGGTGATTCTGATGCATCAGGACAGGAAGTATGTGGATTGGCAACGCTGAATAGATCTAAAAGAGACAAAGAAAAACCCACCGAGGCTGCTACTCCAAGTCGATGTATCAATTGGCCCCTGTCGCTATGTTGCAAGGGACAGAATAACACTCAGCACCACTGCTACCAGTACCACATGCTGAAATCGTGCTTCCTAGGAGAGATGTGGTAGGGAACAGCGGTTGCAGCCAAAGATTCACAAAGATATTGTTACTCATGCTATATTTTTGTTAAACTTCACCCCCAAAAGGCAAATTTTTTGGCAACTCCTACCTAATTTCGTGTAAAACTGAGGAATTGAAACGCAAACCAAACGAAGGACGCAAACTTCTTGCAGCATTAGATCAGAAACAGCAGGAAAACAAACGGAGGAGAAATGGATCTTTCCTTCGTTTGGGGTACAAGACAACCGCATTTTCTTGGGAATTTGGATAGAATTTCGGAGATGCGGGCCTAAATTTTGCTAGACTCTGAACAAGGATCGCTACACCTGTGCGGAATAGTTTTGACCTTTTTTTGACGTAAATATATTACCAAATTTTTGACCTGAACGGAGAAGAAAGAAGAACTCATTACCAGATTTCTCCTCCTCCTCCAGGCTCCGGCCACAGACGTTTACGGATTATTTCGCTCCCGCTTTCCTGATCCGCCTACGTAAATTGTTGGCCCGGCCTAAAGCACGAGAGTGTCACTGACAAATGGGCCTAGTGTTGCTCGGTCCCAACTGCAGTAAGATTCCAGTACGCTTCACTGACAGGTGGGCACCAAAAATTCCACGGTCCCACCGGCAGTGAGACAATCCAGTATCACTCGCGCTTCGCCTCTTCCTCCCGTCCCGATTCGAACTGCATCGCGTGCAGCAGAAGGCCTCGGAAGCTTCCGACTCCCAGATCTCCTCAAAACCCTAGCCCCTCGAACCTTCTAGAACCCCCCATGGACGGCCTCGCGGCGCCCTCGCCCTCCCACTCCGGCGCGACCTCCGGCGGCGGCGCCTCCCATCGCAAGCGGAAGCTCCCGCCGCCGTCCCTCTCCGACGCCACCGCGGACGAGGACGACGACACCACCGCTCCGTCATCCCCCTCCACCTCCCCCTCCTCGCCCTCCCGCCCATCGTCCCCGTCCTCCTCCCACTCCGACGACGACGACGACGACTCCCTCCACACCTTCACCGCCGCCCGCCTCGACGGCGCGCCGGCCTCCTCCTCCGGCCGCCCCCCCAAGCCCGACTCCTCGTCCGTCACTGCCGCCTCTGCAGCGGCGGCGGCGGCGGCGGCGGCGGCTCCCAAGGCTGACTCTGCGTCCGCGGCGGCCGGCGACGGGAAGGATGACTCCAAGGGGCTGTTCACAGACAACATCCAGACCAGCGGCGCGTACAGCGCCCGCGAGGAGGGCCTCAAGCGCGAGGTGAAGACTTAGTATTTAGTTAATTGGTTTGATTATTCTCGACCGTTTGTTAGGGTTTAGAGCAATCAAGTGATAATTAGAATGCAAATTTGCTGAGGTAGGTGAATTTGTTCTGCAGGAAGATGCGGGGAGGCTGAAATTTCTGTGCTATTCTAACGATGGAGTTGATGAACACATGATTTGGTGCGTATGCTAGTTCATTTTGCTAACAACCTGGGAGTTGTTATCAACTGCTATGTCTTCCCCCAGGTTGGTAGGTTTGAAGAATATCTTCGCTCGGCAGCTTCCTAATATGCCCAAAGAGTATATTGTCCGGCTCGTTATGGATAGGTAATGCCCAGTGTAATGTGCCTATGTATTATAATTTAGATATAGTCAACATGGCTATTTTTCGGAAGTTGCTTATAAGATTATTAAATCTCTTGAATGGTACTTATACAAGGTAACTAATTTGTTTTGCAGAACTCACAAGTCAATGATGGTTATCAGGAATAATATTGTTGTAGGAGGCATTACTTACCGCCCTTATGCAAGGTAATGTTGCCACTTTAGCGCTAGCATTTATTGTGATGATATTATACATTTGTGTTTGCACTTGCATGGCCAATTCATCAAATTTCGTATGTGCTACTCTTCTGTTTAAAGATTTGATAGTTCTTGACAATTGAAAGCAAATGGCAGCCAACAGCTATTAATTCAATTTATCTGAGTTAACAGTGACTTGTAATGATGAGCTTGTCTCATACAATTCCACTGTTCAATGATCTCAAAGCAGTTGCCAGGTTACATTGTATGATAGAGATATGTTTACTTTTGTTTCTCTGGCAATTGATTCGTTTCTATTATGTTATGTTGTGCACCATGTCAATGATGTTCCTTTTCTGCTGCATAAATTAATGCCCTGATTCTGCTCTTGAAAACTGTAGCCAGAGGTTTGGAGAAATAGCATTTTGTGCAATTACAGCTGATGAACAAGTTAAAGGCTATGGAACAAGGTTGATGAATCATCTGAAGCAACATGCGCGAGATGCTGATGGACTTACTCATTTCTTAACTTATGCAGATAACAATGCTGTTGGCTATTTTGTAAAGCAGGTTAGGCTATCTGACCTTGCATTTGTATACTTTGTTTCTTAAAATTACATTTATTATGTGTTAGTAGTAGTACTGAAAACTTGTGAAGCGACATGTATGAAATACACCTCAACCTCACAAAATACATATAAATAATATAGTTCATGAAAACTAAAAAAGGTCCCTGCGTTGGTTACTTGGTTAGATATGCAGAGATGCTATAGTGTCTTACAGATAGAGAGAGTTAGTAACAAGAAATGCTTTGATGGTTTAGAAAGTTATTCACTTATTTGACAGGTTGGATTGAAAGTTCTTCATAAGCAATATTGTGCCCAGCATTGTCTAACAATCTTTGCATCAGGCGACAGCTTTAATATCTTAATTTACCTGTTTGCTGTCTAGCTGTCAGATATAGACCAGTTCTCTTAGGCATCATGCCTGGAAGTAGTTTATTGCTTAGCAATAGGTTCTCGATGATAAGGCCTCTTGAGATTTCGGACAGAAGAGAACAAATAAGTGTAACTTACTGGTAAAAACTTATTTTCCAAAAAAATCTGGTTTCATTTTATATTAACTTGTTATTGGTAATTTGCAGGGTTTCACAAAGGAGATAACATTGGACAAAGAAAGATGGCAAGGGTAAGCATGTTATGCAGCATATCTTTCGTAAATTGTGTTGACTTATCATGTTCCTTGAAAAGTATAAATTGGCAGTTACACTTGAAAAACTAGTATAAATTTGCAGTTACACTTGAAAAACAAGTATCTATGATAATAGGCTAATAGTACTTGCTGTTTGGGTAGCAGGCTAGCAGCTAAGTATTTTGCATGTTCAATGTGATCAAAGAGTATGATAGGGTCTATCTAATTGTTACCTTGCCAACGCTGGTTTTAACAGTTTGCTGGTTTTAGGTACATCAAGGACTATGATGGAGGAATATTGATGGAGTGCAAAATTGATCAAAAGCTGCCGTATGTTGATCTTGCAACGATGATTCGGCGTCAAAGACAGGTGTAGTGACAAGCTAATAGTTGCCCTAATCATGGACTGGAAGCAATCAACTCATACCTTTTCAGCTGTCTTTAGTGCTTTACCAATCCTCCATGCAATGCATTTAACTATGAATAAAGTAGGTCTATACAGGTCTTCTGTTTATTTTGACAATTGACTGTATTTCTACTCTGCAGGCAATTGATGAGAAGATCAGAGAACTTTCTAATTGCCATATTGTTTATTCAGGAATTGACTTTCAAAAGGTTAGTTTTTCCCTTATGGAATGTGTTTCATTTAAATAACCTCTCTTCAGGTTTGTGCTGTAGAGGAAATTGGTGGTGGGGAAAACTGCTAGGGTGCTGTTAGATATGCACATTAACCTACCATGTACATGATATATTGGCCTTTTGGCCGGTTGACATAGATAATCCTGTCTTCTGCTAGGAATGCATTACATGAATAATTTGGTTTATTATCTGCACATTAAAAAAAACGGAATAACTACTTTTCTAGTGACTAAAGTTTGAGGTATATCTTGTTCCGAATGAGTCATCCCTGCACTATGCATCTTGTTAAGTAATGGCGTCTTTTGGGGAAAGGAATAAGTCCATTTTACACCCCTGAACTTTGGCGAGAGTCCAAAAAACATCCTGAACTACAAAACCGTTCAGTTTACACCCTCGAACTGCCAATACTAGATCAATTTACACCCTACGCGGTTTCATTGGTGGTTTTGGACATGTTGGCAACCACGTTACTGGTTTTGGATGATGTGGCGTCCACATGTACCTATTTGGTTGATGTGGCGCCCACGTGCTTCTTCTTTGGCCAGACTCTTCTCCCCATTTCTCCTAGCCTCGCCTCCGGCAGCCATGGACGCGGCCCTACCGCTCCCGATCTCAGCGCGCGGGTCCTCCACGGCGCGGCGCAACATCCTGCTCTCCGTGTTCAACACCTCCAGCTGCCACCTCACCAGCGAGAACCACTCGTTGCCGCCGTGCCCCGCGCCATCCGATGCATCCGCAGCGGCGATGATCGGCACCAAGGTTTGTGTTTTGCCGCCTTTCTTGTTTGCGTCGGCACGTGGAGACTGCTCGATGGAGATCTTGTTCATGACCAGCAGTGGCATCTTGCAGATGGGCACGCACGCGTCATTGTGGTCGTCGGCGAGCGCGGCTTGCAGCTCCGGCGGCGCGCGCAGCCCCTAGTTGAACCGCAGTCTCGCCCTTCCCCACAGCGGGAGCACACTCGTCGTGAGCCGCATCCCGGATAGCAGCGCGCCGACCCCACCGCTCCTCCCCGCCGCGGCGACGTCCGCCGCGAGCCCATTCCCGCTAAACAAGAATGCCTTGTAGCTGAGCTCGTGCTCGTGCTCGTGCTCGTGGCCATCGCTGTCGCCGTCGGAGACCTCCCCGACCTTACGGGGCGGTGGGGATGAGTGGAGGGTGTGGGAGAGTGAGAAGTCACGGTGGCAGGGCTTAAGGAGGAGGAAGAAGGCGGGTAAGCCGAAGCTCGTGGAGAGGAGGTTGAACTCGGTGACGAGAGAGAAGGGGGCGTGCGCGGGGGAGCCGAGGCCGGCTCAAACGGAGAGGGCGAAGGGGAGGCGGGTGTCGTTGGGGCGGTACGAGAGGCGGAGCGTGGGGCCGGAGGCGAAGGCAGTGGAGAGGTCGAAGCAGAGCTCCCGGGGGTTGCCGGCGGCGGAGAGGCCGAACTGGAACGGCAGCCCGATCACGCCATTTTGCGGCGCCGCCGCCAGCGAGATGGGTGGGAGGTGGGATTGGACGGATTGGGAGTGGATGGAAAGGGGGCCGGCGATGGGAGAGGAGGCGCCGGGGAAAGAAATGGAGTGGAGAGAGGACACGTGGACGCCACATCAACCAAATAGGTACACGTGGATGCCACGTCATCCAAAACCAGTGACGTGGCTGCCAACATGTTCAAAACCACCAATGAAACCAACGTAGGGTGTAAATTGATCTGGTATTGGCAGTTCGAGGGTGTAAACTGAAAGTTCAAGGTGTTTTTTGGACTCTCGCCAAAGTTCAGGGGTGTAAAATGGACTTATTCCTTGGGGAAATATGAGATTTTTAGTGTACTGCTAGTAGTTTGTCTAATTTTATTTTATTCTTTTGGGGTTTATACTAGATAGGACGAAAACAAAGGCAAGATATATAATTTACTTTTCAGAAGTTTTGCCTTACCCTGCTGCACGCGATTTTGATTAGTCAGGTTGGTACAAACATGGTGTTTAACATGTCCATTTCATTTTTTTTAGAAAGATGCTGGTATTCCAAGAAGACTGATGAAACCAGAAGACATTCCTGGTCTGAGTAAGTAACTATTCTATGCAAACCTATTTGACCTTTTTCACTCTCTATAACTATGTTTGATAGTCTCTATCTATCATGAATACTGTTTGCTCAATTCTCCCTTTTCTAAACTTGCCACACCTGGCTGTCTTAAACCATCTGCTGCAGCTGTTCTATTCGAAAGGTGTTTCAATTGTACTAGTGGTAGGCCGGTAGCTAGTTTTGAAAATCTCACACAAATAACATCAGCACCGCTCACTATTGACCAAACAAACTTGGGTACAAGTGTACAACAGAACTTATAGCAATAGGAGACTCACATATTCAGTAATGTTTCAAAACAGAGGTGCATATATCTTTTCTAGCTCTGTCATCTTAGTTTTTCCTTTCTTGTTGATTTAGTAATCATGCAAGACTAATCAGAGCCATTAATCAGCAGGGGAAGCTGGGTGGACTCCTGATCAGTGGGGGCATTCCAAATCACGTTCAGCCTTTTCCTCGGATTACAGTACTTACAGACAGCAGCTTACTGTCTTTATGCGATTGTTGCTGAAGGCAAGTCTTTTATCTTCACTAATCTTTTCATTTGACATGTGTGTTGCTTAGTACTTGATTGCATTAGATAAGCCTGTAGCTTCTATCACCCACCATAGGACTTTATGCACCATCCTGTTCCAAAGATGTGGCAAATCTGCAATAAGCCAATGCCTACTGGTATAAAATTAAAGAGATATCACATAGCCTGTCATTTTTAATAAGGACTTCTCGTGATGCAGAATATGAATGAGCATCCTGATGCTTGGCCTTTCAAAGAGCCGGTGGATTCACGTGATGTCCCAGACTATTACGACATTATCAAAGATCCTATTGGTGAGCTTAAATGATTTATGGGCTCTACTTTCCTTTCGTATCCCACCTTTTCAAAGCAATGTTGCATGCTATTTTAAGTCGGTCGGTTACTGAACACAAGCCTGTCTGCAGATCTGAGGACAATGTCAAGAAGAGTTGAGTCGGAGCAGTATTATGTGACCTTAGAGATGTTTGTAGCCGACATGAAGAGAATGTTAAGCAATGCGAAAACCTACAACTCTCCCGATACAATCTATTACAAATGCGCCACACGGTGAGTGATGAACTTCGGACCTTGTCTTCGTAAGTTCTTTGGTCTCCCAGTGAGGGATCTATTTATGTTTCTTTGTAAATATCGGTTCTGGCCGGTAAGTTGGAAACTGGGCGGTTACCAAGTGGTTTCCAAAGTTTTTTCTGATCATTTGATTCTCTTATGCTTTCTATTTGCATTCCTCTACCTAGTACAATCAGTAATGTCCTATCTCGTAAATAGCACAAAATTCGCCTTAAATCTGGCTGGTATTGATAATACCAGCTGGGACTGGGAAATTCGTCAGTGTCTGGAACCCAGCATGCTGTTTCCAATATTGAGCTGTCGAACAAAATGCTGATTGGTTTTTATTCCTTTTGGTCGTGCAGGCTTGAGAGCTTCTTCACAAACAAAATCCAATCTCAGCTGGCCCAAGCCGCAACCAAGAACTAGACTGACGTGCGGTGCATCGGATGTTGTCGCTTGTTGTAAAATTGTTATAGTCGCTACCTCGCTGGTTGTCGCTTCCAGCGATGTATTATTAATGTAGCATCTACCCATGATTGTAATTCCGATACAAGTTTAATTTATGCCAATATAATCGCGTATAGTTAGTTTGACATATCTAGGGATGAGTTGGATTGTGCACTTGTGCTGAGTATTCCACAAAAAAGGATGGCAGCGCATGGTTCTAACTCGTAGTCTGGAACAGGGGAACAACTCGATCATCTTTGACAGGATTCGGTTCCGCTTTTGTTCGTGACCAGGTGGCCGGTGATTTAGCCGTGCCTCGAGCTAATGGATCAGTTTTAGTATAAATTACATTAAGTATCTAAGAATGCATAGTCTCATCTCCAGGCTCATTATTTAGAAACACTCGTTCGCAAATGCTTTGAATTGAAGTCTCCTCGCAATAGAAGAAGAAAAAAAGAAGCTTTGAAGCCTCTGATCTATTTCAGATCTTTCTTGAATGAGATTCCTGCATTTATTCGACCAAATGAACCGCTTGTTGCTGCTTCACGCATCATGCTGCTGCCTCTCGGATCTATTTCAGATGCTTCTTGAACCATACTCCAATGTTGACGAAGCTCTCGAAATCCGATCGCGGTCTGCAGAGAACTGAAACGATGAAGTAAACGCATCCTACAATGGGAGGCAGATGAACTGAAATGATCTGTTTAGCCATTGGCTTACATGCTGATTTCATGTATGTCCTCTGGGAACATCATAATTTTGACCTCGCCGCCCCTTTCCCTCAGGGCTCTCGCGTACTGAAATCATCAACACAAGCAGATCTCAAATGAGGCAAGCTATGCAGAAATAAATTGATATTTGATAGCCAAGGGTGGTGAATTTCAGCACTCGGTAACTTGCAAAAAATATTTTTCACAGCAGCGTGAAACATGAGATCACTGGGAAATTCTAGACTTGTTAGATCTGTTATGAATTATTTATGTGACGAGTTAAAACAGCCGAGGCTAATCTCAACAGCTATTGATGTACCTGTAGGCCATTAGAAATGGGTACCCGAAGATCTGCGCCTCCAAGAAGCATAAGGAGGGGCGCTTTCACCTGAAGAATCAGCAAAGTTTCATGAACTATCCAGTGATACGAGTGTTGATCGTAAGATGCTACGTACTGTTGTTCTAAGAGTATTTTTAGTAACTAATTGTTTGGTTACTCCAGTTCATCACATGATATAAAATGACGATAATTAACCTGATCAATGAGGCAGGAAAAACATACTTTTGAAATATGGGCAATTGGCGATTTCTGATAGAAGAGGCGAAGATGATCAAGTGAGGGGGATTCAGAGGCATGCTGTTTCCCTTCAGTTCCACATGCCACTGTGTAACACCAATCTGGGATGTCAGTGGTTCCAATCATCAGTGACAGGCTGCAGACAGGATTTCGAGCAGCTGCCACGGCAAATCTATCTGAAGCCTGCAGCCAAATAACAAATTACACTAGGAACAAGAAACAGAAGTAACAAGCCACCAACTGTTGGTTCTGAAATCTGTTAGGATGCTAACCTGACCGATTAAATGAGTTGTCAAGAATCCACCATGTGAAATCCCAACAACAGCCACTTTAGATGCATCTATCAGTCCTTCCTTGATGACGTAATCTAGCGTTGTAATACAATCTTGGACATCCTGATCAACACAGATCAGAAATTAGATTGGCTCATGAGGAACAAAGATGAAGTATTTAATTGGAGTACATACCTGAGATCCAACTTTTCCAGGAAGTGATTGCAAGGCCTCCTCTCCAAAACCCGGTGTACCTCTTTAAGATTACAGTGAGATGATGACATATTGACATGCCTTATTAACAGAAATGCAGAGAAGTTTCAAGAAACTTACCGATAATTAACAATAAGCAGGTTAAATCCAAGTGAAGCAAGAAACGCTGACGATTTTGAATAGCTTGATACAGATGCTGAGTGTGGGCCACCATGAAGGATTACAACAGTTGGTTTCTGCGAACTATCCTTGCAGGACACAAAGATGGCCTCAAATGGAAGCTTACCACCTACAGGATAGGAAAAATATTACCTGGAGAAAAATGATAAACTAACATATACTAGCTCAGAATATTTGTTTTCATGACTATACCATCAGAGGGGTCATCAGAGGGGTTAATGACTGGAATTTTGAGTATACTGAACTTGTGGTGCGATAACAAAGCCTTTACCTGCAACAGGTAGCAACATGAGAAATGATAACACATGATTTGAGTAAATTGCATCGTTCATAGCATTAAAGAAAATATGTATATTTCAAAATTTAAAGCAGTCAGCAGCAAACCTTATTACTTGCAGTCATCAACGGACTAGTAATTTCGTCCCAAACCCATCCGCATGTTTTATACTCTCGTGACACTTGACGGCCGTACCTAATTTGAGGAGGGTCGATGGGACTACTTGATGCTAGATACCATAAGGAAAGGAAAAAAAAAACTATTATACTCAAAATAAGAAAAAAAAAACTATGCATAAATATACTTCCGTACCAGAGAGAACATTATTTCCATTTATTGCAAGAGCACACCATGAGTAATCTGAATCTTCTGGACTTATTCTTGTTACTTTCCCACTGCAGAAGGAAATTAAATAGGATATCAGAGTGATATTCTTGTTACTTTCCCACTGCAGAAGGAAATTAAATAGGATATCAGAGTGATCTTTTAAGTTCTAGTACAGGAATATGCGAGCAACTTTTTATTTACCTTAAAACATCTATTGATAGTATCACTTCAGTACTTCTCCAAGCAGATGTTAATATTATTGTACATTGATCAGAAAGCCAGGGATCAGATAGCATGGACGAGCAGTACAGACCCGGAAAGCAGCCATCTTGAGGGCACATTACAATAGGAACCTGGCACAATTCAAAAACTAAATGCTGCAGAGTGCAGAACATAGTACCGTACTAGTCAAGTGTAACACCCAAATTCCCGGATTTGCAAAGTCTTCGTGTGTTCAAGGATCAAGGAAACTCAAACTTCAAGGTTTGCCCGTTTTGTTCAAGATTCGATCCCCCCCGAAAGCACTGAGTTCTTCCTCCCCCAAACCTCTCTAACCCTAACCCTAGCCCCTTCCCTAGCCCTGCCGATCGCCATGCCCTGCTCCGCCGCCTCGGTCCTCCACCCCCGCCGGCCGCGTCAACGCCCGGCGCCGCGCCTCAATCCGTCCCATCCCCTCGCCCGCCTCGATGCGCGCAGCCCGCGCGCCTCGGCACTCCGCGCGTGCGTCGTCAGCGATCTCCTCCCTCGGATCCAAGCCCTTCGGCTATAAGCCCCGAGCCCTTCGCCCCGGTGACCCTCCTCACTCTCTTCTCCCCCAAGCAAAACCCAAGAGGAAGAAGGGCAAGAAAGCGAGAGGAAGAAGAAGAAGAAGAGGAGCCGAGCCTTACCTCCTCCGGTGTTGCCGCCGTCGGAGCGCCGCCTTAGCCGCAGCTCCGTGCATCGCGCCACGCGTCCCGAGCCCTTCTCTCCCCGTGCGCCACTACTCCTTCCGGCGCCATTGCTCCGACCTCTCCTCGTCGCGCGCCCCCTCCTTCATCCTCTCTCGCGCTCGACGGGCGAGAGCACCGCTCCCTTCTTCTCTTCTTGGCGGCTACCAGCCCCTGCTGCATGGCAGAGCATGCGCTTTGCCGCGCTCCACGCCGGGCAAAAGCGAGGCCACGGGCCGCACGCATTGGCGGGCGAGCGAGCAGCGGCCGTGGGCCTTTTCGTTTTCTTTTTTTGTGGTTTTTCTTTTTCTTTTCTGATTTAATTTAAAGAGAGGTTTCAAATGTTTATTTCTCCCCATTTTAGCTCCAAAAATTGTGAAGTTTGTTTCTAAAAATTTCTAAAATCAAGCTCTTTCTTTTGGTACTAGTTTGGTTTATTTTGGAGTTCATTTGATGAGTTTTGTTATTTATTTAATTTGTTTGCTCGTTTGTTTCTTTTAAATTACGATCGTTCACGTAGAGTTCGGAGAAGCTGAGACCCCACTTCGATCAAGCTCAAGAGTATCAAGATCATCTAGCCAGTAGACCCAAGTGAGTCAACACTTTGATCATATTGAACCTACATTTTATGCAAATTATGTTCAGTTAAAATATCAAATTGCATGCTTTAGTTTCCTTATGCAAATGTATGTTAAACACCCTAAGGTAGCTAAATGTCAATTTGATGTTTAATTATTAATACACCATCCTTGATAATTGAATTGCCTTAAACCCTTGTCACCTAGTAAATATATGGTAACAATACTAGTTTTTAGGCTATACTTAAGCGCCATGCTAGCCTTGCTTAAGTATCGGGGTATTATCTACCCATTCATCATCTTTTAAAAATGAACATGGTTTTGGGCGGTCATTGGATGTAAATGGCGAGATGGTTGTGTTGATGTATTTTTCCTATCTCTCAAAACCCTAAAAATTGCTTATCACATCAGGCGGATGGTATGATGGATGGCATGTTGGTGGGTGCTAATGCGCCCAAGGAATGTTGGTTTGTGGATGGTATGTGGTATGAACGCCCTGGATGGTCCCTAAGGACTTAATCTGTGATGACCTCTAATGTAAAAAGTACGACCACATGTCTATAATGGTGTCGACTGGCTAAATAATTTGTATCCGTTAGTATGAGTTGCACCGAGCGGATGACCCGCTCGCCATAAGCCTTTGTGGTTATGGGTTGGGGTGTCGACTTCTGGGTGTATGTGAGCGTGGCCGTGTGGCGCAAGAGAAGTGCAGGAAAGAGTTGACGGGTCTATGTGAGCGTAACTCTTCTCGGGTGAAACCTTAGCGGGTGTAACAAATCTTGGTGGATGCATTGTAAAGGCCTTGTGGCGATCTCCCCTTGACTCACATGTCTCACGAAACATGTGTACATGTCAAGATGATTATCTCTTGTGGGTAAAGTGTACAACCTCTGCAGAGTGTAATAAAGCATTGAATAGCCGTGCCCACGGTCATGGCGGACATGGGAACTTACAAGAGTTAGTTCTATTTATAAAACCTTGTGGGCGGGTAAAATGTGTTGGAGTCGTTGTGACCACTGGTTTTGGTTTTCCACAGGTGGATGTACCCAGTGATGTTAAGTGGTGGATGTAACGCTATCAAAACTAAGCATGAGGTGGAGGTAACCTCTCTTTATTATAAATATTGCACAAGTAATCTCTTTAACAAAATGCAATGTGGTTAAAATGCTAAGTGATAGGACTTTTTAATATTGGTACTCAAAATATTGCTTTGTGCAAATAAATGAACCCGAGCCATCCTTGATAAGCCTTGCATGTATAATATTGCATCTCATGTTGGCTCATGAGCACGTGTAGTTGTGCTCATCCTCGCTCTTTCCCAACCCCAGAACCCGCAGATCATGGAGACTTCGCCTACTACGAGGACACGGGCGCCAAGAGCAAGGAAATGAAGAGGAGTAGTATAGTTCTTGTAGTCTAGGTCTCGCCTCGATGCAGTTGGCTCCGTTGGTACTTGTGTACCTCCTATATTATCCAAGCCCTTGGCTAATATCGGTCGTACACCTAGTACCCCAGTCGCTTGCCTGTGGAGAGACTTGCTCTACCCCTTTTGCTTCCGCTAACGTACTCGAGATTTTGTAATGAACTCATTTGGCACGATCGCCCTATTGTAAACTTCGACCGGCGTGGTCTATTTGAACTCTAATGCTTGTATTAATGAATGATTTAGTCTGCGATGTATGAAATGATTGACAATGTGTACCGTGAGCGCTATCTCGATCCAGGAATAGCGCGACTTTATCACAGAGGATTACGGATTACGAAATCCGGTCAGACAGAGTGATATCGAGCATCATTGTAGGAGCCTTGGTTAGTTTGGTCGTTCTGTAGGACTAGTGTCTTAATTTTAACAACCTAAAACATTTGCCCAAAATATAGCGTATCTCATGCTCTTACTTGTCATTCTTAGTTCGCACTCATCCTACTTCACTTGGATTTATTATTCTTGACTTCCTCTTGTTTTCAAAATTTTAGATGGTCGCTCAGTCGCTCGTGGCTCTTGGGACTTTTTCTCTCACGGAGAAGACCTCGGAGGCTTAGTGGGGATTCTTCGCGTGATGCGATGTCTGAGTTACTACCATCCACCTATCTTCATGGGCGGATGACTCGGTTCGGACCGAGAGACTGGAGCATGGAGGTTTTCCTCTATGCTAGGGAGGGTGAGTTCAATACTCACACCTTCAAAGTTGAGTACCCAGAGCGTGCCTTGGATGCTTGTCCGGGATGTGGCACGACTTGCCGCGTCTCGCTTGTGCGGATGCATGGAGACCTTCTGCCGAGCTCGCCATACGCTTCCATCCGACTCTCGGGAGGGAGAGCTTTACCCGGTGATCCGCCACGTCCGGACAAATGACCGCCCTGTCGCGCCGGCTCCGGCTCACGCGAGCTTTGTCATTGCCCTCACCAACGCAGTTGATGAGATCGGGGCGCCGATTCCTCCTCACCGGCGCCTCGAGCACTCCGACACCCTCCGTGACAACATGTTCGAGATGATGAAGCTCACGCAAGGTAGAGCGGGAGAGACGCCGCCGTGCGGCCGCGCGTCTCGAGCCGCTCTGCGGCCATCGCCCGGCTCCTGCGCTCACGTCGTCGTGCCCGGCAACCGGTGCGGGCCGACGTTTCCACACTGAGGACCCACACCGCTCACGGCACGCAGAAAGTGCGTCCACCGCCGACCGACCGCAGCCTTGGAGAGTCGGTAGTGGGCGCAGCCCGATCCGCCGCTGGATTCGACGAGTTCGACCGCGGGCGCCACCTCGATCGTTCGCTCGCGACCATCGATCGTAGCCGTTCCGATCCGGATAATCGTGCCACTGCGGTGGTAAGCACCGATGGAGGAGTAGTCAGGATAGCTAGGTTAACTAGCAGTGCTTGCTAGGTAGTCTTTTGGTTGCAAGCACTTTCTTTATCCACCTTTTGTAGGCGTTGTGTTTTGTATCTCGTGTCATGGCTTTGCATGGCCTATATGCTGTGTCCTAGGAGTCATGTAACACTTACCCCTAATATTAATGAATTGTAGCCATTCGGGCTTTGTATCGCATTTGTGTTGTTCGTTCAATTTGATTTCTTTCTTACATGTGTGCTTTAGAGGCTAGTGAACCTCATATACCACCCTCTCTAGTTCTAAGTCTTAGCGTTTCTTGAGATGGCACCAGGAGAGCTGCTGCCCGGTCAGTGGTGCTTTCGCAGCAGCCGTGGAAGAGGCCGTGGCTATGGCCGTGGTCGTGGACAAGACCTACCTCCCCACCGCGAGCATCCAACAATGGCACAAGTTATGCAACAACAAGCCCAAATCCTTCAAGCCTTGCTCGCTAATCAACAAGCGAGAGCGACCGATCGCCACTCTAAGCCGGCGATTTCCTCAGACAAGACCTCTTACCTTTGCCTCGGCGAGATGAACCCTGAGCGAAGATTGGCTCGGGGATGCGAGAAGAAGCTTCGCCTGCCCGATGCTCGAGGAAGACAAGGTGGACTTTGCCACGCACCGGTTGAAAGGAGCCGCCGCTGCTTGGTGGGAAAACTACCTCGCTGCTCAAGGTGGTGAAAGCCCGTGGCGGAGAAAAAGCGAAGCGATCGCATCCGCGATCGAGACCAACAGGACTCGCCATTTGTCGAAGCAATTCTTGAAATGCAATGGATGAGATCGCACTGCAGGCGCCCAATCTCTGGAGCGAGTTCAAAACCGCCTTGGGACTAATTTTGTACCCGCTTGGTACAATGAGGCTAAGAAGAACGAATTCGAACTCTCAAGCAAGGTCAAATGACCGTCAGCGAATATCTAACCAAGTTCAATCGACTTGCTCGCTACGCTCCCGTGGCGTAGGCGATGAAGAAGAGAAGATTGACCGCTTTGTGGAGGAATGCGGCGGGGATATGAGAAGCGACTTATCCTCCATGATTTCCTAGTTTCCACCACTTGGTCAACAAAGCCCTCGTGCTAGAAAGCGAGAAGAAGATTGCGGAAGTTAGCGCGCAAGAGAAAGATGGCCTTCCGAAGCCGCAGGCGGCATTCCTCAAATTCAACATTCCTGGTAGTTCATCATTTAAAGCAATTGTAGTTTCCCCAAGGAACTCAAGCTCCAGCCAGCGAACCAATGGGAATGGTTTCGCATCCTTCGCCCACCGACGACTGCAACAAGCAACCCAAGACTCATCTCCATTGCTTCCACTGTGGAGTGAGAGGACACTTCATGTCGATGCCCTCAACGTCGAACACTCCCAAAATTCAACTCGGAGCGCACGGCTCAAGGTCAAACATCGACTCTAAGCAAGAACCATCGGGCCCGCAAGCGCCTAGATCTACCTCAACACCAAATCGCGCCATGTGAACCATGTCACGGTAGGAGGCTCGAGAAGCTCGGGAGTTCTAATGGGTGCGTTCTCATTAAATCGATCACAGCACAAGTTTTGTTTGATTACGAGCTTAGCATTCTTTATATCAAGAAGATTTGTTGAAAGGCTTAAGTTACCAACCTTTAAGCTAAAGAAACCCGTGGTACTTAGTTCACCCGGGAACCCTTGACTACCACCTTAGTAAGTCCCGAGTAGAGATTGCTATGGAAAATTAGGATTCCTAGCAAACCTCTTAGTGCTTGATCCCAAACTCGGATATCATCCTAGGGATGGATTGGTTGGCCCGATACCAAGGTATGATAGATGTGCCAACAGGAAGGTGGTACTCACCAAAAACCCGGGCACCACAATAAAGGTTAATGTGGACCGCTCCTCAGGTTTGGATCGTACAATCCATAACCTCGAGAAGGTGACTCTGAAACAACACACGTAGTTCAAGATTATCCGAAGTTTTCGGAAGAATTGCACGGCATGCCACGGGCATCGAGACATAGAATTTGTGATCAACCTAAAGCCAGGAACAACCCCAATTGCCAAGAGGCCATATAGGATGGCAGTTGATGAGCTTGAAGAGCTTAAGACACAGATGGAAGAATTACAGGAAAAAGGATTCATCGGACCTAGCTCATCCCCAGGGTTCGCGATTACTTTTGTAAAGAAAAGGATGGCACCGCCCGGTGTGTGTGGATTACTGAGCCCTCAATGAGGTGACCATCAAGAATAAGTATCCTTGCCCGCATTGATGATCTATTCGACCAACCGTCAGAACAACAGTGTTCTCCAAGATAGACCTAAGGTCAGGATACCATCAGGTTAAGATTAGGGCCGAGGACATCCCTAAGACAACTTTTACCACCCGGTATGGTCTATATGAGTTTACGGTTATGTCGTTTGGCTTGACCAATGCGCCAGCCTACTTCATGAACCTTATGAACAAAGTATTCATGGAATACCTGGATAAGTTTGTTGTCGTGTTCATAGACGACATCTTAATCTATTCCAAGACCAATGAGGAACATACTGAACATCTACATTTGGTCCTGGAGAAACTCAAAGAACATCAGTTGTATGCCAAGTACAACAAGTGTGAATTTTGGCTTCAAGAGATCAGTTTCCTCGGACATATCGTATCCGCTGGAGGAGTCGCAGTTGACCCATCCAAAGTAGAAACGGTGTTGGGATGGAAACAACCAACCTCAGTGACCGAAGTGCGTAGTTTTCTCGGAATGGTGGATACTCTGGGCGCTTCATTGAAGGATTCTCCAAACTATCGGACCAATGACCCACCCGCTCAAGAAGGAAAAGAAATGCGAATGGATGAAAGCTTGTGAAAAGAGCTTTCAAGAGTTGAAGAAGAAGTTAACTCTCGCACCAGATGTTAGTCTTGCGGACATACACAAGGACTTTGAAGTCTATTGTGATGCTTAGCGCCAAGGTCTTGGCTGCGTGCTTATGCAAGGAGGAAGCGTCGTAGCATATGCATCGGACAACTCCGTCCACATGAAGACAACTATCCAACTCATGATTTGGAGTTAGCGGCCGTAGTGCATGCCCTAAAGATTTGGCGGCATTACTTGATTGGAAATCATTGTAATATCTATACGGACCACAAGAGTCTTAAGTATATTTTCACCCAGATGCACCTCAACCTCCGACAAAGGAGATGGTTAGAAGCGATTAAGGATTACGACTTGGATGTTCATTACCATCACGGGAAGGCTAATGTAGTGGCGATGCATTAGCCGTAAGTCCTCTTGCAATAATGTTATGGTTCAAGAGTATCAACTTTGAGCTTTGCAAGGAATTAGAGGCACTTAACCTCGAGTTAGTAGAACAAGGCACCTTAGCGACTATGGAAGTTCAACCAACCTTAGAAGAACAAGTCAAGACCGCTCGAAAGGACACCACAGGTTGAGAAATTTAAACATCTCATGGTCAAAGGAAAGGCCTCAAAGATGGTTGAAGACCAACAAGGTATCCTATGGTATGAAAACGTCTCTTTGTTCCCCACCAAAAGGAGCTCAAAGAATTGATTCTAAAAGAAGCCCATAGCTCAAGCATACACCATACACCGGCGGCACCAAGATGTATCAAGATATGAAGATTCTATATTGGTGGCGCGAATGAAAAGAGACATCGCCGAGTTCGTAGCTTGTTGCGATGTGTGCCAACCGATCAAAGCAGAACATCGAGACCGCGAGATTGCTGCAACCACCGCAAATCCTCGGTGGAAGTGGGAAGAAATTGGAATGGATTTCATTACGGTCTGCGAGAACCAAGACCGGGTATGATTCGTATGGGTCATAATCGGCAGATTAACCAAAGTTGCCCATTTCATCCTGTGAAGACCACCTACAAGGGAGATAAATTAGCCGAGTTATACATGGCTCGTATTGTATGTCTGCATGGAGTACCCAAGAGAATAGTCTCGGATCGAGGTTCTCGATTTACCTCGCATTTACAGGCTAGTCTCCATGATGCACTGGAACTCACTTAAACTTGGCCTGACATATCACCCATGGATGATGGATGTGACGAGAAAGAGTAAATCGATTCTAGAAGACATGCTTGGGCTTGTGCTTTAGAGTTTACTTTAGGCGGGAGAGATGTCTACCATATCACGAGTCGCCTACAACAACGATTACCAATCCGGTTTGAAAATGTCCCGTTTGAAGCACTCTATGGGAGAAAATGCGAACTCCCTTGCATTGGTCGAATCGGAGAAGGTTATATCTTGGACCGGATACTCTCAAGCAAGCGAGAAGAAAGTCGATTGATCGAGAGATCGTCTACAAGCCGCTCAATCCGCACAGAAAAGTTATGCGGACAACCGTCGTAGAGAGTTAACTTTCGAAGTTGGAGATCATGTATATCTCAAAGTGTCACCCCTTCGCGGAATGCGGAGGTTTAAAGTGAAAGGCAAGCTTGCGCCTAGATACATAGGCCGTTCCCAATCACCGCCAAGCGTGGAGAGGTAGCATATCAGCTGGAATTACGAGAAAATTTGTCGATGTCCATAATGTGTTCCCGTCTCTCACTCAAGAAATGCCTCGAGTACGGAAGAGCAAGCTCCAATTGAAACCATCGCACTCCAGAAAGACTTGTCGTATCCAGAACATCCGATCAAGATTCTCGATGTCGTGGAGAAGCAAACAAGACGCCAGATCATCCGTTTGTGCAAAGTGCAATGGAGCAACCACTCGGAGAGAGAAGCCACGTGGGAGCGTGAAGATCAGCTGAAGTTGGATTACCCCTACCTGTTCTCTGAGTAGCTTGAATCTCGGGGTCGAGATTCTCTTTAAGGTGGGTAGGTTTTGTAACACCCAAATTCCCGGATTTGCAAAGTCTTCGTGTGTTCAAGGATCAAGGAAACTCAAACTTCAAGGTTTGCCCGCTTTGTTCAAGATTCGATCCCCAGAAAGCACCGAGTTCTTCCTCCCAAACCTCTCTAACCTAACCTAGCCCCTTCCTAGCCCCGCCGATCGCCATGCCTGCTCGCGCCTCGGTCCTCCACCCCGCGGCCACGTCAACGCCCGACCGCGCGCCTCGACCGTCCATCCCCTGCGCCGCCTCGCCGCGCGCAGCCCGCGCCCTCGGCACTCCCGCCGTGCCGTCGTCAACGGTCACCTCCCCCTCTCGGATCCAAAGCCCTTCGGCTATAAGAAGCCCCGAGCTCTTCGCCCCCCAGCTGACCCTCCTCACCTCTCTTCTCCCCCCAAGCAAAACCCGAAGAGGAAGAAGGGCAAGAAAGCAGAGGAAGAAGAAGAAGAAGAGGGAGCCGAGCCTTACCTCCTCCGGGTCGCTGCCGCCGTCGGAGAGCGCTGCCCTAGCCGCAGCTCCGTGCATCGCCGCCACGCGTCCCCGAGCCCTTCTCCTCCCCGTGCGCCACTACTCCTTCCGGCCGCCACTGCGCCGACCTCTCCTCGTGCGCCGCGCCCTTCCTTCATCCTCTCTCGCGCTCGATCGGGCCGAGCACCGCTCCTTCTTCTCTTCTTGGCGAGCCCACCACTGCGCATGCGCATGCGCGCATGCTGGCCGGCGCTCCACGGGCAAAAACGCGAGGCCACGGGCCGCACGCACGCACCAGCGGCCGTGGCCGCGGCCGGCCGTGGGCCTTTTTCGTTTTCTTTTTTTGTGGTTTTTCTTTTCCTTTTACGATTTAATTTAAAGAGAGGTTTCAAATGTTTATTTCTCCCCATTTTAGCTCCAAAAATTGTGAAGTTTGTTTCTAAAAATTTCTAAAATCAAGCTCTTTCTTTTGGTACTAGTTTGGTTTATTTTGGAGTTCATTTGATGAGTTTTGTTATTTATTTAATTTGTTTGCTCGTTTGTTTCTTTTAGAGACGATCGTTCGCGTAGAGTTCGGGAAGAGACCCCACTTCGATCAAGCTCAAGAGTATCAAGATCATTTAGCCGTAGACCAGTAGTCAACACTTTGATCATATTGAACCTACATTTTATGCAAATTATGTTCGTTAAAATATCAAATTGCATGCTTTAGTTTCCTTATGCAAATGTATGTTAAACACCCTAAGGTAGCTAAATGCCAATTTGATGTTTAATTATTAATACACCATCCCTTGATAATTGAATTGCCTTAAACCCTTGTCACCCTAGTAAATATATGGTAACAATACTAGTTTTTAGGCTATACTTAAGCGCCATGCTAGCTTTGCTTAAGTATCGGGGTATTATCTACCCCATTCATCATCTTTTAAAAATGAACATGGTTTTTGGGCAGTCATTGGATGTAAATGACTGAGATGGTTGTGTTGATGTATTTTTCCTATCTCTCAAAAACCCTAAGAATTGCTTATCACATCTGGGCGGATGGTATGATGGATGACATGTTGGTGGGTGCTAATGCAGCCCAAGGAATGTTGGTTTGTGGATGGTATGTGGTATGAACCGCCCAGATGGTCCCTAAGGACTTAATCCTGTGATGACCTCCTAATGTAAAAAAGTACGACCACATGTCTATAATGGTGTCGACCTGGCTAAATAATTTGTATCCGTTAGTATGAGTTGCACTGAGCGGATGACCCGCTACGCCATAAGCCTTTGTGGTTATGGGTTGGGGTGTGCGACTTACTGGTGTATGTGAGCGTGGCCGTGTGGCGCAAGAGGGTGCAGGAAAGAGTTGACGAGTCTATGTGGCGTAACTCTTCTCGGGTGAAACCTTAGCGGGTGTAACAAATCTTGGTGGATGCATTGTAAAGGCCTTGTGGCGATCTCCCCTTGACTCACATGTCTACGAAACATGTGTACATGTCAAGATGATTGTCTCTTGTGGGTAAAGTGTACAACCTCTGCGAGTGTAATAAATCCATTCGAATAGCCGTGCCCACGGTCATGGGCGGACATGGGAACTTACAAGAGTTAGTTCTATTTATAAAACCTTGTGGGCGGGGTAAAATGTGTTGGGTCGTTGTGACCCTGGTTTTGGTTTTCCCTGGGTGGATGTACCCCAGTGATGTTAAGTGGTGGATGTAACCGCTATCAAAACTAAGCATGAGGTGGAGGTAACCTCTACTGTTATAAATATTGCACAAGTAATCTCTTTAACAAAATGCAATGTGGTTAAAATGCTAAGTGATAGGACTTTTAATATTGGTACTCAAAATATTGCTTTGTGCAAATAAATGAACCGAGCCATCCTTGATAAGCCTTGCATGTATAATATTGCATCTTGTGTGTTGGCTCGCGAGCACGTAGTTGTGCTCATCCTCGCTCTTTCCCAACCCCGAACCCGCGGATCATGGAGACTTCGCCTACTACGAGGACACGGGCGCGAAGAGCAAGGAAATGAAGAGGAGTAGTATAGTTCTTGTAGTCTAGGTCTCGCCTCGATCTGGTTGGCTCCGTTGGTACTTGTGTACCTCCTATATTATCAAGCCCTTGGCTAATATCGGTCGTACACCTAGTACCCCAGTCGCTTGCCTGTGGAGAGACTTGCTCTACCCCTTTTGCTTCCGCTAACGTACTCGAGATTTTGTAATGAACTCATTTGGCCTGATCGGCCCTATTGTAAACTCGACCCGACGTGGTCTATTTGAACTCTAATGCTTGTATTAATGAATGATTTAGTCTACGCGATGTATGAAATGATTCAGCAATGTGTACTGTGAGCGCTATCTACTGATCCAGGGAATAGCGCAGCTTTATCACAGAGGATTCTGGATTACGAAATCCGGGTCCGACATCAAGATAAATAGATGGGCATACCACATCAGTGACATCAAGATGTTCATCCATTTTCCAATCAGAATGCCAGTTGATTTTATGCAGCGAATCTGTCGCATTATGTGCTCCAGTATCTACTGCACGTTTTGCAGATAGAAACACCAGAAGTTTTCCATCCTTACTGTTGACAATAATTTGATCTATTCAGTGAAACATTCTCTAGCATGGTTTGAAATTCTTCAAGAAAGTGCAAGAATACTAATACAAGCATACCTGAACCGTGGAAAGAAAGCACTGCTTATGCTAGGGGTTAAGTTCATCGCTATTGAAGCACAGTCCGATTTACCATCACTGGAAAAACTACAGTGATAAGTAGATTCTGTAAAAATGTTACAGCATGATTTGAAAGGTGGATGCTCACCTAACTGATGCATTATCGGCATTCGGTTCTTGAAAAGGGCAATGAATTGCATAGAGAGAACATGGCCTGTTAGAACAGTACTTGATACCTAGTTTTCTAGCAGTGTTCTGAAACCCGTTGTGCTCTAACCATCCGACGAAAACCAAATACTTTTGACAGCCACTTGAAGATGGTGGAGCCCAAACAACTTGACCAACACTCAATGATTTTGCAATGCCTTTAGCAGCTCGTACTTCTCCACTGCATACACCAAAGTACAACAATACATGTTTGCTTTAGTAAGTCATACTGTTGGATCTAGGGTCTAGAATTGCTGTGTTCATTAGAAGGTACTAAGAGACCTAGCAATGTCAAGAACAAACAACAAAGGTCTCCCTTTTTCGGAGTAAGTTTCACCCCAGTCCTCTTCCCAATCCCCCTGTCCTTTCCAGCTATTACAGTCTTCTTCAGAAGAACCTTCCTTTCTATATCCGGAATCATTGAAAGCTGGTTTTGGTTGAGGTGACTCTTCAGCAATGTACGCTATCAAGGTCTCTTCTTGGTTCCAGGAAATCCCATGAAACCTGTACCAACAAAATATTGTCATGTCCCAGTAGTCGTATTATACAGATAAAGGTGAATAAGCTGAAAAATGCAGCATTATGCTGTACTTTTACCACTCATCGGTATAAAGTGGACCATGAATAGACTGATCTACATGTATCTCTTTCTCCACATGTGATTGATCAACAATTTCAAGCTTTGTAGGGGAACCTTTCTCTCTGTTCTGCACCACAAGAAGCTTCGATCCCGAAGGGGATGGAACAACAACGGACACTCCAGTCATTTCAATAGGGAAAGGAGACCATTGACACTCCAGAGGGTTATTTCCATGTCTCATAATATGTGAATACAAAATATATTTCCTCTTGTTGTTAGCCAGTGGGTTTGGTTGGATAATGGAAAACATTGCTGTGGATTTGTCTTCTGCAATTATGAAGCACGGATCGCTTTATATCAGCTTGATATAGCTTTTGAAAAAAAAAACTAAAGATGATTATTGATTGTGAACAAGGTATAGATGAAAAGTTCATATTACTACCATTGTTGGTTTTGAAAACCCAAGCACCTTCAATGCTTGGGACATTGGTGAATTCTTGAAATAATTTAGACTGCGAAGCGTATTCTTCAGATGGCATTGTGTCCATTCCCAATGGATTTTCTTTCTTTAAAGCAGACTCAGAGACTTGCATGTCTGAAAGGTGGGACACAATCTACTGAGCTAAACTAAATCTGCATTTTTCATAAAGATAAACATGTTAAGCATGCCATAAGGAAGCTCGAGTATATTTTGTAGTTGATTCCACTGACAAGAGATGAAAAATGAGAACCCTAACTTGAACATCAAGAGGTATGATCTACAGTTCTTAGTGCCTAGAGCACACTACTCAATCAATATCACCTCAATTCTTGTGTGATTCCAATTATAGTCACCCATGGAAAACTTTGATGCATCTTACTCAGATACAATATAGTTTAATATAGTTTCTGCCACAAACAGTAGTTTCACTTGTTCTTAACAATCCAAAAACAATAGCCTCAGTTGTTCTTGTTCTTCACACAATCCATTGACAAATTGGCATCGCTAATGCACCAAATTCAAGGGGGAAAAAGACTAGATCATCTAAAAAATAGGATGTTTGGAAGCTGCTTTTGATGCCTCCCTCAAAACACAAAATCAGAGCATCAAATGTAGCAGCCATTGAGGGAGATAAAAAGAGGGAGAATACTTACAGAGTTTTGCTGCTTTGCAGTGGAGTAGCAACGGCAAGTCCAATGATTGAGTGAGTCCAAGACTCAATAACAACCTAGCAGCAAACATTTGATCAGATGGCACCAAATTTTGTTTCCTTTTGTCAGTTTGTCACCAAGGTCTTAAAAAAATTAGTTAAAAATAACAAAAGGAAGCGTAAAGGTCTTAACGATTATACATACCACCACAGGCAATGAGACAAAGGGAATCAAACAATAAGGTCGCGTCAAATCTGCATCAACCAATCATGAAGAATGCACCGAACAGCACAATATGCCTAATGCTTTTTCAACACTTTATGTTATTGTCCTTTTGGAATGTAGCTAAAGAAATAGTTTTGGAATGGAGTGTATGGAAGTTAGCGATCCACGTATCGAAACCATAAGAAAGTTTAGGGGCTACGTTTTAGGCTCTCGGCTCAGATGGCAGGATGTACGGTTTATGATTTTAGCCTTGTAGGTTTTTTTATCATTATTATTTTATTTTATTTGCAAGACTCTCGTCTCTTTGACTTTGAGGAGGTTTTATTCCTAGCCTACCTTTACTTGTTTGGGACCAAAGACTTTGTTATTGAGTATGTTATTGTCCTTTTCTTTACATGAATAATGCAGTTTATAATAACATAGTCGGTTGTTCATGTCATTTTGCTAGATATTGAGAACCAGATGATCAAGGACAACTTCAAGGGATATCGATGCAACTTTACTTGGGTATTATCTCAGACATCTATATATAGATAGACAAGCAGAATTTACACAGGTGATCTTACAGCATTTCCATGTGTCTGAACAGTAATGAACTGAGTCAACTAATCCTTTCTCATTAAAACTCAAAAGGAATGCCCTACAGATTAGCACCTCTGCAACCTGTGCAGTTATCCAGACATTACAAGGTGAATAGGAGTAGGAAAAGCATCAGCTGTTTTAGCCATCATAAGTTTAATCCATGCCAGTAGGAGCAAAATGTTATGACCAAAATATAATTACATTGTCAAGAATTATTCCAGTACAGCAACACCACAAGACATACAATTTGTCTGAATTGCCAATGGAACCACGTTTTCCTTGGGACTGCTTTGACTCAAATTACAAGCATTTAGATATAATTTATCAGAATTGCCAATGGAACCACGTTTTCCTTGGGACTGCTTTGACCCAAATTACAAGCATTTATTAACCAAAATAAAGTACAAGGAGATTGTAGTGGTAGGAGAGGCCTAATGTTTATTTGCTCATGTGCTTCTTGAACCAAACCCCTATGTTGAGGAAGCTCTCGAAATCAGACTAGCCTGGAGAGAGAGAGAGAGAGAGAGAGAAGTTTGATCTAATGAAATGTTATGAGACATTGTGTAGTAATCATGGTAAAAAAATTGAAACATAAACTAACTTGTCAAGTCCATGAATATCTTCTGGGAAGACAATAACTTTGGTTTAAACTCCCCTCTCCTTCAAAGCAAGGCAAGTCCTTACCATTGACCGTGTTGAACCTACATTTCAAATGCAAAGTATTTCAATTTAAATTATTACCTGCATGTGTAATATTATTTTATGAAATGTTATGTTAAATGCTGATGCCTAGTTATACCAAAGTTGATTATCATTATGAATCTCTTCCTAGTTTATTGACTCCGATATACCTTGTCACCCTAAGGATATCTATTACATTAGTAAAACACCCATTGATTTAAATGAACTGACTATTGGTTGTGCTTAGATACTACTTAGTAATTAAACATGAATATGACACAAACATTGCTACAACGAGAACTTAGATATTTTTGAACAGTAGTGTGGTGACACGGGTTACCACGGGAAACAGGAAAATGGATTTATGAACGGTCGAGACTTGGGCGAGTAGATGATTGAGATTGGTGCTATGTGCACGCAGTGAGTTGGTGGATTGATTGTCTTGTCTGAGTCGATTAAGGATCGAATCATGTGTTCCATTCTGTTAGACCATGTGGCTAGGTCTAGAATATTTTAGTAGATGAATAATTGATAATGTTGCTTACTGATGTTATTTGAGGCGTGTGGCGTGCATGTAGACTTATGTCAGTCAAGTTGGGAAGAACTTGTGCAGGGAAGAGATTGTGTTTTGGTGTTTGCATGTACATGGTAACTCGAAGGCGATTGTGGTCTACGGCGAGGACCAGGAGATGGCTTGGTGTGAAGTCATAGTCTAGAGGGTCGAGGATGCTGGAGGAGACGGTCGAGCTCGAGTTGGAGCGCGTGGAGATCAAAGATGGATGATGCGTGTTGTAACTACGGAGGTGCAGTTCGGAGGCTACGATACGTGACAATTTTGGAGTGTCCGAAATTGGAAAGCTGAGAGAATTTAGAAATCCCTTATTTGTTGGGATAGGATTGAATTTTTGTAACTGTGATGTTGTAGGCCACGTTGGTGGGTCCAAGGTCAATCTCACATGTGGGGGCTGTACGTGGGTTATAAGGTGCCGACGTTGGTTGGCATTAGGGCTGGGCGTGCAGAACAGAATTAAGTGATTAGGTTTTAGGTTAGCGGCGACTGTTTTGCATGCGGCTGTGCATGCAACGTGAGGTCAAGGGCGCGCGGCTGGTTTGTCTCTCAGGAGATTTTGTGCTAGCGGTGGCTAGTATTTCTCACGTGAGAATTTTGGCTTTGAGTTTTTTTCTGTACGTGAGTGCTGGCGGCTGATGGGATTAAAGGGTCAGCGGCTGTAAGGGATTAAGTGTTGCGGCTAGAAGGATATTGGCGATTTGTGCTCACAGAGCAGCAGTTTTTGGTTGATCGTGAGATTGTTTGTCTTCTACACCGTACGTGTGCGTGTAGCTCTTTCATACGTGTGCGGTTGCTGTTCTTGATCGGAGCTGATCCTTGTGATCCCTACTTGCAAGTCCCTCTGTTCAGATTGGTTCGTGAGTTCCTCTTCTTTCTTGATTGCATCTTGTGTGGCTGTTGCTAACCATTGGTGTAACCAAGCATTAATTATTTGCTAACGATATGTAAGTATAGTTAGGGCGAGAAAAATCTTATACAATCATTCAACCGCCCCCTTCCCCCTCTGAGTGCTATTAACGATCCTACACATTCACACCTACTAAGACGCACAACTACAAGTCTAGTACGAGATAGACCTGGCCTATTACACTACTTATCTTCGATGCGAAGGCCTGTGGCCTTATATTATATTAAGCCGAGAATGGTCGTGACTCCCCAACAACGGCGGGTTCCTCATAGAAGTGTCCTGCTTAAACAGGGGCATGCCGGGAAGTGACCCGTAAGTGAGAGTTGTCTCAGTAGTCTAGGGGTTTAACCCGATGGAGCGGGTTTAGTGTCGGAGGTAGGGATTGGAAAAGCTTTGTTATGATCATCTTCGTTGCATGCCCAAGGAAGCATGTCATGATCGATATTATGAAATTGACCCTATTTTGTGGGTAAAGCTGTATAACCTCTGCAATGTGTTTTTAAACCTATTCGGATAGTCGTGCCCTTAGTTATGTGCAAAAACACACGTTATGTAAAAAACGTACTGCCATTTAACAAACAGATGTACCGAAGATACGGTAGTTCCGCTGGAAGCACTGCGGTACTACCATTCCTTGAGAGAGCAACAAACTTTCTAAATACAGGTGTTCTGGAAAAAAACATACCGCACAAAGGATCGGTACTACCGCCAAGCGGTAGTTCCGCAAATTAAACGTCGGTACAACCGCACATTTAAAATACACAGAACAGCTCTCAAAGAAAATATCCAAGTAAACCTCAAAAACATTTTAACTTTTACGGAACAAGGGTTTTGATCAAGACTTGGAACACTTCTCAAATACTCAAAATCTTTACGGTAGATTCATAAAGGGACTTGCGGTACTACCATTGAGCGGTAGTTCCGCCAAGTTCACTGCGGTACTACCGTTTAAGCGGTAGTTCCGCCAGGTAAGATTTGGTACTACCGTTTTACTTTAAAAAACACAAGAGGTTCTTTTTTAATAAAATCTCAAAAATATGCATGATCCTAGATTGATCTATTGTGCTTAGGAACATGTTATCAGGCTACTAATTATGATCCCTCTTGATAGTACGGCATTTAACCTATAATCTAGTCTCCCAACCAATTCTCCTGAGACCGGTAAACAGAAAAAAGATCCTAAATTACTTTGTACCTTGTCTTCGAGCCATATTGATCTTCATGTTGTCCTCAAGCATACATTTCCATGTAGATGTGTTTATCACTTGGACTAAACCTTTTTAAACATTCAAAAATCACATTAGTCCCATAGAATATATTGTCATTAAATACCAAAACACTTTTTAGGGGCCTAGATGCTTTTAATCTCCCCATTTTTGGTAATTTGATGACAATACTTATCAATATGTGAGAAGAATAAATTTTAGAATATACCACTTATTTGACAGTGAGATGTATATTTTTGTTGAGGCTTGAACAAAATAATTCTTGCAGTGAGCTTAAAGAAGTAAGAGAATTATTTGCTTATCAAGGTTATTTTAAGATGGCTCCCCCTAAACATGTGTATAAATAAGAGTTTGTGAATACATAAAGATATGGAATATGACCAAGAAGGCAACTTTCAAAGACAAGCATAGTCATGAAGTCATACCAGGACATAGTTCATATTACAATAGCGTACAATAGCAAGCAATGCAGCACAACAAAAGTTATAGATGCACAAAACATAAAACTATAAAACTTTCTTCCTTCTCCCCCTTTATTCTTCTCCTTTGCTTCTTTCTTCTCCCCCTTTGGCATCAAAGAGGACCAAAAAGGTCATTCACCAAAGATCCGAAGGCTTGATCGGAATGAGGTTGTTCTGCAGATGGATCTTCAAGAGAGGAGTGATATTTAACAAGAATAGCAGCTGGCTCTTTTGTAGTAGGTGCAGCTGGATCGATGATTTGAAGAGGATTTTTAAGGAAGCTGGTCAGAGAAGATGGAGCAATATAACCCTGAGGAGTTGGAGTTTCTGAAGATGAGGGGGCAAGAATCACAGGAGTTTGAGATACTGGATATGCTTGTGCTGAAGGAGCTGGGGTTGGAGACACTGGGGCTTCTTGTGTTGCAGGAGCTAGAGCTGCTGGACTTGAGGCAGGAGCTAGAGCTGAAGATGGGTTAACCCGACGACGAGTGTAGCGCTGAGGAGTAGTTGGAAGTTTCTCCACAGAAGATACTGCTTCTGATAGGGCAACTATCCTTTTGTTAGTCTTATTCTGAAATTCTAACTGTTCTCATCTCTTGTTGAGTGGCTTTAAGTTGCAGCAGATTATTAAGGATAAACTGCTGATTTTTTAGGACTTGAGCAAGCAATACTTGACTCTAAGCGACTTCTTCATTTGCTTCTTCTGGAGCATGTTGTTCTTGCTGTCTTGGTTGCTCCTAAAAAGCAATGGGAGGACCTTCTCTTGGCTTGTAAGCCTTATGTGCAGATCCCAGACCTCCATAATACTCAAACTTGCTCAGTATCAAAGCCATGATATAGGATACATAGTATATTCTTTTGACTCTATCAATCTTTGAAGAATCTATGCCCCTAATGATGACATCCACCACATCAAATTTTCTACCATGTAAGATATTATCAATGATATTCGAGGCATGTCCTCTTACAGCATCAAAATTCCCACTTGTTGGCAGAAAGGTGTGATTGATAATTCTATTGATCAGACTAGGTATGGGTAGTAGACCATAAATTATACCTGGTGTGGTCCTGACATTCCTGTCATAGAACTTTGTCCAAGCAGGAGCTAATAAAGCAGGTTTGTCATAAAGTTTTTTCCATCTGCCAGATGGTGTTCTTAGAACACGCTCAAAATCAGTCTTGCTACTTTCCAAGTAGCGGGTCACTGTCATCCATTGAATTTTTTAGAAATCTGAGGAAATATGTACTGTGGCATAAAACTGTCTTATTATATCCTCATCATAATCGTTATTTAGCTCTACAAGATCATGCATACCAACTCTTTGAAATAGACTGTATACCCCATTATATTTGTCCAAAGAGTTTATATGCTCCCAACTGATCCACTTGTGATCCGCAAAATTTTTGTGATGTTCATATATCTGATCACGAACTTGTTCTTGAAATCTGGTGTGGAATCTAGGGTTGATGGAGTTTGCAGGGAGATTGAACTGATTCTTGTGGCGCAGACTGGCATAATCTTCTGCTGAGATCAGTCTTAGATCAACTTGAAGTTCTTCTGGTTCTCCCATCTCCTCATCAGAATGAATTTGAACTTCTGGCTCTGTGTCAGAGTCAGATCCAGATCCAGATCCAGCTTGTAAGGATCTTTCGTCATTTTCAGACTCATTTGATGCTGGTCCTTTGCCCTTGTCATGTGTTTCTTGAATTGAGACGGCAGGAAGGCGAGCTGAAGAGGATTGCCCTCTGGTGGCAACACCTGTCTTGCGAGGCATACCTCTCGTTCTTGGCATCTTGACATAGATAAGATAGATAATGAATCAGACAAGATGGTTCTGAAATGGGTTTGGATCGGTTCTTTCTAATTGTGTCAGGCCAATTGGTAATACCGTTGTTTAAATGTGGTAGTACCGCTTTTCCTAAGCCTATTCTAGGGCACAATTTTCCTCGAAGTTTTGGGTAATTTTAATGGATTGAATCCATGAAATAGATGTGTAAACATTACATTATCCAAAATTAGCAAATTTGCCCACAAGAACTTTGTTAACCATCCACATTTCATTATAAACCAAAGAGAACTAGGGTTTCAAATGCAAGGTAAGGGAGATGATTAAAACAGATTTTACCTTGTGATTCGAGGGAGATGAACTCTAGAGATGCAAGAAATCGGCAGGATTCAACAAATAACCGAGGAACTTATAGGATTTTTCGAGGAGGTTTTTTAGTATGGTTCTTCGGGAGAGAGAAGAACAGATGAGCGGAATGACTGGTTTGAAGGGACTAGAAGAGAAGGGTACGGAAGTACCCTTGGGAAAAAGAGGCAGTGACTTGACCGAAGGGGTTGAGTCTTTTGTTGGAGATATGCCCTAGAGGCAATCATAGAGATGATGATATTTCGTTGTATCCATGATTTAATAAATGTTCCTTGAATATTTCCTTTGTGTTGATTAACAAGTATATGACTTGTTTGTGAAACTCTTTACTTGTATGGTTATTCTAAAGTTATCCCTAGTCGGAGTTCATGTGAGGACACACGTGAATGATGGATTAGCACATGTATCGGTTGATGATCATGTTTCACAGGTCATAGACATGGAGATGTCAAACCAATAATGTGGACACATGTTTAGAACATGGGGTTGGACCGACCCAACATGAGACATAGCATTTATACTTATGGTTCTCTCTACACAATGTGTACGCCTTGTCCTTAGACCTGAGATTGTCGCATGTACTTGAGATGTGAATCGACCTACTTAGGGGCTATCAAACGTTACTCGTGAATCGGGTAGTTATAAAGGTAGTTTTGGGTTTGTCATGAAGCATGCTGCGAGGCATGGTCGATCGAGATGGATTTGCCCCTCTCTACCGAGAGATATCTCTCTGGGCCTCGAGTGATCGGATCCAGAAATGCATGGCTGTGCTACTTAAGGTTAAGAGTTAACCTAGTAATGAATTCCGGATCACAGGATCGAGAAAGAGTGGTCAGCTTGGAGCTCGACCGAATATCGTGAGGCAAAGGGATTGACATGTACATAACGTTGTGATGGTTTGTCCGATATGATCTTTGTGTATGTTTAGGAGTTGGCACGTCTTGCTAGAGGCCGCTACCAACTATTGACCAAGTATGTGTACTCGCGTCATGTCTAAACATACGTGAACCATAGGGTCACACACTTAAGGGGCTGAAGCCTAATTCGGATTGGATCCGAATTAGACTGGGCATTGAGTCCTAATGTGCCTCTATTCGTAGAAGCCCATTGTAAGGACGTCTATAAAAGGAGGGCAGGGGCGCACAGGTTTAAGGGATGAGTTTTTCGTGACATCCTCAAACCCTGGCCGCCACCCCTCCCACGCCCTAGTTGCTCGCGTGGATCTAGTAGTCCGACGTGCGTCGCTTCCTCCCGTACGTGTGGATACCTTTGAAGGCGCTGCACCTGTAGCGTTGGGACGAACCGCAAGAGAGGAGTCAGACGCGGGGGCGCCACGATGAGGACAAGGAAGTAGTACGACTACTCGCCCCAACGTCTGCATCAACTTAGTACGACTACACCGCCCGACGTGCGCAACAACTTCGCACTCGCGTCAAGTGGTAAGACCGTGATCTATAACTGCAGTGATCTTGGTTTACGGGTAGAATTTTTTAATTTGCGCTAGTGTAGCCTACCCGTAGCCCTTCATCTTTTCCATAAAAATGGTAGTTCCGCTGACTACTCGCCGGTAGTATCGCAAAGGCGGTAATACCGCACGTTTAACGTCGGTCGTACCGATTTTCTTGGAACTTCAGGAAAATGGTAGAGAAAGGATCATATTGCAAATGATTCCAAGTTTTGCACTCAATCAAATAACATTTAGGATCATTATGCATTAAATAGCAAAGAAAGACTTCAAAAGACTATAATTTCATAAATTAGATTTTGATTTTGTAAAACAAACTTATATATTTTTAGTTGAATCAAGTTTTTTTTAAGCAAAAACTTTTAGAAAACATCAAACAAGAATAAGACATGAATTCAGGCAATATTAGAATAATCTATGACATTTAATTCATTCCTCAACTTGCAAAAATGGTTTTCATCTAATGGTTTGGTGAAAATATCTGCTAATTGGTCTTTAGTGCGAATGTGGCTAATGACAATATCTCCTTTGCCAACATGATCTCTTAAGAAGTGATGTCTTATATCTATATGTTTGGTTCTTGAGTGTTGGCAGGGTTATTTGATATTTTTACAGCACTATCATTATCACACAAAAGAGACATTTTGTCAAATTTGATTCCATAATCCATCAAAGTTTGCCTCATCCATAGCAATTGAGCACAACAACTACCAGCTGAAACATATTCGGCTTTGGCAGTGGATAGGGCTACAGAGTTTTGTTTCTTAGATGACCATGATACTAAGGATCTTCCTAAGAATTGACAACTACCTGAGGTGCTTTTTTTATCCACTTTCCAACCCGCATAATCTGAATCCGAATAACCAATTAGATCAAATTTAGCACCTTTAGGATACCATAAGCCAATGTCAGAGGAATACTTTAAATATCTTAGTATTCTTTTTACAGCCATCAAATAACATTCTTTTGGTGTTGCTTGAAACCGTACACACATGCAAACACTAAACATAATATCGAGCCTAGATGCAGTAAGATAAAGCAAACTACCAATCATAGATCTAAAAAACTTTAAATCTACAGGTTTACCTCCCTCATTTAGGTCGAGGTGACCATTTGTTGCCATGGGAGTCTTGATAGATTTTGCATCTTCCATCCCGAACCTTTTGATCAAATCTTTTGCATACTTTGTTTGACTTACAAAAATTCCATTTCTGAGCTGCTTGATTTGCAGTCCACGAAAATAGCTCAGTTCTCCGATCATAGACATTTCAAATTCCCTAGACATCATATCACCAAATTCTTTACAAAAGTCTTGATTAGTAGATCGAAATATGATATCATCGATATAAATTTGGCATACAAAGAAATCATTATCTCAGATTTTTGTAAACAAAGTTGAGTCAATTTTCCCAATTTTAAATCCTTTTGAGACTAGAAAATCTCTAAGGCGTTCATACTATGCCCTAGGAGGTTGTTTAAGACCATCGAGCGACTTGGAGAGTTTATAGACATGATTTGAATTCTTAGGATCTTCAAAACCGGAAGGTTGTTCAACGAATACGAGTTCGGATATTTCACCATTTAGAAATGCACTTTTAACATCCATTTGAAATAATTTAATATCAAAGCATGATGCAAAAGCAAGTAATATCCTAATCGATTCAAGTCTAGCTACGGAGCTAAGGTTTCACCAAAATCTAAACTTCGACTTGAGAATAACCTTGAGCTACCAATCTTGTCTTGTTTCTTACAACCAATCCATTCTCATCTTGTTTGTCTCTAAAGACCCACTTTGTACCAATTATATTGTGTTATTTGGGTCTCTCTACCAAGGTCCAAACTTCATGCATGGCATTCATCCAGTCCGGATCCTCAAGTGCTTTTTTTTATATGTTTTGACCCAAGAGAAGAGACAAACGAGTAATGTTCACAAAATGAAGCAATACGAGATCGAGTTTGAACACCCTTACTTACATCACCGAATATTTGATCTATTGGATGATCTTTTGCAATAGCATTGTAGATTCTTGGTGGTAGGTTTGATGGTTGATTATCTTCCTTATTGTCCTCTTCATTAACTTGAGTTTGGCTTGTTGTGGAAGAGGTAGGAGGTTCAACTTGAATAGAAGATGATGGATCATCTTTGGGCTTGATGTCTGTGAGACCCCGGTTTATTAAGCTTGTAACACTTAACCTTCCACTGGTTCCAGTATCACAAACAGAATAAACCGCGTCTCGATGGACATGTGCTTCCTAGAAATTGCAGCACACATTCATCATACAAAGCATGCATCATTTCCATACAAGGTAATATAACAAGTCTACCAAAGGACATACATAACATAAGTTATTACAGACAGGGACCGCGGGCCAAATGACATAATAACCAATAACAGCGGAAGGAAAAGGTGCCATAAGATGGTTTAAACCAAAAGACGACCGGTTAGCCACATAACACCACAGAACCGCACCAAGCCGCCAAGCTAATCGCCCACACACCGCCACAAAGACAACTCACAAAAGTGGCGCCTTCGGCTCACCTTCTTCCTCTGCATACAATAAGCAATGCAGGTGAGTACAATAATGTACTCGCAAGACTTACGAGTAACAAGCCTATACATAGCTACATGAAAGCTGTATCAAAGGAAGGTTGGTTATATAGTTATTTGGACGCATAAAGCAAGTTTCATTTGCAATAATGTAATAGATTGAAGGCAATTTGACAAATCAGTTTTTAAACATTGAAATAACAGCGAGTAACAATAATTATCAAGTAATCACCTAGAAGTGACTAACCCTTTAGCCACCACAAATAGCATGAATCCCAGATTCATACCACCCGTCAAAATTTTAATTAAAAATGTTATAGTCTAACTCTTGAAAAGCTTATCCAAGCGTGTCCATAACCTAGGACGAGGCTATTCGAATAAATCAAACCCTGCAGGGGTGTACCAATGTACCCACACTTCAGACCGCCTTTTTGCCAAGCTATTAAGCACACTTCCTTTAGTATACCGGCACGGCCGAGTCCTACGAATCCTTTCCAATGGAATATGCTAATCAAGAGACGCACGTATGGGGGTTAATCCTTAGTGATCTGTCGACGAAATATGGATCACAAGGACCCATACGTGGAGCAGGACACACCAGCCTCGGCGGGTGCTCCTCTCCCCACAAACATGTCCATGTTGCACATAATTAAATGTGCAACCCACCACGCGACTCATTGATTAACACGGCCCAAAGTACTCAGCTAAGAGAGGTCCCATATCCCTCTAGTGTGGTTAGCACGCACAGAAATGCTCGGATAACAGGTACTCACAAGTAGTTCAGTCCTTAATTGACCCGGGCACCATTCCAATCACACCCAAAAGATCACACCATCTTACCATTGTGCCCAAGTCTAAATTGTTTTCATTTTCAGTTTTAGTTTTGCAATTTAGACATAGCACAAGGCCGAAACATAGAGATCATAATAAGTTTGTGTGATCAAAGTTATCGACAAGTCGATAACCGCCCATTTCTACCGATAACTAAGCATGGCTAAGCATATTGACACGTGAATCTACTAAGTGACAAGGGTTCATCCAATAACCCAAAATCACAAGAAGTAATCCTAGGCTTCATGGTAGAGGAATAAACATTTCCCTAACGAGAATGCAACTCATCGGGCCAACTATCGACAATAGTTTAAAACAACATAGCAATGCATACATAGAATTTGCAAACAACATATTAGAATTTGAAATTAGTAGGAACAATATGATCAAATGATGCTACACCTGCTTGCCTTGCTCAAGTGCAGATCGGATGGTCAGGCTCGAATTATTATCAATATTATCTTCGGAACCTAACGTGAAAAGGCGATAAACCAAATAAGAACGAAGAATACCAAATAAACTCCAACAGCAAAAGACATTCAAATCTAATGAAATTTATACAACAGTTAGGGGATAATTTTAGGAACAAGAAACATGCAATTTGGACTTAGTATGCAAAAGATATAGACAAAATACTCTTTCTCAGCCTATTAAATCACTGATTTAAATACTGGTACTGTTCATGGCGAAAATTTCTAGAATGATCTAAGGTCTGAAATCTTTATAGCAGGTAGATTATGATATCCTGGTGACAGCAAAGTTGAGTTTACTAAATTTGGAGTTATAAATATTTACTTATGATTTTTCTAAGTTGTAAATCTAATGCAAGTCATTTTACAGAATCATAACTATGCTCAAAACCTATTTCATTTTAAAGCATACTAACAGAGGATTTTAACAAATTTGATTTTGCACAAATTGGAAATCTACAGCTAAAGATATGCATTTTTCAAGTTTTATTTCTATTTCTGGAATATTCTAAAGGCAGAATCAAGTTATTTTAGTTACAAGATTTTCTGATGCTGAAATATACCTGAATGCATTTTTATATTAAACTCTAGTGTCATAAGATTTTATTGCAGTTGGAATTACCTAAAAAGTAGTTAACAGAAATTAGTTATGAGTTTTTAAAGTTCAAAATGCAATTTTTAGTTGATAAACAAAAGCCTACGAAATAGATTCAAACTTAACAGAAATAAGCGACTTGGACGCTTAAGAACCCTTGATCTAAAATCCTACGGCTCACGCGCGCCGGGAACAGCGCATGCGCGCGATACCTAGAAGGAACCCTCCGTTGGATCAAGATCCAACGGCTCACGATTAGGGATGTATTCGGACGGTGCGGCTACCGCAGCCAACCACAATCGTAGATCTGAAGATGGACGACTCAGATCACAACCCCCTTCGGATGGTCCGATTGCATTCACGATCACGACCGCAGATCAAGCGATGGACGGCCTAGAATGATTTAGGCAACCGGATGGTCCGAATGCATACAAGATCTGGGCCGTTGATCACGGGATCGACGGTCCACAATCGACAAAGTGCTCCGCACGGGACTTAAGTGCGCGAGGAGGATTTTCATGCGTGGGTCCACTGTCAGTGAGACAGAGGGCAATTAGGACAATGATTAATTACTGAAAACTAATGATTAGTAATTAATGTGTCTTGAAGATCTTTGCACAGAGGTGGATTTAAGAGATGGGGGTCCACCTGGCAGTGAGACAAACTGACGACTAAGACACATTAATTGCTAACCAATGATTAACACCACGACCCGTGTCGCGCTTAAGGCCTACGGGCCCACATGCAGCGACACAACGAGCAGATTAGGACATGATTAATGCACCTAATGATTAGCAATAATCGACATTAATGTGTCCTAAATAAATGACGGCAAAACGGGATTTCGCCAAGCACACTCCGAAGCGTGTTCAACGGCTTGTCGCGGCGACTCGGGCATGCGCGCCAACCAAGAAGTGAAATGGAATCGCAATAGCACCACGAACCTAATGGTGGCAACCTCGCGTGTGAGGACTGAAACGCGGTTAGCGGCAAAAACGAAAATGGAGCTTTTATGCTAAGCACAAAATAGCAAATGCTCATTGCGACTCAAAGAAGCGTGTGCCAAAGCCTCTAGGACTAATAAGAAGCTACCTTAATCGAGATGAACTTCAAAGATGGTGGAGAAGGTCCACCACGTGAGCTTGCGGACTCGAGGAAGAAGATATGAAAATAGAGATCTGAGCCAAAATGAACACCACGGGTGGTCAAAATAGCTACACAATAGCCCACATAAGCTTCATGAGTAATTAATTGAGAAATAGAGCACTCACCGGAGCTGAGGAAGAAAATGACCAAATTCGACCGAATTTGAACAAACCCCAAATTGGATAATTCCTGCGAATCAAATCCAAGATTAAGTGAGGGGATATATTCAAGATAGAGATGAGGTTAACTTGGTGTAAGGAAATATGAAGGAGATGTAAGGAAACAGGTAGGCTACACTAGCGCAAATTAAAAAATTCTACCCGTAAACCAAGATCACTGCAGTTATAGATCACGGTCTTACCACTAGACGCGCAAAGCGGAAGTTGATGCAAGACGTCGGGGCGGTGTAGTCGTCTCGCTTGATGCAAGACGTCGGGCGAGTAGTCGTACTACTTCCTCGTCCTCGCCGCGGCGTCCCACGCATCGCCTCCTTTCTTGCGGTTCGTCCCAACGCCACGATGCGGCGCCTCAAAGGTATCCACACGTGCGGAGAGAAGCGACGCGCGCGGACTACTAGATCCGCGGCGACTAGGGCGTGGGAGGGTGGCGGCGTGGTTTGAGGATGTCACAAAAACTCAACCTCAACCAGCGCCCCTACCCTCCTTTTATAGACGTCCTTATAATGGGCTTCTACAAATAGAGGCCCATTAGGACTCAATGCCCAGCCTAATTCGGATCCAATCCGAATTAGGCTTCAGCCCCTTAAGTGTGTGACCCTATGGTTCACATATGTTTAGACATGACGCGAGTACACATACTTGGTCAATAGTTGGTAGCGGCCTCTAGCAAGACGTGCCAACTCCTAAACATACGTAAAGATCATATCGGACGAACCATCACAACGTTATGTACATGCCAATCCCTTTGCCTCACGATATTCGGTCGAGCTCCAAGTGACCACTCTTTCTCGATCCGTGATCCTAATCCCTTACTAGGTTAACTCTTAACCTTAAGTAGCATGGCCATGCATTTACGGATCCGATCACTCGAGGCCCGAGATATCTCTCGGTGAGAGGGGCAAATCCCATCTCGATCGACCATGCCTCGCAAAGATGCTTCATGACAAACCCGAAAGCTACCTTTATAACTACCCGCCACGAGTAGCGTTTGATAGCCCTTAAGTAGGTCGATTCACATCTCAAGTACATGCGACAATCTCGTGTCTAAGGACAAGGCGTACACATTGTGTAGAGAGAACCATAAGTATTAAAGCTATGTCTCATGTTGGGTCGGTCCAACCCCATGTTCTAAACATGTGTCCACATTATTGGTTTGACATCTCCATGTCTATGACTCGTGAAACATGGTCATCAACCGATACATGTGCTAATCCATCATTCACGTGTGTCCTCACATGAACTCCGACTAGGGACAACTTTAGAATAACCATACAAGTAAAGAGTTTCACAAACAAGTCACATACTTGTTAATCAACACAAAGGCAATATTCAAGGAACATTTATTAAATCATGGATACAATGAAATATCATCATCAATATGATTGCCTCTAGGGCATATCTCCAACAGGAGAACCACTGGAACACCAAGAACACCAATGGAGCTCTACGGGTCAACAATGGTGGATTGGGGGTTCTTGAGGAGTTAAGCTCTAAAACTGGAAATGGAGCTCGAGGGTGGTGTAAAGGGATACCAGGAGGTATTGAAGGTGCTTATAAGGCTTTGAAAATATTAGGGTTTGCCAAAAGAGCTTTTCGGGAGGTATGGTGCAAAGCTCAAGACACAAGGCATGGCCGACAAACAAAAAGGGGTAGATGGTGCACTAGGGTAAGGTATGGCCGAAAGTGTCTCCCACAACTCTTAATGTCGACTAGGGCGGCCGTAGGGAGCATGAAATGACATTCCCATGCCCTATACTATTTTCGCACGGCGGGAGGTTGAAGATGACCAGAGAAAAAGCTCGGGCGAAAAAGGACCCTTGGATTTTAATCGGACGGCTGACAACGCGCCACACCTCTGAGATTTGAAAATAAAGGAATAGATCGGGAGCCCTTGGATTAGAAACGAACGGCTCAGATTCAAACAAAACAACCGGAAGGTCCGAATGTCTCGGAGAATCTGGGCGGTTGGATGGGGATCCAACGATTCAAAAGGGATAAAGCATCCGCACGGTCCGAATGCTCACACGAACATGGGCCGCGCGATAGGGATCCAACGGTGGAGATTAGTCGCGCGATTTTAAAAGAGGCTCGGTGCAGCTAGTTGACTGGACCGAGTCAAGAGGCTCGAGTCCGAGTCTGACCCGAACCAAAGGAACAGTGAAATTAGGTTTTGAGTTTTTAAACTGAACTGGGACTTTGAGGATTTATTTGAGATAGCAAAATACCTCCAAAAATTATGAAAGTTTTACTGGAGCTTGCTAACTCAAATATTAACCTTGTGTAAAATTTTCAGAGGTTTTTATGCTATGCATTTTCCTCCAAAAATAATGCAAGGCTCTGGTTTAAAGTTTTAACTGAAAGTCAAGCAGTTTGATCGCCTCTAAAAATATTCAAACAATTTCTAAAAATTACGAAATTTTTCAGAGGGGCCGCATACCATCACAGGAACTTAGGAGAAATTTTTCCCAATGATGTTCACAAGATTTGAGATGAATGTTTTTGGAAGACAAGGTTTTGATCAAAAGACTTGTGACTTTGTATTTCCATAACTTCTTGTACAAGAATTGTCCAAAGCATAGAGGAAATACATGATGTAAGAAAAAGTTTTAATTTCTACTCATTTTCTTACATTTGAAACACAAGTCCAATATTGGGATGTTACAAAACCTCCCCCCCCCTTACAAGAATCTCGCGCCGAGATTCCGTTTACTCGAGAAGAAGGACGGGTAGTCAGCACGAAGGCGATCTTCCCGCTCTATTTTGCTCCGGAGTGTAGGTTGTGGAAAGTTCATGTTTTATTCCAAGTTCATCACAAAAGTCTTCAACTTTAGTATTCTTGAACTCGAAACCATTGTCATTACAAATTTTCTTGATTTTAAAACCAAATTCATTTTGAGCCCATTTTGCAAAACTTTTGAAAATTCCGGAGGTTTCGCTTTTGTCATCTAGGAAGAATACCCATGTGTATCTAGAATAATCATCCACGATAACTAAACAATAACTATTTCCCCCGATACTCTTGTAGGTTGTTGGCCCAAACAAATCCATATGTAAGAGTTCTAATGGTCTACAAGTTGACATAATACTTTTGGAAGGATGAGAATTAGCGACTTGCTTTCCGGCTTGACATGCACTACAAAGTCAAATTTTCTCAAACTTCACATCTTTCAAGCCAACAACTAAATTATGCTTGAAAATCTTTTTGAGTTGAATCATTCCAACATGTGCTAGCCTTCTATGCCAAAACCATCCCAAAGAGGTTTTTGCCAATAAACAGGTTTTCAAACAAGATTCATTTGAACTAAAGTCAACCAAGTAAAGATTTCTAAATCTAAAACATTTGAAGACCAAAGAGCTATCTTTTGCATTTGAGATTGTAACACCATCACTTGAGAGCAAGAAGAGCAAACTCCTCATCGGAGTTTTCTTCTTCATCCTCATCATCATTTGACTCCACTTTTGCCTTAAAAGCGGTAATCTTCTTCTTTTAGGAAGATGATTCCAAAAGTTCTTCCTTGTCCTTCTTGTATATCTCATATGTGATGACGTTGCCCAAAAGTCCGGTTGGTGTCATTCTTGGCAACTCGGGAGCGTTGAGAAAAAGCGTCACCAACGTCTCATACTTGTCCGGTAGAGCCCTAAGAATTTTGCGCACAATATCAACATCAAGAAGGTTAGTGCCAAGACCTTTGAGTTCATTCACATTGTTCAGTCTTGAATACATCTCAGTGATGTTTTCATGAGGCAACATTATGAATATCTCATATTTAATCCGAAGTCTATGCAGTTTGGCCTCTTTAACAGTGTGGCCCAAAACGACCTGTAACGGCCAGAACAGACAAGTCATTAAATGCTCTGACAAAGTCGTTAGAAATTCGACGCGGTACTACCGTCAACTAAAATGCGGTTAAGAACAGATACTCTCGTTTTTCTTGAGTTCCAAAAACATCAGTACTGGAAAATACATACCGCCATTTAACAAACAGAAGAACCAGAAATGCGGTAGTTCCGCGAGTTGAACTCCGGTACTACCGTTCCTAAAACGATCAAAACAACTCCAAAAAACACACGTTCTGTAAAAAACGCACCGCCATTTAACAAACGGATGTACCGAAGATACGGTAGTTCCGCTGGAAGCACTGCGGTACTACCGTTCCTTGAGAGAGCAACAAACTTTCTAAATACAGGTGTTCTGGAAAAAACGTACCGCACAAAGGATCGGTACTACCGCCAAGCGGTAGTTCTGCAAATTAAACGTCGGTACAACCGCACATTTAAAATACACATAACAGCTCTCAAAGAAAATATCCAAGTAAACCTCAAAAACATTTTAACTTTTACGGAACAAGGGTTTTGATCAAGACTTGGAACACTTCTCAAATAATCAAAATCTTTACGGTAAATTCATAAAGGGACTTGCGGTACTACCATTGAACGGTAGTTCCGCCAAGTTCACTGCGGTACTACCTTTTAAGCGGTAGTTCCGCTAGGTAAAATTTGGTACTACCGTTTTACTTTGAAAAACACAAGAGGTTCTTTTTCAATAAAATCTCAAAAATATGCATGATCCTAGATTGATCTATTGTGCTTAGGAACATGTTATCAGGCTACTAATTATGATCCCTCTTGATAGTATGACATTTAACCTATAATCCAATCTCCCAACCAATTCTCCTGAGACCGGTAAACAGAAAAAAGATCCTAAATTACTTTGTACCTTGTCTTCAAGCCATATTGATCTTCATGTTGTCCTCAAGCATACATTTCCATGTAGATGTGTTCATCACTGGGACTAAACCTTTTTAAACACTCAAAAATCACATTAGTCCCATAGAACATATTGTCATTAAATACCAAAACACTTTTTAGGGGCTTAGATGCTTTCACAGTGGAAGCGCGAGCAAGTAAGAGTTGTGGCCACGAAAACCACCACCATTGGTTGGATTTGTTTTTTTTATTGTTGGCATCCTTTTTATTATTTGAGAAAAACTAGAAAACGCTATATCGTTGAACCCAACCTCGATAGTATACGTTTCAGCTGTCGGATTTTTTGAGTCGGTGCTTTTGATCCTCTCCACGTACACCCCCAGGAGGCAAGTGGACTCCTTTGTTTCCAACTCTACCGGTCAAAGCTATTTCTCACGTTCTCCTCTCTCTCTCTAATCCCTATTTTCTCCCCAAAATTCAATAACACAAAGTCAATTAGGCGGGGGCAATGGCGAATCAAGCCGCTGGTAGGCCTAATCCGCAGCACTACCTACCTCACCATTGTTCATGCCCCTTTGGTTATCTCACCCGATTTGGTTGCTCAACGATGGTGATGGTATGCATGGGCACAACTCGCCTGTGAAGGTGAGAGGGGCAACGAGGAGCAGACAGGATGAGACGCCTGCAGGCTAGCTTGGTCATGCATAGGAAGGCGAGTGGCCATGGCGGCGACGCGAGTGCTTACCACCGTGTAGCTGCTGGCATCCTCATCGTGGCTGAGCTCCTGATGGCTCCAAGCGGCTTCCTGTGGAAGCTGGCAAGATGTTAGCAGTCCCTCTGAATTTTTATGAATTTTTGCTGATTTTTTTTTGTGAAACTTCATTGAAAGTTTGAAATTTGTTCGTTTTGTTGTGAAACTTGTTCGTTTTGTTGTGAAACTTTAGTGAAATTCTCTCGAAACTCGCATGAATTTTATAGCTTTTGGTGAAACTCTCTGAAACTTAAAGTTTGTTTTTTAAACTCATTTCCAATTTTTCTGAAACTTGAATTTTAATTTTTAAATTATCTGAAACACACGAAAATTCTACAAAGTATGGTGTAACTCTCTAAAACCTGAGTAAAACGTGAAACTTTACCAGAACTTGTTATATCCTTGGAATGCACTATGGGCTAGCAGCTCCCCTTCAAAACAAAATTGGAAATGGAAATTTGTTTTTTGAAACTTCATGAAACATCAAGTTTTCATGCGTGAAACTCGTTGACATACCAAGTTTCAGATTTGAAACTTCACTAATTTTTTTGTTTCGACTAAGACTCATTAAAAGACCAAGTTTCATTTTTCAAATTAAAAAAACATTTTTTGAATTTTCATAAAACTTTTATGTTTGGGCTGAAATCTGAAACTTTTAAAATATTTTCATGAGACTTCTTGAAACTTCATAAAATTTGCTGAAATTGCTTGAAACTTTTTGTTTGATTTTTTTTGAAACATGGGCTTGAAACGTTCTTGGAATTTTCTGAAAACTTCTAGCAATACGCAATACTGAAACTTAAAACTTTTAAAATATTTTCACAAGATTTCGTGAAACTTCATGAAAACTTTTTCATATAACCAAGTTACATACATGGGGAAGAACAAAACACGAAACTTACCTAAATATGAAATTTGTTGAAACTTAGGTTTAAAACTTTCTTAGAATCTTTTGAGAACTTTTAAAAATACACAAAACTCACTGAAGCCTGGAACTTTTAAAATATTTTCATGAGACTTCTTGAAACTTCATAAAACTCGCTGAAACTATTTTGTCTGAAACTTGTTGAAACTTGAGTTTCAAAATCTGAAACTTGTTTAAACTTGGACTTGAAACTTTTTTGAAATTTTTTGAAAACTTTTAGAAATACGTGAAACTCACTGAATCCTGTAACTTTTAAAATGTTTTCATGCTTAAAAGTCGGAAGCTTCATCCTGTCTCATTTATAATTGAAACTTCCTGAAAACCTTTTTTTAAAAACTTCTTGAAACTTGCATTTTTTTTATTGAAACTTATTTGAAATCTTTCTTAAATTTCATAAAAAGCGGCAAAAGCATTTTGAAATTTTCACAAAACACACTAAAACATACCTGAACTGAAACAACAAACTCGTATCCCGAAACATTTTTGAAGTTTTTCATGAAACACATTGAAACCTAGTCGAAACTTCAAACTCAAAATTTAGAACTTGTAAACACTTAAACCTCATAAAACTGCGTGAAAGTATTATACCGTTGGAAATGCGTGGGCTAGCAGCTCCTTATTATTTATCCTTCGCAGCCCTGGATTTATTTGCAAGTTATATTCGGCCGCCTCGTGAGCGAGCACTATCAGGGGCTGGTAAGTCGTGGACGCGACCAGATCGCATCGCAGCCGTCCTATGAGCCGCCGATGCACCCGCTCACCCTCTCCTCCACCGCGCTCCTCCGCCTCCTCAAGTCGCTCTCGCCGGCGGCAGGGCCCGGGGCCAACCTGTCAGCGTCGGCGATCCACTGCCTACTCCTCAAGGCGGGGCTCCTCCACGCCGGGGAGCACCTCCCCACGGCGCTCCTCTCCTCGTACGCTGCGCTCGGCCGCCCTGGCCACGCGCGGGGCCTATTCGACGAAATGCCCGACCCGGGACTCGTCGCGCGCACCGCCATGGCGCGGGCGCACGCGGTGTCCGGGCAGGCGGCTCAGGCGCTCGCCGTTTTCCGGGGCATGGTCGCGGACGGCGTCCTCCCGGACAACGTCGCCTTGGCGGTGGCGCTCGCGGCGTGCCACGGCGCTGGTTCTTGCGCGACCAGGGGGAACCCGGGAAAGATGGTCCATGCTCTCATTGTGACCAGCGGCATTGTGCCAGACGTGTTCGTCTCCACCGAATTGATAAGGGTCTACGGTGCGTGCGGTGAGCTGACGGTTTCCAGGAGGGTGTTCGATGACATGCCGGCGAGGAGTACTGTGACCTGGAACGCCATGGTGCATCAGTATGTCAGGCATGGTAGTGTTGACGCTGCATATGAGCTGTTCCTCGCAATGCCAAGGAGGGATGTGGTGTCATGGAACACACTGATTGCCGGCTACTGCCTGGTCGGCCGGTGCAGGGAGGCCTTAGGGTTGTTCCGTCAGATGGTCTCACCATCGTCGTGTCCGTGAACCCAAATGGGCCTACAATGAGCACTGTCCTTGCTGCTTGTGCGGCGCAGGTTGTTTGGAGACTGGGATTTGGGTCCATGTGAATATCGACAAGAACCGGATGAATGATGACGGCTCATTGGATCGGAGCTTGATAGACATGTATGCCAAATGCGGAAGCATTGACAAGGCCTTACAGGTGTTTGAGAAGGCACCTGGGAAGAGGGACTTGTACTCATGGACAACGGTGATTTGTGGACTGGCCATGCATGGTCGGGCCGCTGATGCTTTGCCGATGTTTGACATGATGCGGGATAGTGGTATATGCCCTGACGATGTTACGCTTGTTGGGGTCCTACATGCATGTGCACATGGAGGGCTGGTAGACGAAGGTTTTCGCTACTTCTACTCCATGGAGAAATACGGAATCACACCCAAGATCGAACACTACGGATGTATGATCGATCTTCTTGGCCGTGTGGGACGTTTGCTAGAAGCATACAAGATGATCAGAACTATGCCGATGAAGCCTAATGCAGTAATATGGGGTGCATTCTTGAGTGCATGCAAAGTTCATAACAATGTGGAACTTGGCGAGATTGCGGCAGCAGAAGTAACCAGGTTGGATCCAGATGACCCCTGGGCAAGGGTGATGCTGTCCAGCATGTACGCAAAAGCCCAGGATTGGAGCGGTCTCGCCAGGGAGAGGAGGGAGATAAACAGCCTGCAGATGAAGAAAACTCCTGGATGCAGCTCGATCGAGCTCGACGGCGAGGTGCATGAGTTTGTCGCTGGTGGCAGTCAGCATCCTCGGCATGCTAAGATTTGCACTGTATTGGGGCATGTTGAAGCACAAACACATGGAGGTTGAGGTGTACAAGCTTCATCGGCTGAGGTTCTTGTTCTGCCAGTGGATGTGCTTGCAGGTGCAGATTTCATGATCCTCCACAACTAGGTGCGCTGACCTCCTTGCTTTGCACATTGGCATGTGAAGAACATGAGAAAAGATTCTAGGTCAAATTGTGAAGAATTCACGAAGCTACACTGCCAGCGCCGATTAAATGTCAGTATACTGATGAAAATTCTTGAGTTTGGTCAAGTTGAATCAGCAATAGAATGTTAAAGCTGTTGGTGCGAGTGTGCACACGAATTCAGCATTATATTGGTACGGTAAGATGCCTGAGCTTCAGAGAATTGAGTTGAATCTCCCAGATTTTTGTAGCACATACAGGATTCCAGCATCAGTGTTGTTGTAGACAAGATACGCGGTACAGTAACTGCTAAGTGCTTCATGGTTGTCAGAATGCAGATGCTGCAAGTGCATTGTTGCAGCATTGCCGTCTATAAGCTTTAACCCGAGTGTTCAGTTGATGTTTGATGCATCGGTGAGGTCAGAAAAAGAATCCTACTGCTGAATTAAATGTATTCCGAATTTTGATTGTAGCTGACTTGTATTGTCATGTTTGGTGTTGTCAATTACTCCACCTCTCGTAAATTTTAGGATTCAGTGCAGTGTGAAGTCAATGTCACTCAAGTTTTGGCCCAAATGCCAAAATTACTTTTTTTCCTGTCCTTCAAGAGATTGTGTGCAGCGTTGCCGTTGTCTTTCATCAAAAGTCATGTTTTTTAATTTAATGAGCATTTAGTTCCAAAGAGTGGGTATGGTATATAGGATCCGGATTCTCTGCTGCTACTGCAGATTATACTGTGTAAACAATGTTTGAGCCTGTGTGAACAGTACTATACAGTAGTGCCGTAGAAACAATGCATTGTATTGCAGTGAAAATATTGTAGTGATTTTGCTATGCCCTTATGGTACTGTAGCACGATCTAGACCATCCATTTTGTATTGTGTGGTGAAAACAATACCATAATACATATCACTGTGCTCCTCTGCATTAGCATGTGCTAATACAGAGGATCTGTTTCCTGGTATATATGTGTTTGTAGTTTATGCGCTTCACGTTTTTTCGCTATCACCACTCACGCACTCATTCACACTCATCCTACAAGCGAGTGGTGGGGTGGGAAAAAATATGAAGATGAAAAGGTTTAGAAATATTTTTAGTACCAAAAATCCCTAGTTTTTTTTAATCAGATTTGTGTTTCAAAATCATTTTTATCAAAATTTTCATTGTGTAGTCCATCTTATCCCTTTCTTAAGGCGTGTTAGGATCAAGAATACATATTAAGAAGGCCTATAAGAGAAGAAAATGGTAAAAAAGAATATGACTGATAATCTTAATATAAATGTATCATAAATGTCTTGCGAACAAGAGATATAGATAACGTGAATGTTTGGGAGATATTTAAGGGCAAACGAGAGAGAACATCATTAAATCATAAATATGCCTTGTATTTTGCAGCAAGACTAGAAAATTATTCCTCTTATAAAATGAAACTAGCCTGAAATTCCCGCGTACTAGGTCCTAAAATACATATTATGTTTGAAAGTAAAGTTGTATTTGTTAGACATTGCTAACGCTTAATTATGATTAAAAATATAGCTGTATTTCTTATAAATTGTAACAGCTTTCGTGTAGATCTAATTAATTGTGTACCAGTATAATCTGGATGTACCAAAGTAAGAAATATAGATCTTTCTCTTTATTTCTCTTATTAATGAAGAAAGATAAACAGTTCACTTATACTTCAATGTATACCATCTTGTCATGGATGGGAACTTGTACAGTAATGGAGAGTAAAATTTGTATTGTTACATAAGCTTGTAGTGAGGTTTTTAACATGTACATCAATAATGGTTCAAAGTTCAAACTTGCCGGGGTTCTTTGCAGCTATATACTTGTCATGTGCCACGTGAGTGCGGCTAACGCCTAGCTCGCCTGTGGCAATTGAGTTTTTAACCTAAATAACACCATTTTGCGTTGTTATTAGAGCATGCACAACAGTTTATCTCTTAGAGTTGTCTCTAAAGGCTTTAACTTATATACAAACAACCTTAGAGACAACATCTCTAACAATTTATCTATAAAATTATCATTTTTAACATAACTTCTCTCATTATCCACTCACCATTTTGCGTTGGTTTGTGTGCCCAGCTTGTCTCTTATATAAGAGATGATACATTCTCTCTCTTCACATCCTCTCTCCTCCAACTAGACTTTTGAGTGATATGACAGGTAAGAAATAGCTGATGTGACCACCATTGAAGATGCTCTTATAGAACTAGCGCCCCTCACGATTTTTTTTTATAGAAAAAATGGCACCACGGAAGTGTCTCTGTGCGTCACATGTCCTCTATCGTGGAATCCTTGCCCGGATGCGCCAATTTTCGTGCACCTGTAGGCCCGGACGCGTGAGTGGCCGTCAAGTGGCAAATCTGGGGCAGGAGTGTCCGGAGACGGCCCTGTCGCGCGGGAGCTGTTCGAACACGGTGAATAGAGTTATCGCTAAAATGACACTGTTGTGCTACGAAATAGCAAAGTGAATTAGCAAAAATAGCATCGTGAACGTGCCGACAGACGACACCTACCCCTTGTCGCGTCCCCTCTGCCCGGATCTCCTTGTCGCGCACCCATCGCATGACATCGAAAAAATTGTGCACACAGTGTCAGTGAATAGTGAACGTTTTTTAGGGGTTGGGGGAGGGTGGAAGGTCTGGTTAAAATGTTTACTATAGTGAAAGTACTATATAAATAGTATTATAGCTATTGATCTAAACCGTTGCTTTTTGTTCGAAGGAGAGATACACGGATACTCCCCCACCACAAGAAAAAACTCAAATCCCTCGACCAGTCGACCGTCAGCTCCCTCTGCCGCGCCGAGACCCTGCGCCTGCAACGCGCATCAATCAACACCTCCCCGGCGCCTCGAAGCCCGCGCCGCAGAAATCCTCCTTCTTCTTCTTCCCCTCCTCGAATCCCCACCAACCCCGACTCCCATTCCGACTCCCATTTCGCCGCCGCCGCCGAGGGAGGAACAAGCGCTCGCGGCCGGGAAGGTGGTCCGCCGGCGGTCGGCAACCGCGACGGGTTGCGGTTCTCTCCCACGCACGGCGTCGCCCACGAGCACGAGGTGAGGGAGCCGTTCACTGTGTCGGTCGCGGGGGGTGTGCAGTGCGGTGCTTGTCCTGCTTTTGTTGCGTTGGGGTGGTAGGGAAGGGAAGGGAGGGGCAAAACGGTAAACTCGCGCCGCCGCATTCGCGCGGGAAACCCGGAGGCGCCCGCCCCTCCCCAGTTCTGTACATGGTTGTGTTATCCTGGTGGGGGGGGGGGGGCGGTGCTAGTGTTCCGTGCTCGCCTCCCACTCTCCTCTTCCTCGCGGCGGTGTGTGGCGTCAGGTACTCTGTGTTGGTGGCATTGTGTGTGTGGCATTGGGGCGGCTGGCAACATCTCAAATCTTCAGGCTTGGTGTGATTTTAGGGGCCGTCGATGTTTGGGTGTGGTGTAGCTTCTAAAATCGAGTGTTCTTGTGCGCGTAGAAGTTTGGCTGAGGTTGACCCTGTGATGTGTCTGAATCAGTGAATCGAAGGCCGGTTGGTGTCGCTTTGTTACGGTGTAGCAGAACCAAACTCAGGCTGGGCCGTGATTGGGCTCGAAATTAATGGCTTGAGTGTGGCTATTATCGTGCTTCTGGTATGTTTTTGATAGCAAAGGGATTTTGAGCAATGCCCGAGGAATCAATGGATTGAGCTACTCTGGGGGCTGCTTGTGGTAATGAGGTTGTTTTTGGTTTAGTGCGCAGAGGTTTTTTTTTTCTGTGTTTGTGGTTTGTGCTAGAGTGGAATGACAAATTGGAGAAGTGTGCCACTCTCTTTTTTATTGAATAACCAAACTAGTTTAGGATCAAAACCAGACACACAGTGCATGGTGTCTAGTGAATTATACTTTAGTGGTGTATTTCTTGGCTCTGGAAATGCCCAATGTGTTTGTACTTGCAGAGATTGCACTACTGAAAAATGGATGCAATCTTAAACTTTGTTTACTCTCTAAAAGCCTAGCATCAGAAATATGGATATAAAATGCTACCATTTGCACGACAATCCTCAAATTTGTTATATGGAGGTGTTGCTTTATCTAAAAGCACATCAACATTGCAGTTTTGTCACCCGGCTTTGAGGATTAGGTAATGAATCAGTGTTAGTTGTGATGTTGGGGTCCATGAAGATTGGACAAAATTAAATAGACTGGACCTAGGCCGAGCAAGGTCTGTATTCTCCTATAGTGGTCTTAGTATTTTTACATGGAATTGTGTTTATGCTGTACGTAATGCCTTGGTTTCAATTTGTCTCATGTTTTTTGCTAATTAAGTTCCAGATGTGTTGTGCTATGTTATTCTTTTCAACAATTCTTGCCCGCTAACTTGAATGGCAAACAGAGATGTACACATTGTGCCACTGCCATCCAACCAGCGCAAATCTAATTATCTAAAGAACTCTAGTTCAATGACACCTGCATTCCCTACATAGAACACTGATAGACCTTAAATTTCATATGTACGGTGCACTTGCACGTAATTTACTCTAAACTGCATAAGTTTGTGCACACCACTTTTGGACCATTTCTTTTATCTATATTCAAATGCATATGTAAGTGCTGTTTGTTATCTTAACAATATAATATATTGTAACATGGTTGTTGAACCTCACAATACCATACAAATGTTCACACGTCCCCCAAAATTCACTTTCATCAATAGTTGTCAGTTAGTGTATTTTACAGAGAATGTGTGCAAGACAGCTATGCTTATATTGCATCTTATGTCATGGCATCAAATCATTACTATCTTTTTATTCATTTCAGTTGCTTTGCTTTGAGTTGTTATAGTCCTATATGCTAACAACTGAAAATATGCTCTGAATCGCAAATTATGTCAGTCTCAATTACCCTATGATTTAATCAACTCACACCTACCAGCTCAACAACTTTCACCTGCTTTGTACTGACTTGTATGTGTTCTCATGGGAATTTTCCATCATCATAGTCTTGCAGGAGTCTTTATGATTGACGAATTCACTCAAACTCCATCTATTTGTAATTTTACTTAAACAGCAGTGTTCGATTGCTAAGCAATGCAAGTATGCAACATCCATTTCTTTGCATAGGTCCACATTAAAAGCAGGCATGTAACCAACTCCACTAACATGGTCAGTTGCATCATTGTTTCATAGTGGTGGGGCTGTACAAGCTACTGTTAGATCCTGAAGCCTACTCGTTTTCCTATTTAAGGGTTGGTTTCAGATGTCATGCAAGTTATGTGTGGCATTACCTTATAGTGTGATACATTGTGTAGCATCTCTTTTATCAGTCATTGATTTCAAGATTTAGCATTCCTATTCTCAACTCAATATGATTGATTACATTTAGCTATACTGGTCATTTTCGTCCAGAATATCTTCGTTAGTGAGTTCATGTTTTCGTTCTCACTTTTAGATAAAATCTCTAAACATATGCTTTCACCCTGAAACCAGAAGATTCAGAATTTAGCACATTTGGCTCATTTCGAGTTCAATTCTCTACATTTTATCATAGGTTAAATATTTCCTTTTGCACTTTTGCAGCTTCTAACCATGGTTCCAATGTATATATCAAATATGGCATCATGGGAGGATTTTAGTACTACTCTTGGACCAATAAAGGTATTTATAAAGCACCATCTTGAAATTTAATTTTGGCAAGTGATATTTGTGAATTCTTAGAGTGTAGGTTTATTAAACTTCATTTTGGAATTTGGACTAATTTCGAGTAAGCTTGTTTATGGTCGTTTTGACAATACTTGTGCCATTGTTTTGGGCTGTTTGAGCTTTTAGTGTTGTTTTCAATTGTCACAACTTGGGTAAGGGAGTTTTTGCTCTTGTATGCTGTTAGAAGTTCCACAAAAAGCACTATGCAGCTATGATGCACAGACACGTATACGTCGACACGACATGACACCGACACGGGAATTCGCCATTTTCCCAAAAATACCGATACGGCGGTACGGCTATATATATTTAAATAATAAGAATAAATTACACATGTATCATTTTTTATGTTTCTTCATGCTTGTCGAAGTGAAATATTGTAAAGTGTAAAGTAAACTCGGAATATGTACCTCTCAAAGATGACTCTTGCCTCTTCATTCTTCTTGCAGTCAATTCATAAATCATGAATCATGATATGTTCAATTGTTCATATGAATACCATTTTCAGAAATCATAATTCCATAAACCTGAAAAAAGAAGTAACATGATCAGCAAGAGTTGCAAGACTATAAAGATAACATATATACTTGAATATTTGATTATGCATAAGTGAACAGACTGACAGTGCATCATTGCATTCATTTATATTTCTCTACTTCTCTCTGCATGTATATACTACACATTTAGCACTACAATATGTGACATAAGTCCACACAAATAACATAGATCAGAGAAGTAATCAAGTAATAATCACTAGCAGCAGTTCAATAGGCTAGCGGCATAAAGCAACGCCGTGTCTTCGCGCATAAAGCAATCCTCTGTTCACCAATCGCGGCCACTTCGCCACACCATCTGCGCGACGCGACCCGCCTCCCTCCCTTCTCCGGCGGCGGCCTGCCCTCTCCTTCTGGCTCCCCTCCTTTTGCCGGCCTCTCCTCCACGCTTCTCCCGCGCATCGCGGCGGCGGAGGCGGGAGAGGCCGGCAGAGGAGGGAGGGAAGGCCGGGAGAGGTGGAGGTGGAGTTGGAGGCCGGGAGGAGGGGCTGAGAGGAGGTGGAGTTGGAGGTCAGGAGGGGGGGATCCGGGAGGAAGGAGGTGGAGGCCGGGAGGGGAGGATGGAGCAAACACGGATCTGGAGGCGGAGGCGACACCACGATGGGGATGGAGGCGGGACGGTGGCGCAGCTGATGGTCGCCGGCGCGCCGCTTCGGGGATGGTGGCACTGGCGCCACAGGGATGGAGGCGGCGCTAGGGCTTCGGTCGTCGTTCGGCTTCATGTGCACGCGGCAGGTTTTTTCCCCGCTTGCCCCCTCATCCCATCTCTTGTATCTCCTCCCCTCATGCGTGCGGCGCGGCGAGTCGGCGGCGCGTCGAGCCGGTGGCGCGGCGAGGCGGATGAGCGCGAGGGAGGACTAGCTCGAGGGAGGGAGGGAGGCAGTATGCTTCGGCTGGGTGCGTGAGATTTGGGATGAGGGTTAGGGCATTTGGTGGCTCGGTGCTGGGGCATGGGCTGTGTCCTGGGCCGTGTCGGACACGCAGTCACGCCGTGTCCGATACGTGTTGGGATTTTTCGTAATTAAAATTGAATTTTAAAATAGTCGATACGTCGCCGACACGTCGGTGTCGGACACGGCGTTTGACACGGATACGGCAGTTTTCCGAAGTGTCGGTGCTTCAAAGCTATGCAGCTAGAAAACATATTTCAGAGCTCTTAATTTAATTGAATAATTGTATCTTAAAAAATGAAAATGGTTGACTAGGGAGTAGGGACTAAGAAGGGCAATTACCTTTGAGATTTAGTGTTCTGGCTGTTTAGACAGCTCACTGAAATTGCTAAGATCAAGTTAACTTTATGATGCTTCATGTATCTAGCTGGACAATAGAAACAAAGTTCTCCCTTAGTCTTGGTGAAAGGCAATTCACTGGACTAAAGCTGCTTTCAGTTTATGTCCAGCTGTGTGCTAGTTGTTCTTAACATTTTGATGCTTTTCCTGTTAGCAGTCTTTAGCAACCAGCCAACTATGATTGGTTGGCCTAATATAATTCATAGCTGGTAGGATTCTAATTTTAATAGCTAAAGTTGAATAAGATTTGAATGCTTACACTGTTGAGGAATGCTGCCTCAAGCCTTGGTTTGATGATATCATGCTGGGGGTGAAGCTTGGGGTAATTGTCCTATTTTTCTATATGCCTGTCTTGATGGTTGGATCAACTTGTACTCCAAAGCAAGGGGCTAGTTGGCCTTAGTTTCATGATGTTTTCCTCAAATATTGCTTGTCAGAGCTCAAGTTTAATCCGATATTGGTAGAATTTAGGCTCTATGCCAACTGATATACTTCTAAAAGTTAGATATCAGATAAAAAATGATTGCACTCCACTTCTCTCATGAACTGATGATATGCTGATCTTAATATTTGGATCAATTTCCTAAATAGAGATATACACTTCACTTCTTCACTTCGTCTTATGTGCTATCTGGTTACCTAATGTCTTGAAACACAAGGCTGTAAATCTTTTCTAATACTTGCTAAGATCAGCTATCTGGATATCTTCTAGCCTCTGTTGTAGGTTTTACCGTACATGACTGATGATAAACTTTTGGAAATATGGCATTAACCTAGGTACAAGTTTAAGATTTCTTTTTTGCAACCACAAACAGTAGCATAATGAACCTTATTACATTACTGGGGTAAATACCGACAAGAGGATGGCCGGGCGTTGACGTCTTGCTTTGTGGAGAGAGGAGACCAGAGATGAGGATGAACTTGTTTAATTTGTTTATTCTTGTTGCTTGCCCGCCCTCAGGATAACAAAGCTCTCTTCTTATAGAAGGTCTCCCCTAACAAACATAGCATCTAATAATGTGGAAACTTACTTAATAAGGTAACAGCTAAAGGATAGAGATAACCTAACAAACTAAACAAATCCTAACTGATTGCCAATTCATTGCTGCTGCTTGCCTTCCTTGCACCAGCCCCTTGGGCTCACACGGCCGACCAGCCATGACCTTGTGCATATGATTGTGCACATGACAAGTACTATCTGCAAATTTCCAAGGGTGTTTCATGCTAGACCAAGTAAACTTAGTAATTAATTATTGATGTAACTGCATGAGGTGAAAATCCGCATTCTCTTTTCTGCGTACATTTCTCTTAAATTTCCAAATACCAAGACATTTACTACAAAAATGACCATAACCGTTACCGCCGCGATCGGGATTTCAACGGTTCGGTTATTTGATCCTTGATCACATGTATATGCTCTTAATCAGGTTTCACTGAGGTGTCTCCATATATGTGTCATGTTCGACATGTAAAGAGGGTGCTTGCCTATTGAATCTGCATTTTGATCTAACCAAGTGATTCACGGTGTATATATATGTTCTCGTCCTATTGCCAAATGAATGAAGGACATTGTGGGGAAACAATGAAGAATGTAAATGCATGTGATGCACTAACCTGATAGACAATATGTTGATATTATATAGTACAACAGTTACAACATGAGATCACTACTTGGGTTCCCTGATGATCTTGCTGAGGTGAAGGTACAGAGAAGGAGCAAGGCTTTAGCTTTCTCCCCTATATTTGGGCTGAGTTTGATGCCATTATATACAGACTTTGTAGAGTATTGCAACAGTAGCCAAAGACTTTCTGTACCATCAGATTGGTTGGCACTTCACACTTGCACATGTTATTAGTTCTTTGAGTGCATTTGGTTATTTGCATTGGATACAAGACATTTTCCTTATAGGCTGTCCTGCTGCGGTCAGAGGCGGATCCAGAACAAAAATAACCGGGTGTCCCATACATATCACACATATCTAATTATAAAGCAATGTTACATAGAAATTAGAATAGTAATGTGTTAAACAATTCTACATGACGGATAAAGAAATAGCCATCAAAGTGTTTACCAAAATAGAGTCCTACACTCCTAGTAGTAGTTTTGGTTAACCGTAGTAGACTAGTAGCAAAGTGAATAAATGATGGATAAAGTTCCAAACTATAGACAAAAGATGGTCGTCATCGGCAAAAAACAACATCCGGTCTTGATAGCCTACAAAAAGTAGAATAAATCACTTAGTAAAATTTTAAGTAAAAGAATCATGAATTTATCGGAACAAAGATAAGTACATTACATTTTAGATTTTCTTTCACGCTCCCTAAGTTATGGAGCGATGAATTGACATCATTGGTAACTTTCCCATTTTGCATTTCTCCACAGAGCAAATAAGGCTATCTCTCAAGAAGTCATCGCTAATGCGATTGCGCAAATATGTTTTCACAATTTTTATGGCTGAAAAACATCTCTCAACTGTAGCAGTGGCAACAGGCAACACTAGTGTTAGCTTCAAAAGTCGATAAACTAAAGGATAGCAAATATGTTTTCTTGTCTCCACCATTTTTTGAGAAAGGTCGCTAATAGTCTATGTTAGAGAATCTATCATCCGCGCACACATCGGCAATGTAGAGGCGAAGGTGGTGTTTAAGGTCCCTCAATTCCCCATCATCGAAATCATTCGGATAAAGTTTAGCTAGATCCATCAAATGCTCCAAATTAAAACCACGAAATGATTCTCTTGGACTCCAAGCGGTCGAACAAACAAGCAATCTAGAGTTTTTCTCGTTGAAGCGACCATCGAGTTCTTGAAGTAACCAATCAAGAACATCGTTAAAACAATCCACCTCATAATGATGCTTGTTGGTAATTCCAGATTTTTGGCGTAGCTTCTTTGGATTTTCGTATGCTTCTCCCATTTCTAATTTGAAAATATCATGCTTCTCTGAAGGCATACACTTCATCTAAGCAGAATCCCATCCATGCCTCCTAAGCTCATCCAAATGGCTTTTGGTTGATTTCACACAATCAATGGCATTCACAATGTCTTGATCCTTCCTTTGTAGAGTTAATGACAATGTATTTGTGATTATTAATTAAACCTTCTATTTTTACCACCAATCGTTGAATATGGAAAATCAAAAGTGCGAGGTTGGTAAGGCCCATTATCAATGTACTTTCTTCTTACCACATCCTTTTAATTAGGAAGATACTCCTCTATTCTTCTCCTTTGTCGGGATCAAATTGAATCTCCTCTTCCCAATTGATCGCTTCGAGGTGAAATCGCTACATTAGTGACATTATTTTCTTCATGGGAGGGTCATTGTTCGTTCATATGATGGGACATCATTCTCTCTCGTGATGACGCTTTTCTTTTAAGAAACCTTTCCATGAATTTACCTATCATTTGCCAATTATTTGAATACTTCATTAGATATTTGTACTATAGAATAATAGAAGCATACATTTGTAGTCAATTATTTAAAATTGTGAGGCTCACTTACTCGACATTGTGTTAGTGGACAGTGGTCACATGGACGATGGATCACTCAATGACTCAAAAGTTGCAATTTTGCCTCGATTTGTCACAGGTATTCTAATTCCCACTACCAGTCTACCACAATTGTAAACCACAATCCTAGGGTTTGAGAAAATCAACCAACAATTAGCAAATTGAATCCCTAAAATACAAAATGAGTGATCGTGTTTGAGATAAATCGATTACTCGACACGGAAGAAAACAAAATTACGATGATGGCTTCGCAGACGCAAGAAATTTCGTCGCCCACGCCCACGCGTGCGCCTCTCGTCGTCTCGCCGACTCGGCGCTCGGCGCATTCGCGAATCGCCGTCCGAATCGGACCGATAGCGCGCGTAGCAAACGCCATAACGCCAAATTCTCACGCGCCGCCCGCGTCGCGCGATCGTGCACGCCTCGCGTCGTGTGGCCGCGCCCGCCTTGCCGCCTACGCACGCGCTCGCCGGTCTGGTGAACCGCAACGCGCGACGCGCACGCCTCCACACTCTGGCGTGCGCACGCACGCGCTCGAGGCTGGCAGGTGTGGCGGCTGCGGGTGTCCTACATTTGGCCCGAGGGTGTCAGCATTATTCTATATATATATATATATATATATATATATATATATATATATATATATATATATATATATATATATAAATTGATTTTGGACCCGGTGTCCTGTGCACCGGTAGTCTTATCGATCCGCCCTGGGCGTGTCTATCCTAATATGGAACCTTTTTACTGTTTCCTCCTTTCTGTCAGCAGAAGAGATGTCCAGATCTCTGCAATGGTTTATTTTTCCTTGCATGTGAATCAATGGTGTCTACTGGTTCCTACTTGTTTATCCAAATCGATCTTGGACATGTTTATATAATTTAGAAGTTACTACCTACAGAACATGATACCAAACCACTGGCTTTTCAATATGTTATGTTCCTCTTTTCCTTTTTTTTAGCATACACAACCTCAATTATGAACATTTCGTACTTATTTTGGTACTAGAATTTGTTACAATCTCTGTGCAAAGATGTCATATTGTCGCTTTTCGTTCTTGCAGGGGAAGGCATCGCCACTGGTGGGTGAAATCAAGATCGGCGATGGTAGGGAACAGCAATGCAAGCAGATGGAAGGATATCTTGCTGCAGGGATGTGGACCCTTGTCTCCGCTGCTTGCCTCCCAGGCATAGCCACCATGGCCTGCCCATCTATGGCCTTCCAGGCCAAGCCCCAGCGCAGTGACACCTCGTAAGACGAGGTCTGATTCTGCACGTGCCCATCGACCACTCCTGCAAACCGTTCTCCTGCCAAATGCGGATGAACTCATCGGCGCTTCTCCTTCCTGGACTGGCGGACCATCTGCGCAGACGCGCGCGCGTCCTCAACGCCCTCCAAAGAAGACTCGCCTCGTCAGCGTTCCAAGTGCGCGTTCGGCGTCGACTCCATATCCTACCTCGGCCACACCATTTCGTCGACTGGGGTGTCCATGGACCTGGCCAAGGTGCAGGCCGTCCGGGACTGGCCAACACCTCGGTCTGTGCGGGCGGTCCGCGGCTTCCTTGGCCTCGCCGGGTACTACCGCAAGTTCGTCAAGGAATTTGGGACGATTGCGGCACCACTCACGCCGTTCTTTGCGCGAGGGTTCTCTGGTCGCCACCGCCGAGGCGGCTTTCACGACGCCAAAGCTGCCGTCCACCACGCGCCCATCCTCGCCTCTTCCGGACTTCACCACCCTTCATCGCCGAGCGCGATGCCTCACGCACGGCCGGCGGTTCTCCGCAAGACCAAGACCGTAGCTTTCTTGATCGGCTGTGGCACCGCGCCATTGCTCTCTGGCGGCCTACGAGCGAGACTCATCGCCTCGTCCTCGCCCGTCGCCATCGGGCGCCATATCTCTCGGCCGACGCTTCACGTAAGAACGGACCATTTCGGTCTCAAGTTCTTGCCGATCAACGCTGCCACCATCCTCGGCACCATCAGGTGGGCAAGCTCTGGCTTCGACTTCTGGTGGAGTACAAGCCGGCGGCACCAATCGGTGGTCGACGCTCTGTCGAGCACGCGACACGAGGACGCCGCGACACGCCATCTCCGGGCGCGCTTCGACTTCATCGACCGCCTCGCCGCCAACACCGGGACGAACGCTGCCGGTGGCGCCCGATGAGATCACGGCCGCCGGCGTCGCGGCCGTGGTCCTCATCGACGGCATCGTGGCGTTCGACGGCCGGCTCTACATTTCCCCGGCGTCGCCGCTGCTCCACGAGCTGCTCTCCGCCGTGCACGATGACGGCCATGAGGGCATACAACGCACCCTCCATCGACTCCGCCGCGACTTCCACTCCCCCAACCTCCGCGCCGTCGTCCGAGACTACATCCGCGCCTGCGCCACATGTCAGCGCTACAAGACCGAGCATCTACACCCGGCCGGCCTGCTCCTCCCTCTGCCCGTTCCCACGACGGTCTGGGCTGACATCGGGCTGGACTTCATCGAGGCCTTGCCGCGCGTGGGTGGCAAATCCGTCATTTTGACGGTGGTCGACCGCTTCAGCAAGTACTGCCACTTCATCCCCCTCGCGCACCCATACTCGGCTGAATCCGTGGCGCAGGTCTTTTTCGCCGAGGTGGTGCGCCTCCACGGCGTTCCCATCCATGGTCTCGATCCGATCTCGCTCTTCACCTCCACGCTCGGAAGGAGCCGATGCGCTAAGCGGCACCAAGCTTCACATGACGTCGCTTTCCATCCCCAAGACGACAAACAGAGGCGGCCAACAAGATCATCGTCATGTACCTCCGCTGCCTCACTGGTGATCGTCCTCGGCAATGGCTACGTTGCCTACCATGGGCAGAGTACATCTACAACACCGCCTTCCAGACGGCCCTCAGGACACGCCGCTCGCATCGTCACTGATCGCGACCCGCCCACCATTCGCTCTTACGAGCCAGGCGAGACGCGCGTAGCGGCCGTGGCCAAAAGCTTGGCGGAACGGGACGAGCTCCTCACCGACGTCCGTTGCCGTCTTGAGCAGGCGCAAGCACTCTACAAGCGTCACTACGACAAGCACCACCGTGAAGTCCACGCCGTCGGTGGCCAGGTGTGGCTCGCTGCGACATCGCGCAGCGGCATCCCTTCAAGCTCCGGCCAGGAAGGCTGCGGCCACGATTCTCACGGGCCCTACCGCGTCGCCACCATCATCAACGACGTAGCCTACCGCCTAGAGCTACCGCCGGGAGCACGCCTCCACGACGTCTTCCACGTGGGCCTACTCAAGAAGTTCGTCGGCTCACCGCCAGCAGCGCCACCTGCTCTTCCGCCCATACATCATGGCGCCATGCGATCGCAAATAAGCGCGTGACTCGCTCCCGCTTTGCCGGGCGTCGCCAGTTGCAGTGCATTGGAAGGGAACCAGCCGATCGCGCCACAGGAGGACGCCGACGGATTCATCGACCGCTACCCAACTTTCTGGCTCGAGGACGAGCCGCTCGTCGAGGAGAGATGTCATGTGGGGCCGCCACTACGGCCACGGGCGCACACAAGGCACAGTGCCTCTTACGGCAAGGCGCAGGATCGGGGGATCAGCGCGCGATTAGTGGCTAAGAGAGATTTCGAGGATTAGCATGGCAGGCTACAATCAAGGAGATTGGGAGAGGGTTAGTTTCCTTTTGTTTAGGAGGCCAAGCGCCTATATCAGGGCTGTAAGCAAGCTGTTGAGATTTAAGCAATAACAAACCTATTCTAGTCTGCCTCTCTTCTTAATCTCATCCCCTTCACCATTGGGCGTCCAGGCAAAACCCCTGGAGCTCCTATCCCCTCCGGTTACGAGTTACGTAGCCGGGGTCCTGCTACCTTGGGAGCTCACGCCCTTGACAAAAATACTATTGTGGTGACAATGTAATGTAGTGCTAATGTGATTTTGGTCATCTTGTACAGCAACAAATCAGACATTTTAGTTCTGTAGTGAGTAACTAGACAAACAAAAGATCTTCACAATAGTCAGCATTTTGTGATTTACCACATCAGAATGTTGCTTGTTTAAGTTCCTTGCACTTCCTTTAGCTAACCCAGTAATCATAAAACTTTGAACTAAATTAATACACAAAAAATGGATTGCCCTAAAGTTAGTGCACTTATGATCAGAGATTTTTTTTTACTCATTTGCTGTGCAATATGTATGAACAAATGGTAAGTACCCTAAGTAAATGGGCTGTTTCTTATTGTACATTCATGAACGGAAAGAATACAAGTAATAAATAAATGTTGAAATCGAATGTCATCTGATATTCTGATTCTCAACTCAATTTTCAAATAGTCTACGTGCCTCTGTTAGTTTCACCCTTGCGTGCCATTGTCTGAGTTTGACCTCCAAGCTCCAATACCTGTTAAGGGTGGAAACAGCCAAAACTGATATGGGATTGACATATGTGGGTGATCTTAAATTACCCTTTCAATCGAATCTGCTAAGTGGAGTCATATGACCATAACCGTTACCGGCCGCCGACCGGGATTTCAACCGGTTCCGGTTATTTGATCCTTGATCACATGTATATGCTCTTAATCAGGTTTCACTGAGGTGTCTCCATATATGTGTCATGTTCGACATGTAAAGAGGGGGTGCTTGCCTATTGAATCTGCATTTTGATCTAACCAAGTGATTCACGGTGTATATATATGTTCTCGTCTTATTGCCAAATGAATGAAGGACATTGTGGGGAAACAATGAAGAATGTAAATGCATGTGATGCACTAACCTGATAGACAATATGTTGATATTATATAGTACAACAGTTACAACATGAGATCACTACTTGGGTTCCCTGATGATCTTGCTGAGGTGAAGGTACAGAGAAGGAGCAAGGCTTTAGCTTTCTCCCCTATATTTGGGCTGAGTTTGATGCCATTATATACAGACTTTGTAGAGTATTGCAACAGTAGCCAAAGACTTTCTGTACCATCAGATTGGTTGGCACTTCACACTTGCACATGTTATTAGTTCTTTTGAGTGCATTTGGTTATTTGCATTGGATACAAGACATTTTCCTAATAGGCTGTCCTGCTGCGGACCGGCGGTCTATCCTAATATGGAACCTTTTTGACTGTTTCCTCCTTTCTGTCAGCAGAAGAGATGTCCAGATCTCTGCAATGGTTTATTTTTCCTTGCATGTGAATCAATGGTGTCTACTGGTTCCTACTTGTTTATCCAAATCGATCTTGGACATGTTTATATAATTTAGAAGTTACTACCTACAGAACATGATACCAAACCACTGGCTTTTCAATATGTTATGTTCCTCTTTTCCTTTTTTTTAGCATACACAACCTCAATTATGAACATTTCGTACTTATTTTGGTACTAGAATTTGTTACAATCTCTGTGCAAAGATGTCATATTGTCGCTGTTCTTGCAGGGAAGGCATCGCCACTGGTGGGTGAAATCAAGATCGGCGATGGTAGGGAACAGCAATGCAAGCAGATGGAAGGATATCTTGCTGCAGGGATGTGGACCCTTGTCTCCGCTGCTTGCCTCCCAGGCATAGCCACCATGGCCTGCCCATCTATGGCCTTCCAGGCCAAGCCCCAGCGCAGTGACACCTCGTAAGATGAGGTCTGATTCTGCACGTGCCCATCGACCACTCCTGCAAACCGTTCTCCTGCCAAATGCGGATGAACTCATCGGCGCTTCTCCTTCCTGGAAGAGCACTGGTGATACCTAGCTAATTTAAGCATCTCTTGTCTCTCTTCTTTTGTTTGCCCTTTTCAACTCTCGCTTTTGTTGACCAGGTTGATTTTGTTATGTTATGCTCTGGTTTGGAGGGCGCATTGTGATTGCAAGGTTGTACTATGGCAAAGTGAACTGTACTCAATCTGGTGATTGCCGATCTGATCCCCATGTGACGCCTCGTGGCTGTTAATTTCTGGTGGTGTGGTTTAGTTGTGTGCTTTGTGCTTGACAAGGGGCAGTAGCTTCTTTCGGTGGTCTTAAGACTAGTTTATAAATTGGAAAGGATTCCTGGATAAAGTAGGCTATTCCTTTCTGCATCATTTTGCTATTGGCTGTTCAGGTTGCTCCATGGAGTTACAGCCTTACAGGCTAAGTATCAGTGGATCTTCCGACTAATTGAATTTATTTGCCATGGATCGCAGCTTCCTGTGTCTGTATCCTGTTTGTCTTTCGCTGCCAAGGCCGATATGTCACACTTGCATTGAGCAGCTCTTGCCAAGACCTGAATCACTGCTATATGAAGAGTGGTGCTACTGCTGTGCGACCAAATCAAAGGCCGCACAGATTTTTTTTTTTTTGACACCGACTGCCATGTAGGCCTGGACTCACGGGAGGTACCTATGGGACCCATTAGGTGTCATGTCCTCGTTCTCCTTTGCATTGCATTGGGATGGTGTGTGTAATTAGGCAACATATCCTATGCACATGGATACTTGTGTGCACATATGGACATAGAGGATCCTGATCATCCATTTCGTCATCAACGGCTTGCATTGCTCTCACCTCCCACTTCCGGCCGTTAAGCGAAAAACACCCCGTGCGAAGAGGAAATTCTTTGTTCGCATCCCCCCGAGCCCCATTCACAGGAGGCGGCGCTGCTCTGCCCCATTCGTAGGAGAAGGGTGAAGCTAGGGTTTGGCACCGCCGACCGCATCCGCCTTCCTCCTCGCGCGCCGCCCGAATCTCCTCCGCCCCATTCATAGGACGGCCGAGTTTGCTCCGCCCCATTCGCGGGACGGCCGAGTGCGCCGCCGCACCATCTGCATCGCTCCAAGCCGCCACGCCCGATCGCCTACTGCGGCGCGCCGCTTCGTCGAGTCTCCGCGCGAACGACCCGCGCAAGCCGGCTGCGCCTGATCGCCCTACACCCCGGCGCCGCTGTCGCCCCACTTGCGCCCGCGGCGAGGCCCTGTGTGAGGTAAGCAACCGCCGCCCCCGCCCTTCCCTTGCACCGAGTCCCCTTGCGCTTGAGTCCCCTTGCTCTGAACTAATATTGCAGCAGCTTTCGGTTGCAGCAACTTTGCCATTAGATGCTCTGAACTAACATTGCTAACATTTCTTATCATCTTTTGCATTCACATCCAGGACTGATACTGCAGTACTACCAATGGTTCCAATCATGAGTGCATCAAACAAAATGTAATGGACTTCTGGAGCAAAACAACCTGATACTGTACAATGTCCAGGATTCCATTACAAGTCCATACAACATCTTTTGCATTCACATCCAGGACTGATACTGCAGTACTACCAATGGTTCCAATCATGAGTGCATCAAACAAAATGTAATGGACTTCTGGAGCAAAACAACCTGATACTGTACAATGTCCAGGATTACAAATAAGATCAATGTTAAAATTGTGGAATTTTCAAAATGAATATAGCACTATGGATGCCTGGGAGTAGGACCATACTGACAACCCAATAAACTGCTGGTTTAGAATTGTCCAGAACCTTTCAACCATCATTTTAGCTCACCTGATACTGTAGCCATGATTCAAGAACCTGATACTGTAACCGTGACAACTCATTATCCAACACTCAAACATTGTCCATTGTCCATAACCTGATACTGTAGCCATGATTCAAGAACATTCTAACATTACATGTCCAGCATTCTAGATTCCAGAAACCTACATGTCCAACATTCATATATTACATATCCATACATGTCCAACATTCATATATTACAAAACATTCAAACATTACATGTCCATGATTCCAACATTCTAGATTCCAGACCACCTCTTGCAGCCACCTACAAGGCAAATATGAATACACTGAGTATTTTAACAAAATATCAAAGGAATGTTAGACAGTGAGTACTTGAACAAAATATCAAAGGAATGCTAGACAGCGGTACCAAACCATGCCAGAATTCCACCATGCCAGAATTCCGTAAGGGCATGATTATTTTGCTTGTTTACTTGAACAAATCAATTGCCACGGCAGCCATATTTCATCCCATGTCAAGTGATTCCAAGAAATAAGAAAAATACAATTAAGTTCAGAGCAGCTCAGGTCGGCGCAGACCTCTGGCGGCGGCGCGCAGGGGAGGCGCGACGAAGGCACCTCCTGCGGGGGCGGCGGCGCGCAGGGACGACGGCGGATGCAGGGGGCGGCGGCGGCCGAGGAATGGGGCGCGACGAAGGGGCGGCCTGCGGGGGCGGCGCGGCGCGGCGAAGGCACCTCCCGCGGGGGGTGGCGGATGCAGGGGACGGCGGCGCGCAGGGACGAAGGCAGCTCAGGGGGCGCGCGACGTAGAGGATGCGCGACGAAGGGGCGGCCTGGGGGAGCGGCGCGGTAGCAGGAGCTCCCCAACCCTAGCTCGTGGAGGAAGATGGGGAATGGGGCTCGGGCTGGGGGGCGCGAACGAAGAAAGGAATGCTCACGCGGGGGGTGTTTCGCAAAAGAGTCAAGTGGGAGCCGGCGGGGTGATCTTCGGCCGTTGATGACGAAATTGATGATCAGGATCCTCTATGTCCATATGTGCACACAAGTACCCATGTGCATAGGATATATTGCCGTGTAATTAGGCCTTGCTTGGAACGTGTGAATACCTTCTTGCTCATGCAGATGCAGAAAATGAGCTGATTACTATGAAATTCTCGCAAAATTTCCTAACAGGTTTTCAGTGCATGCAAATAAATAGCTGCATCAACTAAACATGGTCATAGATAGGGATGGCAATCGGGCGCGGCGAACACGGGTAGTGCTCGTCCATACCCATGCCCGACAGCCCAAAACTCCCCCACGGGCATGCCCATGAAGGGCGACGGGTAGAAAACCTCGCACATACCCGTCGCCCACGGCATGCTCGTGTGCCTGCCACACACCCATGTGGTCACCAAAGACTAAATAGCAAGCACACAAAGAGAATTCTCTTAAAATTAAACTCCTATATAGTATGTAGGTACATTGCAATCTGTTGTATAAAGATGGTATCAACCATAAGCAAGAACACAGGAATTAATACAAATCTAAACACATGCAAGAGTTAGTGGGTGGACAATGACGTACTTGTGGGAGAGGCACTTGAGGTGGGAGGCGAGGGCGGAGGCGTGGTGGTAGATGTAGGTGGCGACACCGAGGGCGAAGGCGTCGGTCCAAGTGGAGACAAGGTGCTGAGGATCGGAGTGCGGCATCCCCGAGTCGGCCCTTGTATGCCCGCACCCAATAGTCATCGAACTCACCCATCCTCCCATCGAAGCTTCTTCTTTGCTCTCTCCTTCGATCGGCGTGGCTCGGGGAAGAAAGGTGCAGCCCCAACCTCAACCTCCCCTTCCCGTTCCTGCCCATCCCCCAGCCAGGCCAGCAGGCCCCACACCACCGTCGGTCCGCCACGCCAGATCAGATGTGGCCTCTGCTTCCCCGATGACCTGGGCCTTAGCGACGGGGTGTGAGGAGGGGGCGGTGCGGCCGGGCGGGAGGACGGCGGCGGCGGCGGGGCGTGAGGATTGGGGATTTGAGGTTGTGGCAACGAGGGAGGAGAGACCGATAGAGCTGCGACAGGGAAGGAGGGACCAAGAGAGTCGGGGCAGCCACCGGCATAGGCGTGAGAGGATGGGCTGACAGCGACTTGTAGAGTGGAGGGCTGGATGTGGATGTGAGATTGGAGAGGGGAGAACGGGAGATGCAGATGCGAGAGTGAGACGAGAGGGGGAGGTGGCGCGTTTGGAGTGGTCGAGTGGGGGGGACCGGACTGGTGGGGTGGTCTTGTGCCTACGCTTGGTTTTCTTTGGAGGGCCCACCTATTAGAGGAAGATGTCGGGTAAATGGGAGAAGCGGGCACGGGTGGAGCTCACCCATGCCCGCGTCCGTTTGCTTGATGGGCAGAAGATTGCCCTATTTCCATGCCCGTGGGTGTAGAATCAAGGATAACCGACTAGAGGGGGTGAATAGGAGGTTTCTAAAATTAATCGACTATTTCAAACTTTAAGCAAGATAATTTCTAAGAATGCCTTTTAGCACAAATAAGAAAATAGAACTACTATATCACTTGTCAATAAAAACTAATGTTGATACTAGAAACAATTCTAGCTAGGTAAGGTTTGCACAAGATAATTGCTAAAAATGTAAATGCGGAATAGTAAAGACAAAAATTAACCACAATGAAGACAAAGGAGTTTTTCCCGTGGTATCGAAGACTTGTCGGACTTCACTAGTCCACATTGAGGAAGCTTGAACCAATTAAGCCGGCTCTACAAATTAAGCCTTCACTCGATTTCACTAGTGGTTGTTCTTCCTCTGCTCCGGAGATGGTGAACACCGAACCAATCACAATTTGGCGTCGGGTCTCTTCACAATCTTCTTGAAGAGATCACCGAGCAAACTCCCACCAAGCCGTCTAGGTGTCAACAAACACCAAGAGTAATAAATCTCAATCTTCGCTTGACGGCAATCAAGTGCAATGGATCAAACTAGAATGAATGCACTTGAATTCGGCTCAACAACCTCACAATGAATGCAATTGAGTGTATGAGGTGTGGAGTGAATGCTCTTAGCTCAAGGATGTAAATGAAAGCTCTCTTGTTGTCCAAGAGCTGGTGGAGGGGTATTTATAGCCCCTCAAACGAAATACGATCGTTGGGAGCAAAACACAGAACTTTTCAACACATGCGATAGTACCACCGTTCACCGGTCGGTACTACCGCACCCTCCCAAAACGTCCAATAACGGCTAGCGCAGACGCATTAAATGCTTTGTAGTAGCCATTGAAAATTCGGCGCGGTACTACCGTCAACTATCATGCGGTAGTTCTATTTTCTGGTCATTCCGTTTTACAAGTGCGATACAACCGTTTCCTTTTCAGGCCCAAAAGTGGTCCTTACTGGAAATAACGTACCACCTCACAAAGTTCGGTTATACCGGGTGGCGGTAGTTCCGCGCGTAGCGCACTAGTACTACCGCACTTTCAAAGAGCAAGCAAAGCCCAAAAAAACACATCGTTCTATAAAAAACGTACCGCCAGATAGATCGGTACTACCGTCATGCGGTAATACTGCTGAACACATGCGGTCATACCGATTGGTCCTTGACCACTGTCTATGACCAGAGTATTCGACCACTGTTCATGACCACGCAGGTATACGACCACACAGATCTAAGACCACTGTTCTTGAACAGGTCTACGACAATTGTTCTACGACCACGAAGGTCTACGACCACTGTTCACGAACAGGTCTACGATCACTATTCCACGACCAGTGTCTACGACTACGAAGGTCTACGACCACTATTCTGGAACAGGTCTACGACCACTGTTCCACGACCAGTATCTACGACCACGAAGGTCTACGATCACTGTTTTGGAGCAGGTCTACGACCACTGTTCCACGACCAGTATATATGACCACGAAGGTCTTTGACCACTATCCTGGTATTACCGTTTTGTGGTAGTTCCGACAAGTAAACTCTGGTACTACCGCTTTTCTTCAGAAATGCAAGGTTGGCTTTTTAGAAACAAACTCTGAGAGTATGCATGATCCTAGATTGATTCAAATGGCACAAGAACATGCTATCAAGCTACTAGTTGTGATCCCTCTTAATAGTACGATATTTAACCTAAAATCCAGTCTTCCAACCTTTTTTTTCGTAAGACCGGTAAACCAAAAAGGATCCTAGACTACTTGCACCTTGTCTTTGAACCATCTTCACCTTCAAGTTGATCTTTAGCATGCATCTTCAAGTTTTTGCATTCGTCACCGGGACTAAACCTTTTTAAACACCCAATAAACATGTTAGTCTCATATTCTATATTGTCATTAATTACCAAAATAATCATTTAGGGGCCTAGATGCTTTCAATCTCCCCCCTTTTTGGTAATTGATGACAATCCATTCACTATGTAAGAAAGATATGGTTTTTGAATATACCATTTGTTTGAAAACAAGTTGTATATTCTAGTTATGACTTAACAAACTAATTCTTTCAATGAGCTCAAGAGAGAAAGAAAATTATTTGCTTGTTAAAGTCATTACAAAGAACGCTCCCCTTAAACATGTGCATATAAATGAGAAGAAGTATTGCAAGCACATGTAGAGATTTTGAACAAATTTTGGCGGAGTTTCTTTTGCTTGAGAGACTTGAGGAAATTACAATGCTATGAATAAGCAAGAGATAAAGATTGCAATGCATAGAGATTATCATAATATCAAGCACCAAGTTCAACAATATTATCATAACAACATAAGAGCATAAAACCATAACAAGGTGCATAAGTCCAAAAGTATAATACCATAGCCATTACATAGCAAGGACACACACATATATAGGTAATATATAGTAGATAATAGCTTCTTCTTCCTATTCCTTCTCTTGTTCTTTCTGTTCTTCTCCCCCTTTGGCATCAAATACCAAAAAGAAATCATTCAGCTGGTGGAGCTTGATCTGGAGGAGGAGGTGGAGCTTGGGAGGTTGAAGCTGAAAGAGGTGCGTGTGGGTGACGGCGTCCATAACGAGCCGGAGCAGTCAAAACTCGCTCAAGATCACTCACACACTCTGTCAAAGTAGCCAATCTATTGTTTGTTTCAGCTTGAAATTCTTGTTGAGATCTTTTAATGTCTAGGATAGCTGAATATATCTGGGCAAGTGAAACTTGTTCATCTTGTTGAGCTTCTGCCACTGGAGCATCTTCCCTCTGAGCATCTGCCAATTGCTCCCCCTGCTGAGCCTGACGACTAATATCTGTAGGGATTGGAGGACCCTCACGAGGCTTGTAAGGCTTGTGGGCAAATCCTAACCCTCCACGATATCTAGTCTCTCGGATGATCAAAGCCATGATGTATGGAGCATAATAGATTCTTTTGACTCGACCATTCTTTGAAGAAGCTATTCCCCTAATAGTAACATCTATCACATCGAATTTCCTGCCATTTTTTTGAGGAAGTGCAAAAGCTTTGCACATCTTTTCATTAAGCCGAAGTAAAGAACAAACAAGAAACGGAAACTGTTGGGTACAAAAATCCCCAAGAGAAAAAGATTATAAGAGGACACCACCGCCTCACCCTAGCTAACACCTTACGGTCACTAGGGGAGGAAAGAAAACTAAGCTACTCCTACTCCACAGGAGTTCCCTGGCTCGGCGCAAACGCCATACACCAATGGTGAAGCTCATCATGAATACTAGCCAGGACCTGATCGATAGAAGCTGCGACCTTCTCGAAGATTCTTTGATTGCGCTCTTTCTAGATCATCTAAAAGACGAGAATTATGTACGAATCTAGTTCCTTCCTACGATGCTTTGGTTCCAAGTTTCTTACAGAAATCCAATGATCTTGAAGAGAGGTCTGACCAACAGGAACTGCTTCTTGGAATAATGTGATCGATGGTTTCCAGGCCATGCCCGCAAAACACACAAACACCTTGGTTTTCCAAACCTCAGCGCTGAAGGCGGTCAGCTGTTCAGCATCGACGGTGAATCGCTAACCAAACGAAAAATTTGCATCTGAGAGGAGCCATGGCGCTCCAGATCGCATCGGCGTAAGGACACGCAAGCGAGCCAAAGAAAAACGCTCTGTAAGTCGACTTTGAGGAGTAGCAGCCTACGGGTTCCCACCGCCAAAGCACCGAGTCGCCCTCGTCCAGTGATAGCTGTGTATACTGAACCATGTCCCATATTCGCTGAAAATCCAGCATGTTAACATCCTCTGGGCGACCAGATATGTCAGAGATCCAAGTGTGCCCAAGGAGGGCATGAGCTACCGTTCTTTGCTTCCTTGTTGATGGCTTAACCATCTTTGCTATAGACGGTGCATTCCTCGGATCCAAAATATAGGATGAACTCCACCAAAAGTCTAACTTGAATATGTGCATATGTTCTTAACACACATTTGTGTATGCACACATTTAGGGGGAGTTCACTCTATGTTTTCTGGTTTCATTAGTATTGATCTATATTCCCTTTCCACATATTTGAGATCTCTACTTTGAAATATATCTTTGAGTATATACAACTTGTGTAGTTCGTATATACTCATACAAATCTTTATTCAATTATTTGCTATTGTGATGGTTGTCATTAATTACCAAAGAGGGAAAGATTGAAGTATCTTGACCCACCATTATGAGGTAATGGTATGTTGTGGTAATTAATGACAATCACATTGTGAAACTAACATTTTCCATGAGTTGGTTGAATAAGTTAGGTTCCATAAGGATGAAGACTTTGGATGACATCATGAGTTGATGGTCATCAAGTCAAGACTTGGGATGAAGGATATCATCATGTGTTGATGGGCATCAAGTCAAGATCCCAAAGTGAAGAAGATCGTCATGTGTTGATGATATTGAAGATGACGAGCTTGAAATAAAGGATGCATCATGTGTTGATGCATATTCAAGTCAAGAACCCAGACTTGAAGTGAGGATGTGCGTCATCAAGCTTCAAGTGGTTGCTCAAGGCAAAGGTATGGCTAGCTAGGGCTAAGGATGTATTCCTAGTCTTTTACCGGTCTTGGTGTTTGGTTGGAAGACCGGATTGTTAGTATAGGTTGCCGTACTATTAAGAGGGGTCTTGTCTAGTAGCTTGAGTCTCATCATGTATTGATAGCTCAATCTTGCTTGCTCTAGCTCACCGTGGCATGATGCTATTATTTGCGAATGTGTTTTGTAAATAGTTGAGGCTCATGCGTCTAATGCTTGTAGCATGTGACTATACTTTGCAAATGTGTTTTGCAAATGGTTGAAGTCCATGTACCTACTCCTTGTGGCATGATCTAAGTTTGCAAATATTTTTGCAAATTGTTGGGATCCATGCATGTTCCCTTGACATGGTCTAAAATTGCTTGTTGCTATTTCCTTGGACTTAGATCATGGTTGTGACTCTCTGAAATTCTTGTGCTTTATGCATTGATCTAATGTGTTTGAGATCATGAAATTAGATGGGTTGTGTAGCCCTCTGAATAAGCTTTCAATAGAGTCCAAGATCACTCAATTCCGACATCGGAGTCAAAAGTTATGACCGTTTTTTCGAGTGTCACATGTGCTGAAATCCAGGTGCGGACTGACCACAGTTGAAAGCCCGGACTGACCGCCCATATGCCTGCGGACTGACTGCCCTTATAAGGCCGGTCAACTTTTTTTCAGATGGTGTGTTTTTCGGTTTTCTTCCTCCCGGAAGGCCCGGACTAACCAGGGGTGCGGTCAGACCGGACCCTATGAGGGCGGACTGACCGGGAATTGTTTCCAACGACTATTTTTATAGCCGTTGCACTGTAGCCTGGACTGACCGGCCCTGTGCTTGCGGACTGACTGGTTTCCCTGATTTTTAGCAAATTCTCCTCCAACGACTAGTTTTTGTGTGTGGGCTATAAATATCCACCTTGACCGGTTGGGGGGCAACTATTGGCATCCTATTTCATTCTCTTGAGCTAGTGTGAGCTTCTCCTTTCAATTGTGCATGTGTTGCACTTTGTGAGCAAAGGGAGAGGGTCTAGTTGCATGTGTTGCAACTAGAATTGGATTGAGCATCCAATTGTGCATGTGTTGCACTTGGTGAGAGTCAAGCGAGAGGCTTCGACTTATTACTCTTGGTGTTTGCCAACACCTGGACGGCGTGGAAGTGTTGTGGTCCGGTGATCTTCTCCAGAAGCTTGTGAGAAGGCCCGGCGGTTGTCAGTGGTTTGGTGCTCGCCATCTCCGGAGTGGAGGAAGAGCAACCCCGAGTGGTTCGAGGTGTTGGTTCGGTTTGGAATCGGTCAAAGTGATTGGACTTACCTCGGAGGTGTTGGCTTGAGTTGTGGAGCCGATCCAACGCGGTTGGGCTTACCTTAACATGGACTAGGGGAGACCGGCAAGTCTCCGAATAATACGGTAAAACATCGTTGTGTCATTGTGGTTTGCATTCTCGTGCTTTACTCTATTGCAATTTACTTTGTGCAATTTACATGCCTAGAATTAAATTGCTTATCCTTGTATGATTGCTTATCATCAATAGACTTAGCTTGTTGGTGCACCTAGTCAAGATCAGTTAATTTAGGTTTTATTTATGCAAAATCGAATTGTTGTTAGCTTCCGCATTAGAAATCGGTTTTAGCCTTAGAGATTTTTAGAAATGACTATTCACCCCCCTCTAGTCGGCCTCCTCAATCTTACAGGGACGGCCGCCAGCATAGGCGTGAAAGGATGGGCTGACAGCGGCTTGTAGAGTGGAGGGTTGGACGTGGATGCGAGATTGGAGTGGGGAGAATGGGAGATGCAGATGCAAATGCAGATGCGAGAGTGAGACAAGAGGGGGAGGCGGCGTGTTTGGAGTGGTCGAGTGGGAGGAGACCGAACTAGTGGGGTGGTCTTGTGCCTGCACTTGGTTTTCTCTAGAGGGCCCACCTATTAGAGGAAGATGGCGGGTAAATAGGCGAAGCGGGCACGGGTGGAGCTCACCCATGCCTACGCCCGTTTGCCCGATGGGAAAAAGATTGCCCCTATTTCTATGCCTGTGGGCAAAGAAAGCCCCTATACTCGGTTTCATTAGGGTATTTACTAGCGATATGCGGGTAATCGGGCAAAATTGTTGTGAAGACCCCAGTTTATTCGACTTGTAATGCTTAGCCTTCCATTGACCCTAGCATTACAATTCAAATAAACCAAGCCTCAGGATATGTATACTTCCCAGAAATGTAGTATACACACCCCGTTACAAAATCATGTATCAATTCCATACAACAAGAGGTTACAATATCAAAACTTCATAAAATACAACAGATTGAACTACAAGATAAATAACAAACTACACAGCTGTGAGGACCCCGGTTTATTCGGCTTGTACTGTTTAACCATCCACTTGGTCCTAACAAAGACAAATCAAATAAACCAAGCCTCGAGATATGTATACTTCCTAAATGCAAGATACACACCCGCTACAAAATCATGCATCAATTCCATTCATACACATAGAGCAAGCAAAAGCAACAATCGAAAGACATAGATAATATAAAGAGAGTTATTACAAAAGAGAGGCCGACCGCCAAAATTCATAAAGATAAGTAAATACACAATGAAGCAAACGGCCATAAGATGGCGATAAATAAAGCCAATCGGTGTGCCTTTACCCACAAGGCAACCAACCGGACCGCCAAGCTAATCGTCCCAACCAGCACAAGCACACACACTCACAAAAGTGAGGCCCTTGGGGCTCACCTTCTTCCTCTGCAACAATTAATATTAAGCAGCGTATGAGTACAAAACTTGTTTTTGTACTCGCAAGACCGACGTGTGAGATAACGAACTATAATTAACTACATGCAAGCTTTATTTAAGTGGATGAGGCTTTGGACTTATTTTCACATGAAGCAAGTTTTCATTTACAATAAGGTAATAGATTCAAAGCAAGTTTGCAATTAACTTTTATTGTTCAAATAAAAGAGAGACAATAATAACATAGATAGAGAACATCACCAACCTAGAAGTGACTAACCCATAGTCACCACAACAATAGCATGAAGTACCCTTCATACCACCCATGTCCAGATTTAAGTTTTTAAAAGGTTGTAGTCTAGTTCTTGTGGGAAATAACCAAGCGTGTCCATAACCTAGGACGAGGCTATTCGAATAGTTTTAACCTGCGCAGGTGTACCAATGTACCCACACGATAGACCGCCTTTCCACCACCACGGTTAGCACACTTCCTTTGGTATGCGAGCATGGCTAAGTCTAACAAGACGCTTTCCAATGGACGATGCTAATTAAGAGCCGCAACCCACGGGAGAAGGATACATTAGACACCCTAACCGGACAGCTAATGCTCCTCGCACACCACAAACACACACACGCACACACCCACCGACCACTCATAATTAGCACCTCCCAAAGTCTTGAGTCAAGAGAGGTTCCATATCCCCTCGTGTGGTTAGCACACAATAATTGCTTGGATCAATGGCACAAGTAACTCGGTCCTTAGGGACTTAGGCACCATTCCAGCCACACCCAACAGATCACCTAACATACCATTGTGCCCAAGCCAAGATATAACTTTTGTTTTCGCTTTTGATTTGCAAAATGGTAAAACACAAGGTTGGACATAATGGAATAATATAAGTATTTGTGTGATCAAGATCACCGACTAAGTCGATGATCGCCCAATACTACCGATGCTAGGCATGGCTAAGCAATATTTATTCGAATCTACTAAGTGACAAGAGCTCATCCAACGAACTCTAATCACAAAGAAATAACCTAGGCTCGGAGTAGTAGAGGATAATTATTTACCTCAGATTATGCAACTAGAGGTCTAACTAATCAATTTAACAACAAAATAGCAATGCATACATAGAAGTTAAACAAAATATTAGACTTTAAAAGTAATGGGATTAATGGAAATGATCAAACGCTTGCACGCTTGCTGTTGCTCAACTTGTTGCGGAGGGTCGTTCTCGGGATTACCGCAAATATCGAATCCTAAGCGAAAGAGCGAAAACAACCAATAAGACGAGCAACACTTAAACACAAGAGCAAGCAAAATTTATCCAAATGTGATGAAATTTATACACAAGGTAAAATACGAACATACCTAGACATAGAAACTGGAAAAACTTGATTTGGATTTGTGGTGCAAAAGATATTCTCTAAAAACCTAATTTCGGCCATAATTAGCACTGTAGCAAAAATATTTTCTAGAAAGATTTTGAAGCTGAAACTTTTATGGTAGCTACCTACTGGTATAGTGGTAACCCGTATAAAATTTCAGGTCATTTGGAGTTAAAATGATTTAGTTATGATTTTTCTAAGTGTTAAATCTAAGACATGATTAATTTCAGTATTAAAGACTACTGCAAAACCTATACTAAGCTAAAGTACTTTAACAGATGCATTTATAGAACTTTAGTTTGTTAAATTTGGAGCTACAGAGAAAAAGTTATGCAATTTTGAAGTTTAAAACAATTAATATGTGCAAATAAAAGCTTTGGGACTAAATCTGAAAACCATAAAATCGAGAGGTCGTGGGCGTTGATCAAAGATCGCACGGCTCACGATCTCGAATGCTAAAACCATACGAGCACCGGCGCAAAGACCTCATCGCGCTTAGGGAGGTTTTAACCGTTGATATTGAATCCAACGGCCCAGACCACCGGATGCACAAAGACACGCGAAGGAGCTCCTCGCGCACTAGGGAGGTCGTGGCCATTAGATCTCGGATCTGCCGCCCCGAGCTCCACGAGGAGGTCCTACGGCTATCCAACTAAGGGAAGGTGCAGGCGGTTAAGATCTCCGAGGGAGGTCTTAACGGTCTAGATCCGAGCGGAGAGGACCTAAACAAAGGCTTAACAAACGAGAGGTCTTGACGGCTAGGATCTCACCGAGGAGGTCCTAACGGTCGAGATGTCCTCGGGAGGTCCTCCAACACAGTGCTATCTGAGGAGAGATCTGGATGGCTCAGATCTCCATGGGAGAGGTCTGGCGGTCCGGATCTAGGCGGGAGGTCCTCATGGTTAAGACCAAAGACGAGGAGGTCTCGAAGTTCTCTTTACAAAGAGACCAAGGGATGGTCTTTTGTAAAGAGGACCTGTGATGGTTTTGAAGGTTTTCTTTACAAAAGACCAGGGTGGTCTTTTGCAAAGAGGACCTTGGTGGGGTGGCTCAGGTGGTTTTTAGAAAACGACTAAGGAAGGACTTTTGCAAAGAGGACCCCAAGGAGGTCCGAGAGGCGGTTTTGACAAAAGCGACCGGGGTGACCTCTTCGCACGAGAGGACCTCAAGGAGGCCTTTTGCAAAGAGGACCCCAAGGAGGAGGGTGATCCTAGCGGTGGGATTTAACCTACGGAGGTCTTTAACGCCGTGATTCTATATGGTGGGAGGTCCAGAGACTTAGGATTTTTGGAAAGATCCTAAGGCCCAGATCTGAAATTGGAGAGGTCGGGACGGCTAAGATTAGCCCGAGGAGGTCCTAGAGTGGTTTTAATGGTGCAGATCTCCGCATGCTGGCGGCTAAGACACTTAATGCATCTAATGATTGACCACAAATGAATCTAACAGAACACTTAATGACTAAGGCCCCGCCTACACGATGATTCCATTCCACGGCACAAATTAGGACACCATTAATGCACCAATGATGAGCAATGATTTGAGCATTAAAGTGGTCCTAAGAAGATGACGAAAATGGGAGGTTTTGAACCGACAAAACCCGAAGTGCACACATGCTTGCCGCGGCGATGTGGACCTCGTCGGCGGAAACCAAAGGCACGAATGAGCTCCAAATAGGACGGAGAACCTAAGGGTGCCAAAGCTACACCGAAGCACCACCAACCGCGCTAACCGAGATAACCGCCGAGGACCAATGCGCCAAAAACGAAACCGAAGAGGTCTAATGGGATCGGGTTTTGGAACCAAGTACTCACCGGGATTGAAGGAGAATCGAGTGGTCGCGGTAGCTCGGTGACGGTGGAGGTCGCGGAGATGAAGAAGACGAAGCTCCGCCACGAACAAAGAAGCGCCCACCTTGTCAACCTCTGTGAAGGTCAAACAAAGCGAGTTAGAGAGGCTTGAGGTGACCAAGGAACAAGATGATCGCCACTATTGCAATGTTGAACCACCAAGCTCGGAGGTCGCCGGAGAGCTCCAATGTCCAAAGAATGGTGGCAATGGCTTTCAGTGTTTGAGCACAAGAGAACCGAGATGAGCTAGGTGCAAGAGAGTGACTAAAGGAACTATGAGAGGAAGCTTGAGCTTCAAATATAGCCGGTGGGAAGGGTGGCAAAGTCAGCCGGTGCACTGAGACCAAGTACACGAAACTGATGGGAGTAGGTTGTCAGGGAGACTTTTGAGCAAAAGGTGCTGCCAGACATTTAATGTTGGCAGCACATAGCCGTTTGTCAGCCCTAAAGTTGACAAGGCACTGCTCTCTACTGCCATGCACAAAATTTGATAACGCCCAGGCCCACCCGACAGTGAGAGGACCAGGTCAAAAGAGCTCAACGGCTAAAATCAGCACAGAGCTCCCACTAGGGAGGTCGTGAACTGTTGGATTGAAATCCAAGGGCTCGGATCTTGAGCCAAGTATTAGAGGTCCTAACACTTAGGGGAGGTCTGAGCCACAGATCTCAAGAGAGATGGCCCACGATCACCCAAGCGCTAGGGGTGGTCGTGGAGGTCCGAGGAGGTCGCCCTAGGGTGGTCTTTGCAAAAGGTGCAAGGGAGGTCCTAGGGGAGGTCCTGGAGGGTTGTCTTTGCAAATAGAACAGGAGGAGGTCGTGCGGGTGGGAGGTCTTTTACAAAGACCAGAGGAGGTCTATGCGGTTGGACTGAGACCCAAGGGTGCGAGGTGGCGAGGTTGCACGGCTCTGGCCGGTGTCGTTAGTTGGTTTGACCGAGCCGCTTGGCACGAGCGGACTGGTGCGGACCCGAGAACAGTGAATCCAAATTTGACTTTGAAATTAAAAGTGAGACTTGGGATTTATTTGAGGTAGCAAACTGACTCCAAATTTTATGAAATTTTGACATAGCTTGCTAACCTTGAGATGGACTCGGCATAAAATTTCCAGAGGTTTTTATGCTGAGCATTTTCTCCGAAATTATACAATGCTTTGAGCTAGGGTTTGACTACAAGTCAAACAAGTTTGATTGACCCTTAAAACTATTCAAACAATTTCAAAAATTGTGAAATTTTTCAGAGGGTCACATATCAACCCAAGAACTTAGAAAAATATTTCCCGGAGATGATCAACATATTCGACAAAATTGTTTTTGGAGGATCAAGATTTGGATCAACAGACTTGTGACTTTGTATTTCCATACTCGTGCAATAATTGTTTAGTACACACAGGAGATACATGATGTAAGAAAAAGTTTTAAATTCTACTCATTTTCTTACATTCGAAACACAAGTTGAAAATGGGGATGTTACAACAGCGGAAGCAAAAGCCATAAGATGGCGATAAATAAAAGAGCCAATTAGTGTGCCTTTACCCACAAGGCAACCAACCGGGCCGCCAAGCTAGTCGTCAAACCCGCAGCACATCTCACAAAAGGGAAGCCCTTGGGGCTCACCTTCTTCCTCTGCAACAAAAACATTAAGCAAAGCAACTAAGTACAAAAATTGTTTTTGTACTCGCAAGACTGACGTGTAAGGGTAACAGAACTATAATTTAACTACATGCAAGCTTTATTTAAGTGGAGGGGCTCTGGACTTATTTTTAGCAAAAAGCCAATTTTCTTTTGCAATAATGTAATAGTTTGAAGGCAGTTTTAACAATTCAAATTTTATTTGCAGAAATAACAGCGATACAGTAAGTAGTGACAAAAAGACATCCTGGAGATGACCAACCCATTGGCCATCACAACAATAGTATGAACACCCGTTCATACCAACCCATCAAGTTTTAATTAAAAGGTTGTAGTCTAACTCTTGAAAAGCTTACCCAAGCGTGTCCATAACCTAGGACGAGGCTATTCGAATAGTTTTAACCCTGCAGGGGTGTACCAATGTACCCACACTTTAGACCGCCTTTCCACCAGCCACGGTTAGCATACTTCCTTTGGTATGCAGGCACGGCTAAGTCTAACAAGACGTTTTCCAATGGAAAATGCTAATCAAGAGCCGCACGTATGGGGGTTAACCCTTAGTGATCTGCCGGCGAAATATGGATCACAAGGACCCATACGTGGAGTAAGAGACACCGGCCTCGGCGGGCGCTCCACTCCCCACAAACATGTCCATATTGCATATATCACATATGCAACCCACCACACGACTCATTAATTAACACCCCCCCAAAGTACTTAGTCAAGAGAGGTCCCATATACTCTAGTGTGGTTAGCACGCAAAATTGCCTGGATAAAAATTCACTCACAAGATGTTCGGTCCTTAATTGACTCGGGCACCATTCCAGTCACACCCAAAAGCACACCATCTTACCATTGTGCCCAAGTCGAAATCATTTTGTTTTTATTTTTAGTTTTCACAATTAAACATAACACAAAGGCTGAAATATAACCAATAATAAGTTTTATGTGATCAAGGTCATCGACTAAGTCGATAACCGCTCAATTCTACCGGTAACTAAGCATGGCTAAGCATCATATCGTAAAGACAAATAAAAGACTGTAAATCATTCACCGGGCTCTAATTCACCAGCGAGGATAATATCCTATGGCGGTGGCAGGGGTGAATAATTTCAGGGCAACAATGCAATGGAAATAACTACCTCTAATCGATAAAATTAACTTTGACACAAAAGCATGCATACATACAAGTAAAACAAAGTATTAGATTTTAAAAGTAATGGGATTGAGTGGATATGATCAAACTGCTTGCCTTTGCTTTGTTTGAGATATTCAACTTGTTGCAGAGGATCACTCTCGATAACAACGTCATCTAACGATAAAACTGCCAAAGCGAGAAACAACGAATAAACACCAGAATGCCAAAAGATAACCAAAAAACAATAACACAGAAAATAGATCATGAATTTAGATAAATTTAAAGACACAAATTATTGGACTTGGGGTTAATTTGAAATGGTAACAAATTTTGAAGTTAAGATAATGGCCTAAGGTCTACTGTTATTTGACATGCATATAACCTAATTCTTGCCTTCTAAGCAACTTTGCTCCCTTAGACTAAGAATTAATGGCTAATCCTTAAGGGGTTTACTTAGTGATCTTATGCATCTAACAAGGTTTTAGCTTTTAATCATGAGGTTAGAACTTTTGAAAGCTCCACTAGAAAGCTCAAAGATTGTTTTTCAGATTTAGGCTACTCCTATTAACTTAAGTGTGTGAAAGCCCAAAAAAAAATCCTTTTAATTACTAAGTACAATAAAATCTTTATCCTAATGCCCATTTCTTTCCATCTACAGATTGCTGTTTAACAACTAGCAAGATTCTCGGAACTTAAGTGCTACTAACTCAAAGTAGTGACTCAAATGACAAACCTTATAGTTTTTATTTCTCGATGGCTTTCCGAAACTTCACAACCCTAAGGATTCTCATATATGTTTGCCATTAACAAACACTTACCAACTGACTAAAAGAATTGAGACAGGGTAACTACTGTATTAACAAAATCATTAGTCTATTGATAACACTAGTGCCCCAAGTTTTTCCTTGCACACATCTTTTCTCCTCTGCTAGTTTTCTGAATATTCTCATCCAGAATTGGTTTTCCTACAACTGATCAACCTATTTGAGTGGCCTAAAGATGGCTACAAGGTCTAATGTCCAAACAGATTTCATCAAAACACTCTTCTGTTCACACAGCCAGAGTGATGATTCAAATCTGAGAAGAGTGGTGGTTAGTTAATTTGAATATTCACTTAAACAATGCTTTTGAGTAGTCAATTAGTCATCTAATAGGTTTACGAATTCACTGACATTCAGATTTTCATCCAACAGCTCCTCTACCCAACATCTTTTTCTGTTTTGCAGGTTACTGACAACACAGAAACATTGCTTCAGAGAGCTAAAGCCTAAACTCCTTTCTAAACTCAATCTTCAACTTTGCTAAACCAATCAAGATGACCTAATCACATTGACTTAGCAAATAGTTTGGCTTAAGGGAGTGGGCCCCACTTTTCAGTGAGACAGAGGAAGGAACAGCTGAAGAACAGGGAGGCTCGGGCGTGGCTCTGGAGCGGCAAATCGCCGGCGACTGGAGTGGTGGTGCGGCGAAAGTGAACCCAAAAATGGGTTACCCGGAGTACAAGGAAGCTAGGGGTGGCAGTGGTGCGGCTTGAGCGGCACTGTGGCGGCGTGGCGACAGGGCGCGGCGGCCGGCGTGGAGGTGACGAGGGGCGACGGCGCCGGGAACGGAGAATAGCGCGCGCACGAGCACCAGGGGGGTTAGTGGATCTCACCAGAGTGATCGCTGAGGACGGAGGGATGCCGAGGTGAGCCGGCGACGGGAGCCAGGGGCGGCGCGCGGTGGTTCACCGTGGAGGGGTCCCTGTGGAGCAAGACGACACGAGTGAGTGATCGGAGGACGCCAAGGGAGCCTAGAGGGTGCTCCAGGAGGGAGGAATTGGAGAGGGAGTCGCCGGAGTAGACACGGCGGCGGAAAAAGCGGTTTCGGCCGGAGTGGGGAGGATTGGAGGGAGGCAAAGAAAGGGTGAGGTGAGCTCGAGTGCTTGGCTTAAATAGAGAGGAGACGGAGTAAACCGAGAAGAAAGCCTGCGGCAGGGCGGCGGCAAGCTCGGGTGCGGTCACGGAAAAGCCGGGCAAAGCATGGGCGCGCACGACCGGCAAGCGTGGGCGCGGCATGGGCAGGAGAAGCGGTGGACGAGGTCGGCGAAAACCAGGGGTGCTAAGACCAAAACCGGCGATGACCTCGGTGGCGCGCATGGGCGGGCGGAGCTGGCGAGCGGGCGCTCGGGCGGGAGGCGCGTGGGCGAAAACGTGGAAGAGAAGGCCTGGCAAGCGGGGCCCACCGGTAAGTGAGAGGAGGAGGGGTGGTTCGGTGCGAGTTGGTTCGGTTGGACCCAGGTTCAGCGAAGGGGTCCGGTCGGAGGAACAGTGCTCGGCTAGGTTTTGGATTTAGAGTTTTAGTGTTTGACCGAAAATAACACAAGTTTGACCTATGGTTTGAAATAGAAATAAAATTTGAAAAATTCTGAATTTTTTTTTGTGGACACTCTGAGATTCCCAAGGGACTTAGGAAAAATAATTTCAAACACTTTGTATTTTAAAATTTGTCAGTATTAAATTATTTTCAAATCTGCATTAGTAATTTGATTTGAATTTTGGTGAAGGTAAAATGACTTCTAAAAATTTGGTAAAAATAATTAAAATTTAAGATAAATAATCTAGTATTTGAATAAATTATTTTCAGGAACTTTCATTCACACATTTTTCTGGATTTCAATTTCAAATAGTAATGAATTTTAAGTTTAAAAGCTTTGAAATTTCCAACACAACTTCAATACAAAATATCAAAAGTTTAAAATTGTGCACAAATTTTTAGAAAACCAAGAGCATGACCAAGAGATACAACAAAAGTTTTTTAAATTTTAAATTTTTATACATTTAAAATACAAACCCTAATTTTGGGGTTGTTACAATTGTCATCCCTAGTCGTAGAGCGATTTCATGAGAGGAGGGAAACATAAAAGAGGAGGCTTGGGTTGGACTTAGGGCCTGTTTAGGATGGTTGCAGCTTTTTTAAAAAGCATCTTCCGGCTGAGTTGAAAGGCTGAACGACTGCAGGACTGAACGGTTGAGCTAAAGACTTTTAGTGTTTGACAGTCTGACTTTTAGGTCGGCTGGCTAGAGCTTCTTAGTTGAAAAATGTTGAAATGTCCCTAAGGCAAATGAGGCAACTAACGACAATTAACGACAATTAACAACAATTGACATCAATTTACGACAATTGACGATAATTAACGCAAAAGATGACAATTACCGTAATTCACGAGAACTACTGTAATTAACAACAACTACCACAATTTAAAACAATTAACGTAATTGATCGTAGTTGATGCAAATAACGATAATTAACAATTATTCCAGTAAATAATTATTTCAATAAATAACTATTATATAAATAATTATTACAATAAACATTTATTATATAAATAATTCATTTACAAACAGAAAAAAAGAACAAACAAAAATAAAAAACGGCGGCAACTCGATGGCCGCTAAGGGGAGGAGGAGGAGGGCGGGGCAACGACCGCTCCGAAAAGGAGGAGAAGGGGAGGGCAACAGGTCGCTCGGAGGAAGAGGAGGAGGGAATGGCCGTTCCTAGGTTGAATTCTGTACCAAAAGTGAGCTGTGGGCCGTCGGATAATGGCACATGTCTTGTCTGTGCGGAGTCTCGAGATCCGGACCTTTTCTAGATTGTTCTCGATATCTTGGGCGGTTGGGCCTCCATCCCCTAGCATACGCTTCTCAAACTGGAGAAGCCGCTTTTGAGTATCAAAGTCTGCCTCCCTACTGGACAAGCGTAATCAGCACGCGCTGCCCACGGAGGCCACCTGGCTCATGCCTTACCGAAGCAAGCATCGTCTTCCCCTACTGGACCCCAGCCCTGTAGGCGCCTCCTACTCGAAGAAGCTACAAAATGCCAAGAGGATGCGAAGAGAGCATTTCGATTTGATTTTACTACTGCTTGCTACGCCGCCGGGGAGGGAGCCATGGCGACGACCACGACGACCCTCCCATTCTCCTCCACCTCCGCCGCCGCCGCCCGAACCCTAGCCCGCGCCCTCTCCGCGCGCGGCGGCCGCCTCCACCACCGTCCCCTCGCCTCAGCCGCCGCCGCCTCCCGGTGCCTCCACCACCTCCTCCCACCACCCCGCCGCGCGCTCTCCGTCTCCGCTACTTCCGGGGACAGCGGGGCCCCGGGTGCAGCCGCGGGCGATGGGGGGAGGAGGTACGACTACGACCTCTTCACCATCGGCGCGGGGAGCGGTGGCATGCGGGCCTCGCGCACCGCCTCCTCCCTCTACGGCGCCCGCGCTGCCGTCTGCGAGATGCCCTTCGCCACCGTCGCGTCCGACAGCCTCGGCGGCGTCGGCGGCACGTAAGCGACCCTGCCCCCTCCGCCCCCGTATTTACTCTTCGTATGTCCAGTCGCAACTTTTGATCCGCGGGAATGTTTGTTCGGAATTTGGATTCCGTGTTTGTAGCCAACACGCTTCGCTGCGTGCATGGTTTACTTCCGATCTCTAGTTTACGATCAACGGAGATGAGGATATTGAACAATTCACGCACAATTTCGTGCCTCTATGCGTACTGATCACTGATCACTATGAATGTGAACAGTTCTTACCTTCCATTCATGGAGCTCATGCCTTCGGAGGGGCCGTTATCATCATAGTGTTGTTGCATGTAGAGCTACAAACCAGTGGCGGAGCAAGGATTTTCACGATGGGGGTGCGAACTTAAGTAACACATAGTTCTATTGACTCGTGAATAACTAAGTAACACATAGTTTTATTGACTCGTGAATAACTGACTAACTCCCTACTAACTGTTCTACTTCTACATGATACAAAATCTATACGATTCTACACACTAACATACAATCTAACACATACACATAATCACAAGTGTCATTGGGTGTACCAAAATTTATTACATGTATATATGTACACTCTATATAACAAGTATTTTCCCAAAAAATTTGGGGATACAGTTGTACCCCCATGCTCCTATACTAGCTCGGCCACCCAGGGGCGGATCTAGAACGAAAATAACCGGGTGTCCCATACATATCACACATATCTAATTATAAAGCAATGTTACATAGAAATTAGAATAGTAATGTGTTAAACAATTCTACATGACGGATAAAGAAATAGCCATCAAAGTGTTTACCAAAATAGAGTCCTACACTCCTAGTAGTAGTTTTGGTTAACCGTAGTAGACTAGTAGCAAAGTGAATAAATGATGGATAAAGTTCCAAACTATAGACAAAAGATGGTCGTCATCGGCAAAAAACAACATCCGGTCTTGGTAGCCTACAAAAAGTAGAATAAATCACTTAGTAAAATTTTAAGTAAAAGAATCATGAATTTATCGGAACAAAGATAAGTACATTACATTTTAGATTTTCTTTCTACGCTCACTTAAGTTATGGAAGCGATGAATTACAACATCATTGGTAACTTTCCCCATTTTGCATTTCTCCACATAGCAAATAAGGCTATCTCTCAAGAAGTCATCGCTAATGCGATTGCGCAAATATGTTTTCACAATTTTCATGGCTGAAAAACATCTCTCAACTGTAGCAGTGGCAACAGGCAACACTAGTGTTAGCTTCAAAAGTCGATAAACTAAAGGATAGCAAATATGTTTTCTTGTCTCCACCATTTTTTGAGAAAGGTCGCTAATAGTCTATGTTAGAGAATCTATCATCCGCGCACACATCGGCAATGTAGAGGCGAAGGTGGTGTTTAAGGTCCTCAATTCCCATCATCAAATCATTCGGATAAAGTTTAGCTAGATCCATCAAATGCTCCAAATTAAAACCACGAAATGATTCTCTTGGACTCCAAGCGGTCGAACAAACAAGCAATCTAGAGTTTTTCTCGTTGAAGCGACCATCGAGTTCTTGAAGTAACCAATCAAGAACATCGTTAAAACAATCCACCTCATAATGATGCTTGTTGGTAATTCCAGATTTTTGGCGTAGCTTTTTTGGATTTTCGTATGCTTCTCCCATTTCTAATTTGAAAATATCATGCTTCTCACAGAAGACATGCACTTCATCTAAGACAGGATCCCATCCATGCCTCCTAAGCTCATCCAAATGGCTTTTGGTTGATTTCACACAATCAATGGCATTCACAATGTCTTGATCCTTCCTTTGTAGAGTTAATGACAATGTATTTGTGATTATTAATTAAACCTTCTATTTTTACCACCAATCGTTGAATATGGAAAATCAAAAGTGCGAGGTTGGTAAGGCCCATTATCAATGTACTTTCTTCTTACCACATCCTTTTAATTAGGAAGACACTCCTCTATTCTTCTCCTTTTGCTGGGATCAAATTGAATCTCCTCTTCCCAATTGATCGCTTCTGTAGGTGAAATCGCTACATTAGTGACATTATTTTCTTCATGGGAGGGGTCATTGTTCTGTTCATATGATGGGACATCATTCTCCTCTCGTGATGGCGCTTTTCTTTTAAGAAATTTTTCCATGAATTTACCTATCATTTGCCAATTATTTGAATACTTCATTAGATATTTGTACTATAGAATAATAGAAGCATACATTTGTAGTCAATTATTTAAAATTGTGAGGCTCACTTACTCGACATTGTGTCAGTGGATAGTGGTCACATGGACGATGGATCACTTAATGACTCAAAAGTTGCAATTTTGCCTCGATTTGTCACAGGTATTCTAATTCCCACTACCAGTCTACCACAATTGTAAACCACAATCCTAGGGTTTGAGAAAATCAACCAACAATTAGCAAATTGAATCCCTAAAATACAAAATGAGTGACTGTGTTTGAGATAAATCGGTACTACTGATTACCGGAAGAAAACAAAATTACCTGATGATGGCTTCGCCGCAGCCCGCAAGAAATTTCGTCGCCACACGCCCACGCTGGTCGCCGTCTCTCGTCGTCTCGCAGACTCGGGCGCTCGGCTAGTTGCGAATCGCCGTCGCCGAATCCCAGCCGACAGCTGTGTGCGTAGCAAAACGCCACAACGCCAAATTCTCACGCGCCTGGCCCGCATCGACGCATCGTGCACGCCTCCGTGTCCGCGTGGCTGCACGCCCGCCTGCTGCTGGCCTACGCACGCGCCTCCTCGGCTGCCTGGGCTGCAACGCCAACGCGCGCACGCGGCACGCCTCCACACTCCTGGGCCGTGCGCCCGCGCGCACGCGCCTGAGGCTGGCTTGGGCTGTGGCGGCCTGGCGGGTGTCCTACATTTGGCCCGAGGGGTGTCCAGCATTATTCATGTATCATATATATATATATATATATATATATATATAAATTGATTTTGGACCCGGTGTCCTGTGCACCCGAGTAGCTCTTACTGGATCCGCCCCTGCGGCCAGCGCTACAAACTGCAAAGCAACATGTGTACCTGCTGATATGAGATCAAAATTAGCTTAGAAGTGGCAGAGAGCTCTATCATGATGCATTTTGGTACCTGGTTATGAACTTATGGACTTATTGAGTATCGTCCAGTTAGTGTATATCTATATTTTGCTATTGACATCCTGTAGATTGAATGTTTTACCGAGTCTTATTTCATATCCATGATTCATGAAAATGGGCCGCCTAGCAGCAGTTACCATACAACCAGCGTTCATAATCGCGTTGTATTTATTGGTTTTTATTTGAACTTTTCTTGCCTTGTTTCAGTGTCAAAACTGTGTATGTAAGATGTTTATTTGTCTGTATTTTAGATGTGTGCTTCGTGGCTGTGTTCCAAAGAAATTACTGGTATATGCATCCAAGTACTCTCATGAGTTTGAAGAGAGTCATGGCTTTGGGTGGATGTATGAGACTGATCCAAAGCATGACTGGAGCACTCTGATAACCAACAAGAATTTAGAGTTGCAGCGTCTAGTGGGTATTCAGACAAACATGCTGAAGAATTCGGAAGTCACTATAATTGAAGGCCGTGGAAAGGTTGGGTGATGCTTGTAGATCAGGTTAAAGTTTGGATAAGTAACTTTGTTGAAAGGATTGATGCAGTAATGATGTAGTATCTGTTTAAACTAATGCAGATTGTTGATCCACATACTGTCAGTGTGGATGGCAAGCTTTACACTGCCAAAAACATACTTATAGCTGTTGGTGGTCGACCGTCCATGCCAGACATCCCGGGAATAGAGCATGTTATCGATTCAGATGCAGCATTGGACTTGCCTTCAAGACCTGAGAAGATTGCAATAGTAGGAGGTGGTTATATTGCTTTGGAGTTTGCTGGTATTTTCAATGGCTTAAAGAGTGAGGTTCATGTTTTTATCCGTCAGAAGAAAGTGTTAAGAGGCTTTGATGAAGAGGTGCCTTGAGTTCTTCATGCCTTGAGTTCTTTTAGAATGCTTCATGGCTTGAGTTATTTTTCGTACTTCATGGCTTGAGTTATTTTTCGTACTTCTTGTTTATTTGTAGGTCAGAGATTTTGTTGCTGAACAAATGTCTTTGAGGGGTATCACATTTCATACAGAACAGGCTCCTCAAGCAGTAACTAAATCCGATGATGGTTTGCTGTCCCTGAAGACGAACAAAGGAACTATGAGTGGGTTCTCACATGTAATGTTTGCCACAGGTCGAAAACCAAATACAAAGGTTAGTATCATATGACTATGTCGTTTCCACTTCTCTTAATCAGATTTTGTGCTGCTGTAAAAATTTTAGATACACGCATCCTTATACAAACAATGTACTTGTAGAATTTGGGATTGGAAGAGGTTGCGGTCAAAATGGATAAGCAGGGGGCAATTATGGTATGTGTACTAATACCAGGTTTCATGCATCCTTTATTTTATTATTATTATTATTATTTTTGAAATAGAAGTACAACTCTCGGTCTCTTGCACCAACTAAGGATGCACACAGCCATAATAGACACCCAAATTCGTCTCGAAGAGGACTTAAACATAGGTGGTGGGGGTGTACATCCACACCTTCCCACCAACTGAGCTAGGCTCAGTTCCTAAATCATGCATCCTTTATGGACTTCGATTTTCTCCACTGTTGATGATCATTAAGTGATATTTGAAATTCTTGCAATAATTTGTGATGTTAGGTTGATGAATATTCTCGAACTTCAGTTGATTCAATTTGGGCTGTGGGGGATGTTACTAATAGGGTGAACTTGACGCCAGTTGCATTAATGGAAGGTGGGGCAGTTGCAAATACCATTTTTGGCAATGAACCTACTAAACCAGATTACAGGTATGCGTTTATATAAGATCCATATCAGTTGTCCTGAACTACACTTGATTAAGATGTACAAATGGCTTCCCTTATTTTACTTAAAATTTGTCTCTTCATTATCTATTTATTTGATTGGATGCTCATGGATGAGCATAGCCTTGTTGCTTATTTATTACCAAGGTTCAAGAAGTTGGTCCTAGGCACCGCCAGTGTTCACCTAGGCGCTAAGCGGAATGCGGGTGGAGGGTGGCCGCCTAGCGCCTAGCCCGCCTAGGCGGCTGTGCAATCAGCGGCGGTGAACAGAGAAGTTGTAGTGAGTAAGAGAGAACGAGGAAGAAGAGAACGAAAAAAGAAAGAGAAAATAAAATAAAAAGAGAAACGTGCCATCCGGCCCAACCTAAGTCCAGCAGCCCAACACCTCGAACGCTGCCCTTATGGCGTTACCTAATCGTCTCGATGACTCGAACGAAGCAGTCCGCTGCCCATACCTTATCCTCTCGCTCCGCCTCTCGCAGATCGCAGCCTACGCCGCTCTCTTGCGCTTCCGCCTCGCTCTCGCTCCCCACGCTCGCCTCCGGGCGATCGGGCGAGGCACGCGACGGAGGTTAGAGGCGCGACGGTGACGAGGAGCCAGGAGGAGGAGCCGCGCGATGGGGAGCTGGGCGGCGGCGGCGCGCGACGGGGAACCAGAGGAGGCGGCGGCGCGTGACGGGAGCAGAGCATCACTTACCTTTTTTTCGATTTCTTCCCGTCGCGCAAGCTCGCCTCGAGCGCCCGCTCGCCTCGAGCCGCCCACCGCCCCGAGCCGCCACGCCTTGCCCACCTTGCGCCGCCTGGGACCGCCTCGGACTGCCCAGCTCCGGCTAGGCGCTCGGCCTGCCTAGAGCTCCGACTGACGCCAAGTCGCGGCGGTGTGGCTACGCCCAGCGCCTAGGCGCCCGCCTAGGGGATCACTGGGCACCGCCTAGGCGGTTGGCGGCGCCCTGCCGCTGCGACTTCCACGTAGTTAGCCGGCTAGGCGGGCTGGCCGCCTAGGGCCGGTGTTATGAACCTTAGTTCATAACAGGGTAAACATCCGTCGGAGGAAGGTCGGACATCGACAACTTAACAAAGAACGACGCTAGGTGAAGGAGGGCACCGATTGGGGGGAGGAATAGATCTAGAATAGCCGGTCAAGGGAACGACCACAACTGGACTTTAGGGACTAGGAACTTGTCTATTCATCTTTGCTTGATGCCAATGATTATAATATGCCTTCTTATATAGAGGGTTTTTCTAACAATTATGGATAAAATCAATTTAAATGATGCCCTTCCTAATTAATAGATGACTTTCCTAACTAATAGATAATCTTCCTAACTAATAGATAACCTTTCCAATTACCTAATCTCTATACAAGGAAACTAATAAACTATTTAAGGAAATAGATATTCTTAACAAAGGAAACTATTATCGGATGAACAGTACATGTGTGAGCAGTACACGCATAAACAGTAACCACGCTGTGACATTACACCCCTCTCAGTGAAACAGCTCGTCCTCAAGCTGCAACATAGGGCGGAAAACTCCTCCGATGGGGTGGGCGAAATCTGTTAGAGCATCATCTTCAACGTCGTCTTTGTTAGAGATATATTAGAGATAGGAATCCTTTTGTATTCCTTATCTGTCTTTTGTATTTCCTTATCTGTATCCCTGTACACCCTATATATATTGCCTATTGGGCATGTTCAATACACACACAATATTCATAATAGTCTTCATCGACTCCATCAGGTTGTCTAGTAGGGATAGCTTAGCAACAAAAGCTATGATGTTGGCTCTGATACCAAATATTATGAACTAAGGTTCATAATAGGGTAAACATCCGTCGGAGGGAGGTCGGACGACGACGACTTAACATAGAACGGCGCTAGGTGAAGGAGAGCACCGATTGGGGGGAGAAATAGATTTAGAATAGCCGGTAGGGAACGATCACAGCTGGACTTTAGGGACTAGGAACTTGTCTATTCATCTTTAGTTGATGCCAATGATTACAATATACCTCCTTATATAGAGAGCTCTTCTAACAATTATGGATAAAATCAATATAAATGATGACCTTCCTAACTAATAGATACTCTTCCTAACTAATAGATAACATTTCTAATTACCTAATCCTTATACAAAGAAACTAATAAACTATTTAAGGAAATAGATATTCGTAACAAAGGAAACTATTCTCAGATGAACAGTACATATGTGAACAGTACATGCATGAACAGTAACAGCACCGTGACATCCGGCTAGGTGGTCAAAGCCGGTCCAAGGCGGCGACGAGAGGGAGGAGGAGAGGAAGGGGGAAGGAAGCTGGCACCTTCATCATCGCCGCTAGGTCGTAATCACCGCTAGATCTCGCTGCGCCGCCGCCGCTAGGTTGTTGTTCGGCGCTCGGCAAGGCAGGCGCCGAGGGGTTTCAGCCATCCCCGCCGTCGAATTGAGCTTTCCACAACCAAATAGAGCTAGCTGCCGCCAAATCGAGGTCGCGGGGTTGGCGCAACGGTGGTGGGGAAGAGAGGTTGACGCGGCGCGGCGGCCAGAGCGCCGCCTACCGCGGGTGGTGGAAGTGGGGGTTGGGGTGGGGGTGGAGGCAGCGGATCTGGGCGGCGGCATTCGGCGAGAGAGGTTAGATTAGGTTTCGGGAGGTGGCAGGTGGCTCGGGTTGGGCTGGCCAGTCTGTCATTGGGATGGGCCAAGGGTTGGATTTTAAGCCCATTAATAATAGTATCATGTGATGTTTTTCCTGCTCTCTGCACTTCGGCTAGTCGGCCGCCTAGACATCGGGCCACCACCTGACTAGCGCTCTTTCTTGAACCTTGTTCATTACATATAACGTTTTTTTTTTTTTTGCGGGAGACAATTTCATGCCACTGTACATGCATTTATGCTGTGGCAGTAGCATATATTTCAACACATTAATTAACTTTCCTGTCCATATTTCTCCCTTCCCATTTCTTTTCCCCAATTCAAATTAACCTGCCATATTGAAATCTTTCGGTTAGTACGTAGTTCTCCTGGTCTTTTCATCTTCATGTTAATTCTTGAAGTAGCTTATCATGCCCCAATTCCCAACACTTAGTACTTCGTATTGGAATTCAGTCATATAAAAAACCTTTCGGGTATAGTTGATGTATTAAATATTCTAATGCTATGTACTATGCATTTTTAACAGTGCTGTGCCGTCTGCCGTGTTTTCTCAACCTCCAATTGGACAAGTTGGCCTTACTGAAGAGAAGGTAATAAAAAATTGCATACTGGTAAGTTTTGCCATGCATGAACAATTTTGAGTAAAACCATACACTTCTGTAGGCTATCGAAAAGTATGGAGATGTTGATGTCTACACGGCAAACTTCAGACCTCTCAGGGCCACCCTTTCTGGTCTACCTGATCGTGTATACATGAAGGTTATTGTATGTGCTAAATCAAGCAAAGTCTTAGGAGTGCACATGTGCGGTGAAGATGCACCTGAGATTATTCAGGTATGTGTGTTTTATATTTATTCTCATATTTCTGTTTGTGCTTAAATTAATATATCTGTGGATGTAAAATTATTTGACAGGGTATTGCAATTGCTGTCAAGGCTGGGTTGACAAAGCAAAATTTTGATGCCACTGTTGGTGTTCACCCAACAACTGCCGAAGAATTTGTCACAATGAGGAACCCAACTAGGAAGGTCCGGAGAGATACTGCAGCTGAGGTCTCTTGATTCCACCATCTAGATCTATTCTTTCATTGATATACTTTGTGGGGAAATGCTGAAAGCAGATGCTCTTCATCTTTAGAAATGTCTGTCGTTTCCACTATGTTTTGCAGTGTTTGTTTCTTACCTTTTCATCTTACAATTTCAGGCAAAAACTAAAGATGGGGCTGTAAGTCAGAAGTAGATATGCTTATTTGCATAACGAGGTAAGCTTATTTTGCATAATGAGGTAAGCATTTGGAACGTGGAATTTCTTTGAAATTTGAACCTACAGTGTCGTGGAGCAATGGTTTATTGACAATTTTTTAGAGAGAGGACAATGGAAGTGCTGTTCATTATAATCTTCTGCCTCACTAACAACCTTCCGATATGTGTTAGAACTTCAAGTTATTTTTGGTTGATTAACATATGAGCTCCCAGAGAACTGAGAGAAGTTCTTTGCATTAAAATTTTATGAACTGGAGGTATATGAATACTTTGTCCAATTGATGTCTTTGATCTTTGGGATTTGCAATGAAATCTTTCTGGTTCAAAATTTGGATCTGCCATTTTCGATGTTCGATTACAAAGGCACAGGAAATAACTTCTTTTAATGTCTTTCACAACTCTCAAAGAAATTAATTACAAGTTTTGTCATTGTTATCTTACTCTGATTCAGTTTGAATTTCAGGCGTTCTCAATCAGAGGAAGTATACGCACACTGAGTCAATACCTAACTCTGAAACAACGGGCAGATAACAGTATTTAGAGCAGCATTTGAGTAATCCACGATGGTGACCAGTGAAGGATGAGGATGTATTACAGCAATGACCAACCATCTCATATTACATTGTTTTTTAGTCTATACAAAATAGCAGTAGAGTTATTTTCAGTCTTTTGCAACCTGTTGAAATAAATGCTGAGATTTTGATATTACAGCACAGGAATTTTGAAGTAAAACAGAATAATTTTCTTACTAGCTCCCCAGACTTACAGTTGTACTGAGTACTGACTGGTTTATATCATTATATGTGCACAATACGTGGCCCTTGCGCCCATTTATTTTTCTTCAAGGCAGAAGTGATTATCTGGGCTGTCTGAATATGAAATGTGGTTGTAATATTATTTTTATGGTTGTAATATTATTTTTATGGTTGTTATATTATTTCTCCTTTTAGGGCCCTTCAGCGAATTAGGCTTTTGATTCTTGCTTTTGATGTTGCTTTCCTGCTTTATGACCCCTTTGCCGCAATGACTCGTGTTTCTAGTGTGTTTTAAAGCACAGAGGAGCGCAGTCAAAAGCTAGGCTAATTTCAGCCAGAAAAGCTGGGGAAAGGTGGCTTCTAGTGCACAGGTATGGATCTATTGTTTTTATGGCCTTATCATTCATAGCCTTATCATTCATAGCGAGAGGAATCATATCTTTTGCCATTCTTGAACTAGGAGACTTGTGCTGCATTTGAGGTCTGACCATGGAGGGAAGTGCTGCAGGCTCATCTGCTATGACGACTCGGCACCCAGGATCTGATCATCCCTCGTGCGTGAGCAATTGAGCAGCATGGACACGTGCACAAGGAGCACTTATCTGCCTGAGGGCGAAGGTTTGATATGCGCCAGCTGCAGAGCCAGGATTTTGAGACGGGGTTCCGAAATTTACATTAGATTGTCCAATTTCTGGGATGGAGGTTCTAAGACATATATGAGCGCCACTATTAGACCATACTACAAGTACTAATCCCAAAGTCTTCCATATGGAGCTGGTTTGCATCTATGTATAGCTTGCTGCTCTTGGAAATCGGAGTAAATTTGACCCAAGTCTTCCATTTCTGTTACATTCAATTCAAGCCTCTCTTTTTTTTGGCCCTCTAGAGAGAGAGTAGACTATCTGTTGAGGATCTAGATCATCTGTTGTAATGTAGAGATCACTGTGTAAACAGTGATTAATCTGGATATTTGCTTTTCAATTGGACGGTGGAGACCGACTTCTCATACGTTGAATTATAGATCCTCTGCATTGAAGCTTTTAACACAGAGGATCCATTTCCATCTGTCAAAGGTGCATGCATACTTCAATGGTTCATGTTTGCATGTTTTGGCTGGTTACTTGGACCTTGGAGTAGAGGTTTGTCCGGGAAACAAATCTAGGGCTCGTTTGGTTTGTGTCCCCAATTAGCTATGTCAAAATTAGGGTACGATCAAAATTGGTAAAGTAGATACCTTTGGATTGCAATCGTACTAATTGCTAAAAAGTTGTCAATTTTTAAAATTGTGAGTATGATGTGTGGACTTAACATGACAAAAAAAATTAGTACTAAAAATATGGCTAGTATGGGTCTTGTTTTGTTGATTAAATCACAAGTAATACAATGGTACAAATAAATTACTAATTGGATGTTCGGTTCAATAGATATAGCTGTTTAAAGTCAGATAATCAAAGAAATTACGTATTTAACGCATTCAACCATTGCCTAACACGTCATGCTTGCAGGCTGGCTGTGCCACGCCAAATTTTGGCGAAGGAATCAGCGGCCCCACATTTGCCGTCCTATATTGTCTGAGATGCATAGCGCAACGACACGACGGACTACGCGGCAGCCTGCAGATGAACAATGCAAAGCCCGGGCTTCATCTACCGGGAGGGATCGATCCGTCGAGTTCAGGTCGCTATCCTGCATCCCTGCGGGTTGTGCCGGTAAAGCTTCGTAGAATCTGTCGCCGCTGCCCTTTACCTAGCCTACCCGTGATGGATCCAAGGGAGGGTGGTGTGGTGTGGTGTGGTGCGGTGCGGTGCGGTGGATATTCCTTGGTCCTCGGGGCGTCCGTTCCATTACGTTTAACAAATGCGTCTCCTCCTCACCTGGGAACAACATGTGGACCGGAGACCGGAGACGATACCAAGCGTTGTGCTCTTGCGCTCTCTACGCGATTACAGAGAGGACGTACCCGTCCGTCCGTCCGTCCGTCCGTATGCAGATGCAGGCAAAGCACACGCTTTGGTGGGGTCATCTAGTCGTGATCGTCGCGGCGGATCCAAGTCGTTTTCTTTAAACATCCTCAAACTAAACTAAACTAAACCAAACCAAACCGTGCCCTCCTGAAGCCGCTAAAATCCAAAGGGAAAAATACTCGGAGTACCATTCCAAGCGCCTCGACTAGACGCTCCCCTCTGTCTCTCTGCTCTCCAGCCGCCGCCGCCGGCCTCCGGTGACCCAGGTTCGAGCCGTGCCCCCACCGCCGCCGCACCCACCCCTGGCGCTTGATTGTGCGCGTCTTCCTTCCATTCGGTGCTCCGGTGCGTTTTCTTCTCTTTCCTCCCTTTCTTTTTCAGTGATTCTTGGGGGTTAGGGGGGAGATGCGCTCGAGGGATGGATTCGGGGGGGAGCTGCCGCTTTGCCGAGACGAGCATTTCTTTGCGCTCGGCGACGCTGTTTTGCTGGAGTTCTCGCCTTTTCTTCTTCATCCGGGAAACGGATTTGGGGCCTTTCCGAGGAGACAGTAGCAGTGGCCTGTGATCTTCACAAAAAAAAAAACTCTAATTTCTGTTAGGACAATAAAAAGGGTGGAATGGAACCATTAGTTCTCTCGTCGATTCGCTATCTGCCGGTAGAGTGTGGATCCCTGTAAGCTTGTGATGAGATTTGGTCCCGTGTGTGATTCACCCACTGCGACCGTTCGTCGAATAGTGACCAGAGCGCGAACAATTTGAGATTTTTAGGAGGAAATTGAGAACAACTTGTCATGGATGGTGGTGCTCTTTTCATGCTTTCTTGTGCGTGTGTCTGAAGAGGTTCTTGATAGAGTGCTACTGCTTGTTTAGTGTGCATCTTTATGTGGGATTGCCTTCGATTTGCTTAATATTCCACTGTGAGTCATGCAAATTTAATGTTTGCTCGGGGCTTTTTTATCACTTAATGTGACTTTTGGAAGGGAAAGAACGATATTTAGCAACCTGTAATGCCAATCTTATTCGGTATTTTGGCTTCTCCAAGAAATGATTTCATGGCTTCTACTTCTGTGTTGTTCCTATGCTCAGCATTTGTTGCATCTAAATGTTCTCAAAAGTTGAAACATAGCTTACTGTGTGCACCATCTCTTTCCTTTTGTTTTGCAGTTGAACCATGACCGCTCAGACAAAGAAGAGGGGTGCTGTGGAGAATGGAGATGGTGGTATGGGTTTGGGCCTTGCTGCCTTCATTGCAAATGATGAGGATTTGGGTCCCATTGTTCAGCATGCTTTTGAGTCTGGGAAGCCTGAAGCTCTCTTGCACAACCTCAGGAGCATCGTGAAGAAGAAGGAGGTTGAGATTGAAGAGCTTTGTAGACTTCACTATGAGGAATTCATCCTTGCGGTTGATGAACTACGCGGCGTGTTGGTTGATGCCAATGAGCTTAAGGGCACGTTGTCTGGTGAGAACCTACGCTTGCAAGAGGTTGCTAGCACCCTGCTGTTGAAGCTTGATGAACTTCTTGAGTTGTATTCAGTAAATAAGAATGTTGGGGAAACACTAGCAACATTGAAGATCTGTGTGCAAGTCACCAGTCTGTGCCAGATATGCAACAGGGACATTGCAGAAGCCAAATTTAATGCTGCATTGAAAACTTTGGAGTTGATCGAGAAGGACTACTTGCAAAATATTCCTTTGAAGCTTCTTAAAAAGGTTGTTCAGAAACAAATACCAATGATAAAGCTGTACATCGAGAAGAATGTTTGCAGTGAGTTTAATGAGTGGCTTGTGTATATCAGGAGGATGGCAAAGGAAATTGGGCAGGCCTCGATAGACCAGGCCTCTTTGGCTCGTCAGAAAGATGAAAGAATGCGTTCCCGGCAGAGGGAAGCAGAGCAATGTAGCCGTATTGGGTTTGATGAGCACGCGTATGCCTTGGATTTGGAGGACATAGACGAGGAAGCAATATTGGAATTTGATCTTACACCAGTATACCGGACACACCACATTCACATTTGCCTTGGTCATGGGGAAAAGTTTCGAGAATATTACTACAATAACAGGCTTATGCAACTCAATTTGGACATGCAAATTTGCACAACACAACCCTTCCTCGAGTCCATTCCGCACTTCCTTGCTCAGGTAGCTGGATTTTTTATTATTGAGGACCGTGTCCTTCGAACTGCAGATGGACTTCTATCCGAGAGCCAGGTTGAGACAATGTGGGAAACAGCTATTTCTAAGGTCACGTCTATCTTAGAGGAACAGTTCTCTCTCATGGATGCTGCTAACCACCTCCTTGTAAAAGATCATGTTGCTCTTTTCGGTGCAACCATGAAGAAGTATGTATATCAAGCCACATCATTGCTTGAAGTTCTTGACAAAAACAGGGACAAATATCATGAGCTGCTTCTTTCTGATTGCCGGAAGCAGATAGAAGGCATCTTTACCAAGGACAAGTATGTCCATATGGTTATAACAGAGGAAAGCGATTACAAAATGAATGTTGCAGCATTTCAGCTTGATCCCATTGACGTAGTCCCAGATTTGCCATATGCCGCGCCATTTTCCTCTTCTGTTCCCAGTGCTTGCCGTATCGTGTGTTCTTTTATTGAGGATTCAGTGAGCTACTTGTCATACGGTGGTATCATGAACGTCTATGATGCGGTGAAAAGATACCTAGACAAGCTCTTAATTGAGGTACTAAATGATGGTCTTCTGAACTTGATACATGGCAATTGTCTGGACGTTGAACAGATGGTGCTGATTGTAGGAAATATTGCCATTCTTGAGCGGTCCTGTGATATGTTCCTCACACATGCTGCCCAACTTTGTGGTGTTCCTAGACGACTTCTTGAAAAGCCTCATTCTGGTTTGACTGCTAGAGCTGTGCTCAAAGCCTCCCAAAATGCAGCGTATAACGGATTAATAACCGTGGCCAATTCCAAGATCGATGAGTTTATGTTGCTCTTGACCAACATCAATTGGACAGCAGAGGAAACTCCAGAACATGCAAATGACTACATGAATGTGGTCCTCATCTATCTTAACTCGCTAGTGTCGGCTGCACAGAAGATTTTGCTGAGAGAGGCCCTCTACAAGGTTGTTTCTGGTGCACTCAGCCACATCTCCGACTCTATAATGACAGTTTTTCTTAGCGACAGGGTGAAAAGGTTCAACACCAACGCTGTTGCAGGTATTGACATTGACCTGAAAATGCTAGAGGAGTTTGCAGATGACACATTTCACAGCACTGGGTTGTCAGACCTGAGCAAAGAAACGAGTTTCAAAGATTGCCTGGTCGAAATTAGGCAGCTCACCAATCTTCTGCTCAGCAACCAGCCTGAGAACTTCATGAATCCTGTAATCAGGGAGAAGAATTTTGGATCCTTGGACCACAAGAAGGTAGCCATCATTTGTGACAAGTTCAGGGATGCTCCAGACAGTTTGTTTGGGAGCCTTTCAAGCCGAAACACGGTGCAGAATGCTCGAAAGAAGTCATTGGATGTATTGAAGAGAAGGTTGAAGGATTTTAGCTGAGATTAGCTATGTTGCATCTAAAAATAAGCTAGTACTCCCTGAGAAGATAGCTGCTTCAGTGTTGGTCTTAGCTGTTTTAAATTACTTTTAATTCCCCCCTTTTAACCTCCTTTGTCCCGCTCTTCGGAATGGAGCTAATGTAGTTTTAATGGTATGTATAGGTCATTTTTTTTTTACTATTTTGATGAGCAGTACTTTCGTTCTCTCTTCATGTTAAATTATGACCTCCGATGACACTAGTATCCATGAAGGGGGATAAATATCTGTCAAGACCAGAATACATAACTGCTTGTGTTCTGATCAATATGAGAATCAGGTCTGAGGAAATTTGATGTGTCCTACGTATTTAAGTATTATTGTTTAAGAAGGAATTGTATTCTTGTTTGGTATAGTATTTATCTATTAGCATCCATCCTGTTTTTTTTTTTGACTGAAAATGCTTCTTTAGAAAGAGAGATTCCAATCTAATTACTTTTGGTAGTGGTCAGCATTCTAGCCAAATCGATTTTGTTCTTGTTAGGAGGGAGGATAAACAAGCCTGTATGAACTGTAAGGTTATACCTGGAGAGTGTGTTGTCCAGCAACATAAGTTGGTAGTCTCTGACTTTTGTTTTAGGACACGAGTTCGACAGGCTAAGGTGAGCCACGAGGACGAAGTGGTGGAAACTCAAAGGGGACGTTCTGCAGGAGTTTAAGAAGAGGATGATCGCGGAAGGAAAATGGAATGTGGGAGAAACGAATAGTATGTGGACAGAGATGGCATCGTGCATTACAAAGGTGGCTACGGAGGTGTTTGAAGTGACCCGAGTGACAAGATGCGAACCTAAAAACACGTGGTGGTGGAACGAGGAAGTGCAAAAGGCTATTGAGGAGAAGAAAGACATGCTACAAGCATATGCATCATGATAGGAGCGACGACAACGTACAGAAATACAAAGCAGCAAAAAAGAAGGCAAAGAAAGCGGTGAGTGCGGCACGAGGTAAAACCTATGAGAAAATTTACCAGAAGTTAAGTACAAAGGAGGGCGAGAAGGATATCTATAAGATGGTTAAACTTCGGGAAAGGAAGACGAGAGATTTCAACCAAGTTAAATGCATCAAAGACGACACTAATAGACTTTTGGTGAAAGATGATAAGATCAAGGATAGGTGGAGAGATTACTTTGATGAGTTGTTCAATCATGACAATGACGATAGTATGGTCGAATTGGATGATGCTTTTGATGATGTCGATAGGCGGTTTGTTCGAAGAATCCAGAAGTCAGAAGTAAGAGAGACCTTTAAAAGGATGAAAGTGGGTAAAGCGTTAGGGCCTGATAACATTCCAATCGAGGTGTGGAAATGTCTGGGAGAAGTGGCGATCGTTTGACTAACTAATTTGTTCAATAGCATTTTTAGGTCGAACAAGATGTCTAACGAGTGACGGAGGAGCACATTAGTACCAATTTTCAAAAATAAAGGAGACATTCAAAGTAGTACTAATATAGAATTAAGCTCATAAGCCACACAATAAAGCTTTGGGAGCGAGTGATCGAGCACCGTTTAAGAAGAGTGACTAGCGTGACGACAAACCAATTTGGTTTTATGCTTGGGAGGTCGACTACGGAAGCGATTTTCTTGACACGGCAGTTGATGGAGAGTTATAGAGAGCAAAAGAAGGATCTTCACATGGTGTTTATCGACTTAGAGAAAGCCTATGACAAAATGTCAAGAATGTGATGGGCGCTTCAAAGGAAAAAAGTCCCAACAAAGTATGTTACCCTAATTAAGGATATGTACGAAGATGTTGTGACTAATGTCAGAACATGTGGTGGTGATACTAGTGATTTCCCTATTAAGATAGGACTACACCAAGGGTTAGCGTTGAGCCCATACATTTTTGCCCTAGTGATGGACGAGGTCACGTGGGACATACAAGGAGATATCCCTTGGTGTATGCTTTTCGCTGATGATGTAGTGTTAGTTGATGAGGGTATAATAGGTGTCGATAGGAATTTGAAGATGTGGATAAAGAATCTAGAATCGAAGGTTTTAGATTTAGTAGGACTAAACCGAGTATATGATGTGTGATTTCAGCGGTGCCGAGACAGATGATGGAGATGTTAGGCTAGACGAACAAGTAGTGCCTAGGAAGGACATGTTTCGATATTTGGGATCGATGCTACAACGAGACAGAGAGATTGATGAAGACGTGAGCCACAGGATTAGAGCAGAGTGGGTGAAATAGCACCAAGCATCGGGTGTCCTGTGTGACAAAAAAGTTCCTCAAAAGTTAAAGGGTAAGTTCTATAGGACGGCGATCAGACTTGAGATGCTATATGGAGTAGAATGTTGGGCGACTAAAATACAACATATACAGAAGATGAGTGTAGCGGAGATGAGGATGCTGCGGTAGATATGTGGTCACACAAGGTGAGATCGAATCGCAATGAGGATATACGTGATAGGGTGGAGGTAGCACCAATTGAAGAGAAGTTTGTCCAACATCGCTTGAGATGGTTTGGACATCTCTAATGGAGGCCTTCTGAGGCACCGGTACGTAGTGGAATTTTAAGACATACTAAAAACGTAAGAAGAGAGAGAGAGGTCGACCAAAACTAACTTGGGAGGAAGCAATTAAAAAAGAT